>OX465599.1:52392500-54892500 GCA_950022295.1 Bromus sterilis
GATGTCTCTAACACTGCAGACATGGAACCTTCCCCCCTCCGGATCATTGGTCCGGTAATCAACCGGTACCGATGAGTCATCCCCGGATAAATTCCCGCTCCGACTAATATACTTAACACCGCGTTAGAGCCCTGTTGTTTTGTATCTGCTTTGTCATATATTTGTATTGCTATTATTGTTGTGTATTTATTGTTTCTCCCCCCCTTCTTATTCGATAGACCTCGTTACCGCTACCGCTGTCGACGTTGCCGAGTACGACTACTTCATCGACGACTGTACCTCTACCGCCGAGCTTCCAGGCAAGCAGAGCCATTCTCTTCCCCAGATATCGCCTATCTTTCCGTACTTTTCTTGCACTAGGCATGGTTACTGCTGCTGCTACGTTGCTTACCTATTCAATTGCATAGCTTGTCATTGTTCCCCCTTGATGTACCTTTCCTTTGTCCTATGCTGCCTTATAAATATGTATATAATATTCAGCAGTAAACCCTGCGCATGGTTGGCTAGGTTTAGAATAGCGGGCCGTGATCACTCTGGTGACTGAACGCGGATTACCTAATATTATAACTGCAACAGGTACGGATCAATGCAGACGCCCTAGGGAACCTACAACGGCGAGACTCTGCCGAGTCGCTTCGAGTTTGACTTACGAGTGGACGGACTCGTATTTCACTCTCGTCGGCTCAGTAGCGTAGCATCACTGGGATGATACGAGAATATTCCTCTTTAGTTCATTCTGCTGATGTCTCTGTCGAACCTCTTCAAGTGAACCATCGAGGGTGATTCCTCCTGGTTTCACTTGATGGTAGGCACTCGAATCAACTGGTGTCCTTACAGGTAAGGAGTCGGGTGACCCAACGGTGCCCGCGCAGGGTATTTTAGCGGAACGATTGGTCAGGTGTATTCCACCGGTGTGCGGCGGGCCTGGTACTGTTAGTGGCTGAAAGGTATCCTGTTGTACGAAAGTCGAGCTCTACCAAGAGCAAAGGCGAGACAAGGTAAGGAGACGGTTCACCTTGTTGGTAACCGCACGAGTTGGTGGGACGACAGGGCAGGCACCGACGTTACTGGTGGTCCTGACTGTTGTCGTTGTCCGCGACTCATTCAATAAGGGGCAACAATAACGGTTGTCTCGTCAGAAAATTAATAAAATGCTTAACGGGTTCGGCGGATGACATGACTAGCCTTTTGGCTTGTACGCACTACCTATACGTGGGATTACGCGTTTGGGCGCCTCCGCAATGTAGCCTCGTTCGAAAGCTCTGAAAGACGTCCAGTTCAGCATTGCGGCAGGGACGGATCGCGCTGCGGCGTTGGAATTCACCCTCCTCGCAACGACCCGGAGAGCGAGGGGTGATAGGCCCATGACCCCCTTGCACTTAGGGCTGTAGACCGGCGGGGACCTCTCTGATGAGTCGTAGGATGGACTGCGTTGTGTCGGATAGCCTCGGTGGGGTGCTCCCTAACCAGGTGTACGCCACCCTGGAGATCCGAGCGTGTAGTGTCACACTAGTGCACCCCTGCAGGGAAGATTAATCTATCGATAGCCGTGTCCACGGTAA
Source organism: Bromus sterilis (assembly GCA_950022295.1). NCBI lineage: Eukaryota > Viridiplantae > Streptophyta > Magnoliopsida > Poales > Poaceae > Bromus > Bromus sterilis. The sequence continues at coordinate 52,394,063 of OX465599.1, forward strand.
CAGGACGCTTTATGCTGAAGCCAGATCCTATCACTACAAACTACTACTATTAAACTGTTGGTTCCAATTTATCTTCCTCACGGGGATGTCGAGGAGGGGAACTCGGAGGCATTGCTAATTATTACAACTTATTATTATACAATGCTGTAGCAACTTCTGCTGCATTGTTACTTTATGCTTTATATAAGCTGTTGGCTGATTCTTACCTCATGCTGCAAGACTCGTCGGAAGATGCTAGTCTTCGATAGGCCTAGCTTCTTATCCTTATTCTGATTTCTATCTTGCAGTCCACTATTTACAGCCTCCCCTTTCCTTTTGATAAAAATGCATAAATGCTAAGTAGCGGACATAAGACTCGCGGGTATGCTAGATACTCACCTGCTTTATTTTCCCCCTTTTATTGTTTTGCCTGATCGGCCGCTGCAGTCAACGTTGGAGCCTTGGAGCCAAGAAGCAGGAGATCCCCGATGCCGACCACCGCAACATGAAGATCCCCGATGCCTTCTACGACGTCGAGTTCCCCTTTGACCAGGAGTAGTTTGGAGGTTCCCAGGAAGGAAGCCTTGCCTTTTTGATCGTTGTTGATATTTGTGCTAGCCTTCTTAAGGCAACCTTGTATCCTTGTGTTTGTACTTAGATACTATTGCTTCCGCTGACTTTTTGCTCTCGAGCTGTTGTATTCGAGCCTTCGTGGCCCCTGGCTTGTATTAAACAGCTTGTATTATTTTTATTTGTAGAGTTAGGTTGTGATATCTCACCGTGAGTCCCTGATCTCGATCGTGTACCTTGCATGTATGATTACTGTACACGGTCTGATTTTGGGGGCGTCATAGGGCATGAACCCACAATCATGCATCACGCTCCCTCTTGGAGTCACTACGTACTACTTGGACAAAGCAATAAACAACAATGGAGAACATGCAAGAATTACTCAAGAACTTAAATATAAAAGAGGAGAATCAAATATATTACTCAAACACAATCTGAACATAGTCTCATAATCCATTGGATCCCAGAAAACTCAACATAGCAACAACAGAAATTTTATATATGTGCCTCGATCATGTAGGGAAGCTCACGAGGTCTAATCCATGAAGAACAAAGAGGGGAGGAGAACATCAGGTAGCTACTGATCATAGACCCATGGTCCAAGGTGGAATACTCACGGTTCATCCGGGAAGCATCCATGGTGGTGGACAAGCTCCCGGAGGTGGTTCCTCATCCGGCAGGGTGCCGGGAAGAGGTCTCCTAGTGCTCCCGATCTTGGAAGCGCGGCGGCAGCGGAACAGAGGAGAGATCGCGAAAAAGGGTTCTTCTTTCGGGGGTTTCCCGTCACGGAGAATATATGGGCGAAGGGGGGAAGCCAGGGGGCCCACCAGGGGTCCAGGCGCCCCGCCTGGCGCGGCCCCACCCTAGGGCGCACCCGGAGGGCGCCTGGGGCCCTGGTGGGTCCCCTTTGGCCCCTCCTCGGTGATTCCCGAAGCTTCCGAAGCGCTGATTTTTTATTGGATTTTCCCAAATTTTTGGAGCACTTTTAATATGGGGGAAACCTGAAATAGAAAAACAACAGAAAACAGGAACTGGCACTGGGGTGCACTGAGTTAATAAGTTAGTCCAAATATGATCAAAAGTGTATGGAAGTTCATCAATAACATAGCAATATCACAAAAAAGAGGCATGGAGCAAGCAGAAATTATAGATACGTTTTGGACGTATCAACATCCCCAATCTTAATTCCTGCTCGTCCTCGAGTAGGTAAATGATAACAAGCATAATTTATGTGGTGACATGCTAACAACCATATAAGAACTTTTAAGTAAAGCAATCAAGGCATGTAATTCAATTCAAGTCGTAACAGGCAAGAGTCTATATTTAGCATTGAAACAAGCAACATAAGAACATAAAGGTGCAAGAGCTCTCGTTGTCCGTGACTCGAATGTCTCCAAATGGTGTTTGCGTGCAAGAAAGGGGATAGTGATATAAGAGAAAAAAGTATTTTTGTGTTGAGAACTTAATCTACTAAAGTTTCACACTTGGTATTCTTTGGAATCTTATCTTGACTCATCCCCAGACCACTAGCCATGTACAAGTCAAAATGATCCACTCCTTTTCAACATTTTGAGCAATCTTGCAATGGATGAGCGTAAGCAAGAAAGTTGACACTTAGGATGGCAAAGAGAGAATATGGTGGAGGAGGAAGTCAAAAAGGTGAGAAGGGCTCACATCAATGAGGACAATCATAGGCAAGAGAAAGCCAAATGATAGATATGATGTGAGGAGTAGGGATTGCCATGCAACGGATGCACATATGAGCTAAGGTAAGCTCTCCAATGGAACTAGTGGGGGTGCATCCAACTTGCTTGCTCAAGAAGACCTAGAGCTCATTTGAGGAGGCTCATCATTGGAATATACAAGCCAAGTTCTATAGTGTGAAGGTCCCCACATAGCTATATGCATGAATGATAATCTCTATGCAGTACAAGATATAAGATGGAGTACGAGTGTGGATCTCTCAAAAGGAATAGTAGGGTGCCCACTTCTCTCTTTTTATTTCTTTTTTCTCTTTTTTTCTATTTTTTTATATTTTTTTGGTGGCCTCAATGGCTCTTTCTATTTCTCTCATTTGTCCTCTTTGGGATCTTTTGATTTTGTCCTCTTTGGGCTCTTTTCCTCAATTTAGGGGCAACACTCTATATATTACAAGAACTATAGAAGATCTTTCACACTTTACAAAAGTACTCAAATAATAAATAAAATGTAACTATCATGAAGTATGCAAATGTATGCCTCTGCCAGTGTAGCAGGATATGCAATGATACTAGCGCGTCATGTAACAATGATTAGGGCAAGGCCCAACTAGCATGCGGCTCATCGATCAAGCAAGTAGCATGTATGACATGAATATCAAGTCATGAGAAGGTGGATGTTGCATGGCTATATATCTCCGAAAGGCTATGGAAATGCCTTGATAGGTAGGTATGGTGGCTATTTTGAGGAAGGATATAAGGGGGTTTATGATGACAGAGCTTATCATGCCAAGGATTTCGATGTACCGGCGAAGGTGGACGCCAACTCTCGGAGTGACAAGAAAGCAATGCACGGCACAGGAGAGGCTAGAAAAATATGGGAAGGTGGAAGTGTCAACTTTCGAATACTCACATTAGTCCGAAGAACTCATGCACTTATTATCGGTAACTCTCAATCTAATAGGAGGTTCTCAAAGAGACAAGTACCCCGAGGAGGAGTGTATGGGGGTTTGGTTATCCTTGCGCATCCTCGACTCATGGTACGTGAGTGTACTCTAATATTCGATCCCTCCAAAGAGTAGTGATCCAATTAGCAGCTAAAGTTCTCAACTAATTTTTTTAAGTTTTGAAAATAAACACGGATTGCCGAAAATACGACATCTATCACTAATAGGCTAAAACTCTTGACACCAAAAGTCCAAACATTACTCAAATCAATACCTCAAAACTATTGCAAGTTACTACTACAAAAGAATAGAAACCTCAATTACCTACTTCAAGTCAAGACACAAAAGTCAGTGCAACAGGCAAACTCTCTAAACAAGATAAACATGAAAACTTAAGAGAGTTCCAGCAAAAAACTAAAAAAAAGCTCTTAAAAAGATAAGCATGAAAACTAAGAGCTAAACATGGCAGTAGCTATGAAAAAGATAAAGAACACACACAGCAAAGATAAGCATGAAGAATCCTATGTTGTGTTCTAGATTTTGAAAGTGGAGCGTATTTCTCTCCCACACAAAGAAATCTGGGTTCTAACTTTTTATGAACAGAAAGAAAAGCTAAAGAAAACTAAAAATAAAACCTAAGAGCGAGACGCTCCAAGCATAGCACATAACGCATGAAGTGATAAAATATAGTAAAACAAAAGACGAACTGATAATTGTTGATGGAGAAGGGGATGCACGGGGGCATACCCAAGCTTAGATGCTTGAGTCTCCTTGAATATTCCTTGGGGATGCATGGGGGCATCCCCAAGCTTGAGCGCTTGACACTCCTGAATCTTCTTTCATCATCTTCCCTCGTACACTTGAATACTCCCTTCATGCATAACTCATCATAATCTGATTAGCGAGGTTAGTACCCATAATAAAATAATTTTTCCTCTACTAGAAATAAGGATATTCTTGAAGAGCTACTGTTTCTCAAGATTTCCAAAAAGTTTTTTGCAAAGAAAAAGCAAACTTAAGTTTAGCAAAATGAAGAAAAGGCAAAACAGGACAGAATAAGTGAAAAACAGACCAGCAGGTAGTAAAGAATTTTTTAGAGATACTTCTGCAACTCAAATAAAAAAAACTCAGAACATATGAAAGTTCCGTAATTGTATAGAGAACGCTGTGTAAAAATTTCAGCTAAAAATATGAACTGGGATTTTTCTGTGATTTTTCCCGTCACGAGGAAAAAATCTGTTTTCTGGACAGCATGTCACAACTTTCACTTCCCTTGTCATATGAGGCTAAAATTGGCACAAAGCTTGAAAAGTAAAGATACAATGTTGTTGATACAGTAGTAAAAATCAACAAGACCACTAAAAACAGAAGAAAAACTAAAAGGAAAACCTAAATTCGTTGCGGGCTGCCTCCCGAAAGCGCTTCTTTAAAGCCATTAGCTAGGCTTAATGCAAATAGGAGGAATCAAAGATCATCATAATAATCGGAGTTGTCAATCGATTCAAATGGTTCCTCAACAAGTTCATCCTTGTTTCTTTTAGGAAAGGGGTACATACCTTTTGCCTTCCCGCGTAGGCGTATTTGTCCCTTACCTATATCAATGAAGCCTTTTACGGCCCGGAGGAAATCCCTCCCAAGCACTATGTTTCCTTGGTTTGGCTTCATGACGAAGAAATCAACCATTGCAGTCCCTTTAAGGAATGTCACTGGTACATCTTTTATCCTTCCCTGGATCTCAGAAATATCTCCATTAGCATGTTCATGATAGGATGACAATTTGTCCATGTTAAATTTTAAATAATCATAAACAACTTGTGGCATAGTAGAAACCATGGATCCAATGTCACAGAAAGCAAGGAAGTCTTGATTAGAGATGCTAATTCTAACAAAGGGTTCCCAGTCACCATCTAACTCATAAACGTCTTTCTTATTTGGCTGGGGTTCCTTTACTTCTCTCAAGTCTAGAGCATTCATTCTCTTTTCATTAGTAGCAAGTATGTCTATAACAGTATCAAAACTATGATCATAAACAAAGTAACTAGATAGACCATGTATAATATCAAGAGCTCTAGCTTCATCACAAGCTAAGAAATCTCCTTCGGCTATAATATCAAGAGAGTGTTTGCACCATCTAAAAAGACCATGGTAAAAATTTCTAAGCACAATTTTTATAGGTATCCAAGGCATAATTCTCCTATGTGCATCAGAAATTCTGTCCCATGGCTTCTTCATATTTTCTCCATCCCTTTGATGGAAATATAAGACCTCCGATTCCCTCAAGGCACCAAATCCTAACATGCTTGACTAAATAGAAAGGATAATTAAAAGCAAGATAACTATTTTTTTGATTTTTGATAAAGGACACTAAAGCAAAAATTGAAAGGTAAACTAACAAGACTAAAAAGCAAAGATAAAAGATAGTGTGCAACTCCCCTATCTTGAAGTGTGGAGTCGCCGGCAACGGCGCCAGAAATTTCTTTTGATGATACGATTCCTCGCCCCCTCGTTGGTTACCCAAAGTGGAAGGTTGAGATGTAGATAGCAGCAATTTCCCTCGGTGAAGATACCAAGGTTTGTTTACAACAGGACTCCAGCAACGATAAGTAGGTGGTTCAGAAAGTGATGCGCCGTCTGAAAAGAATCACTTGCTTCTCCTGGACCTACACACACAACAGATAACTTCGCTCCCAATGAGTTCAGAGAGGTTGTCAATCCCTCAGGCCTTGTTGTTTACAAAGGATAAAAACGCACGGGATAATAATGATAGTGATCGCAACGGAAAAGTAAATAAAGCAGTAAATAAATAGTGGGTGTAAACAATATTGGAAATATGGACCGGGGTCCTATGATGTTCACTAGTGATGTCACTCTCCCAAAATACGATAAAATAGCCATGCGAGGTAAACAAATTACAGCTGGGCAATTGACAGGATTATGTGCGCAAACCAATGCTAACTATGCTATAAAGAAAGGAAGAGGCTCAAAAGCATGGGCGGTACGCCAAGACAAGTAGACCGAAATCCAGCTGCATCTACCTACTAATCATCTACCTTGAGATATCTATCCAGAACATATCGCTGGTATTAAGTTTCGAATCCCACCCAAAGTGTAAACTCAAAGCAACAGACAACTGCATTAAAGAACTTTGCGTAAAGTAAACAATCCTTGCAGTCGCAAGTACTAGCACCGTTGTTTTCTCCCTTGTGGCAATATCACATCCCCTAGACTCATGTTTCTATCACTCAAGCTAGTCATCAGGGGGCATGAACCCACAATCATGCATAACGCTCCCGCTTGGAGTCACTACCTACTACTTGGCCAAAGCAATAAACAGCAACGGAGAACATGCAAGAATTATTCAAGAACATAAATATAAAAGAGGAGAATCAAATATATTACTCAAGCACAATCTGAACATAGTCTCATAATCCATTGGATCCCAACAAACTCAACATAGCAACAACAGAAAGATTACATATGTGCCTCGATCATGTAGGGCAGCTCACGAGGTCTAATCCATGAAGAACAAAGAGGGGAGGAGAACATCACATAGCTACTGATCATAGACCCATGGTCCAAGGTGGACTACTCACGGTTCATCCGGGAAGCATCCATGATGGTGGAGAAGCTCCCGGAGGTGGTTCCTCCCTCCAGCAGGGTGCCGGGAAGAGGTCTCCTGGTGCTCCCGATCTTGGAAGCGCGGCGGCGGCGGAACAGAGGAGAGATCGCGAAAAAGGGTTCTTCTTTCGCGGGTTTAGCGTCACGAAGAATATATGGGCGAAGGGGGGCATCCAGGGGGGCCACCAGGGGTCCAGGCGGCCCCCCTGGTGCGGCCCCACCCTAGGGCGCGCCGGGAGGGCGTCTGGGGATCTGGTGGGTCCCCTCTAGCCCCTCCTCGGTGATTCCCGAAGCTTCCGAAGCGCTGATTTTTTATTGGATTTTTCCCGAATTTTTGGAGCACTTTTAATATGGGGGAAACCTGAAATAGAAAAACAGCAGAAAACAGGAACTGGCACTGGGGTGCACTGAGTTAATAAGTTAGTCCAAATATGATCAAAAGTGTATGGAAGTTCATCAATAACATAGCAATATCACACAAAAGAGGCATCGAGCAAGCAGAAATTATAGATACGTTTTGGACGTATCAATGTTGCTTGGGAGGATGGCTTCTGCTCCACAAACAAGGAAAAAGGTCTAAGACCAGTTGACCTGTTGGGCGTAGTCCTGATACTCCAGAGCATAAAGGGTAACTCCTCAACCCAGCAACCCGGCGTTCTTATTAAAGGAACATAGTGTCGGGGTTTTATGCCACGCAGTAGTTCCTGATTAGCCCTCTCAGATTTTTCATTGGACTGCGGGTGAGCTACGGATGCAAGATCAAGCTAGATATGCTCCTTCTCACAAAAACGTTGCATCTCACCCTTTGACAAATTTCTTCCATTGTCAATGATAATGTTGTGGGGGTAACCAAATCTAAAAATGATTTTCTTCAAAAATTTGAGTGTCGTTGTTGTGTCACATTTGCTAACCGGCTCCGCTTCGACCCACTTGGTGAATTTTTCTACTGCAACCAAGAGGTGAGTATTTCCGCACTTGGATCGCCTGAAAGGCCCTACCATATCAAGCCCCCAGACTGCAAAAGGCCAGGTGATTGGAATCATCTTGAGTTCCTGAGAAGACACGTGGTCTTGCCTTGCATACCGCTGGCAACCATCGCATTTTTAACTATATCCTCCGCATTTGCATGAGCCATCGGCCAGTAGAATCCATGACGATAAGCTTTGGCTACTAGTGATCGGGAGCCCGCTTGATGACCACAGTCTCCAGAGTGTATTTCGTTTAATATTGCTCGTCCTTCTTCTGGCGAAACACATATCTGGAAGACTTGGGTGGGACTGAGTCGGTGTATCTCTCCATTGATAATCACAAAAGATTTGTTTCGTCTCATGATTTGTCTGGCCAATAGCTCATCAGGGGGGAGGATGCCCTGGGTCTTGTAGTCGAAATATGGCATGACCCACGAGGGAGTGGCATGTATATCGTCTACTAAAGCTGACTCTGGGTCTGGTATCACGATATCCTGTTCTGTGGGGAGATGCACGGATGGATGTGATAGAACGTCAAGGAAAACGTTTGGGGGGACCGGCTTCGGTTGGGAGCCGAGTCTGGATAATGCATCAGCTGCCTTATTTTTTCTACAATCCAAATGGTCCACTTGGTAGCCGGTAAAGAATCCAGCTTGCCTTGAGACTTCTCGCCTTTAAGCCGCCATGATGGGGTCCTTGGAATCCCATGTCCCTGATGCTTGCCGGGAAACGAGGTCGGAGTCACCAAAACATTGGATCCGGCTTATGTTCATCTCACGTGCCAATCGGAGACCATGGAGTAGGGCTTCGTATTCAGCCACATTATTGGTGCAGGTAAATTGCATCTGTCAGATATAACAAAATTTCTCCCCCCTTGGCGAAGTGAGAACGACTCCGACTCCTGATCCCTGAAGTTGCCGACTTCCATCGAAATGCATCATACAGTACTTGGTAGTCGATTGTTAAGGGAGTACCTGAAGTTCCGTCCAATCATTGATAAATGTGACCAATTCCTGGGATTTGATAGATGTTCGTGGCTCGTACTTAATGTGATAGGCCCCCAGCTCGATGGCCCACTTGGCAATTCGTCCAGTGGCCTCTCGATTCTGGATAATGTCAGAGAGTGGTGCTGAGCTAAATACTGTGGTCGGATACTCGTGAAAATAATGCTTCAACTTCCGACTTTCCATAAATACTCCCAGGACCAGCTTCTGCCATTTAGGATATCTTTGCTTGGATGATGTCAAGACCTCGTTGACATAAGAAACAGGTCTCTGAAGGGGATGCTCCTTTCCCTCCTCTTTACGTTCAACGATGACGACAACGCTAACCGCTCGGTTGTTGGCTGATATGTAAAGAATCATAGGTTTCTTAGGTTTGGGAGTTGCCAATATAGGTTCTTGGGACAACTGCTTCTTTAGTGATTCAAGCACCTCATTTGTCTCTGCATCCCAGATGAATTTCTCTGTCTTCCTCAGAAGTCGATATGACGGGATGGCTTTTTCTCCAACCCGGCTTATGAACCGGCTCAAGGAGGCCACACATCCAGTGAGTTGTTGAACCCCATTGACTGAAGTCGGCTTCTGAAGTGCCATAATAGCACTAATTTTCCTGGGTTTGCCTTAATCCCTCTCTCAGATACGATGTATCCGAGGAGTTTTCCTGCTGGGACTTCAAAAGTGCACTTAGCCGGGTTCAACTTCATTTGATAGGCACGCAGATTCTAAAAGTTTTCCCATAAGTCGTCGATCAAGGAGTTGGCTAACAGGGATTTTATCACTATGACATCCACATAAGCGTGCACATTGCGTCCAATTTTCTCCTTGAGGTAGTTCTGCATCGTTCGTTTATAGGTGGCTCCTGCATTCTTCAAACCAAAAGGCATTGAAGTATAGAAGAAGGATCCAAAGGGGGTGATGAAGGATGTCTTCTCCTGGTCTTCAACGGCCATCTTAATCTGGTGATAACCAGAGTAGGCATCGAGGAAACACAGGAGCTCGCATCCTACTGTTGAGTCTATAATCTGATCAATGCGGGGTAGAGCAAAATGATCCTTTGGGGCTTTGTTTAAGTCCGTATAATCAATACACATACGCTAAGCCCCGTTCTTTTTCAAAACAAGGATCGGGTTTGCGAGCCACTCTGGATGAAAACCTTCCATGATAAACCCGACAGCTAGGAGCCAGGCTATCTCTTCTCCAATGTCATCTCTTCTCTCGTCGTTGAATCGACGAAGGAACTGTTTTACCGGCTTCAGATTGGAATCATTTTTAAGGTGGTGCTCAATGAGTTCCCTCGGGACGCCTGGCATGTCAGAAGGTTTCCATGCAAAGATGTCCCAATTCTCATGGAGGAACTCGATAAGCGCGCTTTCCTATTTATCAGGGAGCCCCGTCCCAATGATGAACTGCTATGAGGCATCACCAGGTACAAAGTCAACTTTCTTGGTATATTGAGCCGGCTGAAACTTTGGATTTGTATCCAGAGTCGACTTTTTCAAAATCGTGGGATCCTCTGTATTTAGCTTCTCCTTATAAGCCGTCAAGTCCTCCTTAGCGCAGGATGACTCAGCATATTTGACATGCTGTTCCTCACATTCAGTGGCCCATGATTGGCTTCCTTCAACCGTGATTGGTCCATTGGGGCCCGACATTTTAAGTTTCAGATAGACATAGCAGGGACGAGCCATGAAGCGAGCGTAAGTCGGCCTTCCCAAGATGACATGATACGGACTCTCGAGTTTGACGACTTCAAAATGTATGATTTCAGAACGAAAGTTCTTAGAATTCCCAAAGGTCATCTCGAGGTATATTTTGCCTATGGATCGTGTCGACTTGTTGGGAACAATTCCATGAAAAATCGTATTGGAGGGTTGCAGCTGTTTGTGGGTTAAACCCATCCTGTAAGAAGTCTCATAATAGAGGATGTTGATGCTACTTCGTCCATCCATGAGTACCTTACCTTTTGTATATCCTCCAACTTTTGGTGCCACTACCAAGGCTGAGGCCCCCGGGTTATCCACTAGTGGGGGGTGATCCTCCCTTGTCTACGTTATTGGCTTCTCAGACCAGTTGAGCCATTTAGGTATTGCACGCTATTGGAGTTTTATATCCCTTCGGCAGCTGCTGGTGGTGAAAACGTGATATGCTTCATGGTCATCAAGCTGCTTTAGGTTTGCTTGAAATCCAGCAAAAGCCCCGATTGCATCTATCTTCCGGTTCCGGCTCCTTCATATTGGGATCCTGAGCCGGCTCCCATATTGCCTCATTGCTGAATGTTATTGTTGTAGCCTACAACCTAATGGCTGGTTTGTTGGTTGCCATTGTTATAACCGGCTCCGGAACCTGACCCAGGGTCCCCTTGGTGTCCACCACCATTTCCTCCTCGTCGTTTGAACTCCTGCATGAAGTTGCAGTTTTCCCAGAAGTGATTTGCCGGGCGACCAGCTCTGCTATATCTTGGGCACGACCCTTTGATAACGGACTCGTATCTATTTGGGCGGAAGTTCTCCTCCGGCTTCCGGTAGTTGCCCCCTTGCCTTTGTCTTTGGGAGCCGACATTGGTGTTGGCTACCAAGTCAGATGCATTCTGATCAAGCCGACGCTTGTTTTGCTGGCCCTGATTTCCGCTGTGGTGCTTCCCTTTGCCCCCACTTTTCTTTCCTTGGCCAGTTTTGTCCTCATCGGAGTCGCCATCTTTGGTTTTGTCAGACTCGGCATACTTAGTGACTGCGCCAACTCACATCTATCTCGGGGTGTCACAACCCCAAGTTAGGTATGTGCTAGAATAGCAAGTCACTTTGCATCATGATAAAATTTCAAAACAAATTGAAATGGGAGAGAAAAACCCCCAGATGAATTTAATTCAAATGGCCAGAGAAAAAGTTGCTCCAAAAATTCCTTTTGCATTTTTGAAAATTCTTATAAATGAGTGTGATCACATATAAAGTGATTTGGATTCAAACCCATGCTCATAGATTTTTAAAATATTCAAACAGGAGCATGGATTTCAATTTAAACCCCTATTTGAATTAAAGTTCAAATTATTTGAATTTTAAAAATGGCCAAACTTTATAAGTGGCTAGATCTTTATATTATTAGGCCATATAAAAAGTTCTAGAATTTTAGAAAAATGGTTTGCTATTTAATTAGAAGTGCCAAAACATAATGCAGAAAACTAAAACAGAGAGAAAAGGAAAAATGAGCTTACCTGGCAAAGCAGCCCAACCCACATAGGCCGGCCCAGCCCAGCAGCCTTTTCCTTGGCGTCTTCCTCCCCCGGCCCCGATGCTGCTCGCTGGAGAGCATGCAGCCGCCGCGCCACCTCTTGCTTCGCCGTGTCGGCCTCCCCTCCGTCCTTCCCCCCTCGCCATGGAGACGCCTAGAGCGTCCCCATCCTTTCCCCTCTCTCTCTGGTCACTCTTCCCCTCTCCCTCTCGCGATTCCCGCGCCGCAAGAAAGTTCGCCGGAACGCCGCGCACTCGCGGCCAACGACTGATGACCCACAACGTAAGGGATCGATTGCAGCGTTTTCGATAAGTAAGAGTGTCGAACCCAACGAGGAGCAGAGGGTAATAGAAAGTGACTTTGGTAAGGAGATAACTGCAAGCACTGAAAGATAACTTTTTAGGGGTTTTCTTGGTATAAGCAACAGATAATAAAAACGAGTAAAGTAAAGATACTGGAGAGTAATGAGTGGCCCAATTCTTTGTGAGCAAAGGAGAGTCCTAGGAACTGAACTTATAAAAGCTAAAGTGTTCTTGAGGACACACGGGAGAGGTAGTCATGTGCTTTCGCCATATTCCGTATCGGTACTATGTGCTGTGTTGATAAGTGTTGACTGGGTGGATCTATGCTAGTACACCCTCTAGACTAAGACAAGTGTACTCTTATGATTAAACACCTTGCAAGAATCCGCAAATACAAGATAGTATTTAAGGAAAAAGCCTAACCAGAGCAATACGATCGGTGACCCATTGTTCCCTTGTGAAAAAGCGTGCGAACTGGGGTTTAGGTTTCTGTCACTCCGGCAACCCACCGTAAGCATTCTTTGTACACAATGTATTCCCCTAGGTCCTTGATAAGGCGAAGTGTTGAGTGTTCGACTCACACAACACCACTAGCAAAATAACAACACAACTTAAATATCAACCAACACATATTACTTCAACATCATATGACTACTAACAACTAGACTTCTCCCATGTCCTCAAGAACTAAAGTAACTACTCACAAGACATAAAAGAGATCATGATCAGTGGGGATAAATAGATGATAAACAATCTGAACACAATAATATTTCTCCAACAAAACTTAATAGCATTCACCACAAAGTAGTAATAAACACCGATAGAGTAGAGAGGATAGATAGTACGGATTACAACACGAGTTGCAATTGTGAGATGAGATTGGATGGAGGTGGAGATGGTGCTGATGATGGGGATGATGTTGATGATGATCTCGATGATGCCCGTGACGATGGTGATGACGATGGCGACGATCTCCCCTTCCGGGAGGTGATCTCCCCGGCGGAATCTGCCCGCCGGAGATGTCTTTTCTTCTCTGTAGGTTTCCGCCATGGAGCGGCGGAGGAACTCCGGAAACTCTCCTCTTTTTAGGGTTTTTGGAACACGAGGAGTATATAGGCTAGAGGGGGGAGCCGGGAGTGGCCCCGGGGGTCCAGGCGCCCTCCCGGCGCGGCCAGGGGTGGGGCCGCGCCAGGTGGCCGCCTGGGCACCCTGTGGCCCCCCTCTGGTCGCTCTTTTGCGTGTCCTCGTGATCCTTCTGGAAAACAGCCTCCGTCGATTTTCAGGTAATTTGGAGGTGTTCTTCTTCAACAACTTAGCGTCCACTTTTTACCGCTGAATCCTGTGGCTGCTGCTTCGGCACCGGAAAGTTGCAAACTGTGTAAAATAAGCCAAAACAACATAAGGATAGCATCATAACATGAAATATATCAATGAATAAGAAAGAATTACTATATAAAATAGTGATGCATTTTGGACGTATCAACGACGTCGAGCTTAGATCTCGCTTGTCCTCAAGCAAATACTGATCTCGGTAAACCTGTCCACAAGTTTAGAGAGTGAAGTGTCGATAAATAAAATACGGACAAGAAGCATCAAGGTTCCTTCATCAAACTCAAGCATCCTCAATAGCAACCTCAAATCATAAGGCACTTATGAGAAATTAATAACAATTATAATAAAAAGTAGGGCTGAGGAAACTCATCAAATTATGGCAAACATATCCTTGGTCAAAGGACAACTAATAACTTTCACTCTTGCTCTTTTTGATGAAACAATTTGAAGCTTTTGAAAGAACATGTTAATAGTCATGAAGTGCAAATGCTAACACAAAGGAAGATGCTCGCTAGGCAAAAGCTTTCGCAAACAAATTACTTATCAAAAGATAATGTCAACAAGGATATGGCAAGGCAAACCTCAATGCAGCTTTATATGGATGAATCCTCATCAACATCAAATGCCTGTTCTCTTAGGGAAAAGAAGGAAGTAGGACAACTGACTCAACATGAAGGTGGAAGGAAAGCCTTGTTTAAGGGCAAGCAAGGAAAACTCATGTGCTATCCTTAAATCAAAAAAAATAAAAATAGATTTTGAGGCGGTGCATAGTTTGTCAACGAATGCTTATAGATAGCTCAATTACTTCTTAAGACGGACAAGTTTCGAGGAACGGCTCCCAAGTGAGGACGATCACATCCCCTTAATCTCAATTGTTTATCACTGCCAAAGTTTCTGATTTCTCATAGACCAAGCGTGAAGGAGGGTTTGTTTGTTATAATACCTTTCGAGCTGGGCACACTCATGCCAGTTCCTCCTCGTATTATGGGTTTGCAGATTAGACATGCAATCCCGGGGTAAAACTTGTCCAACTTAAGAAGATCATGAATTACCTACTACTTCCTACTGAGCTAAACAAGAGGCACAAAACAGAAGATTTTGAACATTTAAGGATAACACATAAATTCTATACTTATAGGAGTGGTAGGGGAATACCACGAATAGGAAGGTATGGTGGACTCATAAGGAAGGTAATGGTTTCAGGGCATGGATGCACAAGCAGAAATCTACTTGGCAAAGAGTTTGGCTAGCAAAGGCTTTGAGAGAACAGACAGTTGATGCTAATTTAGATGAAAAACATATAAAGCATAAACATTAAGGTAAGCATAACACATCAAGTTGTCTTCCTTGTCAACATAACACTTCAAGCATAAAAACATAAAGGTTTTGGCTATGTCGCTACTTGAGAAAACATGCAAGTTGTCAAGAACAAAGCTATGTTTGCCAAAATTAAATAAAGTTTTCAAAGCCATACCTGATATAAGGTCAATACTCCCCATAAGAATCGTCATATGAGGCTGATTGCGTGAAGAGAATACCGAGTGTAGCGAAGGAACCAATAGACTTCTCATTATTATTCCATCATAGACGACTCCACACTCACGGATACACTCTCTCCACAGACGAAGTGATAGACCTCAATGCAAACACCTATTTCATATAATAAACTCCCTAGACATGATACAACTCTACTTGACTCTAACAGACTAGGATAAAGATAAACATACCCGGCACTCCCCCAAGCTTGGAACAAGCTGAGGGGATGCCATTACCCGAGTAGATTTACTCCTCATTCTTGTTCTTCTCAATTAGGTACTCCTTGGCGAAGCGCTTCCAAGGTAGCTCCTCTCCAGTCTCGAAGGACATTCCCGTCTCCAGGATCCTGCACTCAGCACCTAAACTCATGCACAGAAACTTTAGTTCATACTCACAGTTCTGGTTATGCAGATCATAGATTTGTGCTTGGAGCTGATAAACTTTTTCTTCTAGTGCGGACAGACTTGACCACATCTCCTTCATCTCTTTCCTATGGGAAGCCTCAATCTCGTTCCTGATGTCGAAGTTGGCTTCAAAACCACGCTCCACCATCTTCTTGAACTTGAAGACCTCATGTTCCATCTCCTTCAGCCGCTCCTCGGTGCTCCCCTCCATGACTGGTCCCTTCAGATCTTCCTTGTGGAGAACACCGTCCTCCACACGAAGAACCTGGGGGTGCTTGTTCACCTCAGCGAGGTAAGGGTTGATGACGTTGACGACGAACTTGTCCTTGGGAGAACATGGGGAAGCCATGGCACCTAGGTCTAGCTAAAAGATTTCCTGGCAGAAACAGATTGAAGAGAAAACACACGAAATCGCGAGATACGTTGCCGGAACGATTCGGGCAGATATATAGCAAAAATTTCTGCACAAAAGGAAGGTCACGAGCCAAAGTGGGGTCGGAGACGGACTCCTGGGTGCCCAGGCGGCCTCCCGGCACGGCCAGGAGGTAGGGCGCGCCAGGGGGGCGCCTGGGTCCCCTGGAGCTCCTCTCCGGCTCCGCTTAGGCTTCGAATTTTCCTTACTTTGCAAAAACTCATAATATGGAACTTTTATGGCGGTTCGCGATGTTTCCTTACCGTAATACATACCTTTTCTTATTCTGCTTCTGTCGGTGTCTGAAACAGGGCTGCAACATGTTCTTCATGAGTTGTTGTGTTTATTATATTTACATCAACATTGACGGGATCTCCCGCCATGTAATGCTTGAGTCTTTTCCCATTCACAACTTGAGGTTTGGTGCCTTCAAAATTGTTAATCTTGATTGCACCAGACCGGTAGACTTCTTTGATATGAAATGGCCCTTCCCACCTGGAAAGTAGTTTACCTGGAGAAAACCTGAAACGGGATCTAAACAATAAAACTTTATCACCAACATTAAATTCACGTTTCAGAATCCTCCTCTCATGCCACTTCTTTACATTTTCCTTGAACATTTTAGCGCTCTCGTAAGCTTCACTTCTCCACTCATCTAGAGAAGTCAAGTTCATGAGACGCTTTTCACCAGCTAACTTTGGGTCAGCATTAAGCTCTCTAACAGCCCAGAAAGCTTTGTGCTCTAACTCTAATGGCAAATGGCAAGCCTTGCCATAGACCATTTTATAGGGAGACATGCCCATGGGGTTTTTGTAAGCAGTTCTATACGCCCACAAAGCATCTCCTAACTTGCTTGACCAATCCTTCCTATTTCTGTTAACTGTCTTTTGCAAGATCAACTTGATCTCTCTATTGGTGAGCTCAACTTGCCCACTAGTTTGAGGATGGTACGGTGATGCAATCCTATGATTGACATCGTACTTGGCTAGAGCTTTCCTAAAAGCTCCATGCGTGAAGTGTGATCCTCCATCAGTCATGAGATACCTAGGTACACCAAACCTAGGGAAAATTACATCTTTGAGCATTTTCAAAGATGTTTTGTGATCAGCACTCTCAGTGGGGATTGCTTCAAACCACTTGGTTACATAATCAACAACAACTAAGATGTGAGTGTACTTGTGCAAAGAAGGAAAAGGACCCATAAAATCAAAACCCCAGCAATCAAAAGGCTCAATGACTAGTGAGTAATTCATAAGCATCTCCTTCCTTCTACTAATATTACCAACTCTCTGACATTTATCACAGGCTAAAACATAATTTCTAGCATCTTTAAAGAGAGTAGGCCAATAAAAACCGGATTGGAGAACCTTATGTGCGGTTCTCTCACCGGCGTGATGTCCTCCATAGGGACTATCATGACATTGCTTGAGAATGTCCTTCTGCTCGTGCTCCGGTATGCATCTTCTCACGATCCCGTCTAGACCTTCTTTGAAAAGATGTGGGTCATCCCAAAAGTAATGCCTCAAATCATGAAAGAACTTCTTCCTTTGCTGAAATGTGAAACCTGGAGGCAAATACTTTGCAACGATAAAATTAGCATAATCTACAAACCAAGGATCGGAAAGAGATTGTACTTTAACAACGGCAAGTTGTTCGTCTGGAAAACTGTCGTTGACTGGGTTGGGATCATGCGGTATATCTTCCATTCTTGAAAGATTGTCTGCTACAGGGTTGTCTGCTCCTTTTCTATCAACAATCTGTAAATCAAATTCTTGAAGAAGGAGTACCCATCTGATGAGTCTTGGTTTGGCATCCTTCTTCATCATAAGATACTTAATGGAAGCATGGTCAGTATGAATAATAACTTTAGAATCAACAATATACTGCCTAAACTTATCACAAGAAAACACTACTGCTAAGAATTCCTTCTCAGTAGTAGCATAGTTCTTTTGAGCACTATCAAGGGTCTTACTAGCATAATAAATAACTTTCAACTTTTTATCAACCCTTTGTCCTAAAATAGCTCCAACAGCAAAATCACTAGCATCATACATAATTTCAAAGGGCAAACTCCAGTCAGGCGGTTGTACTATAGGAGCGGTTATTAAAGATTTCTTAAGAACTTCGAGAGCCTCCTTACAATCTTCTTCAAATACAAAAGGGACATCCTTCTCGAGAAGATTACTGAGGGGTCTCGAGGTCTTAGAAAAGTATTTAATAAATCTTCTATAGAAACCAGCATGACCGAGAAAACTACGAATACCTTTAATGTCCCTTGGATAGGGCATCCTTTCGATAGCTTCAATCTTCGCCTTGTCCACTTCAATTCCCCTCTCGGAAATCTTGTGGCCAAGCACGATCCCTTCGTTAACCATGAAGTGGCACTTCTCCCAGTTTAGAACTAAGTTTGTATCCTCGCATCTCTGAAAAACTTTTTAAGATTGTGGAGACAGTGGTCAAAGGAAGTTCCATAGACGGAGAAATCATCCATGAAGACTTCCACAACCTCCTCACAGAAACCATGAAATATTGCAGACATACATCTCTGAAAAGTAGCAGGGGCATTGCATAAACCAAAAGGCATACGCCTATAAGCATAAGTACCATAAGGACAAGTGAAAGTGGTCTTCTCTTGATCGGAGGTGTTAACATGAATTTGAGAGAAGCCTGAATACCTGTCAAGATAGAAAAGTGGGTGTTTTTGGACAGCCTCTCAAGCATCTGATCAATAAAGGGCAGCGGGTAGTGGTCCTTCCTGGTTGCCTTGTTCAACTTCCTGTAATCAATGCACATTCTATACCCAATAATAATTCTCTGAGGTATTAGTTCATTCTTATCATTAGGGACTACATTTGTCCCTCCTTTCTTAGGAACACAATGAACTGGACTTACCCACTTACTATCGGCTATAGGGTAGATAATACCTGCGGCTAGAAGCTTGAGGATTTCAGTCCTCACAACATCCATCATCTTTGGGTTCAACCGTCGTTGATGGTCAACAACAGGTTTAGCATCGGGCTCGAGGTTGATGGTATGTTGGCAGATAGATGGACTAATTCCCTTAAGGTCATCAAGGGTATAGCCAATTGCACCACGGTGTTTACGAAGTATCTCCAATAATCGCTCTTCCTCATATCCTGAAAGGTTAGAGTTGATAATAACAGGATATACTTTCTTTTCTTCTAAATAAGCATACTTGAGCGTATCAGGAAGAGGTTTGAGATCAAACACCTGGTCTTCTTTTGGTTTGGATAAAATTCCTAAAGGTTCAACTGGAAGGTTGTGCTTCAGGATAGCAGTTTGTCTCAAGAAGATTTCATCAATTTCATTTCTTTCCTGCATATGAGTACCATTCTCGTGGTCCTCCATGTATTGCTGCAAAGGGTCATTAGGGGGAATAGCAATAGAAGCAATACTTTCAATAATTTTTTCATCACTAGGTAATTCAGTACCACGAGGCTGCTTAGAGATCTTAGAAAAATTAAATTCATATGGCTCGCCATTCAATTCAACAGAAACTTTACCTTTCTTGCAATCTATAATAGCTCCACAAGTTCTGAGAAAAGGTCTACCAAAAATAATAGGACAAAAACTATCTTGTACTGAACCAAGTACAAGAAAGTCGGTAGGATACTTTACCTTTCCACATAGGACTTCAACATCTCTCACAATCCCAATAGGAGAGATAGTAGCTTTGTTTGCAAGATGAATAGTAACATCAATCTCTTCGAGTTCACTGGGTGAAATCTCACCCATGATCTCTTGCTAAAGAGAATAAGGAATCACGCTAGAACTTGATCCCAGATCGCATAGCCTGTAATAATTGTGATCTCCTATTTTAATGGATACAACTGGTGTACCTGAAATTGGGCTTTTATTCTTGGTTGTGACAATGTTAGTTGAAACAGCACAAAAATTTATAATAGAATCTGAAACATCATTAGTAACTAAATCTTTAACCATAGCAACTTGAGGATCGACTCTGATCTGGTCCTCAAGTTCGCCTGTTCTTCTCTCACTTTTATTTACGATGCCTGTCACAATAGAGTGCTCCCGTATTCTTGAAGGAAAAGGGGGCTGTTCATATATAAATGCATGCAAAATAGGATCAGCAACGTGAATATCAATAGGCACTTCTTTGAAAGGCTTATGGTACTGATCCTTCTTCATCTTAGAAGAATCAACATGCGAGGCAAAGTTCTTACAAAAATCAATCATTAGATGGGAATCCAGACCAATCTTAGAGAAAAAGGTATTAAAACAATCAGTTTTCACATAGCTCTCAATATAATCATGCTCATAATTTATAGCAGATCAATACCTTTCTCGATTTCCCAATCTTCAGTATTCTTCTGGATCCTTTCGATGAGATCCCATCTTTCTTCAACGCTCTTTGTCTGAAATACCCCGCTAGAGGAGGCTTCCAGCATTTCCTTATCCTGACGAGGAAGCCTGGCATAAAAAATTTTAAGTATAATATCTTCGGGAAGCTTATGAATAGGACATTTTAACATTAGGGATTTAAGTCTCCCGCAAGCTTGAGCGATGCTCTCTCCTTCGCGAAACCTAAAGTTATAGATGTAATTCCTGTCTCGATGAACTTCATGAAGAGGGTAAAACTTTGTATAAAAGAGAGACATAAGCTCTTCCCAATTAAGAGAATGTGAGTTATGGAGGAGCTTATACCAATCTGAAGCTTTGTCTGTAAGCGATATAGAGAATAATTTCTTCATAACGAACTCCAGTGACACACCTGCAAGCTTGAATAATGAACATAGTTGTCCTAAATATAGCAAGTGTTCACCTGGATGTCTGTCTCCTGCATACCGATTAGCTAAGACATAATCGATGATACCAGAGGGTATCTTATAAGGCACAATTTCAGTAGGGGCAGGAGTGACTACCTTAGTGGTGGGGCGGCTCCCTAAGAACAACGATCCAAGAGTAGGGGTGTTCATAAGGACTAAAAAAAACAGCAACAGCAAAACTAAAACAGAAATATAAAAACTTCCTTACCAGCTTCACTTACTAATAGCGCTACGCTCACCGGCAACGGCGCCATAAAACGTTACTTGATGACCCACAACGTAAGGGATCGATTGCAGCGTTTTCGATAAGTAAGAGTGTCGAACCCAATGAGGAGCAGAAGGTAATAGCAAGTGACTTTGGTAAGGAGATAACTGCAAGCACTGAAAGATAACTTTTTAGGGGTTTTCTTGGTATAAGCAACAGGATAATAAAAACGAGTAAAGTAAAAGATACTGGAGAGTAATGAGTGGCCCAATCCTTTGTGAGCAAAGGAGAGGCCTAGCAACTGAACTTATAAAAGCTAAAGTGTTCTTCAGGACACACGGGAGAGGTAGTCATGTGCTTTCGCCATATTCCGTATCGGTACTATGTGCTGTGTTGATAAGTGTTGAGTGGGTGGATCTATGCTAGTACACCCTCTAGACTAAGACAAGTGTACTCTTATGATTAAACACCTTGCAAGCATCCGCAAATACAAGATAGTATTTAAGGAAAAAGCCTAACCATAGCAATACGATCGGTGACCCATTGTTCCATTGTGCAAAAGCGTGCGAACTGGGGTTTAGGTTTCTGTCACTCCGGCAACCCACCGTAAGCATTCTTTGTACACAATGTATTCCCCTAGGTCCTTGATAAGGCGAAGTGTTGAGTGTTCGACTCACACAACACCACTAGGAAAATAACAACACAACTTAAATATCAACCAACACATATTACTTCAACATCATATGACTACTAACAACTAGACTTCTCCCATGTCCTCAAGAACTAAAGTAACTACTCACAAGACATAAAAGAGATCATGATCAGTGGGGATAAATAGATGATAAACAATCTGAACACAATAATATTTCTCCAACAAAACTCAATAGCATTCACCACAAAGTAGTAATCAACACCGATAGAGTAGAGAGGATAGATAGTACGGATTACAACACGAGTTGCAATTGTGAGACGAGATTGGATGGAGGTGGAGATGGCGCTGATGATGGGGATGATGTTGCTGATGATCTCGATGATGCCCGTGACGATGGTGATGACGACGGCGATGATCTCCCCTTCCGGGAGGTGATCTCCCCGGCGGAATCTGCCCGCCAGAGATGGCTTTTCTTCTCTGTAGGTTTCCGCCACGAAGCGGCGGAGGAACTCCGGAAACTCTCCTCTTTTTAGGGTTTTTAGACGACGAGGAGTATATAGGCCAGAGGGGGGAGCCGGGAGTGGCCCCGGGGGTCCAGGCGCCCTCCCGGCGCAGCCAGGGGTGGGGCCGCGCCAGGTGGCCGCCTGGGCACCCTGTGGCCCCCCTCTGGTCGCTCTTTTGCGTGTCCTCATGATCCTTATGGAAAACAGCCTCCGTCGATTTTCAGGTAATTTGGAGGTGTTCTTCTTCAGCAACTCAGCGTCCACTTTTTACCGCTGAATCCTGTGTCTGCTGCTTCGGCACCGGAAAGTTTCAAACTGTGTAAAATAAGCCAAAACAACATAAGGATAGCATCATAACATGAAATATATCAATGAATAAGAAAGAATTACTATATAAAATAGTGATGCATTTTGGACGTATCAACGACGTCGACGAGCCAAACCGCCGTGTCCAGGGAGTTCACCGCTGTCGTCTTCGTCGAGCCATGCAGGGAATCGAACCCGGAAGCCCCGAGCGCGACGCCAGCTTCAAGCTTCCGTTGCCGGCCGCCGTGAGCACCTCGCCGAAATTCGTCGCCTCCAGAGCCCTACGACCCCGCCGTCCTCTCCGTTCCCTCCGGGGTGAGCTCCCGCGTCTTTCCCCTCTTCTAGCGCTCCACCCCGCAGCCTCTAACGCCGATTACCTCACGGCCATGCTATGACCGCGGCCCGATCACGTCGCCGGCGAGGCTCCGACAGCTCCCTTGCCCCCCCATGCGCACTGGTCGACGCGGGCGACCACGAGGAGCATCTAGGTGCCCTCCCTGTGCCATTTGGTGGCCGGGAGTACCTCCCGTGTGTGCGCCGCCGCGCACTGGTGCCACCGGCGGCTAACCACCGGCGAGCCCATCCATTAACCCCTAACCCCCCTGGGCCACTAACCAGTGGGCCCAGGCCACTAACTAATCCCTAGTTAGTTTAAACTAACCGGGTTAGTTAACTAACCCACTGACAGTGAGGCCCCACATGTCAGCACCCCCCCACGTCAGCATGACGCAACAGTGATGCAATAAATCATTTTCCAAATTAAAAGAATATTCCAGAAAATCCAGAAAATAGCCAAATCTTTGGAAATTCATAACTAATTCATTTTAACTCCAAATTGGACAAATAATATGTCTAAAATTAAAAATCCAAGGAATATGAATATGGACTTTGTTTGTATGTTTGACCAATTTAAATTGGGTGAACAGTGGCAAACATCCATATGGCTTTAATTTGAATTCAAATTTGGAGTGATTTTGCAAATGACTTTGCAACACACTTCTTTTAAATGATTTCCTCCACACATCAGAGGCTTTACCTCACCTTTACAACTTCACTTCATGATCAACCATTTCAAATGAACATTCATGGATACAAATGCATTTGAAATTCATCGATAAATCAAATGGAGTTTGAATTTGCATTTCAAATGCAATACACTCCATTTAAATGGAATTGACAACACATCAGCACCCCTTAAACCATGCTATAACACTTGATCATGTGATTGCGCATTGTCTTTATATTGATCACTTTGTTTGCATTGTTTGCTATCGAGTAGAGGTGGAGCCGGAACCCGAGATAACCCCCTTCGTTGAAGACTCGTGACTGAACCTCGTCAGCAAGGCAAGCAAACCACCATTGATCATGTCGATAAAATCCCACTTCCCTCTCAGTCTCGCTTATGCATTGTTTAGGATGATTACCATGATGCGTTTCTACCGCATAGTTGAACCCATTCCTTTGCATGACCTATCATCTTGTCACCGTAGTAAGCAAACCACAATCCTAGCAAATGTAGGAGTTGGTTGTTATCATGTGGCCCCTGCAACTGTTACTCCTTATTGCATGCTTAGAGTTACAATGAGGTTAATCTTTTGTGTGTCGGGATGGTAGCAATCATGTTGAAGAAGGTGAAACTGTGTTGGTGAATCTACCCTAATACAAGGTGAACGATGAGAGGCTGTGTAGGAGTACACAGTGGGTTGTCTCGTTGAACACCGCCCTAAGCCCGAGTTCTTGTGTGGTGATCCAAGACGAAGCGTACTACCACATGTTGGGCACATGGACCCCCGCTCAACCTACTAACTCACCCCTTCTCAGTTCAATGAGTCGCAATAGTTCGGAGTTCTGGTAGGTCTGTGGCACGGTCTGCGAAGTGAAAAACGGCTATTCAGACCGGCTTGGTGCTTATTGGCTTCTTGCCCTTCGTTGGTGAGCCCCAAGTGGAAGGCGTGATGCAGTAAAGCAGCAGTTTTCCCTCGGTGAAGATACCAAGGTTTGTCTCCAGTAGGACTCCAGAGATGATAAGTAGGTGTCAGCGGCGCAACTGACGCGGACCTGCACACAGACACAGATAACTTTGTTCCCAACGAAGTTCGGAGAGGTTGTCAATCTCTCCGGTCTTGTTGTTCACAAATGATAAAACGCAAGGGATAATGATAGCAACTTGAAAGTAATGCAGAAAAGTAAATATAGCTTGGGAACAGTAATGAGGATATGGACCGGGATACGTGATGTTCACTAGTGATGTCTCTCTCCCAAAATACGATAAACCTGCTATGCGAGGTAAACAAATTACAGAAGGGCAATTGACAGGATTATGAACGCACCGCAATGCTAACTATGCTAAAAAAGAAAGGAAGAGGTTCAAAAGCACGGGCAGTACGCCAAAATAACTAGACCAAAATCCATCTTCATCTACTACTAATCATCCACCTTGAGATATCTATCCAGAACATCTCGCTGGTATTAAGTTGCGAGCCCCACCCAAAGTGTAAACCCAAAGCAACAGATAACTGCATTAAAAAGAACTTTGCGTAAAGTAAACAATCTTTGTAACCGCGGTTACAAGCACCGTTGTTTTCCCCCTTGTAGCAACAGCACATCCCCTAGACTCATGTTTCTGTCACTCAAGCGTGTCATCGATGGGCATGAACCCACAATCGAGCACAACGCTCCCTCTTGGAGTCACTACCTACTACTTGGCCAAAGCAATAAACAGCAACGGAGAACATGCAAGAATTACTTAGGAACAAAAATATAAGAGATAAAAACCAAACATATTACTCTATCACAATCTGAACATAATGTCATAATCCATCAGATCCCTTCAAACTCAGCATAGCAACAGCAGAAATATTACAAAGGTGCCTTGATCATGTAGGGCAGCTCACGAGGTCTAAACAATGAAGATCAAAGAGGGGAGGAGAACATCACATAGCTACGGATCACGGACCCATGGTCCAAGGAAAACTACTCACGAGACATCCGGGGAGCATCCATGGTGGAGAGGAGACTCCCGGAGGTCAATCCTCCCTCCGGCAGGGTGCCGGGAAGAGGTCTTCTGGTGCTCCCGATCTTGGAAGCGCGGTGGCGGCGGAACAGAGGTGAGTTCGCCGAATAGGGTTCCTCCTCTGGAGTTTTCCCGTGACGTAGATTAAATAGGCGAAGGGGGGAAGCCAGAGGTGGACCAGGGGCCCTAGGCGCCCCCCTGGCGCGGCCAGGGGTGGGGCCGCACCGGGTGGCCGCCTGGGCCCCCTGGCTCCCCTCTGGCCCCTCCCGAGCTCTTCTCGAAGCTTCCGTCACGCTGATTTTTTATCTGAATTTTCCCGAATTTTTCTGGCACTTTTTATATGGGGGAAAACTGAAATAGAAAAACAGCAGAAAACAGGAACTGGCACTGGGGTGCACTGAGTTAATAGGTTAGTCCAAATATGATCAAAAATGTATGAAAGTGTATCTAGATCACAGCAATATCACACAAAACATGCATGGAGCATGCAGAAATTATAGATACGTTTTGGACGTATCAACATCCCCAAGCTTAATTCCTGCTCGTCCTCGGAGTGAGAAGAAGGCAATGCACGGCACGGGAAAGGCTAGTAAAATATAGGAAGGTGGAAGTGTCAACTCTCAATACTTACATTAGTCCGAAGAACTCATGCACTTATTATCGGTAACTCTCAATCTAATCAGGAGGTTCACAAAGAGACAAGTACCCCGAGGAGGAGTGTATGGCGTTTTGTTATCCTTGGGCATCCTCGACTCATGGTACGTGAGTGTAATCTAATATCTAATCCCTCCAAAGATTAGTTATCCATCTAGTAGCTAGTGTTCTCAACTACTTTTTGTAGTTTTTGAAAATAAACACGGATTGCCCAAAATACGAAACCTATCACTAATAGGCAAGAGCTCTTGATACCAAAAGTCCAAACATTACTCACAACAATACCTCAAAACTATTGCAAGCTACTACTAAAATTAAATAGCAACCTCAATTACCTACTTTCAAGACAAAACACAACTCAGTGCAACAACCAACTCTCTTTAACAAGATAAACATGAAAACTAAAAAGAGTTCTAGCAACAAACTAAACAAAAGCCAAGGCTCTTGCTAAAGACAAACTAAGACTAAAACTAAACATGGCAGCAGCTATGAAATGATAAAGAACACACAACAGCAAAAGGATAGGCATGAAGAATTCTATGATGTGTTCTAAATTTGAAAGTGGAGCATGTTTCTCTCCCACACAAAGTAAGAAGGGATCTAACTTGTTATGAACAGCAAGCAAAGATAAAGAAAACTAAAAACAAAACCTAAGAGCGGGACGCTCCAAGCATAGCACATAACGCATGAAGTGATAAAAATATAGTGAGACAAAGGACGAACTAATGATTTGTTGATGGAGAAGGGGATGCACGGGGGAATCCCCAAGCTTAGACGCTTGAGTCTCCTTGAGTATTTATTGGGGATGCATGGGGGCATCCCCAAGCTTGAGCGCTTGACACTCCTGGATCTTCTTTCATCATCTTCTATCGCACACTTGAAAACTCCCTTCATACATAACTCATCATAAGCTGATTAGAGAGGTTAGTACCCTTAATAAATAAAAAATTTACCCACTGGATATAAAGATATTCTTGAAGAGATACTGTTTCTCAAGAGTGCCAAAAAGTTTTTGCAAAGAAAAAGCAAGCTTAAGGTTTGCAAGAGTAAGGAGAGACAAAACGTGGCAGAATCTGTGAAAAACAGAATAGCAGATAGTAAAGAATTTTTTAGGGACACTTCTGCAACTCAAGTCAAAAAAAGTCAGAACATACGGAAGTTTCGTAATTGTATAGAGCATACTGTGTAAAAATTTCAGCTCAAAAAGATGAACTGGGATTTTTCTGGAATTTTTCTGGTCACGAGGACGGAATCTGTTTTCTGGACAGCATGTCACAACTTTTACTTCCCTTGCCGTAAGAGGCTATAACTTGGCACAAAGCTGAAAAATAAAGATACAATGATGTTGCTACAGAAGTAACTACCATCAAGACACAGCAAAAGCAAAAATAAACACCTAAATTCGTTGCGGGCTGCCTCCCGAAAGCTCTTCTTTAAAGCCATTAGCTAGGCATGATGCAAAAAGAGGAATCAAGGGTATCCAAGATCAGAATCATAAAATCCTTCAAATTGATTTTCAATAAGCTCATTCTTCTTCTTACTAGGAAAGAGATACTTACCTTTCGGCATACCGCGTAAGCGTATGTGCCTATTACCAATATCAATGAAGCCTTTAATAGCACGGAGGAAGTCTCTTCCGAGCACAATGTTACTTTGGTTTGGCTCCATGATGAAGAAATCCATAGGTGCAGTCCTATGAAGGAATGCAACTTGGACTTATTTTACCTTTCCTTTAATCTCTGAAATATCTCCATTAGAATGTTCATGATAAGATGATAATTTATCCATATCTAGTTTCAAAGAGTCATAAACTATTTTTGGCATAGTAGAAACTGTGGATCCAATATCACAAAGAGCAAGGAAGCCTTGGTTAGAGATACTAATGCTAACAAAGGGCTCCCAATCATCATCTATCTCCAACATTTCTTTCTTGTTGGACTTAAGTTCCTCTACTTTCCCCAAATCTAGAGCATCCAGTCTTTTTTCAATAGTGGCAAGTCTATCTATGACAGTATCAATACTACGATCATAAACAAAATAACTAGATAGACTATGCAAAATCTCAAGAGCCCTATCTTCATCACACTCTAGAAAATATCCTTCAGCTATAATGTCAAGAGAGTGCTTACACCACTTAAAAAGACCATGGTAAAAATTTCTAAGCACAATTTTTATAGATATCCAAGGCATAATTCTTCTATGTGCTTCGGAAATTCTGTCCCATGCCTTCTTCATATTTTCTCCATCCCTTTGACGGAAATCGAGAACTTCCGATTCCCGCAAAGCACCTAGCCCTAACATGTTCATCTAAACAAGGAGGACTACTAACAGCAAGATAAACAATTTTTTTGTAAATTTTGATAAAAGACACAAAGATAAAAACTGAAAGGTAAACTAACAAGACTAAAAAACAAAGGTAAAGGGTAGTGTGCAACTCCCCTATCTTAGCACTCGGAGTCCCCGGCAACGGCGCCAGAAATTACTCTTGCTTATATTATTCTCGCCCTTCGTTGGTGAGCCCCAAGTGGAAGGTGTGATTTAGTAAAGCGGCAGTTTTCCCTCGGTGAAGATACCAAGGTTTGTCTCCAGTAGGACTCCAGAGATGATAAGTAGGTGTCAGCGGCACAACTGACGCGGACCTGCACACAGACACAGATAACCTTGTTCCCAACGAAGTTCAGAGAGGTTGTCAATCTCTCCGGTCTTGTTGTTCACAAATGATAAAACGCAAGGGATAACGATAGCAACTTGAAAGTAAATGCAGAAAAGTAAATATAGCTTTGGAACAGTAATGAGGATATGGACCGGGATACGTGATGTTCACTAGTGATGTCTCTCTCCCAAAATACGATAAAACTGCTATGCGAGGTAAACAAATTACAGAAGGGCAATTCACAGGATTATGAACGCACCGCAATGCTAACTATGCTACAATAGAAAAGAAGAGGTTCAAAAGCACGGGAAGTATGCCAAAATAAGTAGACCGAAATCCATCTGCATCTACTACTAATCATCCACCTTGAGATATCTATCCAGAACATCTCGTTGGTATTAAGTTGCGAGCCCCACCCAAAGTGTAAACCCAAAGCAACAGACAACTGCATTAGAAAGAACTTTGCGTAAAGTAAACAATCCTTCTAACTGCGGTTACAAGCACCGTTGTTTTCCCCCTTGTAGAAACATCACATCCCCTAGAATCATGTTTCTGTCACTCAAGTGTGTCATCGGGGGGCATGAACCCACAATCTAGCACAACGCTCCCTCTTGGAGTCACTACCTACTACTTGGCCAAATCAATAAATAGCAACGGAGAACATGCAAGAATTAATTAGGAACAAAAAAATAAGAGATAAAAACCAAATATATTACTCTATCACAATCTGAACATAATCTCATAATCCATCAGATCCCTCCAAACTCAGCATAGCAACAGCAGAAATATTACAAAGGTGCCTCGATCATGTAGGGCAGCTCACGAGGTCTAAACAATGAAGATCAAAGAGGGGAGGAGAACATCACATAGCTACTGATCACGGACCCATGGTCCAAGGAAAACAACTCACGAGACATCCGGGGAGCATCCATGGTGGAGAGGAGACTCCCGGAGGTCAATCCTCCCTCCGACAGGGTGCCGGGAAGAGGTCTTCTGGTGCTCCCGATCTTGGAAGCGCGGCGGCGGCGGAACAGTGGCGAGTTCGCGGAATAGGGTTCCTCCTCTGGAGTTTTTCCGTGACGTAGATTAAATAGGCGAAGGGGGCAGCCAGAGGTGGACCAGGGGCCCCAGGCGCCCCCCTGGCGCGGCTAGGGGTGGGGCCGCGCCGGGTGGCCGCCTGGGGCCCCCCCTGGCTCCCCTCTGGCCCCACCCGGGCTCTTCTCGAAGCTTCCGTCACGCTGATTTTTTATCTGAATATTCCCGAATTTTTCGGGCACTTTTTATATGGGGGAAAACTGAAATAGAAAAACAGCAGAAAACCAGAACTGGCACTAGGGTGCACTGAGTTAATAGGTTAGTCCAAACATGATAAAAAATGTATGAAAGTGTATCTAGATCATAGCAATATCACACAAAACATGCATGGAGCATGCAGAAATTATAGATACATTTTGGACGTATCACTTGGGACCCTGCGAACATCTTCTGGGACCACATCGATAAACCGGCCGGTTTCACGATGTGGATTCCAGCCCAGATAGGCGTCTCCATTGGATTTGAGTTGGCTGTGAGGTAAAAGTTGTGGAAATTATCCTCGCCAACACCCGCTTGAAGGGTGACGAGATCCCGGCGGTAACTGATCGTTTCATGTGTGTAGCAGTACACCCCTGCAGGGTTAATAAACTATTCGAATAGCCGTGTCCGCGGTAAGGGACTTCTTGGAAAGCTGTGCTCGATTATTAGACAACTTGAACTGGATACTCATAAAACTTTCCAAGATAAGCGTGAGTGCTATGGCATGCTTTCTCGTGGGGAAGTCGAGGAAGGCATCATAGTAGTTTAATTGGTTGGATAATGTAGTGGACTCGTGTACGCTTATTACCTCAAGTCTGGTACTCGTAGTTCAGGACTAGCCAAGTCAAAGCTGGCACTTCTGCATTTGAACCCTACCTCCCTTTACCTTGATACATGTGCATGAGTAGTATTGTTCCTACGTAAGTCTTGCTGAGTACGACTTTGTACTCACGTTTGGTCTAAGGGCCACTTGGTGTATGAAAGACCGCCAGCCAGATCACAACTAAGGTCTCAAAAACCCATACAAAGACATGCATGTTATAAACATACACGCAGCACACATGCCTTGTATGAACAGCAGGTATCATTGCAATTCTCTAAAAAGTATACATTTTATTAATAACTCTCACAGAGTGCACACAGAGATCACAAGCATGTGATCCAACATTACAATAGACAAGCGGAAGCAAAGTATGTCTGAGTACAGATAAGTTTAACAAATGGCTTAAGCAGCCTTATTCAAACACAAGCCCTTCACGAGGGAGGTTGCCTTCCTCCTGTTCATTCCCACGACCCTGGGCACGACCAAGCTGGCCACGGGTTCCTTGAGACATCCTAAAGGTGAAAACCAAAGTCAAACAGAGTTGATTGGAAGAGTCTAAACAAGGTATTGAAGTACTGGAAGGATTACAGAGCAAAGGAAGTAATCATCTTGACAACATGGTGATAAAAGCATACAAGCCATATATTCACAAGCTGTCATACAAACCATACATCGTTTTAGTACAAGCACCAAGCTAATACAAATGTGATGAAGATGATACATCCTTCAGAGGCACTCTAACTTCCTATACATTATTTATCTAATCCTCTGGAACTTAGAACACCTTGTGTACAACATACTAAGATACTACTACATCCTCATTAAGTAAGACCACAGGCGGTCTCACTCATCTCCATCTCCATAGTAGTCCTCGTAAAAGTTACCCACGTATCCCGATAGCTGAAGGTGACCATCGGAAAACACGAAGAACTGTGGACCCTGATATCCATTTGGGCAAGCATGGGGCCTAGGTCCAGCGTAGGGTGGAAGTAGAGGACCACGGGGTGGAAAAATGCCTCCAATCTCGGGCCAAGCAACTCGAGAAGGCATCTGAGTCCTCACAGGGTAGATAGCATCATACTCGACTGATCCAACACTCACGAAGGGTGCCAAGAGTGTCAGTGATCGATACAGACGAACACGGGTGGCGTGAAGCTCAGAATGGAGAGCGCGTGCATCACGATCTCGATCACAAGCAAACCTAGCAGTCATCTAAAGTATTGGATCCTCTGCAGAGTGATCTGAGTATAGTCCGGTGTAATACCCCTCTTCTCCTGGAAGTGCAGCAGGGATATAGCGGAACGAGGTCTCTCTCAGCATAGTGTGCTCCTCTCTCAGCAGGGTAATACATGAGTATGCAGCATCCTGCATAGCCATGTTCTCAGTCATGCCAATGCCATGTCCAAAGTGGATAGGCTGAGTGACTCCATTGTGGTGCGGGTAGATCCTGACAATGCAGTGGAACTGGGTCTGGTTGAAGTCGTGGAACTGCTCCTCGACGGTGTACTCAGGATACCATCGATATCCCACATAGGACATCATCTCGATCAACGTGGCGGGATGGCCACGCACCCCGAGGCACCTGGTCAAACGAACAATCTGCCGAGGGGGAAGATCTGCCATCTAAAACAGAAAGAAGGAGTTTGCAAATGCATCAGATTATGAGAGAAACCTGGAATGACTCGGACAACATAACGGCTGTAATTGCAAGAAAAGAAAATTTCTTACAACATGGAAACAACACTTACATACGATGTAAGAAATCAGGAAGCACAACAACTCTAACGAACCGAACACAACTTTCCTACGGCTACAAGGACGCAAACAACGAGATGTTCTAATCAGACAGAGGAGAGCCTAGTCCTATCTTCTCATAGAATAAGATGAGGGTGACTCAGAACTCAGAACGAAGGGGGTAAGGAGAAAAAAGAAGCCTTACATTGTTCCCTTATATACCCAGAGTAACTATATAACTATAGCAAGCTAGACTCGACTTCGGCCAAGGCTGCTAGTCCTACAGTCAGTCCTGCTCTGATACCAAGTCTGTCGGGACCCGGGGTTAGCATATGCAAGTCCCGCTATGACATAGTCATATGGAGAGCCGAGAACCGTAACCACTTGTCTAAGCAGACAAGGCCAAGCACAGAACATTCTCAGAAAGCATCGTACGTGAGGGGCATCCCATCCAGGCCGGATGATCAACTGAGATGGGTCCTCATCGTCCGCACACAAGTCTAGTGATATGGGTGATGAACTCCCATATTGAAAGACAAGTCGCCTCAACCATACTATCGACTATCTCATAACTCTTACATAGACTTACTCCAACCCGATCACTTAGTCGGGGTCTAGGGCGGGCTCGATCATACCACAAAGTGTGCACGAGACGGAGTCTCGAGCAATCGCATCGCGATGCCCCAAGCTGCGCACATCTAAGGGACACTTGGTGTATGAAAGACCGCCAGCCAGATCACAACTAAGGTCTCGAAAACCCATACAAAGACATGCATGTTATAAACATACACGCATCACACATGCCTTGTATGAACAACAGGTATCATTGCAATTCTCTACAAAGTATACATTTTATTAATAACTCTCACAAAGTGCACACAGAGATCACAAGCATGTGATCCAACATTACAACAGACAAGCGGAAGCAAAGTATGTCTGAGTACAGACAAGTTTAACAAATGGCTTAAGAAGCCTTATTTAAACACAAGCCCTCCACGAGGGAACCAGTCGTCTGACTGGGACTAGACTAGCTTGATCTTCAGTCGTCGAGCTCGATGAAGAAGCCACCTTCAGGGTCAGTGGGTTCATCTAAAACATAGAATAAGCAAACGTGAGTACAAAGTCGTAATCAGCAAGACTTACATAGGAGCTATACTACTCAGGCACATGTATCAAGGTAAAGGTAGGTGGGGTTTCACCTGCAGAAGTGCCAGCTTTGACTTGGCTAATCCTGAACTACGAGTACCAGACTTGAGGTAAGAAGCGTACACGAGTCCACTACTTTCTCCAACCAATTACACCACTATGGTGCCTTCCTCGACTTCCCCACGAGAAAGCACGCCATAGCACTCACACTTGTCTTGGTGTGTTTTAGAAGTATCCAGTTGAAGTTGTCTAATAATCAAGCTAAGCTTTCCAAGAAGTCCTTAACCGCGGACGCGGCTATTCGAATAGTTTTGTTAACCCTGCAGGGGTGTACCGCTACACACACATGATCATCTGTTACCGCCTTTGTACTCTACACCGTTCAAGAAGTGTCGGCGAGGATGCTCACCACAACTGTTACCTCATAGCCTATCTAGTCCGAGAAAGCCGCCTACCTGGGTTGGCTACCACTATCGTGAACCCGGCCGGTTCACCGAAGTTGACCCAAGTGATGTGTGCGTGGTGCTTAAGCCGGTCTCGGATGAGCCGTTCTCTCACTTAGCAGCCAGGCCACAAACCTACCAGAACTCCGAACTATTGCGACATCTGGACATCGAAAGGGATGAGTTAGTAAGTTGAGAGGGGTCAGTGAGCCCAATGTGTGGTTGTACTCTTCATCTTGGATCACCACACAAGAACTCAGACTTAGGGCAGTGTTCAACGAGACAACCCACCGTGTACTCCTACACAGCCTCTCATCGTTCACCTTGTACTAGGGTAGATTCACCAACACATTTCCACTAACATCAACATGATCACTACCATCCCGACTCACATAACAGTAACATCATGGTATCATTCTAAGCATGCAATAAGCAGTAACAATTGCAACTTTAGAAAAGTTCTCGACGAAGAGACGGCAATGGCTGGCTAGGCCAAGAAAACTCCTAACTTGCTTAACCGATTCAGGTGGAGTCCAGTCAAGGACGGCCTGAACTCTCTCGGGATTCACAGCAATGCCTTTTGCAGAAATCACGTGGCCTAAGTAGGTCACTTCTGGTAGCCAAAATTCACACTTGGAGAATTTAGCATACAGGCGGTGCTCTCTAAGTTTCATCAATACCAGCCTTAGGTGTTCGACATGTTCTTCTTCGTTCTTCGAGTAGATGAGAATGTCATCGAGATAAACTACAACAAATTTATCTAAGTACTCCATGAAGATCGAATTCATCATGCGTGAGAAAGTGGCGGGGGCATTGGTCAAACCAAAGGACATGACGGTGTACTCGTAAAGAACATAACGAGTAGTAAAAGCCGTTTTGGGAATGTCCTCGTTTCGGATTTTGATTTGATGATAACCTAATCTCAAATCCATCTTGGAGAAGACAGAGGATCCTGCAAGTTGATCATAAAGATCATTGATCCTGGGCAGTGGGTACTTGTTCTTTATCATCGCTAAATTTAGCGGGCGATAGTCTACGCACATCCTTTCTGTTCCATCTTTCTTCATTACGATTAGAACGGGGCAACCCCATGGCGATGAGCTAGGGCGGATGAAGCCTTTTTCCAACAAAGCTTCCAGTTGGGTTTTAAGCTCAGCTAACTCACGTGGGGCCATTTTGTATGGGCGTCTAGAAATTGGTGCGGTTCCTAGCATAAGATCTACTATGAACTCTACACATCTGTCGGGTGGCAGTCCCGACAGCTCTTCAGGAAAGACATCAGGGAAGCCATGAACCACCGGAACATCTTCAAGGTCGGGAAGGGGAAGTACATTCAAAGAATGCACTTGGGTTCTTGTTCTGGGTGAGGTATAGTTGACAGTCTTGCCTGAAGGGTGGGTGAGTTTCACTGATTTGCCTTTGCAATCTACGTAGGCATTCTGCCTTGATAGCCAATCCATGCCAAGGATGACATCAATGTCTGAAGACTTGAGGGCTATGAGGGAAGCAAGGAATACTAAACCCTCAATTGAAATTTGATTACCATGGCTTACTCTATTAGTTTGCCATCTTGACCCTGGAGTTTGAATAATCATGGGGGTGGACAATTCAACAAAGGATAACTCATGACGAAGTGCATAACTTTCTGACATGAATGAATGAGATGCTCCTGGGTCGAAAAGAACGGAAGTAGGACCATAATTGACTGGGAGCGTACCAAGAATGACGTCAGTGGTGTCGTCAGTCTCTTCGGCGGCAATCTGATTCACACGTCCACGAGTGGCGGGAGGAGCGGGTTTGGTGGTGTAGACCTTCTGGGGGGGCTTGCCACGACCATTGTTGTTGCCTTCGGCACGGGGTGGAGCATTCTGATTCTGGAGCTGGTTCTGGGGAATCTCACGGGAGTAGTGGCCTGCCTGACCACACTTGTAACAGGCTCCAAAGAAAGTACGTGGTGCTGGGTTGTTTGGTGGAGCTGGGTGGAACTGAGTTGGTGGACGAGGCGCCACATAGGATGGCCTCGGTGGGTTGTTCTGGCGGAACATACTATTGGGGATCCAGATCTTGCGCTTCTGAGAGCCGGAACTGGATGATCCATCATCTCTAGGGTGTTTGCGGAAGTCGTTGGGGGTGTTCATGTCCTCTGCCTTGATGGCCTTGTTGACAAGGACCTGGAAGGTGGCAAATTCATGTAGGTTGAGCTCACGACGGAGTCCAGAATTAAGTCCACGACGGAACCTTTCCTGCTTCTTGGCGTCGGTGGAGACCTCTTCAGTAGCATTACGAGCCAGTCGGTTGAACTCACGACTAAACTCGTCAATAGTCCTTCTGCCTTGGGTGAGGTTGCAGAACTCCTCACGCTTGCGGTCCATAAGACCCTTGGGAATGTGGTGCTCGCGGAAAGAAGTGCAGAATTCATCCCAAGATGTGGGCGGTCCAACGGGACGCATGTTCAGGAAGTTCTCCCACCAAGAGCTAGCTGCACCCTCAAGGTGATAGGTGGCATAGCTGACCTTGTCGCCATCTGCAACATGGCATGCCTGAAGCTTCCTCTCGATGCTGCGAAGCCAGTCATCGGCGTCAAGGGGCTCGGTGGAGTAACTGAAAACCGGGGGATGAAGCCGGATGAAGTTGTTAAGAGACACCAACTCGTTGCGCTGCTGAGTGGTGTTGCGGGCAATGACCTCCATCAAATGGTGAGAGTCTCGGCGGTTCCTCTCAACCTCCATCAGAACCTGAACCATCGTGGGTGGGGGTGGAAGGTTGCCTTCCTCCTGTTCATTCCCACGACCCTGGGCACGACCAAGCTGGCGACGGGTTCCTTGAGACATCCTAAAGGTGAAAACCAAAGTCAAACAGAGTTGATTGGAAGAGTCTAAACAAGGTATTGAAGTACTGGAAGGATTACAGAGCAAAGGAAGTAATCATCTTGACAACATGGTGATAAAAGCATACAAGCCATATATTCACAAGCTGTCATACAAACCATACATCGTTTTAGTACAAGAACCAAGCTAATACAAACGTGATGAAGCTGATACATCCTTCAGAGGCACTATGACTTCCTATACATTATTTATCTAATCCTCTGGAACTTAGAACACCTTGTGTACAACATACTAAGATACTACTACATCCTCATTAAGTAAGACCACAGGCGGTCTCACTCATCTCCATCTCCACAGTAGTCCTCGTAAAAGTTACCCACGTATCCCGGTAGCTGAAGGTGACCATCGGAAAACACGGAGGCCTGTGGACCCTGATATCCATTTGGGCAAGGATGGGGCCTAGGTCCAGCGTATGGTGGAAGTAGAGGACCACGGGGTGGAAAAATGCCTCCAATCTCGGGCCAAGCAACTCGAGAAGGCATATGAGTCCTCACAGGGTAGATAGCATCATACTCGAGTGATCCAACACTCACGAAGGGTGCCAAGAGTGTCAGTTCTCGATACAGACGAACACGGGTGGCGTGAAGCTCAAAACGTAGAGCGCGTGCATCACGATCTCGATCACAAGCAAACCTAGCAGTCATCTAAAGTATTGGATCCTCTGCAGAGTGATCTGAGTATAGTCCGGTGTAATACCCCTCTTCTCCTGGAAGTGCAGCAGGGATATAGCGGAACGAGATCTCTCTCAGCATAGTGTGCTCCTCTCTCAGCAGGGTAATACATGAGTATGCAGCATCCTACACAGCCATGTTCTCAGTCATGCCAATGCCATGTCCAAAGTGGATAGGCTGAGTGACTCCATTGTGGTGCGGGTAGATCCTGACAATGCAGTGGAACTGGGTCTGGTTGAAGTCGTGGAACTGCTCCTCGACGGTGTACTCAGGATACCATCGATATCCCACATAGGACATCATCTCGATCAACGTGGCGGGATGGCCACGCACCCCGAGGCACCTGGTCAAACGAACAATCTGCCGAGGGGGAAGATCTGCCATCTGAAACAGAAAGAAGGAGTTTGCAAATGCATCAGATTATGAGATAAACCTGGAATGACTCGGACAGCATAACGGTTGTAATTGCAAGAAAAGACAATTTCTTACAACATGGAAACAACACTTACATACGATGTAAGAAATCAGGAAGCACAACAACTCTAACGAACCAAACACAACTTTCCTACGGCTACAAGGACGCAAACAACGAGATGTTCTAATCAGACAAAGGAGAGCCTAGTCCTATCTTCCCGTAGAATAAGATGAGGGTGACTCAGAACTCAGAACGAAGGGGGTAAGGAGAAAAAAGAAGCCTTACGTTGTTCCCTTATATACCCAGAGTAACTATATAACTATAGCAAGCTAGACTCGACTTCGGCCAAGGCTGCTAGTCCTACAGTCAGTCCTGCTCTGATACCAAGTCTGTCGGGACCCGGGGTTAGCATATGCAAGTCCCGCTACGACATAGTCATATGGAGAGCCGAGAACCGTACCCACTTGTCTAAGCAGACAAGGCCAAGCACAGAACGTTCTCGGAAAGCATCGTACGTGAGGGGCATCCCATCCAGGCCGGATGATCAACTGAGATGGGTCCTCATCGTCCGCACACAAGTCTAATGATATGGGTGATGAACTCCCATATTGAAAGACAAGTCGCCTCAACCATACTATCGACTATCTCATAACTCTTACATAGACTTACTCCATCCCGATCACTTAGTCGGGGTCTAGGGCGGGCTCGATCATACCACAAAGTGTGCACGAGACGGAACTCGAGCAATCGCATCGCGATGCCCCAAGCTACGCACATCTAAGGGCCACTTGTTGTATGAAAGACCGCCAGCCAGATCACAACTAAGGTCTCGAAAACCCATACAAAGACATGCATGTTATAAACATACACGCAGCACACATGCCTTGTATGAACAACAGGTATCATTGCAATTCTCTACAAAGTATACATTTTATTAATACTCTCACAGAGTGCACCCAGAGATCACAAGCATGTGATCCAACATTACAACAGACAAGCGGAAGCAAAGTATGTCTGAGTACAGACAAGTTTAACAAATGGATTAAGAAGCCTTATTTAAACACAAGCCCTCCACGAGGGAACCAGTCGTCTGACTGGGACTAGACTAGCTTGATCTTCAGTCGTCGAGCTCGAGGAAGAAGCCACATTCAGGGTCAGTGGGTTCATCTAAAACATAGAATAAGCAAACGTGAGTACAAAGTCGTACTCAGCAAGACTTACATAGGAGCTATACTACTCATGCACATGTATCAAGGTAAAGGTAGGTGGGGTTTCACCTGCAGAAGTGCCAGCATTGACTTGGCTAATCCTGAACTATGAGTACCAGACTTGAGGTAAGAAGCGTACACAAGTCCACTACTTTCTCCAACCAATTACACCACTATGGTGCCTTCCTCGACTTCCCCACGAGAAAGCACGCCATAGCACTCACACTTATCTTGGTGTGTTTTAGAAGTATCCAGTTCAAGTTGTCTAATAATCAAGCTAAGATTTCCAAGCAGTCCTTAACCGCGGAAGCGGCTATTCGAATAGTTTTGTTAACCCTGCAG
Organism: Bromus sterilis; assembly: GCA_950022295.1. Taxonomy (NCBI): domain Eukaryota; kingdom Viridiplantae; phylum Streptophyta; class Magnoliopsida; order Poales; family Poaceae; genus Bromus; species Bromus sterilis. The sequence goes on from OX465599.1 coordinate 52,433,592, forward strand.
GGGTGTACCGCTACACACACATGATCATCTGTTACCGCCTTTGTACTCGACACCGTTCAAGAAGTGTCGGCGAGGATGCTCACCACAACTGTTACCTCATAGCCTATCTAGTCCGAGAAAGCCGCCTACCTGGGTTGGCTACCACTATCGTGAACCCGGCCGGTTTACCGAAGTGGAGCCAAGTGATGTGTGCGTGGTGCATAAGCCGGTCTCGGATGAGCCGTTCTCTCACTTAGCAGCCAGGCCACAAACCTACCAGAACTCCAAACTATTGCGACATCTGGACATCGAAAGGGATGAGTTAGTAAGCTGAGAGGGGTTAGTGAGCCCAATGTGTGGTTGTACTCTTCATCTTGGATCACCACACAAGAACTCGGACTTAGGGCGGTGTTCAACGAGACAACCTACCGTGTACTCCTACACAGCCTCTCATCGTTCACCTTTTACTAGGGTAGATTCACCAACACCTTTCCACCAACATCAACATGATCACTACCATCCCGACACACATAACAGTAACATCATGGTATCATTCTAAGCATGCAATAAGCAGTAACAATTGCAGGGGCCACATGATATCAATCAATTCCTACAGTTGCTAGGATTGTGGTTTGCCTACTACTGTGACAAATGATAGGTCATGCAAAGGAATGGGTTCATCTATGCGGTAGAAACGTAGCATGGTAATCATCCTATACAATGCATAAACGAGACATGAGAGGGAAGTGGGATTTTATCGATATGATCAATGGGGGTTTGCTTGCCTTGCTGATGAGGTTCGGGTTCGAGGTCTTCAACGAAGGGGGAAGCCTCCTGTTCCGGTTCCACCTCTACTCGACAAACAACAAACAAGGTAGCAAAGTAAATACAATGCACAATCACATGGTTGAAGGTTGAAACTTGATGTATATGCTTTGATGTGTGAAGAAATTCCATTTAAATGGAGTATATTGCAAATTGAATTGCAAATTCAAACTCCAATTCGAATTCATTTTAGCCAAGTTACAATTGACTTTGTTTGATCAAGTTGAACCATTTTGAAATGTGTATGATATGCCTCTGAATTTCAAGTATAATGTGATATGTTGACATGGTTCAAAATGCAAAAGCATTTGAAAAGAATTTGAATTAATTCCATTTAAATCAAATAGCAAATGCTACTGATCACATTTTAAAATCAACTCAAACATGGTTGAAAGGTGGATATTTGGATAGCTTATTTTCTCCTGATCATTTTTCATATATTATTTGTTAAATTTGGAGTTGATATGAATTTTCTATGAATTTCCAGAGTTTCAGCCTTTTTCTGGAATTTCTGGAATTTCTTGGTTTATTTTTATTCTGGAAATTCTTTTATTGTGTCATGCTTGCACAAAGGTGACGTCAGGGGGGGGGGGGGTCTGACCTGTGGGGTCCAGTGGTCAGCCTCTGGGTTGATTAACCCGGTTAGTTTAAACTAACCGGGGGGATTAAGGGCCCTGGGCCCACTTGTCATCTTCTCTGGGGGGTTAAGCACGGGTTAGGGGGTTAACCCACTGGCGGCTTGACGCCGGTGGCCTGGCCACGGCGGCGCCCTTTCCGGAATCGGCTAGGGACCACGGGAGAGGAAGAGGAGGCCATGGCTGGTTTGATGGGGTTGCCGCGCGTCGAACGGTGCAAGCAGGGGCTCGAGGGGAGGTCGGGAGCGACGGCGGCGTCGATCTTGGCGGCGACAGAGAAACGGCGAGGTGGGAGACGAGGCTAGGGGCACGGCTTGAGCTGGAACTTGGCGCGTTCGAATGCTAGCGCACGCAGGAGCGAAACGCGCGCACTAGGGCATCAACAGAGGCACGAGAGTGAGCCCTAGCTCGACCATGGCGGCGAGGAGCTCGGGTTCTCATGGATGATTTGGCTAGAGGGGCTGCGGGGTGCTGGGAGCTTGGGGGGAAAAGGTGAGAAGCTCACCCTGAGCTCAACGGTGCAGACGGCGTGCTTGGGGAGGTCCTCGTGCTGTCGGAATTTGAAGACGACTCGCGGCGGACGGAGTTGAAGACGACGAAGGGGGCGGCGGCTCTGGAGCTCCTCGGGACGATTCCTTGCGCACGGTAATGTAGTCGAGGACAGCGGAGGCGATGGACACCTTGGCTTGGCTCGGGGACGACGGTGGCTGCGTGGACTCAGCGGCGTGCTCCACGGCGGTCCTCGGGCGGCAACGAAAACAGCGAGAGAGGAGGAGAAGAAGCTCTAGAGGGGGGGGAATGGAGGAGGCGTGCTCTAGGGCGTCTCCAGGCGCGAGAAGGAGGCACGGGGAGGCCTGGAAGGCTCTCGGCGGCGACGTGGCATCCACGGCTGGCTCGGTGGCATTCCACCGAGCAGCTTGGAGGCGTGGGGCGAGGAAGAAGACCCTGCTGCCCCTGGTGGGCCGGCTGGGCCGGGTGGGCTTCTCTCGCCTGGGCGCCAGGTAAGCTTCTCCTTTTTCTTTTCTGTTTTCTCTTCTGACATTTGTTTTGGCTAGAAAAATTTAATACCTAGCCATTTTCTAAAATGCTGAAACTTTTCATATGGCCTCATAATAATATAGACTAGCCATTTATAAAGTTTGGCACTTTTTAAAATTCAAATAATTTGAATCTTAACTCAAACAGGGGTTTTTGATTAATTCCAAGGCACTGTTTGAATATTTGAAAAATCCATGAGCATGGGGTGGGTCCCACATCACTTCAGATGTGATCACACTCATTTATAAGACTTTTCAAAAATCTAACATGAATTTTTGGAGAAGATTTTTATCTGGCCTTTTGAATTAATTCATCTGGGGGGGTTCCTTCTCCCATTTTGCTTTTGAATTTGATTTCAATGATTTCTTTTGAAATTTTTAACATGATGCAAGTGACTTGCTAACCCTAGCACATTACCTAACAGAGGGTTCTGACATGCTTATTCTATGTTTTAGATGAACCCACTGACCCCGAAGGTGGATTCTTCATCGAGCTCGACGACTGAAGACCAAGCTCGTGTAGTCCCAGTCAGACGACTGGTTCCCTCGTGGAAGGGCTTGTTTATAGATGAGGATTCTCTAAGCCATTTGTTAAACTTGTCTGTACTCAGACCTACTTTGCTTCCGCATGTTTGATGTAATGTTGATCACAGACTTGTGATCTCTGTGTGCACTCTGTAAGAGTTATCAATAAAGTTGTATACTTTGTAGAGAATTGCAATGATACCTGTTGTTCATACTAGACATGTGTGATGCGTGTATGATTATAACATGCATGTCTTAGTATGGGTTTCCGATACCTTAGTTGTGATCTGGCTGGCGGTCTTTTACACACCAAGTGGCCCTTAGATGTGCGCAGCTTGGGGCATCGCGATGCGATTGCTCGTGACTCTGTCACGTGCACACTTTGATGTATGATCGAGCCCGCCCTAGACCCCGACTAAGTGATCGGGCTGGAGTAAGTCTATGTAAGGGTTATAATACAATCGATAGTTTGGTTGAGGCGACTTGTCTATGAGTATGGGAGTTCGCCACCCATATCATTTAGACTTGCGTGCGAATGATGAGGACCCATTTCAGTTGATCATCCGGCCTGAATGGGAGGCCCCTCACGTTCGATGTTTTCCGAGAACGTTCTGTGCTTGGCCTGGTCTGCTTAGACAAGTGGGTACGGTTCTCGGCTCTCCATATGATTGTGTTGTAGCGAGTCTTGCATACGCTAACCCCGGGTCCCGACAGACTTGGTATCAGAGCAGGACTGTCTGTAGGATTATTCAAAGCCTTGGTCGCAGTCGAGTCTAGCACTCTATAGTTATATAGTTACTTGGGTATAAAGGGAACAACGTAAGGCTTCTTTTTCTCCTTACCTCATCGATCTGAGTTCTGAGTCACCCTTGTCTTTTCTACGGGATGATAGGACTAGGCTCATCTATGTCTGACTAGAACATCTCGTTGATTGCTTCTTTATAGCCGCATGATTGTTGTGGTTGTCCAGAGTCTTCGTTCTGTTGAGTTCCTTGAAGAAGTTATGTCCAATTTCTTCGAGGTTGTATCATTTTATATCCCGGTGTAGCCGTTATGCTACCGGATTTGTTCTGTGATTCTTTGAGTCATTTCCTTCGCATTATAATATTTTTTGTCTTCATCATGTCCTTCTTGTCTTTGATTCCATCATACAACCTGTTCTGATTGTTGATCTTTATCACACAGGATGTAAGGTGGAACTCGTAGTGCTGTTCGTCGGAATCGAGACCGTGTTCGGAATCGAAATGATGATGAACCTCTACCACCTCCTTCTGCGGTGGAAATCATGATGGAAGCCGAGCGGAATAGACGTGATCAAACACACCTTCTAGAGCTCATCGAGCAGAATACCGCTCGTCAGCGTAATGTGGTTGTCAGCATTCAGGATTTCATCCTCCTCAAGCCACCGGTATTCCGATATTCTTCTGAGCCCCTTGAAGCTGATGATTGGATCCGTTCCATTGAGCGTAAGCTTGATACTGCACATGTTGCTCCCGACGACGGAGTTATTTTCGCGGTATACTTCCTGGAAGGTGTTGTTCTTCAATGGTGGGAGAACTATGTTGCTATGCATCTAGATGGTCACGTAGTGACTTTGCAGGAGTTCTATGTTGCCTTTCGAGGGTACCACATTCTGGATGAGTTAATGGAGCGCAAGAAGGAAGAGTTCTGCAATCTGACTCAAGGAGAGATGTCCATTCATGAGTATGTGAGAGAGTTCAACCGTCTTGCTCGATATGCCCAAGATGAGATCACCACCGATGCCAGAAAGCAGGCAAGGTTCCGTAAGGGACTTAGCCCTATCCTTCGCCATGATCTCAACCTCCTTGAATTTGCCACCTTTGAGGATTTAGTCAACAGATCCTTCAGAGCTGAGCATGGCAATGAAGTGTTCGAAGAGTCTCGCATGCATGCTCTTGAGCATGCCCCTTCTTCAAGTTAAGCCCCTCGGAAACGCAGAATTTGGATTCCAACTAGTGCCATACCTCCAAACCTTCTTCAAAGACCACCATCCAATATATGCCATCCACCTCAACACGTTATTCCACCCCGGAATGATGGTGTGCAACCAAGTAACCCCACCCCCAGCAATTCAGGTAGGGTGTGTTTCACGTGTGGTCTGACAGGCCATCACTTCCGACAATGCCCTACAGTGTTTGTGGCACCCCGTCGACTTAGTCATAAGCCTTCAAAGAAATCCACCACCAAAACCATCCCAGCAAAGCTTTCAGCCACAAGTAGTGGATATGTGAACCAAATCTCAGTTGAGGAAACCACTGCTACTTCTGACGTCATCCTTGGCACACTCCCAGTCAATCATGTTCCCGCCTCCGTTATTTTCGATCCAGGAGCATCTCACTCATTCATGTCGGAGAGTTATGCACTTCGGCATGAGATATCCTTCGATGAAATGTTCACCCCAATGATTATTCAAACTCCTGGTTCCTAGTGGCAAACTAATAGAGTAAGCCATGGCAATAATATTGCAATTGAGGGTTTATTATTCCTTGCTTCACTCATAGCCCTCAAGTCTTCATACATTGATGTCATCCTTGGTATGGATTGGTTAACAAGACAACATGCTTTTCTTGATTGTAAAGCCAAGTCAGTTAGACTTACACATCCTTCAGGCCAGTCAATAGATTACTCCTCACCAAGAACAAGAACCCATGTGCATTCTTTGAATGTGCTTCCCCTTCCCGACCTTGAAGATGTTCCGGTGGTTCGTGACTTCTCGGATGTCTTTCCTGAAGAGCTGCCGGGAATGCCACCCGACAGATGTGTAGAGTTCATAGTGGATCTTATGCCAATAACCGCACCAATTTCCAGATGCCCATACAAAATGGCCCCACGTGAGTTAGCTGAGCTTAAAACCTAAATTGAAGCTTTGTTGGAAAAAGGCTTCATCTGCCCTAGCTCATCGCCATTGGGTTGCCCCGTTCTGTTCGTAACGAAGAAAGATGGAACAGAAAGGATGTGCGTAGACTATCGCCCGCTAAATCTAGCGACGATAAAGAACAAGTACCCACTGCCCAGGATCAATGATCTTTATGATCAACTTGTTGGATCCTCTGTCTTCTCCAAAATGGATTTGAGATTAGGCTATCATCAAATCAAAATCCGAAACGAGGACATTCCAAAAACAGCTTTCACTACTCGTTATGGTCTTTACGAGTACACCGTCATGTCCTTTGGTTTAACCAATGCCCTCGCCACTTTCTCGCGCATGATTAATTCGATCTTCATGGAGTACCTAGATAAATTTGTTGTAGTTTATCTTGATGACATTCTCATCTACTCGAAGAACGAAGAAGAGCATGCCGAACATCTAAGGATGGTATTGATGAAACTTAGAGAGCATCGCCTGTATGCTAAATTCTCCAAGTGTGAATTTTGGCTACCAGAAGTGACCTACTTAGGCCACGTGATTTCTGCAAAAGGCATTGCTGTGAATCCCGAGAGAGTTCAGGCCGTCCTTGACTGGACTCCACCTGAATGAGTTAAGCAAGTTAGGAGTTTTCTTGGCCAAGCTAGCTATTGCCGCCGCTTCGTCGAGAACTTTTCTAAAGTTGCAAAGCCTCTAACTGAACTCCTCAAGAAAGATAAGAAATTCCAATGGACTCCCAAGTGCGAGGAAAGCTTTCAAAAGCTAAAAAGAAGATTGACTTCTGGACCCGTACTTGTGCCTCCAGACACCAAAAAGGATTTCGAGATCTTTTGTGACGCCTCACGGCAAGGGTTAGGATGCATACTTATGCAAGATAGACATGTGGTAGCTTATGCTTCACGCCAGTTGCGTCCACATGAAGAGAACTATCCTACCCATGATCTTGAACTCGTTGTCGTAGTTCATGCCCTGACAACTTGGCAACATTACCTCCTTGGTAATCGTTGTGAGATCTATTCCGACCACCAAAGCCTCAAATATCCCAGCCAGATCTTAATCTCAAGCAAAGACGCTGGATTGAGTTGATAAAAGATTATGACTTCGGAATTTCTTACACCCCAAGCAAAGCCAATGTCATGGCTGATGCACTAAGTCGTAAGTCGTATTGTAACAACCTCATGTTACAACAGTATCAACCACTTCTTCATGAGGAATTTAGAAAGCTCAATCTTGAGATTGTTCCTCATGGTTATCTTTCTACCTTGGTGGCGAAACTAACCCTTGAGGATAAAATCATAGCCTCCCAGAAACGTGATAGTGGTATTCGAGAGATCAAGAAGAACATTGCTAGCGGAGTTGCTAAATGTTTCTCCATAAATGATCAAGGTGTCGTTTTCTTTGGCACTCGATTGGTTGTACCACGAAAACACAATCTTAGGAGGCTAATCCTCAAAGAGGCTTAATAAACACCCCTTTCGATTCATCCTGGTAGCACAAAGATGTACCGAGACCTACGCCAGAGATTTTGGTGGACTAGCATGAAACGAAAAATTGCTCATTATGTTGCCGAATGTGATGTTTGTCGTCGCATTAAGGCCGAACACAAAAGACCTGCTGGTACACTTCAACCTTTGCCTATTCCCGAGTGGAAATGGGACAAAGTCGGTATGGACTTCATCACCGGCTTCCCAAAAACCCAGAAAGGAAATGATGCCATCTTCGTTGTCATAGATAGGCTTTCCAAAGTTGCTCACTTCCTGCCTGTTCGCGAGTCTATAACTGCTAGCCAATTAGCGGACTTGTATGTCTCTAGAATTGTGTCTCTTCATGGTGTTCCTTTGTAAATCAATTCTGATCGTGGTAGCCTTTTCACCTCTAGATTTTTGGGAAGCTTTCAGAATGCTATGGGAACTCATCTCTCCTTTAGTACAACTTTCCATCCTCAGTCTAGCGGTCAAGTCGAAAGGGTTAACCAAATTCTTGAAGACATGCTCAGAGCTTGTGTTATCTCATTTGGAAAGAATTGGGAGAAGTCTCTTCCATTCGCCAAATTTTCTTATAACAATAGTTTTCAATCTAGTCTGAACATGGCTCCTTTTGAACTCCTATATGGACGACGATGTCGAACACCCCTTAACTGGTCAGAAAACGGTGAAAGACAACTCTTTGGACCGGATATGATCATGGAAGCAGAAGAGCAAGTTCGCATTGTTCGTGATCAATTGAAAGCCGCTCAGTCTCGTCAGAAAAGCTTCTATGATCGTCATCATAGGAAAGATATCTACAATCTGGACGAGAAGGCTTACCTTCGGGTTACTCCTCTGAAGGGAACCCAACGATTCGGTATCAAAGGCAAGTTGGCCCCACGTTACATTGGACCTTTCCGCATTCTTGCTAAACGTGGAGAAGTTGCCTACCAACTTGAACTACCCCCGCACCTTTCCCGAGTACATGATGTATTCCATGTGTCACAACTCAGGCGTTGCATCAAGGACCCCATCCGCGAAGTCGACCATGAAACGCTTGATCTACAAGATGACCTTTCTTATCGAGAATACCTTGTTCTTATTCTTGATTCAGCAGAGCGTGTCACTCGCTGAAAGAAGATCAAGTTTCTGAAAGTTCAGTGGTCACACCACTCCGAGAAAGAAGCCACGTGGGAAAGAGAAGACCGTCTCAGTGCCGAGTACCCCTCCTTCCTCCTGCAGACTTCTGAATCTTGGGACAAGATTCTTTTGAGTGGGGGCGAGTTGTCACAACCCCAAGTTAGGTATGTGCTAGAATAGCAAGTCACTTTGCATCATGATAAAAATTTCAAAAGAAATTGAAATGGGAGAGAAAACCCCCCAGATGAATTTAATTCAAATGGCCAGATAAAAAGTTGCTCCAAAAATTCCTTTTGCATTTTTGAAAAATCTTATAAATGAGTGTGATCACATATAAAGTGATTTGGATTCAAACCCATGCTCATAGATTTTTCAAATATTCAAACAGGAGCATGGATTTAAATTTAAACCCCTATTTGAATTAAAGTTAAAATTATTTCAATTTTAAAAATGCCCAAACTTTATAAGTGGCTAGATATTAATATTATTAGGCCATATAAAAAGTTCTAGCATTTTAGAAAAATGGTTTGCTATTTAATTAGCAGTGCCAAAACAAAATGCAGAAAAGTAAAACAGAGAGAAAAGGAAAAATGAGCTTACCTGGCAAAGCAGCCCAACCCACACAAGCCGGCCCAGCCCAGCAGCCTTTTCCTTGGCGTCTTCCTCCCCCGGCCCCGATGCTGCTCGCTGGAGAGCATGTAGCCGCCGCACCACCTCCTGCTTCGCCGTGTCGGCCTCCCCTCCGTCCTTCCCCCTCACCATGGAGACGCCTAGAGCGTCCCCATCCTTTCCCCTCTCTCTCTCTGGTCACTCTTCCCCTCTCCCTCTCACGATTCCCGCGCCGCCAGAAAGTTCGCCGGAACGCCGCGTGCGCGCACTCGCGGCCAACGACGTCGACGAGCCAAACCGCCGTGTCCAGGGAGTTCACCGCCGTCGTGTTTGTCGAGCCGTGCAGGGAATCAAACTCGGAAGCCCCGAGCGCGACGCCAGCTTCAAGGATCCGTCGCCGGCCGCCGTGAGCACCTCGCCGGAATTCGTCGCCTCCAGAGCCCCTACGACCCCGCCGTCCTCTCCGTTCCCTTCGGGGTGAGCTCCCGCGTCTTTCCCCTCTTCTAGCGCTCCTTCCCGCGGCCTCTAACGCCGATTACTCACGGCCATGCTACGGCCGCCGCCCGAGCACGTCGCCGGCGAGGCTCCGGCAGCTCCCTTGCGCCCCCGTGCGCACAGGTCGACGCGGGCGACCACGGGGAGCATCTAGGTGCCCTCCCCGTGCCATTTGGTGGCCGGGAGAACCTCCCATGTGTGCGCCGCCGCGCACTGGTGCCACCGTCGGCTAACCGCCGGCGAGCCCCTCCATTAACCCCTAACCCCCCTGCTAACCACCCCCTGGGCCACTGACCAGTGGGCCCAGGCCACTAACTAATCCCTGGTTAGTTTAAACTAACCGGGTTAGTTAACTAACCCACTGACAGTGAGGCCCCACATGTCAGCACCCCCCCACGTCAGCATGACGCAACAGTGATGCAATAAATCATTTTCCAAATTAAAAGAATATTCCAGAAAATCCAGAAAATAGCCAAATCTTTGGAAATTCATAACTAATTCATTTTAACTTCAAATTGGACAAATAATATGTCTAAAATTATCAGAAAAATACAAGGAATATGAATATGGAATTTGTTTATATGTTTGACCAATTTAAATTGGGTGAACAGTGGCAAACATCCATATGGCTTTAATTTGAATTCAAATTTGGAGTGATTTTGCAAATGACTTTGCAACACACTTCTTTTAAATGATTTCATCCACACATCAGAGGCTTTACCTCACCTTTACAACTTCACTTCATGATCAACCATTTCAAATGAACATTCATGGATTCAAATGCATTTGAAATTCATCGATAAATCAAATGGAGTTTGAATTTGCATTTCAAATGCAATACACTCCATTTAAATGGAATTGACAACACATCAGCACCCCTTACACCATGCTATAACACTTGATCATGTGATTGCGCATTGTCTTTATATTGATCACTTTTTTTGCATTGTTTTCTATCGAATAGAGGTGGAGCCGGAACCCGAGATCACCCCCTTCGATGAAGACGCGTGACTGAACCTCGTCAGCAAGGCAAGCAAACCCCCATTGATCATGTCAATAAAATCCAACTTCCCTCTCCGTGTCGCTTATGCATTGTTTAGGATGATTACCATGATGCGTTTCTACCGCATAGTTGAACCCATTCCTTTGCATGACCTATCATCTTGTCACAGTAGTAAGCAAACCACAATCCTAGCAAATGTAGGAGTTGGTTGTTATCATGTGGCCCCTGCAACTGTTACTGCTTATTGCATGCTTAGAGTTACAATGAGGTTACTCTTTTGTGAGTCGGGATGCTAGCAATCATGTTGAAGAAGGTGAAACTGTGTTGGTGAATCTACCCTAATACAAGGTGAACGATGAGAGGCTGTGTAGGAGTACACAGTGGTTTGTCTCGTTGAACACCGCCCTAAGCCCGAGTTCTTGTGTGGTGATCCAAGACGAAGAGTACTACCACATGTTGGGCACATGGACCCCCGCTCAACCTACTAACTCACCCCTTCTCAGTTCAATGAGTCGCAATAGTTCGGAGTTCTGGCAGGTTTGTGGCACGGTCTGCGAAGTGGAAGAACGGCTATTCCGACCGGCTTGGGACCCTGCACACATCTTCTGGGACCACATCGGTAAACCGGCCGGGTTCACGATGTGGATTCCAGCCCAAATAGGCGTCTCCATTGGATTTGAGTTGGCTGTGAGGTAAAAGTTGTGGAAATTATCCTCGCCGACACCAGCTTGAAGGGTGACGAGATCCCGGCGGTAACTGATCGTTTCATGTGTGTAGCAGTACACCCCTGCAGGGATAATAAACTATTCGAATAGCCGCGTACGCGGTAAGGGACTACTTGGAAAGTTGTGCTCGATTATTAGAAAACTTGAACTGGATACTCATAAAACTTGCCAAGATAAGCGTGAGTGCTATGGCGTGCTTTCTCGTGGGGAAGTCGAGGAAGGCATCATAGTAGTGTAATTGGTTGGAGATTGTAGTGGACTCGTGTACGCTTCTTACCTCAAGTCTGGTACTCGTAGTTCAGGACTAGCCAAGTCAAAGCTGGCACTTCTGCATTTGAACCCCACCTCCCTTTACCTTGATACATGTGCATGAGTAGTATAGTTCCTACGTAAGTCTTGCTGAGTACGACTTTGTACTCACGTTTTCTTATTCTATGTTTTAGATGAACCCACTGACCCCGAAGGTGGATTCTTCATCGAGCTCGACGACTGAAGACCATGCTAGTGTAGTCCCAGTCAGACGACTGGTTCCCTCGTGGAAGGGCTTGTTTATAGATGAGGCTTCTCTAAGCCATTTGTTAAACTTGTTTGTACTCAGACCTACTTTGCTTCCGCATGTTTGATGTAATGTTGGATCACAGACTTGTGATCTCTGTGTGCACTCTGTAAGAGTTATCAATAAAGTTGTATACTTTGTAGAGAATTGCAATGATACCTGTTGTTCATACTAGACATGTGTGCTGCCTGTATGATTATAACATGCATGTCTTAGTATGGGTTTTCGATACCTTAGTTGTGATATGGCTGGCAGTCTTTTACACCCCAAGTGGCCCTTAAATGTGCGCAGCTTGGGGCATCGCGATGCGATTTCTCGTGACTCTGTCACGTGCACACTTTGATGCATGATCGAGCCCGCCCTAGACCCCGACTAAGTGATCGGGCTGGAGTAAGTCTATGTAAGGGTTATAATACAATCAATAGTATGGTTGAGGCGACTTGTCTATGATTATGGGAGTTCACCACCCATATCATTTAGACGTGTGTGCGAACGATGAGGACCCATTTCAGTTGATCATCCGACCTGGATGGGAGGCCCCTCACGTTCGATGCTTTCCGAGAACGTTCTGTGATTGGCCTTGTCTGCTTAGACAAGTGGTTACGATTCTCAGCTCTCCATATGATTGTGTTGCAGCGAGTCTTGCATATGCTAACCCCGGGTCCCGACACGGGGTGTATGATGTTCTTGGCAGGCTTGGTTTGATTCCTTTATGTCGGTTCTTGCGCAAATACAATGAGGATCTTGTCATGCAGTTCTATGCCATTGTTTACTTTGTCAATGATGAGGCTCGTACTGTGCGTTGGATGTCTGGCACGACTGTGTGTAGTGCTCCCTTTGCCAAGTTCTCGGAGGTCATTCCATACCAGTTCTTCTCTGAGCCGCATCCAGATTTTGACCGCATTTTTTAGACTGGGAGGGATAAGGATGAGATTGGTTTTGCTTATAAGCAGGAGAAGTTGTTTGTCACTGGCTCCATCAGGGATCTCCTGCCCACCTTTGATACTCTTCGTCAATTCTTCAGTACACAATTACGTCAGAGGCTGGTGATTCTCGTAACCTGCGCTCATATATGATTTATATCTTCATGATGGTGAAGGAGCGCATGAAGGTGGATGTTTTGGATACTATGTTCTTTGAGGTTCGTGAGTGTGTTCGTATGCAGAAGTCTTTGATCTATGCTGCTTTCATTCAGACACTGATTGAGTCTGTGTGCCCTGTGCATGCTATTCCTACATCCACATACCTAGTTGATGGGTGTAGATAACACCTCGTCGTTGGTTACCCCAAGTGGAAGGTTATGATGTAGTAGACAAAAATTTCCCTTACACGAGGACTTAAAGGTTTATCGAAGCAGGAGGATTCCAAGCTCGACAAGAAGGTGGTGAAACGAGCAACGCGCCGCTTGAGATATTACTCGGTTAACCTGTACCTGCACAAAGACGCAAATAACTTTGGTCCCAACGAGTTCAGAGAGGTTGTCAATCTCCCGTCCTTGCTGTTTACAAAGGATCAAAGCACAAGGGGAGATAATAGTGGATGCAACTGAAATGACAAAGCAGTAAAGGTGAATGGTGTAAACTATGGTGGAAATATGTACCGGGGTTTCATGACTTTCACTAGTGATGTCTCTCTCCCAAAACACGATAAACAACTATGATGGGTGAACAAATTACAACTAGGCAATTACAAATTATAAATGCACCGCAATGCTAATTATGCTACTAAAAAGTAAAGAGGCTCAATTGTATGGGCATTACACCAAAACAAGTAGACCTTCTATCCATCAGCATCTACTCACTAATCATCCACCTTGAGATATCTATCGAGAACATCTCGCTGGTATTAAGTTGCAAACCCCAACCAAATTGTAGGCTCAAAGCAACGGACAATTGCCTTAAGACTCTATGCATAATGTAAGAAATCCTTGCAACCCCAGTTACAAGGACCGCTATTTTCTCCCTAGTGGCAACAATACATCCCCTAGTGTCGGGACCCGGGGTTAGCGTATGAAAGACTCGCTACAACACAATCATATGGAGAGCCGAGACCTCTACCCACTTGTCTAAGAAGACAAGTCCAAGCACAGAACATTCTCGGAAAGCATCGAACGTGAGGGGCATCCCATCCAGGCCGGAGGATCAACTGAGATGGGTCCTCATCGTCCGCACACAAGTCTAAATGATATGGGTGGTGAACTCCCATACTCATAGACAAGTCGCCTCAACCATACTATCGATTGTATTATAACCCTTACATAGACTTAATCCAGCCTGATCACTTAGTCGGGGTCTAGGGCGGGCTCGATCATACATCAAAGTGTGCACGTGACGGAGTCACGAGCAATCGCATCGCGATGCCCCAAGCTGCGCACATCTAAGGGCCACTTGGTGTATAAAAGATGGCCAGCCAGATCACAACTAAGGTCTCGAAAACCCATACTAAGACATGCATGTTATAAACATACACGCAACACACATGTCTAGTATGAACAACAGGTATCATTGCAATTCTCTACAAAATATACAACTTTATTGATAACTCTTACAGAGTGCACACAGAGATCACGAGACCGTGATCCAACATTACAACAAGCATACGGAAGCAAAGTAGGTTTGAGTACAGACAAGTTTAACAAATGGCTTAAGAAGCCTTATTTAAACACAAGCCCTCCAAGAGGGAACCAGTCTGCTGACTGGGACTACACTAGCTTGGTCTTCAGTCGTCGATCTCGAGGAAGAATCCACCTTCGGGGTCAGTGGGTTCATCTAAAACATAGAATAAGAAAACATGAGTACAAAGTCGTACTCAGCAAGACTTACGTAGGAGCTATACTACTCATGCACATGTATCAAGGCAAAGGGAGGTGGGGTTCATAAGCAGAAGTGCCAGCTTTGACTTAGCTAGTCCTGAACTACGAGTACCAGACTTGAGGTAAGAAGCGTACACGTGTCCGCTACATGTCTCCAACGAATTACACCACTATGGTGCCTTCCTCGACTTCCCCACGAAAAAGCACGCCATAGCACTCACACTTATCTTGGCAAGTTTTATAAGTATCCAGTTCGAGTTGTCTAATAATCAAGCTAAGCTTTCCAAGCAGTCCCTTACCGCGGACGCGGCTATTCGAATAGTTTTGTTAACCCTGCAGGGGTGTACCGCTACACACACATGACCATCAGTTACCGCCTTTGGCCTCAACACCATTCAAGGGGTGTTGGCGAGGATGTTCACCACAACTATTACCTCATAGCCGATCTAGTCCAAGAAAGCCGCCTACCTGGGTTGGCTATCACTATCGTGAACCCGACCGGTTTACCGAAGTGGACCCAGATGATGTGTGTGTGGTACATAAGCCGGTCTCGGCTGAGCTGTTCTCTCACGTAGCAGCCAAGCCACAAACCTACTAGAACTCCGAACTACTGCGACATCTGGACATCGAAAGGGATGAGTTAGTAGGCTGAGAGGGGTCAGTGATCCCAATGTGTGGTTGTACTCTTCATCTTGGATCACCACAGAAGAACTCGGACTTAGGACGGTGTTCAACAAGACAACCCACTGTGTACTCCTACACAGACTCTCATCGTTCACCTTGTATTAGGGTAGATTCACCAACACATTTCCACCATCATCAACATGATTGCTACCATCCCGACTCACATAACAGTATCAACATTGTATCACTCTAAGCATGCAATAAGCAGTAACAGTTGCAGGGGCCACATGATATCAATCAACTCCTACATTTGCTAGGATTGTGGTTTGCTTACTACTGTGACAGAAGATAGGTCATGCAAAGGAATGGGTTCATCTATGCGGTAGAAACGTAGCATGGTAATCATCCTAAACAATGCATAAGCGAGATTGAGAGGGAAGTGGGATTTTATCGACATGATCAATGGGGGTTTGCTTGCCTTGCTGACGATGTTCAAACACAGTGTCTTCAACGAAGGGGGTGGCTTCCGGTTCTGGCTCCACCTCTATTCGACAAACAACACAAACATCAAAACAATAATAAGACAATGCTCAAACACATGAGTTGGAGGTTGAAACTTGATGTATGTGTCACTGATGTGTGAGTTATTCCAGTTAAAACGAGTGTATTGCATTTGAAATGCAAATTCAAAGTCCATTTGATTTACCGATGAATTTCAAATGCATTTGAATCCATGAATGTTCATTTGAAAAGGTTGATCATGAATTGATGTTGTAAAGGCGAGGTAAAGTCTGTGATGTGTGGATGAAACCATTTAAAAGAAGTGTGTTGCAAAGTCATTTGCAAATTCACTCCAAATTTGAATTCAAAAGAATGACATATGCATGTTTACTACTGTTCACCCATTTTAAAATGGTCAAACATTGAAACAAGGTGCATATTCACAATCCTTGCATTTTTCTGATAATTCTAGACATATTATATGCTTAATTTGGAGTTAAAATGAATTAATTATGAATTTCCAAAGATTTGGCTAATATATGGAATTATTGGAATTAATTTAATTCAATTAATCGATTTACGACGTCATCATGACGTCAGTGTGACGTGGGGGAGGGGGCTGACGTGTGGGGCCCTGCTATCAGTGGGGGGTTAGTTTAATTAGTTCCTGTTTAAACTAACTGGGGTTAGTTAGCTAACCTGGGCCCACTGGTCAGTGGCCCAGGGGGTAGATTAGGAGGGGGGGGTTAGTTTAGGTGTAGGCCCTAATGGCGAGTTCACCGGAGTTCTCGCCGGAACTTCGCCGGACTTGCGAAAAAAGGCACGGGGGTGGGAGTGGAGACCACGGGGAGGAAGCTGGGGAGGCCACGCGTCTCGTGGTGCCATTGGGGGTCCAAGACGAGGCTCTGGAACGCGTTGACGACAACGGGCGCGGCGTGCCGGCAACTGTCCTCGCCGGAATCACGCAAGAGGGAACGGGAGGAGGCGGGGATGGGGGCAAACGAGAGCTCTGCTCAGCCCGGTTTGGATGAAGAAGACGGCGGGGCCGCGCAGAGCTCGACGGCGGAGTAATTGGAGGTTTCCTCCTCGGCGGCCGGCGGCGGATCCTTGAAGGGGGCGCCTTCCTCGGTGGCGCTGAGCTTCGATTGAGGGCGGGGATCGGAGGAGTCGACGTCGGCGAAGCGTCTGGACAAGGTGCGGCGGCATGAGGAGCATGGTGGCCGCGTGCGGGCACGACGGCGGCGAGGTGGTCGTCTCGGGCTTGCACGGGATCTTGCGGGAAAGAGGAAGACGACGAATCCAGAGGGGGGGAAGGTGTGCGGGCTCTCCAGCGTTTCCACGGCGTGCATGTGAGGAGGGAGGGAAGCAGGAGGTGGCCGAGGTGGCCACGGCGTCCACGGCATGCCCTCCAGCGAGCAGCATCGGGGCCGGTGGAGGAAGACGACAGGGGATGGCCGGGTGGGCTGAGCTGGGCTAGAAGAAGTGGGCATGCGCCCTGGGCGCAAGGTAAGCTTCTCTGCTCAGTTTTCTTCTTTTCATTTTTCTTTCTGTTTTTCTTCCGCAATTTTTTTAACCTTGCTAAAAAATATAGCAAAGTATTTTTATAAATGCTCCAAATTTTTATGTGGCCTCAAAATAAAAATAGCTAGCCACTTATAAAGTTTGGGAATTTTTAAAATTCAAATTATTTGAAATTTAATTCAAATAGGGGTTTAAATTTAAATCCAAGCTCCTGTTTGAATATTTGAAAAATCCATGAGCATGGGGTTGCTACCACATCACTTGATATGTGATCACACTCATTTATGAGACTTTTGGAGCAACTTTTTATCTGGCCATTTGAATTAAATTCATTTGGGGGGTGTTCTCTCTCCCATTTCAATTTCTTTTGAAATTTTTAACATGAATGCAATGTGAGACTTGATCCTATCACATACCTAACTTGGGGTTGTGACACCTAGTCTCATGTTTTTGTCACTCAAGCTAGACATCGGGGGGCATGAACCCACAATCAAGCATAACGCTCCCTCTTGGAGTTGTAGTCTACTACTTGGCCAAAGCAACAAACACAACGGAGAACATGCAAGAATTCTCAAGAACAAAAATATAAAGGTAAACCAAATATATTACTCATAAAAAATTGAACATAATCCCAGCAAATACAGCATAGAAAAACATGAACTAATACAAAGGTGCCTTGATTATGATAGGCAGCTCACAAGGGATCAACATTGAAGCACAAGATTGGAGACAAGACATCACATAGCTACTGGTCATGGACCCATGGTCCAAGGGGGGCTACTCATGACACATCCTGGAGGCGATCATGGTGATGGAGAGGCCTCCGAAGGTCAATCCTCCCTCTGTCAGGGTGTGTGGAGATCAGAATCGCTTCAACGACGAAACAGTGGATGAAATTTCGTAACGGGGGGGATCCTCGAGGGGTTTTGTCTTAGGAGGTAAATATAGGCCAAAGGGGCCCTGAGGGGTGCCCCCCTAGCCCAGGCGGCCAGAGGGCGCGGCCACCCCCTGGTCGCGCCGGTAAGGCGCGTGGAAATGGGGTGGCCCCCTCGGGGCCTCCTTCGGTCTTCTAGAGTCTTCTGTTGTGGAATTTTCCGAGCTCTTTTATTTTTGACCTTTTTCTGCAATGCACGGACAATAACAAACAAAAACTGGCACTAGGCACTGAATTAGTAGGCTAGTCCAGAATATGTTGTAAATGATATGAAAGTGCATCAAAACATATAGCAATATCACCAAAATAAGCATGGATCAAGCATAATTTATAGATACGTTTGGGATGTATCAACATCCCCAAGCTTAATTCCTTCTCGTCCTCGAGTAGGTGAATGAGAACAAAGATAATTTCTATGGTGACATGCTAACAACAAAGATTTGAACTTTAAAGTACAGCAAGCAAGATATGCAATTCAAGTCAACACAATAACAAGCAAGAGTCTATATCTAGTATTGAAACTAGAAAATTAAGAACAAAAAGGTGCAAGAAGCTCTCGCTGTCCGTGACTCGAATGTCGCCAATCGGTGTTCCCGTGCAGAAAGTGGGAGATGGGTTTAGAGCATACAAATATTGAATAGTTGTTGAGAACTCAATCTACTAAAACTTCACAATAAGTCTCCATTGGAATCTTATTATGACTCGTCCCCAGACCACTGGCCAGGTACAAGTCAATTTGATCCTCTCCCTTTTGACTTTGAGCACTCATGCACGGAATGAGCGCGATCAAGATTAGTTGGCACTTATGATGGCAAAGAGAATAAATGATGGGGAAGGAAGACAAAAAAAGTATGAAAGTCTCACACCAATGAGGACTACCTTAGGCTAGGGTAGGACTAATGGTAGATATGGTGTGAGGAGTAGGGATTGCCATGCAAAAAATGCACATATGAGCTATGAATATGAAAGCTCTCCAATGGAACTAGTGGGGTGCATCCAAGTCGGTTTCTCACGAAGACCTAGAACTCTTTCGAGGAGGCTCATCATTCGAATATACAAGCCAAGTTCTATAGTGTAAGTTCCCCACATAGTTATTAGTGAATGATACGAAAACTCTCTATGAAGTACAAATGCTACTTTGAAGCACGAGTGTGGATCTTTTGAAAGGAATAGTAGTATTGCCCCCTTCTCTCTTTCTATTTCTTTTTTTCTTTCTCTTTTTTGTATTTTTTGTATTTTTGTGGCCTCTTTGGCTCGTTATATTTATCTCTCATTTGTCATCTTTGGGATCTTTTCATGTGTCCTTGATGGTGCGAGAGAGTATCTTCTTCTCGCCCCTCGTTGGTTACCCCAAGTGGAAGGTTGAGATGTAGCGTAGCAGCAAATTTCCCTCGGTGAAGATACCAAGGTTATCGTACCAGGAGGACTCCAAGGATCGACAAGTAGGTGATCGAACGATCAAGGCGCCGTTTTAAGATACTCACTTGACCTGGACCTGCACACAAAAGCAAATAACTTTGCTCCCAACGAGTCAGAGAGGTTGTCATTCTCTCCGGTCTTGTTGTTTACGAAGGATCAAACGCACGATGGAAATAGTGATGGTGATTGCAACTGAAAGGAAATAAAAGAAGTAAATAGTTGAGGTGTAAACAGTGGTGAAAATATGGACCAGGGTCCCATGATGTTCACTAGTGATGTCTCTCTCCCAAAAGACGATAAACTATCTAAGCTGGGTGAACAAATTACAGCTGGGAAACTGACAGAATTATAAACGCGCTTCAATGCTAATTATGCTGCAAAGAAAGTTAGAGGCTCAAAAGTATGGGCAGTACGCCAAGACAAGTATACCGTAATCCAACTGCATCTACTCACTAATCATCCACCTTGAGATATATATCTAGAACATCTCGCTGGTATTAAGTTGCGAGCCCCACCCAAAGTGTAAACCCAAAGCATTAGACAACTGCATTAACAAACTTTGCGTAAGGTAAACAATCCTTGCAACCGCGGTTACAAGCATCACTGTTTTCTCCCTGGTGGCAACAACACATCCTCTAGTCTCATGTTTCTGTCACTCAAGCTAGACATCAGGGGGCATGAACCCACAATCAAGCATAAATGCTCCCTCTTGGAGTTACTATCTACTACTTGTACAAACTAATAAAAAGCAACGGAGAGCATGCAAGAATTAGTCAAGAACAAAATATAAAAGGAGAACCAAATATAGAACTCATCACAATCTGAACATAATCTCATAATCCATCGGATCCCAGCAAACACAACATAGCAACAACAGGAAAATTACATAGATGCCTTGATCATGTAGGGCATCTCACAAGGGCTAAGAATTGAAGCACAAGATTGGAGAGAAGACATCTCATAGCTTCTGGTCATGGACCCATGGTCCAAGGGGGACTACTCACGGCACATCCAGGAAGTGCTCTTGGTGGTGGAGAAGCTCCCGGATGTCAATCCTCCCTCCGGCAGGGTTCCGGGAAGAGGTATTTTGGTGCTCCTGGTCTTGGAAGCGCGGCGGCGGCGGAACAGAGGTGAAAATCGCGATGCGGGGTTCCTTTCGAGGGTTTCCGTGACGGGGTGTAAATATAGGCCGAAGGGGGGCACCAGGGGGTGGACCCTCCCCCCAGGCGCCCTGGTGGTGCGGACAAGGGTGGGCCCACGCCACCTGGCCGCGTGGGAGGGTGTGGCCCCCCTCCGGATCTCCTTCGGGCTTCGTGAAGCTTCTGTTGCGCTGATTTTTTATATATTTTTATTGGAATTTTTGGAGCGTTGTAAATATGTTAAAAACGTGCAATTCACAGACATCAACAGACAGAAACCAGCACTGGGTGCACTGAGTTAGTAGGTTAGTCCAAATATTTGTAAAAAGGTATGAAAGTGTAGCAAAACACATAGCAATGCCACCTAAAAGAGCATGGAACAAGCAAAAATTATAGATACGTTTGTGACGTATCAGTCCTCTTTTGGGATCTTTTATTTGTATCCTCTTTGGGATCTCTTCCTCACTTTATGGGAAACTCTCTATATTTTACAAGGACAAAGAATATCACACACTTTACAAGAAGTACTTAACATAAAGAAAACTGAAACTAAATCATGATGTATGCAAATGTATGCCTAATGGTAGATATGGTGTGGTGAGTAGGGATTGCCATGCAACGAATGCACAATGAGCTATGAGTATATGAAAGCTCTCTAATGGAACTAGTGGGGGCGCATCCAACCCTTTTGCTCACGAATACCTAGAGCTCTTTTGAGGAGGCTTGTCATTGAAATATACAGGACAAGTTCTATAATGTGAAGGTCCCCACATAGTTATGCATGAATGATATGAAAACTCTCTATGAATTACACATGTTACTATGAAGCACAAGTGTGGAGCTTTTAAAAGGAATAGTAGTGTCACCCCCTACTCTCTTTTTATTTTCTTTTTGTGGCCTCTTTGGCTCTTTCTATTTATCTCTCATTTGTCCTCTTTGGGATCTTTTCATGTGTCCTCTTTTGGGATCTTTTATTTGTGTTCTCTTTGGGATATTTTCCTCACTTTAAGGGAAACCCTCTATATATTACAACGATAAAGAAGATCAACACACTTTTACAAAATTACTGCAGACGGCAAAGAACCTCTTTGCCGAAGAAACAACTGACAAGAGCTTTACCATCCGGGGACAGACGACAAAGCTCTTTGGCGAACGCCAAAGGTGTGTTTGCCGTCCGCCATGGCAGACGACAAATAAGAGAATTCCAGTAGTGATCCTAGCAAATATAGGACTTGAATGTCGATCATGTGGCCCCTGCAACTGTTACTACTTATTGCATGCTTAGAGTTGTATGTTTTTGCTCTAGTTGTATGTGAGTCGGGATGGTAGTGATCATGTTGATGATGGTGGTAACGTGTTGGTGAATTTGACCTAAAAAAGGTGAACGATGAGAGGCTGTGTCGGAGTACACAGTGGGTTGTCTCGTTGAACACCGCCTTAAGCCCGAGTTCTTATGTTATTATCCAATACTAAGAGTATGACCACACATTGGGCTCACTGACCCCTCTCGGCCTAGTACCTAACCCCAGACCAGGTCCAGGAGTCACAAGTAGTTTGAACTTTCAACGATCTCAAGAAGGTGCATCAAGGTAAGTAGTGGATATAGGTTGTGGTCGAGTTGAATCAAGTGATCATGATCGAGTAGAGCTTGATGGCTTGTCTCACAACGTTCAAGTCCGCATAGAAAAAATTGGTCGGATTCCGATTGCGGTCCCAACTCAAATAGGCGACTCCCTAGGACTAGAGATGGTGTTGTGAGTGAAGTGTCGTGGCAACATCCTCGCGGTACTCGCTTGAAGGTTCCACTCCCAGGCGGCAACTGATGCGTGTGTGTGTGTAGAAGTACACCCCTGCAGGGTTAATGAACTATTAGAATAGCCGTGTCCGCGGTTAAGGACTACTTGGAGAACTATACTTGATCATAGAAAACTTCAATGGATACTCTAAAATTGCCAAGATAAGCTGAGTGCTATGGTTTGCTTTCTCGTGGGAAGTCGAGGAAGGACCCATAGTGGTGTATTGATTGGAGACTTGGATAGATGGACTCAAGTACGCTCCTTAACTCATTCTGGTAATCGTAGTACAGGTTAGCCAAGTCAAAGCTGGCACTTCTGCATTTAAACCCCACCTCCCTTTACCTTGAAACTTGAGCATAATTAGTATAGATCTGATGTAAGTCTTGCTTAGTACGCCTTTGTACTCATGTTTTCTTATTTATGTTTTTAGATGAAACCATTGACCCCGATGGTGGCTTCTACCTAGAGCTCGACGTGGATTAAGCTAGTATAGTTCCAGACAACAGACTGGTTCCTTTGGAGGGTCGTTGTATTTTCTTTCAGGCTTCTTAAGCCATTTGTTAAACTTGTCTTTACTAAGACATAATTTTCTTCCGTTGTTGTTTGATGTAATGTTGGATCACAGTCATGTGATCTCTTCTTGTAACACAACTACTACGTCTACTCAGTCTAGTAGATGCAATAAAGTCTATGAGTTTGTAGAGTTCGTGTTCTATTACCTGTTGTTATACACTTGGCATGCATGTTGCGTGTATGTTTATATCGTGCATGTCATGTGTGGGGTTCGATAGCTTGGTTGTGTTCCCGCTGGCGGTCTTTCTTACAGCCAGGTGGATCTGAGTTGTGAGCAGCTTGGAGCATCGCGATGTGATTGCACGTAATTCGTTACGTGGCACACTTCGTTGTACGATCGAGCCCGCCCGAGACCCCGACAAAGTGAATCGGGCCGGAGTTGTTTATGTAAATGATATGGTTCAATTGAAAATATGGTTGAGGTGACTTGTCTATGAGTATGGGATTTCATCACCCATAAGCATTTAGACTTGTGAGCGAACGATGAGGACCCATTTCAGTTGATCATCCGGGCCTGAATGGGATGCCCCTCACGTTCGAGCTTTCTGAGAATGTCTTTTACTTGGCCTTGTCTGCTTAGACAAGTGGGTATGGCTCTCGGCTCTCCATATGATTGAATTGTGGCTAGAATTACATACACATATTCCGGGTCCCGACAGAGTTGGTATCAGAGCAGGAATGTCTGTAGGACTACCAAACCTTGGTCGAAGTCGAGTCTAGCATTCTATAGTTATATAGTTACTTGGGTATATGGGAACAACATAAGTGACGAGCGGGTGACCCCTCGACTCCTATGGATGGGCCTACCCGGCGTACCTGAAGACAGAAGGCCCACAAAGATGCCGCCTGGGCCCAGCCTTGGCCCACTAGTGGCACCGACGTAGGAGTCCACGACTCGTAAGGAAGGTGCAAACCTGCCGTGCGGTACAAGATTAGGGTTAGGAAACCTCATCTGTAATCCAAGACGGATTCCCCGAGACCTAGCCTAGTATATAAGGGCTGGGAGGGGAGACGTCAAGATGGACCAATACACAATTTGTACCCCTAGCCTTATGCGCACTAGCCTTGGCCTTCCCTGTAATCGCATCTCCAAGCAATAATATCGAGCATGAACGTCTCCTCCAGTTAGCCGACGAGCTATCGTCCAACCTGTGCCTCTCATGACTAACCCAGGGTCCCTGACCATGGGATTTGCCGGGGTTGATCCCCGTCAATTGGCCCCGTCTGTGGGAACTACACAGGTTAGAATTATGATCTCGGCGGTTCCGTCTTCAGCAAGCCACAACTCAAGAGCAAGAACCAGATCCAATCCACCCGAAGAATTCAAGATCACGGCAAAAATCTCTGCCGCCCCATCAAGATTGCTCGGCCTGCAGCTGTGCCAAGACCAATATTGTGGCCGCAACCGAGTCCAACGCCAGCGAAGGAAAAATTGACGACCCGAAAGAAAGGCGCGTGGGTTATGCGCAGAGATCCCGATCGACGAACCACAACACGAAGCAGAGGACCTGCCGACCACTCGATGACCCGCCGCCAGCCAGGCACCCGCAGCACAACAGGACACCGACTCCGAGCTCGAGACCAGAGATCGTCAAGATCATCGCCAACGAAGAAGAAATCGACGACATAGAAGTCAGGCGCAAGGATTCTATGAAGAGACCCCACTCGACGAGTCGCACTGTACAGTTACGTGCTCGCCGACCACTCGACGACCCGCCGCCGTGCGGACAGCTTTCGCCCTCCAGGACAGCGACTCTGAGACTCAGACCGGCGAATACTACGACCCAGATCAAAGACCAGACGAATTCGCCAACTTTATAAAGAAACAGAATTTGAGCGAGGGGATCGAAATCGACCCACGAGTCCACGAGCACCCGGCGGATCATGCGCAGATCTTCTGAATCTCAAGGAGGAGATGGCATGCCGGATCTAGCAAACTCACGGTCAGTGTGCAGCTATAAGGACCCTGCACGATCCACTGCTTCGAAGACGACTGGGGATACATCAGATCGAGTCACACTCTGGGAGACTTCCGCCTGTTCAACGAGCTCGCCGGCAGCCTCAAGGAGGAAAAACAACGAGAAGCAAAGAGCACCCGACGAACCGAACAGTCGCCGACTCCAAGTCCCGGAAGACGCTACAACTCGCCCCAAGGACAGGTGTAGATGATCCAAGAAGGCAGGGTATCGCAAGCTCAATAGGACGCCTACACCCTGCAAGCCAGAGCAGCCGAGAACCTAAACACAGTCGAAGTCTACCAGCTACACGACGCAAAAACTACTATCACGTTCTCCCAGAGCGATCACCCACCTGCAGTCCCAAGGCCGGGGCACGCGCCCTTGGTACTCGATGCTCAAAGTGGAGGGTACAACATGGATATAATCTTCATGGACGGAGGCAGCAGCATGAACATAATCTTCGTCAGCACCCTACACAAGATGCTGATCCCAAGATCAGTATGGAAAAAATCAAGCACCGTGTTATACGGAGTAGTCCCAGGAGAAGCGGCTACTTCCCTTGGACTAATCGAGCTCGAAGTTGTCTTTGGCAGCTGACGCAATTTCACAAGACACATCCTCGAGTTCGAAGTACTCGATTGGCAGTCGCAGTACCACGCCATACTGGGACGTCCAACATTTGCGCAATTCATGGCGGTTCCGCACTGCACCTACCTCAAACTCAAGATGCCAGGATCCGCGGGCGTCATTACAGTCAACGGGAGCTTCACCAAATCAGACCAATGTGATCGTGATTTTCACAAAGTTTCCGACACCTTTGGAGCCAAGCAAGAACTCACAGAAATCGCCATGGCGACAGACAAAAGTATCTTCCCGCTAGCAAGTCGAAGCGAGTCAAAAGAGTATGGGCGCGACTTCAGCACCGACAGCGACACGGTCACCCACCAAGTGCACCCGACGGACCCAGAAAAAACAGTACGCCTGTACGCCCACCTCCCGGAAGAGCAAGCGACTGCCCTCATCGCTTTCCTCCATGAAGAATGGGAAATCTTTTCCTGGTGCCCAACCGACATGCCAGGAATACCGCGCGAGTTCACTTGGACAGCCAACCCTGTGCTGGTCCCCAAGAAAGACGCAGACGTGTTGTGGATGTGCGTCGACTACGGGCCAGTCAACAAATACTGCCCAAAGGATAACTTTCCCCTGCCAAGAATCGATCAGATAATCGACTGAACAGCAGGATGCGATCTACTATCATTCCTCGACGCCTGCTCAGGATACAATTAGATCAGGATGAAGGAAGAAAATGAAGAGCACACCTCGTTCACCTCACCCTGCGGCACATCTCGCCGCCAAAAAATGCCCTTCGGTCTAAACAATGCAGGAACAATATACCAGCAAATGACGCAAGCACGCGTCAGAAACTAGATTGGTGGAAATGTCCAGGCTTACGTACACGAGATCATCATCACAATCAAGGAACTCGGACCAGAAGAAGATAAAGAAGACGGCAACACAAACGAAAAAGTGCAAGCAGCAGCAGCGGACCCAACCGTTATTTAAGAAGGCAACAACACAGTCGAGGAGCCAGAGCAAGCCGCACCAGAAAACCCGGCTTGGAGAGAACCGCCCCTCAGATTCCTAATACAGGGAACCCTGCCACAAGACGTTGCAGAAGCCTGGCGCATCAGTCGACGATCCAAAGCATTCACGGTAATCAACATACAACTCTACAAGCCTGGCATTTCCCAGGTCCTACAAAAATGCATAGACGAGGAAGACGGCAAAGCCCTACTACTGGAGATTCACGAAGGCACCTGCGGGCACCATGCCAACAGTCGAGCACTCGTGGAAAAAGCCTTTCGAGCATGATTCTACTGGCCAACAGCCATAAGAAAAGCAGAGGATATCGTGCAGCGCTGCGCCGTCTGTCAAAAATTCGCCAGCAGACCACATGCTCCAGCCTCAGAACTCAAGACCATACCACTATCATGGCCGTTTGTCGGGACCCAGGGTTAGCGTATGCAAGTACAGTTAAGACATAGTCATATGGAGAGCCGAGAACCGCACCCACTTGTCTAAGCAGACAAGGCCAAGCACTGAACATTCTCGGAAAGCATCGTACGTGAGGGGCATCCCATCCAGGACGGATGATCAACTAAGATGGGTCCTCATCGTCCGCACACAAGTCTAATGATATGGGTGGTGAACTCCCATATTCAAAGACAAGTCGCCTCAACCATACTATCGACTATCTCAAAACTCTTACATAGACTTACTCCAGCCCGATCACTTAGTCGGGGTCTAAGGCGGGCTCGATCATACCACAAAGTGTGCACGAGACGGAGTCTCGAGCAATCGCATCGCGATGCCCCAAGCTGCGCACATCTAAGGGACACTTGGTGTATGAAAGACCGCCAGCCAGAACACAACTAAGGTCTCGAAAACCCATACAAAGACATGCATGTTATAAACATACACGCAGCATACATGCCTTGTATGAACAGCAGGTACCATTGCAATTCTCTACAAAGTGTACAATTTTATTGATAACTCTTATAGAGTGCAAACAGAGATCACAAACATGTGATCCTACATTACAGCACAAACGGAAGCAAATTATGTCTGAGTACAGACAAGTTTAACAAATGGCTTAAGAAGCCTTATTTAAACACAAGCCCTCCACGAGGGAACCAGTCGTCTGACTGGGACTAAACTAGTTGGTCTTCAGTCGTCCAGATCGATGAAGAAGCCACCTTCGGGGTCGGTGGTATCATCTAAAACATTGATTAAGCAAACGTGAGTACAAAGTCGTACTCAGCAAGACTTACATAGGAGCTATACTACTCATGCACATGAATCAAGGTAAAGGGAGGTGGGGTTCACTTGAAGAAATGCCAGCTTTGACTTGGCTAGTCCTGAACTACGAGTACCAGACTTGAGGTAAGAAGCGTACACGAGTCCACTACTTTCACCAACCAATACACCACTATGGTGCCTTCCTCGACTTCCCCACGAGAAAGCACGCCATAGCACTCACACTTATCTTGGTGTGTTTTAGAAGTATCTGGTTCAAGTTATCTAATAATCAAGCTAAGCTTTCCAAGCAGTCCATAACCGCGGACGCGGCTATTCGAATACTTTTGTTAACCTTGCAGGGGTGTACCGCTACAGACACATGACCATCATTTACCGCCTTTGATCTCGACACCATTCAAGGGGTGCCAGCGAGGATGCTCACCACAACTGTTACCTCATAGCCGATCTAGTCCGAGAAAGCCGCCTACTTGGGTTGGTTACCACAATCGTGAACCCGGCTGGTTTACCGAAGTGGACCCAAGTGATGTGTGCGTGGTGCATAAGCCGGTCTCGCATGAGCCGTTCTCTCACTTTGCATCCAGGCCATAGACCTACCAGAACTCCGAACTATTGCGACATCTGGACATCGAAAGGGATGAGTTAGTAAGTTGAGAGGGGTCAGTGAGCCCAATGTGTGGTTGTACTCTTCATCTTGGATCACCACACAAGAACTCGGACTTAGGGCGGTGTTCAACGAGACAACCCACCGTGTACTCCTACACAGCCTCTCATCGTTCACCTTGTATTAGGGTCGATTCACCAACACTTTTCTACCAACATCAACATGATCATTCACATCCCGACTCACATCACAGTAACAACATGGTATCATACTAAGCATGCAATAAGCGATAACATTTGCAGGGGCCACATGATATCAAACAACTCCTACATTTGCTAGGATTGTGGTTTGCTTACTACTGTGACAAAATGATAGGTCATGCAAAGGAATGGGTTCATCTATGCGGTAGAAACGTAGCATGGTGATCATCCTAAACAATGCATAACCGAGACATGAGAGGGAAGTGGGATTTTATCGACATGATCAATGGGGTTTTGCTTGCCTTGCTGACGAGGTTCGGGTTCGGGGTCTTCAGCGAAGGGGGTAGCCTCCTGCACCGGTTCCACCTCTACTCGACAAACAAAGTACGAAGTGGCAATCAATAAGAAAGCAATGCTCAAGCACATGATTGAATGCTAAAACTTGAAGTATAAGTTTTGATGTGTGAGGCAATTCCATTTAAGTGAAGTATATTGCATTTAAAATGCAAATTCAAACTCCACATTTGAATTCAACTTAGTCAATTTGCATGTGGCATAGTTTGATCATTTTGAATCATTTTCAAATGTGTATGATATGCCTCTGAAGTGTGGTTGAATTGTAGCTTAATTTCATGGTCCAAGTTGCAAGATAAATTGATTTGAATTGGAATTAAATTCAAATAAACCAAATGACATATGCTACTGGTCCCATTTTAAAATCAACTCAAACATAGTTGAAAGTTGCATATTTGGAAAGATAATTTTCTCCTGATCATTTTTCATATATTATTTGTCCAATTTGGAGTTAATTTTAATTTTCTATGAATTTCCAAAGTTTGGGGTATTTTCTGGAATTTCTGGAATTCTTTTAATCATTTTGATTTTCTGGAAAAATTCATTTAAATCGATTTACTGCGTCAGGCTGACGTCAAGCTGGCGTCAGGGGGTGGGGCTGACATGGGGGTCCCACCTGTCAGTGGCTGGATTTAATTAACCCGTGGGTTAAATTAATCCAGTGCCTTAATTAAGCCACTGGGCCCACTGGTCAGTGACCCAGGGGTCATTAGGCGAGTGATTAAGGGATAAACCACCGGCGGTTAACCGCCGGCGACTGGAGCCGCGGCAGCGACTCGCCGGAATGGCCTAGGGGCCACGGGAGGCCACGGGGAGGACACCAATGGATGCAGCAGCTTCGTCCGCGTCTTCTGGAGGCAACAGGGGGTCACGGGGTGCTCGGAATCGACGGCGGCAACAACTCCGGCGGCAACAGAACGGCGGCGAGGTCGCAGATGTCGCAGCAGTGCACGGATCGGGCTGATTTGTGGTGTGTTCGAGCGCTGGCACACGCGGGAGTCAAACGCGTGCACTGGGGGTTCAAGACGAGCACTGGAGCGAGGAGGACGACGACCATGGCGGCGAGGTGCTCGGGTTCCCATGGCGGATCCGGCTATAGGAAGCAATCGAGGGGGGAGAACGAGGGGTTTTGCTTGAGAGCTCACCCTGAGTCTATCTGGAGGGGCGGCTTGCTCGGGGAGGCGCTGGTGTTGCCGGAATTTGAGTTCGATCCACGGCGGCCGGCGATGAAGACGACGAAGCTATCGAGCTCGTGGAGGCGTCCGGCTTCGATTCCTTCTGCAGGTCGATGAAGACGACGACGACGAACTCCCTGGACACCTTGGTTTGGATCCTCGACGTCGATGGCCGCGAGTTCTTGCGACGGCGAGCGGCGGCGCTCTCGGGTGGAGGAAGAAATCGGCGAAGGAGGAGGAAGGAGTCGCGCTGGAGGGGAGGAATGAACTGGGGCGGCTGCGAGACGTCTCCAGGACGCGAGAAGAGGCCACGGGGAGGCCTGGAAGCTCTCGGTGGTGATGTGGCGCCCACGGCTGGCTCGGTGGCATTCCACCGAGCAGCTTGGAGGCGCGGGACGGGGAAGAAGACCCCGCTGCCCCTGTGGGCCGGCTGGGCTGGGTGGGCCGCTCTCGCCTGGGCGCCAGGTAAGCGTTTCTTCTTTCTTTTTTTTTTCTTTTCTGACATTTGTTTTGCTGAGCTAAAATAAATAGCTAGGCATTTTATTAAATGCTGAAAAATTTATGTGGCTTCATAATAATATAGAATAGCCACTCATAAAGTTTCAACATTTTTAAAATTCAAATGATTTGAATTTTAAATCAAATAGGGGTATTTCTTTTATTCCAAGGCACTGTTTGAATATTTGAAAAATCTATGAGCATGGGGTGGGTCCCACATCACATGAAATGTGATCACACTCATTTATAAGACTTTTCAAAAATCTAACATGAATTTTTGGAGAAGATTTTTATCTGGCCTTTTGAATTAATTCATCTGGGGGGGTGTTCCTTCTCCCATTTTGATTTTGAAAATGAATTTCCTTTGATTTCTTTTGAAAATGCAAAGTGAAATTGATCCTAGCACATTACCTAACAGAGGGTTCTGACACCGTTCTCCACCTGGGGACTCGACATGGTGGGCCCCCTCAAGATATCATCAAAGGGAGGAAGAACACACCTGCTAGTAGCGGTCGACAAGTTCACCAAATGGATCGAAGCAGTGCCCATCACCAGCTCCACAGCCCTCACAGCAGTAAATTTTATCAAATCAATCATCTTCAGGTTCGGGGTGCCACACAACATCATCACAGACAATGGTACGAACTTCACAGCGAAAGAATTCCAGAACTTCTGCGAAGAATTGAGTATCAAAATAAACTACGCATCAGTCACGCACCCGCAGTCCAACGGCCAGGTGGAAAAAGCAAATGGCCTAGTATGCGGAGGAATCAAAAAATGGCTCCTTGCACCACTCGAGAAGGTCGCGGGCAACTGGATAGAAGAACTCCCTGCAGTACTATGGAGCATGCGCACTACCCCAAATACCGCAACCCAGTACACGCCTTTCTTCATGGTGTACGGGGCGGAGGCAGTACTACCACATGACCTCAAATTCGGGGCACCCCGGATCTCAGGGTATGAAGAAGAGGAAGCAGAAGAAGCACTGCAAGATGACAAGGACACAACAGACGAAGCAAGAGACACTGCCCTAGCAATGTCAGAGGGGTACCAGGACAAGCTGCGCACTTACCAAAGCAGCCGCCTGCGCACCAGAACCTTCAACAAAGGAGACCTCGTACTACGACTGATACAAGAGAACGTCTACAAGCTTGCCCCCCAATGGGAAGGACTGTTCATAGTCTCAGAATTCATAGGAGGAGGCGCCTACAGGCTGAAGAACCCAAAGACGGACGAGGACGTGGGAAACTCATGGAACGTAGCGAACCTACTCCTGTTCTACCCATAGTCTCCACTAGTTATGCTCGACTGGCAACTCATGTAATCGTTCGACGCAATAAAATGGTGTTGCCCAAATGCTACCACATCAAAGCACTCGGGGGCTCGAGTACGAACTCCCCCCGAGAGACGCTATTGTCGCTCAGGCGATCTTTACCTAAATCACTTGGGGGCTCGAGTACAAACTCCCCCAGAGAGACACTATCGTCTCTCACGCGATCTTTACCTAAAGCACTCGGGGGCTCGAGTACAAACTCCCCCCGAGAGACACTATCGTCGCTCACGCGATCTTTACCCAAAGCACTCAGGGGCTCGAGTACGAGCTCCCCCCGAGAGACGCTATCGTCGCTCACGCGATCTTTACCTAAAGCACTCGGGGGCTCGAGTACAAACTCCCCCTGAGAGACGCTATCGTCGCTCACGCGATCCTTACCTAAAGCACTCGGGGGCTCGAGTACAAACTCCCCCCGAGAAACGCTATCGTTGCTCACGTGATCTTTACCTAAAGCACTCGGGGACTCGAGCACACCTCCCCCCGAGAAACGCTATCACCTCCCGTGCAGTCTGTAACTAAAAAATACGCAAGGGTTCAAGCAAAAACCCCACCGGAAGGCGTCCACCTACGGAACTGACAATTGCCCGGGGAAATCAAAGGGAAGCCACGACCAGCCCAGCAACCTGGCGGAGCACCAAGCACTTTGGAAAGAGATATAAACGGAGGCATCAAACAAAGAAAATCCTTTAGCCTTCACCTGATCGCCAACGATCACCTAAAGACTCAGGGGCTACTCCCATCGGGAGCGCTGTCGCGCACCCGATAGAAACCACAGTACAAGGACTTGATGGACTCGAAGACAGATCTTGTTGAAAGACTTAAAAATTGATCACATTGCAAAGGACTCGAAGACAGATTCCATTACAAGGACTCAAACACAGTTCGCATTACAGGACCCGAAGATCATTCTCGGTACAAAAGACTCAAGTACATTGGATAGAAGGCATCTCTGATTACTCGAAGGCAATCCTCATTACATGGAGAAATAACCTAGTTACAAAAGACACAAGCAGCCGATAAGCCTACAACATCAATCACCCAAGGAATTACGACTTTTACATGTGTGCCCATGCTGGGATGATTGGCACTAATAAGACGAGCACCATCACAGACAAAGGAGGAGTCGAAGTAGCCAGCTCATGATGTCAATGACATAACAAAAGGTGAAGCTCGACTTATTTGCGGAGCACCGAAGCCGATGCTCCACCAGCTTCTTCTCCAGCTCCACCAACTTCTTCTCCAGCTACACAGCTTCTCCTCCAAGCTCCACCCGAGCTGCCGGCGAAGATGACGCCACTGCCTCCAGTTCTACAAGGTCGCCTAGCGTACCCGCTTGATCGGCGGCTTGACGTCGAGGTCCTCCCCAGAGCTGAATGGGACAGCATCACCACCCGAGGAGTCGCCGGAGGATGAAGTCGTTGAAGATGCAGGCGTAGGACTCCTCGACCTGTCGGAACCGTCGTTGCTTGTCTCCTGCCAGTACGGATCCATGCGATTGCCGCTCGGGTCAAAAGCGCGGAGGGTGAGAGTATCTTCGCCATCAAAGCGGCAACAGAGGGTGTCACCATCACGCAAGTTCAAACGCCGAGCAAACGACTTCCAGCCAGAGCCAAGAAAAATCAAGCGGGACCTATCGATCTCCAACTCAACATAAGAAGGAGATCGAGTGCACCCCTGAAGACGAAGCAGCAAGCCGTCCAGACTATTTTTGTGTTGAGAATGTCTCCAAATGGTGTTTGCGTGCAAGAAAGGGGGATAGGGAATACGATAAAAAAGTATTTTTGTGTTGAGAACTCAATCTACTAAAGTTTCACACTTGGTCTTCTTTGGAATCTTATCTTGACTCGTCCCCAGACCACTAGCCAGGTACAAGTCAATTTGATCCAGTCCTTTTCGATATTTTGAGCACTCATGCAATGGATGAGCGTAAGCACAAGAGTTGACACTTAGGATGGCAAAGAGAGAAATATGGTGGAGGAGGAAGACTAAAAGGATGAGAAAGGCTCACATCAATGAGGACAATCATAGGCAAGAGATGCCAAATGATAGATATGATGTGAGGAGTAGGGATTGCCATGCAACGGATGCACATAGGAGCTAGGAAGCTCTCCAATGGAACTAGTGGGGGTACATCTAACTTTCTCGCTCATGAAGACCTAGAGCTCGTTTGAGGAGGCTCATCCTTGGAATATGCAAGCCAAGTACTATAGTGTGAAGGTCCCCACATAGCTGTATGCATAATGATCATCTCTATCGAGTACGAGGATATAAAGGGAGTACTAGTGTGGATCTCTCAAAAGGATAGTAATGTTGCCCCTTTCTCTCTTTTTATTTCTTTTTCTATTTTTTCTATTTTTTGTATTTTTTTGGTGGCCTCAATGGCTCTTTCTATTTAACTCTCATTTGTCCTCTTTGGGATCTTTTAATGTGTCCACTTTGGGATCTTTTCCTCACTTAAGGGCAACACTCTATTTTACAAGAAGGTAAAGGAGATCTTTCACACTATACAAGGTACTCAAAACATAAAGAAGATGTAGCTATCATGATGTATGCAATGTATGTCGCTGCCAGTGTAGCAAGAACATGTATGACATGAAGATCAAGTCATGAAGAGGTGGATGTTGCATGGCAATATAACTCGGAAAGGCTATGGAAATGCCTTGATAGGTAGGTATGGTGGCTGTTTTGAGGAAAGATATAAGAAGGATTATGATGACAGAGCGTATCATGCCAAGGGTTTGGAAGTACCGGCGAAGGTGGACACCAACTCTCGGAGTGAGAAGAGGGCAATGCACGACACGGGAGAGGCTAGCAAAATATGGGAAGGTGGAAGTGTCAACTTTCAATACTTACATTAGTCCGAAGAAGTCATGCACTTATTATCGGTAACTCTCAATCTAATAAGGAGGTTCACAAAGAGACAAGTACCCCGAGGAGGAGTGTATGGGGGTTTGGTTATCCTTGCACATCCTCGACTCATGGTACGTGAGTGTTCTCTGATATTCGATCCCTCCAAAGAGTAGTGATCCATCTAGTAGCTAGAGTTCTCAACTAGTTTTTGTAGGTTTTGAAAATAAACAAGGATTGCCCAAAATACGACACCTATCACTAATAGGCAAGAGCTCTTGTAACAAAAAGTTCAAACATTACTCACAACAATACCTCAAAACTATTGCAGGTTACTACTAGAATTAAATAGCAACCTCAATCACCTACTTTCAAGACAAGACACAACTCAGTGCAACAACCAACTCTCTTTAACAAGATAAACATGAAAACTAAAAAGAGGTCCAGCAACAAACTAAACAAAATCCGAGGCTCTTACTAAAGACAAACTAAGAATAAAACTAAACAAGGCAGTACCTATGAAAAGATAAAGAACACACAACAACAAAAAGATAAGCAGGAAAAATCCTATGATGTGTTCTAAATTTGAAAGTGGAGCGTGTTTCTCTCCCACACAAAGTAAGAAGGGATCTAACTTGTTATGAAAAGCAAGCAAATCTAAAGAAAACTAAAAACATAACCGAAGAGCGAGACACTCCAAGCATAGCACATAACGCATGAAGTGATAAAAATATAGTGAGACGAAGGACGAACTGATGATTATTGATGGAGAAGGGGATGCACGGGGGCATCCCCAAGCTTAGACGCTTGAGTCTCCTTGAATATTTGTTGGGGATGCATGGGGGCATCCCCAAGGTTGAGCGCTTGACACTCCTGGATCTTCTTTCATCATCTTCCATCACACACTTGAAAACTCCCTTCATACATAACTCATCATAAGCTGATTAGAGAGGTTAGTACCCTTAATAAATAATTTTTCCCCACTGGATATAAAGATATTCTTGAAGAGCTACTGTTTCTCCAGAGTGCCAAAAAGTTTTTGCAAAGAAAAAGCAAGCTTAAGGTTTGCAAAAGTTAGGAGAGACAAAACGTGGCAGAATCTTTGAAAAACAGAACAGCAGATAGTAAAGAATTTTTTAGGCGCACTTCTGCAACTCAAATCAAAAAACTCAGAACATACGGAAGTTTCGTCATTGTATAGAGCATACTGTGTAAAAATTTCAGCTCAAAAAGATGAACTGGGATTTTCTGGAATTTTTCTGGTCACGAGGATAGAATCTGTTTTCTGGACAGCATGTCACAACTTTTACTTCCCTTGCCGTAAGAGGCTATAACTTGGCACAAAGCTGAAAATAAAGATACAATGATGTTGCTACAGAAGTAACAATCATCAAGACACAACAAAAGCAAAAATAAAACTCCTAAATTCGTTGTGGGCTGCCTCCCGAAAGCGCTTCTTTAAAGCCATTAGCTAGGCATAATGCAAAAAGAAGAATCAAGTTTTATCAAGAGAAAGAGAATACCTAGCCCGTGTAACGGACTCAAAAGGTAACTTGATTTTCTTTCTAGGGAAGTGTTCCATCCCCTTTTGGAATGGGAATTGGAATTTTATATTCCCCTCTTTCATGTCAATAACCGCACCAACGGTGCGAAGAAAAGGACGTCCCAAAATAATTGGACACAAAGGTTCACACTCTATATCCATAACAATAAAATCAACGGGAACATAGTTGTCATTGACAATGATAAGAACATCGTCGATCTTCCCCAAAGGTTTCTTTATGGAAGAATCAACAAGACGAACACCAAAAGAACAAGGCTCAAAGGGCTTCAATTCAAACATATCAAATATTCTTTTGGGCATAACGGAGGTACTAGCTCCAACATCACATAAAGCATAGCAAGAGAAGTTATTTAATTTAATTTTGATCATAGGGTCCCAACCATCATCTAGATTCCTAGGTATGGAGGCTTCTACTCTAATCTTCTCCTTCCTAGTTTTGATGAGAGCATTTGTGATATGCTCCGTGAAGGCAAGATTAAGTGTGCTAGTGTGGGGGTCTCTAGACATTTTGTGTAGAAAACTGATAACTTCTGAGAGGGTGCAACTATCAAAATCAATATCACTACTATCAAAGGTGGTAGTAGTGTCATCTAGGCTCACTTTTTTGAAACCCTCTATGTTCATAGGAGTTTCTTTTTCTACGGTTGAGGTATTAGCATCACCATTAATAGGTCCAACGGGACTAGGAGTGCATTGGGTGCTAATAGTTTGGGTGTCCTCAACAATTTGGATAGTGGAAACTGTGTGGTGTGTAGGAAGGCTCTTAATTCTATCCTCTTCCTCTTTTGCTCTAGCCCATCTTTCTTTAAGTTTAGCCATCATCCTATTATATTCATTGATTTGTAACTGGATAGCATTAATAGGAGTGGCCTTATTCTCCTCAAGGGGAGAGGTTCTAATTTTAAGCATCTCAATATCAAGGGCTAAGCTTTCTACTGTCACAACCCCAAGTTAGGTATGTGCTAGGATCAAGTGCTCCTTTGCATCATGCAAAAATTCAAAAGAAAATTCAAAAATGGGGAACAGAAAAGCCCTGAGAAATTAAATCAAATGGCCAGATAAAAATCTTTTTTCCAAAAATCATTTGAACATTTGGAAAATTCCTATAAATGGTGCTGATCATTTTAAAAATGGTTTGGGAGCAATCCCATGCTCATGGAATTTTCTAATTTTCAAATAATGGCTTGGAAATTAAATAAAACCCTATTTGATTTGAAATTCAAATTGTTTGAATTTCAAAAATGCCCAAATCCTATATGTGACTAGCTACTGGTCATCTAGGATTTTTAAAAGTGTTTGGGCATTTTACAAAATTCCCTAACTATTTATTTCTAGGCACAACAGAATAACAGAAAATGAAAAGAACAAAGAAGTAGAAAAGGGGACCCCCTGGCCATCTGGCCCAACTTAACCCCCCCCCCCCGGCCCAAGCCCACCACGGGCTTGTCTTCTTCCCCAGCGCCAGGAGGCTGTCGCCGTGGAGCGCATGCCGGCGCCCCCCTTTCCACCTCCTGCTTGCCGAGCCCTCCCCCGTACTCTACACGTCGCCTGGAGACGCCCCAGGGCTTCCCTATCCTTCCCCCCCTTCTCCTGGTCGTCTCTCTCTTCTTCCCGCGTGAGTTCGTCGATGCCCGAAGAACACCACAGAGCGCAGCCATGGAAACGCGTGGCCCGAGCCAACGCTAGGCCTCGAGAGCATGTCCTTCGTGCTCGCAACCTTCGACTTCTCCACCCCGCAAGAAATCAGGAGGCCGGAGCCACGGGAGCCCGCAAATCGCAAGTTTTTCTTCCTCTACGACCGCCGGAGTTCGTCGCCGAATTCTTCCGCCACAGAACCTCCCCGAGCTTGCCTCTGCTACTTCTAGAATCGGGGTGAGCTCCTGAGTGTTTTCCCCTTGGTCCTGCACTTCCTCTATAGCCATAGCCGGTTCCGCCATGAGAGCAGGGGCATGGCGTCGCCATGATCGATGCCACCCTTGTTCCCGTGCACCACCACCCCAACCGCCTTGCCTGCTACACTCCTGGTCACCCCAGCAAGCTTTTGCACCAAGCCACGGTCAAAGGCGTACTCCAGAGCGCCTTCCCGACATCGCCGTGTTTCTGCCGCCGCGGCCTCTCGTCGCCGGCGTGCTCTCCGGCCGCCCTAAGGTCCCTGGTGTGGCCCACTAGGTGCGCATGCGTGAGGGCTTCCGGATGGTGCCCCTGGTGAGCCCCCTGGTGGCCTGGAGCGTTGCTCCGGTGAGGCGCCGCCGTGGCCGTGGTCACCGGCGGCTAACCTCCGGCGTGGTCTGGTTAGTTAGCACTAACCCACCCCCCCTAATCCCCCGTAGAGTCATTGACAGGTGGGGCCCCCAACCCTAATAACCCCCTGTAAATTTAATTAACCACGGGTTTAACCCCACTGTGGCTAACACCCCGGCCCCACTGGTCAGCCCCTCTGCTGACACCATGCTGACGAAGCAATGACGCAATAAAACATTTTTTCCAGAGATTTAAAATAATACAGAAAAATCCAGAAAAAGGCTTAAACTTCAATAATTCATAGAAAATTCATATTAACTCCAAATTGAACAAATAATATATGAAAAATGATCAGGAGAAAATAACCTATCCAAATATCCAACTTTCAACTTTGTTTGAGTTGAACTTAAAATGGGACCAGTAGCATATGTCATTTGATTTATTTGGAATTTATTCAAATTCGTTCAAATGATTTTGCAACTTGGACCATGGAATTATGCTACTTTTAAACCACACTTCAGAGTCATATCATACACCATTCAAAATGTTTCAAATTGATCAAACAATGTCACATGTAACTTTGCTAAGTTTGAATTCAAATTGGAGTTTGAATTTGCAATTCAATTTGCAATATACTGCATTTAAATGGAATTGCCCAAACACATCAGAAACATATACATCAAGTTTCCACCTTCAACCATGTGTTTGTGCATTGTATTTATATTGCTTCCTTGTTTGTTGTTTGTCGAGTAGAGGTGGAACCGGAACAGGAGGCAGCCCCCTTCGTTGAAGACCCTGAACCCGAACCTCGTCAGCAAGGCATGCAAACCCCCATTGATTATGTCGTTAAAATCCCACTTCCCTCTCATGTCTCGCTTATGCATTGTTTAGGATGATTACCATGATGCGTTTCTACCGCATAGATGAACCCATTCCTTTGCATGACCTATCATTTTGTCACAGTAGTAAGAAAACCACAATCCTAGCAAATGTAGGAGTTGTTTGATATCATGTGGCCCCTGCAATTGTTACTGCTTATTGCATGCTTAGAATGATACCATGATGATACTGTGATGTGAGTCGGGATGGTAGTGATCGTGATGATGATGGTAGAAAAGTGTTGGTGAATCGACCCTAATACAAGGTGAACGATGAGAGGCTGTGTAGGAGTACACGGTGGGTTGTCTCGTTGAACACCGCCCTAAGTCCGAGTTCTTGTGTGGTGATCCAAGATGAAGAGTACAACCACACATTGGGCTCACTGACCCGTCTCAACTTACTAACTCATCCCTTTCGATGTCCAGATGTCGCAATAGTTCGGAGTTCTGGTAGGTCTGTGGCCTGGATGCTAAGTGAGAGAACGGCTCATCCGAGACCGGCTTATGCACCACGCACACATCACTTGGGTCCACTTCGGTAAACCGGCCGGGTTCACGATAGTGGTAGCCAACCCAAGTAGGCGGCTTTCTCGGACTAGATCGGCTATGAGGTAACAGTTGTGGTGAGCATCCTCGCCGACACTTCTTGAACGGTGTCGAGTACAAAGGCGGTAACCGATGATCATGTGTGTGTAGCGGTACACCCCTGCAGGGTTAACAAAACTATTCGAATAGCCGCGTCCGCGGTTATGGACTGCTTGGAAAGCTTAACTTGATTATTAGACAACTTGAACTGGATACTTTTAAAACACACCAAGATAAGTGTGAGTGCTATGGCGTGCTTTCTCGTGGGGAAGTCGAGGAAGGCACCATAGTGGTGTAATTGGTTGGAGAAAGTAGTGGACTCGTGTACGCTTCTTACCTCAAGTCTGGTACTCGTAGTTCAGGACTAGCCAAGTCAAAGCTGGCACTTCTGCAAGTGAAACCCCACCTCCCTTTACCTTGATACATGTGCATGAGTAGTATAGTTCCTACGTAAGTCTTGCTGAGTACGACTTTGTACTCACGTTTGCTTAATCTATGTTTTAGATGAATCCATCGACCCCGATGGTGGCTTCTACCTGAAGCTTGAAGAATGAAGACTCAGA
This sequence comes from Bromus sterilis, assembly GCA_950022295.1. Taxonomy (NCBI): domain Eukaryota; kingdom Viridiplantae; phylum Streptophyta; class Magnoliopsida; order Poales; family Poaceae; genus Bromus; species Bromus sterilis. Next base: position 52,474,410 of record OX465599.1, read on the forward strand.
CCAAGACCAAGCTAGTGTAGTCCCAGTCAGACGACTGGTTCCCTCGTGGAGGGCTTGTTTTTAGATAAGGCTTCTCTAAGCCATTTGTTAAACTTTTCTGTACTCGGACCTACTTTGCTTCCGCTTGTCTGTTGTAATGTTGGATCACATGCTTGTGATCTCTGTGTGCACTCTGTAAGAGTTATTAATAAAGATGTATACATTGTAGAGAATTGCAATGATACCTGCTGTTCATACTAGACATGTGTGTTGCGTGTATGTTTATAACATGCATGTATTAGTATGGGTTTTCGAGACCTTAGTTGTGATCTGGCTGGCGGTCTTTTATACACCAAGTGGCCCTTAGATGTGCGCAGCTTGGGGCATCGCGATGCGATTGCTCGAGACTTCGTCTCGTGCACACTTTGATGTATGATCGAGCCCGCCCTAGACCCCGACTAAGTGATCGGGCTGGAGTAAGTCTATGTAAGGGTTATAATACAATCGATAGTATGGTTGAGGCGACTTGTCTATGAGTATGGGAGTTCACCACCCATATCATTGAGACTTGTGTGCGGACGATGAGGACCCATTTCAGTTGATCATCTGGCCTGGATGGGATGCCCCTCATGTTCGATGCTTTCCGAGAATGTTCTGTGCTTGGCCTTGTCTGCTTAGACAAGTGGGTACGGTTCTCGGCTCTCCATATGATTGTGTTGTAGCGAGGCTTGCATACGCTAACCCCGGGTCACGACATCTACCTTCAAAGAAAGATTATCTATTTTAGCTAATTTCTCTTCTACATTTTTGTTGAAGGCTTTTTGGGTAGTTATAAAGTCTCTAAGCATGCTTTCTAATTCAGAAGAGGGGTTCTTGTTGCTAGGGTAGGTGTTGTTGTTCCCATAGTTGGATGGAAACGGTCTAGGATTGCTAGCAAAATTTCCCCTATAGGCATTGTTGTTGAAGTTGTTTCTAGCAATAAAGTTCACATCTACTTGTTCTTGAGCAACCAAAGAATTCCAAGGAACATCATGAGGATCAATAGAGGGTTGCTTGGTAAGTAGAGACATAATTAAGTCAACTTTTTCATTGAGGGAGGTAATTTCCTCGACAGAATTTACCTTCCTACCTGTTGGAGCGCGTTCGATGTGCCATTGGGAATAATTGGTCATCATTTCATCGAGAAGCTTCGTGGCAGCACCAAGTGTAGTTGACATAAAGGTTCCTCCCGTGGCCGAATCTAACAGGTTCTGCGAGGTAAAGTTCAAGCCTGCATAAAAAGTCTGGATAACCATCCAAGTAGTCAAACCATGTGTAGGGCATTTCTTAACAAGAGATTTCATTCGTTCCCAAGCTTGGGCAACGTGTTCATTATCCAATTGCTTAAAATTCATAATATTACTCCTCAATTGGATAATCTTAGCAGGAGGGTAGTACTTCCCTATAAAAGCATCTTTGCACTTATCCCAAGAATCTATGCTATTTCTAGGCAAAGATTGAAACCAGATTTTAGCATCTCCCCTTAAAGAGAAAGGAAAGAGCTTGAGCTTAACAACATCACCTTCTACTTCTTTATACTTTTGCATATCACATAATTCAACAAAATTATTCAAGTGTAAAGCAGCATCATCTCCAGCACCAGAGAATTGATCTCTCATAACAAGGTTTAGCAAAGCAGGTTTAATTTCATAAGAGGTAGCTGAAGTGGCAGGTGTGGCAATGGGAGTGCAGATAAAGTCTTGGTTGTTGTGACTAGTGAAGTCACACAACTTGGTGTTTTCAGTGGAACCCATAGTAGCAGCAAGTGTGGAAGATTTTTTTGTAAATTTTGATAAAAGACACAAAGATAAAGACTGAAAGATAAACTAACAAGACTAAAAAACAAAGGTAAAGGGTAGTGTGCAACTCCCCTATCTTAGCACTCGGAGTCCCCGGCAACGGCGCCAGAAATACTTTGCTTGATGGCTTCTCGCCCTTCGTTGGTGAGCCCCAAGTGGAAGGCGTGATGTAGCGTAGCAACAAGTTTTCCCTCGGTGAAGATACCAAGGTTTGTCTCCAGTAGGACTCCGGAGATGGTAAGTAGGTGTCAGCGGCGCAACTGACGTGGACCTTCACACATGCACAGATAACTTTGTTCCCAACGAAGTTCAGAGAGGTTGTCAATCTCTCCGGTCTTGTTGTTCACAAAGGGTAAAACGCAAGGGATAATGATAGCAAGTAAAACCAGTAAAGTAAATATAGCTTGGAAATAATAATGAGGATATGGACCGGGATACGTGATGTTCACTAGTGATGTCTCTCTCCCAAAAGACGATAAAACTGCTATGCGAGGTAAACAAATTACAGAAGGGCAATTGACAGGATTGTAAACGCACCGCAATGCTAACTATGCTACAAAATAAAGGAAGAGGCTCAAAAGCACGGGCAGTACACCAAAATAAGTTGACCGAAATCCATTTGCATCTACTACTAATCATCCACCTTGAGATATCTATCCAGAACATCTCGCTGGTATTAAGTTGCGAGCCCCACCCAAAGTGTAAACCCAAAGCAACAAACAATTGCATTAAAAAGAACTTTGCGTAAAGTAAACAATCCTTGTAACCGCGGTTACAAGCACCGTTGTTTTCCCCCTTGTGGCAACAGCACATCCCCTAGACTCATGTTTCTGTCACTCAAGCGTGTCATCGAGGGGCATGAACCCACAATCTAGCACAACGTTCCCTCTTGGAGTCACTACCTACTACTTGGCCAAAGCAATAAACAGCAACGGAGAACATGCAAGAATTACTTAGGAACAAAAATATAAGAGATTAAAACCAAATATATTACTCTATCACAATCTGAACATAATCTCATAATCCATCAGATCCCATCAAACTCAGCATAGCAACAGCAGAAATATTACAAAGGTGCCTCGATCATGTAGGGCAGCTCACGAGGTCTAAACAATGAAGATCAAAGAGGGGAGGAGAACATCACATAGCTACTGATCACGGACCCATGGTCCAAGGAAAACTACTCACGAGACATCCGAGGAGCATCCATGATGGAGAGGAGACTCCCGGAGGTCAATCCTCCATCCGGCAGGGTGCCGGGAAGAGGTCTTCTGGTGCTCCCGATCTTCGGAAGCGCGGCGGTGGCGGAACAGAGGCAAGTTTGCGGAATAGGGTTCCTCTTCTGGAGTTTCCCCGTGACGGAGAATAAATAGGCGAAGGGGGGCAGCCAGAGGTGAACCAGGGGCCCCAGGCGACCCCTGGCGCGGCCAGGGGTGGGGCCGCGCCGGGTGGCCGCCTGGGCCCCCCTGGCTCCCCTCTGGCCCCTCCCGGGCTCTTCTTGAAGCTTCCTGTAGGCTGATTTTTCCTGTATTTTTCCCGGAATTTTTCTGGCACTTTTTATGTGGGGGAAAACTGAAATAGAAAAACAGCAGAAAACAGGAACTGGCACTGGGGTGCACTGAGTTAATAGGTTAGTCCAAATATGATCAAAAGTGTATGAAAGTGTATCTAGATGATAGAAATATCACACAAAACATGCATGGAGCAAGCAGAAATTATAGATACGTTTTGGACGTATCAGCTGAACGAGTCAAATCTCGCGCGTTTTCAATACATGCATCGGTAACTCAACAGGCGGCTGCAGCACGCCACAAAGGTCAACATTATGACCGGTGATGAAGACATGAAGGTTCGCAGACAGAGAATCTTTGACGGTCCCCCAGCAAGGAGATCGTTATCCTTACCAAGAAGAGGTAAATTAAAGTGGCAGAGCAAAAGAAAATGCAGCCTGCAAGCACCGTTTTTACTGACTCCAATACATTTTTCAAATATATTTAACTCCCATCGGGAGAGTATCCACCCACGAGAGTCTCGGGTTCTCCCTCACCTAGAAGAAAAAGACGTGCTCGAGTGATTACTCGCACCCATGAGAGTCTCGGGTGCTCCCTCACCTAGAAGAAAAAGACGTGCTCGAGTGATTACTCGCACTCATGAGAGTCTCGGGTGCTCCCTCACCACGACACAAGATAAGCAGACCTGCACTCGCCAGATCGTACGGTCCCAGAATATCGGGTGCTCCCTCACCCCGAGAGCGAAGGCGATACCCGAGTGATTACTCGCAGAACTCTGAGTACCCGAACACTCGAAGACCTCCCGAGCCAATACTCCTCTACATTCCTCGCCCGAGCGCTCAACAAAGCTCCGCGAGTGACCGCTAAAATAGCTCACTTGATTGTTTATTCCAAGTGGGTGCATTACTAACTAGGCTCCATGCCTCGATACAAATACATATTCCTGGAACATGATACACTGTCCCCAGATGCCACGCAAGCTTAGCGTTTAGGTAAGACCCCGCTGCGCAGATCGGCCGAGCTGGGACTTGCCGCAGAGCGATGTCACTCCCAATCTTTTCCATGCGCTTGCATGATAGAAAAATCCGGGGGGACGCGCCTAGGCTACGAACTTTACTGGAGGCAATTGATCACTGTAAGACCTGCAGCGGCATGACTTTTGCTTGACAACAGTGTTCCAAGCTCACGTCGGGGGACGTGAGTTTGATTGGGCTACTGTGGTATTTGCCACTAGCGCAATTCTCCAAGGCTCGACCAGTCGACTCCTTGGGCCCTTTCAGCTTAGCATTCCCTCGAAACAGGTTTTGTCATGGCCCTAGACTTCCAGCGACCTGCGGTTAAACCGTGCATACATCAAAACGACGCAAGAATGGACTCGAGTCCCTGCGCGACTCTTCGAGTCCCCCAGGAACTCGGGGGCTACTAACGAGGGGGTGACCCCATGACTCCTATGGATGGGCCTACCCGGCATACCCAAAGACAGAAGGCCCACAGAGATGCCCCCTGGGCCCAGCCTTGGCCCACTAGTGGCACCGACGTAGGAGTCCACGACTCGTAAGGAAGGTGCAAACCTGCCATGCGGTACAAGATTAGGGTTAGGAAACCTCATCTGTAATCCAAGAAGGATTCCCCGAGACCTAGCCTCTTATATAAGGGCTGGGAGGGGAGACGTCAAGATAGACCAATACACAATCTGTAACCCTAGCCTTGTGCGCACTAGCCTTGGCCTTCCCTATAATCGCATCTCCAAGCAATAATATCGAGCAGGAACGTCTCCTCCTGTTAGCCGACGAGCTATCGTCCAACCTGTGCCTCTCATGACTAACCCAGGGTCCCTGACCATGGGATTTTCTGGGTTTGATCCTCGTCAGTAAGACTTCCTTTTCTCCTTTCCTCTTTGATGTGAGTTCTGAGTCACCCTCATCTTTTCTACCGGAAGATAGGACTATGCTCATCTATTTCTTTACTAGGACATCTCGTTCATTGATGCTCTATAGCCGTAGGAGTGTTGTGGTCTTCTAGAGTCATCATTCATAGTGTTACTTAGGGAAGTGATGTCCATTATGTTGTTGGTTGTCTCATTTTTCATCCTGATGCAGCCGTTATGTTGTCCGACTGTGACTTTGATGTCCTTGCATTATAGTCTTGTTGTCTTAGCTTAGAATTATGTCATAAATCCTATTCTGTTTGTTGTTTCTTATCACACATAATGTCAGGTGGAAATCATTGTGTTGATTTCAGTCTTGGTAATAGAGATGATGATGATCCTCCACCACCACCTTCTAGAGAGGAAATCATGATGGAGGCTGAGCAGAATCATCGTGATCAGACACGCCTTCTTGAGCGTATTGAGCAGAACAATTATCGTCAGCGTAATAGTGTTGTTACCATCCAGGACTTCATCCTCCTCAACCCGCTAGTATTCCGATGTTCTTCTGAGCCCCTCGATGCCGATGATTGGCTTCGTTCCCTCGAGCGTAAGCTTGAGACAGCCCATGTTGCTTCCGGTGATCATGTGCTATTCGCGGCATACTTCCTGGAAGGTGCTTCTCTAAGTGGTGGGAGAATTTCATAGCAATGCAGCCTGTAGGTCACATGGTGACTTGGCGGCAGTTCTGTGATGATTTCCAAGGGTACCATATTCCAGATCAGCTGATGGAGCGCAAGAGAGAAGAGTTTTGCAGTCTTACCCAAGGGAAGATGTTTGTTCATGAGTATAGGACTAAGTTCACTTTTCTAGGCCGTTATGCCCAAGAGGAGATATCCACCGATGCCAAGAAGCAGGAAAGCTTCCGCAAGGGACTTAGCCCCGTCCTTCATCATGACTTGAATCTTCATAAATTCGTCAACTTCCAGGAGTTATTCAACAAAGCCTTCAAGGCTGAGTATGGAAATGAGTTGTATGAAGAGTCTCGTAAGCGTGATCGTGAGTTTGCACCATCTTCTGGCTCGGGTTCGCGAAAATGCCATGTATGGATTCCCTTCAGTGACGTCAGTCATGCTATAAGTGCTTCCAAACCATTAACCACCATATATCGTCCACCTCAACCCAATCTTCCTCCTTGGAATCTTGTTGGACAATCAAGTGCTCATGTTGCTTTCATTCCACGTGGTGTTTGTTTCCAGTGTGGACAATCTAGCCATAATTTTCGAGAGTGTCCCCAAAATCATGTAGCCACCACTCCTAATCCAAAGCAAGCCTTTCGTCGTGGTAAGACACAACCCAAATCTTCTAATGTCAAGCATCATGCTTATGAACATGGTTATGTGAATCATGTATCCATTGAGGATTCCCATAAGGCAACCGATGTTGTACTCGGTACCCTTCCCGTCAACTTCATCCCAGATTCTATTCTTTTTTATCCAGGATCTTCTCATTCTTTTATGTCTGAGAATTTTGCAACTTTGCATGGTATTCCTTTCTAATCCTTGTGTACTCCTTTAGTAGTGCGCACCCCAGGATCTGAATGGCGCACCACCATGGTGAGTCATGAAAATGAAATTTCCATTGAGGGTCTTGTATTCCTTGCTTCTCCCATAGCCCTCAAGTCTTCAGACATTTATGTCATTTTAGGTATGGATTGGTTGTCAAGACAGAATGTTGTTATTGATTGTAAAACCAAGTCAGTTCAACTCACCCATCCTTCAGGCCAGACAATCGATTACACCTCACCAAGATCGAGAACCCGACTGCATTCTTTAAATGTGCTTCCCCTTCCCGACCTTGAAGATATTCCGGTGGTTTGTGACTTTCCGGATGTCTTTCCTGAAGAGATGTCGGGTATGCCACCCGACAGATGTGTAGAATTCATAGTTGATCTTATGTCAGGCACCGCCTCAATTTCCATACGCCCATATAGAAGGGTCCCACATGAGTTAAGTGAGCTAAAAATCCAACTCGAAGCTTTATTGGCAAAAGGCTTCATCCGCCCCAGCTCATCGCCATGGGGTTGCCCCATTCTGTTCGTAACGAAGAAAGATGGAACAGAAAGGATGTGCGTAGATTATCGCCCGCTTAATCTAGCGATGATAAAGAACAAGTACCCACTTCCCAGGATCAATGATCTTTATGATCAACTTTATCGATCCTCAATCTTCTCCAAGATGGATTTTAGATTAGGTAACCATCAAATCAAAATTAGAAACAAGGACATTCCCAAAACGGCTTTCACTACTCGTTAGGGTCTCTATGAGTACACCGTTATGTCCTTCGGTTTAACCAATGCCCCAACCACTTTTTCACGCTTAATGAATTCGATCTTCATGGAGTATTTGGACAAGTTTGTCGTAGTTTACCTCGATGACATCCTTATATAATCTAAGAACGAAGAAGAACATGTTGAGCATCTTAGGCTGGTATTGATGAAACTTTGAGAGCATCGCCTATATGACAAACTCTCAAAGTGTGAATTCTGGCTACCAGAAGTGACCTATCTGTGGCACCCCGGCTCAGAGGATCGGAACGCCCCGTGCACCAGCCCAGAGATCAAGTCTTCTGGAGCACGACACTGATTGATATAGAACTGAACATCTTTCTATTACCGAAGATAGGGGTACACGAGGCCTACTACAACGCTAGCGGAGACACAGCTTGCTCCTCAGGCTAGCCTCAGCTCTACACCAACCAGCAGCATAACTCTAGCAGCGGAATATCGACGGCAGCGGAACAATAACGGCGATGACGAACACCAATCCACAGGGACATTGGCTGGGACACCTCCTAGCTCGCGAACACCGGGAACGTCGTCCTACGCATCCAAAGCACGGCCTGGAAATCTGGCATAACACGCCAGGTCAGTACATTGAATGTACTTGCAAGCTCACAACAACCATGTAACAAGGCAAAACAATAACATGGAAACCGGTTAAAGTATATTAGTGAATTAAACAGGTGAGAAACAATATCATGCAAGCATATAATCATCAAGCATATTAACAGCATTAAGTCTAATGCACACACAATGTACCCCACATGATCGTCGCACGATCACGTGGCTTACCTCGGAGTCCTTATAGACTCAAGCACCGGGTCACCTCGTGACCATTCACTTCCACAGATCGTCGCATGACCGAACGGGTCATCGCACGACCATTCAACGGGTTAGGTGTCCTTCGTTACCACCCAACAAATCCACTTATCGTATAACCATCCGCTTACCACAAACTTTCCACCGTACTCAAGTTGATCATATGGTGTGACCTAGTACGAACTGTGTCCCATGACCGAGGACGCGGCTATTCGAATAGATTGTGACTCTGCAGAGTTTGTACACGTTACCCACACTATGGAGTTCTTCCTCCATCCAGCACCCCGGTACTTGTCCCACAGGATCCTTGGAACTCGCACCGCAGGAGTGAACTAGGACATCTCCAACGAGACCGATATACCGAGTGTCCCTCTTACCGTATCACCGACATTCCGTCTTGGGTAACCCTGTGCTTAGGAGTCCACGTTACCACCAGAACCACTCGGCCACCTTGTGGCAAATACTGTCCCAACGGGGACTGAGCTCATAACAACACTGGCTTTCAGGACTACCGCCGCCTGCCTGATCAGGGCAGCGCGTGCGCCTAGCCCCCCCTACTTGGTGATACAAATAATAGAACCCACCGGCAGACCGAATCAATGCCCGCCCATACAAGCAAATGTGGCTGCACGGATAAGTCCGGTTCGGTGGCACCTGATCAACTTGTCACGAAGCATATCTCCAACAACGAACACAAGCATCAGGTGCAACATGAGTATCAGATCATAACAATGCATAGCATATTAACATGACAGTTTCAGATATAATCAAACACATTTTTATTTGGTGAACTTATCCGTGTTACAAAGATTAAGTTATTTAACATGGCAACATTATGAATGCAGTTAAGCATAACTCAGGCATAGCATGAACTAGCATAGAGATAACATGATCAACTTGACATGGTGTTAGTATGTGGTGGTTACGATGATTCATGACATAACATGGCAATGATATGATCTAAGCATAGCATGAATGCAACATGGCAACACATAGCATAGCAATAGCATATTCAATGATAGCATGGTAACGATATCATCAAGCATAGAATGGCAACATGATCATCATCACAGATATAACATATCATCGAAAAGCAATTTTTAAAGCACGTCAAAGCTTTGCAAAGGTGAAAAGGGTATTGTGGCTTGCCTTTCACCAGAGGAGTGTGAAACACTCCTGGATCTTCAACACAAGCAGAACCCTGCAAAACATTTTATAAAAAGACACGGCAAAAAATTCAAACATCGTCTTTTGTTTGACCAGAAAATAACAACATAAAAACATGGCAATAAACCTATGCCAAACTGAAGAGGAGCTCGATACGAGAACAACGCAAAAATAATCACCGTGTTTGGACTTACGATTGCGGAGATACTCACGAAACGGTGTCGGAGGGGCTGATTTGGTGGAAATACGCTTTCAGAGAAGTGAAAGCGTACTTTGGGCTGACTGAAGGGGTAAATACGCTTTCCAACGGTGGAAACTCATTTTGGACAGAAAAGGCGCGAAGTACGCTTTCGGCAGAGGAAAACGTATTACGCTGGAACGCCTCCACTTAATCCGGCCGGGCCCAGAGGTCAGAGGGTCATACCCCTTCGCGCCCAATGACAGCTGGGGTCCACCCAGTTCTCTCTCTCCTCCCCTGCTTCTCTCTTCTTCTCGCCCGCAACGGAAACAGAGGAGGCCACGGGGCCATGGCCGGAGCGGCGCCGGCGAGGGGGCACGGCGGCCAGCCCGCTCCTACCAGGCGCACTCCAGACAGGCGGAGGCTCTGCCCGCGCCCATCACCGCAGGCAGGGGGGGCGAGGTGAGCGGGGAGGCGGTCGCGGCGGCAGTGGTCGAGGACAGTGCTGTAGCGGGCCGGCGGCGGGTTCCCAGGTCGAAGCGGAGCACGGCGGAGGGGCGCCGGCACCCAAGGATACCGCAGCTGCAAAACAGGAGGAGGAGAGGGCTTGGGCTGCTGGAATTTCGCCGGAGGGAGGCGGCGGCAATGGCGGCCACGGGGGAGCAATGTGGGGCTCCGGCGACGAATTTTTGGAGGGGAAGGTCTAGGAGGAGGTGTGGGAGCTGCTGGGTGATGCTTGAGTGCTCGGGGGCAAGCCCTATAAATAGGGGGAGGTGGATGCGGAGCTCGGACCGCGAAAATGGCGAGCGGCCGAGGCGTGCGGAGCACGCGGCCTGAGGAAAGCCGTGCGGCGCGGAAGGACACGAGGAAGAGGACGAGGGCGAGCTGCACGCAGACTGGACGTGACGGGCACGCGCCCAGAGCACGCCGGGTGCGTCCAAACGCATGGCCACCAAGGGAACTGGTGATTAGGATAGGATCTCGCGTGGCCAAAGATGTCTAGCATGTGCTCCTTTCCACGCTGATCACTGTGGTATAGCTGGATTGGCAATAGATGCACTGTGGTGATCTCTATCTCATCCTGAAGTTTGATGCAACAAACTTTGAGCAGAAGCAAAGATCACATGGGGTGGGTTTGGATAAGACCAAGATGTCTTCTGTGCTAGGGGTACAATGTACTAGGCTTCTGTGGAGTTTGGGCTCAAACAAATCAATGTACATGGTACTTGCTTTGTAAATGGCACAATGCTGCAGAAGGTGTTTGTACTGGGTTGTGTGTTGTACATGGCTCCCCTAGGCATGATATTTTGCACAGCTTAATCATACACTAGGATGAGTATGTTGCCAAGTTTCACATCATTTGGAGCAATATTTTTGGTACTTCCTTTGTAATGCACCAAATAGGTCAGAATGGTGTTGGTGAGGCTAGCATCACATAGGATTATTGTAATGGGCTGAAAATTGGTGTACTATGGTTATTTGGCATGGTGCACATGTGTGTAAAATTTCATAGCCATTGGACACATATAGCTAGCACTTGCTTCACAATGTGGCCCACTGACCAGAAACTTCAACTTGACAATGCACCCACATGGGTAATGGTATTTGGCTCCAATCTGGTTTGGTGGAGTTATCTGGTGGTAGGATCATGCTCAAAAAGTTTCAAGGCAAATGGGATCCCCTATCATGCACTTGCTTCACAATGCCCCTTTGCTGCACCCAAACTTTGGGAATTTATTGTGGGAGTTTGGCTAAGCAAATGGTGGTGGAATTTGGTGGAGATCAATAATATGATCATATGATATTGCACAAAAAGTTTCAACAGCAATGGATCAAGGAAAATGGCACTCCCTCCACAAAGCTCCAATCTACCCCCACAGGCAAATGAATTTTTCCAGAGGAAAAACCACTTGGGCTATGAAATGTTTTTAGAGAATTTGGCAAGATATGATGTCAATTACATGTGGGAATTATTTGGGGATTTATGGAGCAATATAAATAGGGGTTTCTTCACAAACCTCAAAAAATAGGAATATCCCTTTTATTGGAAAAGGAATATATGGTTTGAATAAACTGGTGGCTTGGATGAGGTGGATCAATGGAATGACATGGATAGGCTTGGATTCAAGGGTCACTTGAGCATGGAAAGAAAATATGCTCAAGTTTCAAGTCCAACGAGGTGATCAAGATCAAATCCAATCGCAAATCCAGAAATAAATCAGAAAAGTTTTTGGAAAAAGAAAGTTCCAAAATCCAGGGTGTCACACTATCTAGGCCACATGATTTCTGCCAAAGGCATTGCTATCAATCCCGAGAGAGTTCAGGCCGTCCTTGAGTGGAATCCACCTGAATCGGTTAAGCAAGTTAGGAGTTTTCTTGGCTTAGCAAGATATTGTCCCCTCTTCATTGAGAACTTCTCCAAAGTTGCAAAGCCTCTAACTGAACTCCTCAAGAAAGATAAGAAATTCGAATGGACCCCCAAGTGCGAGGAAAGCTTTCAAGATCTGAAAAGAAGATTGACTTCTGCATCCGTACTTGCACCTCCAGACACCAAAAATAATTTTGAGATCTATTGTGATGCTTCACGGCAAGGGTTAGGATGCATTCTTATGCAAGATCGACATGTGGTAGCATACACTTCTCGCCAATTGCGTCCACGTGAAGAAAATTACCCTACCCATGATCTTGAACTCGCTGTCGTAGTTCATGCCTTGAAGACTTGGCGACATTACCTCCTTGGTAATCGTTGTGAGATCTATTCCGACCACCAAAGCCTCAAATACATCTTCACCCAACCAGATCTTAGGATTATGACTTAGGAATCTCTTTCACTCCAGGCAAAGCCAATGTCATGGCTGACGCACTAAGTCGTAAATCTTGTTGCAACAACCTGATGGTATCGCAATGTCAACCCCTTCTCTACAAAGAACTTCGAAAGCTTACCGTTGAGATTGTTCCTTATGGATTCCTTTCCACCTTAGTAGTGAAACCAACTCTTGAGGATCACATCAAAGTTGCACAGAAACGTGCTCGAGGTATCCGATATATCAAAGGAAACATTGCTAGTGGTAAGGCTAAATGTTTTACCCTAGACAATGAAGGTATTGTATACTTCGAGAACAGGATAGTAGTACCGAAGAGTAAGAATCTTAGACAGCTGATCCTTAAAGAATCCCATGAATCTCCCCTCGCGATTCATCCCGGTAGTACTAAAATGTATCAAGATCTACGCCAGAGATTTTGGATGAAGCGAGAAATCGCTCAGTTCATTGCTGAATGTGACGTTTGTCGTCGCGTTAAGGCAGAACATTATAGACCTGCTGGTACTCTTAGACCTTTTCCTATTCCCGAGTGGAAGTGGGATAAAGTCACTATGGATTTCATCACAGGTTTTCCGAAGTCTCAAAAAGGAAATGATGCCATCTTCGTAGTCATTGATCGTCTTTCCAAAGTTGATCATTTCCTTCCTGTTCGCGAGAGTATAACTTCTAGCCAGTTAGCAGACTTGTATGTCTCCCGAATCGTGTCTCTTCATGGTTTTCCTTGGGAAATCAATTCAGATCGTGGAAGTCTTTTCACCTCTCAATTTTGGGAAAAATTTCAGAATGTTATGGGAAAGCACCTTTCCTTTAGCACAACTTATCACCCCCAATCCAGTGGTCAAGTAGAAAGGGTCAATCAAATTCTCGAAGACATGCTCAGAGCTTGTGGTATCTCTTTAGGAAAGAATTGGGAGAAATCTCTTCCTTTTACCAAATTTTCATATAACAATAGCTTCCAATCTAGTATGGGCATGGCTCCTTTTGAATTTCTCTATGGACGGAGATGTCGAACACCCCTAAACTGGTCAAAAACCGGTGAAAGACAATTCTTTGGACCAGATATGATTCATGATGCAAAAGAGTAGGTTCACATTGTTCGTGAGAAATTGAAAACAGCCCAGTCTTGTCATAAAAGCTATTATGATCGTCATCATAGGGAAGAAAGCTATAATATGGATGAGAAGGCTTACCTCCGGGTTACTCCTCTACAGGGTACCATCGTTTCAGTATCAAAGGAAAGTTGGATCCATGTTACATTGGTCCATTTCGCATTCTCGCCAAACTTGGAGAAGTTTCCTACCAATTGGAACTACCCCCGCATCTCTCCCAGGTTCATGATGTCTTCCACGTCTCTCAACTCAGGTGTTGCTTCAAGGACCCCATCCGCGAAGTAGACCACGAAACGCTTGATATCCAAGATAACCTTTCATATCGAGAGTACCCTGTTCGTATTCTTGATGAAGCCGAGCATAGCACTAGACGCCAGAAGATCAGATTCCTCAAAGTGCAAGGGACGCATCATTCAGAGAAAGAAGCCACCTGGGAATGAGAGGATCGTCTACGAGCTAAGTACCCCACTCTCTTCCCGACGACTTCTTAATCTCTGGACGAGATTCTTTTGAGTGGGCGCGAGTTGTCACAACCCTCTGTTAGGTATGTGATAGGAATAGAAGTCACTTTTTCATCATGTCAAAAATTTTAAAAGAAATTGAAATGAGGAGAACAAAGCCTCTCAAATGAATTAATTCAAATGGCTAGACAAAATTCTTCTTCCAAAACTCCTCTGAACATTTTGAAAAGTCCCACAAATGAGTGTGATCACATAACAAGTGAAGTGGATTCAAACCCATACTCACTGATTTTTCAAAAAGTCTTTAAGGCATTGGAAATTAAATAATACCACTATTTGAATTTGAATTCAAATATTTTGAATTTAAAAAATGCTCAAAACTTGGGAGTGACTAGCTACTGGTCACATCAAGCCATATAAAAAGTTTGGGCATTTATTAAAATACTTTGGTATTTATTTATGAGAGAAAACAAAAGTCAGAGAAATTAAAACAGAAAGAAAAGGGAAAGAAGCTTACTTGGCTTCTGGCCCAACTCACCCAGGCTGGCCCAGCCCAGCAGTCGTCTCCTTTGTCTTCTTCCTCCCCATGCCCCAAAGGTGCTCGGTGGAAGACATGCACACCGCCACCGACACCCCTGGCCACGCAGCTGCTCCCCGCGTCCACGTCTCTGCGCCTGGAGACGTCCCAAGCCATCACCATCCACTTCTATTCTCCCTGGTCACTCGCTCGCTCTCTCTGACAAGAAACCGCACCACCCATAGCTCGCCATCGCCGCCGCACACGCACGCTCATGGACAACGACGACGAGAAGCCGCCCGACCGTGTCCATCGAGCTCACCACCTTCTTCTTCGTCTCCATGCCAAAGATTTGAAGCCTGGAGCCACTAGAGCAAGCGAATCGGGTCGTCTTCTTCGTCTACGGCCGCCAGAGTTCGTCGTTGATTTCTTCGTCTCTAGTCCCTCCCCGACTTCGCCGTTTGCCTCGTTGAACTCCTGGTGAGATCACTAAGAGAAGCCCTAAGTTTCCTCTGTCCTTTGCACCCTCTAGCCAGTGTCGCCATGGCAGCCGAGACCCGTCGCCACCATGGCCGACGGTGAGGTTGCTCACGTGCTCCTTTAACCTCGTTGTGGTGTCCATCATGTTCCTGGACCTCCCAGGAGCGCGACGCACTAACTCCGGCGTCTTCCCGTACACTGAAACGTCGTCGTCGTCAATCCCACGCCATGGCCGCCGCCAAACCTCATCGGCGGCGTTGTTCCGGTGAGCCCCCATGCTGCTCACCTGTCCTAGATGAAGCGTGTGTGCTCGGGCTTCCGTTTTGTAGTCTCAGCGCACCAAATGGTGGCCGGCGCGACCGTCCCCGTGGTCGCCGACGTGTCGAGTCATCGCGGCGAATTGCCGCCAATGAGCCTACGTGGCCAAGCCATTAGCCACTAACTAATCCACCCCCTCAAACACTGTCATGTGGGCCCAAGGCCACTAAACCCACTCTGTTTAACAAATCAAACTGGATTAATTAGCTGAGTCATTGACCATTGGGGGCCCCATGTCAGCTTGACCTGGGTCAAAAACCCCTACGTTAGCATGACACAATGATGACGCAGTAAAAAAAATTCCCTATTTAAAAATAATCAGGAAATTTAGAAAATGCCCCAAACTTCAAAAATTCTTAGAAATTCAACCGTAACTCAGATTTAAAAGTTTTATATATGAAAAAATATCAGAAAAATGTAAGGATTGTGAATACGCACTTTGTTTACATGTTTGAACATTATACAATGAGGCAACAGTGGCAAATATGCATATGAACCCATTTAAATTCATACATGGAGTTTGTATTGCAAATACTTTTGCAATACACTTCATTTAAATAGACCAACACATCAGCAACCCTTACACCATGTTATCACACTTGATCATGTGTTTGTGCATTCCACATGTATTGATTGTTACTTTATGCTTTGATTTCTATCGAATAGAAGTGGAGTCATAACCCGAGTTCACCCCTGTAGTTGAAGACTCCCAGTGTGAACCTCGTCAGCAAGGCAAGCACCCCCCCCCCTCATTGATCAGGTCTATAAAAACCCAGTTTCCTCTCATTCTCGCTTATGCATGTTTAGGAGTTCACCATGATACGTTCTACCGCTAGTTGAACCAATTCATTTGCATGACCTATCATTTTGTCACATTAGTAAGCAAACCACAATCCTAGCAGATGTAGGAGTTGAATGTTGATCATGTGGCCCCTGCAACGCTACTTCTTATTGCATGCTTAGAGTTGTATGTTGTTGCGCTAGCTGTATGTGAGTCGGTATGGTAGTGATCATGTTGATGTTGTTGGTAACGTGTTTGTGAATTTGACCTAAACAAGGTGAACGATGAGAGGTTGTGTAGAAGTACACAGCGGGTTGTCTCGATGAACACCGCCTTAAGCCCGAGTTCTTGTGTTGTTATCCAAGACTAAGATTATGACCACACATTGGGCTCACTGACCCCTCCCGGCCTATGATGTCTACACACGCTTCTATTCTTGTAGACTATGGTGGGTCTCCAAGCGCAGAGGTTTGTAGGACAGCAGCAATTTCCCTCAAGTGGATGACCTAAGATTTATCGAACTCAGGGAAGTAGAGGTTGAAGATGGTCTCTCTCAAGCAAGCCTGCAATTAAGATACAAGAAGTCTCTTGTGTCCCCAACACACCTAATACAACTAGGAGTTGTATAGGTGCACTAGTTCGGCGAAGAGATGGTAAAATATGGGTGATAGGTGTGGTAAAACGAAGTAATATAAATCTGTAATAAAAAGTGCAGCAAGCAAACAAGTAGTAAACGTGAGCGCAAACGGTATTGCAATGGTGGAAACAAGGCCTAGGCTTCATTCTTTCACTAGTGGCAACTCCCAACAACATTAACATAGTCTAATCACATGATATTTCCCATAAAACATGCAATGGAGACGTACTCGGAGGTCATTCCTTTGTGGTCAAGAGAGGACGAGAATTGTGTAGGGCTACAAAAGCACACCTCAAAGTTCATAGTTCTCAATCTATGGATTTCCCAATGTCATCGCGTCCATCCAAAGAGAGTACCACAATCACCACAACATATCTAAAGGATAGTCAAAGACAAGCACCAAAAGACTCTCAATCTTCAATCCACACACAAAAGAGGAAATCACTCATGATAATATTCTTCTAACCCATGTCCAATAGACCGCTGTCACCTTGGTCTCGGGGATTATACTAGATAAGATCAATTGAGTACATCAATCCAATACATAGAAGAAGGGGAAATATCATGGGATCACCCTACATTAACATAGCCAATGATCACAACAAAGATCACATCATGGGAGAGAGAGAAACCACATAGATCAAGATACAAGCCTTAGCCCCGAGGGGGAACTACTCACACATGGACATGGTGAGAGAGAGAGTTGGTGATGGAGAGGTGCAGCCCGGAGGAGATGAAGGCGACGGCGACGGCGGCGGCCACGGCGGCGGCGGCGCCCACGGCCACGGCCACGGCGGTGGCCACGGCCCTTGGGGGCAGCGGCCCTTGGCCCCTTCTTCTTCCTTGGAGATGGTGCTTCTATGGAGATTGATCTCCCCCTCAAGACGGCTGCCAAGGGGGAGGAATTTTCGTGGTGCCCTTTGACCTAGTTTCCTCTCTTTATATAGACTCTCGGATTCCCGTCATCCAGATTACGTCTTCTTTATTTCGGGGTATCTGGAAGGATCCGAACTCCGATTGGGCCTAATTTTATTTCTAAATCCACCGGGAAAAAATTCCCTACAACTTTGTAGTTTAAAGTTTTTCCGTTTGAGGACGTCTTCTATCGTTTCCGAGGCGATCTTTAAAACCTGTCTGGTGGGGACAGATTTCTGGAGAGTTAGAGTCCAACTCCTACAAGGCTCCTTTTTGTGAATTTTCCTTTATCCAAGTAATTCCTACACATAAAGTACAAAAAAAAGAACTTGTGCACTCTTGCAACCATTAATAGGTTAGTTCCAAAATATGTTATAAAAAGATATGAAAGTATATCAAAAGCATAGCAATATCACACAAAACATGCATGGAGCAAGCAGAAATTATAGATAATTTTGGGACGTATCAACATCCCAAGCTTAATTCCTGCTCGTCCTCGAGTAGGTAAATGATAACAAGCATAATTTCTGTGCTGACATGCTACCAATCATATAAGAACTTTTAAGTAAAGCAATCAAAGCATGCAATTCAATTCAAGTCTTAACATGCAAGAGTCTATATTATCATTGACACAAGCAACAAAAGAACAAAGGGTGCAAGAGGTCTCGCTGTCCGTGACTCGAATGTCTCCAAATGGTGTTTGCGTGCAAGAAAGGGGATAGGGAATACGAGATGAAAAAGTATTTTTGTTGAGAACTCAATCTACTAAAGTTTCACACTCGGTCTTCTTTGGAATCTTATCTTGACTCGTCCCCAGACCACTAGCCAGGTACAAGTCAATTTGATCCACTCCTTTTCGATATTTTGAGCACTCATGCAATGGATGAGCGTAAGCACGAGAGTTGACACTTTGGGTTGCAAAGAGAGAAATATGGTGGAGGAGGAAGACAAAAAGGGTGAGAAAGGCTCACATCAATGAGGACAACCATAGCGAGAGAAGGCCATATGATAGATATGATGTGAGGAGTAGGGCTTGCCATGCAACGGATGCACATAAGAGCTAAGAAAAGCTCTCCAATAGAACTAGTGGGGGTGCATCCAACTTGCTTGCTCAAGAAGACCTAGAGCTCGTTTGAGGAGGCTCATCCTTGGAATATGCAATCCAAGTTCTATAGTGTGAAGGTCCCCACATAGCTATATGCATAATGATCATTTCTATGGAGTACAAGGATATAGAGGGAGTACTAGTGTGGATCTCTCAAAAGGATAGTAGTGTTGCCCCTTTCTCTCTTTTTATTTCTTTTTTCTCTTTTTTCTATTTTTGGTATTTTTTGTGGCCTCAATGGCTCTTTCTATTTAACTCTCATTTGTCCTCTTTGGGATCTTTTATTGTGTCCACTTTGGGATCTTTTCCTCACTTAAGGGAAACACTCTATTTTACAAGAGGGTAAAGAAGATCTTTCACACTTTACAAGGTACTCAAAATCATAAAGAAGATGTAACTATCACGATGTATGCAATGTATGTTGCTGCCAGTGTAGCAGGAACATGTATGACATGAAGATCAAGTCCTGAAGAGGTGGAAGTTGCATGGAAATATATCTCGGAAAGGCTATGGAAATGCCTTGATAGGTAGGTATGGTGGCTGTTTTGAGGAAAGATATAAGGAGGCTTATGATGACAGAGTGTATCATGCCAAGGGTTTGGATGTACCGGAGAAGGAGGATGCCAACTCTCGGAGTGAGAAGAAGGAAATGCACGGCACGGGAGAGGCTAGCAAAAATGAGGAGGTGGAAGTGTCAACTTTCAATACTTACATTAGTTCGAAGAACTCATGCACTTATTATCGGTAACTCTCAATCTAGTAAGGAGGTTCACAAAGAGACAAGTACCCCGAGGAGGAGTGTATGGGGGTTTGGTTATCCTTGCGCATCCTCGACTCATGGTACGTGAGTGTACTCTAATATTCGATCCCTCCAAAGAGTAGTGATCCATCTAGTAGCTAAAGTTCTCAACTAATTTTGTAGGTTTTGAAAATAAACACGGATTTCCCAAAATACGACACCTATCACTAATAGGCTAGAGCTCTTGACACCAAAAGTTCAAACATTACTCACATCAATACCTCAAAACCATTGCAAATTACTACTAAAATTAAATAGCAACCTTAATTACCTACTTTCAAGACAAGACATAACTCAGTGCAACAACCAACTCTCTTAACAAGATAAACATGAAAACTAAAGAGAGTTCCAGCGACAAACTAAACAAAATCCAAGGCTCTTGCTAAAGACAAACTAAGACTAAAACTAGACATGGTAGTAGCTACAAAAAAGATAAAGAACACATAACAGCAAAAAGATAGGCATGAAGAATCCTATGATGTGTTCTAGATTTTCAAAGTTGAGCGTGTTTCTCTCCCACACAAAGTAAGACGGGATCTAACTTGTTATGAACAGCAAGCAAAGCTAAAGAAAACTAAAATTAAAACCTAAGAGCGAGACGCTCCAAGCATAGCACATAACGCATGAAGTGATAAAAATATAGTGAGACGAAGGACGAACTGATGATTGTTGATGGAGAAGGGGATGCATGGGGGCATCCCCAAGCTTAGACGCTTGAGTCTCCTTGAATATTTATTGGGGATGCATGGGGGGAATCCCCAAGCTTGAGCGCTTGACACTCCCGATTCTTCTTTCATCATCTTCCATCGCACACTTGAAAACTCCCTTCATACACAACTCATCATAAGCTGATTAGAGAGGTTAGTACCCTTAATAAATAATTTTTCCCCACTAGATATAAAGATATTATTGAAGAGCTACTGTTTCTCAAGATTGTCAAAAAGTTTTTGCAAAGAAAAAGCAAGCTTAAGGTTTGCAAAAGTTAGGAGAGACAAAACGTGGCAGAATCTGTGAAAAACAGAACAGCAGGTAGTAAAGAATTCTTTAGGGATACTTCTGCAACTCGAATCAAAAAACTCAGAACAGATGCTCGAAATTCAATTGTATGGAGCACGCTGTCAAAAAAAATCAGATCAAAAAGATAATCTTGTGATTTTAGGCTAATTTTTCCGTCCAAGGACAGAATCTGTTTTCTGGACAGCATGTCACAACTTTTGAACTTTCTTGCAATCGGAGGCTAGACTTGGCACAAAGATTGAAAATAAAGATACAATGATGTTGCTACAGTACTAACAATCATCAAGACCACTAAAAACTGAAAGTAAAAAACTCAAACTAAAGATAACAAGGGTTGTCTCCCTAGAGCTCTTTCTTTATAGCCATAAAGATGGGCTTAAGATTTTAATGATGCTCTCGTAGGAATAAGAGTTGAAGCACAAAAGAGAGCATAAAGAAGCAAATACCAAACACATTTAAGTCTAACATGCTTCCTATGCAAAGGGATCTTGTAGAGAAATAACTCATTGAAGCATAAAAATATTAGCATAGGAAGCCAAAATAAGTGCAACTTCAAAACCTTCAACATAAAGAGAGGGAACTTGATATTATTGAAATATCTATGAGCATATGTTCCCCTCTCATAATAATTTTCAGAGGGATCATGAATAAATTAAACAATATAAGTATCACATAAAACTTTCTTATCATGATCCACAAGCATAGAAAATTTGTTACTCCCCACATAAGAAAAATCCTTCTCATTAGTAATAGTGGGAGCAAACTCAAGAAAATAGCTATCATATGAATCATTCTTATCATGATACACTTGTAAACATTTATTCTTTATAGAATAAGTGTCATCACAATAATCATCATAGATAGGAGGCAAAGTATCATCAAAATAAATTTCCTCATCAAAACTTGGGGGGCTAAAAAGATCATCTTCATAAAACGTAGCATCCCCAAGCTTATGGCTTTGCATATCATTAACATCAAATGTATTCAAAGAAGACATACTAATAACATTGCTATTATCATGAGTGTTGTGCAAATAATAAATCTCCATAGGCTTTTTTATTCTATCTTCAAACACTTCATGTCCCAACTCAAGGTAGAGCTCATAAAGCTCTCTCATAATTTTTTTGTTGTTTTCCATAAAGCCTAACTAGTGAAAATAAAAACAAGAAACAAAAAGATTTAATTGCAAGATCTAAAGATATACCTTCAAGCACTCACCTCCCCGGCAACAGCGCCAGAAATAGCTTGATGTCTACACACTCTTCTATTCTTGTAGACTATGTTGGGTCTCCAAGCGCAGAGGTTTGTAGGACAGCAGCAATTTCCCTCAAGTGGATGACCTAAGGTTTATCGAACTCAGGGAAGTAGAGGTTGAAGATGGTCTCTCTCAAGCAAGCCTGCAATTAAGATACAAGAAGTCTCTTGTGTCCCCAACACACCTAATACAACTAGGAGTTGTATAGGTGCACTAGTTCGGCGAAGAGATGGTAAAATATGGGTGATAGGTGTGGTAAAACGAAGTAATATAAATCTGTAATAAAAAGTGCAGCAAGCAAACAAGTAGTAAACGTGAGCGCAAACGGTATTGCAATGGTGGAAACAAGGCCTAGGCTTCATACTTTCACTAGTGGCAACTCCCAACAACATTAACATAGTCTAATCACATGATATTTCCCATAAAACATGCAATGGAGACGTACTCGGAGGTCATTCCTTTGTGGTCAAGAGAGGACGAGAATTGTGTAGGGCTAAAAAAGCACACCTCACAGTTCGTAGTTATCAATCTATGGATTTCCCAATGTCACCGCGGCCATCCAAAGATTGTACCACAATCACCACAACATATCTGAAGGATAGTCAAAGACAAGCATCAAAAGACTCTCAATCTTCAATCCACACACAAAAAAACAAATCACTCATGATAATATTCTTCTAACCCATGTCCAATAGACCGCTGTCACCTTGGTCTCGGGGATTATACTAGATAAGATCAATTGAGTACATCAATCCAATACATAGAAGAAGGGGAAATATCATGGGATCACCCTACATTAACATAGCCAATGATCACAACAAAGATCACATCATGGGAGAGAGAGAAACCACATAGATCAAGATACAAGCCTTAGCCCCGAGGGCGAACTACTCACACATGGACATGGTGAGAGAGAGAGAGTTGTTGATGGAGAGGTGCAGCCCGGAGGAGATGAAGGAGACGGCGACGGAGGCGGCCACGGCGGCGGCGGCGCCCACGGCCACGGCCCTTGGGGGCAGCGGCCCTAGGCCCCTTCTTCTTCCTTGGACATGGTGCTTCTGTGGAGATTGATCTCTCCCTCAAGACGGCTGCCAAGGGGGAGAAATTTTCGTGGTGCCCTTTGACCTAGGTTTCCTCTCTTTATATAGACTCTCGGATTCCCGTCATCCAGATTACGTCTTCTGTATTTCGGGGTTTCTGGAAGCATCTGAACTCCTATTGGGCCAAATTTTATATCTTAATCCACCGGAAAAAAATTCCCTACAACTTTGTAGTTTTAAGTTTTCCGTTTGAGGAGGTCTTCTAGCGTTTCCGAGGCGATCTTTAAAACCTGTCTGGTGGGGACAGATTTTGGGAGAGTTAGAGTCGAACTCCTACAAGGCTCCTTTTTGTGATTTTTCCTTTATCCAAGTAATTCCTACACATAAAGTAAAAAACAAGAACTTGTGCAGTCTTGCAACCATTAATAGGTTAGTTCCAAAATATGTTATAAAAATATATGAAAGTATATCAAAAGCATAGCAATATCACACAAAACATGCATGGAGCAAGCAGAAATTATAGATACGTTTGGGACGTATCAGCCTATTACCTCACCCCAGACAAGGTCCAGGAGTCGCAAGTAGCTTGAACTTTAAACGATCTTAAGCAGGTGCATCAAGGTAAGTGGTGGATGTAGGTTGTGGTCGAGTTGAATCAAGTGATCATGATCGAGTTGAGCTTGATGGCTTGTCTCGCAGCGTTTTAGTCTGCATCGGAAAAATTGGTCGGATTCCGATTGTTGTCCCAACTCAAGTAGGCGACTCCCTAGGACTAGAGATGGTGCTGTGAGTGAAGTGTCGTGGCAACATCCTCGCGGTACTCGCTTGAAGGGTCCACTCCTAGGCAGTAACTGATGTGTGCGTGTGTAGCAGTACACGCCTGCAGGGTTAATGAACTATTCGAATAGTCGTGTCCGCGGTTATGGACTACTTGGAGACCTATACTTGATCATAGACAACTTCAATGGATACTCTAAAATTTCCAAGATAAGCGTGAGTTTTATGGTTTGCTTTCTCGTGGGAAGTCAAGGAAGGACCCATAGTGGTGTATTGATTGGATACTTGGATAGATGGACTCAAGTACGCTCCTTACCTCATTCTGGTAATAGTAGTACTGGTTAGCCAAGTCAAAGATGGCACTTCTGCATTAAAACCCCACCTCCCGTTACTTTGAAACCTGAGCATAAGTAGTATAGATCTGATGTAAGTCTTGCTGAGTACGCCTTTGTACTCACATTTGCTTATTTATGTTTTTTAGATGAAACCACTGACCCCGATGGTGGCTTCTACCTGGAGCTTAACGTGGACTAAGCTAGTATAGTTCCAGACAGCAGACTGGTTCCTTTGGAGGGTTGTTGTACTTTCTTTCAGGCTTCTTAAGCCATTTGTTAAAATTGTCTTTACTAAGAAATAATTTTCTTCCGTTGCTGTTTGATGTAATGTTGGATCACAGTCATGTGATCTTTTCTTGTAATACAACTACTACGTCTACTCCGTTTAGCAGATGCAATAAAGTCTATGAGTTTGTAGAGTTCATGTTGTGTTACCTGTTGTTATACACTTGGCATGCTTGTTGCGTCTATGTGTGGAGCAAAGAAAATACAACTTACAGCCAGGTGGCTCTGAGTTGTGAGCAGCTTGGAGCATCGCGATGCGATTGCACGTAACTCCGTTATGTGGCACACTTTGTTGTATGATCGAGCCCGCTCGATACCCCGACTAAGTGAATCGGGCCGGAGTTGTTTATGTAAATGCTATGGTTCAATTGACAATATGGTTGAGTCGACTTGTCTATGAGTATGGGATTGCATCACCCATAAGCATTTAGAATTGTGAGCGGACGATGAGGACCCATTTCATTTGATCATCCGGGCCTGAATGGATACCCCTCACGTTCGAGCTTTTCAAGAGTGTCTTGTACTTGGCCTTGTCAGCTTAGACAAGTGGGTATGGCTCTCGGCTCTCCATATGATTGAATTGTGGCTAGAATTGCATACGCATATTCCAGGTCCCGACACAAAGTTTGTTGGGACGCAGGTCCTGATATTGCCTCACTAGTTGGTGATGAAGACTACCGTCCTGAAGTTGATGGAGTTGATGGGGCAGGCCGATGGGCAGTCGTTGAGCCATCCATCAGCGGCGATGATGAAGTTGAAGTCACTAAAGGTGAACTCCTGGCCCATCATTACTATACCGAAGGTCCGCGAAGATCCAATCTCGATTAGGTCTCCATCCCTCGAAGCCCATGCTTGGCGTGTCAACTGACGGTGCAGAAAACCGACAGATATCCCGATAGGGTGGCTCGAGTGGTGGAAGTATTAGAGAGGTGAGAAATCATGGGATTTACCTAGGTTTGGGCCATCATAACAAAGGTAAAGCACTACTCCTGTTAGATTTGATTATGAGTGTATAGTCACCTCGGAAGAGGGGGTACAATGTTGTCTAGTCTACTGAGATTGATGATGTGATGTCAATTTATCTCAAGATCTCCCCGGCCTCACCTTATATATGGGTAGACGAGGCCTAGGATAACATGATAGAAGTGACGAATAGTTATGGTAATACTAGGAGTCGTATCCTTGTCCGCCAAGTTGATGCCGCTTCTAGAAGGAGGGCTCCGTGCTCCTCACGGGGATCTCCTATGGTGCACACCGCAGGGATCCTTAGGCCGTTTGGTAGCCCGAATGAGTCGTGTATGGGTCTTATTAACAAAATGCGGGGCATCATATAGTATTATTAATAAAACAATCCACATCTTGATTCAGAAGGTGAAAAACCCCACTCTGCTTTCATAGTTTTGACCCATTAGTTTGTATAACATCCTTTACACGATAGCATCAAAGGTCATTGTGAATCGCCTAAAGGTAATTCTCCCTGATATTATATCTGATTATTAGTCAGCATTTGTCCTAGGTAGGATGACCACGGATAATATTAATGTAGAATATGAGTTCCTTATTTTTATGAAGAGGAATAATGTATTAGACACTGACATTGTGCTTTGAAGCTTGACATGATGAAGGCTTACGACATGGTTGAATGGGACTACCTATAGGCTATTATGCTCAAAGTGGGTGTTTCGTTTAAATGGGTGTAACGCCCCGACCACTCCCAACCGGTTAACCACCGATTCCATGGTCGGTGCGCCTGGGATCCAGACTGTCCTCACAAACCAACACTAGTCTTTTCTGCACACTTTGTCCTCACTCGTGCGCACCCGGGATCAACTTCCCGGTCGGTCACCCATCCCAAGATGACTCCAAGCCAAGCACGCTTAACCTGGTAGTTCTTTCCTGATGGGCTCCCGGAAAAGAAGGTGCACCTTGTTGATATGAGTAGTCTATCATTCCTATTGAGATCCTAGGTTGTTACATACACCACCCCTCAAAGGAACCGACGTCCCCGTCGGCCCATCAGGAACGTTCCCCTTTGGCACACGTTTGTGTGCGCCAATTGTAGGCATCCAACATGTACCCCATGTAAGACTCACCGACTGACACACACATCGTGTAACCGCCGGGGTCAGCTCTGATACCAGTTGTAATGCCCCGACCACTCCCAACCGGTTAACCACCGATTCCATGGTCGGTGCGCCTGGGATCCAAATTGTCCTCACAAACCAAGACTAGTCTTTTCTGCACACTTTGTCCTCACTCGTGCGCACCCGGGATCAACTTCCTGGTCGTTCACCCATCCCAAGACTACTCCAAGCCAAGCACGCTTAACCTGGTAGTTCTTTCCTGATGGGCTCCCGGAAAAGAAGGTGCACCTTGTTGATATGAGTAGTTGATGTGCGAGAGATGATAATGGCTTCTCGCCCTTCCTTGGTTACTGATACGTCTCAAACGTATCGATAATTTCTGCTCGCTCCATGCATGTTTTGTGTTTTATTGCTATGATCTAGATACACTTTCATACACTTTTGATCATATTTGGACTAACCTACTAACTCAATGCACCCCAGTGCCGGTTCCTGTTTTCTGCTGTTTTTCTATTTCAGTTTTTCCCCATATAAAAACTGCTCCAAAAATCGGAAAAAATCAGATAAAAAATCAGCGTGTCGGAAGACTCCAGAAGCCCGAAGGAGGGCCAGGGGGCCACCACCAGGAACCCAGGCAGCCACCTGGCGCGGCCAGGGGCCTGGCCGCACCAGGAGGGCGCATGGGCCCCTGGTGGCCCCCCTGGCTACCCCCTTTCTCCTATTTATTCTCCGTCACGGGGAAACTCCAAAGACAGAACCCTATTTCGCAAATTCTCCTCTGTTCCGCCGCCGTCGTGCTTCCAAGATCGGGAGCACCGTCAGGACCCTTCCCGGCACCCTGCCGGAGGGAGGATCGACTTTCGGGAGCTTCTCCTCCCCCATGGACGCTTCCCGGATGTGCCGTGAGTAGTCTACCTTGGACCATGGGTCCGTGATTAGTAGCTATGTGATGTTCTCCTCCCCTCTTTTTTCTTCATGGTTTAGACCTCGTGAGCTGCCCTACATGATCGAGGAACATATGTAATTCTTTCTGCTTTTGCTATGTTGAGCTTGATGGGATCTGATGGATTATGAGATTATGTTCAGATTGTGATAGAGTAATATAATTTGTTCTTATCTTTTGTATTTTTGTTCCGAAGTAATTCTTGCATGTTCTCCGTTGCTATTTATTTCTTTGGCCAAGTGGTAGGTAGTGACTCCAAGAGGGAATGTTATGCTCGATTGTGGGTACATGCCCCCTGATGACACGCTTGAGTGATAGAAACATGAGTCTAGGGGATGTGTTGTGGCCACAAGGGGGAAAACAACGGTGATTGTAACCGCGGTTGCAAGGATTGTTTACTTTACGCAAAGTTCATTTTAATGCAGTTGTCTGTTGCTTTCGGTTTACACTTTGGGTGGGGCTCACAACTTAATACCAGCGAGATGTTCTGGATAGATATCTCAAGGTGGATATCGGGGATGTACCTCGGAAAATCCCATGGTCAGGGACCCTGGGTTAGTTATGAGAGGCACAGGTTATTGATTGGAGATGGCGATTACAGGGGAGCTGTCGGGGGACCGGTACCCGGGTAGGCTAACCCAAGCGGAAGCAACCTTTCAAGACAAGGATGGACCGATTGGACCGCAGCTGGGCCGAGCTGGGCAGATGTACGACCAATTGCTCCAAGGCAATCAGCCGTATCAAATGCCAGCAGTCGGCCCAGGCGCAATCGGACCAACCTTCCTTTACCAAGACGATCATCCGATTGGTCCGCAGCTGGCCCGAGGTTGATACCCGGAAGGCCGATTGCCCAGAGCAATCGACTTTGCCAGGTACCACCAGTCGGTCCAGGCGCAATCGGAACCACCTAATACCCAGTCGGGGGCATGATTACGAGGTCATAAATGCCATATCCCCAGATATCCGGATGGCAGGAAGGCCAGGTCATGTCAGAGATCTGGGGGAGATACGGTGTCGACCTCTCTGCCGATTCCGCGGACAGGCCGACAAGACCGCACCCCCTAGCTCCACTGTTCATCCCTACGCTCTATGAGTCTACAGCATGGGCCGCCGCTCGTAGGTTCCAGGTCAACCGGAGAGGAGCAGTCGGTGGGCCCAGGCCGATTAGAGGATGACAACTGGGCCCATTCGGCAATGAAGTTACCGAAGTACCCTGGGCTCACACTATAAGAGCCAAGGTACCCCTCCTGCGTGAGGGACGACTCATCCTAGACCACCATTACTCACTTTCCCCTCAGTTCTTTCACTGCTTGCAATTACTCCTCAGGGACGCAGGAGAGAGCCTTGCCCACGGCGGCGGCGCTCACCTTCCCCTGAGAAGACAGAGAAGCAGTTATTGTAGCCAGAGCATTGATATATAAGAGACAAGCAGGAGTAGGGGTGTTATCTCTCCGGAGAGCCCCGAACCTGGGTACATCGTGGTGTCCTCCACCGTGTTTGTTCCCAACCCGATTCCGGCACCATCGACATTCTCTCCCTCGCGTCTTCCCCTCACTTTAGCCATCCCATGGCATCTGGCGTTACATATCGATGACAGTTGGCGCCCACTATGGGGCAAACCGAGGCGTCGACTGGAGTCAAGATCCGGACGGGATTTTCCTCTGCATCGGGCGGAAGCCACGCCTCTGGCCTGATTCTAAGGCGTGGGGCAATTGACTATGTGGTGGACTACTCGGCGCGGTACAGGGCTGGAGTGCCCCTGCCGCCCGGTGTGTCGCTGCAGGTTGGCAGTCATCGCCTCTTCATCGGCAGCTTCCCCGAGGCGTATCCCAGGGATGTTCGCATCTTCTCGTGTGCTACGGACCCGCTCCCGACCAGGGGCTGCAGTGCAGCACCTGGCAGAGAGGAAGGCCGAGTGCATGCCGCCGTCATGATGGCGGGAGCATCTTCATCAACCAACCTCGATCCAGCGAGTGCGGCTAGAAAGGCCAAGGAGGTAGCTGAGGCTGCAGAGCGAATCGGCACCAGTGCGTTGCGGGATGTGTTATACACACCCGTGAACAGGAATGGTGATCCGGAGCAGGTTCACACGGAGCTGGAAACGGCACGGCTCGCTCTGGCTCGCAGGGCTGAGCAAGTGCTGGCAGAAGAGCGTAGGCTGGGAGCCATCACAAGGGAATACAATGCAGCACATGCAGGACCGTGCCGGCCGATTGAGCCCGCGGTCCTGGAAGATCTGAGAAGCCGAGGCAGAGCAGTCAACCAGCAGTTGTCGGGGGCCGAGCAGCCGGAGCGTCCGAGAAGGCCGGTGCAACCGGAGCAACCAGCGCAGTCGGCATTCATCCAAAGGCCAACGTACAGCACGCCGGACAAGAACTTGAGAGCTGCCGAGCAGATAGCGCTTGAGTTAGAAGACCTGGAAGGAGATGAGCGGCATGAGCAATCGCGCCGAATGCGTGAGCTGATAGCAGCCGCAAAGGAACATAGGCTCGTAGCAATGGGCAACCAGAACGCAGAACCAGAGGCATCAAGAGGAACTGTGAGGCCGAATGCAGGAGCTAGCCAGCGACCGAATGCATCGCGCCAGAACAGACACCAACCCGCGCCATCTCGGCACGAGAGCAAGGTCAGAAGCAATCGGCCACCTCCAGCAGCAAGCAGAAGAATGGAAGAGCCAGCGGTCAGCAGCAGGCGCAATGACATGCCGCAGCAATCGGCGCCAAGACCAGCAATTAGCGCTCGACTTGGCCCTCGCCAAATCGGTCAGAATGATGCAAGGCATCGCATTGAGCTCCTGGAGAAGGAAGCTCAGGAAGATGAAGAAGGAGAAGCTGGCCCATCATGTTTTGGTCATCGCATTCGGACGGAAAAATTCCCCAAAAGCTTCACGCTGCCGAGAGACACGCCCAAGTACAATGGTTCTGTGAAGCCTGAAGACTGGCTGTCCGATTACCTGACAGAAGTCCGCATTGCAGGAGGCAATCGGCGTGTAGCAGTCCGCTATGCACCTCTCATGCTGCAGGGCTCAGCAAGGACGTGGTTGAACAGTTTTCCCAAGGACAGTGTGAACTGCTGGGAGGATTTCACGACGGCATTCATCCACAACTTCACAAGCACATACGAGAGGCCCAACCTCCCGCGGCAGTTAGCTTTGTGTGTGCAAGGCAAAGATGAACCCCTCCGAGATTATTTATCTCGGTGGATCAAGCTGAAGAATTCATGCGAAGGAGTCCATGAGATCCAGGCCATTCAGTACTTTACTGATGGATGCTTGGCTGATTCAATGTTGAAGCACAAGCTGCTCCGCAAAGACTTCACATCGCTCGCCGAGCTCATGAAGGTAGCAAATGCGTTCGCTATGTCCGATTCTGCAATGCGCCCTATCCAGCTCGGAGTTGGAGGTGTGATCCAGTCACCAGGGGCTCCGCAGACAGACACAGGGAACCAAGGCCTCAGTCGGAAGGAAAGGAGGGAGAACAACCGCAACAACAACAACCACAACCAGCAGAACAATGGCAAACGCAAGGACGAGCAGCCCGACACTCAGTACGGCAGTCGGCAGGTGGCCGCTGTCCAGAATGAAGAAGATCCAGGGGCTGCAGGAGGCAGTCGGAAGATAAGACCAAATGTGAGACCCCCGGGATAGATAAAACCCAAGTACACGTTCGAGGATATGCTGGACGCGCCATGCAAGTTGCACAGCATGCCTGGCAGGCCATCCGCACACACCACTCGGCAGTGCGATTTTGTGAGAAGGATTGCGAAGGGAGAAGCTTTACCACCTCCACCCCCACCACCACCTCAGAACAGAGGACCGCCTCAGCAGCAGAATCAGTTCCCGCAGCAAGACGCTGCCTACATGATTTTCACCAGCGAGTCCACGGATAAGGGCAGTCGGAGAGCCCGAGCTCAGGAGGTTAATGCCACTATGCCACCGATTCCCTAATTCATGCATTGGTCCGAGTGTCCTATATCCTGGGACAGAGCAGATCATCCCACCATTTTACCGAATCCGGGCAACTATCCACTGGTGGTGGACGCTCTGTTCGCAGGACCAAGGTTTTCATGCAAATTCTCCCGAGTGCTCATTGATGGAGGAAGCACAATCAACATTCTGTACAGAGATACAATGATCAAGCTAGGGCTCACAGAGAGAGATCTAGAGCGCAGTCGGACGACTTTCCATGGGATTGTCTTGCACCCCCATGGGTCGCATTCGGCTGGATGTCATATTCGGCACGGAGGAGAATTTCAGAAGGGAGCCGATTTGGTTTGAGGTCGCCGACCTCAGCAGTCCTTACCATGCTTTGTTGGGGTTGCCGGCATTTGCCAAGTTCATGATCAATACACAACAGACATACCTGAAGATGAAGATCCCGGGGCCAAACGGCGTCATCACCGTCACCGGGGACTTCAGGAAGTCCCTCGAGTGCACATCTGCTGGCAGCAGTTTGGCTGAGTCGCTAGTGGTTGAAATGGAGAAGCAGCAGCTAAGCAGAGTGATTGCAATGGCGCAGGCACAAAGCAAGAATCCACTTCCAGTGGGCCCAGCAAAGAGAGTAGATGAGGAATCGGCTTTTCATTCGGCCAAGGACAGCAAGAAGATCGCTCTAGATCCCTCCGAATCAACCAAGTTCGTTGTAGTCGGAGCTGGACTTAGTGATAAATAGGAAAGCGAGCTCGTCGAGTTTCTCCGTGAGAATCGGGACATCTTTGCATGGTCTCCACAAGACATGCCTGGTGTGCCGAGAGAACTCACCGAGCACAAGTTGCACATTCGGCCAGGTTCAAAGCCGGTCAAGCAACCCTTGAGACGTTTTTCTAAAGATAAGAGAAGGGCAATCGGCGAAGAGGTTGCGAAGCTGCAGGCTGCAGGTTTCATCATGGAAGTGTTTTACCCCGAGTGGCTGGCAAATCCAGTCCTCGTCATGAAGAAGAACAAGACCTGGCGCATGTGTATAGATTACACCTGCCTGAATAAGGCATGCCCAAAAGATCCGTTTGCTCTGCCCCGTATTGATCAAGTGATTGATTCTACGGCCGGCTGCGAGCTGCTGTCCTTTCTGGATGCTACCGCTGGATATCACCAGATCAAACTGGCTGTGGAAGATCAGATAAAAACTGCATTCATAACCCCTTTCGGGGCCTATTGCTATATCACCATGCCATTTGGTCTGAATAATGGAGGAGCTACTTATCAGCGCATGATTCAGAGATGCACACACTCTCAGCTCGGCAGAAATCTCCATGTTTACGTGGACGACTTAGTGGTGAAGTCGGCAAAAGAAATCACGCTATTGGATGACCTCAGGGAAACATTTGCAAACTTGAGAACTTATCAGATCAAGCTCAACCCGGAGAAGTGCGTGTTTGGAGTCCAAGCCGGCAAGCTCTTGGGGTTTCTCGTTTCCGAGAGAGGAATCGAATGCAACCCCGAGAAGATAGCTGCAATAGAGCGCATGGAACAGCCCAAAACCCTGAAGCAAGTACAGAAGTTCACCGGTTGCCTCGCATCCCTCAGCCGATTTCTCAGTCGGCTGGGTGAAAAGCAATCCCGTTGTACCAGTTGATGAAGAAGACGGAGAAGTTCACCTGGACCCGTCAAGCAAATGAAGCATTCCGAGAGCTCAAGCGCATGCTCTCCACGGTACCGATTCTGGCTGCCCCGATTGAGAAGGAGCCGATGATGTTATACATTGCGGCAACCAATCGGGTAATCAGCGCAGTTATGGTGGTGGAGCGGCCCGAGAAGGACAAGGTACAGCAAATTCAGCGTCCAGTGTACTACATCAGCGAAGTGCTCTCGGCATCCAAGCAGAACTACCCTCACTATCAGAAGATGTGCTATGGAGTGTACATGGCAGCTAAGAGGTTGAAGCCATACTTTCAAGCTCACTTGATCACAGTCGTCAGCCCGGCTCCGCTGGCCGACATCATAGGAAGCAGAGATGCAACCGGAAGAGTGGCGAAGTGGGCAATCGAAGTCGCTAGCCATGGCATCCAGTATGAGCCGAGAACGGCAATCAAGTCACACGTGCTAGCCGATTTCCTAGTGGACTGGGCGGAAACTCAGTACATGCCGCAGCCCCCAGGATCGGATTTCTGGCGAATGCACTTTGACGGCTCCAAGATGAAGAATGTCCTAGGGGCTAGTGTGGTACTCACTTCACCAAGAGGAGATCAACTGCAATATGTGCTCCAGATTCACTTTGCAGCATCAAACAATGTCGCCGAGTACGAAGCCCTTGTGCACGGTATCAAGCTTGCCAAGGAAATCGGTATTCGGAATATCGAGTGCTTTGGTGACTCCGACCTGGTTGTATAGCAATGCTCAGGCACCTGGGATGCAAAGGACGCAAACATGGCGAGCTATCGTTTCCTGGTGCAGCAGATCAGCGGATATTTTGAAGGGTGCGAGTTCCATCATGTGCCAAGAGCAAACAACGAGGCAGCAGATGCGTTGTCCAAGCTCGGCTCAACAAGGCAAGCTATCCCACCATGTGTGTCGTTGGAGCACATCAAGAAGCCATCCATCATACCATCCCCAGAGTCTGAGTCCATTTTTATCTCGGAGGCCGACCTTGAAGCATTGAAAAAGGCAAAAGAAGTTCAACCAGCGAAAATAGCAACCATGAAGAAGCAGTCCAACGCCCAGGGTGTCTCGGCAACAGCACCAGGGGCTGCCGATTGCAAGCCATGGGCTGCAGAGGAACACGAGAAGAGCAAAGTCAAATGGAAGAAAGCAGAGGCTGCACCAGAAGGCACAACCTCCGAAGAGCCGATACCATCAGAAATGGCCGATTGCAATGATGAAGCTCCAACTCCAGACGAGAAGTCGGCACCAGGGGCTGCCGAATGCGTGCCAGGCGCCGCAGTCGGCAGTTCAGAAGCAGAGATAGAAATGGCAGATGTCCAAGAGGCCGAGATCCAGGAGGCCAACGAACAAGGAACTGAGACACAAGAAGAGGCCCCACCCCAGCATGCAGTGGTAATGGCAGTGGTCAGTGCGCCATCATGGGCACAGCCGATTAGAGATTTCCTAGCAGACGGAGTCCTCCCAGAAGACTTAGCAGAGTCAAGGAAAATCAGCCGCCGATCTTGGGCGTACACAATAATCAACAATGAGCTAGTGCGCAAGAGTGCAACTGGTATCCTCCAGAGATGTGTGGAAGAGGACAGAGGCTTGGAGCTGCTCAGAGACATTCATCAAGGTGAATGCGGTCATCATGCATCAGTAAAGGCCATCGCCAGCAAAGCTTTTCGGCATGGTTTCTACTGGCCGACTGCGCTGGCAGCGGCTGAGAATTTAGTGAAGTACTGCAAGGGATGTCAGCGGTTCAAGGCAAAAAGTCATCAGCCAGCATCGGCACTGAAGACAATGCCAATAGCATGGCCGTTTGCAGTATGGGGTTTGGACATGGTTGGACCATTCAAGAGAGCTTGCAGTGGCATGACACATCTTCTAGTCGCAATTGACAAGTTTACCAAGTGGATTGAAGCTAGACCAATCAAAAAGCTGGACGGTCCGACTGCAGTTCGGTTTGTGGCCGACATTGTATGCAGATATGGTGTGCCTAACAGCATCATCCCCGACAACGGCACAAACTTTGCGAAGGGTGCACTGGCCCGATATGCATCTCAGCAGGGCATTCGGCTTGATCTGGCATCTGTGGCGCACCCGCATTCAAACGGTCAAGTCGAAAGAGCAAACGGACTAATCCTATCGGGTATCAGGCCCAGATTGGTAGAGCCACTTGAGAGGGCACCCGGAGCATGGATTGAGGAGCTCCCCGCAGTACTGTTCAGTCTGAGGACCACACCAAACAGGTCAACGGGATTCACTCCTTTCTTCTTGGTGTATGGTTCAGAAGCAGTCATCCCATCCGACATCGAGTTCGACTCACCTCGGCATGCACTATACACTGAAGAAGATGCCAGATTGGCACGAGAAGACGGCATCGACCTCAAAGAAGAAGCTTGCCTGTTGGCCTTGTCCAGGTCAGCAATCTACCAGTAAAAGTTGCGGCACTACCACAGCAAGAAGATTCGTCCTCTCGCTTTCCGAGAAGGAGACTTGGTGCTACGCCGAATCCAGAAGTCAGACGGACAGCACAAGCTCTCCTCACCTTGGGAAGGGCCATTCGTCATCAGCCGAGCGCTCAAGAACAACTCCTATTATCTGATCGACTGCACCAAGGGCACTAAGCACAAGGACACATCAGGAGCAGAGAAGGAGCGGCCGTGGAACGCCGAATTGTTATGTCCGTTCTATAGCTGAGCAGCAGAAACTTATGTAAGCTAGTCGGCAAACAAGCAGTAAAAGTTATCATGCCTCTGAAAATGAGCATTCGATTATCTTTGCATAATTTCATTCGAAGAGCTAGCCTCAGTCGGCGACGCTCAGTCATACCCGAGGTGTGTATAACACACCCAGGGACTGACCGACTACGAGGTCAAGCGAATAGACCATCGAGGCACGGGGACTGCGGGCTGGCACTCAACTCGGCGCTGAGCTCAAGCGCAAACTACTAAATGGTTTGCGGCATTGAGAAGGGTCGTATTTGAGGCAGCCGGCAGTACGAATCCTCGGGAAACAATTCGAAACGCGCCACTAAGGGCATATTCGATAAAACAAAGTCGCCGATTGCGCCGCGACCCAAGGCGTCGAGCCCGATAGCGAGCAATCGGCGCCTACTGTCGCAGAATCCTTTGCGTTAAATCTTGTCGTGTAAAAAAGAAAAACTTATCGAACCTTGGCTGGTAAGCTACCGTTGAGCCGATTGCGGACCGCATGATGGCAGCAAAGGTGACACGGTAGACATCCCCAAGTGCAGCCGATAAAGGAAACCGACAAAGACGCAAAGTTGATCGCATAAGTAAAAGCAGAAGCCAAGCAATCGGATTGCATCAGAAGTAACAGGCCCAAGGCCAAATAAGTTCATTACATCCAAGTCACACCCAGTGGGTGTCGACGGAATTAAAAATATGTCTTACAAACGGGTAATCGGAAGACAAAATAAGATAAAACCGATCCAGTATCGGGAAGCTACAATAAGTAAAACAGTTGATAGCATGGCTCAGGAAGTCGGAGGCACGGAGCTAGAAGATGGAGCAGTCGGATCCGATTGCGCTTCAGAGGCTGTGGCACCAGTTTGTTTGGATCTTGGAGATGTCTGAGATGAGCCGCTATCAGAGAGCTCCTCGGCCAAGCCAGAGATTGAAGGTGCAGCAAGCGGATTCCCTCCTTCATCGAGATACGGAGTGTACTCGTATGGAGAGAACCAGTTCACCATAGTGCTGGCTAGCCGATTGACTTCGGTGTAGGTCTTTTCAAGCAGATCAGAGGCGTTCTCACGGAGGCTGTAAAGTTGGGAGAGCTTCACCTGAGGATACCAACTCAGCACAGTCTGGAGGGCGGTCTCCGCACCAGTCCGACCTGCAGAATTCAGCAGGACGTCGATCCGACGTGGGATGGCCTTAAGGAGAGTCCGAGTTTGTTCAGTGGTAGCATTCGGAGTTTCCCCTTTGTCAGAATCCTCTTCATCCTGTGCGTCAGCCTTGTGGGAACCAGCGGAGGAGCCAGCGGCAGTCTTCATCTTCTGGAGTCCGACCTTGAGCTCAGTCGGCGACCACAATGACTCAGCAATCTTCAGGATGGCGAGCTTGAAGGACAAGGCAATGCCCTTGATAACAGGAATGCGGGCTTCAGTGCCGATCAGGTACTCGTGCCGAGTCCAGACGTTGTCCTCAAGTTGGCAGGTCCCTCCTGCGGCAACAGTCTCTTCTCGGGATTTGGCTACGGCTGCGTAGGCAGATGCTTCAGACTCAGGCCAAGCTTCTGCATCACGAAAAGAAAGCATGAGCAACAAGATAAAAGAGGAAAACAATCGGAAAATGCACTCGGATGCAGGGAACGCTCACCGCTAAGGAGGACGTCCATCTCGGTCATGGTGTCGCAGAAGCCTTTGGCTCGGCGGCGCAGTCGGGTGGTCTCTTCGTAGTTGCGTTTCTCTAGCTCTTCAAATTTGGCGACGTGTTCGTCACGATCTCGCCGAATGGAATCGCGTGCAGCCACCGCTTCATCCCTTTCAGCTTTTAAGGCTTCTCGGGCGGCGACGGCGGCATCTCGCTCGGCGAGAAGACCATCACTAGTGGCCGTCACGGCAGCTATGTCGGCCAGATGTTTTCTCTCGAGGGCGTCCATCTCAGATCGAAGGCTTTGGATAGTCCGATTCAGATCATTTTCTACCCCCTGCAGTCGGGTCACTTCCCCAGTGGCTTTGGCGAGAGCTGGACCATGCTGGTTAAGTTCTGCAGTTAATTCAGTAATTCGGCCCTGAAGGTCATCTACCATGGGAGTAGAAGCTAGAAGAGAGCATGAAGATATGAGAACAAGAGCAATTGTTTAATCGGAGAGAAGACAGAAATGGTATAGAAGTTACCTTTCAGTTTAGTGATCTCATCCGATTGGTTGTTGACCTGCAGCTGGGCCTGGGCAAGAGTTCGAAGGTTGGCGGTATAAGCATCAAGAAGCTTCTCGAAGACCTCACGTTTTTCTTCCATAACAGCCTGAGAGGAACAGCAGGATGGAGTTAGAGACACAGCAATAAGAGAAAGGCGTGAAAGATCCGAACCGATTGAAACCAATCGGCCCGAATCTCGGGGACTACACCCAGTGGGTGCGCTTGCGCGCACCCACCGGAAGGAAAGTCTCCCGATCGAGTAAGGCAAACGATAAAGCAAAAGGTGTTAAAGATCCGAACCGATTGCAACCAATCGGCCCGAATCTCGGGGACTACACCCAGTGGGTGCGCTTGCGCGCACCCACCGGAAGGAAAGTCTCCCGATCGAGGAAGGCAAACGTTAAAGCAAAAGGTGTGAAAGATCCGAACCGATTGCAACCAATCGGCCCGAATCTCGGGGACTACACCCAGTAAGTGCGCTTGCGCGCACCCACCGGAAGGAAAGTCTCCCGATCGAGGAAGGCAAACGATAAAGCAAAAGGTGTTAAAGATCCGAACCGATTGCAACCAATCGGCCCGAATCTCGGGGACTACACCCACCGGAAGGAAAATCTCCCGATTGAGGAAGGCAAAAGATAAAGCAAAAGGCCTTCCGAGTAAAGGAAAGACATAAAAAGAAAGTCAAACATTACCGTATGGTGAGAGGTGAGCTGTTGGAGGTCCCGAGCAAGGGCAGCGGCAAAGTTATTCACCCGGCTCAGAGCAGTCGTCACAGGATCTTGAGGACGATGCGAGGCGTCAGGCTCGGTGCCGATGTGACGGGCGCGAGAGTACTCGGCCCGGAACTGGTCCACCGAGCGCATAAGAATCTCCGACGCAGAGGAGGTCGGCGTTGGCACTAAAGCTTGAGTGGAGGTGGAAGCAGCAGTGGGAATGGCCAGTGGCATTGGCGTCACCTGAGGGCCAGAAGTAATCGGTGGTGGTGGCGGCGCAGTCGGGTGAGCTGACGCAGAAGTGATAAGTGCGACTGGCGGCAAGGTCGTTGTCGTCGGTGGCACGCGCAGAACAACCGGTGGCACAGTTGTGGCGGTC
The DNA here is from genome assembly GCA_950022295.1 of Bromus sterilis. Classification (NCBI taxonomy): domain Eukaryota; kingdom Viridiplantae; phylum Streptophyta; class Magnoliopsida; order Poales; family Poaceae; genus Bromus; species Bromus sterilis. The sequence goes on from OX465599.1 coordinate 52,513,345, forward strand.
GGCGGCGCCCACACCACGATTGGCGGCGGGCTTGTCACCGTTGGTGGCTCGAAAGCGGCAGTCGGGGAAGATGTAGTCGCGACAGTGGAGACCGGGTCGGAGCGGCGTGGCGGAGACGGGGCAATCGGATCGACCGATTGCGGTCCTCTGCCACCAGGAGCCACCGGGTCAGCTGCATGCTTGGAAGTCTTGGAGGCAAGGGTGGAAGAAGAGGTCTTCTGAGTCTTCGCGAGGCGAGCCTTCTTGGCATAAGGACAGAAGCATACCCGATTGTTCTTGGTGCGCCAGAGGGCATTCGGCATCGCAGCGGAGCGACGTTCAGCGGCGCCTGAGCAGTCGGCCTCCGGGTAGTCGTCTCCTGGGCCTGTTTGCCTTTGCTGGCAGTCGGCGTGGCTTTGGCAACCTTGCTGGGGGCCGTACCAGCGGAGGAGCTGGTGGTCGAGGTGCGCTTTGCCGACACCTTTGGAGGTTTGGCACGAGGAGCTGCATCAGAATCATCAGCCTTTGAGACACTGTCATCATCACTCCATTCGGCCAAAAATCGCTCAAGGGAAGGGTCAGGCGTACCCCCTTGAGCTGGCGGCCGGGTGTCGGTCCTCGGAGGGTTGGCGGCCTCGGCATCATCGTCGTCGGCACCCATGGAGTCGGAGGACTCTCTGGAGGACTCGCCATCATCTTCATCATCATCACCGGACTCGGCGGAAGGAATCTCGCCGTTATACTCGAAATTGGCAGGGTCCTCCTCCGCGCGATCGGGGGCGTACACGCCAGCTTCCTGGCCGTCCTCCATCAGGTTGGACTGAATAAAATGCTGGAAAGAGGATAAAAGTAATCAGAGAAGCTGAAAGGAAAAGCAATCGGGAGAGGAAGGCAATCGGAGCATACCACAGGCGATTTCTGCTGGCGAGTGAGGCAGTCAAGCCCGAGGCGGAAAGGGTCGGGAAAAGGGCTAGATGTAATAGCCCTCACCCTGGCGCTGAGGTCTTCATTCTTCACCCGCCATGTGCAGAGCCGAGTGGGATCTCGAGGACCCGACATATCGCACAGATGGTGCACTCGGCGCTGCAGGGGAAGAATCCGAGCTTGAAGCCAAGCGGCTACCAGGTCGGTCGGGAGAAGCCCTTCTTGCTCTAGCTGGGCGACCCTGGCAACCTGGGCATCGACATCACAGTCTCCGACGCCATACTTCAGCGACCATTGGTGCTTGTCAGTCGGCCGGGCGAGGGAGAACTCGGGCAGATTCAGGAGATCGGGCCCTTGGTCAGGTGACTTGACGTAGAAGAATGAGGTCTGCCAATTTTTGCATGATTGGACGATCTCGGGACTCTTGTACTTCGGCTTGCCGGCTGCGACAAGGCAACTTCCGCAGTCGGTCATGTCAGTCGGGTATGTCGGGTCGCCGCCTTCGATGGTGGAGGGCACCACGGTTCCCGTCCGAGCATTGTGAGCTCGGAGATTGAAGAACCGTTTCCAGAGGGCAATGCTGGGACGACAGCTGAGATACCCTTCGCAGAGTGTCACGAAACCAGAGAGAATCATGATGAAGTTGGCTGCGAGATGGTGTGGTTGCAGTCGGTGGAAATCGAGGAACCCGCGGAAGAAGGTGCTGGCAGGAAGGCCGAATCCACGCTCGAAGTGAGCGAGGAACACGACCCTCTCGCCAGCGCGCGCGCTGGGCACGACCTCGGCGCCGGGAATGCGCCACTCGACCTCCGCAGGCATCTTCCGGGCGCGAATTAGGGACTCGACGGCGCCGGCGGTAGCCTGTGAACCTTTCCAGCACCCGCGGCTCGCCTGGGAGATGTCTCGCCGTGGCGCCATGGCGTTCGCGGGCGGGGAGAAGAAGGGAGAAAAAGAGGGAGGCAGAGCGCGAGAGCAGTGGTGAAGAGTTACCGCGGAGGCGGCGGAAGTGGCAGAGAGCACAAGTCTGTGGCCAGAGCAGATCCAAGGTGCAGAGGTCCGCCGCAGAGAGCTTCGCGTGGAGCTGCAATGGCGCAGAGGAGAGAGAGCTAGAGGTTGAAGATGGCCTCTGGGAGAAGGAAGAGGCGAAGGCCCTCCCCTGTGGCTTATATGGGCGGCGGGGGAGGGAAGTGGGATGCGTCTGCGGCTGTGTGGCTCGGTGTGGCCTAGGGCACAGGAAGGGCAACCGGCAAACCAGCGCAAAGGATCCTGGCGCAAAAGGCGAGGCGTGCGACGTGGGGGTCACGCCCTACAGTTATGTCAAGTCGTGTGTGGGTCATGGGTCCCAGCTCATTGATCACATCCCGGAAGAATCGGAGGTAACCGTTGGAACTAAATCGGCGAAAGATGTCTTTCTCGAAAAGTGAAGACACGAATGGGGAGCGAACCAGATCCAATCGGACGAAAAGTTGGTCGGCCAAGTGTGATCTCCGAGTCGGTCGGTGAACTCGGAATGACGCACTCGGTGAAGCCATAGCAATCGGAGGATATCAAGAGAAATGAAAAACTGCAAAGGCCCCGCGGTCAAGTGACCGAGGGACCTTTACAGCTTTAGGGGCTACTGTCGGGGGACCGGTACCCGGTAGGCTAACCCAAGCGGAAGCAACCTTTCAAGACAAGGATGGACCGATTGGACCGCAGCTGGGCCGAGCTGGGCAGATGTACGACCGATTGCTCCAAGGCAATCAGCCGTATCAAATGCCAGCAGTCGGCCCAGGCGCAATCGGACCAACCTTCCTTTACCAAGACGATCATCCGATTGGTCCGCAGCTGGCCCGAGGTTGATACCCGGAAGGCCGATTGCCCAGAGCAATCGACTTTGCCAGGTACCACCAGTCGGTCCAGGCGCAATCGGAACCACCTAATACCCAGTCGGGGGCATGATTACGAGGTCATAAATGCCATATCCCCAGATATCCGGATGGCAGGAAGGCCAGGTCATGTCAGAGATCTGGGGGAGATACGGTGTCGACCTCTCCGCCGATTCCGCGGACAGGCCGACAAGACCGCACCCCCGAGCTCCATTGTTCATCCCTACGCTCTACGAGTCTACAGCATGGGCCTCCGCTCGTAGGTTCCGGGTCAACCGGAGAGGAGCAGTCGGTGGGCCCAGGCCGATTAGAGGATGACAACTGGGCCCATTCGGCAATGAAGTTACCGAAGTACCCTGGGCTCACACTATAAGAGCCAAGGTACCCCTCCTGCGTGAGGGACGACTCATCCTAGACCACCATTACTCACTTTCCCCTCAGTTCTTTCACTGCTTGCAGTTACTCCTCAGGGACGCAGGAGAGAGCCTTGCCCACGGCGGCGGCGCTCACCTTCCCCTGAGAAGACAGAGAAGCAGTTATTGTAGCCAGAGCATTGATATATAAGAGACAAGCAGGAGTAGGGGTGTTATCTCTCCGGAGAGCCCCGAACCTGGGTACATCGTGGTGTCCTCCACCGTGTTTGTGCCCAACCCGATTCCGGCACCATCGACATTCTCTCCCTCGCGTCTTCCCCTCACTTTAGCCATCCCATGGCATCTGGCATTACATATCGACGACAGGAGCCAAGGCTAGTGCGCACAAGGCTAGGGTTACAGATTGTGTATTTCTTGATTCCGACGTCTCCCCTCCTAGCCTTTATATACTAGGCTAGGTCTTGGGGAGTCCTTCCTGGATTACAGATGAGGTTTCCTAACCCTGATCTTGTTTCGTACGGCAGGTTTGCACCTTCCTTATGAGTCGTCGACTCCTACGTCGGTGCCACTAGTGGGCCAAGGCTGGGCCCAGGCGGCATCTCTGTGGGCCTTCTGTCTTCGGGTACACCGGGTAGGCCCATCTATAGGAGTCGTGGGGTCAACCCCTCATCAGTAGCCCCCGAGTGCCTGGGGGACTCGAGTCCGTTCTTGCGTCGTTTCGATGTATGCACGGTTCAACCGCGGGTCGCTCGCAGTCTAGGGCCATGACAAAACCTGTTTCGACGGATGCTAAGCTGAAAGGGCCCAAGGAGTCGACTGGTCGAGCCTTGGTGAATTGCACTAGTGGCAAAAACCGCAGTAGCCCAATCAAACCCACGTGCCTCGACATGAGCTTGGAACACTGGTGTCTAGAAAAAGTCATGCCGCTGCAGGTCTTACAGTGATCAATTGCCGCCAGTAAAGTTCATAGCCTAGGCGCGTCCTCCCGGTTTTTTCTATCATGCAAGCGCATGGAAAAGGTTGGGAGTGAAATCGCTCTGCGGCAAGTCCCAGCCCGGCCGATCTGCGCAGCGGGGTCTTACCTACACGCTAAGCTTGCGTGGCATCTGGGCACAGTGTATCGTTTTCCAGGAATATGTATTTTTAGTTAGGCGCGGAGCCTAGTAGATAATGCACCCACTTGGAATAAACGATCAAGTGAGCTATTTTAGCGGTCACTCGCGGAGCTTTGCCGGGCGCTTGGGCGAGGAATAATGTAGAGGAGTACTTGCTCGGGAGGTCTTCGAGTGTTCGGGTACTTATAGAGTTATGCGAGTAATCACTCGAGTATCTCCTTTGCTCTCGGGGTGAGGGAGCACCCGATACTCTGGGACCGTTCGGTCTGGCGACTGTAAGTTTGCTTTATCTTGCGTTGTGGTGAGGGAGCACCCGAAACTCTCATGCGTGCGAGTAATCACTCGAGCACGTTTTTTCTTCTGGGTGAGGGAGCACCCGAGACTCTCATGGGTGCGAGTAATCACTCGAGCACGTTTTTTCCTCTGGGTGAGGGAGCACCCGAGACTCTCATGGGTGGATAGGCTCCCGATGGGAGTTAAATATATTTGAAAAATGTATTTGCGTCAGTAAAGACAGTGCTTGCAGGCTGTATTTTTTACGCTGCCATTTTAATTTAGCTCTTCTTGGTAAGGGTAATGATCTCTTTGGTGCAGGACCGTCAAAGATGCTCTGTCTGTGAACCGTCATGTCTTCATGACCGGTCATAATGATGGTTGTTGGTGGCGTGCTGCAGCCGCCTGTTGAGTTATCGGTGCGCGCATTGAAAACGCGCGAGAATTGACGCGTCCATCGCACAGTGCCTCCTGTGTGAAGGCATTTTTGTCTCAGAATTCGAATCGCCCGGCATGCTTGGTCTTTGAGTTAATTGCTGCCGTCGTCTGGGCTTCTGTGTGCCCTTGGGGTTGTGTTATAAATAGACCCCTTTTCTTCATCTGGCAGTAGTGTTCGTCCTCTGCTCCTCTTGCTCCTCTTCTTCATCTCCTCATGGGGCCAAAGCGAGGTAGAGGTGTGACTAGCTGCGGCCGGGTTCGATGTGGTCACGGTGGTTGTACTCCGCGCTCTTCTCGCGGTGGCCGTCGTGGTGCACCGTCGACGCCTTCCTCCTCATCCTCGGAGGAGGGTTTCTGGCGCTATGATTTCCTCCTGTGCGTCCGTGGCCGGAACGCCGCTCGCATTCTGCTTCCTTCTGCATTTTCTGCCCTTGTTTCTGAGCACAGTCTTGATGGCTTGCTGCTTCTTCTTCAGGGGTGCGCTCGATATCCTTCTTATGTTAAGTTGGATATCGATAGTTCCCTCTTGATTTTTCTTGGCTTTGGCTGGAAATCGTTTTCTCGACGCTTGAACTTGCGTGATGGTGACACTCTTTGTTGCCATTTTGATGGCGAAGACACTCTTATCATCCGTGCCTTTGACCCGAGCGTCAACCGCATGGATCCATACTTGCCGGAGACAAGCAGCGATGGTTCTGACAAGTCGAGGAGTCCTTCTCCTGCGTATTCAACTGCATCCTCCTCCGGCAACTCTTTGGGTGCTTATGCTGAGCCGTCTTCAACTAATTCCTCCTCCGGCTCTGAAGAGGACCCCGACGTCAAGCCACCGATCAAGCGGGCGCGCCAAGCGACCTTGTAGAACTGGAGGCAGCGGCGTCGTCTTCGCCGGCAACTCGGGTGGAGCTGGAGAAGAGGTTGGTGGAGCATCTTCTTCGGTGCTCCGCAAATAAGTCGAGCTTCACCTTTTGTTATGTCATTCACATCATGAGCTGGCTGCTTCGACTCCTCCTTTGTCTGTGATGATGCTCGTTGTCTTAGTGCCAATCATCCCAGCATGGTCACACATGTAGAAGTCATAATTCCTTGGGTGATTAATGTTGTAGAATTATCGGCTGCTTGGGTCTTTTGTAACTAGGTTAGTTCTCCATGTAATGAGGATTGCCTTCAAGTAATCAGAGCTGCCTTCTATCCAATGTACTTATAGTCTTTTGTACTGAGAATGATCTTCGGGTCCTTGTAATGCGAACTGTGCTTGAGCCTTTGTAATGGAGTCTGTCTTCGAGTCCTTTGCAACCGAGAGTTGTGTTCGAGTCCTTTGCAAACGAGAGTTGTCTTCGAGTCCGTCAAATCTTTGTACTGTGGGTTCTATCGGGTGCGCGACAGTGCTCCCGATGGGAGTAGCCCCCGAGGCTACGTTTGAGTCGGAGAGTCGAACGTAGGCTGAGATTTGTTTCCTTTGTCGTTCTTCCGTTAATTTCTGTCTTTTATCGGGTGCGCGGCAGCGCTCCCGATGGGAGTAGCTCCCGAGTCTTTAGGTGATCGTTGGCGATCAGGTGAAGACTAAAAGGATTGTCTGTGTCTTGTGATCCCTCCAGATTTCTCCAAGAGTACTTTGTGTTCTTCCCTTTGATTCCGAACGTTTTTCAGCGGTTGGCGCCTGTCAGCGGTTTTTACTTGGACCATTATTTGTAGGTTACGAGCCGCGCCGGAGATGGTAGTTTTTCTCCGAGGGGGGTGTGCTCGAGTCCCCGGGTTTTTTTGGGGTAAAGATCGTGTGAGCGGCGATAGCGTCTCTCGGGGGAGTTTGTACTCGAGCCCCCGAGTGCTTTGGTGAAAGATCGCGTAAGCGACGGTGGCGTCTCTCGGGGGGAGTTTTGTAACAGCCCAGATTTCACAAAATTTAAATTTTTTGTTTTAGGTGTGAATTGTTTGATTGTCTGATTTGTTTGCGATGTTTGCATCCTCGATTTATCGATCGGCGATTATTTTCCCCCCTCTTATCTCGTATCGGACGGAGACCAACCCTTGCAACTCTAAACTGTAACTGCCATAACTTTTTAACCGTAACTCCGTTTGGGGTTGTCGGGACCAGGGGTTAGCGTATGCAAGTCCAGCTAAGACATAGTCATATGGAGAGCCGAGAACCGTACCCACTTGTCTAAGCAGACAAGGCCAAGCACAGAACGTTCTCGGAAAGCATCGTACGTGAGGGGCTTCCCATCCAGGCCGGATGATCAACTGAGATGGGTCCTCATCGTCCGGACACAAGTCTAATGATATGGGTGGTGAACTCCCATATTCAAAGACAACTCGCCTCAACCATACTATCGACTATCTCATAACTCGTACATAGACTTACTCCAGCCCGATCACTTAGTCGGGGTCTAGGGCGGGCTCGATCATACCACAAAGTGTGCATGAGACGGAGTCTCGAACAATCGCATCGCGATGCCCCAAGCTGCGCACATCTAAGGGCCACTTGGTGTATGAAAGACTGCCAGCCAGATCACAACTAAGGTCTCGAAAACCCATACAAAGACATGCATGTTATAAACATACACGCAGCACACATGCCTTGTATGAACAGCAGGTATCATTGCAATTCTCTACAAAGTATACATTTTTATTGATAACTCTTATAGAGTGCACACAGAGATCACAAGCATGTGATCCAACATTACAACAACAAGCGGAAGCAAAGTATGTCTGAGTACAGACAAGTTTAACAAATGGCTTAAGAAGCCTTATTTAAACACATGCCCTCCACGAGGGAACCAGTTGTCTGACTGGGACTAGACTAGCTTGATCTTCAGTCGTCCAGCTCGATGAAGAAGCCACCTTCGGGGTCAGTGGGTTCATCTAAAACATAGATTAAGCAAACGTGAGTACAAAGTCGTACTCAGCAAGACTTACATAGGAGCTATACTACTCATGCACATGTATCAAGGTGAAGGGAGGTGGGGTTTCACTTGCAGAAGTGCCAGCTTTGACTTGGCTAGTCCTGAACTACGAGTACCAGACTTTGAGGTAAGAAGCGTACACGAGTCCACTACTTTCTCCAACCAATTACACCACTATGGTGCCTTCCTCGACTTCCCCACGAGAAAGCACGCCATAGCACTCACACTTATCTTGGTGTGTTTTAGAAGTATCTAGTTCAAGTTGTCTAATAATCAAGCTAAGCTTTCCAAGCAGTCCATAACCGCGGACGCGGCTATTCGAATTGTTTTGTTAACCCTGCAGGGGTGTACCGCTACACACGCATGATCATCATTTACCGCCTTTGATCTCGACACCATTCAAGGGGTGCCAGCGAGGATGCTCACCACAACTGTTACCTCATAGCCGATCTAGTCCGAGAAAGCCGCCTACTTGGGTTGGCTACCACTATCGTGAACCCGGACAGTTTACCGAAGTGGACCCAAGTGATGTGTGCGTGGTGCATAAGCCGGTCTCGGATGAGCCGTTCTCTCACTTAGCATCCAGGCCACAGACCTACCAGAACTCTGAACTATTGCGACAGCTGGACATCGAAAGGGATGAGTTAATAGGTTGAGAGGGGTCAGTGAGCCCAATGTGTTGTTGTACTCTTCATCTTGGATCACCACACAAGAACTCGGACTTAGGGCGGTGTTCAACGAGACAACCCACCGTGTACTCCTACACAACCTCTCATCGTTCACCTTGTATTAGGGTAGATTCACCAACACGTTTCTACCATCATCATAATGATCACTACCATCCCGACTCACATAAGCAGTAACAATTGCAGGGGCCACATGATATCAATCAACTCCTACATTTGCTAGGATTGTGGTTTTGCCTACTACTGTGACAAATGATAGGTCATGCAAAGGAATGGGTTCATCTATGCGGTAGAAACGTAGCATGGTAATCATCCTATACAATGCATAAGCGAGACATGAGAGGGAAGTGGGATTTTATCGACATGATCAATGGGGGTTTGCTTGCCTTGCTGACGAGGTTCGGGTTCGGGGTCTTCAACAAAGGGGGCAGCCTCCTGTTCCGGTTCCACCTCTACTCGACAAACAACAAACAAGGTAGCAAAGTAAATACAATGCACAAGCACATGATGGAAGGTTGAAACTTGATGTATATGCTTTGATGTGTGAAGCAATTCCATTTAAATGGAGTATATTGCAAATTGAATTTACAAATTCAAACTCCAATTTGAATTCAAACTTAGCCAAGTTACATGTGACATTGTTTGATCAATTTGAATCATTTTGAAATGTGTATGATATGCCTCTGATGTGTAAGTGAAATGTAGCATGTTGCCATGGTTCAAGTTGCAAAAACTTTTGAATTGAATTTGATTTAATTCCATTTAAATCAAATAGCAAATGCTACTGATCCCAATTTAAAATCAACTCAAACAAAGTTGAAAGTTGGATATTTGGATATCTTATTTTCTCCTGATCATTTTTCATATATTATTTGTCCAATTTGGAGTTGATATGAATTTTCTATGAATTTCCAAAGTTTGGGCTATTTTCTGGAATTTCTGGAATTCTTTAATTCATTTCAATTTCTGGAAATTCATTTATGGCGTCAGCATGACTTCATGCTGGCGTCAGAGGGCCACTGACTGCTGGGACCCACTGGTCAGCCTCTCACTGTATAATTAAACGATTTGAAAAAGTTAACTTAACAAGGGGGGATTAGTGAGGCTGGGTCCACATGTCATAGGCTGTGGGGGGTCATTAGGGGGTGATTAGCCGGGGTCAGCCTGACAGGCCAGCGGCTAGCCGCCGGCGGCCTTGTACGCGGCGGCGCTGCACGGGGAGGGTGCTCCCGGCCACCAAAACGCTCGCTGAGACCACCAGAGGACAGCCCAGGCGTGCGCGCGTCTCCTCGAGCTTGCAGGCGACCACGGGGGGTCCAGGGAGACGGCGATGAGCTTCCCGGCGGCGGTCCGAGGCACGGTGACGACGTGAAAGGTGCTACGGTGCACGCATCCAGGCGTGGGGTAGCGCGTTTGGCTCCTGGGGACTCCAGCAGTAACTAGGACACGCTGGGAAGGACGAAGGCACACGGGAGCGAGCTCCAGGTCGTCCATGGAGGCAACCGTGCTCGGCCCCCATGGAGGCCAAGGCTAGGAGGTGCAACAGGAGGAGTGGGGTTAGGTTTTTGAAGCGCCTTCTCACCAGGATCGCGTTGGAGGTGACGGCGAGGTCGAAGGTGCCCTGGTGACGACGGAATCGTCAACGGGATCCGGCGGCTCCGGCGAGATGTCGGCGAAGCTTGCGACTGCTAGAGACAAAATTGGTCGGCCATCTTCTGCACGGCGAGGCTTGCGTCTACGGCGACCTTCTTGGACAGCTTCTCGCAGCCCGTGGGCGTCTCTGGCCGCGCTGGATCACGGTGGTGCTCTGCGGGGTTCTTCGGGCGTCGACGAACTTGCGCGGGGAGGACGGACCAGAGGGAGAGGAGGGGGAAGTGAGATGTGGGGCGTCTCCTAGCGTGTGTGGCATCGAGAAGGAGGCAGGGGCGCGGCTGGGAGGCTGCCACCACGACGGTTGCGGCATGCCGGGCACGCAGCTGTGTGCTCGTGCCCAGGGAAGACGACATGGGAGCCCCCTGGTGGGCTGGGCCGGCTGGGAAGGTGGGCCTCGCCCCTGGGCAACAGGTAAGCTCTCCCCTTTTTCTTAATTCTTTTCTATTTTCTTTTCTGCCTTTTTGTTTTGCTGTGCTAATAAATAGCTAGGTATTTTATTAAATGCTGAACTTTTTATATGGCCTCATAATAATATAGACTAGCCACTTATAAAGTTTCAACATTTTTAAAATTCAAATAATTTGAATCTTAACTCAAATAGAGGTTTTTAATTAATTCCAAGGCACTGTTTGAATATTTGAAAAATCCATGAGCATGGGGTGGGTCCCACATCACTTGATATGTGATCACACTCCTTTATAAGACTTTTCAAAAATCTAACATGAATTTTTGGAGAAGATTTTTATCTGGCCTTTTGAATTAATTCATCTGGGGGGGTTTCTTCTCCCATTTTGCTTTTCATTTTGATTTCAAAGATTTCTTTTGAAATTTTTAACATCATGCAAGTGACTTGCTAACCCTAGCACATTACCTAACAAAGGGTTCTGACAGGGGTGTTCTTTATATGTAACTTGATTAGTTTTTCGTGTTCTTTGTGTTTATTCTATTGTTTGCTGCTGTTAACAAATATAAAATATGGTTTAGGACAGAACAGTACCAAATCATTTAATTGTCGTTGGGTACTTAGTGTTATGCCATGTTTAGGTTGTGCCTCCCTTAAATTGACTAGCATAGATAGTTCCTTTATGCTTCACCTCTTGACAAATTTGTGTGCTATGCCATGCTTGAGTTAGATGCCATGTTTACAACATTTGCTCACCTTTTGTAACTAAACAACTTGAACCTTTCCAAATGTGCGGTATCGTCGTGTGTGACGAGTACTCCACTTAACCTGTTAGTAACCGCTCTCGACGGTAGGTGCGATGTCTCGTGTTGCCTTCTTGTTGATGCTTGCTCGTGTTTGCTTCGTAGTAACAGATGCTTGCTCGTTGATTGCCTTTTCCAGTGTTTCCTTCTTGTGTGCTTCCGGGGGTACCTCTCGGAGACGATGCGAGCTTGCGATCAACTACACCTTCGGAACCCGACTTATCAACAGGCGAGGACTATGAATTACTTATGATCCATTCTATTTCAACCAGCGGTTTGCATGCTAGTATAGGATGGGTTCGATGTTTGATCCTACCACATGTTTACAGCCTCTTTCAAACCGATACAGCCATGTCCCCTCCCAGCAAACCATGTATTGCTATGTTACTATTGCTCGTTGCTCAGCCCCTGCTTAGTATGCATGCTTAGGATGCTACGATGTTACCCTGTTACTCGTTGGTTTGGGATATCACATTATTATATTGTTTTTTATGATATGATTATTATAATGTTGACTATATTCGACGAAGGATGGAAGGTCTAGGCTATCCCGCCCCGACGCTTTGTTCCATTCGAGTCACCTAGGATCCGAGTTCCGGGTATTGGTTTTAAGACTGAGCGTGCCTAACCGCGTGTGGGATTTTATGGGTCCCCTTTTCTTACCTACCTAGCTTCAAACATTTCTACTGGTTGCCCAAGCTGATTTACCATTTGAAACCGTGTGTGTGCTGGTCGGCCGCCAGTAGTTTTCCAACCAACCCGGACCAGTGAGGACATAGTTCCCTTGCTGGCCCACCTTGTTCAGCTGAGGACCCGGTTTCCCATGTGTGATTAACCGGCTATCCAAACCTGCGACAGGCGGTAGATACAAGATCGAGAGTGCGGCCGGCTCCTGAGCTGGATGTCGACTCACCGGGGGCCACCCGGATTTGTTCGTTGTTAGTTAGAGGGACCTGTCATTTCGGATCTCTCGGAACTAAATCATAAAATGGTTACCTATAATGGGTAGCAACTGAGAGAGATGGGCGTGCGTGCGGAGCCTTGTAATAGGCAGGTTGTACACCCCTGCAGGGTTAAATCTTTTCGAGAAGCCGTGTCCACGGTTATGGACGACTTGAGACCTACTCCTTGTTCATAGACAACAACAACTGAGATAATCTTAATATAACTTGATCAACGTGTGTGTGTGCCTTGACTGCTTCTTCTTCATCGGGATGCGAAGAGGAGGAAAAGGATAGGATAGGTGTTATGATTGCGTAAGTAGTTGATAGCAAGACTTGTTGGACGCGATTCCTCATCGAATGCTTGGCTTCTTACCTTACTCTCTAGATCGTTAGCCACTTGATAAATTCTAGTGCGGCAGCAACCTCACCACTTACCCCATCCTTGCCATAAACTACTAGTTGTCCTAGAATGACGAGTGATGAAGTCCTTGCTGGGTCAGTTGACCACTACAGTTGGATGATGATTACTTCTGTACTCATGATACTACCCCCAAACTCTTTTCAGGGTTCTTGATCGACAACAGGTATGGTGATCGACGTTTCACGTGGAGACTCGACGACGACTAGTTAGGAGGATCCCGGCGGAGGGCCTAGACCCGTGTGGTTATGGGGATCGATGTTTTTCTCTTTGCCAGTAGGCATTTGATTGTAGTCTGTACTCAGAGATATACCTTCCGCTGATGTATTGTATTTAAGGCAGTTGTATGCCGATTGTATGAGATGTTGTATCCTTGTATCTGTAATGTTGTGATATCATGTTGGAAATCCGGGGCATATGGCTATGTCATATGTCGCGGTGGGACCGATATGTGCTTCGTCCCCGGATCTGGATGGAAACATCTAGATCTGGAACAGTACCGCATATCGGGCCTTACAACTTGGTATCAGAGCCTTACCGACCGTAGGATCCCTTTTCTGGCCGGAGTCGAGTCTAGACAAAAACTATTTTGTAGTTATTAAGTTAGTTATCGGAGAGTAGGAATCTTTTACTCCTTACCCTTACTCTGGTTAGGACAAGTGTCGTGAGTGTTTTACTCTCGACTTATCCCTTTTCAAACTTTAGGATCTCGAGTGAGTGGAGTTTCAGAATAGTTACAATGCCTTGCTTGCAGCGTATTGTCTCGATTCCGATATCAGGTTTGGGAATTCCTGTAGTACCTTTAGCTTCTCCAATTTTGGGTATCATCTGGTTCATCCATTTCTATCCCTCCTTTTACCGGTGTTTTTACGACTTGCGTCGAAAATCACTATCCCTTGATCTGGTTTTCGCGATATTTCTTCCTCTTGTCACTGACGGTTTCGTTTTTCCGACGATGTTGTCTCTCTGCGGAAAGTATCTCGAAGGAGTTCATCATTCGACATGGAGCAGAGTCCCTTGTTGGTGGTGTTGAAGATCGTCGACTCTCTTTTTCTTCCCCCTTCTCCCCCGGATCGTCCAGGATCTCGGGACGAGATCCCTTGTTGGTGGTGTTGTATTGTAACAGCACAGATTTCAAAAAATTTAAAAATTTTATTTTCGGTGTGAATTGTCTGATTTGTTTGCGATGTTTGCATCCTCGATTTATCGATCGGCGATTATTTTTCCCCCTCTTATCTCGTATCGGACGGAGACCAACCCTTTCCACTGTAAACTGTAACTGCCATAATTTTTTAATCGTAACTCCGCTTGGGGTGTTCTTTATATGTAACTTGATTAGTTTTTCGTGTTCTTTGTGTTTATTCTATTGTTTGCTGCTGTTAACAAATATAAAATATGGTTTTAGGACAGAACAATACCAAATCCTTTAATTGTCGTGGGGTACTTAGTGTTATGCCATGTTTAGGTTGTGCCTCCCTTAAATTGACTAGCATAGATAGTTCCTTTATGCTTCACTTCTTGACATGTTTGTGTGCTATGCCATGTTAACAACTTTTGCTCACCTTGTGTAACTAAACAACTTGAACCTTTCCAAATGTGCGGTATCGTCGTGTGTGACGAGTACTCCACTTAACCTGTTAGTGACCGCTCTCGATGGTAGGTGCGATGTCTCGTGTTGCCTTCTTGTTGATGCTTGCTCGTGTTTGCTTCGTAGTAATAGATGCTTGCTTGTTGATTTCCTTTTCCAGTGTTTCCTTCTTGTGTGCTTCCGCGGGTACCTCTCAGAGACGATGCGAGCTTGCGATCAACTACACCTTCGGAACCCGACTTATCAACAGGCAAGGACTATGCATTACTTATGATCCATTCTATTTCAACCAGCGGTTTGCATGCTAGTATAGTGTCACGCCCCCAAAATCAGACCGTGTACAGTAATCATACACGCAAGGTACATGATCGAGATCAGGGACTCACGGTGAGATATCACAACACAACTCTACAAATAAAATAATACAAGCTGTTTAATACATGCCAGGGGCCACGAGGGCTCGAATACAACAGCTCGAGAGCACAAAGTCAGCGGAAGCAATAGTATCTGAGTACAGACACAAGGATACAAGGTTGCTTAAGAAGGCTAGCACAAATATCAAAAACGATCGAAAAGGCGAGGCCTCCTGCCTGGGAACCTCCAAACTACTCCTAGTCAAAGGGTAACTCGACGTCGTAGAAGGCATCGGGGATCTTCACGTTGCGGTGATTGGCATCAGGGAACTCCTGCTACTGGACTCCAAGGCTTCAACGTCGACTGCAGCGACCGATCAGGCAAAACAAGAAGGGGAAATAAAGCAAAGGTGAGTACCTAGCATACCCGCGAGTCTTACGTCCGCTACTAAGCATTTATGCATTTGTATCAAATGGAAAGGGGAGGTTGTATATAGTGGACTGCAAGGTAGAAATCAGAATAAGGATGAGAAGCTAGGCCTATCGAAGACTAGCATCTTCCGACGAGTCTTGCAGCATGAGGTAAGAATCAGCCAACAGTTTATATAAAGAATAAAGTAACAATGCAGCAGAAGTTGCAGCAGCATTGTATAATAGTAAGTTGTAAAAATTAATAATTATCAACGCCTCCGAGATCCCCTCCTCGACTTCCCTGCGAGGAAAATAAACCGGAACCAACTATTTTAATAGTAGTAGTTTATAGTGGTAGGATCTGGCTTCAGCATAAAGCGTCCTGTTACCGTGGACACGGCTATCCGAATAGATTATCTTCCCTGCAGGGGCTGCACTAGTGTTATCCTACACGCTCGGATCTCCAGGGTGGCGTACACCTTGTTAGGGAATGCCCCACCGAGGCTATCCGACACAACGCAGTCCATCCTACGACTAATCAGAGAGGTCCCCGCCGGTCTATATCCCTAAGGGCAAGGGGGTCATGGGCCTTTCACCCCTCGCTCTCCGGGTCATTGCGAGGAGGGTGAATTCCAACGCCGCAGCGCGATCCGTCCCTGCCGCAATGCTTAACTGGACGTCTTTCAGAGCTGTCGAACGAGGCTACGTCACGGAGGAGCCCATAAATCGTAATTCTCATGTATAGGTAGTGCGTACAAGCCAAAAGGCTACTCAAGTCATCCGCCGAACCCGTTAAGAATTTTATTAATTTTCTGTCGAGACAACCGTTATCGTTGCCCCTTATTGAATGAGTCACAGACAACGATACCAGTCAGGACCACCAGTAACGTTGGTGCATGCCCTGTCGTCCCACCAACTCGTGCGGTTACCAACAAGGTGAACTGTCTCCTTACGTTGTCTTGCGTTTGCTCCTAAGAGCTCCACTTTCGTACAACAGGATATCTGTCGGCCACGAACAGTACCAGGCCCGCCGCACACCGGTGGAATACACTTGACCTGTCGTTCCGCTAAGATACCCGGCGCGTGCACCGTTGGGTCACCCGACTCCTTACCTGTAAGGACACCAGTTGATTCGAGTGCCTACCATCAAGTGAAACCAGGAGGAATCACCCTCGATGGTACACTTGAAGAGGTTCGACCGAGACATCGGCGGAATGAACTAAAGAGGAATATTCTCGTATCACCCCGGTGGTGCCGAGACACCAGCAGAATGAACTAAAGAGGAATACCCTCGTATCATCCCAGTGATGCTACGCTACTGAGCCGACGAGAGTGAAATACGAGTCCATCCACACGTAAGTCAAACTCGAAGCGACTCGGTAGAGTCTCGCCATTGTAGGTTCCCTAGGGCGTCTGCATTGATCCGTACCTGTTGCAGTTATAATATTTGTAATCCTCTTTCACTCACCAGAGTGATTACGGCCCGCTATTCTAAACCTAGCTAACAATGCGCAGGGTTTACTGCTGAATATTATATGTATTTATAAGGAAGCATAGGACAAAGGAGGGTACATCAAGGGGCGACAAAAACATGCTATGCAATTGAATAGGATTGTAATGTAGCAGCAGCAGTAACCATGCCTAGTGCAAGAAATGTACGAAAATGATAGGCGATATCTGGCGAAGGAAAATGGCTCTGCTTGCCTGGAAGCTCGACGGTAGGGGTACGGTCGTCGACAAAGTAGTCGTACTCAGCAACGGTGTAGTCGGCGGCAGCAACGAGGTCTATCGGAGAATAAAGGTGGAGAAACAGTAAATACAAAGCAATCATAGAAAACAGATGCAAGGCATGACATATGAAAAGTTAACGATGCTCTAACGCTGTATGGTGTATTATGCTCGAAGCGGAAAGTCATCCGGGGATGAACTACCAGCTCCGTGTATTTACCGGACACAGTGACCGGAGGGGGAAGGTACCATGCCAGAGGTGTCGTGGACATCCGACAAACATGTGAAAGGTGTATCAGTGTTAGTTTATCCATTCTGAACAACTTTCGTGTTCAGAATAAATTCATCCGGAAAGTTTTTACCGGCCCTGGGTGATTACCGGACAGTGCAATCGGAGGGGGAATGTCCCATGTTTGGTATGTTAGAGGGGTGTGGTGGGGGTATGGGTAGCGTATTCTTATTCGTTGTATTTTTCTGATCAAGTTTGATATATAAATTATTTTCATCGGAGTTACGGTTAATTTTATATGATTTTATGAAGTTTTGCAATATTCTAGAATTTATTAAATTCATTATATTAGGATTATCCAGAACAGTGTTTGTTGACTGGGTCAACCTGACAGGTGGGCCAGACATGTCATTGACCAGACATTTTAACCAACAGATTAAATATATTTAATTAATTAGTTATCCAGTGGGCTCCTCATGTCTTAGTCACAAGACTTAAAAGAATTATCTAAATCATTTTATTAACTAAAAGGGATGGCCCACATGTAAGTCTTAGGGTCTATTTAAACTACCAGTTTTATTAGCAGCAGGGGGTTATTTGATATTGTTTTAATTAGAGGGGGGGTCCACCGGTCATAGGCTTTGTAATTTAACAAGGGGGGTTACTTCTTTTAATAGTGTTTAGCTTAAACAAAATGGCATCGGGCCCACGTTCCAGTGACAGAGAGAGGGGGCTTAGCCCGTGAGTTAACCCCAGCCGTGCAAGGCCGGCGGTGAACCACGGCACAACGGCGTGGCCGCTCCAGCGAGAAGGGGGCGCACCTGCACGCGGCGAAGTAAGCAGCGGCGGCAGTGCATGGGCTGGCGAGCCGTAGCGCCGCCGTGGGAGAGCAGTAGCGCGGTCGTGGGCGAGCGCTTGCGGGGAGGTGTTGCAGGCGCGCGCAGGCACGCAGAGCGTGACCGGGTTGCAGACAGCACAGGGGAGCGCGGGCACGGCGTGGGATCGGGGCAAGACGCGTGCATAGGGAGAGAGGGGGGCTCACAAGGGGAGCAGCGGCGGCGCAAGGAGGTGGCGTGGAGGTGGTCGGGGCAGAGCACCGGGAGGCGCCGGAGCCACACCGACAGCCATGGCGGCGGCGAACACAAGCTGTGGCGGCTAGGGTTAGCTGGGGCGTGCGATAGAAGGTGCGTCCGGTGAATCGACGAGGTAGAGGGGTGCAGCGCCACCAGTAGGATCCACGGGGGCGAGCGCGGCGGTTGGTCTGGCCGGCGGCGACGTCCAGGAGGGAGGGGGTTGGGATCCAGATCGGGAGGGAGGGAGAGGTGAGTGAGATGGAGGGGGTCTGGTTCGGTTGTGTCCGTGGCGACACAGGGTCGTGGGAAGGGCGAGGGGATAAGGGGAGGGAAGTGGGCTGGGGTGGGTTGGGCCAGGCATAGTCGCCTAGGGCGAGACTTAGTGCCTTTCTTTTATTTCTTTTTTTTATTTTTTTATTTTTCTGTTTGTATTTTGTTTAGTAAGTTTCCGACTTTTGTATTAGGTGAATCTTGCACAAAAAATTATGTTACCCAATAATATGTTGCTACATAAAGTTTGGGGGTTTTATAGAAACATTTGTATTTGTTATATCTAAAAGGAATTAAATGCCACTGTTTTGCTACTGTTTTGAATTGTTTGAATATTTATTTATTGCAATAAAATACCCAAGGTTGGTTTAACATGGACCACTGATTTTTATGCATTTAACAAAATTGGTTTCACAATTTTTAGTTCATTTTAAATTCCCACTTATTTATTAAAATCCAAGGCAATTTAATAATCCACCACAATTGGTTTTATGTTTTATTGTTGACTTGGAATTATTCTAAAGGCTAAGTATGACTTGGTCTAATCATTTGCAAGTTGATTAAATAATCTCCCACAATTATTGGAGCAAGATTTATAATCCCCTCAATTTTGAAAGTTTTATCAGGGTTGGAATTTCAAAGAGCTATGATCAAAGGTGATCATGGCTTGATTAGCAACAGTAATTGTGATTACTGTAAGTGATTACTGTAGCGTGACACCCGGGGTGTTACAAATCTCCCCCGCTACAAAGAATTCTCGTCCCGAGAATTAAAGGTAGTGCAAGGGGTAAAGTTTTGGTTTCGTATTCTAACGATTCTTCTGGTTCTTGTTTCCCTCCTCGAAGAAGTTTATCCTTCACGTTGACGTCTTCATTTCTCTGCATTAGTGCATCTCGACGAGTTGTTATCCTTCCTTCGGGGTCTCCATCGTACTTACGAATAGGCTAGGAGGGGAAACTTAGGGGGTCGAATCGATACCAGGTTAATCAACCGAGGTTTTCCAAGGGAATGAGGCACAACGTATCTACCGAGTTTAAACTCAGGGAAATACATCAAAAGATCAAAAGAAGGCATGAGAAGTTTCAAACGGGTAGACATGCATTCGATGCCGATGACGGATGATGACAGGGGTCCAGAGTATCAGGCATAAGCACCAAGTCTGGTATCGGACTGAATATCACAAGTTAGGTGACTCGTGAATAGCATACGAGGTCAAGCACGAGGAATAGTCCTCGGGAACGGGGATGTACAAAAGAGTCAGGTTTCGATCCTGTGGAACGGTGACTTAGAGTGGTGGCATATTACGCGATCACAATGCAAGGATTGTCAGAGAACAACTTGTCAGCTATGTCGGAAACAACATCGATACCAGGAGGAGTGGACATTGAGAACCATTTCCTGCTCGTTAATACGAGGCGGACCAATTGGCAAAGTTCTCGTCCCGGTGGTTACCGAAATGTCATCAAAAATGGCAACAAGGTTTTACTGACAAGGTTGTACACTGAGGTGTTTACATAAGCAGGGGAATTTCACTGCTCAGGTAAGTTATATTACCAGAAAAGTTAAATAGGTCAATGGAAAGGAAATTGTGATGATACACAAGTATCAGGTGTATATCGTAACCAAGGGAAAGCAGAGCACGATATACACGACCAAGTTGTATTGGCAGAGAGTCAAGGGAGTTTGTCGATGATAACACAAATCATCAAGGGCAAGGATGATATTTCACACGATGAATTCAATTGACACATGGAAGAAGCCAGGTAAGATTAGTCGGACAATAATCCACCGAAAATCGGGTGGTGTACAAGAATCTGGTCAGATTATTGGTACTCAACCAAGAAGAAATAATGCAAAGGCATCAGATGGTAGAAGTATCGGAATAATTTGATGCTTGGATTCAAAGGAATCATGATTTCCAATAGGGGAGATCAGAAGCAAACTTTCTGACCATGGGTATACAAGTTGAACGGACTTATACGGATAATCAATGAAGGTTTGATTTACCATGATCCAGCTCATGTCCGGAATGACGTCTGAGACAGAAGAATGAGTTCATAAGGTTAACTGATGATTGCGTGCACTCGCGCACACGATGACTTCCATAAGATCAGTATGGCAAGGACAAGGGATGTCGATGAAAAATACACAGGCATATGGAAGCAACCATAATGCAAGCAGGTAAGAAGAACCTCCTAAGAAGTAGGCTGCAGAGGATTATCGAGACATCAGAGAGTATTCCGGGGCATCCTGCAAACACAGGAGCATCGGGGAATGAAGGTACCGATAGCAAGGATGGGTAGTTATCCACGGGGATTTACCGATGGTAAAGAATTATAAAGGAAATAGACACATAGGTACTC
The DNA here is from genome assembly GCA_950022295.1 of Bromus sterilis. Classification (NCBI taxonomy): domain Eukaryota; kingdom Viridiplantae; phylum Streptophyta; class Magnoliopsida; order Poales; family Poaceae; genus Bromus; species Bromus sterilis. The sequence continues at coordinate 52,534,138 of OX465599.1, forward strand.
GAGAATTTATCGGAGAGTATCGTCGGGATCTTCAGGTGGATCAGGTGATCATCCGGGTGAAGGGATCTCCGGGAAGAAGGAGGTGCGAGAACCTAGAGTTAGAGTTAGCAAAATCTTTAACCCGAAAGAGAAGAGAGATCAGAGTCCCAAAGCAAAGGTACGGAGAAAAGGATCCTAATACCACCCAATTTGCGACGTGGGCCGATAAGCCACACGACACTGTTGGTAAACTAGTTTTGCAAAGACTAGACTCGATTTCGACCAAGGAGTTGGAAGGGCTGTCCTACAGGCAGTCGGCTCTGATACCAACTTGTGATGCCCCCAAAATCAGACTGTGTGCAGTAATCATACACGCAAGGTACACGATCGAGATCAGGGACTCACGGTGAGATATCACAACACAACTCTACAAATAAAATAATGCAAGCTGTTTAATACAAGCCAGGGGCCACGAGGGCTCGAATACAACAGCTCAAGAGCACAAAGTCAGCGGAAGCAATAGTATCTGAGTACAGACACAAGGATACAAGGTTGCCTTAAGAAGGCTAGCACAAATATCAACAACGATCGAAAAGGCGAGGCATCCTGCCTGGGAACCTCCAAACTACTCCTGGTCAAAGGGGAACTCGACGTCGTAGAAGGCATCGGGGATCTTCACGTTGCGGTGATTGGCATCGGGGAACTCCTGCTACTGGACTCCAAGGCTTCAACGTCGACTGCAGCGGCCGATCAGGCAAAACAAGAAGGGGGAAATAAAGCAAAGTTGAGTATCTAGCATACCCGCGAGTCTTACGTCCGCTACTAAGCATTTATGCATTTGTATCAAATGGAAAGGGGAGGTTGTATATAGTGGACTGCAAGGTAGAAATCAGAATAAGGATGAGAAGCTAGGCCTATCGAAGACTAGAATCTTCCGACGAGTCTTGCAGCATGAGGTAAGAATCAGCCAACAGTTTATATAAAGCATAAAGTAACAATGCAGCAGAAGTTGCTGCAGCATTGTATAATAGTAAGTTGTAAAAATTAATAATTATCAATGCCTCCGAGATCCCCTCCTCGACTTCCCTGCGAGGAAAAGAAACCGGAACCAACAGTTTAATAGTAGTAGTTTGTAGTGGTAGAATCTGGCTTCAGCATAAAGCGTCCTGTTACCGTGGACACGGCTATCCGAATAGATTATCTTCCCTGCAGGGGCTGCACTAGTGTTATCCTACACGCTCGGATCTCCAGGGTGGCGTACACCTTGTTAGGGAATGCCCCACCGAGGCTATCCGACACAACGCAGTCCATCCTACGACTCATGAGAGAGGTCCCCGCCGGTCTACAGCCCTAAGGGCAAGGGGGTCATGGGCCTATCACCCCTCGCTCTCCGGGTCGTTGCGAGGAGGGTGAATTCCAACGCCGCAGCGCGATCCGTCCCTGCCGCAATGCTGAACTGGACGTCTTTCAGAGCTTTCGAACGAGGCTACATCACGGAGGAGCCCATAACTCGTAATTCTCACGTATAGGTAGTGCGTACAAGCCAAAAGGCTACTCAAGTCATCCGCTGAACCCGTTAAGCATTTTATTAATTTTCTGTCGAGACAACCGTTATCGTTGCCCCTTATTGAATGAGTCACGGACAACGATAGCAGTCAGGACCACCAGTAACGTCGGTGCCTGCCCTGTCGTCCCACCAACTCGTGCGGTTACCAACAAGGTGAACCGTCTCCTTACCTTGTCTCGCGTTTGCTCCGAAGAGCTCGACTTTCGTACAACAAGATATCTGTCGGTCACGAACAGTACCAGGCCCGCCGCACACCGGTGGAATACACCTGACCTATCGTTCCGCTAAGATACCCTGCGCGTGCACCGTTGGGTCACCCGACTCCTTACCTGTAAGGACACCAGTTGATTCGAGTGCCTACCATCAAGTGAAACCAGGAGGAATCACCCTCGATGGTACACTTGAAGAGGTTCGACTGAGACATCAGCGGAATGAACTAAAGAGGAATATTCTCGTATCACCCCGGTGGTGCCGAGACACCAGCGGAATGAACTAAAGAGGAATACCCTCGTATCATCCCAGTGATGCTACACTACTGAGCCGCGAGAGTGAAATACGAGTCCGTCCACGCGTAAGTCAAACTCGAAGTGACTCGGTAGAGTCTCGCCGTTGTAGGTTCCCTAGGCCGTCTGCATTGATCCGTACCTGTTGCAGTTATAATATTTGTAATCCACTTTCACTCACTAGAGTGATCACGGCCCGCTATTCTAAACCTAGCTAACAATGCGCAGGGTTTAGTGCTGAATATTATATGTATTTATAAGGCAGCATAGGACAAAGGAGGGTACATCAAGGGGCGACAAAAACATGCTATGCAATTGAATAGGATTGTAATGTAGCAGCAGCAGTAACCATGCCTAGTGCAAGAAATGTACGAAAATGATAGGAGATATCTAGCGAAGGAAAATGGCTCTGCTTGCCTGGAAGGTCGACGGTAGGGGTACGGTCGTCGACGAAGTAGTCGTACTCGCCAACGGTGTAGTCGGCGGCAGCAACGAGGTCTATCGGAGAATAAAGGGGGGAGAAACAGTAAATACAAAGCAATCATAGAAAACAGATGCAAGGCATGACATATGAAAATTTAACGATGCTCTAACGATGTATGATGTATTATGCTCGAAGCGGAAAGTCATCCGGGGAAGAACTGCCAGCTCCGGGTATTTACCGGACACGGTGATCGGAGGGGGAAGATACCATGCCGGAGGTGTCGTGGACATCCGACAAACATGTGAAAGGTGTATCCGTGTTAGTTTATCCATTCTGAACAACTTTCGTGTTCAGAATAAATTCATCCGGAAAGTTTTTACCGGCCCCGGGTGATTACCGAACAGTGCAATCAGAGGGGGAATGTCCCGTGTTCGGTATGTTCGAGGGGTGTGGTGGGCGTATGGGTAGTGTATTCTTATTCGTTTTATTTTTCTGATCAAGGTTGATATATAAATTATTTTCATCGGAGTTACGGTTAATTTTATATGATTTTCTGAAGTTTTGCAATATTCTAGAATTTATTAAATTCATTATATTAGGATTATCCAGAACAGTGTTTGTTGACTAGGTCAACCTGACAGGTGGGCCAGACATGTCATTGACCAGACATTTTAGCCAGCAGATTAAATCTATTTAATTAATTAGTTATCCAGTGGGCTCCACATGTCATAGTCACAAGACTTAAAAGAATTATCTAAATCATTTTATTAACTAAAAGGGATGGCCCACGTGTAAGTCTTTGGGTCTATTTAAACTAACAGTTTTATTAGCAGTAGGGGGTTATTTGATATTGTTTTAATTAGAGGGGGGGTCCACTGCTCATAGGCTTTGTAATTTAACAAGGGGGGGTTATTTCTTTTAATAGTGTTTAGCTTAAACAGAATGGCATCGGGCCCACGTTCCAGTGATAGAGAGAAGGGGGTTAGCCCGTGAGTTAACCCCAGCCATGCAAGGCCGGCGGTGAACCACGGCACAACGGCGTGGCTGCTCCAGCGAGGGGAGCCACAGCGAGAAAAGGGCACAGCTGCGCGCGGCGAAGTAAGCAGCGGCGACACTGCATGGGCTGGCGAGCCGTAGCGCCGCCGTGGGAGAGCAGTAGCGCGGTCGTGGGCGAGCGCTTGCGGGGAGGTGTTGCAGGCGTGCGCAGGCACGCAGAGCGTGACCGGGTTGCAGACAGCACAGGGGAGCGCGGGCACGGCGTGGGCTCGAGGCAAGACGCGTGCATAGGGAGAGAGGGGGCACTCACAGGGGGAGCAGCGGCGGTGCAAGGAGGTGGTCGGGGCAGAGCACTAGGAGGTGCTGGAGCCACACTGGCAGCCATGGCGGCGGCGAACACAAGCCGTGGCGGCTAGGGTTAGCCGGGGCGCGCGATGGAAGGTGCGTCCGGTGAATCGACGAGGTAGAGGGGTGCAGCTCCACCAACAGGAGCCACGGGGGCGAGCGCGGCGGTTGGTCTGGCCGGCGGCGACGTCCAGGAGGTAGGGGGTTGGGATCCAGATCGGGAGGGAGGGAGAGGTGAGCGACATGGAGGGGGTCTGGTTCGGTTGTGTCCGTGGCGACACAGGGTCATGGGCAGGGCGAGGGGATAAGGGGAGGGAAGTGGGCTGGGGTGGGTTGGGCCAGGCATAGTCGCCTAGGGCGAGACTTAGTGCCTTTCTTTTATTTCTTTTTTTTATTGTTTTCATTTTCTGTTTGTATTTTGTTTAGTAAGTTTCCGACTTTTGTAATAGGTGAATCTTGCACAAATAATTATGTTACCCATTAATATGTTGCTACATAAAGTTTGGGGGTTTTATAAAAAACATTTGTATTTGTTATATCTAAAAGGAATTAAATGCCACTATTTTTCTACTGTTTTGAATTGTGTGAATATTTATTTATTGCAATAAAATAGCCAAGGTTGGTTTAACATGGACCACTGATTTTTATGCATTTAACAAAATTGGTTTCACAATTTTTAGTTCATTTAAAATTCTCACTTATTTATTAAAATCCAAGGCAATTTAATAATCCGCCACAATTGGTTTTATGTTTTATTGTTGACTTGGGATTATTCTAAAGGCTAAGTATGACTTGGTCTAATCATTTGCAAGTTGATTAAATAATCTCCCACAATTATTGGAGCAAGATTTATAATCCCCTCAATTTTGAAAGTTTTATCACGGTTGGAATTTCAAAGAGCTATGATCAAAGCTGATCATGGCTTGATTAGCAACAGTAATTGTGATTAATGTAGGTGATTACTGTAGCGTGACACCCGGGGTGTTACATATAGGATAGATTCGATGTTTGATCCTACCACATGTTTACAGCCTCTTTCAAACCGATACAGCCATGTCCCCTCCCAGCAAACCATGTACTGCTATGTTACTATTGCTCGTTGCTCAGCCCCTACTTAGTATGCATGCTTAGGATGCTACGATGTTACCCTGTTACTCCTTGGTTTGGGATATCACATTATTATATTATTGTTGATGATATGATTATTATAATGTTGACTATATTCGACGAAGGATGGAAGGTCTAGGCTATACCACCCCGACGCTTTGTTCCATTCGAGTCACCTAGGATCCGAGTTCCGGGTATTGGTTTTAAGACTGAGCGTGCCTAACTGCGTGTGGGATTTTATGGGGTCCCCTTTTCTTAGCTACCTAGCTTCAAACATTTCTAGTGGTGGCCCAAGCTGATTTACCATTTGAAACCGTGTGTGTGCTGGTCGGCCGCCAGTAGTTTTCCAACCAACCCGGACCAGTGAGGACATAGTTCCCTTACTGGCCCACCTTGTTCAGATGAGGACCCGGTTTCCCATGTGTGATTAACCGGCTATCCAAACCTGCGACAAACGGTAGAGACCAGATCGAGAGTGCGGCCGGCTCCTGAGCTGGATGTCGACTCACCGGGGGCCACCCGGATTTGTTCGTTGTTAGTTAGAGGGACCTGTCATTTCGGATCTCTCGGAACTAAATCATAAAATGGTTGCCTATAATGGGTAGCAACTGAGAGAGATGGGCGTGCGTGCGGAGCTTTGTAATGGGCAGTTGGTACACCCCTGCAGGGTTAAATCTTTTCGAAAAGCCGTGTCCACGGTTATGGACGACTTGAGACCTACTCCTTGTTCATAGACAACTACAATTTAGATAATCTTAATATAACTTCATCAACATGTGTGTGTGCCTTGATTGCTTCTTCTTCGTCGGGATGCGGAGAGGAGGACAAGGATAGGATAGGTGTTATGATTGCGTAAGTAGTTGATAGCAAGACTTGTTGGAGGCGATTCCTCATCGAATGTTTGGCTTCTTACCTTACTCTCTAGATCGTTAGCCACTTCATAAATGCTAGTGCGGCAGCAACCTCACCACTTACCCCATCCTTCTCGTAAACTACTAGTTGTCCTAGAATGACGAGTGATGAAGTCCTTGCTGGGTCAGTTGACCACTACAGTTGGATGTTGAGTACTTCTGTACTCATGATACTACCCCCAAACTCTTTTCAGGGTTCTTGATCGACAACAGGTATGGTGATCGACGTTTCACATGGAGACTCGACGACGACTAGTTAGCCGGATCCCGGCGGAGGGCCTGGACCCGTGTGGTTATGGGGATCGATGTTTTTCTCTTTGCCAGTAGGCATTTGATTGTAGTCTGTACTCAGTCATATACCTTCCGCTGATGTATTGTATTTAAGGCAGTTGTATGCCGATTGTATGAGATATTGTATCCTTGTATCTGTAATGTTGTGATATCATGTTGGAAATCCGGGGCATATGGCTATGTCATATGTCGCGGTGGGACCGATATGTGCTTCGTCCCCGGATCTGGATGGAAACATCTAGATCTGGAACAGTACCGCATATCGGGCCTTACAAGTTTTGTACTCGAGCCCCCGAGTGCTTTGGGTATAGATCGCGTGAGCGATGATAGCGTCTGTCGGGGGGAGTTTTGTATTCGAGCCCCCGAGTGCTTTGGGTGTAGATCGCATGAGCGACGATAGCGTCTCTCGGGGGGAGTTTTGTACTCGAGCCCCCGAGTGCTTTGGGTATAGATCGCGTGAGCGATGATAGCGTCTCTCGGGGGGAGTTTTGTACTCGAGCCCCCGAGTGCTTTAGGTGTAGATCGCAAGAGCGACGATAGCGTCTCTCGGGGGGATTTTTGTACTCGAGCCCCCGAGTGCTTTGAGGTTGTAATATTTGGGAAACATCATTTTATTGCGTCGAAGGGTTACATGAGCTGCCAGTTGAGCATGATTGGTAGATACTATGGGTAGAACAGGCGTAGGTTCGCCACGTTCCATGGATTTCCCACGTCCTCGTTAGTCTTCGGGTTCTTCAGTCTATAGGCGCCTCCTCCTATGACTTCTTATATTATGAACGGTCCTTCCCATTGTGGGGCAATCTTGTGGACTTTCTCTTGTATGAGCCGTAGGACTAGGTCACCTTTGTTGAAGGTTCTGGTGCGCAGGCGGCTGCTATGGTAATTGCGCAGCTTGTCCTGGTACCCCTCTGACCTTGCTAGGGTTGAGTCTCTTGCTTCATCTGATGTATCCTTGTCATATTGCAGTGCTTCTTCTGCTTCCTCTTCCTCGTACCCCGAGATCCGGGGCGCCCCGAATTTGAGGTCATGTGGTAGCACTGCCTCCGACCCGTACACCATGAAGAAAGGTGTGTACTGGGTTGCGGTATTTGGGGTGGTATGCAGGCTCCAAAGTACTGCAGGGAGTTCTTCTATCCAGTTGCCTGCGGCCTGCTCGAGTGGTGCAAGGAGCCGTTTTTTGATTCCTCTGCATATTAGGCCATTTTCTTTTTCCACCTGGCCGTTGGATTGCGGGTGCGCGACTGATGCGTAGTTGATTTTGATTCCTAGTTCTTCGCAGAAGTTCTGGAATTCTGCCGCTGTGAAGTTCGTGTCGTTGTCCGTGATGATGTTGTGTGGCACCCCGAACCTGAAGATGATTGATTTGATAAAGTTCACTGCCGTGAGGGTTGTGGAGCTGGTGATGGGCATTGCTTCGATCCACTTGGTGAACTTGTCGACTGCTACTAGCAGATGTGTTCTTCCTCCCTTTGATGATTTCTTGAGCGGGCCCACCATGTCGAGTCCCCAGTTGTTGAATGGCCATGATAGTGGTATGGTCTTGAGTCTTGAGGCTGGAGCGTGTGATCTGATGGAGAGGTTTTGATAGGCGATGCAGCGCCGCATGATGTCTTCTGCGTTTCTCATGGTTGTTGGCCAGTAGAGTCCTGTTCGAAAGGTTTTTGCCATGAGTGCTCGGCTGCTGGCGTGGTGCCCGCGGGTGCCTTCATGGATCTCCCGTAGTAGGGTTTTGCCGTCTTCCTCTTCTGTGCATTTTTGTAGGACCTGGGAAATGTTGCGGTTGTAGAGTTGCCCATTGATTACTGTGAAAGCTTTGGATCGCCGACTGACGCGTCTGGCTTCTGCGACGTCCTGCGGTAGGGTGTCGTCGATTAGGAATCTGAGGAGCGGCTCTCTCCAAGATGGGTCTTCGGGTGCGGCTGGCTCTGGCTCCTCGACTGCATTGTTGGCTTCTTCATTAACGATTGGGTTTGCGGCTGCCACTTGCACTGGTTCACCTGTGTTGTCGTCCTCTGTGTCTGCTTCTGGTCCGAGTTCTTTGACTGTGCTGATGATCTCGTCTATGTAGGCCTGGATGTTTCCACCAATCTGGTTTCTCATGAAAGCTTGCATCATTCGCTGGTATGTTGTTCCTTTGTTGTTTAGACCGAAGGGCACTTTGGGGAGGCAGGGTGTGCCGCAAGGGGTGGTGGCCAAGGCATGCTCTTCGTCTTTTTCCTCCATTCTGGCCTGATTAAGTCCTGGGTAGGCGTCGAAGAACGATAGTAGGTCGCATCCTGCTGTCGAGCCGATTATTTGATTGATTCTTGGCAGGGTAAAGTGATCCTTGGGGCAGTACTTGTTGACTGGCCCGTAGTCAACATGCATCCGTGGCACGTCTGTGTCTTTCTTGGGGACCAGCACAGGGTTGGCGATCCAAGTGGCTTCCTTCGTCTCTCGGATGAATTGGGCGTCGAGTAATCGGTTGACCTGCTCTCCGATTGCTCTGCGCTTGGGTTCTGAGAATCTTCGTAGCGCCTGCTTCTTGATGCGCAGTGCGTGTTCCGCGAACTCACGCGGTACTCCTGGCATGTCGGCTGGGCACCAGGCGAAGATTTCCCACTCTTCACGGAGGAAGGCAATGAGGACCGTTGCTTGCTCTTCCGGGAGGTGGGCGTACACGCGTACTTTTTTTTCTGGGTCCGTCGGGTGCACCTGGTGGGTGACCGTGTCGCTGTCGATCCTGAAGTCTCGCCCGTATTATTTTGACTCGCTTCGACTTGCTAGAGGGAAGATATTTTTGTCTGTCGCCATGGCTATTTCTATGAGCTCTTGCTCAGCTCCGAAGGTGTTGGACACTTTGTGGAAATTGCGGTCACATTGGTCTGATTTGGTGAAGCTCCCGTTGACTTTAATGACGCCCGCGGATCCTGGCATCTTGAGTTTGAGGTAGGCGTAGTGTGGAATCCCCGTGAATTGCGCGAATGCTGGTCGTCCCAATATGGCGTGGTACTGCGACTGCCAATCGAGTACCTCGAACTCGAGGGTGTGTCTTGCAAAATTGCGTCTACTGCCAAAGACAACTTCGAGCTCAATTACTCCAAGGGAAGTGGTCACTTCTCCTGGTACTACTCCGTATAACACGATGCTTGATTTCTTCCAGACTGATCGTGGGATCAACATCTTGCGTAGGGTGCTGACGAAGATTATGTTCATGCTGCTGCCTCCGTCCATGAAGATTCTATCCATGTCGTATCCTCCGATTTGAGCGTCGAGTACCAGGAGCGCGTGCCCCGGCCTTGGGAATGCAGGTGGGTGATCAGTCTGGTCGAACGTGATGCTGGTTTCTGCGTCGTGTAGCTGGTAGACTTCGACTGTGGTTAAGTTCTCGGCTGCTCTGGCCTGCAGGGTGTAGGCGTCCTGTTGGTCTTGCGGTACTCTGCCTTCTTGGATCGTGCACACCTATCCTTGAGTCGGGTTGGAGTGTCTTTTGGGACATGGAGTCAGCGACTACTCGGTTCGTCGGTTGTGTTCAGCTTCTCGCTGTTTTTCATCCTTGAGGCTGTCGGCGAGTTCGTTGAACAAGCGGCAGTCTCCCAGAGTGTGACTCGATCTGATGTATCCCTGGTCGTCTTCGAAGCAGTGGATCGTGCAGGGTCCTTCTAGCTGCTCCCTGACCATGAGTTTGCTGGATCCGGCGTGTCGTTTCTTCCTTGAGATTCGGAAAAACAGCGCGTGATCCGCCGGGTGCTTGTGGACTCGTGGATCGATTTTGATCCCCGCGCTCAGATTCTGGTTCTTGATAAGGTTGGCAAATTCGTCTGGTCTTCGATCCGGGTCGTTGTATTCGCCGTTCTGAGTCTCAGAGTCGCTGTCGTGGCGGGCGACGGCTGTCCGCACGGCGGCGGGTCGTCGAGTGGTCGGCGAAAGCGTAGCTGTGTACTGCGACTCGTTGAGTGGGGCTTCTTCGTGGAATCCTCGCGCCTGTCTTCTAGGTCGTCGGTTTCTTCCTCGTTGGCGATGATCTTGGAGATCGCTGATCTCGAGCTCAGAGTCGGTGTCTTGTTGTGCGGCGGGTGCCTGGGTGGCGGTGGGTCGTCGAGTGGTCGGCAAGCCCTCTTCTTTGTGCTGTAGCTCGTCGATCGGGATCTCCATGTGGAACCCTCGCGCCTTTCTTTTGGGTCGTCGAGTTCTCTTTCGCTGGCGGTGGGCTCGATTGCCGCCGTAGTATTGGTCTTGGTACGGCTGCCGGCTGAGCGATCTCGCTGGGGCGGCAGAGATGTTTGCCGTGATCTTGAATTCGTCTGGTGGATTGGATCTGGTTCTTGCTCTTGAGTTGTGGCTTGCTGAAGACGGAACCGCCGAGATCGTAATTCCAACCTGTGTAGTTCCCACAGACGGCGCCAATTTTAGGGGATGTACCCCGGAAAATCGCATGGTAAGGGACCCTGGGTTAGTTATGAGAGGCACGGGTTGGACGATAACTCGTCGGCTAACAGGAGGATACGTTCCTTCTTGATGTTATTGATTGGAGATGGCGATTACAGGGGAGACAAGGCTAGTGCGCACAAGGCTAGGGTTACAGATTGTGTATTGCTTGATTCCGACGTCTCCCCTCCTAGCCTTTATATACTAGGCTAGGTCTCGGGGAGTCCGTCCTGGATTACAGATTAGGTTTCCTAACCCTGATCTTGTTTCGTACGGCAGATTTGCACCTTCCTTATGAGTCGCGGACTCCTACGTCGGTGCCACTAGTGGGCCAAGGCTGGGCCCAGGCGGCATCTCTGTGGGCCTTCTGTCTTCGAGTACACCGGGTAGGCCCATCTATAGGAGTTGTGGGGTCACCCCCTCGTCAGTGGATGATTAGTAGTAGATGCAGATGGATTTTGATCTACTTATTTTGGCATACTTCCCGTGCTTTTGAGCCTCTTCCTTTCTTTTGTAGCATAGTTAGCATTGCGGTGCGTTTATAATCATGTCAATTGCACGTCTGTAATTTTTTTACCTCACATAGCAATCTTATCGTCTTTTGGGAGAGAGACATCACTAGTGAACATCACGGGACCCCGGTCCATAATCTCATCACTGTTTACACGCTCATTTACTTTCTTTCTTTTTACTTTCAGTCGCTATCATTACTATTATCATGTGTTTTTAATCCTTTGTAAACAACAAGACCGGAGAGATTGACAACCTCTCTAAACTTTGTTGGGAGCAAAGTTATCTGTGTCGTGTGCAGGTCCGCGTCAGTTGCGCCGCTGACACCTACTTATCATCGCCGGAGTCCTACAGGTCGATACTCAACCTCGGTATCTTCACCGAGGGAAACTTTCTGCTACGCTTCATCTTACCTTCCACTTGGGGTAACCAACGAAGGGTGAGAAGCAATACTCTCTCGTGTATCAAGCGAATTTCTGGCGCCGTTGCCGGGGACTCCGAGTGATAAGACAGGGGAGTTGCCCACTACCTTTTACCTTTACTTTTTAGTCTTGTTAGTTTACCTTTCTGTTTTTGTCTTTGGGTCTTATATCAAAAATTACAAAAAAATCTGCCACACCTGCAGCTACTATGGGTTCCTCTGAAAACACCAAGTGTTGTGACTTCACCAGTCACAACAACAAAGACTTTATCTGCACTCCTATTGCCACACCTGCCACTTCAGCTGCCTCTTATGAAATTAAACCTGCTTTACTAAACCTTGTTAGGAGAGATCAATTCTCGAGGGCTGGAGATGCTGCTGCTTTACACTTGAATAATTTTGTTGAATTATGTGATATGCAAAATTATAAACAAGTATAAGGTGATGTTGTTAAGCTCAAGATTTTTCCTTTCTCTTTGAGGGACGGAGCTAAAATCTGGTTTCAATCTTTGCCTAGGAATAGCATAGATTCTTGGGATAAGTGCAAAGATGCTTTTATTGGGAAGTACTACCCACCTGCTAAAATTTTCCAATTGAGGAGTAACATTATGAATTTTAGGCAATTGGATAATGAACACGTTGCCCAAGCTTGGGAACGTATGAAATCTCTTGTTAAGAAATGCCCTACACATGGTTTGACTACCTGGATGGTTATCCAGACTTTTTATGCAGGCTTGAACTTTACCTCGCGAAACCTGTTAGATTCGGCCGCGGGAGGATCCTTTATGTCAACTACACTCGGTGCTTCCACAAAACTCCTCGATGAGATGATGACCAACTATTCCCAATGGCACACCGAACGCGCTCCAACAGGTAGGAAGGTAAATTCTGTCAAGGAAAATACCTCCCTCAATGATAAAGTTGATTTAATTATGTCTCTACTTACCAAGCAACCCTCTATTGATCCTCATGATGTTCCTTTAAATTCTTTGGTTCTCAGGAACAAGTAGATGTGAACTTCATTGCTAGAAACAACTTTAATAATAATTCTTATTGGGGCAACTTTGCTAGTAATCCTAGACAGTTTCCATCCACTTATGGGAACAACAACACTTGCCCTAGCAACTCCTATCCTAGTTACAAGGAAAGAGACCTACCTAGTTATGAAAAATTAATGGAAATAGAGAAGGCTACTAAGAATTATATGCATACCCAGTTTGAAAAAAACAAAGCCTTCTCTAAGCAAATAGGTGAGCACACTGCCATTCTACAAAACATTAGTGAACAACTTGAGAGCCTGAACAGTGAGATCTCTAATCTCCAAACTAGAAATACTGCCACTGAAACCATCGTTTCGAATATGTCCCACACGCAATCTACTTTGATAAATCAAATGGCAGCCAAACCAGAAGTTATCCCTATGGAAGAGGATAGAATTAAGAGCCTTCCTACACACCACACTGTTGCCACTATCCAAATTGTTGAGGACACTGAAACTATTAGCACCCAATGCACTCCTGGTCCCATCGAACCTATTAATGGTGATGCTAATACCTCAACCCTAGAAGAACAAACTCCTATGAACATAGAGGGTTTCAAACAAGTGAGATTAGATGACACTACTACCACCTTTGATAGTAGTGATATTGATTTTCATAGTTGCACCCTCTCAGAAGTTATCAGCTTATTACACAAAATGTCTAGAGACCCCCACACTAGCACACTTAATCTTTCCTTCACGGAGCATATCACAAATTCTCTTATCAAATCTAGGGAGGAGAAGCTTAGGATAGAAGCCTCCATACCTAGGAAGCTAGATGATGGTTGGGACCCTATGATAAAAATTAAATTAAATAACTTCTCTTGCTATGCTTTATGTGACGTTGGAGCTAGTACCTCCGTCATGCCCAAAATAATGTATGATATGTTTGAATTGAAACCTTTTGATTCATGGTCTTTTGGTGTTCGTCTTGTCGACTCTTTCGTAAAGAAACCTTTGTGGAAGATCGACGATGTCCTTATCATTGTCAATGACAACTATGTTCTCATTGATTTTATTATTATGACAACGATGTCCAATTATTTTGGGACGTCCTTTTCTTCGCACCGTTGGTGCTGTTATTGACATGAAAGAGGGGAATATAAAATTTCAATTCCCTCTCAAAAAGGGGATGTAACACTTCCCTAGAAATAAAATCAAGTTACCTTTTGAGTCCGTTACACGGGCAAGCTATTCTCTTTCTCTTGATAAAACTTGATTCTTCTTTTGCCTATGCCTAGCTTAAAGGTGTAAAAGAAAGCGCTTGTTGGGAGGCAACCCAAGATGTTTTTTTCTACTATTTTTAGTGGTCTTGATGATTTTTACTACTTTAGCAACATCATTATATCTTTATTTTCCAAGCTTTGTGTCAAGTATAGCCTCATATGACAAGGGAAGTGAAAGTTGTGACATGTTGTCCAGAAAACAGATTTTGTCCTCGTGACGGGAAAAAACAGAATAAATCACCAGTTCATATTTTTGAGATGAATTTTTTACACAGCATGATCTATACAATCACGAAACTTTCGTATGTTCTGAGTTTTTTTATTTGAGTTGCATAACTGCCACTAAAAAATTCTTTACTACCTATTGTTCTGTTTTTCACAGATTCTGCCACGTTTTGTCTCTCCTAACTTTTGCAAACCTTAAGCTTGCTTTTTCTTTGCAAAAACCTTTTCGAAATCTTGATAAACAGTAGCTGTTCAATAATATCTTTATATCCAGTGGGGAAATATTATTTATTAAGGGTACTAACCTCTCTAATCAGCTTATGATGAGTTGTGTATGAAGGGAGTTTTCAAGTGTGCGATGGAAGATGATGAAAGAAGATTCTGGAGTGTCAAGCGCTCAAGCTTGGGGATGCCCCCATGCATCCCCGATAAATATTCAAGGAGACTCAAGCTTCTAAGCTTGGGTATGCCACCGAGCATCTCCTTCTCCATCAACAATCATCAGTTCGTCCTTCGTCTCACTATATTTTTATCACTTCATGTGTTATGCGCTATGCTTGGAGCGTCTCGCTCTTAGGTTTTGTTTTTAGTTTTCTTTATCTTTGCTTTCTGTTCATAACAAGTTAGATCCCGTCTTACTTTGTGTGGGAGAGAAACACTCTCCACTTTCAAAATCTAGAACACATCATAGGATTCTTCATGCCTATCTTGTTATTGTTGTGTGTTCTTTATCTTTTCGTAGCTACTGCCATGTTTAGTTTTAGTTTTAGTTTGTCTTTAGCAAGAGCCTTGGATTTTGTTTAGTTTGTTTCTGGAACTCTCTTTAGTTTTCATGTTTATCTTGTTAAGAGAGTTGGTTGTTGCACTGAGTTATGTTTTGTCTTGACAGTAGGTAATTGAGGTTGCTATTTAATTTTAGTAGTAACTTGCAATAGTTTTGAGGTATTGATGTGAGTAATGTTTGAACTTTTGGTGTCAAGAGATCTAGCATATTAGTGATAGGTGTCGTATTTTGGGCAATCCGTGTGTATTTTCAAAAACCTACAAAACTAGTTGACAACTCTAGCTACTAGATGGATCACTACTCTTCTGAGGGGTCGGATATTAGAGTACACTCACGTACCATGAGTCGAGGATGCGCAAGGATAACCAAACCCCCATACAATCCTCCTCGGGGGACTTGTCTCTTTGTGAACCTCCTCATTAGATTGAGAGTTACTGATAATAAGTGCATGAGTTCTTCGGACTAATGTAAGTATTGAAAGTTGACACTTCCACCTCCTCATATTTGCTAGCCTCTCATGTGTCGTGCATTGCCTCCTTCTCACTCCGAGAGTTGGCGTCCACCTTCGCCGGTACATCCAAACCCTTGGCATGATACGCTCTGTCATCATAACCCTCCTTATATCCTTACTCAAAACAGCCACCATACCTACCTATCAAGGCATTTCCATAGCCTTTCCGAGATATATTCCCATGCAACATCCTCCTCTTCATGACTTGATCTTCATGTCATACATGTTCCTGCTACACTAGCAGCGGCATACATTGCATGCATCATGATAGCTATATCTTCTTTATGATTTGAGTACCTTGTTAAGTGTGAAAGATCTTCTATACCCTCTTGTAAATTAAAGTGTTGCCCTTAAGTGAGGAAAAGATCCCAAAGTGGACAAAACAAAAGATCCCAAAGAGGACAAATGATAGTCAAATATAAAGAGCCATTGAGGCCACCAAAAAAATACAAAAAAATAGAAAAAAGAGAAAAGGAAAAAAAGAGAGAGAAAGGGGCAACACTACTATCCTTTTGAAACATCCACACTAGTATTCCCTCTTATCCTTGTACTCCATAGAGATGATCATGCATATAGCTATGTGGGGACCTTCACACTATAGAACTTGGCTTGCATATTCCAAGGATGAGCCTCCTCAAAAGAGATCTAGGTCTTCATGAGCGAGCAAGTTATATGCACCCCCACTAGTTCCATTGGAGAGATTTTCAGCTCATATGTGCATCCGTTGCATGGCAATCCCTACTCCTCACATCATATCTATCATTTGGCCTTCTCGCCTATGATTGTCCTCATTGATGTGAGCCTTTCTCACATTTTTGACTTCCTCCTCCACCATATTCTCGCTTTTCCGTCCTAAGTGTCAACTCTCGTGCTTACGCTCATCCATTGCATGAGTGCTCAAAATATCGAAAAAGGAGTGGATCAAATTGACTTGTACCTGGCTAGTGGTCTGGGGACGAGTCAAGGTAAGATCCCAAAGAAAACCAAGTGTGAAACTTTAGTAGATTGAGTTCTCAACTAAAAATATATTTTTTTCGTATTCCCTATCTCCTTTCTTGCACGCAAACACCCTTTGGAGACATTCGAGTCACGGACAGCGAGAGATCTTGCACCTAATGTTCTTTCGTTGCCTGTTTCAATGATAATATAGACACTTGCATGTTATGACTTGAATTGAATTACATACCTTGGTTGCTTTACTTTTCAAAGTCCTTATATGTTTGCTAGCATGTCACCACAGAAATTATGCATGTTATCATTTACCTACTCGAGGACGAGCAGGAATTAAGCTTGGGGATGTTGATATGTGTCAAACGTATCGATAATTTCTGCTCGCTCCATGCATGTTTTGTGTGATATTGCTATGATCTAGATACACTTTCATACACTTTTGATCATATTTGGACTAACCTACTAACTCAATGCAACCCCAGTGCCAGTTCCTGTTTTCTGTTGTTTTTCCGTTTCAGTTTTTCCCCATATAAAAAATGCTCCAAAAATCCGGAAAAATCAGATAAAAAATCAGCGTGTCGGAAGACTCCAGAAGCCCGAAGGAGGGCCAGGGGGCCACCACCAGGCACCCAGGCGGCCTCCTGGCGCGGCCAGGCCCGCCTGGGCCCCTGGTGGCCCCCCTGGCTAGCCCCCCCCCCTCGCCTATTTACTCTCCATCACAGGGAAACTCCGAAGACAGAACCCTATTTCTCAAATTATCCTCTGTTCCGCCGCCGCCGCGCTTCCAAGATCGGGAGCACCGTCAACACCCTTCCCGGCACCCTGCCGGAGGGAGGATCGACCTACGGGAGCTTCTCCTCCACCATGGAAGCTTCCCGGATGTGCCGTGAGTAGTCTACCTTGGACCATGGGTCCGTGATTAGTAGCTATGTGATGTTCTCCTCCCCTCTTTGTTCTTCATGGTTTAGACCTCGTGAGATGCCCTACATGATCGAGGCACATATGTAATTCTTTCTGCTTTTGCTATGTTGAGTGTGATGGGATCTGATGGATTATGACATTTTGTTTAGATTGTGCTAGAGTAATATAATTGGTTCTTATCTTTTGTATTTTTGTTCCAAAGTAATTCTTGCATGTTCTCCGTTGCTATTTATTGCTTTGGCCAAGTGGTAGATAGTGACTCCAAGAGGGAACATTATGCTCGATTGTGGGTACATTCCCCCTGATGACACGCTTGAGTGACAGAAACATGAGTCTAGGGGATGTGCTGTGGCCACAAGGGGGAAAACAACGGTGCTTGTAACCGCGGTTGCAAGGATTGTTTACTTTACGCAAAGTTCTTTTTAATGCAGTTGTCTGTTGCTTTGGGTTTACACTTTGGGTGGGCTCGCAACTTAGTACCAGCGAGATGTTCTAGATAGATATCTCAAGGTGGATGATTAGTAGTAGATGCAGATGGGTTTCGGTCTACTTATTTTGGCATACTACCCGTGCTTTTGAGCCTCTTCCTTTCTTTTGTAGCATAGTTAGAATTGCAGTGCATTTATAATCATGTCAATTGCCCGTCTGTAATTTGTTTACCTCGCATAGCAATCTTATCGTCTTTTGGGAGAGAGACATCACTAGTGAACATCACGGGACCCCGGTCCATATTCTCATCACTGTATACACGCTCATTTACTTTCTTGCTTTTTACTTTCAGTTGCTATCATTACTATTATCATGTGTTTTTAATTCTTTGTAAAAAACAAGACCGGAGAGATTGACAACATCTCTGAACTTCGTTGGGAGCAAATTTATCTGTGCCGTGTGCAGGTCCGTGTCAGTTGTGCCGCTGACACCTACTTATCATCGCCGGAGTCTTACTGGTCGATACTCAACCTCGGTATCTTCACCGAGGGAAACTTGCTGCTATGCTGCATCTTACCTTCCACTTGGGGTAACCAACGAAGGGCGAGAAGCAATACTCTCTCGCGTATCAGTTACCCCAAGTGGAAGGTGCGATGTAGGATAGCAGCAAATATCCCCTATGTAGAGGATAGTGTTTGTCTCCCATAGGACTCCGAAAGCGACAAGTAGGTGACAATGGCACTAGATATTAGGCGGTTGATGTGGACCTGCACACAGATACAAATAAATTTGCTCCCAATGAAGTTCAGATAGGTTATCAATCTCTCCGGCCTTGTTGTTTACAAAGGATCAAACGCAAGGGATAAAGGATAATAATAACTACAGCTAGAAAGTAAAAGCAGGAAATAAATTGAGCGTGTACACAGTGATAAGAATATGGACCGGGGTCCCGTGATGTTCACTAGTGATGTCTCTCTCCCAAAAGACGATAAAACTACTATGCGAGGTAACCAAATCACAGCTGGGCAATTGACAGGATTAAAAATGCACCGCAATGCTAACTATGCTACAAAGAAAGGAGGAGGCTCAAAAGCATGGGCGGTACGCCAAAATAAGTAGACCAAAATCCAACTGCATCTACTACTAATCATCCACCTTGAGATATCTATCCAGAACATCTCGCTGGTATTAAGTTGCGAGCCCCACCCAAAGTGTAAACCCAAAGCAACAGACAACTTCATTAAAAGAACTTTGCGTAAAGTAAACAATCCTTTCAACCGCGGTTACAAGCACCGTTGTTTTCCCCCTTGTGGCAACAACACATCCCCTAGACTCATGATTCTGTCACTCAAGCTAGTCATAAGGGGGCATGAACCCACAATCGAGCACAACGTTCCCTCTTGGAGCCACTACCTACTACTTCGCCATAGCAATAAACAGCAACGGAGAACATGCGAGAATTACTCAAGAACAAAAATATAAAAGATAAGAACGAAATATATTACTCTATCACAAACTGAACATAGTCTCATAATCCATCAGATCCCAGCAAACTCAGCATAGCAATATCAGAAAGAATTACATATGTGCCTTGATCATGTAGGGCAGCTCACAAGGTCTAATCCACGAAGAACAAAGAGGGGAGGAGAACATCACATAGCTACTGATCACGGACCCATGGTCCAAGGTAGACTACTCACGGATCATCCGGGAAGCGTCCATGGTGGAGGAGAGGCTCCCGGAGGTCAATCCTCCCTCCGGTAGGGTGCCAGGAAGAGGTCTCATGGCGCTCCCGATCTTGGAAGTGCGGCGGCGGCGGAACAGAGGCGAGATCGCGAAAAAGGGTTCTGTCCTCGGAAGAATCCCGTCACGAAGAATATATTGGCGAAGGAGGGCAGCCAGGGGGGCCACCAGGGGTCCAGGCAGCCCCCTGGCGCAGCCCCACCCTAGGGCGCGCCGGGAGGGCGCCTGGGCACCTGGTGGTGGCCCTCTGGCCCCATTTTGGTGTTCCCGGAAGCTTCCGGTACACTGATTTTTTGTTGGATTTTTCCCGAATTTTTGGAGCACTTTTAATATGGGGGAAACCTGAAATAGAAAAACAACAGAAAACGGGAACTGGCACTAGGGTGCACTGAGTTAATAAGTTGCTCCAAATATGATCAAAAGTGTATGAAAGTGTATCTAGATCATAGCAATATCACACAAAACATGCATGGATCAAGCAGAAATTATAGATACGTTTGGGACCTATCAACATCCCTAAGCTTAATTCCTGCTCGTCCTCGAGTAGGTAAATGATAACAAGCATAATTTCTGTGGTGACATGCTAACAACCATATAAGAACTTTGAAAGTAAAGCAATCAAGGTATGTAATTCATTTCAAGTCATAACAGGCAAGAGTCTATATTAGCATTGAAACAAGCAATGAACATAAAGGTGCAAGAGCTCTCGCTGTTCGTGACACGAATGTCTCCAGATGGTGTTTGCGTGCAAGAAGGGGGAGATGGGAATACGAGGAAAAATATGTATTTGTTGGGAACGCAATCTACTAAAGTTTCACACTTAGTCTTCTTTGGAATCTTATCTTGACTCGTCCCCAGACCACTAGTCAGGTACAAGTCAATTTGATCCATTCCCTTTCGATATTTTGAGCACTCATGCAATGGATGAGTGTAAGAATGAGAGTTGACACCCAGAATGAAAATAGAGAGATATGGTGGAGGAGGAAGACAAAAAAAGATGAGAAAGGCTCACATCAATGAGGACAATCATAGGTGAGAAAGCCAAATGATAGATACGATATGAGGAGTAGGGATTGCCATGCAACGGATGCACATATGTGCCAAGAAAAGCTCTCCAATGGAACTAGTGGGAGTGCATCTAACTTGCTCTCTCAAGAAGACCTAGAGCTCGTTTGAGGAGGCTCATCCTTGGAATATGCAAGCCAAGTTCTATAGTGTGAATGTACCCACATAGCTATATGCATATATGATCATCTCTATGGAGTAAAAGATATAGAGGGAGTACGAGTGTGGATCTTTCGAAAGGAATAGTAGTGTTGCCCCTTTCTCTCTTTTTATTTCTTTTTCTCTTTTTTATTTTTTTTTATTTTTCAGTGGCCTCAATGGCTCTTTCTATTTAACTCTCATTTGTCCTCTTTGGGATCTTTTAAATTTTTCCTCTTTGGGATCTTTTCCTCACTTAAGGGCAACACTCTATTTTACAAGAAGTATAAAAGATCTTCACACTTTACAAGGTACTCAACAAAAAGAAGATGTAGCTATCATGATGTATGAAAATGTATGCCTCTGCCGGTGTAGCAGGAACATGTATGACATGAAGATCAAGTCATGAGAAGGTGGATGTTGCATGGCAATATATCTCGGAAAGGCTATGGAAATACCTTGATAGGTATGTATGGTGGCTCTTTTGAGGAAAGATATAAGGAGGTTTATGATGACAGAGCGTATCATGCCAAGGGTTTGGATGCACCGGCGAGGTGGACGCCAACTCTCGGAGTGAGAAGAGGGCAATGCACGGTACCGAAGAGGCTAGCAGATATGAGGAGGTGGAAGTGTCAACTTTCAATACTTACACTAGTCTGAAAAACTCATGCACTTATTATCGGTAACTCTCAATCTAATAAGGAGGTTCACAAAGAGACAAGTACCCCGAGGAGGAGTGTATTGGGGTTTGGTTATCCTTGCGCATCCTCGACTCATGGTACGTGAGTGTACTCTGATATCCGATCCCTCCAAAGATTAGTGATCCATCTAGTAGCTAGAGTTCTCAACTAGTTTTGTAGGTTTTTAAAATAAACACAGATTTCCCAAAATACGACAGCTATCACTAATAGGCTAGAGCACTTGACACCAAAAGTTCAAACATTACTCACAACAATACCTCAAAACTATTGCAAGTTACTACTACAATTGAATAGCAACCTCAATTACCTACTTCAAGACAAGACACAACTCAGTGCAACAACCAACTCTCTTAACAAGATAAGCATGAAAACTAAAGAGAGTTCCAGCAACAAACTAAACTAAAACTAAAGCTCTTTGAGAAAGATAACAATGAAAACAAAGAGCTAAACATGGCAGCAGCTACGAAAAGATAAAGAACACACAACAGAAGAAAGATAAGCATGAAAATCCTATGATGTGTTCTAGTTTAAAGTGGAGCGTGTTTCTCTCCCACACAAAGTAAGTTGGGTTCTAACTTGCTATGAACAACAAAACAAAACTAAAGAAAACTAAAAAATAAACCTAAGAGCGAGACGCTCCAAGCATAGCACATAACGCATGAAGTGATAAAAATATAGTGAGACGGAGGACGAACTGATGATTGTTGATGGAGAAGGGGATGCACAGGGGCATCCCCAAGCTTAGATGCTTGAGTCTCCTTGAATATTTATTGGGGATGCATGGGGGGAATCCCCAAGCTTGAGCGTTTGACACTCGCGGATCTTCTTTCATCATCTTCCCTTGCACACTTTAAAACTTCCTTCATACAAAACTCATTATAAGCTGATTAGAGAGGTTAGTACCCTTAACAAAATAATTTTCCTCTACTGGAAATAAATATTTTCTTGAAGGGCTACTGTTTATCAAGATTTCCAAAAAGTTTTTGCAAAGAAAAAGCTAGCGCAAGACTTGCAAAAGTGAGGAAAGGTAAAACGTGGCAGAATCTGTGAAAAACAGAACAACAGGTAGTAAATAATTTTTTCGGGGTACTTCTGCAACTCAAATCAAAAAACTCAGAACAGACGCTCGAAATTCAATTTTATGGAGCACGCTGTCAAAAAAATTCAGATCAAAAAGATGATCTGGTGATTTTAGGCTAATTTTTCTGTCCAATGACAGAAACTCTTTTCTGGACAGCATGTCACAACTTTTGAACTTTCTTGCAATCGGAGGCTAAACTTGGCACAAAGCTTGAAAATAAAGATACAATGATGTTGCTACAGTAGTAACAATAATCAAGACCACTAAAAACAGAAGTAAAAACATCTTTGGTTGCCTCCCAACAAGCGCTTTCTTTTACGCCTTTAAGCTAGGCACGAAGATTGCAAAAGATGCTCACAAAGGAATAAGAATTTAAGCAAACGAGAGCATCAAGAAGCAAATGTGAAACACATTTAATTCTAAACCACTTCCTATGCATAGGAATCTTGTAAGAAAGTAAATCAAAAAAGCACAAAGTGACATGCATAGGAAGGTGGAACAAGAACAACTTCAAAACTTTAATCATAAAGAGAGGTGTTTTTGTAACATGAAAGTTTTTATAACCAAGATTTCACAAAGAGATGTTGTTCATGACCTACAAGAACATGTGTATAGTTTTCAACACGGTCTTTAGGATCATAAGATAAATGCAACCCATCACATTGAGCCTTGATAAAAGCAAAATTCTCCAGAATATGAGTTGGAGATTTCAAAAGGATAATAGGACAATCAAGTGTGAGTGCAATAACAATTTCATGCTTAACTTAAGGAACTATAGCAAGTTCATCTTCGCAAGCATAATCCATATTGGCATCATGGCCATCAACAAAACAAGTATCAAGATCTTCAGAACAGGATGTATCAAGTGAGTCCTCGGAATCATGGGATTCCTCATCAAAGCAATCATTAGCCTCTTCTTGGGCAGCAAACATTCTATTTTTAAAATCCTCAATATAAGCATTGGAAGTATAATTCTCAAAGCAATAAGCAAGAAGTGCAAAGTTTTCGGACTTGTGAATAGTATCGTAATACTTTTAAATCAAAGAAGCAATCTCATAATAACCCTTAAAAGCAACAAACTCTTCAATCTTTTCAACATCAAAGTAATAATAAAAACATTTGGCATAAGAAGATAAGATCTCATTTTCATTAAACTCACATTGGAAAGGAAGGTGTTTACGATCTATATTAGAGCAGCAAGTAAAATCATAAATGTGGCATAAACACTCATCATAGCAATAGGAAGTTTGTATTTGGTCCCATAAGTGTTTCCCTTTCTGCGATAGGCGGTGTCGCGCATAATGAGCATGCTCATCCAACGATTTTCCCTCAACCAAGCCGGTTGTGTTTTTAGCGCGAGAACAAATTGATCAAAGACAATCCAAGTGAAACATGTCCATCCTACCATATTTTGGTGGTTCCACACCCATGGTAAAGATAGCATCAGTAGGCAGGCAAAGACAAAGACAAAAGGTAGCAACTATTTTTTTGGTTTTTCAAAAAGACAATAAATAAAAAACTAGAAAGTAAACGAACAAGACTAAAAATCATAGATAAAAGATAGTGTGGAACTCCCCTATCTTGTAGATTGGAGACCCCGGCAACGGTGCCAGAAATTTGCTTTCTGGCTAGGGAGTTGTCGGGGCCAATCTTTTGTTGCACCTTAGAATCCACAGCAACGGCGCCCGAAATTTGCTTGATGTGCGGGAGATGATAATGGCTTCTTGCCCTTCGTTGGTTACCCCAAGTGGAAGGTGACATGTAGGATAGCAGCAAATTTCCCCTATGTAGAGGATAAGGTTTGTCTCCCGTAGTACTCCGAAAGCGACAAGTAGGTGACAACGGCACTAGAAATTAGGCGGTTGACGTGGACCTGCACACAGATACAAATAACTTTGCTCCCAACGAAGTTCGGAGAGGTTGTCAATCTCTCCGGCCTTATTGTTTACAAAGGATCAAACGCAAGGGATAAAGGATAATAGTAACTGCAACTAGAAAGTAAAAGCAGGAAATAAATTGAGCGTGTAAACAGTGATGAGAATATGGACCGGGGTCCCGTGATGTTCACTAGTGATGTCTCTCTCCCAAAAGATGATAAAACTGCTATGCGAGGTAAAAAAATCACAGCTGGGCAATTGACAGGATTAAAAATGCACCGCAATGCTAACTATGCTACAAAGAAAGGAAGAGGCTCAAAAGCATGGGCGGTACGCCAAAATAAGTAGACCGAAATCCAACTGCATCTACTACTAATCGTCCACCTTGAGATATCTATCCAGAACATCTCGCTGGTATTAAGTTGCGAGCCCCACCCAAAGTGTAAACCCAAAGCAACAAACAATTGCGTTAAAAGAACTTTGCGTAAAGTAAACAATCCTTGCAGCCGCGGTTACAAGCACCGTTGTTTTCCCCCTTGTGGCAATAGCACATCCCCTAGACTCATGTTTCTGCCACTCAAGCTAGTCATCAGGGGGCATGTACCCATAATCGAGCATAACCTTCCCTCTTGGAGTCACTACCTACTACTTCGCCAAAGCAATGAACAGCAATGGAGAACATGCAAGAATTACTCAAGAACAAAAATATAAAATATAAGAACAAAATATATTACTCTATTAAAAACTGAACATAGTCTCATAATCCATCAGATCCCAGCAAACTCAGCATAGCAATATCAGAAAGAATTACATATGTGCCTTGATCATGTAGGGAAGCTCACAAGATCTAATCCACGAAGAACAAAGAGGGGAGGAGAACATCACATAGCTACTGATCACGGACCAATGGTCCAAGGTAGACTACTCACGGATCATCCGGGAAGCGTCCATGGTGGAGGAGAGGCTCCCGGAGGTCAATCCTCCCTCCAGCAGGGTGCCGGGAAGAGGTATGCTAGCGCTCCCGATCTTGGAAGCGCGGCGGCGGCGGAACAGAGGAGAGATCGCGGAAAAAGGGTTATGTCCTCGGAAGAATCTCGTCACGGAGAATATATAGGCGAAGGGGGCAGCCAGGGGGCACCAGAGGTCTAGGCGGCCCCCTGGCGCGGCCCCACCCTAGGGCGCACCGGGAGGGTGTCTGGGCACTTGGAGGTGGCCCTCTGGCCCCACTTTGGTGTTTTCGGAAGCTTCCGGTACACTAATTTTTTATTGGATTTTTCCCGAATTTTTGGAGTACTTTTAATATGGGGGATACCTGAAATAGAAAAACGGCAGGAAACAGGAACTGACACCGGGGTGCACTGAGTTAATAAGTTAGCCCAAATATGATCAAAAGTGTATGAAAGTGTATCTAGATCATAGCAATATCACACAAAACATGCATGGAGCAAGCAGAGGTTATAGATACGTTTGGGACGTATCATTAGTCTATCATTCCTATTGAGATCCTGGGTTGTTACAATGGGTTTCTATTCTTATGAGCCCCCGTTACTTATTCGGTGATGTTTATCGGAAGAAAATTGGATGAATTCAAACCCAACAGGGGTATCTGACAGGAGATCCTATATATCATTATATATTTTTCCTTTTGGTAGAAGAGGGCCTTTTGTGCCTCCTAAAAAATAGTGTACAATCGTCTCAGTTGGTACCTTTGGTACCATCTATCAACCATATTTTATTTGCAGGCGACAATGTTTTGTTCTTTAAGGTTAACATTGAGGGTGGCAATAGCAATGTCAAACCCGTTGGAAATTTACTGAAGGGCTTCTACTTAAAAAACCTTCCAAATCAATTATTTTCTTTATTAAAGGTTGTCCGGAGGCCGTGAGAAAGGAGATGAAAACTCACGTGAATGTCCCTAACACGACTCTTAGTGATAAATATCTTGGGCTTCCGTCCGATGTGGGGACCCCCCAAAAATGAACGTTTTAAGTACCTTAAGAATGATTGTGGAGAAGAGTGAAAGGATGGCTTCAAAATCTTTTTTCTTATGCCGACAAAGAGGTATTGATTAAATCAGTATCACAGTCTATTTCAGTATATTCAATGTCATGTTTTAAGCTTTTGAGAGGTCTTATTGAACAACTAAACAAGACCATACGCCAGTTCTGGTGGGGGAGCAAAAATGGCAAATATAAATCTGCTTGAGTATCATTGAGAGATATGGCCAAACCCAAGGAGATGGATGGATTAGGTTTCAGGGATTTTGAACTCTTCAATTTATTCCTACTGGCAAGGCAAGCTTGGAGGTTACTTAAATTTCCTGACAAACTATGTGCGAAGTTGATGAGGAGTGTGTACTACCCTCTGGATCAATCTTATCAGCGGAGATTGGATCATGTCCTTCACTAATGGAGATCATTACTCGAAGAGAGGACATAATGACACAAGGCCTCATTTGAAGGATTGGTAACGGTCAGACCATGCGTGTGTGGGATCAAAATTTGCTGATGTGGGAAACCAATATGAAAACGATTTAGTGCTTGTGCAATGATCGACCCGAACTAGTGCATGCTTTTTTTGACATCACGAATGCGTGCACGAACCAAGATAAGATCAACCAATATTTCCTACCGACCGACATAGAGGTGATAACAGGAATTCCACTTCCCATTGTGAGATATGAGGACTACTGGGCCTAGGCATTCGAGAGATCAAGGGATCTGACTATGAAATCAGTTACCGTATGCTAGCGGTGACTGTACAGCAGCGTGAAGACTAGCTCGAAGGCCGGACGGGCAATTCTTCTACAAATGAAAATGCTAAAGGTTGTAAATTAATCTAGAAGGTCCAAGTCACACGTAAATACGTCATTTTATGTGGAGATTGGGTAAGCACTCGCTACCTTTTGAGGATGTTTGGGTGAAGAGGAAGATGGCTACTTCGGATGCATGTATGTGGTATGCCAAAATCATGGAGACACTCGCTTTTGGAATGCACTGCATCTCAGTGTGGGCACTGGCTGACGAGGATACAAGTACAACCGTACATATGATGTCCACAAGGGAACTTAGTGCAAAGTAGTGGATGGTGGCTATGATCGAATTCCTACATCATGGCAAGACGATTAAAGTTTTTTTTAACTATGTGGGAAATTTTGTATGCGAGGGGGATATATATCCACGAGGACATCACCAGAGCCCTTACTCCACTCAATTGTTTGTCCAAAAGTTCATCACGGAGCTGGATAGTATAAACATGAAGGCCGGTGTACCAGTTCTAGCTTCCCCATCAACTAGACAACATAGTAGGTGGACTCTACCTAGCCCGGGAATTATAATATTAATGTGGATGGAGGTATTTTCGAGCATGAACCACCGGAGCTACAAATGCAATTTGCAGAGATCACCATGGCATGTATAGGGGTTCCTCTGTAATAGTTTTCCAGGGTGTTACTAACCCAAAATGTTTGTAAGCTCTCGCTTGTCGAGAAGCTTTAGCACTGGAGCGCGATCTTATGCTGGATAATATGGCGATCTCATATGATTAAAAAGGAATGGTAGATGACATCAAGAATGGACCATTTGGTAGTCATGTCATGATCATTAGAGAGATCTTCGAGTTTATAGTTTTTAAATTCATGTAATTTCTTATTTGGAGGTACAGCTACCAATAGAGAGGCGAATAGTTTAGTTAAATTTGCTACTTTCCTAGATCAAGGCATGCATGTGGGGTTGCTGAGTTCGCATGATCATGTCTGTCTCTTTGAATATTTACAAATTAAGGAATAAAGAGTTCCTGACTCATAAAAAAACAATCGTTCAATACGATTACCTAAATTGCGAGGGCAGGTTGTTATGTATAGGATAAATATGTCCTTCTAACTGGGTCGGCCCATTTAGTCTCTCCATCTTCAGTTTTTCGAGAAGGTTCCCCATTTTTTTGGCTGATTTTCTATGTTTTTTTATTTTTTATCCGCAATTTCTATTCACGTTTTTTTGTTTTATAAGAAATCATGATTATTAAAATTCATCATCATTTTTATCGATTCATATTTTTATACTTGTGTACATTTTTTAATTAATGAATATTTTTGGAATTCACAAATGTTGTTTAAGTCCGCAAACATTTATGAATTCACGAGCTTTGTTTCATATTTCAAGAACACAAGAAATTGTGAACATTTAAAAAATTCATGAACACTTTTTCATATGCGTATTTTTTTGAAAATATTTTTTAACTGGTGTACATTTTAAAAATTCATGAACATGTTAAATGAATATGAAGTGCGAGTCGGTTTCTTCTTTGTTGATGGTGTATTTCTTTTATCTCTAGAGAGCAAGAAATGAAAAACAAGCCGTTGCCGAGCCTAGCTAGAGATCGAGCGTAGGCACGAGCGTATCAAACAACGCTTTTTCCCATTAGCTACCCTAGTTTTGGGAAGCTTTCTTTGGTTTTGGAAGCTTGCATCCGATTTATTTTCATTTTTTAAAGCTTCCAGGACCTTTCTCTACACGCTAGTTATTTTCCCTTTGAAATTTCTTGTCATTTCTTATTTCAGTTTGCCTTTTGGTTTCTCTCTTTTTATCATTTTTTTTTATTATTTGGAAAAATCATTTCGAGAAGATATTTTATTATTTGTGATTATTTACACAAAAATTCTAGACGTACGAGTTGCTTCTTACGAAATCTATCTACAGGCTGGCATGTCCTGTGTTAATTAGCTTCCCTGATTATCCGTTCCCAATTGCCCGCGCGTTCAATTGGTGGTTCGGCCACCTGTGCGCAGATTTTCCATAACAGGTTCGTACATGTAGCAAAGCTCTTATTTAAATTACCCCTCAAAAAAATCTCTTATTTAAATTCTATGGGGATTTTTGTATTCTGGAAACAATTATCAATTAATTAAAGTTTTTATGATCTCACAAACCTTTTAAAATTCGTGAACATTGTTGATTTACTTTTTAAAGTTCATGAATATTTTTAAATTTCACAAAAAAAGTTCATATTTGCGAACTCTTTCATATTGGTGAACCCTTTTCATATTTATGAATATAGTTTACATTAGCTAACGTAAAAAATGAAAAACAATTCCTGTGAAATTAGTGTTGCTTCCTCTCACTGGGCTAGGGCCATGTCGAGGTAGCGTACAAATGAATGAATATCACATAAGATTTTCTGGCGCTGTACAAAACTGGGCTGGCCTGCTAATTCGCTTACTGTGCTGGCCGGTTTTATGTATTTATTTTCTAAAAGTGTTTTTCCCTCTCACTAGGATTTTCTTCCTCTCTCGGCGGCGACTGCTGACGAGTTGAGATCGCTCTTCCCCGAACCTCCCTCGACGCTGATCGCTACCTCCCTGGGTGCCTGCCACCACGGGGGAGGAGTCGTCGATGCAAGAGGGTTAAGTGGGGTGCTCGAGAAGGTCCGGTTGTTTCATCGGATGAGGATTCACGGTTGGTGATGGGCACGGAAGCTTCAGGCTCCGGGACCAAGGCGGATGACCTGGACGAGCTCATGGCGGAGCTAGGTCTTGCGGAGGATGATCTAGATGATGTGGTGGTGGAGGATGGGGTGGATATCCCTGATAACCTAACTAGGTGGAGGGCGGTGGCTAGGGTTCATACACCGAAGTCATACAGCCAGTTTTGGTTCTTTAAAAACATGAGATCTTCCTGGGATCTCGCGAAACCGGTTACGATCAAGCCTCTAGAAGCAAACATCTATAACCTGAAATTCCAGTGCCTTGGCGACTGGGAGAGGGTTATGGAAGAGGGCCCTTGGTATTTTCGTGGCTTTGCTGTGGTGATGGCGCCTTATGATGGTTTCTCTAAACCGTCTTCAGTTCCTTTGAACACAATCGAGATATGGGCGCAAATTCATGATTTTCCCGATGGGTTCTATCCACTCATCGGATCTCTCGCTGGAAAGCTTGGCAAGTTCCTTTATGCCGAATCGAATTATCAAGACTTTGAAGGCAATTTTGTCAGGGTGAGAGTGAGCATCGACGTTCATAAACCCCTGAAGAACGCGGTCTCGCTGATCAAGGGGGGAGGCGCCAAATCTTCATTGTGAAGTACGAGAGATTTCCAGATTGGTGCGCCGTTTGCGGTCACCTGGGGCATCGATATAAAGAACAGGGTGATGGAGTACATCCTCCGTCAGCGCTGGTTTTCAAGAATCTCATGGCTGAGTGGTTTAGAGGAGTTGGTCCTGGTCCGGGTCGTTCAAAGGACAAATCAAAGTCTAAAAATGCTAGGCAGCCCGTCCCGAGTATGCCTGTGGTGAATCCGGCAGCAAACAGGGACGTTCTCATGTCTGAGGTTGAACAGACAAGGAAGAGAGGGGCTGAGATTGATGAGCGATCTGAGGCCATTGAGCACCCTGGTCTTACCAAGGAATCAGTCCCGTCGGCGTCCAACATGGATTGTGACCCACCGGCTGTCCCTCTCAACCCTCCCCCAAAACCAGACCCGAAGAGGTCAAAAACTGGAGCAAATGTAAAGGCAATGTATTCAAAAACTACCCTCTCAAATGCCAAAATCGGCGGGCTCCCTCGAGGAGCGCCGCCGCGCATAATGTGTATCCTAAGTTGGAATTGTCGCGGAGAGGGTAAATCCGCGACAATTCGAGAGCTCCGCGATCTCGCGGGCAAGTTTACCCCTACCATCCTGTGCATATTGGAGACCCAGATCAGTAAAGTGAGGGTAGAAGCTCTTGCTAGTAGAATCGGTTTTGATAATTGTTATGCAATTGATAGTCAAGGAAGTGGTGGTGGCATCGGTATGTTCTGGAATAACTCAACAAACATTGAGATTCTTGGCTCCTCTGTATACCACATCGACTGTTCGGTTGAGGAGCTGGATAACGAGAAGTGGAGATTAACAAGTGTCTATGGGGAGGCACAAACTCATCTCCGAGAAAACACATGGAACACTATGAAGGATATCAGTTTCTCCAGTGCCCTCCCATGGCTATTCTTGGGGGATTTCAATGAAGTCTTACGTCCGGATGAGCAAGAAGGCATTGGTCAGCGAAGCAATGCCCAAATTCAAGGTTTTTGGGAGGCTTTTGACGTTTGCATGTTGAGGGATTTCGGCTTTCATGCCCGCTTCTGGACTTTTGAGAAGCGGGTTCACGGCGGGTCTTACACCAGAGTCCAGCTGGACAGAGCACTCAGCACAGCCGAGTGGACTGGGATGTTCCCCTTTGCAATGTTTGAACACTTGACCTCATCGACGTCTGATCATGGTCCTATTTGTGTGCACCGTGAGGAAGCCCCAGCCCGGTCAGCTCGACAGTTTCAGTATGAGGTGATGTGGGAGACTCACGAGTCGTGGCGTGACCATCTTCTCGGCCAGTGAGGTTATGGCGAGGCTGCTGCAACTGTTAAAGATTTGAAAGAAAAGTTGGCTTCGCTGTCCACATACCTTACTCAGTGGAACATTAATACGTTTGACAGTGTTCGCAAAAAGATAAAGGGGCTTAAACGAGAGCTGGAGACACTCTGTAATGATCCAAGGAGGATAGGGACGAATCACAGGGAAACGAAGATCAACGATGAACTCGGCGAGTTGTATCATAAGGAGGAAATAATGTGGAGGCAAAGATCCCGAGAAGAGTGGATCACGGCGGGAGACAAAAATACGAAATTCTTTCACCTTCGGGCCAGCATACAGAGGTGTAAGAACTTTATCAAAGCTTTGGCTAACTCCATGGGTGTCACTGTCACTAACATGGTGGACTTGAAGGCAATGGTACAAGAGTTCTATGAGACACTTTACACCTCTGAGGGAGTGCATGGAGTGAATGAGGTGCTACAGCATGTGCCCTCCAGAGTCACACAACAGATGAACAATATTTTATGTGCTCCCTACACCAATGAGGAGGTCAAGATTGCTCTCTTTCAGATGTTTCCCACCAAGGCACCAGGACCCGACGGATATCCAACGCATTTCTACCAGATACACTAGGAAATTTGTGGAGACGAGGTCACGAGGGTTGTCCACCGAATTGTGAAGGGAGAGGAGGGTGCGGCGTGTGTCAATCACACCCTCCTGGTCCTTATCCCGAAAGTGCAGAGCCCTACACTTTTATCCTAGTTCTGGCCCATAAGTTTGTGCCATGTTTTATATAAAATAGCCTCAAAGGTGATTGCTAATAGGCTCAAAATAATTTTTCCTAACATCATATCGGAGGAGCAGTCGGCTTTTGTCCCAGTGAGACTTATCACTGACAATATCATATGTGCTTACGAGTGTCTCCACTTCATGAGAAGAACTAGATCCAAGACAAATAGTTTATGTGCTCTCAAGCTAGATATGATGAAGGCGTATGACCGTGTGGAGTGGTCTTATCTTCGGGCAATCATGACCAAACTAGGTTTTTCTTTGGCTTGGATTGATATTGTGATGGATATGGTATCGTCCGTCTCTTTCTCGGTTATGTTCAATGGTGAGCGGCTAGACCAATTCAGACCTACCCGTGGTATAAGGCAGGGAGATCCAATATCCCCTTACCTTTCCTTGATAGCAGAAGAGGGCCTCTCGTGCCTCCTAAATTCCAGTTATGTTTCGTCTGTTCGTAACGGCATCAAGGTGGCTCCCACAGCTCCGGCAGTAAACCACCTATTGTTTGTAGATGATAGCTTGTTGCTTTTCAAGTCAAGTGATGAGGGTGCTATGGAAGTATCAAACCTGCTGAATAAATATTGCATGGCTTTTGGATGGTGGATCAACAATGACAAATCCTCAATATTTTTCAGTAAAGGCTGCCCGGCCCCTCTGCGGGTGAGCATAATAAATATCTTGCATGTTCAAAATGAGACACTAAATGAGAGGTATCTTGGTATGCCCACTGAGGTTGGTCAGTCAAGGAATGGAACTTTCAAATATATTAGAGATCGGGTGTGGGAGAAAATCAAGGGGTGGATGCAAAAGATCTTGTCTGCAGCAGGAAAGGAAGTGTTAATCAAATCAGTTGCGCAGGTCGTCCCGGTGTTCTCTATGTCTTGTTTCAGACTACGGAGAGGCATTTGTGAAAGTGTAACCTCTATGATCAGGAAATTATGGTGGGGCGGTAAGCAAGGAAGAAGGAAACCATGCTGGTTTGCATGGGATATAAGGACCTCGCCGAAACAGATGGATGGATTAGGGTTCCGCGATCTAGAGATTTTCAACCTTGCACTCTTATGCAGGAAAGCATGGCGAGTTTTATCTGAACCTGATACTCTAAGTTCTAGAATTCTTAAAGCATCTTACTTCCCGGACTCTTCTCCATTGGAGGATGAACTGGGAGCGCACCCGTCCCAGATTTTGCGCTCAATTGTGGACGGAAGAGAGGTACTCGCTAGGGGAGTCGCGAGACAGATTGGAGATGGTGCCTCTACGAATATATGGCCTTCAAACTGGCTGCCTCGGGAGGGGCTGCCTCGCCCTATCGCGTCGCTGGTTCATGATCCCCCTGAACTTATTGTCGACCTCATTGATTCAACCACAACCACTTGGAAGGAACCTTTGGTTCGTCAGGTGTTTACACCCCTTGACGCGGAGACAATTTTGAAGATACCATTGTGCACCGCCAGGATCGATGATTTTGGGGCATGGGGTGCTGACAGGAAGGGCATATTTTCGGTCCGATCGGCCTATCATATGATCAACATGATGAAAATAAGCAGGGAAGGCTAGTTTCACGAAACGGAGGGGTACTCTGTAGAGGCCAACTCAAAGCAATGGACCGCTTTATGGCATATTCAAGTTCCTTCCAAGGTGAGGGTTTTCTTGTGGAGACTAACTAGGACAAGTCTCCCGACTGGCGGTGTTCTGCTGCATAGAAATATGGCGATGACGATCGTGTGTCCTTTCTGCAGTCGAGGGGACTCATGGTGCCATGCTCTAATTTCTTGCCCGGTGGCAAGTAGTGTGTGGTCTCTTGCTCCTGAGGAACTCATAGAGCATATGTCGATGAACAACACAGCTGACCCCAAGAATTTCATCTTCGAGATGTATGATTCTATGCAGACAAGTGAGTTTAACAGGCTTGTGGTCATGTTGTGGTCCATCTGGAGCTCAAGAAGGAAGGCGATACGTGAGGGTATTTTCCATAGCCCTATGATGACACACTTGTTCATTGAGAGGTTCCTGGAGGATATACGAGTTCTTCAAAAACAGGAGAGAAGCACTCATGTGCGCCAACCTAGATCAAGGCCAAGCTTTTGGATCTCCCCACCAAGAAGTTTCATAAAGTTGAACACTCATGCTGCAGTTTCCCGCCTCGGCTCTTTCGGCGCTGTGGGGGTAATCTGTAGAGACGATGCGGGGATGTTCTTGGGGCCCTCCACGGTGGGGTTTGACTACATTGATGAGGGAAGCTTTTCTCTCTTGCATGATCTCCATGTCCAGAAACTACACATAGCCATAGACTGCAAGACGGTTGTTGATGAACCGAAGCACACAAGTTTTACTCCTTTTAGTCCTATTATTATAGAGATAGCCTTAAGATCTCAGAGTTTTCATTTATTTATGTAATTTCATTCATGAATTCAGAACTTCCAATAAGGAGGCTCACAATCTAGCTAGACATGCACTTACTCTCGGAACTAGCCGACACGTGTGGTTGGGCCAGCC
The DNA here is from genome assembly GCA_950022295.1 of Bromus sterilis. NCBI lineage: Eukaryota > Viridiplantae > Streptophyta > Magnoliopsida > Poales > Poaceae > Bromus > Bromus sterilis. The sequence continues at coordinate 52,568,912 of OX465599.1, forward strand.
GGAAGATCTTTTGTTCGTCCCCGTTGTCGCGGTGACGGCTTGATTAAAGTCTAGTGGATTAACTCAAAAAATGTATTTAATTTCTTTTTTGTATACAGTCGGTTCTTTCTGTTTCGTTGTATTTTGATTTTACATTAGTTTTTCTTTTTTTATTCTTTGGTGTCACTGATATTTTATCTTTGGTTTTATTTGTTTCTTTCCAGGGTTATATTGCCTTTTTATTTTCTATTTTTCTTCAGTTGTGTTTATTTCGTTTTATTTTTTTATTATTTTATTATTTTCTAGGGAATTCATTGATATACACATTTTTGGTATATCTCAAATAAATTTTTAATAAACTAGTAAAAAAATTGAACATCTAATATTCTTTTTGAATACTACTGTACCTCTGTCCCACAATATAAGACATATTTTTAATCTAATTTAGGTTGCAAAAACGTCCTATATTATGGACGGAGGCAGTACATAGTTAACAGTTATTATACATATTTAAAAAAATCAAGTTCTTAATTAACATTTTTTTAAAACAGGTCAATATTTTTTTCAAATGCTTGGACTATCATTTTTCTGTACACATTTAAAAAAAATGCTTAATAAAAAAATTAGATTAACACTTTTTAAATACATGAACAATATTTTTATAGACACTTAAAAAATTTTAAATAATATTTCAATACACTATTAGCATTATTTCTATACACATTTAACATTTTTTGAATACTTGATTAAAAACTTTATAGACATTACTGGCATTTTTAATGACTTGAATAACATATTGAAATACATATCATTTATTTTAACACACATTGTATGTTTGTGTATACATTCTCCTTATATATAAAAACATTTTCTCTATACATATTTAACAATTTTGAAATGCTTGATTAACATATTATCTAGAGACCAAATCTATACCATTATATAGTGTAGCAATAACTTTGAATATCAGCCGTTGGATGAAGTTGATCCAATGGTTGCGATGTTGCAAATCCGAGTAATCTTAGCCATTGGATATTCTTTCCAACACATTAGATTTTGCCATGTGTATCAATCCAGAATGTTACACACTTCTGCTTATGCACAAATATGAAAACAAAGATACTTCTTCTTCGTTCTAGAATCTTTCATACTTTCGTTCTCAAATGTTTTTCTATTCAAGAATAATCATTCATGTTGTTCCACATATACTTCTCATTTGTTCTAGACACTTCCATAGTTCATTTCTCCCATGTGATTTTTTTTTATAATTGATATTTATTTTAATTTTATTTTGTTCTGTTTTGATTCAAAGCTAATACAACATCTTTCCAAAGTCCAACTTTTTTTGCACATGGAATACTCAACTGAGTTTTCATCAAATATTATGTCGTTATAGTTTGATTTTGAATGAGATGGGTGATGATCTTAAATTTTATTTGTGTGTGATTCTAAATTTATTTGGTCAAACTTTACTCTCACGTGCAAGGCACGTGTAACTTACTAGTATATACGGTTTTTAGGGGCACGCGGTGTGACTCTCGTGGAAGTAAACTCGTGCCTCCCGTGGAGGCATGTTAGTGCCACTTTTCAAGGCACGGGGACATGCCTCTTTTTATAGGCACGCGGTGTGCCTTTCGCGAAAGCAGATTCGTGCCTCCGTAAAATGCACGACTGTGCTCTATTTTTAAAAAATATAAGAAAAAACCATGTGAAAATCAGAAAAGCCGAAAACTCTCACAGAAACAATTTTAAACACAGAAAATGCATACATAAAAAAACGGAACCTGAGGAAAGCGTAAGGACGCGACATGTGACACGCTCTTAGAATGTTCGCTGAATGGGCTACGAAAATGTACTACTTAACTAGTTGTCCTCGCATCAAGGTGCCTCCTCTCGTCGCTACTTATTAGACAAGCCGAAATAACTTATTCTCATATTTGTATTTCGTTTTTTTGTAATTTATTCTATTTTCTTAAATGTAATATATATACATATATATACATATATATATATATATATATATATATATATTCCTAATACTTATTTTAATGGATATTTTGAAAAATATTACTATCTATTAAAGAAAATGTTCATATAGTGTAAAAAATGACATAATTTTAAATTAGTTTGATAGTGTTAATAAATATCCGTCACATTTTAAAAAATTATTTATTTTAAAAATGTATGTGAAATCTTTAAGAAAAGCTGTAAAGTGTATTAAAAATGTTATTTTTTAAAATATTTTCTAATATTTAAAATAATGTGCATAACATTTGAAAAATCACATGTTCCAAAAAACTATTGTGTATTTCTAAAAAAATGTTCTTAAATGTGTTAAAATGCTCACGCAATGTAATGAAATGTTGGAATAATTGTTTCAAAAGTTTCATAGCGTTCAAAAAAAATCAATTTCTATGTAAGAAATGGTTAATACATATTTCAAAGAAGAACCAAAATATTTATTTTATAAGTTAGTAATCAAGTATTTAAAAATATTAACTTTATATAAAAATGTTCAAAATGAAAATTAAAATGTAACAACGTCAATTTGAAAAAGTGTTTTTATTGTTGTTGTCACACTATTAAATTTAGCCAATCGAAGTTTAAAATACTCAAAATTGTCTTCATTCCATTAAGCAGGTGCTAAAAGGTATCACTCGGCACAATTATCATTCTGTCAACGACTATTAGCACAGGTGAAGTGACTACGATATTTTTACCTTGGGCTCTCTTATAGCCTGTGGGTCTTAACTATCACTACAAAAAAATTGAATTAGAAAAACAACAAGGATACACATGGGTTCGATCATTCACGCATGAAGGTATTTTAAAATTCATTTTTTCTCTGTACACTAAAATATTGATCCACAAGTTACGACCAGCTGTAAAGTAATTTTCGTTGATTCAAATTCATGGATATTAGGAGCACTTTAGTAGAATCAATAGTATTTGATCATACGATAATTGCATTGTATTGCATTTTTAGATCATGCTTAATGAAAGAATGATATTTTTATTTGTTTAAACTTCTAATGATAAAGTGAAATATTCTGATACAACTAATATATTTTTATAAAAACCTATATACTAAAAGAATAAAAACAAAGAATGAAAAGATCCATGAAACCTCTAAAAAAGCCATAAAAGATAAACAAGAATAGGCGATGAGGCACTCATGTACCACCGCCGATAGTGAACGCCCTACTCACCTACACAACTCTTATCTATGGGCCATGCCTAGCATCTCTACACGAATAACGCTTTGTTGTAGAAATCTTCAATTAGGGAGTTCTAGTTGCCAAAAATAATTAATCAAGGAGTTTTCCTTGCAACGAAATCTTACACTTCTCTGAGGTTGACAAGTGGTGCACTGCATATGTACCACCTATCGTAATTTGAATTTTTTTTTACATTTTATCTTTTAAACCATGAGTTCAAATCACAGTCCGTTTTTACCGTTGAATTATTCACGTCGAGTTCTTTGAAACTAGATCCCATGTTAATAGGTTTTGACAACAAACTTTTTCATAAGAGGCATGAGCATGCATTTCATGGAAGTGAATATGTGTCTCCACGAGAGGCACGATTGTGCCTCTTACGAAAAAAATAAAAGCGTGTTTTTAAATCTTTTTCAAGATGCACGACCCTCTCTCGTTAGATATCGCTTCGTTCGGTACTAATGCTTCTACCTATCCCCCTGCGGGTGAGTTTGAGAGATGTGTTTTTTCCAGGTCAATAGCATTCCACGAGAAAAGCCATCTACTGATGTGGTCAGAGGAGTCTCTCATCCAATCTTCTTGATCGAATATATTGACATCAATACTCCTTTCCATGGCCATTCACGACCCGCAAAGAACAACCACTCGTGCCTGAGATCACCATCCAATAAAAAACCAAACTTCCAAGATCCATCTCACCGAGGACCATTTGAATTTAGTGGATAACACCAGAGTGGGGCTATCGAATTGATATGTATTCGAATCTTAGGGGTTGGTAATCACTGATATGCTCATATTGGTGATATTATTGTTAATGTAATTGTAGAAGCAGTGCCCAAATTGCCTCTTAAAGACCATAAAGAAGTAAGGCGAGTTGTAAGAGAAGCAAAAATGTGGCTTCACGAAAGACACGGTCATACGTCCTGAGAAAAAAAAACGTGTTTATTTTCCTTTTAGAGGCACGATCCTGGTTCTTACGGAAGCAATCCGTGGCTCCACGAAAGACAGTATCGTGCCTCTCAAAAAAGCATGTTTTTTTTCTTTTTGAGATGTATGGTCATGATTTTAGCGAAAGGAAACATGTGCTTCCATGAGAGGCACGATCGTGCCTCTCACATAAACTTCTAGTAAACGAACATGTTTTTAATGTTAATTATTTTCTCCAAAATGTATAAAACCAGTGCGAAAATCAAAAAACATATACCCCAAAAGCGCGTAAAAAAATTAAAAATAAATTCCTTAGATAGCGTTCAGCACGTGACATGGCGCGCTCTCAGCACACCAAAATCCATCTTTTCGGGATTCCAGAAAGGAGTATTCCATAATTAGTTACTCTCCCTTATTGTCACTGCAAGCAACACATGTGCATAACACGCGGCGTTATATCTGGCATTAAGCGAGAGTACCTTCTATAAAATCACTAATTAAGGATTATCATTTGAAACAATCATATCTATCCCCTCCGAGGTTAACAAGTGGCGTATTGCATATGTGTCATTTATCGCAATCTAGAGTTTTCTATTTTTCGTAGATTCCTTTTTTCAAAATGTTCTATCTCTTGAACGTATGTCTAAAACCCAAACCGTTTTTGTCTTTGGATTTTTCGTATCGAGATCCTAAAAACTAGACCCCATACTAATAGGTTTTGATGGAAAAAAAATTCATGAGAGACACAACCGTCCCTCTCGTGAAAGAAAATATGTGCCTCCACGAAAGATGCAGTTGTTCCTCTCGTTAGAAAAGAACGCACTTTCCCTTTCAAAGAGGCATGCGTGTGCCTTTTACGAAAGCAAACATGTGCCTCCACGAGAGGCGTACCTATTTTTTTTCTTTTCTGACAGGTACAACTGTGCCTCTCGCAGAAGTCATGTGCCTCCAGGAGAGGCACGGTGCCTTAAAAAACCTTATTTTCCTTTTCGAAAGGCACGACTGTGCCTTCACGAGAGGTACGATAATGCCTTTTGGAAAAAAGACACGTTTTTTTTCCTTTTCGATAGGTCGCGCCCTTTGCGGAAGCAAACATGTGCCTTCACGTGAGGCACAATCAAGAATCCAAATACACATTTTTTCATGTAAAAACAAATTCAATTTTTTGCTTCAAAATCTAAGAAAAACCTCATGAAAACTGAAAAGCCAAAAAAACCATCTAAACTACAGTATTAAAGTAAAACAATCGAGAGGAAGCATCCAACACATGCCATGTCGCTCGCTCTCAATCCACCAAAATTGATCAGGCATTCAATTAGTTGCTCTCGGGTACTGTGTAATATTGGGACATCCCCGTTTAGCGCGCTCGCTCGCACGCTGTGTTGAGGCGTATTTTTAGTTTTTTTTCTTGTGATTTTTCCGTTCCTTTGTTTGTTTCTTACGATTGCCTTTGTTTTTTTTGTTTTTGCTTTGAATTTTTTACTTCTTTTCTTCATTTTATTTCCAGTTTTTTATCTCTATCCAGTTTATTTTTTCCCTTTTCACTTCTCTTAATTTTTTCTGTTGTCCTTTTATTTTTTCCTTAATTTTATTTTGTTCTCATTTGGGGTTTAGTGTTTTCTCAGTTTTTTCAATTTTTTAATTTGTTCTTGTGGCCATTTTTTACACATTCTTCATGTTGTATACATGAATAGTATTTTTAATACTTATTTCATATTTAGTAAGTATAATCGATAGCTTTATGAAAATTTTGATTTTTTTATGTTTTTTGCATTTTGTATACATTTTTTCATACATCTTAAATAATTAAAAAATACATGGCCAATATTTCTTCATACAAATTGAATATTTTTAAATACATAATCCATATTTTCTAAATATATGATCAGCATTTTTAATAAACGATCAATAATTTTAGATACATGATCAATATTTTTTCATATATATTGTATATTTTTTACACATTTTTCATATAAATGAGAAATAGTTTTTTTATGCATTTCACATTTTATAAATAATTGATTAATTTCTTTAACATACAAGATCAATCTTGTTCATAAACATTGTACTTTAATATATTTTTGTATATATGAGATATACTTTTTATATATACATTATGTAATTTTGAATTACATAATTAAAAAAATTCAATTATGTTGTGCAATATTACACAATATATCATGAGTTGCCAAAGTGACTCATGTTCTCACATCATTGCAACTACATGAACAATACTCCAAATGTCATCTCCCCATTTTCCTAGCACATTCTTGTGCTTGTGCAAAATCAGATTTGTTTCCTACCTTGAGATTGGATATAGTCTTCACAAAAGCAGCCCACTGAGGATATATACCATCGATAAGGTAGTACTCCATGTTGTAATTGTGCCTGTTGACAGTGAAGCTTCCCCATTACATAGTCTCTTGAACAATGAAAGTCGTTATAACACATTGATATCATTGTTAGATCTAGGAATGCCAAAAAAGCATGCCAAATCGACAAGTCCCTTGATGCACTACTTCGAATATAATAGTGGCCTCTTTGGTGGGACCTTGGAATTTCCCATGCAAACATTTCGGACAATCCTTTCATTGCCAGTGCATACAATCAACTGAACCGAGCATACATGGAAATCCTCTTAATTCTCCAAGTGATAATATTTTTTTGTATCATCCACAGTACGTTCTCTCAGATATTCTGGTCAAAACACCTTTATCATAGTGCGTGCAAATTGCACCGCGGTGTTCAAAATTGTGGTCTCTCCCATCTAAATCTCAGTATCACAAGCATTTGCGGCTTTTACCATAAGGAAGCACCTTGTTAGCAACTCAGCTACCGCACAATCCTTCTTCAACTTGAATTAGTGATCAACATCCTCCACATCATTCATTATGTGCAAGAATTTTTTTTTTCATCCAATAGTGTTGACGTAAGGAACCTTCATTGTATATTGGTACGGATTTGAAGTAGTAACTGTAAAGAAGTCGTGTGCCAATGATCCTATCCCGAGAATCAAGTCTTCTTCCATTTATTGACCCTCTGAAATTCAGTACACACTCCTGAATTTTTTAACTGCGAGTGACCCTCTGCATTTGATTTTTTAACTAAACCATTCAGACATTTTGTCAAATACATGGAGAAGGGGTGTATGGACGAAGGATTTGCACGTGCTGGGACGACGAACGATGATTGTGAACTTGTCAGGAGGCGGAAGTGCGACGACGCTGTGGATTGGGGTCTTCGGTGGCGGCGCTGGTTGGTTGGTAAAGGCGTCGGAGCAACGGCGACGACAGCTGTGCTGGCGAGGCGAATAGAAAAGAGGAAGGGGCAGGTCGGGCAAAGAGATGATCTGTTGGACACATTTGAGGCGGGCTTCTTCCGTCAATCCGACGTGGTGGGCGTGTTCGAACGCGTCCGAGCCTCCTCATATCTGCCCTACATATACATATACTTAGCATGGTGGGGGGGGGCAGTCAACCCGGATGATTGGGCTAGGTTTGAGGGTCTCTGATTGGGTAAACAATGGTCTATCAGGCACGATACTTGTAATTTGGGGTTTGTTGCAACTGTGGCGGGTTTCCTTACAGTCTTCTATCAAAAAATGATCGATCGGGCTGTCCGGACGCTTGAGACGAGTTTAAAGGGTCCGGTTGTAGATGCTTTTCCTATTTTTATTTTTTATGTTTTTTGTTATGTTTAGATAGATCAAATAGCTGTATGTCCATCTATTTAGATAATTAGGGAACAACGACTTTTCCCGTCAGCCACATATCAAGTACCATCAAGCGCTTGCACGTATAATATTTATTATATCATGTAATAGCTTTTTTGCTAATATAAAAAAATGCTTATTGTGTATTAGGCGTGTTTATCATCTATTTTTAAAATATCATCGTGTTTTAAAAAAAGTTCAACATGTGCGGTTCATTATATATATTAAAATTGCTTGTCATGTAAGATAAATAAAGTTTATTATTTATTGAAAAGGTTATTGATGTATTAAAAAAATCATTGCATATTGTATTTTTTTGATTGTGTACTTTAATTGTTCATCTTGTTTTTCAAAAGAAGTCACCGTGTAATTAGAAAAATGTTCAGCATGCATCTAGAAAATGTTCTTCATGTGTTTAAATATTTTTCATCATGTATTAGAAAATATTTGACGTGTATTTAATATATGTTCAACGTGTATTAACTAACATGTATTTGAAAATGTTCAACCTACCCAAGAAATGTTTACCGTGTATTGAAAAAGTATTTAACATGCATATAAAAATTGTTAAAAATATCCAATGTGCATTGAGAAATGGTCAACACATATTGAAAAAATATTCAATGTGTATTTTGAAAAGAATACTTACTAAAAATTTATTAAGTTTTTGAAAATGTGTCAGGAAGAAATAAGATGGGGAGAAAGTTTTTTGTGCCATTCAAAAATTGTTCACACAATTTTGATAAAAATATTCATGACACAAGATAAATGTTCATACACTTTAACCAAATGGATATAAAAAAACTTCATGAATCTGAAATAAAAAAATCAAAAGAAAAAAACAGAATAAAAGAAAAGTAAGAAGAAAAAACAAAGCAAAGAACCGCAGATAAGAAAACAAAAGGAAGATAAAAAATACTAACATAGAAAAAAATATGGCCTCAAATTAGAAAAATAGAAAAACCAAATAAGAAAAGGAAACAGTAAAAATGAAAAAGAAAGCAGCAAAAAGAACAAAATAGAAGGACAAAACCTGATCTGAAACCATCTCCAAACTGTGCAAACCCGAAATAAAAAGTTTCCAAAACTGACTAAATCGGTCGACCCGCAACTCTTAGCTCTCTAGGTGAGAGCAACATAGAGGTTCTTGCTATAAGCGATATTTAACCATGGTGGCATATCAGCGCCTAGGAGCGAGACATAGACACATTGAATTGTGACGTGATTACTGCCAGTGGGCCAGTGAGATATGGGCTTAAGTAGGATTATGATTGCTTATATGTTTTCATTTGCGGGGGCGATCTCTTTCATGCTAGGGCATCTGACTAAATTTAGCTTCTCAAACGTTCATAGATGAATCCGATCAATGTCAAGGCGTGCTCGCTTTGAACCTCTATTTATTCGTGCACGTAGTCATGCTATTCACTTCCCGTTCAATATGTTTGATCGTACGCATATGATTGGTGAGGATGAAAAGAAAAAAGAATAAATAAAGAATATATTTGATCCGCAGTGGGTCAAGTTCAATGTGGCACAATGCCTAGACATCCTTCTCATGTATGAGTTGACTATGAAAATTTGCCTACGGCTCAAACATATGAAGACAAATAGAAGCCCGGTTGGGTGGTTTTATTCCTTCTCCTTTCTATTAAGGCATTGATTGGGCTATCCTTATGAATGTTTAGGTATAGTTTGAGCAGTATGGTTTATTTAATTGCTCTTAAGCCCCTCATTGTTTGCAATTCCTAGTTGTTTCGCAAAGCTTCTCGTCTTACCTTTTTATATTATTTTTGTGACAAAGCACTGCTCCGGGTGCTGACATGAAGCTGACTCAGCAGGAGTTCCAAGTTCTGCATTGAAAATAGTAAAAAATTCCATCAAAAACTAGCATTCTGGAAACAGATGAGCTGAGCAGTGCACAACTGCTTAGGGCTCTCCCAATGCATTGTTTCTTAGCACAATATCATAGAAGAAATTAAAACTTAAGATACAACCCCTACAATGCATTATTTCTTAGTGGTTGTATCTTATTTAATGATTTTGGCTACATGCATACATATGATTGGTCTAGCCATACCTTTTGCATATGATTGTGCAATGCTAAGATACAACCTCACTCTCTTTCTTCATTAAATACTATGCCACATAAGCAAAATGCCGATGATATCGTGCTAAGATACTAGCATTGGGAGTGCCTTTATGCATCTATCCAGATGGCGTAGGTAGCTGGTCGATGGACGCAATTAGATCATAAGCTTCCACCTGTCCTGCTTATTGTCAAACAAACAGTGTGCCACTGTGTAATACATCCCCCATATTTTCCAGTGCTAAGTCAAACTAGTAGTAAATTATTGATCCTAAAAAAAGTCAATTTGGGAGCTTAACAGTGTCTTTTTCGTTCCCAGAAGATACATTTTATATATGCAGTACAGCTTGACTGATGTAACCTTAACTATAATTGAGCTGACAGCTAATATTTAAGACCGCCACCGAAAAATGGCTGTTTTCCAGGACTTTCCAGATATAAAAATATGTCTACTTTCAAGCCCTGCAGACAGCTCTAAGCTGCACCTTTTCAAAGTTAAGGCGAAAAGTCAGAAACCTGGCCATCTTGGCATTCATCAGGCCTGCGCAAGTTGATGAGTTGACCTAGCTTAGATCCACAAACTAATGAAGCGCAAAATGCCAAACGAATACAAAATAAGTACAGGTCAAAGAAACAGTTGAGTTTTGACTCTGATGCATCGATGATGCCTTGGCGCCCCCCAATTATTTTAGGTGCATAGAGTCTACGTCGCGTATTCTCCACCACCAGCTGCTACGTAGGAGCACAAATATATATTTGGATTCAGAAGAAACAAGTGGAAAATGCATGCACATCGTCGCCCGCACTCCTCACAAAGCCAGCGATCGAGTCCACGCATGCATGCATGAGGACGCCACTTGCAATGGTTCTTCTTCCTCGACAACGATTACATAAAATACCAAGGATGGATCCGAGGCAGACGTACGTACGTACGGGTCGCACTGGCGTGATGAATAATTCGCACAAAGCATCAAGCAAGCTAGCTAGCCACATCCAATAATGGACACTTGTATAATGCGTGGACTTCGCTTGATGGAGAACCAAACGTGGATACATATATATGATATATCGGTTTGGCATCATGCAGGGGCCAATGGCCCAAGTAATGGGGGCAGCTCGCCAGTATTGCTGACGCTTAAATATATCTTTATGCGTGAGTATCTGTGGAGAGGAATGATAATCTAGTGGCCTGGAATAAAATACCTAGTTGAAAACTTCTCGAATAAAATACCTAGTTGAAAACTTGGAGTTAGAGGCCACGTTAATTGCACGCAGCCGGCAATCATACGCAGAAAAAGGAACCCTTCAACTCTTATCGGGATCCAGAACTCCACGAGGAGTGCTGGACGGAGCCAGGATTTATGCGAGAGTCAACTCGTTGTTTCGAGTTGTATATGTATTGTTTAAGCATTTCAAGCTCCTCGTGACCTAACCTAGCTAGCTACCAGCTTGACCGCGTTGCCACTTGCATTCTTGTTTTGACAAAATTGCAATGTCAATCCTGTTAAAAATGGAGCGAATGACACGACAAAATATCATGTCACGAGGTGACAGAACACCTTATGTTTTAAAACTTGTTTTTTTTAATAAATGTTTTAAAACTTGGTGCGCTGCCCTTCATACATCACCTCATCCTTCCAACTCCAACGGGCAAGGGAAAGTCCAGAGAATTTGATTAATTACTCTCGATATGCCACGCAAGCCCAAGGGAAAAAGTCTTCGTAAACAGCAGTGTCGGGCTTCAAATGAGGCATGATGGTACCAGCGTAGGTGTATACACCTGTATCCAAATTCATTCACCTTTTCTAACAGATTTGGCGAATTTGAGGAGTTATGATTAATTAATTATTTTCGGTATGCCATGCAAGACTAAGGGAACATTCATCGGGCATTCGGGCTTCAAATGAGGCATGATGCACTAATGCAGTTAAATGCTACGCAAATGGCTTTAGACTTCTTTGTTGACACAGTTTCGAACTGTCGTTTTATGAACGTGTGCGTAGGGATGGAGTCATGATTTAACCATGACAAAGACGGAAGAGACACTGAAAGTATCCTCTTGGACACACATCAAAATGCGAGATTAGAAGAATTTTGTGAAGACATTGCTTCATATAATCTATCATGGCCGACTATATTACCACTGATATCAATACATAGCAAGATATTTTTGGAACTACAAAAAAGGCACTTCTTTCTATTAGGTTAAATATAGATCTACAACTATGAAACGTATGAACAATAAGATGATTTCATGTGAGTGAAGTTTGTAGCGATGTACGTACTCCTTCCATTCTTGGATATAAGATGTACTCCCTCCATGAACTAATATAAGATGTTTTAGATAACTAAAGCAGCAATCTAAAATATCTTATATTAATTTACAGAGGGAGTATAACTTTTTTAAATCATTTTTAAAATTTTAACCAAAATTATAACAAAAAGTATCAACATCTATAATATTTAATAAATACAATATGAATATATGTTTCAAAAAATCTGATGATACCATTTGGTCTAGTATATATCGTATATTTATCTACAAATCTTATCAAAGTTAAACAGATTTGAATTAAAAAATATGCATTATATTTAGGAATGAAGGGAATACAATATAGGAAACATGTAACTAGACTATAAGGCTATGTTATCTACAAGAAAAATAATACTTGCATGTACCTTCAGTCTTTAGTGTTTGAGGAACAGAATAAGTTGATCGATGGTGTGATGCACTCCATGGCATAACACACTTATCGTCATCGTAGCATGATCTACACAGACTGGATTTTTTTAAGAACACAACCACCGTTGAGAAATACTACCTCCATCATGGTTTATTAGTCTCCCTTTTATTTTGGATCAAACTTTGACCTTTGATTTAATTAGGAAAAATTAAATTATACACTACAAAAATAGTATCATCGAAAACCTCTTTCAAATATGAATCTAACGATATAATTTTAGTGACATAAAATTTATATTTTGTTAGTCAACGTTAAAATCAAAATTTGGCACAAAATACGAAGGTGGCCAATAAACTCGGGAGGAGGTAGTGTATGAGAAAAGGAAACATAAAAGGGACAATTACATTGTAATGTCAGGAATCGGTTCCTGGAGACTAGCCATCATTTATGAAGACATCAAAACAACAACTATTAGTTCGTACTCTTATATATGTGTTTGTATCAGCATATGCCGTATGCAATACATTGAGGAGGGGGGGGGGGGTTCTAGCCCCTGCTTTCCCTGGACAACAATGTGCGAGAGAGAAAAACTCGACATGCTTTAAATAAGGCATGGTGAACTAATGTAGTTAAGTGCCACTCGTAAATGATTTTAGACTTCTTTTGTTGACACGGTTTGAAACTATTGCCATGTAAGGGGGTTTGATGGGGGACACTATGTTATACAATATGAGATAATCATGTGTGATAGGGTAAAAAGTCATCGAGTTTCAAACGAGGCATTACGGTACTAGTGTCGGTGTACAACTAAATCCAAGTTCATTCACCTCTTTTCACAGATTTGGTGAAGTTGAGGAATCATGATTTAGAGATCACATTGTTTAGTCCAACTCAAGTCCATTGCACTTAGGTAGTATTAGCACTACTAGATAAAAGCTCTTATATGACGTGCCAAAAAGTGTTTTACTGGCGTGGAGACCCGACGTCAGCAATATGGCGCGAGTGATAACATGACGCTTGTGACCTAAGACATAAGTATATACTCCTATATGTGTTGTTCTAAGTAGTGGCACGTCATAGATATAATTTTGGCACATATAAAAATAATTTTAAATACTAAAACATTTATAAACAATAAATAAAAGTAGCTCCACTAACAGATTTACCAATATGTTCATAACCCCAAAAGTATCTCCATCATCACATTACACACTTATAGTACTTAATATAACAACGAATAATTAACTACGAATGATAGCTTCGATCCTACGAAGCTTCTCATTTTCTCAATGTCGCAAATGATATTAGCGAGGTTGCTAGCCCACAACTCACTATTCTCGGTCCCGAGATGGTTCACCTCCATCTCGAGCTTCCCTTTTTCATCCTTGACCTCAAGAAGGTCATGGACGAGGTTGGCCTTGTTGCCTAAGCTCTCGTCGTGCTCTTCTTAAAGCTTGTTGGCATATTTCTCAAGGATCTTGATCCTCTTGTTGTGAGACACGACGATCATCTTTAGAACCTTCACCTCCGCGAAATTGTCGCAAAGTTGGAACAGGTTTTCCTACAAAAAAGGATAGCAACATTACATACTCATCATTGGCACTCAAACATAGTAAATAACAAACATATAATATGAGTTAGTCATTACGTTGTTCGCGGTGTTACTACTGGCTTGCAGGTCCTCCATAATGGCAAACATATAATATGAGCTAGCATCCATTTGCGTTCATATACAATAAAAATAACTATATTGAATCATGAAACATGGCAAGAACATAATAACATGACATGATTGATACGTCCCAAACGTATCTATAATTTCTGCTTGCTCCATGCATGTTTTGTGTGATATTGCTATGATCTAGATACACTTTCATACACTTTTGATCATATTTGGACTAACTTATTAACTCAGTGCACCCCAGTGCCTGTTCCTGTTTTCTGCAGTTTTTCTATTTCAGGTTTCCCCCATATTAAAAGTGCTCCAAATATTCGGGAAAAATCAGATAAAAAATCAGCGCATAAGAACTTTCCGAAAACACCTGGGTGGGGCCAGAGGGCCACCACCAGGGGCCTAGGCGCCCTGGTGGCGCGCCCTAGGGCTTGGCCGCGCCAGGGGGGCACCTAGACCCCTGGCTTCCCCCTTCGCCTATTTATTCTCCGTGACGGGATTCTTCCGAAGACAGAACCCTTTTTCGCGATCTCGCCTCTATTTCGCCGCCGCCGCACTTCCAAGATCGGGAGTTGATATGTCCCAAACGTATCAATAATTTCTGCTTGCTCCATGCATGTTTTGTGTGATATTGCTATGATCTAGACACACTTTCATACACTTTTGATCATTTTGTACTAACCTATTAACTCACTGCACCCCAGTGTCAGTTTCTGTTTTCTGCTGTTTTTTGTACCAGGTTTCCCCCATATTAAAAGTGCTCCAAAAATTCGGGAAAAATCGGATAAAAAATCAGCGCATCGGAAGCATCCAGAACCCCGAAGGAGGGCCGGGGGGCCACCACCAGGTTCCCAGGCGGCCACCTGGCGCGGCCTAAGGCTTGGCCGCGCCAGCGGGGGCGCCTGGACCCCTGGTGGCCCCCCTGGATGCCCCCCTTCGCCTATATATTCCCCGTGACGTGAAACTTCCGAGGAGAGAACCCCTTTTCGCGATCTCACCTCTGTTCCGCCGCCGCCGCGCTTCCAAGATCGGGAGCCAGCAGACTTCTTCCCGGCACCCTGCCGGAGGGAGGATCAACCTCCGGGAGCTTCCCCTTCACCATGGATGCTTCCCGGATGTGCCGTGAGTAGTTTCCCTTGGACCATGGGTCCATGAACAGTAGCTATGTGATGTTCTCCTCCCCTCTTTGTTCTTCATTGTTTAGACCTCGTGATCTGCCCTACATGATCGAGGCACATATGTAATCTTTCTGCTGTTGCTATGCTGAGTTTGATGGGATCTGATGGATTATGATATTATTTTCAGATTGTGATAGAGTAATATATTTGGTTCTTATCTTTTATATTTTTGTTACTAAGTAATTCTTGCATGTTCTCCGTTGTTATTTATTGCTTTGGCCAAGTAGTAGGTAGTAACTCCAAGAGGGAACGTTATGCTCGATTGTGGGTTCATGCCCCCTAATGACACGCTTGAGTGACAGAAACATGAGTCTAGGGGATGTGCTGTTGCCACAAGGGGGGAAAACAACGGTGCTTGTAACCGCAGTTGCAAGTATTGTTTACTTTACGCAAAGTGTTTTTTAATGCAGTTGTTTGTTGCTTTGGGTTTACACTTTGGGTGGGGCTTGCAACTTAATACCAGCGAGATGTTCTGGATAGATATCTCAAGGTGGATGATTAGTAGTAGATGCAGTTGGATTTTGGTCTACTTATTTTGGCGTACTGCCCATGCTTTTGAGCCTCTTCCTTTCTTTTGTAGCATAGTTAGCATTGCGGTGCGTTTATAATCCTGTCAATTGCCCATCAGTAATTTGTTTACCTCGCATAGCAGTTTTATCGTCTTTTGGGAGAGAGACATCACTAGTGAACATCACGGGACCCCGGTCCATATTCGCATCACTGTTTACACGCTTATTTACTTTTTCGTATTTACTTTCAGTTTCTATCATTATCATTATCCCTTGTATTTTGATCATTTGTAAACAACAAGACCAGAGAGATTGACAACCTCTCCTAACTTCGTTAGGAGCAAAGTTATTTGTGTCTGTGTGCAGCTCCAGGTGAAGTAAGCAACCCTAAGTTGTGAACGGCGCCATTGTTCACTTCACCACCTATTTATCATTATCGGAGTCCTACTGGTCAATCTCAACCTTGGTATCTTCATTGAGGGAAACTTGCCGCTATACTGCATCTCACCTTCCACTTCGGGTAACCAATGAAGGGCGAGAAGCATTTATCATCTCTCGCGTATCAAGCAAATTTCTGGCGCCGTTGCCGGGGACTCCGAGTGATAAGATAGGGAAGTTTCCCACTACCTTTTACCTTTAATTTTTAGTCTTATTAGTTTACCTTTCAACTTTTATCTTTTTGTCTTATATCAAAAATCACAAATTTTTTATTTATCTTGCTCGTAGCTGTCATTATGTCTGCTCCTGTTGCCTTTGTTGAGACAAAAGTTCTCACCTTTAAACAAAAAGGTGGTCGAAGTTTAAAAGATGCTTGGTATAGAATTAATGATTCTCAACAAAGAGCGACGAAGAAGCAATGCACTAGTATCCTTCTTAGAAATTTTTATGTTGATATTACTCCTTGGAATAGGTTCATATTAGATACTGCTATCAACGGAAATTTCCTGGAAGCCCCAATTTTGGAGTCTCTTAATGTTATTGAAAATCTTGTTGGAAATCTCCCTGTTGCTAGCATACAAGAAGATATAACTCTAGCTCACATTATGAAAAAACTTGAAAAGATAGAGTTAGAAATACCAAGCATAACTAGGATAAATGAGTTGGATCGCAAGATTCAAGGGAATTTGAATAGGCTTGATAGCTCCATGCTTAAAATTATTAAAACTTTGGAGAACATCAAATTCCATGACATGGATCCTTCTAGGATTGATAAGATTGAGGAAACCATTAATACTCTAGGAACTACTTTCTCCTCATCCAGACCAAAAAAGGTAGAGACTCCGGCAACAAAGGAACCTAAGTTCAATTATGTCAATAAGGTTCCTCGACCTAAAAATAATCCACCCATTGCCAAAGGAGTTGAAACCTTGAAAACTTTGGAAGAAATACCCCTCTTAGATCAATTTATAAATGAAACTCCCATTAATTTTTCTCCTTTTGGTTTTATCCCTAGAAGTATCTTCATTACGCCTTTATTTGAAAGACCTCTTAAGACTAGTTGTACAATTGAAGAGCTTTTTGATGATCTTGATGATGGTTCGATTGATACAACTTGATCTTTTGCCTTATGCCTAGCTTACAGGCGCAAAAGAAAGCGCTTGTTGGGAGGCAACCCAAGATGTTTTTACTTCTGGTTTTAGTGGTCTTGATGATTGTTACTACTGTAGCAACATCATTGTATCTTTATTTTCAAGCTTTGTGCCAAGTTATAGCCTCTTATGATAAGGGAAGAAAAAGTTCGAATCAGATCAAATCACCAGTTTCTGTCTTCTTGACGGAAAAAATCAGATCAAATCACCAGTTCATCTTTTTTAGCTGAATTTTTTACACAGCGTGCTCTATACAATTTCAGAACTTTCGTATATTCTGAGTTTTTTTATTTGAGTGGCAGAAATACCCCGAACAAAATTTATACTACCTGCTGTTCTGTTTTTCACAGATTCTGCCACGTTTTATCTCTCCTTACTTTTTCAAACCTTAAGCTTGCTTTTTCTTTGCAAAAACCTTTTGGAAATCTTGAGAAATAGTAGCTCTTCAAGAATATCTTTATATCCAGTGGGGAAAAATTATTTTATTAAGGGTACTAACCTCTCTAATCAGCTTATGATGAGTTATGTATGAAGGGAGTTTTCAAGTGTGCGATGGAAGATGATGAAAGAAGATCCGGGAGTGTCAAGTGCTCAAGCTTGGGGATGCCCCCATGCATCCCCAATAAATATTCAAGTAGTGTCGGGACCCGGGGTTAGCGTATGCAAGCCTCGCTACAACACAATCATATGGAGAGCCGAGAACCGTACCCACTTGTCTAAGCAGACAAGGCCAAGCACAGAACGTTCTCGGAAAGCATCGAACGTGAGGGGCATCCCATCCAGGCCGGATGATCAACTGAAATAGGTCCTCATCGTCCGCACACAAGTCTAAATGATATGGGTGATGAACTCCCATACTCATAGACAAGTCGCCTCAACCATACTATCGATTGTATTATAACCCTTACATAGACTTACTCCAGCCCGATCACTTAGTCGGGGTCTAGGGCGGGCTCGATCATACCTCAAAGTGTGCACGAGACAGAGTCTCGAACAATCGCATCGCGATGCCCCAAGCTGCTCACATCTAAGGACCACTTGGTGTATAAAAGACCGCCAGCCAGATCACAACTAAGGTCTCGAAAACCCATACTAAGACATGCATGTTATAAACATACACGCAGCACACATGCCTTGTATGAACAGCAGGTATCATTGCAATTCTCTACAAATTATACATCTTTATTAATAACTCTTACAGAGTGCACACAGAGATCACAAGCATGTGATCCAACATTACAACAAACAAACGGAAGCAAAGTAGGTCCGAGTACAGACAAGTTTAACAAATGGCTTAGAGAAGCCTTATCTAAAAACAAGCCCTCCACGAGGGAACCAGTCGTCTGACTGAGATTACACTAGCTTGGTCTTGGTCTGAGTCTTCATTCTTCGAGCTTCGGGTAGAAGTCACCATCGGGGTCGGTGGGTTCATCTAAAACATAGATTAAGCAAACATGAGTACAAAATCATACTTAGCAAGACTTACATAGGAGCTATACTACTCATGCATATGTATCAAGGTAAAGGGAGGTGGGGTTTCACTTGCAGAAGTGCCAGCTTTGACTTGGCTAGTCCTGAACTACGAGTACCAGACTTGAGGTAAGAAGCGTACACGAGTCCACTACATCTCTTCAACCAATTACACCGCTATGGCTACTTCCTCGACTTCCCCACGAGAAGCACACCATAGCACTCACGCTTATCTTGGTGTATTTTAGAAGTATCCAGTTCAAGTTGTCTAAAAATCAAGCTAAGCTTTCCAAGTAGTCCATAACCGCGGACGCGGCTATTCGAATAGTTTTGTTAACCCTGCAGGGGTGTACCGCTACACACACGTGCCATCAGTTACCGCCTTTTGCGTGTCACCGTTCAAGAGATGACAACGAGGATGCCACCACAACCGTTACCTCATAGCCGATCTAGTCCAAGAAAGCCGCCTATCTAGGTTGTCTTCCACTATTGTGAACCCGGCCGGTTTACCGAAGTGGACCCAGACGATGTGTGCGTGGTGCGAAAGCCGGTCTCGGATGAGCCGTTCTCTCACTTGGCTACCAGGCCACAATACCTACAGAAATCCGAACTACTGCGACATCTGGACATCGAAGGGGATGAGTTAGTAAGCCGAGAGGGGTCAGTGAGCGCAATGTGTGGTTGTACTCTTCATCTTGGATCACCACACAAGAACTCGCACTAGGGCGGTGTTCAACGAGACAACCCACTATGTACTCCTACACAACCTCTCATCGTTCACCTTGTATTAGGGTGGATTCACCAACACATTTCACTTTCATCAACACCATGTTTATCATCATCCCGACTCACATCATAAGCAACCTCATTGTACCACTAAGCATGCAATAAGCAGTAACAGTTGCAGGGGCCACATGATATCAAACAACTCCTACATTTGCTAGGATTGTGGTTTGCTTACTACTGTGACAAAATGATAGGTCATGCAAAGGAATGGGTTCATCTATGCGGTAGAAACGAATCATGGTGATCATCCTAACAATGCATAAGCGAGACATGCGAGGGAAGTGGGATTTTATCGACATGATCAATGGGGGTTTGCTTGCCTTGCTGACGAGGTTCAGTCACGAGGTCTTCAACGAAGGGGGTGATCTCGGATTCCGGCTCCACTTCTATCAGCAACATGACAATCATAGGATCAACATAATGTACAATGCACAATCACATGAATAAGATTGTAATGGTGATGTTCATGGTACTGATGTGTTGAGCATTCCATTTAAAAGGAGTATATTGCATTTGAAATGCAAATTCAAACTCCATTTGATTTATCGATGAATTTCAAATGCATTTGAATGCATGAAAGTTCATTTGAATTTGTTGATCATGAAGTGATGTGGTATAGTTGAAGTAATGTTTCTGATGTGTGGATGAAACCATTGGAATTAAGGGTGTTGCAAAATCATTTGCAAAATCACCCCAAATTTGAATTTGAAAAGGATCCATATGCATGTTTGCTACTGTTCACCCATTTTAAAATGGTCAAACATGAAAACAAATTGCATATTCTAAATCCTTGTATTTTTCTGATAATTTTAGACATATTATTTGCTATATTTGGAGTTAGGATGAATTAATTATGAATTTCCAAAGTTTATTGCATTTTCTGGAATTTCTCTGATTTATTAATTTACTGGAAATTCATTTATGGCGTCATGCTGACATCAGCATGACGTGGGGGGGGGGTCTGACAGGTGGGGTCGGGGTGTCAGTGGCAGTGGGTTTAACCCGGTTTAGTTTAAACTAAAAGGGTCATTAGGGGGGGCCAGGGCCCACCAGTCAGTGACCCAAGGGTCAACTAACAGGGGGATTAGCCCCCTAACCTAAACGAGCCGCCGGCGGTTAGCCGCCGGTGGAGTCCAGTGCGGCGGCGCACACCCTGGACGACGGCTCGGGGCGCCATTTGCCGAACGGAGGGCACCGCCATGCTCCTAGAGCTCGCGCGCTTCGAGCTGGACACTGCAGCGTCCTCGGGAGGCAACGGGGCGACGCCGGCGAGCTGCTCGGCGACGGCGGAGGCTCGGTTCAAGGTGGGCATGGAGATTTAGGACACGGTTTGGGGTTTGGAGACCACAGGAAGAAAGCTGGGGAGCGTCCGCGTCTGGTGGTGCCATTGGGGGGTCAAGGGGGTGCTCCAGAGCGTTGCCGGCATTGAGCAAGGCGGCGGCGCAGCACTGTCCTCGGCGAGGTCAGCGGCTAGGGAACGGGGAGGAGAGTGGACTAGGGCAAAACGGCGAGAGTCTCACCCTGAGTGCGAAGGGACCGTCGAGGAGGCCGGAGGAGGGATGATGGAGGAGAATTGCTCGCCGGCGTCCACTGTGCCCGGCGGTGGCTCGATGAAGAGGACGTCTCCGCTGGGGCTTCCGGGCTCGATTCACTCCACAGGAAGACGAAGACGACGACGGCCGACTCGTTGGACACTGCGGTGGCGCTTCTCGACGTCGATGGCCACGCGGGCGCACGGGGCGCACTCCGGCGAGGGCTCGGGTTCGCGCAGAAACTAGAGAGAGAGAGCACGGGGAGAGAGCCAGAGGAAGGGGAAGACTGTGGGGCGGCTCTGGCGTGTGCGTGGCGTGCGGAGGGAGGCAGGGGAAGGCCTAGAAGGCCGGCTCGTCGACGTGGCGTCGCCGTTGCCTCCCTGCCCTCCACCGAGCTGCTTCGGGGGGAGGGCAGGTAGACGACACGCCTCGGGCTGGGCTGGGCCAGGCCAGTGGAGAAGTGGGCTTCGCCCCTGGCGTGAGGTAAGCCTCTCCTTTCCTGTTTATTCTTTTCTTTTTATTTCTGTTATTTGTTTTGCTCTGGTAAAAAAAAATACCATAGCATTTTATAAAAATGCCCAATTATTTTTTAAAACCCTAGGTGGCCAGTAGCAAGCCACTTGTAAAAATTTGAGCATTTTTAAAATTCAAAACATTTGAATTTTAAATCAAATAGGGTATTTATTTAATTTCCAAGCCATTATTTGAAAATTAGAAAATTCCATGAGCATGGGATTGCTCCCAAACCATTTTTAAAATGATCAGCACCATTTATAGGAATTTTCCAAATACTCAAATGATTTTTGGAAAAAGATTTTTATCTGGCCATTTGAATTAATTTCTCAGGGCTTTCTTTTCCCCATTTTTGAATTGCAATTTGAAATTTTTGCATGAATAAAAGGTACCTCTGATCCTAGCACATACCTAACTTGGGTTTGTGACAAGTAGACTCAAGCGTCTAAGATTAGGGATGCCCCCGTGCATCCCCTTCTGCATCAACAATCACCAGTTCGTCCTTCGTCTCACTATATTTTTATCACTTCATGCGTTATGTGCTATGCTTGGAGCGTCTCGCTCTTAGGTTTTATTTTTAGTTTTCTTTAGCTTTGCTTGCTGTTCATAACAAGTTAGATCCCGTCTTACTTTGTGTGGGAGAGAAACACGCTCCACTTTCAAAATCTAGAACACATCATAGGATTCTTCATGCCTATCTGTTTGCTGTTGTGTGTTCTTTATATTTTCATAGCGACTGCCATGTTTAGTTTTAGTTTTAGTTTGTCTTTATTAAGAGCCTTGGCTTTTGTTTAGTTTATTGTTGGAACTCTCTTTAGTTTTCATGTTTATCTTTTCAAGAGAGTTGCCTGTTGCAGTGAGTTTTGTGTCTTGACTAGGAAGTAGGTAGTTGAAGTTGTTATTCTCTTTGTAGTAGTAACTTGCAATAGTTTTGAGGTATTGACTAGAGTAATGTTTGAACTTTTGGTGTTAAGAGCTCGCCTATTTTGGGAAATCCGTGTGTTTTTCGAAAACCAAAAACCTCTGTTGACACCAGAGGTTTGTGATCCATCTAGTAGCTAGAGTTCTCAACAGAGGTTTTTGGTTTTCGAAAAACACACGGATTTCCCAAAATAGGCTCGAGCTCTTGACACCAAAAGTTCAAACATTACTCTAGTCAATACCTCAAAACTATTGCAAGTTACTACTACAAAGAGAATAACAACTTCAACTACCTACTTCCTAGTCAAGACACAAAACTCACTGCAACAGGCAACTCTCTTGAAAATATAAACATGAAAACTAAAGAGAGTTCCAACAATAAACTAAACAAAAGCCAAGGCTCTTGATAAAGACAAACTAAAACTAAAACTAAACATGGCAGTAGCTATGAAAATATAAAGAACACACAACAGCAAACAGATAGGCATGAAGAATCCTATGATGTGTTCTAGATTTTGAAAGTGGAGCGTGTTTCTCTCCCACACAAAGTAAGACGGGATCTAACTTGTTATGAACAGCAAGCAAAGCTAAAGAAAACTAAAAATAAAACCTAAGAGCGAGACGCTCCAAGCATAGCACATAACGCATGAAGTGATAAAAATATAGTGAGATGAAGGACGATCTGAAGATTGTTGATGGAGAAGGGGATGCACGGGGGCATCCCCAAGCTTAGACGCTTGATTATCCTTGAATATGTCTTGGGGGTGCATGGGGGCATCCCCAAGCTTGAGCGTTTGACACTCCTGAATCTTCTTTCATCATCTTCCCTCGCACACTTGAAAACTCCCTTCATACATAACTCATCATGATCTGATTAGCGAGGTTAGTACCCTTAATAAAATAAAAAATTTCCACTGGATATAAAGATATTCTTGAAGATATATTGTTTCTCAAGATTTCCAAAAGTTTTTTGCAAAGAAAAAGCAAGCTTAAGGTTTGCAAACGTTAGGAGAGACAAAACGTGGCAGAATCTATGAAAAACAAAACAGCAGGTAGTAAAGAATTTTTAGGGGTACTTCTGCAACTCGAATCAAAAAACTCAGAATAGACGCTCGAAAGTAAATTGTATGGAGCACGCTGTCAAAAAAAATCAGATCAAAAAGATGACCTGGTGATTTTAGGCTCATTTTTCCGTCCAAGGACAGAATCTGTTTTCTCGACAGCATGTCACAACTTTTGAACTTTCTTGCAATCGGAGGCTAGACTTGGCACAAAGATTGAAAATAAAGATACAATGATGTTGCTAGAGTAGTAAAAATCATCAAGACCACTAAAAACTGAAAGTAAAAAAACTCAAACTAAAGATAACAAGGGTTGTCTCCCTAGAGCTCTTTCTTTATAGCCATAAAGATAGGCTTAAGATTTTAATGATGCTCTCATAGGAATAAGGAATAAGAGTTGAAGAACAAAAGAGAGCATCAAGAAGAAAATAACAAACACATTTAAGTCTAACATGCTTCCTATGCAAAGGGATCTTGTAGAGAAATAACTCATGGAAGAATAAAGATATTAGCATAGGAAGCCAAAATAAGTGCAACTTCAAAACCTTCAACATAAAGAGAGGGAACTTGATATTATTGAAATATCTATACGCATATGTTCCCCTCTCATAATAATTTTCAGTGGGATCATGAATAAACTCAACAATATAAGTATCACGTAAAGCATTGTTACCATGATCCACATGCAAAAGGGTACTCTTACTCTCCACATAAGCATAATCTTTCTCATTGGTAATAGTGGGAGTAGGACTATCATAAACAACTTGAACACTATAGATTAATTGTGTATTAGGAAGATGGTGTTCAACAAGGGAGTAATTCCTTCCATGATTATGATAACTTTCATAAGGATAATTTATCCTTATGTCATAGGTACCTTTATAATCACTAAAGATAGGAGTTATAACATCATCATAGTAGATAAGAGCATTATCATTGCTAGAAACTATATTTGTAAACATGTTGTCTTTATTCTTACTAGAAAAAGAATTATCAATTACCACATCACTAATGGGTAAAGGACTTGCAATCCTATCATCCCCAAGCTTAGAGCTTTCCATATCATCACTCTCAGAGTTAGTACCAAAAAGATTTTCAAGATCATAAGTAGCATTATCATCATTTTCCCAATCACAAAAAGTAACATGCATATCATAATCAAAATCATCTTCAATAGTGCCTACGGACTTAACATCAGGATAATAATGAATGCAATCAAGCTCACCGTCCTCCAAAAATTTCTGTCCGTTAGGATAAAAATTGATGCGAGGAATATGCTCAGGCCAGGTTGATACCCATTCTTCTTCCTTCTTGCGCCTCTTCCTCCTCCTCTTCTTTTTCTTCTTATTTACCTTAGGAGGGAGTGGTTGGAGATGAAGCTTCTCCACATATCCTGGTTTATCATTAGAAACAATAGGGGAAACTTGGGAGAAACTCTCCTTTTTATTAGTAGAGATATAAGAGACATTTTTATACTTTGGTAAAGTTCCCTCCTTTCTAATCTTACTTATGTAATCATTTTCATGGCAATTAACATCACAATAGAGATGGAAATTTTGCAAAGTGTTGCTAATTCCTAAGGCATTAACATCTAGCCAAGAAGTCTTTTCTGATAACTCTTCACACGTCAAAAATAACATAAGTTCATCATAAAGATCAGAAGTGGTCATGTTATCACACAACTGATTAACAGTTATGCTTTGAAAGTTCATGCATTGAAAATTAAAGTGACCCTCTATGCAGCAAAGTTCACAAGTAAAAGGATAAAGGTCACACAATTCTCTAGCAATTTCATTTAAATCTTTGACCCAAGTGATTGTTCTTTCATGCTTATGTTGCTTACAATACTTCTCTTCTTCAATCATAGGCCTTTCACAAGGTCTATCCACTCCACAAAAAATAACATGCTTATATAAAACTTCATTTTCAGGAATTGGATCATGCATGTTGCAATCATGATGAAAAATTTCATTTTCTTTGCAAATCTCTTTAAAAGGTTCATGATGCTTGATCCAATTCTCCTTAGGCATATTAAGATGTGAAGCAAAAGATTTGAGGAAATCAACAAGGAGTTGAGAATCAAGCCCAAACTTATCACTAAACTTATTTAAACTTGCAGTTTCAACAAAGGACTTAATGCAATCATACTCATAATTTATACCTGACTCTTTACCTTTGTCGATCTCCCAATCTTCAGTATTGCGTTGAATTCTTTCAAGGAGTTCCCATATAGAATCAATCTTTTCATTTGTGAAAGAACCCATAGAGGAAGCATTAAGCAAGTCTTTATCCTGTCGAGAGAGCCTCGCATAAAAATTAGTAATAATTATATCTTTCGGGAGCCCATGTTTAGGACATTCCAACATTAAAGTTTTCAGTCTCCCCCAAGCTTGAGCTATGCTATCTCCTTCGTGAGGATAGAAATTATAAATATAATTCCTATTCTCATGAACTTCATGAAGAGGATAAAACTTGGAGTAAAAGAGAGACTGGATCTCTTCCCAATCCCGTAGGTGAGAATCATCTAGTAGCCTATACCATTCCAATGCTTTTCCTTTCAGTGACAAGGCAAATAATTTCTTCATGACTTCACCTCTTGTCAAACCTGAAATCTTAAATAACTCACAAAGTTCTGTAAGTTTCAACAAATGAATACTAGGATTGATTGTCCCATCATAACAATCATTAATAATTATTTCAACTATCCCAAGTGGTATTTTGAACGGGATACATTCAGTAGGTGGAGGAGACTTCTCTACCACGGGTGTGGTAAAGCGGCCTTCCCCAAACAGCGAACTAAGAGGGCTGTTTTCCATAAGCATAACTAGTGAAAATAAAAAAAAGAAACGAAAAGATTTAATTGCAAGATCTAAAGATATACCTTCAACGCTTACCACCCCGGCAACGGCACCAGAAATAGCTTGATGTCTATGCACGCTTCTATTCTTGTAGACTATGTTGGGCCTCCAAGCGCAGAGGTTTGTAGGACAACAGCAATTTCCCTCAAGTGGATGACCTAAGGTTTATCGAACTCAAGGAAGTAGAGGTTGAAGATGGTCTCTCTCAAGCAACCCTGCAATTAAGATACAAGAAGTCTCTTGTGTCCCCAACACACCTAATACAACTAGGAGTTGTATAGGTGCACTAGTTCGGCGAAGAGATGGTAAAATACGAGTGATAGGTGTGGCAAAGCAAGGTAATATAAATCTGTAATAAAAAGTGCAGCAAGCAAACATGTGACAAAAGTGAGCACAAACAGTGTAACAATGGTGGAAACAAGGCCTAGGATTCATACTTTCACTAGTGGAAACTCTCAACAACATTAACATAGTCTAATCACATGATATTTCCCATAAAACATGCAATGGAGACGCACTCGGAGGTCATTGCTTTGTGGTCAAGAGAGGATGAGAATTATGTAGGGCTACAAAAGCACACCTCAAAGTTTGTAGTTCTCAATCTATGGATTTCCCAATGTCACCGCGGCCATCCAAAGAGAGTACCACAATCACCACAACATATCTTAAGGATAGTCAAAGACAAGCACCAAGAGACTCTCGATCTTCAATCAACACACAAAAGAGGAAATCACTCATGATAATATTCTTCAAACCCATGTCCAATAGACCGCTATCACCTTGGTCTCGAGGATTATACTAGATAAGATCAATTGAGTACATCAATCCAATACATAGAGGAAGGGGAAATATCATGGGATCACCCTAGATTAACATAGCCTATGATCACAACGAAGATCACATCATGGGAGAGAGAGAAGAACACATATCTACTGGTAGAAACCTCAGCCCCGAGGAGGGACTACTCCCGCATCATGGAGGGAGGAAGCAACGTCGATGGAGATGAATCCGGGGGCACTTCCCCGTCCCGTCAGGGTGCCGGCACAGAAATTCTGGTCCCCCGAAGCTTGTTAGCGATGGCGGCGGAGATCGGAATCGCTTCTGGAAAAAGTACTTCGATATTAGGGGTTTTCTCCTCGGGGGTAAAAATAGGGGGCCAAAGGGGGCACCGAGAGGGGCCACCAGGCAGCCAGGAGGGCGCCTGGCGCATCCTAGGGCTGGGCCGCGCCATGTACCCTTCTGGAGTCCTGGTGGTGGCCCTCCCTTCCTTCCTTGGTGTTTCCGGAGGCTTCCGGGACGTTGATTGTTTTAATATATTTTTTCCGGATTTTTTGGAGCACTTTTAATGGCCGGAAAACCTGAAATAGAAAAACAACAGAAAACAGCAACTGGCAGCTGGGTGCACTGGGTTAATTGATTAGTCCAAATATGCTCAAAAGTGTATGAAAGTTCAAGCAAATCATGGCAAAGTCACACAAAACATGCATGGAGCAAGCAGAAATTATAGATACGTTTGGGACGTATCACACACCGAACGCGCTCCAACATGTAGGATGGTGAACTCTGTCGAGGAGATTACCTCCCTAAATGAAAAATATGACTTAATTATGTCTCTACTTACCAAGAAACCCTCTATTGATCCTCATGATGTCCCTTTAAATTCTTTGGTTGCTAAGGAACAAGTAGATGTGAACTTCATTGCTAAAAACAACTTCAACCATAATGCTTATAGGGGTAATTTTGCTAGCATTCCTAGACCGTTTCCATCCAACTATGGGAACAGCAAAACTTATCCTAGCAACAAGAACCCCACTTCTGAATTAGAAATCATGCTTAGAGACTTTATCACTACCCAAAAAGCCTTCAACAAGAGTGTAGAAGAGAAATTAGACAAGTTAGATAATCTCTCTTAGAAGGTAGACAACTTAGCCCTTGATGTTGAGATGCTTAAAATTAGAACCTATCCCGTTGAGTAGAAGAAGGACACTCCTATTAATGTTATCCAATTTCAAATTAATGAAAATATTAGGATGATGACTAAACTTAAAGAAAGATGGGCTAGAGAAAAAGAGAAGAGGATAGAATTAAGAGCCTTCCCACACACCACCCTGTTGCTACTATCCAAATTGTTGAGGACACCCAAACTATTAGCATCCAACACACTCCTAGTCCCATTGGACCTATTAATGGTGATGCTACTACCTCAACTATAGAATAAGAAACTCCTATGAACGTACATGGTTTCAAACAAGTGATCCTAGATGACACCACTACCACCTTTGATAGTAGTAATATTGATTTTGATAGTTGTACCCTCTCAGAAGTTATTATCTTGTTACACAAAATGTCTAGAGACCCCCACACTAGCACACTAAATCTTTCCTTCACAGAGCATATCACTAATGCTCTCATCAAATCTAGGGAGGAGAATCTTAGAATAGAAGCCTCCATACGTAGGAAGATAGATGATGGTTGGGATCCTATGATAAAAATTAAATTGAATAACTTCTCTTGCTATGCTTTATGTGATGTTGGAGCTAGTACCTCCGTTATGCCCAAAAGAATGTATGATATGTTTGAATTAAATCCCTTTGAGCCTTGTTCTTTTGGTGTTCGTCTCGTTGATTCTTTCGTAAAGAAACCTTTGGGGAAGATCGACGATGTTCTTATCATTGTCAATGAAAATTATGCTCCCGTTGATTTCACTATTATGGATATAGAGTGTGAACCTTTATGTCCAATTATTTTGGGACGTCCTTTTCTTCGCACCGTTGGTGCTGGTATTGACATGAAAGAGGGGAATATAAAATTTCAATTCCCTCTTAAAAAGGGGATGGAACACTTCCCTAGAAAGAATATTAAGTTACCTTTTGAGTCTGTTACACGGGCTATCTATTATCTCTCTCTTGATAAAACTTGATGTTTTTTGCTTTATGCCTAGCTTGAAGGCGTAAAGGAAAGCGCTTGCTGGGAGGCAACCCAAGATGTTTTAATTTTTGTTTTTAGTTGTCTTGATGATTGTGACTACTGTAGCAACACCATTGTATCTTTATTTTCAAGCTTTGTGCCAAGTTTAGCCTCCGATTTACATGCTGTCCAGAAAACAGATTCTGTCCTTGGATTGAAAAATTAACCTAAAATCACCAGATCATCTTTCTGATATGAATTATTTTGACAGCGTGCTCCATACAATTGACTTTCGAGCGTCTGTTCTGAGTATTTTTTATTTCAGTTGCAGAAGTACCCCAAAAAAATATTTACTACCTGCTATTCTATTTTTCACAGATTCGGCCACGTTTTTCCTTTCCTCACTTTTGCAAATCTTAAGCTTGCTTTTTCTTTGCAAAAACTTTTTGGCAATATTTAGAAACAGTAGATCTTCAAGAATATATTTATTTCCAGTGGAGAAAATATATTTAATTAAGGGTACTAACCTCTATAATCAGCTTATGATGAGTTATGTATGAAGGGAGTTTTCAAGTGTGTGAGAGAAGATGATGAAACAAGATCCGGGAGTGTCAAGCGCTCAAGCTTGGGGATTCCCCCATGCATCCCCAATAAATATTCAAGGAGACTCAAGCGTTTAATCTTGGGGATGTCCCCGTGCATCCCCTTCTCCATCAACAATCATCAGTCCGTCCTCCGTTTCACTATATTTTAATCACTTCATGTGTTATGTGATATGGTTGGAGCGTCTCTCTCTTAGGTTTCCTTTTTAGTTTTCTTTAGCTTTTCTTGCTGTTCATAACAAGTTAGAACCCAGCTTACTTTGTGTGGGAGAGAAACACGCTCCACTTTAATCTAGAACACATCATACGATTTTTCATGCTTATCTTTCTTATGTTGTGTGTTCTTTATCTTTTCGTAGCTGCTGCCATGTTTAGTTTTAGTTTTAGTGTTTGTCTTTAGCAAGAGCTTTAGCTTTTGTTTAGTTTGTTACTGGAACTCTTTTTAGTTTTCATGTTTATCTTGTTAAGAGAGTTGGTTGTTGCACTGAGTTGTGTCTTGTCTTGAAGTAGGTAATTGAGGTTGCTATTCAATTGTAGTAGTAACTTGCAATAGTTTTGAGGTATTGTTGTGACTAATGTTTGAACTTTTGGTGCCAAGAGCTCTAGCCTATTAGTTATAGGTGTCATATTTTAGGCAATCTGTGCTTATTTTCAAAACCTACAAAAACTAGTTCAGAACTCTAGCTACTAGATGGATCGCTAATCTTTGGAGGGATCGGATATTAGAGTACACTCACGTACCATGAGTCGAGGATGCGCAAGGATAACCAAACCCCCATATACTCCTTGACGAGGGGGTGACCCCACGACTCCTGCGTGTGAGGATGCCTAATACGTATGAAGACAGGAGGCCCACGGGAAGCCTTGACAGGCCCACGATTAGCCCGCTCCAAGCACCGACGTAGGAGTCCGCGATTGATATGGAAGGCATGACTTGGCGCGCAAGGAACTATTAGGGTTAGGAAACTATCTCGGTAATATAGGACGGACTCCCCGAGACCTAGCCTAGTATATAAAGGCTGGGAGGGGAGACGTCTCGACAATCTACTCTCCTGGTCTTGCGAGAACTCGCCCTGGCCTCTCTTGTAATCGCCCCCTCACGCAATAATATCGAGAAGGAAGTTCTTCTCCTGTTAGCCTGTTCCTTCTCTATGATAAACTCAGGGTCCCTGACCATGGGATTTTCCGAGGCTGATCCTCGTCAATTGGCGCCGTCTGTGGGAACTACACAGGTTGGAATCATGATCTCGGCGGTTCCGTCATCAGCAAATCACGACTCGAGGGCTAGAGCCAGATCTAACCCGCTCGAGGAGTTCAAGTTCATCACAAGCATCTTCATCGCCCC
Source organism: Bromus sterilis (assembly GCA_950022295.1). Taxonomy (NCBI): domain Eukaryota; kingdom Viridiplantae; phylum Streptophyta; class Magnoliopsida; order Poales; family Poaceae; genus Bromus; species Bromus sterilis. Next base: position 52,600,461 of record OX465599.1, read on the forward strand.
ACCAGAATCACTTAGTCTGCAGCCGAATCAAGTCCAACATCTCGACAAGTACCAGATCCATCGCCGACAGAAAAGAACTCGACGACCCAGAAGGCAAGCGCGAGGACTCTACGCGGGAATCCCACTCGAAGAGTCGCAACGCGCGACAGAAGACTCACCAGCCACTCGACGACCCACCGCCACCCGGACTCCCTCCGCGCGACAAGACAACAACTCCGAAACCCAGACCGGCGAGTACTACGACCCAGATCGAAGGCCAGATGAATTCGCCAACTTCATCCGGAACCAGTCGCTCAGTGATGGGATAGAGCTCGACCCAAGATTCCACGACCGTTCAGAAGACCACTCGTAGATTTTCCAAGTCTCAAGGAGAAGAAGGCACGCGGGCTCCAGTAATCTCACAGCCAGAGAGCAACTGGAAGGACCTTGCACGATCCACTGTTTCGAAGATGGGTGGGGACGCCTCAGGGCAAGCCACACCCTAGGAGATTGTCGCTTATTCGCCGAGCTCTCCAACAGCCTCAAGGATGAAAAGCAGCGTGAAGCCAAGCGCACCCGAAGAAACATGCAGTCGCCGACACCAAGTACAGAAAGGAAATACCCTACATCCCATGGACGAGTCTACATGATCCAAGAAGGAAGACCCTCAAAAGCAAAGCAGGACGCTTACACCCTGCAGACCTGAGCAGCCGAGGGCCTAAAAACAGCAGAAATCTACCAACTGTGTGGTGAAGAGACCAACATCAACTTCTCTAAAAGCGACCACCCGCCCGCAGTCCCAAGGCCGGGTCATGCACCCTTGGTCCTTGACGCCCAGATCAGAGGCTACGACATGTACATAGTCTTCATGGAGGGAGGAAGCAGCCTAAACATAATCTTCACCAGTACCCTACACAAGATGCTGATCCCACGATCAGTTTGGAAGAAGTCAGGAATCACAATATATTGCGTAGTTCCAGGCAAAGCAGCCGCCTCCATCGAAACAATCGAGCTTGACGTCATCTTCGGCAACAAGTGCAACTTCGCAAAACGAGTCCTCGAGTTCGAAGTGCTCGACTGGCAGTCGCAGTACCACACCATACTCGGGCGACCAGCGTTTGCACAATTCATGGCGGTTCCGCACTATGCATATCTCAAACTCAAGATGCTAGGGCCCGCAGGAGTCATCACATTCAGGGGAAGCTTCATCAAATCGGACCATTGTGATCGCGACTTCCACAAGGCTTTTTCTTCTCTGTAGGTTTCCGCCACGAGGCGGCTGTGAAACGGTGAAACTCCTCCTCTTTTAGGGTTTTTACCCCAGGGGGATAATATAGGACAGAGGGGGCACCGAGGTGGGCCACCAGGCATCCAGGAGGGTGCCTGGTGGGTCCCCTCTGGTCCCTCTTCGGTCTCCTCCGGTGAATCTTCATAAAAACGATCTCTGTCAAATTTCATCGAATTTGGAGTTGATCTGATTCAGCAACTTGATGTCCACTTTTCACCGCTGAATTCTGCTTCTGCTGCTTGGGCACCGGAAAGTTGCAAACTGTGTAAAACAAGCCAAAACAACATAAGAACAATACTTTAAAGTGGAATATATCAATGAATAGGGTTAAATTACAATATAAAATAGTGATGCATTTTGGACGTATCAACTCCGCCAAGCTTAGACCTCTCTTGTCCCCAAGCGATTACTGAGCTCGGCAAACCTGTCCACAAGTTTAGAGAGTGAAGTGTCGGTAAAAGAATACGGACAAGAAGCATCAAGATTTCTCACCGAACTGAAGCATCCTCAACAACAACCTCAACTCATAAGGTCCTTATGAGAAAGTAGTAACAATTATAACAAAGTAGGACCAAGAAAACTCATCAAATCATAGCAAACATAGCTTTGGTCAAGGAACAACTAATAACTTTTACTTTTGCTCTTTCACTTATAAAGGAACCAGTTGAAGCTTTTGAAAGAACATGATATTAGTCAAGAAGTGCACATGTTAACACAAAGGAAGATGTTTGCTTGGCATAAGCCTTGCAAACAACTTACTTATCAAAAGATAATGTCAACAAAGATGTAACATGCTAACTCTCAATGCAGCTTTATATGCAAGAATCTTTATAATCATCAAGTGTCTGTTCTCTCTCAGGAAGTAAGGAATTAGGAAGGACTGACTCAGAACAAAATAAAGGATAAACCCCGTGCAAAAGGGTAAGCAGGGAAAACTCATGTACTATCTCTAGATCAAACAGAATAAAAAAGACTTTGGGAGGTGCATGATCTGTCAACGAATGCTGATAGATAACTCACTCACTTCATGATTTAGACAAGTTTCGAGGAACGGCTCCCATGTGGGGATGATCACATCCCCTTAAATTCCTTTGTTTATCACTCATAACTGGGCGAAGGAACTTGTGTGTTAGTATTTATCTTTTACGAGCTGGGCACTCATGCGAGTCCCTTCTCGTATTAGGGGTTTGGAGATTAGACATGCAATCCCAAGATAAAACTTGTCCAAATTAAGAAGATCATGGGTTACCCACCACTTCCTCATGAGCTGAATCAGAGGCACAAAGCATAAGATTTTGAACATCTAAAGATAGCACATAAATTATATACTTTAGGAGTGGTAGTGGAATACCACGAATAGGAAGGTATGGTGGACTCAAGTGGAAGATGTTGGTTTCAGGGTATGGAAGTACAAGCAGAATTCCGCTTGGTACAGAGTTTTGGCTAGCAAGGCTTTGAGAGACCAGACAATTGATGATGACTTGGATGCAAGCAATATAAAGCATAAACATTAAAACTAGCATGGCACATCAAGTTGTCTTCCTTGTCAACATAACACTTCAAGCATAATAACAAAAAGGTTTTGGCTATGTCCGTGCTTTGAGAAAAACATGCTTGTTGTTATGACCAAAGCTATACTTTCCAAGATTTAAATAAATTTTTTGAAGCCATACCTGATATAAGGCCAATACTCCCCATAAAAATCAGCTCATAATGTCGATTGCGTGAAGAGAATACCGAGTGCAGCGAAGAAACCAATAGACTTCTCATTAATATTCCTTCATAGACGTCTCCACACTCACGGATACAAAACTCTCCACAAAAAAGGAGTGATAGACCTCGATGGAACACCTATTTCATAAAGTAACTTCCCTAGACATGATACGACTCTACTTGACTCCTAAAGACAAAGATAAAGATAAAGATACCGGGCACTCCCCCAAGATTGGAACAAGCTGAGGGGGTGCCATTACCCGAGGAGATTTACTCCTCATTCTTGTTCTTGTTGATCACGTACTCCTTGGCGAAGAGCTTGCAAGGCAAAGGTTCTCCGGTCTCGAAGGACATTCCCGTCTCCAGGATCCTGCACTCAGCACCCAAACCTATGCGTAAGAACTTAACTTCATACAAACAGTTCTGGTTCTGCAGATCATAGATCTGTGCTTGAAGCTCATAAACTTTTTCTTCTAGTGTGGCCAAACTTGACCACATCTCCTTCATCTCCTTCTTGTGGGAAACCTCTATCTCGTTCATGATGTCGAAGTTAGCTTCAACACCACGCTCCACCATCTTCTTGAACTTGAAGACCTCATGTTCCATCTCCTTCAGCCGCTCCTCGGTGCTCCCTCTCTTGACTGGTCCCTTCAGATCTTCATTGTGGAGGACACCATCCTCCACACGAAGGATCTGGGGGTGCTTCCTCACCTCTGCGAGGTAAGGGTTGATGACGTTGACGACGAACTTGTCCTTGGGGGAACTTGGGGAAGCCATGGCACCTAGGTCTGCTGAAAGTTTTTCTGGCAGAAACAGACCGAGAAAGAAAACACGCGAAATCGAGAGATACGGTGTCGGGACTATCCGGGCAAATATATAGCAAAAATTTCCGCAACAGAAGGAAGGTTTCAAGCCAAGGTGGAGTCGGAGTCGGAGTCCGGGGCTCCCAGGAGGTGTCTGGCGCGTCCAGGAGGGGGCACGCCGGGAGCCCTCCTGGGCCCCCTGGAGCTCCTCTCCGGCTCCACTTGGGCTTGGAATTTTCCTAATTTTTCAAAAACTTCTAAAAATAAACTTTTATTGATGTTCGCGATGTTTCCTTACCGTAATACATACGTTTTCTTATTCTGCTCCTGCCGGTGTCTGAAACTGAGCTGCAACATGTTCTTCATGAGATGTTGTGTATATCATATTCACATCCACATTGATAGGATCACCTGCCATGTAATGTTTGAGTCTTTTTCCATTCACAACTTGAGGTTTGGTGCCTTCAAAATTATTAATCTTCATTGCACCGGACCGATATACTTCTTCGATATGAAAAGGTTCTTCCCATCTGGAAAGAAATTTACCTGGAGAAAACCTGAAACGAGATCTAAACAACAAAACTTTATCACCAACATTAAATTCACGTTTCAGAATCCTTTTATCGTGCCACTTCTTTATTTTTTCCTTGAACATTTTAGCACTCTCGTAAGCTTCACTTCTCCACTCATCTAGAGAAGTCAAGTTCATGAGACGCTTTTCATCAGCTAACTTTGGGTCAGCATTCAGTTCTCTGACAGCCCAGAAAGCTTTGTGCTCTAACTCTAATGGCAAATGGAAAGTTTTGCCATAGACCATCTTATACGGAGACATGCCCATGGGGTTCTTGTAAGCAGTTCTATACGCCCACAAAGCATCTCCTAACTTCTTTGACCAGTCCTTCCTAGAACTGTTCACTGTTTTTTGTAAGATCAGCTTGATCTCTCTATTGGTGAGCTCAACTTGCCCACTAGTTTGAGGGTGGTATGGTGATGCAATTCTATGATTGACATCGTACTTGTCTAGAGCTTTCCTAAAAGCTCCATGCGTGAAGTGTGACCCTCCATCTGTCATGAGATACCTCGGTACACCAAACCTGGGGAAAATTACATCCTTGAGCATTTTCAAAGATGTCTTGTGATCAACACTCTCAGTGGGGATTGCCTCAACCCACTTGGTTACATAATCAACAGAAACTAAGATGTGTGTGTACTTGTGTGAAGGAGGAAAAGGACCCATAAAATCAAAACCCCAGCAATCGAAAGGTTCGATTACTAGTGAGTAATTCATAGGCATCTCATTTCTCCTGCTAATATTACCAACTCTCTTACACTTATCACAAGATAGGACATAATTTCTAGCATCCTTAAAGAGAGTAGGCCAATAAAAACCTGATTGGAGAACCTTATGTGCGGTCCTCTCACCGGCATGATGTCCTCCATAGGGACTATCGTGACATTGTCCTTCTGTTCGTGCTCGGGTATACACCTTCTTACGATCCCATCCGCACCTTCTTTATAAAGATGTGAATCATCCCAAAAGTAATGCCTCAAATCCGTGAAGAATTTCTTCCTCTGCTGAAATGTAAAACCTGGAGACAAAAACTTTGCAACGATAAAATTAGCATAATCTGCAAACCAAGGGTTGGAATGAGATTGTACTTTTACAACAGCAAGTTGTTCATCTAGAAAATTGTGTTTGACTGGAATAGGATCGTGCGGAATATCTTCCATCCTTGAAAGGTTGTCCGCCACCGGATTGTCTTCTCCTTTTCTATCGACAATCTGCAAATCAAATTCTTGAAGAAGGAGTACCCACCTTATGGGCCTTGCTTTGGCATCCTTTTTCTTTGATGTCCCTTGGATAGGGCATCCTTTCAATAGCTTCAATCTTTGCCTTGTCCACTTCAATTCCCCTTTCGGAAATGTTGTGACCAAGAACTATACCTTCGTTAACCATGAAATGGCACTTCTCCCAATTAAGCACCAAATTTGTTTCTTCACATCTCTGCAAAACTTTATTAAGATTGTGGAGACAGTGGTCAAAGGAGGTTCCATAGACGGAAAAGTCGTCCATGAAGACCTCCACAATATCCTCACAGAAACCATGGAATATAGCAGACATACACCACTGAAAAGTAGCAGGTGCATTACACAAACCAAAAGGCATACGCCTGTAAGCATAAGTACCGTAAGGACACGTGAAAGTGGTCTTCTCCTGATCCGCGGTGTTAACTTGAATCTGAGAGAAGCCAGAATACCCATCAATATAGCAAAAGTGGGTGTTTTTAGACAGCCGCTCAAGCATCTGAACAATAAATGGCAGAGGATAGTGATCCTTCCGGGTGGCCTTGTTCAACTTCCTGAAATCAATACACATTCTATATCCAATTATAGTCCGCTGAGGTATTAGTTCATTTTTATCATTAGGAACAACAGTCATACCTCCTTTCTTAGGAACACAATGAACTGGACTTACCCACTTACTATCAGCTATGAGATAGATGATACCTGCGGCTAGAAGTTTGAGAACCTCCGTCCTAACCACGTCCTTCATCTTTGGGTTCAACTGTCATTGATGATCAACAACCGGTTTAGCATCTGGCTCGAGATTAATAATTGATACGTGTCAAACGTATCTACTTTTACAAACACTTTTGCTATTGTTTTGGCTTCATTCTTGCATTATTTGAACGAAACTAACCCGTACTGACGTTGTTTTCAGCAGAGCTACCAGTGTTGTTTTTGTTTTGTGCAGGTTTCTGGATATTTAGGTACGCTGGAAAAATCCCAAAAAATATATATAAAAAATCAGCGTTCCGGAAGCTTCCACGAGTCCAAAGGGGGCCACAGGGAAGCCAGGGGGCATCCAGGAGGGTGCCTGGCGCGGCCCAGCCCCTGGCCGCGCCACCTGCCCTCTTGTCTGGGTCCCACACCCCCTGGTGCCCTACTTTGGCCCAATTTATTCTCCCGACGCAGAAACTCCAGAACAGAAGTCGTTTTTCCAATCTACGTCGCGGAGCTGCCGCAACCCTCTGTTCTTCTCTGGGAGAGCTAATCCGGAGGCTGCTTTGGCCTCCGGTGAGGGGAAATCATCGCCATCGTCATCATCATCGCCTCTCCATCACCCCTCCATGACTTCCTCTCTCATGTGTGAGCAATTCCCTGTTGTAGGCAAAGGGGATGGTAGGGATTGGATGATTTAGATCATGGAATAGTACAATCAGATTGTTGGGGGCATGTTGCCTATCATCTACTTGGTGTTTATCATCTCTGTTACAACTTGTTGCTCTTAATGCTTGTCACTTTGGGCCCGAGTGCCATGATTTCAGATCTGGTCACCCTTTTGTTTCTTGAGTTTGTGGTGTTCTTGATCTTATCTATGAGTTGTATGCACCTATTATAGTCCGGAACAGGCGATCCCAATAGTGACAGCTTGTGACACCAAAGGGGATGGACTATAATTTGAGGATTTCGTGTATCCATGAAGTGTTAATGCTTTGTTCCGGTGCTCTTTGACAGGAGTACCTTAATCTCCCTAAGTTCCTTTTGGCCCCGTTTGTAGCGGGAGGGTAGGACAAAAGATGTTGTGCAAAGTTCTTATTGCAAGCACGTACAACTACCCTGGGATACACGCCTGATGTTTGATATTTGCCTAGATGATCCTTTCTTTTCTGTGAGCCTTGCCTGTGTTAGAATATCTATTACATGTTTGTTCTCATCCAAGCAGCGCCCAACCATCCATCTCCCTAGCCTATAGTGTTTTCTTTCCTGTTGGTTACTAGTTGTTTACTTTTGCTGTTTTACTCTTGTTGTTTCACCACCACCATCACCACTATTATCACCACCACTACTACCACCGTATCACAGTTACTACTAATACCTTTTTGCAAGCAAGTGTTTATTTCAGGTGCGGTTGAATTGACAACTCAATTGTCAAAGCCTGTACGTATTCTTTGTGTCCCCAAGTGTCGAATCAATAAATTGGGTTATCTTGCCCGCGAAGACTATCTCGATCCCCTACAGTTGAGGGTTATCAAGTACAGTTTTCTGGCGTCGTTGCCAGGGACCATAGCTTTATTTACAGGTCTACTTGAAGTATTCTACCTGCTGCACGCTATCCACTATGGGTAAGAAAGGAGACCGCAAGGTTCCGATCTTACCATCCCGTACGAGAAGAGGTACTGCTCTTAGCACTAGTGCTAAACTTGATTCACCTTCAGTTATGAGTCAGTTTGATTCACCTCAGTTACATGCTACTTCTGCTGAGTCTGGCAATATGTCAGATACTTTTCATGATGCCTCTACTACCTTTGAGACTACAAGTTCGCTTGGTTCTTTTATTGAAGAACAGATTGCTGTTGCTGCCCGATTCTCGGGTGTTGAAATTCCTGTTACCCAAACACCTATTGGAAAAACTCATAACTTTGTTGGCCTTAAGGAGAAACTCCTTGAGGATGATTATATTACACTTGATGATGATTTTTGCAGGGATCTTAATGAATGTGCTCATTCCGACCCTGCTACTATAAAGAAGTTACTAGCAAAGCACTCCCTGAAGAACAAGTTTACTCCTGATCCTACTTTTGCTACGTCTCCTATATGCATCACTGATCCTGATTATGATTTCTCTGTTGATTTTTCACTTATATCCACAGTTGAAGCTGATCCCTTTTATGGCAAAGAAAATGATGATGCTATCGAGCACCTGACCAAACTCACTGAGTTGGGTGGCTTGTTTACTACCGATGAAAGGATCCGGAACTTTTATGTGACCAAGCTTCTTCCTTTTTCCTTGAAAGGAGATGCTAGAGCATGGTATGATGCATTACCATGCGGTTCCATTCAAAGTCCTCAAGATATGGCTATATCTTTCGTTGATAAGTATTTTCCTGCTCATATGCAACATGCTGCTTTGCAAAGAATTTATAACTTTAAACAGTTGCAGGATGAGCATCTCCCTAAAGCTTGGGGGAGATTTTGCAGTTTGCTGAAGGCTAGACCTGGACATGAGATCCCTAAGAATGAATTACTTGATATATTTTATGCTGGTCTAACCGATGGGTCTAAATCCTATCTAGATAGTTGTGTTGGTTGTGTTTTCAGGCAAAGAACACCGGACGATGCGGAAGAATTGATGGGCAAGATTGCCAAAAACCATGAAGATTGGTCTGTGCCTGAACCACCTCCACCACCAAAGAAGAGGGGCATGCTTGTCCTAAGCCCCGAAGATATGCAAGAAGCAAAGAAGTCTATAAAAGAGAAAGGTATTAAAGCTAAAGACGTGAAGAATCTACCCCCAATTGAGAAGCTGTGTGAGCCTACCACTCACCCACCTATGGTAGAGGTACACTCTCTTTTAGATTTCAATGCAAGTGACATCCCTAAAGGTAAACCTCCTGACCAATGTTTAGATGAGCTTGATAATTTTATTATGAAGCAGAGTCACTTCAATGATAAGATACAAGGTCAGTTGCATGATAATACTCTTGCTATCAAAAGTTTGCTTGATGTTCTAGGAAGAACAGTTAATGATGTTAAATGTCTTGTGAAGCATTGTCATATGGTCAAACTCAGCTTGAACAAATTTCTAATGTGCAAAAAGATTTGCTTGCTAATAATGCCAAACAGGACAATTTACAGGCTTATGGTATAAAGACCCGGGGTGTAACACACACCTAGGACCCTCTCTACCCAGAAGGGCATCCGAAGAGGATCGAGCAAGATTCTCAAGTGCAGGAAGAAGAAATTGTTAGCTCTACAAAGAAGAAAAAGAAACACAAGGAAGCTGACAATTCAAATGATCCAATAGAAGAAGAAGAACAAGCTTTTTATCCAAAAAGCATATCTACCTCCGATGCTGAAACTGAAGACGGTGCTGAACCTGAAAAAGATGCTGAAAAGAATGATCCACCTGAGGTTCGAGAAGAAGAAGCACCAGATAAGCGCAAGAATTATACTAGAGAAGACTTTCTTGCAAGGAGACATGGGAAGGAACGACAACCATGGGTACTGAAACCCATGCCTTTCCCAAGCAAGTCCGTCAAAACCAAAGAAGAAGAGCACTACAACAAGTTTTGTGAGTGGATGAAACATCTTTTTCTTCAAATCCCTTTGACTGATGCTATTAAGTTACCTCCTTACTCTAAATATATGAAAGATATACTTGCTAACTACTCTTTCAGTGGCAAGATTCCTGAGAAGCTTGGTGATCCAGGTATACCCACCATTCCTTGCTCCATAAAAAATTATTATGTTAGAACTGCTTTATGTGATCTTGGTGTCGGAGTGAGTGTTATGCCCTTTTCTCTCTACAAAAGACTTTGTTTAGAGAAACTAATTCCTACAGATATCTCTCTCCAGATGGCCGACAAGTCCACGGCCGTCCCGATCGGTATTTGTGAGAATGTTCCTGTTGAAGTCGCCAATTTCTTAATATTTACTGATTTTGTTGTGCTTGACATGCCCGAGGATGGGAGCATGCCCATTATCCTTGGTAGACCTTTCATTAACACCGCAGGTGCTGTTATTGATTGCAATAAAGGGAAGGTTACCTTCAACGTGAATGACAAAGAACACACGGTGTATTTTCCGAAGAAGATCGACAAAAGGCATGGCCTTAACTCCATTGAGAATATCGAGACCGTGAAGATTGGAGAATGGGATTATCCACTACATGTATACCATAAATACAAGACACTTATGGTGGGGACAATGTCCATTAAAGTGAGAGTGCGATGATCACTTCATAAGAGGCGAAACTTTCTGCGCTATATACCACAGGTTTGTTGGTAAGACTTGATCAACCTTGCTAACTAGCATGTTTTATATAGGTAAAAAGTTGAGCTTGTTATGTTTTCATTTCCTTTAGCTTTTATTCTCCTTGCTGTACCCAAGTTTTTGTGCTTAAAGCTTCACTTGTTCTAACTTTTGTCTCAAGTTCACGAAAGTTTTTGCAGCTTTTTGAACTTTGAAAAATTCTCTACAGTAAAGTTGCCCAGAAAATTCCAGAAAAATCAAAATCAAAATTTCCAGGTAAAAAGCCATCAGGAGGCACCTGAGACTGACCAGGGGGGTCCACCCCTGGCCCAAGAGGCCAGGTGGCGCGGCCCAGCTCCTGGCCGCGACACCCACCCCCTGCTGGCAACTCTTCTTCCACTCTCTCTCTCTCTTTTAACCCAAAAACTCGTGTTCTTGCTCTGGTTTCGTGTTCTTGTTGTTCTTGAGCACGGAACTTCGATCTCCCTCTACAGCCACTCATTTGAGCTGAAGTTTGGAACAAATACTCTCTAGTATGTGACTCCCTCACCCCTCCAATTAGTTTTCTAATTGTTGGCTTCATTAGTGAGTATTTAGTGGTTCTTCGTGTTGTTTAGTTGAGCTTAAATGTTTATGTAGAAATTTATTTTTCAAGTTTTGGTTCTATTTTGAGCCTTGGTAAAGTAAGTAGAATGTTTTAACCAAACTAGTTTTGCTTAAATCTTGTTCTTGTGAATTGTTAAAAATTTCAGAAATGGAGAGGCTAGGAAAGTGGCTTGGGAAGAAGAAACCCGAGCGCTCTAGCCGTGTTACGCGTTCCGCAGCTTCACCTTCGACCACGAGGGTGAGCTACAATGAAGATATCGTACCCATAGAGATGTTGGACGCGTCACCCGCAAGAGCCATGGCATTTCCATGCGAAGATTTCATGGAGGATGCCAGCATACGAGAAGAGTTCTATGCTCTGTGTGCCAATGCAGGTTTGACACGGCTTGTTACGAGCCGTGTACCATAGTATGAGATACTCAGCGCTATTTTTGTTAACAGTTTCAGATTTTATTCTGACAATGATACTGTGGTGCTTTGACTTTATGAAAGATTGCTGACCATGCCTACGAGTACATTTTGTGAAGCTTTAGGTTTGCCAGGCTTGGTCGAGAAGAAGAAGAGGAAAAATGTCCAAACTGTTGCACTCAACACCCTCCTCGACTCGTTCTGTAACACTGAAGTGAGGGCATCCAACCGTTAGAAGATTTCCAACATTATGTTCCCTCACCTCAGGTATTTCGCCTATTGTATTGCTAGAGGAGTGTTGGCTCGAGACAACACGAGCAACACTTCTACGCCTGATACTGCTATCATGGCGAATGCCCTCTCAGGGAAGCACGAGTATCATGTGGGTTCGCTTATTGCGAAACGCCTTGCTACTAATCGTAACAAGGGGGACCTCTTTGGTGGCGTCTATGACACACTTCTTTTGAAGTTTCTCCAAGGAGAACCGCGCCCAGATGATACAGTCTTTCCTTTTGTAAGCCTTGACTTGGCTGCCATGAAGAGGCATTTCTTTGTTACTAAGACCTCTGACTGCTATACACTTGATTATATTTTGCGGTTTAAAGACGGTGTGGCACGCACTGTCCGTCTACCTGCACCACTTGTGTTTGATTTTTCTCGCAGGAAGGATTTCGTTTTTCCGTGGCCGAGTTTGATGAGATCACGGGGAGATAACAGTTTCACGACCCCATGGAGGGGGTCGAGCCAGACGAGGAGGAGCGCGTCGTGTATCCTCCCATTCAGGAGGAGACCGTCACCCCCTGGGGTGAAGGGTCTTCCTCTGGATGGGGGCGGGACCTTCCTCTTCCACGTGGGAGGATCCGAGGACTTCAGTGTACGCACCGGAGGGCTCATACAACCCTTGGGCTTACCATTAACCCCGAGCAGGAGGCTCCTCGGGACCGCAGTAGACGAGCCCAACTTAGGCCAAAAGCCTAAGCTTGGGGGAGTACATGCTCTCCTCCCCTTTCCATTGTATCTACCGTTGGTTCGCTTTTATCTTTTTGCAAGTTTTTGCCTGTTCTTTTTTTTCTTTTAGTTTGCAAAAACACAAAAAGATTTCGCCTTTCTTTTGCTTTCGTTAAACCTTAAAAAACCCAAAAAATATATGTTTCCTTTGCTCTTTAGTTTGCCTTGTTTCAGAGTTCAGCTCGAGTCCGTGATGATTATAATTTCCTACGTTCGATCGTGCAAGTGACAAGGCAGTAATAACGAAGATCGATGGAAGGGATGCAACAAGGAAAGCCGGTATGAACTCTTTTTGTTTCTACTTTTGTACATATGCCTGTACTTATGATTAGAGACCAGCTTGTAGCGACATAGTGCTATGTTTACAATGCTTTCCCAGAGGTTCATCCTTTCTTTGTGGTTAGTCTCAAATAGCTAGAGTTTATAATGTGTTGCTTGAAATGATTGACATGCATTGCATTGTTCATGATGTGGCATATTGAAGTGGTATTTCCCTCCGGGGTATTCTTGGATTGACTCGGCACATGTTCACGCATGTTAAGACTAAAAATTCTGTTCTTCCTTGATGATCTTTTTACTTTAGAGTGAGCTATATCACTTTCATGCCCGATTCAATGTTGCTTTGTCGCTCTGCATGATTATGACTGTTATGCTCTCTAGTTGGTCGCTTTCCCGTCTTTTGCTAGCCTTCCTCCAGCACCAAGCGTAATTCTTCTTGTGCTTCCACAATCACCTCTCTAAACCCAGTTGTTCCATTTGAGTCCACCATACCTACCTATATGTGGTACGCCACTCCTAACTTAGACTTTCTTGTGTCATCTCGAAATTTATTCAAAAGCTTCCCTTTTGTAACCGTACAAGCTCATGGTGCGGTGAGGGAAAAATCAGTATCTTTCATGCCAAAAATATTTTGACTGAAGTTTTAACTAGTCAATAAAAAAAATATGAGTTACACCTCCCCCATACTTGATGATGGAGTGAAATGGACCAAATGTTGCTTATGATAGATGGAACGATATCATCCTTCCATCCTTGAGGCAAAATAAAAGGTTCCATAGACCATCAAAGGATTTATGGATAAGGGAACATGTGTAAGAAAAAGGCATTAATATGGTTGGCATGGGAGATATTGAGAGACCTTTACCGTTCACCGTTGACTGGAAAGTTGCACTTCTCAAAAGAGTTTTATCTCTGTTTTCAAAACCAAGAGCTCTGGCACATGTTTAGTCTTTGCTTCTTTTCACGGGTTTTCAACCTTGCCATCAAAAGCCACGGTTCGAGAGTCTCCACCTTCCTTTCTCCAAAGCACCAACTATGAGAGCATAATTGTCATTCTTAGTGTAACATGCATTGTCCCAAAGTATCACATTGTCTTCTGCATGCTTGTGATGTTTCTTACTTTGAGTTCTGAGTTCTAGTCTCCTTTAAAACTCCGGAGGAGTTTCTGCATTTATGTTTTGCTTCACTCATGGAGGCTACCGAGATACCACTCTGATATGTTCATGATATGTGCATTGTGATCTTAAATTGATTCTCAGCAGCATATTATTTAACTTTTGTTTGTTTGTGACTGATTACATGAAAGAAGGATTGCTTCGTGCATTGTCCTGGTAGCATGGTGTCAAAACTTGCTAAACTCTTTCGTAGTACATGCTTATATACATCTAATGAAGCAAAAGAGTTTGTCAAAGTTTTCTTTGTCGCGTCCAGTTCGTTGAACTGAATTGCTTGAGGACAAGCAATAGCTAAGCTTGGGGGAGTTGACACGTCTCAAACGTATCTACTTTTCCAAACACTTTTTCTATTGTTTTGGCTTCATTCTTGCATGATTTGAACGAAACTAACCCAGACTGACGCTGTTTTCAGCAGAGCTACCAGTGTTGTTTTCTTTTGTGTAGGTTTCTGGATATTTAGGTACGCTGAAAAATCCCAAAAATATATATAAAAAATCAGCGTTCCGAAATCTTCCGCGAGTCCAAAGGGGGGCCACAGGGCAGCCAGGGGGCATCCAGGAGGGTGCCTGGCGCGACCCAGCCCCTGGCCACGCCACCTGCCCTCCTGGCTGGGTCCCACACCCCCTGGTGCCCTACTTTGGTCCTATTTATTCTCCCGACGCAGAAACCCCAGAACAGAAGTCGCTTTTCCAATCTACGTCGCGGAGCCGCCGCAACCCTCTGTTCTTCTCCGGCAGAGCTAATCTGGAGGCTGCTTTGGCCTCCAGTGAGGGGAAATCATCGACATCGTCATCATCATCGCCTCTCCATCACCCCTCCATGACTTCCTCTCTCATGTGTGAGTAATTCCCTGCTGTAGGCAAAGGGGATGGTAGGGATTGGATGAGTTAGATCATGTAATAGTTCAATCAGATTGTTGGGAGCATGTTGCCTATCGTCTATTTGGTGTTTATCATCTCTGTTACAACTTGTTTCTATTAATGCTTGTCACTTTGGGCCCGAGTGCCATGATTTCAGATCTGATCACCCTTTTGTTTCTTGAGTTTGTGGTGTTCTTGATCTTATCTATGAGTTGTATGCACCTATAATAGTCCGGAACCTGCGATCCCAATGGTGACATCTTGGGACACCAAAGGGGATGGACTATAATTTGAGGATTCCGTGTATCCATGAAGTGTTAATGCTTTGTTCCGGTGCTCTTTGACACGAGTACCTTAATCTCCCTAAGTTCCTTTTGGCCCCGTTTGTAGCGGGAGGGTAGGACAAAAGATGTTGTGCAAAGTTCTTATTGCGAGCACGTACAACTACCCTGGGATACACGCCTGATGTTTGATATTTTCCTAGATGATCCTTTCTTTTCTGTGAGCCTTGCCCGTGTTTGAATCTATTACATGTTTGTTCTCATCCAAGCAGCGCCCAACCATCCATCTCCCTAGCCTACAGTGTTTTCTTTCCTGTTGGTTACTAGTTGTTTACTTTTGCTGTTTTACTCTTGCTGTTTCACCACCACCATCACCACTACTACCCCCTTATCACAGTTGCTACTAATACCTTTGTGCAAGCAAGTGTTTATTTCAGGTGCGGTTGAATTGACAACTCAATTGTCAAAGCCTGTACGTATTTTTTGTGTCCCCAAGTGTCGAATCAATAAATTGGGTTATCTTGCCCGCGAAGACTATCTCGATCCCCTACAGTTGAGGGTTATCAATAGTATGTTGGCAATTGGATGGACTGATACCCTTGAGATCATCAAGAGTATAGCCAATAACACCTCGGTGTTTGCGGAGTGTCTCCAATAATCGCTCTTCTTCATACCCTGAAAGGTTAGAATTGATAATAACAGGATATACTTTCTTTTCATCTAAATAAGCGTACTTGAACGTATCGGGAAGTGGTTTTAGATCAAACACTGGGTCTTCTTTTGGTTGCGAGAGGATTCCTAAAGGTTCAACCGGGAGGTTGTGCTTCAGGATAGTAGGTTGTCTGAAGAATATGTCTTGTAGCTCAGTCCTTTCCTGCATACGCATGTCATTCTCGTGGTCTTCCATAAATTGCTGCAAAGTGTCGTCAGGAGGAATAGCGATAGAAGCAATTTCTTCAATAATTTTGTCATTACTAGACAAATCAGTACCACGAGGCTGCTTAGAAAACTTAGAAAAATTAAATTCATACGGCTCACCGTTGAATTCAACAGAAACTTTACATTTCTTTCAATCAATTATAGCTCCACAAGTGTTGAGGAAGGGCCTACCAAAGATAATAGGGCAAAAACTATCTTGCACTGAACCAAGTGCAAGAAAGTCAGTAGGATATTTTACCTTCCCGCAGAGTACTTCAACGTCTCTCACAATCCCGATCAGAGAGATTGTTTGTTTATTTGCAAGATGAATCGTGACATCTATGTCTTCAATCTCACACAGCTGAATCTCGTGCATGATCTCTTCATAAAGTGAGAAGGGAATAGCGCTAACACTGGATCCCAAATCACATAGCCCATAGTAGTTATACTCTCCTATTTTGACAGATACAACAAGTGTACCTGAAATTGGGCCTTTGTTCTTGGCTGTGACAATGTTAGTGGAAACAGCACAAAAACTAATAGTAGATTTTTCAATATCACTGGTTACCAGATCCTTAACCATTGCAAGTTGAGGCTTGACCTTGACCAGGTCCTCAGGTTCATCAGTGGTCCTTCCATTTTTTTATAATACCTGTAACAAAAGAGTGTTCCTTTATCCTTGAGGGATAAGGAGGTCGTTCATACAAAACTGTAGGTAAAATAGGATCAGTAACATTAATCTCAGTAGGTGGCTCCTTTAAAGGTTTATGATGTTGACTCTCCTTCTTCTTAGAAGAATCAACATGAGAAGCAAAGTCCTTGCAAAAGTCAATCATTAGCTGGGAATCAAGACCAATTTTAGAGCAAAAGGTATTAAAGTAATCAGTCTTCACATAACTCTCAATGTAGTCATGATCATAGTTTATAGCGGGTTCAATACCTTTATCAATTTCCCAGTCTTCAGTATTCTTCTGGATCCTTTCAATAAGATCCCATTTTTCTTCTATACTTCTGGTTTGGAATACCCCGATAGAGGAGGCATCCAACATCTCCTTATCCTGACGAGAAAGCCTGGCATAAAAATTTGTAAGTATAATTTCCTTGGGGAGCTCATGGTTGGGACATTTGAGCATCAGGGACTTCAGTCTCCCCCAAGCTTGAGCGATGCTCTCTCCGTCGCGACACCAAAAGTTGTAGATGTAGTTTCTATCTTGGTGAATTTCACGAAGAGGATAAAACTTTGCATAAAAGAGAGACATAAGCTCTGGCCATTCAAGCAAATCAGAGTTATCGAGTAGCTTATATCAATCTGAAGCTTTATCTTTAGGTGATACGGAGAATAATTTCTTCATGACGAACTCCACCGTTACACCTGCAAGCTTAAATAAAGAAAATAATTGTGACAAATATAGCAGGTGTTCTCCCGGATGTCCTTCTCCTGTATAATGATTAGCCAAGACACAATCAATAATACCAGTTGGTATTTTATAGGGCACAATTTCAGTAAGGGTAGGAGTGAACACCACAGTTGTGGGGCGGCTCCTCATCAGCAATGAACCAACAGTAAAGGGGTCCATAAGGACTGAGGGTAGCAACAGCAAAAATAAAAACAGCAACACAAAGTAAAGGTTTCCTTACCGGATTCACTTACCAATAGCGCTACACTCCCAGGTAACGGCGCCAGAAAAGCTCGTTGATGGCGGTGAAGTTGATAGGTTTAGTTGGGGTGCCTCCCCCGTCAACCGCGCCAATAAACGATTCTTGATAACCCACAAGTCTAGGGGGTCAATTGTAGCTTTTAGATAAATAAGGAGTCGATCTCACGAGGAGCAGAAGGTATTGACAAGTGATTCTGGATAAGGAAAAGGCTGCAAACACTAAAAGATAAATATTTAGGGGTTTTTGGTTTAAGCAACAGAAAGATAAAAGACAAGCAAAATAAATAGGGAAACTGAGGAGTAGCAAGTGGCCCAATCATTTCACAAGGATAAGCCTATGAACTGAACTTATAAGAGCTAAAGCGTTCTCGAGGGCACACGGGAGAGATAGTCATGTGCTTTCGCCATATTCCGTATCGGCACTGTGTGTTGTGTTGATAAGTGTTGAGTGAGTGGATCAATGCTAGTACACCTTTTAGACTAAGATAAGTGTACTCTTATGATTACACACCTTGCAAGCATACGCAAATACAAGGTAGTAATTAAGGCATAAGCCAAACCACAGCATTACGATCGAGGATCCATAACTCCCTTGTGCAAAAGTATGAGAACTGGGGTTCAGGTTTCTGTCACTCCGGCAACCCACCATAAGCATCCTTTATGCACAATGTATTCCCCTAGGTCCTTAATAAGTCGAAGTGTTGAGTATTCGACTCACACAACACCACTAGGAAAATAACAACACAACTTAAATATCAAACAACACATAATACTTCAACATCATATGACTACTAACAAATAGACTTCTCCCATGCCCTCAAGAACTAAAGTAACTACTCACAAGACATAAAAGAGATCATGATCAGTGGGGATAAATAGATGGTAAAAAATTTGGACACAATGATAATTCTCCAACAAACCTCAATAGCATTCATCACACGGTAGTAATCAACACCGGTAGAGTAGAGAGGATAGATAGTACGGATTACAACACAAGATAAACTTTTGAGGTGAGATTGGATGGAGGCGGAGATAGTGCTGATGTTGGGGATGATGTTGATGATGATCTCGATGATGCCCGTGACGACGATGATGACGATGGCGACGATCTCCCCTTCCAGGAGGCGATCTCCCTGGAGGAATCTGCCCGCCGGAGATGGATTTTTCTTCTCTGTAGGTTTCCGCCACGAGGCAGCGGCGAAACGGAGAAACTCCTCCTCTTTTAGGGTTTTTACCCCAGGGCATAATATAGGCCAGAGGGGGCACCGAGGTGGGCCACCACGCATTCAGGAGGGTGCCTGGTGGGTCCTTCTTCGGTCTCCTCCGGTGAATCTTCATAAAAACGATCTCCGTAAAATTTCATCGAATTTGGAGTTGATCTGATTCAGCAACTTGATGTCCACTTTTCACCGCTGAATTCTTCTTCTGCTGCTTCGGCACTGGAAAGTTGCAAACTGTGTAAAACAAGCCAAAACAACATAAGAACAATACTTTAAAGTGGAATATCTCAATGAATAGGGTTAAATTACAATATAAAATAGTGATGCATTTTGGACGTATCATCATCCATTGCATGAGTGCTCAAAATATCAAAAAGGAGTGGATCAAATTGACTTGTACCTGGCTAGTGGTCTGGGGACGAGTCAAGATAAGATTCCAAAGAAAATCAAGTGTGAAACTTTAGTAGATTGAGTTCTCAACTTTTATATTTTTTTCTCGTATTCCCATCTCCCCCTTCTTGCACGCAAACACCATCTGGAGACATTCAAGTCACGAACAGCGAGAGCTCTTGCACCTTTATGTTCTTATGTTGCTTGTTTTAATGCTAATATAGACTCTTCCTGTTATGACTTGAATTAAATTACATACCTTGATTGCTTTACTTTCAAAGTTATTATATGGTTGGTAGCATGTCGCCACAGAAATTATGCTTGTTGTCATTTACCTACTCGAGGACGAGTAGGAATTAAGCTTGGGGATGTTGATACGTCCCAAACATATCTATAATTTATGCTTGCTCCATGCATGTTTTGTGTGATATTCCTATGATCTAGATACACTTTCATACACTTTTGATCATATTTGGACTAACTTATGAACTCAGTGCACCCCAGTGTCAGTTCCTGTTTTCTGCTGTTTTTCAATTTCAGGTTTTCCCCATATTAAAAGTGCTCCAAAAATTCAGGAAAATCAGATAAAAAATCAGCGCATAAGAACCTTTCGGAAACAACTGGGTGGGGTCAGAGGGCCACCACCAGGGGCCCAGGAGCCCTGGTGGCGCTCCCTAGGTGGCCCCCCTGGCTGTCCCCCTTCGCCTATTTATTCTCCATGATGGGATTCTTCCGAAGACAGAACCCTTTTTCGCGATCTTGCCTCTGTTCCGCCATTGTCGCGCTTCCAAGATCGGGAGCGCCAGCAGACCTCTTCCCGGCACCCTGCAGGAGGGGGGATTGAACTTCGGGAGCTTCCCCTCCACCATGGACGCTTCCCGGATGACCCGTGAGTAGTCTACCTTGGACCATGGGTCCGTGATCAGTAGTTATGTTATGTTCTCCTCCCCTCTTTGTTCTTAATGGATTAGACCTCGTGAGCTTCCCTACATGATCGAGGCCCATATGTAATTCTTTCTGCTGTTGCTATGCTGAGTTTGCTGGGATCTGATGGATTATGAAACTATGTTCAGTTTGTGATAGAGTAATATATTTGGTTCTTATCTTTTATATTTTTGTTCCTAAGTAATTCTTTCATGTTCTCTGTTGTTGTTTATTAATTTGTACAAGTAGTAGGTAGTGACCCCAAGAGGGAACGTTATGCTCGATTGTGGGTTCATGGCCCCTGATGACACGATTGAGTGACAGAAACATGAGTCTAGGGGATGTGTTGTTGCCACAAGGGGGAAAACAATGGTTCTTGTGACCGCGGTTGCAAGGATTGTTTACTTTACGCAGAGTGTGTTTAATGCAGTTGTCTGTTGCTTTGGGTTTACACTTTGGGTGGGGCTCGCAACTTAATACCAGCGAGATGTTCTGGATAGATATGTCAAGGTGGATGATTAGTAGTAGATGCAATTGGATTTCAGTCTACGTATTTTGGCGTACCGCCCATGCTTTTGAGCCTCTTCCTTTCTTTGTAGAATAGTTAGCATTGCGGTGCGTTTTTAATCCTGTCAATTGCCCAGCTGTGATATGTTTACCTCGCATAGCAGTTTTATCTTCTTTTGGGAGAGAGACATCACTAGTGAACATCACGGGACCCCGATCCATATTCTCCTCACTGTTTACACGCTCAATTTATTTCCTGCTTTTACTTTCAGCTGATATCACCATTATCATTATCCCTTGTGTTTGATCCTTTGTGAACAACAAGACCAGAGAGATCGACAACCTCTCTGAACTTCGTTGGGACCAAATTTATTTGTGTCTGTGTGCAGGTCCACATCAACCGCTAAATTTCTAGCATCGTTGTCACCTAGTTTGCCGCTTTAGGAGTCCTACGGGGGAAAAACCCTATCCTCCACATAGGGGAAATTTGCTGCTATCCTACATCTCACCTTCCACTTGGGGTAACCAACGAAGGACGAGAAGCCATTATCAATGGTATATATATATGAGATAATTTCATTCCACATACATAAACTTGACAAGTGGGATCAGTTTGATACAAAAACTTTAAAAACACACATCTCAACTACACAAACTTGGCCTCCATGTTCATTTGAGGTACAAATCGCCTCCAAGCCGACATGTGGATGTAAGCTAGGAAGTAGACACACACACAATTATCAGTATTTTTACGAAAAGTTCCTCACAATGCACTCAAATTTTAAGTTTGACTCCCAGTCCAAGACACTCCTTCCCCTTCCTTTTTAAATGAAAAAGCAGGTTGGTAACAATCAGGAAAAAATGATATACAGACATAAGTGTTTATCTCATTTTTGTACAAAAATACTCGGTCGTGAAAAAAAAAATTTACAATGAACAGTAAATTAATATAAAAGTAACATCAGACAATAAAATAACATCATTAAAATACCCAGTTTAAACAACCTATTGATGTTCTCCCATCAGGCAGCCAAAAAATAACATATTTCTTCGGTTATTTCTGCATGTTGTGATCACCTAGTTCCTCATGTCCGACGTAATCTCGATTTGTACGGTCCCACAAAAAATAGCATTCCACTCAATGTGAATTGAAAAGAGATCTTCATCACCACCTACATTGTACAAGAAAACATGAAAATTAACTATAAAACTTTGCAAAGTTTACAAACATATAGGTGCCTTCTAATAAAATAATCAAGAGTAAAGATTTGGTATTCACTGAGTGTGGTGCAACAAACATTAGATGGTACTACTTTTGGCACGATTGATGGGTGTGCAGTGCGAGCTGCCGGTGTGGATATCAGTATGGTGCAGGGCATCAAAGTTTGCATGCCGCGGTTCAGGGGATACAAAGTTATCTTTCTATTCATGATGTCAACGTACACGACTCCATTGATTCGTTTATTACTCTTTTCACTGAAACTATGATTCAAGAAGAGAAGTCGTCAAATGAAATCAACCGTAGAAAAAAAACAACCAAGAAATTTTTAATTAGATCAATGACCATAAAGCCTACCAAAACCACATTAAACTCCTATGCAAATAAACAACAAGAAGATTCTCTACGATGTCGAGGTGATTACCGTAATCAAATGGGGATCACGACTATTGTGTCAGTAGACGAGCACCAGCGCCATGGCTCGTCAGCGAGTATGTGGAGATCAATGTCAAGTTCGGTTGGGAGCAAACAAATCGTCCCACACCTTTTTTTACTGGAATCGAATATTTAAGCGGCAGTAGATGAGTTTTTGCTAAATTTACCTTGTTTCACACAAGAATATTGGTTTGCATTTTGTAGCCTAGTGAGGGGGACATTGCAAAACTTAAGAGCGATTCAGCGTACGCTTTATGCCCATTGCCCAGCTAGCATCCACGTGTCATCATAAGAGTGGTTTATACCTCCAATAATCATCAAAGCCAAGTTTTTGTACCTCCACCGCAAGTTTTCAAAGTTGTTGTACTAAACTGAACCCACCTGCCAAGTTCTTGTAGCTGGAGCACCATTACCTCATTATTATATATAGATGCTCAGCTTGCCATGTATTGCTCAATTTGTGCCTAGTGCTTAATGTTCTTACCATATTGTTATATATAGAGATAATTTCATTCCACATACATAAACTTGACAAGTGGGATCAGTTTGATAAAAAACTTTAAAAACACGCATCTCAACTACACAAACTTGGCCTCCATGTTCATTTGAGGTACAAATCGCCTCCAAGCCGACATGTGGATGTAAGCTAGGAAGTAGACACACACACACAATTATCAGTATTTTTACGAAAAGCTCCTCACAATGCACTCAAATTTTAAGTTTGACTCCCAGTCCAAGACACTCTTTCCCCTTCCTTTTTAAATGAAAAAGCAGGTTGGTAACAATCAGAATAAAATGATATACAGACATAAGTGTTTATCTCATTTTTGTACAAAAATACTCGGTCGTGAAAAAAAATATTTACAATGAACAGTAAATTAATATAAAAGTAACATCAGACAATAAAATAACATCATTAAAATACCCAGTTTAAACAACATATTGATGTGCTCCCATCAGGCAGCCAAAAAATAACATATTTCTTCAGTTATTTCTGCATGTTGTGATCACCTAGTTCCTCATGTCCGACGTAATCTCGATTTGTACGGTTCCACAAAAAATAGCATTCCACTCAATGTGAATTGAAAAGCGATCTTCATCACCACCTACATTGTACAAGCAAACATGAAAATTAACTATAAAACTTTGCAAAGTTTACAAACATATAGGGGCCTTCTAATAAAAGAATCAAGAGTAAAGATTTGGTGTTCACTGAGTGTGGTGCAACAAACATTAGATGGTACTACTTTTGGCAAGATTGATGGGTGTGCAGTGCGAGCTGCCGGTGTGGATATCAGTATGGTGCAGGGCATCAGAGTTTTCATGCCGCGGTTCAGGGGATACAAAGTTATCTTTCTATTCATGATGTCAACGTACACGACTCCATTGATTCGTTTATTACTCTTTTCACTGAAACTATGATTCAAGAAGAGAAGTCGTCAAATGAAATCAACCGTAGAAAAAAAACAACCAAGAAATTTTTAATTAGATCAATGACCATAAAGCCTACCAAAACCACATTAAACTCATATGCAAATAAACAACAAGAAGATTCTCTACGATGTCGAGGTGATTACCGTAATCAAATGGGGATCGCGACTATTGTGTCAGTAGACGAGCACCAGCGCCATGGCTCGTCAGCGAGTATGTGGAGATCAATGTCAAGTTCGGTTGGGAGCAAACAAATCGTCCCACACCTTTTTTACAGGAATCGAATATTTAAGCGGCGGTAGATGAGTTTTTGCTAAATTTACCTTGTTTCACACAAGAATATTGGTTTGCATTTTGTAGCCTAGTGAGGGGGACATTGCAAAACTTAAGAGCGATTCAGCGTACGCTTTATGCCCATTGCCCAGCTAGCATCCACGTGTCATCATAAGAGTGGTTTATACCTCCAATAATCATCAAAACCAAGTTTTTGTACCTCCACCGCAAGTTTTCAAAGTTGTTGTACTAAACTGAACCCACCTGCCAAGTTCTTGTAGATGGAGCACCATTACCTCATTATTATATATAGATGCTCAGCTTGCCATGTATTGCTCAATTTGTGCCTAGTAATTAATGTTCTTACCATATTATTATATATAGAGATAATTTCATTCCACATACATAAACTTGACAAGTGGGATCAGTTTGATACAAAAACTTTAAAAACACGCATCTCAACTACACAAACTTGGCATCCATGTTCATTTGAGGTAAAAATCGCCTCCAAGCCGACATGTGGATGTAAGCTAGGAAGTAGACACACACAATTATCAATATTTTTACGAAAAGCCCCTCACAATGCACTCAAATTTTAAGTTTGACTCCCAGTCCAAGACACTCTTTCCCCTTCCTTTATAAATGAAAAAGCAGGTTGGTAACAATCAGGAAAAAATGATATACAGACATAAGTGTTTATCTCATTTTTGTACAAAAATACTCGGTCGTGAAAAAAAATTATTTACAATGAACAGTAAATTAATATAAAAGTAACATTAGACAATAAAATAACATCATTAAAATACCCAGTTTAAACAACATATTGATGTTCTCCCATCAGGCAGCCAAAAAATAACATATTTCTTCAAATATTTCTGCATGTTGTGATCACCTAGTTCCTCATGTCCGACGTAATCTCGATTTGTACGGTCCCACAAAAAATAGCATTCCACTCAATGTGAATTGAAAAGAGATCTTCAACACCACCTACATTGTACAAGAAAAGATGAAAATTAACTATAAAACTTTGCAAAGTTTACAAACATATAGGGGCCTTCTAATAAAATAATCAAGAGTAAAGATTTGGTGTTCACTGAGTGTGGTGCAACAAACATTAGATGGTACTACTTTTGGCAAGATTGATGGGTGTGCAGTGCGAGCTGCCGGTGTGGATATCAGTATGGTGCAGGGCATCAGAGTTTGCATGCCGCGGTTCAGGGGATACAAAGTTATCTTTCTATTCATGATGTCAACGTACACGACTCCATTGATTCGTTTATTACTCTTTTCACTGAAACTATGATTCAAGAAGAGAAGTCGTCAAATGAAATCAACCGTAGAAAAAAAATAACCAAGAAATTTTTAATTAGATCAATGACCATAAAGCCTACCAAAACCACATTAAACTCCTATGCAAATAAACAACAAGAAGATTCTCTACGATGTCGAGGTGATTACCGTAATCAAATGGGGATCGCGACTATTGTGTCAGTAGACGAGCACCAGCGCCATGGCTCGTCAGCGAGTATGTGGAGATCAATGTCAAGTTCGGTTGGGAGCAAACAAATCGTCCCACACCTTTTTTACTGGAATCGAATATTTAAGCGGCGGTAGATGAGTTTTTGCTAAATTTACCTTGTTTCACACAAGAATATTGGTTTGCATTTTGTAGCCTAGTGAGGGGGACATTGCAAAACTTAAGAGCGATTCAGCGTACGCTTTATGCCCATTGCCCAGCTAGCATCCACGTGTCATCATAAGAGTGGTTTATACCTCCAATAATCATCAAAGCCAAGTTTTTGTACCTCCACCGCAAGTTTTCAAAGTTGTTGTACTAAACTGAACCCACCTGCCAAGTTCTTGTAGCTGGAGCACCATTACCTCTATAAAATATATAGACATGGCAAAAACATTATGCAGTAGGCATAAATTGAGCAATACATGGAAATCTGAGCATTTATACATAATAATTAGGCACTAGGCAGAAATTGAGCAATATATAACTTAAAAGCACCTAGCCATGGAGATATTCAAATCTGAGCCCAGGCTCATATGCTCCTGCGTACGAAACTTTCAAAAAGACATATAAAAAAACCTCAATTCCAAATTTAATTACGATGAAAGGAGCTTAGTGGCTGGATGTCCTGTAAAATTTGAGCTTTTTTGAACATCTAGAGAGTTCACGGCCAAAAAGATAAATTTTGTCTAAAATAGTGCATGAATACTAGCGTTTAAAGAATCTGCAGATTTTTCCTTTCTGCCGCGAGCTCTACAGATGTCTGAACTTCTTCAAAATTTGCATGAACGTCTCTCAGACGTAAGCATCTTGCACCATAATTTTTTTTGAATTTTTTGGAGTTTTTTTCATTTTCATTTTCTTAGTTTTTGTTTCCACGGTGCAGATGCCCCCCGGCACCGAATCGACGCTCACCTAGCCATGGAGTTTAGTACTCTAATTTTGTGTTCCAACAAAAGGGATGAACTATATCTACTCTTTGGACTTATTTTCTATTGCAATTTAACAATAAATGCTATACAACTAACTAAAAACAGAGATTAAACTACGTTATCATTGTACAAATTATCACACATTCTTAATCGTAAAAACAGATGATATACAACTAACTAAATAGATTGAATTACTACTAAGCAGATTTATGCCTAGGACTACCTCAATGTTAACCTAATTAGTACATAGTACAATTAACAGTATAAATATTTGTAAACCTAGGATTATGCAATGTGAAAATCAACCTAGCATTAAGTACCACTATACATACTACACAGAGAAAACACAGAGATGGGGAAGACGAACTCACTATGGCGGGCAACGAGGTAGCGAGGCGGTGGCGTTGGAGTCAAAGAAGCAGGGAGGCAGCGTCGGAGTCGGCGGTGTGGTCGGGCAGGAGAAGCGGGACGGCGGCAGAGCGATGGGGGAGTCGGGGGCGACGACGTCGGGGTGGCGGCGGCGGAGGCGGCGGACCGGTAAGGGTGTCGTGGTCGTCGGCGATGGCGGGCAAGTGGAGGGATGCGAGAGACGAGAGAGGAAAAAATTGGGATATGAGTGAGGAGAAGGTCGCGCCGGGGAGTACGGATTTAACTCTAGTTATTGGCATGGCCAACCACTCCAGCAATTACATTCACACAATACACATTCACACCTAAATATTTTCACACCCATAAATATACGTTTATTTTACATATATAAAATTTTACATATTGTATTTATGTTCTCTAATTTTTTTGGTCTTTATTTTGTGCATCATAAATATAAAAATTGATAATTTGAAAATAATTTTTACAAAAATAAATGTATATTATTCACACAAAATACTCTACTTAATTATATGCAAATTTAATCATATCATGTCGGAGCAGATGAAATAAAACCAACAAATATAAAAAAACCCTTTAATTAATGAGCGACACTTATTATGGATCGGAAGAAGTAACAAATATAAAAATCTAAAGTAATATATAAGAATACTTAAGCATATAATTTTGTATGGGACCATAAATTTTATTTATGACGTTTGTTAAAATGACACTTCACAGGTATTACCAATAGTGATGGCCTTTAATATTATACAACACCACCTATGTCTTGGGGGAGACTTGTATAGGATCTGCTTTTTAGGTGAGATCGTAGGATTGACCCCAAAATTTCATATTTATACTATCTAAAAATTTCTGAATTTTGTTTACAACATACCCCCGGGGTATGTCTACAACTCAAAAAATAATCATCTCAAAAAATGATCTGCAGTTAGAGATTCGAAAAATTAAAATTCAACTACGAATAGTGTTAGCTTTGGGTGAATAGTACTTGACAGTGTTCACATCCAATTTTATCTTTTTGGTACTCTAAATGTATTTTGAATTAGGAGCTGAAACTTTTTGAGGATGTACATCAGACATGGGTGTATGTCTCCAAATATTTTCAGAATTTTTGAACATGTTTTTTATCTTCAAAAAGATTGATCTCATCGATCTCACCTATATGTATTTGGTTTGTTGGGCACGATGGCCCCCACTTACAACTGACGGACCAAACAATTTCGACGCCAGCACTAGGTGCATAGATCTATCGTATGAGAGAATGCCACGACAATACTATTTGAAAAAATAGCACTGCGTGTTTGAAATATGGTGCGCCAACGATTAAAGTTGGGTATAAGATTTTTTTTCTACTAGTGTAGAAAGGTATTTGATTCGTGGGAAACAATTCAAGCATAAACGCAATGATGTTACATAATTATTGTAAAATGTAATCAGAGAAAACGTTAACACATATGGAAGGAGTCGTAGTGCTCGCCATCTGTGTCTCTCGTAGGTCGAGGCAGCTGGATCTTGGCACCTGCTAGCTACCACAGGACTCTTTGCATGTGTATGCCCCAAACGGCCGAGAGGCAATAAGGTTGATCCGGACGCTGGCTAGTCATAAATTATGGTCAGATATGTCCCCCGGATTATTATCAAGCTCGACATCACCAAGGCATTCAATTCAGTCTCTAGGCCTTTTCTTCTTCTAGAGACGCTTCATCATGGGCTTCGGGACACGTTGGTCGGAATGGATCTCCATAATTCTCTCCATGACTTCCACGCGTGTCCTCATCAACGGAGCATTGGGGCCGCCTATGTACCACGCGAGAGTGTTTTGGCCTGGGGACCCACTGTCCCCAATGCTCTTCATGATTGTTATCGACATCCTCAACTGATTTGTTCTACTAGAAGTCGAGTAACTCTTTCTTCACTTACTTATTAGCCACCATGATGCATCTAGTGTCTCGCCTTACACAAATGACATTCTAATCTTCTGCCACCCTGACATGCATAACATCTTGGCGATCAAAGGGATTCTGGAGGTTTATCGTTTGGTGTAAGGGCTTCACACAAACCTATCAAAGTGTTAGGTCAATCATATCCAATGTCTCAACCAACACCTTGCCATAGTTACCACTGAATTAGAATGACTGATCTCTCAATTTTTGGTGAGATACCTGGATCTCCTGCCCATCATGAGGAAGGTGACCACTTTCAGACCTTCTTATACTCATTGAGAAGTTCAGGTGGAGGTTTTCCACTTTCATCGGGTCCATGGTCTCACTTGGTGATCATCTTTCTCTAGGTAGATAGTCTTGTGTGCAATGTCTCTTCACTTACTCATGGACATAGGGCTTCATAAGTACATCCTCATCAAGATTAAATGTAGCATCCACAAGTTTCTTTAGGTGGGGCACAAGGATTCCCATGGC
Organism: Bromus sterilis; assembly: GCA_950022295.1. Classification (NCBI taxonomy): domain Eukaryota; kingdom Viridiplantae; phylum Streptophyta; class Magnoliopsida; order Poales; family Poaceae; genus Bromus; species Bromus sterilis. Next base: position 52,629,847 of record OX465599.1, read on the forward strand.
AGGCAATGCAAAGTCAATTAGTTGCGGGTGTACCATCCTACATCTCTTGGTGGGATCAACATCATAGATATACAATGATCTGGCATGGCCTTGCGTACTCGATGGCTATGCTTCGATGCACTAACACTTCGCGCCCATGGAGCTATGTGCATATCCCTTCGGACGCTGAAGTGGGCCAGATCTTCCATATCGTCTATGCTACACAATGCCAGACTATGCCGCTTTTGAACTGACCACTGGGTCGACATTGTTCCATAACTAAGATTTCTCCGTTGATCTTCGCCCTCGTCCCCAAACAACATCGTCAGGTACGCACTTCCTATGAGGGAATTTTTGGTAACAATTGGATCTGCGGTATCCATGGTGCTCTTGGTCCATCTTCCATCATCCAGTACGTCGAGTTGGGGCGTATGTTGCGGCAATTCTCTAGCGTCGATGATCGAGGTGAGCTTCTCTAGTGTTGGACGAAGTTTGTAGCTTACTCCACAAAATGCTGCTACTATGCCATATTACAAGGCTCGATCGTTGATCCTTTCGAGTGGATCACATGGGTAACATGGACACCTTTTCAAGTCACAGTATTCGCTTGGTTGCTCTTCAGTATAGGTCATGGATAGTTGACCGCCTTGCTCGTCAATACCTACCACACAACGACGCTTGTATCCTTCATGATTGATACGTCCAAAATGAATCACTATTTTATATAGTAATTCTTTCTTATTCATTGATATATTTCATGTTATGATGCCATTCTTATGTTGTTTTGGCTTATTTTACACAGTTTGCAACTTTCCGGGGCCGAAGTAGCATACGCGGGATTCAACGGTAAAAAGTGGACACTAAGTTGCTGAAGAAGAACACCTCCAAATTACCTGAAAATTGACGGCGGGTGTTTTTCAGAAGAATGACGAAGATACGCCAAAGAGGGGCCAGAGGGGGGCCACAGGGTGCCCAGGCGGCCACCTGGTGCGGCCCCCACCCTGGTCGCGCCGGGAGGGCGCCTGGAACCCTCTGGCCTATTTATTCCTCGTCATCTAAAAAACCCTAAAAAGGGAGAGTTTTCGGAGTTCCGCCGCTGCTCCGTGGCGGAAACCTACAGAGGAGAAAAGACATGTCCAACGGGCGGATTCCGCTGGGAAGAACACCTCCCGGAAGGGGAGATCGTCGCCATCTTCATCACCATCATCACGGGCATCATCGAGATCATCATCGACATAATCCCCAACATCAGAACCATCTTCATCCAATCTCACCTCACAAGTCCAACTTGTGTTGTAATCCGTACTATCTATCCTCTCTACTCTACCGGTGTTGATTACTACCGTGTGATGAATGCTATTGAGTTTTGTTGGAGAAATATCATTGTCAAGATTGTTTATCATCTATTTATCCCCACTGATCATGATCTCTTTAATATCTTGTGAGTAGTTACTTTAGTTCTTGAGGACATGGGAGAAGTCTAGTTGTTAGTACTCATATGATGTTGAAGTAATATGTGTTGTTTGATATTTAAGTTGTGTTATTATTTTCCTAGTGGTGTTGTGTGAGTCGAACACTCAACACTTCGCCTTATTAAGGACCTAGGGGAATTCATTGTGTACAAAGAATGCTTACGGTGGGTTGCCGGAGTGACAGAAACCTAAACCTCAGTTCGCACGCTTTTACACAAGGGAACAATGGATCAATGATCGTATTGCTATGGTTAGGATTTTTCCTCAATTACTATCTTGTATTTGCGTATGCTTCTAAGATGTTTAGTCATAAGAGTGCACTTATCTTAGTCTAGAGGGTGTACTAGCATAGATCCACCCACTCAACACTTATCAACACAACACATAGTATCGATGCAGAATATGGCGAAAGCACGTGACTATTTCTCCCGTGTGTCCTCAAGAACGCTTTAGCCTTTATAAGCTCAGTTGCTAAGCCTCTCCTTTTCTCAAAAGGGCTACTTGATACTCCTCAGTGCCTTTTACTTTACTCGCTTTTACCTTATACCGAAAACCCCTAAAAAAGCTATCTTTCAGTTCCTGCAGCTATTTCTTTACCAAAGTCACTTACCAATACCTTCTGCTCCTCGTTGGGTTCGACACTCTTGTTTATTGAAAACGCTACAAATGATCCCCTACAGTAGAGGGTCATCAATGATCTAAAAGCTGGGGACATCCAGCACCTCCTTGGGTGTTGCCCCCAAAATCAATCCGTGTACAGTAATCATACACGCAGGGTACACGGCTGAGATTAGGGTGCCATGGCGAGAATATCACAGCACAACACTAAACACAAAAGGATAAACAAATATATTACAATAAAGGGGGGGTCACGCGGACCCGAATACATAAGTCATACAAGCCATAATATCTGAGTACAGACATAGTTAGTCAAGTTTTTCCTTAAGAAGGCTAGCACAAATCACATCAGAGATACAGATCGAAAAGGCGAGGCCTCCTGCCTGGGATCCACCGAACTACTCCTGGTCAACGGGGAACTCGACGTCGTAGTAGGCGCCTCCGGGGTACTCCTGCTCCTGGGCTCCAACGTTGGCTGCAGCGGCCGATCAGGCAAAACAGTAAAGGAAATAAAGCAGGTGAGTATCTAGTATACCCGCGAGTCTTACGTCCGCTACTAAGCATTATGCATTGTATCAACGGAAAGAAGAGGTTGTATATAGTGGACTGAAAGACAGAAATCCAGAGCAACGGTAAGAAGCTAGGCCTAACGAAGACTAGCATCTTCCGACGATGTCTTGCAGCATGAGGTAAGAATCAGCCAACAGTTTATATAAAGCATAAAGTAACAATGCAGCAGAAGTTGCTGCAGCATTGTATAATAATAAGTTGTAATAATTAACAATGCCTCCGAGTTCACCTCCTCGACATCCCTGCGAGGAAGAAAACCCGGAACCATACAGTTTAATAATAATAGTTTCTAGTGGTAAGATCCAGCTTCAGCATAAAGCGTCCTGTTACCGTGGACACGGCTATTCGAATAGATTAATCTTCCCTGCAGGGGTGCACTTGTGTTACGCTACACGCACGGATCTCCAGGGTGGCGGGAACCTTGTCAGGGAACGCTCCACCAAGGCTATCCGACACTTCATAGCCCATCTTTCAAACTCAACAGAGAGGCCATCCGCCGGTCTAAATCCTAAGTACGCCGGGCCTTGGACCCCAACCCGAACGTACTCCTGCACGGTGCGTGGCTGGCCGGTGAAGTTAAAGCAAATCCAAATAAGACACCACCGCGCGAGAAAATAAGACAACACCACTTCCCGGCGCAGGCCGCGGTACTGCTGACGTCTGAAGAGTCCTCGGACGACACTACGAAGCAGAGGAGCCCATAACTCGTAATTCCCACGGGTAGGTAGTGCGTACATGGCATATAGCCAACTCAAGAAATTCACTGAACCATTTAGCATTTCAATTAACCTGCGTGACAATCGTTATCGTTGCCTCGACTTAACTGACCCGCGGACAACGACAGCAGCCAGGACCACCAGTACATCGGTGCCTCCCCCGTCGTCCCACCAAGTCACTGCGGTTACCAACAAGGTGAACCGTCTCCTTACCTTGTCTCGCGTGTGCTCCTGGAGGAGCTCGACTTTCGTAGTTTGGTAACTCTCGCGGCCAACGATCAGGGGCCAAGCACACCGGTACACTGGTCGTACCTTCCCTGTCGTCCCGTCGCAATACCTCTCGCGGGCACCGTTGGGTCGCCCGACTTCTCACCTGAAGGACAATCGCCGTTCAGGACCCTATGGCGGCAAGACAAAGTCAGCCTCGAGTGGAGTACAAGGATTACTCCTTGATAGCTCACACTTGAGGTGACTAGGCATAACCCAGTTAGGGGCCTTAGACGGTGTCTGCATTGTACCGTACCTGTGCAGTTATAATATTTGTATCCGCGTTCACTCCCCTGAGTGATCGCGGCCCTCTATCTAATCCTAGCTAACAATGTGCAGGGCTCACTGCTGAATAATGCATAATAATAATAATAGGCAGCATAGGATAAAGGAAGGCACATCAAGGGGCGACAAAATCAGGCTATGCAATTGAATAGGATTGTAATCGTAGCAGCAGCAGTAACAATGCCTAGTGCAAGAAAAGTACGGAAAGATAGGCGATATCTGGGGAAGAGAATGGCTCTGCTTGCCTGGAAGCTCGACGGTAGTAGTAGGGTCGTCGACGAAGTAGTCGTACTCAGCAGCGGTGTAGTCGACGGCAGCAGCGGGGTCTACCGGAGATTAAGGGGGGGAAGAAAACAGTAAATACACAGCAAGCATATACAAACAGATGCATGACATGACAGATGAAATGTTAACGGTATTCTAACGCAGTGTAATGCACATTGCTCGGAACGGAAATTCATCTGAGGATGAACTACCGGCTCCGGGTGATTACCGGACAAGGGGTCCGGAGAGGGAAGGATCAAGCCGGAGGTGTCGTGGGTACCGGAAAAACATAAGGGGGGTGTGTCCGTGCTAGTTGATCTATTCCGAGAAACATTCGTGTTCGGAATAAATTCATCCGGGCACTCTAACAGTATCGGACGATTTATCGGACAGTCGGTCCGAAGGGGGACGGTTCGATGTTCGTTGTGTTAGAGGGGTGTGATAGACATACGGATAGCGTATTCGTATTCGTTATATTTTTCTGATCAATTTTCATGTATAAAGTTTTTAAATCTGACTTACGGTTTAAAAGATATTGAATTCCAAAGTTTAAATCAATTAAAATGATTTTCTGAATTTCTTTTATTATTTATTCAACATTATCCAGAACATTATCCAAAACAGTGCCTGACATGTGGGACCCACCTGTCAGCCTCTATTTATTTATAAAACATTTTAATAAATCAGAAAAGGCACTGGGCCCACATGTGAGTGACTAGTTTTTATAATTCTATTTATTTTAAAAAGACTTACAGCTGGGGCCCAGCAGTCAGTGACTCCAGTGTTAACTAAACTTGTTTAATTAATTTAATGACCAGGGGACCCATAGGACAGTGTCTGTGGGGGTTTATTATTCTGTTAATCTTCTCAGTTAAACTAACAGAGTAATTAGCCGGGGGGGTCCACTGTCAGTGGCCCATTAGGGGTGGGATTAACCCCTAACGATAGATCTGACGAGGGGGCCCGTCTGTCATCCTCACCGGAGGGCTCACCGGAGGCCCGCCGGCGGCGAGGTCGGGCTAGCTCGCGATTCCAAGCGCCGTTTGAGGCGCCGCTGGTTGCAGTCGACGAAGGACTCGAAACCGCATCGATCTGGAGTGGTCTCGCGGGCTGGGACGCACGGAGGTGAGTGCAGCTTCAACAATGGCGGCGAAGGCGTCGGGCTCCAATGGCAGAACCCAAACGATGGCGAATTGGAGCGAACTGGCAGGCGGGTTCGAGCCTACGGGGTACGGGGAGCACGTGGGTGTCAGTGGCGTGCGCTAGGACGAACCACGTCGACGACTACGACGACGAGCCACGACGGTCGGAGCGAGCTCAAAGGGGGAAAAGACTACGGGCCTAGCGGACGGCCACGGGCAGATGGCGAACAACGAGACGCTCACCGCGAACATGTAGACGGTGGCAGAGGGCTCGACGGAGGCGCGAGGTGGCCGGATTTTGGCGACGAGCGGCGGCGGATGCAGACGAGGAACGGCGGCGTATTCGACGTTGTCGGACTCCATTGCCCGATTCCTCTGACACCGAGAGGTAGACGACGATGGCGCAGCGAATGGACAAGGTGGCGGCGCGAAAAAAGGTCAGTGGCCACGGTGGTTCACCGGGGTGACCATGGCGGCGTCGGGCAGTTTTGCCCCGACGAGTGTGAGATGCAGGGGAAGGGGAAAAGGGGCAGGTGAGATCCAGAGTGTGCGGGGGGCTTCCTTATCCGCTCCCCGACGTCGAGGTGGAGGGGGAGCAGGTGAGAGGTGGGGGCGCACGGCCACAGTGGCCATGGCCACGGCGTGTTCACGCCGGGGGTACGGGAGTAGGTGGGGGGAGGGACAGGGGAAGGAGAGAGGGGAGTGGGCCGGGGTGGGCCTCGCCTGGGGCGAGGCTTAGGGTTTTGTATTTTCTTTTGCTTTTTGTTTTCTGTCTTTTTGTATGTATTTTAATTTAGTGCCTTTTGCATTTTTGTAAAATGTGTAACCTGGCCCATAATTAGTCTTGTATATTTCCAGAGTGCCACAAAAAGTTTAGGCTTAAAATAAAACCATTTACTATTTCTTTATAATATTCAATTGCCAAATGGGGCTGTTTTTCTTGGTGTTTGAATTGTTTGAATTTTCCAGTGGAAAAATAAAATACCATAACCACATGGGCATGACCCAATGATTATTAGTGATTTTATAAAAGTGGTCCCATGATTTTTTGGCAAAGTTTAATTGCAACATATTTTTTTATAGCAACCAAAAGGCATTTTTGAATATGATCAAAAGGAAGTGGATCATGGCAAGGTTTGCATAGTGATTAGCAACAGTGATTAGTCCACAGTAAAAGTGATTACTGTTACAGGCAACTGAGGGTGTTACAAATCTCCCCCACTACAAGAATTCTCGTCCCGAGAATTTAAGTGGTAGCGAGGAAAAGATCGGGGTATTCATCGCAAAGGCGATCTTCGAGTTCCCAAGTGGCTTCATCTTCAGAATGATTCGACCACTGAACCTTGAGGAACTTGACGGTCTTGTTGCGGGTTCGACGTTCAGACTGGTCGAGAATGCGGCTCGGATGTTCTCGATAAGTCAAGTCTTGTTGCAGCTCGGTCATATCATGCTCCACTTCGCGGATAGGATCCTTGAAGCAGCGACGGAGTTGCGACACGTGGAAGACATCGTGGACTTGGGAGAGGTTCGGCAGCAATTCCAACCGGTATGCCACTGGTCCACTCCTGGAAAGGATACGGAACGGGCTAATGTAGAGAGGAGCCAACTTGCCCTTGATACCGAAGCGATGAGTGCCCCTCATGGGAGTGACACGGAGGTAAGCGTATTCACCAGGTTGATACTCCATTTCCCGGTGTTTGCGGTCATAGTTGCTCTTCTGACGAGACTGTGCGGCCTTGAGATTTTCTTGCACAATGCGAACTTGTTCTTCAGCTTCTTGGACAAGATCCGGTCCGAAGTAGGGTCGTTCCCCAGTTCCTGACCAATTCAGGGGGGTTCGACATTTACGTCCGTATAGAACTTCGAAGGGGGCCATCTTCAAGCTAGACTGATAGCTATTGTTGTACGAGAATTCCGCGTACGGGAGGGCATCCTCCCATTTCATGCCGAAAGAAAGGACACAAGCGCGAAGCATGTCTTCCAGCACTTGATTAACTCGTTCAACTTGGCCTTGCGACTGGGGGTGATAAGCGGTGCTGAGATTCAGACGAGTCCCGAAAGCTTCCATGAAACTATTCCAGTATCGTGAGGTGAAAATGCTGCCACGGTCTGAACTGATCTCCATCGGAATACCGTGGAGTGACACAATTCGGGAGATATACAAGTGTGCTAACTGACTAGCAGTGATCGTCTCCTTGACCGGCAGGAAGTGTGAAATCTTGGAGAATCGGTCGATGACGACAAAGATGGCATCGTTACCTTTCTGTGACTTAGGAAAACCGGTGACGAAGTCCATTTCGACTTTGTCCCACTTCCAATCCGGAGGAGGGAGTGGTCGCAACCAACCAGCAGATTTCTGATGTCCAGCTTTGACGCGACTGCAAACGTCACATTGAGAAACATAGCGGGCGATGTCTTGCTTCATGTAAGGCCACCAGTACCGTTGACGAAGGTCTTTATACATCTTGGTACTGCCAGGGTGGATTGACAAGGGAGAATTATGGGCTTCTTCCATGATATCCGGACCACAGTTAATGAGGGACGGGCTCACAGGAACTACTAAGCGGCCCTTGAAGTACACAGTATCACCATCATTGGCATCAATGGTAAAAGAGGAGGGCTTTCCTTCTGCGATGTCCTGCTTTATCTTCACAATGTCAGGGGCCAGAGATTGTCTACTCTTGATTAGGGCGTCGAGTTTTGACTCGAGAACCAGGTTATTGACGTAACTTTGAGGAACAATCTCGAGGTTCAACTTGCGAAACTCTTCATACAGAAGTGGTTGCTGCACCTGAACCTCAAGTTCAGAACAGTAAGCTTTGCGGCTCAAGGCATCGGCCATCACATTAGCCTTGCCAGGGGTATACGAAATATCCATGTTGAAGTCGGCTATTGTCTCGAGCCATCGTTGTTGACGAAGATTCAGGTCTGGCTGAGTAAACAGGTACTTCAGACTTTGGTGGTCGGTGTAGACCTCGCAACGATTACCGACGAGGTAATGTCGCCACAACTTCAATGCATAAATTACTGCTGCCAATTCGAGATCATGTGTTGGGTATTTGTCTTCGTGAGTACGCAACTGACGAGAGCCATAAGCAATCACCTTGCGCTCTTGCAATAGGACACAGCCTAATCCTTGACGAGACGCGTCGCAATATATCACGAAGTCCTTCTGAGTATCAGGGAGAGCGAGCACCGGGGGAGAAGTTAGCTTGTCCTTGAGCGCTTGGAAACTTTCTTGACATTTCTCTGACCACTCAAACTTGACGCCTTTGTGAAGCAGATTAGTCAGAGGCCTGGCAATCTTGGAGAAATTCTCGACGAAACGGCGGCAATAGCTAGCGATCCCGAGAAAACTGCGGACTTGCTTGACGGTCTTGGGAGGAGTCCAGTCAAGAATAGCCTGGATACGTTCTGGGGTGACGGCAATGCCATCCTTGGAAATCACATGTCCAAGGTAGGTTACTTCGGGAAGCCAGAACTCACACTTAGAATACTTAGCGTAGAGTTTGTGTTCTCGAAGCTTCTCCATTATAAGACGAAGATGCTCAGCATGTTCTTCTTCATTCTTGGAATATATCAATATATCATCCAGATAAACCACGATGAACTAGTCGAGGTACTCCATGAAAATATAATTCATCAATCTGGAGAAGGTGGCTGGAGCATTGGTTAAGCCAAAGGACATGACAGTGTAATCGTATGAACCATAGCGAGTAATGAAGGCAGTCTTCGGAATGTCCTCATCACGGACTCGGATTTGGTGATAGCCCAACCTCAAGTCGAGTTTGGAAAACACCTTGGATACGGCAAGTTGATCATACAGATCGTTGATCCGGGGAAGTGGGTATTTGTTCTGGATGGTGGCTTGGTTAATGGGCCGATAATCTTGGACCAATCGGTTTGTCCCATCGCTCTTCTTGACAAAGAGCGAAGGTGCTCCCCAAGATGAGGAACTGGGGAGAATGGATCCTTTCTGAAGTGCCTTGTCGATTTCCTCCTTAAGTTCAAGGAGTTCATGTGGCGGCATCTTGTAAGGACGCTTGGCAATAGGGGTGGTGTTGGGCTTCAAGTCGATGACAAATTCAACTTCTCTGATCGGGGGTATTCCCGCCAGTTCTTCTGGGAAGACGTCGGGAAAATCGCGAACGACTGGAACGTTCTCGATGCCTTCGAGGGGGGCGGCATTCAAAGCATTCATCATAAATATCTGTTTTTCAGCATTACGGGTAACTCGGGTGGTGTGGTTAACAATCTAGCCAGAGGGGTGAAAAAGTTGGACAGACTTGGTGCCACAATAGAGTGCGGCATCGTGAAATTTCAACCAATCCATTCCCAGAATGAGGTCTATGGTGGAAGACATCAGGATTATGGGGGAAGCATGGAATTCAATCCCTTTAATTTCAACGATGGTTTCGGGCACTACCTTGGTGGTTCGGCATTGGCCTATCGGGGTGCGAACAACCATCGGTGGGTTCATATTTTCCAATGCGAAGTTATGCGACAATGCAAATGCTTCCGACATAAATGAATGCGATGCTCCTGTATCAAATAAAACAGTAGCAGGTACGGAATTAACGAGAAGGGTACCCATCACGGTAGCGGGTTGTTGCTGAGCTTCTTCAACATTGACGTGGTTAGCATGTCCACGAGCATAAGCGGCAGACCCAGTATTATAGTTGGGGGTCATGTTGTTTCCACGACCATTTCCAGGGCCAGCGGGGTGAACTACCAGTTGCTTCTGTTTCTGGGGGCACTCCCTGGAAAAATGCCCAGGTTGGCGGCACGTGAAGCATAATCCATCCTGAGGACGAAGGGGGGTAGCATTGGGTGGTGCAGGCAGAGCTCTTGGCATCTGCGGTGGCGGAGGCAGACGGGGTGCAGCATAAGACGGCCTTGGAGCAGGGACAGGTGAATGGGTCACACTGGTAGGGAGCCAGATACGACGCTTCTGCGTTGCGCCCGAAGATGAGCCAACGTCACGATAACGCTTCAGAGAGTTCTTGTGCTCCACCTGTGCAGTCTCGACGGTGATAGCCTTGTTCACCATGGTGGAGAAGTTGGCGAAATCATGAACGGCAAGAGCGAGCCTGAGGTCTGGGTTGAGGCCACGACGGAACTTCTGCTGCCTGCGAGCATCAGTGGTGATCTCTCCTTCCGCATAGCGAGAGAGGTTGAGGAACTCGCGCTGATAGGCTTCAACAGTCATGTCGCCCTGAGTGAGGTTACGGAATTCTTCCGCCTTACGATCCATGATCCCCTGAGGAATGTAGCGGGCGCGGAAGGCAGACTGAAATTCATCCCAAGTGATGACTTCTTCAACTGGCAGGGAACGCTTGTGGGTGATCCACCACTGAGCAGCGGCGCCTTTCAGATGATAAGACGCAAAGTTCACATAGTCGGCTGGATCGACATTAGCGGACTCCAGCTCGTGAGTGATGTCGTGAAGCCAGTCATCAGCATCCAATGGCTGAACAGTGTTGCGGAACATAGTGGGGTGGAGGCGGGTGAAGTCGTGCAGAGTCACGGTGGCATGCTGATGGTGGTGCCCATTCTGATTCGGCTGGGGGAACTGAGCCATGATATTCTGCATGAACTGACGGTTCATCTCGAACTGCTGCATCATCGCGGCCATGTAATCCGGCGGTGGAGGTGGGTCGTTGGCAGCACGACCACGACCACCACGACCAGCCATCCTGCTAGAATTTAACAGGGGTATTTCAGCGATGAACATTTATCGAGATACCGGAAACGAGCAATAGGTAAAGCGACAACAAAGAGGAGGCGCGGATATATAGGAGTAGTCATATAAGACATACACATCCACACATAGAATCAATCGAAAATCGGGCAGCGTAACGTCGTAGAAATTAAGGAAAAAAGGACTCACTAGGCGGCGCGCAGACCGCGGTTAGGATTACACGACGCGACATAGATTCCACTATGTCAATCACGCCGCAAGAAAACTGTTGGCCACAGGAGTTAATGCCAGAGAACGCGCGGCCTGCCCAGAATGAGAATGGGATCCGCGGTCCGGGACCTGGGGTATGACTCCTGCGACACGACTCAATCAATGAGGGAAGCACCAAAAACGTCGGGTGGAATCAAGAGAACGTGATCCTAATGTCAGATTTTGTAAAACTTACCAGCAAGGATAAGAGAGCAGATTCCCAGAACATAGGTAAGGATAAAAGGATCCTAATACCATAGATATCACACGTAGTGACATCGATGTGGGCCCGTAAGCCAAATGTTAAGTTAGCAAAATAGTTTTTCAAAGTCTAGACTCAACTTCGACCAAGTAGTGGTGGGGTGGCTTCCTACAGGCAGTCGGCTCTGATACCAACTTGTGACGCCCCCAAAATCAATCCGTGTACAGTAATCATACACGCAGGGTACACGGCTGAGATTAGGGTGCCACGGTGAGAATATCACAGCACAACACTAAACACAAAAGGATAAACAAATATATTACAATAAAGGGGGGGTCACGCGGACCCGAATACATAAGTCATACAAGCCATAATATCTGAGTACAGACATAGTTAGTCAAGTTTTGCCTTAAGAAGGCTAGCACAAATCACATCAGAGATACAGATCGAAAAGGCGAGGCCTCCTGCCTGGGATCCACCGAACTACTCCTGGTCAACGGGGAACTCGACGTCGTAGTAGGCGCCTCCGGGGTACTCCTGCTCCTGGGCTCCAACGTCGGCTGCAGCGGCCGATCAGGCAAAACAGTAAAGGAAATAAAGCAGGTGAGTATCTAGTATACCCGCGAGTCTTACGTCCGCTACTAAGCATTATGCATTGTATCAACGGAAAGAAGAGGCTGTATATAGTGGACTGAAAAACAGAAATCCAGAGCAAGGGTAAGAAGCTAGGCCTAACGAAGACTAGCATCTTCCGACGATGTCTTGCAGCATGAGGTAAGAATCAGCCAACAGTTTATATAAAGCATAAAGTAACAATGCAGCAGAAGTTGCTGCAGCATTGTATAATAATAAGTTGTAATAATTAACAATGCCTCCGAGTTCACCTCCTCGACATCCCTGCGAGGAAGAAAACCCGGAACCATACAGTTTAATAATAATAGTTTCTAGTGGTAAGATCCAGCTTCAGCATAAAGCGTCCTGTTACCGTGGACACGGCTATTCGAATAGATTAATCTTCCCTGCAGGGGTGCACTTGTGTTACGCTACATGCACGGATCTCCAGGGTGGCGGGAACCTTGTCAGGGAACGCTCCACCAAGGCTATCCGACACTTCATAGCCCATCTTTCAAACTCAACAGAGAGGCCATCCGCCGGTCTAAATCCTAAGTACGCCGGGCCTTGGACCCCAACCCGAACGTACTCCTGCACGGTGCGTGGCTGGCCGGTGAAGTTAAAGCAAATCCAAATAAGACACCACCGCGCGAGCAAATAAGACAACACCACTTCCCGGCGCAGGCCGCGGTACTGCTGACGTCTGAAGAGTCCTCGGACGACACTACGAAGCAGAGGAGCCCATAACTCGTAATTCCCACGGGTAGGTAGTGCGTACATGGCATATAGCCAACTCAAGACATTCACTGAACCATTTAGCATTTCAATTAACCTGCGTGACAACAGTTATCGTTGCCTTGACTTAACTGACCCGCGGACAACGACAGCAGCCAGGACCACCAGTACATCGGTGCCTCCCCCGTCGTCCCACCAAGTCACTGCGGTTACCAACAAGGTGAACCGTCTCCTTACCTTGTCTCGCGTGTGCTCCTGGAGGAGCTCGACTTTCGTAGTTTGGTAACTCTCGCGGCCAACGATCAGGGGCCAAGCACACCGGTACACTGGTCGTACCTTCCCTGTCTTCCCGTCACAATACCTCTCGCGGGCATCGTTGGGTCGCCCGACTTCTCACCTGAAGGACAATCGCCATTCAGGACCCTATGGCGGCAAGACAAAGTCAGCCTCGAGTGGAGTACAAGGATTACTCCTTGATAGCTCACACTTGAGGTGACTAGGCATAACCCAGACAGGGGCCTTAGACGGTGTCTGCATTGTACCGTACCTGTGCAGTTATAATATTTGTATCCGCATTCACTCCCCTGAGTGATCGCGGCCCTCTATCTAATCCTAGCTAACAATGCGCAGGGCTCACTGCTGAATAATGCATAATAATAATAATAATAGGCAGCATAGGATAAAGGAAGGCACATCAAGGGGCGACAAAATCAGGCTATGCAATTGAATAGGATTGTAATCGTAGCAGCAGCAGTAACAATGCCTAGTGCAAGAAAAGTACTGAAAGATAGGCGATATCTGGGGAAGAGAATGGCTCTGCTTGCCTGGAAGCTCGACGGTAGTAGTAGGGTCGTCGACGAAGTAATCGTACTCAGCAGCGGTGTAGTCGACGGCAGCAGCGGTGTAGTCGACGGCAGCAGCGGGGTCTACCGGAGATTAAGGGGGGGAAGAAAACAGTAAATACACAGCAAGCATATACAAACAGATGCATGACATGACAGATGAAATGTTAACGGTATTCTAACGCAGTGCAATGCACATTGCTCGGAACGGAAATTCATCTGAACTACCGGCTCCGGGTGATTACCGGACAAGGGGCCCAGAGAGGGAAGGATCAAGCCGGAGGTGTCGTGGGTACCGGAAAAACATAAGGGGGTGTATCCGTGCTAGTTGATCTATTCCGAGAAACATTCGTGTTCGTAATAAATTCATCCGGGCACTCTAACAGTATCGGACAATTTATCGGACAGTCGGTCCGAAGGGGGACGGTTCGATGTTCGTTGTGTTAGAGGGGTGTGATAGACATACAGATAGCGTATTCGTATTCGTTATATTTTTCTGATCAATTTTCATGTATAAAGTTTTTAAATCTGACTTACGGTTTAAAAGATATTGAATTTCAAAGTTTAAATCAATTTAAATGATTTTCTGAATTTCTTTTATTATTTATTCAACATTATCCAGAACATTATCCAAAACAGTGCCTGACATGTGGGACCCACCTGTCAGCCTCTGTTTATTTATAAAACATTTTAATAAATCAGAAAAGGCACTGGGCCCACATGTCAGTGACTAGTTTTTATAATTCTATTTATTTTAAAAAGACTTACAGCTGGGGCCCAGCAGTCAGTGACTCCAGTGTTAACTAAACTTGTTTAATTAATTTAATGACCAGGGGACCCATAGGACAGTGTCTGTGGGGGTTTATTATTCTGTTAATCTTCTCAGTTAAACTAACAGAGTAATTAGCCGGGGGGGTCCACTGTCAGTGGCCCATTAGGGGTGGGATTAACCCCTAACGATAGATCTGACGAGGGGGCCCGTCTGTCATCCTCACCGGAGGGCTCACCGGAGGCCCGCCGGCGGCGAGGTCGGGCTAGCTCGTGATTCCAAGCGCCGTTTGAGGCGCCGCTGGTTGCAGTCGACGAAGGACTCGAAACCGCATCGATCTGGAGTGGTCTCGCGGGCTGGGACGCACGGAGGTGAGTGCAGCTTCAACAATGGCGGCGAAGGCGTCGGGCTCCAATGGCAGAACCCAAACGATGGCGAATTGGAGCGAACTGGCAGGCGGGTTCGAGCCTACGGGGTACGGGGAGCACGTGGGTGTCAGTGGCGTGCGCTGGGACGAACCACGTCGACGACTACGACGACGAGCCACGGCGGCCGGAGCGAGCTCAAAGGGGGAAAAGACTACGGGCCTAGCGGACGGCCACGGGCAACGAGACGCTCACCGCGAACGTGTAAACGGTGGCAGAGGGCTCGACGGAGGCGCGAGGTGGCCGGATTTTGGCGACGAGCGGCGGCGGATGCAGACGAGGAACGGCGGCGTATTCGACGTTGTCGGACTCCACTGCCCGATTCCTCTGACACCGAGAGGTAGACGACGATGGCGCAGCGAATGGACAAGGTGGCGGCGCGAAAAGAGGTCAGTGGCCACGGTGGTTCACCGGGGTGACCATGGCGGCGTCGGGCAGTTTTGCCCCGACGAGTGTGAGATGCAGGGGAAGGGGAAAAGGGGCAGGTGAGATCCAGAGTGTGCGGGGGGCTTCCTTATCCGCTCCCCGACGTCGAGGTGGAGGGGGAGCAGGTGAGAGGTGGGGGCGCACGGCCACAGTGGCCATGGCCACGACGTGTTCACGCCGGGGGTACGGGAGTAGGTGGGGGGAGGGACAGGGGAAGGAGAGAGGGGAGTGGGCCGGGGTGGGCCTCGCCTGGGGCGAGGCTTAGGGTTTTGTATTTTCTTTTGCTTTTTGTTTTCTGTCTTTTTGTTTGTATTTTAATTTAGTGCCTTTTGCATTTTTGTAAAATGTGTAACCTGGCCCATAATTAGTCTTGTATATTTCCAGAGTGCCACAAAAAGTTTAGGCTTAAAATAAAACCATTTACTATTTCTTTATAATATTCAATTGCCAAATGGGGCTGTTTTGCTTGGTGTTTGAATTGTTTGAATTTTTCAGTGAAAAAATAAAATACCATAACCACATGGGCATGACCCAATGATTATTAGTGATTTTATAAAAGTGGTCCCATGATTTTTGGGCAAAGTTTAATTGCAACATATTTTTTTATAGCAACCAAAAGGCATTTTTGAATATGATCAAAAGGAAGTGGATCATGGCAAGGTTTGCATAGTGATTAGCAACAGTGATTAGTCCACAGTAAAAGTGATTACTGTTACAGGCAACTGAGGGTGTTACAGGTCCTGTCATGGTGTCGTTCCACAACCTCTCTTATGACTACAATGACGTTCTTAGCCAACTGGTGGGCTACATCTTGCTCTCGGTCATCCACTTTGCATCATCGAGGCCTCGACTCCATCACCATTCTCACTTCCTAGTCACTATGGAAGCATCACAACAGATGCATCTTTGAGATTATGAGTACCTCGATCTCACGCCATGTGCATTCGATTAAAGAGGAGGTGAGACAATGGGACAAAGTTGGTGCCACTGGGTTAGATCATTTGTTGCCTGAGATGCTTGAGGGCTAAGAAACCCACCTGTAGTTTTTCTCAGGACTTTGCCTCACGGCTTCATGTGTACGTGAGTGCAGTGTCCATAACATGTACCTTGTTCACTATTATATCAATGCAATAATACACATTCTTTGTGTATTCATGAAAAAGGCATGGCGAGAGGGAAAAAACATCAATGGCGTTCCGTTGGATGGTTGCAAGGTTTTACAAGAGCCCCGTCTACTGTCTTCAAGGGAGAATTGTATGAGGGAGCAAATGGTGCACTAGGTTCAAAGTCCACGTAGAAGATGATCATGGAAGAAGCAGGGAGATTTTTGTTAGCACAAGCGACATGCACATACATGATTGCTTTCATGCATGCATTCTTTGATGAATTTTTTTGTGATCCCTTGCAGGACTTAAGCCCTTAAGTAATTTGAGAACCTCAGAATCCTGATGAAATTGTTATTTGAGAACTTTATGACTAATTACATCGCTTTAAATAAAGCGCTTATTAGGTGGAAACATTTTATAGAGCTTCTTCTTCTGTTTTGTCTCAAATAAACTTCTAAGAAACAAAAAATAAAGAGGAAAACTATTTTTTCTATAAATGAGAATTTTCTGAAAATATATGCATTATAGAAATGAGGGCCCACTTTGAACATTTGTGCTCATGATCATGGAAACAATGTAGATCTTTTTCATTGAAGCTTCTCAAGCATAAATAATTACCCCCTTGTATATATATATTATTATATTATAAAAATAATGTTTCAAGATTTATTTTTAGCATGTAAAGTTTGCAATTGTATGTGTTGTGTGATGAAACTATGGTGTCATAGCTACTATAGAATCCAAATCAATTCATCAGTGCATGGGAAAATAATGAAATTTTAACAACTACACATATACGAGTTCGATGTTATTAGCATAGCCTCTCCCACATATAAAACTATGATGCATGATTATTGGTCTAGTATCTTAGCCAACTTCCTAAGGAAAATTCTCCACCACCTATCATCAGTACTCGACACACTATCCATTACTTTATTTTTATTTTACGTTACATCAACTAACATTTATTCATGAGTACTTTATAATCTTACAAACTATCCTTTTTATACCTACAAAGTATCTTTATTTAGTTCATCTAAGTAAAGCAAATGTTTGGTGTGTGTATAGATGTATCATTAGCAGATAGAATCTGGAAGAATATGAATCATACCTTTAACTCATTTTAGGTCTGATACTTCATAATTATCACCTAAACTTTAAAAATACTACTCCCTCCGATCGAAAATACTTGTCTTCAAATGGATGTATCGAACACTATTTAGTGCTAGATACATCCATTTGAAGACGAGTATTTCCGATCGGAGGAAGTACTTGCCCCTGGGGATTATCAACATGTAATTAATAAATGTCTTCTTTTAGAACGAGAGATGTTAGATGTCACTAGTGGACCCATGAGAGAGAGAGAGAGAGAGAGAGAAAGAGAGAGACGATAAGAAGTTTACCCGTTAGTGACACTAGGAAATTCGATATTTTACATATTATAAATGTCATTATTGAGCCTTCAATTAAACATCAAATGATGGTTTAGTAACTTTTTGGAATGCCATTGATGACAAGTATGCATTCAACCACTATAAGAGCACAAAGAAGGTCCATGAAAAACTACAACTTTGACAAAAAAAATGTTAGTTGTAGTGCAAATAACATGTTTATTAGTTCCAAGATTTTGATGTATATAATTTAAACCATTGTATTGGAAGGTGCCACTTAAGTCAGCTTTATATCATCCCGAAATCCGATCCGTCTAAACCATCAAACTGAACATGTGTTATCTATTCTATACTAAAAGCATTTAATTTTTTTGATAAAATAAAGTAGAGAGATGTCTTAGAAATTCTAAAAAAAATCCAGTCATAAATCTGATGGACCATCTTTCCATCAAAATATCAAAACCGTTAGATTTACACACCATACCTAAATATACCATGTTCATTATAGATCTTTATAGCAATACATAAACAACTCATAAACTGTCAGACCCACGTAACCATGCCTAAATAGATTGCATCCATTACATCTTCATAACCGCGTATAAGCATATTATAACCAGTAGAGCTTACATAGATCGCATGCATAAACTATTTACAGGTATAGATGTTAATTATTAGTTGGACTATAAAATACAAGTACATGTTAAACCTAATTTAAACATGAGTGTTCTTTGACACATGTATGAGTGTTAATTACTAACAAAAAGTATTGGGTATATCAAGCTATGGTATGAGCAGTGGTTAGAGCAGCGTTTCATTCAAAAGAAATCTAGATCGACATTCCTTTGGCATAATGACAAGCAATATTTTGCCTCATCGGTAAACTCTGAGAATATGGAGGTGCATTTTCGTAGGCCCCTTTCCGTGCAATATTTTCATCAGTACAATGAGATCCAAGAGTTAGTATTGTAGCATATGGAAACCGTCAATCGCGTGACAAATGGATTTGCCGGGGGGATAAAAGGTACTTATCCACCAAGATGTATAAATGCCTAAAAACTGATGATGAGGCACATTGTTGTTTAAATGGTTATGACAAAGTGCTTGTAGAATTAGACAAATATATTTTGGCTACTTTTACATGACAAAGTGAACACAAGAAACCTTCTTAAAAGAACGTCCATGCACATTGATTGTTATGAATGTCTCTTTTATAGTGATAGAACTGAAGAAACTACAATGCACCTATTCTGAGATTGTGTTTTTTCTCAAGATTGTCGGGCTAGGATTATGCCTACCAAACAAAAAGGTACTTCCATCTATGATGAAACAATCTTGTCCCATCAAAAACTTCCTAGAAACATTGTTATGGACTTAATTATCTTGGGTTGTTGGAACATTTAGAATCAAAGGAATGACAAGATTTTCGAGAGACCCAAAGTGTAAATTTATAGAAGTACATGCTCAAGCAAGATTTGTCCTTATTAGAACACATGGTCAATGTTAAATTTTTGGATACTTTAATGGATTGGGTGGATACACATGTATGATGTTCTTACCTGAGGTAGAAATTCATAAACTCATTTATCCCAAGAGCTAGAATTTGATAGCGTGATTGTGTAAAAAGGTTACTAAATTAACCTGAATCACTAAAGTATCAATATGTTTGTTCTAACCTGATTGTGTAAACACGTTAATGAGAAAAAAGACCAATATCATTAGTTTTTTTTGTAAAAAATGGTTTGTAATCAGTATTTTGTTATTTCCTAGCAACTTAATCATACACAAAGTCAAGTTACACATATGGGAATGTATCCGTCGGTTGAACAATAGGAACAAGATCATCGTAAGATTAAAATAAAGATTAAATACTTTTAACACACTAAAAGTGATCTCCTCACAGTTGCAAGGGTCGTCAACTTGTCATAATAGTTGCGGAAATAATACAAGCAAACAAAGTAACACGGGTTTTTTCACGAAGTTGATATGGTACGACTAAATGTTAACTTTTTTCTCGAATATGCACGAGCGTGCATATCATATATTAAAGAAGGAGAAAGGCACCAGGGCCTCCACAAGTTTACAACTCCATCCAAATCCACATCCACCGGTAGTCGAAGCCTACCCCTCACGTACCACCCACCTAGCTAGCCTACCAAGAAAAGCTTCACCCTCCACTTTTAGGAGTCCCGCCAGCAGCCAAGCTTTGCCCTCCTCGCAAATCCTACTTATCACTCTCCTGATAGAGGGTGTAGCTCCATCGAAAACAATGGCGTTCCTATGTTTCCATAGCTCCCGCTCCGCATCTTCTGTCTCGGCTCCTCAATACGGTCCAGCCATTGCCCGAGTGATGCCTCCTGCCGGCTGGGGATCCATGCCGGCTTTCCCAGGGCCGCACAGATCGCACTCCAGATCATGCGCGCGAAGACACACACGACCAACAGGTGGTTGATGGTCTCCTCCTCTTGGTCGCAGAACGGGCATGCTGTCTGGTGGGGTAGCCCGCGCCGCGCCAGCCTGTCTGAGGTCCAACATCTATCCTTGAGGGCCAACCACACGAAGAAACGACATTGCATTGGCGCCCGCGAGTTCCATGCCATGTCGGCCGAGGGGACGACCACCTTACCCCAGAACCTGGCCGCATAGGCCGAGCGCACTGAGAACTCGCCATTGGTCTCCCACGCCCAGGTGATGGAGTCCTCCCCAGGCGTTGGCTCCCAGTCCGCCACACAGGCCCAGAGCCTAAGGAACTCCTGGAGCATCTCGGCCGATAGGTTAGGCCCAACATCCAATGCCCAGGATCCACCCTCGCATGCCTCCCGGACCGTTTTGGTCGCTCTAACCCGCTCGGCCACCCGCACGTATACCAATGGTGCGATCTCCTGCACCCTCAACCCTCCAATCCAACGATCCTCCCAAAACATCGCCTTGCGCCCGTCTCTCGTTGCCAATCGCGTAGCAGCCTGGAATAGCATCCTAGATTCCTCCGGGACGGTGAGTGCGAATTCCTTCCAGGGCCGCTCGAGGTCCGTTCGTTGCAACCAAGGCCACCTGCTCCGCATAGCTATGTTCAGCCACCCCAGGTTGGGAACACCTAGGCCACCTGCCCACCTGGATGCACAAATATCCTCCCAAGCCACCGCACAGTTACCCCCGCGGGCATTCGAGCGTCCACACCACCTGAAAAAATGAAAGCTAGGCACATATTGAGCGGACTAAATGTTAACTGACTAGTTTGATTATAGGAACCTTTTCTTTTCCGGTGAGATGAAAACCCAACGAAGGTGTTACACAATTAGGTGAAACATCAGCCAACTCAATAGTGGATTATAGTATGACTTAATCAATATGTGCCTAGCTTTCATTTTTCCAGGCCTATGTGCTTGCTCTCTCTTTCTCTTCCTTTTCGCCATGTTGACATTTCTTAGGTTTTTATATACTACATTTATAGTGGAACTTCAGCGAGGTGACATCTAAAGATCTGCAATTGAGCACACAGAGATCCTCGGGCAGGAAATACTACGTGTCAAGACAAAGAGATCTGTGCTAAGTATAGATCTCAGAAAAGAAAAAGGAACGGGTCACAGTAGTACGAGATGAACTTTTCGGTTCGTGGCCATATCATGGACATGTGTTCCTCGCAAATTCAACGTGACACAATCTGGTGAGCCGTCGTCCACGCATTCAAGACAAGTCGTCGTACAGCGCGACATGTATGGATTGAAACGGCACCTAAGGCATAGGCTGCAAGTTTTATCTTTTGCTCGGTGTGGTCTCTCTCCGTGTATCCCTGTCTAGGTGTGAGCACATTTTTATTGCAAAACTATTATGTGTCAGTACATTAATTCGAAGGCGACCGTGAGCGATACCTTGCAAGTACTACGTTGACAAGTAGTGGTAGGAGCTGTGGCGGTAGCTAACACACGAGTGCGTTGACAAGAGTGTAACCATGGCGTAGGAAGTTGCCCTAGGGCAGAGGTGAAGAGCCGAAGAGGTGAAATGGAGAGGCCAATCGGCAGCAAGACCGGCAACATGGAGAAGCAAGCCGGCAAGTGCATGATTAGTTCAGTTATTCAGTCACGCACGGGCGGAAGGAGATGAGAGTGGGAGAAAGTCCAAAACATAGTGATAGCAGCAAATCTCCAGATGGATCACCGGTGGACGCGCGCACGCACTGCGGCGATCGGAATAAACAAACTGGTGGCCTCCGTCGATCGATGGCGCGCAGCTCATCATGCATGTCGATGGCCATGGGCCATGGCCCTCGGCCCTGTCTACCTGCCTGTCACCAATTGGCTCCGTTCACGCGCCCATCCGATCGGCGGCCCCTGGCCCTGACTGACTGAATAATGCCGGCTCGTGACTGCTGCCCGGCTGGCTGGCTGAATAATTGGCACAGAGGATAGGATTCCATCTGTCTCGCCATTAGGGGAGAGAGGTGACTTCCTGCCTGTGCTTCCAGGAAACTTCGCTATCGTTTCCCCTCCGTGCCTTTGGCGCCATCTCTTTCTCGCTGCCCTCGCTGGCGGTACCCTTACGTACTAACAGAGGTACACTCGGAGCACCTGCGAGCGTCGGGCTCCTCGCTTGCTTTTGTATATTCAGTTTCCTCCTCCTACAACCCCCCAAAAGTCAATCACTAAACGTCTAAACCTATCACCCTGTACGGACTACGACACTTCCTCAGCCCGCCCCGAGATAATTGTCAAGAGCTTTACTTATATATAGGGTGGTTCAGCCATGTGAGGGATCCCAAGGACATGGGTGTGGGGGAAGGGGGTATTCAAGCATCAAATCCAACACAACTCACACTTACTAATTGCAACGAAAAAACTAACCCTTGTTTTACTTTTTTTTAGACAAACCACTAGACTATAATAAAACGTCCCCAGACTGACAGGGATGAAGGAAAGTTCACAGGGATGGCCAAGCCAAACATGTCTGCCATTGCCCAATGTGAAACAGTGCCTAGCTAGATTATGAGCTTCATAATTGGAGCTTCTACTTTCAAACACGATATTGAAAAAAAGAAAAGAGATTTCGTCTACTCATTATTTCATGTAGAATTGCGCCATAGGGTGGAGCCTCCATCTTCCGCAAATCTTCTACCACCACCTTGCAGTCGGATGCTATCTGGATCCCATCAACGTATAGATCGCTCGCAAGAGCCAATCCTTCCCTTATCACCATGGCCTCGAGTGTTGGGGGATCAACAATATGCGGAAAGTCCATTGAAGAAGCTCCCAAGAAGGTGCCATCCCTATCCCTGCAAACAGCTCCCACAGTACCGAAATTTCCTTCAAAGTTCACAGCCGCATCAACATTGATTTTTGCCAAACCTTCCGGAGGGGGAATCCACACATTGCTCCTTGGTAAACGAACCGTTCCTCGGGGTTGTTGGATGGTTTTGGTACTTTGAACTTCTGCCATGTAAGACCTGATAAAAGAGTGCGTGGAGAGGGGGCTCTGATAAATATCCTCATGTATCGCCTTACGCCGTGTTGACCATATCGCCCAAAGTGTAACTGACAGCAGCATGAAGTCACACTGAGAAAGCTCATCTTGCAGTCCAAACAAACATTGCTTGGCGCTCGATTTTTCGTTCTGGCACACCGCTTCTCCCAACTCTCCTGGCATTAGTGCCCAAACACAACGAGACATAGAGCAGTCAATAAGGCTATGACTCCAGCTATCTTGCGCTCCACAAAGATTGCATGCTGAAGTAGTCGCCATGTTCCGGTGATGGAGGACATCATAAGTCGGTATTGAGTGTCGCGCTAGCCTCCACATAAAGTTTTTTATCTTTGACGGAAGAGGGACTTTCCATAGATTTTTCCAGCTTATAGCCTCCACCGAATGATCAGATGGTTCTTCAATGCCATCGAACCATATCTCCCTGCTCAGCTTCGTGTGTAGGAAAATTATGTAGGCCGACCTTACAGAAAAACGGCCATTGTGTTCCCCCTCCCATGCCCAGAAATCAGGGACGGCCATAGTGAAAAGAGGGATCTTGAGAATAGCTTCAGCATCCTGTGGAATGAAAGTAGCTCTCACCAGGTCCTCCCACCATGATGCACTTGTTGAGTCAATCAGTTCCGCCACCATGTTGGGAGGATTCGCAGTCAAGGTTGCAACCAGCTGCTTCATGTTAGACCATGGTAACCAGCAGTCAGTCCATATATTTGTTGTTGTCCCTTCACTGACCCTTCTCATAAGCCCCTACCAAAGCATGTTCCTCCCGTCGAGGAGGGATCTCCAAAGCTGTGATGAGTGAGGGCCTAACTCAGAATTGAGCAACGAAACCTCTGGAAAGTACACTGATTTAAGAATTCGGGCACTAAGAGATTGAGGCTCATTCAGAATTCTCCAAGCCTGACGCGTGAGTAGAGCTAGGTTGAACAGTTCCATATCCCAAAAGCCTAGCCCTCCCAAGAGTTTTGGTTTTGTCATGTCATCCCAGGTGACCCAGGCCAGTTTCCTCTTTCCCCCTTATTCCCCCACCAGAACTGACGGACAAGTGAGGTAATGCTCTCGCAAAGGCCTCTCGGCAATCTGAAACATGCCATGGAATAAACAGGGGTTGCCTGAGCAACCGATTTAATTAGCACCTCCTTTCCTGCAGATGATAGAACCTTCTCCAACCACCCCTTAACTTCCCCCCACACTCTATCACGGAGGTATCTGAAGGTGCCATTCTTGTTAACTCCAACTTCCGTTGGCATGCCAAGATATCTTTCCGAGAGGGACTCGTTCTGGACTTGCAGAATATTTTTTACAGTTTCCTTCATATCAAGAGTGCACCCCTTGCTGAAAAAGATTGACGACTTGTTAATGTTGATCCTTTGGCCCGATGCATTGCAGTAATCATCAAGCAGGTTTGACACACTATTAGCCCCCGCAGAGCTTGACTTGAAGAGTAGCAGGCTGTCATCGGCGAATAAGAGATGGTTAACAACCAGAGCTGTGGGAGCCACCTTAACACCGCCCAACTATGATGACCAAGAACTTGATTTTAAAAGGCACGAAAGGCCCTCTGCTGCCAACAAGAAAAGATATGGGGAAATAGGGTCTCCCTGACGGATGCCCCTGTTGGGTTTGAATTGGTCTAGCTTTTCACCATTGAAGAGAACGGAAAAGGAAACCGAGGTGACGATATTCATCACTATCTTCACCCAACTGTGATTGAAACCCAACTTCAACATTATAGCCTAGAGGTACGACCACTCGAACCTATCATAGGCCTTCATCATGTCAAGCTTCAGCGCACACACACCATTAACTTTGGACCTGTTACGCTTCATAAAATGAAGACACTCATATGCACATATGATATTGTCAGTGATTAACCTCCCGGGCACAAAGGTTGATTGTTCCTCAGATATGATATCAGGCAAGATAGTTTTCAACCTATTTGCCACCACTTTCGAAGAAATTTTATAATGCACATTACACAAACTGATAGGCCTGAATTGAAACAGGTGATCAGGGCTCAATACCTTTGGGATAAGGACCAACATCGTGTCGTTTATACTCTCTGGACTTTCTT
Source organism: Bromus sterilis (assembly GCA_950022295.1). Taxonomy (NCBI): domain Eukaryota; kingdom Viridiplantae; phylum Streptophyta; class Magnoliopsida; order Poales; family Poaceae; genus Bromus; species Bromus sterilis. The sequence continues at coordinate 52,655,164 of OX465599.1, forward strand.
CACCTCTCACTATCTATAGCACTACCACCGTCACCTCCTTGCCACAAAGACCCCAATGTTGCTAATAGAAATATATTCTTAAAGAGCTACTATTTTTCAAGATTGCCAAAAGGTTTTTGGAAAGAAAAAGCAAGCTTAAGGTTTGCAAAAGTAAGGAGAGACAAAACGTGGCAGAATCTGTGAAAAACAGAACAACAGGTAGTAAAGAATTTTTTAGGGGTACTTCTGCAACTCAAATAAAAAAACTCAAAACATACGAAAGTTCCGCGATTGAATAGAGTACGTTGTGTAAAAAATTCATCTAAAAAGATGAACTGGTGATTTGATCCGATTTTTTTCCATCACGAGGACAGAATCTGTTTTCTGGAGAGCATGTCACAACTTTCGCTTCCCTTGTCATATGAGGCTATAACTTGGCACAAAGCTTGAAAATAAAGATACAATGATGTTGCTACAGTAGTAACAATCATCAAGACCACTAAAAACACAAGTAAAAACATCTTGGGTTGCCTCCCAACAAGCGCTTTCTTGCATAAAGCAAAAGAAGAATCAAGTTTTATCAAGAGAAAGGGAATAGCTAGCCCGTGTAACGGACTCAAAAGGTAACTTGATTTTCTTTCTAAGGAAGTGTTCCATCCCCTTTTTGATAGGGAATTGAAATTTTATATTCCCCTCTTTCATGTCAATAATAGCACCAACGGTGCGAAGAAAAGGACATCCCAAACTAATTGGACATAAAGGTTCACACTCTATATCCATAATAATAAAATCAACGGGAACATAGTTGGCATTGACAATGATAAGAACATCGTCGATCTTCCCCACACTACTAGGAAAGGGCCTTATAGTGGCGTCCTTTTTTGCAAATGCGCCACTAAGGACAGGCCACTAATAAGGTCTTAATAGTGGCACATTTCAAATGCGCCACCCCTAAAACTCTTATGCGTGGTGCATTTCGAAATGCGCCACCCATAAGCCCTTATGGGTGGCGCATTTTCCATAAGAGTCTTAGGGGTGGCGCATGCTGAAAATGCGCCACTATTAAAAAATTAAATTTTGAATTTTAAATCTGGATAACGGTTTTTTTTCTTAATCTCGGGTTAGTATGGTTAATGCCTGGTCACTATGCTTAATCTCAGGTCAAACTAACCTCCATGGTCAAACATCCCCAAGGGTCACCCATCCTAGCACTACTCCAGCCCCAGCACGCTTAACTTCTCGGTTCAATTCAACTCCCACTCCGGCTCACCTAGCAGGCACTTGTTGATATATCTATCATATAAATCCTATTAAACCATGTTGATGTCTAGGACCTTGTTGATGTTCATGGGTGTGGTAAAAATTTCAATATTTTTTTGAAACTTTCTCGATGGGACCATTAGCATATTTTGAACTTTTTTTAAAAAAATGAAAAAATAATAAAAAAAATTAATGTTACTAGCTAAAATTTTCAACTTTTTTTTTGAAACTTCCCGATCGGTCCTCTAGCCTATTTTGAATTTTTTTTAAAAAAAATTAAAAAACAATCAAATTTTTTTAAAATGCGCCACTACTAAGTTAAAAAAATTCATTTTTTTGTCTCCAGATCTTCAAATGCCCGTAACTTTTTTTCTGTTAGGTTTTTGAGGATTCTAAAAATGTTCAACGTGGTTCCACGGGGGGGGGGGGGGTGTATTTGTGTGTTGGGAATTTTCCTCACATTTTTTGCTTAGTAGTGGCGCATATGCAAGATGCGCCACCCCTAAGAGCTTATGGGTGGCGCATTCTGAATGCGCCACTAATAATTCCTTAGGGGTGGCGCGCGCATTTCCAGAATGCGCTACCCATAAGCTCTTAGGGGTGGCGTATTTCTCCAAATACGCCACGTATAAGAGGATCCAGGGTTGGCCCACCCTTAGGGGTGGTGCATCTTAAAAAATGCGCCACCTATAAGAGATTATAGGTAGCGCATTTTTAACCTGTGCGCCACCCCTTACAACATAGTGGCGCATTACATAAAAAATGCGCCACTAATAAGGTTTCCATGTATAGTTATTTCTCTAGTAGTGCCAAAGGTTTCTTTACGGAATAATTGACAAGACGAACACCAAAAGAATAAGAATCAAAAGGTTTTAATTCAAACATATCAGACATTCTTTTGGGCATGACGGAGGTATTAGCTCCAACGTCACATAAAGCATAGCAAGAGAAGTTATTTAATTTGATTTTTATCATAGGGTCCCAACCATCATTTAGCTTTCTAGGTATGGAGGGTTCTATCCTAAGCTTCTCCTCCCTAGCTTTGATGAGAGCATTTGTGATATGCTCCGTGAAGGAAAGATTAAGTGTGCTAGTGTGGGGGTCTCTAGCCATTTTGTGTAGTAAGCTAATAACTTCTGAGAGGGTGCAACTATCAAAATCAATATCACTACTATCAAAGGTGGTAGTAGTGTCATCTAGGCTCACTTGTTTGAAACCCTCTATGTTCATAGGAGTTTCTTCTTCTACGGTTGAGGTATTAGCATCACCATTAATATGTCCAATGGGACCAGGAGTGCATTGGGTGCTAATAGTTTCGGTATCCTCAACAATCTGGATAGTGGCAACTGGGTGGTGCATAGGAAGGCTCTTAATTCTATCATCTTCCTCTTTTTCTCTAGCCCATCTTTCCTTAAGTTTAGCCATCATCCTAATATTTTCATTAATTTGAAGTTGGATAGCATTAATAGGAGTGGCCTTACTGTCCTCAAGGGGAGAGGTTCTAATTTTTAACATCTCAACATCAAGGGTTAAGCTGTCTACCTTCAAACAAAGATTATCTAATTTAGCTAACTTTCTTCTACATTATTGTTGAAGGTTTTTTGGGTAGTGATAAAGTCTCTAAGCATGCTTTATAATTCATAAGTGGGGTTCTTGTTGCTAGGGTAAGTGTTGTAGTTCCCATAGTTGGATGGAAACGGTCTAGGATTACTAGCAAAGTTGCCCCTATAAGCATTATTATTAAAGTTGTTTCTAGCAATGAAGTTCACATCTACTTGTTCCTGAGCAACCAAAGAATTTAAAGAAACATCATGAGGATCAATAGAGGGTTTCTTGGTAAGTAGAGACATAATCAAGTCAACTTTTCCATTTAGGGAGGTAATTTCCTCGACAGAATCTACCTTCCTACCTTTTGGAGCGCGTTCGATGTGCCATTGGTATAATTGGTCATCATCTCATCGATAAGCTTTGTGGCAGCACCAAGTGTAGTTGACATAAAGGTTCCTCCCGCGGCCTAATCTAACAGGTTCCGTGAGGTAAAGTTCAAGCCTGCATAAAAAGTCTGGATAACCATCCAAGTAGTCAAACCATGTGTAGGGCATTTCTTAAAAAGATATTTCATATGTTCCCACGCTTGGGAAACGTGTTCATTATCCAATTGCCTAAAATTCATAATGTTACTCCTCAATTGGATAATTTTAGCAGGTAGGTAATACTTCCCAATAAAAACATCTTTGCACTTATCCCAAGAATCTATGTTATTCCTAGGCAAAGATTGAAACCATATTTTAGTTCCTTCCCTCAAAGAGAAAGGAAAAAGCTTGAGCTTAACAACATCACCTTCTACTTCTTTATACTTTTGCATATCACATAATTCAACAAAATTATTCAAGTGTAAAGCAGCATCATCTCCAGCACCAGAGAATTGATCTCTCATAACAAGGTTTTACAAAGCAGGTTTAATTTCATAAGAGGTAGCTGAAGTGGCAGGTGTGGCAATAGGAGTGCAGATAAAGTCTTTGTTGTTGTGACTGGTGAAGTCACACAACTTGGTCTTTTCGGTGGAACCCATAGTAGCAGCAAGTGTGGCAGATTTTTTTGTAATTTTTGATATAAGACACAAAGATAAAAACAGAAAGGTAAACTAACAAGACTAAAAACTAAAGGTAAAGGGTAGTGGGCAACTCCCCTATCTTATCACTCGGAGTCCCCGGCAACGACGACGGAAATTTTCTTGATGGCGTGGAAGTGATAACAGATTCTCTCCCTTCGTTGGTTACCCCAAGTGGAAGGTGAGATGTAGGATAGCAGCAAGTTTCCCCTATGTAGAGGATAGGGTTTGCCTCCCGTAGGACTTCGGCAATGATAAGTAGGTGTCAGCGGCGCAACTGACGTGGACCTGCACACAACACAAATAACTTTGCTCCTAAAGAAATTCAGAGAGGTTGTAAATTTCTCCGGTCTTGTTTACAAAGGATCAACACAAGGGATAATGATAATGGTAGAAACTGAAAGTAAATGAGAGGAAATAAATGAGCGTGTAAACAATGAGGAGAATATGGACCGGGGTCCCGTGATGTTCACTAGTGATGTCTCTCTCCCAAAAGACGATAAAACTGCTATGCGAGGTAAACAAATTACAGACGGGCAATTGATAGGATTATAAACGCACCGCAATGCTAACTATGCTACAAAAGAAAGGAAGAGGCTCAAAAGCATGGGCAGTACGCCAAAATAAGTAGACCGAAATCCATCTGCATCTACTACTATTCATCCACCTTGAGATATCTATCCAGAACATCTCGCTGGAATTAAGTTGCGAGCCCCACCCAAAGTGTAAACTCAAAGCAACATACAACTGCATTAAAAAGAACTTTGCGTAAAGTAAACAATCCTTGCAACCGCGGTTAAAAGCACCGTTGTTTTCCCCCTTGTGGCCACAGCACATCCCCTAGATTCGTGTTTCTGTCACTCAAGCGTGTCATCAGGGGGCATGTACCCACAATCGAGCATAACGTTGCCTCTTGGAGTTACTACCTACCACATGGCCAAAGCAATAAACAGCCACGGAGAACATGCAAGAATTACTTCGGAACAAAAATACAAAAGATAAGAACCAATTATATTACTCTATCAAAATCTGAACATAATCTCATAATTCATCAGATCCCATCAAACTCAGCATAGCAAAAGCAGAAAGATTACATATGTGCCTCGATCATGTAGGGCAGCTCACGAGGTCTAAACCATGAAGAACAAAGAGGGAAGGAGAACATCACATAGCTACTGATCACGGACCCATGGTCCAAAGGAAACTACTCACGGCACATCCGGGAAGCGTCCATGGTGGAGGAGAAGCTCCCGGAGGTCGATCCACCCTCCGACAGGGTGTCGGGAAGGGTCCTGACGATGCTCCCAATCTTGGAAGCGCGGCGGCGGCAGAACAGAGGCGAGATCGCGAAAAAGGGTTCTGTCTCCGGAAGTTTCCCGTGACGGAGATTAAATAGGCGAAGGGGGGAAGCCAGGGGGCACCAGGAGTCCAGCCCCCCCCCCCCCGACGCGGCCAGGCCCCTGGCCGCGCCAGGTGGCTACCTGGGCACCTGGTGGTGGCCCCCCGACCCTCCTTCGGGGCTCTGGAAGCTTCCTTCACGCTGATTTTTTATCTGATTTTCCTGGATTTTTGGAGCACTTTTTATATGGGGGAAAACTGAAATAAAAAAACAGCAGAAAAAAAAACTGGCACTGGGGTGCACTGAGTTAATAGGTTAGTCCAAATATGATCAAAAGTGTATGAAAGTGTATCTGGATCATAGCAACATCACACAAAACATGCATGGAGCGAGCAGAAATATCGATACGTTTGGGACGTATTAGGTGCCCAAAAATCTCCACCCTCCCAGACATACCTATGGCGCACTTTTTTTAGGTGCGTCATTGCTACCTAAAATAGAAGGGCGCACCTATACATACTGCGCCATTGGTATGTCCAAAAATGGGTCAATCCTTGGTCAAACCTTGGTCAAACATAATAATGGCGTACTTTTCATCAGGTGTGTCACTGCTATTTGAGGTACTAATGGCGCACTATGTATAAGTGTGCCACTACTATAGAGCAGTGGCCCACCGCATCTATAGTGCACCACTAATAACTATATTGAAGGTAACCCTTTTTCTAGTAGTGCAGGAATATCGATCGAGCAGTTATCCCAAGATGGTCTCAAATGTAATGAGGATATTGAAAGGATGAATTTATATACACTATAGAAAACATGTGCTTTTCCTTCAGCCCTAACAGAATACAAAGGCCACTTTAACGACATCAATAACTTTGCCGACAGCAAGCAGGCGACAAAGCTCGTCGACAGCGTTTTGGTCGCCAAAGGGTTCTTTGTCGTTTGCCTTATATTGGGCTGAGGCACTTCATTGAAAATAGTTTTCAGTTGAATTAACTAGGCTAAATAGCATATGAATTGAGCGTAGTGATCTATGAACATAGTAGAGTTTTTTTTATCATGCTAAGCCAAAAGTACATGTTGACTTGATACTAATTTGAATCACGAGTTCATTACAGAAATCCGCTAGGGAAAGGTGGAACAAAATGCCGACTCATATCCTTTTTCAATAGACAGTCCATACCGAGATACGACTATTTTATTAGACTCGAATATTGACTTAAAGACTTCTTTACATAGAAGGGAGCCACTAACGAGATTCTTCCTGATAGCGGGGACAAGTTGCACGTTCCTCAGTTGCACGATCATTCCCAAACTAAAATTCAGATCGATCGTACCAATACCATGAACAGAAGCATGCGACCCGTTCCCCATCAGGACGGAACCGTCGTGTGTGACCTGGTAAGAAGATAATAAAGACACATCAGCACACACCTATGTCAACCCACCAATATGTGGATTGACAAACAAAACGTATGGTACACATATTACCGTACCCAGATGCATGCACCATCATTGTTTCTCATGGTCATATTGATAGACTTAGATTCCTGTCATGGCTTCTTGTACTTGTTTGGGCACTGATTTTCCCAATGTTCCTCAGAACCACAAGTAAAGCATCAACCTTTATTCTTTTCCTTCTTCTTACCCTTCTTCTTAAAGGTAGTATTCTGTACAAAGTTCTTTCCCTTGAACTTGTGAAAATTCTTCTGCACCACATTGGCGCTAGAAGAACCCTCTGCCCATTTCACCTGTGAGTCCTTTGCTCTCGAGTTCTGCTCAACACTCAGATGGCCGGTGACATCCTCAACAGAGAATTCACGCCTCAAGTGCTTATGAGAAGTAGCAAAGTTCCTTCATCCAGGACAGAGTTTTGCAATAATTCAACCCGCGACAAACTTGTCCGGTAACTCACACTTCAGGAGCTCCAAACACTTTGCAATGACCTGTATCTCATGTCCGTGATCCAATACATGACGGTTATCAACCATCTTGTAATCATGGAACTGCTCCATCATGTATAGTTCACTACCAGCATCGGTTGCCCTGAATTTTGATTCGAGCACAACCCATAAGTTCTTGGCAACCTGCATATGGAGATATGCATCAACCAACTTGTCTCCAATCACACTGCTCACACTACTGACGGCTTCCACAAAGATAGTGGTTGCATCCTTAAACGCCTTCTCCTTTTCAGGAGCAATCGTTTCTGTGGGAGACACACCACCAACCCGGAACACGTTCATCGTTGTGAGCCACAAGGTGGTCCTTGTCTTTCAACGCTTAAAATGCGAACCCGTAAACTTTTTGGGCTTCAGTGTAGCAACAAAGCTTTGAACCAAAAATTGCCTATGATAGTAAGGTTTTTGGAGTGTTGGATATATTAGCACATTTTCGGTTAATCTAATCCACAAGTAGATGAGGTAAGCATGGCATTTACAACATGCATCTCATACCAAAAACTAAACATATATGCGAGCACGTATATAACCTTGTACTGAAATACCTATGAGCAACACATATACGGCAAGCATATGAACGACTATAAAGGGGATGACCAAATCATATCCCACGGTTGGCCAAGCTAACGCATCGGCTGTGGCAGCAGCCTGGGATTCGTCGGTTGCATTCTTCAAGGCGGCGGTCGTGGCAACGGAATCCTCTATCATGGAGTCGATGCAGGGGAAGTAGTGGAGGCAGCGGCAGGAGTCGAAGCAGAGGAAGCAGCGGACGGGGACGGATCGGGAGCAGTCGCGCCGAGACGCTCCCCAAAAACCTTATCGGCCTTCTCCGGGGCAGGGTCTCGAAGGACGTGGTTTCGGAGGCACCTGAGCTCGGCTCGGCTCATTCCCGCAACCTGTCCGCGTCGTGACGAGGCGAGCCGAGCGACGGAGTAGGAGGAGCGCGCGTGTACCACTCCTCTTCCTAAGCTCCCAATGGCTAGTGAGGAAGCACTACTTATAAGTAGGTCTCAACCTTCCTCTACTAGCAAGGAGGTACTCAACTTTTCCACCATCTGTCATCATACATGGGCCCTACAGATTAACAAGGAATTATTGTATTATATGGCCTAAGCCCATCTATAATTTAAAATTACCCCCCCCCCTCTTGAAAGTATACACACTAACTTGAAAAAGTATGCTCTAAAATAAATAGGACCTAATACGGAGATAATTGGAAATATTTCAACAAAGGAAAAATATACTCCTAAAATTTGCCATGCAAGGAGCAGCCACTGTGGCACAAAAAAACTGAAAATATCATGCATAACACAAAAGAAAACACATTGCCCCCCTTAAAATTTGACATGCATAAAGCATCTTGTATGACAAAAGCATATCCCTGAATTTGTCATGCATATGAGACATGGCAAAAGGGACAAGACGGCAATGTATAAATTATGATGATTTTGACAAGATGGCGATTCCGCTAGAGCATTTTTTAATCAAAAACCATATGACGATTCTATTACGTAACCATTCCGGTCGCAAAATTCTTCCGCGCAGGTATAGCATAGCTAGCTAAACACACATCACCTTGATCTTAAGCTCCTACCATGTATATCTTCTTTCAAAATTAGTTCTAAGAGTGGCTGATCCATGAAAGAGTGAAGACAGGATTCCACCAGGGGAATGAAGAGCCAGTCCTTCCAGAATCATAGAGGGCAGCCAATGGCTCTGTTTCTAGAGCATCTATCTCGACCACAAGCATGCATGATTGTTTGCCCCCACAACCCCCAAAGTCCAGGCGATATTTTTTATGGAGGTGTACTTGCACAGCGTGGACTTTGTTGCTTGGAAGCATGCACGGACACCGGGAATGAGTGTTGCTTAATGGAGTACTCCTAATCAACTAGTATTAGTACAGTACTGAGAGTGCTTTTCAGCATTTAGAAACAGATCATCACAAGTAAGAAGAAAGCCATTTCCAGTTGCATTGACGTGTAACAGACAATACAAAGGAGTCGCTCTCCCGGGGAGGGCCTGTTTTGGCCTATTATTCATTCGACCTAGCTGCCAGCCTGCTTTCAGGCGGGCAACCAACCTATCTTACATCCCAATCAGGGCCTGTTCTTCTTTCTCTCCTCCTCCTCCTCCTCCTCCTATACGTGTTGCTGCCAAAACTAAATAAAAATCTGAAAGAAAGAAAAAAAGGATAAAAAATGGTTGGTTGGTTTTACAATTAGGCGGGGGCGCCACTTCTTTGTGGCGCCGGATTCTCCCTAGCTGAAAATGCCTACGTGGTACTACTAGTGTGTGTGTGTGTGTGTCTGTGTTTTTTTCAAGGAATTTTCCTGGTCTTGCGTCTCCCGGCCGTCATGGTCCTCTCTGAAGAATCTGTACAAAGGAAGGACTTTGACGACGATCCGTGCTCGCTCCGATCCGCCAGCCCGCTCCCGCTCCCGGCGCGGCTACAGGTGTCCCCTCCGATGGCGACGGCCACCCTCAGATGCCTCCGTTGGTTGATTTTCCGACGGAACGAGGAGGAGGTGGATGGATGGATCAGGCTGCTTTGGATTTGCGGGTGAAGGTCATGGGGAGGCCGTTGATGGGGAGGGCGAAGGGGCCGAACTGGACGCCGCTCTCGGACTTGGAGGTGGACCACCTGTACTTGGTGGCGAGGTGGTGGCACAGGACCAGCATCTCCAGCTTGGCCAGCTCGTTGCCGGGGCACGAGTGGGTCCCGTTCCCGAACGGCATGAACGTGTTAGGCTTGGGGGCCACCTGCAGCGACAAACCAAAACACACAATCAGCATCAGCATCAATCAACTAATCCATGAAAAATAGAAGCAGAATCTTTCGTCAAAGCTGCGATGATGCTGACCTCGAATCGCGAAGGATCGAACTTTTCGGGGGAGGGGAAGTGGTCGGGGTTGTGGTGGATGTTCCGGAACAGGGGAAGCACTTTCCACCCCTTGGGAATCAGGTACCCTGCACAGAGAGAAGTCGAGTTCAGAGGTGAGTTGGTCTATTCATTTTCCTTCATTCCGTTGGTTCGGTTAGGAGCACGTCCTTTCGGAGCCAGTTCATGCGCAGCCAGCGCACTGCTGTACTCTGCTCCGAGAGCGACAGAGTACAGCACTGCCCGGGCTGCCACAAACGACCAAAGAGCTAGCTGATTGATGTCTCTGCTCTGCTCACCTTGGTACTCCACGTCCTCCACGGCCTCCCTGAAGGTGAAGGAGAGGATGGACGCAACCCGCATCGTCTCCTGGATCACCCGCCCCGTCACCCGCATCCGCCTCGTGTCGGCCCACGACAGCGCCTCGCCGGACAGCGCCTTCTCCCTCGCAATCTCAGCGTGCTCTTCCTGTTATTTTTCAGTTCAAAGCAAGGGTCAGTCACTGCTTCCCTTCCGGTCGGGTACCAAGAGCTCTCAGCTGGTTAAGATGATGTCGACTTACGGTGACGGCCTTGAGGACGGCGGGGTTGTCTCCGAGGAACTTGACCATCCAGGTGAGCACGCTGGCGGTGGTGTCCCGCGCGGCGAAGATGACGCCGATGGCGTTGTCGGCGATCTGGTCGTCGGTGAGCGCCTCGCGGCCGTCCATGAAGGAGCCCAGGAGGTCGCTGCCGCGCTCCCGCTCGCGCCGGGCCGAGATGATGTGGGCCACAATGGCGCCCAGCCGCTTGCGGGCCTTCATGGCCTTGTGGAACAGCGTGCCGGGAAGGTTCACCGGCATCGAGTTGTACCCCTTCTCCAGCGTCAGGTAGCACTGCTTCAGCTCCTCGATGTACTGCATCTCCTCCTCCCCGAAGATGGACAGCAATGCCACATTCAGAGCGTACTGCACGCCAAGATGACACCAAGAAAACCATCAGCCTCATTTACCTTTAGAGCAGAGCAGAGCAGAGGAGAAGAAAGCAGAGGTAGAAGAAGCACTCACAGTCTTCATCTCCTGGAAGGTGTTGACTTGCAGGTCTTCCCATGAGCCGAGGGAGCGGAGGGCGATGGCCTCGATGGCGGGGACGGAGCCGCGGATGGCCTCGGGGGAGAAGGCGCGGGAGACGAGGCGGCGGAGGTGGGCGTGGTAGTCCCCCTGCTGGAAGAAGATGGCCTGGGGGCCCAGCATCCGCTCCTTGCTGGCCGGGAAGGTGGGCTTGAAGAGGTGCGCCTGGGTCACGAGCACGAACTTGGCGGCCTCCGGGCTGGACACCATGACGCAGGGGCAGCCCAGGATGTGCGTCTTGAAGATGGGGCCGTACTTGTTGCGCTTCCTGGCGAAGAAGACGTTGGGGTTCTTGGAGGAGTAGAGCTGCGTGGTCTCGCCCACGTACGGCCACCCCATGGACCCCGGCGGCAGCGGCAGGCTGCTGCCCTTGTTGCCGCCGCTCGACGATGATCTCCCACCAGCACCCTTCCTGATGCGGATGGCGTAGGCGAGGACGAAAGGCGCGAGCAGGCAGAGGAAGAGGATGAAGGCAGCCATGGGATGGGAAGCTTTCTTCGGTTTCGTTAGGAGCCGAAGGAAGAGGAGGAGATGGGTGGTGGTGGTGCCTGGGTGTGGAGGGAAATGCGATGGAGGTGCATGTATTTATAGATTGGCGGCGGTGGATGCTTCGTCCTTGGTCTCTGGCCTTGGCCCTAAAAATCTAGTCTATTACTCCCTCCATTCCATAATGTAGTGCGTCTTCGGTTTTCGCGTTTCAATTTTGATCATATATTTAACCAATGAGACTGATTGCGGCGGAAGCAAAAATTGTATCAATGAATTTGTATTCGAATGAAGTTTTCAAATATGTAATTTTTATTTCCGCCGCAAATGATCTCGTTGGTTAAATTTATGGTCAAAGTTGAACCTTAGAAAGCGCGGACGCACTACATTTTGGAATGGAGGGAGTAATATTACAACACCCACTACGCGCTGCTGCTACTGCTACGCTGCCTGTGCGTGTGAGGCTGAGCGAATTATTGGACAATTCAATTGGGCAAAGAGGGCTGGAGGGAGCGATGGATAGGATTAATCAATTAGCCAATCCACAGGGAGGAGGCTAATGTAGTCCAGTCCAGCTTTCCAGCGCGGGAGATCGAAACACCAACAGCTCACCCCCTCTCCCTTTCGGCCCCCGTCCTGTCGTCTCTCAGACTCAGCGCTGCTTAGTTACTGTACAAGCTCCCGTACGAACGGCTCATGCTCCCTCTCCCCCTATAATTCTGCTGTGTTTTGGCCGCATGCTTTGCTTGATTAGTTAGTTATATGCTCTTCTCTTCTCTTCTCTCATAATATCCCGGCCCCCGTCCTCCTGGCCTGCCCACTGCCATCGTCACACACCTCACTTGCTCTCAAGATATTTTTATTGGCGACCATATCTACTGATTGGGCAGATCTTTCATCGGCGTGTTTGGTTACCTGCAGTCAGTCAATTTGATCCTTTTGCATCTCTGGCTCGATTTAGCTTGATTGACATTATATTTACAGTATTTTTTAAATAAGTCACCACGGGGAAAGGATCCCCACCTAAATATATTACTCAAAGCGGTAAAAACCAGTATTACACCAGAATACAAAACGAGAGTAGAGGAAGTTCCGCCACTCGACGGCAGCGTCTCTAGAAGCAGTATATCTACATCGATGGATCCATAGAAAAAAAAGACGGATACAATATTGTGAATAGTAATGAGAGGTGAGTGAATCTGATGCCGAAAGACCAGGCATTCCGTGAGTCCCTGGTCTTCCACGTGATAGCTAGCGTCGCCGATGGCCATAGGTTGACGTCGAGGCCATCAGGGGTGGCGACATCCCAAATATGGTCGAGGTCCGAGGCAGGGTGAGACCTAGCCGGTTCCATACTTGCGTCGCCTCCGGACAGTCCTCGCAGTGGTGTCTGCAGCGCTGGCAGGTAGAGTCGGTGGAAATGGTCTTGCAACAGATGTTAAAAGTGGTTGCTTTTGGTTGAAGATGCCATGTTTAGATACTCACAAAGCTCCCTCAAATTTTCTATCAATATGTTGAAATTTGAACATACAGTTCGCGGATATATGAGGATCTTCATTGAATGGCTAAATTACCACAAAATGATCCGAACGCTACAATTCAAACTTATACCGAAGCTTTAAAGATCTTCCTTGAAGATGCCTTAAATCATGTTTTTTTTCTACTTTGTTGCATTATCTACATTGCAAGATAAAGTTGTTTGTTACATGGGCGGACAATACACAACTAATGTAGTTTAGTTGCTCCCGCCTAAGCTTGTGGTCACACCACTAGGGTGAACTTAACCACAAAGCACACTACATGCAAGGTCAAATAAACATCATGCAATATAACATCAACATTATTTCACTTCTAGTGGGTAAAGAAATTATAATCCGTTCTAACCATCAATAAATAGCGGTACAAATTAACAATCATATTTATAAATGACGAACAATGGGGGAAATTCAACATCCTCGCCCTCCTTTTCCTTTTTTTGTTCTTCTTCAACTCCTTTTGATACCTCTGTAGCCCATATTGCCTCGGATCATTTCAATTTTTTTGATTTTTCAAGTTTCATTGTAACGTGTCTTCATATCATAGTTGGACTACTCATCGTCAATAGTCACATCTTTCTCCTTGGCACACACTCATCAAGGACTTATTCTAGGATCCAGTTATGATGAATGCAACATATAAGAAACTTACCTTGAGTGAAGAAATAGTGGAATATTTTTTTTATCAAGGATCTTAAATATATTATGTAAATCACCAAATGCCCTCTCCATCGTAACTCCTAGGTTGGAGTGTTCAATACTGAACAATTCATTGGCATTGAGATGATAAGTTGTTTTTCTGAATGATCTAACAACCTCACAATGACATGCATATCCAACATCTTATATGTAAAAATTTATCATCAGGGGTATTAATCCCATTAGGTTGTGTTGTTGGCAAGAATATTAGCATCATAAATTAATCATTCCCAACATTTCTCATCGAAGCCTTTCAATCAAATATAATACTTGATTAAAACATGAGAAATTGTCTCATTAATATTGAATGTGTTTTGTGGATCACCCTGACCTATGTTTATGACCTACTACTTGAAGAAATATTGCTACTTGCTCTTCACAAAGGTATGGATGCTATCTTATAGAAAACCCCCTTCTTCCTAAATATCTTCATAAGCTTAGCCAAATGGATTATTCTCATATGAAGCATGTTAATAATCTTTATGTTATTTCTATTACAGATGTAGTTTAGATTTGTCATCCTCTCCCTATCTCGGACAAACATTGGACCATAGGTGATCACATGCATGGCACTTGGACGAACCACTTATGTACTAACACGACCTTAGCCTGAATCATGGTTATGAGCGTTGATGCCTGAACTAGCAGTTTTATCTATTCATTCTAATGCAATTGATGTTGTGGTAAATAACGTAAATCAACCCTAAGCATTACCTAATGGTGGAGGATGAAGGGGGTGTATGATGCTTACTGACATTGAAGACGGCGATGATGACCCGCTCATGTCAAAGAAGAGGTTGACCCGATGAAGATGGAGACGAAGGGGAGAAGACCGTCTCGGTACCGAAGATTTAAGTCATCGTTGTCGGTGCAACCGATACCGCATATTTAAGTTGTCGCCGCTGCCGCTACCGAGATTGAGATTCAGTAAGTCCTCCCACTAAATTTGAGAGAGTAAAAGGTGGTGAGATTGCATATCTCACACCATTTTCGCGCATGCAATTTTGGGTCCCCGACATCCTCAAACATGCACTAAAGTGTATATCATTTTTCCTTGCACTTGCCACGACCTAATTCGCTAATAACTGTAGTTTCAAACGTTCATACTTTAGCAAGCTAGGTTTACGATTTCTCTAAATTTCGTATGTGTGCGCAAGCCAGCGCACTGGTTCACCTTGTAAACAGGTTTTTACATGCATTGAGCTTATTTTCCTTTTTCTTTTGAGGGTTGCATTAAGCCTGTTTGATGAAGATGAAGTCTACCAAACACGCCCTATGTCTTTTTATTTACCGTTCCAAACTAATGTGAGTCATTCTCTACGTAAACATGACTGTTTGGGGGTGAATACTGACCGGTTAAAGCAGCCTTTGAATAGGATTACATGGGGAATGCCTGATTTGTTCTAGGCCAGCGCTCTGCGCCGTTGACCGACGGAGCGCCTGCGCCGGTCGGCTGCGAGCCGTCCGATTTCGGCGATCGAACGGATTAGATCGCTGCGTACCTCTTCGCATCATTGTAACATTTGCGAAACTTTTGCAATATTTGCGATACTTTTGCAACATTTGTGGTACATTGATGCAACATTTTTATTTTTGGAGTTTTTTACAGCAAAAAAATGGTGGTAGCAAATTTTAATTGTTGTGATAGCATTTTTTTATTATCGATAGCAACAAAAAATCATAATTCGCCGTCGCTAACCACTTTATAATATTTTTCGTTGTAGCAAAAACTTTTAACGGTAGTAGCAAAAATGCACAACAATGGAAGCAAAAATTTAAAAGGTTGCAACATTATGCGTAACAAAAAAATATACAACGATAGTAGCAAAAACATACAACGATAGTAGCAAAAACATACAACGGTTGTAGAAGAAAAAACAACGGTTGCAACAAAATTCATCGTCGCCGTCGTCAGGGTCGTAGCTCCGCAGTGGTGATGTAGCAAAAATCTTGACCGGTAGTAGCAAATGCGTAAAACAGTGGAAACAAAATAGTTCACTGGTTGCAACATTACATACTCAGATATTCCCTGTACATTGTGCGTTGTAACAAAAATACCAGTTTATTGCTTTGTAGAAAAAATATGATATGGTTGTAGCAAAAATAGGATGCGGTTGTAGCAAAAAAAAATTTGATGGCTATGCACGGATCTGCTCATGGCCATGGCGGCCATGGCCGGCGGCGTGGGGGCACGGGGAGGTGCGGGCTCGACGGAGTGGTACCGGGACGGGCGCGGCTCGTCGAGGAGGGGCCGGATCTGGGCAGAAGGAGAACGCCGGCGAGGTCCCAGGAGCACGGCGGCGAGCTCCTGGAGCCATGGCCATGGCAGATCAGTGTGGTGGGCGCCCATGACGTGGTTGACGGCGGCGCCACGAGGTGCGCATCCATCGCAGCAGGCGGCGGAGGGTGGCGCGTGCGATGCACGGCAATGAAGACGGGCGGCGGACGGCACGTGAAAAAGGACTCTAGCGCCTCGCACTAAGGAAGGAAGGCGACCGGCGAATCGGTACACCGGTCAGCCGGCTGTAAACGTTTCCCTTTGTTCTATGGTGGGAATGACAGGTGTTGAACTGATCTTTGTAGTCCATCGTCAAGGAAATGGTCTGGTCGATGATGGTCCTGAGCATGCAGCTAGCTAGCTCCGCGTCTGTTCTTTCTCCATTGACAAAATAAAAATGTCCCTTTTTCTTTTTCTTGGTTGTTGCTTTTGGAATTAATGTTGAGAAAAATAATGGCACGCTAGTAGTAGTAGGTTAGCATCCCGATCAGAAATTCAAAGAGCATGTGCGGTCAGATGAGTTGACCTTTGCACGGGACAGCTGTGAGGGTGCAGTTCGATCCATCCGATTTTGTGCAGCGTTGTGAGACCATTTTTCTTCTCAATTTTCTTTGTTCTTGACTTGAACAACATGTCAATCTCTTGAATCTGAATAATATGTGGAATGCATGCCGAGGAGTGGCATTAGTCTAATGCGGAAATTGCTACCAAATATCTCTGCGTTTCTCTCTTGCCACGTGTTAGTAAAAGGTGCCCCTCTTTTTCCTATTCTCCTCACGACTCCATGCGAGGGATTCAAGGGACAAGTGTCGAGTGACCATTGTTTGTGCCATTCTTAATCCTAGTACTTCTACATGGTAGCTTAGTTTCTACGATCATAGTAGCTTCGTTTCTACGATCAATTGTAAAAGGGGTGCATATTATATTATCAAAAGTAGTTGTATATACATAAAGAATACAATACTGGTGAACTAGAACTCACATGACTTTTGAATAACGAGCATTATAAACGTATACTCAACCAGTTTTTGTTGAGTCATTGCTGAGGCCATACCCATGCACCAATGACTAACGGCCTTCTAGATGTTGCAGGCCCCATGCTCCAGGGAGATGCCATGCATACGAGTAAGTTGCTTAGTTCTCCTCTCGATTGCAATTGCTCTATAAGGCAACAAAAAGGTTGTCTAGTCTAGTTCAATTATGACGGCATTATTATCTATCTGCTAGCCCGCCCAAGGTAACCAACGGCTTGTACGCGCGCGGGCGCATGCTTCACGTCAGATGAGAGCAAATGAAACTTGGTCTTTTGGAGTTGCATATAATGTTGCTGCGAGATATGCATATTAAAATGGTCGTGTGATTTGATAAGATATTTCCTGCAGACAAAGGGCGATTACGTGGGTTTCTTTACGCATTATTATGCATGTGTTCTTCCATCATGCGCATGCATATATGATAGCAAATCCATCAATTTTTATATAGCTAAAATAGTTTATCTGACAAGGGTATGTGGCATGGTTAGTGAGGCCCCATGGTTGCAGGAGCCGCCCAAATCTGATACAGTAGAAGCATCCTCCACCCCGGCACGAGTGTTTGATTCGGATAGATTCTTTGGCAGGGGACCGAAAGCAGCCGTGGGAGGTAGTATCCCAGTTGCATATGCCATGCCATGGCATGCATGTCAGGATATGCACGACGGGAGACGGATCTGGAAGTCGGATGCATGTAGCTAGCGTGATGGGCAGAACCGCAAGAGACCGTTGTTTTCGTAGGTACGTAGGAGGGCGGCACACCGCCGGCCGGGGGCACGCGTACGTCGTGGATGGTGGCACGTACGTAGACGCTCGTAGACCCGGCGCGCGCGCGCTTGCGGTGACCACGGCCACATGCATGCATCGTCTCGGTCGATGCGCGAGCTAGCTACGCGGATTAAGCGTCAAAGGCTTAGCCAGAGCGGCCGTCGTGTGCGTTTTGCCTCGTGCCGCCGGCTGACGTCGCCGCCCTGCGAACCAATCAACGGCGGCTCGACGTGCGTTCCTTGTCCCGATGCCACACCCCCGGGCCCCGGCCGTTGTCTCCGGCACCGGTCGGTCCCGTGGAGAGGAGAGGAGGGGGCGATCGTCGTTGGCTTCTCGGCTCTACGCACGGCCGCGGGACACCTGTGTGCTGCTGCGTTTGTCTCTCATGGAACGGGCAAAGCCTTAGCGCGCGTCGGTGTTTGTCTGCGACGATGGTGATCGCGCGCGCATGCATGATGCCCGTACACCTGACTGGGTTTGGATGGACGCGCGCGCACCGCAACGGCATGCACACCTGCCGCTCGCTCATTGCCGCGCGCCTGCGTTCGTTCGTGCGAGGGGGAGCCACCAGGTGAGTAGCTAGCTAGCTGCTAGCTCGTGATGAGTGAAAATATCGGCGCATGGGGCGCGCAGGAACGAGCTGAGAGAGAAGGGGTCGCCGTTGCGGCGCCGCGGGCCACGTTACCGCGGCCGCAGGACATACGTGTCTTGCATGATTGCACAGCGACGGCAGGGAGGCGCAGTGGTTCACGTACCCCAGCCCTACGTGTAGTACGTACGCGCGTGTCTATCCGATCCATCTCCGGCTTGATGACCGCCGGTCGACCTGCTGCGGTGCAGCGCGCGCATGTGCATGTGCATGCTAGCGCGGACAGGACTGGCCGGGCTGCGCCGGCGCAGGGCAGGTGCATGCATGCACGCCGTCGCAGGCCCGGCATTCGGCGGCCGGTACGTTCCGGCCTGGGGGGCTCTTGGTTGCTGGTTTTTTGGGTGGTTGCTCCTCGATCGACGTACGGGACTGGGGCGTTGAAATGTCCGCGCACCGGACTTGCACCACCACGCCGGCCGGCCGTTGCGACGTCGTGCGTGTCCAGCAGGGCCGGGAATCAATTAACTATAGCCCGATCAATCAAGGCGGCCGGCACGCGTGGCACCGCCACCCTGCGGCTGCCGGCGGACGGAAGCGCACGGCACTGCATGTGCCCCTACATACCGTCCGTCCGTCCGACGATCGATGAGCGGATCCACGTACGACCCGGCGCCTGTGTCCTCGACGTGGCCACCCAACCCAACCCAACCACGAGCTCTCCTCAGTGGAATTAATAGTGAATCCATTCATCAATCATCATTGCGGTTTTCCAGCAATGAGCGCATGCATATATGCATGCAAAAGATCTTGAGATGGCCACGTCAATGGATCGCCCCCATCGGCTGCTGAGCGCAGGGACGCAAAAAATATTGATCGCATATAGTAGAAAAATACAGGAAGAAGAAGAAATTGATGGCCGCTACCTACTTTCACGGCTGCCACAGATTTGTTTTTACTGGTTTTGCGGCGCATCGGAGATTTCCTTTTTTTGTGGGTAGAGTTGAAACGATCAAATGAAATATACATGAACAAATAAAATGGACAAAAAAATGGACAAAAAATAAGGTGTTTTTTTTACAACTTTTATAGCGGTTGGGGATTTTAGGAGTCGTTGAATCAAATCAATCTAATAGTGAAAAATAAAAAAGTACTACCAGGGATACTTAAAAAGTACTAAAAATAATGATTTACCAGTAAAAAATATTAAAAGGCAATAATTAGTTGTGCTTGATATACGAATAAAAATAATTCTAGCAGAGGTACTAGGTAGTACTGAGACCCTGTTTGTTTGAGTTTTTGCTTCTACTTTTACAGATTTTTCGTTTTGATTAAGAAGTCATAAAAGCTTCAAAAGCGCAGACTAAGGCATAGCCAAAACGGAATTGATCCTAGGTAGGTAGGGGAAAAGGAAAGAGGAACTTGGAGAAGAAGCATAGAAGGGGAGAGATGTGAAACAGAGTGGTTTTTTCATTCTTTCGATTCCTGGTATAATCTTGGACTCTCTAGTTTGTAACCTGCTAGTACACATGGGTCACACAACCCACACGCACTCACTCGGCCCATGGCTCGCTAACCACAACCCCAAATTTGTGAGCGTGTATGTAATTCTTTTTATTAATGTTCGTGTTAACAAATGTTCATTTATTAAAACATTTTGTTTCGATTTTATTGTTTGTAACGAGCTCAAATGAGCTTGAGAGCTGTGAAGGTGCTCCGTGGGGGAACTCCTGGATTGCCAGGGGAAGACCTTGTGTTGTTATAGGGGCAAAGGCGAATCTAGTAGACAAGCTTCAACAGGCTGAAGCCTACCCTCCAAAAAACAATTTTTTTTTACTACTACTAATCTGGTCCAGGAATCCGGTCAGCCCCTTAGCTAAATTCCCAGCCCATCACGAGTGACCGCCGTTGCTCACACTTGCTCGCACGCACAAGTCGAACAGTAACCGCCGTCGTCTGAAAAGGAGCGCGGGGGGGGGGGGGGGGGGGGGGGGGGGGGTCGCCACATCCGAAAGGTCCATGAGAGGAGGGGGCGGGGATGCCGCACCAGCGCAGACAGCAGCGCCCGCGCGCCGACGCACCCACGCTGTCAGTGCCAACCCCAGCGGCCACCGGCACCGGCAGGGGCAGTTGTGCGGGGAGTGGAGGAGCGCACCTGCCTATCGGGCAGCCGGTGATAGAGGACACTCGCTAGAGACCGCGCACCGGAGAGAGGAGGCTAGGACCTGAGAGGCTGGGCGCA
Organism: Bromus sterilis; assembly: GCA_950022295.1. Lineage (NCBI taxonomy): Eukaryota > Viridiplantae > Streptophyta > Magnoliopsida > Poales > Poaceae > Bromus > Bromus sterilis. The sequence goes on from OX465599.1 coordinate 52,675,932, forward strand.
TCGGTAAGGCATTGGAAGTTGCCTATTTGTCCGATCCTCCAAGTTTAATTTGCTACTTGTCTAATATAGGAGTAATTGCTAGTTTATTTGTTCATATATTGTCAATTGATGTATGTACAATGTAATTTATTTTCAGATATTTTGGTCTTTCTATACTAAGAAGCAATATCAAGACCACATATTTTTTGTTGTTGATGTTAATTCTCTTGTACTGGATCTATTAGTGTGCAAACTGTACGTTTTTAACACGAAACTTTGTGGTATATTTGTCTTAAGAATTTTTTGAGCCCACCCTCCAATTCATTCCTGTACTCGCCGTTGTATAGGGGGGGTCTACAAACCGAAATAGCACTTTCATACAAGTGCTATGTTTAGTCTGCCGAACGCTCTTTTAATCCATAGCGAATGCAGTGGGTTAACGCTCTTTTAATCCGTAGCGAATGCAGTCGTTCTAGTTGCATGGCGACCGCAATGTCGGCACACTAGATTCCGAATGCAGATGATCGGCCCCCGCGATTTGCCTTTGCCCGGTCCCTGACCGTATCTTCAAAGTCGGAACAGGTCGTCTCTCTCAACACCATGGAAGGAAAGGTACGTGTTGATGGAGCAAGAGCAAAGCATGCATGCAAGTAGTTATGCGTCAGTTAGTGCCGTTGCGTTTGACTACACGAGGCGACGATGGGGAGGCCTCGCCTGGATTCATAGAACCTTCGTTCCGTTCCACTGAGATTTTGCTTGGGCAAATACATACAGTGGGGCTTGTTCCATTCCATCCATGCACATCCACGTCTCATTCATCCTCCTGTCCACGCTGGCAAACTCCTTTCAGTGTGGATAAGAAAAGCACGGAACAGAACCGGGCTGCGTATCCACAGCGTAATCCATTCAAAAACCGTGTGTTTTCCGCGGAACCTTCCAAAACCGCCAGCCAGCCTCTGCCAAACAGCTTCGATGATGGGCGCTCTGTTAACATTGATTAGGCGCATGAATGAATGGCCTTAAACATTGCCCGTACAGTTGAGCTGTTTGTAGCTGGAGTAGTTACACGCACGCGACAAAACAAGCATGTCCTGTGAGCTGCTAATCGGGTGGTGACCGTGCAGCATAGTACCCCGGACATGGTACGGACTCGCCGTGCACGTACGCCCACTCATCAGTGGATGGATCTCCGACCGGCACAGTGGGCGTACCTGCGGCTTCATTAGCTGGTTACACGTCGGGAGGGATGGATCTGGAGGCTCCCTACCCGGCTGGTCGGGCCTACGGTCGTACCCGGGCAGCCGCATGCAAGAGGAAGAGTTGGGATGGGCACGCGAATTGTGAGGCCGGGCTGCTGGTCCCTCTCCTCTCCGTGCTCGGCCCCGGCCGTTTCCCGGTGCCGGCTAGCGGGCGGACACCCGGCACTGGGATCCCGGCTCTGCCGCACGTATCTCGCCCATCCATCCGTGTACGCACATGATTGCTCACACTCACTCGGATGCAGTACTGGCTTTGGCAGAGGCATATCGATCCACCAAGATCCGCTGCCATGTGCCGTGCACCTGGCCGCGCAATCAGTGAACGATATTATTCCTGCACTGCATGCATTGCAGGCCACCAATTTGAGCTGCCGTACCAGCAGCGGCAAAACGGCTGATAGTGCTTCTGGACGTAGTACGCAACGCATGCACGACGCCAAAATGTGTAGATTACCTGTGATTCCCTATCAGGCGCAGGCGCAGAGTTTTCCCGCCTTTTTCTTTTCTTTCGTTAACCAGCGGCAGCTAGCGGGCGCACAGTCAGTGCCGACTGCGTATGGCGAAAGCTGCTTGGTTGTTTTGGTGCATGCATGCACCCCCAGCCAGCCTCAGGTCAGCGTGGACGCCAAGACTCTGGCTCGGTTGACTTGGCTATTTATCATTTTGTCAAGGCAGCCGACTACTTACAAGAGAGCATCGGAATACATGGGGCTGCGATTATCGTATTTATCAAGTCTCAGTGGAATCGCAATACAGGGAGGGCCGACTAAGAAAGCACTACTATACTGCGGACTAGTCGTACGTACGCTTGAGGATTTGGCGTCCCCTTCAGCCTCAACTCAACTCAACTAGGGTCACATGTACTTTTGCCGTAAAAGAGGACCACGATCGAGTGACTGGCCACGAAAAAGAAGAAAGCATTTCGTTTCGTACCGCACTCAAACTCAATCCGTCCATCAATTTCCAGTTGCCGCAAACCCCTTCTCATCTTGTCACCACGGAAATGACGTCACGCGCTACGGCATCTCGGCTCGGGTACCCAGCTGTGTACGGTGCCTTGATAGCTTTTCCGCATGCGCCTCTAGGAGGAGGAGCTTGGCGAGCCGGAGCGCGACGGCCGACTTTTACACGTCGCGTCGTTCCGGTATCGGCCGCCGGGCATAGAGAAAACAAGAACCAAACCGAGGGGGCGAGAGGCCAACACAGGACAGCACAGCAGCTCGACCGCGACCCACACTCACACGAACCAACCAGCCAACGAACGAGCAGCAGGGTCAAGTGAGGTGAACGACTGTTTAGTCCCATCTTAAAGCGTCTCTACCAGATTTTCTAAAAAGATTCATCTTTATGTTTTCAGCGATTATCCAGGTTGTGACCGTTTTTTGGGTTACACCAGACCTTGTATAACGTTTCACTTTGTAAAACTTTTATGCTGCCCACCCGGCCTATATTTTCACCACGCGGAGGGGTGGAAACAGTTCTCAACCCTTTTTCGCCGCCATCGTGCAATATACCAAACCTCGTGCCGACTTTTTATCACCGGCCACCAAATTCTGTGCCTTTGGCGACAGAACCGCCAACACAAAGGTTGTATGCGGTGTGGGATGTGGTTCACCGGTCTCTCCGGGGCATCACGTGACAACGGCAATAGTGAGGAGTGCAAGCGATGCATCATCGTCAACGCCGTGCAGAAGCACTTCGCCCACCGCTGCACCAACCATAGCCTGGAGCCACCGTCATCCTTCCTCCGACGGGAGGTCGAGCAGTACGACCGACGCCACTTGCGACACTTCAATGCGGGGAGCTCCTCCGGCGCGGCCTCGTGCATTGCGCTGCTGCCCAAAGAGGGAGGAGGAGGATCTGCCGCGCACGCATTCCCTGCCATCATCGGGCCGGATGATTTCATCACGGCGACAGGGTGATTGCCGCGTGCAGCGCGTCGAAGGAGGATACGGCAAGGCAGCGCCACCAGGACGAGGACCTCGACGCCATCTTGGTCAAGCAGGGGGGGGGGGGGTGCCGCCTCGCGCGCTTGGCAGGAGAAACTCGGTAGAATGGCGGCGCGAAGCCAATGAGCAGGAGAGGATTTTCTTCGATCTCGGCTTCAACGACGAGTGAGCGCCGTCGCCGCAACACCCTACGGACTTCGGTGAGCCCCATTTTTGGTTTAGTTTACTGTTAGAGCGGCGATACATGATTACCTATGTTTAAATTCTTGTAAAACCGATGATGAACCTCGCATTTGAGTACTATTTGTTCTTCATTTTTTTGTATTGTTTTCAATTTACCGTTCGATTTGGCGCAGCCCGCGCAAACCCTTAAAACCCGTTTTTCATGATTTTTATCACGTCTTTAGAAACCTGCGCGATAACAGCACAGTCCGGAAAACAGCGGACAAGCCGGGACTCGGAAGCAGCTCTGGTTTTGGGGCATTTTCTCCGGTTTCGCGCTGCCGCCGCGCGTGGCTGCAATACCGCTGATGACGACGTAGTCCTATGCCGTGCCGTGGCCCGTCGCTTTCTCTCCCGTCCGTCCGTCCGGTCCCGTTCTTCCTTTCCCCGGACCTTTTCCTCGGTTGCCTTTGCGGGCGTTGCTCTTGCTCCCCTGTCACCCTGGTGGACTCTCCTCGCCGTGCACTGAACCTATACTCCACTATACAGTTGTATTCCCTTGTCCGCCTGCTCATCCCTTGAGATCGATCACTTGCCCTCCACCCCTGTTTCTTCCTAGCTACATCGATTTATGTCTGGCTTCCTTTCCTTGCTTCCTTCCAGCTTCCAAGTGCTTCCTCCCTTTCCATGGCACCTTCGGTGCTCCCACACCTTCTTGCAGGAGTATATATACGATATCCTAATAAAGGAAAAAAGGCCCTGTGGTTGGCCGGGGATGGCCTTGCGCCGTACCGCTCATTCCTGGCAATATATCTATCTATCTATTTATCTGGTCCGATTGGGATACAGCTGCCGCTCTCGCACGGAATAGTATATGTATGTGCTCCGGCCTCCTCTCATGATGACAGGTCAGGTCATCCTTGTTCTCATCTCCTTTTCCCTCCCCTCTTTCGTTCGTCGCTCTGTCAAGTTAACTAGTCCAGTCTTTCATTATTTTAGCCAAGGCGCGAAAGTGAGCTAGGGTTATGCTGCGGTCTGTGCTACGCCACTTGTGCATGACGATGGAGCCATACACTCTTTTCGCTCGCTCCTTTTTTAGTCCCGGATCCTCGTCAGCCCTCACAGTAAATATCAGTGAAACCGCCGCCCTTGTGAAACTTCAGAGAATACGTCCATGGCTGGCTGCAGCAGAGATCGTGGCTTCGTGAGACGTCGTGGTCGTATGTGCATGCATGCATATCCATGCAGCTGGTGGTCGAGCAAGGTGCGTGCTGCACCCATGAACCAAAGATCCCAAGCCGATGTGTCATTCTGTCTGTGACTCCTCCTTTCCACCCTACTTTCTGATAGATCGATGGCGCTGCACTTTTACTTCCACCCGAAGAAAAGAAGCATATGCATGGAGGAGTGCACCCAGACCCGGAAACAAAACTGCACGCATGCAGCTGGCCTCGCACTAGTACTATTCCAAAGGCCTCCTCTGAATCTGATTTGAGGAGATCACCGTCATCGCGAACTAGGGCCTCGGCCGATCCACTAGCGACCGCCAAGTGTGGGCGGCTTAATCCGCTTTACAGCGCGCGCCCGGGCGTGCTTTTGTGATCGCGATATCATAGACGATATATGTACAGCCAGATCATCGGAAGAAAAGGGTGGGTGTGGTGCACTGTGTGTTGGCTTTTCAGCTTTAGTTGAGGACAACGTGTGCAACTCAGCGGGAAAGTTCAGAGGGAGATCTTTGCATGGGAATCGTGGGAGATATCTCTGTGGATTTGGAACCGCGCTTTCATGATGAATGAGATGCCACGCGTTTAATTACCAGAGCTACTGTACTTTATAAGCTATTGGACATTTGAACCTGCAGAAGAATTATAGGTGATTGAAGTGTGCGAAATTTATGTTTTTCTTATCGATGTTTTTCGTACACTCTTCTTTCAATGGTTTTTGATCGGCTGTATCAACACAAGGAGGAGGTCGTTTCAAAACAACACATGTAAGAGTGCTACTCAAAACGCAACGGACCATCTCGCGTGGCAAGTCCGTGTTCGTTATCTACCGTGGCATTCTTTTTTTGTTTGAGAAGTACTCACTTCTTCCACATTTTAAGACATTTTTGCAAGCCAGTATCAATAATTACTGACCACCATTTTAGAAGGGCGCGACTATCTATCGCTTCATGAGAAACAAAACAAGATCTCACCAAAGTTCGCCCTCCCCCCAGTCGTTAGTATTGGGCCAACGCAACTTCCTAGTTACGCCCTCCATTTTACATTTTTATGTCTAACATTCATCATTAGTTTTATCAGCTTAATATGAGTTATATGCCACAAAAGTATCTCATTCGATGAATATTTCAAAAATAAATTTATGATATAATTTTTTATGACATAGTATAACTCCACAAAAGTACCTCATTGATAAATATTTCAAAAGAAAATCGATGATATTTTTTTATGACATAGGATAATTCATATTTTGTAGACGAAAACTATAAGTAATGGTGTGCACAGAAAATAAAGTGGCCTTATATACTTAAATGAAGGGACTACTTCATTTTTTTATGTTTATCCATTTATTAATTTCCTTTATATTCTTATAAAAACTATAAGTACATACATTTTAAATATAACTTACTTAAAAAATATAAAAAAATGTATTATATTAATGTAGTGTAATAAACATAGTAGCATAATTTAAAAAATGTTGATAGCTGAAAAATAAAATACTTAAGGCGTTTAGAAAATATTCACTCATTTCAGAAAAATGTACGTTCATTTTCATAAATCTTTGTATAATGTAAGAAGAAGTTTTTGTAATTCAATTTTTTATCCATTCAAAAAATATACGCTACATTAAAAAAATGTTCACATGTTTTCACAATATATGTTTGTGGCATTTTTTGAAATATTATACAATGTAAAAAAATTATGTCGTTTTCAAAGATTTGTCATATCAATAAAAAAATTAAACATTGATTGAACTTTTTTTAACACATATTAAAAAAAATGTTCAAAGCTGTGCTTGAAAAATATCCATCTTATATTTAGAAAATGATAAATGTATATAAAAATGTTTTAGATGCATAATAAAAAATGTTCAATATGTATAACAAACTAGACATCAAAACAATTTCATGAAAAAATGTTGATCATGTATCCAAAAAATGTTAAACATGTTACAAAAAGTCTTCCTAATATATACATAAAATTAACATTGTGTATGAAAAAATTAGAGATGTATTGAGTACAAAAATAGTTAAAAGGAAAGAAAAAGAGTAGAAAAATCCGAAGAAAAAAGATAAATAAAACCAAACGAAAAAGGAATAAAAATATAAGAACAAAGAAAAAAAAACTATAGAAATACATGTGCAAAAAGTGAATAACCCTGATAAAACCCACGTGCAAAAAAAAACTTGCGCAACTACAGTACGGAGGCGGGTTAAATTACAGGAATTCAGCAGTTTGCTGTCTGCTATGGCTGTCGGCAAACATACGCAAAGCGGACGACAAAGGCTTTTGTCGTCAGCCGGCAGACGCCAAAGAACTTGTCGGCCATTTATCCGGCAAAGAGGTGCTTTGTCGTCTGCCTATTATCGACGGACGGAAAAGGCCTTTTCCGTCAGCTGTTTTCCTAGGAAGACGACAAAGAAGCCGGACAACAAATCCCCTGCCAAGCCCTCTCCGTTAGGCCGTTAACAGCGAGCTCTGGCGTCTATTTTCCATTGGCAGATGGCAAAGGCTCATTCTATGCGATCACCTGGCCACTACGCACATCACAACCTCGTTAGTCTTTGCCGTCTGTCAGCTGTCGGCAAAGCAAAGTCTTATCTGAGTAATTGTTGCTATCCTCTCAAGTCTCCGTAGTTCACTTTTTTCGTAACTGCTTTCATGTACTTGTCTGAGTAAGAATCACATTCTATTTTTAGTTTTATAAACCAGCTTCTGCCATTTGATATCTCCCACATCTATTCTTTTCACCTTGCATGGATTTTAAATTTTAGGATCCCCAATTCCTTAATTTATTTAAGTAGTTTTACCATGTTTAGTATTACTTCACAACTACCAAGTTCTAGAGCAGCAAGGAAAAACGACATTCCATGATTACTGAATTCAGTGAAGCGGAACAATTTAAATAGCAGTTAGCAAGTTGTGCAATCACCTCGACCCTTCAACAGTTTCATTAGCAATTTACCAGTGAACTTGGTTAGCTTATCGTTCTTCCATTCTTTAACGGCTTCAAAGACATTGAAGAAGGAGCAAAGCGTGGGAGGTTGACAATTTAAATAGTCGTTTGAAAGTCTGAAGATAAGTAGCTCCATTGGGTGGGATGTTGATGTCATATGCCCAAAAGTGCAATCTGCCAAATGTTACAAAGGCATGCTTTGGTATGCTATGACCTTCAAATCTCAACCTTGTTTAGTCGACTAGAAGTCTTCTTGACTTCAGGATAATAATTAACCTAAATGGAATATCTCATAACAACTGCAATGTGGGTTGTTAAGAAAGCTCTTGAAAATTGAGTTCTCGTAGCAGCGATAAGTTAATTTTGTTCTTGAGAAGGTATTCATGTAGAAAATGTATGCAGATGACCTTTCTAACTGGAGATGTTCACAACGTAGTTTGAATAATGGTGTACCTCGTTTCAATGTTCTATGTGGATACAATTGGAGATCCTGAAAAGTACATAATCAAACTTAGTAAAAAGTTTCTGGGCATTAAATTTGTGGCTGCCAAGAAACCCTGCGGTTAGGGGAGCAATTATATTTGTATGTGATTTTCTTGTGAAAGTTTTCCTATGCGATTACTTTGATACCCCCCAAAAAAGCAGATAATATTGTGCAAGAGTCAAGACTTCACATATATGGGCTTCATATTGTTATGGACTCTTACAATCCTCGGTGTACTTCAATTACAAAGTAAATATACACATAGTAATTTATACTAATTTAGTAATAAAGTAATATACTTAAATGTACTTGCATCAACCATTATATTAATGTTAAAATAGATGGACACAACAACGCGCGCCTTCAAGGATCTAGTTAGTCATATATGATAGATATTGTGCATATGTCTGAAGAGGTGGTGCATCGGTTCAGAGATTATTCTGCTATGCATGTTGGATAAAAAGCTTTATGTCCACTCGCTCCGATCACATATACACCACTTTTAATAGCGGTTTGTACTTCGCTTGATGCAGTATAGATCATGTACAAAGTGAGTGCGTACAATAGACAATAACCTGCAAAGGATAAGATTTTTTATTGATTAAAACCCAAATCATTTTTGCACGGTCAAACAGGGGCGGAGCCAGGATTTGAGTATAGGGGGGGCCAAGCCAGTAAAAAAATCGCCTAGTGACATCATAATAATGTGTTGCTTCGATGAAATGTAATATAGCTATATGCATATTAGTTTTAGTTAGACTCCATAATTATTATTAAGATTAATAACGTTTATCATACAAAAGGATCCATTGCAAAATTTCAAAGATATTCGAAGTAATTTTGTCTCTGTTTCGAAAAAATAATTTTGTTGAAAGAAAACTTAGCATCGTAAATCTCACAATCAATAAAATAATTTAAATTGAAATAACAATTTAACACATAGTATAAGATGAGAATTGAGAGAAATTAATGTCAATACCCATTGTGCTAACCTTAGGTAGTTAGGTGGATAGCGATGAAGAATCTGTGGGTGCAGGTGCAGCCTACACGATCTGCTGGAGAGAAGGCTGCGGCGCATCATCGGCTGATCGCGTATGAGCAGCCTACCAGGGAAGGGCACAAGAGTAACGGCGAGCGGACTGCCGGCGGCTAGGGCATGGATGGAACGACCGTGATTGGTTTTCTACGTACTAATCCCACGTCCACGCTAATTACGATAGAATATAGCACAGAGGCCGAGGGTTAGCGGGCTTTGCACGTGGGCTTTTTTTCCTTCTTTTGATTCAGCAGATTGATAAGGGGGGCCAAATACATCTGTACTTGCATGGATCAACGTATTGTATCCTGGCTGCTTCATTATCGCTCGGTCGTTGTGTGTGGGGGGGGGGGGGGGCAGGCCCCTGCTCGTCCCCCTGGCTCCGCCCCTGCGGTCAAAGCAACCATAATAAGGCATATTCTTTCATCCTTATTAACATTTTGAACCTATTTTGAATACCATCCAATTAATTATCAAAAATAGGCAGGCCCCTGCTCGTCCCCCCTGGCTCCGCCCCTGCGGTCAAAGCAACCATAATAAGGCATATTCTTTCATCCTTATTAACATTTTGAACCTATTTTGAATACCATCCAATTAATTATAAAAAATATTGACAACACTTATGATAGATATAAAGTGGACGTTATTTGAATGACTGACCACGTAGAACTCGTGAAATTACACTGGAAGAAGGGGTGTTTTATTGTCTTTTCTTGAGTATAAAAGCTACACTTCTTGCTTCCTTGACAATTGCGATGGATGAGATTGTCTTTGGTTAACACAACTCTCCTACGATGGCACATGAAAATTTTAACTTTTAGTGTCGTTATACACTAGCACCTTTGAATGTGTAAGCGCGTGATACATAGAGTGGACCGTGAAGGGCCTAGATGCACTGAGGTTTCAACGAAACACATCCCGTCCTTGCGTCTAGGTTAATTATATCCAACCGGAATAAAAGATTTTGTCACAACATAAGATAGCGGGAGTCAAATCCCATCTGAAAGAAATCTCCGACAGGGATAAACTAAGCACTTACGCAAAAATATCATTGTTATCATGAACAATATGGTAAAAAGCTGGATACTATTTTTAAAGGCTAGAATTGCATAGCCAGATGTTTTACTGAGAAATGTTGATGAAATTCATTGGATTTCAAATAGACAACAAAATATTTAATTTTTTTCAAAATGTTTCAGTTATTTTAGTTCCACACAAGAGTTCAAAGAAAACATTTTTTTTCAATATTCCTAAAAAGTTGGTTGAATTTCAAACGAACAATTAGGTACGTTGTGCCAAAATGCAAAACGCTAAAACATGACCACACCTGCATGGATGAAAACACTCTAATTTGTTTTGGCACCGATAAGGTGGAGACTTGACCAGCAAGGTCCTATAAACACCCATGCGAGTCATATTGTCATCAAACATGTCATCATCATCATCAGACTTCTCCATGTGAAGCTGGATTTGTCTAATTTCACTGACGTAGTGGACATAGAATATTTAATTCCCCTAAAGCACAAAAGGTGTGAGCTCGCATAGGCTCAACAATTCTTCGGCGACCTTGTTACCTCCATCGTGGTCAGTGGGTTGAGACGCCTCCACCTCCACTTTGTTGGCACTGCTGCTTGTAATCTTGGGTCGTTTCTTCTTACGTGCATTGCGTGCTTTCTGCGCCACAAATCCTCCTCCATCTTCGATATCATAAGTACCCAACCATTCATGTTTGTTGCCGTTGCAGCCTTCCATTTTCCGCCCGACGCCCAGTAGACGCCTTGTTACTTCGACAACCCTATAGCATGTTGTTGGCCTTAGCTGCAATATGTTGCATGGTCTTGGTGACCAAGGTTCTATCGAGCACGAGAGGTTCATTAGGGAAGTTTAAGATCCCTTTCTAGCAGCTAGTTTCGGTGTACCATATGTACCAATATGAACACCACATATTTTTTGTTGTACCTACCCGATTTAGTTTTTGATATGCCTCGCTATTGTGGAGATGGCGCATCTCTAGGTGCCGGTGGTGGTTCAAGCAGATGAGGGACCGCACTGCCGCTGGTGGCAGACGCCTACAGGCTAGACACCTGGTTTTGGAGATGGTGCTGTTGGTGAAGAACGTCCTCGGAGGGCTACACACCTCGTTTAGGGAGACGATAGGGTTGCTGCGGTGAAGGACGCCACCGGCGGACTGGGCATGGGGTTTGGTGGGAAGTAAAGCAGAGACCTTTGTATCGCAAAACTGGTAGCACTGGTGCACTCAGGCCCGGTCGAACAAGTTTTTAGGACCGAGGTGAACCAATAAAAGTTTTTTACTATTTTTTTATACTTATTTAGATATTATTTTTAGCATGTTATAGTTTTATTAGCATAGTTGTCTTTTGTTGACATAATTTTATCATATGGTAATGTTAATAAATATTAGCTAATGTTATTTTTGTTTGTACTAAATATCATAGAAAGATAGTAAAATATATTTTGTAACAAAATTTCTGAGCTAAAACTATTTTTATACAATACATAATTTGTACTGCCTTCATAGCATAATATAAGATGTGTTTTGACTGTATCATAATGTTAAAAAATGTCTTATATAAAGATGTGAAGGGATTACTATTTATGATAAAGATCTGTAAGGAGTACGATCCAATTAATATCACAATAATCGTTTCTAGTATATACCATAATAGTGGTTTCTAGTACATGATTAAGTAAGTATATGTATAGAAAGTTTTAGAATATGAACTGAGCCAATGCGATCATTCTTTAATTTTTTTGTGATAAAATTTGTTTAGTAAAAGATAATTATTAATGAATATGTGCATAGTTTGTACTTTGTATTGAAACAATAATGCTTAGAGTAACCATCAATAAATATAAAATTGTGTGCATTTTAATATGTTTTATATCTAACTTTTATTATTTGATATGCACTTATGAAAACGTGTTTGTTATCATCATTGTTGATAGAAGTCTCCTATAAATTTATGAAATAAAAATGTATTGCACATAATTAAATATGTAAATATTTCAGAAGTGTATTGATTAAGGTCTATAAATAGCAACACATCATTTTGTCTTGTAAATACTTTTGTTACATGTATTGATATTAATGTAGACATATTATAAATAAATAAACATAGTTAAAGTTGTGCATTGTTGACTAGAAGAGTAATTCATTAATTTCAACAAAAAGAGTAATAATATTTATTATGTGTAACGGATAATATTATTACTCTTTTTGTTAAAAATTAAGATTATCTCATACCTCGAAGCGACTGGTTGTTCCTCAGGCTACTCATAAACATGTAAAACTAGAAATTATCCCGCGCGTTGCTGCGGGAATTGATTGCAATATTTTTGAATGATTTGATTGTATATAATATGAGAAGTTGAATTAATAATATAAATAAACTAAAAGTAAAAAGTGCATGTTATGTGTTTTATTTATATTGTATTGTTAAAAATATGTATTGAATATAAGTGACATAATATAATGGAGAAGATTTTCATGCATGTTGAGTGAAGCTTTGATGAGGTGGCATTTGTGGTGAGAGGAATGTGTACATGAGATCAGCTAATAATGAAAATCTTATTCTCATGCATATTGTGGTGGACCTTTGATGAGGTGACATATGTGCATGGTAAGAGAATAGGTGTGATGGGGAGCAACTTCTTAAGAATGTTGGTTGCAAAGAAACTTTTAAAGCAAAGGATATTCCCGACTTTATAAATAAAGCCAAAGGCAGCAAAGGGTAGAGTAGCACAACCAAGTAAGAAGTACAGGAACCCAGAACGAGGTTCCATGATGGCACAGACGCCACATAAGCCACGCATGGCAGAATAAACGAAGCTTAAGTTTAAGTTATAAGGGGGGGGGCACAACCAGCAGACATCACTAAACAAGCGAGGATGGAGACCCGAAGACTAGTTGATTAATTAGCCGCCGCCGTCACTAGGAGTAAGGGCTTGGCCAGGTCTTTGATGCGAGTGATCCAGGTCTTGAAATCCACCTTGTCAGCATCCTTCATCAGAGGAATCCATCTCTGTAACACAGCAGCCAAACGAAATAAGCAATCGACAGGGCATCTAGGGAATGCCTTTTCAATTGTGAATTTATTGCGCGTAGTCCAAAGAATCCAAAAAGAAGCGGCAAAAACCACCCAAAACAAACGGAGCAAAGAACCCTTCAAAGGTCTCGTCAAAATGCGAACATCCCGAAACGAACTAGGGCGCCAGGAATCACCCAACCAAGTCCAAGCACAGCTCCAAAAGAAAGAATCCAAATGGCATCTAAATAAAATATGTTCAGTAGATTCTAGCTCAGAGCAAAGGCCACACTCAGCCGCATTTATGTAATTCTTTCTACTGTTCAGTAGATGATCCGTGAGTATTCCACCTTGGATCATGGGTCCATGATCAGCAGCTGTGTGATGTTCTCCTCCCCTCTTTGTTTTTCATGGATTAGACCTTGTGAGCTGCCCTACATGATCAAGGCACATATGTAATTCTTTCTGCTGTTGCTATGTTGAGTTTGCTGGGATGTGATGGATTATGAGACTATCTTCAGATTGTGATGAGTAATATATTTGGTTCTTCTCTTTTATATTTTTGTTCTTGAGTAATTCTTGCATGTTCTCCGTTGCTTTTTATTACTTTGGCGAAGTGTTAGATTGCAACTCCAAGAGAGAGCGTTATGCTTGACTAGCTTGAGTGAAAGAAAAATGAGTCTAGGGGACGTGCTGTTGCCAGAAGGGGGAAAACTACGGTGCTTGTAACTGCGGTTGCACGGATTGTTTACTTTACACACATTTCTTTTAATGCAGTTGTCTGTTGCTTTGGGTTTACACTTTGGGTGGGGCTCGCAACTTAATACCAGCAAGATGTTCTGGATAGATATATCAAGGTGGATGATTAGTTGTAGATGCAGATGGATTTCGGTCTACTTATCTTGGCGTACTTCCCATTCTTTTGAGCCTCTTCGTTTATTTTGTAGCATAGTTAGCATTGGTTTGCGCCCGTAATCCTGTCCATTGCCCAGCTGGAATTTGTTTACCTTGCATAGCTTTTTTATCGTATTTTGGGAGAGAGACATCACTAGTGAACATTATGGGACCCCGATCCATATTTCCATCACTGTTTACACCCTCAATTTACTTCTTGCTTTTACTTTTTAGTTGCATTTATCACTATCTTTTAGCTCTTGCGTTTGACCCTTTGTAAACAACAAGACCGGAGAGATTGACAACCTCTCTGTACTCGTTGGGAGCAAAGTTATCTGTTACTGTGTGCAGGTCCACGTCAACTCGTGCTAGATTTCTAGCGCCGTTGTCACCTACTTGTTGTTTTTGGAGTCCTACTGGAGACATAAACCTTGGTATCTTCACTGAGGGAAACTTGCTACTATGCCGTATCTCAAACCTTAAACTTTGGGTAACCAACAAGGGGCGAGAAGCCATCAAAGCAATTTCTGGCGCCATTGCTGAGGACTCCAGTCTTCAAGATAGGGGAGTTGCACACTATCTTTTATCTTTGCTTTTTATTTTTGTTAGTTTACCTTTCAGTTCTTGCTTTAGTGTCCTTTATCAAAACCACAAATTTTTTTACCTTGCTTTTAGTAGTTCTTCTTGTTTAGTCAAGCATGTTAGGACTTTGTGCTATGAGGGAATCAGAAGTTCTAGATTTCCATCAAAGGGATGTAGAGAATATGAAGACGGAGGGGAATTTTTTTCTAAAGCACATAGTATAATTATGCTTGGATACCTATAAAAATTATGCTTAGAAACTTTTACCATGGTCTTTTTAAGTGGTGTAAACACTCTCTTGATATTAGAGCCGAGGGAGATTTCTTAGAGTGTGATGAAGCTAGAGCTCTTGATATTATACATGGTCTATCTAGTTATTTTGTTTATGATCGTAGTTTTGATACTGTTATAGATAGACTTGCTACTATTGAAAAGAGAATGGATGCTCTAGACTTGAGGAAGGTAGAGAAACTTAAGCCCAACAAGAAAGATATGTTGGAGATAGATGATGATTGGGAGCCTTTTGTTAGAATTAGCATCTCTAACCAAGATTTCCTTTCTTTTTGTGATATTGAGTCCATGGTTTCTA
Organism: Bromus sterilis; assembly: GCA_950022295.1. Classification (NCBI taxonomy): domain Eukaryota; kingdom Viridiplantae; phylum Streptophyta; class Magnoliopsida; order Poales; family Poaceae; genus Bromus; species Bromus sterilis. Next base: position 52,691,094 of record OX465599.1, read on the forward strand.
CAATGCCAAAAATAGTTTATGATTATTTGAAACTAAACATGGACAATTTGTCATCTTATCATGAACATGCTAATGGAGATATTTCTGAGATCCAGGGAAAGGTAAAAGATGTCCAAGTTGCATTCCTCAAGAGGATTGCAACGGTGGATTTCTTCATCATGAAGCCAAACCAAAATAACATTGTGCTTGGAAGGGACTTCCTCCGAGCCATGATGGGCTTCATTGATATAGGTAAGGGACAAATACGCTTACGAGGTAAAGCGAAAGGTACGTACCTCTTCCCTAGGAAAAAGAAGAATGAACTTGTTGACGATCAATTTGAAGGTTTTTATGATTCTGATGATTTCGGTGACCTTTGATTCTTCTTTTTGATTCTTCTTTTTTGCTTCTTGCCTAGCTTAAAGGCGTAAAATAAAGAGCTTGTTGGGAGTTGATACGTCCCAAACGTATCTATAATTTCTCCTTGCTCCATGCATGTTTTGTGTGATATCCGTATGATCTAGATACACTTTCATACAGTTTTGATCATATTTGTACTAACTTATTAACTTAGTGCATGATACGTCCCAAACGTATCTATAATTTCTGCTTGCTCCATGCATGTTTTGTGTGATATTGCTATGATCTAGATACACTTTCATACACTTTTGATCATATTTGGACTAACTTATTAACTCAGTGCACCACAGTGCCAGTTCCTGTTTTCTGCTGTTTTTCAATTTCAGGTTTCCCCCATATTAAAAATGCTCCAAAAATTTGGGAAAATCAGCGTACCGGAAGCTTACGGAATCACCCGGGAGGGGCCAGAGGGGACCCACTAGGGCCGCAGGCGCCCTCCCGGCGCGCCCTAGGGTGGGGCCACGCTAGGGGCCCGCCTGGACCCCTGGAGGCCCCCTGGCTCCCCCTTTCGCCTATATATTCTCCGTGTCGCGAAACCTCTGAAGACAGAACCCTTTTTCGCGATCTTGCCTCTGTTCCGCCGCCGCCGGCACGCTTCCAAGATCGGGAGCGCCAGCAGACCTCTTCCCGGCACCCTGCCGGATGGAGGATTGACCACCGGGAGCTTCCCCTCCACCATGGACGCTTCCCAGATGTGCCGTGAGTAGTTTCCCTTGTACCATGGGTCCGTGATCAGTAGCTATGTGATGTTCTCCTCCCCTCTTTGTTCTTCATGGTTTAGACCTCGTGAGCTTCCCTACATGATTGAGGCACATATGTAATTTTCTTCTGTTGCTATGCTGAGTTTGCTGGGATCTGATGGATTATGAGACTATGTTCAGTTTGTGATAGAGTAATATATTTGGTTCTTATCTTTTATATTTTTTTCTAAGTAATTCTTGCATGTTCTCCGTTGCTGTTTATTTCTTTGGCCAACTAGTAGGTAGTGATACGTCCAAAACGTATCTATAATTTCTGCTTGCTCCATGCCTCTTTTGTGTGATATTGCTATGATATTGATGAACTTCCATACACTTTTGATCATATTTGGACTAACCTATTAACTCAGTGCACCCCAGTGGCAGTTCCAGTTTTCTTCTGTTTTTCTATTTCAGGTTTCCCCCATATTAAAAGTGCTCCAAAAATTCGGGAAAAATCCAATAAAAAAATCTGCGATACAGAAGCTTCGGGAATCACCTAGGGGGGCCAGAGGGGACCCACCAGGGCCCCAGGCGTCCTCCCGGCGCGCCCTAGGGTGGGGCCGCGCCAGGGGGCCACCACCCCTGGTGGTCCCCTTCGCCTATATATCCCTCGTGACGTGAAACCCCCATGACGGGAACCCTTTTTCGCGATCTCTCCTTTGTTCCACCGCCGCCGCGCTTCCAAGATCGGGAGCACCAGAAGACCTCTTCCCGGCACCCTGCAGGAGGGAGGAACCACCTCCGGGAGCTTCTCCACCACCATGGATGCTTCCCGGATGAACCGTGATTATTCCACCTTGGACCATGGGTATATGATCAGTAGCTATGTGATGTTCTCCTCCCCTCTTTGTTCTTCATGGATTAGGCCTCGTGAGCCGCCCTACATGATCGAGGCACATATGTAATCTTTCTGCTGTTGCTATGCTGAGTCTTCTGGGATCCGATGGATTATGAGACTATGTCCAGATTGTGTTTGAGTAATATATTTGATTCTCCTCTTTTATATTTATGTTCTAGAGTAATTATTACATGTTCTCCGTTGCTGTTTATTGCTTTGGCCAAGTAGTAGGTAGTGACTCCAAGAGGGAGCGTTATGCATGATTGTGGGTTCATGCCCCCCAATGACTAGCTTGAGTGACAGAAACATGAGTCTAGGGGATGTGCTGTTGCCACAAGGGGGAAAACAACGGTGCTTGTACTTGCGGGTGCAAGGATTATTTACTTTACGCAAAGTTCTTTAATGCAGTTGTCTGTTGCTTTGAGTTTACACTTTGGGTGGGAATCACAACTTAATACTAGCGAGATGTTCTGGACAGATATCTCAAGGTGGATGATTAGTAGGTAGATGCAGATGGATTTCAGTCTACTTGTCTTGGCGTACCTCCCATGCTTTTGAGCCTCTTTGTTTCTTTATAGCATAGTTAGCATTGGTTTACGCACATAATCCTGTCAATTGACCAACTGTAATTTTTTACCTCGCATGGCTATTTTATCGTCTTTTGGGAGAGAGACATCACTAGTGAACATCATAGGACCTCGGTCCATATTTCCAATACTGTTTACACCCACTATCAATTTACTGCTTTATTTACTTTTCCGTCGCTATCACTATCATTATTATCCCGTGCGTTTGATCCTTTGTAAACAACAAGGCTGGAGGAATTGACAACTCCTCTTTACTCGTTGGGAAGAAAAGTTATTTGCAGTGTGTGTAGGTCCAGGTGAAGTAAGCAACCTTGAGTTGTGAACGACGCCATTGTTCACTTCACCACCTTCTTGTATCTGTTGGAGTCCTACTGGTTCGACACTCAACCTTAGCATCTTCGCTAAGGGAAATTTCCTCTATCTACATATCAACCTTACACTTTGGGTAACCAACGAGGGGACGAGAATTCGTACCATCAAAAGCAACTTCTGGCGCCGTTGCCGGGGACTCCGCACTTCAAGATAGGGAAGTTGCACACTATCTTTTATCGTTGCTTTTTAGTCTTGTTAGTTTAGCTTTCAGTTTTTTGCTTTAGTTCTCTTTATCAAAAATCAAAAAAATAGTTATCTTGCTTGCTACTACTATGGGTTCCTCCGAGAACACCAAGTTGTGTGACTTCACTAGTCACAACAACAGTGACTTTATCTTCACTCCTATTGCTACACCTGCTACTTCAGCACCTTTTTATGAGATTAAACCTGCTTTGCTGAACCTTGTTATGAGAGATTAATTCTCCGGTGTTGGAGATGATGCTGCTTTGCACTTAAACAATTTTATTGAGCTCTGTGATATGCAAAAGTACAAAGAAGTAGATGGTGATATTGTTAAGCTTAAGCTTTTTCCTTTCTCCTTGAGAGAAGGAGCTAAAATCTGGTTTCAATCCTTGCCTAAGAATAGCATAGATTCTTGGGACAAGTGCAAGGATGCTTTTATTGGGAAGTACTACCCCCTGCTAAGATTATCCAATTGAGGAGCTATATTATGAATTTTAAGCAATTGGATAATGAACACGTTGCCCAAGCTTGGGAACACATGAAATCTCTTGTTAAGAATTTCTCTACGCATGGTTTGACTACTTGGATGATTATCCAAACTTTTTATGCAGGCTTGAACTTTACCTCGCGGAACTTGCTAGATTCGGCCGCGGGAGGAACCTTTATGTCAACTACACTTGGTGCTGCCACAAAACTTCTCGATGAGATGATGACCAACTATTCCCAATGGCACACCGAAAGAGCTCCAATAGGTAGGAAGGTAAACTCTGTCGAGGAGATCCCCTCCCTAAATTAAAAAGTTGACTTGATTATGTCTCTACTTACCAAGCAGTCTCCTATTGATCCTCATGATGTTCCTTTAAATTCTTTGATTTCTCAAGATCAAGTAGATGTGAACTTTATATCTTGAAACAACTTCAATAACAATGCTTATAGGAGTAATTTTGGTAGCAATCCTAGACCGTTCCCCTCCAACAACTATGGGAATAACATCACTTATCCTAGCATAAAAAACTCCACTTCTGAATTAGAGAGTATGCTTAAGGACTTTATCACTACCCAAAAAGCCTTCAACAAGAGTGTAGAGGAAAAACTAGATAACCTCTCGTCGAAGGTAGACAATTTATCCCATGAAGTAGAATTTCTTAAAATTAGAACTTCTCCTCTTGAGGAGAGGAAGGTCACTCCTATGAATGCTATTCAAATGCAAATTAATGAAAACATTAGGATGATGGCTAAACTCAAAGAAAGATGGGCTAGAGAAAAGGAGGAAGAAGATAGAATTAAGAGCCTTCCTACACACCTTACCATTTCTACTATCAAAGTGGTTGAGGATATCCAAACTCTTAGCACCCAATGCACCCCTAGTCCCATAGGACCTATTAATGGTGATGCTATGACCTCAATCGTACAAGAAGAAATTCCTATGACTATAGAAGCTACCAAACAAGTAAGCCTAAAGGACACCACTACCACTTTACTTGATAGTAGTGACCTTGATTTTGATAATTGCACCCTTCCTGAAGTTATTCGTTTCCTTCACAAGATGTCTAGAGACCCCCACACTAGCACACTTAATCTTGCCTTCACAGAGCATATCACTAATGCTCTCATTAAAGCTAGGGAGGAGAAGCTTAGGGTAGAAGCCTCCATACCTAGAAAGCTAGAAGATGGTTGGGATCCTATGATTAAAATTAAGTTGAATAACTTTTCTTGCTACGCTTTATGTGATGTTGGAGCTAGTACCTCCGTTATGCCCAAAAGAATGTATGATATATTTGAATTGAAACCTTTTGATTCTTGTTCTTTTGGTATTCGTCTGCTCGACTCTTCCGTAAAGAAACCTTTGGGGAAGATCTATGATGTTCTTATCATTGTCAATGACAATTATGTTCCCGTTGATTTTACTATTATGGACATTGAATGTGAACCTTCTTGTCCAATTATTTTGGGACGTCCTTTTCTTCGCACCGTGGGTGCTATTATTGATATGAAAGAAGGGATTATAAAATTCCAATTCCCTGTCAATAAAGGGATGGAACACTTCCCTAGGAAAAAGATTAAGTTACCTTTTGAGTCCGTCACACGGGCTAGTTATTTTCGTGAAAAGAGTTGATCTATTTGCATTAAGCCTAGCTAATGGCTTTAAAGAAGCACTTTCGGGAGGCAGCCCGCAACGAATTTAGGATTTCCTTTTTGTTTTTCTTCTGTTTTTAGTGGTCTTGATGATTGTTACTACTGTAGCAACATAATTGTATCTTGACTTTTCAAGCTTTGTGCCATTTATAGCCTCATATGACAAGGGAAGTGAAAGTTGTGACATGCTGTCCAGAAAACAGATTCTGTCCTCGTGACTAGAAAAATCACAGAAAAATCCCAGTTCATCTTTTTGAGCTGAAATGTTTACACAGCGTGCTCTATACAATCACGGAACTTTTGTATGTTCTGAGTTTTTTGATTTGAGTTGCCGAAGTATCCCTAAAAAATTCTTTACTACCTGCTGGTCTGTTTTTTACAGATTCTGTCCTGTTTTGCCTTTCCTTTATTTTGCGAACCTTAAGCTTGCTTTTTATTTGCAAAAACTTTTTGGCAATCATGAGAAACTGTAGATCTTCAACAATATCCTTATTTCCAGTAGAGAAAAATATATTTTATTATGAGTACTAACCTCGCTAATCAGATTATGATGAGTTATGTATGAAGGGAGTTTTCAAGTGTGCGAGGGAAGATGATGAAAGAAGATTCAGGAGTTTCAAGCGCTCAAGCTTGGGGATGCCCCCATGCATCCCCAAGAAATATTCAAGGAGACTCAAGCGTCTAAGGTTGGGGATGCCCCTGTGCATCCCCTTCCTCATCAACAATTATCAGTTCGTCTCTCGTCTCACTATATTTTTATCACTTCATGCGTTATGTGCTATGCTTGGAGCGTCTCTCTCTTAGGTTTTATTTTTAGTTTTCTTTAGCTTTTCTTGCTGTTCATAACAAGTTAGAACCCATATTTCTTTGTCTGGGAGAGAAACACGCTCCACTTTCAAAATCTAGAACACATCATAGGATTTTTCATGCCTATATCTTTGCTGTGTGTGTTCTTTATCTTTTTCATAGCTACTGTCATGTTTAGCTCTTAGTTTTCATGCTTATCATTTTAAAGAGCTTTTGTTTAGTTTGTTGCTGGAACTCTCTTGAGTTTTCATGTTTATCTTGGTTAGAGAGTTTGCCTGTTGCACTGAGTTTTGTGTCTTGACTTGAAGTAGGTAATTGATGTTGCTATTCTTTTGTAGTAGTAACTTTCAATAGTTTTGAGGTATTGTTTTGAGTAATGTTTGGACTTTTGGTGTCAAGAGCTTTAGCCTATTAGTGATAGATGTCGTATTTTGGGAAATCCTTGTTTATTTTCAAGACTTACAAAATTAGTTGAGAACTTTAGCTACTAGATGGATCACTACTCTTCTGAGGGGTCGAATATTAGAGTACAATCACGTACCATGAGTCGAGGATGCGCAAGGATAACCAAACCCCCATAAACTCCTCCTCGGGGTACTTGTCTCTTTGTGAAACCTCCTTATTAGATTGAGAGTTACCGATAATAAGTGCATGAGTTCTTCGGACTAATGTGAGTATTCGAAAGTTGACACTTCCACCTTCCCATATTTTTCTAGCCTCTCTTGTGCCGTGCAATGCTTTCTTCTCACTCCGAGAGTTGGCGCCCACCTTCGCCAGTACATCCAAACCCTTGGATCGATAAGCTCTGTCATCATAAACCTCCTTATATCCTTCCTCAAAACAGCCACCATACCTACCTACCAAGGCATTTCCATAGCATTTCTGAGATATATTGCCATGCAACATCCACCTTCTCATGACTTTATCTTCATTTCATACATGCTACTTGCTTGATCGATGAGCCGCATGCTAATTGGGCCTTGCCCTAATCATTGCTACATGACGCGCTAGTATCATTGCATATCCTGCTACACTGGCAGAGGCATACATTTGCATAAATCATGATAGTTACATTTTCTTTATAATTTGAGTACTTTGTAAAGTGTGAAAGATCTTCTATACTTTTTGTAATATATAGAGTGTTGCCCCTAAAGTGAGGAAAAGATCCCAAAGTAGACAAATTCAAAGATCCCAAAGAGGACAAATTAAAAGATCCCAAAGTGGAAAAATGAGAGAAATAGAAAGAGCCATTGAGGCCACCAAAAAAATACAAAGAAATAGAAAAAAGAGAAAAAGAAATAAAAAGAGAGAAGGGGCACACTAATATTCCTTTTGATAGATCCACACTCGTACTCCCTCTTATATCTTGTACTCCATAGAGATTATCATTTATGCATATAGCTATGTGGGGACCTTCACACTATAGAACTTCGCTTGTATATTCCAATGATGAGCCTCCTCAAATGAGCTCTAGGTCTTCTTGAGCAAGCAAGTTGGATGCACCCCCACTAGTTCCTTTAGAGAGCTTTTAGCTCATATGTGCATCCGTTGCATGGCAATCCCTAGTCCTCACATCATATCTATCATTTGGCTTTCTCTCGCCTATGATTGTCCTCATTGATGTGAGCCTTTCACACATTTTTGTCTTCCTCCTCCACCATATTCTCTCTTTGCCATCCTAAGTTTCAACTTTCTTGCTTATGCTCATCCATGGCATGAGTGCTCAAAATGTCGAAAAGGAGTGGATCATTTTGACTTGTACCTGGCTAGTGGTCTGGGGTTGAGTCAAGATAAGATTCCAAAGAAGACCAAGTGTGAAACTTTAGTAGATTGAGTTCCCAATAGAAAAATACTTTTTCTCGTATATCCCTATCCCCTTTATTGCACGCAAACACCATTTGGAGACATTCGAGTCACGGACAGCGAGAGCTCTTGCACCTTTATGTTCTTATCTTGCTTGTTTCAATGCTAAATATAGACTCTTGCCTGTTATGACTTGAATTGAATTACATGCCTTGATTTCTTTACTTAAAAGTTCTTATATGGTTGTTAGCATGTCACCACAGAAATTATGCTTTTATCATTTACCTACTCGAGGACGAGCAGGAATTAAGCTTGGGGATGTTGATACGTCCAAAACGTATCTATAATTTCTGCTTGCTCCATGCCTCTTTTGTGTGATTTGCTATGATATTGATGAACTTCCATACACTTTTGATCATATTTGGACTAACCTATTAACTCAGTGCACCCCAGTGCCAGTTCCTGTTTTCTGCTCTTTTTCTATTTCAGGTTTCCCCCATATTAAAAGTGCTCCAAAAATTCGGGAAAATCCAATAAAAAATCAGCGATACAGAAGCTTCAGGAATCACCGAGGGGGGGGGGGGGGGGGGGCAGAGGGGACCCACCAGGGCCCCAGGCGCCCTCCCGACGCGCCCTAGGGTGGGGCTGCACCAGGGGGCCGCCTGGACCTCTGGCTACCCCCCTTCGCCTATATATCCCTCGTGACGTGAAACCCCCGTGACGGGAACCCTTTTCTCGATCTCTCCTCTCTTCCGCCGCCGCCGCGCTTCCAAGATCGGGAGCACCAGAAGACCTCTTCCCGGCACCCTGCCGGAGGGAGGAACCACCTCCGGGAGCTTCTCCACCATCATGGATGCTTCCCGGATGAACCGTGAGTAGTCCACCTTGGAACATGGGTCTATGATCAGTAGTTATGTGATGTTCTGCTCCCCTCTTTGTTCTTCATGGATTAGACCTCGTGAGCTGCCTTAGACGATCGAGACACATATGTAATCTTTCTGCTGTTGCTATGCTGTGTTTGCTGGGATCCGAAGGATTATGAGACTATGTTCAGATTGTGTTTGAGTAATATATTTGATTCTCCTCTTTTATATTTATGTTCTAGAGTAATTCTTGCATGTTCTCCGTTGCTGTTTATTGCTTTGTCCAAGTAGTAGGTAGTGACTCCAAGAGGGAGCGTTATGCATGATTGTGGGTTCATGCCCCCCAATGACTAGCTTGAGTGACAGAAACATGAGTCTAGGGGATGTGCTGTTGCCACAAGGGGGGAAAACAACGGTGCTTGTACTTGCTGGTGCAAGGATTGTTTACTTTACGCAAAGTTCTTTAATGCAGTTGTTTGTTGCTTTGAGTTTAAACTTTGGGTGGGATTCGCAACTTAATACCAGTGAGATGTTCTGGATAGATATCTCTAGGTGGATGATTAGTAGGTAGATGCAGATGGATTTCGGTCTACTTGTCTTGGCGTACCGCCCATTCTTTTGAGCCTCTTCCTTTCTTTATAGAATAGTTAGCATTGGTTTGCGCACATAGTCGTGTCAATTGCCCAGCTGTAATTTGTTTACCTCGCATGGCTATTTTATCGTCTTTTGGGAGAGAGACATCACTAGTGAACATCATAGGACCCCGGTCCATATTTCCAATACTGTTTACACCCACCATCAATTTATTGCTTTATTTATTTTTCCGTTGCTATCACTATCATTATTATCCCGCGCGTTTTATCCTTTGTAAACAACAAGGTCGGAGGAATTGACAACTCCTCTGTACTCGTTGGGAAGCAAAGTTATTTGCTGTGTGTGCAGGTCCAGGTGAAGTAAGCAACCTTGAGTTGTGAACGGCGCCATTGTTCACTTCACCACCTTCTTGTATCTGTTGGAGTCCTACTGGTTCGACACTCAACCTTAGCATCTTCGCTAAGGGAAATTGCCGCTATCTACATCTCAACCTTCCACTTAGGGTAACCAACGAGGGGACGAGAATTCGTACCATCAGTAGTAACTCGAAGAGGGAACATTATGCTTGATTGTGGGTTCATGCCCCCCGATGACACGCTTGAGTGACAGAAACACGAGTCTAGGGGCGTGTTGTTGCCACAAGGGGGAAAACAACGGTGCTTGTAACCGCGGTTGCAAGGATTGTTTACTTTACGAAAAGTGCGTTTTAATGTAGTTGTCTGTTGCTTTGGGTTTACACTTTGGGTGGGGCTCGCAACTTAATACCAGCGAGATGTTCTGGATAGATATCTCAAGGTGGATGATTTGTAGTAGATGCAGTTGGATTTCGGTCTACTTATTTTGGCGTACCGCCCATGCTTTTGAGCCTCGTCCTTTCTTTGTAGCATAGTTACCATTGTGGTGCGTTTTTAATCCTTCCAATTGCCCAGCTGTAATTTTTTTACGTCGCATAGCAGTTTTGTCGTCTTTTGGGAGAGAGACATCACTAGTGAACATCACGGGACCCCGGTCCATATTCTCATTTGTGTTTACACGCTCTTTTATTTTCCTGCTTTTACTTTCCAGGTGCTATCATCATTATCATTATTATTTGGTACGTTGATCCTGTGTGAATATCAAGGCCGGAGGGATAGACAACCTCTCTGTACTCATTGGGAAGCAAAGTTATTTGTGTTGTGTGCATGTCCACGTCAGTTGCGTCGCTGACACCTACTTATCATTGCCGGAGTCCTACGGGAGACAAACCCTATCCTCTACATAGGGGAAATTTGCCGCTACATTACATCTAACCTTCCACTTGGGGTAACTAACGAGGATAGAGTATCAAGAAAATTTCTGGCGCCGTTGCCGGGGACTCCGAGTGACAAGATAGGGTAGTTGCACACTATCTTTTACCTTTGCTTTTTAGTCTTGTTAGTTTACCTTTCAGTTTTTATCTTCGCGTCCCTTACCAGAAACCCAAAAAAATAGTATGTCTAGTTACTTGCTTGCCACCAATGCCTAAATTCTTTGAAACCAGATCCAATTGGCATGGAGGATTCACTAAGGACCAACAATATTATTACAAGGAACACCGCTTGTCTCAAAAGGGGATACACTTATGGAAACAAATACACCAGTTGTATGAGTATGCTAGAAACTTGTGCTCAATATATAATATATCTTTCTGCAGGGATGGATCTTGTTGCTTTATGAGGCACAAACACCTTGCTTTCCAATGTGAGTACAATGATGATGAAACCTTAGCTTCTAATGCTAAGAGAAATTATGATTTTGATGATGCAGAGCAAATAGAAGAATTTGTTGCTTATAAGGGTGCCTACGAAATTACTTCTCTTCTTAAAAATATTGATGATGGCCCTTACAAATCTAAGAGTCTTGCTATACTTAACTATTGTTTGGAAAATTACAATGCAAAATAAGAGACTAATGTTTTGCAGGACTCTATGGAAGAAGAAATTGCTGAACCTGAAAGCTCCTTGGATGAAAAAGAGGAGGAGAGTGACGAACAAAAGGAGGAAGAATGGATCCATCCATGTCTACCTTCTAATGAGAGTAACTCTTTGACTCTTACCTTATATGAGTGTTATGATCCTATGGATTCTTTTGAATTATCCCTTTTTGATGAAGTTGATGCCTTTTATACTTGTGGCCATGATGCCATTATGAATGATGCTTATGGAGATGAACTTTCTATAGTTCCTCATGTTAAGCACAATTTGTTTGCTATTGCACCCACACTTGATTGTCATATTATCCTTTTGAAATCTTCAACTCATATTCCGGAGAATTGTGTTCTTATTGAGGCTCAATGTGATGGGATGCATTTATCTTATGATCCTGAAGACCATGTTGAAAACTATACAGGAGTGCTGGTAGGTCATGAACAACATGATTTATGTGATAGTTATATTCTTGATGTTGTTCATGATACTACTGAATTATTTTGAGAGAGGGAAGTTTGGTTGTATAAACTTCCATGTTACTAAAACTCCTCTCTTTATGTTGAAATTTTTGAAGTTGTTCTTGTTCCACCTTCTTATGCATGTCAATTTGTGCTTCTTTGATTTATTTTCTTACAAGATTCCTATGCATAGGAAGTTGGGTAGGCTTAAATGTGTTTCATATTTTCTTCTTGATGCTCTCTTTTGCTTCAAATTCTTATTATTATGTGAGAATCTTTTATAATCCTCATGCCTAGCTAAAAGGCGTAAAAGAAAGCGCTTGTTGGGAGGCAACCCAAGATGTTTTTTACTTATTTTTTTAGCGGTCTTGTTGATTTTTACTACTGTAGCAACATCATTGTATCTTTATTTTCAAGCTTTGTGCCAAGTTTAGCCTCTTATGATAAGGGAAGAAAAAGTTGTGACATGCTGTTAAGAAAACAGATTCTGTCTGCTTGACGGAAAAAATCAAAACAAATCACTAGTTAATCTTTATGGGCTGAATTTTCTACACAACATGCTCTATACAATTGTGAAACTTTTGTATGTTCTGAGTTTTTTGATTTGAGTTGCAGAAATACCCCCAAAAATTTATTTACTACCTGTTGTTCTGTTTTTCACCGATTCTGCCACGTTTTTCCTTTCCTTACTTCTGCAAACCTTAAGCTTGCTTTTTCTTCGCAAAAACTTTTTGGCAATCTTGAGAAACAGTAGATCTTCAAGAATATTTTTATTTCCAGTTGAGAAAAATTATATTATTAAGGGTACTAACCTCTCTAATCAGCTTATGATGAGTTATGTATGAAGGGAGTTTTCAAGTGTGCGAGGGAAGATGATGAAAGAAGATCCGGGAGTGTCAAACGCTCAAGCTTGGGGATGCCCCCATGAATCCCCAATAAATATTCAAGGAGACTCAAGCGTCTAAGCTTAGGGATGCCCCCGTGCATCCCATTCTCCATCAACAATCATCAGTTCGTCCTTCGTCTCACTATATTTTTATCACTTCATGCGTTATGTAATATGCTTGAAGCGTCTCGCTCTTAGGTTTCCTTTTTAGTTTTCTTTATCTTTGCTTTCTGTTCATAACAAGTTAGACCCTAGCTTACTTTGTGTGGGAGAGAAATACGCTCCACTCCAATCTAGAACACATCATAGGATTTTTCATGCCTATCTTTCTCTATTGTGTGTTCTTTATCTTTTCATATCTACTGCCATGTTTAGTTTTAGTTTTAGTTTTTCCTTAGCAAGAGCCTTGGATTTTGTTTAGTTTGTTTCTGGAACTCTCTTTAGTTTTCATGTTTATCTTGTTAAGAGAGTTGGTCGTTGCACTGAGTTGTGTCTTGTCTTGAAGTAGGTAATTGAGGTTGCTATTTAATTGTAGTAGTAACTTGCAATAGTTTTGAGGTATTGTTGTGAGTAATGTTTGAACTTTTGGTGTCAAGAGTTCTAGCCAATTAGTGATAGTTGTCGTATTTTGGGCAATCCGTGTTTATTTTCAAAAACCTACAAAACTAGTTGAGAACTCTAGCTACTAGATGGATCACTAATATTTTTGAGGGATCGGATATTAGAGTACACTCACGTACCATGAGTCGAGGATGCGCAAGGATAACGAAACCCCCATACACTCCTCCTCGGGGTACTTGTCTCTTTGTGAACCTCCTCATTATATAGAGAGTTACAGATAATAAGTGCATGAGTTCTTCGGACTAATGTAAGTATTGAAAGTTGACACTTCCACCTCCTCATATTTGCTATCCTCTTCAGTACCGTGCATTGCCCTCTTCTCACTCCGAGAGTTGGCGTCCACCTCGCCGGTGCATCCAAACCCTTGGCATGATACACTCTGTCATCATAAACCTCTCTATATCTTTCCTCAAAACAGCCACCATACCTACCTATCAAGGCATTTCCATAGCCTTTCCGAGATATATTGCCATGCAACATCCACCTCTTCATGACTTGATCTTCATATCCTACATGTTCCTGCTACACTGGCAGAGGCATACATTTGCATATATCATGATATATACATCTTCTTTTTGTTGAGTACCTTGTAAAGTGTGAAGATCTTCTATACCTTCTTGTAAAATAGAGTGTTGCCCTTAAGTGAGGAAAAGACCCCAAAGTGGACAAAATAAAAGATCCCAAAGAGGAAAAACGAGAGTTAAATAGAAAGAGCCATTGAGGCCACCAAAAAATACAAAAAAATTGAAAAAGGAGAAAAAGAAAATAAAAAGAGAGAAAGGGGCAACACTACTATCCTTTTGAAAGATCCACACTAGTACTCCCTCTTATCCTTGTACTCCATAGAGATGATCATTTATGCATATAGCTATGTGGTGACCTTCACACTATAGAACTTGGCTTGCATATTCCAAGGATGAGCCTCCTCAAACGAGCTCTAGGTCTTCATGAGCGAGCAAGTTGGATGCACCCCCACTAGTTCCATTAGAGAGCTTTTCTTATCTTATATGTGCATCCGTTGCATGGCAATCCCTACTCCTCACATCATATCTATCATTTGGCCTTCTCGCCTATGATTGTCCTCATTAATGTGAGCCTTTCTCACCCATTTTGTCTTCCTCCTCCACCATATTTCTCTCTTTGACATCCTAAGTGTCAACTCTTGTGCTTACGCTCATCTATTGCATGACTGCTCAAAATATCGAAAAGGAGTGGGTCAAATTGACTTGTACCTGGCTAGTGGTCTGGGGATGAGTCAAGATAAGATTCCAAAGAAGACCAAGTGTGAAAATTTAGTAGATTGAGTTCTGAACAAAAATACTTTTTATCTCGTATTCCCATCTCCCCTTTCTTGCATGCAAACACCATTTGGAGACATTCGAGTCACGGATAGCAAGAGCTCTTGCACCTAATGTTCTTTTGTTGCTTATTTCAATGCCAATATAGAATCTTGCCTGTTATGACTTGAATTGAATCACATACCTTGATTTCTTTACTTTCAAAATTCTTATATGGTTGCTAGCATGTCATCACAGAAATTATGCTTGTTATCATTTACCTACTCGAGGACGAGCAAGAATTAAGCTTGGGGATGTTGATACGTCCCAAACGTATCTATAATTTCTGCTTGCTCCATGCATGTTTTGTGTGATATTGCTATGATCTAGATACACTTTCATACACTTTTGATTATATTTGGACTAACTTATTAACTCAGTGGACCACAGTGCCAGTTCCTGCTGTTTTTCTATTTTAGGTTTCCCCCATATTAAAAATGCTCCAAAAATTCGGGAAAAATCAGATAAAAATCAACGTACCAGAAGCTTCCAGAATAACCCGGGAGGGGCTAGAGGGGACCCACCAGGGCCCCAGGCGCTCTCCCTGCGCACCCTAGGGTGGGGCCGCGCCAGGGGGGCTGCCTAGACCCCTGGTGGCCCCCTGGTTCCCCTTGGCTCCCACCTTTCGCCTATATATTCTCCGTGTCGCGAAACCTCTGAAGACAGAACACCTTCTCACGATCTCGCCTCTGTTCCGCCGCTGCCGCGCTTCCAAGATTGGGAGCGCCAGCAGACCTCTTCCCGACACCCTTCCGGAGGGAGGACTGACCTCCGGGAGCTTCCCCTCCACCATGGACGCTTCCCGGATGTGCTGTGAGTAGTTTCCCTTGGACCATGGGTCCGTGATCAGTAGCTATGTGATGTTCTCCTCCCCTCTTTGTTCTTCATGGTTTAGACCTCGTGAGCTTCCCTACATGATCGAGGCACATATGTAATTTTTTGCTGTTTCTATGCTGAGTTTGGTGGGATCTGATGGATTATGAGACTATGTTCAGTTTGTGATTGAGTAATATATTTGGTTCTTATCTTTTATATTTTTGTTCCTAAGTAAGTCTTGCTTGTTCTCTGTTGCTGTTTATTTCTTTGGCAAAGTAGTAGGTAGTAACTCCAAGAGGGAACGTTATGCTCGATTGTGGGTTCATGCCCCCCGATGACACGCTTGAGTGGCAGAAACATGAGTCTAGGGGATGTGCTGTTGCCACCAAGGGGAAAACAACGGTGGTTGTAACCGCGGTTGCAAAGATTGTTTACTTTGCGCAAAGTGCTTTTTAATGCAGTTGTATGTTGCTTTGGGTGTACACTTTGGGTGGGGCTCGCAACTTAATACCAGCGAGATGTTCTAGATAGATATCTCAAGGTGGATGATTTGTAGTAGATGTAGTTGGATTTCGGTGTACTTAGTTTGGCGTACCGCCCATGCTTTTGAGCCTCATCATTTCTTTCTAGCATAGTTAGCATTGCGGCGTGTTTTTAATCCTGTCAATTGCCCAACTGTAATTTGTTTACCTCGCATAGCAGTTTCATCGTCTTTTGGGAGAGAGACAACACTAGTGAACATCACGGGAGCTCGGTCCATATTCTCATCACTGTTTACACGCTCTTTTATTTTCCCGCTTTTACTTTCCAGCTGCTATCATCATTATCATTATTATCTGTTGCGTTGATCCTTTGTGAACAGAAAGGCCGGAGAGATTGACAACCTCTCTGTACTCGTTGGGAAGCAAAGTTATTTGTGTTGTGTGTAGGTCCACGTCAGTTGCGCCGCTGACACCTACTTATCATTGCTGGAGTCCTACGGGAGACAAACCCTATCCTCTACATAGGAGAAATTTGCCGCTACATTACATCTAACCTTCCACTTGGGGTAACCAACGAGGATAGAGTATCAGTGCACCATAGTGCGAGTTCCAGTTTTTTGTTGTTTTTCTATTTCAGGTTTACCCCATATTAAAAGTGCTCCAAAAATTCAGGAAAAATCAGATAAAAAATCAGCACAGAAGAACCTTCCGGAATCACCTGGGTGGGGCGAGAGGGCTACCACCAGGGGTCCAGGCGCCCTGGTGGCGCGGCCTAGGGCTTCACCGCGCGAGGGGGGGTGCCTGGTGATACGGTGAGGATAGTTCTCTCACTCCTCGTTGGTTACCCCAAGTGGAAGGTGAGATGTAGCGTAGCAGCAAATTTCCCTAGGTTAAGATACCAAGGTTTGTCTCCAGTAGGACTCGCAGAAATACAAGAAGGTGGTAAAGTGAACAATGGCGCCGAGGTTGCTAGCTTCGCCTGGACCTGCACACAGATACAAATAACTTTTCTCCCAACGAGTACAGAGGAGTTGTCAATTCCTCCGGCCTTGCTGTTTACAAAGAACGCAAGAGATAATAATAGTGGCAACTGAAAGTAAAGACTGAAAGTAAACTAAGGATACAAACAATAATGTGAAGATGGACCGGGGTCCCGTGATTTTCACTAGTGACGTCTCTCTCCCAAAAGACGATAAAAGTGCTAGCGAGGTAAACAAATCACAGCTGGGCAATTGACAGAATTATGAAGGCACCGCAATGCTAACTATGCTGCAAAGAAAGGAAGGGCTCAAAAGCAATGGGCAGTACGCCAAGGTAAGTAGACCGAAATCCAACTGCATCTACTACGAATCATCCACCTTGAGATATCTATCCAAAACATCTCGTTGGTATTAAGTTGCGAATCCCACCCAAAGTGTAAAATCAAAGCAACAGACAACTGCATTAAAAGAACTTTGCGTAAAGTAAACAATCCTTGCACCCGCGGGTAGAAGCACCGTTGTTTTATCCCTGGTGGCAACAACACATCCCCTAGTCTCATGTTTCTGTCACTCAAGCTAGACATCAAGGGGCTGAACCCACAATCAAGCATAACGCTCCCTCTTGGAGTTGCAACAAACTACTTGGCCAAAGTAAAATACTGCAACGGAGAACATGCAAGAATTTACTCAAGAACAAAATATAAAAGAGAAGAACCAAATATATTACTCATCACAATCTGAACATAGTCTCATAATCCATCAGATCCGAGCAAACTCAGCATAGCAACAACAGAAATTACAAAAGTTCCTCGATCATGTGAGGCAGCTCACGAGGTCTCGAAAGTGGAAGCACAAAGAGAAGAGAAGTACATCACATAGCTACTGGTCACGGACCGATGGTCCAAGGGCGACTACTCACGGTACATCCGGGAGGCGTCCATGGCTATGGATGGTCTCTCGGAGGGGGTTCGTCCTCCCGGCATGGTGCCGGGCCAGCTTCTGCAGGCAGCCTCGATCTTGAAACGGCGGCGGCGGCGGCGGTACAGAGGCGAGTTCGCGGAAAAGAGATCGATATTAGGGGTTTCCATCCCGAGGGATAAATATAGGAGAAGGGGGTGTCGAGGGGACCCACAGGGCAGCCAGGAGGCCCCCTGGCGCGGCCTAGGGTGGGGCCCCGCCAGGGACCCTTCTGGAGTCCCTGTGGTGGCCCCCTCCGCTGCCTTGGTGATTTCGGAAGCTTCCGGGTCGCTGATTTTTTATCTGATTTTTCCGGATTTTTTGGAGCACTTTTAATGGCCGGAAAACCTAAAATACAAAAGCAGCAGAAAACAACAACTGGCAGCTGGGTGCACTGGGTTAATAGATTAGTCCAAATATGCTCAAAAGTGTATGAAAGTTCAAGCAAATCATGGCAAAGTCACACAAAACATGCATGGAGCAAGCATAAATTATAGATACGTTTGGGACGTATCCCCTGGACACCTGGTGGCCCCACTGGCTGCCCCCTTCGCCTATTTAACTCCGTGACGGGATTCTTCCGAAGATAGAACCCTTTTCACGAACTCGCCTCTGTTCCTCTGCCGCCGCGCTTCCAAGATCAGGAGCGCCAGCAGACCTCTTCCCGGCACCCTGCCGGAGGGAGGATTGACCTTCGGGAGCCTCTCCTCCACCATGGACGCTTCCCAGATGATCCATGAGTAGTCTACCTTGGACCATGGGTTCGTGATTATTAGCTATGTGATGTTCTCCTCCCCTCTTTGTTCTTCATGGATTATACCTCGTGAGCTGCCCTACATGATCGAGGCATATATGTAATTTTCTGTTGTTCCTATGTTTAGTTTGCTGGGATCTGTTGGATTATGAGACTATGTTCAGTTTGTGATTGAGTAATATATTTGGTTCTTATCTTTTATATTTATGTTCTTGAGTAATTCTTGCATGTTCTCCGTTGTTGTTTATTGCTTTGTCCAAGTAGTAGGTAATGACTCCAAGAGGGAACGTTATGCTCGACTGTGGGTTCATGCCCCCTGATGACTAGCTTGAGTGATAGAAACATGAGTCTAGGGGATGTGGGTTTACACTTTGGGTGGAGCTCACAACTTAATACCAGCGAGATGTTCTGGATAGATATCTCAAGGTGGATGATTAGTAGTAGATGCAGTTGGATTTCGGTCTACTTATTTTGGTGTACCGCCCATGCTTTTGAGCCTCGTCCTTTCTTTGTAGCATAGTTAGCATTGCGGTGCGTTTTTAATCCTGTCAATTACCCATCTGTGATATTTTTACCTCGCATAGCAGTTTTATTGTCTTTTGGGAGAGAGACTTCACTAGTGAACATCACGGGACCCCGGTCCATATTCTCATCATTGTTTACACGCTCATTTATTTTTCAGTATTTACTTTCAGTAGCTATCATTATCATTATCCCTTGTGTTTTGATCCTTTGTAAACAACAAGACCAGAGAGATTGTTAACCTCTCTGAACTTCGTTGGGAGCAAAGTTATTAGTGTCTGTGTGCAAGTCCAGGAGAAGCAAGTGATTATCTTCAAACGGCGCATCACTTGCCGAACCACCTACTTATCATTGTCGGAGTCCTACTGGTCGATCTCAACCTTGGTATCTTCACCAAGGAAAACTTGCCGCTACGCTGCATCTCACCTTCCACTTGGGGTAACCAACGAAGGGCGAGAAGAAATTACTGTTTACACGCTCAATTTATTTTCTACTTTACTTTCTAGTTGCTACTATTATTATCCTTTATCCCTTGTGTTTGATCCTTTGTAAACAACAAGGCCGGAGAGATTGAAAACCTCTCTGAACTTTTTTGGGAGAAAAGTTATTTGTTGTGTGTGCAGGTCCACGTCAACCGCTAGATTTCTGGCGCCGTTGTCACCTACTTATCACTTTCAGGAGTCCTACGGGAGACAAACTCTATCCTCTACATAGGGGAAAATTTGCTGCTATCCTACATCTCACCTTCCACTTGGGGTAACCAACGAAGGGCGAGAAGTCATTATCACTTCCGCACATCAAGAAAATTTCTGGCGGCCGTTACCGGGGACTCCATCCTACAAGATAGGGGAGTTGCACACTATCTTTTACCTTTTCCTTTTAGTCTTGTTAGTTTACCTTTCAGTTTTTTGCTTTAGTGTCCTTTACCAAAACCCCCAAAAATAGTATGTCTAGTTACTTGCTTGCCACCAATGCCTAACTTCTTTGAAACCAGATCCTATTGGCATGGAGGATTCACTAAGGATCAACAAGAATGGTACAAGGAACACCTCTTGTCTCAAAAGGGGATACACTTATGGAAACAAATACATCAGTTGTATGAGTATGCTAGAAATTTGTGCTCAATATATAATATATCTTTCTACAGGGATGAATCTTGTTTCTTTATGAGGCATAAACACCTTGCTTTCCAATGTGAGTACAATGATGATGAAACCTTAGCTTCTTATGCTAGGAGAAATTATGATTTTTATGATGCAGAGCAAATAGAAGAATTTGTTGCTTATAAGGGTGCCTATGAAATTACTTCTCTTCTTGAAAATATTTATGATGCCCCTTAAAAATCTAAGAGTCTTGCTATGCTTAACTATTATTTGGAAGATTACGATGCAAATTATTATATTACTGATTACCTTGAGATAATCTCTCCCCCAAAATAAGAGACTAATGTTTTGCAGGACTCTATGGAAGAAGAAATTGCTGACACTGAAAGCTCCTTGGATGAAAAAGAGGAGGAGAGTGACGAACAAAAGGAGGAAGAATGGAGCCATCCATGTATACCTTCTAATTAGAGTAACTCTTTGAATCTTACCTTATATGAGTGTTATGATCCTATGGATTCTTTTGAAACATCCCTTTTTGATGAAGTTGACGCCTTCTATACTTGTGGCCATGATGCCATTATAAATGATGCTTATGGACATGAAATTTCTATAGTTCCTCATGTTAATAATGAAATTGTTGCTGTTGCACCCAAACTTGATTGCGCTATTACCCTTTTTAAATCTCCAACTCATCCGGAGAATTTTGCTCTTATCAAGGCTCAATGGATGGGTTGCATTTATCTTATGATCCTAAAGACCGTGTTGAAAACTATACACGTGTGCTTGTTGGTCATGGACAACATGATTTATGTGATAGTTATATTCTTGATGTTGTTCATGATACTACTGAAAATTACTTTGAGAGAGGAAAGTTTGGTTGTAGAAACTTCTATGTTACTAAAACACCTCTCTTCATGTTGAAAGTTTTGAAGTTGTTCTTGTTCCACTTTCCTATGCTTGTCTCTTTGTTCTTCTTTGATTTATTTTCTTACAAGATTCCTTGGCATAGGAAGTGGGTTAAGATTAAACGTGCTTCATATTTTCTTCTTGATGCCCTCTTTTGCTTCAATCCTTATTTTTATGAGAGCATCTTTTATAGTCTTCGTGCCTAGCTTAAAGGCGTTAAAGAAAGTGCTTGTTGGGAGGCAACCAAAGATGTTTTTACTTATGTATTTAGTGCTCTTTATGATTGTTACTACTGTATCATTATCATTGTATCTTTATTTTCAAGCTTTGTGCCAAGTTCTAGCCTCTTATGATAAGGGAATCAAAAGTTGTGACACGCAGTCCAGAAAACAGATTATGTCTGCTTGACGGAAAAAATCCAAACAATTCACCAGTTCATCTTTTTGAGCTGAATTTTTTTACATAGCATGCTCTATATAATTGTGAAACTTTCATATGTTCTGATTTTTTTTATTTGAGTTGCATAAGTACAGAGACAAAATTATTTACTACCTGCTGTTCTGTTTTTCACAGATTCTGCCACGTTTTGCCTTTACTCAGTTTTGCAAACCTTAAGCTTGATTTTTCTTTGCAAAAACTTTTTGAAATTCTTGAAAAACAGTAGCTCTTCAAGAATATCTTTATTTACAGTGGAGAAAAAATATTTTATTAAGGGTACTAACCTCTCTAATCAGCTTATGATGAGTTATGTATGAAGGGAGTTTTCAAGTCTGCGAGGGAAGATGATGAAAGAAGATCCGGGAGTGTCAAACGCTCAAGCTTGGGGATGCCCCCATGCATCCCCAATAAATATTCAAGGATACTAAAGATTCTAAGCTTGGGGATGCCCCCGTGCATCCCCTTCTCCATCAACAATCATCAGTTCGTCCTTCGTCTCACTATATTTTTTTATCACTGTTGGGGTTCGCAGCGGAAAACACAAATTTTTCCTAACTAGCGTTTCCCATAACCCAAGATCTAGCTAGACGTATTACCGTAACGTAAAGGAGTGCGGAATAACATACCTCGAGGTGTAGTCCATTGCGCGGGAAATGTTCCCGCAAACGTGGTTGATGTAGTGGATCAAGGTTCACAACCCCCTGGCTGTGTTAGCACCCGGATGGGTGTAGTGCCACACGTGTAGCACCTCGTAGTACTCGCACACGTACGAGACTCGATGACGACCTTCGATCTCGGATCCAGCGAAGGTGGCGTGTGACGCCCCCAAAATCAAGTCGTGTAGAGTAATCATACACGCAAGGTACACGATCGAGATCAGGGACTCACGGTGAGATATCACAACACAACTCTACAAATAAAATAATACAAGCCAGGGCCCACGAGGGCTCGAATACAACAGCTCGAGAGCACAAAGTTAGCGGAAGCAATAGTATCTGAGTACAGACACAAGGTACATATGATCTGCCTTAAGAAGGCTAGCACAAATAACAACAGATCGAAAAGGTGAGGCCTCCTGCCTGGGAACCTCCAAACTACTCCTGGTCGACAGGAAACTCGACGTTGTAGAAGGCATTGGGGATCTCCTGCTCCTGGACTCCAAGGCTCCAACGTCGACTGCAGCGGTCGGTCATGCAAAACAAAAAGGGGAAAATAAAACAAGGGTGAGTATCTAGCATACCCACGAGTCGTACGTCCGCTACTAAGCAATATGCATTTGTATCAAATGGAAAGGGGAGGCTGTATATGGTGGAATGACTTGCAGAAAATCAGAATAAGGAAGAGAAGCTAGGCCTATCAAAGACTAGCATCTTCCGACGGGTCTTGCAGCATGAGGAGAGAATAGCCAACAGTTCATATAAAGCATAAAGTAACAATGCAGCAGAAGTTGCTGTAACATTGTATAATAATAAGCTGTAATAATTAATAATTATCAATGCCTCCGAGAATACCTCCTCGACTTCCATGCGAGGAAGAAAACCCGGAACCAATCAGTTTAGTAGTAGTAGTTTGTAGTAGTAGAGTCTGGCTTCAGCATAAAGCGTCCTGTTATTGTGGACACGGCTATCCGAATAGATTATCTTCCCTGCAGGGGCTTCACTACTGTTACCCTACACGTTCGGATCTCCAGGGTGGCGTACACATTGTTAGGGAATGCACCATCGAGGCTATCCGATATGCTGAAGTGCATCCTTCAAGCTCAACAGAGAGGCTATCCGCCGGTCTAAATCCTAAGCACAAAGGGACTTTGGACCCCTGCCCTTTGTACTCCTGCATGGTACGTGGCTGGCTAGTGAAGCAGACCCACCTCCCACTACCGGAGTAGGCGGTCCAAGCCCGGCAATCGGCCTGAGGTAAAGCTGACGTCTGAAGAGCCATCGAACGAGGCTACAACACAGAGGGCCCACACCGTAATCCCACATGGAGGTAGTGCGTAAAGGGCACGTCGACCCACTCAAGTCATCCACCTGACCCATTAAGCATTTTATTATTTTCTGTTGGGACAACCGTTATCGTTTCCCCTTATCTGGGTGAGTCGCGGACAATGACAACAGCCAGGTCCACCCCCATAACCAGAGCCCGTGGCCGCCTGCCCTGTCGTCCCCCCAAATCGTGCGGTTACCAACAAGGTGAACCGTCTCCTTACCTTATCTCGCGTTTGCTCTTTGAAGATTTTGACTTTCGTACAATAGGGTATCTCATGGCCAACAAGCAAGGACCAGGCCCACGATGGTATCCGCCTGTCCTGCCGTCCCGATACAATCCCTGTGCGGGCACCGTTGGGTCACCCGACTCCTTACCTTTAAGGACACCAGTTGATTCCAGTGCCTACCATCAAGTGAAACCAGGAGGTATCACCCTCTATGTCACACTTAAAGAGGTTCGACAGAGACATCAACGGAATGAACTAAAGAGGTAAACCTCGTATCATCCCGGTGAGGCTACGCTACTGAGCCGATGAGAGTGAAATACGAGTCCATCCACTCGTAAGTCAAACTCGAAGCGACTTGGCAGAGTCTCGCCTTTGTAGGTTCCCTAGGACGTCTGCATTGATCCGTACCTGTTGCAGTTATAATATTTTGTAAGTCGTGTTCACTCACCAGAGTGATCACGACCCGCTATTCTAAACCTAACAATGCGCAGGGTTTACTGCTGAATATTATATATAATTATAAGTCATCATAGGACAAGGGAGTGTACATCAAGGGGCGACAGAAACAGGCTATGAAGTTGAATATGATTGTAACATAGCAGTAGCAGCAATGCCTAGTGCAAGAAATTTACGGAAAGATATGCGATATCTGGGGAAGAGAATGGCTCTGCTTGCCTGGAAGCTCGGTAGTAGGGGTACGGTCGTCGACAAAGTAGTCGTACTCGGCAACGGTGTCGTCGGCGACAGTCGCGAGGTCTATCGGAGAAGAAGGGGGGAGAAAAAATAAATACATGGCAATAATAGCAACACAAATGAAAGGCATGGCAATAAATTGTACACGATGTTCTAACGTAGTGTTAAGTATTTTAGGCGGAGCGAGAATTTATCGGGGTATGACTCATCAGTACCGGTTGTTTACCGGACAGATGATCCGGAGGGGGGAGGTTCCATGTCTGCAGTGTTAGAGACATCTGACAGACATGTTGATAGTGTATCTGTGCTCGTTGATTCATTCTGAATAACTTTCGTGAATAGATCATTTTAATCCGGAAAGTTTTATTGGCTCCGGTCGTCTAACAAACAGATGAACCGGAGGGGAAATGTTCTATGTTCGGTATCTTAGAGGGGTGCGATGGGTATCCGGATACCGTATCCTTATTCGTGTCATTTTTCTGGGCAACTTTCATGTATAAAGTTTTTCCATCGGATATACAGATTAAAAGATATTAATTTTTGAAGTTTAAATCATTTTCTAGCAATTTTTGGATTTTCTTTTAATATTCTAATCAACATTATCCACAACCTTATCCAAAATAGTGCTGACAGGGTGGACCCACATGTCATTCACAGAAGTAATTTAAATCAATTTAATTTATTAAAAAGCCAGTGGGGTCCACCTGTCATACACCCATTCTATTTAAACATCTGATTTAATCTAAAAATATCCAGTGGGACCCATGTGTCATAGAGATATGTTAATTCAACAGTTTTCTACTGATTAAGTACTAAACAAATTGGGGGGGGGCATCTGTAAGTCACCAGGGGGGTATATTTTAACAGTTTGTTAACAGGGGGGTTTACCAGTTAATCTTTTAATTAGCAAGGGGGGCACCTGCCATTGGGGTTAGCCAATGGCTAGCCCACGGCTTGCCCACGCCGGCAACCAGGGACGGGCGGCGAGCTCATGCCGGCTCCGGCGAGGCGAGGGGGAATGCCGCGGCGGCGGGCGGCCGGGCAGGGGTGCGGCGGGGCGCAACCGCGTGCCAAGGCGCGGAGGCTAGCCGGATCCCGCAACGGCGAGCCCGCACGCCTGCTGTGCTCCGGCCATGGCGTACGAGCCCGAGGATGGTGGCAACAGGGGAGCGCGGGCACGCGGGCATGCGTGGTCACGCGCAGGTCACGGCCAGAGCGTGAGGTCGGCCAGGGAGGCGCACCTAGGCGCGGCCAGAGGGTGCAGGAGCACTAGCTCCCGTCCATGGTGGACGGAGCTTCGACGTCGAACGGGGAGGGGGATATGGCGGCTGGATTCGCGCGGAAAGGAGGGGGGATAGAGGCTGCTCACAGAGGGGAAGCCGGTGGCGAAGTTGGGGGGGGGGGGCGGAGGAACTCCACTGGCGACGAATTGCTCGCCGGAATTCCCTAGGCGGCGGACGAAAACGGCAAAGATGGTGAGAACATGGTGCGTCTCGGCTCGATTGAAGGCACGGGGGGCGTAGATGTTCATGGCGAGGCTTCCGGACAAGCTCGTGGTCGCCGGGGAGGCCGGTGGCCGCGTCCACGGCGGCAGTGCGGCGACGGCTGCGTCGGGCGACCATGAACAGAGAAAGGGATGCGCGAGGGGAGTCGGCTGGGGGAAGATTCAAGGGGGGGCTAGGGTTTCGGGGCATGGGGTGCCATCGGGGGCGCCTATATGCTCGTCGGCGAGCCGCACGATGGCCGCCACGGCGACGGCCGTGGCTGTGGCGCCATGGATGAGCGCTATCGCGAGGTGAACGGGGGAGGGGGGTTTAGTTGGGCTGGGGGTTGGGCTTGGCCCAGTGGGGGGGGAGGACAGAGGTGGGGTGGGCTCCTGCCCATGGGCGTTAGATTAGGTCCTTTTGTTATTTCTTTTTTGATTTGTTCTGTTCTATTTTGTTTGGCACAAAAAATGAATTTTGTGCAAAATGAAACTTTTGTGTAAATTTGTGTTGCAACACATAGACATGCCATAAAAAGTTTGGAACAAAAGTAAATTCATTTGAAATAATATATTAAATGAAAAGGATTTATTATGGCTCCTTTAGCTACCATTTTGAGTTATTCAAGTTATTTAACACTTTAATAATTTCCCATTTATATATTATCATGACTTACTGATCATTACACATTTTATAAAATTGCCTGAACAAATTTTGGATTAAGTTTTATTTTCCCTTTTTATTTTTAATTCCACCCAAAGAGAATTTGAGTTTGGTTTGGATAAATGCTGATCAAGGCATGTTAATGGTGATGACTTAGCATTTTGAGAAGGTGACTACTGTAGCGTGACACCGGGGGTATTACATGGGGGAAGTAGACCCGCGGAACCAGAGTTTGAGCAGCACGGCGGTGTACGTATAGTGGAGACATCTCCAACCAAGTGCAGACTCCATACAAGGGGAGTCCGCTCATAGGAGGGAGAAAGAGAGAGAGAGAGAGATCAACCGAATTTATCTGTATTTTTCTGGAATTTTATGTGTTAAAAAAGGCTACCCACCACATCTATGTATAGAGAAAAACCGAGGTGCAATACCTGTCAACTTAGCATGTAGTACTAAAAAATTAGTACCACATGTGCTAGCCGTGTGCACACATGGGCGCATGTGGCCGGTGGCCGGCCATGGCCTTGGCGCAAGGCGTGGTGGCCAAAGTGGCCACTTGGCCACATGGGCCCAATGGCCCATGGCGCCCTTGCTCCCCCTTTTCTTTTTCTTTAAAGAAAAAAAACAAAAGAATATAATTCCATTAGTTATTTAAATTATATTTTAATATTTAATTCATTAATTAAATAATAAAACATATCTAAATAACTTTCCTAAAAATTCGGTGCCTCGGAACTTTTCCGTCTCACCTCCGAAACGATTTCAGACTCTCTCTTATATCTCCTTCACTCTTATTGAAGGGAATATGCCCGAGAGGCAATAATAAAGTGGTTATTATCTTATTCCATGTTTATGATAAATGTTTATTTTCATGCTATAATTGTGTTAACTGGAAACGTTAATACATGTGTGTTTAATAAACAGAGAAAAGGTTCCTAGTAATGCCTCTCTTTATACTAGCTTGTTGATTAACGGATGATCAAGGTTTCCTGATCATGAACATTGGATGTTGTTAATAACAAGGTCATGTCATTGGAGAATGATGTGATGAACATACACCCACAGTAGTTATAGCAATACGATCATGTCATCAAGTTTCTATTGCTGTATCAAACTCTCACGAAGTAACTCTAATCCTTAGACCATGAGATCACGTCAATCACTGACACCGGAAGAGTACTTTGATTCCATCAAACGTCACACCGTAACAGGGTGATTATAAAGGTGTCGTTGGGTACTTGGAAAGTGTTAGTTGAGGCTCGTGGATCAAGAGTGGGATTTGTCCATCCAGATGACGGAGAGATATACTCTGGGCCCTCTCGGTGATATCACATTGACATCGCTTGCAAGCACGTGACTGGCTCACGAGGATGTTATATCACGGAACGAGTAAAGAGTACTTGTCGGTAACGAGATCGAACTAGGTATGGATGATACCAAATGATCGGATCTCGGACAAGTAAAATATCGCGAGACAAAAGGAATTGGTTATGGAGTAATGGTTCACACGATCACTTGTTCATCGTTGAATAAGTGGGAGTCATTATGGATCTCCAGATCCCGCTGATGATTATTGATCAGAGAAGTGTCTCGGTCATGTCCACTTTGTTCACGAACCGTAGGGTGACACACTTAAGGTTTGCCGACGTGTTTTAAGTGGATACGAAACGCAGGAGAAAATACTGGACAGCACAGGACAACACAGGGACTGTTTCGATAAAACTGCCGGAATAGTTTCGGAATATCGAAATAGTGCAAGGGGATAATTGTTAATGTGTTCATTAAGTGAATTGTTCATAAATGAAGTACTAATTTAATGAAGTGTTCATTAAGTTGAGTGGCATTAAACCAAGTGTATTAAAAGTGTTTTAATGCAAAGTCTCTTGGAATTTTGAGTGGAGATTGAAGGGCATAATAGTGGCTTTTGGTTTTTGTGAGTGGAGACTCCATTACCATCAATAGGGAAGAGGTGGGGGCACCCTTGGGGCGTGCTCAACCCCTTGGGCTGGCTGCCCCCCCTCTCCTATAAAAGGAGGAGGTGGAGACCCCCTCTACTCACTCATTCCATTCAACTCTTATGTGCGCTTTGGTTGGCATCTTCCTCCCCTTGCTAGCTGATCCAGTTTCACGAGTACGGTGCTTAGGCGAAGCCCTGCTCAAGATCTTCTCTACCACCACCACCACTATGTTGTAGTGCTGCTGGAGTTCCCGAGGATCCACTACTTCCGCTGCCCAACTGGAGCAAGGGGCGGAGGTCGTCGCTGATCCGTACGTGTGACCGATTACGGAGGCGCTGCCCGTTTGTGGCGCCCATCTTCATCACGACCTTGAGGTCGGCAAGTGATCGACTACATCACCCACGAGAATCGTTCTCGTTAAAGCTTTTTGGTCTTCGAGGGTGAGTCTTTCTCAAACCGTTACAAGTTATCTCCTAGATGTGATCTTGGCAGTTGCAATCGTAGGATTTTTTTTTGTTTTCTATGCAACGAACCCTTCAGTGGTATCAGAGCCACGTCTATGTGTAGATGCTTTGTACGGTTAGAACACATAGAGATGTGGGCGTTGATCCTCTAGTTGTTACCCTCTTTTGTGCACTTGTTCATATTGCGGCAATGTTGGATTGAAGCGGCCCTAAGCGCAGATTGCGTGTCACGCTTGACATACGGCTTGTACCGTATAAAGTGGCTTTGGGGGTGTCAGTTTCTCTAACATTAGTGATATGGCATTTGCAACGGAGGGCCCTGGAAAGGGATGAAAAGAAACAACTAGCGAATCAACATTGTGGTTCTTGTCCGTAGGTAAGATCGGTTTTTTCCTAGGAAGCCCAAAACCACGTAAAATTTGCAAAGATAATTTAGAAGCGTCTAACTTGTTTTTGCAGGGCATGTGATGTGATATGGTCATTGCTACAAAATTGTTGTATGAAATGAGATTTATTGTAAACAACCGGCAGGAGCCATATGGTTGTGTTTTTCCTTTTTAAGGCCTGCGTGCTGTAGATAGATCCATGAGATATATTGTAATGGAGAAGGACGACCATGGTGGTGGCGCCATGGACCTTGGTGCCGCGCCGGTGGCATGATGGAGATCATACCAAGACGCACAAAGATGGAGATCTATTGCGAGAAGGACCATATCATATCACATTATCCATGCATGTGATGTTTATCCTTTTATGCATCTTATTTTGCTTAGTTACGATCATGATCGCTTCGGTAGCATTATAAGATGATCCCTCTCACTTAATATCAAGATAATTATATGTTCTTCCTTAGTATGCACCGTTAAGAAAGTTCGTCGTTTCGAGACACCACGTGATGATCGGGTGTGATAGACTCTACGTTCGCATACAACGGGTGTTTTCAAGCCTAGCATGTACAGACATGGCCTTGAAACACATGCAAATACTAAGGTTCTACTTGGCGAGCCTAACATGTACAGACATGGCCTCGGAACATGGACCGAAAGGTTAAGCACGAGTCATATGGATGATATGATGAACCATATTGAGATGCTCGCCATTGCAGCTACACCGCCTCACGTGATGATCGGTCGTGGTGTAGTGAATTTGGTTCGTGTAATCACCAAAGACGACTCGAGGGATGTTGTTTTTGAGTGGGAGTTAGATGAACTCATTTTATCATGAACTAAATCAAAGTGAATTTGCATAGTTCGTTGTAGTCATTGGCATTTGTTTACTACCTTTGCGCTTAGCTATAATTGAGATAATAGAACTATAGAATTCTGGATATTTAACTTTACGGACTGGTACCGTATTGTTTGAGTGTCAATCTAAAGTTTAAAGTCTTATTGCAAACTTTAGCAAACCTTGCTTGCTCCATGAAGTTTAATAATGTGTATTAAATCAAGAGTAACAATTCCAGTGTTAGTGTCTAAGTATCACACTTGCCTCCATGATCCTTGATATTCAAATGTTGTTTGTTATTATCAAGGTTATCTAGGAGCTGAAATGATTGTTTCAGAAACTATCATGTGTGGAAGATATAGCGATATCTGAAACAATGTTTAGTTGCAATGTGATAGAGTAAAATTTAGTGAGAAACATGTTCTCATATTGTATGAGAATTTGTGAAGGTTGGAGACACTATGTGTCCTAATCTCCCAAAAAGGTTTTGGGAACTAATATTGTACTCACAGTTTGTCCCTATGAGCTATGGTAGTTCTGTCATGAAAGTTGTCATGATAGGATGAATGGAAGATGTAGGTAAAATGTTTACTACACTATAAGATTACTAAAGAATGGAATTTGGAAGAACACCAAACATTTGATGACGGTGATCTACATCAAAGTGAGAATCAAAGGGTGTTAGTATTTGACTAACACACTTTGGATTATGTGTCATAAGAATGGTGCCACAAGTGATGTTGATAAATTCTTCTAAAAAGGAAAGGAATTGCTGAAAGAGGATCTAAAAAATATTTTGGCGAAAAAGAAAAAGGAAAAGACTGGAAATGTCCAGCTCGGGTATATAGATGATATACATGTTATGGGTATATTCATTGCTTGTTAAACAGCGTGATTCTTGAGTATTGGATACTGATTGGTTGGTATGAAGTGTCATACGGAACAACGCAATACAAGAGTTGCAATGGCCTGAGTAACTAGCAAATGAATATGGGATGATTCTCATCAAGAACAAAATAAAGTGTTATTGTGTTTATCGTTGGAATTAAACCTAGCCTTCAAGATTTATTTGAATAATTGTTATTCTGTTCTGGTGTTATACGAACAATAGTTGTTCAAATTATCACCATATTCATAGAAGATGGATGAACTCTATAAATCTTGTTGGAGAAATCACATCCATAATAACTGATGCTAAACATG
The DNA here is from genome assembly GCA_950022295.1 of Bromus sterilis. NCBI lineage: Eukaryota > Viridiplantae > Streptophyta > Magnoliopsida > Poales > Poaceae > Bromus > Bromus sterilis. Next base: position 52,722,523 of record OX465599.1, read on the forward strand.
TCGCAAGACAAATGATTATAAGATCACTTATGAGTGACACCACCGTTTGAATCATATTGGAAAGAAACACATGAAGAAACTCCATGGTAATGGAATTTTGGAGTCTTTTGATTTTGAATCAATTGACGGTTGTGAGAAATTTCTAGAGATGATTGAAACACCGTTTAAATCATATTGGAAAGATAACATGAAGAAACTCCATGTTGGTGGAATTTTGGAGTCTTTTGATTTTGAATCAATTGACGCTTGTAAGAATTTCCTAGAAATGATTGAAACTCCGTTCATAGGCAAAGAAGGACGGACGACTAACTTATTGGACATTATACATGTTGATGTGTATAGTTCATTATGTGTAGCCGTGTGTGGTGGGTCTTATAACTTCATATACTTTAACCGAGGTTTTGAGTGGATATATGTACATATTTACTTGATAAGGAAGAAGTATGAAATGTTTGAAAATGTTCAAATAAATTTCAAGATGAAGTGAAAATCATTGTAACGAGAAAATAACAGTTTATGATTGGATCATAAAAGAAGATTTTGAGTTAAAAGTTTAGCAAATGCCTGAGAGTTTAGGAATCGTTCCAAAACTTGCATTTCCCGAAACACCATAGGAGTATGGAGTGTTCGAGAGATGTAATCAAACCTTGTTCGACATGGTAAGGATCAAAGGTGTTATTTATAAAATTGCCATTATATTTTAAGGATTAAGCTTTAGAGACTACCGCTTTTCACTGAAAAGAGCGCCATCGAGATCCGTTGAAATGACACCATATAAGTTATGGAATGGGATAAAACCCAATTTGTCTTTTCTTAAATTTTGGTATGCAAGGCATATGTAAAATGTTTACAACCAAAGTTGGATAAAGTACGTCTTTGTAGGTTATCCCAAAGTAACCGTTGGGTATTCCTCCATAACACTAAAGACAAAAGTTTTTTTTTGTGGCTAAGAGCATCAAGTTTCTTGAGAAGGAATTTTTGCGAAAAGTTAAGTGGGAGGACAGTAGAACTTCGATTAGGTTGTTGAACCTAAGCTTTATGTGCTAAGTGGCGCAGCGCCGGAAAGTGTCCCGGAAGCGGCCGCAATGCTCTTGGCTACCGTGTCCCAAAGGTTGTGGTCACGGCGATCTAAGTTCCTATTGAACTGCGTAGTTCGGGTAATCGATCAAATAGTAAGATTTGAGATTGAATCATTGTTATTTGATAATAATGGACCGACTACATGCAAAGAAGCGATGATGGGCCCTGACTCCGTCAAAATAGCTAGAAGCTATAAAATCCGTGATAGTTCCATACACAAGAAACCAAGTTTCTGAACTTGGAAGACCCTCTAGATACCGTGTTTGGATCTATAAAGAAACAGACGTGGATGTTCTCACATCTATGAAATATTCGACATATCGTTAAAATGGTTTACGATTATGTTCAAAGAGTTGGCTATGACAAGATTTGATCTTTCATAACGATATTTAGTCTGGACGGATTATTGTAGCAATCACTACATATGCTAGTTTTTGTATATGGTAGTTGAACAAACGGAACAACGTTCTTCTAATAGAATGGTTACCTAGGACGTGTACAGGACACGGTCCAAAGGGTTTTGTTAATTCAAAGGATGCTAAAATAGCATGCAAATTTCAATGGTTGAAATAAGCATTCGCGGAGTTGGAATCTTCATCATGATGAAATTGTTAAAACGTTTAGTTTCATCAGAGACGGTGAAGATGCTTGCTTTTGCAAGAAATTAAGTGGGAGCGCTGAGACATATTTCTAATACATTATGTAGAAGACATATTGTTGATTGGAAATGATGTATCTTTTATTGACACGGGTGAAGTTTCATTGAAAATTTGATTTTAATGGAAGATTTGGGCAAAAGCAGTATATTGGGCTAATATGGTCTATATAGATAGATTGAGGTGCTAATATGGTTGGGCCGAAGTACATATATGAAATATTGAATAAGTTCAATATGGAAACGACGAGAAAAGTTCTTGCCGCATGGAAAAGGTTGAAGCGAGATTCAAGTGTTTTGACACTTGATGAGTAAAATCACATGAATGATTTGATCAATCATGTACACCATGATATGTACAATTCCAAGAATGTCCTATGCTCTAAATGTTATGAGCATATACCAGAATGATTCATAAGATGATCATTGGACAATAGTAAAGATATCCTTACGTGCTTTGGAAGGACTAAGAATATATATTATGTATGTTGGACAATAGTTCATTGTAAAGTGTTACATTGATACTAGTTTTGTCGCAAGATACAATCTAAATTTATCTCAATTTTGGCGGTATGTTAAGGTGGCAAAATGTAATGGAAGAAAGTTCCATGATAGATTTGGAATAGTTCCAAATGGATTTGGATGAGTTCCAAAGTTAAGACATTATAACGAATACTACAACGAAAGGCTAAGTATATGACTGCTCTAGCAGCAGCAAAGGAGGGCATTTGTGTCAAGAAGTTTGTTTGACAAACTAGGTGTAGTTCCAAGCGAGCTAATACTATGAAGATCTATTGTACGACAATAGTTTCAACATGTTTTGAGCTCAAGGGACTAAGGTCTCACCGGAGGACCAAATTTATGCAATGCCATCTCATTAGTGAATGAGTGATGCGTAGAGACGCAAAGAAATGCAAATACACACGGACCTGAAGTGTCAGATCTGGAGATTAGGTTTACCACTAGCAATGCGTATGGATAACACCTGAATGCCATAGGTGTTGGATGCGCAAGTACCAAACTAGATTATTGACTCTAGTGCAAGTGGGAGACTGAAGGGAATATGCCCGAGAGGCAATAATAAAGTGGTTATTATCTTATTCCATGTTTATGATAAATGTTTATTTTCATGCTATAATTGTGTTAACTGGAAACGTTAATACATGTGTGTTTAATAAACAGAGAAAAGGTTCCTAGTAATGCCTCTCTTTATACTAGCTTGTTGATTAACGGATGATCAAGGTTTCCTGATCATGAACATTGGATGTTGTTAATAACAAGGTCATGTCATTGGAGAATGATGTGATGAACATACACCCACAGTAGTTATAGCAATACGATCATGTCATCAAGTTTCTATTGCTGTATCAAACTCTCACGAAGTAACTCTAATCCTTAGACCATGAGATCACGTCAATCACTGACACCGGAAGAGTACTTTGATTCCATCAAACGTCACACCGTAACAGGGTGATTATAAAGGTGTCGTTGGGTACTTGGAAAGTGTTAGTTGAGGCTCGTGGATCAAGAGTGGGATTTGTCCATCCAGATGACGGAGAGATATACTCTGGGCCCTCTCGGTGATATCACATTGACATCGCTTGCAAGCACGTGACTGGCTCACGAGGATGTTATATCACGGAACGAGTAAAGAGTACTTGTCGGTAACGAGATCGAACTAGGTATGGATGATACCAAATGATCGGATCTCGGACAAGTAAAATATCGCGAGACAAAAGGAATTGGTTATGGAGTAATGGTTCACACGATCACTTGTTCATCGTTGAATAAGTGGGAGTCATTATGGATCTCCAGATCCCGCTGATGATTATTGATCAGAGAAGTGTCTCGGTCATGTCCACTTTGTTCACGAACCGTAGGGTGACACACTTAAGGTTTGCCGACGTGTTTTAAGTGGATACGAAACGCAGGAGAAAATACTGGACAGCACAGGACAACACAGGGACTGTTTCGATAAAACTGCCGGAATAGTTTCGGAATATCGAAATAGTGCAAGGGGATAATTGTTAATGTGTTCATTAAGTGAATTGTTCATAAATGAAGTACTAATTTAATGAAGTGTTCATTAAGTTGAGTGGCATTAAACCAAGTGTATTAAAAGTGTTTTAATGCAAAGTCTCTTGGAATTTTGAGTGGAGATTGAAGGGCATAATAGTGGCTTTTGGTTTTTGTGAGTGGAGACTCCATTACCATCAATAGGGAAGAGGTGGGGGCACCCTTGGGGCGTGCTCAACCCCTTGGGCTGGCTGCCCCCCCTCTCCTATAAAAGGAGGAGGTGGAGACCCCCTCTACTCACTCATTCCATTCAACTCTTATGTGCGCTTTGGTTGGCATCTTCCTCCCCTTGCTAGCTGATCCAGTTTCACGAGTACGGTGCTTAGGCGAAGCCCTGCTCAAGATCTTCTCTACCACCACCACCACTATGTTGTAGTGCTGCTGGAGTTCCCGAGGATCCACTACTTCCGCTGCCCAACTGGAGCAAGGGGCGGAGGTCGTCGCTGATCCGTACGTGTGACCGATTACGGAGGCGCTGCCCGTTTGTGGCGCCCATCTTCATCACGACCTTGAGGTCGGCAAGTGATCGACTACATCACCCACGAGAATCGTTCTCGTTAAAGCTTTTTGGTCTTCGAGGGTGAGTCTTTCTCAAACCGTTACAAGTTATCTCCTAGATGTGATCTTGGCAGTTGCAATCGTAGGATTTTTTTTTGTTTTCTATGCAACGAACCCTTCAGTGGTATCAGAGCCACGTCTATGTGTAGATGCTTTGTACGGTTAGAACACATAGAGATGTGGGCGTTGATCCTCTAGTTGTTACCCTCTTTTGTGCACTTGTTCATATTGCGGCAATGTTGGATTGAAGCGGCCCTAAGCGCAGATTGCGTGTCACGCTTGACATACGGCTTGTACCGTATAAAGTGGCTTTGGGGGTGTCAGTTTCTCTAACATTAGTGATATGGCATTTGCAACGGAGGGCCCTGGAAAGGGATGAAAAGAAACAACTAGCGAATCAACATTGTGGTTCTTGTCCGTAGGTAAGATCGGTTTTTTCCTAGGAAGCCCAAAACCACGTAAAATTTGCAAAGATAATTTAGAAGCGTCTAACTTGTTTTTGCAGGGCATGTGATGTGATATGGTCATTGCTACAAAATTGTTGTATGAAATGAGATTTATTGTAAACAACCGGCAGGAGCCATATGGTTGTGTTTTTCCTTTTTAAGGCCTGCGTGCTGTAGATAGATCCATGAGATATATTGTAATGGAGAAGGACGACCATGGTGGTGGCGCCATGGACCTTGGTGCCGCGCCGGTGGCATGATGGAGATCATACCAAGACGCACAAAGATGGAGATCTATTGCGAGAAGGACCATATCATATCACATTATCCATGCATGTGATGTTTATCCTTTTATGCATCTTATTTTGCTTAGTTACGATCATGATCGCTTCGGTAGCATTATAAGATGATCCCTCTCACTTAATATCAAGATAATTATATGTTCTTCCTTAGTATGCACCGTTAAGAAAGTTCGTCGTTTCGAGACACCACGTGATGATCGGGTGTGATAGACTCTACGTTCGCATACAACGGGTGTTTTCAAGCCTAGCATGTACAGACATGGCCTTGAAACACATGCAAATACTAAGGTTCTACTTGGCGAGCCTAACATGTACAGACATGGCCTCGGAACATGGACCGAAAGGTTAAGCACGAGTCATATGGATGATATGATGAACCATATTGAGATGCTCGCCATTGCAGCTACACCGCCTCACGTGATGATCGGTCGTGGTGTAGTGAATTTGGTTCGTGTAATCACCAAAGACGACTCGAGGGATGTTGTTTTTGAGTGGGAGTTAGATGAACTCATTTTATCATGAACTAAATCAAAGTGAATTTGCATAGTTCGTTGTAGTCATTGGCATTTGTTTACTACCTTTGCGCTTAGCTATAATTGAGATAATAGAACTATAGAATTCTGGATATTTAACTTTACGGACTGGTACCGTATTGTTTGAGTGTCAATCTAAAGTTTAAAGTCTTATTGCAAACTTTAGCAAACCTTGCTTGCTCCATGAAGTTTAATAATGTGTATTAAATCAAGAGTAACAATTCCAGTGTTAGTGTCTAAGTATCACACTTGCCTCCATGATCCTTGATATTCAAATGTTGTTTGTTATTATCAAGGTTATCTAGGAGCTGAAATGATTGTTTCAGAAACTATCATGTGTGGAAGATATAGCGATATCTGAAACAATGTTTAGTTGCAATGTGATAGAGTAAAATTTAGTGAGAAACATGTTCTCATATTGTATGAGAATTTGTGAAGGTTGGAGACACTATGTGTCCTAATCTCCCAAAAAGGTTTTGGGAACTAATATTGTACTCACAGTTTGTCCCTATGAGCTATGGTAGTTCTGTCATGAAAGTTGTCATGATAGGATGAATGGAAGATGTAGGTAAAATGTTTACTACACTATAAGATTACTAAAGAATGGAATTTGGAAGAACACCAAACATTTGATGACGGTGATCTACATCAAAGTGAGAATCAAAGGGTGTTAGTATTTGACTAACACACTTTGGATTATGTGTCATAAGAATGGTGCCACAAGTGATGTTGATAAATTCTTCTAAAAAGGAAAGGAATTGCTGAAAGAGGATCTAAAAAATATTTTGGCGAAAAAGAAAAAGGAAAAGACTGGAAATGTCCAGCTCGGGTATATAGATGATATACATGTTATGGGTATATTCATTGCTTGTTAAACAGCGTGATTCTTGAGTATTGGATACTGATTGGTTGGTATGAAGTGTCATACGGAACAACGCAATACAAGAGTTGCAATGGCCTGAGTAACTAGCAAATGAATATGGGATGATTCTCATCAAGAACAAAATAAAGTGTTATTGTGTTTATCGTTGGAATTAAACCTAGCCTTCAAGATTTATTTGAATAATTGTTATTCTGTTCTGGTGTTATACGAACAATAGTTGTTCAAATTATCACCATATTCATAGAAGATGGATGAACTCTATAAATCTTGTTGGAGAAATCACATCCATAATAACTGATGCTAAACATGTCGCAAGACAAATGATTATAAGATCACTTATGAGTGACACCACCGTTTGAATCATATTGGAAAGAAACACATGAAGAAACTCCATGGTAATGGAATTTTGGAGTCTTTTGATTTTGAATCAATTGACGGTTGTGAGAAATTTCTAGAGATGATTGAAACACCGTTTAAATCATATTGGAAAGATAACATGAAGAAACTCCATGTTGGTGGAATTTTGGAGTCTTTTGATTTTGAATCAATTGACGCTTGTAAGAATTTCCTAGAAATGATTGAAACTCCGTTCATAGGCAAAGAAGGACGGACGACTAACTTATTGGACATTATACATGTTGATGTGTATAGTTCATTATGTGTAGCCGTGTGTGGTGGGTCTTATAACTTCATATACTTTAACCGAGGTTTTGAGTGGATATATGTACATATTTACTTGATAAGGAAGAAGTATGAAATGTTTGAAAATGTTCAAATAAATTTCAAGATGAAGTGAAAATCATTGTAACGAGAAAATAACAGTTTATGATTGGATCATAAAAGAAGATTTTGAGTTAAAAGTTTAGCAAATGCCTGAGAGTTTAGGAATCGTTCCAAAACTTGCATTTCCCGAAACACCATAGGAGTATGGAGTGTTCGAGAGATGTAATCAAACCTTGTTCGACATGGTAAGGATCAAAGGTGTTATTTATAAAATTGCCATTATATTTTAAGGATTAAGCTTTAGAGACTACCGCTTTTCACTGAAAAGAGCGCCATCGAGATCCGTTGAAATGACACCATATAAGTTATGGAATGGGATAAAACCCAATTTGTCTTTTCTTAAATTTTGGTATGCAAGGCATATGTAAAATGTTTACAACCAAAGTTGGATAAAGTACGTCTTTGTAGGTTATCCCAAAGTAACCGTTGGGTATTCCTCCATAACACTAAAGACAAAAGTTTTTTTTTGTGGCTAAGAGCATCAAGTTTCTTGAGAAGGAATTTTTGCGAAAAGTTAAGTGGGAGGACAGTAGAACTTCGATTAGGTTGTTGAACCTAAGCTTTATGTGCTAAGTGGCGCAGCGCCGGAAAGTGTCCCGGAAGCGGCCGCAATGCTCTTGGCTACCGTGTCCCAAAGGTTGTGGTCACGGCGATCTAAGTTCCTATTGAACTGCGTAGTTCGGGTAATCGATCAAATAGTAAGATTTGAGATTGAATCATTGTTATTTGATAATAATGGACCGACTACATGCAAAGAAGCGATGATGGGCCCTGACTCCGTCAAAATAGCTAGAAGCTATAAAATCCGTGATAGTTCCATACACAAGAAACCAAGTTTCTGAACTTGGAAGACCCTCTAGATACCGTGTTTGGATCTATAAAGAAACAGACGTGGATGTTCTCACATCTATGAAATATTCGACATATCGTTAAAATGGTTTACGATTATGTTCAAAGAGTTGGCTATGACAAGATTTGATCTTTCATAACGATATTTAGTCTGGACGGATTATTGTAGCAATCACTACATATGCTAGTTTTTGTATATGGTAGTTGAACAAACGGAACAACGTTCTTCTAATAGAATGGTTACCTAGGATTGTTTCTCAGCGATACTGGATTGTTTCGAGATTCGATCAATGACATCCTATGTCTGGTTCAACCTTGTTCTGAACAAATCCTTATTCACTCGTTCCCGTGATATTCATCACCGTGACCTAGTCACACGCTGCAGCTTTGTGGATGGAATCTCACCGAGTGGGCCCTGAGTATCTATCAATCACATGGATTCACAAATCCCGCTCTTGTAACAATACTCCTCAACATATCTCCATGGAATACCCAAGATACAACATTTATGACCCGCATATTTCAGTTAGGTGGTGGGATGTAAGTCAAAGCATCCGGGAAGATAGCAATTATGCACGTACTCACGGTCAAAGGAACGGTCTACCACGTTCTGTAATTACAACACTGAATCTTCATAAGTTTGATCATGCTGTAATGCTTACTTTGGGTAATGTTCATCACGTCACTCATCCAGTAAGGTGGACTCACATTCAAGAGACTTAATTGTCCATGATCGCGAAACCACGACCATCATGTTGACCATGAACTAGTTATTGAAATAGAGGCTAACTAGGAACACCGAGGGTTTCTATACCACCCCTGTATCATTGTTTCACTGATACAGTTCTAGCACGGTATGAAACTGAAAGTGCAATATGTCGACCAGAGGGGGGGGGTGAATGGGAGATTTTTAAATATCTCGAGGAATTTCTAGTTCCTCAGGACTGAGGCAATACGAAATTGAGGAAATTGAAACCAGATGAAGAACACACAAAGTACAATAGCAAAGACGTGAATGTAAAAGAAACCTATTGCACAACCAAGGTAAGATTGAGGCACGAACTGAGGAATCAATGCAAAGTGAACTCAGAAGGTAAATCATCAGGATAAGTCATCAGTGCATAATCATAATAACTGAGGTTGAAGAAATAGCACCGGGGCACTGAAGACGAAGACTTGATGAACCAGTTCGAGTTGCTGTGACAACTCTACGTCTGGTTGGAGAGGCTGAGATTGAACTCAAAAGACATAGTCTTCACCTTATTCTCCTTGAACTAGAGTCCTCAAACTCCGTCCAATAACTCAGGTGAGTCTTCAAGGTAGACTCCCGAAACCTTCACAGACTCAGTCACTCCGGGAAGTCACAATTGCATCTTGACTTCCTCAGACTGAAGACTTCTACACCGTCTGGAAGATCACAGTCTTCAAGAGTAAAAAGCTTCGGATCACTCGAACCGACTTCCTCAGAAATGCTCAACCACTCAGGGTGGTGGTTTCCCTCACTTAGGTTCTTCAGTGTCCTCAGAGGTGGGTTGCTCTCAAATGACAAGTGTCAGTTTTTCTCACGGAGCAGCCAACCAACAAATGGGGCTAGGGGTGGCTATTTATAGCCGCGGAGCAACCCGAGGTGAAAGGACATAAATGCCCATGCACGCAATTACTCTCGTGCCCTCGGATATGACCGTTGCTAGACAGTTTCTAGCCTCTTACCACGCAACACGTGGCACGGTCAAAATATTCTCTCTCTTCACAATCTTCAGAAGAATCGCACTGGCGATCTTTCGACTCCTCAACTGAAGTTAGTTACCTCAGTGTCCTGAAGAACAACGTCTCAGACACCCGAGGACTGAACTTCTACTGCAGGAGATTTCCTTAGGGTTTTTCTTCAGGATTTCTAATTGAGCACTTCCTCAGAAATACAGAACTCATTTTCCTCAACCCCTCCAACAGTGCGGTGTTTTCCTACGAATCAAGAAGTATAAAAAGTCTTAGCGAAGACTACGCTTCAACTTTGTCTTCAGCACGAACGTCCTCAGGATCGTCCTCAGCTTCAGCTTCACCCGAACGCTTCAGGATCCTGATTCCTCAGGATTTCGCGCGACTTCATTCTTCAGGAAGCCCACCGATTTCTCCAATGTTCCTCAACATTTTGGGGGGTCGACAACGGTGGTTAACCTCATCCTCAGGGACTGTCTTCCTGTGTATACTCACAAACACATCAGTCCCTCAACCGTTTTGTCATCAAATACTCCAAAACCTCAAAGGGGGCACTAGATGCACTTACAATCTCCCCCTTTTTGGCGATTTGATGACAATCAGGTTAAAGCTTCAACGGGATAAAATAAGTATTTTTGAGGAAAGACATGAAGAAGACAATTCATTGTTTCCAGATATAGAGATGCTCCCCCTAAGGATATGCATGTTTTGAAGACTTGATATAATTTTTGAAAAACATGAGGAGCCCCCCCTATATCCCGGTTTGTTTGAAACAATGCATTATATAAAGTAATTTGAGGAATAACACTGAGTAATGTGGTTGCTGAGGAATAAAATGAGTAATAGATAAACTTGAAGAATAGCATGAGGTAACTTAAGAGTATCAGAAACCACACAAAATATCAGTGTACAACTCATTACAAAAATGATCAGAAGAATGAGAGTTGTAACTGAGGAACCCATAATAACCCGCTTGAAGACAACTAAAGTTCTCCCCCTTTGTCATTAAATGAACAAAAAGGAGAGACTACTGCTAACGTCCCAAAGAAGTGCCTCAGGGTTGATCATCAGGATGGAGTATCGGGAAGCACTTCAGTCACGGTGGGGGAGTGAGGTTCTGGGGAAAAGATAGTATGAGTGGGAGAGTTTGTAAGCCCATATTCGTCATCATGGACGCAAGGAGTTCCATGATCCATAATGTCCACATCCATGTCTTCAATCTCAGTGATAATTGGTGGCGGTGGGCACTGAGGAGTTGTAACAATGGGTGTTGCTACAGTGGGTGGAGTGAAGACAATTAAGCTGCGCTGAGGATTTGGAGGTGGAGTTGAGGTAGCAGTGATGAGAAAAGGGGTATCAGCGGCCTTTGATGCCGGAGGAGCTGAGGAGAGTGGTGTAGAATCAATGGGGTCCTCAACAGTGGGCTTCTTCGCGGCAGGTGGAGTTGAGGGTTGGGCTTCAGAAAGGCGCTTGAGGCCTTTGACAGAGGAAGCAGAGGGTACTGAGGAAGCAGGCTGTTGAAGCTTCAGCAATTTTTCCATCTGCTGAGACATCCGTTCCTTGGATTTGCCGATATAAGCACGGTTGGCGGCACAATCAGTATTGAGGCGTTGAACTTCACATTGATGCTCGAGAAACTCTTGAGGAGTAACAGCAGTGATAGGTTTCTTTTTGAAGTCACTGAGGACTTTCTTCAGTTTGGCATTCAACTGTTTCTGAAGATCACGTTGATGAATCTCATTGATGAGGAACTGTTGAACAAAGAACTTGATGTCTTTAGGGATGTCCAAATCATCAAGAGGAGTGTCAGGCTTGACCGACCAAATTTCAATGTACTCCAAGATCTTCTTGGGATCAAGGAGAAGTGGGATTTCTGAGCCCGTTGCTTCAGCTTTGCGTCTGGCTGCAGCACGCACATATTCAATCTTATCTGCTTCAGTGGCGACGAAGCCGGCCAAATCCTCAAATTCATCTTCATCATCAGAGGTTTGAGGAGTATGATGAATGGCGCCACGCATAGCAGTTTTCTTTGGTGAGGGTCTGGGGCCGCGTTGAAGAACAGTTTTGGTCTTCAGCTGAGGTTGAGGCATTGTGGTTGAGGCTTCAGGAGCATTACCAGATTCATCAGTGCGAATCCTTGAGGAGGGGGGATCACCATCCGTGCGTTGACATGAGGAACCAGTAACTTGAGACTTAGCTGAGGACTTCATGGAGGGCTTGATGCCAGGAGCCTTTTTGAGGTGCTGAGGCGGAGGTTGTGGCCTGGGTTGAGACTGAGCCTGAGGTGGAATCTGTATTGAGGCAGTCAAGTCACGAACCAGATTCTTGACTCGGATGCTACTGCGCTTGAGTTATAGTTGATAGGCATCAGGAAAATCATCAGGGGTGCGCATTGTTGTGGGATCAGGAGTGACTCCCGGTGCAGGTGGAGGTCGAGCCATGATACCCAAAGTCTTCAGCGGCGGATTGATAGCAAACATTTCCTCATGCTGAGGATTAAGCCATTGATATGCCACCCAACGCTTGGCCCATTCCCTTGTGATGTTCTGGACCCTTTTCTTACGATCATCCGCGGTTTCACGTTCGGGAGTCTTCAGTTTCTCATAGTGCTCATGAGGCAGGTCTTTAGCAGTATCAGTGAGCTTACGTCGAGGAGCCATTTTCTTCAGAGGTGGAGAATGAGGAATGGTACGTTCAAGTTGAGATGCAAATGAAGTGAGACTATGAGAACCATACGATTCCTCAGCAGACATGTACTTGTGACATAATTAAGTTGCGAGGGAAGTGGGGTACGGTTATATGCGTTCATGAGGAATAGGCTGAGGAAAGCAAATGAATGAGGCATAGGTATAGGTCTCAGAAAACCAGTAGTACAGTTGAGGATTGAATGGTTTGAGGACACAGCCGTACTAAGGAAAAGAAAACTGAGGAATAAGCCACTTAGGAATAAGCATACCAGAACTAAGGCGAATGTTGAGGAACCACGAGTCAGTTCTTCCCCTGCGACGGCGAACTCCGGCGACGTTAGCACGAGAGCTTGAGGAGCTCAAGGGCGGCGGCGCGAGAGTGAAAGGAGAGGTGGGGGGAAATGACCGGGGGGGGGGGTAGAGGGCTATTTATAGAGGGGGTGAAAGCTGAGGGGTTGCGAAATTTGTGGACCAGATTGCCCTTGATTGTTGGGATCCTCAGTGGATATCATAATGGTGGATAAGCACGACCGGCGGAAAAATCGCAACTGATTGAAGAAAATCGTAACGGATAATCCTCAATTTTAGGAACTTGAGGACAACGACTGAGGATGAAGACAAATGGTCTCAGGCTGAGGATGAAGACTAATGGTCTCAGGCTGAGGAATACATGATTTCCAAACGAACGCATATGAGATAGAGGGAATGGATAAGTGAGCACAGAGGGACGGGTCCGATCACATTCACCTAGATGAAGAAGCAAATGTTGAAGAACAATAACTATAGGTGAACGCTGTTGAGGACAAACACGATAATCATCAGAAATGAAGACTTCAACTGAGGAAACTGAGGAACAACAGATCCTGAGGAATTTTGGCGGTGGCGCTACCCACCTTTTAGGGAATGAGACACTTGATACCATACAATTGTCGTATGGATCTTGAGTCAATTCCACGTTAATTTCTTCACACTTAGCAAGGTAGTTCCTCATGATTTGAGGAGTACGACGCATCGTGTGTTGTACATCAGGATTCTTCAATATTGTTTAAGCGTTAGGATGTGTGTCCATTAACTGGACGTTTGAGGAATCTAAGATATTTAGCTCACACCTCAGAGTGCTAAATCGCTTCTCATCCAAAGGCTTAGTGAATATATCGTCAAGTTAGTCTTTAGTCTTCACGTGGCTGATGACGATATCTTCCTTCAATACATGATCCCGAAGAAAGTGATACCGAATCTCAATGTGCTTCGTCCTCGAGTGCTGTACTGGGTTCTGAGAGATCTTGATGGCGCTCTCATTATCACAGAGTAGGGGTACTTTCTTCAGGTTGATGCCGTAGTCCTTCAGAGTTTGCTTCATCCAAAGAAGCTGTGAGCAGCTAGCACCAGCAGCAATGTATTCGGCTTCAGCAGTGGAGAGGGAGACGTAGTTCTGCTTCTTCGATGACCATAACACCAGAGAACGTCCGAGGAAATGACATGTTCCTGAGGTAGACTTCCGATCCAGTCGATCTCCAGCATAGTCTGAGTCTGAGTACCCAACGAGATCCAGCTGTGTACCTTTTGGATACCATAAGCCTAGCGACGGGGTGTGAGCCAAATATCGAAGAATTCGTTTCACCGCTTGGTGATGCGATTCCTTAGGTGCCGCTTGGAATCGGGCACACATGCAAACGCTCAACATTATATCAGGCCTAGATGCACATAGATATAGCAGAGAACCTATCATGGAGCGGTATACCTTTTGATCGTAGTCCTTGCCATTTTCATCAGGGCCAAGTTGTCCATTTGTAGGCATCGGTGTCTTGATACCTTTGCAGTCTTGCATCCCGAATTTCTTCAGGCACTCTTTGAGGTACTTCTCCTGAGAGATGAAGATGCCGTTGCGTTGTTGACGAATTTGAAGCCCCAAGAAGAACTTCAGTTCGCCCATCATGGACATTTGATACTGTTCACTCATCAAGTATTCAAATTCTTCACTGTATTTCTTGTTAGTGCATCCAAATATAATGTCATCAACATAAATTTGACATATGAATAATGCATCATCATATCGTTTTGTGAAGAGAGTTGGATCGAGGGAACCAGATTTGAAGCCCTTGCTGATGAGGAAGTCCCTTAGAGTGTCATACCAAGCCCGAGGGGCTTGCTTTAGTCCATAGAGGGATTTCTTCAATCTGTACACCATATCAGGTTTCTTTGCGTCTTCAAAGCCTGGGAGTTGAGCAACATATACTTCTTCCTCGATATTACCATTGAGGAAGGCACTTTTCACATCCATTTGATATAACTTGATATTATGATGGTTAGCGAATGCAAGCATAATACGAATGGACTCAAGTCTAGCAACAGGAGCGAAGGTTTCACCGAATTCGATCCCCTCGACTTGTGTGTATCCTTGTGCTACGAGACGAGCTTTGTTTCTGATGACTTGTCCATCTTCATCGAGTTTGTTGCGGTAGATCCACTTTGTGCCGATGATATTGTGAATTCGAGGATCAGGACGTTTGACTAGTTCCCAAACATCATTCAGTTTGAACTGAAGAATTTCGTCTTGCATCGCCTGAATCCATTCCGCTTCTTGGAATGCCTCGGTGACTTTGGTGGGCTCTGAACTTGATACAAACGAGAAATGCCCACAAAAGTTAGCTATACGATTAGCTCTTGCACGAGTAAGAGGACCTGGTAGATTGACGTCGGCGAGGATTCTGTCCAATTGAACTTCATTCGCCGCGCGAGGAAGACGAGGAGGATGATCTTGAGGCGCATCATCGTCACTGCTATCAGATTCAATTGCATCTGCTTCAGGTGCTTCAGGAGCTTCAGGGGTATCAGGAGCCTCAGGATCAGGATCGTCATCAGGATTATTTGCATCAGGATTTGGATGTTCTTCAGGAGCAGGAGGTACGTGTGTTTCTTCAGGATGATCCACAGGAATGATGTCACCAACACCCATCTTCTTGATCTGTTCTTCAGGTGGAGCTTCATCTAAATCATGTGGCAGGTGCTCTCTTTGGGAGCCATCAGATTCATCAAACCGCACGTCTACAGTTTCAACAATTTTATGATGATTTTTGTTGAAGACTCTGTAGGTGTGCGATTCGAGGCCATAGCCAATCATGAAGCCTTCATAGGCTTTAGGCTCAAATTTAGATTGATGATGAGGCTCACGGATCCAACAAGGTGCGCCGAAGACCTTGAAGTAACTTACATTGGGTTTCTTACCAACCATTAGCTCGTATGAAGTTTTCTTGAGGAACTTATGAAGATACACCCGATTGACGATGTGGTAGGCAGTGTTGATTGCTTCAGCCCACCATATGAGAGGCGTGTTGTATTCATCAAGCATCGTTCGAGCCATCTTGATGAGGGTTCTGTTCTTCCTTTCAACGACTCCATTTTGCTGAGGAGTGTATGGAGCCAAGAACTCATGAGTGATGCCATCTCATCGAGGAATTCCTGTATGCCAGAGTTCTTGAATTCGGTGCCGTTGTCACTTCGAATGTGCTTGATCTTTAGGCTGTAGTTGTTCATGACGCGCTTGGCGAAGCGTTTGAAGACAGCTTGGGTTTCTGACTTAAAAGTGAGGAAATGCACCCAAGTGTAACGTGAGAAGTCATCAACAATAACAAGACCATAGCAATTTCCTCCAAAGCTTGAGTACTTAGGAGGACCGAAGAGATCCATATGAAGAAGCTCAAGAGGACGAGTAGTAGTCATGATGCTCTTGGCAGGATGCTTGGCCTTGGTCATCTTTCCAGCTTCGCAAGCACCACACAGCCGGTCCTTCGTGAATCTGATTTCCTCAATTCCGAGGACATGTTTCTTCAGTACCAGCTTCTGGAGATTCCTCATTCCAGCGTGGCCGAGTCTTCGATGCCATAGCCAGCACTCTGAGGCTCGTGCCATCAGGCATGTAGCGACCTGAGGACCTTCAGAGAAATCTACAATATACAGATCACCTTTCCTAACTCCACTGAAGACAATGGAGTTATCGCTAACCATATAGACAGCACAACCATATTTTTCGAAGATAACAACGAGATCAAGATCACATAGCATAGATACAGACATCAAGTTGTATCCAAGGGATTCAACAAGCATGACTTTATCAATGTGTTGGTCTCGAGAGATAGCCACTCTGCCGAGACCCAATACCTTACTTTTACCTTTATTGGCGAAGGTGATGGTTTTCTTTGACGAAGGACTCAGAGATGATTCCATAAGAAGGCTTCTGTCACCAGTCATGTGATTTGTGCATCCACTGTCCATCACCCATTCAGTCTTTCCCTGCAAAGGAATTAGTATCTCATACAGCAAGTTATGAGCCAGTCTCAGTTTGAGGATTTTATGGTTCCTCAGAATTAATTCTTCAGGAAGTTCCTCAGGATTGATTCAATGAAACCAAACAATATAAATATCCTTCAACTGACTCAAATGATGTTGTCCTGGGCATATGATCTGCAAAATTTATGATTGCCAGAGGACATGTCCCTGCAATGATGATCAGTTCTTCTTTACCACCCACATCTTAATGGGTGGTTTTGAGGTATATGAGGACTGATGAGGGCGATGAGACCTAATGGGACGTGTGATGGTGGTATCAGGATAAGCAAATGAGTAAGCATTCTTATGAGGGGGTTCCCTGTGAACAAAATGGTTAGCTGATACATGACGATGATCATTTCCATTTGAGGTATCATCCTCAGATGATACCCTCAGCTCATTTGCATCTGCATTCACAGGAAGGTTAGTGATGAGGTCCTTCTGAACCCAGATCTGCTTGACTGGACAACCGTTCCTGCAGTTAGTTCCGATGTATTTGGTGAATACCTCACCATTAACATCCTTAAACAGTTTATAGTTTGAGTCAAAAGACTCAATCATCACATCTGGAGAAACAGTATCATAACCAGATAAAGTATAGGGATCAGGAGGAGGCATCTTTGCCCGAACCCAAGTGGTCTCTGGATATTGTTCAGGTTTCCAGTAAGACCCATCAGGGTTGAGTTTACGAGTGAATGCGACACCTTCTTTCCTCGGGTTCCTGTTGAGGATCTTTTTCTTGAGGACGTCACAAAGAATCTGATGTCCTTTCAGACTCTTGAACATGCCGGTTTCCAGTAGGCTCTTCAACCTAGCATTTTCTTCAATAATGTCTATGGTATCCTCAGATGAGGGGTTAGATACCACAGAAGAAATAGAAATAACAGAGTCTGAAGACATTGAAGAACTAGGCACAGAGATAATACGGTCATGTTCAATGCATTTTAAACAGGGAGGATTAAATCCTTCTTGTGGCATGATGATCTGTTGGGAGAGGAGTGAATCATTTTCTTTCCTCAGATCGTCATGAGGCATCCTCACGTGTTCAAGTTCTTGCTTCCTCATGAGGAACTCATGAGCCAACTTCTCATGATCAGTAAGGAGTGCCTCATGACGATTGAACAAGTCATCAAACTTTGACTGAAGAATTTTTGATTCATCAGTCAACTTTTGAGTCTTCGTCATTTCCTCAACCAACATATCATCACTCTTGTTTAGTGAGATCTGGATATTTTCAAGTGCACGTTGTTTCTTAGATGCAAGTTTAGCAAGTTTAGCATAGTTTTCATCAGGTTCTTCATCAGTGGGATCATCTGATGATGAGTAAGAAGATACCTTGGAGGACTTGGCCATGAAGGAGAAGGCAGGGGTTGTCTCTTCAGATTCATTATCAACATGTGATGGACCAGATTCCTCAGTGCTGAAGATTGACTTGGAGACAAGCGATGTAGCAAGAGCCAGACCGGCCACACCTTCAGATTCTTCAGATTCTTCTTCCTCAGCATCAGGGTTGGAACCAGATTCTTCAGAGTCCAATTCTTTGCCGAGATATGCACGGGCCTTACGGGAGTTGCTATTCCTGTATCCAGTAGACTTTGAGGATCTTGAGGATTTCTTCTTTGTCTTTTCATCAGAACTATCATCTTTCCCTTTCTTCTTCTTCTTCTTCTTCTTCAGTCTAGCTTCTTTTTCCCATAGAGGACACTCAGCGATGTAATGCCCAGGTTTCTTGCAATTGTGATAGACTCTCTTTCTTGCTTCGACAGATTCATCATCCTTGCTTTTTCTTGAGGAAGATCTTGAGGAATTTCCGAAGCGATTCTTCTTCGTGAATCTTTGGAACTTTCTGGTGAGGAGAGAAAGTTCCCGGCTGAGGGTTTCAGGATCATCAGTATCAGCCTCAGATTCCTCATCAGAGGATACTCTTCGTGCTCTAGCTTTTAGCGCGCGGACTTTAGGCGTGGAGTTGTACAAGTCTCGTTTTTCAGAGAGCTTCAGTTCATAAGCATTGAGGCGCTCGAGAATGTCAGCAGGATCTAGAGTCTTGAAATCAGGCCTTTCTTGAATCATCAGTGATAGTAACTCAAATGAGTCATCCAGTGACCTCAGTAGTTTCTTCACCACCTCATGATCTGTGATATCAACGACACCCAGTGCTTGAAGTTCATTGGATATGTTAGTGAGTCTATCAAAGGTTTGTTGCACGTGCTCGTTGTCCAGCCTCTTGAACCTGTTGAAGAGACTGCGGAGTGTATCAACTCGTGAGTCTCGTTGAGTTGAGACTCCTTCATTTACTTTTGACAGTCTGGTCCATATCTTGTTTGCAGTATCCAGACCACTGATACGGTTGAACTGAGCCTTGTTGAGATGACCACCTATAATGCTTCGAGCTTTTGCATCAAGCTGCCAATTTTTCTTGACAACTTCAGGAGCAGTCATCAAATTTGCTTCAGGAATGCCTTGATCAACAATATCCCACAGATCCTTGTCAATGGCTTCAAGATGCATCCTCATCTTGTTCTTCCAGTAGGGGTAGTCTGTCCCGTTGAAGATGGGGCAGTTTGAGGCAACGCTCATTGTACCCGAGGTCGACATAACTAAAAATCCAGGTGGTTAAACCGAATCACACAGAACAAGGGAGTACCTTGCTCTGATACCAATTGAAAGAGCAATATGTCGATGATGTCTACGCACGCTTCTATTCTTGTAGACTATGTGGGGCCTCCAAGCACAGAGGTTTGTAGGACAACAACAATTTCCCTCAAGTGGATGACCTAAGGTTTATCGAACTCAGGAAAGTAGAGGTTGAAGATGGTCTCTCTCAAGCAACCCTGCAATTAAGATACAAAAAATCTCTTGTGTCCCCAACACACCTAATACAACTAGGAGTTGTATAGGTGCACTAGTTCGGCGAAGAGATGATAAAATATGGGTGATAGGTGTGGCAAAACAAAGTAATATAAATCTGTAATAAAAAGTGCAGCAAGCAAACATGTAACAAAAGTGAGTGCAAACGGTGTAACAATGATGGAAACAAGGCCTAGGCTTCATACTTTCACTAGTGGCAACTGCCAACAACATTAACATAGTCTAATCACATGATATTTCCCATAAAACATGCAATGGAGACGTACTCGGAGGTCATTCCTTTGTAGTCAAGAGAGGACGAGAATTGTGTAGGGCTACAAAAGCACACCTCAGAGTTCGTAGTTCTCAATCTATGGATTTCCCAATGTCACCGTGGCCATCCAAAGAGATTACCACAATCACCACAACATATCTAAAGGATAGTCAAAGACAAGCACCAAGAGACTCTCAATCTTCAATCCACACACAAAAGAGGAAATCACTCATGATAATATTCTTCTAACCCATGTCCAATAGACCGCTGTCACCTTGGTCTCAGAGATTATACTAGGTAAGATCAATTGAGTACATCAATCCAATACATAGAGGAAGGGGAAATATCATGGGATCACCCTAGATTAACATAGCCTATGATCACAACAAAGATCACATCATGGGAGAGAGAGAAACCACATAGATCAAGATATAAGCCTTAGCCCCGACGGGAACTACTCACACATGGACATGGTGAGAGGGAGAGTTGTTGATGGAGAGGTGCATCCCGGAGGAGATGAAGGAGACGACGACGGCGGCGGCCACGGCGGCGGCGGCGCCCACGGCCATGGCCATGCCGGTGGCCACGACCCTTGGGAGCAGCGGCCATTGGCCCCTTCTTCTTCCTTGGAGATGGTGCTGCTGTGGAGATTGATCTCCCTCTCAAGACGGCTGCCAAGGGGGAGGAATTTTCGTGGTACCCTTTGACCTAGGTTTCCTCTCTTTATATAGACTCTCGGATTCCCGTCATCCAGATTACGTCTTCTGTATTTCATGGTTTCTGGAAGCGTCCGAACTCCGATTGGGCCGAATTTTATGTCTAAATCCACCGGATTTTTTTGGAAAATGCTTCAAATCAACCGGCTAATGCAAGCGTATCCATCCGCCGTGCGCTCTGCCGTTCGATTGTCTGATGGATTGTGACTTGGTTCCACGCTGGGCAGCTTTGCTTGGTGGCTTGTTACGTATACGTGGTTGGTGGTCCTTATGTCCGTGGGACCCTTCGTATAAATAAAGTTACACATATTTTTTCTTTTACGCTGAGTACACATCGATAGATGTTTGCAACAAGGTGCTTGTTGCACAACTTTTGAGCGTAACAAAATAAATGTTGCAAAGATTTCCGAGCAGCTCAAATTCTTTGCAACAAGGTGTATATTACAAACTCATTGAACGCAACAAGGATGTTGTTGCAAAGGAGCTTCGCTGCGTTATTTGTGTTGCAAAGAGGCTTCAAATCATCGTTCATCGTATAAGCATCGGATTGCAAAAAAATATGTGCATATAAACAAATTTTTTCAACAAGCATCATGTTGCAAAAGAGCTTCGCAACAAGTATCACGTTGCAAAGAATGTTCTACGTGATACGCTAAATACAACGACGCATAAAAAAATTCTGCGTACAAAAAAAGCTTCGCAACAAGCATCCTGTTGCAAAGGAGTTTCGCAACAAACAACCTGTTGCAAGAGAATATTCCTTTGGTATCTCCTCATCTTAGATGTGAATCGGACGGCGGTTAAGCCGGTGGATCCTTTTAAAGGATCAGCCGGCGGACGCGTAGGACCGCCCAAAAAAATTCCTCACAACTTTGTAGTTTTAAGTTTTTCTGTCAGAACCCCAACTAGGGTAAGTGCTAGGGTTTGAGTGCCCTTTGCATCATGTGAAAAATTTAAAAGAAAATTGAAAAATGGGGAAAAGAAAAGCCTTGAGAAATTTAATCAAATGGCCAGATAAAAATCTTTTTCCAAAAATCATTTGAATGTTTGGAAAATTCCTAGAATTGTTGCTGATCATTGCAAAAGTGGTTTGGGGATTTTCCCATGCCCATGGAATATTCAAAAATTCAAAAGGTGCATTGGAAATTAAATTAAACTCCAATTTGAATTTAAATTCAAATTGTTTGATTTTCAAAAGTCACCAAAACTTATGAGTGGCTAGCTATATATGTTATAAGCCCACATAAAAGTTTTCATGATTTTATAAAATGCCTTGATATTTTTTTGGGGCAAAACAAATAACAGAAAAAGAAATAACAGAAGAAATAGAAAAGAGGAAAACCCAGGCTTTCGGCCCAACTTAAGCCACCACAGCCCAGGCCCACCCCTCCTCTTTTCGCCTTCCTCCCCGCCGAGCCAAGCAGCACGGTGGCGTGCATGCCGTGGCCGCCGACGCCGGCGAGGCCACGCAGCTGCTCCCCGTGCCCTATCTTCTCGCCTGGAGAAAGCCCTGGAATGCTCCTCCATTCCTCCCCTCTCTCCGCTCTCTCTCCCCCTCTCCCTCTCTCGTTTCTGCGCACACCCGAAGCCACGCCGGAGCGCCGCCGCTGCGTGCTCGTGGCCAACGACGTCGAGGAGGCAAGACGGCATGTCCATCGCGTTCCCCGTAGTCGACTTCGTCCCCGAGCAAACGATTGCGAGCCGAAGATCCCTGGAGCTGCCGAATCGGGTCGTCCTCTTCGACTCCGGCCACCGTAGTTCATCGACGAATTCGTCGCCGTTGAGCTCTCCCCGCCACCTTCGACTGGACCATCAAGCTCCCCGTGCTCCGGTGAGCGAAACCCCCCTAAGCCCTGCCTTTTCCGCGCTCCCAGCCACTGTGCCCGTCGAGTCGAGCCACGGCCGCCGCCGCACCTCGACGCCGTCGAGGTTCCGCCCGCCCCCTGACCTCCCTGGTGGCACAGCTCGAAGCGGACGAGCACGGGCTACCCCCTGGTAGTTTCCCCGTGCCCAGCCGTGCCCGGAACCGCCTGCTCCAGTGAGCGCCGCCGCACAGGTGGACGCCGGCGGCTAAACGCCGGTGAGGCCGACGTGGACGGTTTAGCTTAAGCTAACCCCACCCCCTAATGACCCCCTAGCCTATGACAGGTGGGGCCCTGCACTAATTAACCCTCGGGTTAATTTTAAACAAGGGATTAAACCCCTCTCCCACTGACAGAGTGGACCCACATGTCAGCCCCCCCTGTGACATCACCCCCACATCAGCATGACGCAATAAAGACTTTCCAGAAAAATAGAAATGATTTAAAGAAATTACAGAAATTCCAGAAAATACCCAAAACTTCAATAATTCATAGAAAATTCACGTGAACTCCAAATTGGACAAATAATATATGAAAAATGATCAGCATAAAATTCTCTATCCAAATATGCAACTTTCAACCATGTTTGAGTTGATTTTAAAATGGGACCAGTAGCTTTTGCTATTTGGCTTAATTGGAATTAATTCAAAGTTAATTCAAATGCAATTCAAATTTTAACCATTACAATCCAACATGATCACTTGAACTTCAGAAGCATATCACACATATGATCACATGGTTTCAAATGATCAAACAATTTTCAAATGGAAATTGGTTAAATTGAAATTCATATGTGGAGTTTGAATTTGCATCTCAAATGCAATACACTTCATTTAAATCAAATGTACCACAAACCAGCACCATTCACCTCATGGACAACATAATCTTGTGCTTGTGCATTCTATTACAATGTTGTCCCCCCTTGTTGATGATTGTTTCCGGTACCAGCTTTTCCGAGACGGTGATCACCCCCGAAGAAGAAGACCACCGGTAAGACCCGTGTATCGTCAGCAAGGCAAGCAAAACCCATTGATCATGTCTATGAAATCCCAATTCCCTCTCAGTCTCGCTTATGCATGTTTAGGAGATCATCTTGTATCGATTCTACCGCATAGTTGAACCCATATCCGATGCATGACCTATCATCTTGTCACAGTAGTAAGAAAACCACAATCCTAGCTGACATAGGAGTTGTTTGATATCATGTGGCCCCCGCAACTGTTACAGCTTATTGCATGCTTAGTGTTACAGTGAGGTTGCTTTGATGTGATTCGGGATGATAGTGAACATGGTGTTGATGAAAGTGAAACTTTGTTGGTGAATCCACCCTAATACAAGGTGAACGATGAGAGGTTGTGTAGGAGTACACAGTGGGTTGTCTCGTTGAACACCGCCTTAAGCATCGAGTTCTTGTATGGTAATCCAAGACAAAGAGTACAACCACACATTGGGCTCACTGACCCCTCTCGGCCTAGTACCTTGATCCGTGTCGACGTCCAGGAGTCACATTAGTTCGGGCTTTCCATTTGGCATCTTCATAGAAAAAGAATGAAGGAATGGTTGCATCATATAGATATGTGGGTGCACCTGTGAGCCAGGAAAACCATCTGCCAGAGGTGGCGTCTCGGTCACCTGCATTGTTTGAGTCCGTTTCGTTGATCCGGCCGGGCTCTCGAGCGGAGGCAAACTCAGATAGTCGACTCCTGGAATAGACCGGTTGTGAGCGAAGTGTCGTCGTGAACATCCTTGCTTTCACCTCTTGAACGATGGCGAGACCTGGCGGTAACCGATGGTCATGTGTGTGTAGCTTACACCCTTGCAAGGTTAACAAAACTATTCGAATAGCCGCGTCCGCGGTTAAGGACTACTTGGAACCTGTACCTGATTATTAGACAACTTGAATGGATACTTATAAAACTCGCAAGATAAGCGTGAGTGCTATGGTGTGCTTCTCGTGGGGAAGTCGAGGAAGTAACCATAGTGGTGTATTGGTTGGAGATGTAGTGGACTCGTGTACGCTTCTTATCTCAAGTCTGGTACTCGTAGTTCAGGATTAGCCAAGTCAAAGCTGGCACTTCTGCATGATGAAACCCCACCTCCCTTTACCTTGATACTTGAGCATGAGTAGTATAGATCTGATGTAAGTCTTGCTGAGTACGACTTTGTACTCACGTTTCCTTATTCTATGTTTTAGATGAGAACCCGGACCCCGATGGAGTCACCGACCTGAAGCTCGACGTTGACTAAGTTAGCATAGTCCCAGACAGCAGTCTGGTCCCTCGTGGAAGGGCATGTTTGTTGTACAAGGCTTCTCTAAGCCATTTGTTAAATTTGTCTGTACTCAGACCTAATTTGCTTCCGTTGTATGATGTAATGTTGATCACAGACATGTGATCTTTGTATGCTCTATGTGTATAAGTCAATAAAGAGTACTTTGTAGAGTTATGTGATGATACCTGCTGTTCATACTAGGCATATGTGCTGCGTGTATGTTTATAACATGCATGTCTTAGTATGGGTTTTCGAGACCTTAGTTGTGATCTGGCTGGCGGTCCTTTATACACCAAGTGGCCCTTAGATGTGCGCAGCTTGGGGCATCGCGATGCGATTGTTCGTGACTCCGTCACGTGCACACTTTGTGGTATGATCGAGCCCGCCCTAGACCCCGACTAAGTGATCGGGCTGGAGTAAGTCTATGTAAGAGTTAGGATTCAATCGATAACATGGTTGAGGCGACTTGTCTATGAGTATGGGATTCACCACCCATAAGCATTTAGACTTGTGAGCGGACGATGAGGACCCATCTCAGATGATCATCCGGCCTGGATGGGATGCCCCTCACGTTCGATACTTACCGAGAACGTTCTGTGCTTGGCCTTGTCTGCTTAGACAAGTGGGTACGGTTCTCGGCTCTCCATGTGATTGTATCGTGATTGGAATTACATACGCTAACCCCGGGTCCCGTCATTTTCCGTTTGAGGCCGTCTTCTAGCGTTTCCGAGGCGATCTTTAAAACCTGTCTGGTGGGGACAGATTTCGGGAGAGTTAGTGTGCAACTCCTACAAGGCTCCTTTTTGTGATTTTTCCTTTATCCAAGTAATTCCTACACATAAAGTGCAAAAACAAGAACTTGTGCACTCTTGCAACCATTAATAGGTTAGTTCCAAAATATGTTATAAAAAGATATGAAAGTGTATCAAAAGCATAGCAATATCACACAAAACATGCATGGAGCAAGCAGAAATTATAGATACGTTTGGGACGTATCAACATCCCCAAGCTTAATTCCTGCTCGTCCTCGAGTAGGTAAATGATAACAAACATAATTTCTGTGGTGACATGCTACCAACCATATATGAAAGAGGCACATATGCTATGTTCTATATAAGGTCTCGTGCCTCCTTTTTTGAGGCACTCGTGCCTCGAAAAACAGGAAAAACAGAAAAACGAGGCACTCGTGCCTCGTGCCTCCGGAAAAGGCACTCGTGCCTCTTTTTTGAGGCACTCATGCCTCTTTTTTTGAGGCACTCGTGCCTCTAAAAACAGAAAAAACAGACAAACGAGGCAGTCGTGCCTCTTTTTTGGAGGCACTCGTGCCTCTAAAAACAGGAAAAACAGAAAAACGAGGCACTCGTGCCTCCTTTTTTGAGGCACTCGTGCCTTGAAAAACAGGAAAAACAGAAAAACGAGGCACTCGTGCCTCCTTTTTTGAGGCGCTCGTGCCTCTTTTTTGAGGCGCTCGTGCCTCCTTTTTTGAGGCGCTTGTGCCTCTAAAAGACAGGAAAAATGGAAAAGCGCCAGAGCGCGCCACATGGCGCGCGCTCGAAACGCCACTTGGCGCGCGCGGAGGAAACGCGGTGCTTGTTGCAACGAGTACTCTTAAACTAGTGATTTCGGTCTTCTAGCGTTTCCGTGGAGATCTTTAAAACCTGTCTGGTGGGGACAGATTTCGGGAGAGTTAGAGTCCAACTCCTACAAGGCTCCTTTTTGTGATTTTTCCTTTATCCAAGTAATTCCTACACATAAAGTGCAAAAACAAGAACTTGTGCACTCTTGCAACCATTAATAGGTTAGTTCCAAAATATGTTATAAAAAGATATGAAAGTGTATCAGAAGCATAGCAATATCACACAAAACATGCATGGAGCAAGCAGAAATTATAGATACGTTTGGGACGTATCAGTCGACCAGAGGGGGGGGTGAATGGGAGATTTTTAAATATCTCGAGGAATTTCTAGTTCCTCAGGACCGAGGCAATACGAAATTGAGGAAATTGAAACCAGATGAAGAACACACAAAGTACAATAGCAAATACGTGAATGTAAAAGCAACCTATTGCACAACCAAGGTAAGATTGAGGCATGAACTGAGGAATCAGTGCAAAGTGAACTCAGAAGGTAAAGCATCAGGATAAGTCATCAGTGCATAATCATAATAACCGAGGTTGAAGAAATAGCACCGGGGCACTGAAGACGAAGACTTGATGAACCAGTTCGAGTTGCTGTGACAACTCTACGTCTGGTTGGAGAGGCTGAGATTGAACTCAGAAGACATAGTCTTCACCTTATTCTCCTTGAACTAGAGTCCTCAAACTCCGTCCAATAACTCAGGTGAGTCTTCAAGGTAGACTCCCGAAACCTTCACAGACTCAGTCACTCCGGGAAGTCACAGTTGCATCTTGACTTCCTCAGACTGAAGACTTCCTCAGAAATGCTCAACTACTCAGGCTGGTGGTTTTCCTCACTTAGGTTCTTCAGTGTCCTCAGAGGTGGGTTGCTCTCAAATGACAAGTGTCAGTTTTTCTCTCAGAGCAGCCAACCCACAAATGGGGCTGGGGGTGGCTATTTATAGCCGCGGAGCAACCCGAGGTGAAAGGACATAAATGCCCATGCACGCAATTACTCTCGTGCCCTCGCATATGACCGTTGCTAGACAGTTTCTAGCCTCTTACCACGCAACACGTGGCACGGTCAAAATATTCTCTCTCTTCACAATCTTTAGAAGAATCGCATTGGAGATCTTCCGACTCCTCAACTAAAGTTAGTTACCTCAATGTCCTGAAGAACAACGTCTCGGACACCCGAGGACTGAACTTCTACTGCAGGATATTTCCTCAGGGTTTTTCTTCAGGATTTCTAATTGAGCACTTCCTCAGAAATACAAAACTCATTTTCCTCAACCCCTCCAACAGTGCGGTGTTTTCCTACGACTCAAGAAGTATAAAAAGTCTTAGCTAAGACTACGCTTCAACTTCGTCTTCAGCGCGAACGTCCTCAGGATCGTCCTCAGCTTCAGCTTCAACCGAACGCTTCACGATCCTGATTCCTCAGGATTTCGCGCGACTTCATTCTTCAGGAAACCCACCGATTTCTCCAATGTTCCCCAACATTTTGGGGGGTCGACAACAGTGGTTAACCTCATCCTCAGGGACTGTCTTCCTGTGTATACTCACAAACACATCAGTCCCTCAACCGTTTTGTCACCAAATACTCCAAAACCTCAAAGGGGGCACTAGATGCACTTACAGAAACTGGTTATGAACTTGCTTAGATGTATTGGAATAATCATACATTATTTGCCTCTAGAGCATATATCCAACAGTCTCCCACTTGCACTAGAGTGTTAATAATCTAGCCGCATTTTCCCGATCATAATCAGCTTATCACATAAGTGTTCATTGATCATGCTTGCTCATGGAAGAGGGTTCGTTAACGAACTGCACCAATTGAGATTCGTATGTTTCCTTTGCAACTGGTATAGGTCAACTAGTTTGACATGCCACTCATTATCATATAATGGTTGGATATAAGTTTCGCGGGAGAGTGAGACTATTATTTCACAGTATCCTCCAGTGATCTTTTGGTTCAGTCTTCCGAAGACTTATCCATAGGCATATATATGGGGAAATACACTCAGCCAGAAGTCCAAACTTCTTACGCTAAACTTTTATCCATACTTCTACTTTCTCAAGTAGCATTATGTTTGTAGTGTCGTGAATCTTTCTCACATTTCTTTCATATTTTTTTGGTGATGTCTCCAATTCCATATAGACTCATAATATGGCTTGCAATTTTAATCTTGCATTACATTCAAGTCTATTATCCTTTCTATTTTTTAGAGCATAGCCCTCAGTATTCCTCATATATTGGATGCATGGACCTTATTCAGATTCCGTGTTTTACTCCTAAAGCACGTCGAAATCTATTCATCTTTCAAGAAATTTTGAGTCATTCTTTTGTTGGATTCACAGCACATGTTTTATGGTAGAATCATATGTCAAAGCACATATAAGATGACATGTCCAAGTACATGGTGCATCTCTATTCTTCCATCAAGACATTTGATACGCGAGAGAGGATAATTGATTCTCACCCTTTGTTGGTTACCCCAAGTGGAAGGTGAGATGCAGCGTAGAGGAAAGTTTCCCTCGGTGAAGATACCAAGGTTTTAGGATTGTCCCCCGTAGGACCCCGGAGATGATAAGTAAGTGGAAAGAAAATAATGGCACCGTCTACGACAAACGTTGCTTCCTTGACCTGGACCTGCACAAGACACCATTAACTTTGCTCCCATTGAAGTTCATAGAGGTTGTCAATCTCTCCGGCCTTGTTGTTTACAAATGATAAAAAACACATGATGATGATACTGATAGAAACTGAAAGTAAATACTGAAAAGAAATAAGCTTGTAAACAGTGATGAGAATATGGACCAGGGTCCCGTGAAGTTCACTAGTGATGTCTCTCTCCCAAAAGACGATAAAACTGCTATGCGAGGTAAACAAATTACAGATGGGCAATTGACAGGATTATAAACGCACCGCAATGCTAATTATGCAACAAAAGAAAGGAAGAGGCTCATAAGCATGGGCAGTACGCCAAAATAAGTAGACCGAAATCCATCTGCATCTACTACTAATCATCCACCTTGAGATATCTATCCAGAACATCTCGCTGATATTAAGTTGAGAGCCCCACCCAAAGTGTAAACCCAAAGCAACAGACAATTGCATTAAAAAGAACTTTGCGTAAAGTAAACAATCCTTGCAACCGCGGTTACAAGCACCGTTGTTTCCCCCCTTGTGGCCACAACACATCCCCTAGACTCATGTTTCTGTCACTCAAGCGTGTCATCAGGGGGCATGTACCCACAATCGAGCATAACGTTCCCTCTTGGAGTCACTACCTACTACTTGGCCAAAGCAATAAACAACAACGGAGAACATGCAATAATTACTTAGGAACAAAAATATAAGAGATAAAAACCAAATATATTACTCTATCACAATCTGAACATAATCTCATAATCCACCAGATCCCATCAAACTCAGCATAGCAACAGCAGAAGAATTACATATGTGCCTCGATCATGTACGATAGCTCACGAGGTCTAAACCATGAAGAACAAAGAGGGGAGGAGAACATCACATAGATACTGATCATGGACCCATGGTCCAAGGTAGACTACTCACGACACGTCCGATAAGCGTCCATGGTGGAGGAGAAGCTCCCGGAGGTCGATCCTCCCTCCGGCAGGGTGCCGGGAAGGGTCCTGACGGTGCTCCCGATCTTGGAAGCGCGGCGGCGGCGGAATAGAGGCGAGTTTGCGAAAGAGGGTTCTGTCCTCGGAAGTTTCCCATGAAGGAGATTAAATAGGCGAAGGGGGGCCACCCGCGGTCCAGGCGCCCCCCTGGCGTGGCCAGGCCCCTGGCCGCGCTTGGTGGCTTCCTGGGCATCTGGTGGTGGCCCCTGGCCCTCCTTCGGGGCACTGGAAGCTTTCGGCACGCTGATTTTTTATCTGATTTTACCCGGATTTTTGGAGCACTTTTTATATGAGGAAAAACTGAAATAGAAACACAACAGCAAACAGCAATTTGCACTGGGGTGCACTGATTTAGTAGGTTAGTCCAAATATGATAAAAAGTGTATGAAAGTGTATATAGAACATAGCAATATCACACAAAACATGCATGGAACGAGCAGAAATTATCGATACGTTTGGGACGTATCAACATCCCCAAGCTTAATTCCTGCTCGTCCTCGAGTAGGTAAATGATAATAAACATAATTTCTGTGGTGACATGCTAGCAACCATATAAGAACTTTGAAAGTAAAGCAATCAAGGTATGTGATTCAATTCAAGTCATAACATGCAAGAGTCTATATTAGCATTGAATAAAGTAACAAAAGAACATTAGGTGCAAGAGCTCTCGCTTTCCGTGACTCGAATGCCTCCAAATGGTGTTTGTGTGCAAGAAGGGGGATAGGGAATACGAGAAAAAAGTATTTTTGTTGAGAACTCAATCTACTAAAGTTTCACACTTGGTCTTCTTTGGAATCTTATCTTGACTCGTCCCCAGACCACTAGCCAGGTACAAGTCAATTTGATCCACTCCCTTTCGATATTTTGACCACTCATGCAATGGATGAGCGTAAGCAAGAAAATTGACACTTAGGATGGCAAAGAGAGAGATATGGTGGAGGAGGAAGACAAAAAGGTGTGAAAGGCTCACATCAATGAGGACAATCATAGGCGAGAGAAGGCCAAATGATAGGTATGATGTGAGGAGTAGGGATTGCCATGCAACGAATGCACATATGAGCTATGGAAAGCTCTTCAATTGAACTAGTGGGGGTGCATCCAACTTGCTTGATCAAGAAGACCTAGAGCTCATTTGAGGAGGCTCATCATTGGAATAAACAAGCCAAGTTCAATACTGTGAAGGTCCCCACATAGCTATATGCATATATGATCATCTCTATGGAGCACAAGGTATAGAGGGAGTACGAGTGTGGATCTCTCAAAAGGAATAGTAGTGTTGCCCCCTTCTCTCTTTTTATTTTCTTTTTCTCTTTTTTCTATTTTTTCTATTTTTTTGGTGGCCTCAATGGCTTTTTCTATTTAACTCTCATTTGTCCTCTTTGGGATCTTTTAAATTTGTCCTCTTTGGGATCTTTTCCTCACTTAAGGGCAACACTCTATTTTACAAGGATTATAGGAGATCTTTCAAACTTTACAAAAGTACTCATCATAAAGAGGATGTAGCTATAATGATGTATGCAAATATATGCCTCCGCCAGTGTAGAAGGAACATGTATGACATGAAGATCAAGTCATGAGAAGGTGGATGTTGCATGGCAATATATCTTGGAAAGGCTATTGAAATGCCTTGATAGGTATGTATGGTGGTTGTTTTTAGGAAAGATATAAGGAGGTTTATGATGACATAGCGTATCATGCCAAGGGTTTGGATGCACCAGAGAGGTAGAGCCATCTCTCGGAGTGAGAAGAGGGAAATGCACGGTACCGAAGAGGCTAGCACATCTGAGGAGGTGGAATTGTCAACTTTCAATATTTACATTACTCTGAAGAACTCATGCACTTATTATCGGTAACTCTCAATCTAACCAGGAGGTTCACAAAGGGACAAGTACCCCGAGGAGGAGTGTATGGGGGTTTGGTTATCGTTGCGCATCCTCGACTCATGGTATGTGAGTGTACTCTAATATTTGATCCCTCCAAAGAATAGCGATCCATCTAGTAGCTAGAGTTCTCAACTAGTTTTGTAACCGCGGTTATAAGCACCATTGTTTTCCCCCTTGTGGCCACAGCATATCCCCTATATTCATGTTTCTGTCACAAGCGTGTCATCAGGGGGCATGTACCCACAATCGAGAATAACGTTCCCTCTTGGAGTCACTACCTACTACTTGGCCAAAGCAATAAACAACAACGAAGAACATGCAATAATTACTTAGGAACAAAAATATAAGAGATAAAAACCAAATATGTTACTCTATCACTATCTGAACATAATCTCATAATCCATCAGATCCCATCAAACTCAGCACAGCAATAGCAGAAGAATTACATATGTGCCTCGATCATGTAGGGAAGCTCACGAGGTGTAAACCATGAGGAACAAAGAGGGGAGGAGAACATCACATAGCTACTGATCACGGACCCATGGTCTAAGGTAGACTACTCACGGCACGTCCGGGAGGCGTCCATGGTGGAGGAGAAGCTCCTGGAGGTCGATCCTCCCTCCGGCAGGGTGTCGGGAAGGGTCCTGACGGTGCTCCCGATCTTGGAAGCGCGGCGGCGGCGGAACAGAGGTGAGTTTGCGAAATAGGGTTCTGTCCTCGGAAGTTTCCCGTGACGGAGATTAAATAGGCGAAGGGAGGCAGCCAGGGGGGCCACCAGGGGTCCAGGCGCCCCCCTAGCGTGGCCAAGCCCTTGGCCGCGCCAGGTGGATGCCTGGGCACCTGGTGGTGGCTCCCTGGCCCTCCTTCGGGGCACTGGAAGCTTCCGGCACGCTGATTTTTTATCTGATTTTCCCGGATTTTTGGAGCAATTTTTATATGGGGAAAAACTGAAATAGAAAAATAGCAGAAAACAAGAACTAGCACTGGGGTGCATTGAGTTAGTAGGTTAGTCGTAATATGATCAAAAGTGTATGAAAGTGTATCTAGAACATAGCAATATCACACAAAACATGCATGGAACGAGCAACAATTATCGATACATTTGGGACGTATCAACATTGCTTGTGATATTTGGATTTTCATCCGTTATATAATTTCTAGCCACAAGAACCTGCTTCTTGTCTAGAAGATTATTCAAACCTTCACTTTAGTTCATTTCACGCATCTTAATCTAATCTTATAGATTTCAACGTGTAACGTGTTAGTACTTCACATAAAATAAGATTCTTGTAATCTTGCGTTTTATTTGCCTTATGCCCTATATATATCATAATGCATATGTGTATATAAGACGATTCTCTATATGCACAATCAATGCATGTCCATATATATACATATGAGATCATTCTTCACACATATCAATGTGTATATGTTTGAGACAATGATCATGCTCCCACTCAAATATATCTATCATATACTCATATATTTGTGGTTTAGCTTTCATCAAGTTAACGTATTTATTCTTATGTCTTACATAACAATCATGCTCCCAAAGCTCCCACTTTGAAAATGCCCTCTGCATCCCAAGTTTCTTTGTAGTCTCCGAAGCTCCCACTCAGTTTGATGAAATTGCCGGCCCGCTCAATATTTTGGTCATTACAAAATCACTTGATCAAATCAAGGTTGAGGGTTCCTGTCTTGAGGTACTATAGTCCTTTCATTTAACGAAACAAACATCCGTCATGCCTATTGCAATTCACTTTAAAATCCCAATTTGAATGAGATGCAATTCCAGGCTATGGCCTTATTATAGCCTAAATGAAATATTTTATTGATCAAAGCATTCCTACGTTTCCGTAGGCAATCACTATTGAACTTTGGTCATAACAGTTTTATGAGCCAAATAATGCCTTATCCCTGTTACATTATTCTCAATAACCTTCCAGTTTATCGGGAATATGAAATAACCAACTTATTTCATAGGACGTGAGCCATCCTTTATGTAACTCAATATTGTTTCATTTCTCCTCGTGTTCTAGGCTACCATTATTCCTTTGTATTTCAAGCAGTTTTATTTCTTTTGTTTCATTAAGAAGACTCATGATTATTGTTTTGTACAGAACGTATTCATGACAACCTTCTAAATTTAACAAAGGCTTCAACTCATATACCAAGATCAATCATCTATGGCATATCCTTCCTTTTACAGTGTTGTTACAGCGGAACACGCTTCCGTTGAAATACTCTGATATTCTGAAGGCAAGGTCTAGTACCGCGGTCAAAGTTTCCATTATCTCCAATTGGATCCGTGTCGAGAGACTTCTTCTCGTACAACCAATTAAGCAACACAAATTTTGCTATTCGGGGAGAATATGTAATTTCAATCGCTTGCTATTTTAGTACAAAGAAATTCTTTCTTTAGAAACATTCTAACACCATCATTTATGGAGCTATATTTTCTCGTTAGATTCAGGATGGTTTCCTAATTCATGAAGAACTTAATGAATTTAAACAACCTTGTTCATTAATAATTTTAGTGCAAGGGGAAAGAACGTTTAGACCATACTACAGTTTAGTATGACTATGAATGGTTTAAGTAGTCTAGCACTTTCAACTTCCATCGTAGTTTGTGGTACAACTTCCACAAGTCTCCCATTATGTCATTTTTAATACTTATCACTTAGATCATAGCGTAGTGATTTGTATCCTTATATTCTACTTCACACTGTGATTCCTGAATCCCAGTTTTATGATCTCAATTGAATACAACTTTCAATTAATCACATGTAGTCTTTAATGATAACTCACGTGCCCATTTAGTACATCATTTATGTATAATGATTGGCACATGTTCTACTTTCTAGAACCTTGTCATTGTCATATTGATTGCAGAGGTTCATAGATCGTGTATCTAATCCATCTCATGCAATGTAGTTATGACTTTCATTCGATAATGAATACACAAGTTAGTAGATCATACATTTAATGAATTCATCAGTTATGAAATCACTTTATGGAATCAAATCTTTGACTTGTTGTAATCAAGACAACTTTATCATCAAACATTGAATATCACTTGACAATAATAGTAGTATTATAAATGCTTTCTATCATGACATAAATCAAGACGTAATCAAAGTATAAGCACACTTTATTCATTTAGCCAGAACAACTGACTTGTCTCATTACATGAATAACTTTGTCTCGCGAGATGTAAGACACTCAACTAAGTGTTAATACTATAATGATTACATAAGATTTATCTAATACTCTAAGTATCTCCTATGATAGATGTCTCAGCGGAATCCATGATGGCCATCAACTGACTTGGTTGCTATCAATCCTTGATTTCACCTCTTCCCATCCATGCAACGCCAGGTCCTGTTATCATAAAACAGAATAAATATTAGATACTCATTTACTGCAAGTGTTGTATAAAGGGAACAAAAATTTATAAAGTACATCAAGTATATACCTTCTCCATCCACTACCTCTGCACCCTCATTAGGTGCAATGTCTGCGGCCAAGAGAGCAGTCATGAAGTTATGGAGACTCATATTAGCTCCACTCCCGACATAGTTATGAACATAATCACCATAACTAGGGGGAAGCGAGTGCAATAACTTGTTTATCGCAAACTCTTCTGTGGTGGTTTCGTTCATTGTCCAATATTCATAATCCTCCACCAGTGTCAGGTACATCTCATGCATCCTGTCTAAGTGATCACCAAGGCTTGTGCGTTCTTCCATCTTTGTAGATAGAAACTTGCTTTCTAACTCAAATCTGGCAACTCTGAACTCACGTATGAACATTGTCTTTAGCGTGTCCATCATGTCATATGCGCCAGTGTCCTGAAACTGAATACTCAAATCCTCTGACATGCTGAAAATCATGACATTCCTTACTACGGAGCACTTCTGTCGACGAGCATAATGATCAAGTATCTCCTGATCGCCAACATCGTTGTCCGGATGTTCTTCCATATGCATTTCTATTTTGAACAAGATGTTTTCTCTCTTGAGCGAAGTCCTAAGGCATGAGTACAAGTCAGCAAAGTTTGACCCATCTACTCTAAGTCTTCCACCCTCCATGAAGAAAGATAATTCACGTTGCTCTAGTTCATTCATTTTCTACAAACATAATTGCAAGGAAAACAATTAAGACTAGTTCACAACAATGAGTTCATATAATCACATTATAAATGAGCTCGCACTAAAACAATCATCCCTAAGAAGTTTTAGTAATTACATGATCCAGATTCACTGCCCGCCCTCGAATATCACACGACCGACGGGTCAGTTTCAAAGGTAGACAACAACTTGTGCGATCACATTAGGTATGTGACTCATGCTTGATCTTTCGATCTCTAGTATTCCGAGGCCATATCTGCATATGCTAGGCTCGCCAAATTGACCTCCGTGTTATATGATGCTTATCAAGGCCATATCTGCATAGGCTTGTCGAACCCAACCCCATTCGAACGCCGTTTAATATGTGTGACACCCGGTATGTACGGAATGTCGGCCATATGGGAGATCCTTCCAGGTGGTGCACACTTTGGTAGAATAATTGTGTTTAGCTTTGTTAAGGGATCATCTTATCACATGCTACCGTCGTGTATCCTATACTAGCAAGTTTTAAGATGTTGGACTATGGCAACACTAAGTCTATAATGTCTCCATTTGAGTTTGCTTTATCATGATGACGTTTACTACTTTCTAGTAACACATAGCAAAGCTATCACTACATCAAAATCAAAACAAACGATAGCCCCCACTTAGAAATACAAAGTTTAGACGATCTAGTTGTATATTGCAAGTTTTACGTGGCTGCTAGGGCTTTCATAGTTAAACAGGTTTTAACCTACGAGTCAACCACAACGTCAACCATATGA
The DNA here is from genome assembly GCA_950022295.1 of Bromus sterilis. Classification (NCBI taxonomy): domain Eukaryota; kingdom Viridiplantae; phylum Streptophyta; class Magnoliopsida; order Poales; family Poaceae; genus Bromus; species Bromus sterilis. The sequence goes on from OX465599.1 coordinate 52,759,433, forward strand.
TTGTCTCTATTACACCTCGCATGGGGCCCTCCGTTGCAAATGCCACATCCGCTAAAGTAGACAGACAGACACCCCCCAGAGCAACTTTATACGGTACAAGCCGCATGTCAGGCGTGGAACCAGTCTCGCGTAAGAGTACGCGTAAGGTCGGTCGGGGGCCGCTTCATCAAATAATACCGCAGATGTGAACAAGTACACGTGGGAGGGTAACAATCATACAATCAACGCCCACATCCCCAATGTGTTCTATCCGTACAGTAATACTAAGCATAGACCTAGCTCATGATACCACTGTTGGGGTTCGCAGCGGAAAACATAAATTTTTCCTAACTAGCGTTTCCCATAACCCAAGATCTATCTAGCCATATTACCGTGATGGCAAGGGGTGCGGAATAACATACCTCGGGGTGTAGTCCGTTGCGCGGGAAATGTTACCGCAGACGTGGTTGATGTAGTGGATCAAGGTTCACAGCCCCCTGGCCGTGTTAGCACCCGGGTGGGTGTAGTGCCACACGTGTAGCACCTCATAGTACTCGCACACGTACGAGAATCGATCACGACCTCCGATCTTCGATCCAGCGAAGGTGGCAGAAGTAGACCTGCGGAACCAGAGTTTCAGCAGCACGACGGCGTGCGTATATTGGAGACATCTCCAACCTAGTGCAGACTCCATACAAGGGGAGTCCGCTCATAGGAGGGAGAAAGAGGGAGAGAGATCAACAAAATTTATCTGTATTATTCTGGAATTTCCTGTGTTAAAAAAGGGCTTCCCACCACATCTATATATAGGGGAAAACCGGGGTGCAATACCTATCAACTAGCCATGTGGGACTAAACAATTAGTACCACATGTGCTAGCCGTGTGCACACATGGGCATGGCCGCATGTGGCCGGCGGCCGGCCATGGCCTTGGCGTAAGGCGTGGTAGCCAAAGTGGCCACTTGGCCACATGGGCCCATGGCGCCCTTGCTCCCCCCTTTTTTTTCTTTTTATTTTATTCTTTCTTTTTTTCTTTAAAGAAAAAACAAAAAACCAAAATAATATAATTACATTATTTATTTAAATTATATTTTAATATTTATTTCATTAATTAAATAATAAAATATCTAAATAACTTTCCGAACAATTCGGTGCCTCGGAACTTTTCCATCTCACCTCCGAAACGATTTCGGAGTTGTTTCTTATATCTCTGGTAACTCCGATAGTTCCGAAAAGGTCTCTGATTTCATCGAGCCCTTAAGTGTGTTACCCTACGGTCTGAGAACACTCCAGTCATGATCGAGATGAGGCTATAGTCAATGATCATCAGCGGGACCTGGATGCCCATAATGACCTCTGTGCATTCCGGATATCAATACAGATTGGACCTTACGTCGTATAGCATTCCCTTTGTCAGCGATACTGGATTGTTCCGAGATTCAATCAATGACATCCTATGTCTGGTTCAACCTCGTTATGAACAAATCCTTATTCACTGTTCCCGTGATATTCATCCCCGTGACCTAGTCACACGCTGCAGCTTTATGGATGGAATCTCACCGTGTGGGCCCTGAGTATCTATCCATCAGATGGATTGACAAATACCGCTCTTGTAACAATACTCCTCAACATATCTCTACGGAATACCCAAGATACAACCGTTATGACCCGCATATTTCAGTCAGGTGGTGGGATGTAAGTCAAAGCATCCGGTAAGATAGCAATTATGCACGTACTCACGGTCAAAGGAACGGTCTACTACGTTCTGTAATTACAACACTGAACCTTCATAAGTTTGATCATGCTGTAATGCTTACTTTGGGTAATGTTCATCACGTCACTCATCAAGTGAGGTGACCTCACAGTCAAGAGACTTAATTGTCCATGATCGCGAAACCACGACCATCATGTTGACCATGAACTAGTTATTGAAATAGAGGCTAACTAGGAACACTGGGGGTTTCTATACCACACCTATATGATTGTTTCACTGATAAAGTTATAGCACGGTATGAAACTGGTTATGAACTTGCTTAGATATATTGGAATAATCATACATTATTTGCCTCTAGAGCATATATCCAACAATCACTTCATGCGTTATGTGCTATTCTTTTAGGGTCTCGCTCTTAAGTTTACTGTTTTAGTTTTATTTAGCTTTGCTTGTTGTCCATAAAAGTTAGACCCCAACTTTGTGTGGGAGAGAAACATGCTCCACTTTGAACTAGAACACATAATAGGATTTTCATGCTTATCTTTCTGCTGTTGTGTGTTCTTTATCTTTCGTAGCTACTGCCATGTTTAGTTTTAGTTTGTCTTTTGCAAGAGCTATAGCTTTTTTATTTTTTTGCTGGAACTCTCATTAGTTTTCATGTTTATCTTGTCAAGAGAGTTGGTTGTTGAACTGAGTTGTGTCTTGTCTTGAAAGTAGGTAATTGAGGTTAATATTCAATTGTAGTAGTAACTTGCAATAGTTTTGAGGTATTGTTGTGAGTAATGTTTGAAATTTTGGTGTCAAGAGATCTAGCCTATTAGTGATAGGTGTTGTATTTTATGAAATCCGTGCTTATTTTCAAAAACTACAAAAACTAGTTGAGAACTCTAGCTACTAGATGGATCACTAATCTTTGGAGGGGCCGGATATTAGAGTACACTCACGTACCATGAGTTGAGGATGCACAAGGATAACCAAACCCCCATACACTACTCCTCGGGGTACTTGTCTCTTTGTGAACCTCCTCATTAGATTGAGAGTTACCGATAATAACTGCATGAGTTCTTCGGACTAATGTAAGTATTGAAAGTTGACACTTCCACCTCCTCATATTTGCTAGACTCTTCGGTACCATGCATTGCCCTCTTCTCACTCCGAGAGTTGGCATCCACCTCACTGGTGCATCCAAACCCTTGGCATGATACGCTCTGTCATCATAAACCTCCTTATATCTTTCCTCAAAATAGCCACCATACCTACCTATCAAGGCATTTCCATAGCCTTTCCGAGATATATTTCCATGCAACATCCAGTCTTCATGACTTGATCTTCATGTCATACATGTTCCTGCTACACTGGCAGAGGCATACATTTTCATACATCATGATAGCTACATCTTCTTTATGTTGAGTACCTTGTAAAGTGTGAAGATCTTCTATACCTTATTGTAAAATAGAGTGTTGCCCTTAAGTGAGGAAAAGATCCCAAAGTGGAAAAATTTAAAAGATCCCAAAGAGGAAAAATGAGAGTTAAATTGAAAGAGCCATTGAGGCCACCAAAAAAATACAAAAATTAGAAAAAAGAGAAAAAGAAAATAAAAAGAGAGAAAGGGGCAACACTACTATTCCTTTTGAAAGATGTACACTCGTACTTCCTCTTATCTTGTGCTCCATAGCGATGATCATTTATGCATATAGCTATGTGGGTACCTTCACACTATAAAACTTGGCTTGCATATTCCAAGGATGAGCCATCTCAAACTAGCTCTAGGTCTTCATGAGCGAGCAAGTTGGATGCACCCCCACTAGTTCCATTGGAGAGCTTTTTTTAGCTGGTGTGTGCATCTGTTGCATGGAAATCTGTACTCCTCACATCATATCTATCATTTGGCCTTCTCGCCTATGATTGTCCTCATTGATGTGAGCCCTTCTCACCCTTTTTGCCTTGCTCCTCCACCATATTTCTCTCTTTGCCATCCTAAGTGTCAACTCTCGTGCTTACGCTCATCCATTGCATTAGTGCTCAAAATATCGAAAGGGAGTGGATCAAATTGACTTGTACCTAGCTAGTGGTATGGGGATGAGTCAAGATAAGATTCCAAAGAAGACTAAGTGTGAAAATTTAGTAGATTGGGTTCTCAACAAATATATTTCTTCTCGTATTCCCATCTCCCACTTCTTGCACTCAAACACCATTTGAAGACATTCGAGTCACGCACAGCGAGAGCTCTTGCACCTAATGTTCTTATGTTGCTTGTTTCAATACTAATATATACCCTTGCCTGTTATGACCTGAATTGAATTACATACCTTGATTGCTTTACTTTCAAAGTTCTTATATGGTTGTTATCATGTCACCACAAACATTATGCTTGTTATCATTTTCCTACTCTAGGACGAGCAGGAATTAAGCTTGGGAATGTTGATACGTCCCAAACGTATCTATAATTTCTGCTTGCTCCATGAATGTTTTATGTGATATTTCTATGATCTAAATACACTTTTGATCATATTTGGACTAACTTATTAACTTAGTGCACCATAGTGCCAGTTCCTATTTTCTGTAGTTTTTCTATTTCAGGTTTCCCCCATATTAAAACTGCTCCAAAAATTCAGGAAAAATCAGCAAAAAAATCAGCGCAAAAGAACCTTCCGGAATCACCTTGGTGGGGCCAGAGGGCCACCACCAGGGGTCCAGGCGACCTGGTGGTGCGGCCTAGGGCTTGGTCGCGCCAGGGGGGCGCCTGGACACCTGGTGGCCCCCCTGGCTGCCCCTTTCGCCTATTTAATCTTTGTGAAGGGATTCTTCCGAAGAAATAACCCTTTTTCGCGAAGTCGCCTCTGTTCCGCCGCTACCGCGCTTCCAAGATCGGGAGCGCCAGCAGACCTCTTCCCGGCACCCTGCCGGCGGGAGGATTGACCTCCAGGAGCCTCTCCTCCACCATGGACGTGTAGGAGATATGCCCTAGAGGCAATAATAAATGTTATTATTTATCCCCATGTTCCTAATTATGTTTATATTCCATGCTATAACTGCTATGGTTCTCGAGTCTGCAATAACCACGAGGCTCGGAGGAAGACTCATATGCACGTGTGGAATAATAAACGGATAAAAAATATATATTCGTAGTCTCGCCTCTAAGACTAGCTCAAGTGTTGCATGATGGTTCTGTTTTCCTGATCATGGGCATGACTATGCCGGCAATTTTGAGGGCACAATGTTAGAAGAACATTTGTGTTGAATCGACCCAGATTGATGTTATGCTATGAGATACATTCGTCACCAGTTAATGGATTATAACACAGAGAAAGTTGAGCGTTTGCATAATTCCTTAGACCATGAGAGTATCGAGTTCCTTCGTACTTGCTTCGTGAACTTTGGGGTTTGTTAAACGTCATCTGTAAAAGGGTGGCTATTACGGCGGCTTACGGGTTCACGGAAAAGTATGACAAGGAACTAGGTAGCTCAAGATTGGGATTTGCTCCTCCGTCGATGGAGAGATATTCTTCGGGCCCTCTCGGTGTTACGGTATCCACCATCGTCTGGCCAGACACAGTGTGATTTGATCACAGGGATGCCGGAACGCAGGAACGAGAAAAGAGAACAATACTAGTAACGAGGTAACTGGCATAGTGGACAAGTGTTGATCCACGGGGATGCCGATAAGTCTCACCTCGGGTATTTGTAACATATCACGAAGCAACAGGAATAGCACACGGCAACTGGAGGTTCACTCGAATATTTATTCGTGTGGGTATAGGGGTCAATATGGGTGTCCACGGCTCCGATGTTGATCATTGATCGGAAAGTGTTCCGGGTCATGTCTATACTTCACCGAACCTATAGGGTCACACGCTTAAGGGTCATCTATCTGCTGAATACTAGACAGGGAGTCTGAGAGAAAGTCACCGGAAAGGTTTCGGAAAAACGGAAAAGTTCCGGAAAGAGAACACCGGAATAATTTCGGTAAAACCAAAAAGTTGTTTCGGAATATATCATTAAGTCAAAATGGTTTCGGCACACGCCTGGAAATTCTTGGAGGGTGCCAGAATTGTTCTGGGAACTTCTGGGATTTTTCCAAAGAGAAAAAACCGGAAATGTTCCGGAGCTGCCGGAACCGCTTTGGTTGCTTTTCGCAGATGAAAATCACTAATCCGGAATTGTTTCGGAACGCGTCCAAAATCCTTTTAGTGGGTACTGGAATTTTTCTAAGACCTACAGAAAAGTTTCGGATTTTACGGTCGCAGATAAATGTCTTCATGAATAGTGGATACACTATTCATGATGATGCAGGCGATGATGCAGCTTGCATGATGATGCAGGCAATGATGCAGTTTGGAGGGCATTTTGGGTTTTTCCCCATAGCCTCTCACCCTATAAATAGGGGTGGAGAGGGGTCTCTCAAATCTGATCCAAGTTCTCACTTGAACTCTCAACAAGTGCCATTGCATGATCTGGCTTTCTTCTCTCCCTCCCACGAAATAGTTTCGTAGAGCCGAAAGGCTGTCTGGGTTCCGGTAGGAACTAGTTCTGGACGGCGAAGCCCTGCCGGATAGATGACACCGTATGTGTGCAACCCCGTAGAGAGGTCGTAGTTTCGATCTTTTGCCCGAGGGGCTGTTCGAGGGTCCTCCCGAAGGGCTGTCCAAATTATCGTTCGAGTTTCAAGGGTCCTCCCGAAGGGCTGTCCGAGTTACTGATCGAGTTTCGAGGGGCCTCCCGAAGGGCTGTCCGTGACATCGTCCGAGGGACTGTCTGACCGCCTCTCGGAGCGCTGTCCGAGGAGCAGACGAGGGAGGATATCCTCGCGGTTGGGAGGTTGTAAATCCTAGCCGCGGGGGTCTGCACCAACGATCTACATCGACTCTACTTCCGCTGCGCTACGAGTCGGTAACGATCAGATCAAAACCTTGTATGCAGTCTCCATAGTGGTCCTGGGTTGTTCGTAGTGCGGAAATTTTTTGTTTTCTGCCGCGTTCCCCTACAGTGGCATCAAGAGCCGTGCTATGCGTAGATGCATGTTGCGATCTAGAATACATAGAGATGTATGGGTATTGCATAATATAATTTTGGAGTAGATCAGATCTATTGCTGAAAATTATTTATGCGGGTGGCAGATGAAATCTGTTACTCGATGTTCTTGTTGCTTCCCTAGAATTTGCATATTTCTGATGTCGATAACAGTATGGTGGAGTTTCAAAGTTCTGGCAATCTGCGATCCTGATTGATCAAAGAAGTGCTAACAGTTCGTTGAATTCCACCGTAGTTAGAGAAAGAAGAAATTTTGCAGACTAAAGGGCAATGCAGATATGATCTGCACGGGGATCACGCGTATGACGAAGTTCAGTATGGGTCTCGAGATTTTATTATCTCGTGTTTCATACACCCCGCAAAGTTAATCTAGCGACTTGAATAATCATGCTTCATGATAAACGTTGGTAGCTGCGGTTTAAGTCAAAACCTTAGAAGCCACGTAAAATAAAATTTTGCATAAACCGATTAGAGGCATCTAACTTGGTTTTGCAGGATGTGCATGTGATGTGGTATAGCAAAGCTCATATTAATTTGATTATGTATGAGATGACTATATAATGTAAATTTATTAACATGACCTGCGTGTCATGATTTGGCATGATGGCTGGAGCCATATGATTGTCACTTTAATGACCTGCGAGTCAACCTTATGTAATGCACTTATTTTATTAGCTATAGAGATAGCAATATTATTTGGTGCATCGACAAGGTGGTGGCAAACTTCGCGAAGGTGAACTCCGACGCAAATGCCAAAGACGAAGAAATACTTGACTTCTCCGTCAGAAGGGGCTATACCATATCATGCAATTATGAATTACCTGAGATGTTTATCCCTTAAGTTGCACCCTTCTTGATTGCGCGGTAGTCGCTTTTTATTAGGGTGATCTCTCACTTAAAATATCAAGTAGTTAGTGTTCTCCCAAATGTAGCACCGTCACAGCATCTATCCTTTCGGGGTGCGCCATGGATGCATGGGTACGAACGACTGGAGAAATGTAAGGCGGGTGAGGTCAGACCTCGCAGCAAGATCACTTGGTTGTCTTGACGTTCATGGCAGGATCGTCCTGAGCTCGGAACACACGCATCGAAAGATGAACAAGAGTCACATAGAGATGTGATCGGCAAGTTGGCCTACCAAATCAAAATCCTCGTCATGAGATGATGATTCTATGGCGTTGTATTGATATTTGGATCTTGAATCACTCATAATCAATTTTGAGAGATATTTATTTGAGTGGGAGCGCATTTTAGAATTAACTTGTTTAATTCTGAGTGCAATTAATTATGAACACTGTCTAAGTATAATTTGCTAATAGTTGTAGAATAATGGCTCGCGTTTCCACCTTCCCTATTAAAATTGAATAAGCTGTTAAATATCTGGTCAAAACTTTACGGTTGGTAACGTAATGCGAGGATTGTCCTCAAGAGTGCCGAGAAGGATTTTGTCCTATCGCATGCTTTCGGTGTCCTCCCGCTAATGCTATGGATGATGTGACTCTCGTCCTTCGATCCAAAAGCTAGAATTCCATTGTGGTCAAGTGCAATACGTTTGCTTCCATAAGACCCGAACTTCACAAGTTTGGGATAGTTATGTAGTATTCATGGAACTGAAAATTGTTTTCAGATACAGACAAAGGCTAAAAGATATGAGATATCCAAAGCAATATTTGTTTGCAAAGTATTAGTAAAGTGTTTACTGGGCATTTGACTGATAAGAGAGGGATCCAGAAGAACGCCTGTCATATGATGAAGGTGAATAAAACAAACAACTTAAAGAGAAAGGAAATGTCCAAAGGGTGTTAGTGTGACTCACACGCCTAGGAAGTCCGGGGCTAACGCCACTCTTAAAGTTGGGTGCTTCTTCTGAGAGATGGAGAAATATATTGAAAGTTAAACTGTTAAAAGTATAAGGGCAAAAAGAAAGAAGACTGGAATGTCCAGCTCATGTATAAAAGTCATGAAAGTTATTGATGTATGGAAGGCTGGTCAAAAATAAATAGTTCTTGGGAATTGTGATTAAACAGTTAGTCCATAATTCTTGGGTATTATGATTAAAAGTTGATCACAGGAATACCCGCTCGATTGCATTCTGTTGCAACTCGATGCAAGAACCACTACGGCCTAAAAGACTTGCCAGTAATGAGTTTTAGATACGCGCTGGGAACATAGTAAAAGTTACTATACCTTCCATCGGTGTATCACCATCTGTATTTATTTTCATAATTCGTTTTAGAGTTTTATACACTCTAGCCCATTGCATAAAGTATGTTGCAAGAAGGTTGTTCATAAAAGAACAATTGTTGTTCAGTATTATGAATAACATAAAGGGCCATGCTTCCATCGGGGATGGGATGTATGTTACGAATATTGATGGTAATATGATACATCCATAACAATGACGCTAAATGTCGAAAGACTAAAAGAATACCACATATGTGTGGCACTGCATTTGGTCACATTGGAGAAACCCGCATGGAGAAATTCCATAATGATGGATTTTGAAGTCATTTGATTATGAATCATCTCACACTTGCAACTTTCGTCCGAAAAGTTAAGTGACTGAAATACCGTTCACAGGCCATGAGGAACGAACAACAAACTTATTGGTGATCATACATTTGATGTGTGTAGTCCGATAAATGTTGTTAGTAGTGGATTTATCTATCTTCAGAAAAGACTCAAGTAGATATATGGATATTTACTTGATGAGACGTAAGTCTGGATCTTTTGAAATCATTCGAAAGGTTTTCAAAAATGAAGTGAAAGTTATTGTGACAAGAAAATTATGTTTCTACAATTTGATTGCAGAAAGGAATTTTTGAGTTACAAGTTTAGCCAATGTCTGATGAGTTGTGAAAAGAGTTTTCATAACTTGCACCTCCCGGAACACCACTGCAAGTGGAATGTCCTTGAAGATGTAATCAAACCATTTATGACATGGTAAGATCAAAGATGACATAAATCAATTTGCCATTATCCCTTTTAATGTAATGCTTTAGAGACTACGGCTTTTACACTTAAAGGAGCGCCATCAGGTCTGTTGAAATGACGCCATGGTATGGTACGCCCAACCATGTTTTATCTTTTCTTAACATTTGGAATATGGGGATTGTGTAAACTGTTTACAAACCTATTCCAAATCAGACAAGTGCTACTTTGTAGGTTATCCCAAATTATTGGGAATTCCTCCACCACTATACCGAGGCAAAAGGTTTTGCCACAAATAACGGTATGCTTTTAAAGAGAATGGTTCTTGAAAAAAGGTGAGTGGGAGGACAGTGCAACTCGACGAGATAACAGTATCTTCGTCATCAGATCAAAGGAAAGGAACCTTGGAAGTGATTCCAGAGTTTCCTACTGCAACTGATACGGAAGCCTCTACATGAGATGTATGGACTTCGGTCAAACTTGCAACTGAGCCACGTAGGCAAAACTCGTGCAAACCTCTCAGGTGCGCAAACGAGATATTGTTGTTAGACAACAGCATACCTACGATAATCAAGGAAGCGATGATGGGCCCTGACTCCGGAATTGGCTAAATGCCAATACAAATCCGAGATAGTTTCCATATACGTAATTCAAGATTGTATCTTGATGGACCATTCGGAAGACTTAGAGTCTAACGAATATTAATGGAACTATAAACTGATACGGATAAAAATGTTTTATCCATAAAGCTCGACTTGTTGCTTATAACAATTTCAAGGAATTAACTACGGCGAGATTGTCTCTCCGTAGCGATGCTTAAAGTCGGTTCGGGTTAAACTAGCAATTAATACGTATTTCATTCATGAGATACGAAACATGGATGCCAAAAGGATTTCCATGAGATAGAAATACTGCCTTGGAGATACAGTCCAAGGTATTTTGTCAGTCCAGAGGATGCTAGTAAGTATGCAAACTTCAGAGTTCCTGCGATGGACAAAAGAGAGCATAATGGAGTTGGAATCTTCGTTTTTGATGAAATAATCAAAAGAGTTTGATTTCATCGATGGATAACGAAGATGCTTGTGGCTACAAGAAAGTAAGTGGGAGCATAATAATATTTCTAAAAACCTTGTGTGCCTAACACATTGTTAATTGGAAATAATATAAATTTCTTGACACAAATTAAGACTTCATTGAAAATAGTTTTTCAACGAAGTGCTTGGGCTAAGTTGTCTTGATATTAGGCATAATTATCTACGAGATATAATTGCCTAATAGGGCTAAGCCAAAATACATATTGACAAGGTGCTAAAACAGTTTAGCGTTAAAAACGACAAGGAGTGATTCTTGCCAAAGTCACATGGAAAGAGTTTTTGCAAGACTCAGTGTCCCAAAACACTGATGAGCAAATTACATAATGGAGATTCCACACACCTTCGTGTTGGGATTAATCATGTATTCCATGGTATGTAAAACAACCAGATATGTCCAATACTCCAAAGTTGTTGCGAGTATAGATACCAAAGTGATCAAAGAACTGATCGTGGGACAACAGTGAAAAATGTCATTGAGTACTAAAGTAGCACTGATGACATGTTTTCTCGCAAGAAGAGATTATGAAGAACTTGTTGTAAGTAATTACATCGATACGGTTTTCATCAATGCTCCGTGCGATTTTCGATTTGAGTTAAAGTTTTTGTGTGTGTAATACACAATATGGTGGCACAGTAAGTTGGAATTGTTCATAACAGGTTACTGTGGCGAAATTCTATAACAAATGGCTATGTATGTTGCTGCTTTAGAAGCAACAAAGAAAATGTTGAATCATATAGTTCATTCATGAACTTAGTATGGTTCCAATATGGCTTTGGTCAATGGAACACTATTGAAGATAGTTGCTCCATAGCTCAGTCTGAGGAATCAAGGTTCGACCAGTGATTCGCATATATACAAAGCCAAGTCCACACAAAATATGAATTTTGTGAAAGCGTGAAAACGCGAGGATATGCAAAGATACACACGGAGTTGAAGTTGTCAGATCCGTTGGACATCAGGCTATACCACATGTGAAGCATATTTTACACCAGTATGCCGTAGGTGTAAAGTGCATTAGCATTGACTAGATTATTGACTCTAGTGCAAGTGGGAGTCTGTAGGAGATATGCCCTAGAGGCAATAATAAATGTTATTATTTATCCCCATGTTCCTAATTATGTTTATATTCCATGCTATAACTGCTATGGTTCTCGAGTCTGCAATAACCACGAGGCTCGGAGGAAGACTCATATGCACGTGTGGAATAATAAACGGATAAAAAATATATATTCGTAGTCTCGCCTCTAAGACTAGCTCAAGTGTTGCATGATGGTTCTGTTTTCCTGATCATGGGCATGACTATGCCGGCAATTTTGAGGGCACAATGTTAGAAGAACATTTGTGTTGAATCGACCCAGATTGATGTTATGCTATGAGATACATTCGTCACCAGTTAATGGATTATAACACAGAGAAAGTTGAGCGTTTGCATAATTCCTTAGACCATGAGAGTATCGAGTTCCTTCGTACTTGCTTCGTGAACTTTGGGGTTTGTTAAACGTCATCTGTAAAATGGTGGCTATTACGGCGGCTTACGGGTTCACGGAAAAGTATGACAAGGAACTAGGTAGCTCAAGATTGGGATTTGCTCCTCCGTCGATGGAGAGATATTCTTCGGGCCCTCTCGGTGTTACGGTATCCACCATCGTCTGGCCAGACACAGTGTGATTTGATCACAGGGATGCCGGAACGCGGGAACGAGAAAAGAGAACAATACTAGTAACGAGGTAACTGGCATAGTGGACAAGTGTTGATCCACGGGGATGCCGATAAGTCTCACCTCGGGTATTTGTAACATATCACGAAGCAACAGGAATAGCACACGGCAACTGGAGGTTCACTCGAATATTTATTCGTGTGGGTATAGGGGTCAATATGGGTGTCCACGGCTCCGATGTTGATCATTGATCGGAAAGTGTTCCGGGTCATGTCTATACTTCACCGAACCTATAGGGTCACACGCTTAAGGGTCATCTATCTGCTGAATACTAGACAGGGAGTCTGAGAGAAAGTCACCGGAAAGGTTTCGGAAAAACGGAAAAGTTCCGGAAAGAGAACACCGGAATAATTTCGGTAAAACCAAAAAGTTGTTTCGGAATATATCATTAAGTCAAAATGGTTTCGGCACACGCCTGGAAATTCTTGGAGGGTGCCAGAATTGTTCTGGGAACTTCTGGGATTTTTCCAAAGAGAAAAAACCGGAAATGTTCCGGAGCTGCCGGAACCGCTTTGGTTGCTTTTCGCAGATGAAAATCACTAATCCGGAATTGTTTCGGAACGCGTCCAAAATCCTTTTAGTGGGTACTGGAATTTTTCTAAGACCTACAGAAAAGTTTCGGATTTTACGGTCGCAGATAAATGTCTTCATGAATAGTGGATACACTATTCATGATGATGCAGGCGATGATGCAGCTTGCATGATGATGCAGGCAATGATGCAGTTTGGAGGGCATTTTGGGTTTTTCCCCATAGCCTCTCACCCTATAAATAGGGGTGGAGAGGGGTCTCTCAAATCTGATCCAAGTTCTCACTTGAACTCTCAACAAGTGCCATTGCATGATCTGGCTTTCTTCTCTCCCTCCCACGAAATAGTTTCGTAGAGCCGAAAGGCTGTCTGGGTTCCGGTAGGAACTAGTTCTGGACGGCGAAGCCCTGCCGGATAGATGACACCGTATGTGTGCAACCCCGTAGAGAGGTCGTAGTTTCGATCTTTTGCCCGAGGGGCTGTTCGAGGGTCCTCCCGAAGGGCTGTCCAAATTATCGTTCGAGTTTCAAGGGTCCTCCCGAAGGGCTGTCCGAGTTACTGATCGAGTTTCGAGGGGCCTCCCGAAGGGCTGTCCGTGACATCGTCCGAGGGACTGTCCGACCGCCTCTCGGAGCGCTGTCCGAGGAGCAGACGAGGGAGGATATCCTCGCGGTTGGGAGGTTGTAAATCCTAGCCGCGGGGGTCTGCACCAACGATCTACATCGACTCTACTTCCGCTGCGCTACGAGTCGGTAACGATCAGATCAAAACCTTGTATGCAGTCTCCATAGTGGTCCTGGGTTGTTCGTAGTGCGGAAATTTTTTGTTTTCTGCCGCGTTCCCCTACAGGACGCTTCCCGGATGATCCGTGAGTAGTATACCTTGGACCACAGGTCCGTGATCAATAGCTATGTGATGTTCTCCTCCCCTCTTTGTTCTTCATGGATTAGACCTCGTGAGCTTCCCTACATGATCGAGGCACATATGTAATTTTCTGCTATTGCTATGCTGAGTTTGCTGGGATCTGATGGATTCTGAGACTATGTTCAGTTTTTGATTGAGTAATATATTTGGTTCTTATCTTTTATATTTTTGTTCCTAAGTAATTCTTGCATGTTCTCCGTTGCTGTTTATTGCTTTGGCCAAGTAGTAGGTAGTGACTCCAAGAGGGAATGTTATGCTCGATTGTGGGTTCATGCCCCCTAATGACTAGCTTGAGTGACAGAAACATGAGTCTAGTGGATGTGTTGTTGCCACAAGGGGGAAAACAACGGTGCTTGTAACCGAGGTTGCACGGATTGTTTACTTTACGCAAAGTTTTTTTAATGTAGTTGTCTATTTCTTTGGGTTTACACTTTGGGTGGGGCTCGCAACTTAATACCAGCGAGATGTTCTGGATAGATATCTCAATGTTGATGATTAGTAGTAGATGCAGTTGGATTTCAATCTACTTATTTTGGCGTACCGCCCATGCTTTTGAGCCTCGTCCTTTCTTTGTAGCATAGTTAACATTGCGGTGCATTTTTAATCCTGTCAATTGCCCAGCTGTGATTTGTTTACCTCGCATAGAAGTTTTATCGTCTTTTGGGAGAGAGACATCACTAGTGAACATCACGGGACTCCGGTCCATATTCTCATCATTGTTTACACGCTCAATTTATTTTCTGCTTTACTTTCTAGTTGCTACTATTATTATCCTTTATCCCTTGCGATTGATCCTTTGTAAACAATAAGGCCGGAGAGATTGACAACCTCTCTGAACTTCGTTGGGAGCAAAGTTATTTGTTGTGTGTGCAGGTCCACGTCAGCCGCTAGATTTCTGGCGCCGTTGTCACCTACTTATTACTTTCAGGAGTCCTACGGGAGACAAACCCTACCCTCTACATAGGGGAAATTTGCTGCTATCCTACATCTCACCTTCCACTTGGGGTAATCAACGAAGGGCGAGAAGCCATTATCACTTCGGCACATTAGGAGTCAACCCAAGAAGTTTTTATTTCTGTTTTTAATGGTCTTGATGGTTGTTACTACTGTAGCAACATCATTGTATCTTTATTTTCAAGCTTTGTGCCAAGTATAGTTGTGATTGCAAGAAAGTTCAAGTGTTGTGACATGTTGTCCAGAAAACAGATAATGTCCTTGGACGTAAAAATTCACGATAAATCAGCAGATCATCTTTTTGATGTGAATTGTTTTGACAACATGCTCTATACAATTAGCTTTCGGGAGTCTGTTCTGAGTATTTGGATTTGAGTTGCTGAAGTACCACAAAACATATATTTACTACCTCCTGGTCTGTTTTTCACAGATTCTGCCACGTTTTGCCTTTCCTCAATTTTTCAAGTCTTGCGCTAGCTTTTTCTTTGCAAAACTATTTGGAGGTCTAGAGAAACAGTATCCCTTCAAGAAAATATTTATTTCCAGTAGAGAGAAATTGTTTTATTGTGGGTACTAACCTCTCTAATCAGCTTATGATGAGTTATGTATGAAGGGAGTTTTCAAGTGTGCGAGGGAAGATGATGAAAGAAGTTCTAGGAGTATCAAACGCTCAAGCTTGGGGATGCCCCCATGCATCCCCAATAAATACTCAAGGAGACTCAAGCGTCTAAGCTTGGGGATGCCCCCGTGCATCCCCTTATCCATCAACAATCATCAGTTCGTTCTTCGTTCCACTATATTTTTTATCACTTCATGCGTTATGTGCTATGCTTGGACCGTCTTTCTCTTTAGTTTTCTTTTCAATTTTCTTTAGCTTTGTTTGCTGTTCCTAACAAGTTAGAACCCAACTTTCTTTGTGTGGGAGAGAAACACGCTCCACTTTAAACTAGAACACATCATAGGATTTTCATGATTATCTTTCTTTTGTTGTGTGTTCTTTATCTTTTCGTAGCTGCTTTCATGTTTAGCTCTTAGTTTTCATATTTATATTTTTAAAGAGCTTCAGTTTAGTTTGTTGCTGGAAATCTCGTGAGTTTTCATGTTTATCTTGTTTAGAGAGTTGGCTTGTTGCACTGAGTTGTGTGTCTTGACTTAAAGTAGGTATTGAGGTTGCTATTCAATTGTAGTAGTAACTTGCAATAGTTTTGAGGTATTGTGGTGAGTAATGGTTGAACTTTTCGTGTCTAGAGCTATAGCCTATTAGTGACAGATGTCGTATTTTGGGCAATCCGTGTTTATTTTCAAAAACTACAAAATGTACTTGAGAACACTAGCTACTAGATGGATAACTAATCTTTGGAGGGATTAGATATTAGATTACACTCACGTACCATGAGTCGAGGATGCACAAGGATAACAAAACGCCATACACTCCTCCTCGGGGTACTTGTCTCTTTGTGAACCTCCTGATTAGATTGAGAGTTACCGATAATAAGTGCATGAGTTCTTCGGACTAATGTAAGTATTGAAAGTTGACACTTCCACCTCCTCATATTTTCTAGCCTCTTCGGTACCGTGCATTGCCCTCTTCTCACTCCGAGAGTTGTCTCTACCTCGCTGTTGCATCCAAACCCTTGGCATGATACGCTTTGTCATCATAAACCTCCTTATATCTTTCCTCAAAACAGCCACCATACCTGCCTATCAAGGCATTTCCATAGCCTTTCCGAGATACATTGCCATGCAACATCACCCTTCTCATGACTTGATCTTGATGTCATACATGTTCCTGTTACACTGGCAGAGGCATACATTTGCATACATCATTATAGCTACATCCTCTTTATGATGAGTACTTTTGTAAAGTTTGAAAGATCTCCTATACTCCTTGTAAAATAGAGTGTTTCCCTTAAGTGAGGAAAAGATCCCAAAGAGGACAAATTTAAAAGATCCCAAAGAGGACAAATGAGAGTTAAATAGAAAGAGCCATTGAGGCCACCAAAAAAATACAAAAAAATAGAAAAAGGAGAAAAAGGAAATAAAAAGAGAGAAGGGGGAAACACTAATATTCCTTTTGAGAGATCCACACTCGTACTCCCTCTATACCTTGTGCTCCATATAGATGATCATGTATGCATATAGCTATGTGGGGACCTTCACAGTATAGAACTTGGCTTGTATATTCCAATGACGAGCCGCCTCAAATGAGCTCTAGGTCTTCTTGAGCAAGCAAGTTGGATGCAGCCCCACTAGTTCCATTGAAGAGTTATCCATATCTCATATGTGCATTCGTTGCATGGAAATCCCTACTCCTCACATCATACCTATCATTTGGCCTTCTCTCGCCAGGGCCGGCCCTGTGTTTTTGGAGGCCCTAGGCGAAGTCAACGATATGGGCCCCTATGTTTTAAGATCATATATATGTATGTGTGTATGATACATAAACATGTATATATAACTTTATTTTCATAATATTAAGAGTGATTTTTCAATCACACATCTCTAGATTGAGATTTTATTATAATAATTATTGGACAATGCCATATTACGAAAAATACTAAAGAGATTGCAAAATGAAACTAGCATGACATGATTACCTCAAACAAGAACCAAATTCGATTGACTCCAACGACAACAATAATACTTCAGTGTTTCAAAAAAAGTTTCAGAAGCATCACAAATTATTGCGAAATTTATACATTGGTTGATATGAACGTGCACTGAAATTATACAGTTGATGTACACTAAAATTGAAAGATGGAACATGGATGAATAGTTGAATATGTACTAAAGAATAAAAGAAACTATGAAATACTAAAATTGAGGGGTGGATGAATAGATCAGGATTCAGAAACATCAGAAGTTGGGAACATGGATTGATGGATACGTACTTGTACTGTCTATTGTGTTGCGCTTGCCGTCTTGCTGGATGCGGGATACTGGATGACGGAGTTGCCGGTTTGCCACTTGCCGTACTACCGCAGCGGCGGCAATCAGTTGAACCATAGGCGCCGAGGCAGAGGCGCCGAGCTGCCGAGGGACAAGTTTCGATTCGAAGACGAAACGGTTTGTCCGGCATCTGGCGTGACTTGCAAGCAAGCGGTCGTGCCTGACGACACTTCGCTCCTAATCGCTAGCTATTTGATGGGCTCATCTTGTTTCTTTTATGACGCAATGGGAGTATTTTTTTACCTAATTTTTACTGGGCTATATACATAGGTGTACTAAATCATGGGCCCCTCCCCAGCCTGGGCCCTAGGCCGTTGCCCCTTCGGCCATACACCAGGGCCGGCCCTGTCTCTCGCCTATGATTGTCCTCATTGATGTGAGCATTTCACACCTTTTTGTCTTCCTCCTCCACCATATCTCTCTCTTTGCCATCCTAATTATCAATTTTCTTGCTTACGCTCATCCATTGCATGAGTGCTAAAAATATCGAAAGGGAGTGGATCAGTTTGACTTGTACCTGGCTAGTGGTCTAGGGATGAGTCAAGATAAGATTCTAAAGAGGACTAAGTGTGAAACTTTAGTAGATTGAGTTCTCAACCAAAAAATATTAGGTTTTTCTCTCGTATTACCATCTCCCGCTTCTTGCACGCAGACACCATTTGGAGACATTCGAGTCACATACAGGAAGAAATCTTGCACCTTAATGTTCTTATGTTTCTTGTTTCAATGCTAATATAGACTCTTTCTTGTTATGACTTGACTTGAATTACATGCCTTGATTGCTTTACTTCAAAGTTTTTATATGGTTGGTAGCATTTCACCACATAAATTATGCTTGTTATCATTTACCTACTCGAGGACGAGTATGAATTAAGCTTTGGGATGTTGATACGTCCCAAACGTATCTATAATTTATGTTTGTTCCATGCCTCTTTTGTGTGATATTGCTATGATATTGATGAACTTCCATACACTTTTGATCATATTTGGACTAACCTATTAACTCAGTGCACCCAAGTGCAAGTTCCTGTTTTCTGCTGTCTTTTTATTTCAGGTTTCTCCCTTACTTAAAGTGCTCCAAAAATTCAGGAAAAAATCAATAAAAAATCAATAAAAAATCAGCGTACCAGAAGCTTCCAGAGCCAGGGGGCCACCCTGGTGCCTAGGCGGCCAGGGGGCGCGGCCCCACCCTAGGCCGCGCTAGGGGGCGCCTGCACTCCTTGGTTCCCCCTCGGCTGCCCCCTTCTCCTATATATTTGTCTCGCCCCGAAACCTCCGAAGACAGAACTCTTTTTCGCGATGTCGCCTCTATTCCACCGCCGTCGCGCTTCCAAGATGGGGAGCGCCAGAAGACCTCTTCCCGGCACCCTGCCGGAGGGAGGGTTGACCTTCGGGAGCTTCTCCACCACCATGGACGCTTCTCGGATGATCCGTGAGTAGTCCACCTTGGACCATGGGTCCATGATCAGTAGCTAAGTGATGTTCTCCTCCCCTCTTTGTTCTTCATGGATTAGACCTTGTGGGCTTCCCTACATGATCAAGGCACATATGTAATTATTTCTGCTGTTGCTATGTTGAGTTTGCTCGGATCTGATGGATTATGAGACTATGTTCAGATTGTGATGAGTAATATATTTGGTTCTTCTCTTTTATATTTTTGTTCTGGAGTAATTCTTGCATGTTCTCCGTTGCTTTTTATTACTTTGTCCAAGTGTTAGATTGCAACTCCAAGAGGGAGAGTTATGCTTGATTGTGGGTTCATGCCCCCTGATGACTAGCTTGAGTGACAGAAACATGAGTCTTGGGGATGTGTTGTTGCCACAATGGGGAAAACAACGGTGCTTGTAACCAAGGTTGCTAGGATTGTTTACTTTACGCAAAGTTCTTTTAATGCAGTTGTCTGTTGCTTTGGGTTTACACTTTGGGTGGGGCTCGCAACTTAATACCCGCGAGATGTTCTGGATAGATATCTCAAGGTGGATGATTAGTAGTAGATGCAGATGGATTTCGGTCTAATTTTCTTGGCGTAATGCCCATGATTTTGAGCCTCTTCCTTTATTTTGTAGCATAGTTAGCATTGGTTTGCGCCCGTAATCCTGTCAATTGCCCAGCTGTAATTTGTTTACCTTGCATAGCTTTTTATCGTCTTTTGGGAGAGAGACATCACTAGTGAACATCATGGGACCCGGTTCCATATTTCCACCACTGTTTACACCCTCAATTTACTTCTTGCTTTTACTTTTTAGTTTCATTTATCACTATCTTTTATCTCTTGCGTTTGGCCCTTTGTAAGCCACAAGACCAGAGAGATTGACAACCTCTCTGTACTCGTTGGGAGCAAAGTTATCTGTTTCTGTGTGTAGGTCCACGTCAACTCGTGCTAGATTTCTAGCACCGTTGTCACCTACTTGCTATTGGTGTAGTCCTACTAGAGACATAAACCTTGGTATCTTCACTGAGGGAAACTTGCTGCTGTGCCACATCTCAAACCTTCCACTTTGGGTAACCAACGAGGGGCGAGAAGCCATCAACGACTTTAGCCCAACGAGTGTTGAAGATTTCCCGTCCATGGTTCGCCCTCTTCAGGAATACTTCAATATTATAGCGTGGGTGTTGTACAAAAACCTTTCTTGCCTCTTGACCATACAAGTGGGTTGAGAGGTAATCATCGGTGAACTGCTTCGAAAAAGACTGCATGCAAAGATGGGCATAAATATCATTTCTTGATATTGAAATTATGTGCACGTGAAAAATATGGTAGGGGGGTAAATTAGTACCATTTTACAGCAAACTAGAGTCTTCTTCATTGTGCAGACAAAGAGTTTGATGTCTTTCGTAGCAATTTTATTTATCCTAACTATCTTTCTAAGTTTCTTGACTTGGTTCATGGTCATGGTGACCTTGTTTCCCCAGATGCAGAATGGGTCGAACAGTGGATCTAAACATCTTGTAAAAGGAGCTACAAGCAAGATGTAAATGTTAGACCCCAAACACTGTCATTTTTCCTTCGATTGTATATTAATGAGTATAAGACCTTTATACCAAGTGCATACCTCGGTTGTAAGTTTCAGAGCCAACCATTGCTAACCTGCAATTTGATGAAGTTTAAAATGGTTAAGTAATGTACGAATTGGGGGAAATCAATGATAAGAGGTTCATTCATACAAAATGAACCATACAAACGATCAGATTCAAGACATGGAAATTCCAGCTAAGTAGCTACGATCGGTTGGAACAGTGCTACGAATATCATGCACAAAGAGAACATTCAAGCTCGTGAAAAAGAACGCAAATAGCTAAGAATGGATGATATGAAACTGAAAATTAATTCAATATTGCAATGCTCATAGTCTAAACATAGTACATTGGTATCTCGCAAAAAACATACAATTGAGCAGATTCAAGACATGGAAAGACGATCAAGTAACTATAACATAAGCATCAGGATCGATGGAGGAGTAAGAGCATACGCATGAGGAGGGCGGCCGGGATCTTACCGGAACAGGTCGAGCGGTGCGGCTAGCAGGGAGGGGGGGGGGGCTACACAGTCTAGGCCGCCGCGCGCGGTATACGGAACGGGGGGGGGGGGTCGCGCCGTGTAGGCTGCCGCGCCCGGTGTGCGGAACGTGGGCGGGGCTGCATCGTGTAGCACTTCGCTAGAGTTGCCTGCGCGGTTGCGTCGTCTAGGCCGCATCGCTAGGAGGAGCAGGGGAGGGTTTGAACAAGAAGGGGGGAATGCGGCCTTTGGTGGTGGAAGGAAGGAGGTGGTGGCTTAGATATTCCCGCGGCTAGCGAAATTTTTGGGTAGGTGGGGAGGATATAGGTGGGAGAAATGGTATCACAGATGAAAATAGAAATAAATCCTTATAGGATACCGTCTTATCGCTAATGGGCAATGTTTTTACCCGAGTGAGATGATACGGGAACATTGAAAATTTAGTGGTGGATGGAGAGATGGGCGAGTTAGATATTGACGCGGCCAACGATATTTTTCGGTAAGTGGTATCGCAAACGTTTCTGCATAATTATCTGTGTGTAATATATCTGAACAAATATCGAGCCAATCAGGTCGCATAACCTGCTTCTCGAGGATCGTAGTAAGATCCAACGACTATCTTTCAGAGCAGGTTAAATCCAACGGCCAGTGTCGTATGCTATGGTTTACGAGATATTCCAATGCCATTATGATGAAAAATAATTCATTATATGCATTTAAATTGCCAAATGAAGTCAGAAACGTTTGAAACTTCAGTATGTTAGTGTGAATGCTTAATATTGATCATATAAAAAGATTGGGGTTTGAAGGATTTAAGAATAACGAGATGTCCTTGTGTTGTGATTGTTTCTGATCGAAACCCTGAAAACTTCGAACTGAATGGCCCGATTTGTGATGAAGTGTATCTAATTTGTCTAGTAATCCAGTGAAACTTTTACCACAGACCATGTTCGTGAAATGATGACAACATGCCAAGTCTCATCCTTTTTTCAGTTCATTTGAATTGATTTTCAATTCCAAGGCTATTAAGATTAGAAATAGTTCATTATATGCATTTAAATTGCCAAATGAAGTCAGAAACGTTTGAAATTTCAGTATGTTAGTGTGAATGCTTAATGTTGATCATATAAAAAGATCGGGGTTTAAAGGATTTAAGAATAACGTGATGCCCTTGTGTTGTGATTGTTTCCGATCGAAACTCTGAAACTTCGAACCGAATGGTCTGCTTTTTAAAGGAAGTATCTCTATTTTTTCTAGTAATCCACTGAAACTTTTACCATGGACCATGTTCGTGAAACAATGACAGCATGCCAAGTCTCATCTTTTATGGAGGTTATTTGAATTGATTTTCATTTCCAAGGCCATTAAGCTAATTTTTTTTTCATTATATGCATTAAAATTGCCAAATGAAGTCAGAAACGTTAGAAATTTCACTATGTTAGTGTGAATGATTAATGTTGATCATATAAAAAGCTTGGGGCGTAAAAGATCTAAAAATGTTGAATGTCAAAGTCGTTTCTAATAAAAAATGCACCAGATGCATTAAAAAGCATTACTCAGTAACAATTACATACACATGTTCTTAAGGCGTGATACGTCTCAATCATATCTATAATTTCTACTTGCTCCATGCATGTTTTGGGTTATATTGCTATGCTTTTGATACACTTCCATACACTTTTGATCATATTTGGACTAACCTATTAACTCAGTGCACCCCGGTGCGATTTTTTGTTTTCTGTTGTCTTTTTATTTCAGGTTTTCGTAATACTTAAAGTGCCAGAAAAAATCCTGGAAAATATATTAAAAATCAGCGTACCGGAAGCTTCCAGATGCCCGTAGGGGGGTTAGAGGGGCCCCATCTGGTGCCCAGGCAGCCAGGTGGCGCGACCTAGGGTGGGGCCGCGTCGGGAGGCCGCCTCGACCCCTGGTGGCCCCACTGGCTGCCCCCTTCGCCTATATTTACCTCTCGTCCTGAAATCCCCAAGGACAGAACCCTTTTTCACGATCTCGCCTCTGTTCCACCGCCGCCGCGCTTCCAAGATCGGGAGCACCAGAAGACGTCTTCCCGGCACCCTACCAGAGGGAGGATTGACCTCCGGGAGCTTCTTCACCACCATGGATGCTTCCCGGATGAACCGTGAGTAGTCCACCTTGGACCATGGGTCCATGATCAGTAGCTATGTGATATCCTCTCCCCCTCTTTGTTCTTCATGGATTAGACCTGGTGAACTTCCCTACATGATCAAGGCACATATGTAATTATTTCTGCTGTTGCTATGTTGAGTTTGCTGGGATCTGATGGATTATGAAATTATGTTCAGATTGTGATGAGTAATATATTTGGTTCTTCTCCTTTTATATTTGTGTTCTTGAGTAATTCTTTCATGTTCTCCGTTGCTGATTATTGCTTTGGCTAAGTAGTAGGTAGTGACTCCAAGAGGGAGCGTTATGCATGATTGTGGGTTCATGCCCCCTGATGACTAGTGATACGTCCAAAATGCATCACTATTTTATATCGTAATTCACCCCTATTCATTGATATATTTCATGTTATGATACTATTCTTATGTTGTTTTGGCTTGTTTTACACAGTTTGCAACTTTCTGGTGCCGAAACAGCAGACGCAGGATTCAGCGGAGAAAAGTGGACATTGAGTTGCTGAAACAGAATATCTCCAAATGCGCTAAAAATCGACGGAGGATATTTTCCAGAATATTAACGAAGCTTCACCGAAAAGGGGCCAGAAGGGGGCCACCAGGTGCCCAAGCGCCCCCCTGGCACGGCCGCTACTAGGGGCGCGCCGGGAGGCCGCCTGGACCCCTGGGGCCACTCCCGGATCCCCCCTCTGGTCTATATATTCTTCGTCATCTGAAAACCCTAAAAATGGAGGAGTTTCGTGAGCTCCACTTCTGCTCCATGGCGGAAACCTACAGAGAAGAAAAGACATCTCTGGTCGGCAGAGTCCGCCGGGGAGAACACCTCCCAGAAGGGGAGATCATCGCCATCGTCATCACCATCGTCACGAGCATGATCGAGATCATCATCAACATCATCCCCAACATCAGCACCATCTCCACCACCATCCTATCTCATCTCACAATTGGAACTTGTGTTGTAATCTGTACCATCAATCCTCTCTACTCTACCGGTGTTGATTACTCCTTTGTGGTGAATGCTATTGATTTTTGTTGGAGAAATATTGTTATGTCCAGATTGTTTATCATATATTTATCACCACTGATCATGATCTCTTTTATGTCTTGTGAGTAGTTACTTTAGTTCTTGAGGACATGGGAGAAGTCTAATTGTTAGTAGTCATATGATGTTGAAGTAATATGTGTTGTTTGATATTTAAGGTGTGTTGTTATTTTCCTAGTGGTGTTGTGTGAGTCGAACACACAACACTTCGCCTTGTTAAGGACCTAGGGGAATGCATTGGTTATAAAGAATGCTTACGGTGGGTTGCCGGAGTGACAGAAACCTGAACCCCAGTTTGCACACTTTTGCACAAGGGAATAATGGGTCCTTGATCTTATTGTTGTGGTTACGCTTTTGCGTTAATTTCTACCTTGTATTTGCAGATGCTTGCAAGGTGTTTAATCATAAGAGTGCACTTATCTTAGACTAGAAGGTGTACTATCATAGATCCACCCACTCAACACTTACCAACACAAAACATAGTACCGATACGGAATATGGCGAAAGCACGTGACTACCTCTCCCGTGTGTCCTCAAGAACGCTTTAGCCTTTATAAGTTCAGTTCCTAGGCTTATCCTTTTCTCAAAAGGATTGGGCCACTTGTTACTCCTCGGTACCTTTTACTTTGCTTGATTTTATCTTGTTGTTGCTTATACCGAAAAACCCCTAAAAAGTTATCTTTCAGTGCTTGAAGTTATTCCTTTACCAAAGTCACTTATCAATACGTTTTGCTCCTCGTTGGGTTCGACACTCTTACTTATCGAAAATGCTACAATAGATCCCCTACAGTTGAGGGTCATCAAGTACTGTTTTCTGGCGCCGTTGCCGGGGAGCGTAGCGCTATTAGTAAGTGAATCTGGTAAGGAAGCTTTTATATTTCTGTTTTTATTTTGTTGTTGATACTTTTTGTCCTTATGGACCCCTTTACTCTTGGTTTGTTTCTTTTGGGAAAGCGCCCCGCTACTGTGGTGGTTTCTCCCACCCCTACTGAAATTGTGCCTTATAAAATACTAGCTGGTATTATTGATTATGTCTTGGCTAATCGTTATGCAGGAGACAGACATCCAGGTGAACACTTGCTATATTTATCACAACTATGTTCATTATTTAAGCTTGTAGGTGTGTCAATGGAGTTTGTCATGAAGAAATTATTCTCCGTTATGCAGGAGACAGACATCCAGATTGGCATAAGCTCCTCAATAACTCAGATTTGCTTAATTGGCAAGAGCTTATGTCTCTCTTTTATACAAAGGTTTATCCTCTTCATGAAATTCATCGAGACAGGAGCTACATCTATAACTTTTGGTCTCGTGACGGAGAAAGCATCGCTCAATCTTGGGGGAGACTGAAGTCCCTAATGCTCAAATGTCCTATTCATGAGCTCCCCAAGGATATTATACTTACAAATTTTTATACCAGGCTTTCTCGTCAGGATAAGGAGATGTTGGATGCCTCCTCTAGTGGGGTATTTCAAACGAGAAGCGTTGAAGAGAGATGGGATCTCATTGAGAGAATGCAGAAGAACACTGAAGACTGGGAAATTGATAAAGGTATTGAATCCATTATAAATTATGAGCATGATTATATTGAGAGCTATGTGAAAACTGATGACTTTAATACCTTTTGCTCTAAAATTGGTCTTGATTCCCAGCTAATGATTGATTTTTGTAAGAACTTTGCCTCTCATATCTACTTTTCTAAGGAGGAGAAGGATCAGTACCATAAACCTTTTAAAGAATGACCTGTTGCTATTAATGTTGCTGACCCTATTTTGCCTGCAGTTATATATGAAAAACCCCATTTTCCCGCAAGGATAAGGGAGCACTCTTTTGTGACAGGAATAATAAATAAAAGTGAGAGAAGAACCAACGAGCCCGAGGACCAGATCAAGATCAATCCTCAAGTTGCGGTGTTTAAGGATCTAGTTACTAATGATGTTTTAGATTCCAGAATAAATTTTTGTGCTGTTTCAACTAACATTGTTACAACCAAGAATAAAGGCCCAATTTCAGGTACACCAGTTGTATCTGTTAAGATAGGATATCGGAATTATTACGGGCTATGTGATTTGGGATCCAGTGTTAGCGCCATCCCTTATTCACTCTATCAGGAGATCATGGGTGAGATTTCACCCTGTGAACTTCAAGAGGTTGATGTTACTATTTATCTAGCAAACAAAGAAACCATCTCTCCCATTGGAGTTGTGAAAGATGTTGAAGTCCTATGTGGAAAGGTAAAGTATCCTATCGACTTTCTAGAACTTTGTTTAGTACAAGATATTTTTTCCCTATTATCCTTGGCAGGCCTTTCCTCAGCACTTGTGGAGCTATAATAGATTTTAGGAAAGGTAAAGTCTCTGTTGAATTCAATGGTGAGCCATATGAATTTAACTTTTCTAAGTTTTCTAAGAAGCCTCGTGGTACTAATTTTCCTAGTAATGATAAAATTATTGAAGATATTGCTTCCATTGCTATTCCTAGTAATGATCCTTTGCAGCAATATATGGAAGACCACGAGAATGATACGCATATGCAAGAAAGAAATGAGTTAGATGAAATATTCTCAAGTCAAACTGCTATCTCGAAGCACAACCTTCCGGTTGAACCTTTAGGAATCCTTGCGCAACCAAAAGAAGACCCAGTGTTTGATCTCAAACCACTTCCCGATACGCTCAAGTATGCTTATTTAGATGAAAATAAAATACATCTTGTTATTATCAATGCTAACCTTTCAGGATTTTAAGAAGAGCGATTATTGGAGACACTTCGCAGACACCGTGGTGCCATTGGCTATACCCTTGATGACCTTAAGTGGATTAGTCCATCGATTTTCCAACATACTATCAATCTCGAGCCCGATGCTAAAACAGTTATTGATCACCAACGACGGTTGAACCCAGGGATGAAGGACATGGTAAGGAATGAAATTCTCAAGCTTCCAGCCGCAGGTATCATCTATCCCATAGCTGATAGTAAGTGGGGAAGTACAGTTCATTGTGTTCCTAAGAAAGGAGGTATGACTTTTGTTTCTAATGATAAAAATGAACTAATACCTCAAAGATTTGTTATTGGATACAAAATGTGTATTGATTAAAGGAAGTTGAACAAAGCCACCAAGAAGGACCACTACTCGCTGCCTTTCATCGATCAAATGCTTGAGAGGCTGTCCAAAAACTCCCATTTTTGCTATCTTGACGGGTACTCTGGCTTCTCTCAAATTCATGTTAACACTGCCGATCAAGAGAAGACCACCTTCACGTGTCCTTATGATACTTATACTTATAGGCGTATTCCTTTTGGTTTATGTAATGCACCTGCTACTTTTCAAAGATGCATGTCTGCTATTTTTCATGGTTTCTTGGAGGAGATTGTGGAAGTCTTCATGGACGATTTCTCCATCTATGGTACTTCATTTGACCACTGTCTCCACAATCTTAACAAAGTTTTGCAGAGATGCGAGGATACAAATTTATTTCTAAACTGGGAAAAGTGCTACTTCATGGTTAACGAAGGGATCATTCTTGGTCACAAGATTTCCGAGAGGGGAACTGAAGTGGACAAGGCGAAGATTGAAGCTATTGAAAGGATCCCTATCCAAGGGACATCAAAGGTATTCGTAGTTTTCTCGGTCATGCTGGTTTCTATAGAAGATATATTAAAGACTTTTCTAAGACTTCGAGATCCCTCACTAATCTTCTCCAGAAGGATGTTCCTTTTGTATTTGATGAAGATTGTAAGGAAGCCTTCGAAGTTCTTAAGAAAGCTTTAATAACCGCTCCTATAGTACAACCACCTGATTGTAAATTTCCCTTTGAAATTATGTGTGATGCTAGTGATTTTGCTATTGGAGCTGTTTTAGGACAAAGCGTTGATAAAAAGTTGAATGTTATACATTACGCTAGCAAAACCCTTGATAGTGCTCAAAAGAATTATGCTACTGCTGAGAAGAAATTCTTATCAGTAGTGTTTGCTTGTGATAAGTTTAGGCAGTATATTGTTGATTCTAAAGTTATTATTCATACTGACCATGCTTCCCTTAAGTATCTTATGGAGAAGAAGGATGCCAAACCAAGGCTCATCAGGTGGATACTCCTTCAAGAATTTTATTTGGGGATTGTCGATAGAAAAGGGGTAGACAATGCGGATAATCTTTCAAGGATGGAAGATATACCGCATGATCCCATTCCAATCGACGATAGTTTTCCAGACGAAAAACTAGCTATTGTAAAAGTACAATATCTTTTCGACCCCTGGTTTGTAGATTATGCTAATTTTATCGTTGCAAAGTTTTTGCCTCCAGGTTTAACATTTCAGCAAAGGAAGAAGTTCTTCCACGATTTGAGGCATTACTTTTGGGATGACCCTCATCTTTTTAAGGAAGGTCCGGACGGGATCGTGAGAAGATGCATACCGAATCACGAACAAAAGGCCATTCTCAAACAATGCCACGATAGTCCCTATGGAGGACATCATGCCAGTGAGAGGACCGCGCATAAGGTTCTCCAATCAGGTTTTTATATGCCTACTCTCTTTAAAGATGCTAGAAATTATGTCTTAGCTTGTGATAAGTGTCAGAGTGTTGGTATTATTAGCAGGAGGAATGAGATGCCTATGAATTACTCTCTAGTGATTGAGCCTTTTGATTGCTGGGGTTTTGATTTTATGGGTCCTTTTCCTCCCTCACACAAGTACACTCACATTTTAGTAGTTGTTGATTATGTAACCAAGTGGGTTGAAGCAATCCCCACTGCAAGTGCTGATTTGATTGCTATGATCCTATGGATTCTTTTGAAATATCCCTTTTTGATGAAATTGATGCTTGTGTACATGATGCCCCTATGAATGATACTTGCAAGGATGATTTTTCTACTGTTATTTATGATAACCCTTGCTATTTTGATAAGTCTTATGATAACCCTCTATTTTTTCCTACTATGGATGTTCTTAATGATGAGGAGTTTTTCTTAGAAAGTTTATATGATTATGTGCTAGTAGATCATGAAAAGCATTCTTTATGTGATAATTATATTGTTGAGTTTGTTAATGATGCTACTGAAAATTATTCTGAGAGAGGAAAATTTGGTTGTAGAAATTTTCATGTTAGGAAAACACCTCTCTCCATGTTCAAAATCTTTAAGGTGCTCTTGTTTTACCTTCCTATGCTTTATACTTTGTGGTTCATTGATTTACTTACTTACAAGATGCCCATGCATAGGATGCATGTTAGACTTAAATGTGGTTTATATTTTCTCCTTTGATGTTCTCTTTTGTGCTTCAACTTTTTATTCTTTTGTGAGCATCATTACACCCATGCCTAGCTAATGGCTTTAAAGAAGCGCTTCTGGGAGGCAGCCCAAAACAGATTAGATTTATTTTGCTTTTGTTGTGTCTTGGATGTTGTTTTTTTTAAGCTTTCAAACTGAAGGGTAAAGAACCCCCCAGAATTTTATTACCAGGAACACAGTATTTACAAATGTACAACAAAAGCTTCAAAAAACACCTCTCAAGATGGGAGGAATTCAATCCATCTAAGCAAGAGATCCTTAAATCTAGGCTTAGTTCTGTAGCTAAGCAAGGTTAAATCATGAATGAAACCAACCCTCCATTTAGCAAAAGAGGGCCTGACATGCTTGAAACATTTAGCATTCCTGATCAACCAGATGTTCCACCAGGCAGTAAACACCACTTCAGCGAAGAAGGATTTATTGAAAGACTCCTTGGCCCTCTTGGCAATCCGAATCATGTCAGAACCATGGTTCCAGTCAATTTGAAGGTATGCCCATACTCTAGTCCTGAAATTTCATTGGAAAAAGAGGTGATCTCTGGTCTCCAGATGTTGGGTATGGCAAAGCACACACTCCGGACCATCCTGGATGTTCCAATGTCGTCTGATAAGCATATCTTTTGTATTGAGATGATCCATGATCACCAGCCAAGCAAAAACTTTGGTCTTTAGGATGCAACAGGATTTCCAAATCCAATTTAAAAGAGGATTTTCCTGCATAGGATCATGCACCAACCTGTAGAATTTCTTAGCAGAGTATTGCCCTTTGCCATTCAACCTCCATGTCCAGCAGTCTTTCATTGCATCACCACTTTGACTTGGTAGGATTAGCTGCATCTCAGGGAGCTCCTGGAAGGCCTGTGCAGATAGGGGCAGATTGAAAAGCTCTGTGAGACCAGCCATCTCCATGGCCTCTTTAACAGATATAAAAGGATCCTTAGCAAAGGAGAACAATCTTTGGAACTTCTGAGCTAGAGTGGCATTAGTGCTGGAGCCCCAAAAATCATTCCACAGCAAAACAGAGTCACCACTACCAACTTTAACCTGGGACACAGTCACAAAATTATCCATCAATTTGGCCACATCTTTCCACCAGAAGGAGCCACAGAGCTCAGTAGCATGAGGCACTCTTTCATGATTATAAGAATCCCATACAAGAGAGACCCAAGGCACATCCTCTTTGTTGTAAAACTTATGCAGGTGTTTCATCAAAAGGGCTTGATTTTGCAGCTGTAAATTGAGGATGCCCAGACCACCCTTGTTCTTTGGTCTGCAGACTAGCTCCCAAGCAGCAAGTGACTTACCAGAGTCCTGTCCATATTTTCTCCAAAGGCATTGTCTCTGGATCCTCTCCAATTGCTTGATGATCCCAGCAGGAATGTGTAAAGAGCAAAGGAAGTAGATGGGCATGGAAGATATCACAGAGTTGAGTAGCTGCAGTTTTCCCCCTTGAGTCAAGAAACAAGAACTGGCAGTAAGTCTCCTCTCCATGCAGTCCACTAAGGGAAGCAAATCCACAATTTTAGGCTTGGTAGTGCCCACAGGCAGCCCCAAATAAGTGAAAGGAAGTTTCCCAACTTGACAACCAAAAACCCTGGCCAACTCATTAATAGTGATCTCATCAATATTGATGGGGATCATGGATGATTTGTTGTAATTGATATCCAGACCAGTGGATTGGGTGAAATGTTGGAGTGCTTCCTTGAGTCTGAGGACTTGTGATGGCTCTGCTGGCATAACCAGAATTGTATCATCAGCATACTGAACAATTGGGAAATCAGTATCATGGCATGGAATGGGCAAGCTGAGATGCCCTTTCCTCAGCAGATCATTGACAACATATTGTAGCAGATCAGCAGCCAGAACAAAAAGCAAAGGGGATAAAGGATCACCCTGTCTGACCCCCCTTTTGCATTTAAACTGTCTACCTAGGATGCCATTTAACAGCACAGATGAAGACCCAGAATCCAACAGCTGCTGCACCCAGATTCTCCATTTTAGTGGAAAACCCTTGTGCTTTAAAATTTCTAGGATGGCATCATGCTCTATAGAATCAAAAGCTTTCTCAAAATCAATCTTGAGCAGAATTAGGGGTCTTTTGGAATGGTGGCACTGATGCAGATATTCCAAAGTCCATGCAATACAGTCCAGGATGGATATCTCCTTGATAAATCCATATTGGTTTTTGCGAATGCATCTCCTGATGTCCTTCTGAAGCCTGTTAGCAGCCATCTTGGTGATAAACTTAATACCCACACTGGTGAGGGAGATAGGTCTGAAATCATTCACTGTCTCAGGAATGGGTTTCTTGGGGATAAGAGTGATGAAAGAGCCATTTAAACCTTCTAAATCAGCATGACCACTATGGAAATCCTCAGCCAACTTGTAAAAGTCATTGCAGATTATAGTCCAACAAGATTTCAAGAATCTGCCATTAAAACCATCAGGTCCAGGTGATTTATCAGGTGGCATGAACTTGACTGTATCATCCATTTCTTTCTTATCAAAAGGTGCTACCAGAGCTTCCAGTCCATCCACAGGAGCAAGCATATCATTCAGGTTGCAGGTCATTACAATACCCTTGGCTACCCCCATTCTATTTTTAAACGCAGTCCAAAAGGCATTAGCAAGTAAATCATGTGAGGAGCAAGTAGTTCCATCAGCTAGCTGAAGAGAGGCAATTGAATTTCTTCTATGTCTTTCAGAGGCCATTGCTTGAAAAAACTTGGAGTTCTCCTCCCCCACTTTGACATATCTCTGAGTGCATCTTTTATTCCAGTACATATGTTGCCAATGTAAGATTTTCTCCAGATGAAGCTTGAAAATTCTCCTAAAATTAGATTCAGGTACAGAAAGTTTCCTGAACTCTTCCAAACAATCAAGTAGAAAAATGATCCTGTTGCACTTGGAGATAAGCACTTTGAAGTTAGAGAAATTTTTCTGCCAGTGTTTGAGTGCCCTTCTAAGTCTCTTGAACTTGTCCACAATTCTATCCACAAAATGAACTTTAGGGGACCCAGCATCCCAAGAAGATTTTACACAATCTAAAAAACCAGGCATCTCTACCCAAAAGTTCTCAAATCTGAAAATGTTAGATTTTGGGATGGAGGTGTTGATAGACACTGCGCAAGGGACATGGTCAGAGGCAGTCCTAGCTAAGGGTAGCACTTGAGTAGCAGGGTAAGATAGAATCCAATTAGCAGAGGTGAAGAACCAATCTAGCTGCTCCAGCAAAGGATTGTCCTGCATGTTGGACCATGTAAATCTTCTACCTTTCAGAGGGAGTTCCAGCAGCCCCAGATGACCAATTATCTCATTGAAGATGAACATGTCGTTGACATCACCACCAGGCAAATTTCTATTATTCAAAGACCTGATGAAATTAAAATCTCCAAGCAAAAGTCAATTAGCATCAAAGGGGATAGATAGGTGATAAATCCAATCCACAAAACTATCTCTTTGCTGCTGCTCACAAGGGCCATAAATATTCACCAGAATCCAAGATTCTGCATTATGGGAAGAAGTGAACTGGATCACCATCCCAAAAGATTTGGTATCAACCAACTGCCCATGAAAGATAGATGAATTCCAAATGGTCAGAATTCCCCCAAAAGCACCTCTCGAGGGAACCACAGCAAATTGGTCAAATCTCCTGGGGCAAAAGGATTTAATAAAATTGTGGTCAACAATCTCACATTTGGTTTCCTGAAGGCAGTTAACTGCACACTGACTATGCTCAATTTTCTCCCGCACTGCACTTTGTCGAGCTGATGAATTTAGACCACGAACGTTCCAACAGAGCACTTTCCAATCTCTAGTAGTTGTATAATTCATGTAGAGTAGTAGAAAGGAAAAACAGGATAACTATAAACATTACAGTTATCAACCAGTCACATGAAGAACACCATGGGCCAAAATGAAGCTGCCCAGTAACAGTATCACAAATGGCTAAATTAAAGGCTTGCCAAACCCATAAAACATAATGGTAGCTAAACATCATCATCATCCTCCTGAGATGCCGATGATGGATCTTCCATAAGCTTCTCCTTCGTCAGAAGAGATGGATCGATCTGCAAGTCCGCGTCAATGGACTGAATGACCCTGATCGGAGTGGGTGGCACCACCTGTTCCTCCTGTTGGGCTGGGCCTTGGGCTTGTCCTTGAGGCTCTTCCTCCGTCACCAAGTGGATGGGCTTGTCCTTGGGCTTCTTCCGTTTTGGAGCCATAAGGAGTTCTGCCAAAGTTCCCGCATTGAAACCATCCCGCTTGATTGCGCTTCTGGTGCAGCGCCTGACTGAAGTGTCAACAACGGGTGTTGCCCTCTTCATGCGTCTTGGAGCTGACACCTTTGCTAATGGTGGGCTGGAAAAGGTGAGCTCCTTGGGGAGCTCCACTATAGGCCTTGAAGGAGCCGAAGAATGTGACCATTGTATCTTTATTTTCATGTATTGTGCCAAGTTTTAGCGTCTTATGATAAGGGAAGCAAAAGTTGTGACATGCTGTCCAGAAAACAGATTATGTCTGCTAGACAGAAAAATCAATAAAATCACTGGTTCATCTTTTTGAGCTGATTTTTTTACACAACATGCTCTATGCAATTGTGAAACTTTCATATGTTTTGAGTTTTCTTATTCGAGCTACAAAAGTTCACCTGAAAAATCAATCTTTACAATCTGTCCTTTGGCAGATTATGTATTAGTGTACTAACCGCTCTAAAAAGTTTATGAGAAGTTTTGTGTGAAGGAAAACCGGAGGCAAAAGCTCAAGCTTGGGGAAGCCCCGGCACCCCCAACAAATATTCGAAGAGAATCAAGCGTCTAAGCTTGGGGATGCCCCCGTGCATCCCCTTCTTCATCAAACAATTATCAGGCCGTCTCTCTCAATACTATACTTTTATTATTTCAGATGATATGTGATGTTCTTGGAGTGTCTGTATATTTGCTTTTAGTTGTGTTTTGTTTTTTCTGCTGGTCATTACAATGTCGGACCCTTGCATGTTTGATTGTGTGAGATACACGCTCCACTTTATCATAGAACACTCTAGCGCTTCACTTATATCAGTTGAGTGTTAAATTTATCTACTGCCTGTTTTGCTTAGCTCTTGTTCTTCACTTAGATCTTGTTTGAGAGCATTTAGTTTATTTTGTAGAAAGTTTAGAACTCTCGTGCTTCACTTATACTTGTTTAGAGAGTTATTTCTATTGCAATGGTTTATATGTCTCATGGTATGAATTATATGTGGTGTATAGGTAATCTAGATCACTAGGTCTGGCTTTGCATATCTTGCAATAGTGTTGAGGTATTGATTGAGCAATGATCAATTTTTATGCAATTGAGCTTGCACCCATTAGTGATAGGTGTCGTATCTTAGCTAACTGTGCCTTATTTTCGAAAACTAAAAAAATAGTTGAGAACTCTAGCTACTAAAAGGATCACTAGTCTTTCCGGGGTTGGAATATATAGAGTACCCCCACGTACCAAGGTTCGAGGATGCGCAAGGATAACCAAACCCCCATACAGTCCTCCTTGGGGTACTTGTCTCTTTTTGAATCTCTTGATTAGATAGAGAGTTACCGATAATAAGTGCATGAGTTCTTCGGACTAATGCGAGTATTCGATTGTTGGCACTTCCACCATCTATATATTGCTAGCCTCTTAGGTACCATGCATTGCCCTTCTCGTGGGAGTTGGTGCAAACTTCGTCGGTGCATCCAAACCCTTGGCACGATACGCTCTATCATCATAAACCTCATTATATCTTCCTCAAAACAGCCACCATACCTACCTATCAAGGCATTTCCATAGCCTTTCCGAGATATATTGCCATGCAACATCCATCATTCTTCATGTTCATATGACTTATAGGGTCATTAATTTTTGATTTAGAGTTGTAAGTAAATAAAAGTGTGTTGATGTTCTTATAGAGTGTTGCCCCTACCAGTGAGGAAAGGAATAAAAGATCCCAAAGTGGACCCAAAAAAAGAGAATAAAGATCCATGGAGGCCACCCAAAATCAAAAAATACAAAAAAAGAGAGGGGGCAACACTACTATCCTTTATTCCACACTTGTGCTTCAAAGTAGCACCCAAACTTCATAGAGAGTTTTCATACCATTCATGTATTAACTATGTGGGGATCCTTACACTATAAAACTTTGCTTGTATATTCCAAGGATGAGCCTCCTCAAAAGATCTCTAGGTCTTCATGAGCAAGCAAGTTGGATGCACCCCCACTAGTTCCATTGGAGGGCTTTCATACACTTATAGCTCTTTGTGCATCCGCATGTTGCATGGCAATCCCTACTCCTCGCACCATATCTATCATTTGGCTTTCTCGCCTATGATTGTTCTCATTGGTGTGAGCGTTTCTCACTTTTTGACTTCATATCCCCTTCATTATTATATTTTGTCATCCTAAGTGCCAATGTATCTTGCTCGCGCTCATCCATTGCATGAGTTCTCAAAGTCAAAAGGGAGAGGATCAATTTTACTTGTACCTGACTATTGGTCTGGGGACGAGTCAAAATAATATTCCAAAGGGACCATGTGTGTAATTTAGTAGATTGAGTTCTCAACAACTATTCAGTATTTTTAGGCTCTAAACCTTCCCCACTCTTGACACGGGAACTCCGACTGGAGACATTTGATTCATGGACAGCAAGATCTCAATTGTGTATATGTTCTTTCATTGCTTGCTTAATATCAACTATAGACTATTTCTTTATATCACTTTGTCTTTGACTTATGTATCTTCATTACATTAGATTGATTGCCTTTACTCCTAAGTAGCAAGTCACATCAAAAATTGTCTTGTCATCATTTACCTACTCGAGGACGAGTAAGAATTAAGCTTGGGGATGCTGATATGTCTCAAACATATCCATAATTTTTTCTTGTTCCATGCTCTTTTTGTGTCATTGCTACATCTTTTTGACATGCTTTTGAATCATTTATTGGACTAACCTACTAATATAGAGCCCAGTGCCAGTTTGAAGCAGCACAAGATTGTGGACGAACAACTCCACCTTGCTGCTACAATATGACCAGCACAGATGTTGAAGGAACCACTGATACGCGAGAGAGGATAATTTCTTCTCGCCCTTCGTTGGTTACCCCAAGTGGAAGGTGAGATGCATCGTAGCGGCAAGTTTTCCTTGGTGAAGATACCAAGGTTGAGATCGACCAGTAGGACTCCGGCAATGATAAGTAGGTGGTTCGGCAAGTGTTGCACCGTTTGAAGATAATCACTTGCTTCTCCTGGACCTGCACACAGACACTAATAACTTTGCTCCCAACGAAGTTCAGAGAGGTTGTCAATCTCTCCGGTCTTGTTGTTTACAAAGGATCAAACCACAAGGGATAATGATAATGATAGCTACTGAAAGTAAATACTGAAAAATAAATGAGCGTGTAAACAATGATGAGAATATGGACCGGGGTCCCGTGATGTTCACTAGTGATGTCTCTCTCCCAAAAGACGATAAAACTGCTATGCGAGGTAAACAAATCACAGATGGGAAATTGAAAGGATTATAAACACACCGCAATGCTAACTATGCTACAAAAGAAAGGAAGAGGCTCAAAAGCATGGGCAGTACGCCAAAATAAGTAGACCGAAATCCATCTGCATCTACTACTAATCATCCACCTTGAGATATCTATCCAGAATATCTCGCTGGTATTAAGTTGCGAGCCCCACCCAAACTGTAAACCCAAAGCAACAGACAACTGCGTTAAAAAGAACTTTGCGTAAAGTAAACAATCCTTGCAACCGCGGTTACAAGCACCGCTGTTTCCCCCTTGTGGCCACAACACATCCCCTAGACTCATGTTTCTGTCACTCAAGCGTGTCATCAGGGGGCATGTACCCACAATCAACCATAACGTTCCCTCTTGGAGTTACTACCTACTACTTGGCCAAAGCAATAAACAGCAACGGAGAACATGCAAGAATACTTCGGAAAAAAAATACAAAAGATAAGAACCAATTATATTACTCTATCAAAATCTGAACATAATCTCATAATCCATCAGATCCCATCAAACGCAGCATAGCAAAAGCATAAAGATTACATATGTGCCTCGATCATGTAGGGCAGCTCACGAGGTCTAAACCATGAAGAACAAAGAGGGGAGGATAACATCACATAGCTACTAATCACGGACCCATGGTCCAAAGAAAACTACTCACGGAACATCCGGGAAGCGTCCATGGTGGAGGGGAAGCTCCCGGAAGTCGATCCTCCCCCCGGCAGGGTGCCGGGAAGGATCCTGACGGTGCTCCTGATCTTGGAAGTGCAGCGGCGGCGGAACAGAGGCGAGTTTGCGAAATAGGGTTCTCTCCTCGGAAGTTTCCCGTGACGGAGATTAAATAGGCAAAGGGGGGCAGCCAGGGGGCCCACCAGGGGACCAGGCCCCCTGGCCGCACCAGGTGGCCGCCTGGGCACCTGGTGGTGGCCCCCTGGCCCTCCTTCGGGGCTCTGGAAGCTTTCTTCATGCTGATTTTTTATCTGATTTTTCCCAGATTTTTGGAGCACTTTTTATATGGGGGAAAACTGAAATAAAAAATAGCAGAAAACAGAAACTGGCACTGGGGTGCACTGAGTTAATAGGTTAGTCCAAATATGATCAAAAACGTATGAAAGTGTATCTAGATCATAGCAATATCACACAAAACATGCATGTACCGAGCAGAAATTATCGATAAGTTTGGGTCGTATCAACCACTTCAACGTGTTGTGCTAGATATCGCTCTACGGGTGTGGGCTCTCAAGAGCTCAATCCAAACTCCCAAAACACAAGATCTAATCCAAGATATTTAGGGCAGAACAGAAAGTTCCTTTTTATTGCTAGGTAGTTGATACGTCCCAAACGTATCTATAATTTCTGCTTGTTCCATGCATGTTTTGTGTGACTTTGCCATGTTTTGCTTGAACTTTCATACACTTTTGAACCTATTTGGACTAACCTATTAACTCAGTGCACCCAGTTGCCAGTTTCTGTTTTCTGCTGTTTTTGTATTTCAGGTTTTCCGGCCATTAAAAATACTCCAAAAATTCCGGGAAAAATATAGAAAAAATCAGCGCAACAGAAGCTTACGGAATCACCAAGAGAGGGAAGGGGGCCACCACCAGGAAGCCAGGAGGGCAGGTGGCGAGGCCCCACCCTGGGCCGCGCCAGGGACTCTCCTGACTGCCTCGTGGGTCCCCTCGACGCCCCCCTTCGCCTATATTTATCCCTCGGGGTGGAAACCCCTAATACAGACTCCTTTTTCGCGATCTTGCCTCTGTTCCGCCGCCGCCGCCGTTTCTAGATCGGGGCTGCCTGGAGAAGCTGCTTCGGCACCCTGCCGGGAGAAGCTACCCCCTCCGGGAGACCCTCCATAGCCATGGACGCCTCCCGTATGTACCTTGAGTAGTTTCCCTTGGACCATGGGTCCGTGACCAGTAGATATGTGATCTATCTCTCCCCCTTTTGTGCTTCCACTTTCGAGTCCTCGTGAGCTGCCTCACATGATCGAGGCATCTATGTAATTTCTGTTGTTGCTATGCTGAGTTTGTAGTGATCTGATGGATTATGAGACTATGTTCAGATTGTGATGAGTAATATATTTGGTTCTTCTCTTTATATTTTGTTCTTTAGTAAATTCTTGCATGTTCTCCGTTGCGGTATTTGCTTTGGCCAAGTATTTTATTTGCAACTCCAAGAGAGAGCGTTATGCTCGATTGTGGGTTCAGCCCCTTGATGTCTAGCTTGAGTGACAGAAACATGAGACTAGGGGATGTGTTGTTGCCACCAGGGATAAAACAACGGTGCTTGTACCTGCGGGTGCAAGGATTGTTTACTTTACGCATAGTTCTTTTAATGTAGTTGTCTGTTGCTTTCAGTTTACACTTTGGGTGGGATTCGCAACTTAATACCAGCGAGATGTTCTGGATAGATATCTCAAGGTGGATGATTCGTAGTAGATGCAGACGGATTTTGGTCTACCTACTTTGGCGTACCGCCCATTGCTTTTGAGCCCTTCCTTTCTTTGCAGCATAGTTAGCATTGCGGTGCCTTCATAATCCTGTCAATTGCCCAACTGTGATTTGTTCTCGCTAGCACTTTTATCTTCTTTTGGGAGAGAGACATCACTAGTGAAAATCACGGGACGCCGATCCATCTTCATATCACTGTTTACACCCTTATTACTTTCAGTCTTTACTTTCAGTTGCCACTATTATTATCTCTTGCGTTGATCCTTTGTAAACCGCAAGGCCGGAGGAATTGACAACTCCTCTGTACTCGTTGGGAGCAAAGTTATTTGTATCTGTGTGCAGGTCCAGGTGAAGCTAGCAACCTCGGCGCCATTGTTCACTTTACCACCTTCTTGTATCCTTCGGAGTCCTACGGGAGACAAACCTTGGTATCTTTGCCAAGGGAAAACTTGCCGCTACACTATATCTCACTCTGCACTTGGGGTAACCAACGAGGCTTGAAGAGTATTAACACTCTCTTGCCATCAGCAAGTTTTCTGGCGCCGTTGCCGCGGACTCCAGTCTACAAGATAGGGGAGTTGCACACTATCTTTTACCTTTTCTTTTTAGTCTTGTTAGTTTGCCTTTCAGTTTTTACTTTTGTGTCCTTAATCAAAAATACCAAAAATACCTACTGATGCTATCTTCACCATGGGTGTGGAACCACCCAAATATGGTAGGATGGACATGTTTCACTTGGATCGTCTTCGATCAATTTGTGCTTGCGCTAAAAACCCAACCGACTTGGTTGAGGGAAAATCATTGGATGAGCATGCTCATTATACGCGGCACCGCCTATCTCAGAAAGGGAAACACTTATGGGATCAAATACAAGTTTCTTATTGCTATGCTGAGTGTTTATGCCACATTTATGATTTTACTTGATGCTCTAATATAGAGCGTAAACACCTTCCTTTCCAATGTGAGTTTAATGAAAATGAGATCCTATCTTCTTATGCCAAAGGTGTTTATGATTACTTTGATGTTGAAAATATTGAAGAGTTTGTTGCTTTTAAAGGTGCTTATGAGATCGCTTCTTTGATTGAAAAGTATTACGATACTATTCACAAGTCTGAAAACTTTGTTGTTCTTGCTTATTGATTTGAGAATTATACTTCCAATGCTTATATTGAGGATTTTAAAAATAGAGTGCTTGCTGCCCAAGAAGAGGCTAATGATTGCTATGAAGAGGAATCTTGTGATTCCGAGGACTCACTTGATACTTCCCTTTCTGATGATTTTGATACTTGCTTTGTTGATGGCCATGATGCCACTATGGATGATGCCTACGAAGATGAACTTGCTATAGTTCCTTATGTTAAGCATGAAATTATTGTTTTTTCACCCACACTTGATTTCCCTATTATCCTTTTGAAATCTCCAACTATTCCAGAGAATTTTTCTCTTATCAAGGCTCAATGTGATGGGTTGCATCTATCTTATCATCCTAAAAACCGTGTTGAAAACAATACACGTGTGCTTGTAGGTCATGAACAACATGATTTATGTGATAGTTATATTCTTGATGTTGTTCATGATGCTACTGAAAATTACTTTGAGAGAGGAAAGTTTGGTTGTAGAAACTTCCATGTTACAAAAACACCTCTCTTCATGTTGAAAGTTTTGAAGTTGTTCTTGTTCTACCTTCCTATGCATGTCACTTTGTGCTTCTTTGATTTATTTTCTTACAAGATGCCTATGCATAGGAAGTGGGTTAGGCTTAAATGTGTTTCACATTTGCTTCTTGATGCTCTCTTTTGCTTCAATTCTTATTCTCTTGTGAGCATATTTCATAATCTTTAAGCCTAGCTAATGGCTCTAAAGAAGCGCTTTCGGGAGGCATCCCTCAACGAATTTAGGTTTTTCTTTTTGCTTTTCTTCTGTTCTTAGTGGTCTTGATGATTGTTACTACTGTAGAAACATCATTGTATCTTTACTTTTCAAGCTTTGTGTCAAGTTTAGCCGCATACGGCAAGGGAAGTAAAAGTTGTGACATGCTGTCCAGAACACAGATTCTGTCCTCGTGATTAAAAAAATCAGAGAACAATCCCAGTTCGTCTTTTTGAGCTTAATTTTTTACACAGCGTGCTCAATACAATTATGAAACTTTCGTATGTTCTGAGTTTTTTGATTTGAGTTGCAGAAGTACCCCTAAAAAATTCGTTTCTATCTGTTGTTCTGTTTTTCACAGATTCTGCCACGTTTTGTCTCTCTTTACTTTTGCAAACCTTAAGCTTCTTTTTCTTTGCAAAAATCTTTTGGCAATCTTGGTAAACACTATCTCTTCCTGGAAATCTTTATTTGCAGTAGAGGAAAGTTATTTTATTAGGGTACTAACCTCTCTAATCAGCCTACAATGAGTTATGTATGAATGGAGTTTTCAAGTGCGCGATGGAGGATGATGAAAGAAGATTCAGGAGGGTCAAACGCTCAAGCTTGGGGATTCCCATGTGCACCCCCAATAAATATTCAAGGAGACTCAAGCGTCTAAGCTTGGGGATGCCCCTGTGCATCCCCTTCTTCATCAACAATTATCAGTTCGTCTCTCGTTGCACTATATTTTTATCACTTCATGCATTATGTGCTATTCTTGGAGCGTCTCACTCTTAGGTTTTGTTTTTAGTTTTCTTTTGCTTTGTTTTCTGTAGTAAGAATTTAGACCCCAACTTACTCTTTTGTGTGGAAGAGATTCACGCTCCGCTTGAACTAGAACTCCTCATAGGATTTTCATGCTTATTCTTTTAGATGTGAGCTGTTCTTTTTCTTTTCTTAGCTGCTGTTCTGTTTAGTTGTAGTGCTTTAGTTTTTCTAGAGCTTTTCTTTTGTCTTAGGTTGAACTTTCTATAGGTTGCATGTTTTATCTTGTTAGAGAGTTTGCCTGTTGCACTGAGTTCTGTGTCTTGACTGAAAGTAGGTAGTTAAAGTTGTTGTTCTCTTTGTAGTAGTAACTTGCAATAGTTTTGAGGTATTGAATAGAGTAATGTTTGAACTTATGGTGTCAAGATCTCTTTCCTATTAGTGATAGATGTCGTATTTTGGGAAATCCGTGTGTTTTTCGAAAACCAAAAACCCCTGTTGAGAACTCTAGCTACTAGATGGATCACTAACCTCTGGAGGGTTTGAATATTAGAGTACACTCATGTACCATGAGTCGAGGATGCGCAAGGATAACCAAACCCCCATACACTCCTCCTCGGGGTACCTGTCTCTTTGTGAACGATTAGACTGAGAGTTACCGATAATAAGTGCATGAGTTGTTCGGACTAATGTGAGTATTCGAAAGTTGACACTTCCACCCACCTATACTTTTTCTAGCCTCTTCGGTACCGTGAATTGCCCTTTCTCACCTCGAGATTTGGCGCATACTTCGCCGGTGCATCCAAACCCTTGGCACGATACGATCTGTCATCATAAGCCTCCTTATGTCTTTCCTCAAAACAACGACCATACCTACCTACAAGGCATTTCCATAGCCTTTCCAAGATACATTGCCATGAAACATCCACCTTCTCATGACTTGATCTTCATGTCATACATGCTACTTGCTTGATCGATGAGCCGCATGCTAGTTGGGCCTTGCCCTAATCATTGCTACATGACGCGCTAGTATCATTGCATATCCTGCTATCCTGGCAGAAGCATACATTTGCATCATGATAGTTACATTTTCTTTATGTGAGTATCTTTGTAAAGTGTGAAAGGTCTCCTATATTCTTGTAAAATATAGAGTATTTCCCCTAAAGTGAGGAAAAGATCCCAAAGAGGACAAAATCAAAAGATCCCAAAGAGGACAAATGAGAGTTAAATAGAAAGAGCCATTGAGGCCACCAAAAAAAGACAAAAAAAATAAAAAAGAGAAAAAGAAATAAAAAGAGAGAAGGGGGCATACTACTATTCCTTTTGAGAGATCCACACTAGTACTTCATCTCCTATCCCTTGTACTCCATAGAGATCATCATCATGCATATAGCTATGTGGGTACCCT
This sequence comes from Bromus sterilis, assembly GCA_950022295.1. Classification (NCBI taxonomy): domain Eukaryota; kingdom Viridiplantae; phylum Streptophyta; class Magnoliopsida; order Poales; family Poaceae; genus Bromus; species Bromus sterilis. Next base: position 52,803,239 of record OX465599.1, read on the forward strand.
TCACACTATAGAACTTGGCTTGTATATTCCAATGATGAGCCTCCTCAAACGAGCTCTAGGTCTTCTTGAGCAAGCAAGTTAGATGCACCCCCACTAGTTCCCTTGGAGAGCTTTTATCTCACATGTGCATCCGTTGTATGGCAATCCCTACTCCTCACATCATATCTATCATATGGCCTTCTCTCGCCTATGATTGTCCTCATTGATGTGAGCCTTTCACACCTTTTGTCTTCCTCCTCCACCTTCTTTCTGTTTCGCCTTTTAGGTGTCAACTTTCTTGCTCACGCTCATCCATTGCATGAGTGCTCAAAATATCGAAAGGGAGTGGATTAGTTTGACTTGTACCTGGCTAGTGGTCTGGGGACGAGTCAAGATAAGAATCCAAAGGAGACCAAGTGTGAAACATAGTAGATAGTTGTTCTCAACAACCTTATTATTTTTTCTCTCGTATTTCCCTATCCCTTGCTAGCACGCAAACACCATCTGGAGACATTCGAGTCACGGACAGCGAGAGCTCTTGCACCTTTTGTTCTTTCATTGCTTGTGTCAATGCTAATATAGACTCTTGCTTGTTAAGACTTGAATTGAATTGCATGCTTTGATTGTTTTACTTAAAAGTCCTTTTATGGTTGTGTGGCATGTCACCACAGAAATTATGCTTGTTATCATTTACCTACTCGAGGACGAGCAGGAATTAAGCTTGGGGATGTTGATACGTCCCAAACGTATCTATAATTTCTGTTTGTTCCATGCATGTTTTGTGTGACTTTGCCATGTTTTGCTTGAACTTTCATACACTTTTGAACCTATTTGGACTAACCTATTAACTCAGTGCACCCAGTTGCCAGTTTCTGTTTTCTGCTGTTTTTATATTTCAGGTTTTCCGGCCATTAAAAGTTCTCTAAAAATTCCAGGAAAAATATATAAAAAATCAGCGCAACAGAAGCTTCCGGAATCACCAAGAGAGGGAAGGGGGGCCACCACCAGCAGCCAGGAGGGCAGGTGGCGCGGCCCCACCCTGGGTCGCGCCAGGGATCCTCCTGACTGCCTCGTGGGTCCCCTCGATGCCCCCTTCGCCTATATGTACCCCTCGGGGTGGAAACTCCTCATACAGACTCCTTTTTCGAGATCTCGCCTCTGTTCCACCGCCGCCACCGTTTCTAGATCCTGGCTTCCTGGAGAAGCTGCTCCGGCACCCTGCCAGGAGAAGCTACCCCCTCCAGGAGACCCTGCATAGCCATGGACGCCTCCCGTATGTACCGTGAGTAGTTTCCCTTGGACCATGGGTCCGTGACCAGTAGCTATGTGATCTATCTCTCCCCCTTTTTTGCTTCCACTTTCGAGTCCTCGTGAGCTTCCTCACATGATCCAGGAATCTATGTAATTTCTGATGTTGCTATTTTGAGTTTGTTGGGATCTGATGGATTATGAGACTATGTTCAGATTGTGATGAGTAATATATTTGGTCCTTCTTTTTTATATTTTGTTCTTGAGTAAATTCTTGCATGTTCTCCATTGCGGTATTTGCTTTCGCCACGTATTTTATTTGCAACTCCAAGAGAGAGCGTTATGCTCGATTGTGGGTTCAGCCCTTTGATGTCTAGCTTGAGTGACAGAAACATGAGACCAGGGGATGTGTTGTTGCCACCAGGGATAAAACAACGGTGCTTGTACCTGCGGGTGCAAGGATTGTTTACTTTACGCAGAGTTCTTTTAATGCAGTTGTCTGTTGCTTTGAGTTTACACTTTGGGTGGGATTCACAACTTAATACCAGCGAGTTGTTCTGGATAGATATCTCAAGGTGGATGATTCGTAGTAGATGTAGATGGATTTCGGTCTACTTACTTTGGTGTACTGCCCATTGCTTTTGAGCCCTTCCTTTCTTTGCAGCATAGTTAGCATTGCGATGCCTTAATAATCCTGTCAATTGCCCAACTGTGATTTGTTTACCTCGCTAGCACTTTTATCGTCTTTTGTGAGAGAGACTTCACTAGTGAAAATCACGGGACCCCGGTCCATCTTCATATCACTGTTTACACCCTTATTACTTTAAGTCTTTACTTTCAGTTGCCACTATTATTATCTCTTGCGTTGATCCTTTGTAAACAGCAAGGCCGGAGGAATTGACAACTCCTCTGTACTCGTTGGGAGCAAATTTATTTGTATCTGTGTGCAGGTCCAGGTGAAGCTAGCAACCTCGGCGCCATTGTTCACTTTACCACCTTCTTGTATCCTTCGGAGTCCTACGGGAGACAAACCTTGGTATCTTTGCCAAGGGAAAACTTTCCGCTGCACTATATCTCACTCTGCACTTGGGGTAACCAACGAGGCTTGAAGAGTATTAACACTCTCTTGCCATCAGTAGTGGGTACATAGTCTGCTTACAAACTAGATATGAGTACCTCTATTTATAGGGCTTTGGAAAGCCTTCACAACTCACTTATACTCATATCTACTCATAGCTGGAACACTCTAGAAAACAGTAGATAGGGTACAAAAAAGAAAAGAAATACTACACTAGAGTAGAACTATCTAGATGTAGCCAAACAGTTCTGACATATGTTTTTATTTTTCCTCGTCTATTGTTCCTCATCATTCTCCCCTAGTTGTTTGGAACTCGCCCTCGAGTTATATTCATAGAGCGCTTCTTCTGGATGGTAGAGAGTCAAGTCCGCGACGTTAAAACTTGGGATATGCCCATGTCACTTGGATGATCTATCTGTCGGGACCCGGGGTATGCGTATGTAATTCCAGTCACAACTCAATCATATGGAGAGCCGAGAGCCGTACCCACTTGTCTAGCAGACAAGGCCAAGCACAGAACACTCTCGGAAAACATCGTATGTGAGGGGCATCCCATCCAGGCCGGATGATCAACTAAGATGGGTCCTCATCGCCCGCTCACAAGTCTAAATGATTATGGGTGGTGAAATCCCATACTCATAGACAAGTCGCCTCAACCATATTATCGACTGAATTATAACACTTACATAAACAGACTCCAGCCCGATTACTTAGTCGGGGTCTAGGGCGGGCTCGATCATAAAACAAAGTGTGCACGTGACAGAGTCACAAGCACTCGCATCGCGATGCCCCAAGCTGCGCACATCTAAGGGCCACTTGGTGTATAAAAGCCCGCCAGCCAGATCACAACTAAGGTCTCGAAAACCCATACTAAGACATGCATGTTATAATCATACAGGCAGCACACATGCCTAGGATGAACAACAGCTATCATCACATAACTCTATAAAATACTCTTTATTGACTTACAGATAGAGCATACAAAGATCACATGTCTGTGATCAACATTACATCATACAACGGAAGCAAATTAGGTCTGAGTACAGACAAGTTTAACAAATGGCTTAGAGAAGCCTTGTAAACATACATGCCCTTCCACGAGGGACCAGACTGCTGTCTGGGACTATGCTAACTTAGTCAACGTCGAGCTTCAGGAAGGTGTCTCCATCGGGGTCTGGGTTTCCATCTAAAACATAGAATAAGCAAACGTGAGTACAAAGTCGTACTCAGCAAGACTTACATCAGAACTACACTACTCATGCTCAAGTTTCAAGGTAAAGGCAGCTGGGGTTTCAACATGCAGAAGTGCCAGCTTTGACTTGGCTATTCCTGTACTACGAGTACCAGACTTGAGGTAAGAAGCATACACGAGTCCACTACCAAGTCTCCAACCAATACACCACTATGGTTACTTCCTCGACTTCCCCATGAGGAAGCACACCATAGCACTCACGCTTATCTTGCGAGTTTTAGAAGTATCCATTCAAGTTGTCTAATAATCAAGCACAGCTTTCCAAGTAGTCCATGACCGCGGGCGCGGCTATTCGAATAGTTTTGTTAACCTTGCAAGGGTGTAAACTACACACACATGACCATCGGTTACCGCCAGGTCTCGCCACCGTTCAAGAGGTGACAGCGAGGATGTTCATCACAACACTTCGCCGACAGCTCCGTTCTCGTCCAAGGAGTCGACTGTCTGAGTTCCAAACCTAACTGGAGTTCCGGCCGAGCTTCCATCCAGGACTCAAACCATGTAGGCACAACTGACAAGCCCACCTTGACGGATGGTTCTCCGATTGACAAGCCATGTTCCACAAGCCCTACCATGAATGCCACATTTCATTTCATTTATCTTTCTATGCATATGCCGAATGGAAATCCTGAACTAGTTGTGACTCCTGGACTTGGATCGGGGTGAGTTACTAGGTCGAGAGGGGTCAGTGAGCCCAATGTGTGGTTGTACTCTTTATCTCGGATTACCATACAAGAACTCGGGCTTAAGGCGGTGTTCAACGAGACAACCCACTGTGTACTCCTACACAGCCTCTCATCGTTCGCCTTGTCTTAGGGTAGATTCACCAACACAGTTTCACTTTCAGCAACACCATGTTCACCATCATCCCAACTCACATCAAAAGCAACCTCATTGTACCACTAAGCATGCAGTAAGCAATAACAGTTGCAGGGGCCACATGATATCAATCAACTCCTATTGTCAGCTAGGATTGTGGTTTGCCTACTACTATGACAAGATGATAGGTCATGCATCGGATATGGGTTCAACTATGCGGTAGAATCGATACAAGGTGATCTCCTAAACATGCATAAGCGAGACTGAGAGGGAATTGGGATTTTATAGACATGATCAATGGGGTTTTCTTGCCTTGCTGTCGATACACGGGTCTTAACGAACTTCTTCTCCTTCGGGGGTGATCACCGTCTCGGAAAAGCTGGTACCGGAAACAATCATCAACAAAGGGGGGGGCAACTACGGAAGTAAATGCACAAGCACATGATAAGGTTGTTCATGATGTATATGGTACTGGTTTGTTAACAATTCAATTTAATTGAAGTGTATTGCAAAGGATTTGCAAACTCAAACTCCAAATTCAAATTCAAATTAATCCATATGCATTTTTGCTACTGTTCACCCATTTTAAAATGGTCAAACATGAAACCAATTTGCATATTCATAATCCTTGCATTTTTATGATAATTTTTCATATATTATATGTTTAATTTGGAGTTAATATGAATTTTCTATGATTTTCCAAAGTTTAACCAATTTCCTGTATTTTTCTCTGATTTCTCTAATTCTTTTAATTTTTTTCTTCTGTTTATTGCGTCATGGTGATGTGGGGATGATGTCATAGGGGGGCTGACAACAGGGGCCCACCTGTAAGCCTCAGTGGGGGTTAACCCCTCTGTTTAAATATAAACAGGGGGTTATTAGGGACAGGGCCCCACCTGTCAGTGAGTGATTAGGGGGGATTAAGCCCCTAATCTCTCTGACGTGTGGGCCTCGCCGGAATCCGGCCGGCAGCGACCTCTGTAGGCGGCGGCGCCCACTGGAGAGAGGTCCTCCGGCCTCGGCTTGGCACGGGAGAGGCGCCAAACTGCCTCCCGTGCTCGTGCGCATCACCGGGATGCCAAGGGCAGGCACGGGGGCGCCGGGAGCACACCGTTTGAGCAACGGGGCGCGGCCGCCGCCCACTGCTCCTGTGGAGCTTGGCGTAGGAGACGCGGGGAGGAAATGGAAATAGATGGGGAGCATCGCCGGCTCACCAGGAACGCGGAAGAGGACTCGATGGCGTCGGAGACGCTGCGTGACGGTGGCAATTCGTCGCCGGAGGACTTCGGCTGCGGCCGAAGTTTTTGACGCCGGCGTCGCCCACAGATCTCTTGGCCTCGAATTGAGCGCTCGAGGCGACGAGGGCATAGACGAGGAGCGTCTTGGACACCTGGGTGCGTCGTGGGAAGGCCGGTGGCCGCGGGGGGCTTCGACGATGAACTCGCCGTGCTTCGGTTCTTCGTGGGGGTCGCCGGGGACGATGGGGAGGAGGGTCCAAGCGAGGGGGAAAAGCAGGGGAGGTGCCCAGGGCCGCCACGGCGCCGCTAAAGAGGCAGGAGGCAGCCAGGCAGCTGCCTGGCGCCCATGCCGTGGCCGCCGGGGAGCAGCCTGCCTGCCTGGGCAGGGGTTGAAGACGCATGTACCCCTGGCGGGCTGGGCTGGCTAGCTGGGCCAGGTAAGTGGCCTTTGGCCCTTTTCTTTTTCTAATTTTCTTTCTGTTTTGTTTTTCTTTCATTTGTTTGTTCTGATAAATAAATACCAAATTTTTTTATAAAAATCCCCAAACTTTAATTTGGACTTATGTGACATATAACTAGCCACTCCCAAGTTTTGGAGATTTTTGAAATTCAATTAATTTGAATTTCAAATCAAATAGGGTATTTAATTAATTTCCAAGCCCTATTTGGAATATTTGAAAAATCTTGGTGCATGCATTGGGACCCACTTCACTTTATATGTGATCATGCATATTTATAAGACTTTTCAAAAATACGAGAGGAATTTTTGGTAGAAATTTTTGTCTGGCCATTTAATTAAATTCTTTAGGGCTTTTCTTTTCCCCATTTTTGAATTTCTTTTGAAAATTTTCACATGATGCAAATAGCACTTGAACCCTAGCACATACCTAAACTTGGGTTGTGACAACTCGCCCCCACTCAAAAGAATCTCGTCCCGTGATTCAGAAGTCGTCGGGAGGAAGGTGGGGTACTCGGCACGGAGGCGGTCTTCTCTTTCCCATGTTGCTTCTTTCTCGGAGTGATGTGACCATTGCACTTTCAGAAACCTGATCTTCTGACGACGAGTGACACGCTCTGCTGAATCAAGAATACGAACAGGGTACATTCGATAAGAAAGGTTATCTTGGAGATCAAGCGTTTCATGGTCGACTTCGCGGATGGGGTCCTTGAAGCAACGCCTGAGTTGTGACACATGGAATACATCATGTACTCGGGAAAGGTGCGGGGGTAGTTCAAGTTGGTAGGCAACTTCTCCACGTTTAGCTAGAATGCGGAAAGGTCCGATGTAACGTGGGGCCAACTGGCCTTTGATACCGAAGCGTTGGGTTCCCTTCAGAGGAGTAACCCAAAGGTAAGCCTTCTCATCCAGAATGTAGCTTTCTTGCCTATGATGACAATCATAGTAGCTTTTCTGACGAGACTGAGCGGCTTTCAAACGATCACGAACAATGGAAACTTGCTCTTCTGCTTCCTTGATCATATCCGGTCCAAAGAATTGTCTTTCACCGGTTTATGACCAGTTCAAGGGTGTTCGACATCGTCGTCCATAGAGGAGTTCAAAAGGAGCCATGTTCATACTAGATTGGAAACTATTGTTATAAGCAAATTCGGCAAATGGAAGAGACTTCTCCCAATTCTTTCTGAAAGATATCACAAAAGCTCTGAGCATGTCTTCCAAGATTTGATTAGCCCTTTCAACTTGACCGCTAGACTGAGGATGGAAAGCTGTACTAAAGGATAGATGAGTTCCCATAGCATTCTGAAAGCTTCCCCATAATCTAGAGGTGAAAAGGCTACCTCGATCAGAATTGATTTCCAAAGGAACACTGTGAAGAGACACAATTCTAGAGACGTACAAGTCCGCTAACTGGCTAGCAGTTATAGACTCGCGAACTAAAAGGAAGTGAGCAACTTTGGAAAGTCTATCAATGACAACGAAGATGGCATCATTTCCTTTCTGGGTTTTTGGAAAGCCGGTGATGAAGTCCATACCTACTTTGTCCCATTTCCACTCGGGAATAGGAAAAGGTTGAAGTGTACCAGCAGGTCTTTGGTGTTCGGCCTTAATGCGACGACAAACATCACATTCAGCGACAAATCGAGTAATGTCTCTCTTCATCCTAGTCCACCAAAATCTCTGGCGTAGATCTCGGTACATTTTTTTGCTACCGGGATGAATCGAGAGGGGTGTGTCATGGGCTTCTTTGAGGATGAGTTGCCTTAGATCCCTATTCTTAGGTACTACCAAACGATTTTCAAAGAATACCATTCCTTTACTATCTGTGGAGAAACATTTAGCAACTCCGTTAGCAATGTTCTCCTTGATCCGGTGTACACCTCGTGCACGTCTTTTGGCAACTATGATTTGATCCTCAAGTGTTGGTTTCGCCACCAAGTTGAAAAGAAATCCACGAGGAACAATCTCGAGGTTGATCTTTCGAAATTCCTCATGAAGAAGTGGTTGATACCGTTGTAACATGAGTTTGTTACAATACGACTTACGACTTAGTGCATCAGCCATGACATTGGCTTTGCCTGGGGTGTAAGAAATTCCTAAGTCATAATCTTTTATCAACTCAATCCAGCGTATTTGCCTGAGATTAAGATCTGGCTGGGTGAATATATATTTGAGGCTTTGGTGGTCGAAATAGATCTCACAACGATTACCAAGGAGGTAATGTCGCCAAGTTGTCAGGGCATGAACTATGGCAGCGAGTTCAAGATCATGGGTAGGATAGTTCTCTTCATGTGGACGCAACTGGCATGAAGCATAAACTACCACATGTCTATCTTGCATAAGTATGCATCCTAACCCTTGCCGTGAAGCATCACAAAAGATCTCGAAATCCTTTTTGGTGTCTGGAGGCGCAAGTACGGGTGCAGAAGTCAATCTTCTCTTTAGCTCTTGAAAGCTTACCTCGCACTTGGGGGTCCATTGGAATTTCTTATCTTTCTTGAGGAGTTCAGTAAGAGGCTTTGCAACTTTAGAAAAGTTCTCGACGAAGCGGCGGCAATAGCTTGCTAAGCCAAGAAAACTCCTAACTTGCTTAACCGATTCAGGTGGAGTCCAGTCAAGGACGGCCTGAACTCTCTCAGGATTGACAGCAATGCCTTTCGCAGAAATCATGTGGCCTAAGTAGGTCACTTCTGGTAGCCAAAATTCGCACTTGGAGAATTTAGCATACAGGCGATGCTCTGTAAGTTTCATCAATACCAGCCTGAGATGTTCGACATGTTCTTCTTCGCTCTTCGAGTATATCAGGATGTCATCGAGGTAAACCACGACGAACTTGTCCATACTCCATGAAGATCGAGTTCATCATGCGCGAAAAAGTGGCGGGGGCATTGGTTAAACCGAAGGACATGACGGTGAACTCGTAAAGACCATAACGAGTAGTGAAAGCCGTCTTAGGAACGTCCTCGTTTCGGATTTTGATTTGATGATAACCTAATCCCAAATCCATCTTGGAAAAGACAGAGGATCCTGCAAGTTGATCATAAAGATCATTGATCCTGGGCAGTGGGTACTTGTTCTTTATCGTCGCTAGATTTAGCGGGCGATAGTATATGCACATCCTTTCTGTTCCATCTTTCTTCGTTACGAACATAACGGGGCAACCCCATGGCGATGAGCTAGGGCGGATGAAGCCTTTTGCCAACAAAGCTTCAAGTTGGATTTTAAGCTCAGCTAACTCACGTGGGGCCATTTTGTATGGGCGTCTAGAAATTGGGGCGGTTCCTGGGGCAAGATCTATAATGAATTCTACACATCTGTTGGGTGGCATACCCGGCAGATTTTCAGGAAAGACATCCGGGAAGTCACGAACCACCAGAATATCTTCAAGGTCAGGAAGGGGAAGCACATTCAAAGTATGCATCTGGGTTCTAGAACTGAGTGAGGTGTAGTCAATGGTCTGGCCTGAAGGATGTGTAAGTTTAACTGACTTGGCTTTACAATCAAGGAAAGCAGTCTGCCTTGATAACCAATCCATTCCTAGGATGGCGTCAATGTCTGAAGACTTGAGGGCTATGAGTGAAGCAAGGAATACTAAACCTTCAATTTCAATTTGATTACCATGGCTTACTCTATTAGTTTGCCACTTTGAACCAGGAGTTTGAATGATCATTGGAGAAAACATTTCTTCAAAGGTGAACTCATGACGAAGTGCATAACTCTCCGACATGAATGAATGAGAAGCTCCTGGATCGAAAAGAACGGAGGCGGGAACACGATTGACTGGGAGCGTACCAAGTATGACGTCAGAAGTATCAATAGATTCCTCAACTGAGATTTGGTTCACACAACCACCAACAGTGGCTAGGGACTTTGCTTGCAAGGAGTTGGAGGTGGATTTCTGTGAAGACTTATCTTTGGAAGACTTGGGTGGGGTGGCATCATGTCTTGGACGAGGATCAACTTTCACTGACAATGAACATTTCCGTGCGATGTGGCCAGGATGACCACACTTGTAGAAAACTCTGGTGTCAGGGGGTGGAGCAAGGATGGCAGGCTCACTACCATAATTGTTGGGATTCATGTTTGGTGGAGAAGGTTGAGGTACCATATAGGATGGCCTTGCAAAAAGGTGTGAATGAACGGCACTAGTTGGAACCCATATCCGACGTTTCTGAGGGGCCGAACTAGAAGATGGAGTAAACTCACCAGCATGCTTGCGAGACTTTTCGAACACCTCATTGCCATACTCAGCTCTGAAGGATCTATTGACTAAATCCTCAAAGTTGACAAACTCATGAACATTGAGATCATGACGAATAACAGGGCTAAGTCCCTTGCGGAACCTTGCTTGCTTCCTGGTATCAATGGATATCTCCTCTTGGGCATAACGAGCAAGATTGTTGAACTCAGTCATATACTCGTGGATGGACCTATCTCCCTGCGTTAGATTGCAAAACTCTTCCTTCTTTCTTTCCATCATCTCATCCAGAATGTGGTACCCTCGGAAGGCATCACGAAATTGCTGCCAAGTCACTACGTGACCATCAGGTTGCATTGCAACATAGTTCTCCCACCATTCACCAGCAGCACCTTCCAGGAAGTATACTGCAAACATCACACGATCATTGGGAGCAACATGCGCCGTCTCAAGCTTACGCTCGATGGAATGGAGCCAATCATCAGCTTCAAGGGGCTCAGAAGAACATCGGAATACCGGTGGCTTGAGGAGGATGAAATCCTGAATGCTGACAACCACATTGCGCTGACGAGCGGTATTCTGCTCGATGAGCTCCAGAAGGCGTGTTTGATCACGTCGATTCCGCTCAGCTTCCATCATGATTTCCGCCGCAGAAGGCGGTGGTGGAGGTTCATCATCATTTCGATTCCGATCACGGTCTCGATTCCGAAGAACAGCACTATGAGTTCCACCTGACATCCTGTGTGATAAAGATCAACAATCAGAACAAGTTTTACGATGGAAACAAAGATAAGAGGACATGACTAGGAGGAAAATATTGTAATGCACAGGCAAAGATTCCAAGAAACACGGAATAAATCGGGCAGCATAACGGCTACACCGGGATGGAAAACAAGAAAACCTCGAGAAGATGGGACAGAACTTCTTCAAGGAACTCAAAGACACGAAGACTCTGGACGACTACAACTGTCCTACGGCTACAAGGAAGCAATCAACGAGATGTTCTAGTAATACATAGATGAGCCTAGTCCTTTCATCCCGCAGAAAAAGTAAGGGTGACCTAGAACTCAGATCACTGAGGATAAGGAGAACAAGAAGCCTTACGTTGTTCCCTTATACCCAGAGTAACTATATAACTATAGAGTGCTAGACTCGACTTCGACCAAGGGTTGAATAATCCTACAGATAATCCTGCTCTGATACCAAGTCTGTCGGGACCCGGGGTATGCGTATGTAATTCCAGTCACAACTCAATCATATGGAGAGCCGAGAGCCGTACCCACTTGTCTAAGCAGACAAGGCCAAGCACATAACACTCTCGGAAAGCATCGTACGTGAGGGGCATCCCATCCAGGCCGGATGATCAACTGAGATGGGTCCTCATCGCCCGCTCACAAGTCTAAATGATTATGGGTGGTGAAATCCCATACTCATAGACAAGTCGCCTCAACCATATTATCGACTGAATCATAACACTTACATAAACAGACTCTAGCCCGATCACTTAGTCGGGGTCTAGGGCGGGCTCTATCATACAACAAAGTGTGCCCGTGACAGAGTCACGAGCAATCGCACCGCGATGCCCCAAGCTGTGCACATCTAAGGGCCACTTGGTGTATAAAAGACCGCCAGCCAGATCACAATTAAGGTCTCGAAAACCCATACTAAGACATGCATGTTATAATCATACACGCAACACACATGTCTAGTATGAACAACAGGTATCATCACATAACTCTATAAAGTACTCTTTGCTGACTTACACATAGAGCATACAAAGATCACATGTCTGTGATCAACATTACATCATACAACGGAAGAAAATTAGGTCTGAGTACAGACAAGTTTAACAAATGGCTTCGAGAAGCCTTGTAAACATACATGCCCTTCCACGACGGACCAGACTGCTGTCTAGGACTATGCTAACTTAGTCAACGTCGAGCTTCAGGAAGCTGTCTCCATCGGGTTCTGGGTTTCCATCTAAAACATAGAATAAGCAAACGTGAGTACAAAGTCGTACTCAGCAAGACTTACATCAGAACTACACTACTCATGCTCAAGTTTCAAGGTAAAGGCAGGTGGGGTTTCAACATGCAGAAGTGCCAGCTTTGACTTGGCTATTCCTGTACTACGAATACCAGACTTGAGGTAAGAAGCGTACACGAGTCCACTACCAAGTCTCCAACCAATACACCACTATGGTTACTTCCTCGACTTCCCCACGAGGAAGCACACCATAGCACTCACGCTTATCTTGCGAGTTTTAGAAGTATCCATTCAAGTTGTCTAATAATCAAGCACAACTTTCCAAGTAGTCCATGACCGCGGACGCGGCTATTCGAATAGTTTTGTTAACCTTGCAAGGGTGTAAACTACACACACATGACCATCGGTTACCGCCAGGTCTCGCCACCATTCAAGAGGTGACAGCGAGGATGTTCACCACAACACTTCGCCCACAGCTCTGTTCTCGTCCAAGGAGTCGACTGTCTGAGTTCCAAACCTAACTGGAGTTCCGGCCGAGCTTCCAGCCAAGACTCAAACCATGTAGGCACGACTGACAAGCCCACCTCGACGGATGGTTCTCCGCTTGACAAGCCATGTCCCACAAGCCCTACCATGAATGCCAAATTTCATTTCATTTATCTTTCTATGCATATGCCGAATGGAAATCCCGAACTAGTTGTGACTCCTGGACTTGGATCGGGGTGAGTTACTAGGTCGAGAGGGGTCAGTGAGCCCAATGTGTGGTTGTACTATTTATCTCGGATTACCATACAAGAACTCGGGCTTAAGGCGGTGTTCAACGAGACAACCCACTGTGTACTCCTAAACAGCCTCTCATCGTTCACCTTGTATTAGGGTAGATTCACCAACACAGTTTCACTTTCATCAACACCATGTTCACCATCATCCCGACTCACATCAAAAGCAACCTCATTGTACCACTAAGCATGCAATAAGCAATAACAGTTGCAGGGGCCACATGATATCAATCAACTCCTATTGTCAGCTAGGATTGTGGGTTGCTTACTACTGTGACAAGATGATAGGTCATGCATCGGATATGGGTTCAACTATGCGGTAGAATCAATACAAGGTGATCTCCTAAACATGCATAAGTGAGACTAAGAGGGAATTGGGATTTTATAGACATGATCAATGGGGTTTGCTTGCCTTGCTGACGATACACGGGTCTTACGAACTTCTTCTCCTTCGGGGGTGATCGCCGTCTCGGAAAAGCTGGTAGCGGAAACAATCATCAACAAAGGGGGGCAACTTCGGAAGTAAATGCACAAGCACATGATAAAGTTGTTCATGATGTATATGGTACTGGTTTGTTAACAGTTCAATTTAATTGAAGTGTATTGCAAAGGATTTGTAAACTCAAACTCCAAATTCAAATTAAAATTAAGCCATATGCATGTTTGCTACTGTTCACCCATTTTAAAATGGTCAAACATGAAAAAACTTAAATATTCATAATCCTTGCGTTTTTCTGATAATTTTTCATATATTATATGTTTAATTTGGAGTTAATATGAATTTTCTATGATTTTCCAAAGTTTAACCAATTTCCTGTATTTTTCTCTGATTTCTCTAATTCTTTTAATTTTTTTTTCTGTTTATTGCGTCATGGTGACGTGGGGGTGATGTCACAGGGGGGCTGACAACAGGGGCCCACCTGTAAGCCTCAGTGGGGGTTAACCCCTCTGTTTAAATATAAACAGGGGGTTATTAGGGACAGGGCCCCACCTGTCAGTGAGTGATTAGGGGGGGATTAAGCCCCTAATCTCTCTGACGTGTGGGCCTCGCCAGAATCTGGCTGGCGGCGACCTCTGTAGGCGGCAGCGCCCACTGGAGAGAGGCCCTCCGGCGTCGGCTTAGCACAGGAGAGGCGCCAAACTGCCTCCCGTGCTCGTGCGCATCACCGGGATGCCAAGGGCAGGCACGGGGGGGGGGGGGGGGGGGGCGAGAGCACGCCGTTTGAGCAACGGGGGCGCGGCGGCCGCCCACTGCTCCGGTGGAGCTTGGCGTAGGAGACGCGGGGAGGAAAGGGAAATAGATGGGGAGCATCGCCGGCTCACCAGGAAGGCGGAAGGGGACTCGATGGCGTCGGAGACGCTGCGTGACGGTGGTAATTCGTCGCCGAAGGGCTTCGGCCGCGGCCGAAGTTTTCGACGCCGGCGTCGCCCACAAACCTCTTAGGCTCGAATTGAGCGCTCGAGGCGACGAGGGCATAGACGAGGAGCGTCTTGGACACCTGGGTGCGTCGTGGGAAGGCCGGTGGCCGCGGGGGGCTTCGACGATGAACTCGCCGTGCTTCGGTTCTTCGTGGGGGTCGCCGGAGACGATGGGGAGGAGGGTCCAAGCGAGGGGGAAAAAGAAGGGGAGGTGCCCAGGGCCGCCACGGCGCCGCTAAAGAGGCAGGAGGCAGCCAGGCAGGTGCCTGGCGCCCATGCCGTGGCCGCTGGCGAGCAGCCTGCCTGCCTGGCCAGGTGTTGAAGACGCATGTACCCCTGGCGGGCTGGGCTGGCTAGCTGGGCCAGGTAAGTGGCGTTTGGCCCTTTTCTTTTTCTAATTTTCTTTCTGTTTTGTTTTTCTATCATTTGTTTGTTCTGATAAATAAATACCAAAACATTTTATTAAAATCCCCAAACTTTAATTTGGACTTATGTGACATATAACTAGCCACTCCCAAGTTTTGGAGATTTTTGAAATTCAATTATTTTGAATTTCAAATCAAATAGGGTATTTAATTAATTTCCAAGCCCTATTTGGAATATTTGAAAAATCTTGGTGCATGCAGTGGGACCCACTTCACTTTATATGTGATCATGCATATTTATAAGACTTTTCAAAAATACCAGAGGAATTTTTGGAAGAAATTTTTGTCTGGCCATTTAATTAAATTCTTTAGGGCTTTTCTTTTCCCCATTTTTGAATTTCTTTTGAAAATTTTCACATGATGCAAAGAGCACTTGAACCCTAGCACATACCTAAACTTGGGTTGTGACAACTTGCCCCCACTCAAAAGAATCTCGTCCCGAGATTCAGAAGTCGTCGGGAGGAAGGTGGGGTACTCGGCACGGAGGCGGTCTTCTCTTTCCCATGTTGCTTCTTTCTCGGAGTGATGTGACCATTGCACTTTCAGAAACCTGATCTTCTGAGGAGGAGTGACACTCTCTGCTGAATCAAGAATACGAACAGAGTACTCTCGATAAGAAAGGTCATCTTGGAGATCAAGCGTTTCATGGTCGACTTCGCGGATGGGGTCCTTGAAACAACGCCTGAGTTGTGACACATGGAATACATCATGTACTCGGGAAAGGTGCGGGGGTAGTTCAAGTTGGTAGGCAACTTCTCCACGTTGAGCTAGAATGTGGAAAGGTCCGATGTAACGTGGGGCCAACTTGCCTTTGATACCGAAGTGTTGGGTTCCCTTCAGAGGAGTAACCATAAGGTAAGCCTTCTCATCCAGATTGTAGCTTTGTTGCCTATGATGACAATCATAGTAGCTTTTCTGACGAGACTGAGCGGATTTCAAACAATCACGAACAATGCGAACTTGCTCTTCTGCTTCCTTGATCATATCCGGTCCAAAGAATTGTCTTTCACCAGTTTCTGACCAGTTCAAGGGTGTTCGACATCGACGTCCATAGAGGAGTTCAAAAGGAGCCATGTTCAGACTAGATTGGAAACTATTGTTATAAGCAAATTAGGCAAATGAAAGATATAACACAAGCTTTGAGCATGTCTTCCAAGATTTGATTAACCCTTTCAACTTGACCGCTAGACTGAGGATGGAAAGCTGTACTAAAGGATAGATGAGTTCCCATAGGATTCTGATTTTGAATTTCCTTTTGATGGTAGCTTCACCAAGTCCACCACATGTGCTGGAACTTTAGTGTAGACAATTAAAAAGGACTCCTTCCCGTGGATCTATGATTTGAATTATTGTAGGAGAACTCTGCAAGTGATAAAGCCAAATCCCATTGTCTATTTCTTTCTCCACAAATGCAACGGATCAGATTACCCAAAAACTTATTCAACACTTCCGTTTGGCCATCTGTTTGTGGATGAGCAGTGCTAGAATTTTTTAATTCAGTGTTGAATTGTTTCCACAAGGTGAGCCAAAATGCAGCAAGAAACTTGCTATCACGGTCAAATACGATGGACCTTGTAACACCATGAAGACTGACCACTTCCCGAAAGAATAGGTTTGCCACATGATGAGCATCTGTTGTCTTGCGGCAAGGGATGAAATGAGCCATTTTAGAGAATCTATCCACGACCACAAACACAACATCACTCTCTCGTCTTGTTCTTGGCAAGCCTAAAACAAAGTCCATAGAGATGTCCTCCCATGGAGCAACAAGAACAGGCAAAGGCATGTATAACCCTGTGTTCTGGACTTGGCCTTTGCAGGTTTGACATATGGGGCGCCGCTGAATTTTTTTTCCAACATCTCTCGTTAGTTGTGGCCAAAAGTAACGAGCTTCCAGGTTAGCGATAGTCTTGTTCCGTCCAACATGGACACTAAGATCACCAAAAGTAACGAGCTTCCAGGTTAGCGATAGTCTTGTCCCGTCCAACATGTCCGGGGTTAGCGTATGTAATTCCAGTCACGATGCAATCACATGGAGAGCCGAGAACCGTACCCACTTGTCTAAGCAGACAAGGCCAAGCACAGAACATTCTCGGTAAGCATCGAATGTGAGGGGCATCCCATTCAGGCCGGATGATCATCTGAGATGGGTCCTCATCGTCCGCTCACAAGTCTAGATGCTTATGGGTGGTGAATCCCATACTCATAGACAAGTCGCCTCAACCATGTTGTCGATTGAATCCTAACTCTTACATAGACTTACTCCAGCCCGATCACTTAGTCGGGGTCTAGGGCGGGCTCGATCATACAACAAAGTGTGCACGTGACAGAGTCACGAGCAATCGCATCGCGATGCCCGAAGCTGCGCACATCTAAGGGCCACTTGGTGTATAAAAGACCGCCAGCCAGATCACAACTAAGGTCTCGAAAACCTATACTAAGACATGCATGTTATAAACATACACGCAGCACACATGCCTAGTATGAACAGCAGGTATCATCACATAACTCTACAAAGTGTATCTTTATTGACTTACACATAGAGCATACAAAGATCACATGTATGTGATCAACATTACATCATACAACGGAAGCAAATTAGGTCTGAGTACAGACAAGTTTAACAAATGGCTTAGAGAAGCCTTGTAAACAAACATGCCTTTCCACGAGGGACCAGACTGCTGTCTGGGACTATGCTAACTTAGTCAACGTCGAGCTTCACGAAGGTGACTCCATCGGGGTTCGGGTTCTCATCTAAAACATAGAATAAGCAAACGTGAGTACAAAGTCGTACTCAGCAAGACTTACATCAGATCTATACTACTCTTGCTCAAGTATCAAGGTAGAGGGAGGTGGGGTTTCATCATGCAGAAGTGCCAGCTTTGACTTGGCTAATCCTGAACTACGAATACCAGACTTGAGGTAAGAAGCGTACACGAGTCCACTACATCTCCAACCAATTACACCACTATGGTGCCTTCCTCGACTTCCCCACGAGAAAGCACGCCATAGCACTCACGGTTATCTTGCGAGTTTTAGAAGTATCCATTCAAGTTGTCTAATAATCAGGTACAGGTTCCAAGTAGTCCTCAACCGCGGACGCGGCTATTCGAATAGTTTTCTTAACCTTGCAAGGGTGTAAGCTACACACACATGACCATCGGTTACCGCCAGGTCTCGCCACCGTTCAAGAGGTGACAACGAGGATGTTCACCATGACACTTCGCTCACAACCGGTCTATTCCAGGAGTCGACTATCTGAGTTTGCCTCCGCTCGAGAGCCCGGCCGGATCAACGAAACGGACTCAAACAATGTAAGTGACCGAGACGCCACCTCCGGCAGATGGTTTTCCTGCCTCACAGGTGCACCCAGATATCTATATGATGCAACCAGTTCCTTTGTTCTTTTTCTATGCATATGTCAAATGGAAAGCCCGAACTAATGTGACTCCTGGACGTCGACACGGATCAAGGTACTAGGCCGAAAGGTGTCAGTGAGCCCAATGTGTGGTTGTACTCTTTGTCTTGGATTACCATACAAGAACTCGGTGCTTAAGGCGGTGTTCAACGAGACAACCCACTGTGTACTCCTACACAACCTCTCATCGTTCACCTTGTATTAGGGTGGATTCACCAACACAGTTTCACTTTAATCAACACCATGTTCACTATCATCCCGACTCACATCAAAAGCAACCTCACTGTAACACTAAGCATGCCATAAGCTGTAACAGTTGCAAGGGCCAAATGATATCAAACTACTCCTATGTCAGCTAGGATTGTGGTTTGCTTACTACTGTGACAAGATGATAGGTCATGCAAAGGATATGGGTTCAACTATGCGGTATAATTGATACAAGGTGATCTCCTAAACATGCATAAGCAAGACTGAGAGGGAATTGGGATTTTATAGACATGATCAATGGGGTTTGCTTGCCTTGCTGACGATACACGGGTCTTAACGGTGGTCTTCTCCTTTTGGGGTGATCACCGTCTCGGAGGCACTGTTACCGGCACAATCATCAACAAAGGGGGGCGACAATGTAATAGAATGCACACGCACATGTTTAGGTTGTCACATGATGTGAAAGGTATTGATGTGACCTAGGTTCAAATTGTCACATTTTAATTGAAGTTGATTTGAAAATTAATTCAAATTCAAACTCCAAATGTTATTCAAATTAGGTTATCTTGCATTTGCTAATGTTTGGTTATTGAAAACAATGTGATCATGTGTTTGATATTCTTCTGATGTACAAGTGATCTAGGTTGCATTGCAAAGGTTCAAGTTGAATTAACATTTGAATTAAATTTGAAATAATTCCAATTAAGCCAAATAGAAAAAGCTACTGGTCCCATTTTAAAATCAACTCAAACATGGTTGAAAATTGAATATTTGGATAGAGAATTTTCTGCTGATCATTTTTCATATATTATTTGTCCAATTTGGAGTTAATATGAATTTTCTATGATTTATTGAAGTTTTGGCTAATTTCTGGATTTTTATGATTTCTTTTATTCTTTTAATTCTTTTCTAAATACTACATCAGCCCCACGTCATCATGACGTCAGGGGGGGCTGACCTGTGGGTCCACCCTGTAAGCCTCACAGGGTTAATCCCCTGTTTAATTAGAACAGAGGGGGGTTAGTGGCCTCTGGCCCACATGTCAGTGAGAGGGGAGGAGGGATTAGTGAGAGGGTTAGGGCCCTAATGGCCTGCTCGTCGCCGACGACGTTTGGGGATGGCGGCTGACGAGGGGGTGACCCCACGACTCCTACTAATGGGCCTACCCGGTGTCATTGAAGGCCCACGAAGCTACCGCCAGATTCACCTTGGCCCGCTAGATGGCACCGACATTGGGAGTCCTCGAATGACACGGAAGGTGCAGGGACTTGCCGTACAAGCTAGGGTTAGGTTTCCTGTAATTGTAGATTGATTCCCCGAGACCTGGTGTACTATAGAAAGGCCAGGAGGGGCAACACATAAAAGGGGAGACATCGCCTGTAACCCTAGCCTAGAGCGCACCTGCCTTGGCATCCCTTGTAACTTCTCCACAATCAATATATCGAGTAGGAAGTGTATCCTATTGTTTGCCGACGAGCTTATCGTCCAACCTGTGTCTTCTCCAACTAGCCCAGGGTCCCTAACCATGGGACTTGCCGGGGCCGATCCTCGACAATTGGCGCCGACCGTGGGGACTACACAGGTTGGGAACGCGATCTCGGCGGTCTCACTATCGTCAACGCTCGCCAGCTCGAAGATTCAGGCGAGATCCAATCTGTTCGAGTCCCTAGGGTTCACGGCCCACCTCCCGGCCCTGAAGCCAGTCTTCACGGATCTACAGTCCGGCGTCGATCTGATCTTCGGAGAATACTGGATCTACATCAACCACTGGGGAAGTCTCCGCCTAACCGACGACGTTCAAGCACCTACAGCAGCAGCCGAGGCGGACGTCACCTGCACGGCCAACACACCGACCAATAGCAGCCGAGCACTCGGCACCGAGCATCATTGCACTCGCCGTCCCTCGGACAGGCCCCTAGCATTGAGAAGCACCGACGCGCAAGCCAGCAGAGGAGCAACCGGAACACCCTCGCAAGTGTTCATGGCAGAAGTCGACGCACCACCACCAGGAATCAACGGGCAAGTTGAAAACCCGAGTGCTCCGCGGGACATGCAGAATACCAGCGGAGCAGCAGGACCCGCCAAGGAAGCCCGGATGGTCGTGCAACTGGGCGATCCAGGAAGCATACCAACGAAAGTCCCAGCGGGACAGGCACCTGGCAACCAAGCAAGTAACCCGCAGCCAAGGCAGCTGCTCGGCCCGAGCGCCCAGCCACCAGGAGGCAGACAACAGGCCACAGCCGCCAAGAAAGCCGCACCACCAAAAGAGAAAATCATCTTACCCAAGGAAACCATAGCGATGGTACAGGAAGCAGTCAAATTCGGAAGGACGCTGCCAAGAAACGCCACAAGAGACGAACTAAGAGCGTACACTAAATTAGCGGGAGAACAGACGCAACGATGGCGCCAGGCCATGGAAGCGCATGAAAGAGAAGAACTCGAGAGGAAAAGCAGTCGCCGGCAACCTGCCGGAAGCAGTCGCCGCTCCCCTACCCGCGACAGATCAAAAGTCAACAACCTACGAAAATCGGAAAGGGAGAGAGTGATCCGCAGGCTCGACGACGACTTCAAACTAGAAGAGGATGACGGCGACGAGGAGCCCCTCACACCAGCGGAGGCACTCATAAGCGCCCAGGACTACCTATCTCATGCCCGGACAAGCTCTAAAGGGAAATTAGACCGCTACACCTCGATCGCGCTACAAATAATGAAGGACGCCATCGACAACTCAGCACCCAAAAACCCCAGCACCAGGCGGCAGGCCCGCGAGCGGACACCAGACAGGGAACCTAGCAACCCTGACGACGACGACAACGACGACAATAACGACGACGACGACAGGCGCGGGAACCCAAATAGGGGCAGAAGGCGCGACGACGGCGATGACAGCCGCGCTCACCGCAGCACTCGGTGAGACGCACGTGACGACATCACCCAGAGAAGATTCAACCGCGGCAGGTGGGAACGCGCGGCGCGCAAAGAATACTCCGACGAGGAAGCTTCCGAAGAAGAAGCCGAGCCATGCGGAGCACTATGCTTCACCCGAACCGTACGCGAGACACGCATGCCAAACGGATTCAAGCTCAACTCGACGACACTAAAGTACAACGGAATTGAAGAACCGGAGGCATGGCTTGAAGACTACTTAACTGCGGTCAAATTCCAGCGTGGAACCAACATCACAGCAATGCAGTACATACAGTTGATGCTCAAGGGCTCCGCGCGGCACTGGCTCAAAAACCTACGGCGCGGGTCCATCAGCTCCTGGAGACAGTTCCGCGCCGCTTTCATCGAGAATTTCAAGTCAACCTAAAAACGGCCGGCATCACTCGAGGAGCTGCGAGCGTGCAAGCAAGGAACAAGGGAGACCCTGAGGGCGTACATCCAGCGGTGTACGATCCTCAAAAACTCCGCAGAAGACATATCAGACGAGAGCGCAATCGACGCTTTCAGAAGAGGCCTACAGCGCATTGAGTTCAAGGAGCAGCTGGGGCAAATGAAAGTCCGCACACTCGCAAAACTACTGGAACTAGCCAACAGCTGGGCAGACGGCGAAGATTCCGTCCGTAACGAAACTGAAACCTTCGTAGCACGATCAGAGCACGAATACGACTACAACGGAGACAGAGGAGGCGACAGAAGGAGGAAACGGCCAAGGCGACAATTCTACGACGACCGAGGACCCGACATGGTTGCTGCCGGCTTCCCAAACGACCGAAACGGGCGGCGACGCGACGACAATAGACAGCCAAACAGAGAGAACCAGGAAGACGAGCCTCAATCGCAGAAACGCGAATGGTGGCCAAAGCAACCGCGGGACGACACACGAGCGCCTAGAACGGCAAAGAAGCAGCTCGACAGCCCATGCACCATACATGGATTCAGAAACGAGCAAGGAGAAATAAGATCATCCCACACCCTCAGGAACTGCAGAAGCTTCAACGAGCTAGCAGAAGAGAAGAACCGCCCCGTGGCCCCTGCAGGGCAACCTCTCGCAAGCATAGCAATCGGGCCAGTCGCCCACAACGCGCCACCAGCCCCTCCGTTGCCGACGAGGCAGGTGGCCTCCATCCAAGAGAGACAAAGGACACCGGATGAAGACTAGTACCCAGAAGCTCACGGAAGAATTTATATGATACAAGAAGGAAGGCCCTCCAACCGCCAGCAGAAGCAAGTAACTAGACAAGTCTTCCTGGCGACATCCGCACACCCAGCGGTCCCAGAATACCTGCGCGGGTCGGAAACAGAGATAACCTTTTCCCGAGACGACCACCCACCAGTTGTCCCCCGACCAGGACACGCAGCACTAGTACTGGAGGCGCGGATCGGGAACTACGACATGTCCCGCGTGTTCATGGAAGGCGGCAGCGGAATCAACATTATATTCACCCGAACGCTCGACGACATGTTGATCCAAAGCAACGCCCTGAAGCCCTCAGGGACGACTTTCCACGGGATCGTACCAGGCAAAGAAGTTTATCCCATGGGAAGAATAATCCTGGAAGTGGTCTTCGGGTGCGCGACCAACTTTCGCAAAGAGATATTGGACTTCGAGGTGGTCGACTGGAAGTCGCAATACCACGCAATCCTCGGGCGACCAGCCTTCGCCCGCTTCATGGCTGTACCTCATTACGCCTACCTCAAGCTGAAAATGCCAGGGCCACATGGTGTCATTACAATCAACGGAAGCTTTGTCCGATCCGACAGATGCGACAAGGAATTCCACAAGTTAGCAGAAGCCTTCATAACCCATCAAAACGATGGCACCACAGGAGACACAGAAGAAAATCTCCCGTAGACGATGAACCAGCAGATGGACACAAGCGCCAGGCAATAAAGCTACCGGCCATCAAGGCCACTTACAGCAGATAAAAGGTATCCGTCCTCAACGGAACCTCCCTCCTTTTATTTTTTCCAGACTTACTGTATGAGACAATAGGGAAAAGCGTGATTCAAGTATCCCCCACCAAAAACAAACTTTGGCACTCGGGGGCTCGCCGAAGCAGCCACCCCTCGAGTCGTCTCCCGTAATCGCGGCACAAAAAACAAACTTTGGCACTCGGGAGCTCGCCGAAGCAGCCACCCCTCGAGTCGTCTCCCGCAATCGCGGCACAAAAAACAAACTTTGGCACTCGGGGGCTCGCCGAAGCAGCCACCCCTCGAGTCGTCTCCCGCAATCGCGACACAAAAAACAAACTTTGGCACTCGGGGGCTCGCTGAAGCAGCCAGCCCTCGAGTCGTCTCCCGCAATCGCAGCACAAAAACAAACTCCGGCACTCGGGGGCTCGCCGAAGCAGCCACCCCTCGAGTCGTCTCCCGCAATCGCGGCACAAAAACAAACTCCGGCACTCGGGGCTCGCCGAAGCAGCCATCCCTCGAGTCGTCTCCCGCAATCGCGGCACAAAAACAAACTCCGGCACTCAGGGGCTCGACGGAGCAGCCACCCCTCGAGTCGTCTCCCGCAATAGCGGCACAAAAATAAACTCCGGCACTCGGGGGCTCGACGGAGCAGCCACCCCTCGAGTCGTCTCCCGCAATCGTAGCAGAAAAAAAAACTCCGGCACTCGGGGGCTCGCCGAAGCAGCCACCCCTCAAGTCGTCTCCCGCAATCGCGGCACGAAAATAAACTCCGGCACTCGGGGGCTCGCCGAAGCAGCCACCCCGGGAGTAACAGTCCCTCCCCAAGCCATCTTCCACAGAGCACATTCAAGCAAGGGGGGAAGACAAAAACAAGACAACTAATCTGATGGCTCCTGCTTGGCCATAATATGAGCGCCTAAACTACGGTCGCTCTCTTCAACGACGCGCGCTACAACATGACCTGCATGTTCGCCAACGGCTGCACAATGACCGTCCATCGACTGAGCCCTACAACCCAGAGGACCCCGTACAACCTCTCCGAGATCTACACCAGGCCAGTGACTATGGACCAAACCTAAAGCAACCCGAGCCCCTGCTCGAATCAAGTGGTCCATCACGCGACGCAGCTCGGCAGGTTGGGTAAATAAGCGGCAAAGCGTCTCAAGCCTGGAAGGGACAACTGCCAACGGATAAAACTGGGCATGAATGCCACCCAGCACCCGCTGGCAGTACCTCAACGCCAACGGAACCCGCTCGACGGGAAGACGCAGCAAAGCAAAAGACCGAGCACGGGCCCCATCCGCCCAAAAGGGGTTCCTGGCTCGCACAACAGGATCTTCCAAGCGCGACATCTCAGAATGCACGGCCGCCTCTTCATCTCGGGACCTCCCCGCCAGGACTTCGCCAAAAAAACAGCAACTACAGTCAAGACTAAAGCACTGGCAACCCACGAAGCAAGATCGTCAATCATAGCCTCGGCACGCTCTCATCGAGACCGATGGACAGCCACAGAAGCCTTCAGCTGCACAATCTCCCGCTCGGCATTCCTCAACCGCAAGCAAACAGACTCGTAGGCACCCTCGCGAGCGTCATCCTTCAATGAATTCCAAGGACGAAGAACACCCGGAGCGGCCTACCGCAAAAAAAAGCACAAGCATCAAACACCAGAAGGGACAAGCTAAGCAAAGTCAAGATAGATAAAGACAACCGACAAGCAACAGTCACAGCAGAGTCGTGCGTTACAGATGAAGTCTCAACAAAAATACTACCGCCCCCTCCCTCGCCCACAGTAGGATTAATCTGGGCGTCCACAGCCTTTTGCAGCAGAAGAGCAAGCTGATCAGCACGCCCAAGCAGCTCCGGCCAGTAGCCCGGGATGGTCTCAACCAAGGATTCGTCAATAGAAATCCCGTGCCCCATAAGGACAGCAAGAGCCGTAGAAGAGCCACTCACCAAGCTGTCAGCAACCAACTCCCCCACGCGTTTCCCCTCCGGACCAAACGCAGCCACGAGAGCATCCAGGCCCTCAGGCACCTTCGAAGCATCCGGCATCAGGTGCTCATGAACACGGCTAAGAAGATCAGAGGCACGACCACAAACACCCTCGACAGCAGCAACAACACTCGCAAGAGAATCCGCAGCCCCCTTCAGAACGCCAGACCCCGAGGCAGCAACTTCGACCGGCTCCAAACCTGCAGTAGCTGCCAACAAGAAATGGAACGTCAACAAAAAGGAGACAAATGTAACAGAAGGAAAAGTACAGGATCCACACTTACAAGTAAGTCGGTCCGCCAGCACTTGAAGGTGTTTCCCCTCCGCCAACTCCATCTGCTTGTATGCCCCCTCAGCTTGACGAAGGCGAACGAGCTCCTCATGTTGCTCGTGCAGCTCCACCTCTTTTGAAGACAAAGCTTCCTGCAAGTGGGAAGCAGTTCGAGAAACCTTGTCGGCCCGCTTCTCGGCCGCCCCGCGACGACCTGACGTGCATCCAACCACAAGGAAAAAGTCAGCGCAATAAAACGTGGAAAAGCTCCACTCCCAACAGCCTAAGAGGAAGACGCACCATCCATGGTAGTTAACGCATCCTGGGCAGAATCATGAGGCCTTTGCCACCGTTCAGCATCAATGATCAGGCGCTCACAGTGTTGGAAGACAGGCTGTAAACAAACGTCAAAACGCAGTAAGGAAAATGAGACTGTAAGCAACCGCACGCGCTTGCTCACAGCCTCGGGGGCTACTCCCATCGGGAGCACTGCCGTGCTCCCAATGAAAAAAGAAAACAAAATAGAATCCTACCATAGCAGAAAAACGGTCAAAGGCACGAATTTTATCTTCAGCTGCAAGATCGAAGCGACCAAAGAAAGGAGGACCCAGCTCGGCAGGTTTAACGTCAGAAGCCCCACCAACAGGCGCACCCGAAGAAGGTGCGACAAGGACGGCACCCGCCTCCGCGGTAGTCGCCGGAGGGGAGGACCGACAAACAGGAGTAGCAGGGACATCATGACAATGAACAGCTGCCGAGTCTGTCGACTTTAGATCCACGGTGGCCGCACTGCTACTCGAAGCAGCCGGAAGAGTCGCAACACTACAAACCAGCCATCAGATACAGGAGCAAGAAGCAAACAATGTACAAAACCAAGGAAAACACTTACCCACTCTGCGCAGGGCGAGCGCGCCACAGTCGGTTTCTCTTTGGAGCTGCAGGCGCAGAAGGCAGATCAGCAGCTGGAGCTACGGGAGCAGCAGTGTCACGATCCCCAAAACTCTCGGGGCAGGACCGCTTCACACGAAAAGGGCCTGAATCCTCGCTGTCCCCAGATTCAACGATCATGGGCCCCATCCCGGCGGACCGAGCAACGCCTTCGGCAGCAGAGGCATTAGGTTCCTCGAGGATATCAGCATCCTCTGGCTGAGGAGGATTACGCAGCACAGGGTCATGTCCCTACAGCACGCAATAAAAACAACAGTTAGCAGATAAGCAACCGCACAAACACAGGCAAGGCAACGCGGTCACAAACCTGAAAAGGAGGGTTTTCAGCAGAGTATGGGCGCGCAAGCCGCATCTCAGAATCACTCGAGTACTTGGTCACCCATTGGAGTCGGGTGAGAAGCTCACCAGACTCGAAATCTTCAGGCGAGCACCTGGTCGGGTCAGCAGGACCCAGATACTGCCACATAGGAGAGGCACGATGTTGCAGCGGCTGAACTCTTCTCCCCACGAAAGCAGAGATAAGCTCCCCACCAGACAATTCATCCTTCAGCAAAGAAATCCTATCTAGATAGGGAGTCAGGTCAGTTGATTCCGCAGCAGTCAGCGAATGAGACCAAGACGCGTGCCTCACTACTCGAGCGGCTGGATTAAAAGGAGCAAGGCCAAAACGCTGGCCGGTCACGCAGCGGTCTTTCAGATAAAACCAGCCCCGCCGCCACCCGCTAACCGAGTCGATCTTCTCCAGATCAAAATATGAGTCTTTATCCCTAATAGAGATGCTCATCCAACCCACAGCATACTCGGAGTTGGTCCTCTTCACACTAAAGAGACGCCTCCAGAGCCCCCAATGCGGGTAAATACCCAGGAACGCCTCGCACAAAGTGAGAAAACAGGCAATGTGCAAAACCCCGTTCGGGGTCAAATCGTGCAACTGGATGCGATAGGAGTACAACAAGCCCCACACAAATGGATGCAGCGGAAGAGCAAACCCACGGGGGAAGTAAGATTGGAAGCATACCCGCTCATCTGACGCAGGAGCAGGGATCGGCTCATCCCTCGGCAAATGCGCCTCACCCTCGACCACTACGCCATCGGCAACCAGACGTGTCAGATCTGAAGCATCAAAGGTCGATGGTTCCCAACCGCCAGACATCTTGATTGGTTCCGCAGCAGCACGAGAACGTTTGGTCATAGAGGTCGAGGAGGAATCAAAGCAGAGGAAGAGGAAGAACTCGAGAACTGGAGAAGGCAAGAAGAAGACGGGGAAAGCAACGGCTGGGTAAAAACCTAAGTTTACCCAGCCGCAAACCTATTTAACCCCGGAGCCTAGCACAGAGGATCACCGTTAACCCTGCTACCTAGTAAACGTGGCACGATCCCACGAGGGGAAAATGCATGGAAAGCTCAACCGGCGCAGTAACAACACCGCGCACGACGCACGAAAAAGAGGGCCATAATCGCACAAATGCGAAAATTTCGGCGGGACCACACCAGGTCGTTTCCTACGGCAAGGTACAGTGGTCAAAAACTGCAGAAGACCACGCTAACGTCTTGTCACAGGCAAAGCGTATAAGGTACGCTACCGACGCCTAAAGATTTTATCAGATCTTTTTCCAAGAAAGCAAAAAAAATCTCACTCCCATCGGGAGGAGCCCATCTCGAGAGTCACCAGGAGCTCACTCATCTGAAGATCAACAAGGTGCTCGAGTGATCACTCGCACGCACTAGAGTTACAGGTGCTCCCTCACCTATGGACCCACAAGGTGCTCGAGTGACCACTCGCACCCTTGAGAGTCTCGGGTGCTCCCTCACCTCTGAAAGAAACTCAAACAGCTTTTGAGTAATTACTCGTAGAAGGATTCCTCGCCTAAAGCACTCGAAACAAGCTCCGCGAGTGAGATGAGTGAACAGCTCGCTTGATGATTTGTTCCAAGTGGGTGAAATGCTATAAGGCTCCGCGCCTCAAAAACACACCTATTCCTGGAACCACGACACACTGTGCCCAGATGCCACGCAAGATTAGCATGTAGGTAAGACCCCGCTGTGAAGTTCGGCCGGGCTGGGACTTGCCGAAGAGCGATTTCACTCCCAACCTTTCCATGCGCTGCGCATGAAGTATAAAGCCGGGCGGACGCGCCTTAGGCTACGCAACCAGCTGGCGGAAAATGAACACTGTAAGACCTGAAGCGGCCGGACTTTTGCTATGCTCCAGTATCCCAAGCTCATGTCGAGGGACATGGGTTTGATTGGGCGATCGTGGTATTTGCCACTAGCGCAATTCACCAAGGCTCGATCCGTCGACTCCTTGGGCCCTTTCTGCTTAACATCCCTCGAAACAGGTTTTGTCGTGGCCACCATGGTGCCAGCGACCGCGGATGCACCGCGCATACAAGCCACGGACGTATGAAGACGAACTCGAGTCCCTGCGCGACTCTTCGAGTCCCCCAGGCACTCGGGGGCTAGTGACGAGGGGGTGACCCCACGACTCCTACTAATGGGCCTACCAGGTGTCATTGAAGGCCCACGAAGCTACCGCCGGATTCACCTTGGCCCGCTAGATGGCACCGACATTGGGAGTCCTCGACTGACAAGGAAGGTGCAGGGACTTGCCGTACAAGCTAGGGTTAGGTTTCCTGTAAGTGTAGATTGATTCCCCGAGACCTGGTCTACTATATAAAGGCTAGGAGGGGCAACGCATAAAAGGGGAGACATCGCCTGTAACCCTAGCCTAGAGCGCATCTGCCTTGGCATCCCCTGTAACTTCCTCACAATCAATATATCGAGCAGGAAGTGTATCCTCCTGTTTGCCGACGAGCTTATCGTCCAACCTGTGTCTTCTCCAACTAGCCCAGGGTCCCTAACCATGGGACTTGCCGGGGCCGATCCTCGACAGCGGCGTGTCGCCGGAATTGCGCTCGAGGGCTCGGGAGGACACGGCGCTAGCACGGGGGTGTTCCTCATGCTCGCCCGCATCCATTGGTGCAGGCCAGGGAACCCGAGGAGGCTCGAGGCCACGGCAGCGACGAGACCTACGGCGGCCGGAGCATACTCCTCGGCGAACTAGCGATTGGGGCAACAAGGGGGAGCACGGGAGGGCGTAGAAGAACGGAGAGCTCACCCAGACTGCGCTGATCCCGTCGGGGAGGCCGGAGAGGCGATGATGGCGAGGCAATTGCTCGCCGGAGCTTGCTGTGGCCGCGGAAAATCCTTGAAGCTGGCAGCGTCTCCGATGCAGTTCGAGCTTGGGTGAAGCTTCAGATCGACGAAGACCACCGCGGGGCGTCGTGTAGACACGGATTTGGCGCTCCAAGGGCACGGTGGCCACGCGAACGAAGAACTGTGGCGAGGACAGGCGCTCGGGAACTCGCGGATCTCGCTGGAGAGCAACGGGGAGGAAACAGCGGAGGGGGGAAAAGGATGCGGGGGGTCTGGGGCGTACTCGTGGCGCGCTTAGAGGCCAGGGGAGGCCTTGGAGCCTCCTCGGCGTCGCGCTGGCGCCGCAGGGTGCTCCCAGGCCGCCACCGAGCTGCTTCGGCGTCGGGGAGGTAGACGACAACGGGGGCTGGTGGGTTGGGCCGGGGTGGCCAGGGGGTGGGCTGGCTTTTGTTTTTCTTTTTCTCCGTGTTTTTGTTTCTGTTTTCCTTTTCTGTTATTTGTTTTGCCCCAAATAAAAATAGCAGAGCATTTTTAAAAATCATGAAAACTTTTATGTGGGCTTATAACATATATAGCTAGCCACTCATAAGTTTTGGTGACTTTTGAAAATCAAACAATTTGAATTTAAATTCAAATTGGAGTTTAATTTAATTTCCAAGCCCTATTTGGAATATTTGAAAAATCTTGGTGCATGCAGTGGGACCCACTTCACTTTATATGTGATCATGCATATTTATAAGACTTTTCAAAAATACCAGAGGGAGTTTTGGAAGCAACTTTTGTCTGGCCATTTAAAATAAATTTCCCAGGGCTTTTCTTTTCCCCAATTTTGATTTTTCTTTTGAATTTCTTCACATGATGCAAATGGATCAAACAACCCTAGCACTTACCCTAGTTGGGGTTCTGACAACTCGCCCCCACTCAAAAGAATCTCGTCCCGAGATTCAGAAGTCGTCGGGAGGAAGGAGCGGTACTCGGCACGGAGGCGGTCTTCTCTTTCCCATGTAGCTTCTTTCTCGGAGTGATGTGACCATTGCACTTTGAGGAACTTGATCTTCTGACGACAAGTGACACGCTCAGCTGAATCAAGAATACGAACAGGGTACTCTCGATAAGAAAGGTCATCTTGGAGATCAAGCGTTTCATGGTCGACTTCGCGGATGGGGTCCTTGAAGCAACGCCTGAGTTGTGACACATGGAATACATCATGTACTCGGGAAATGTGAGGGGGTAGTTCAAGTTGGTAGGCAACTTCTCCACGTTTAGCTAGAATGCGGAAAGGTCCGATGTAACGTGGGGTCAACTTGCCTTTGATACCGAATCTTTGGGTTCCCTTAAGAGGAGTAACCCGAAGGTAAGCCTTCTCATCCAGATTGTAGCTTTCCTCTCTATGATGACGATCATAGTAGCTTTTCTGACGAGATTGAGCGGCTTTCAATCGATCACGACCAATGCGAACTTGCTCTTCTGATTCCTTGATCATATCCGGTCCAAAGAGTTGTCTCTCACCGGTTTCTGACTAGTTAAGGGGTATTCGACATCGCCGTCCATAGAGGAGTTCAAAAGGAGCCATGTTTAGACTAGTTGATAGCTATTATTATAAGCAAATTCGGCGAATGGAAGAGATTTCTCCCAATTCTTCCTGAATGAGATAACACAAGCTCTGAGCATGTCTTCCAAGATTTGATTTACCCTTTCAACTTGACCGCTAGACTGAGGATGGAAAGCAGTACTAAAGGATAGATGAGTTCCCATAGCATTCTGAAAGCTTCCCCAGAATCTAGAGGTGAAAAGGCTACCACGATCAGAATTGATCACCAAAGGAACACCGTGAAGAGACGCAATTCTAGAGACGTACAAGTCTGCCAACTGACTAGCAGTTATAGACTCGCGAATGGGAAGGAAGTGAGCAACTTTGGAAAGTCTATCTATGACAACGAAGATGGCATCATTTCCTTTCTGGGTTTTTGGAAAGCCGGTGATGAAGTCCATACCGACTTTGTCCCATTTCCACTCGGGAATAGGCAAAGGTTGAAGTGTGCCAGCAGGTCTTTGGTGTTCGGCCTTAATGCGACGACAAACATCACATTCGGCAACATATCAAGCAATGTCTCTCTTCATCCTGGTCCACCAAAATCTCTGGCGTAGATCTCGGTACATTTTTGTGCTACCGGGATGAATTGAGAGGGGTGTATCATGGGCTTCTTTGAGTATGAGTTGCCTTAGATCCCTATTCTTAGGTACTACCAAACGATTTTCAAAGAATACCATTCCTTTACTATCTGTGGACAAACAGTTAGCAACTCCGCTAGCAATGTTCTCCTTGATCCGGCGTACACCTCGTGCACGTCTTTGGGCAACTATGATTTGATCCTCAAGGGTTGGTTTTGCCACCAAGTTGAAAAGAGATCCATGAGGAACAATCTCGAGATTATGCTTTCGAAATTCCTCATGAAGAAGTGGTTGATACTGTTGTAACATGAGGTTGTTACAATACGACTTACGACTTAGTGCATCAGCCATGACATTGGCTTTGCCTGGGGTGTAAGAAATTCCTAAGTCATAATCTTTTATCAACTCTATCCAGCGTCTTTGCCTGAGGTTAAGATCTGGCTGGGTGAATATGTATTTGAGACTTTGGTGATCGGAATATATCTCACAACGATTACCAAGGAGGTAATGTCGCCAAGTCTTCAGGGCATGAACTACGGCAGCGAGTTCAAGATCATGGGTAGGATAGTTCTCTTCATGTGGCCGCAACTGGCGTGAAGCATAAGCTACCACATGTCTATCTTGCATAAGTATGCATCCTAACCCTTGCCGTGAAGCATCACAATAGATCTCGAAATCCCTTTTGGTGTCTGGAGGTGCAAGTAAGGGTGCAGAAGTCAATCTTCTTTTTAGCTCTTGAAATCTGTCCTCGCACTTGGGGGTCCATTGGAATTTCTTATCTTTCTTGAGGAGTTCAGTAAGAGGCTTTGCAACTTTAGAAAAGTTCTCGACGAAGCGGCGGCAATAGCTTGCTAAGCCAAGAAAACTCCTAACTTGCTTAACCGATTCAGGTGGAGTCCAGTCAAGGACGGCCTGAACTCTCTCGGGATTGACTGCAACACCTTTCGCAGAAATCACGTGGCCTAAGTAGGTCACTTCTGGTAGCCAAAATTCACACTTGGAGAAATTGGCATAAAGGCGATGCTCTCTAAGTTTCATCAATACCAACCTAAGATGTTCTGCGTGCTCTTCTTCGTTCTTCGAGTAGATGAGAATGTCATCAAGATAAACTACAACAAATTTATCTAGGAACTCCATGAAGATCGAATTCATCAAGCGCGAGAATGACGGTGTACTCGTAAAGACCATATCGAGTAGTGAAAGTCGTTTTTTGAATGTCCTTGTTTCGTACTTTGATTTGATGATAACCTAATCTCAAATCCATTTTGGAGAAGACAGAGGATCCAGCAAGTTGATCATAAAGTCGTTTTTGGAATGTTCTTTATCGTCGCTAAATTTAGAGGACGATAGTCTACGCACATCCTTTCTGTTCCATCTTTCTTCGTTACGAACAGAACGGGGCAACCCCATGGTGATGAGCTAGGGCGGATGAAGCCTTTCGCCAACGAAGCATCAAGTTGGGTTTTTAGCTCAGCTAACTCATGTGGGGCCATTCTATAGGGACGTCTGGAAATTGGGGTTGTGCCTGCTATAAGATCCACTATGAATTCTACACACCTGTCGGGTGGCATTCCCGGCAGCTCTTCAGGAAAGACATCCGGGAAGTCGCGAACCACCAGAATATCTTCAAGTTCTGGAAGGGGAAGCACATTCAAAGTATGCATCTAGATTCTAGAACTGGGTGAGGTGTAGTCAATGGTCTGGCCTGAAGGATGGGTGAGTTTAACTGACTTGGCTTTACAATCAAGGAAATCATTCTGCCTTGATAACCAATCCATTCCTAGGATGACATCAATGTCCGAAGACTTGAGGGCTATAAGTGAATCAAGGAATACTAAACCCTCAATTGCAATTTGATTGCCATGGCTTACTCTATTAGTTTGCCATTTGGAACCAGGAGTTTGAATGATCATTGGAGAAAGCATTTCTTCAAAGGGGAACTCATGACGAAGTGCATAACTCTCCGACATGAATGAATGAGAAGCTCCTGGATCGAAAAGAACGGAGGCGGGGACATGATTGACTGGGAGTGTGCCAAGAATGACGTCAGAAGCAGCAGTGGTGTCCTCAACTGATATTTGGTTCACACAAACACTACTAGTGGATGAAGGCTTTGCTAGAAAGGCTTTGGTGGTTGATTTCTTTGGAGGCTTGGGTCGAGAATGACGTGGTGCTCAAGACCTGAGGGCATTGACGATAGTATTGGTCTGGAAGACCACACTTAAAGCATACCCTGTCTGAATTGCTAGGAGTGGGATTACTTGGCTGCACACCATCATTCCGGGGTGGAATAATGTGTTGGGGTGGATGGCATAAATTGGAGGTTGGTCTCTGCAGAAAGTTTCGAGGTATGGCTCTGGTTGGAATCCAAATTCGGCGTTTTTGAGGGGCTGAACTTGAAGAAGGAGCAAGCTCAAGAGCATGCTTGCGAGACTCTTCGAACACTTCATTGCCATGCTCAGCTCTGAAGGATCTGTTGACTAAATCCTCAAAGGTGGCAAATTCGATGAGGTTTAGATCATGACGAAGGATGGGGCTAAGTCCCTTACGGAACCTTGCCTGCTTTCTGGCATCGGTGGTGATCTCATCTTGGGCATAACGAGCAAGACGGTTGAACTCTCTCACATACTCATGGATGGACATCTCTCCTTGGTTCAGATTGCAAAACTCTTCCTTCTTGCGCTCCATCAAATCATCTAGAAGGTGGTACCCTCGAAAGGCAACACAGAACTCACGCCTAGTCACTAGGTGACCATCAGGCTGCATCGCAACATAGTTCTCCCACCATTCAGCAGCAGCACCTTCCAGAAATTATGCCGCGAATATAACTCGGTCATCGGGAGCGACATGTGCAGTGTCAAGCTTACGCTCGATGGAACGTAGCCAATCATCAGCTTCAAGGGGCTCAGAAGAACATTGAAATACCGGTGGCTTGAGGAGGATGAAGTCCTCAATGCTCACAACCACATTGCAATGACGTGAGGTATTCTGCTCGATGAGCTCTAGAAGGCGTGTTTGATCACGTCGATTCTTCTCAGCTTCCATCATGATTTTCGCCGCAGAAGGCGGTGATAGAGGTTCATCATCATTTCGATTCCGAACACGATCTCGATTCCGACGAACAGCACTACGAGTTCCACCTGACATCCTGTGTGATAAAAATCAACAATCAGAACAGGTTCTATGATGGAATCAAAGACAAGAGACATAACTAGGAGGAAAAGATTGTAATGCACAGGCAAAGATTCATAGAATCACGGGATAAATCGGGCAGCATAACGGCTACACCGGGATGGAAAATGAAACAACCTCGAAGAAATTGAACAGAACTTCTTCAAGGAACTCAACAGAACGATGAGTCTGGACGACCACAACTGTCCTACGGCTACAAGGAGGCAAACAACGAGATGTTCTAGTCAGACATAGATGAGCCTAGTCCTATCATCCCGTAGAAAAGATAAGGGTGACCCAGAACTCAGATCGATGAGGGTAAGGAGAAAAAGAAGCCTTACGTTGTTCCCTTATACCCAGAGTAACTATATAACTATAGAATGCTAGACTCGACTTCGACCAAGGGTTTGATAGTCCTACAGACAGTCCTTCTCTGATACCAAGTCTGTCGGGACCCGGGGTTAGCGTATGTAATTGGAGTCACGATGCAATCACATGGAGAGCCGAGAACCGTACCCACTTGTCTAAGCAGACAAGGCCAAGCACAGAAGCTTCTCGGTAAGCCTCGAACGTGAGGGGCATCCCATTCAGGCCGGATGATCATCTGAGATGGGTCCTCATCGTCCGCTCACAAGTCTAGATTCTTATGGGTGGTGAATCCCATACTCATAGACAAGTCGCCTCAACCATGTTGTCGATTGAATCCTAACTCTTACATAGACTTACTCCAGCCCGATCACTAAGTCGGGGTCTAGGGCGGGCTCGATCATACAACAAAGTGTGCACGTGACAGAGTCACGACCAATCGCATCGCGGTGCCCCAAGCTGCGCACATCTAAGGGCCACTTGGTATATAAAAGACCGCCAGCCAGATCACAACTAAGGTCTCGAAAACCCATACTAAGACATGCATGTTATAAACATACACACAGCACACATGCCTAGTATGAACAGCAGGTATCATCACATAACTCTACAAAGTGTATCTTTATTGACTTACACATAGAGCATACAAAGACCACATGTATGTGATCAACATTACATCATACAACGGAAGCAAATTAGGTCTGAGTACAGACAAGTTTAACAAATGGCTTAGAGAAGCTTTGTAAACAAACATGCCCTTCCACGAGGGACCAGACTGCTGTCTGGGACTATGCTAACTTAGTCAACGTCGAGCTTCACGTAGGTGACTCCATCGGGGTCCGGGTTCTCATCTAAAACATAGAATAAGCAAACGTGAGTACAAAGCCGTACTCAGCAAGACTTACATCAGATCTATACTACTCATGCTCAAGTATCAAGGTAGAGGGAGGTGGGGTTTCATCATGCAGAAGTGCCAGCTTTGACTTGGCTAATCCTGAACTACGAATACCAGACTTGAGGTAAGAAGCGTACACGAGTCCACTACATCTCCAACCAATTACACCACTATGGTGCCTTCCTCGACTTCCCCACGAGAAAGCACGCCATAGCACTCACGCTTATCTTGGGAGTTTTAGAAGTATCCATTCAAGTTGTCTAATAATCAGGTACAGGTTCCAAGTAGTCCTCAACCGCGGACGTGGCTATTCGAATAGTTTTGTTAACCTTGCAAGGGTGTAAGCTACACACACATGACCATCGGTTACCGCCAGGTCTCGCCACCGTTCAAGAGGTGACAGCGAGGATGTTCACCACGACACTTCGCTCACAACCGGTCTATTCCAGGAGTCGACTATCTGAGTTTGCCTCCGCTCGAGAGCCCGGCCGGATCGACGAAACGGACTCAAACAATGTAAGTGACCGAGACGCCACCTCTGGCAGATGGTTTTCCTGCCTCACAGGTGCACCCACATATCTATATGATGCAACCAGTTCCTTTGTTCTTTTTCTATGCATATTTCAAATGGAAAGACCGAACTAATGTGACTCCTGGACGTCGACACGGATCAAGGTACTAGGCCGAGAGGGGTCAGTGAGCCCAATGTGTGGTTGTACTCTTTGTCTTGGATTACCATAAAAGAACTCGGTGCTTAAGGCGGTGTTCAACGAGACAACCCACTGTGTACTCCTACACAGCCTCTCATCGTTCACCTTGTATTAGGGTGGATTCACCAACACAGTTTCAGTTTAATCAACACCATGTTCACTATCATCCCGACTCACATCAAAAGCAACCTCACTATAACACTAAGCATGCCATAAGCTGTAACAGTTGCAAGGGCCACATGATATCAAACTACTCCTATGTCAGCTAGGATTGTGGTTTGCTTATTACTGTGACAAGATGATAGGTCATGCAAAGGATATGGGTTCAACTATGCGGTAGAATCGATACAAGGTGATCTCCTAAAAATGCATAAGCGAGACTGAGAGGGATTTGGGATTTTATAGACATGATCAATGGGGTTTGCTTGCCTTGCTGACGATACACGGGTCTTAACGGTGGTCTTCTCCTTCGGGGGTGATCACCGTCTCGGAGGCACAGTTACCGGCACAATCATCAACAAAGGGGAGCGACAATGTAATAGAATGCACAAGCACATGTTTAGGTTGTCACATGATGTGAAAGGTATTGATGTGACCTAGGTTCAAATTGTCACATTTTAATTGAAGTTGATTTGAAAATTAATTCAAATTCAAACTCCAAATGTTATTCAAATTAGGTCATCTTGCATTTGCTAATGTTTGGTTATTGAAAACAATGTGATCATGTGTTTGATATGCTTCTGATGTACAAGTGATCAAGGTTGCATTGCAAAGGTTCAAGTTGAATTAACATTTGAATTAAAATAGAAATAATTCCAATTAAGCCAAATATCAAAAGCTACTGGTCCCATTTTAAAATCAACTCAAACATGGTTAAAAGTTGAATATTTGGATAGAGAATTTTCTGCTGATCATTTTTCATATATTATTTGTCCAATTTGGAGTTAATATGAATTTTCTATGATTTATTGAAGTTTTGGCTAATTTCTGGATTTTTCTGATTTATTTTATTCTTTTAATTCTTTTCTAAATACTGCATCAGCCCCACGTCATCATGACGTCTGGGGGGGCTGACCTGTGGGTCCACCCTGTAACTCTCACAGGGTTAATCCCCTGTTTAATTAGAACAGAGGGGGGGTTAGTGGCCTCTGGCCCACATGTCAGTGAGAGGGGAGGAGGGATTAGTGAGAGGGTTAGGGCCCTAATGGCCTGCTCGTCGCCGGCGACGTCTGGGGACGGCGGCGTGTAGCAGGAATCGCGCTAGAGGGCTCGGGAAGACACGGCGCTAGCACGGGGGTGTTCCTCGTGCTCGCCCGCATCCATTTGTGCAGGCCAGGGAACCCGAGGAGGCTCGAGGCAACGGCAGCGACGAGACCCGCGGCGGCCGGAGCATACTCCTCGGCAAACTGGCGATTGGGGCAACAAGGGGGAGCACGGGAGGGCGTAGAAGAACGGGGAGCTCACCTAGAGTGCGCTGATCCCGTCGGGGAGGCCGGAGAGGCGATGATGGCGAGGCAATTGCTCGCCGGAGCTTGTTGTGGCCGCGGCAAATCCTTGAAGCTCCCAGCGTCTCCGATGCAGTTCGAGCTTGGGTGAAGCTTCAGATCGACGAAGACCACCGCGGGGCATCGTGTACACACGGCTTCGGCGCTCCAGGGGCACGGTGGCCACGCGAACGAAGAACGGTGGCGAGGATTGGCGCTCGGGAACTCGCGGATCTCGCCGGAGAGCAACGGGGAGGAAACAACGGAGGGGGGAAAAGGAGGCGGGGGGTCTGGGGCGTACTCGTGGCGCGCTTAGAGGCCAGGGGAGGCCTTGGAGCCTCCTCGGCGTCGCGCTGGCGCCGCGGCGTGCTCCCAGGCCGCCACCGAGCTGCTTCGGCGTCGGGGAGGTAGACGACAACGGGGGCTGGTGGGTTGGGCCGGGGTTCCGTTAGTTGGGCCGGGGTGGCCAGGGGGTGGGCTGGCTTTTGTTTTTCTTTTTCTCTGTGTTTTTGTTTCTGTTTTCCTTTTCTGTTATTTGTTTTGCCCCAAATAAAAATAGCAGAGCATTTTTAAAAATCATGAAAACTTTTATGTGGGCTTATAACATATATAGCTAGCCACTCATAAGTTTTGGTGACTTTTGAAAATCAAACAATTTGAATTTAAATTCAAATTGGAGTTTAATTTAATTTCCAAGCCCTATTTGGAATATTTGAAAAATCTTGGTGCATGCAGTGGGACCCACTTCACTTTATATGTGATCATGCATATTTATAAGACTTTTCAAAAATACCAGAGGGAGTTTTGGAAGCAACTTTTGTCTAGCCATTTAAAATAATTTTCCCAGGGCTTTTCTTTTCCCTAATTTTGATTTTTCTTTTGAATTTCTTCACATGATGCAAAGGGATCAAACAACCCTAGCACTTACCCTAGTTGGGGTTCTGACACTTGATCAATGGACCAGATTTGTTGCATCATTAACCGATCTTGAATAGCACCATTGAGACCATTGATGTACCTTGCAACTTGTTGATCTTCAGTTTTGGCAAGGTTGCACCTCACTTGTAGCCTTAGAAACTCCTTCGTGTAATTTGAAACAATCCTATTTCCTTGAGCACAATTTTTGAATTGGATAAATAGGATCTGTTCATAATCAGCGGGTAAAAATCTCCCTTTCAAAAGACTCTTCATTTTTCGCCAAGTTCTCACACGAGGTTCTCCTCTCAGCATGCGTTCTTCTTGAACACGATGCCGCCATGCACCGGCTCCTCCTTTCAGCTTGTATGCGACCAAAGGAACTCTACGATCTTCTAGAACCTCCATGACCTCAAAGAAACTCTCCACTTCATATAACCAATCAAGGCACCCTTCAATATCAGCATTTCCATTAAAAGTTGGGATCTCAGCTTTCACCTTGTATGTATCCCTTGCATATGTAGGGTTGGGTACTCTCCGATGTGCATAGAGATCAGGTTCTTCAAGGGTATCATCATATTCTTCACCTCCAGAAGTTTCAACATAAATTGGTCTTGAAGTACGCTGAATTGCATGTTGCCGTGGTAGTCTTGCTCCAAGATTGCCTCCCCTTCTTTGTGGTTGAGTATCTTCTTCTTTAGATGAAATTTCTTCATGGGCAGCACGGGGAACACCCCTTCTTATCATCTCAACCAGCTGGTTTATTCTCCTATTAATATCTTCACGCAGCTCTTTGATCTGTTGTTCTGCAGCATCGATCCTCTTCTCCAATTGCTCCATTGATTGTTGCAGCTTGCTCTCAAAGAGAACAACAAAATCTGGTATGGATCAACGGGGCTCGGATACCACCTGAAGAAGCACAAGATTGTGGAGGAACAACTCCACCTTGCTGCTACAATATGACCAGCACAAATGTTGAAGGAACCACTTCAACGTGTTGTGCTAGATATCGCTTTAGGGGCGTGGGCTGCCAAGAGCTCAATCCAAACTCCCAACAAACAAGATCTAATCCAAGATCTTTGGGACAGAACAAAAAGTTCCTTTTTATTTCTAGGTAGTGGGTACATAGTCTGCTTATAGACTAGATGTGAGGACCTCTATTTATAGGGCTTTGGAAAGCCTTCACAGCTCACTTGTACTCATATCTAGTCATAGCTGGAACACTCTAGAAAATAGTAGATAGGGTACAAAAAAAGAAAATAAATACTACACTGGAGTAGAACTATCTAGAAGTAGCCAAACAGTTCTGACATATATTTTTATTTTTCCTCATCTATTGTTCCTCATCACAGTTTCTGTCTGTTTGTCTTTGCAATGGAGAAAAAGTCCAAAAATGAAGTTGCTCAGAAAATTCCCAAGACAATACCAAAATTCTTATACATCAGAAGAGTCCTCCAGCTGGAGGATGAAGAAAAGGGGAGGCCCACAGGCTCTAGGCTCCCCCTGGGCGCGGCCAGGGGGACCCGCGTCGGGAGGCCGCCTGGCTGACCTGGCACCCCCCTCGGCCTCCCCTTTGGCCCTATTTATACCCCCGACGCGAAAACCCAAGATATCGACCTATCTTTTCTAGAAGCGATCCCGATCTCCGCCGCCATCGAAACCTATCTTCGAGGGTCAACAGGATCCTGCTCCGGCACCCTGCCGGAGAGGGCCTTGGCCCCCAGGGCCATCTTCATCAACTCTTCTTCACCCCATGATGGATCGTGAGTAGTTCCTTCTTGGACTACGGTATCTTGGCAGTAGCTATGTGGTATCTTCTCCCCCTAGATCTTCAATACAAAGTTCTCATGAGCTGCCCTACATGATTGAGATCCATATGATGTAATTGGTGTTGTGTTTGTTGGGATCCGATGAATTTTTACCATGTTCAGTCCTATGAAGTTTATGAATTATTGTTGGTGTAATTTTGTTGTTCTTAATGCTTGTTACTAGTGCATGAGTAGCATGATTTCAGATCTGAGCACGTTATGGTTGCATTATTATAATTGTTGTTATAGATCTTATCTACGGTTGTATGCACCTATTATAGTCTGGAACCGGCGATCCCAATGTTGACAGCTTGGGACACCCAAGGGGATGGGCTATAATTTGAGGATTACATGTGTTCATAGAGTGTTAATGCTTTGTTCCGATGCTCTTTGACAGGAGCACCTTAATCTTCGTAAGTTCCTTTTGGCCCCGTTTGTAGCAGGACGGTAGGACAAAAGATGTTGTGCAATTTCTTATTGCAAGCACGTAAAACTACATACGGAACACATGCCTACGTTTGGTTCTTATACTAGGATGCTCTAGTTTGTTCTTTTGCTAGAGTTAGTGCAATTTTGTCAATTGCCCAGCTGTAATTTGTGCACCCAACACTTGTCTTTTTGCTTTTAGAGTTACCACTAGTGAAACCTGAACCCCCGTCAATCTTTCATCTTTATTTCCTTCATTGTTACTATTGCTCTCGTTACTGCTACTACTACTTTGTTACTACTTTGTGGTGTTGGTCATTGGGGAAGTATTAAAGGCTACACCGTTCAACACGCTATTGCTACTTATATCTTTTCTAGTGCTTTTTCAGGTGTGGTTGAATTGACAACTCAACTGCTAAGGCTTATAAGTATTCTTTGACTCCCCTTGTGTCGAATCAATAAATTGGGTTATACCTACCCGCGAAGACTGTTGTGATCCCCTACACTTTTGGGTTATCAAATGCTCGGAAGACCAAGATACCTACTCACCCCACCGAGTTGAAGGCCCTCTTCACTTCTGTTTGTAGTAAGGATCCGAAGGACGTTCACCGAGGGAAGATTTCCAGCATTTTGTTCCCCCACCTCAGGTATTTTGAGGACTATATTTCTCGAGGGGTGTTAGCTCGTGACAACACGAGCAACATTTCGGGGCCAGATATTGCTATCTTGTCAGCCACCCTCTCAGGAGACAACGAGTATAATATTGGTGCTTTGATTGCTCGCTGCCTTGTCACTAACAGCGACAAATGACCTCACTTTGGTGGCGTTTACGCCACACTTACTCTTGAGCGGCTTGATCTCTCTGCAC
This sequence comes from Bromus sterilis, assembly GCA_950022295.1. NCBI lineage: Eukaryota > Viridiplantae > Streptophyta > Magnoliopsida > Poales > Poaceae > Bromus > Bromus sterilis. The sequence goes on from OX465599.1 coordinate 52,845,784, forward strand.
GTGTTGATGATGCGCCTTTTCCGTTTCTACGCTTTGATCTTGCTGCTATGAAGAAGCATGGGTTTGTTACTAGGACTTCCGAGTTTGGTAACCTTGTTTATGTTATGAGATTTGGAGAGACTACCACTCGCGAGATCCGTCTACCTGCACCACTTTTGTTTAACTATGCCAGCAGGAACGGATGGTCTTTCACCGTACTCGAGCTGGATGAATTCGTTTTCCAGTAACAGTTCCACAACCCCATGGAGGGGGTTTCTCAGGATGAGAAGGAGGAGATTTCACGCCCCCAAGAGGAGCCTGTTGCACATTGGGGCGAGGGACCTTCTTCTTGGGGTGGGGAGCCTTCTTCTTGGGAGGACAGTAGGACGTCCGTTTATGCATCCGAGACTTCATACGACGGATGGACGTACCAGTACCACCCCGGAGCCGAAGGAAGCTCCTGGGGGTCGCAGTAGCCGAGCCCGACTTAGGCCAAAATCCTAAGCTCGGGGGAGTACGTGCCTTCTCCCCTTTCATTGTATTATTCATTTGTGTTCGCTTTTAACTTTTCAAAGTTTTTTCCCTTTCTTCTTTGTCCTATCTTAATTTGCAAAAACAACAAAAATATTTCTCCTTTCTTTTGCTTTCGATTAACCTTTGAAAAATACAAAAAGATTTCCTTTCTCTCTTTAGTTTGCTTTGTTTTCAGAGTTCATCTCACGTCCATGGTTGCATTTTCACTTGATTATATCTTTCCATGTTCGATTGTGCAAGTGATGACCCTCAACTATAGGGGATCGAGATAGTCTTCGCGGGTAAGATAACCCAATTTATTGTTTAGACACAGGGGGAGCCAAAGAATATTTATAAGCTTTGACAGTTGAGTTGTCAATTCAACTGCCCCTGAAATATACTTGCTTGCAACAAAATATTAATAGCAACTGTGGTATGATAGTGGTAGTGGCGACACGAAAGTAAACTAGTAACCAGCAGGATTAAAGGCACTGTAGGCTATGGAGATGGATGGTTGGGCGCTGCTTGGATAAGAGTGAACATGTAATAGATTCTAACATGGGGCAAGGCACACAGAAAAGAAATGATCATCTAGGAAAATATCAAACATCAGGCATGTATCCCGTAGGTAGTTGTGCGTGTTTGCAATAAGAACTTGCACAACATCTTTTGTCCTACCATCCCACTATGAACGGGGCCAAAAGGTACTTATGGAGATTAAGGTGCTCCTGTCAAAGAGCACCGGAACAAAGCAATAAACTCAATGGATACATGAAATCCTCAAATAATGGACCATCCCTTTGGTATCCCAAGCTGTCACCGTTGGGATCACTGGTTCCGGACCATAATAGGTGCATACAACTCATAGATAGGATCAAGAACAAATATATACTCATGAAAACACAAGTGGTTCAGATCTGAAAACATGGCACTCGAGCCCAAAGTGACAAGCATTAAGAACAACAAGTTGTAGAAAAGATGATAAACACCATAGTAGATGATAGGCAACATGCCCCCAACAATCTGACGAACTATTACATGATCAAACTCATCCAATCCCTACCATCCCCTTTGACTACAACAGCGAATTACTCACACATGTGAAGAGAAGTCATGGAGGGAAGATGGATTGGTGATGGTGATGCCGATGGCGACGATCTCCCCTCTCCGGAGGCCAAATCAGCCTCTAGATTAGCCCTCCCGAAGAAGAGCAGAGGGTGGCGGCGGCTCCACGGCGAAAACTGGAAAAGTTACTTCTGTTTCAGGGTTTTTGTCGTGGGAAAGTTACGGCAGATGTCCTCATAAGACAACTTGATTATGGGGCATTGGCTACGAGTGTACAAGGAAGAAGAACATCACAGAGAGAGAAAACGCGATTTTATATAGCTTCAGAACCCGGGAAACACCGTCCGGTAAAGACCCTACACGTTGTTTGTGGCCAGGTCTTATTCCTTTGCTCACAGGGAGTCGCCGGCGTGTCGCCGTGTCAGAACCCCAACTAGGGTAAGTGCTAGGGTTTTATTTGTCCCTTTGCATCATGCAAAAATTCAAAAGAAAATTCAAAAATTGCGAAAAGAAAAGCCCTGAGAAATTAATTCAATTGGCCAGATAAAAATCTTTTTCCAAAAATCATTTGAACATTTGGAAAATTCCTATAAATGATGCTGATCATTTTAAAAATGGTTTGGGATCAATCCCATGCGCATGGAATTTTCTAATTTTCGAATAGTGCCCTGGAAATTAAATTTGACCCCTATTTGAATTGAAATTCAAATTGATTGAATTTAAAAAATGCTCAAATTATACAAGTGACTTACTACTGGTCACCTAGGATTTATAAAAATGTTTGGGCATTTTATAAAATTGCCTAGCTATTTATTTCTAGGAAAAACTGGCCAGAAGCCGGCCCAGCCCACCAGGGGCAGGGTCGTCTTCCTCCCGAGGCCAGGCAGGCAGCTCGTCGCCGTGGCGAGCATGCCCGACGCCCACGGCCACCTCCTGCTCCCCCTGGCCTTCTAACGCCTTCCGTGGACGCCCTCGAGGCCCCAGGTCCATCTCCCCCTGGCTTGGTCGTCTCCCTCCTCTCTCTTGTCTGTTTGCGCGCACGCCCGAGAACTCTCCTCGCCGCCGACGTGCACAACTGTGGCCACCGGCCTTCTCCTACCCCGCCATCTTGTCCAACGTGCCCGCCGTCGACCACTACGTCGAATCCCTCCGTCGATTTGAGCTCGGAGGCCCCGGAGACGACGCCCGCGTCAAGAACTCGCCACCGGCCGCCATGTTTTCCGACGACGAATTCACCACCTGCTGAAGCCCCCCGGCGACGCCGACGCCGTATTTGAGCTCCTGGTGAGCTCCTCTTCCTCCCCAGCCTTTCAAGCTCAATTTGGCGCACGGCATCGCTGATTCCGTCGGGCCAGTGGCCAGCACGCCGCGGCCGACGCCATAGCCGTCGCCCTAGAGCTCGATCTTGACCCCCTCCTACTCGGTTGCCTTCGGAAGCCCGTGAGGAGCACGCACATACCAACCAAGCCCCGCCCCGTGCCCGATTTGGCAACTCCGGCGAAGCTCCGGCCGTATTCCGGCGAGCTCGCCATTAACCGAGCCCTAACCCCTCCTCTCTTTCTCTGGACAGTGGGCCCAAGGCCATTAGCCAGCTAATCCCCTCCCCAGCCCAATGACAAGTGGGGCCAGCCCCCCCTTAACCTCTGTTTAATTTAAATCCAAACAGAAATTAACAGTGAGCCATTGACAAGCATGACCCACATGTCAGCCCGGCTGATGTCATGTTGAGGTCATGCTGATGCAATAAACATTTTCCAGAAAATAAAAGAATAAAAGAAAACAGAGAAAATTCCAGAAAATGAATTAAACTTGGAAATTCATAGAAAATTCATACTAACTCCAAATTAAACATATAATATATGAAAAATTATCAAAAAAATGCAAGGATTAAGAATATGCAATTTATTTTTATGTTTGACCATTTTAAAATGGGTGAACAGTAGCAAACATGCATACGGAGTTCTTTTGAATTCAAATTTGGAGTGAATTTGCAAATGATTTTGCATTCCACTTCTTTTAAATGGAATTGTACCCACATTGCAACCATGAAGATCACCATTGCAATATTATTCATGTGATTCTGCATTGTAATTTATTTTGATCCTATGATTGTCATGTTGCTAATAGAAGTGGAACCGGAACCGGAGGCCACCCCCTTCGTTGAAGACCCCGATACTGAACCTCGTCAGCAAGGCAAGCAAACCCCCATTTATCATGTCTATAAAATCCTAATTCCCTCTCAGTCTCGCTTATGCATGTTTAGGAGATCATCGAGACACATTATTTCGCATAGTTGAACCCATTCCGATGCATGACCTATAATTTTGCCACCATATTAAGCAAACCACAATCCTAGCAGATATAGGAGTTGAATGATAAGCATGTGGCCCTTGCAACTATTACTGCTTATTGCTGCTTAGTGATACAATGAGGATGTTATGTTTGTGAGTCGGGATGGAATGAACACAGTGATGCTTGTGACGCCCCCAAAATCAGACCGTGTACAGTAATCATACACGCAAGGTACACGATCGACATTAGGTACTCACGGTGAGATATCACAACACAACTCTACAAATAAAATAATACAAGCTGTTTAATACAAGCCAGGGGCCACGAGGGCTCGAATGCAACAGCTCGAGAGCACGAAGTCAGCGGAAGCAATAGTATCTGAGTACAGACACAAGGATACAAGGTTGCCTTAAGAAGGCTAGCACAAATAACAACAGATCGAAAAGGCGAGGCCTCCTGCCTAGGAACCTCCAAGCTACTCCTGGTCAACGGGGAACTCGACGTCGTAGAAGGCATCGGGGATCTTCATGTTGCGGTGGTCGGCATCGGGAACTCCTGCTCCTGGGCTCCAACGTCGACTGCAGCGGCCGATCAGGCAAAACAGTAAAGGAAATAAAGCAGGTGAGTATCTAGTATACCCGCGAGTCATACGTCCGCTACTAAGCATTATGCATTGTATCAACGGAAAGAAGAGGCTGTATATAGTGGACTGAAAGACAGAAATCCAGAGCAAGGGTAAGAAGCTAGGCCTAACGAAGACTAGCATCTTCCGACGATATCTTGCAGCATGAGGTAAGAATCAGCCAACAGTTATATAAAGCATAAAGTAATAATGCAACAGAAGTTGCTGCAGCATTGTATAATAATAAGTTGTAATAATTAACAATGCCCCCGAGATCACCTCCTCGACATCCCCGCGAGGAAGAAAACCCGGAACCATACAGTTTAATAATAATAGTTTCTAGTGGTAAGATCCAGCTTCAGCATAAAGTGTCCTGTTACCATGGACACGGCTATTCGAATAGATTAATCTTCCCTGCAGGGGTGCACTTGTGTTACGCTACACGCACGGATCTCCAGGGTGGCGGGAACCTTGTTAGGGAACGCTCCACCGAGGCTATCCGACACTTCATAGCCCATCTTTCAAACTCAACAGAGAGGCCATCCGCCGGTCTAAATCCTAAGTACGCCGGGCCTTGGACCCCAACCCGAACGTACTCCTGCACGGTGCGTGGCTGGCCGGTGAAGTTAAAGAAAATCCAAAAAAGACAACACCGCGCGAGCAAATAAGACAACACCACTTCCCGGCAATCAGCCCGCAGTACTGCTGACGTCTGAAGAGTCCTCGGACGACACTAAGAAGCAGAGGAACCCATAACTCGTAATTCCCACGGGTAGGTAGTGCGTACATGGCATATAGCCAACTCAAGACATTCACTGAACCATTTAGCATTTTAATTAACCTGCGTGACAACCATTATCGTTGCCTCGACTTAACCGACCCGCGGACAACGACAACAGCCAGGACCACCAGTACATCGGTGCCTGCCCCGTCGTCCCACCAAGTCACTGCGGTTACCAACAAGGTGAACCGTCTCCTTACCTTGTCTCATGTGTGCTCCTGGAGGAGCTCGACTTTCGTGGTTTGGTAACTCTCGCGGCCAACGATCAGGGGCCAAGCACACCGGTACACTGGTCGTACCCTCCCTGTCGTCCCGTCGCAATACCACTCGCGGGCACCGTTGGGTCGCCCGACTTCTTACCTTTAAGGACACCAGTTGGTTCGAGTCCCTACCATTAAGTGAAACCAGGAGGAATCACCCTCGATGGTACACTTGAGCTGGCTCGACTGAGACATCAACGGAATGAACTAAAGAGGTAAACCTCGTATCATCCCGGTGATGCTACGCTACTGAGCCGACGAGAGTGAAATACGAGTCCATTCCACTCATAAGTCAAACTCGAAGCGACTCGAAAGAGTCTCGCCGTTGTAGGTTCCCTATGGCGTCTGCATTGATCCGTACCTGTTGCAGTTGTAATATATATCATTTCCGCGATCACTCCCAGAGTGATCACAGCCCGCTATCTAATCCTAGCTAACAATGCGCAGGGTTTACTGCTGAATAATGCATAATAATAATAATAGACAGCATAGGATAAAGGAAGGCACATCAAGGGGCGACAATGACAGGTTATGCAATTTAATAGGTAAGCAACATAGCAACATCAGTAACAATGCCTAGTGCAAGAAATGTACGGAAAGATAGGCGATATCTGGGGAAGAGAATGGCTCTGCTTGCCTGGAAGCTTGGTAGTAGCGGTACGGTCGTCGACGAAGTAGTCGTACTCAATGGTGTCATCAGCGGCAGCAACGGGGTCTACCGGAGAATAAGGGCGGGGGAAGAAACAGTAAATACACAACAATAATAGCAATACAAATGTATGACACAAAAGATACAAATCAACGGGGCTCTAACGCAGTGTTAGGTGATTGCTCGGAGCGGAAATTCATCCGGGGATGAAATACCAGCTCCGGGTGATCACCGGACAGGGTGTCCGGAGGGGAAAGATCAAGCCGGGGGTGTCGTGGACATCCGACACGCGTGTGGGTTGTGTATCCGGGTTAGTTGATCTATTCCGAACAACTTTCGTGTTCGAAATAAATTCATCCGGGTACGTATATCGGTACTGGGAATTATCGACAAACGGCCCGAAGAGGGGGAATGTCGATGTTCGGTAAGTTAGAGGGGGGTGGTAGACATACAAATAGCGTATTCATGTTTGTTATATTTTTCTGATCAATTTTCATGTATAAAGTTTTTGAATCCGAGTTACGGTTTAAAAGTTATTGAATTTCAAAGTTTAAATCATTTAAATGATTTTCTGAATTTCTTTTATTTATTTAAATGCAACATTATCCACAAGGGGGTTGACCAGGTCAAACCTGACCAGTGGGTCCCACTGGTCAGCCTCACATCTATAATAAAACAATTTTATTTAATAAATCAGTAGGGTGGCCCACATGTCATACACACTTATTATTAACCAGAGTTTAATTTAATTAAATTGGGATTTTTCAGGGGTGGGACCCATCTGTCATACACTGCTAGACAATTACATTATTTTAGATTTATCTAAGCTGAGGGGGGCCACATGTCATTGACAGCAGGAGGGTTATCCCATTTAATAAAAAAACAGTTATTAGGGGGGGTTGGGGAATTAGCCCGTGGGCTAAACCAGCCGTGCCAGGCCGGCGGAGAACCACGGCGTGGCGGCGATGGCCATTCCGGCGAGGGGGCAGGGTACGGCGGGGGGCACGACGGAGGCCGGAGTGGCAAGGTGGAGCGGCTCGGGTAGGTGCAGCGAGGCTCGCAGCCGCACCTCAGCAGCCAGCGGAGCATCGCTGCGTCGAGCGCAGCAGCAGCCTGCAGGGTGAGCGGGGGGCGTGGCCAGGCGCGTCTGGGCAGCCACGGGCCTGCCCCGGGTGTGACGAGGGCGCGACCAGAGTGGCCAAGGGCGCGAGGTCAGGCGCGACCACGGTTCGGGCCGGCCATGGCTGACTGCGGCGTTGGGCTCGACCGGGGAGACGACTACGGCGACAAACACGACGAGGGAGAGGGGGAATCGAACGAGGTGCTCACGTGGAGCGCGTAGGGCTGGCATCCGGCCCGAGGAAGCTCGTGGTGGCGATGAATTCGTCCTCGACGCCGGCGATTGTGGTGGAAGGGGACGGCGAGATGCCGAGCGTACGGGGCGCGGCAGCTCGATTCTGCGAGCTGGAATACGAAGACGACGATGGGAAACCCCCTGGACAAGGTCCCGACCGCTGTGGAGGCCGTTGGCCTCGGGGGTTCGCCGGCGCGGTCTCGGTTCCACCATGGCCGGACACGGCGATCACAGGGAGAGTGAGAGGGGGCAAAGGGGGTTGACCAGGGGGGGGTGCGGGGGCTTCAGTCATATCCACGCGAGGAGAGAGGGGGGAGCAGGTAGAGGGGGCAGGTGAGGTGGGTGCATGGCCACAGTGGCCATGGCCATGTCGTCGTGCGAGGGGGTGGGGGAACAGGGGAGGGAGCAGGTGGGAGGGAGAGAGAGGAGAGGAGGGGGGCTGGGGGTGGGCTGGGCCAGGGGGCCTCGCCTCCAGCGTAGTATAGGTTTTTCCTTTTTTTCCTTTAGTTTTTTTTGTTTCTTTTCTGATTGTAATTATTTTAATTACCTTGTCAAATTGTAAAAACATGGGAATGGCCCCAATATTAGTGTTATGTATTATGTAATATTAATAAGAGTTTTTGTGATTTATAAAAATCATTTGATATCTCGTTTTATTTAAAAGGTATTAAAAGCCACTGTTTTGCTACTGTTTTTATTTATCTATATTATTAAAACATTATAATAAAACCCTAATTCACTTTTATTATGGCCTACTGATTATTAGGCATTTTATAAAATTGTTTCCATAATTTTTAGTGCATTTAAAATTCCCATATGTTTATTAAAATTATCATGGCAACTTAATAGTTTCCTAAAGCTATTGTTTTATTTCATTTATTATTCCTCAATATTACTATACCATTTTAATAAAATAAATATTGCTATATAATTGTGGCCTAATGATTGTTAGGCATTTTAGAATTGGATTCCACCATTTTGGTTTACTAAGATTGCATTTCCATTTTAAATTCCATGACAATTTAGATATGCCAACTCTAGGGTCTTCATAATTATTCTTGGCTTGGGATTATGCAAATGACTAGGGATGATTTGGTTTAACCAAGACCAAGTTGATTGACTGGCATCCACAATTCTTGGAGCAGAGTTTTATAATTTACCCAATTTGAAAATTTTATCTGGGTTGGAAATTGACAGAGCTAAGATCAAAGGTGATCATGGCTTGATCATCAACAGTAATGATCACTAACAGTGGAATCACTGTAGTGATTACTGTTACTGATTCTGAGGGTGTTACAATGCTGATGATAACGTGTTGGTGAATCCACCCTAAACAACGGTGAACGATGAGAGGCTATGTAGGAGTACACAGTGGGTTGTCTCGTTGAACACTGCCCTAGGCCCCGAGTTCCTATTTTGTGATCCAAGAAAAAGAGTATGACCACATGTAGGGTTTTATGGGAGCCCCGTTTGGCCTCTTTACGTACCTGATCCGGTCCAGGAGTCACACTAGATTCGGGCTTTCCTTTTGACCTAACTATAGATGTGTGGGTGGACCTGTGATGCAGTGAAACCATCTGTCAAAGGTGGCGTCTCGGTCCCGTACATTATCTGAGTCCGTTTCGTGGAACCGGCCGGACTCTCGAGCGGTGACAAACTCAGGTAATCGACTCCTGGATTAGAGAAGGTGATGTGAGGGTAGTGCCTTGGTTTCATCCACGTCCGACACCCTCTTGAAGGGTGACAAGAACGAGGCGATAAGTGATGACACGCGTGTGAAGATATACACCCCTGCAGGGTTAATGAACTATTCGAATAGCCGTGTCCGTGGTTATGGACTACTTGGAGACCTTTACTTGATCATAGAGAACTTGAATGGATACTTATAAAACTCGCAAGATAAACGTGAGTGCTATGGGTGCTTCCTCGTGGGGAAGTCTAGGAAGTAACCATAGTGGTGTATTGGTTGGAGACTTGGTAGTGGACTTGTGTACGCTTCTTACCTCAAGTCTGGTACTCGTAGTATAGGAATAGCCAAGTCAAAGCTGGCACTTCTGCATGTTGAACCCCACCTCCTTTACCTTGAAACTTGAGCATGAGTAGTATAGATCTGATGTAAGTCTTGCTGAGTATGACTTTGTACTCACGTTTGCTTATTCTATGTTTTAGATGAGAAACCAGACCCCGATGGAGTCATCGACCTGAAGCTCGACGTTGACCTTGGTAGTATAGTTCCAGACAGCAGTCTGGTCCCTCGTGGAAGGGCATGTATGTTTACAAGGCTTCTCTAAGCCATTTGTTAAACTTGTCTGTACTCAGACCTAATTTGCTTCCGTTGTATGATGTAATGTTGATCACAGACATGTGATCTTTGTATGCTCTATGTGTAAGTTAATAAAGATACACTTTGTAGAGTTATGTGATGATACCTGCTATTCATACTAGGCATGTGTGCTGCGTGTATGGTTATAACTTGCATGTCTTAGTATGGGTTTTCGAGACCTTAGTTGTGATCTGGCTGGCGGTCTTTTATACACCAAGTGGCCCTTAGATGTGCGCAGCTTGGGGCATCGCGATGCGATTGCTCGTGACTCTGTCACGTGCACATTTTGTTGTATGATCGAGCCCGCCCTAGACCCCGACTAAGTGATCGGGCTAGAGTAAGTCTATGTAAGAGTTAGGATTCAATTGATAACATGGTTGAGGCGACTTGTCTATGAGTATGGGATTCACCACCCATAAGCATCTAGACTTGTGAGCGGACGATGAGGACCCATCGCAGATGATCATCCGGCCTGAATGGGATGCCCCTCACGTTCGATGCTTACCGAGAATGTTCTGTGCTTGGACTTGTCTGCTTAGACAAGTGGGTACGGTTCTCGGCTCTCCATGTGATTGTATCGTGACTGGAATTACATACGCTAACCCCAGGTCCCGACAGACTTGGTATTAGAGCAGGACTGTCTGTAGGATTATTCAACCCTTGGTCGAAGTCGAGTCTAGCATTCTATAGTTATATAGTTACTCTGGGTATAAGGGAACAACGTAAGACTTCTTTTTTTCTCCTTACCCTCATCGATCTGAGTTCTGAGTCACCCTTATCTTTTCTACGGGATGATAGGACTAGGCTCATCTATGTCTTACTAGAACATCTCGTTGAGTGCTTCCTTTTAGCCGTAGGATTGTTGTGGTCGTCCAGAGTCTCCGTGTTTTGAGTTCCTTGAGGAAGTTCTGTCCAATCTCCTCGAGGTTGTCTTGTTTTGCATCCCGGTGTAGCCGTTATGCTGCCGGATTTATCCCGTGTTTCTATGAATCATTCGCTTCGCATTATACTCTTTTCCGTCTTCATCATGTCCTTCTTGTCTTTGATTCCATCATACAACCTGTTCTGATTGTTGATTTTTATCACACAAGATGTCAGGTGGAACTCGTAGTGTTGTTCGTCGGAATCGAGACCGTGTTCGGAATCGAAATGATGATGCACCTCCACCATCGCCTTCTGCGGCGGAAATCATGATGGAAGCTGAGAAGAATCAACGTGACCAAACACGCCTTCTGGAGCTCATCGAGCAGAATACCTCACGTCATTGCAATGTGGTTGTGAGCATTCAGGACTTCATCCTCCTCAAGCCACCGGTATTTCGATGTTCTTCTGAGCCCCTTGAAGCTGATGATTGGCTCCGTTCCATCGAGCGTAAGCTGGACACGGCGCATGTTGCTCCCAATGATCGAGTTATATTCGCGGCATACTTTCTGGAAGGTGCTGCTGCTGAATGGTGGGAGAACTATGTTGCGATGCAGCCTGATGGTCACCTACTGACTTGGCAGGAGTTCCGTGATGCCTTTCGAGGGTACCACCTTCTAGATGAGTTAATGGAGCGCAAGAAGGAAGAGTTCTGCAATCTGACTCAAGGAGAGATGTCCATTCACGAGTATGTGAGAGAGTTCAACCGTCTAGCTCGTTATGCCCAAGATGAGATCACCACCGATGCCAGAAAGCAAGCAAGGTTCCGTAAGGGACTTAGCCCCATCCTTCGCCATGATCTCAACCTCATCGAATTTGCCACCTTTGAGGATTTAGTCAACAGATCCTTTAGAGCTGAGCATGGCAATGAAGTGTTCGAAGAGTCTCGCAAGCATGCTCTTGAGCATGCCCCTTCTTCAAGTTCAGCCCCTCAGAAACGCCGAATTTGGATTCCAACTCGTGCCATACCTCAAAACTTTCTTCAGAGACCACCATTCAATATATGCCATCCACCTCAACACATTGTTCCTCCCAGGAATGATGGTGTGCAATCAAGAAATCCTGCTCCCAGCAATTCAGGCAGGATGTGTTTCACGTGTGGTCTGACAGGCCACTACTTCCGACAATGCCCTACAGTGTTGGTGGCACCACGTCGACCTAGTCACAAGCTTCCAAAGAAATCCACCACCAAAACCATCCCAGCAAAGCTTTCAGCCACAAGTAGTGGTTGTGTGAACCAAATCTCAGTTGAAGAAACCACTGCTGCTTCTGACGTCATTCTTGGTACACTCCCAGTCAATCATGTCCCCGCCTCCGTTCTTTTCGATCCAGGAGCTTCTCATTCATTCATGTCGGAGAGTTATGCACTTCGTCATGAATTTCCTTTTGAAGAAATGTTTTCTCCAATGATCATTCAAACTCCTAGTTCAAAGTGGAAAACTAATAGAGTAAGCCATGGCAATCAAATTGCAATTGAGGGTTTAGTATTCCTTGCCTCTCTTATGGCCCTCAAGTCTTCGGACATTGATGTCATCCTATGCATGGATTGGTTGTCAAGGCAGAATGCTTTCCTTGATTGTAAAGCCAAATCAGTTAAACTCACCCATCCTTCAGGCCAGATCATTGACTACACCTCACCCAGCTCTAGAATCCAGATGCATACTTTGAATGTGCTTCCCCTTCCTAACCTTGAAGATATTCCGGTGGTTCGTGACTTCCCGGATGTCTTTCCTGAAGAATTGCCGGGAATGCCACCCGACAGGTGTGTAGAATTCATAGTGGATCTTATACCAGGCACAGCCCCAATTTCCAGACGCCCATATAGAATGGCCCCACATGAGTTAGCTGAGCTAAAAACCCAACTTGATGCTTCGTTGGCAAAAGGCTTCATCCGCCCTAGCTCATCGCCATGGGGTTTCCCCGTTCTGTTTGTAACGATGAAAGATGGAACAGAAAGGATGTGCGTAGACTATCGCCCGCTAAATCTAGCAACGATAAAGAACAAGTACCCACTACCCAGGATCAATGATCTTTATGATCAACTTGCAGGATCCTTTGTCTTTTCCAAGATGGATTTGAGATTAGGTTATCATCAAATCAAAATCCGAAACGAGAACATCCCCAAGACGGCTTTCACTACTCGTTATGGTCTTTATGAGTACACCGTCATGTCCTTCGGGTTAACCAATGCCCCCGCCACATTCTCGCGCTTGATGAATTCGATCTTCATGGAGTACCTAGATAAATTTGTTGTGGTTTATCTAGATGACATTCTCATCTACTCGAAGAACGAAGAAGAGCACGCGGAACACCTTAGGTTGGTATTGATGAAACTTAGAGAGCATTGCCTTTATGCCAAGTTCTCCAAGTGTGAATTTTGGCTACCAGAAGAGACCTACTTAGGCCACGTGATTTCTGCAAAAGGTGTTGCAGTCAATTCCGAGAGAGTTCAGGCCGTCCTTGACTGGACTCCACCTAAATCGGTTAAGCAAGTCAAGAGTTTTCTTGGCTTAGCAAGCTATTGTCGCTGCTTCGTTGAGAACTTTTCTAAAGTTGCAAAGCCTCTAACTGAACTCCTCAAGAAAGATAAGAAATTCCAATGGACCCCCAAGTGCGAGGAAAGCTTTCAAGAGCTAAAAAGAAGATTTACTTCTGCCCCCGTACTTGCGCCTCCAGACACCAAAAGGGATTTCGAGATCTATCGTGATGCTTCACAGAAAGGGTTAGGATGCATACTTATGCAAGATCGACATGTGGTAGCTTATGCTTCACGCCAGTTGCGGCCACATGAAGAGAACTATCCTACCCATGATCTTGAACTCGCTGCCGTAGTTCATGCCCTGAAGACTTGGCGACATTACCTCCTTGGTAATCGTTGTGAGATCTATTCTGATCACCAAAGCCTCAAATACATATTCACCCAGCCAGATCTTAATCTCAGGCAAAGACGCTGGATAGAGTTGATAAAAGATTATGACTTAGGAATTTCTTACACCCCAGGCAAGGCCAATGTCATGGCTGATGCACTAAGTCGTAAGTCGTATTGTAACAACCTCATGTTACAACAGTATCAACCACTTCTTCATGAGGAATTTCGCAAGCTCAATCTTGAGATAGTTCCTCGTGGATCTCTTTTCAACTTGGTGGCGAAACCAACCCTTGAGGATCAAATCATAGCCGCCCAGAAACAAGATAGTAGTATTCAAGAGATCAAGCAGAACATTGTTAGCGGAGTTGCTAAATGTTTCTCTGCAAATGATCAAGGAACGATATTCTTTGAAAATCGTTTAGTAGTTCCTGAGAATGAAGACCTAAAGATGTTGATCCTTAGGGAAGCTCATGACACTCCCCTCTCAATTCATCTCGGTAGCACAAAAATGTACTGAGATCTACGCCAGAGATTTTGGTGGACCCGGATGAAGAGAGACATTGCACAATTTGTTGCCGAATGTGATGTTTCTCGTCGCATTAAGGCGGAACACCAAAGACCTGCTGGTACTCTTCAACCATTGTCTATTCCCGAGTGGAAATGGGACAAGGTCCGTATGGACTTCATCACCGGCTTTCGAAAAACCCAGAAAGGAAATGATGCCATCTTCGTTGTCATTGATCGACTTTCCAAAGTTGCTCACTTCCTTCCAGTTCGCGAGTCTATAACTGCTAGTCAGTTAGCGGACTTGTATGTCTCTAGAATTGTGTCTCTTCACGGTGTTCCTTTGGAAATCAATTCTGATCGTTGTAGCCTTTTCACCTCTAGATTCTGGGAAAGTTTTCAAAATGCTATGGGAACTCATCTCTCCTTTAGTACAGCTTTCCACCCTCAATCTAGCGGTCAGGTTGAAAGGGTTAATCAAATCTTGGAAGACATGCTCAGAGCTTGTGTTATCTCTTTCGGAAAGAATTGGGAGAAATCTCTTCCATTCGCCGAGTTTGCTTATAACAATAGCTATCAATCTAGTCTGAACATGGCTCCCTTTGAATTCCTCTATGGCCGACGATGTCGAACACCCCTAAACTGGTCAGAAACCGGTGAAAGACAACTCTTTGGACCGGATATGATCAAGGAAGCAGAAGATCAAGTTCGCGTTGTTCGTGATCGATTGAACTCCGCTTAATCTCGTCAGAAAAGCTACTATGATCGTCATCATAGGGAAGAGAGCTACAATCTGGATGAGAAGGCTTACCTTCGGGTTACTCCTCTGAAGGGAACCCAAAGATTCGGTATCAAAGGCAAGTTGGCCCCACGTTACATCGGACCTTTCCGCATTCTTGCTAAACGTGGAGAAGTTGCCTACCAACTTGAACTACCCCCTCACCTTTCCCTAGTACATGACGTATTCCATGTATCACAACTCAGGCGTTGCTTCAAGGACCCCATCCACGAAGTCAACCATGAAACGCTCGATCTCCAAGATGACCTTTCTTATCGAGAGTACCCTGTTCGTATTCTTGATTCCGCAGAGCGTGTCACTCGTCGTCAGAAGATTAAGTTCCACAAAGTGCAATGGTCACATCACTCCGAGAAATAAGCAACGTGGGAAAGAGAAGACCACCTCCGTGCCGAGTACCCCACCTTCCTCCCGACGACTTCTGAATCTCGGGACGAGATTCTTTTGAGTGGGGGCGAGTTGTCAGAACCCCAACTAGGGTAATCACGGACCCATAGTCCAAGGGAAACTACTCACGGCACATCCGGGAAGCGTCCATGGTGGAGGGTAAGCTCCCGGAGGTCAATCCTCCCTCCGGCAGGGTGCCGGGAAGAGGTCTGCTGGCGCTCCCAATCTTGGAAGCGCGGCGGCGGCGGAACATAGGCGAGATCGGGGTTGAACCAACGAGGGGCGAGAAGCCATCAAGCAAATTTCGGGCGCCGTTGCCGGGGACTCAAGTCTACAAGATAGGGGAGTTGCACACTATATTTTATCTTTGCTTTTTTAGTCTTGTTAGTTTACCTTTCAGTTTTTGCTTTAGTGTCTTTTATCAAAAATCCAAAAAAAAATATTATGTCTAGTTCCTTACTTGCCAATCAATGTCTGACTTCTTTGAAACCAGATCTTATTGGTATGGAGGATTCACCGAGGATCAACAAAAGTGGTACAAGGAACATCGCTTGTCTCAAAAGGGAATACACTTACGGAAACAAATACATCAGTTGTATGAGTATGCTAGAAACTTGTGCTAAATATATAATATATCTTTCTGCAGGGATGAATCTTGTTGCTTTATGAGGCATAAACACCTTGCTTTCCAATTTGAGTACAATGATGATGAAACCTTAGCTTCTTATGTTAAGAGAAACTATGATTTTTATGATGCAGAGGAAATAGAAGAATTTGTTGCTTATAAGGGTGCTTATGAAATTACTTCTCTTCTTAAAAATATTGATGATGCCCCTTACAAATCTGAGAGTCTTTCTATACTTAACTATTGTTTGGAAAATTACGATGCAAATTACTATATTACTGATCATCTTGAGAGAATCTCTCCTCCAAAGGAAGAGACTAATGTTTTGCAGGACTCTATGGAAGATTAAATTACTGAACATGAAAGCTCCTTGGATGAAAAAGAGGAGGAGAGTGATGAACAAGAGGAGGAAGAATGGATCCATTCATGTCTACCTTCTAATGGGAGTAACTCTTTCACTCTTACCTTATATGAGTGTTATGATCCTATGGATTCTTTTGAAATATCCTTTTTTGATGAAGTTGATGCCTTCTATGCTTATGGTCGTGATGCCACTATGGATGATGCTTACGGAGATGAACTTGCTATAGTTCCTCATGTTAAGCATGAAATTTTTTCTATTGCACCCACACTTGATTGTCCTATTATCTTTTTGAAATCTCCAACTCGTATTCCGGAGAACTTTGCTCTTATCAAGGCTCAATGTGATGGGTTGCATTTATCTTATAATCCTAAAGACCGTGTTGAAAACTATACACGTGTGCTTGCAGTTCATGAACAACATGGTTTATGTGATAGTTATATTCTTGATGTTGTTCATGATACTACTGAAAATTATTTTGAGAGAGGGAAGTTTGGTTGTAGAAACTTCTATATTACTAAAACTCCTCTCTTTATGCTGAAAGTTTTGAAGATGTTCTTGTTCCACCTTCCTATGCTTGTCTCTTTGTGCTTCTTTGATTTATTTTCTTACAAGATTCCTAGGAATAGGGAGTGGGTTAGGCTTAAATTTGTTTCAAATTTGCTTCTTGATGCTCTCTTTTGCTAAAATTCCTATTCTCTTTTGAGAGCATCTTTTAAAATCTTTAAGCCTAGCTAATGGCTTTACAGAAGCACTTTCGGGAGGCAGCCCGCAACGAATTTAGGTTTTTATTTTTTCTTTTGTTCTGTTCTTAGTGGTCTTGATGATTTTAACTACTGTAGCAACATCATTGTATCTTTACTTTTCAAGCTTTGTGCCAAGTTTAGCCTCATACGGCAAGGGAAGTAAAAGTTGTGACATGCTGTCCAGAAAACAGATTCTGTCCTCGTGACTAGAAAAATCAGAGAAAAATCCCAGTTCATCCTATTGAGCTGAATTTTTTACACAGCATGCTCTATACAATTACGAAACTTCCGTATGTTCTGATTTTTTTGATTTGAGTTGCAGAAGTACCCCTAAAAAATTCTTTTCTCTCTGCTGTTCTGTTTTTCACAGATTCTGCCACGTTTTGTCTCTCTTCACTTTTGCAAACCTTAAGCTTGCTTTTTCTTTGAAAAAACCTTTTGGAAATCTTGGGAAACAGTAGCTCTTCAAGTTTATCTTTATTTCCAGCAAAGGAAAAATTATTTCATTAGGGTACTAACCTCTCTAATCATCCTACAATGAGTTATGTATGAAGGGAGTTTTCAAGTGCGCGATGGAAGGTGATGAAAGAAGATTCAGGAGTGTCAAACGCTCAAGCTTGGGGATGCCCATGTGCACCCCCAATAAATACTCAAGGAGACTCAAGCGTCTAAGCTTGGGGATGCCCCCGATGCATCCCCGTCTTCGTCAACAATCATCAGTTTGTCCCTCGTTGCACTATATGTTTGTCACTTCATGCGTTATGTGCTATTCTTGGAGCGTCTCGCTCTTAGGTTGTGTTTTTAGTTTTCTTTTGCTTTGTTTGCTGTAGTAACAAGTTAGACCCCAACTTACTCTTTTATGTGGGAGAGATTCACGCTCCGCTTGAACTAGAACTCCTCATAGGATTTGCATGCTTATTCTTTTAGCTGTGAGCTGTCCTTTTTCTTTTCTTAGCTACTGTTCTGTTTAGTTGTAGTGCTTTAGTTTTTTCTAGAGCTTTTATTTTGTCTTAGGTTACACTTTCTATAGGTTGCATGTTTTATCTTGTTAGAGAGTTTGCTTGTTGCACTGAGTTCTGTGTCTTGACTGAAAGTAGGTTGTTAAAGTTGATGTTCTCTTTGTAGTAGTAACTTGCAATAGTTTTGAGGTATTGACTAGAGTAATGTTTGAACTTATCGTGTCAAGATCTCTTGCCTATTAGTGATAGATGTCGTATTTTGGGCAATCCGTGTGTTTTTCGAAAACCAAAAACCCCTGTTGAGAACTCTAGCTACTAGATGGATCACTAACCTCTGGAGGGTTCGAATATTAGAGTACACTCACGTACCATGAGTCGAGGATGCGCAAGGATAACCAAACCCCCCAAACACTCCTTCTCGGGGTACTTGTCTCTTTGTGAACCTCCTGATTAGATTGAGAGTTACTGATAATAAGTGCATGAGTTCTTCGGACTAATGTGAGTATTCGAAAGTTGACGCTTCCACCCACCTATACTTTTTCTAGCCTCTTCGGTACCGTGCATTGCCCTTTCTCATCTCGAGAGTTGGCACATACTTCACCGGTGCATCCAAACCCTTGGCACGATACTCTCTGTCATCATAAGCCTCCTTATATCTTTCCTCAAAACAGCCACCATACCTACCTACAAGGCATTTCCTGTAGGAGATATGCCCTAGAGGCAATAATAAATGTTATTATTTATCCCCATGTTCCTAATTATGTTTATATTCCATGCTATAACTGCTATGGTTCTCGAGTCTGCAATAACCACGAGGCTCGGAGGAAGACTCATATGCACGTGTGGAATAATAAACGGATAAAATATATATATTCCTAGTCTCGCCTCTAAGACTAGCTCAAGTGTTGCATGATGGTTCTGTTTTCCTGATCATGGGCATGACTATGCCGGCAATTTTGAGGGCACAATGTTAGAAGAACATTTGTGTTGAATCGACCCAGATTGATGTTATGCTATGAGATACATTCGTCACCAGTTAATGGATTATAACACAGAGAAAGTTGAGCGTTTTCATAATTCCTTAGACCATGAGAGTATCGAGTTCCTTCGTACTTGCTTCGTGAACTTTGGGGTTTGTTAAACGTCATCTGTAAAAGGGTGGCTATTACGACGGCTTACGGGTTCACGGAAAAGTATGACAAGGAACTAGGTAGCTCAAGATTGGGATTTGCTCCTCCGTCGATGGAGAGATATTCTTCGGGCCCTCTCGGTGTTACGGTATCCACCATCGTCTGGCCAGACACAGTGTGATTTGATCACAGGGATGCCGGAAAGCGGGAACGAGAAAAGAGAACAATACCAGTAACGAGGTAACTGGCATAGTGGACAAGTGTTGATCCACGGGGATGCCGATAAGTCTCACCTCGGGTATTGGTAACATATCGCGAAGCAACAGGAATAGCACACGACAACTGGAGGTTCACTCGAATATTTATTCGTGTGGGTATAGGGGTCAATATGGGTGTCCACGGCTCCGATGTTGATCATTGATCGGAAAGTGTTCCGGGTCATGTCTATACTTCACCGAACCTATAGGGTCACACGCTTAAGGGTCATCTATCTGCTGAATACTAGACAGGGAGTCTGAGAGAAAGTCACCGGAAAGGTTTCGGAGAAAACGGAAAAGTTCCGGAAAGAGAACACCGGAATAATTTCGGTAAAACCGAAAAGTTGTTTCGGAATATATCATTAAGTCAAAATGGTTTCGGCACACGCCTGGAAATTCTTGGAGGGTGCCAGAATTGTTCTAGGAACTTCTGGGATTTTTCCAGAGAGAAAAAACCGGAAATGTTCCGGAGCTGCCGGAACCGCTTTGGTTGCTTTTCGCAGATGAAAATCACTAATCCGGAATTGTTTCGGAACGCGTCCAAAATCCTTTTAGTGGGTACTGGAATTTTTCTAAGACCTACAGAAAAGTTTTGGATTTTACGGTCGCAGCTAAATGTCTTCATGAATAGTGGATACACTATTCATGATGATGCAGGCGATGATGCAGCTTGCATGATGATGCAGGCGATGATGCAGCTTGCATGATGATGCAGGCGATGATGCAGCTTGCATGATGATGCAGGCGATGATGCAGGCGATGATGCAGCTTGCATGATGATGCAGGCAATGATGCAGTTTGGAGGGCATTTTGGGTTTTTCCCCATAGCCTCTCACCCTATAAATAGGGGTGGAGAGGGGTCTCTCATCTCTGATCCAAGTTCTCACTTGAACTCTCAACAAGTGCCATTGCATGATCTGGCTTTCTTCTCTCCCTCCCACGAAATAGTTTCGTAGAGCCGAAAGGCTGTCTGGGTTCCGGCAGGAACTAGTTCTGGACGGCGAAGCCCTGCCGGATAGATGACACCGTATGTGTGCAACCCCGTAGAGAGGTCGTAGTTTCGATCTTTTGCCCGAGGGACTGTTCGAGGGTCCTCCCGAAGGGCTGTCCGAGTTACCGTTCAAGTTTCGAGGGTCCTCCCGAAGGGCTGTCCGTGACATCGTCCGAGGGACTGTCCGACCGCCTCTCGGAGCACTGTCCGAGGAGCAGACGAGGGAGAACATCCTCGCGGTTGGGAGGTTGTAAATCCTAGCTGCGGGGGTCTGCACCAACGATCTACATCGACTCTACTTCCGCTGCGCTACGAGTCGGTAACGATCAGATCAAAACCTTGTATGCAGTCTCCATAGTGGTCCTGGGCTGTTCGTAGTGCGGAAATTTTTTGTTTTCTGCCGCGTTCCCCTACATTTCCATAGCCTTTCCGAGATACATTGCCATGCAACATCCACCTTCTCATGACTTGATCTTCATGTCATACATGCTACTTGCTTGATCGATGAGCCGCATGCTAGTTGGGCCTTGCCCTAATTATTTCTACATGACGCGCTAGTATCATTGCATATCCTGCTATCCAGGCAGAAGCATACATTTGCATCATGATAGTTACATTTTCTTTATGTGAGTACCTTTGTAAAGTGTGAAAGATCTCCTATATTCTTGTAAAATATAGAGTATTGCCCCTAAATTGAGGAAAGATCCCAAAGAGGACAAAATCAAAAGATCCCAAAGAGGACAAATGAGAGTTAAATAGAAAGAGCCATTGAGGCCACAAAAAAAATAAAAATAAAAGAGAAAAAAATAAAAAGAGAGAAGGGGGCATACTACTATTCCTTTTGAGAGATCCACACTAGTACTTCATATCCTATCCCTTGTACTCCATAGAGATCATCATCATGCATATAGCTATGTGGGGACCCTTCACACTGTAGAACTTGGCTTGTATATTCCAATGATGAGCCTCCTCAAACGAGCTCTAGGTCTTCTTGAGCAAGCAAGTTAGATGCACCCCCACTAGTTCCCTTGGAGAGCTTTTAGCTCACATGTGCATCCATTGTATGGAAATCCCTACTCCTCACATCATATCTATCATATGTCCTTCTCTCTCCTATGATTGTCCTCATTGATGTGAGCCTTTCACACCTTTTTTGTCTTCCTCCTCCACCTTCTTTCTGTTTCTCCTTTTAGGTGTCAACTTTCTTGCTCACGCTCGTCCATTGCATGAGTGCTCAAAATATCGAAAGGGAGTGGATCGGTTTGACTTGTACCTGGCTAGTGGTATGGGGACGAGTCCAGATAAGAATCCAAAGGAGACCAAGTGTGAAACTTGAGTAGATAGTTGTTCTCAACAACCTTATTTTTTCTCTCGTATTTCCCTATCCCTTGCTTGCACGTAAACACCATCTGGAGACATTCGAGTCACGGACAGCGAGAGCTCTTGCACCTTTTGTTCTTTTGTTGCTTGTGTCAATGCTAATATAGACTCTTGCCTGTTAAGACTTGAATTGAATTGCATGCTTTGATTGCTTTATTTAAAAGTCCTTTTATGTTTGTGTGGCATGTCACCACAGAAATTATGCTTGTTATCATTTACCTACTCAAGGACGAGCAGGAATTAAGCTTGGGGATGTTGATGCGTCTCAAACGTATCTATAACTTCTTCTTGCTCCATGCATGTTTTGTGTGACTTTGCCATGTTTTTCTTGAACTTTCATACACTTTTGAACCTATTTGGACTAACCTATTAACTCAGTGCACCCAGTTGCCAGTGTCTGTTTTCTGCTATTTTTGTATTTCAGGTTTTCCGGCCATTAAAAGTGCTCCAAAAATTCCGGGAAAAATATATAAAAAATCAGCGCAACAGAAGCTTCCGGAATCACCAAGAGAGGGAAGGGGGGCCACCACCACGCAGCCAGGAGGGCAGGTACCGCGGCCCCACCCTGGGCCGCGCCAGGGACCCTCCTGACTGCCTCGTGGGTCCCCTCGACGCCCCCCTTCGCCTATATTTACCCCTCGGGGTGGAAACCCCTAAGACGGACTACTCTTTCGCGATCTCGCCTCTGTTCCGCCGCCGCCGCCGTTTCTAGATCGGAGCTGCCTGGAGAAGCTGCTCTGGCACCCTGCCGGGAGAAGCTACCCCCTCCGGGAGACCCTCCATAGCCATGAACGCCTCCCGTATGTACCGTGAGTAGCTTCCCTTGGACCATGGGTCCATGACCAGTAGCTATGTGATCTATCTCTCCCACTTTTGTGCCTTCCACTTTCGAGTCCTCGTGAGCTGCCTCACATGATCGAGGCATCTATGTAATTTCTGCTGTTGCTATGCTGAGTTTGTTGGGATCTGATGGATTATGAGACTATGTTCAGATTCTGATGAGTAATATATTTGGTTATTCTCTTTTATATTTTGTTCTTGAGTAAATTCTTGCTTGTTCTCCGTTGTGGTATTTGCTTTGGCCAAGTATTTTATTTGCAACTCCAAGAGAGAGTGTTATGCTCGATTGTGGGTTCAGCCCCTGGATGTCTAGCTTGAGTGACAGAAACATGAGACTAGGGGATGTGCTTTGCCACCGGGGATAAAACATCAGTGCTTGTACCTGCGGGTGCAAGGATTGTTTCCTTTACGCAAAGTTCTTTTAGTGCAGTTGTCTGTTGCTTTGAGTTTACACTTTGGGTGGGATTCACAACTTAATACAAGCGAGATGTTCTGGATAGATATCTCAAGGTGGATGATTCGTAGTAGATGCAGATGGATTTCGGTCTACTTACCTTGGCGTACTGCCCATTGCTTTTGAGCCCTTCCTTTCTTTGCACCATAGTTAGCATTGTGGTGCCTTCATAATCCTGTCAATTGCCCAACTGTGATTTTTTTACCTCGCTAGCACTTTTATCGTCTTTTGGGAGAGATACATCACTAGTGAAAATCACGGGAGCCCGGTCCATCTTCACATTATTGTTCACACCCTCAATTTACTTTCAGCTTTTACTTTCCTTTGCACCTTTTATCTCTTGCGTTGATCCTTTGTAAACTCCTCTGTACTCGTTGGGAGCAAAGTTATTTGTTGTTGTGTGCAGGTCCATGACAACACCCTAGTCAGGAAGCAATTTCTGGCGACGTTGCCACCTACTTGTATCTCCTGAGTCCTACTGGTTCGATAACCTTGGTATCTTCACCGAGGGAAACTTGCTGCTGCACTGCATCTCAAACCTTCCACTTGGGGTAACCAACGAGGGGTGAGAAGCCATCAAGCAAATTTCTGGCGCCGTTGCCGGGGACTCAAGTCTACAAGATAGGGGAGTTGCACACTATCTTTTATCTTTGCTTTTTAGTCTTGTTAGTTTACCTTTCAGTTTTTACTTTTGTGTCCCTAATCAAAAATACCAAAAACACCTGTTACCTTGTCAGTAGTTAACACTATGGCTGGTACTTTTCCCTTTGGTGAGGCAGAAGTGCTTACCTTTACTCAAAGAGGTGGTGAAAGTTTGAAAGATGCTTGGTATAGAATTAATGATCCTAAAAAAAGAGCCACCAAGAAGCAATCCACTACTATCCTGCTTAGAAATTTTTATGTTGGCATTACTTCTTGGAATAGGTTTCTTTTAGACACTGCTATCAATGGGAACTTCATAGAGGCCCCAGTTTGGGAAGCCCTTAATGTTATTGAAAATCTTGTTGGAAGTCTCCCCATTGTTAGTATTAAGGAGGACATTACTTTAGCTCACATTATGAGAAAACTTGAAAAATTAGAGCTAGAGATGCCAAGTATCGATAGGGTGAATGAGTTGGATCGTAAGATTCAAGGGAATTTGAATAGGCTAGATAATTCCATGCAGAAAATTGTCAAAACTTTGGAGACTATCAAATCCCTTGATGAAAATTCTTCTAGGATAGAAAAGATTGAGTAAGTTATTGAAACTTTAGGAACTACCTTTTCCTCAATCAAAACCAAAAAGTATGAAACTCCAGCAAAGAAGGAACCTAAGTTCGTTTGCGTACCCAAGGTTCCCCGAGCTAAACCTAGCACACCCAGTGCCAAGAGAGTTGAAACGGTGAAAACTTTGGAGGAGACACCTTCCACTTGGGGTAACCAACGAGGGGCGAGAAGCCATCAGTACCCTAAATAAAATAATTGTTCCCCACTGGAAATAAAGATATTCTTGAATATCTACTGTTTCTCAAGATTTCCAAAAAGTTTTTGCAAAGAAAAAGAAAGCTTAAGGTTTACGAAAGCAAGGAAAGGAAAAACGTGGGAGAATCTGTGAAAAAACAGAACAGCAGGTAGTAAATAAACTTTTTGGGGTACTTCTGCAACTCAAATAAAAAAACTCAGAGCATACGAACAGTTCACAATTGTATAGGGCATGTTGAGTAAAAAATTCAGCTCAAAAAGATGAACTGGTGATTTGTTTCGATGTTTTCCATCAAGCAGATAGAATCTGTTTTCTGGACAACATGTCACAACTATTGCTTCCCTTATCATATGAGGCTAAACTTGGCACAAAGCTTGAAAATAAAGATACAATGATGTTGCTACAGTAGTAACAATCATCAAGACCACAAAAAAAAGAAGTAAAAACATCTTGGGTTGCCTCCCAACAAGCGCTTTCTTTTACGCCTTTAAGCTAGGCATGAAGCAAAAGAAGAATTAAGTTTTATCAAGAGAGAGAGAGAATAGCTAGCCCGTGTAAAGGACTCAAAAGGTAACTTGATTTTCTTTCTAGGGAAGTGTTCCATCCCCTTTGGTAGAGGGAATTGAAATTTTATATTCCCCTCTTCCATGTCAATAACAGCCCCAACGGTGCGAAGAAAAGGACGTCCCAAAATAATTGGACATAAAGGTTCACACTCTATGTCCATAATAATAAAATCAACGGGAATATAATTGTCATTGACAATGATAAGAACATCGTCGATCTTCCCCAAAGGTTTCTTTACGGAAGAATCAATGAGACGAACACCAAAAGAACAAGAATCAAAGGGTTTCAATTCAAACATGTCATACATTCTTTTGGGCATAACGGAGGTACTAGCTCCAACATCACATAAAACATAGCAAGAGAAGTTATTAAATTTAATTTTTATCGTAGGGTACCAACCATCATCTAGCTTCCTAGGTATGGAGGCTTCTATCCTAAGCTTCTCCTCCCTTGCTTTGATGAGAGCATTAGTGATATGCTCCGTGAAGGCAAGATTAAGTGTGCTAGTGTGGGGTCTCTAGACATTTGGTGTAGCAAGCTAATAACTCCTGAGAGGGTGCAACTATCCAAATATATATCACTACTATCAAAGGTGGTAGTAGTGTCATGTAGGCTCACTTGTTTGAAACCCTCTATGTTCATAAGAGTTTCCTCTTCTACATTTGAGGTATTAGCATCGCCATTAATAGGTCCAATGGGACTAGGAGTGTGTTGGGTGCTAATAGTTTGGGTGTCCTCAATAATTTGGATGGTAGCAACTGTGTGGTGTGTAGGAAGGCTCTTAATTCTATCTGCTTCCTCTTTTTCTCTAGCCC
Organism: Bromus sterilis; assembly: GCA_950022295.1. NCBI lineage: Eukaryota > Viridiplantae > Streptophyta > Magnoliopsida > Poales > Poaceae > Bromus > Bromus sterilis. The sequence goes on from OX465599.1 coordinate 52,871,686, forward strand.
ATCTTTCTTTAAGTGTATCCATCATCCTAATATTTTCATTAATTTGTAATTGGATAGCATTAATAGGAGTGGCCTTCCTCTCCTCAAGGGGAGAGGTTCTAATTTTAAGCATCTCAACATCAAGGGCTAAGCTATCTACCTTCAAAGAGAGATTATCTAACTTAGCTAATTTCTCTTCTACATTCTTGTTGAAGGCTTTTTGGGTAGTGATAAAGTCTCTAAGCATGTTTTCTAGTTCAGAAGTGGGGTTCTTCTTTCTAGGATAGGTGTTGTTGTTCCCATAGTTGGATGGAAACGGTCTAGGATTGCCAGCAAAATTGCCCCTATAAGCATTGTTGTTGAAGTTGTTTCTAGCAATAAAGTTCACATCTACTTGTTCCTTAGCAACCAAATAATTTAAAGGAACATCATGAGGATAATAGAGGGTTGCTTGGTAAGTAGAGACATAAATAAGTCAACTTTTTCATTTAGGGAGGTAATCTCCTCGACAAAGTTTACCTTCCTACCTGTTGATACGTCCCAAACGTATCGATAATTTCTGCTTGCTCCATGCATGTTTTGTGTGATATTTCTATGATCTAGAGACACTTTCATACACTTTTGATCATATTTGGACTAACCTATTAACTGAGTGCACCCCAGTGCCAGTTTCTGTTTTCTGCTGTTTTTCTATTTCAGTTTTCCCCCATATTAAAAGTGCTCCGAAAATTCGGGAAAATCAGATAAAAAACAACGTGAAGGAACCTTCCGGAGTCCCGAAGGGGGACCAGGTGGGACCCACCAGGGGCCCAGGCGCCTAGATGGCGCGGCCTAGGGCTTGGCCGCACCAGGGGGGCACCTGGACCCTGGTGGCCCCCCTGGCTGCCCCCCTTTGCCTATATATCTCCCGTGACGTGAAACTTACGAAGACAGAACCCTTTTCCGCGATCTCGCCTCTGTTCCGCTGCCGCCACGCTTCCAAGATCGGAAGCACCAGCAGACCCCTTCCCGGCACCCTGTCAGAGGGAGGATCGACCTCCGGGAGCTTCCCCTCCACCATGGACGCTTCCCGGATGTGCCGTGAGTAGTTTCCTTTGGAACATGGGTACGTGATCAGTAGCTATGTGATGTTCTCCTCCCCTCTTTGTTCTTCATGGTTTCGACCTCGTGAGCTGCCCTAGATGATCGAGGCACATATGTAATCTTTCTGCTGTTGCTATGTTGAGTTTGATGGTATCTGATGGATTACGAGATTATGTTCAGATTGTGATAGAGTAATATATTTGGTTCTTATCTTTTATATTTTTGTTCCTAAGTAATTCTTGCTTGTTCTTCGTTGTTGTTTATAGCTTTGGCCAAGTAGTAGGTAGTAACTCCAAGAGGGAATGTTATGCTCGATTGTGGGTTCATGCCCCCTGATGACACGCTTGAGTGACAGAAACATGAGTCTAGGGGATGTGCTGTTGCCACAAGGGGGAAAACAACGGTGCTTGTAACCGCGGTTGCAAGGATTGTTTACTTTACGCAATGTGATTTTTAATGAAGTTGTCTGTTGCTTTGGGTTTACACTTTGGGTAGGGCTCGCAACTTAATACCAGCGAGATGTTCTGGACAGATATCTCAAGGTGGATGATTAGTAGTAGATGCAGTTGGATTTCGGTCTACTTATTTTGGCGTACTGCCCATGCTTTTGAGCCTCTTCCTTTCTTTTGTAGCATAGTTAGCATTGCGGTGCGTTTATAATCCTGTTAATTGCCCATCTGTAATTTGTTTACCTCGCATATAAGTTTTATCGTCTTTTGGGAGAGAGACATCACTAGTGAACATCACGGGACCCCGGTCCATATTCTCATCATTGTTTACACGCTCATTTACTTTTCTGCTTTTACTTTCAGTTGGTTACCCCAAGTGGAAGGTGAGATGCAGCGTAGAGGCATGTTTCCCTCGGTGAAGATACCGAGGTTTTAAGATTGTCTCTTGTAGGACTCCGGCAATGATAAGTAGGTGGTTCGGCAAGTGATGCCCCGTTTGAAGATAATCACTTGCTTCTCCTGGACCTGCACACAACACAAATAACTTTGCTTCCCAACGAGTACAGAGAGGTTGTCAATCTCTCTGGCCTTTCTGTTCACAAAGGATCAACACAACAGATAATAATGATAATTGTGATAGCAACTAGAAATTAAAAGCAGGAAAATAAAAGAGCGTGTAAACAGTGATGAGAATATGGACCGGGCTGCCGTGATGTTCACTAGTGATGTCTCTCTCCCAAAAGATGATAAAATTGCTATGCGAGGTAAAGAAATTACAACTGGTAAATTGACAGGATTAAAAATGCACCACACTACTAACTATGCTACAAAGAAAGGACGAGGCTCAAAAGCATGGGCGGTATGCCAAAATAAGTAGATTGAACTCCAACTGCATCTACTACTAATCATCCACCTTGAGATATCTATCCAGAACATCTCGCTGGTATTAAGTTGCGAGCCCCACCCAAAGTGTAAACCCAAAGCAACATACAACTCCATTAAAAATCACCTTGCGTAAAGTAAACAATCCTTGCAACCGCGGTTATCTGGGGGCATGAACCCACAATCGAGCATAACGTTCCCTCTTAGAGTCACTACCTACTACTTGGCCAAAGAAATAAACATCAACGGAGAACATGCAAAAATTACTTAGGAACAAAAATATAAAAGATAAGAACCAAATATATTACTCAATCACAATCTGAACATAGTCTCATAATCCATCAGATCCCAGCAAACTTAGCATAGCAACATTAGAAAATTACATATGTGCCTCGATCATGTAGGGCATCGCACGAGGTCTAAACCATGAAGAAAAAAGAGGGGAGGAGACCATCACATAGCTACTGATCACGGACCCATGGTCCAAGGGAAACTACTCACGGCACATCCGGGAAGACTCCATGGTATAGAGGAAGCTCCCGGAGGTCAATCCTCCCTCTGGCAGGGTGCCGGGAAGAGGTCTGCTGGCGCTCCCGATCTTGGAAGCGCGGCGGCGGCGGAATAGAAGAGAGATCATGAAAAAGGGTTATGTCCTTGGAGGTTTTGGGGCACGGGGAATAAATATGTGAAGGGGGCAGCCAGGGTGGCCACCTGGGGTCCAGGCGCCCCCTGGCGCGGCCAAGCCCTAGGCCGCGCCAGGTGGCCGCCTGGGTCCCTGGTGGTGGCCCTCTAGACCCACTTTGGTGATTCCGGAATGTTCCGTTGCGCTAATTTTTTATCCGATTTTTCCCGAATTTTTGGAGCATTTTTAGTATGGGGGAAACCTGAAATAGAAAAACAGCAAAAAACAGGAACTGACATTGTGGTGCACTGAGTTAATAAGTTAGTCCAAATATGATCAAAAGTGTATGAAAGTGTATCTAGATAATAACAATATCACACAAAACATGCATGGAGCAAGCAGAAATTATAGATACGTTTGGGACGTAACAGCACGCAAACACCATCTGGAGATATTCGAGTCACGGACAGCAAGATCTCTTGCACCTTTATGTTCTTATGTTGCTTGTTTCAATGCTAATGTAGACTCTTGCCTGTTATGACTTGAATTGAATTACATACCTTGATTGCTTTACTTAAAAAGTTCTTATATGGTTGTTAGCATGTCACCACAGAAATTATGCTTGTTATCATTTACCTACTCGAGGACGAGCAGGAATTAACCTTGGGGATGTTTATACATCCCAAACGTATCTATAATTTCTGCTTGCTCCATGCATGTTTTGTGTGATATTGCTATGTTTTATATACACTTTCATACACTTTTGATCATATTTGGACTAACCTATTAACTCAGTGCACCCCAGTGCCAGTTCCTGTTTTCTGCTGTTTTTCTATTTCAGTTCCCCCCGTATTAAAAATTCTCCAAAATTTCGGGGAAAATATATATAATAAGAAATCAGCACTTCGGAAGCTTCGGGAATCACCGAGGAGGGGCTAGAGGGGACCCACCAGGGCCCCAGGCGCCCTCCCAGCGCGCCCTAAAGAGAGGTCACGCCAGGGGGCCGCCTGGACTACTGGTGGCCCCCCTCGCTGCCCCCCTTAGCCTATTTTTTCTCCGTCACGGGAAACCTCCGAAGACAGAACCCTTTTTCGCAATCTCTCCTCTGTTCCTCCGCCGCCGTGCTTCCAAGATTGGGAGCTCCAGCAGACCTCTTCCCGGCACCCTACCGGAGGGAGGATTGACCTTCGGAGCTTCTCCTCCACCATGGAGGCTTCCCGGATGATCCGTGTCAGTTCCTGTTTTCTGTTGTTTTTCTATTTCAGGTTTCCCCCATATAAAAAGTGCTCCAAAAATTCGGGAGAAATCCAATAAAAAATCAGCATAGAAGAAGCTTCGGGAATCACTGAGGGGGGGCCAGAGGCGACCCACCAGGGCCCCAGGTCCCCTCCCGGTGCGCCCTAGGGTGTGGCCGCGTCAGGGGGCCGCCTGCACCCCTGGTGGCCCCACTAGCTTCCCCCCTTCGCCTATTTATTCCGCGTGATGAGAAACCCCCGTAACGGGAACCCTTTTTCGTGATCTCTCCTCTGTTCCGCCGCCGCCGCGCTTCCAAGATCGGGAGCACCAGAAGACCTCTTCCCGGCACCCTGCCGGTGGGAGGAACCACCTCCGGGAGCTTCTCCACCACCATGGATGCTTCCCCGATGAACCGTGAGTAGTCCACCTTAGACCATGGGTCTATGATCAGTAGCTATGTGATGTTCTCCTCCCCTCTTTGTTCTTCATGGATTAGACCTCGTGAGCTGCCCTACATGATCGAGGCACATATGTAATCTTTCTGCTGTTGCTATGCTGAGTTTGATGGGATCCGATGGATTATGAGATTATGTTCAGATTGTGTTTGAGTAATATATTTGATTCTCCTCTTTTATATTTATGTTCTTGAGTAATTCTTGCATGTTCTCCGTTGCTGTTTATTGCTTTGGCCAAGTAGTAGGTAGTGACTCCAAGAGGGAGCGTTATGCATGATTGTGGGTTCATGCCCCCCGATAACTAGCTTGAGTGATAGAAACATGAGTCTAGGGGATGTGTTATTGCCACAAGGGGGAAAACAACAGTGCGTGTACTTGCGGGTGCAAGGATTGGTTACTTTACGCAAAGTTCTTTAATGCAGTTGTCCGTTGCTTTGAGTTTACACTTTGGGTGGGATTTGCAACTTAATACCAGCGAGATGTTCTGGATAGATATCTCAAGGTGGATGATTAGTAGGTAGATGCAGATGGATTTCGGTCTACTTGTCTTGGCGTACCGCCCATGCTTTTAAGCCTCTTCCTTTCTTTATAGCATAATTAGCATTGGTTTTCGCACATAATCCTGTCAATTGCCCAGTTGTAATTTGTTTACCTCGCATGGCTATTTTATCGTCTTTTGGGAGAGAGACATCACTAGTGAACATCATAGGACCCCGGTCCATATTTCCAACACTTTTTACACTATCAATTTACTTTCAGTATTTACTTTTCCGTTGCTATCACTATCATTATTATCCCGTGCGTTTTATCCTTTGTACACAACAAGGCCGGAGGAATTGACAACTCCTCTGTACTCGTTGGGAAGAAAAGTTATTTGATGTGTGTGCAGGTCCAGGAGAAGCAAGTGATTATCAAACGGCGCATGACTTGTCGAACCACCTACTTGTCGATCTTGGAGTCCTACTGGTTCGATACTCAACCTTAGCATCTTCGCTATGGGAAATTGCTGCTATCTACATCTCAACCTTCCACTTTGGGTAAACAACGAGGGGGCGTTAATTCGTACCATCACCCAGTTACGAGCAGGTTCATCTAAGAACAAAAGTACATCTTCCAGCGTGAAGCAACTCAATACTCTCATGGTCTAAGAAATTACGTATATGATAACATTTCATGATATGACTTATAACGTAGTTATGATGTAATATCTAAGTATACCATTCAATAATCAATACCGGGGTCGGTTCAACATCACTGTTCTGCTAACAATATATTATCATTGCTACTGACATCCTTGTTACAAGAAAATTGTCCATGATTAAGATAACATAATCATCAGTTAGCACATGAGCAGGTCTTAGAGGCTAAATCAGGAACTCTTGGTGTTTACATTTCCACACATTCAAATGAATTTTCTTCTGAGTCTCACAGTCAGGGTCATTGCAATTATAGCACAGAAATATAAACAATAATTACGAATGTGGAAATATATATAATAACAATTTATTATTGCCTCTAGGGCATATTTCCAAAAGTCTCCCACTTGCACTAGAGTCAATAATATTGTCAGTGCTTTGAGCACTTTACACCTATGGCATAACTGTGTAATGCATGCTTCATTTGTGGTATATACTTTTGTTAGACCAAGTATGTGATCAGAGGGGGAGGGGGTGAATGATCACTTCAAAATTTTGCATGAAACTATGAAGTGAAGCATAACTCAGCAACCGAAGACATTCAACAGAAAGGTAAACATTGAAGCAGAACATGATCGAAGCAGAACATAGCGAATCAAAAGCATCGAATCAATTGCATTGAAGCAGATCACTGAAGCAATTGATAAACTGAATGTAAGTGCGGAAAGTAAAACGAACTCTTGACTCGGCGATGTTTGTTCGACCAGTTCACACTCTGCAAAGTGCTACGTCTGGTTGGAGGGACTTGTGATTGAACACAGGAGCTAACCTCTCTCCGTCCGTTTCTCCACTGCACCAATCTCCTTGAGCTTGGTCAGTTCTTCACTCGTGGTTGATTATTGAGGAAATCACCGAAACCTTTGACAAACTGGACTTCGAGGCGACAATTACTCTTCGCTCTCTGAAGAACAACTCTCTAACCGTCTAGGAGAATTGCAGTTCTCCAAAATAAAAAGGCTAGCAAACTTCTTCCTAAGTCATAATGAATCAACTCAGATCAATAGGAATTATGCTTCGGTGGATTGGTTTTTGGTTTGCTTCGGTGGGGTTGCTCTCTCTCTCTCCTCTGTAAGGAATCAATCTTGGAGCAGCCGCCGGCCAATGAGGGCGGGGGTGGCGTATTTATAGGTGGCAATCCCTAGGTGTGAAATGACTGAAGTGACCCGATGTGACAGCTTGACACCTGTCCCCAACGGTCATATTTCCAATCAAAGCGCAACTTTACTTGCGGTCCAAGTAAAGATGACTCACAGACTTGGTTCTGCTTCAGGAGCCGAAAGAACAAAGTCTTCGCTGGTGAAGCATTACCTAGCTCACATGAGATTTCTTCAACTCTGGCTTCTCACTAGTTTGGATTCGATCTGAGTCTTTTCATCAAAACCTTCGGAGTACATTTACTAAACTCCTCTTGATAGTACGGTTTTTCCTACGACTCAAGAAGTGAAAAGAACTACGCAAAAACAACTAAGTCTTGCGCCATCTTGATCATCTTCGATGAGGCGTGCTTCAGGATTCCTTATCTTTTTAGGGGTCGACATCCGTGATGAGCTTCACTCCAGAGGATGTGCTTCGGTAAAAGTATAAATCTTCGTTGAATCTTTATCACTAACCTATAACTTCAGAAACCTAACGATCTGTTTCACACTAGAAAACTTGTTAGTTCCTCTACTGTTTTGACCAACAATATCCAAAACTTATGAGGGTATAACTTTGCTCTTACAATCTCCCCCTTTTTGGACTATTGTTGACAAAACAGGCATCGATAAAAGATTTGGAATGTTGAATTGAGTTGAGAGCAAACTCTAAGATATGAAGCTTTTGACTCCCCCTGAATGCAAGCATCGAAGATTTTATAATCGAAGTGAATGCTTGTTGAAGAATATCATTAATGGGAAGCTTAACACATATCTTAGTGAATCGATTGCATACAAAGATAATTTGTCTTGAAGAACATGCAATCATCCAATGACCTGTGAACTTAAGGAAAATAACCACCTGCAAGATAAATGTAGGAAAGCAGCTTGCAAGCACGGGGTTATTAACATATACGATGAAACAGTTCACAACCGAAGTAAAACGTTAAGATATAACCCAATCGAAGTGAATGGAATGTTTGTCGAATCTTAACACACGCAAACAAATCGAATCAAAACCCAAAAACCTCGCAGCGAATCTAAACTCATCGATGCTACGTTCTCCCCCTTTTTGTCAAGAATTGAACAAAAGGTTGAGAGGCAGATCGAGAGCATTTACGCATCAGCTGCAACCCGGGGACCCTCCACATTGTCTTCGCCGGAAGAAGATGCATCGCCTAAAGTATCGCCTTCGGTCGAAGCAGGTGATTCTTCCTCGTCGAAGTCCATCTGCGCTTGAAGTAATTCAAGGTCGCTGTCGTCGAGAGGATCATCTTCGTGCTTCGAGGTATGGGAGTCTTCATCCGATAAGGTATCGGGGCGAATCTGTTCAGCAGGGTTGACGAATAAGACTTCGTCAATCTTGTCCAGCGAAGGGATCTTGGGGTTGGGGCGGTCGACCGTATCATTTCTGGAAAAGTTCCTCTGCAGATGTGGATATTCCTTGAATATGCGGTCAGCTTGAAGTTTCTTCACAGAGTTAAACTTCCTGAGGCCTTTCCAAGAATGACGCTTCAATACCTTCAATTATTGGTTGTTGTTCATTGCAATGTTTCCAACTCTGTTAATCTCATCTGAAATATGTTGCATCTGGCGTTGATTTCCTTCGATGAAGTTTTCAAGCATCTGTTGGTTACGAATAGCAACTTCAAAGTGGTACACTTCTTTCTGGTAACGCTTCGACATGTTGCGTTCATTGATATGCTGTCTGACTCCTACATATGTTGCAAAAGGGTCATTTGGCCTCCTGAAGATATTCATAGCATCGCGGACCGGAGGGCAGAACAGCTTCGGGTGATGCTTCGCAGTGTAATCTTCGCTGCGTCCATGGTTGCAAATGGCTTGCAGCCAAGGAGCAAATGGCTTCAGTTGATGTACTAATTCTGCAGCTTGCACCATGTATCGAAGAAAACAGTCCTCGAAGTCGAACACATGACCATGGGTGAGCTTCATAAGAGCATGACGAGTAGGATACAGAATATTGGATTCTTCATTCGCTGTACTGAGAGGCATTAGTGAGTTTGACAAGATATAAAACCAAGTCTTCGATATGAACACCAAATGCTTCGGGCAAATGTTTTCTGGCATGTGATCTCCAGAGACTTCGGGATCCAATAAAGATGCAAATTCAGCTTCAGTGGGATCCGGTAACATGTGAAATTTTGCAATTTCTCCAGTGTGTCTTGGGATGTTTATAATATCCATGAATTCATCTGTATGCATCCTGAATACTTTCCCTTGAATCATCCATTGAAGAATCCATGTGCTAGTATCTTCTGGAGTTCCAGAGACATATAGTGTGCCATAGAATTGCTTCACTAGCTCTGAATTGAATGGAGTTTCCATAGCAAATAATCCAGTCAAGTTCTGTGCCTCGATAGATTCCACTATGTTTTGGAAGCACGTTGCAGAAGCTAGACTGTGCATATCCAAGTACTTGTGTCTGAAAAGTACACCTTTCTGGCAGTAAAGCTTCGTGTACAAGATTTGTTGTTCAGCAGTCCAGAATCGAAGATCATCAGCTGTTCTTGGTGAATCATATGGACTAGTGCCAAAGAATCGAAGCTTCTTGCGATGAACTTCAATGTCAAATTCAGGACCGTGTCTTGAAGAAGATCCTTCTCCCAGGAATATGGGAAAAGTCTCTCTTGGATAGATGGAGTCCAGCTGGGTGTCCTGAGCAGGAATGCAATGCCTTCGAGCATCGGTGATTCGCCTTGGTGGTTAAGTTACAATGGCCAACTCATGTGCTTCGGCTCCAGCTTCGACTTCTGCATCTGCATTTGCTTCAGCATTAACAGCTTGATCTTGAGCTTCACCTTCTTTGTCTTCGGACTCCTCAGCAGAGTGAGCTAAAGAGTAATCCTTTTCAGGAATGGCTTGAGGGGGTGGAGAGGTTTCAGGTGCGAAATTATCTTGGGCGGATGGTTGTGGAGCAGGTTGAGGAGGAGGAGGAGTTGGAGCACGGGGTGGAATGACTTCGGGGGCGGATGGCTTCGATGTGGGTTTGCCAAGTTTGATTATTTTGCATCGTGGGGGCGATGCCTTTCTTGGGGCCTTTTTGGTCGGGTGAGAACTTACTTCATCAGCCTCTTCGGTGTCAGCAATCAGTCGTCTCTTCCTAGGTTGCAGCTTGGGAAGAGGTGAAGCTAATTGCTTGACCATGGCTTCGCGCTTCTTAGAGTCAAGCGCCATGACCGAAGCATTATGTGCCTTGCAACATTCTTCGATGGCAGACTTAATCTTGCCAAGATAGACTTGAATATTTTGCTTCGTTTGCTCATTCACAGAAGCAATTTTCTTCGAAGCAGCTGTGGCTTCGCTCTTGAAATCCTCATCAGATTCATCATCTGCTTTCTTCTGGAATTTCTGAATCTTAGCACTTTCTGATCTATCTCTTGCATGCAAATCTCTCAGCTGATTGTACAAAGTTTCGACCATGGCTGAAAGATTTGGTGAAATGTAAGTATCTCCAATATCTACAGCTTGGGGATTAACAGCTTCAGCAAGCTTAAGGTATGTCTGACTCAGACCCAGACAGTCCCAAAGTTCACCTTCCCTAGCATCCGGGAAGTTGTGCTCACTATGTTCAGCTTCAACTTGGGCTTCGGGGACAGGAGCTGCGACTGGCTCCGGGGGAATTTCCTTCGGTGCCATGTCCACAGTGGCTTCCTTTTGAGCGGCCCTGGCAGCTTTCTCAGCCTTCTTTGTGCGAAGGATATCCAGCTGAGCTTGGCGTTTGGCTTCAGCTTCAGCAAGTTGTTTGGCTTCGGCGGCAGCCTTAGCCTCTTGTGCTTGAGCTTCAGCTAGCTTGCGCTTCGCTTCAGCTTGCTGGTTTGCCTCGGCCAGCTCCTTCCTTTGCTTTTCAAGACCAGCTGCTTCTTTATCAGCTTTCTCTTTCTCTTTGGCTTCTTTTTCAGCCTTAGCTTTGGCTTGAGCTTCGGCGTGCAGACGTTCAGCTTCAATGCGGTCTCTCTTCCACAATTCAGCTTCGGACAGCTTCTTTGTGCCAACCTGGGCAAAAGTCTGACCAGGCTTAGCCACAGTTGCCTTCGGCTTCGGAGCTTTAACTAGTTCTGGAGCTTTGGCTTCGGGGATGGCAGCAGGCTTACCCACAGGCTTTGCCTGCGGCTCATGCCGTTCCTTCGTCCTCTGCTCGGATGGAACTGGACGGCGGGGAGGCTTGGAGGACAGGGGTGCCTCTACCACCAAGTTCGTCAAATCAATGTTCCGCTTTGGAGCAGGAGGTGCTGAAGGTTCTTGGAACTTAACACCTTTAGGAGCAGTTGGCTTCGCTCCAGCCTTCTTCTTCAGAGGCTTCTTACTCAATTTCTTCTTAGGACTTGGGGGGAAGGGTGATTGCTCTGACTCATCATCTGCTTCATCAGCAGGATCGTCATCGATCGAGTCTTCAAGCGGAGCAGCTGCTTCAGCTTCGTCATCGGCTTCGTGTTCAGCTTCCTCTTCTGAAGTAGGAGGAGGTGAGTCACTTAGCTTCCGAAGCTTTCACCTCTTCTGAGGCTTCGATGGTTCGGCTTCATCAAGCCCTGCAGCAGCAAGAGCTTTTGCCTTTTTCTCGTCTCGGATCCTCTTCTTCTCAGCCAGAATAGCAAGCTGTTCTTGCTCTTCAGGATAATCATCCGGGGACTTGAGAGAGTTTGGGTGCGGGACAGCCGGAGGCTTCGGGTAGTACTTCTTCCGGTTGGCTGCAGTGTACTGAACGCACATAGCGGTGGTGTACCGATAAGGTGGGCTGAAGGCGAATTGCATTGCCCACTTCCAAGTTGGAATGCTTTTATACTTGTACCACCTGATAGCCCAATATCGACGAATCCTTTGCAGTCGAATCTTTCTATCATGATCTGTCTCTTCTGGCGGGGTGTCATAGCCCATCTTGAGGCGAATGGCTTCGGGAATGCCTCGGGCATTATTTACTTCCTTAGTTTTGCCTCCTTTGCCCTTTTGCTTCGGTGGCTCTGGGTAATTTTCCAGTCCTTCAACAATCGGAGACTCATTCCCCATTGCAGCCTCTTCGTCAGACATCCTGTGATTAGAAGTATAGACAAGAGGGAAACAAGGAGAGGGAATGGATAAGCACAGGCAAAGGTTTCGACCAAAAACAAAACAATTTGACAGGAGCCCAGATCAATCTCAGATTGGATGCAACTCTGTTTATGAATTTGGCTAGAACAAGTTCGAAAACAAGACCTAACCCAGTCCAGTTCAGAGAACGAATCGTATCATACGCACTGACCTGAGGAGATGGGATTGCTTAGATGCTAAGAACAGCTTTCCCAAGATGTAAAGTCCAACACGGATCAAACAACCCTATAAACAGAAATCAAAACCCTAACAAAACTTAGATCCAAACCCTAGATGAGGAACACAGGAAACAAGATTGGATCCAAGAGGCGTTGCGTACCCTAACTTGGTGACGCAAGGCGACTATGGCGACGGGGAGCGGAGAAGTGCTCTGTGTCGACGGGGAATGTCCACGGCGGTGGCGTTCCGGCAGTGAAGCGGCGACGGCGACGACGGGGACGAGAGCTCTATGGATGCTCGAGGTGGAAGACGGAGAAGTCGGAGAGAATGAACGTGGGTGAACCGTTTCGCTGGGGAACGCCTTAAATAGGCTCGATCTGGAGCGGTTACCAGATCAAATCGAACGGTTCTCAGCGAGTGACTCTTCCGATTCAACGGCTCAGATGAAGTGGCGTATCGCGAGCGAATCTCAACGACCCGAACAAGACGGGGACTCAACGGCCGAAGAATAAGTCTTGACCTAGAGAAAAAACTTCGATAAAGTTGGAAGCATTTGATTCGGAACTCAATGATATTCGAAGCAATATGCTTTCCGTTTCAATTGTGCTTAACATTCAAGATAGAAAAGATTGGGAGCGAATCAGAATGGAGGGGTAGGGTCCGAAACTTATCACTTCGAAGAACAACAACGAAGCTAAAAGTGATAAGCATAGGGGACAAAAGAAACGAATAAATAAAACAAACTAAACACAGAACAGAAAGCAAATGGGAAACGAAGTTAAACTTGGACGAAAAAAAAACTCAAGCGAAACTGAACAAATAAACCACAACGAAGGTGAATATATACAGTGAAAAGTTTCGATCTTACTGAACATTGTGTGAGTCTAAGATGTTCAGCTCACATCTCAATGCACAAAACCTTTTCTCGTCCAATGGCTTCGTGAATATGTCTGCCAATTGATCTTCAGTTCTTACATGGCTAATCTCAATGTCTTCGCGCTGAACATGATCTCGAAGAAAATGATGACGAATATCAATATGCTTCGTTCGAGAGTGTTGCACAGGATTGTGAGCAATCTTGATGGCACTCTCATTGTCACAAAGCAGAGGGATTTTCTTCACATAAATACCATAATCTTTAAGCGTCTTCTTAAGCCAAAGTATTTGAGTGCAGCATGAGCCAGCAGCAATGTATTCAGCTTCAGCAGTAGATATTGAGACACAGTTCTGTTTCTTTGAAGCCCAACACACAAGAGATCTACCAAGAAAATGACAAGTGCCTGAGGTAGATTTCCTGTCAACCCTATCACCAGCCCAGTCTGAATCAGAATATCCAATCAAATCAAACTGAGTGCCTTTGGGATACCAAAGTCCCAAAGAAGGAGTATGTGCTAGATATCGAAGAATTCGCTTCACGGCTATATGATGCGATTCCTTCGGATTTTTCTGAAATCGAGCACAAATACAAACTGATAGCATGATGTCAGGTCTAGATGCACATAAGTATAAGAGAGAACCTATCATGGACCGAAACTTTTTCTGATCGAAGGGTTTCCCTTTCTCATCTGGTTGATTGATATCTTCAAGGATTGAGTCCACATCCACTCTTCTTCGAACTCGTGATAACATAGTATCATTTGCTTCAGGCTCAGCATCTGCTTCAGGATCTGCATCAGCTTCGGGTTCAGCTTCAGCATTTCCTTCGTTCCCTTGACCTTCTTCGTCCTGTTCATCATTTGCTTCAGGATGGTGATTTCCAGCGCCCCGGGCTATGTGTGGGAACATTGGACCATCATCATCCCTTTTAGTTTGACGTTGATTGGCTTCGACAGGGCGAATCTCACCAATAGCCATGGACCTTATCACTTCATCAAGTGGAGGTTCATCTAGATCATGAGGCAAATGTTCCTTTTGAGAGCCATTAGTTTCATCAAACCTTACATTTACAGTTTCCATAACTTTCCCAAAGTGAGAGTTATAGACTCTGTAAGTGTGAGAGTTTGAGCCATAACCTAAAAGAAAACCTTCATGTGCCTTAGGGGCAAATTTGGAGCTATGATTCATATCTCTAATAAAACATGGAGCACCAAATACCCTAAGATATGATACATTTGGTTTGTTACCAGTGATAAGCTCATGTGAAGTTTTCTTCAAGAATGTTTGAAGGTAAACCTTGTTGATGATGTGACATGCAGTATTGATTGCTTCGGCACAGAACCTAATAGGAGTCTTGTATTCAGCAAGCATAGTTCTGGACATCTCAATAAGAGTTCTATTCTTCCTTTCAACTACACCATTCTGTTGAGGTGTATAAGCAGCAGAGAACTCATGAGTAAAACCATGATCATCAAGAAAATCTTCAATATTTGTATTCTTGAATTCAGTTCCATTATCACTTCGGATATGCTTCAGAGATAATTCATATTCGGTTTGAGCTCTCTTAGCGAATGACTTGAAGATTTCAACCACTTTGCTCTTGTCATCCAAAAAGAAAACCCAAGTATAACGTGAGAAGTCATCAACAATAACTAGACCATATTTGTTTCCTCCCAGACTTGCATAATTTTGAGGACCAAAAAGATCCATATGAAGCAATTCAAGAGGACGAGTGGTGGTCATGATGGTCTTCGCTGAATGATGTTTCTTCGTAATTTTACCAGCTTCGCAAGCACTGCAGAGAGGATCCTTATCGAATTTTACTTCGCTAAGACCGATAACATGATTCTTCTTCACTAAGTTATGAAGATTTCTCATCCCTGCATGACCAAGTCTTCGATGCCATAACCAGCCAGATGAAGCTTTTTCCATTAAGCAAGTGGATACAGCAGGGCCCGAAGAAAAATCAACAATGTATAGATCTCCCTTTCGGTAACCCTCGAAGACAAACGTGTAGTCATCCTGTGAAAAGACAACACAACGTGAAGCCGAAAACAAAACAAGCATACCCATATTGCATAACTTTGAAATAGACATAAGATTATATCCAAGAGATTGGACTAGCATAACCTTGTCAATGTGCTTATCCTTCGATATGGCAATCTTACCCAAACCTAACACTTTACCTTTGTTGTTGTCACTGAAGGTAATGTACTTCGGAGAAGATTGAGATATTTTTTCTTCGGTGAACAACTCCTTGTCTCCGGTCATATGATTTGTACAACCACTATCCATGACCCATTCGGATCCACCGGAGACATAGCCCTGCAGAAGAATTAGTTCTTCTTAACCACCCACAAACGAGCAGGTGACTGAGAAGATGTTGAAGCACTGGTCGAAGCAATATTAAATCGAACAGGAGTGTATTGCTTCGGTTAACCATCAAGCACACCATAAATGTAAGTCCTCTGCGAACGGTTAGCATAAGTATGAGCATATGCAATCTTAGTATGATTATTATGAGGACGATACGTGTGACGGCCAGTACGATAGTATTGCTTCTGCGGAACATTTGATTCGGTCACCAATGGATCATTTCTTGTCTCAAGAGAGTAGAAATGATTCGGTGGTACCGAAGGCTTTCCCTGCATAGAATGGTTAGCAGGCAGTTTTTCCACAAGTGCTTTCTGCACCCATATTTGCCTCTTATAGAATCCATTCTTTGGTGGAGTACCTACATACTCAGCTGAAACTTTTCCCTGTTCATCTTTCATGAGTTTGTAGTCTGAATCAAGTGATTCATCCACAATGACTTTGTTCATTTTGCAGTCGAAACCTGAAAGGTTAGCAATATCAATGGGTTTCTCCTTCGCTAGAACCCAAACAGTCTTAGGATACTGCTCAGGCTCCCAATATGTGCCATCAGGATTTATCTTCCTCTCGAAACCAACACCTTCATTCCTGGGATTCCTGTGAAGGAGAGCCTTCCTCAGGATGTCACAGAGATATTGGTGTCCTTGCACACTTTTGAACATGCCTGATTCAAATAAGTTTTTCAACCTGAGGAGTTCCTCGGTAATAGCAGGATTTTCCTTATCGGAGGCATTAGCATCATCAATAACAATAGGAGCTTTCCCTTTGGAATCAGTTTTGCTTCGTTCCAAACAATCCAAACAAGGTGATTCAGTTTTATGATTTGCTTCAGAACCTTGTTGAGCCATGAGAGAGAGATTAACATTTTCCAATTCTTCATGAGCCTCTGTCAGTTTTTCGAGAGCCATTTTCCTCTGAAGAAATTCATAGGTGAGCTTCTCATAATCAACTGAAAGAAGATCATGCCGAGAGGATAATTCTTCAAACTTCTCCTTCAGAGCAACATGCTCATTAGTTAAAGTTTGACTCTTCTCTATCTCATCGATCAACAACGTTTCTGATTTCTTAATGGTTTTGCTTAGTGAATCAAGTTCATCTTGTTGAATTGAAGCAATTTTAACAAGTTTAGCATAGCTTATTTTTGAGTCACTTTCACATGAGGAATAATCGGAAGTATCATAGTTTAACTTGGATGAAGATACCTTTGCCTTGGCCATGAAGCAATATGCAGGAGTTTCATCTTCACTACTGTTGTTGGTGAAGAATGAGCTCGAAGCATTGACTGAAGCATCTGCCGAAGCGAAGGCCAAACCAGCAACTCCATCTGATTCGGACCCTGAAGCAAACCTTGAGTCTTGTTCAGCTTCGGAGCCAGAGGCTTCGTCTTCTGAGTTCATATCCTTTCCCAGATAGGCCTTGGCACGGTGAGAGCTGCTTCGACGAGACGAGTAAGTCTTCGATGAAGAACCCTCACGTTTCTTATGATACTTCTTCCTCTTATCATCATCAGAATCTTTCTTCTTTTCCCTTCTTGAACTAGAATCATGTTTCTTTGACTCATGACTTCTGGAGGATCTGTAAGACTTCGATGAAGAGTCTTTGAGTGAATGCTTCGATTTGTTCTCAGCTTCCCACAGAGGGAAATCAGCAATGTAGTGACCTGGTTTCTTGCACTTGTAGCAGCAATTGTCTTTTGATGGAGTGCTTCTTGAGGATGAACGGTGAGAAGAATGACTTGAGCTTCTTGAAGGATAACTCTTCTTGGGTGAAGAAAAACCTTTCTTCTGAAAGCGATTGAAGCGTCTCATTATCAGTGCTAAATCCTTTCCAATGCTTGCGGGATCATCTGATTCGACACTTGAAGCAGAACTGACTTCGGGCGAAGAATGACGTGAAGATTTTGCTTTCAAAGCATGAGATCTCCTTCGAGAACCATTTATGTCACGTTTCTCATCTTCTTCCATTTCAAAGGTAGTGAATCTCTCGAGAACATCAGCAGCAACAAGACGTCTGTAATCAGTCCTTTCCTTGATCATCAGCACAATGTGATCAAACGAGTCATCTAACGAGCGAAGCAGAGTTCTGACAACTGAGTGAGGAGTTATATCATCAGCACCGAGCGAAACCAACTCATTTGCAAGAGCTGTGAGTCTGCTGTAAATTGATTGGACTTTTTCACCCTCGAGTCTGTTGAAGCGATAGAATTTGCTTCGGAGTGTGTCAATTCTGGCATATCTCTGAGTAGAAACACCTTCACCAATCTTTTCAAGATAGTCCCAGACACCTTTGGCCGAAGGGATATTCTTCACTTCATGATACTTTTCTGGAGTCAAGTGATTTGTGATGAACACCCAGACAACAGAATCAAGATCAATCAGTTGAGCTTCTTCAGGAGTGATAGCATTCTTGTCTGCAACTGTAACACCATGTAAAACAACTTGCCAAGCGGTGGAATTGATAGCCATAATATTCCTCTTCATCTTGTCCTTCTAGTAAGAGTAGTCCATCCCATTGAATATAGGAATGGGTTCGCCAGAGCGAACGGCTGCGAAAGACATACTTGCAAAACACTCTAGGAGGTTAATCCAAATAAAGAGTGCCTAGCTCTGATACCAATTGTTAGACCAAGTATGTGATCAGAGGGGGAGGGGTGAATGATCACTTCAAAATTTTGCATGAAACTATGAAGTGAAGCATAACTCAGCAACCGAAGACATTCAACAGAAAGGTAAACATTGAAGCAGAACATGATCGAAGAAGAACATAGCGAATCAAAAGCATCGAATCAATTGCATTGAAGCAGATCACTGAAGCAATTGATAAACTGAATGTAAGTGTGGAAAGTAAAACGAACTCTTGACTCGGCGATGTTTGTTCGACCAGTTCACACTCTGCAAAGTGCTACGTCTGGTTGGAGGAACTTGTGATTGAACACAGGAGCTAACCTCTCTCCGTCCGTTTCTCCACTGCACCAATCTCCTTGAGCTTGGTCAGTTCTTCACTCGTGGTTGATTATTGAGGAAATCACCGAAACCTTTGACAAACTGGACTTCGAGGCGACAATTACTCTTCGCTCTCTGAAGAACAACTCTCTAACCGTCTAGGAGAATTGCAGTTCTCCAAGATAAAAAGGCTAGCAAACTTCTTCCTAAGTCATAATGAATCAACTCAGATCAATAGGACTTATGCTTCGGTGGATTGCTTTTTGGTTTGCTTCGGTGGGGTTGCTCTCTCTCTCTCCTCTGTAAGGAATCAATCTTGGAGCAGCCGCCGGCCAATGAGGGCGGGGGTGGCGTATTTATAGGTGGCAATCCCTAGGTGCGAAATGACTGAAGTGACCCGATGTGACAGCTTGACACCTGTCCCCAACGGTCATATTTCCAATCAAAGCGCAACTTTACTTGCGGTCCAAGTAAAGCTGACTCACAGACTTGGTTCTGCTTCAGGAGCCGAAAGAACAAAGTCTTCGCTGGTGAAGCATTACCTAGCTCACATGAGATTTCTTCAACTCTGGCTTCTCACTAATTTGGATTCGATCTGAGTCTTTTCATCAAAACCTTCGGAGTACATTTACTAAACCCCTCTTGATAGTACGGTTTTTCCTACGACTCAAAGAAGTGAAAAGAACTACGCAAAAACAACTAAGTCTTGCGCCATCTTGATCATCTTCTTCGATGAGGCGTGCTTCAGGATTCCTTATCTTTTTAGGGGTCGACATCCGTGATGAGCTTCACTCCAGAAGATGTGCTTCGGTAAAAGTATAAATCTTCGTTGAAGCTTTATCACCAACCTATAACTTCAGGAACCTAACCATCTGTTTCACACTAGAAAACTTGTTAGTTCCTCTACTGTTTTGACGAACAATATCCAAAACTTATGAGGGTATAACTTTGCTCTTACAACTTCATCTTCGGATCTGATGTTTCAGGCCCGTTTGTTTCTTGCATATCTTCACGTTTTTCATGCTATCATAAAATTCACTAATTTTATCAGTTTAACTTTGTACACGTTTGAATCATTTGGCACGATCCCTGTTCCTTAGAATAAGTCATGAAATCATTCATCAATATTCCATGAGCTTCAATCATATAGGAAACCACACCACGTTCATAAATGAACTTATGATTCAAAATACCCTCCCTTATTACTCCTTGAAGTAATAATATACTTAGCCTCGATTATAGAATTCGCCACAGTAGCTAACTTAACACAGTTCCTTCATACTGTGCCACCCTTACGTGTGAAACACATAATCCCAATTAAAATCAAAAATCGATCGGAGTAAATATGAAGACTGAATTGGTGTAACTGTTTACATCAAAATTCAGCTGGTGTAACTCATTACAACAAGCTTCTTCATTATCTCCATTTCCCGAGAAACATATCTTATCTTTCATAAGTTTAACTTTTCACTGTTTGTACAATGATCAACATCTTGATCACTCGGTATCTTGCTCACAACCTTTTGGAGAACTGGACATATCTGGTCGTTTTACATATTATGGTGTACATGATTAATCCAACCACATAGGTGAGTGAAATTCAATTCATGTGTTTTGCTTATCTATGTTCATGAACACTGATTTTGCAAAAAACTTTTCACCATGACCTCGGCAAGAACATATTTCTTGGCATTTACATAATAAACTACTTTAGTATCATGTCAATATGTAACATTGTCTTTAGCATGATAATACACTTACTATCTTCATAGATCATTGTGCTCAATACTAACACTATATTAGCCCAAGTACTTCGGCTGAAAACTATTTTCAACGAAGTCCTTATTCGTGTCAAGAAATTTATATCATTTATAATCAACAATATGTCATCTACAGAATGTTTTATAAATATTATGCAGCTCCCACTTACTTTCTTGAATATTCAAGCATCTTCATTATTCCTGATGAAAACAAACTCTTTTGGCAATTTCATCACAACGAAAATTCGAACTCCATTATGCTAGCTTCAGTCCATTACTAGATATCTGAGGCTTACATATATTCCAGCATCCTTTGAATAGACAAAACATTATGGTCATATCACATATACGTCCTTTGTTATATTTCTGTGTAGAAACTTTGTTTTGACGTTCATTCTACCATATGATATAAATGAGATATGTAGTAATTGCTAGTATAACCTGAACTAACTAAGTCGTCTCTACGGTCGAGACAAGTTCGCCGTAGTAAATCTTTGAACTTTCTAGAAAACACCTTTCCAACGAGTTGAGCTTTATGGATAAAACAATTTCATCTGAATCAGTTATAGATCCATTTATATATTTTCAGACTATTAGTCTTTCGGAGGTTCTACCAAGTTGAAAAATTGACTTACTTCCATGGATACTATCTCGAATTATTTGGTATTTAGCCAAATCCCGGAGTCAGGGCCCATCAACGCTTCTTTGTATATCACAGGTATATCATTGTCGAACAATAATATCTCGTTTACATATCATGAATGTTTGTACGGTTTTTGCCTAACCCGTGCGGTTCAGCTGCGCACTTATTTGAAGATTCAATAATCTTGACAAGTTGCATTGTCCTCCCACTCACCTTTTTGCAAGAAACTATTTTCTTCAAAACACACCATTCTGAACAGCAAACAATTTTGCATTGGTGCGGTGATAGAGGAATACCAAACCTTTTGGAATAACCTTAACAAAATAGCACTTATCTAATTTGGGATTTTGAGTATATCAAACATATGTCTCATGTACCCAAATTTTAAGAAATACAATATGGTTTTAACATTCCATATCATATCTAATATGGTGTCATTTTAACATATTTAATGGTGCTATTTTCAGTGTAAAAGTCGTAGTCACTAACGCATAACTTTAATAAGTATAATGGAAAACTGATAAACGACATATTTGATCTTACCGTGTCGTAGTGGTGTTACGGGAGGCGCAAGTTATGACACTTCTTCACAACTCGTCAAACGTTCGCTAAACTTGTAACTCAAATATTACTTTCTACAATCTAATTTGCAGAAGCATTATTTTCTTGTTACAATGAATTTCTATTTCACTCTAAAATTCCTTGAATGTTTCTAAGATTTCAGACGTATGTATCCATTGAACAGATATCCACATGTCTACTTCAATCTCATGAGTGAAGATAGAAAATCCACTGTGCATAACTACACTTATTGGACTGCCCACATCATCATGTATGATTTACAATAATTTAGTTGCTCGTTCATGTATGGCCTACAATAGTGTTTAAGTCACATTACTTTTAGACAAAGTTTGCAAGCGTCAAGTGATTCATAATAATATGACTCAAAAGTCCATCACTATGGAAATCCTTCATGCATGTCACCTGTGACAAATTGCAGTGCCACACACTTGTGGTATTTCTTTTAGTCTTGCAACGTTTAGCATCAGTGTTATGGATGTTTAGTATTATTATCAAGATTCATAACATACAACCTATTCACAATAGAAGTATGGTCTTTACGTTATTCATAACTTTGAAAAACACTCTTGCAACAAACATGATTCAAAATGATGTTTTGCAACAAGGCTAAAGTGTAGTAACAATTTACTCAACTCTAAAATGAATTATGAACATAATCATAGAGTCAACACACAATATAGTAAACCTTTTACCGTGTTCTTGTGCGTGTCAAAAGTCATCATCAGCTAGTCATAAAGGCCATAGTATTTCTTGCATCGAGTTGCAACAATATGCAATCGAAGTGATATTCAAGTGATCAACTTGTTTAATCACAATACCTAAAATCAACAATTAACTACTTAATCATGATTCCCAAGAATTACATCATTTAACCAGCAATGAATTCATCTATAACTTTGTATGACTTTCATTTTTGAGCTAGATATTCCTGTGTTCTTTCGTTTTGCGTTTATACCTATCATAGTATTATTTTCAACATCACTCCTACTCATAGAAAATCACTCATGATCAAGGGTGGCACATGGCATGGACTTTCTGGTGCGTAAGTCTTACTAACACCCTATGGAACTTCCTTCCCCTTAACCCTCATCATCATTTGATCAGTGTTCTTCTGGATCCCACACTTCTCAGTTTCGTTTGAGCACAATGAACACTTTCGCTAATTCTTTCAATCATACAGTGTACTAGATATCTTATATCTTACATCAATTGTCTCATTACTAAAAACAACTTTTCAGTTCCATGAATATAACATAACTATCCCAAAAGTTTTGAAGTTCAGGTTTCATGGTGGTGAAGACAATGCACTTAGCTGTGGTAGAATTCTAGCCTTTTGGATTGATGGACATAAGTCACATTATCCACAGCATCAGCTGGAGAGCATCAAAAATTTGTGATAGGACATGGTCCTTCTCGACACTATTGAGGATAGTCCTCACAATACAGTACCAATTGTAAATTTTTACCAGATAATACATTTAATCAAAATCAATCGGGAAAGTGGTAACGCGCGCCATTATTCTATAACGATAATGCAAATACTAATACTTTGTTCATAATTAAGTTGCACTTGTGATTAATAATTTTAATTACTAAGTGTGCTCCCACTCAGAACAATATCTCTCATAATTGATGCTAGAGTGATTCAAGATCCAACCCAATCGTCCTCCATTGATGTGACATCACTGATGACTTAGACTATACTGGTAGGCCACCTTGCCAATCACAACACATGTGATTCTTGTACATCTTTCGATGGACGTGTTCCGGTAGCAAACTTTTATCCAAACCATCAAGACAACCAAGTGTAATATACAGTGTGTTCTAAACACACCCACCTTTTATGCGTCACACTGTGTGCACCCATGTGACATGACCTGCTCCGATGTGAAACATAGTATAGACGGTGCTACAGTTGCGAGAGATTACCCTAATAAAATACGACTACTGCGCATCAAACAAGGGTGCATAAAAGGGATAAACATCACAGACAGTTCATAAAATTATGTGATATAGTATAGCCCTTTGCTTCGTGAAGTCTTCATTGTCTTGACGTCGTCGTGGTAGAAGTCCCCGTATCCACCAACTTGTCCTTGGCGCCGGAACCATCACCACGGCTTTCGGCATGTGCGTCGGGGTCCACCTCCGCATCGTAGATCATCACCTTGCATCTATCTATTGCTTTTCCTCGAGCTAATAAATAGTTATGGCATGCAGGCCATAGTTAAGTGAAAATCATATGACTCCAGTCATCATGTCGTACCACGACACGCATGCCGCGGATAAATATTACATAACATATAGCATCTCATACAAACACATTGCAAATCTTGAACGCTATACCACATCACATGCATACTCTGCAAAAACAAGTTAGATCGCCATCTATATGGGTTGTTGCAAATATTATCGTGGTTGATTAGAAGGTTATATGCAAACGTTGTTCCCTATACAAACCAAACACGATACTTCAATGTTGCTAGTTTAACATTCGAGTGCGTGCAACAACTAATGCCCAAAGCCAAACTTCGTTCAACGCATGACCCCGTGTGGATTTGAGTTCATAAAACCACAAGGCCCTCCATGTTAAGTCTTCTATGCCGAGATTAAGATGGGATCCAAGGAGTTTGATGTAGACCATGATCAAGGAAACCAACATACTGAAAGTAGCATAGAGGTATCGATGGAAAACTCAATACTTGTAGCAAAACCTCAACTTGCCATCAAGCACAGAACATATCACATGACAGGGAAGCAACAAGAAAATAAATGCCTCATATCAACATATGATCTAAACCTAAACATGCATCTACTCATAGATCGTTCTGATACCTGTTGGGGAACGTAGTAGAAAATAAAAAAATCGGCCTACGTAGTGATACGGTGAGGAAGATAGCTCTCTCACTTCTCGTTGGTTATCCCAAGTGGAAGGTGAGATGTAGCGTAGCAGCAGATTTCCCCTATGTAGAGGATAGGGTTTTTCTCCTGTAGGACTCGCAGAGATAAAAAAAGGTGGTAAAGTGAACAGTGGCGCCGAGGTTGCTAACTTCGCCTGGACCTGCCCACACAGCAAATAACTTTGCTCCCAACGAGTACAGAGGAGTTGTCAATTCCTCCGGCCTTGCTGTTTACAAAGGATCAACGCAAGAGATAATAATAGTGGCAACTGAAAGTAAAGACTGAAAGTAAATTGATAATGTAAACAATGGTGTAAATATGGACCAGGGTCCCATGACGTTCACTAGTGATGTCTCTCTCCCAAAAGACGATAAAAGTGCTAGCGAGGTAAACAAATCACAGCTGGGCAATTGACAGCATTATAAACGCACCGCAATGCTAACTATGCTACAAAAGAAAGGAAGAGGCTCAAAAGAAATGGGCAGTACGCCAAGGTAAGTAGACCGAAATCCATCTGCATCTACTACGAATCATCCACCTTGAGATATCTATCCAGAACATCTCGTTGGTATTAAGTTGTGAATCCCACCCAAATTGTAAACTCAAAGCAACAGACAACTGCATTAAAAGAACTATGCGTAAAGTAAACAATCCTTGCACCCGCAAGTACAAGCACCGTTGTTTTATCCCTAGTGGCAACACACATCACCTAGTCTCATGTTTCTAACACTCAAGCTACACATCAAGAGGCTGAACCCACAATCAAGCATAACGTTCCCTCTTGGAGTTGCAACAAATCACTTGGACAAAGCAAAATACGGCAGCAGAGAACATGCAAGAATTTACTAAAGAACACAAATATAAAAGAGAACCAAATATATTACTCATCACAATCTGAACATAATCTCATAATCCATCAGATCCAGCAAACTCAGCATAGCAACACAAAAATTACAAAGGTGCCTCGATCATGTGAGGCAGCTCACGAGGTCTCGAATGTGGAAGCACAAATAGGGGAGGAGAACATCACATAGCTACTAGTCATGGACCCATGGTCCAAGGGTGACTACTCACAAGGCATCTGGGAGGCGTCCATGGTGATGGATGGTCTCCCAGAGGGGATTCCTCCTTCCGGCTGGGTGCCGGGGCAGCTTCTCCTGGCACCCCCGATCTTGAAACGGCGGCGGCGGCGGAACAGAGAGGAGAACAGGAATAGCAGATTGATATTAGGGGTTTCCGTCACGGGGGCTAAATATAGGCCAAAAAGGGCACCGAGAGGGCCCACAGGGCAGCCAGGAGGCCTCCTGGCGCGGCCTAGGGTGGGGCCGCGCCAGGGACCCTCCTGGGGCCCTGGTGGATCCACCCCCTTCCATCTTTAGTTATTCCGGAAGCTTCCGGGTCACTGATTTTTTTATAAAAAAATCCGGGATTTATTTGGCACTTTTAATGGCCGAAAAACCTGAAATACAAAAACAACAGAAAACAGGAACTGGCAACTGGGTGCACTGAGTTAATAGGTTATTCCAAATATGATAAAAAAGTGTATGAAAGTTCAAGCAAAATATGGAAAAGTCACACAAATCATGCATGGAGCAAGCATAAATTATAGATACGTTTGGGACGTATCACGTAGCAATCACCCAAGATCATCTATGAAGATTGCATACAAGGTTTAGGTCATGGCTCACCAACCAATGTAGCGGAAGTAGAGTTGGTGAAGACCGTCGGTGCAGAACCCTGCAGCTAGGAATTTCAATGAACTCACAACTGCGAGGATATCAATCCCTAGAACCGTCCCGTGATCTAGTCTCACGGACAAGTCCCACGAACAAGCTCCTCGAAGAAGGGTCGAAGGAATGACCCCTCTATTAGTATCCACACATACGTAGCAAAAATCCAGCAGGGCTCCGCCGTCTAGAGAAGAACGCCTCCGAGACAACTAGAGGAAGAAAATCCTAACGGATTCCGATCTAGAACAACGTCTAAACTGGGGTCCAAAAGTGGAGCAACGGGGTATAAAGGGAGGAGGGGTGGCGCAAGGGCCTTGGGGATCAAGTGTGTTGCGCACCCCACCCCCTCCCCTAATTATATAGATGGTCAGAAGGCCCCTTGGCCGACCTAAGAGGTGTTGGGACTCCTACTCCCAAAGGGAGTCCTTCCCACCGGGGAGTCTGAGTCTAAGAAGGACTCCTCCCCATCTGTGGCGCCCCCACCACTAGATTTCAGCCAACCCCTTAGGGTTCCTTGCCCCCAACGCCATGGGTGGTGGGGTGCCTGTGGTACTGTTTGGAACCTTCCAGAACCTTCTAGGACATTCCAGGACCCTTCGGGGCTATTCTCAGTCATTCTGGGACCTTCCGGGATGGTTTCATGACATTTTGGAACCTTCTGGAACACTTCCAAGACCTTACGATACAGTTTAGGAACGTTATGGAACTATCTGGATAGGTTCCGGGACCATCTGGGTTACAGTCTAAGAAATCCGATGACCGTGAAAGTTGTCGAGACGCCCGGCGATTATCCGGAAACCATTCTGGTTGATCCAGGACTTCCCCAGTACCATTCTCATATGTTGTGGAACCACCCAGGACTACTCCAGAGTGATCCAGACATATCCTTAAATACCCAGAACTACTTCTGGTGTCCTTATGAGAAATTCGATAAATAATCGGAACTACTTCTGGTGCCCGTATGAACTATTCTGCTTTGCTTCCTCTAAACCTTCTACCAATCCAGTATTCTAACAGACTACTGCTCGTTAAGTGTGTGACCCAATAGATTCAGTATTATGCGGACGTGACTCAGAACATCTTTCGGACATAGGAAAACAGCCTTTTGTCAATAGCCAATAATCAATAGCGGAGCCATGGACAACCATGTTGACTCCCGCACATACACGAAGAAACTTTGAGTCAACCTTTATGTTTAGTCATGTACCATTCCCTTTGCTTCGAGATATATGACAAAGTCATAGGAGAGAAGTTTCGCACTCATGTGTAACAACTTCTTGAACACAAGCCAATCGTTATACTCTTTGCTCGTTTGTCCCTGTTCTCATTATCGTATTCCGGTATCCTCGTGACTAAGTCACACTGTGTATGGCCAGACTATTATGGATACCATAATACCAAGTGGGCCTGAAGTAAATATCTCTTCATTGTGAAGGAGAAAATCCCAGTCTCGAGCTATCACAATTTCCAAACACACGGATGTACCTGGAACTTATCTTACTATTCCCCAGTTACGGGAAGGTTCATCTAAGAACAAAAGTACATCTTCCTGCATGAAGCAACTCGATACTCTCATGGTCTAATGAATTACATATATGATAACATTTCATGATATGACTTATAACGTAGTTACGATGTGATCTCTAAGTATATCATTCAATAATGGGGTCAGATCAACATCACTGTTCTACTAACAATATGTTCTCATTGCTACTGACATCCTTGTTAAAAGAACAATGTCCATGATTAAGAAAACGTAATCATCAGTTAGCACATGATCTAGTCTTAGAGGCTAAACCAGGAACTCTTGGTGTTTACATTTCCACACATGCAAATGAATTTTCTTCTTAATCTCACAGTCAGAGTCATTGAAATTATAGCACAGAAATATAAGCATTAATTAAACGTGGAAATATATATAATAACAATGTATTATTGCCTCTAGGGCATATTTCCAACAAGTTGTCTATCATGATCAAGGCACTTATGTTATAGTTTTACTGTTGTTATGTTGTGTTTGCTAGGACCCGGTGGATTATGAGACTATGTTTAGATTGTGAAAGTTATATATTTGGTTCTCTTTTATATTGTGTTCTTGATTGTTCTTGCATCTTCTCCGTAGTATTTTTATTGCATTGGCCAAGTAGTAGATTGTGACTCGAGCTAAGAGGAAGCGTTATGCTAGATAATGGGTTCATGCCTCTCGATGTCCAGCTTGAGTGACAGAAACATGGGACTATAGAATGTGTTGTTGCAATTAGGGGTACAATAGTGGTGCTTGTGACTCTATGACACAAGGATGGCTTCCATTGCACATAGAGTGTTAAAGAAGTTGTCCGTTGCTTTGAGTTTACAACTTTTTTTGTGGCTCGCAACTTAATACTAGAGAGATATTTTGAATAGATATCTCAAGGTGGATGATTAGTGAGTAGATTCTGATGAATAAATGGTCTACTTGTCTTGGTGAAACGACTGCTTTGATTGAACCTTTCACTTTCCTGTTGCATAGTTAGCATTGTGGTGTGTTTATAATTCTCTCATTTGCCTAGCTATAATTTGTTCACCCAACATAGTTTTATCGTCTTTTGGGAGAGAGACATCAGTAGTGAGCGCTGATGACCCTCAACTGTAGGGGATCGATTGCAGTGTTCTCGCGGGTAAGTTAACCCAATTTATTGATTCGACACAAGGGGACACAAAGAGTATTTATAAGCTTTTGAAAGTTGAGTTGTCAATTCAACCGCACCTGAAATATGCTTGCTTGCAACAAAATATTAATAGGAACTGTGATATGATAGTAATAGTGATGATGGAAAAAGTAAACTAGTAGTAACCAGCAGGATTAAAATACTGTAGGCTAGGGATATGGATGGTTGGGCGATGCATGAATAAGAATGAACATGTAATATATTCTAACACGGGGCAAGGCACACAGAAAAATAGTGATCATCTAGGAAAATATCAAACATTAGGCATGTATCCCAAAGGTAGTTGTGCGTGCTTGCAATAAGAACTTGCACGACATCTTTTGTCCTACCATCCCTCTATGAACGGGGCCAAAAGGAACTTATGGAGATTAAGGTGCTCCTGTCAAAGAGTACCGGAACAAAGCAGTAAACTCAATGGATACATGGAATCCTCAAATTATGGACCATCCCCTTTGGTGTCCCAAGCTGTCACCTTTGGGATCGCCGGTTCCGGACCATAATAGGTGCATACAACTCATAGATAGGATCTTGAACATAAATAAACTCATGAAAACATAAGTGGTTCAGATATAAAAACATGGCACTCAGGCCCAAAGTGACAAGCATTAAGAGAAACAAGTTGTAGCAAAGATGATAAACACCAAAGTAGATGATAGGCAACATGCCCCTAACAATCTGACGAACTATTACATGATCAATCTCATCCAATACCTACCATCCCCTTTGCCTACAGCAGGGAATTACTCACACATGTGAAGGGAAGTCATGGACGGAGGATGGAGTGGTGATGGTGATGACGATGGTGACGATCTCCCCTCTCCGGAGGCCAAATCAACCTCCAGATTAGCCCTCCCGAGGAAGAACAGAGGTTGGCGGAGGCTCCGCGACATGTTCTGGAAAAGCAACTTCTGTTTTGGAGTTTTCCCGTCACGAGAATAAATAGGAGACGAAGTAGGGCACCAGGGGAGGGGGGAGTCGCCCAGGCGGCCACCCGGCGCGGCCCCACCCCTGGTCGTGCCCACAGGGCGCCTGGGGCCCCCCTGGCTGCCCTCTGGCTCCCCTTCTGGCTTCGGGCTCCTTCGGTGCGTGGATTTTCTGGTATTTTTCTGGGAATTTTCTGAGATGTCGAAAAATCCATTTTCCTGCGCACAATAAAGCCATACAGGCAGCTCTGCTGAAAACAGCGTCAGTCCGGGTTAGTTTAGCTCAAATCATGCAAGAATGAGGGCAAAACAATAGCAAAAGTGTTTGGACAAGTAGATACGTTTGAGACGTATCAACTCCCCCAAGCTTAGCCTATTGCTTGTCCTCAAGCAATTCAGTTCAACGAACTGGACACGACAAAGAAAACTTTGACAAACTCTTTTGCTTCATAAGATGTATATAAGTCGGTACTACGAATAGAGTTTAGCAAGTATCATAACAATGCTATGAGAACAATGCACGAAGCAATTCTTCTTTCAAGTGATCAATCACAAACAACCAAAAGTAAACAATATGCTGCCAAAAATCAAGACAAGATCACAATGCACATAGCCTGAACATATCAGAGTGGTATCTCGCTAGCCTCCATGAGTGAAGCAAAACATAAATGCAGAAACTCCTCCGGATTTTTAAAGGAGACTAGAACTAAGAATTTCAGACTAGCAATATCACAAGCATGCAGAAGACAATGTAGTACTTTGGGACAATGCATGTTACACTAAGAATGCCAATTATGCTCTCAATAGTTGCTGCTTTGAAGAAAGAAGGTGAGACTCTTGAACCGTGGCTTTTTTTATGGCAAGATTGAAAACCCGTGAAAGGAAGCAAAGACTAAACATGTGCTAGAGCTCTTGGTTTTGAAAACAGAGATAAAATTCTTTTGAGAAGTGAAACTTTCTAGTCAACGGTGAACGGTAAAGGTCTCTCAATATCTCCCATGGCAACCATATTAATGCTTTTGCTTACACTTTGTTCCCTTATCCATCCATCGTCTGATGGTCTATGGAACCTTTTATTTTGCCTCAAGTATGGAAGGAGGTTTCCATCTATCAGTAGGAGCATTTGGTCCTGATCATTCCATCATCAAGTATGGGGGAAGGTGTAACTCTCTCATTTTTATTGACTAGTTAAAAATTCTGTCAAAATATTTTTGGCATGGTAGATACTGATTTTCCCTCACCGCACCATGAGCTTGTACGGTTACAAAAGGGAAGCTTTTGAATAAATTTCGAGATGGCACAAGAAATTCTAAGTTAGGAGTGTCCGGTAAATACCACATATAGGTAGGTATGGTGGACTCTATGGAATAACTGGGTTGAAAAGGAGATTGGATACACAAGCAGAATTCCGCTTAGTGCGAGTGAAGGTTAGCAAAAGACTGGGAAGCGACCAACTAGAGAGCAATAATTGTCATAGTCATGCAAAGCGACAAAGTAACATTGAATCGGGCATGAAAGTGATATGACTATTCTGAAATAAAAAGGTCATCAAGGCATGATAGACATTTTAGTCATAAACATGTGTGAACATGTGCCAAGTCAATCCAAGAATTCTCCGAAGGGAAATACCACTTCAATATGCCAAACCATGAACAATGCAATGCATGCAAATCATTTCAGCAACATATTATGCACTCTAGCTATTTGAGATCAGCCACAAAGAAAGCATGAACACTGGGAAAACATTGTAAACATAGCACTATGTCGCTACAAGCTGGTCTCTAGATCATAAGTACAGGTGATACGTCCAAAACGTATCTATAATTTATGCTTGCTCCATGCCTCTTTTGTGTGATATTGCTATGATATTGATGAACTTCCATACACTTTTGATCATATTTGGACTAACCTATTAACTCAGTGCACCCCAGTGGCAGTTCCTGTTTTCTGCTGTTTTTCTATTTTAGGTTTCCCCCTTATTAAAAGTACCAGAAAAATTCCGGGAAAAACATAGGAAAAATTGATACGTCCCAAACGTATCTATAATTTATGCTTGCTCCATGCCTCTTTTGTGTGACTTTGCCATGTTTTGCTTGAACTTTCATACACTTTTGAACATATTTGGACTAACCTATTAACTCAGTGCACCCAGTTGCCAGTTTCTGTTTTCTGTTGTTTTTGTATTTCAGGTTTTCCGGCCATTAAAAGTGCTCCAAAAATTCCGGGAAAAATATATAAAAAATCAGCGCAACAGAAGCTTCCGGAATCACCAAGAGAGGGAAGGGGGGCCACCACCAGGAAACCAGGAGGGCAGGTGGCGAGGCCCCACCCTGGGCTGCGCCCGGGACCCTCCTGACTGCCTCGTGGGTCCCCTCAATGCCCCTTCGCCTATATTTACCCCTCGGGGTGGAAACCCCTAATATCGATCTCTTTCTCGCGAACTCCCCTCTGTACCGCCACCGCCGCCGTTTCAACATTGGGGCTGCCTGGAGCAGCTGCCCCGGCACCCTGCCGGAAGGAGGAACCCCCTCCGGGAGACCATCCATAGCCATGGACGCCTCCCGGATGTGCCGTGAGTAGTCCCCCTTGGACCATGGGTCCGTGACCAGTAGCTATGTTATGAATCTCTCCCCCTTTTGTGCTTCCACTTTCGAGTCCTCGTGAGATGCCTCACATGATCGAGGCATCTATGTAATTTCTGCTGTTGCTATGATGAGTTTGTTGGGATCTGATGGATTCTGAGACTATGTTCAGATTGTGATGATTAATATATTTGGTTCTTCTCTTTTATATTTTGTTCTTGAGTAAATTCTTGCATGTTCTCCGTTGCGGTATATTCTTTGGCCAAGTATTTTATTTGCAACTCCAAGAGAGAGTGTTATGCTCGATTGTGGGTTCAGCCCCTTGATGTCTAGCTTGAGTGACAGAAACATGAGACAAGGGTATGTGTTGTTGCCACCAGGGATAAAACAACGGTGCTTGTACCTGCGGGTGCAAGGATTGTTTACTTTACGCAAAATTCTTTTAATGCAGTTTTCTGTTGCTTTGAGCTTACACTTTGGGTGGGATTCGCAACTTAATACCAGCGAGATGTTCTGGATAGATATCTCATGGTGGATGATTCGTAGTAGATGCAGATGGATTTCGGTCTACTTACCTTGGCGTACTGCCCATTGCTTTTGAGCCCTTCCTTTCCTTGCAGCATAGTTAGCATTGTGGTGCCTTCATAATCCTGTCAATTGCCCAACTGTGATTTGTTTACCTCGCTAGCACTTTTATCGTCTTTTGGGAGAGAGACATCACTAGTGAAAATCATGGGATCCCGGTCCATCTTCACATTATTGTTCACACCCTCAATTTACTTTCAGCCTTTACTTTCCTTTGCACCTTTTATCTCTTGCGTTGATCCTTTGTAAACGACAAGGCCAGAGGAATTGACAACTCCTCTGTACTCGTTGGGAGCAAAGTTATTTGTTGCTGTGTGCAGGTCCACGACAACACCCTAGTCAAGAAGCAATTTCTGGCGATGTTGCCACCTACTTGTATCTTCTGAGTCCTACTGGTTCGATAACCTTGGTATCTTCACCGAGGGAAACTTGCTGCTGCACTGCATCTCAAACCTTCCACTTGGGGTAACCAACGAGGGGCGAGAAGCCATCAAGCAAATTTTTGGCGCCGTTGCCGGGGACTCAAGTCTACAAGATAGGGGAGTTGCACACTATCTTTTATCTTTGCTTTTTATTCTTGTTAGTTTACCTTTCAGTTTTTACTTTTGTGTCCCTAATCAAAAATACCAAAAACACATGTTACCTTGTCAGTAGTTACCACTATGGCTGGTCCTTTTGCCTTTGGTGAGGCAGAAGTGCTTACCTTTACTCAAAGAGGTGGTGAAAGTTTGAAAGATGCTTGGCATAGAATTAATGATTCTAAAAAAAGAGCCACCAAGAAGCAATCCACTACTATCCTGCTTAGAAATTTTTATGTTGGGATTACTTCTTGGAATAGGTTTCTTTCAGACACTGCTATCAATGGGAACTTCATAGAGGCCCCAGTTTGGGAAGCCCTTAATGTTATTGAAAATCTTGTTGGAAGTCTCCCCATTGTTAGTATTAAGGAGGACATTACTTTAGCTCACATTATGAGAAAACTTGAAAAATTAGAGCTAGAGATGCCAAGTATCGATAGGGTGAATGAGTTGGATCGTAAGATTCAAGGGAATTTGAATAGGCTAGATAATTCCATGCATAAAATTGTCAAAACTTTGGAGACTATCAAATCCCTTGATGAAAAGTCTTCTAGGATAGAAAAGATTGAGGAAGTTATTGAAACTTTAGGAACTACCTTTTCCTCAATCAAAACCAAAAAGGATGAAACTCCAGCAAAGAAGGAACCTAAGTCCGTTTGCGTACCCAAGGTTCCCCGAGCTAAAGCTAGCACAGCCAGTGCCAAGAGAGTTGAAACGGTGAAAACTTTGGAGGAGACACCTATCTTTAACTTTAATGAAACTCCAATTGATTTCCCTCCTTTTGATTTTATTCCAAGAAGAATTTTCATTCGCCCTTTATTTGAGAAACCCATTAAGACTAGTTGTACTATTGAAGAGCTTTTTGATTATCATGATGATGGTTCAATAGATGCAACTTGATCTTCTTCTTTAAGCCTAGCTAATGGCTCTAAAGAAGCAGTTTCGGGAGGCAGCCTGCAACGAATTTAGGTTTTTATTTTTTCTTTTCTTCTGTTCTTAGTGGTCTTGATGATTGTTACTACTGTAGCAACATCATTGTATCTTTACTTTTCAAGCTTTGTGCCAAGTTTAGCCTCAGATTGCAAGAAAGGTCAAAAGTTGGTGCATGCTGTCCAGAAACAGATTCTGTCTGCTTGACGGAAAAATTCTCAATAAATCACCAGATCATCTTTTTGATCTGAATTTTTTTGACAGCATGCTCCATACAATTACCTTTCAGGCGTATGTTCAAAGTTTTTTTATTTGAGTTGCAGAAGTACCTCGAAAAAATTCTCCTTTCTCTGCTGTTCTGTTTTTCTCAGCTTCTGCCCCGGTTTTTCTTTTCGCAGTTTTGCAATCCTTAAGCTTGCTTTTTCTTTGCAAACTTTTTTGGGAAGGCAAGATAAACAGTAGCTCTTCCTGGAAATATTTTTTTGCAGTAGAGTAAAATTATTTTATTAGGGTACTAACCTCTCTAATCAGCCTACAATGAGTTATATGAAGGGAGTTTTCAAGTGCGCGATGGAAGGTGATGAAAGAAGATTCAGGAGTGTCAAACGCTCAAGCTTGGGGATGCCCATGAGCACCCCCAATAAATATTCAAGGAAACTCAAGCGTCTAAGCTTGGGGATGCCCCCGATGCATCCCCTTCTTCATCAACAATCATCAGTTTGTCCCTCGTTGCACTATATTTTTATCACTTCATGCGTTATGTGCTTTGCTTGGAGCGTCTCGCTCTTTACTTTTCTAGGTTTGTTTTGATTTCTTTGCTGTAGTAACAAGTTAGACCCCAACTTACTATTTTGTGTGGGAGAGATTCACGCTCCGCTTGAACTAGAACTCCTCATAAGATTTGCAAGCTTATTCTTTTAGCCGTGAGTTGTTCTTTTTATTTTCTTAGCTGTTGTTCTGTTTAGTTGTAGTGCTTTATTTTTTCTAGAGCTTTTCTTTTGTCTTAGGTTGAACTTTCTATAGGTTGCATGTTTTATCTTGTTAGAGAGTTTGCCTATTGCACTGAGTTCTGTGTCTTGACTGAAAGTAGGTAGTTAAAGTTGCTATTCTCTTTGTAGTAGTAACTTGCAATAGTTTTGAGGTATTGACTAGAGTAATGTTTGAACTTATGGTGTCAAGAGCTCTTGCCTATTAGTGATAGATGTCGTATTTTGGGCAATCCGTGTGTTTTTCGAAAACCAAAAAAACCCCTGTTGAGAACTCTAGATACTAGATGGATCACTAACCTCTGGAGGGTTCGAATATTAGAGTACACTCACGTACCATGAGTCGAGGATGCGCAAGGATAACCAAACCCCCATACACTCCTCCTCGGGGTACCTGTCTCTTTGTGAACCTCCTGATTGGATTGAGAGTTACAGATAATAAGTGCATGAATTCTTCGGACTAATGTGAGTATTCGAAAGATGACACTTCCACCCACCTATACTTTTTCTAGCCTCTTTGGTACCGTGCATTGCCCTTTCTCACCTCGAGAGTTGGCGCATACTTCGCCGGTGCATCCAAACCCTTGGCATGATACGCTCTGTCATCATAAGCCTCCTTTTATCTTTCCTCAAAACAGCCACCATACCTACCTACAAGGCATTTCCATAGCCTTTCCGAGATACATTGCCATGCAACATCCACCTTCTTATGACTTGATCTTCATGTCATACATGTTACTTGCTTGATCGATGAGCCGCATGCTAGTTGGGCCTTGCCCTAATTATTGCTACATGACGCGCTAGTATCATTGCATATCCTGCTATCCAGGCAGAAGCATATATTTGCATCATGATAGTTACATTTTCTTTATGTGAGTACCTTTGTAAAGTGTGAAAGATCTCCTATATTCTTGTAAAATATAGAGTATTGTCCCTAAAGTGAGGAAAAGATCCCAAAGAGTACAAAATCAAAAGATCCCAAAGAGGACAAATGAGAGTTAAATAGAAAGAGCCATTGAGGCCACCAAAAAATAAAAATAAAAAGAGAAAAGAGAGAAAAGAGAAAAAAGAGAGAAGGGGGCATACTACTATTCCTTTTGAGAGATCCACACTAGTACTTCATATTCTATCCCTTGTACTCCATAGAGATCATCATCATGCACATAGCTATGTGGGGACCCTTCACACTATAGAACTTTGCTTGTATATTCCAATGATGAGCCTCCTCAAACGAGCTCTAGGTCTTCTTGAGCAAGCAAGTTAGATGCACCCCCACTAGTTCCCTTGGAGAGCTTTTAGCTCACATGGGCATCCGTTGTATGGCAATCCCTACTCCTCACATCATATCTATCATATGGCCTTCTCTCGCCTATGATTGTCCTCATTGATGTGAGCCTTTCACACCTTTTTGTCTTCCTCCTCCACCTTCTTTCTGTTTCGCCTTTTAGGTGTCAAATTTCTTGCTCACGCTCATCCATTGCATGAGTGCTCAAAATATCGAAAGGGAGTGGATCAGTTTGACTTGTACCTGGCTAGTGGTCTGGGGACGAGTCCAGATAAGAATCCAAATGAGACCAAGTATGAAACTTTAGTAGATAGTTGTTCTCAACAACCTTCTTTTTCTCTTTCTTCCCAGTCCCTTGCTTGCATGCAAACACCATTTGGAGACATTCGAGTCACGGACAGCAAGAGCTCTTGCACCCTTTGTTCTTTTTTTGCTTGTGTCAATGCTAATATAGACTCTTGCTTGTTAATACTTGAATTGAATTGCATACTTTGATTGCTTTACTTAAAAGTCCTTTTATGGTTGTGTGGCATGTCACCACAAAAATTATGCTTGTTATCATTTACCTACTCGAGGACGAGCAGGAATTAAGCTTGGGGATGTTGATACGTCCCAAACGTATCTATAATTTTTGCTTGCTCCATGCATGTTTTGTGTGACTTTTCCATGTTTTTCTTGAACTTTCATACACTTTTGAACCTATTTGGATGAACCTATTAACTCAGTGCACCCAGTTGCCAGTTTCTGTTTTCTGTTGTTTTTGTATTTCAGGTTTTCCGGCCATTAAAAGTGCTCCAAAAATTCCGGGAAAAATATATAAAAAATCAGCGCAACAGAAGCTTCCAGAATCACCAAGAGAGGGAAGGGGGACCACCACCAGGCAGCCAGGAGGGCAGGTGGCGCGGCCCCACCCTGGGCCGCGCCAGGGACCCTCCTGACAGCTTCGTGGGTCCCCTCGATGCCGCCCTTCGCCTATATTTACCCCTCGGGATGGAAACCCCTAATATCGATCTCTTTCTCGCGAACTCCCCTCTGTACCGCCGCCGCCGCCGTTTCAAGATCAGGGCTTCCTGGAGAAGCTGCCCCGGCACCCTGCCGGAAGGAGGAGCCCCCTCCGGGAGACCGTCCATAGGCATGGACGCCTCCCGGATGTGCCGTGAGTAGTCCCCCTTGGACCATGGGTCCGTGACCAGTAGCTATGTGATCAATCTCTCCCCCTTTTGTGCTTCCACTTTCGAGTCCTCGTGAGCTGCCTCACATGATTGAGGCATCTATGTAATTTCTGCTGTTGCTATGCTGAGTTTGTTGAGATCTGATGGATTATGAGACTATGTTCAGATTGTGATGAGTAATATATTTGGTTCTTCTCTTTTATATTTTGTTCTTGAGCAAATTCTTGCATGTTCTCCGTTGCGGTATTTTCTTTGGCCAAGTATTTTATTTGCAACTCCAAGAGAGAGCGTTATGCTCGATTGTGGGTTCAGCCCCTTGATGTCTAGCTTGAGTGACAGAAACATGAGAATAGGGGATGTGATGTTGCCACCAGGGATAAAACAATGGTGCTTGTACCTGTGGGTGCAATGATTGTTTACTTTACGCAAAGTTCTTTTAATGTAGTTGTCTGTTGCTTTGAGTTTACACTTTGGTGGGATTCGCAACTTAATACCAGCGAGATGTTCTGGATAGATATCTCAAGGTGGATGATTCATAGTAGATGCAGATGGATTTCGGTCTACTTACCTTGGCGTACTACCCATTGCTTTTGAGCCCTTCCTTTCTTTTGAGCATAGTTAGCATTGCGATGCCTTCATAATCCTGTCAATTGCCCAACTGTGATTTGTTTACCTCGCTAGCACTTTTATCGTCTTTTGGGAGAGAGACATCACTAGTGAAAATCATGGGACCCCGGTCCATCTTCACATTATTGTTCACACCCTCAATTTACTTTCAGCTTTTACTTTCCTTTGCACCTTTTATCTCTTGCGTTGATCCTTTGTAAACGACAAGGCCGGAGGAATTGACAACTCCTCTGTACTCGTTGGGAGCAAGGTTATTTGTTGCTGTGTGCAGGTCCATGACAACACCCTAGTCAGGAAGCAATTTCTGGCGACGTTGCCTCCTACTTGTATCTCCTGAGTCCTACTGGTTCGATAACCTTGGTATCTTCACCGAGGGAAACTTGCTGCTGCACTGCATCTCAAACCTTCCACTTGGGGTAACCAATGAGGGGCGAGAAGCCATCAAAAATCAGCATACCGTAAGCTTCGCGAAGAGTCCAGGAGGGGCTAGAGGGGAGCCAGGGGGCCCAGGCGGCCAAAGGGCGCGGACAAGCCCCTGGCCGTGCCAGGGGGGTGCCTGGAGCCCCTGGCCCAACTTTGGCTGCCCCCTTTCGCCTATTTATTCCCCCTGATGAGAAACCCTCGGGGACGGAATCCTTTTTCGCGATCTCTCATTTGTTCCGCCGCCGCCGCGCTTCCAAGATCGGGAGCACCAGAAGACCTCTTCCCGGCACCCTGCCGTAGGGAGGAATCACCTCCGGGAGCTTCTCCACCACCATGGATTCTTCCCGGATGAACCGTGAGTAGTCCACCTTGGACCATGGGTCCATGATCAGTAGCTATGTGATGTTATCATCCCCTGTTTGTTCTTCATGGATTAGACCTCGTGAGCTGCCCTACATGATCGAGGCACATATGTAATCTTTCTGCTGTTGCTATGCTGAGTTTGCTGGGATCCGATGGATTATGAGATTATGTTCAGATTGTGATTGAGTTATATATTTTATTCTCTTCTTTTATATTTATGTTCTTGAGTAACTCTTGCATGTTCTCCGTTGTTGTTTATTGCTTTGGCCAAGTTGTAGGTAGTGACTCCAAGAGGGAGCGTTATGCATGATTGTGGGTTCATGCCCCCCGATGACTAGCTTGAGTGAAAGAAACATGAGTCTAGGGGATGTGTTGTTGCCACAAGGGGGAAAACAACGGTGCTTGTACTTGCGGGTGCAAGGATTGTTTACTTTACGCAAAGTTCTTTAATGCAGTTGTCCGTTGCTTTGAGTTTACACTTTGGGTGGGATTTCCAACTTAATACCAGCGAGATGTTCTGGATAGATATCTCAAGGTGGATGATTAGTGGGTAGATGCAGATGGATTTCGGTCTACTTGTCTTGGCGTAACGCCCGTGCTTTTGAGCCTCTTCCTTTCTGTTTTGCATAATTAGCATTGGTTTGCGCACATAATCCTGTCAATTTCCCAGCTGTAATTTGTTTACCTCGCATGGATATTTTATCGTATTTTGGGAGAGAGACATCACTAGTGAACATCATGGGACCCCGGTCCATATTACCACCACTGTTTACACTATCAATATAATTTCAGTATTTACTTTTCTGTTGCAATCACTATCTATCATCATTATCCCGTGCGTTTTATCCTTCGTAAACAACAAGGCCGGAGGAATTGACAACTCCTCTGTCCTCGTTGGGAAGCGAAGCTATCTGTGTGTGTGCAGGTCCAGGTGAAGTTAGCAACCTCAGTTGTAAACGGCGCCATTGTTCACTTCACCACCTACTTGTATCTGTTGGAGTCCTCCTGGACGATACTCAACCTTAGCATTTTTGCTAAGGGAAATTTGCCGCTATCTACATCTCACCTTCCACTAGGGGTAACCAACGGGGGCAAGAAGTTATCTCGTGTATCAAGCAAATTTATGGCGCCGTTGCCGGCGAGTCCACTCTTCAAGATAGGGGAGTTGCACACTATCTTTTATCTTTGCTTTTTAGTCTTGTTAGTTTACCTTTCAGTTTTTGCTTTAGTGTATTTTAACAAAAATCAAAAAAATAGTTATCTTACTTGCTGCTGCTATGGGTTCCTCTGATAACACCAAGTTGTGTGACTTCACTAGTCACAACAACAGTGACTTTATCTGCACTCCTATTGCTACACCTTCTACTTCAGCACCTTCTTATGAGATTAAACCTGCTTTGCTGAACCTTGTTATGAAAGATCAATTTTCTGGTGCTAGAGATGATACTGCTTTGCATTTAAATAATTTCATTGAGCTTTGTGATATGCAAAAGTACAAGGAAGTAGATGGTGATATTGTTAAGCTTAAGATTTTTACTTTCTCCTTGAGGGATGAAGCTAAAATCTGGTTTCAATCCTTGCCTAAGAATAGCATAGACTCTTGGGATAAGTGCAAGGATGCTTTTATCGGGAAGTATTGTCCCCCTACTAAGATTATCCAGTTGAGGAGCTTTATTATTAGTTTTAAACAATTGGATAATGAACACGTTGCCCAAGCTTGGGAACGCATGAAATCTCTTGTTAAGAATTTCCCTACGCATGGTTTGACTACTTGGATGGTTATCCAGACTTTTTATGCAGGCTTGAACTTTACCTCGCGGAACTTGTTAGATTCAGCCGCGGGAGGAACCTTTATGTCAACTACACTTGGTGCTTCCACAAAACTTCTCGATGAGATGATGACCAACTATTCCCAATGGCACACCGAAAGAGCTCCAACAGGTAGGAAGGTAAACTCTGTCTAGGAGATCTCCTCCCTAAATGAAAAAGTTGACTTGATCATGTCTCTACTTACCAAGAAATCTCCTATTGATCCTCAAAATGTTCCTTTAAATTCTTTGATTGCTCAGGATCAAGTAGATGTGAACTTTATCTCTAGAAACAACTTCAACAACAATGCTTGTAGGAGTAACTTTGGTGGCAATCCTAGACCGTTCCCCTCCAACAACTATGGGAACAACAACACTTATCCTAGCACCAGAAACTCTACCCCAAGAGATAGTGACCTGCCTAGTTACGAGAAACTTTTGGAAATATAGAAGGCTACTAAGAACTACATGCACACCCAGTATGAACAAAATAGGACCTTCTCTAGACAATTAGATAAACACACTTCCATCTTGCAAGACATTGGTAGACAACTAGAGAGTCTGAACATTGAGATTTCTAACCTTCAGACTAGGCTCACCACCACGGAAACCCAAGTTTCCAATATGTCTCACACACAGGCTACCTTGATAAATCAAATGGCAGCCAAACCAGAAGTTATCCCTATGGAAGAACATAGAATTAAGAGCCTTCCTACACACCATGCTGTTGCTACTATCCAAGTGTTTGAGGATATCCAAACTCTTAGCACCCAATGCACCCCTAGTCCCATAGGACCTATTGATGGTGATGCTATGACCTCAACCGTAGAAGAAGAAATTCCTATGACTATAGAAGCTACCAAAAAAGTGAGCCTAAAAGACACCACTACTACTCTACTTGATAGTAGTGACCTTGATTTTGATAATTGCACTCTTTCTGAAGTTATTCGGTTCCTTCACAAGATGTCTAGAGACCCCCACACTAGCACACTTAATCTGAGCATATCACTAATGCTCTCATCAAAGCTAGGGAGGAGAAGCTTAGGTTAGAAGCCTCCATACCTAGAAAGCTAGAAGATGGTTGGGATCCTATGATTAAAATTAAGTTGAATAACTTTTCTTGCTATGCTTTATG
The DNA here is from genome assembly GCA_950022295.1 of Bromus sterilis. Lineage (NCBI taxonomy): Eukaryota > Viridiplantae > Streptophyta > Magnoliopsida > Poales > Poaceae > Bromus > Bromus sterilis. Next base: position 52,913,892 of record OX465599.1, read on the forward strand.
TGATCTTGGAGCTAGTACCTCTCTTATGCCCAAAAGAATGTATGATATATTTGAGTTGAAACCTTTTGATGCTTGTTCTTTTGGTGTTCGTCTCGTCGATTCTTCCGTAAAGAAACCTTTGGGGAAGATAGATGATGTTTTTATCATTGTCAATGACAATTATGTTCCCGTTGATTTTACTATTATGGACATTGAATGTGAACCTTCTTGTCCAATTATTTTGGGACGTCCTTTTCTTCGCATCGTGGGTGCTGTTATTGATATGAAAGAAGGGATTATAAAATTCCAATTCCCTATCAAGAAAGGTATGGAACAGATCCCTAGGAAAAAGATTAAGTTGCCTCTTTAGTCCGTCACACGGGCTAGTTATTTTCTTGAAAAGACTTCATCTATTTGCATTAAGCCTAGCTAATGGCTTTAAAGAAGCGCTTTCAGGAGGCAGCCCGCAACGAATTTAGGTTTTCCTTTTTGTTTTTCTTCTGTATTTAGTGGTCTTGATGATTGTTACTACTGTAGCAACATCATTGTATCTTTACTTTTCAATCTTTGTGCCTTTTATAGCCTCATACGACAAGTGAAGTGAAAGTTGTGACATGCTGTCAAGAAAACAGATTTTGTCCTCGTGACTAGAAAAATCAGAGAAAAATCCCAGTTCATCTTTTTGAGCTGAATTTTGTACACAGAGTGCTCTATACAATTAAGAAACTTTCGTATGTTCTGAGTTTTTTAATTTGAGTTGCATAAGTATCCCTAAAAAATTCGTTTCTACCTGATGGTCTGTTTTTCACAGATTCTGTCCTGTTTTGCCTTTTCTTCGTTCTGCAAACCTTAAGCTTGCTTTTTCTTTGAAAAAACCTCTTGGCACTCTTTAGAAACAGTAGATATTAAAGGTTATCCTTATTTACAGTAGAGAAAAATTTATTTTATTATGGGTACTAACCTCGCTAATCAGATTATGATGAGTTATGTACGAAGAGAGTTTTCAAGTGTGCGAGGGAAGATGTTGAAAGAAGATTAAGAAGTGTCAAGCGTTCAAGCTTGGGGATGCCCGCATCCCCAAGAAATATTCAAGGAGACTCAGGCGTCTAAGCTTGGGGATGCCCCCGTGCATCCCCTTCTCCATCGACAATTATCAGTTCGTCTCTCGTTTCACTATATTTTTATCACTTCATGCGTTATGTGCTATTCTTGGAGCGTCTCGCTATTAGGTTTTGTTTTTAGTTTTCTTTAGATTTTATTTCTGTTCATAACAAGTTAGAACCCAGCTTTTTTTGTGTGGGAGAGAAACATGCTCCAATTCCAAAAATTAGAACACAACATAGGACTTTTTCCTGCTTATCTGTGTTGTGTTTGTTCTTTATCTTTCCGTAGCTGCTGTCATGTTTTTCTCATAGCTTTCATGCTTATCTTTAAAAAGACCTTTTGTTTAGTTTGTTGCTGGAACTCTCTTGAGTTTTCATGTTTATCTTGTTTAGAGAGTTTTCCTATTGCACTGAGTTTTGTGTCTTGACTTGAAGTATGTAATTGAGGTTGCTATTCTTTTTGTAGTAGTAACTTGCAAAAGTTTTGAGGTGTTGTCTTGAGTAATGTTTGGACTTTTGGTGTCAAGAGCTTTAGCCTATTAGTGATAGATGTCGTATTTTGGGAAATCCGTGTTTATTTTAAAAACCTACAAATTAGTTGAGAACTTTGGCTACTAGTTGGATCACTACTCTTCTGAGGGGTCGAATATTAGAGTACACTCACGTACCATGAGTCGAGGATGCGCAAGGATAACCAAACCCCCATACACTCATCCTCGGGGTACTTGTCTCTTTGTGAACCTCCTTATTAGATTGAGAGTTGCCGATAATAAGTGCATGAGTTCTTCGGACTAATGTGAGTATACGAAAGTTGACACTTCCACCTTCCCATAATTTGATATCCTTTCCTGTGCCGTGCATTGCTTTCTTCTCACTCCGAGAGTTAGCATCCACCTTCGCCGGTACATCCAAACCCTTGGCACGATACGCTCTGTCATCATAAGCCTCCTTATATCCTTGCTCAAAACAGCCACCATACCTATATATCAAGGCATTTCCATAGCCTTTCCGAGATACATTGCCATGCAACATCCATCTTCTCATGACTTGATCTTCATGTCATACATGCTACTTGCTTGATCGATCAGCCGCATGCTAGTTGGGCCTTGCCCTAATCATTGCTACATGACGCGCTAGTATCATTGCATATCCTGCTACACTGACAGAGGCATACATTTGCATACATCATGATAGTTACATTTTCTTTATGATTTGAGTACTTTGTAAAGTGTGAAAAATCTTCTATACTTTTTGTAATAAATAGAGTGTTGCCCCTAAAGTGAGGAAAATATCCCAAAGTGGAAAAAATTAAAAGATCCCAAAGTGGACAAATTAAAAGATCCCAAAGAGTACAAAATGAGAGTTAAATAGAAAGAGCCATTGAGGCCACCAAAAAATACAAAAAAGAAGGAAAAAAAGAAAAAGAAATAAAAAGAGAGAAGGGGGCACACTACTATTCTTTTTTGAGAAGATCCACACTCGTACTCCATCTTATATCTTGTACTCCATAGAGATTATCATTCATGCATATAACTATGTGGGGACCTTCACACTATAGAAATTGGCTTGTATATTCCAATGATGAGCCTCCTCAAATGAGCTCTAGGTCTTCTTGAGCAAACAAGTTGGATGCACCCCCACTAGTTCCATTGGAGAGCTTTTAGCTCATATGTGCATCCGTTTCATGGCAATCCCTACTCCTCACATCATATCTATCATTTGGCTTTCTCTCGCCTATGATTGTCCTCATTGATGTGAGCCTTTCACACCTTTTTTGTCTTCCTCCTCCACCTTATTCTCTCTTTGCCATCCTAAGTGTCAACTTTCTTGCTTACGCTCATCCATTGCATGAGTGCTCAAAATATCGAAAAGGAGTGGATCATTTTGACTTGTACCTGGCTAGTGGTCTGGGGATGAGTCAAGATAAGATTCCAAAGAAGACCAAGTGTGACAATTTAGTAGATTGAGTTCTCAACAATAAAAATACCTTTTCTCGTATATCCCTATCCCCTTTCTTGCACGCAAACACCATTTGGAGACATTCGAGTCACGGACAGTGAGAGCTCTTGCACCTTTATGTCCTTATGTTGCTTATTTCAATGCTAGATATAGACTTTTTCCTGTTATGACTTGAATTGAATTGCATGCTTTCATTGCTTTACTTACAAAGTTCTTATATGGTTGTTAGCATGTCACCACAGAAATTATGCTTGTTCTCATTTACCTACTCGAGGACGAGCAGGAATTAAGCTTGGGGATGTTGATACGTCCAAAACGTATCTATAATTTATGCTTGCTACATGCCTCTTTTGTGTGATATTGCTATGATATTGATGAACTTCCATACACTTTTGATCACATTTGGACTAACCTATTAACTCAGTGCACCCCAGTGCCAGTTCCTATTTTCTGTTGTTTTTCTATTTCAGGTTTCCCCCTTATTAAAAGTACCAGAAAAATTCCGGGAAAAATATAGGAAAAATCAGCGTACCGGAAGCTTCGCGAAGAGCCCATGAGGGTCCAGAAGGGAGCAAGGGGGGGAAGGCGTCCAGAGGGCGCGGCCAGGCCCCTGTCCGCGCCAGGGGGGCGCCTAGACCCCTGGTGGCCCCCCTGGCTGCCCCCTTTCGCATATTTATTCCACGTGACGAGAAACCCTCGAGGACGCAATACTTTTTCGCGATCTCTCCTATGTTCTACCGCCACCGCGCTTCGAAGATCAGGAGCACCAGAAGACCTCTTCCCGGCACCCTGCCGGAGGGAGGAATCACCTCCGGGAGCTTCTCCATCACCATGGATGCTTCCCGGGTGAACCGTGAGTAGTCGACCTTGGACCATGGGTCCATGATCAGTAGCTATGTGATGTTCTCCTCCCCTCTTTGTTCTTCATGTATTAGACCTCGTGAGCTTCCCTACATGATCGAGGCACATATGTAATCTTTCTGCTGTTGCTATGCTGAGTTTGCTGGGATCCGATGGATTATGAGATTATATTCAGATTGTGATTGAGTCATATATTTGATTATCTTCTTTTATATTTATGTTCTTGAGTAAATCTTGCATGTTCTCCGTTGCTGTTTATTGCTTTGGCCAAGTAGTAGGTAGTGACTCCAAGAGGGAGCGTTATGCATGATTGTGGGTTCATGCCCCCCCCCCCCGATGACTAGCTTGAGTGACAGAAACATGAGTCTTTACGCAAAGTTGCCACAAGGGGGAAAACAACGGTGCTTGTACTTGCGGGTGCAAGGATTGTTTACTTTACGCAAAGTTCTTTAATGCAGTTGTCCGTTGCTTTGAGTTTACACTTTGGGTGGGATTCGCAACTTAATACCAGCGAGATGTTCTGGATAGATATCTCAAGGTGGATGATTAGTGGGTAGATGCAGATGGATTTTGGTCTACTTGTCTTGGCGTACTGCCCGTGCTTTTGAGCCTCTTCCTTTCTGTTTTGCATAATTAGCATTGGTTTGCGCACATAATCATGTCAATTGCCCAGCTGTAATTTGTTTACCTCGCATGGCTATTTTATCGTCTTTTGGGAGAGAGACATCACTAGTGAACATCATGGGACCCCGGTCCATATTACCACCACTGTTTACACTATCAATTTACTTTCAGTATTTACTTTTCCGTTGCTATCACTATCTATCATTATTATCCCGTGCATTTTATCCTTCGTAAACAACAAGGCCGGAGGAATTGACAACTCCTCTATACTCGTTGGGAAGCGAAGCTATCTGTGTGTGTGAAGGTCCAGGTGAAGTTAGCAACCTCGGTTGTAAACGGCGCCATTGTTCACTTCACCACCTACTTGTATATGTTGGAGTCCTCCTGGATGATACTCAACCTTAGCATTTTTGCTAAGGGAAATTTGCTGCTATCTACATCTCACCTTCCACTTGGGGTAACCAACGGGGGCGAGAAGTTATCTCGTGTATCAACAGGCATATGTACAAAAGTAGAAACAAGAAGAGTTCATACCGGTTTTCCTTGTTGCTTCCCTTCCGTCGATCTTCGTCATTACTGCCCTGTCACTTGCACGACCGAACGTGGGAAATATATAATCAAATGCCATCACGGACTCGAGCTGAATTCTGAAAACAAAGCAAACTAAAGAGAGAAAGGAAATCTTTTTGAGTTTTTCAAAGGTTTAGCAAAAGAAAAATGTAACACCCCGGGTGTCACGCTACAGTGATCACCTTATATAATCCCAAGTCATCATGATTATGCTAATAATGATCACCCTTGATCATGGCTTGTTCAAATTCAACCCGATTAAAAATTCCAAAACAATGTGGCAATTAATGTTCAACCAAAAATTGTGGAACCAGTTTTATAAAATGCCTAATAATCATTAGGTCTTGTTAAAAATTTAATAGGACTTTATTAAGATGTTTTACTAAATTAATCAAATCAAAATGGTGTCACATTAGTGGCATTTAATCCCATTTAAATAAAACAAAAATGCAAACGATTTTATTCTTGGGCCAAAAAATTTGTTGCATGGCTGTATTGTGTCACCCTAATAATGGAGCAAAGGAAATATTTTACAAAACTCAAATGATAACAAAACAAATTGGAAACAATAATAAAGGAAAAAATAAACAAAAAAACCTAAAAACGGCCCAGGGCCTTTTCCATTCCCACAGCCGGCCCAGGACGACCTAACTAGCCCACCATGCCCCTCCTAGCGTCCTAGAAAGAGAGACAGCCCGAGTCGCCCCCTTCATCTCTCTCACTCTCGCCCGACCCTTCCCTCCCCGATCCCCTCCAGTACACCACGCCGCCACCAACTCCGGCGAGCGGTGGCCGCCTTGGTCGCCGACCTGCACCGCCTCATAAGCCCCTTGCGACGGTGCACCTCCTCCACAGCGTTGATCTGACGGCCGCCTCCTCCCCGCGCGGCTTCGGCCAACCCTAGCCTCGGTGGTTCCGTGGTGCACGGCGCCGCCATGCCTGCTTTCGTGGCTCCAGCGCATCCCGGTGCTCGTCCCCGCCGCCCTCTGGTGCCGCCGCGCCTCCCATGGCTGCTGACTCCCTCCTCCCGCGGGCACGTAAGAAACCTGGCCTCCATTGTTCGCCGGCGCTTGGCGCCGCTGTGGTGACCGCCATGGCCCCGGACGCCTCCTAACGCCCTCGTCCGCGCTCACCTGTGTGCACTCATGGGGTGGCTAACCCCTGTTAATTAGACCACATGTGGGCCCAAGGCCAGTGGATTAAACTAAACGACTTTTAGTTAAACCCCCTGTGACTTACATGTGGGGACAACCCCTAATTAAAACGAGTTAATTGATTTTAACCCCTGTGTATATGACATGTGGGCCATGGGCCATTTGATTAAATTAAAAGTCTGTTAATTGTCTATGTCAATGACAGCTGGGGCCCACTGGTATTTTGATTAAAATAAATCAATTGATTAAGTACTGTGACTATGCTACCTGGGCCCCACTTGTAAGGAATTAAATAAAATGTTTTGTATATAATATGAGTATGACACATGGAACCCCCTGGTCAGTTGACCAGTCAAAGGCCTCAACCTATGACAGGGTGGCCCCACATGTCAGTGCACTATTTTGGATAAGGCTTTGGATAATGTTGATTTATTAATTAAAAAAATTCCAGAAATTGTTTTAAAATGATTTAAACTTTATTAATTAATATCTTTTAATTCGTAAGTCAGATGGAAAAACTTTATGCATGAAAATTGATCAGAAAAATATAACGAATCTGAATACGCTACCCATACCCCGCCACACACCTCTAACATACCGCACACGGAACATTCCCCCTCCGATTGCACTGTCCGTTAATCACCGGTGCCTGTAAAACTTTCTGGATGAAATTGTTCTGAACATGAAAGTTTTCATAATGGATCAGCGAGCACGGATACAATCTCCACATGACTGTCAGATGTCTCTAAACACAGTAGACATGAAACCTTATCCTCCGAATCATTTGTTCGGTAATCAACCGGTAATGATGAGTCATCCCCGGATGAATTTCCGCTCCGCCTAAAATTACTTAACACTGGTTAGAACATCGTGTACAACGTATTACCATGTCTTGCATTTGTATTACTATTATTGCCGTGTATTTATTGTTTCTTCCCCCTCTCTTATTGTCCGGTAATCTCGACGTCCGCTGCTGATGCCCCTATGATCGACTACGTCGACGATGACCGTACCTCTACCGTCGAGCTTCCAGGCTAGCAAAGCCATTTTCCTTCCCCAGATATCGCCTATATTTTCCGTACTTTTCTTGCACTAGGCATTGCTGCTACTGCTACTTTACAATCTTATTCAATTGCATAGCCTGTTTTTGTCGCCCCTTGATGTGCCATCCTTTGTCCTATGCTGCCTTATAAATATACATATAATATTCAGCAGTGAACCCTGCGCATTGTTAGCTAGGTTTAGAATAGCGGGCCGTGATCACTCTGGTGAGTGAATGCGGATTACAAAATATTATAACTACAACAGGTACGGTTCAGAGCAAACGCCCTAGGGAACCTAAAACGGCGAGACTCTGACGTGTCGCATCGAGTTTGACTTATGAGTGGAATGGACTCGTATTTCACTCTCGTCGGCTCAGTAGCGTAGCATCACCGGGATGATACGAGGTTTCCCTCTTTACTTCATTACACCGATGTCTCTGTTGAACCTCTTCAAGTGTACCATCGAGGGTGATTCCTCCTGGTTTCACTTGATGGTAGGCACTCGAATCAACCGGTGTCCTTAAAGGTAAGGAGTCGGGTGACCCAACGGCGCCCGCTCAGGGATTGTATCGGGACGGCAGGACAGGCGGATACCATCGTGGGCCTGGTCCTTGCTTGTTGGTCGTGAGATACCCTGTAGTACGAAAGTCGAGCTCTTCCAAGAGCACACGCGAGATAAGGTAAGGAGACGGTTCACCTTGTTGGTAACTGCAAGAGTTGGTGGGACAACAGGGTAGGCACCGACGTACTGGTGGTCCTGGCTGCTGTCGTTGTCCGCGACTCACCCAGAAATGGGCAACGATAACGGTTTTCCCGATAGAAAATAATAATATGACTAACGGTTTAGGTGGATGACTTGAGTGGGTCGACGTGCCCTATACGCACTACCTCCACGTGGGGTTACGGTGTGGGCCCTCCACGTTGTGGTCTCGTTCGAAAGCTCTGACAGACGTCCAACTTCAGCATTGTGGTTGGGTCGGATCTGTGACGCCCCCAAAATCAAGCCGTGTACAGTAATCATACGCGCAGGGTACACAACCGAAATCAGGGTGCCACAATGATAATATCACAACACAACAGTAGGCTCAAATAAAATAAAACTGACATTACAAACCAGGGATCACGAGGATCCGAATACCTAAGTTAAACAATCATAATATCTGAGTACAGACATAGCTAGTCAAGTTTTTCCTTAAGAAGGCTAGCACAAATAACATCAGAGGTACAGATCGAAAACGCGAGGCCTCCTGCCTGGGAACCACCAAACTACTCCTGACCAAAGGGGGAACCCGACGTCGTAGTAGGCTCCGGGTATCTTCTGCTCCTTGACTCCAACGTCGACTGCAGCGGCCGATCAGGCAAAACAAAAAGGGGAAAATAAAGCAAGGGTGAGTATCTAGCATACCCGCGAGTCTTACGTCCGCTACTAAGAATTTATGCATTTTTATCAAATGGAAAGGGGAGGCTATATATAGTGCACTGCAAGGTAGAAATCGGAATAAGGAAGAGAAGCTAGGCCTATCGAAGACTAGCATCTTCCAACACGTCTTGAAGCACAAGAAGAGAATAGCCAACAGTTCAATAGCATGAATGTAATAACAATGCAGCAGAAGTTGCTGCAGCATTGTATAATAGTAAGTTGTAATTATTAATAATTATAAACGCCTCCGAGATCCCCTACTCGACTTCCCCTCTAGGAAGAAAACCCGGAACCAACAGTTTAATAGTAGTAGTTTGTAGTAGTAGAGTCTGGCTTCAGCATAAAGCGTCCTGTTACCGTGGACACGGCTATTCTAATAGATTAGTCTTCCCTGTAGGGGTTCACTGGTGTCATACTACACGCTCGGATCTCCAGGGTGGCGTACACCTTGTTAGGGAACTCCCCACCGAGGCTATCCGACATGCCGAGGCCCATCCTACAACTCATCAGAGAGGTCCCCGCTGGTCTACAGCCCTAAGGTCAAGGGGGTCATGGGCCTATCACCCATTGCTATCTGGGTCGTTGTGAGGACGGTGGATACCATGCAACTCTATCATGGACGTCTTTCAGAGCTTTCGAACGAGACCACAATGCGGAGGGCCCACACCGTAATCCCACGTATAGGTAGTGCGTACAAACCAAAAGGCTACTCAAGTCATCCGCCGAACCCATTAAGTAATTTATTAATTTTCCGTCGAGACAACCGTTATCGTTGCCCCTTTCTGGATGAGTCCCGGTCAACGACAGCAGTCAGGACTGTAACAGCCCAGATTTCACAAAATTCAAAATTTTTGTTTTCGGTGTGAATTGTTTGATTGTCTGATTTGTTTGCGGTGTTTGCATCCCTGATTTATCGATCGACGATTATTTATCCCCCTCTTATCTCGTATTGGACGGACACCGACCCTTGCCACCCTGACACTCGACCTTTGCGACACCGGGTTTCACCCGATCACGTCGTGAAAACTGCACGAGACCAGCCGCAACCAACGGAACAAAAAAAACCCATTTATTTAATAAACGGATTATTTTATGGGGCACCGAAAAATGTTATCGGAATGTCACCGCAGTGAGGTACGATCAACGGGCTCGACGCACTAAGCGCGTGGTTCCAGATTTCACCGAAATCGGAGTCCGCACAGAGTCTCGGCGGTCACGAACGCGATCATCGGACGCGCGAGAGGGGTACCGAGGGCATTTGCGTAAACAGGCCAGCCAACCTGCCTATATAAAGACCACCAGCCTCCCACACCCAATTAGGATTTCCCTAAGTGAAATTTGCAGCCACCCCCTCACCAAATTCGCAAATCAGCCCCCTAGCCCTCCAAAATCCCGAAACCCTAGCCATCTGGAACCCCAACCGTTGGATCTGGCGATCGAAGGGCTACGGGCGTGCCACGTCACCCCGAAACCCTCCAGATCCGGCCAGCCTCCCTCCAGCCCGCGTCGGCGCCGCCCCGCGGGCCCGCCAACCGCCGCCGCAGCCGCCTCCCGTGGAGGAGCTCCTCTGCCTCCCGTGCGCTGCACCGCCGTGCTCTGCTCCGGCGAGCCGCGGGCAGGTGAGCAGCCCCTCGCCCCCTGTCCTCTCCCTCCTCTCTTTCCTGGCCTCACCCCTCCTCTCCTCCTCGCAGCGGCAGCGGCGTGCCATGGCCATGGCCGATCTGAAGGTGGAGCTCGAGCCGCGCCGCCGATGGACACCGCGACCACGGACCTTGACGACGAGCTGGCAAACCTCCAGGACCCGCGCGCCGCCAGAGACCCCCTGCGCCCCGTCCCGAGCCACCTTGCCCCGCCTCGTCGCCACTCCTTGCCGGCGTCGGCCGCCGGCGCCTCCGCCTGCAAGTCCCGACCGGGACGAGGACGGCTGGACCGACACGCCCGCTCGCCCACGTGGGCCACCGCAGCCAGGCCGACCTCAAGGCCCAACCGCCCCCCTCCTAGCGCCCCAGGCCAGTTGGGCCGAGCCCACTGGGTGAGATGCAGCCCAGCCCCCTTTTTTGTTTTTTTCCTCTAGGGCCTATTTTCTGCTAAGTCCCCAGGATTTTGTTGCTGATTACTTTTTCTACTGCGTGTAACGTCTAGATCCGTAGCTCCGATGAACGTGCCCCCAAAATGAAAGTTGCTCAGAATTGCGTGTACTTCAGTTCATCTTTTGTGAGCATTTGCATTTGAGGTCATCTTGATTGTGTAATTGTGTGCTAAACAGGGCATCAGGCCGTTAACTGCTACAAATTGCTGTTATGTGCTGCTGTTATTATTTTATTGCAACTTTGATTGATGATTGTGACACATCCATGAGGCCTATTGCATTGATTCTTTCTCCTATGTGTTAAGCATCATGTGTACTTCATTTCCATGCTTTAACTTGTCATGTTTGGGTGCTTTAGCTATATTAAATCTTGCTCCAAAGTGGTGATCCTGATGTTAATGTGTTGCTGTTGCTGAAACTGTTATTTTGTTGCAACTTCGTTCGACGAGTGTGTCGCGACCGTTTATCGGAATTGAGTGATTCCAATTGCATATTGTTAAGCATCATGTCTACTCCCATTACATGTATTGCATTGTCATATTATGCTTTCTGGTCATATAGTTATTCTGCTCCAAAGTTTCTATGCAGCTGTTTTTGACAGCCACCTCTGTTTTTCTCTAAGTCTGTTACTTTGCGATGCCATGTTGTTTGCTTAATATCTTTTGATCTATGATGCCTATTTGCATGATTCTTTTTGCCATGCCTTACCTGTCATGTCTACTTTAGTTCCATATCATTTGTGAGCATATTTGCATTGATTATCATGTTTATGCATTGCTCTAAAGTGTGCTTCGTGATGTTGGCAGATTGTGCCCGTAACTTGTTTTGCTTGTATCTTTTTAACCGTAACTCCGTTTGGAGTGTGCCTTATATGTAACTTGATTAGTTTTTCGTGTACTTTGTGTTTATGCTATTGTTTGCTGTTGTTAACCAACCTAAAATATGGTTTATGGTAGAACAGTACCAAATCCTTTAATCATCGTGCGACACTTAGTGTTATGCCATGTTTAGGTTGTGCCTCACTTAAATTGACTAGTATAGGTAGTTTACTTAGTGCTTCACATCTTGACATGTTTGTGTGCTATGCCATGCTTGCTTGAGTTGCCATGTTAATAACCGTTGGTTGATCACCTGTAGTTAAGCAACTTGAACCACCGTAAACGTGCGGTATTCGTCGTGTGTGACCGATACCCTACTTAAACTGTTAGTAACCGTTCTCGACGCTAGATCTGTATCGCGTTGTCGTGTCGTGTGTTGTCTTCTTGATCTTGTGTTTGCCTCATAGTAATAGAGTGCTTGCTCGTTGATTGTTTTCCAGTGTTTACCTCTTATGTGCTTCCGCAGATATCTTCGGAGACGTTGCGAGCTTGCGATCCGCTACACCTTCAGAACCCGACTTATCAACAGGCAAGGACTATACATTACTTATGATGCATTCTATTTCAACCAGCGGTTTGCATGCTAATCTAGGTTAGGTTCGATGTTTGATCATACCACATGTTTACAGCCTCTTTCAAACCGATACTGCCATGTCCCCTCCCAGCAAACCATGTACTCCTATGTTACTATTGCTCGTTGCTCAGCCCCTGCTTAGTATGCATGCTTAGGATGCTATGACGTTACCTCCTGTTACTCCTGGGTTTGGGATATCACATTATTATATTGTTGTTGATGATATGATTATTATAAATGTTGACTATATTCGACGAAGGATGGAAGGTCTAGGCTATCCCGCCCCGACGCTTTGTTCCATTCGAGTCACCTAGGATCCGAGTTTCGTGTATTGGTTTTAAGACTGAGCGTGCCTAACCGCGTGTGGGATTTTACGGGGTCCCTTTTTCTTACCTATCTAGCTTCAAACATTTCTAGTGGTGGCCCAAGATGATTTACCATTTGAAAACGTGTGTGTGACTGGTGAGCTCCCAGCAGTTTTAAAACAACTTGGGCCAGCGGAGACATGGTTTCTTTTGTTGGTCCACCCCAGGGAGCTAGGGGGTTGTCCACATCTGGTTGGGCAACTAACCCGACCTCATCCAGACGGTAGAGGCCGATTCGAGAGCACGGTCGGCTTTTAAGTTGGATGTCGACTCACCGGGGGCCACCCGGACTTGTGCGTTGTTAGTTAGAGGGACCTGTCATTTGGGATCTCTTGGGACTAAATCATAAAATGGTTGCCTATCATGGGTAGCAACTTAGAGAGATGGGCGTGCGTGCGGAGCCTCGTAATGGGCAGTTGGTACACCCCTGCAGGGTTAAATCTTTTCGAGAAGTCGTGTCCACGGTTATGGACGACTTGAGACCTACTCCTTGTTCATAGACAACAACAGCTGAGATAATCTTAATATAACTTGATCAACGTGTGTGTGCCTTGACTGCTTCTTCTTCGTCGGGATGCGAAGAGGAGGACAAGGATAGGATAGGTGTTATGTTTGCGTAAGTAGTTGATAGCAAGACTTGTTGGAGGCGATTCCTCATCGAATGCTTGGCTTCTTATCTTACTCTCTAGATCGTTAGCCACTTCATAAATGCTAGTGCGGCAGCAACCTCACCACTTAGCCCTTCCTTACCATAAACTACTAGTTGTCCTAGAATGACGAGTGATGAAGTCCTTGCTGGGTCAGATGACCACTACAGTTGGATACTGAGTACCTCTATACTCATGATACTACCCCCAAACTCTTTTCAGGGTTCTTGATCGACAACAGGTATGGTGACCGACGTTTACATGGAGACTCGACGACGACTAGTTAGGCGGATCCCGGCGGAGGGCCTGGACCCGTGTGGTTATGGGATCGATGTTTTTCTCTTTGCCAGTAGGCTTTTGATTGTAGTCTGTACTCAGACATGTATCTTCCGCTGTTGTATTGTATTTGAGGCAGTTGTATGCCGATTGTATGAGATGTTGTATCTTTGTATCTGTAATGTTGTGATATCATGTTGGAAATCCGGGGCATATGACTTTGTCATATGTCGCGGTGGAACCGATATGTGCTTCGTCCCCGGCTCTGGATGGAAACATCTAGATCTGGAACAGTACCGCATATCGGGCCTTACAACTTGGTATCAGAGCCTTACCGACCGTAGGATCCCCTCTCTGGCCGAAGTCGAGTCTAGAAAAAAAACTATTTTGTAGTTACTAAGTTAGCTATAGGAGAGTAGGAATCTTTTTACTCCTTACCTTTGCTCTGGTCAGGACAAGTGCCGTAAGTGTTTTAATCTCGACTTATCCCCTTTCAAACTCTAGGATCTCGAGTGTGTGGAGTATCGGAACCGTTACAATGCCTTGATTGCAGCGTATTGTCTCGATTCCGATCTCAGGTTGGGAATTTCTGTAGTACCATTAGTTTCTCCGATTTTGGGTATCATCTGAGTCATCCATTGCCATCCATCCTTTTGCCGGTGTTTTTACGACTTGCATCGAAAATCACTATCCCTTGATTTGGTTTTAGCTCTCGTTCTTCCTCTTGACACTGACGGTTTCGTTTTTCCGACGATGTCGTCTCTCTGCGGAAATTTATCTCGACAGAAGTTCGACGTCGACATGGAGCAGAGTTCCTTGTTGGTGGTGTTGAAGATCGTCGCCTCTCTTCTTTCTTCCCCCTCTCCCCCGGATCGTCCTGGATCTCGGGACGAGATCCCTTGTTGGTGGTGTTGTATTGTAACAGCCCAGATTTCACAAAATTCAAAATTTTTGTTTTCGGTGTGAATTGTTTGATTGTCTGATTTGTTTGCGGTGTTTGCATCCCCGATTTATCGATCGGCGATTATTTCTCCCCCTCTTATCTAGTATCGGACGGAGACCCACCCTTGCCACCCTGACACTCGACCTTTGCGACATCGGGTTTCACCCGATCACGTCGTGAAAACTGCACGAGACCAGCCGCAGCCAACGGAACAAAAAAAATCCCGTTTATTTAATAAACAGATTATAATATGGGGCACCGAAAAATGTTATCGGAATGTCACCGTAGTGAGGTACGATCAACGGGCTCGACGCACTGAGCGCGTGGTTCGAGATTTCGTCGGAATCGGACTCCGCACGGAGTCTCGGCGGTCACGAACGCGATCATCGGACGCGCGAGAGGGGTACCGAGGGCATTTGCGTAAACAGGCCAGCCAACCTGCCTATATAAAGACCAACAGCCTCCCACACCCAATTAGGGTTTCCCTAAGTGAAATTTGGAGCCACCCCCTCACCAAATTCGCAGATCAGCCCCCTAGCCCACCAAAATCCCCAAACCCTAGCCATCTGGAACCCCAACCATTGGATCTGGCGATCGGAGGGCTACGGGCGCGCCACATCACCCCGAAACCCTCCAGATCCAGCCAGCCTCCCTCCAGCCCGCGTCGGCGCCGCCCCGGGCCGGATCTGGGCCCCGCTGGCCCGCCAACCGCCGCCGCAGCCGCCTCCTGTGGAGGCTCTCCTCTGCCTCCCGTGCGCTGCACCGCCGTGCTCTGCTCCGGCGAGCCGCCAGCGAGCCGCGGGCGGGTGAGCAGCCCCTCGCCCCCTTTCCTCTCCCTCCTCTCTTTCCTGGCCTCACCCCTCCTCTCCTCCTCGCAACGGCAGCGGCGCGCCATGGCCATGGCCGATCTGAAGGTGTAGCTCGAGCCGCGCCGCCGATGGACACCGCGACCCCGGACCTTGACGACGAGTCGGCCAACCTCCAGGACCCGCGCGCCGCCGGAGACCCCCTGCGCCCCGTCCCGAGCCACCTTGCCCCGCCTCGTCGGCACCCCTCGTCGGCGTCGGCCGCCGGCGCCGCCGCCTGCAAGTCCCGACCGGGACGAGGACGGCTGGACCGACGCGCCCGCTCGCCCACGTGGGCCACCGCAGCCAGGCCGGCCTCAAGGCCCAACCGCCCCCCTCCTAGAGCTCCAGGCCACTTGGGCCGAGCCCACTGGGTGAGATGCAGCCCAGCCCCCTTTTTTGTATTTTTCCTCTAGGGCCTAATTTCTACTAAGTCCCCAGGATTTTGCTGCTGATTTCTTTTTGTACTGCGTGTAACGTCTAGATCCGTAGCTCCGATGAACGTGCCCCCAAAATGAAAGTTGCTCAGAATTGTGTGTACTTCAATTCATCTTTTGTGAGCATTTGCATTTGAGGTCATCTTGATTGTGTAATTGTGTGCTAAAAAGGGCATCAGGCTGTTAACTGCTACAAATTGCTGTTATGTGCTGCTGTTATTATTTTATTGCAACTTTGGTTGATGATTGTGACCCATCCATGAGGCCTATTGCATTGATTCTTTCTCCTATGTGTTAAGCATAATGTGTACTTAATTTCCATGCTTTAACTGGTCATGTTTGGGTGCTTTAGCTATATTAAATCTTGCTCCAAAGTGGTGATCCTGATGTTAATGTGTTGCTGTTGCTGAAACTGTTATTTTGTTGCAACTTCGGTCGACGAGTGTGTCGCGACCGTTTATCGGAATTGAGTGATTCCAATTGCATATTGTTAAGAATCATGTCTAATTCCATTACATGTATTGCATTATCATATTATGCTTGCTGGTCATATAGTTATTCTGCTCCAAAGTTGCTATGCTGCTGTTTTTGAAAGCCACCTCTGTTTTTCTCTAAGTCTGTTACTTTGCGATGCCATGTTGTTTGCTTAATATCTTTTGATCTATGATGCCTATTTGCATGATTATTTTTGCCATGCCTTACCTGTCATGTCTACTTTAGTTCCATATCATTTGTGAGCATATTTGCATTGATTATCATGTTTATGCATTGCTCTAAAGTGTGCTTCGTGATGTTGGCAGATTGTGCCCGTAACTTGTTTTGCTTGTATCTTTTTAACCGTAACTCCGTTTGGAGTGTGCCTTATATGTAACTTGATTAGTTTTTCGTGTACTTTGTGTTTATGCTATTGTTTGCTGTTGTTAACCAACCTAAAATATGGTTTATGGTAGAACAGTACCAAATCCTTTAATCATCGTGCGACACTTAGTGTTATGCCATGTTTAGGTTGTGCCTCACTTAAATTGACTAGTATAGGTAGTTTACTTAGTGCTTCACATCTTGACATGTTTGTGTGCTATGCCATGCTTGCTTGAGTTGCCATGTTAATAACCGTTGGTTGATCACCTGTAGCTAAGCAACTTGAACCACCGTAAACGTGCGGTATTCGTCGTGTGTGACCGATACCCTACTTAAACTGTTAGTAACCGTTCTCGATGCTAGATCCGTATCGCGTTGTCGTGTCGTGTGTTGTATTCTTGATCTTGTGTTTTCCTCGTAGTAATAGAGTGCTTGCTCGTTGATTGCTTTCCAGTGTTTACCTCTTGTGTGCTTCCGCGGGTATCTTCAGAGACGTTGCGAGCTTGCGATCCGCTACACCTTCGGAACCCGAATTATCAACAGGCAATGACTATACATTATTTATGATCCATTCTATTTCAACCAGCGGTTTGCATGCTAGTCTAGGTTAGGTTCGATGTTTGATCCTACCACATGTTTACATCCTCTTTCAAACCGATACAGCCATGTCCACTCCCAGAAAACCATGTACTACTATGTTACTATTGCTCGTTGCTCAGCCCCTGCTTAGTATGCATGCTTAGGATGCTACGATGTTACCTCATGTTACTCCTGGGTTTGGGATATCACATTATTATATTGTTGTTGATGATATGATTATTATAAATGTTGACTATATTCGACGAAGGATGGAAGGTCTAGGCTATCCCGCCCCGACGCTTTGTTCCATTCGAGTCACCTAGGGTCCGAGTTCCGGGTATTGGTTTTAAGACTGAGCGTGCCTAACCGCGTGTGGGATTTTATGGGGTCCCCTTTTATTACCTATCTAGCTTCAAACATTTCTAGTGGTGGCCCAAGCTGATTTACCATTTGAAAACGTGTGTGTGACTGGTGAGCTCCTAGCAGTTTTAAAACAACTTGGGCCAGCGGAGACATGGTTTCTTTTTTTGGTCCACCCCAGGGAGCTAGGGGGTTGTTCACATCTGTTTGGGCAACTAACCCGACCTCATCCAGACGGTAGAGGCCGATTCGAGAGCGCGGCCGGCTTTTTAGTTGGATGTCGACTCACCGGGGGCCACCCGGTCTTGTGCGTTGTTAGTTAGAGGGACCTGTCGTTCCGGATCTCTTGGGACTAAATCATAAAATGGTTTCCTATCATGGGTAGCAACTTAGAGAGATGGGCGTGCGTGCGGAGCCTCGTAATGGGCAGTTGGTACACCCCTGCAGGGTTAAATCTTTTCGAGAAGCCGTGTCCACGGTTATGGACGACTTGAGACCTACTCCTTGTTCATAGACAACAACATCTGAGATAATCTTAATATAACTTGATCAACGTGTGTGTGCCTTGACTGCTTCTTCTTCGTCGGGATGCGAAGAGGAGGACAATGATAGGATAGGTGTTATGTTTGCGTAAGTAGTTGATAGCAAGACTTGTTGGAGGCAATTCCTCATCGAATGCTTGGCTTCTTTTCTTACTCTCTAGATCGTTAGCCACTTCATAAATGCTAGTGCGACAGCAACCTCACCACTTAGCCCTTCCTTACCGTAAACTACTAGTTGTCCTAGAATGACGAGTGATGAAGTCCTTGCTGGGTCAGATGACCACTACAGTTGGATGCTGAGTACCTCTGTACTCATGATACTACCCCCAAACTCTTTTCAGGGTTCTTGATAGACAACAGGTATGGTGACCGACGTTTCACGTGGAGACTCGACGACGACTAGTTAGGCGGATCCCGGCGGAGGGCCTGGACCCGTGTGGTTATGGGATCGATGTTTTTCTCTTTGCCAGTAGGCTTTTGATTGTAGTCTGTACTCAGACATGTATCTTCCGCTGTTGTATTGTATTTGAGGCAGTTGTATGCCGATTGTATGAGATGTTGTATCTTTGTATCTGTAATGTTGTGATATCATGTTGGAAATCTGGGGCATATGACTTTGTCATATGTCGCGGTGGGACCGATATGTGCTTCGTCCCCGGATCTGGATGGAAACATCTAGATCTGGAACAGTACCGCATATCGGGCCTTACAAGGACCACCAGTAACATCGGTGCCTGCCCTGTCGTCCCACCAACTCGTGCGGTTACCAACAAGGTGAACCGTCTCCTTACCTTGTCTCGTGTTTGCTCCGAAGAGCTCAACTTTCGTACAACAGGATATCTGTCGGCCACGAACAGTACCAGGCCCGCCGCACACCGGTGGAATACACCTGACCTGTCGTTTCTCTAAGATACCCTGCGCGGGAACCGTGGGGTCACCCGACTCCTTACCTGTAAGGACAACCGTGGTTGAGCATCCTAGGACGGCTATACAAAGTCAGCAACGAGTGGAGTACAAGGATTACTCCTCGATAGCTCACACTTGAGGTGGCTCGGCAGAGCTGGGGTAGGGGCCTGAAGCGGTGTCTGCTATGAATCGTACCTGTAGTAGTTCTAATGTATCGTATCCGCATTCACTCCCAGAGTAAACACGGCCCGCTATCTAATCCTATTGACTAACAAGGCGCAGGGCTAACTGTTGAATAATATATATGAATATAGGCAACATAGGATAAAGGAAGGTACAACAAGGGGCGACAATGACAGGCTATGCAATTGAATAGGATTGTAATGTAGAAGCAGCAATGCCTAGTGCAAGAAGTGTACGGAAAAGGTAGGCGATATCTGGGGAAGAGAATGGCTCTTCTTTCCTGGAAGCTCGACGGTAGAGGTACGGTCGTCCGCGAAGTAGTCGATCACAGGGGCATCAGCAGCGGACGTCGAGACTACCGGACAATAAGAGAGGGGGAAGAAACAATAAATACACGGAAATAATATACATACAAATACAAGACATGGCAAACGCAGTGTTAGGGGTGAACTAACGCAGTGCTACACGTTGCAGACGAAACGGGAATTTTAACCGGCAATTTTACCGGCTCCGGGCAATTATCGGACAGTGCAACCGGAGGGGGAATGTCTCGTGTGCGGTATGTTAGGGGGGTGTAGTGGGGGTATGGGTAGCATATCCGTATTCGTTATATTTTTCTGATCAATTTTCATGTATAGAGTTTTTTCATGTGAGTTACGGATTAAAAGATATTGAATTTCTATATTTAAATCATTTTCTGGATTTCTTTGAATATTTAAATAGACATTATCCAGAACAGTTCCTGTTGACCAGGTCAACACTAACATGTGGGTCCCACATGTCATACACAGTGACATATAAATCATTTGATTTAATCTAAAATATCCAGTAGGGGCCACCTGTCATACACTGCCACAATTTATCCATTTTATTAAATTCAATTAAGCCAGTGGGGCCCAGTTGTCATTGGCTCATATTTTAAAGAACCATTTTATTAATCTAGAGGTTATCTTAAGTGCTGGGGCCCAGTTGTCATACCCTGAAGGGTTATCTCTAGTCTAATTAATTAAGAGCTATTAGCAGGGGACTGGGCCCATTAGTCAGTGGGTTAGGGGGTGGGTTAGTGTTAAAAGGGGATTAGCCTGGGCTAGTTCACGGCGTGCCCATGGCGGCAAACAGAGGCACGGCGGCCACGGCTGGGAGGCACTCCGGCGAGGGGGGCCACGATGGGAGCGTGGGAGGCCAGTAGCCTCCCTGGCCGGTGACGGCGCGACCGTGCGGGGGCACGCACGCGCGCGAGCGTCGTCAGGCTGGGCGCGGTGAGCACGGGTCCGCCATGGCGGCTCCGGCGTCGGAGCACGACGGGAGGAGGGGGCTACAACGGCTAAACGGCCAAGGGAGGAGGGGAAATCGAAAGGGGCTTATAGGGGGGAAGGATTGGCATGCACGGGGGGGGGGGGGGCGGAGGAGGCCGGAGTGCGCCAATTCCGACGACGGTGGACGTGGGAAGGGGCGCGACCCTATTCATGCAACAGGGAGCACCCCGGATCGATTCCTGGCTTGAGACGACGAAGACGTCGACGGGGAGCCTCCCGGACACGTCGGCGTGGCCCGTGGCGGCCGCTGGCCACGACGACGACGGCGGTACGGCGATGGGGAGCTCCGGGTGGCTCGTGGACGACAAGTAGGAGGGAGGGAGGGGATGGCGTGCCCGATCTAGGGTTCGTCCCGGGGCAGAGGAGGGCATGGCCTCTTATCCATGTCGGTGACCGCCAGATGTGCGCCACGGCTTGGCCGGCGCCATGGCCGTCTTGGTTGGGTGCCACGGCACGGGGTGAACAGGGAAGAAGATGGAGACAGGGGAAGTTGGGCTTCGTCTAGTGAGGTGGGTCTCGCCCCACGCGTAGGATAGTGCGTTTTATTTTATTTTTCTTTTCTTTATTGTTCTTTACTTTTTTTATTTTATTTAATTGCTTAGGCATTTTTGTAGAACATGAAAGTTGCCCCATTATTTGTGTTACATAATAAAGTGATGCTACAAAAAGTTTGGATCCCAAATAAATACAATTTAATTATTTCTAGTTTTAAAAGCATCAAATATAATTGTTTTGCTACTGCTAGGATTTTTTTTAAATTGTTTAACTTCATAATAAAAACCACATTATAGTTTTAATATGATCTATTGAATATTAGGAATTTTATAAAAGTGGTTTCACAATTTTTGGACCAAGTTTATTTTTGCCCATTGTTTTAATATCAAGAAAAAGGGATTTTTGGATTTAATATCAACCATAATGATTAATGAACTGATCAAAAGCTAAATTGACCATGGCATGATGTGCAATAGTGATTAACAATAGTGATGGTCAACAGTGATAGTGATTACTGTTACAGACACTGAGGGTGTTACAAATCTCCCCCACTACAAGAATTCTCGTCCCGAGAATTTAAGTGGTAGCGAGGAAAAGATCGGGGTATTCATCGCGAAGACGATCTTCGCATTCCCAGGTGGCTTCATCTTCAGAATGATTCGACAACTGAACCTTGAGGAACTTGACCGTCTTGTTACGGGTTTGACGCTCAGACTGATCAAGAATGCGGCTCGGATGTTCTTGATAAGTCAAGTCCTGTTGCAGCTCAATCATATCATGTTCCACTTCTCGAATAGAGTCCTTGAAGCAGCGTCGGAGTTGTGACACGTGAAAGACATCATGGACTTGGGAGAGGTTCGGCGGCAATTCCAATCGGTATGCCACGGGTCCACTCCTGGAAAGGATACGGAACGGGCCAATGTAGCCAGGAGCCAACTTGCCTTTGATCCCGAAGCGGTGAGTGCCCCTCATGGGAGTGACACGGAGGTAGGCTTGTTCACCAGGTTGATATTCCATTTCTCTGTGTTTGCGGTCATAGTTGCTCTTCTGGCGGGACTGAGCGGCCTTCAAATGTTCACGAATGACGTGAACTTGATCTTCAGCTTGCTGAACAATATCCGTACCAATGAGTGTATGTTTCCCAGTTTATGACCAATTCAGAGGGGTTCGACACTTACGCCCATAGAGAACTTCGTAGGGTGCCATCTTCAGACTAGCGTGGTAGCTATTGTTATACGAGAACTCGACCAACGGGAGAGATTCCTCCCATTTCTCATCGAAGGAAATAACACAAGGTTGAAGCATGTCTTCCATCACTTGATTGACTCGTTCAACTTGGCCTTGTGACTGGGGGTGATAAGAGGTGCTGAGATGCAGAATAGTCCCCAAAGCTTCTTGGAAACTCCTACAATATCTTGAGGTGAAAAGGCTGCCACGATCTAAACTGATCTCCAACGGAATACCGTGGAGTGACACAATTTGGGAGATATACAATTCTGCCAACTGAGTAGCAGTGATCTTCTCCTTGACTGGTATAAAGTGAGCAACCTTGGAGAACCGATCGATGACGACAAAGATCGCATCGTTTCCCTTCTGTGATCTAGGGAAACCAGTGACGAAGTCCATCTGGACTTTGTCCCACTTCCATTCAGGAATTTCAAGTGGTTGTAGAGCTCCGGCGGGTTTTTGATATTCACCCTTGACGCGACGACAAACGTCACATTCAGAAACATATCAGGCAATGTCTTGCTTCATGTTAGGCCACCAGAACTGCTGACGAATGTCTTGGTACATCTTGGTGCTTCCAGGATGAATGGACAACGGGGTATCGTGAGCCGCTTTCATGACCTTCGGGGTCATATCCAGGTTCTCATGCCTGCCCTTGCTATGAGTAACCACTAAACGGTTCTGGTAGAACACCGCAACTTCTCTATTAATAGTGAAGGGTGAGGGTCTTCCATTTGCGATATCACGCTTAATCTTGTGTACGAAATCATCGTAAAACTGTATAGCCTTGACGGATTTGACGAGATCCAGTTCGATAACCAGGTTATTTACATAACCTTGAGGAACAATCTCGAGGTTCAGCTTTTGAAACTCTTCATAGAGAGATGGTTGTTGTAGTTGAACCTCAAGTTCACTACAGTAGTCTTTACAGCTCAAGGCATCGGCCATCACATTAGCTTTGCCAGGGGTGTAATGAATATCCATGTTGAAATCGGCTATTTTCTCGAGCCATCTTTGTTGGCCGAGATTCGGGTCAGGCTAAGTAAACAGGTACTTCAGGATTTGGTGGTCGGTGTAGATCTCGCAACGATTACCAACGAGGTAATGTCGCCACAGCTTCAATGCATAAATTACTGCTGCCAATTCGATATCATGCGTTGGATACTTATCTTCGTGAGAACGCAACTGACGAGAGCCATAAGAAATCACTTTGCGCTCTTGCAGTAGGAAACAGCCTAATTCTTGACGAGACGCGTCACAGTATATCACGAAGTCCTTCCGAGTATCAGGGGGAGCAAACACTGAGAGAGAAGTGAGCTTGTCCTTGAGAGCCTGGAAACTTTCCTGACATTTATCTATCCACTCAAACTTGACACCTTTGTGAAGCAGATTAGTCAGAGGCTTCGCAATCTTGGAGAAGTTGTCGACGAAACGGCGGCAATAGCTGGCGAGTCCAAGGAAACTTCTGACTTGCTTGACAGTCTTGGGAGGAGTCCAGTCAAGAATAGCTTGAATATGTTCGGGGTTGACGGCAATGCCATCCTTGGAAATCACATGACCAAGGTAGGTTACTTCAGGGAGCCAGAACTCACACTTAGAATACTTAGCGTAGAGTTTGTGTTTTCGAAGCTTTTCCAATATGAGACGAAGATGTTCAGCATGTTCTTATTCATTCATGGAGTATACCAAAATATCATCCAGATAAACCACGACGAACTTGTCGAGGTATTCCATGAATATATAGTTCATCAATCTGGAGAATGTGACTGGAGCATTGGTTAAACCAAGGACATGACAGTGTACTCATATGAACCATAGCGACTAATGAAAGCGGTCTTCGGGATGTCTTCTTCGCGGACCCGGATCTGATGGTAACCAAACCTCAAGTCGAGTTTCAAAAAAATCGTAGATCCAGCCAGTTGATCTTACAGATCATGGATCCGAGGAAGCGAATACTTGTTCTGTATTGTTGCCTGATTGATAGGTCGGTAATCTTGGACCAAACAGTTCGTTCCATCGCTCTTCTTGACAAAGAGTGAAGGTGCTCCCCAAGCAGAGGAACTTGGACGAATGATGCCTTTGTGGAGTGCCATGTCGATCTCCTTCTTCGGTTCAAGGAGGTGGTGAGGCGGCATCTTATAAGGGCGCTTAGCAATAGGGACGGTGTCGGGCTTCAAGTCGATGACGAATTCGACTTCTCTGATCGGAGGTATTCCCGGCAGTTCTTCTGGGAAGACGTCGGTAAAATCCCGAACAACTGGAACGTTCTCGATCCCTTCAAGAGGTGACGTATTCAAAGCATTCAGAGCATATATCTGGCCTTCGGCATGCTGAGCTGTTCAGGCCGAGTACATAATCTTCTTGCCAGAAGGGTGTGTGAGCTGAACTGTCTTAGTGGCACAGTGGATATGGGCATCATGTGCCCCCAACCAATCCATACCTAGGATGACATCAATGTTGGATGACTTGAGGACAACAAGAGGAGCCGGGAACAACAAACCCACAATTGCAATGGTGGTATCGGGGCTCATCATGGTGGCATGACTCTGAGATCCAACGGCATTTACCGCTAAAGGAGTGGCCAAGGGTTCCATAGCTAACCCATGAAGTTGAGCAAACGGCTGGGACATAAATGAATGTGATGCTGACGAGGATCGGCCTCCGCAAATCCAATGGTCAGGGACCCTGGGTTAGTCATAGAGAAGGAACAGGTTGGACGATACTCGTCGGCTAACAGAAGAAGCACTTCCTGCTCGATATTATTGCGTGAGGGGGCGATTACAGGGGAGGCCAAGGCGAGTTCTCGCAAGACCAGGAGAGCAGATTGTGTATTGGATTGATCTAGACGTCTCCCCTCCCAGCCTTTATATACTAGGCTAGGTCTCGGGGAGTCCGTACTAGATTACAAAGATAGTTTCCTAGTTCTAGTCTTGCCTTGTACGCCAAGTCGTGCCTTCCATATCAGTCGCGGACTCCTACGTCGGTGCTTGATTGGGCCAGTCATGGGCCTGTCGAGGCTTCCCAGCGGGCCTTCTGTCTTCATACGCACCGGGTATCCTCATACGCAGGAGTCGTGGGGTCACCCCCTCGTCAGTAGCCCCCGAGTGCCTGGGGGACTCGAAGAGTCGCGCAGGGACTCGAATTCGTCAGCGCTTTATTGTTTGTAGGCGCGGCACCGCCGCGGGTCGCTGGCAGTTTTGAGCCATGACAATACCTTCTTCGAGGGATTGCTAAGCTAAAAAGGGCCCAAGGAGTCGACTGGTCGAGCCTTGGTGAATTGCGCTAGTGGAAAATACCGCAGTAGCCCAATCAAGCTCACGTCCCTCGACATGAACTTGGAACGACCGGTGTCTAGAAAAGTCATGCCGCTGCAGGTCTTATAGGATCAATTGTTTCCGGTCTAAGAAAATAGCCTAAGCGTGTCCGCTCGGCTCTTTCTATCATGCGAGCGCATGGATAAGGTCGGGAGTGAAATCGCTCTGCGGCAAGTCCCGGCCTGACCGTTCTGCGCAGCGGGGTCTTACCTACACGCTATGCTTGTGTGGCATCTGGGTACGTGTGTCGTAGCCCAGGCATAATTGTTTTTTGTAGAGGCACGGAGCCTGGTTAGCGATGCACCCACTTGGAATAAACAATCAAGTGAGCTATTAGCAGTCACTCTCGGAGCTTGTAGCAAACTCAGGCGAGGAAAATAAGAAAGCACCCACTCGGAAAGTCGTCGAGTGTGCGAGTAGATCATATTGTCAAATACTTGTTGAGTCTTTTGTGAGTAGTCACTCGAATGCTTTACTGTCTTCAGGGTGAGGGAGCACCGGAACTCTGAAAGTACATTTTTTCTGCTGGTGCGAGTGATCACTCGAGCACATGTATGCTTTCTGGGCGAGGGAGCGCCTGAAACTCTATAGATGATGTGATTTCTTGTTGGTTCGAGTGGCCGCTCGAGCACGTCTTTGCCTTCTGGGTGAGGGAGCACCCGAACTCGGATAAAGGTACTCCCAATGGGAGTAAAAGATTTTTTGGAATAATATGAAAAAGCTTGTGAGGAGCAGGATGCTGACCGAAGGTGCGTGTTTAAGACGCATTGCTGAGATTTGACGTTGTCGGCCCGCCTGACCGGTTGGGTCGCCGTGTCATGTGAAAATGAAGTGACTTGACGCCTGTTGTCCAAAAATTTCGCGCTGCGCGATGATGGCCCTTGTTTTTCGCGCGCAGTGGGCGGTATGGTTAATGTGCCGGTTGAGTTTTCCATGTTTCTCGGCTATCGTGGGATCGCGCCACGTCCGCTGGATTCCAAGATTAACGGTGATGATTTGCGTTCCCCTACTGCTGATTAAATACTAGGGGGTCTGGTTTGTTTAGGTTTTCACCCAGCCATTGCCTTCTCCTGCTAGTCCTTCTTCTTCCTTCTTTGTTCTTTGCCTCCTGCCTTTCTCTCTGCGCGGTTTGCTTAGTGAGATCCATGTACAAGCGTCTTCGCAGTGTAGCACAGGAGTCGGCGAGGATGACTGGTAGGTGGGAGCGGTCTGCTTTTGGAGCCGCAGATCTGGATGATTTGGTGGCGGACGGGCTGGTTGTTGGTGGTGACATGCGGATTCCTGGGGATGAGGAGGTTCCTGCGCCCTGTCCAGATGAAAGGGTATGCTTTCAGAGCTTCTTTCCTCGTGGTTTTGCGCTTCCCGTTCATCCTTTCCTCCGGGGGTTGCTTTTTACCTATCAATTGCAACTGCATGACTTGATCCCCAATGGGATTCTGCACATTGTCTGTTTTATCATGCTTTGTGAGAGTTTTTTGGGGATCTATCCCAATTGGGGCCTCTGGAAGCGTCTTTTCAATGTGAAGAGGACGAACTCTGAATATGCCATTGGGAGCATTAGTATTTCAATTAAGGAGAAAGCTGCCTATTTTGATCTGGAAAAGCTGGACTCCGTCTATACATGGCGGAGGAGTTGGTTTTATCTGAAGGATCGGCACGTTGAGGGGCAGCGATTTGGTCTTGCCCCTTTTGATCCTGCTGCGCGAGCGGTTAAGCGGTCTTCGTGGGCACATCTTTTGTCTGCTCGCGAAGTGTCTATTATGGAGCCATTGGTGCAAAGGATCTCTGCATTGAAGGATGAGTTGACTGGCGGTCATCTTATCTCCGTGTTTGTGAGTAGGCGCGTGCAGCCGCTTCAGCATCGGGTGTGTCCCATGTGGAAGTACACTAGGCCCGATGACTCGACCAGGTGTTCGCCCGAGGAGTTCTCTGATGGTGACCTTTTGACTCGGGTTCAGCAAGTCACGAAGTGTACCAGCATTGGGGAGGAGAGCCTTGTCAAACCTTATTCTGCTGATTTACCTCTTCCTCACGTACTTGTCTTGAATTTTCTATTTGTGATTTAGACTCCTTTCTGTTGATTACTGATGTTGCTCTGATTTGTAGGATCATAGTTCCTTGTTGAACAATCCGCCGCAGCCTGAAGATGCAGAAATACTTGATGAACCTGGTGCGGCTGATGTTGGTCATGTTCTTGCGAGTGGCGGGGGTGCTTTGGGTGCTGGTGCTGCCAAGTCTGCGGGTGGTCGGCCGTCAGTTGCGGAGGACTCTGAGGAATCGAGTCCTTTGCGTGTCAAACGCACTCGCCCTTTGAGTGCGAGTGGTTGTGATGCGGCGGGTGACGATGATGATTTGCCAACGGTCGTGCAGCCTGCTGTGCCGTGTCCTCCTTCGGCTGCCCCAAAAAAACGCAAGTTCGGGATATTGCTTCGTCCAGGCGCTGCACCTGCTGGGTTAGTGTAGCTTTCTGCTTGGTCATTCTGCTGTTCTTTGTTTTGACTCGTGTTCTGAAGATATGTTGTTTGTAGGACTGCTCCTGTTCCGGCTTCTTCTTCTTCGAGTGCCGCTGTTTTTGGGGCTCCTTCGACTGATTCTGGCGCGGCGCCTGATCGGTCGGCTGATTCGGCTACTTCTGTGGCTTCAGGTGCGGAGACGACCCCTGTGATTGTAGGCACGGAGGGAACTTCTACGACTACTCCGTCTGGGGGATCTGCTGCGGTTGCTGCGTCTCCTTGAGGGGACTTTCCTCCAGATGTTAAACCAGTGATCCCTCAGGAGCACTTCTTGGAGAGGCGGGATCTTTCTGCTGAAGATAAGGCGAAGTTATTTGATCGCATGGCGGATCAGGTATGTGATTTCTTTGTCCTTCTGAGCTTTGTTGGAGTATCCCCCGAGGCTGCAAGCAATCACTTGTGATTGGTTGTAGTCTTTAGCTTGGGTTTTTCTCTTTTGTCGGTCTTTATGAATATTAGGAGCACGGCAGTGCTCCCAATGGGAGTAGCCCCCGAGGCTGCAAGCAATCACTTGTGATTGGTTGTAGTCTTGAGCTTGATTATGTTCTTTCCTAGTCTTTGACTGGTGCATTTACTTGAATTTAGCCATTGTCCAGATATGCGAACGTGTGTTCACTGAGACTGATCGGAGGCGACGTGCTCATGACTCGGTCCAGGGGAGCTTGACCGCTATGAGACGTAAGATCTTGATTTTTGGTCTTTGTTTCTTTTGCTAGTTGGTTTTTTCTGATGGGTGTCCGTTCCGCAGGTCGCAAGAAAGGTGCTGACAAGCGGGTAGAGGCTGCAAAAAAGGAGCTTCCTGAGCTTCGGACCGCTGTGGAGTCCAAGGAAAGGGAGCTGCAGACGCAGCATGGCGAGCTCGAGCGGTTGCGGCAGGTGGAGGAGCAGTTTCTCCATGTCGAGAAGGTTGAGTGTGAGCGCCTGCGGGACTTGGCGGGCTCTTTGACTGGTTTGTGGCCTGTTCCTATTTTACGTTTACTTGGGTTTGTTCGTCTCTTGGGTTTTCTGGGTATTTGAGTCTTTTTCCTTCTTCCGGGTTCTGCGGTGTTGGGGCGGTGGAGGTGGCTGCTGCAGGATCAGGCACTCTCCGTGGCTCTGTAGATGTTGTCTCGGGCGTTGTTGTAGCTGTTGAGGATGTCTGCGCTCGGGCTTCAACTCTCCTGAAGCTTCTTCATGAGCATATGTTCCCAGATGAGGAGAAACTTCCTGAGGGTCTTGATTCTCTGGTTGCTGCCTTCGGCCCAGACGGTAATCAGCTGGAGGGCTTGGTTCGCGAGAACGTGGTAAGTGGTCTTGCCACATCTATTGTTGTTCTTCTGGGGCATGGTGTTCCCAGGATTCCATGGTGGATAGTTTTCCTGATTATACGGACGAGCAGAGTGCTCGAGCCACTCGGCTGGCCCGCCAGCTGCAGCTGGTCGTGGAGGCTGATAACCGCAATTCTTTAGCCGAGGAGTAGGGTGAACTTGTTTTTGTTTTGAAAACTTCAGCTGTAATGTGCCTCCTGCGGGACGGTGGATCTTTTTTAATTCATGGAACTGCTTTGCTTTTTTGTGCTGCTTGTTTTCTCGTTTCCTTTGACTTGTTCCTTATTGCGGTAGACCATCCTGGGCGTTTCTCGGGCTTGGAATTTGCTGCAGGAGGATGCTCGCGAGGGTGCCTACGAGTATGTTTGCTTGAGGCTAAAAGAGGTCGAGCATGAGATCGTTTGCCTGAAAGGTGTTGTTGCGGTCCATCGCTCGAAATGTGAACGTGCTGAAGCCGTCTTGGATAGCTTGGCGTCTTGGATGATAAAGTTGTCTGATCTTCTGAAGGGTGAGTTTGTCTCTCTTCGACTGCTCGACTGTGCGAGTTCTTTTCCTTATGCTTGCGGCTCATATTTTGCTCTTCATTGTGATGTGCTTGCTGGGCGTTCTCGCAAGGAAGAGGAAGCAGTGCAATCGGAGCTGTTGCGGCTGGAGGACCCGGTTGTGCAGGCGAGCAATCCTTTCTGGATGGATAGGGCGCGTGCTCGGGTGTTCGCCATTCTGCGAATGCGGGTTGAGAGGGTGCCGCGGGCTCTTGAGTACTGTTGCGGGGTGTTTGGCATGATCTTTGCTGAGTTTTATTCTTTGGATCTTGTCCCGTCTTCTCTTGAGAAACTTTGTCGGGTGTTCTCTCAGCCTGCGGACCTTCGGCGTGTAGTTAATCACTAGATTTATGCGGGGGCTCGCTGCGCTTTTGCCTTTGTCCATAGTCATTGGCCGGGGGTGGACATTATGCTGGCGGCTCAAGGTCCTCCTGGTGGTCGATCTCAGTCGATGGACGACCATTATGCCATAGCGGACAAGCCTGCAAGTCAGGTTGTGAAGTGGGTGGTCGAGGATAACGACCGTCGGCTGGGTGCTCTGTGCAAAGTAAAATCAGAGCCTGGAGATTAGGCTTTGCTTGGCGTTGGTTCCCTTGATGGACAACATGTGCTGTTGTTCCCTTTTGTTTTACTTTGCTTGTCCGTTGTGAATGAATCCTGTGTGGTACGGGTTAGTCTTTCCGGTTGCTAAGTCTTTGGCGAGGAGCTCCTTTGGTGGGAGGCTGCTGATTTTTAAGTCGTGTAGGCGAAAAAATGCCTCGGGGGGTGGCTCCTGCTGCGAGCCCCCGAGTGCCAATTTTTGAGTCGCGTAAGCGAAGAACGCCTCGGGGGGTGGCTGCTGCTGCGAGCCCCCGAGAGCCAATTTTTGAGTCGCGTAAGCTAAGAACGCCTCGGGGGGTGGCTGCTGCTGCAAGCCCTCGAGTGCCAATTTTTGAGTCGCGTAAGCGAAGAACGCCTCGGGGGGTGGCTGCTGCTACGAGCCCCCGAGTGCCAATTTTTGAGTCGCGTAAGCGAAGAACGCCTCAGGGGTGGCTGCTGTGGCGAGCCCCCGAGTGCCAATTTTTAGAGTCACGTAAGCGAAGAACGCCTCGGGGGGTGGCTGCTGCGGCGAGCCCCCGAGTGCCAATTTTTAAGTCGCGTAAGCGAAGAATTCCTCGGGGGGTGGCTGCTCCGGCGAGCCCCCGAGTGCCAATGAGCAAAAAAATTGTTGGAAAAATATTTTCAATATTCTTCCTTTTGTTTCTTACGCGAGGGGGGGTTGTTTGAAGACAGCCCTTTTATTTGGATCGATAGCTTGGTAGCCCTAAGAATGGTGAATTGCTGCGGTGGACTGGTATGGGTTCTTGGTGTGCGAAACCTTGTAGGTCCTCTGGTTACTCCCTTTGCTTCTATGATAGGGCCTCTTCTTCTGATGTTGCGGCTCTGCTGACTCGGTGTGCTCCGAAGGTTTCTGATATCTTGTGGAACTCTTTGTCACAGCGGTCGGATCTGACAAAGTTGCCGCTGACTGTGATCACTCCTCGTGGACCTGGCATTTTCAGCTTGAGGTAGGCGTAGTGTGGAACTGCCATGAAACGCACGAAGGCTGGGCGTCCTAGGATGGCGTGGTACTGTGATTTCTAGTTGACCACTTCGAAATCCAATGTCTCTTTGCGGAAGTTACTCGTGCTGCCAAAACCCACCTCGAGACTTATTTTTCCGAGGGGGTAGACTGCTTTCCCTGCCACGATTCCATGGAACGTTGTGCCTGAAGTTTTTAGCGCCGAGTTTTGGATGAGCATTTCTTCCAGGGTTCTGGTGAATATGATGTTGATTCCACTGCCGCCGTCCATGAAGACTCGTGACATGTCGTAGCTTCCGATTCTTGCTTCGAGTACTAATGCGGCGTGTCCTGGGCGCGGGATGGCTGGCGGGTGGTCTTCTCGGGAGAAGGTGATTTCAGTCTCAGACCCACGTAAGTATTCTGGGACAACAGTGTGTGAGGAGAATGCGAGGAAAACTTGTCTGGTGACCTGCTTCTGCTGCCTGTTTGACGGTCTTCCTTCTTGTATCATGTAGATCCGGCCATGCGCTTCTGGGTACTTTTCTTCTTCCTCGGGTGTCGTGCTTCGTTCTTGGATTGCTGCTACTTGCCTTGCTGATATTGCAGGGGCTGGTGGTGCGTTGTGGGCGATGGTCCCGACTGCTACGCTTGCGAGAGGCTGTGTTGTTGTTGTTGTAGATCGGCTTTTTTCTTCTGAGAGCTCGATGAAGCGCCTGAAGTTTCTGAGGGTGTGTCCTGATCTGAGCTCTCCGCGCTCGTTTCTGAACCCGTGTAGTGTACACGGTCCGTCGAGTTGTTCTTTGGCCGAGCGATATGCTCGGGCGTCATCTCGCGGCTGCCTTGTCCTCCAATCCCGTTTCTGAACTTAGGGTGCTTCTTCTTGGTTGTCCCTGCGCTGCATTCTTCTGTCGTTGCGGTGTCTGCCTTCTCTGTCATCCGGGAAGCCGGCCGCGACCATATCGGGTCCTCTGTCTTCGTAGAAGTTACGCCTCGGGCGTTTTCTTCTTCTGTCGAATCCTCTATCGCTGGCGTGGTAGTCGTAGTCGCGTTCTGAGCGCGCTATCTGGATATCTGATTCATTCCGTACGGAGTCATCTCCGTCTGCCCAGTTGTTGGCTTGCTCTAGTAGTCATGCAAGTGTTCGGACCTTCATCTGCCCGAGTTGCTCCTTGAAGTCGATGCATTGCAAACCCCTCCTGAATGCGTCGATTGCACTTTCGTCTGATATGTCATCGGCTGAGTTTTTGAGTATGGTCCATCGCTGGATGTATGCTCGCAGGGATTCTCTGAATCCTTGCATGCAGGCCCTTAGCTCCTCGAGTGATGCCGGTCGTTTGTAGGTGGACTTGAAGTTCTCGATGAAGGCGCTGCGGAATTGCTTCCAGGAACTGATTGATCCTCGCGGTAGGTTATTCAGCCAGTGTCGTGCCGAGCTCTCGACCATGAGTTGTACGTACTGCATTGCTGTGATATTGGTTCCACGCTGGAATTTGACGGCTGTTAGGTAGTCGTCGAGCCATGCTTCTGGCTCTTCCAGCCCGTCGTACTTGTGTGTTGTGGAGTTTAGCTTGAAACCTTTCGGCATCCGTGTTTCTCGTATGGATCGCGTGAAGCACAGTGCTTCGCATGGTTCTATGTCCTCGTCGGAAGCTTGCTCGTCCGAGTATTCTTCGCGGGCTGCTCGCCTTCCTCTTCCGCGGTTGACCTTGTTCTGTGTTATGTCGTCGCGTGCGTCTCTTCGATTGCTATTGCGTCTGTTGTCGTTGCCGTCGCTGTCATGGTTTTTGTTTTTGTTTGGGCGCTTGCGCCAGTCGTCGCTGATGTCGTCGTCGTCGGGTGAACTGGGGTCCCTGTCCAGAGTCTGCTCGCGGGGGACTCGTCCTGTGCCTGCTTTTTTAGGGGCTATGGCGGTGATGGCGTCTTTCATTATTTTGAGTGATATCGTCGTGTTGCGGTCTAAACTGCCCTTCTTGCCCTTCTGAGCACGCGATAGGTATTCTTGGACAGTTATAAGGGCTTCAGCTGGCGTGAGTTGTTCTTCCTCATCATCGTCCTCTTCTAGCTTGAAGTCGTCATCTAGTTTGCGGGCTACCTTCTTCTTGTCCGTGCGTTTCAGATTGCTGAATCTGGATCTGGCTCGGACAGGGAAATCGTAGTCGGAGGAGTCGCTTCTGGGGCATGGCTTGTGGTTGGTCCTTGGGTCGATGGCGGTTTTCCCTTGCTTCTCTAATTCTAAGCGTTGCTGTCTTGTTTTCTTGGTGACGTCACTCGCCAACTTGTTGTATGCTCTGAGCTCGTCTCGTGTTGCGTTCTCCGGGAGTAGTTTGCCGGGTTTTACTGCGTCTCTTACTCTGGCGATTGCTTCTTTGGACAAGTAGATTTTTTCTACGTGATGGTCCTCTGTCGCCATGCCCGAGGTCTGGTGCTTGTTGCTTTCTGGCTCGTCGTTCCTGTGATTATTATGCTCCATTCCTTTGTATACTTTTTTTTGGTATGGTTCCTGGTTCTCCAAGTGTGACGGTGACCTGGCCGGTGTTGTCGGGATCACTGTTTTTGTTGTTCGAGCGAGTGTCTCGGCGACTGCTCGGGTCGTCATCTTGGCCTTTGTCATCTGCGGTTGGCTCGTGAACGTCTGCCATGAACACTTGGGACAGTGTCTTGACTGTCGTCTTGCTTGCGCGCATGTTGCGCTTCTTCCATGGACCACTCGAGTAGTCGGGTTGGGAGTCGTGGCTGACTCGCAGAGTCGCCACGCGGGCGGGTGCTTCTTCGATCGCTGGTGTAGGATCTGTTGCTGCGGGTGCTCGAGTGCTATCCGTGAGGCGGAGGGCTCCCCAGTGGTTGATGTAGATCTGGTACGCTCCGAAGGTCAGGTTGACACCGGTGCGCAGATCGGCGAAGCTGGTCGAATGGCCGGAAGGTGAGCCATGAAGACGAGAGATCCGAACAGATCGGAGTCCGCTCGAGTCATGGAGTCGATGAGTGCTGACGGAGTCGCTGCTTTGACGGATGTTGGTGACGAGGCCGCCGAGATCGCGATTCCAACCTGTTGAGTTCCCACAGACGTCGCCAATTGACGAGGATCGTCCTCGGCTAATCCCATGGTCAGGGACCCTGGGTTAGTCATAAAGAAGGAACAGGTCGGACGATACTCGAGTACGCTTGAGGGATTCCTGGTGATCAGCCAGAGCAGTTTCAACTTGGAATGCCTTGCTGACGAGTGTCGCAAAGTCTGCGAAATCATTAACAGCTAGGGAGAGCTTCATATTGGGATGCAATCCTTCACGGAATTTCTCCTGCTTGCGAGCGTCGGTGTCAACGTAATCCTCAGCATAGCGAGACAGTTCAAGGAATCTCTTATGATATTCAAAAACAGTTGTCGTGCCTTGTCTAACTTTGAGAAAATCCTCCTTCTTCTAGTCCATTAGACCTCGAGGAATGTGCCATGCACAGAAGGCTAACTGGAATTCTTGCCAAGTGGTCACAGTCCCAGCAGGAAGCACACACCTGTGGCTTTCCCACCATTGAGCGGTTGAACCCTTCAGATGAAATGTCGCAAACGTAACATAACTGGTCGGGGCAACATTAGCTGACACCATCTCGAACAAGATGTCATGGAGCCAATCATCAGCATCCATCGGATTGGTGGAGTTGCGGAAAACAGACGGGTTGAGGCGCACGAACTCTTGCAGAGTGATTGGGGCATTTTGGTTTGGAAGCCGGGCCATTACTCCGGCCATGAACTGACGGTTCAGATCAAACTGCTCACGGTTCAGTTCAAATTGTTGCATCATTGCGGCCAAATAAGGCGGAAGTGGGGATCATCAGCCATCCTGCTTAAAAATTTTAACAGGGGTATTTCAGCCATGACAATTTAGCGAGATACTGGAAGCAAGCATGAGGTAATGCTAAAACGAAGAGGAGGCGCGGATATATAGGAGTGGTCATATAAGACATACACATCCACACATAGATTCAACCGGAAAATCGGGCAGCGTAATGTCGTAGAAATTAAAGAAAAAGGACACACTAGGCGGCGCGCAGACCGCGGTAAGGAATACATGACGCGACATAGATTCCACTATGTCAATCACGCCGCAAGAAAACTGTTGGCCATAGGAGTTTGTGCCAGAGAACGCGCGGCCTGCCTAGAATGAGAATGGGATCCGCGGTCCGGGACCTGGGTTAGAACTCCTGCGACACGACTCAATCAATGGGGAAGCACCAGAACACCGGGTGGAATCAAGAGAACATGATCCTAATGTCAGAGTTAGTAAAACTTATCAGCAAGGATCAGAGAGCAGAGTCCCAGAACATAGGTAAGGAGAAAAGGATCCTAATACCATAGATATCACACGTAGTGACATCGATGTGGGCCCGTAAGCCAAACATTAAGTTAGAAAAATAGTTTTTCACAGACTAGACTCAACTTCGACCAAGGAGTGGGTGGGTGGCTTCCTACAGGCAGTCGGCTCTGATACCAACTTGTGACGCCCCCAAAATCAAGCCGTGTACAGTAATCATACACGCAGGGTACACGACCGAAATCAGGATGCCATGATGATAATATCACAACACAACACTAGACTCAAATAAAATAAAACTGACATTACAAACCAGGGATCACGGGAATCCGAATACATAAGGTAAACAATCATAATATCTGAGTACAGACATAGTTAGTCAAGTTTTGCCTTAAGAAGGCTAGCAAAAATAACATCAGAGGTACAGATCGAAAAGGCGAGGCCTCCTGCCTGGGAACCACCAAACTACTCCTGACCAAAGGGGGAACTCGACGTCGTAGTAGGCTCCGGGTATCTTCTGCTACTGGGATACAACGTCGACTGCAGCGGCCGATAAGGAAAAACAAAAAGGGGGAAATAAAGCAAGGGTGAGTATATAGCATACCCGCGAGTCTTACGTCCGCTACTAAGAATTTATGCATTTTTATCAAATGGAAAGAGGAAGCTATATATAGTGGACTGCAAGGTAGAAATCAGAATAAGGAAGAGAAGCTAGGCCTATCGAAGACTAGCATCTTCCAACGCGTCTTGAAGCACAAGAAGAGAATAGCCAACAGTTCAATAGCATGAATGTAATAACAATGCAGCAGAAGTTGCTGCAGCATTGTATAATAGTAAGTTGTAATTATTAATAATTATAAACGCCTCCGAGATCCCCTCCTTGACTTCCCCGCTAGGAAGAAAACCCAGAACCAACAGTTTAATAGTAGTAGTTTGTAGTAGTAGAGTCTGGCTTCAGCATAAAGCGTCATGTTACCGTGGACACGGCTATTCGAATAGATTAATCTTTCCTGCAGGGGTGCACTGGTGTCATACTACACGCTCGGATCTCCAGGGTGGCGTACACCTTGTTAGGGAACACCCCACCGAGGCTATCCGACACGCCGAGGCCCATCCTACGACTCATCAGAGAGGTCCCCGCCGGTCTACATCCCTAAGGGCAAGGGGGTCATGGGCGTATCACCCTTTGCTCTCCGGGTCGTTGTGAGGACGGTGGATACCACGCAACTCTATCATGGATGCGGATCCGACCGTGCCACAATGCTGAACTGGACGTCTTTCAGAGATTTCGAATGAGACCACAACGCGGAAGTCCCACACCGTAATCCCACGTATAGGTAGTGCGTACAAGCAAAAAGGCTACTCAAGTCATCCGCCGAACCCATTAAGCATTGTATTAATTTTCTATCGAGACAACCGTTATCGTTGCCCCTTTCTGGATGAGTCGTGGTCAACGACAGCAGTCAGGACCACAAGTAACATCGGTGCCTGCCCTGTCGTCCCACCAACTCGTGCGGTTACCAACAAGGTGAACCGTCTCCTTACCTTGTCTCGTGTTTGCTCCGAAGGGCTCGACTTTCGTACAACAGGATATCTGTCGGCCACGAACAGTACCAGGCCCGCCGCACACCTGATGGCTTCTCGCCCTTCGTTGGTGAGCCCCAAGTGGAAGGCGTGATGTAGCACAACAACAAGTTTCCCTCGGTGAAGATACCAAGGTTTGTCTCCAGTAGGACTCCAGAGATGATAAGTAGGTGTCAGCGGCGCGACTGACGTGGACCTGCACACAGACACAGATAACTTTGTTCCCAACGAAGTTCAGAGAGGTTGTCAATCTCTCCGGTCTTGTTGTTCACAAAGGGTAAAACACAAGGGATAATGATAGCAATTGACAGTAAAAGCAGAAAAGTAAAGATAGCTTGGAAACAGTAATAAGGATATGGACCGGGATACGTGATGTTCGCTAGTGATGTCTCTCTCCCAAAAGACGATAAAACTGCTATGCGAGGTAAATAAATTATAGAAGGGAAATTGACAGGATTATGAACGCACCGCAATGCTAACTATGCTACAAAAGAAAGGAAGAGGCTCAAGAGCACGGGCAGTACGCCAAAATAAGTAGACTGTAATCCAACTGCATCTACTACTAATCATCCACCTTGAGATATCTATCCAGAACATCTCGCTGGTATTAAGTTGTGAGCCCCACCCAAAGTGTAAACCCAAAGCAACAGACAACTGCATTAAAAAGAACTTTGCGTAAAGTAAACAATCCTTGCAACCGCGGTTACAAGCACCGTTGTTTTCCCCCTTGTGGCAACAGCACATCCCCTAGACTCATGTTTCTGTCACTCAAGCGTGTCATCGGGGGGTGTGAACCCACAATCAAGCATAACGTTCCCTCTTGGAGTCACTACCTACTACTTGTCCAAAGCAATAAACAACAACGGAGAACATGCAAGAATTACTTATTAACAAAAATATAAGAGATAAAAACCAAATATATTACTCTATCACAATCTGAACATAATCGCATAATCCATCAGATCCCATCAAACTCAGCATAGCAATAGCAGAAAGATTACAAAAGTGCCTCGATCATGTAGGGCAGCTCACGAGGTCTAAACCATGAAGAACAAAGAGGGGAGGAGAACATCACATAGCTACTGATCACAGACCCATGGTCCAAGGAAAACTACTCACGATACATCCGGGGAGCATCCATGGTGGAGAGGAGACTCCCGGAGGTCAATCCTCCCTCCGGCAGGGTGCCGGGAAGAGGTCTTCTGGTGCTCCCGATCTTGGAAGCGCGGCGGCGGCGGAACAGAGGCGAGTTTGCGAAATAGGGTTCTGTCTTCGGAGTTTCCCCGTGACGGAGAATAGATAGGCAAAGGGGGCAGCCAGAGGTGGACCAGGGGCCCCAGGCGCCCCCCTGGTGCGGCCAGGGGTGGGGCCGCGCCGGATGGCCGCCTGGGCCCCCCTGGCTCCCCTCTGGCCCCTCTCGGGCTCTTCGCGAAGCTTCCTGTACGCTGATTTTTCCTGTATTTTTCCCGGAATTTTTCTGTCACTTTTTGTATGGGGGAAAACTGAAATAGAAAAACAGCAGAAAACAGGAACTGGCACTGGGGTGCACTGAGTTAATAGGTTAGTCCAAATATGATCAAAAGTGTATGAAAGTGTATCTAGATCATAGCAATATCACACAAAACATGCATGGAGCAAGCAGAAATTATAGATACGTTTTGGACGTATCAACACCGGTGGAATACACCTGGCCTGTCGTTCCGCTCAGATACCCTGCGCGGGCACCGTGGGGTCACCCGACTCCTTACCTATAAGGACAATCGTGGTTCAGTACCCTAGGATGGCTATACAAAGTCAGCAACGAGTGGAGTACAAGGATTACTCCTCGATAGCTCACACTGGAGGTGGCTCGGCAAAGCCGGGGTAGGGGCCTGAAGCGGTGTCTGCTATGAACCGTACCTGTAGCAGTTGTAATGTATCGTATCCGCATTCACTCCCAGAGTGAACACGGCCCGCTATCAAATCCTATTGACTAACAAGACGCAAGGATAACTGCTGAATAATATATATGAATATAGGCAACATAGGATAAAGGAAGGTACAACTAGGGGCGACAATGACAGGCTATGCAATTGAATAGGATTGTAATGTAGCAGCAGCAATGTCTAGTGCAAGAAGTGTACGGAAAAGGTATGATAAACGAGATAGCTTCTCGTCCCTCGTTGGTTACCCCAAGTGGAAGGTGAGATGTAGCGTAGCAGCAAGTTTCCCTTAGCAAAGATACTAAGGTTGAAAGTATCAAACCCGTAGGACTCCAACAGATACAAGTAGGTGGTGAAGTGAATAATGGCTCCGTTCACAACTCTAAGTTGCTTACTTCACCTGGACTTGCACACACAACAGATAGCTTTGCTCCCAACGAGTACAGAGAAGTTGTCAATTCCTCCGGCCTTGTTGTTTACAAAGGATAAAACGCACGGGATAATAGTGATAGTGATAGCTACGGAAAAGTAAATACTGGAAGTAAATTGAAGGTGTAAACAATAGTAGAAATATGGACTGGGGTCCTATGATGTTCACTAGTGATGTCTCTCTCCCAAAAGACGATAAAATAGCCATGCGAGGTAAACAAATCACAGCTGGGCAATTGACAGGATTATGAGCACAAACCAATGCTAATTATGCTATGTAGAAAGGAAGAGGCTCAAAAGCATGGGCGGTACGCCAAGAGAAGTAGACCGAAATCCATCTTCATCTACCTACTAATCATCCAACTTGAGATATCTATCCAGAACATCTCGCTGGTATTAAGTTGCGAATCCCACCCAAAGTGTAAACTCAAAGCAACAGACAATTGCATTAAAGAACTTTGCGTAAAGTAAACAATCCTTGCACCCGCAAGTACAAGCACCGTTGTTTTCCCCCTTGTGGCAACAGCACATCCCCTAGACTCATGTTTCTGTCACCCAAGCTAGTCATCGGGGGGCATGAACCCACAATCATGCATAACGCTCCCTCTTGGAGTCACTACCTACTACTTGGCCAAAGAAATAAACAGCAACGGAGAACATGCAAGAATTAATCAAGAACATAAATATAAAAGAAGAGAATCAAATATATAACTCAATCACAATCTGAACATAATCTCATAATCCATCGGATCCCAGCAAACTCGGCATAGCCATAGCAGAAAGATTACATATGTGCCTCGATCATGTAGGGCAGCTCACGAGGTCTAATCCATGAAGAACAAAGAGGGGAGGAGAACATCACATAGCTACTAATCATACACCCATGGTCCAAGGTGGACTACTCACGGTTCATCCGGGAAGCATCCATGGTGGTGGAGAAGCTCCCGGAGGTGGTTCTTCCCTCCGGCAGGGTGCCG
The DNA here is from genome assembly GCA_950022295.1 of Bromus sterilis. Classification (NCBI taxonomy): domain Eukaryota; kingdom Viridiplantae; phylum Streptophyta; class Magnoliopsida; order Poales; family Poaceae; genus Bromus; species Bromus sterilis. Next base: position 52,954,560 of record OX465599.1, read on the forward strand.
GGAAGAGGTCTTCTGGTGCTACCGATCTTGGAAGCGCGGCGGCGGTGGAACAGAGGAGATATCGTGAAAAAGGGTTCCGTCCCCGAGGGTTTCTCGTCACGGGGAATAAATAGGCGAAAGGGGGCAGCCAGAGGTGGGCCAGGGGCTCCAGGCGCCCCCCCCCCCCTGGCGCGGCCAGGGGTGGGGCCGCGCCCTCTGGCCGCCTAGGGCCCCCTGGCTCCCCTCTAGCCCCTCTCGGGCTCTTCGCGAAGCTTCCGGTACGCTGATTTTTCCTATATTTTCCCGGAATTTTTCTCGTACTTTTAATAAGGGGGAAACCTGAAATAGAAAAACAGCTGAAAACAGGAACTGGCACTGGGGTGCACTGAGTTAATAGGTTAGTGCAAATATGATCAAAAGTGTATGGAAGTTCATCAATATCATAGCAACATCACACAAAAGAGGCTTGGAGCAAGCAGAAATTATAGATACGTTTTGGACGTATCAACATCCCCAAGCTTAATTCCTGCTCGTCCTCGAGTAGGTAAATGATAACAAGCATAATTTCTGTGGTGACATGCTAACAACCATATAAGAACTTTTTAAGTAAATCAATCAAAGCATGCAATTCAATTCAAGTCATAACAGGCAAGAGTCTATATTTGGCATTGAAACAAGCAACATAAGAACATAAAGGTGCAAGAGCTCTCGCTGTCCGTGACTCGAATCTCTCCAAATGGTGTTTGCGTGCAAGAAAGGGGATAGGGATATGCGAGAAAAAGTATTTTTATGTTGAGAACTCAATCTACTAAAGTTTCTCACTTGGTCTTCTTTGGAATCTTATCTTGACTCATCCCCAGACCACTAGCCAGGTAAAAGTCAAAATGATTCACTCCTTTTCGACATTTTGAGCACTCATGCAATGGATGGGCGTAAGCAAGAAAGTTGACACTTAGGATGGCAAAGAGAGAATATGGTGGAGGAGGAAGACAAAAAGGTGTGAAAGGATCACATCAATGAGGACAATCATAGGCGAGAGAAAGCCAAATAATAGATATGATGCGAGGAGTAGGTATTTCCATGCAACGGATGCACATATGAGCTAAGGTAAGCTCTCCAATGGAACTAGTGGGGTGCATCCAACTTGCTTGCTCAAGAAGACCTATAGCTCTTTTGAGGAGGCTCATCATTGGAATATACAAGCCAAGTTCTGTAGTGTGAAGGTCCCCACATAGCTATATGCATGAATGATAATCTCTATGGAGTACAAGATATAAGAGGGAGTACGAGTGTGGATCTCTCAAAAGGAATAGTAGTGTTCCCCCTTCTCTCTATTTTTTCTTTTTTTTCTTTTCTCTTTTTCTATTTTTTGTATTTTTATGGTGGCCTCAATGGCTCTTTCTATTTCTCCCTCATTTGTCCTCTGTGGGATATTTTAATTTGTCCTCTTTGGGATCTTTTGATTTGTCCACTTTGGGATCTTTTCCTCACTTTAGGGGCAACACTCTATATATTACAAAAAGTATAGAAGATCTTTCACACTTTACAAAGTACTCAAATCATAAAGAAGATGTAACTATCATGATGTATGCAAATGTATGCCTCTGCCAGGGTAGCAGGATATGCAATGATACTAGCGCGTCATGTAGAAATGATTAAGGCAAGGCCCAACTAGCATGCGGCTCATCGATCAAGCAAGTAGATGTATGACATGAAGATCAAGTCATGAGAAGATGGATGTTGCATGGCAATATATCTCGGAAAGGCTATGGAAATGCCTTGATACGTAGGTATGGTGGCTGTTTTGAGGAAGGATATAAGGAGGTTTATGATGACAGAGCGTATCGTGCCAAGGGTTTGGATGTACCGTCGAAGGTGGACGCCAACTCTCGGATTGAGAAGAAAGCAATGCACGGCACAAGAGAGGCTAGAAAAATATGGGAAGGTGGAAGTGTCAACTTTCGAATACTCACATTAGTCCGAAGAACTCATGCACTTATTATCGGTAACTCTCAATTTAATAAGGAGGTGTACAAAGAGACAAGTACCCCGAGGAGGAGTATATGGGGGTGTGGTTATCCTTGCGCATCCTCGACTCATGGTACGTGAGTGTACTCTAATATTCGACCACTCAGAAGAGTAGTGATCCATCTAGTAGCTAGAGTTCTCAACTAATTTGTAGGTTTTGAAAATAAACACGGATTTCCAAAAATACGACATCTATCATTAATAGGCTAAAGCTCTTGACACCAAAAGTCCGAACATTACTCAAAACAACACCTCAAAACTATTGCAAGTTACTACTACAAAATAATAGCAACCTCAATTACCTACTTCAAGTCAAGACACAAAACTCAGTGCAAAAGGCAAACTCTCTAAACAAGATAAACATGAAAACTCAAGAGAGTTCCAACCACAAACTAAACAAAAGCTCTTTAAAAAGATAAGCATGAAAGCTAAGAGCAAAACATGGCAGTAGCTACGGAAAGATAAAGAACAAACACAGCAAAGATAAGCATGAAAAGTCCTATGTTGTGTTCTAAATTTTGGAAGTGGAGCGTGTTTATCTCCCACACAAAGAAAGATGGGTTCTAACTTGTTATGAACAGAAAGCAAGAAAACTAAAAACAAAACCTAAGAGCGAGACGCTCCAAGAATAGCACATAACGCATGAAGCGATAAAAATATAGTGAAACGGGAGACGAACTGATAATTGTTGATGGAGAAGGGGATGCACGGGGGCATCCCCAAGCTTAGATACTTGAGTCTCCTTGAATATTTCTTGGGGATGCATGGGGGCATCCCCAAGCTTGAACGCTTGACACTTCTTAATCGTCTTTCATCATCTTCCCTCACACACTTGAAAACTCCCTTCATACATAACTCATCATAATCTGATTAGCGAGGTTAGTACCCATAATAAAATAATTTTTATCTACTGGAAATAAAGATAATCTTGAAGAGCTACTGTTTCTCAAGATTGCCAAAAAGTTTTTGCAAAGAAAAAGCAAGCTTAAGGTTTGCAAAACGAAGAAAAGGCAAAACAGGACAGAATCCGTGAAAAACAGACCAGCAGGTAGTAAAGAATTTTTTAGGGATACTTGTACAACTCAAATCAAAAAACTTAGAACATATGGAAGTTTCGTAATTGTATAGATCACGCTGTGTAAACAATTCAGCTCAAAAAGATGAACTGGGATTTTTCTCTGATTTTTCTAGTCACGAGGACAGAATCTGTTTTCTGGATAGCATGTCACAACTTTCACTTCCCTTGTCGTATGAGGCTATAAAAGGCACAAAGCTTGAAAAGTAAAGATACAATTATGTTGCTACAGTAGTAACAATCATCAAGATCACTAAAAACAGAAGGAAAACAAAAAGGGAAACCTAAATTCGTTGTGGGCTGCCTCCCGAAAGCGCTTCTTTAAAGCCATTAGCTAGGCTTAATGCAAATAGATCAAGTTGTATCAATTGAACCATCATCAAGATCATCAAAAAGCTCTTCAATAATAAAACCACTCTTAAGAGGTTTTTCAAATAAATTCCTAATAAATATACCTCTAGGGATAAAAGCAAAAGGCGGAAAATCAATTGGAGTCTCATTTATCTTGAATAGAGGTATCTCTTCCAAAGTCTTCACAGTTTCAACTCCTTTGGCAATGGATAGATTATTTTTGGAACGAGGAGCCTTTGGAACGTAAACGAACCTAGGTTCCTTCCTTGCCGGAGTTTCCACCGTTTTGGTTTTGATTGAGGAGAAAGTAGTTCCTAGAGTGTCAATAATTTCCTCAATCTTATCAATCCTAGAAGGGTCCAGGTCATGGGATTTGATGGTCTCCAAGGTTTTGAAAATTTTATGCATAGAGCTATCTGATCTAATTCCCTTGAACCTTACGATCCAACTCACTTATCTTATTAATACTTGGCATCTCTAGCTCCATCTTTTCAAGTTTTTTCATAATATGAGCTAGGGTAATGTTCTCTTGAATGCTATCAACAGGGAGATTTCCAACAAGATTTTCCATAACACTAAGAGCTTCCCAAACTGGGGCTTCTATGAAATTCCCATTGATAACAGTATCTAGAATAAACCTATTCCAAGAAGTAATTCCAACATAAAAGTTTCTAAGCAGGATAGTAGTGGTTTGCTTCTTGGTGGCTCTCTTTTGAGAATCATTAATTCTATACCAGGCATCTTTCAGACTTTCACCACCTCTTTGTTTAAAGGTGAGCACTTCTGACTCACCAAAGGCAAAAGGACCGGACATAATGATAACTAATAGCAAGGTAACTTTTTTTTTGATAAAAGACACTAAAGCACAAACTGAAAGGTAGACAAACAAGACTAAAAAGCAAAGATAACAGATAGTGTACAACTCCCCTATCTTGAAGAGTGGAGTCCCCGGCAATGGCGCCAGAAATTTGCTTGATACACGAGATAGCTTCTCATCCCTCGTTGGTTACCCCAAGTGGAAGGTGAGATGTAGCGTAGCAGCAAGTTTCCCTTAGCAAAGATGCTAAGGTTGAAAGTATCGAACCCGTAGGACTCCAACAGGTACAAGTAGGTGGTGAAGTGAACAATGGCGTCGTTCACAACTCTAAGTTTCTTACTTCACCTGGACCTGCACACACAACAGATAGCTTTGCTCCCAACGAGTACAGAGTAGTTGTCAATTCCTCCGGCCTTGTTGTTTACAAAGGATAAAAAGCACGGGATAATAGTGATAGTGATAGCTACGGAAAAGTAAATACTGAAAGTAAATTGAAGGTGTAAACAATAGTAGAAATATGGACCGGGGTCCTATGATGTTCACTAGTGATGTCTCTCTCCCAAGAGACGATAAAATAGCCATGCGAGGTAAACAAATCACAGCTGGACAATTGACAGGGTTATGTGCGCAAACCAATGCTAATTATGCTATGCAGAAAGGAAGAGGCTCAAAAGCATGGGCGGTACGCCAAGACAAGTAGACCGAAATCCATCTGCATCTACCTACTAATCATCCACCTTGAGATATCTATCCAGAACATCTCGCTGGTATTAAGTTGCGAATCCCACCCAAAGTGTAAACTCAAAACAACAGACAACTGCATTAAAGAACTTTGCGTAAAGTAAACAATCCTTGCACCCGCAAGTACAAGCACCGTTGTTTTCCCCCTTGTGGCAACAGCACATCCCCTAGACTCATGTTTCTGTCACTCAAGCTAGTCATCGGGGGGCATGAACCCACAATCATGCATAACGCTCCCTCTTGGAGTCACTACCTACTACTTGGCCAAAGTAATAAACAGCAATGGAGAACATGCAAGAATTACTCAAGAACATAAATATAAAAGAAGAGAATCAAATATATAACTCAATCACAATCTGAACATAATCTCATAATCCATCGGATCCCAGCAAACTCAGCATAGCAACAGTAGAAAGATTACATATGTGCCTCGATCATGTAGGGCAGCTCACGAGGTCTAATCCATGAAGAACAAAGAGAGGAGGATAACATCACATAGCTACTGATCATAGACCCATGGTCCAAGGTGGACTACTCACGGTTCATCCGGGAAGCATCCATGGTGGTGGAGAAGCTCCCGGAGGTGGTTCCACCCTCCGGCAGGGTGCCGGGAAGAGGTCTTCTGGTACTCCCGATCTTGGAAGCGCGGCGGAGGCGGAACAGAGGAGAGATCGCGAAAATGGGTTCCGTCCCCGAGGATTTCTCGTCACGGGGAATAAATAGGCGAAAGGGGGCAGCCAGAGGTGGGGCGGCGGCTCGAGGCGCCCCCCCCTGGCGCGGCCAGGGGTGGGGCCGCGCCCTCTGGCCGCCTGGGGCCCCCCGGCTCCCCTCTAGCCTCTCTCGGGCTCTTCGCGAAGCTTCCGGTATGCTGATTTTTCCTATATTTTTCCCGGAATTTTTCTGGTACTTTTAATAAGGGGGAAACCTGAAATAGAAAAACAGCAGAAAACAGGAACTGGCACTGGGGTGCACTGAGTTAATAGGTTAGTCCAAATATGATCAAAAGTGTATGGAATTTCATCAGTATCATAGCAACATCACACAAAAGAGGCATGGAGCAAGCAGAAATTATAGATACATTTTGGACGTATCAAGGTAGGTGATATCTGGGGAAGGGAATGGCTCTGCTTGCCTGGAAGCTCGACGGTAGAGGTACGGTCGTCGACGAAGTAGTCGATCACAGGGGCATCAGCAGCGGACGTCGAGACTACCTGACAATGAGAGAGGGGGAAGAAACAATAAATACACGGCAATTATATCCATACAAATACAAGACATGGCAAACGCAGTGTTAGGGGTGAACTAACGCAGTGCTACACGTTAAAGACGAAACTGGAATTTTAACCGGCAATTTTACCGGCTCCGGGCAATTATAGGACAGTGCAACCGGAGGGGGAATGTCTCGTGTGCGGTATGTTAGGGGTTGTGGTGGTGGTATGGGTAGCGTATCCATATTCGTTATATTTTTCTGGTCAATTTTCATGTATAAAGTTTTTTCATCTGAGTTACGGATTAAAAGATATTGAATTTCTAAATTTAAATCATTTTCTGGATTTCTTTGAATATTTAAATAGACATTATCCAAAACAGTTTCTGTTGACCAGGTCAACACTGACATGTGGGTCCCAATGTCATACACAGTGACATATAAATCATTTGATTTAATCTAAAATATCCAGTAGGGGCCACCTGTCATACACTTCCAGAATTTATCCATTTTATTAAATTCAATTAAGCCAGTGGGGGGCCAGTTGTCATTGGCTCATATTTTAAATAACCATTTTATTAATCCAGAGGTTATCTTAAGTGCTGGGGCCCAGCTGTCATACCCTGAAGGGTTATCTCTAGTCTAATTAATTAACAACTATTAGCAGGGGATTGGGCCCATTAGTTAGTGGGTTAGGGGGGTGTTAGTGCTAACAGGGGATTAGCCTGCGCTAGTTCACGGCGTGCCCACGCCGGAAAAACGAGGCACGGCGGCCACGGCTGGGAGGCACTCCGGCGAGGGGGGCCACGACGGGAGTGTGGGAGGCCAGCAGTCTCCCTGGCCAGTGGCGGCGCGACCGTGCGGGGGCACGCACACGCGCGAGCAGCGTCTGGCTGGGCGCGGTGAGCACGGGTTCGGCCATGGCGGCCCCGGCGTCGGAGCACGGCGGGAGGTGGGGGCTACAGCAGCTAAACGGCCAAGGGAGGAGGAGAAATCGAAAGGGTCCCACAGGGGGAAGGATTGGCATGCACGGAGGGGCGCAGGGGAGGCCGGAGTGCGCCAATTCCGGCGACGACGACGACGGCCGTGGGAAGGGGCGTGACCCGATTCACGCAACCGGGAGCACCCCGGCTCGATTCCTGGCTTGAGACGATGAAGACGTCGACGGGGAGCCTCCTGGACACGTCGGTGTGGCCCGTGGAGGCCGCTGGCCGCGACGACGACGGTACGGTGACGGGGAGCTTTGGGTGGCTCGTTGATGGCTTCTCGCCCCTCGTTGGTTACCCCAAGTGGAAGGTTTGAGATGCAGTGCAGCAGCAAGTTTCCCTCGGTGAAGATACCAAGGTTATCGAACCAGTAGGACTCAGGAGATACAAGTAGGTGGCAACGTCGCCAGAAATTGCTTCCTGACTAGGGCGTTGTCGTGGACCTGCACACAGCAACAAATAACTTTGCTCCCAACGAATATAGAGGAGTTGTCAATTCCTCCGGCCTTGTCGTTTACAAAGGATCAACGCAAGAGATAAAAGGTTCAAAGGAAAGTAAAAGCTGGAAGTAAATTGAGGGTGTGAACAATAATGTGAAGATGGACCGGGGTCCCGTGATTTTCACTAGTGATGTCTCTCTCCCAAAAGACGATAAAAATGCTAGCGAGGTAAACAAATCACAGTTGGGCAATTGACAGGATTATGAAGGCACCGCAATGCTAACTATGCTGCAAAGAAAGGAAGGGCTCAAAAGCAATGGCCAGTACGCCAAGGTAAGTAGACCGAAATCCATCTGCATCTACTACGAATCAACCACCTTGAGATATCTATCCAGAACATCTCGATGGTATTAAGTTGTGAATCCCACCCAAAGTGTAAACTCAAAGCAACAGACAACTGCATTAAAAGAACTTTGCGTAAAGTAAACAATCCTTGCACCCGCAGGTACAAGCACCGTTGTTTTCTCCCTGGTGGCAACAGCACATCCCCTAGTCTCATGTTTCTGTCACTCAAGCTAGACATCAAGGGGCTGAACCCACAATCGAGCATAACACTCTCTCTTGGAGTTGCAAATAAAATACTTGGCCAAAGCAAATACCGCAACGGAGAACATGCAAGAATTTACTCAAGAACAAAATATAAAAGAGAAGAACCAAATATATTACTCATCACAATCTAAACATAATCTCATAATCCACCAGATCCCAACAAACTCAGCATAGCAACAGCAGAAATTACATAGATGCCTCGATCATGTGAGGCAGCTCACGAGGACTCGAAAGTGGAAGCACAAAAGGGGGAGAGATTCATCACATGGCTACTGGTCACGGACCCATGGTCCAAGGGAAACTACTCACGGTACATACGGGAGGCGTCCATGGCTATGGATGGTCTCCCGGAGGGGGTAGCTTCTCCCGGCAGGGTGCCGGAGCAGCTTCTCCAGGCAGCCCCGATCTTGAAACGGAGGTGGCGGAGGTACAGAGGGGAGTTCGCGAAAGAGGGGTCGATATTAGGTGTTTCCACCCCGAGGCGTAAATATAGGCAAAGGGGGGCATCGAGGGGACCCACGAGGCAGTCAGGAGGGTCCCTGGCGCGGCCCAGGGTGGGGCCGCGCCACCTGCCCTCCTGGCTGCCTGGTGGTGGCCCCCTTCCCTCTCTTGGTGATTCCGGAAGCTTCTGTTGCGCTGATTTTTTATATATTTTTCCCGGAATTTTTGGAGCACTTTTAATGGCCGGAAAACCTGAAATACAAAAACAGCAGAAAATAGAAACTGACAACTGGGTGCACTGAGTTAATAGGTTAGTCCAAATAGGTTCAAAAGTGTATGAAAGTTCAAGCAAAACATGGCAAAGTCACACAAAACATGCATGGAGCAAGCAGAAATTATAGATACGTTTGGGACGTATCAACATCCCCAAGCTTAATTCCTGCTCGTCCTCGAGTAGGTAAATGATAACAAGCATAATTTCTGTGGTGACATGCCACACAACCATAAAAGGACTTTTAAGTAAAGCAATCAAAGCATGCAATTCAATTCAATTCTTAACAAGCAAGAGTCTATATTAGCATTGACACAAGCAACAAAAGAACAAAGGGTGCAAGAGCTCTCGCTGTCCGTGACTCGAATGTCTCCAAATGGTGTTTGCGTGCAAGCAAGGGACTGGAAAGAAAGAGAAAAAGGTTGTTGAGAACAACTATCTACTAAAGTTTCACACTTGGTCTCCTTTGAATTCTTATCTTGACTCGTCCCCAGACCACTAGCCAGGTACAAGTCAAAATGATCCGCTCCCTTTAGACATTTTGAGCACTCATGCAATGGATGAGCGTGAGCAAGAAAGTTGACACCTAAAAGGCGAAACAGAAAGAAGGTGGAGGAGGAAGAAAAAAAGGTGTGAAAGACTCACATCAATGAGGACAATCATAGGCGAGAGAAGGCCATATGATAGATATGGTGTGAGGAGTAGGGATTGCCATACATCGGATGCACATGTGAGCTGAAAGCTCTCCAAGGGAACTAGTGGGGGTGCATCTAACTTGCTTGCTCAAGAAGACCTAGAGCTCGTTTGAGGAGGCTCATCATTAGAATATACAAGCCAAGTTCTATAGTGTGAAGGGTCCCCACATAGCTATATGCATGATGATGATCTCTATGGAGTACAAGGGATAGAAGATGAAGTACTAGTGTGGATCTCTCAAAAAGAATAGTAGTATGCCCCCTTCTCTCTTTTTATTTTTCTCTTCTCTTTTTATCTTTTTTTATTTTTTGGTGGCCTCAATGGCTCTTTCTATTTAACTCTCATTCGTCCTCTTTGGGATCTTTTGATTTTGTCCTCTTTGGGATCTTTTCCTCACTTTAGGGGAAATACTCTATATTTTACAAGAATATAGGAGATCTTTCACACTTTACAAAGGTACTCACATAAAGAAAATGTAACTATCATGATGCAAATGTATGCCTCTGCCAGGGTAGCAGGATATGCAATGATACTAGCGCGTCATGTAGCAATGATTAGGGCAAGGCCCAACTAGCATGCGTCTCATCGATCAAGCAAGTAGCATGTATGACATGAAGATCAAATCATGAGAAGGTGGATGTTGCATGGCAATGTATCTCAGAAAGGCTATGGAAATTCCTTGTAGGTAGGTATGGTGGCTGTTTTGAGGAAAGATATAAGGAGGCTTATGATGACATAGCGTATCGTGCCAAGGGTTTGGATGCACCGGCGAAGTATGCGCCAACTCTCGAGGTGAGAAAGGGCAATGCACGGTACCGAAGAGGCTAGAAAAATTATAGGTGGGTGGAAGTGTCAACTTTCGAATACTCACATTAGTCCGAAGAACTCATGCACTTATTATCGGTAACTCTCAATCTAATCAGGAGGTTCACAAAGAGACAAGTACCCCGAGGAGGAGTGTATGGGGGTTTGGTTATCCTTGCGCATCCTCGACTCATGGTACGTGAGTGTACTCTAATATTCGAACCCTCCAGAGGTTAGTGATCCATCTAGTAGCTAGAGTTCTCAACAGGGGTTTTTGGTTTTCGAGAAACACACGGATTTCCCAAAATACGACATCTATCACTAATAGGCAAGAGCTCTTGACACCATAAGTTCAAACATTACTCTAGTCAATACCTCAAAACTATTGCAAGTTACTACTACAAAGAGAAAAGCAACTTCAACTACCTACTTTCAGTCAAGACACAGAACTCAGTGCAACAGGCAAACTCTCTAACAAGATAAAACATGCAACCTATAGAAAGTTCAACCTAAGACAAAAGAAAAGCTCTAGAAAAACTAAAGCACTACAACTAAACAGAACAACAGCTAAGAAAAGAAAAAGAACAGCTCACAACTAAAAGAATAAGCATGCAAAACCTATGAGGAGTTCTAGTTCAAGCGGAGCGTGAATCTCTCCCACACAAAAGAGTAAGTTGGGGTCTCACTTGTTACTACAGCAAAGAAAGCAAAACAAACCTAGAAAAGTAAAGAGCTTGACGCTCCAAGCAAAGCACATAACGCATGAAGTGATAAAAATATAGTGCAACGAGGGATGAACTGATAATTGTTGATGAAGAAGGGGATGCATCGGGGGCATCCCCAAGCTTAGACGCTTGAGTCTCCTTGAATATTTATTGGGGGTGCACATGGGCATCCCCAAGCTTGAGCGTTTGACACTCCGGGATCTTCTTTCATCATCTTCCATCGCACACTTGAAAACGCCCTTCATACATAACTCATTGTAGGCTGATTAGAGAGGTTAGTACCCTAATAAAATAATTTTTCCTCTACTGGAAATAAAGATAATCTTGAAGAGCTACTGTTTCTCAAGAGCGCCAAAAAAATTTGCAAAGAAAAAGCAAGCTTAAGGTTTGCAAAAGTAAAGAGAGATAAAACGTGGCAGAATCTGGGAAAAACAGAACAGCAGATAGAAACGAATTTTTTAGGGATATTATGAAACTCAAATCAAAAAACCCAGAACATACGCAAGTTTCATAATTTTATAGAGCACGTTGTGTAAAAATTTCAGCTCAAAAAGATGAACTGGGATTTTTCTCTGATTTTTCTTGTCACGAGGACAGAATCTGTTTTCTGGACAGCATGTCACAACTTTCACTTCCCTTGTCGTATGAGGCTAAACTTGGCACAAAGCTTGAAAAGTAAAGATACAATGATGTTGCTACAGTAGTAACAATCATCAAGACCAATAAAAACAGAACAAAAGCAAAAAGAAAAACTAAATTCGTTGCGGGCTGCCTCCCGAAAGCGCTTCTTTAGAGCCATTAGCTAGGCTTAAAGCAGAAGATCAAGTCTTTTCAAGAGAATAACTAGCCCGTGTGACGGACTCGAAAGGTAACTTAATATTTTTCCTAGGGAAATGTTCCATCCCTTTCTTGAGAGGGAATTGGAATTTGATATTCCCCTCTTTCATGTCAATAACAGCACCAACTGTGCGAAGAAAAGGACGTCCCAAAATAACAGCATTCAATTTCCATAATAGTAAAATCAACGGGAACATAATTGTCATTGAAAATGATAAGAACATCGTCGATCTTCCCCAAAGGTTTCTTTACGGAAGAATCAACAAGACGAACACCAAAAGAACAAGGATCAAAAGGTTTTAATTCAAGCATATCATACATTCTTTTGGGCATAACAGAGGTACTTGCTCCAACATCACAAAGAGCATAACAAGAGAAGTTATTTAATTTAATTTTTATCATAGGATCCCAACCATCTTCTAGCTTCCTAGGTATGGAGGCTTCTAGTCTAAGCTTCTCCTCCCTAACTTTGATTAGAGCATTGGTGATATGCTCTGTGAAGGCAAGATTGAGTGTGCTAGTGTGGGGGTCTCTAGACATCTTGTGTAGGAAACCAATAACTTCTGGTAAAGTGCAATTGTCAAAGTCTAAGTCACTACTATCTATCAAGGAAGTAGTGATATCATTTAAGCTCACTTGTTTGAAAGCCTCTATGTTCATAGAGGTTTCCTCTTCTAAGGTTGAAGTGGTAGCATCACCATTGATAGGTCCAGTGGGACTAGGGGTGTGATGGGTGCTAACAGTTTGGACATCCTCAACTACTTGGATAGTGGCTACTGTGTGGTAGGTAGGAAGGCTCTTAATTCTCTCTTCTTCCTCCTTTTCTCTAGCCCGTCTCTCTTTTAGTTTTTCCAACATCCTAATATTTTCATTGATTTGTAACTGGATAGCATTAATAGGAGTGACCTTACTCTCCTCAAGGGGAGAGGTTCTAATTTTTAACATCTCAACATCAAGGGCTAAGTTGTCTACCTTCAAACAAAGATTATCTAATTTAGCTAGTTTTTCTTCCACATTCTTGTTGAAGGATTTTTGGGTAGTGATAAAGTCTCTAAGCATACTCTCTAGTTCAGAGGTGGGTTTCTTGTTGCTAGGGTAGGTGTTGTTGTTCCCATAAGTGGATGGAAACGGTCTAGGATTGTTGCTACCAAAGTTACTCCTATAAGCATGATTGTTGAAGTTGTTTCTAGAGACAAAATTAACATCTACTTGCTCCTGAGGAACCAAAGAATTTAAAGGAACATCTTGAGGATCAATAGAAGGTTGCTTGGTAAGTAGAGACATGATAAGGTCAACCTTTTCATTTAAAGAGGAGATCTCCTTGACAGAGTTTACCTTCTTACCGGTTGGAGATCTCTCGGTGTGCCATTGCGAGTAGTTCAGCATCATCTCATCTAGTAACTCTGTGACAGCACCAAGCGTGGTTGACATAAAAGTTCCTCCCGTGGCCGAATCTAACAGGTTCCGCGAGGTGAAGTTCAAGCCTGCATAAAAAGTCTGGATAACCATCCAGGTAGTCAGTCCATGTGTGGGGCAGTTCTTGACAAGCGTCTTCATACGTTCCCAAGCCTGGGCAACGTGTTCATTATCCAATTGCCTGAAATTCATAATGTTACTCCGCAATTGAATAATTTTAGTAGGGGGATAGTACTTCCCTATAAAAGCATCTTTGCATTTACTCCACGAATCGATACTGTTCTTGGGAAAAGATTGTAGCCACTCCTTGGCTCTTCCTCTCAAAGAGAAAGGAAAAAGCTTCAGCTTGACGATGTCTCCATCCACTTCTTGTACTTCTGCATGTCGCAGAGCTCGATAAAGTTGTTTAGGTGCAAGGCAGCATCTTCTCCTGCTCCTGAGAATTGATCTTTCATAACAAGGTTAAGCAGAGCAGGTTTAATCTCATAAGAAGGTGCTGAAGTGGCAGGTGGAGCAATAGGAGTGCAGATAAAGTCACTGTTGTTGTGACTAGTGAAGTCACACAACTTAGTGTTTTCATTGGAACCCATAGTAGCAGCAGGTATTTTTGGTATTTTTTATAAGGGACACAAAAGTAAAAAACTGAAAGGTAAACTAACAAGACTAAAAAGCAAAGGTAAAAGATAGTGTGCAACTCCCCTATCTTGTAGACTTGAGTCCCCGGCAACGGCGCCAGAAATTTGGCAGTTGGCGGGACCACTCTTTTGCTGCGCTTCGGACTCCCCGGCAACGACGCCAAAAACTTGCTTGATGCCCCCCCCCTTCCCTCTCTTGGTGATTCCGGAAGCTTCTGTTGCGCTGATTTTTTATATATATATTCCCGGAATTTTTGGAGCACTTTTAATGACCGGAAAACCTGAAATACAAAAACAGCAAAAAAACAGAAACTGGCAACTTGGTGCACTGAGTTAATAGGTTAGTCCAAATAGGTTCCAAAGTGTATGAAAGTTCAAGCAAAACATGGCAAAGTCACACAAAACATGCATGGAGCAAGCAGAAATTATAGATACGTTTGGGACGTATCACTCGTGGAGGAGAAATAGGAGGGAGGGAGGGGATGGCGTGCCCAATCTAGGGTTCGTCCTGGGGCAGAGGAGGGCATGGCCTCTTATCCATGCCGGCGACCGCCGGATGTGCGCCACGGCTTGACCGGCGCCATGGCTGTCTCGGATGGGTGCCACGGCACGGGGTGAACAGGGAAGAAGATGGAGACAGGGGAAGTTGGGTTGGGGGAAGTTGGGCTTCGTCTAGTGAGGTGGGTCTCGCCCCACGCGTAGGATAGTGCGTTTTATTTTATTTTTCTTTACTGTTTTTATTTTATTGAATTGCTTAGGCATTTTTGTAGAACATGAAAGTTGCCCCATTATTTGTGTTACATAATAAAGTGATGCTACAAAAAGTTTGGATCCCAAATAAATTCAATTTAATTATTTCTAGTTTTAAAAGCATCAAATATAATTGTTTTGCTACTGATAGGATTTGTTTAACTTGTTTAACTTCATAATAAAAACCCCATTATAGTTTTAATATGATCTATTGAATATTAGGAATTTTATAAAAGTGGTTTCACAATTTTTGGACCAAGTTTATTTTTGCCCATTGTTTTAATATCAAGGAAAAGGGATTTTTGGATTTTCATTTGAACCATGATGACCAAGGCATAGATGGCACATTGGTTTTAATATCAACCATCATGATTAATGAAATGATCAAAAGCTAAATTGACCATGGCATGATGAGCAACAGTGATTAACAACAGTGATGGTCAACAGTGATAGTGATTACTGTTACAGACACTAAGGGTGTTACAGGATCGTGCTGCGGCACTGTATCCACTTGACGCACAACGACCCGGAGTGTGAGAGGTGATGGCCCATGAAGCTCTTGCGCTTAGGACTGTAGACCGGCGGGGACCTCTCTAATGAGCCGTAGGATGGGCCTCGGCGTGTCGGATAGCCTCGGTGGGGCATTCCCTAACAAGGTGTACGCCACCCTGGAGATCCGAGCGTGCAGGGTAACAGTAGTGCAGCCCCTGCAGGGAAGATAATCTATTCGAATAGTCGTGTCCACGGTAACAGGACGCTTTATGCTGAAGCCAGAGCCTACTACTACAAACTACTACTATAAAAATGTTGGTTCCGATTTCTCTTCCTCGCAAGGAAGTCGAGGGAGGGAACTCAGAGGCATATATAATTGTTAATTATTACAACTTACTATTATACAATGCTGCAGCAACTTCTGCTGCATTGTTATTACATTCATGCTATTGAATTGTTGGTTATTCTCTCCTCATGTTGCAAGACTCGTCGGAAGATGCTAGTCTTCGATAGGTCTAGCTTCTTATCCTTATTCTGATTTCTACCTTGCAGTCCACTATATACAGCCTCCCCTTTCCTTTTGATACAAATGCATAATTGCTTAGTAGCGGACGTAAGACTCGCGGGTATGCTAGATACTCACCTTTGCTTTGTTTCCCCCTTTTTGTTTTGCCTGATCGGCCGTTGCAGTCGACGTTGGATCCTTGGAGTCCAGGAGCAGGAAGATCCCCGATGCCTTCCACGACGTCGAGTTCCCCTTTGACCAGGAGTAGTTTGGAGGTTCCCAGGAAGGAGGCCTCGCCTTTTCGATCGTTGTTGTATTTGTGCTATCCTTCTTAAGGAAACCTTGTATTCTTGTGTCTGTACTCAGATACTATTGCTTCCGCTAACTTTGTGTTCTCGAGTTGTTGTATTCGAGCCCTCGTGGCCCCTGGCTTGTATTAAACAACTTGTATTATTTTATTTGTAGAGTTGTGTTGTGATATCTCACCGTGAGTCCCTGATCTCGATCGTTACCTTGCGTGTATGATTACTGTACACGGTCTGATTTTGGGGGCGTCACAAAAAAGAAAAGAGAAATCTTTTTGTTGTTTTTGCAAAATAGAATAACAAAGAAGAACGGGCAAAAACTTCGAAAAGATCAAAGTGAACAAAATAAAAAACGGATAATACAATGGAAAGGTGAGAAGGGCACGTACTCCCCCAAGCTTAGGCTTTTGGCCTAAGTTGGTAGCAGCTACTGCCCCCAGGAGCCTCCTGCTTCGGGGTAATGGTAAGTCCAGGAGTCGTATGAGCCCTCCGGTTCGTACACCGAAGTCCTCGGGTCCTCCCATGAGGAAGGGCCAGCGCTCCAAGCAGAAGAAGACCCCTCTCCATGCTCGGTGAAGGTCTCTCCCTGTAAAGGTGGGAACTCGCCATGCTCCTCCTCGTCAGGCACAACCCCCTCCATGGGGTTATGCAGCTGGTAGTGAGCCATGAACTCATCGAACTGAATATCGTTGAAGGACCATCCGTTCCTGCGAGTGTTATCAAAGAAAAGTGGTGCAGGTAGACGGATCTCACGAGTAATAGTCTTTTCAAACCTCAAAATATAATCAAGGTTACCAAACTGGGAAGTCATGGTAACAAACTTATGCCTCTTCATAGCAGCAAGATCGAGACTTGCGTATGGAAAGGGAATATCATCAGGATGTGGGGTGCACTCAAGAGACTCAAGGATAAGTGTGGCGTAAACGCCACCATATAAGTCGCCTTTGTTACTGTTTGTAACAAGGCGTCGAGCAATTAAGGCACCCACATTATAATCATTCTTATCAGAGAGGGTGTTCACATAAATAGCGAAATCTGGTGCAGAACCACTGCTCGTGTTGTCACGAGCTAACACCCCTCTAGCAATAAAATACGCAAAATACCTGAGGTGTGGAAACAGAATGCTGGAAATCTTCGTACGCCTAATGTCGCTCTCCTCTTGGAAACAAAGGGAGTTTAAGAGGGTCCTCAACTCGAAAGGCTGCGTGGTCATCTTTGCTGTCTGACCAACGTTCGGCATACCTATTATATCACAAAATTGTGCCAAAGACATGGTTATGAGATCATTATAAAGTTTGAACTCAACGGTTCTAGCATCATGGTTATAACGAAAACTGTTAACAAAGCAGGAGGTGAGCTTCTTGTATTGTACCACACGGCATAATGCTAGCCGTGTCAAACATGCATTGGCACAAAGACCATAAAATTCCTCCTTAATTCATGCAGCTGTAAGAAAATCATCGCACGGATACATCATTGCGCATGCTGGACTTGTGTCTTCCAACAACTCCAAGGGCACATGATCTTCATTGTAGCTCACCCTAACAGCAGAGGGTGAAGCTGCAGCTCTAGTAACTCGATCGGAGCGCTCGGGCTTCTTCTTCCCAAGCCACCCCTTTGCTTTTCCTAGCAAACTCATTTCTGAAATTTTTGACAATTCACAAAAACAAGGATTTAAACAAAGTGAGTTGAGGCAGACAACTCTACTCACTTACCTAAGGCATAAACTTGCATCAGAACTTGGTAAACTAGATAATACCCCGCGCGTTGCTGCGGGAGCTGTTAAGAAATAATTTAATATTTCAATATATGATAAAAATTGTGGAACTCGGTATAATTTAATTATTGGATATTTTTTAAAGAAATTTTGTTTAGAGTTAAAATCTAAGAAAATTTGATAAAAAATCTAAAAATTTATGTGATTTTTTAAATTAATTTATTATCTGGAGAATATACCGGTGAGACGATATGAGATGAAAATAATGTTGAATGAAGAGAGTGGAGACATACTACATATGTGCATTCATCAAAAAATTGTCGCATAGAAAAATAAAATGCAAGCTAACTCATAATTTGATTTCTATTAAAAAAAGTCACTTCTAAGTCATGAGACTTAGTGCATAAACAGAGTTGATATTTATTTGTGATTGGTTGCATGCACATGCAAATTTAATGAAATCATGTGCTTGAAGAGTTAGTGGAAAAGATTTGGACCTACTTGATGATGTGGATAGCTTGCATGTCAAGATAAATATGTTAGTGGGGATGAACTATTTAGGTATTATAGATAAATTTCTACACATGCATGCAAGCCCATATAAACAACACCAAGAACTACTAAATACTCACAAATGAAGCCACCAATCAAAAATCTAATTGGAGGGGTGAAGGACTTGCATACCAGGGAGTATTTGCTCAAAATCTCAGCTCAAATGGTTGGTTGTAGAGAGAGATCGAAAATCGCCTACAAGAACAGCAAGAACGCAAGAAGAAGTGCAGAACTCGTCTTTTTGGAGAGAGAGGAAGGAGGAGGAAGAAGACTTACCTGGAGGTGGGACCTGTGGGCACCAGGAGCCCTGTGGGCGCGGCCAGGGGGCTGGTCGGGCCAGCTGGCCACCTGGGCCACTGGTGCCCCCCTGGTCAGCCCCAGGTGCCTCTGGTTCACTCCCGGCATGGAAATTTTTAATATAATTTTTCTGGAATTTTTCTGAAAACTTCACTATTGAAAATTTTCCGGAGTTCAAAAAGCTGCGAAACTTTCTGAAAACTTGAAGCGGTGATTAGAATTGTGAAGTTTCAAAAACATATAAACTTGGTACAGCAAAGAGAATAAAATCTAAAGAAAATGAAAACATAACAAGCTCCACTTTTTGCCTAACATGCTCACTAGCAAGGTTGATCAAGTCTTACCAACAAATCGGCGATATATAGAGCAAAAAGTCTCACCTCTTATGAAGTGATCATTGCACCTTTACTTTAATGTACATTGTCCCCACCATAATGGTTTTGTATTTGTGGTGCACGTGTAGAGGACAGTCCCATTCTCCAACCTTCACGCTCGATATTCTCTATTGAGTTAAGGCCATGCCTTTTGTCGATCTTCTTCAGAAAATACACCTTGTGTTTTTTATCATCTACGTTGAAGGTGACCTTTCCTTTATTGCAATCAATAATGGCACTTGCGGTATTTAGAAAAGGTCTACCAAGAATAATGAACATACTCCCATCCTCGGGCATGTCAAGCACAACAAAATCAGTAAGAATTAAACAATTAGCAACTTCAACTGGAACATCCTCACAAATACCTATCGGGGCGGCTGTTGACTTGTCAGCCATCTGAAGAGAGATATCTATAGGGATTAACTTATCTAAAACATAGCCTTTTGTAAAGAGAAAAAGGCATAACACTCACCCCTGCTCCGAGATCACATAAGGCAGTCTTGACATAATTATTTTTTATAGAGCAAGGAATGGTGGGTATACCTGGATCACCAAGCTTCTCAGGAATATTGCCATTGAAAGAGTAGATAGCAAGCATAGTAGATATTGCCTCATTAGGAACTTTTCTTTTATTAGTAACAATATCTTTCGTGTATTTGGAATAAGGAGGTAACTTGATAGCATCAGTCAAAGGAATTTGCAGAAAAAGAGGTTTCATCCATTCACAAAATTTATTATAATGCTCTTCTTCTTTAGATTTGAGAGACTTACCTGGAAAGGGCATGGGTTTTTGTACCCACTGTTCTCTTTCCTTCCCATGTATTCTTGCTATGAAGTCTTCTCTTGTGTACTTCTTGCGTTTATCGGGTGCTTCTTCTTCTCGCACCTCAGGAGGATCATTCTTCTCCTTATCATTTTCTTCGGGCTCAGCACCGTCTTCAGTTTCAGCATCGGAGGTAGATATGTTGTTGGGATCAACAGCAGGTTCTTCACTCGTAATAGGATCATTAGAGTTGGCAGCTTCCTTCTGTTTCTTCTTCTTCTTTTTCTTCTTCGGAGAGCTAACAATCTCGTCTTCCACTTGCACTTGAGAATCTTGCTCGCTCCTCTTCGGATGCCCCTCAGGATAGAGTGGGTCCTAGGTGTGTCTTCCACCCCTGGTCTTGATGCCATAAGCTTGTATGTCCTGTTTGGCATTGTTAGCAAGAAAATCTTTTTGCACATTAGAAATTTGTTCAAGCTGAGTTTGAAACATATGAAAATTCTTAACAAGACATTTAACATCATTAACTTTTCTTTCAAGAACACCAAGTAAACTTTTGATAGCAAGAGAATTATCATGTAACTGACTTTGTACCCTCCTATTAAAATTGTCTTGCTTAATAATAAAATTATCAAGCTCATCTAAACATTGGTCGGGAGGCTTACCTTTAGGGATGTCACTTTCAGTAAAGTCTAATAGAGAGTGTACCTCTACCAAGGGAGGATGAGTAGTAGGCTCACACAACTTCTCGATAGGCGGTAGATTCTTCACGTCATCGGCTTTGATGCCCTTCTCCTTAATAGACTTCTTTGCTTCTTGCATATCTTCGGGGCTCAGAACAAGCATGCCCCTCTTCTTTGGTGGTGGAGGTGGTTCAGGGACAGACCAATCTTCATGGTTCTTGGAAATCTTGCCCATTAATTCTTCATCATCGGCTGGCGTTCTTTCCCTGAAAACACAACCAGCACAACTATCCAGATAGGACCTGGATTCATCGGTTAGACCAGCATAAAATATATCAAGTAATTCATTCTTTGGGACTTCATGTCCCGGTCTAGCCTTAATTAAGTCACAATACCTCCCCCAAGCTTTAGGGAGGTTCTCATCATGCAACTGTTTAAAGTTATAGATTCTTTGCAAACCAGCATGTTGCATATGGGCAGGAAAATATTTATCAACGAAAAATTGAACTAAGTCCTGAGGACTCTCAATGGAACCATAGGGTAGTGCATCATACCAAGATTTAGCCTCTCCCTTCAAAGAAAAGGAAAAAAGCTTGGCCACATAGAAGTTTCGTATCTTCTCATCAGTAGTAAATAGGTCACCTAACTCAGAAAGTTTGGTCAGGTGTGCTATAGCATCATCATTTTATCTGCCATAAAAAGGGTCAGCCTCGACTGTAGATATAAGTGAAAGATCAATAGAGAAATCATAATCAGGATCAGTGATGCATATAGGAGATGTGGAAAATTTAGGATCAGGAATATTCTTGTTCTTCATGGAGTGCTTTTTGAGAAACTCCTTAAAAGATCCTGGGTCAGAGTCGGCACACTCTCTGAGTTCCCTGCAAAGATCATCATCGAGAGTAATATAATCATCATCAAGGATTATCTCCTTGAGTTCATCCAGGTCGGGGTAACCAAAGGTTTTGCAAGTAGGAATATAGGTAGCAGGTATCTCAGTCTCGGGCTCTGCTGCAGCCTTAGCAGTCTCAGTTTCAATATAGTGACCAAGAAAATTATCACCATCAAGAGTAGTGGAAGCATCATCAAAAGTACCGGACATAGTAACAAACTCAGTAGAAGTAGCATGTGGTGGTAGTGGTGAAGCAAACTTACTTATAACGGAAGGTGAATCAAGCGTAGCACTGTTACTCAGAACGGTACCTTTTCTTGTAGTGGATGGTAGGATCGGAACCTTGGGGTCTCCTTTCTTACCCATAGCGGACGAAGTGTGGCAGGCAGGATACTTCAAGTAGACTTGTAAATATTGCTATGGTCCCCGGCAACGGCGCCAGAAAATAGTACTTGATGACCCTCAACTGTAGGGGATCGATTGCAGTGTTCTCGTGGGTAAGTTAACCCAATTTATTGATTCGACACAAGGGGACACAAAGAGTATTTATAAGATTTGATAGTTGAGTTGTCAATTCAACCGCACCTGAAATATGCTTGCTTGCAACAAAATATTAATAGCAATTGTGATACGATAGTAATAGTGATGATGGCAAAAGTAAACTAGTAGTAACCAGCAGGATTAAAATACTGTCGGCTAGGGAGACGGATGGTTGGGCGCTGCATGAATAAGAATGAACATGTAATAGATTCTAACACGGGGCAAGGCACACAGAAAAGTAATGATCATCTAGGAAAATATCAAACATTAGGCATGCATCCCAAAGGTAGTTGTGCGTACTTGCAATAAGAACTTGCACAACATCTTTTGTCCTACCATCCCTCTATGAACGGGGTCAAAAGGAACTTATGGAGATTAAGGTGCTCTTGTCAAAGAGCACCGGAACAAAGCAATAAACTCAATGGATACATGGAATCCTCAAATTATGGACCATCCCCTTTGGTGTCCCAAGATGTCACCTTTGGGATCGCCGGTTCCGGACCATAATAGGTGCATACAACTCATAGATAGGATCTTGAACATAAATAAACTCATGAAAACATAAGTGGTTCAGATCTGAAAACATGGCACTCGGGCCCAAAGTGACAAGCATTAAGAGCAACAAGTTGTAGAAAAGATGATAAACACCAAAGTAGATGATAGGCAACATGCCCCCAACAATCTGACGAACTATTATATGATCAATCTCATCCAATCCCTACCATCCCCTTTGCCTACAGCAGGGAATTACTAACACATGTGAAGGGAAGTCATGGAGGGAGGATGGAGTGGTGATGGTGATGACGATGGCGACGATCTCCCCTCTCCGGAGGCCAAACCAGCCTCTAGATTAGCCCTCCTGAGGAAGAACAGAGGTTGGCGGCGGCTCCACGACGGGTTCTGGAAAAGCGACTTCTGTTTTGGAGTTTTCCCGTCACAAGAATAAATAGGAGACGAAGTAGGGCACCAGGGGAGGGGGGAGTTGCCCAGGCGGCCATCCGGCGCGGCCCCACCCCTGGCCGCGCCCATAGGGCGCCTGGGGCCCCCCGGCTGCCCTCTGGCCCCCCTTCTGGCTTCGGGCTCCTTCGGGTGCGTGGATTTTCTGGTATTTTTCTGGGAATTTTCTGAGATGTCCAAAAATCCATTTTCCTGCGCACGATAAAACCATACAGGCGGCTCTGCTGAAAACAGCGTCAGTCCGGGTTAGTTTAGCTCAAATCATGCAAGAATGAGGGCAAAACAATAGCAAAAGTGTTTGGAAAAGTAGATATATTTGAGACGTATCAAGCGCCATGACGCCCTAGTCCATATCCACACCATATATTTACACCTCTGTAATTTATTGTTTTCCTTTCCTTTCGTTGCAATTCATATTACCACTTGTGTTTTAACCTTTGTAAACAGCAAGTCCGAAGAGATTGACAACTTCTCTGAACTCGTTGGGAGCAAAAATAGTTGTGTCTTGTGTGCAGGTTCGGGTCAACACGCACCAGCTAATCTCTGGAGTTGTTGCCACCTTCTTGACGTCTTAGGAGTCCTACTTGAGACATAAACCTTGGTATCTTTACCGAGGAAAATTTGCTACTATATGCATCATAACCTTCCACGTGGGGTAACCAGCGAGGAGGTGTTATACACACCCATCACACTGTAGCTTCAACGTCTACCTATGGGGCGTCGTAGTCTACAAGTTACTTGTCCCCCACGATGGACCCACTGCTGACGACCGAGACGGATCTGCTACAGAACCCCGCACCCGGAGGATCCGCAGTCAACGATCCCCACTCAAATCCAGAGAGATTGGTGCATGGGGTCCACTCCCTTTTCCCAGCAATATTGTAACCCGAGGGTCAACTATAAGACCCCTAGACGGCCCTCCAAGGAGAGGGTCGGACCTTTGTAGAATCATTTCCAGCACATCACTCTCGAGAAATGAGAGAGAGCAGAGCCTAAAGCCCTCTCCCCCTCCTCGGATACAGCTCAAGGAGCACCATTGTAGCATGTGTATTTATATACAGAGGTCACACAAGAGTAGGGAATTACCTTCTCACGAGGGCCCAGAACCTGGGTACACCGTAGTGTCTCCATCTGTGATTGTACCAAATCCCGTTTCTGACACCATCGACGTCCATCCGATCCTTCCCTCTACTTTAGCCATCTTCATGGCATTTGTCGTTACATTACGACGACAAAGTGGGATCAGAGAAATCCGCTTTATTAGGAAGAATATCCACCCTTTCTTCCTTTTTAGTTACCTTCCTTATTTTATTCTATAATTTCCATAAATAATTTTTAAGCAGGTTAACATTTTAAAAAATTGAACCATTTTGAAAATTTTCATTTCTAAATTTCCGAATGTTTTTAAAGGTTCTTGATCAATTTATAGTTCATGGATTTTTTTTATGTTGATGAAAATATTATAAAATTCATGAAGTATTTGTAAATCATGATAATTTTGAAAATCTATACACCAAATATTTTTCTAAAATTCCTTATAACTGCTGAATTCATAAACACTTTTAATTTATAAACATTTTCTTCCTAGTAGGTTACACGTGCGTTGGATGTGAGAGGGAATCGAATATAGATATACCACGGTACAATATGCAAACATATAAATTTGGAATAAAATATGGATGAAATATAAGATGTAGTCTTAAGTCTCAATGCTCCTTCCATTAAAAAACACATTATAACTATGTAATATTCAATAACTGTGAGGTATATATTACACAAAACATGCATGATATATATCTAAATACCCCATCTGCATAGACAAATGGAATTTATGAAGATGTTGATATAGCTTTGAATAAAAAAAACATAAAGTAAAAACACATGTCAATTATTTTGAAAGAAAAATACTCTCATGAATTAAACTATGTAAGAATGAGAAATAATTATATTTTTTCATATTGTGCAATTTAAATGAAAAAAATAAAAATAATATAAATTCTCTTAACAAAGAAAAAATAGAAAATTAAAGTACGGATATCATACTTCGAGGCCAGCTCACTCTAAACCCGGACAGCCCGTTAGATAAATTTCCAAATTTGGAAGAGCCCAGCAAATGGTGGACTGCCAGTGCCCACTGGGCACTGGCCAACCAGTGGGGAAAAGTTTACTAAAAAAAAAACCAGTGGGGAAAAGTTTCAAAGAGGAGTAGTCGCTACTCAGACCGTGAGAGACGACCGGGGGATCGGGATCGGCGGCGATGGCGGCGGCGGCGCGGGATGTGGAGGCGAGGCGGGCGCACGCGGCGATGGTGGGGTCGCAGTTCATCAACGCGGGGTACCACGTCATCGCGAAGCAGGCGCTCAACGTCGGCGTCAACCGCGTCGTCTTCTGCGTCTTCCGCGACGTCCTCGCGCTCTCCATACTCGCCCCCATCGCCTACTTCCGCCACCGCGGCTCGCCCGCCCTGGCTCGTCCGCCGCCCGTTACGCGGAACCTCCTCGCCTCATTCTTCTTCCTCGGTCTCACGGGGTAAGCCCCTATCTACCCGCTCGCTCGGTGTCACAAACGCTGTCTGCTTGAAGCCATGCTGCTTATGTGCTTGCAAATTTCGTGCTCTGATGAGTCTGCTTGTTTGTCCTGCAGCATCTTTGGCAATCAGCTGCTGTTCTTGTTCGGCCTCGGATACACAAATCCAACCTACGCTGCCGCCATTCAGCCATCGATTCCCGTCTTCACTTTCATCTTGGCCCTCATCATGGGGTCAGTTCAGTCTCACTCAATCTTGAAAAATGTTCAGAGACTCACATCTCTCTTTGTTCGTCAGTTTAAGCAGTTTACTTTTTCCAGCACTGAAACGGCGAGCTTGGTCACACATGAGGGCCGTGTCAAGGTTGGTGGCACCATCGTCTGTGTGCTTGGTGCTGTTCTCATGGTGTTGTACAGGGGGGCAGCTGTGTTTGGTAGCAGCGAGCTTGACCTTGATGTTCATAGTAATGACGTTATCACCGACATGTTGCAACCTGTGCCAGTATCATCTTGGTTCATTACGTATGGGCTGGAAAAGTGGCATATTGGAGTGCTATGTTTGATAGGGAACTGCTTGTGTATGGCAATCTATCTTGCTTTCCAGGTATTAGTGATTTTCTTTCTGTTGTTGAACACTATTCCTGTTGCATTTTTAACTGGGAACACCTCGAGTTTTAGTTTTCTATCAAGCATAATAGCATATGCATAGTACAATCGTCTAAGTTCTGAAATGCTGTAAGCATTTTTTTTTAATTTGAGGAACAAATGTTGTAAGACTGTGTAAGTTAGATCAGTAATCTAGTAGGGCAACTTCAGATCACATAAAATCTATTTAGAACACTCTATTTTGGTGAATATTTTAGTCCTAATTCCTAACAGTTTCTCGTAGTTTTTTGCCTTCTTGACATTCTTGTCATCTTGTGACAAGGATATTAAAACTTAGACCAGCTTTGCTCTTCCTAGAAAGCCAACTGGCCATTGCTTAATACTGAACTTGGTATGTTATTTTATGAATTGCCACAAAAAGATTTGTAATGGGCTGAGCAAACCATACTTCATTGTAAGGACCTGACGTTGTTGGAATATGTTATGTATTTGACTTACTTTAGTATCTTGTCTTTCAGAGTTGAAACTTACACTACAAGGTCTATGTGCTCCCATGTTTATTTTAGAAAGTTTTCTTAGTATTTTATACTTATCATGTTCGTGTGTTGTTATTTCAGGCTCCAATTTTGGTGAAGTACCCTTGTAGCTTGTCATTGACAGCATACTCATACCTTTTTGGAGCTGTTTTAATGGTTATTTCAGGAGTTTTTGCAACAACCAGTAAAGAAGATTGGAGTTTGACTCCATCTGAGTTAGCGGCTGCTGTATATGCTGTAAGCTTTGTGTTAGATTTATCTTTCCTATGCATGGTACCATGAATTGAATTTCTACATCTGTGTAGTACTGTGGCGGATTGTTGCAAACTTGCACCCGTTTGTGTAGGCTATAGAAGAAATAGTTGACGCATGCCAACATAAATATTCTATACTGATTCTCCTATTTCCCCCCTATTTCAGGGAATTGTTTCATCTGCTCTTAATACTGGTTTATTGACGTGGTCAAACAAAGTTCTGGGCCCAGCTATGGTGGCACTATATATGCCTCTCCAGCCCGTGCTCTCTGCTCTCTTGTCAGTGCTCTTTCTGGGAAGCCCAGTTTATTTTGGAAGGTAAGAGTGTTTTTATCATATGTTCTATCATTTTTTCCCTGAAAAGGAGGATAACCCCCAGCCTTTGCAACGAGCGATGCACACAACCATATATTTGTCGTCGTTTGGTAACGGCAGATGCCATGGGGATGGCTAAAGAGGGGGACAAACCGAGGTTGGTGTCAATGGTGCCGGAATCGAGAGTGGTGACAAACACAGTGAGACACCGCGATGTACCCAGGTTCGGGGCTCTCCGTAGAGATAACACCCCTAGTCCTGCCGAGCTAGCTATAAGCAATAACTCTGGCTACAATGAATGCTCCTTGAGCTGTATTAGAGGAAGGAGAAGAGGGCTCTAAGCACAACTCTCTCCTTGCGCTCTCTCTCTGGTGGGTGAAAATGCAATAAGTGCTCCGTCGTCCCTCACGCAGGAGGGGTACCTGGGGCTCTTATAGGCCGAGCCCGGGGTACAAAGGTAAATGTACAAAGGGGAGGACTCAGCTGCTAGCCTTAGACGAGCTGGGGCCCTCACATCGTGTGGTCCCGGATGACCTGATGTAGACTTGCGGCTCTTCATGCCGTTAACTCGTAGGTCTTGCGTAGTGAACAGTGGAGCTAGGAGCTTGGTCCTGCCGGCCTGTCCGCGTGATCGGCGCTGGAGGAGACCGCACGCCTCAGCCCGGATCTCCTGGGATTGCGCATTGATGAGCTTGGACCAGGTGTCCGACCTGGGATTCAGCTCGGATGTTGCCTTTTCCTCTTCGGCCGAATGAACCTAGGTGGGGCTGATTGCACTCTCTTGGGGCAATCGGCCTCCGACCTAATCAGTTCGGCCCACTGCTTGTTTGGTCTTGATTAGCTCGGCCTTGATCAGATCGGCGACCATCAGGTCGGTGATCTTTGCCTTGATGAAATGTTTCTCCTGGGTGACCCTACCCGGGGTCATTCCCACGACAATATTAGTAAGAATGCAAAATTCACCAGTCGAACAACATCGACTTGGAAATAAAGCAAAAAGAAAACCTGAGGCCGCATGCCTCGTGACAGTAACTGCACCAGATAACCACTAACCCTATGATACAATACAAAATAAAAACGAAAAATACACAACTCCTAGGCTACTCCTTCAAGAAGGAATCGCCACACGTGCACCGATGATGACGAGTCCAACCCAAGGTGAACTCCCGATTCTTATCCCCAAAGCCAATCTTCAATACACCACCTTCAGCAAGAACATGATGTAGACGCACGTCGACATAGCCTGATCAGAGATCTTGTGTTTCCACTGGAGTGCATAAACTCGTCATTTAAGCCGTCTGTACCATCATCCATTATCTGGTTACCGACTTCTTGATAACCAGATACCTCTGGAGAAGACGCGGGAAGACAAAAACGTCCCACACCGCCTACGTCCTGCCACTATCGCACCACCTTCAATCCAACAACAATATGCTAAACATTACACCTCCGCCAGAGTCACAATGCATCTCCTGCCGGTAGCAGGCATGACTTGACGCCTCTGCATGAGACGTCGTGTGTAGCATCCACCGGCGACGCATCCACCCCCGACTTCTCCTACCGGCAACAGGCATTGATCAACATCTCCGAAAAAGACGCATGTGTCACCTGCCGAGCCGCATCGAACCTGATACGTTGATGGAGGGGACGTCTCATACCACCGCTAGCCTC
The DNA here is from genome assembly GCA_950022295.1 of Bromus sterilis. NCBI lineage: Eukaryota > Viridiplantae > Streptophyta > Magnoliopsida > Poales > Poaceae > Bromus > Bromus sterilis. The sequence continues at coordinate 52,983,353 of OX465599.1, forward strand.
AGAAAGACTGTCACCAACCTTAAGATTGAGTCTCTGAGTCGCCCACACGATCACGGAGTTTGCCACCGTCGAAGAAGAAGAAGGGTCACCGTGCCGATTCCGGGCGCTACAGGGAGCACCCACCGTCTCACCGACCGTTGTCGTCACCCATACTATGGCAATCGCCGCTGCGGTCGTCAGATCCAGGCACTAGGTCCCAAATCCCTGACGCATCGCCCCATGGTTTGTCGTGCTCGACCTGCCATCGCGTTGACGAGCAGGCCACCACTAGATCCGATGCCCAAAATCACCACCCCAGTATCCGCCGCCGTGCAGAAGGTTGCTGGCCACCGGCTGCAAGGAAGGTCGATGGCCACTGTCGAAGCACACTGAGTCACGCCGCCGGGCTGATCCATTCACACCAAAACAACTCGCCGTCGTGGTGGGGACCAAACGTGCGAGAGAAGACCGAGGCACCCACACGAGAATCCACCGCGGCTGCGCCCCAGAGTAAAGACGGAGGAAGGCCTCGTCGCCGCCATTATCCACCGCCAGCCTTTGCCTAGCAGCAATCTGGCGGCGGCTAGGGTTAGGAGGGGAGGAGATAGGTGGGTTTGAGATCGTCTATGTTCTACCCTTTAGAGTTAACATTTTCCATTATATCTTTTCTTTGAATTGAAAAATATTTTTCCAAACCTCTTCTACTTACATTATTCAATTTGACCATCTGATGATCTGAAAGATCGATAGTCCTAGTTTCTACTCCCTCCGATCCATAATAAGTGTCACTCGTTTTGTACTAAGCTAGTACAAATTTTGTACTAGATGAGCGACATTTATTATGGATCGAAGGGAGTAACATTTATTATAAAGTACAGTTTTCTTCTTTGTAGTAATAAGTTTTTATCATCTCTTTTGATCTGACTGAACTATGATCTGCTCTGTTTGCTTGCAGTATTATTGGAGGGTTTCTAATCATCTCTGGTTTATACATTGTCACCTGGGCGCGACGTAGAGAAAAGCTGAATGGCACTGGGGTATCTTATATAAAGTGTTCATCGGAGCCATGTGACGGTGCTTCTCAAATCATAAAGGGTGGTAACTTGAGCCCCAGGCCCTTTATATCCCTTTCTAGGCTGTGGAATGTGCCACATGAATCTTGAGAAGCTGGTGGTCTATGCAACTTCTGTTACGCATCTCCTTTGATGAGTATAAAAATACAGAAATTTAGGAAGAGAAGTGCTGCAGAAAATCATACTCTTATACCTCCATAGGAGCAGTTAGGTTAATTTAGGTAAAAGAGAAGGCATGTTCATTCTGTATTTCTTAGACTAACAACATTGAGGATGCTGAATTGATAATCTTATTACCAAATGCAAGGCTAGCTCCACCGACTTCCTAATATCCAGTAGTCTGTATATTCCATGAAATCCCTACATAATACTCGCTTTGTTCACAATTATAAGATGTTCTATTATTTTTTCTGAATCAGATGTGTATATAGACGAGTTTTAGCATTATCTTCACTCATTTTCAGTCTTTTTGTAGTCCATATTGAAACATCCAAAACATCTTTATATTTGTGAATAGTATTTGTGAACAATGAGGTCATGTGTGTGAAACTTGAGATAAAACCTCTTTGTTTGTGAAGTTCGTGTAGTTCATACCTTATCTGGTATTAGAAGTTGTACTGTTGCCTGAATCAATTTCTCGGGCAGTTTTTTTGTACCATAAGTAGCATGTTTTTCAGCAATAATTATTTCTTATAAACATGTAAATGCTACACATGACCTATTTCTCCTATGTGTATGCCATGAGATCCTATACATGACCTACTCATGCACCACTCTGTTGGTGTACTACGTATTATACATCGCGCGCTCAATCTATGGCGCGGAAACACTGGACGTGTTGGCGTGTCTGAATCTGATGATCATTGCTGCTGCGACCGGAGCTCGGCCGCCGTGACGAACAGGCCGTGGAAGCCGTAGGGGACACGGGATGGAAGCTGCACCTCGGCGACGATGTCCAAGTCCGGCGACCGCGCGTCCATCACCACGAACCGGTTGTCGCCGGTGCCCTCGTCGTGCACGTAGCACACCACGTACCCGTCGTCCTCGTTGCCGTCTCCCTCGACGTCGTCGGGGACGAAGAACGGCTCCCCGGCGAAGCACCCTGGACCGAAGTCCCGGCGCGCCACGGTGCAGTCGCCGCGGCCGGCGCGGCTGAAGTCGAGCTTGGCCACCCCGCCGATCTTGGGCATGGGGTCTCCCACGCCGAAGTAGCCGTAGCGGTTGCGGCGGCCGAGGCAGGCCGGGTTGATCACGCCGAAGTCGAGGTTCGCCGCCGCGAGCGGTGTGCGGGTGACGTTGCCGGTGCGGAGGTTGATGCGCACCAGCTCCACGGAGGCGTGGATGAGCTCCATGCGCTCCAGCGTGTGCTCGATGGACAGGATGTTCGGCGCCACCATGACGATCTCCTGGCCGCCGGCCTCCTCCCACGCGTTCACCGAGTGCATCATGTTGAACCCCGGCACCTCGAACCACCGCATCTCCGACTCGTCCGCGGCGTACTTGGGGATCACGCCGAGGCGAGGCACCATGCCGGGGTCCGCCCCGACGGGCGAGCCGCCGCCCACCACCATGCCCATGGGGTTCATCACGATCTGTATCTCCGGGAATATCGCGTAATGCTCCGTGACGGCGAAGTCGTGCAGGAAAGACGGCTGCTTCACGGAGAAGATGGGCACGTCGGCGCCCTTGTTCCCCGCCGGGTCGAACCGGAAGTAGGTGACGAACGGCGGCATGGGGCCGTAGCGGAACGCGAAGAGCTCGCCGGTGATGGGGTCCTTCTTGGGGTGCGCGGTCATGCCCATGCTAAGGCGGCCACCGAAGTCGCACCTGCCGTGCGTGGTCACCTCGCCGGTGGCCGGGTTGACGCGCACGGCGTACGGGAGGTCCGACTCGCCGAGCGCGTAGAGGCGGCCGCCGAAGACGGCAAGGCTGGTGTTGGCGAGACCCACGCCCTCCATCGGGTTCATCTGGCCCGTCAGCACCCTGGCCGCCGTGACGGCGCCCCGCGCCATCCCGGCCAGGCCGTGGAAGCCGGAGAAGACGTTGGGCATGACCGGCTCGCCGGCGTCGCGCTCCACCAGGTACTTGTACGTCTGCACGTAGCGGGAGCAGAGGACGGGGTCTGAGCCGGGCGTCGTGGGGAGGAGCAGGGAGTGCAGCATGCCGTCGCCGTCGAAGAGGTGGTGCGGCCCGCGCGGGAGGTGCTGCGGGTTGGGCCCGTTGCGGATGTAGGCACCGCCGGCGAGGCAGCGCGGGATGACACCGCGCACCACGGGGCAGGGCGTGGGCGGCAGCTCGTCCACCGGCGCGAAGTTGGCGGACAGCACGTGCCGCGGGTCCACCGACGGGCGCAGCGCCGGCGGGTCGACGAACGTGTTGATCGCCTCCTCCAGCGCGTTGCAGAACGCCACCTGCAGCGACGCGGCAGGCCGGCGGCGAGGCCGGGACGGCCGAGGCGCCTGGGATGCCCTGCTCGTCGTTCTCGCGGTAGCGACCCTTGTGGCGGTTGCATTTTCTGTAGACCTGTCCACCAAGTGCAGTTCCCGCTCCTGTTGCTCGACCGGCTTGGGCGGCGAGGTGAGGACGGTGGCGGTGGCGGCGGCAGACGGCGGCGGGGGCGACGTGCTCTTCCTCCTTCTGTAGCTGGGGTTGGGTGCAGCGGCAGAAGAGGCGGCAGGGGAGATGTAGGAGAGCCTCCTTGACCTCGGAGCGTGAGCAGCATTGGCTTTGGCAGGGTAGAGATCAGCCATGCTGAAGTTGGAGGTGACAAGTGCACCCTCCATTTTCTGCAAACCGCAGACCAATGACTCTTTGGATTGCTAGTGGATGAGTAGCAACCTTAACCCTGGTGAGTAGCAGCAAATGCTGAAACCAGTTCTCGCGCTACTGCCTTTGCGCTTGTATGATGTGGCTATATATAGCCTCGGTAAAAGGCAAATTTACTTGGTGGAAATGTTTATTTGGTCAAAACTTCAACAATTACGGAACCGTTGGATCGCAAGAGGAGCCCAATGTACGAGGATGGGGAGTTGCGTTAGGGGTCAAAAATGGTGACTGGCTGACTGTTACAGGACTTTCCCTTAATTTTCTCCACCCCCGGTGGAGCCTCTCATTTTTCTCTTAATCCAATCTTGGAAGATAAGAGCATCTATAACTGAACTACACAAATAAATGCATTGGACGACCCGTTATCCCGTTATATCCAGTACAAATGTTCGGGCTGATCCACACCCTCATATTCAACCCATATGTAGGACGGTTATGGAGCGGTCGGATGTGTTCACCACATCGGATGCAACCGACTCGTCCCCACAAAAATCTTTTGTGATCGAACCCTAGCTCACATACCCTCACTCTCTCGATCGCTATGTTTCCTTTGGTTCCTCTTCCCTCCCTTTTGATCTTCTTCATGACCGGATCCGTATCAAATCCTCGATCAATTGGGAGAAGCTCGTCGCTGAGGACTCACCCTCCTCCTCTCCAGATGATGAGGAGCTCGCACTTCGGGTTGCCTTTCGCTGGTCGCGGGTAGACATGGGCGGGAGCTCGAGCTCTGTGACGTCCTGGCCCAGATGGTCCACTCCAGTTTTGAGTCAGCGCGCACTTGCACGTCGTGCCTACCCCAATGAGGTAGTGGAGCGACATGTCACAGAAAACCGGCACAACCAGTCCCTGCTCCTCCCGGGCGGTGGTGGGTCCGCGTGGTCGCGTCATCGGATCCACAATCGCGGTTGCCCAAGTCGAAGGCACGGGTATATGACTGAGCCCAGCAGCAGGAGCTGCTTTCATCCACCACCACTGTCGAAGACCTCCTCCATGAGGTTATCCGCTGCTCCTTCACCTCGTCGAAGATGAATGCCCGCCGCCTCTATCGCAAAAATGTGGTGGCACTTCGCATTGCATTGAGGATTCAATGCGACTAACATGATAGAAGGCAATCCCGAAGGAGAAGATCGCCAAGCTCGCAAGGGTGCAGAACCACACCGCTCGCTATCTACCGACATCATCTCGTTGGACTCCTTCGTCGACACTGCCCCGCCCAACGACGATGATGACCCTTCGATCGTGGACACCTACGCCGAGGACCCCAAGGGGAAACAATTGGTGAGGTAGTAGTGATGTCGGGTTGCCTGCTCCTTTGTATTATCGTAGTTTAATCTATCATAGTATTTTGTTGAAACTTGCTATGTGTGAAGATTTGTATTCGGTGTTGATGAGCTATCCCAATATTTTCTTTCTTGTGATGATTTATCTACGTAGAATTTGATTATGTTGCCTGATTTGGGGGCGAACATTTGAGAAGCACGATTATGAAGACGGATTAATAAGGGTGATCCAACACCGTCTATGGATGGGATAGAAACAGTTCGTGAATGTTTAAGAAGGTTAAATTAGCCATGTTCGGTTGTAGATGCTTTAAGATGAAATTCAGCAGACACAAACATATGTGTTCGTAAACGTTTGAGAGGATTAAATTAGGTATGCTTGGTTATAGATGCTCTAAAATGAAATCCTAGAACGGATGTTGGATCAATGTATGGAAGGGAAGTGCCAATGTTTTCAAGTGGGATTCTACCCGCCGCCCCTCTCCTCTCCCCCCCCCCTTTCCACCTTGAGAGTCCCCCTCCTAGATCCATCGCCTGAACCTCTCCCAGTTGGGGAAGCGATGGGGATGGTGCCTGGAGTGTGCTTGTGTAGTGTAGTGGCGTTGTGCCGATAGTTTCGTGGGAGATTTGGCACCGGCACACTCGAGCCGTGTCCGGTGGCTATCGGAGGTGGTCCTCCTCCTTGCGGCGACGGCGTGGAGACTATGGCTGCGAAGAAGATCTGATTCATCATCCCCTTTAATAAGCTCGTGTTGGATCTCGCTCGCCTTCTTCCTTTTCATGGTTACCTCGGTGGTGGAGGCAAGGGGCTAGAGTTCTGATGTGGATCTCGTCTGGTTCCTGGTCTGTAGCAAGGAGGGATGGTTCTCCACAGTGGAGGACGCCACTGTGGTGGTGCTTTTTCACTGTTGGGCAGCTAAAAATTATCTTTCAGGTTGGGTTCGAGCGCGTCACAGTGGTCTTCGCGGTGGAAGTGTCGGTGTCGGTTCCTCTGGTACAAGGACGACAGCTATCATCGCCATGCCTCTGCATCTTCTGGCTGAAAGGCATCCATCTTCGATTCCTCCCGGCTACGATGTCGTATGGGTGGCAGTTCTTCTTCTCGTTGGCGGCCATGGATTCGATCTATGGCACCCTCGTCGCCCCAAGTGGCTTGTTCCCCGGGGACACCAAGGTGATTCCGGCGTGGAGAAGATGGACCCAAACGCGTTTTACAATCTTATGCATGGTTGTTCTTGCAAAGTTCCAGGGACTTGGTTGCATTTCTTTGCTTTTCCAGGGATCTTTTGCAAGATGTGTTGTACTGTGTGCTTTAATGAATGAAATTTCGGGATCCCTTAGTTGTTAAAAAAAGTTTTCAAGTGGCTTAGCTTGGAAAGGGCACATTCACACAATTCCATTTGAGGTACTAGGCAAATGTCGAGCTTTGGTTAGATAAGACATGATCAACCTCAAGCTTTCTGAATATGAAATTGTGCCAAATTACAGTTTTTGCATGCATGGAGTAGGTATAGTACCTATTGGCTGGCTCGATGGAAGCATGGGGGAGAGCATCCAGCCATACACTTGTGCGGAATCCCCGAACAAGCGTGTGCAGTGCAGTTTATCGAGAACATGATTGGGCGAGACAGGATAAATGCTACTCTAGTAAACTTTTTTTCAGAACAATTTTTGAGGAGTATATCAGTTTACTGTTAGATGCGGATTGAGGGGGCCCACAGTCCAAATCTGCCATTAATCGTCGGCCCCTGCTACCACTCACTCGTACCACTTGTTCCCCCGTCGACATCCTCCTTTCCATTTCTACCTTCCTCGGAATATCAGGCGGCACAGCTGAACTGATTTACTCCTCAGATTACAGTATTTGCAGACAAATGCACGTAAATTTTGTGCCGGGAGCGACGGAAAATCCCCTCGGTTTGTAGAAAGAAAGCGATGATCCATGGATGTGGCGCATATCACTGATAAAACTTGCAAGGAATCTATGCTGCCACTGCCAATCTTGGCACTCCACGGAAGAACGCGTTACGCGTGCACGCATCAGCAGTTGAGTACCAACCCGCGGCAAGGATCCGAGGATCTTGTCTGATGAATAATTAGCATTTAGCGGCATGAGCGACATCAAGAGAGAAGCAACCGATCTTGTCTGAGGCGACCAATCCGTCAGTATCATTGTCATCTCGGGTAATATCTGCAAGGATCAATCAATGTGCGTGCTCCTCCCTCCAGAAATAATGCAGTCGATCAGCACTACTGAACAATTGAGGGCCATCATCTTAAGCGCCCTGAATTAGACCGGAGGAGGGCCACAGAAAGAAGGGTTTGAGGTCGATAGCCAACTGCAGCGAGTTTGATCGCATGTGAAGGGAGTGGCGACGACTGCATGGCCCGTCGTCTCCCTCATAATTCACGCACTAGCGGCATGAATGGACGGGTCGCTCGTGGATTGCCGTTGCTTCCACTCAAATCAATCCCTCGCTCGTGGAGTGCCATTTTAAGCGCACCACAATTCAGACAATATCCTGGGTCCGGGTAAGATCTGGTGTGGTGTGGTAATTTGGCTGGAGCACGTGAAACTAGAATCCAAAGCGTGAAACTGGAATCCATTTATCCTGGCCCTCGGGAGTAGAGGTGGGATAAGGGCAGGGGTAGGCAGCAGGCGGTGAGACGGCAGCGGCGGCGACGGCGACGGGACAATATCTGATCACCAAACGACGACGCGACGACGCGGCTGTAGGCATCGTGATCGTTGCGGTTTGTTGGCGAGCGATCGGCGAGGTGGGGATTCACCGGTGCACATTCCAGGGCCGTTCTGGAGCTCAGGATCAGGCCCCGATATTTGTATCGGCCACGGCCAGGGAGCTAATAATGCAGAACGGTGCGACATGCGGTTTGTTGCCTTCTCGAAATTGTTGCTTTTGCGTGCAGGTGCAGGTCAGGACTTGTGCGGCGTGTTCACGCCTCACGCCGTTGTGATGCTATCAAGGACGTACGTGTCTCTTGCCATGGCGCACTGCCAAACTTGGGCGGCCAGCCAATCTTGACAAATTTTCTAGCAGGCGTTTGGTTACCTGCCCTTGATTATGTTGTTCCAAAGTTTCTGAACTCTCACCAACACGTGTCGTATAGAAAGTGCAGTTTTTTTTTATGAAAATTCAATTCCTCTGCTGCTAGTATATAAAGAGAGAAGTTTGTATTTTCTTTGTGAAATTTGTATTATTAGATCTGTAATAAAAGATACAACGGCTCTGCCGATACTCAAGGCATCTTCTTTGGTTCAAAATAAAATTCATAAATAGTTTTAGAGGATTAGGATCGTAAGTTCCAAACAAAACATGTCATTTGTGGGTTGTCTGATCTTTAAGCAACTTTTTTTTCTCAAATATTTATATGCACTTATTTTTCTCAAATATTTCTGTACACTTTATTACAAAAGAAAAGTTCTATTGACTCAAACCTTTTAGAGAAAATCCTTTATTTTCATGTAATGCAATCAAATAAACTTCAGTACAAACTAAATTCTATAGGGAAAAAACCATTTTTTTCTGTGATGTAATCAAACAAACTTCAACACAAACTAAATCGCATGGGAAAAAAAATCCTTTGTTTTAAATTTTTAGTGGGTATGACATCACAATCCTAGGTGTTTTTCTTATTCCTTTTTCTGTGAAATCCTACAAATCACAGAGGCCCTCAACTTTGAAAAAAACAATAACGCTAGGACATGAGCAACTTAAGTGGAAACAACACCTTGGATGATATCTACGAGATATAGCAAGAGTGCATGACATACGTCAAAATTTCACCATAAGTTTTGAAAGAAGGACGACAACTAAATAGTAAATACAGAGGTATTGTTATGTATTCAAAGAATTCAAATTCAAATTAAGTTCGCACATCCAGAAAACTCTTGCTATGAATTTGAGTTAACTGAACCTTGGATTCTTGGGAATGCGGAATTTGCAAACGAATTGTGATTAATATCAGATAAATCATGTGTTGGCAAAGTGGGCCAAAGAAAAAGGATTTTCTAGGCATTTAAAACTTAGGCATATTAAAAAATAGTAATACTTGATTTCTCAATAAATGGGAGTGTGGAAGTCTGCTCAAGAATAAGTATCAAGGAAAAAAAGTGGTTGCGTTGGCTAAAATTATGCTTGCAAATCCCCACCCAAAAAAAAAGGATTGGCGAGGGTAAAATAAGTTTTCCTTGGGTCTTTTTAAGTTGTTGTTATATACCCCAAGATTTTTTAATTTCATTCATAAAAACTTGATTCAAATCATTTCCAACCGGGTGTGGATTTTCATCTCACATTAACGGGATACCATATCGTCACAAAATTTTGCTCAAGGTAGCCGACGATGTGTTATCTCAAGAGCAAAACACATTTCAGTTGAGCTTGCTTTCATCGGTTTACTTCTTGGTCAAATTATGTAAAAAAATAATTGGTCCAATCCATGTATATGGCATTCTGTGGCTCGTACATACGGTTTCAGTTTGCGTGTTATTGTAGCTTTGCTTCCACTAAAAACCAAGATATTCTTGTGGTACTTATGATGTTGTGTCATTCTCACCGCACAATTTATCCAAATAAAATTGACACGATGAAACATGTAGTGGCTTCTGTCACAACGAAAAGTCCGCCAACACTTGTTTTGCATTATGCTATGGCATGAGTTGCTTGTTGGGTGTTGTATCCTGCCTTTAATACCACACCATCGTGTAGAATGGTTCACATTTTTCTATGTATAGGTTTCGTGGTGTTTCTATGTCTTTTGTTAACTTTTATTTTTTGTTTCATGTTGAAAGGGCATCTAGGATTCTAATAGGTTATGAATGATTATTAACAAGACACTTAAGAGGCCTACCAAGTATTTTTTTGCTTTTAGTCGCTAATGTAGTTGGAAAGTACCAATGATGACCCCTAAAACGAGCAATACAATGGCTTAAGTTCAATTTTTCACAGGCTTCTAATGGAGGGATCTCCACACTAGGTCATAGCAACAAGCTACTATTGATGGAATACTTGAGGATTGAACACATCACCATAATATTTAATTAAATTTGCACATAAATTAATTAATTAATACCTTTATACATACCGGAAACTACTAAACCAGTCGGTCGGTACTTTTGAATGTTTGTATCAAATGAGCTACTGAGATTTTGCCTAAGTGTGAATACAGAATTGACGATCTTAGTTCCCAGAACCACCAATCTATATGTTGATTTTAGAAGCTTCTTTGTTCGGTCTAGTACCGTTTAATGGAGTGTGCTCGATACTTTTGTTTCTCTATAGGTTTAGAACCTTCAAGTTGGGACTTAGTCGTATTCTATCTAGTTCATTTTGAAGGGTGCTTTATTAGTCTCTAAACTTCTGAGTAAAGCATGTCTAGAACTACCGAGTTTTGCATAGTTTTGGACGGAAACAAGCAATTATTGTCTAAAACATCTAATTGTTCATGCCTGGTACCTTCAAGGCAACTGCAGTTCTTGAGGTGTTGGATGGCTCAGTTCTTACTAATGTTGTTGCCATACTGTTGGGAATGTTCTATTCATGCTTAACTATTCAAAATTTGAATGTGATGACAACTTTCAAGTCTGAATGTGTGGAACCTTGATGACGTAGTTCAACAGTTGGATTTTGGTGGCAGCCAATATACAATATTTTGAACTCTTTGGACGAGGAGATGACCCATCTTGTGAGATCCAAGGGGGTCTTGAGTGTGAAAGTGCATTATATCCCTAATGTTATTTTGGTGTTGATGACAGTATGATTAATGAGGACTAATATCGGTTGGCAAGTTTATCTCAAAATATTGGTCTCTTAATGATTGTATATGGAAAAGGTTGTCCTGCCATTTCAAAAAGGAAAATGTGTTGGTCATACAAGCACTCAAAGGTTTTGAAGTTTTATTTGAGTCGTGGGAAATATGCACTATTAAGAGGGGCCGAGCTGTTTGAGAAAGTTGAGGATTATTTGAGTCTCCTGCAGGGCAATGGTTAGATCTCCCTAGGCTCGTACTCTGCCGTACCTTGAGAATTGAAAAAATAACACCCAATCTATACTTCCACCAACTCAATTTTTATTCCCCAACTTGTTCACCACGAACACTTGTTATCCTTGGAGATTTGGTACTCTTAGGCAGTAGGAGTCGTAGCTCGAAAGGTTCCTTGCTTGTGGCGCGGTCTAGGGAGTTTGTAAGGGTCCAATGATCAGCTTGAAGACCAACCCCAAGTGATTTGAGTTTTATCCATTGGGGTTATTCAGGAGGAGATTAGGGTGAGCCACTTGGTGATGCTTCGGAACTTCGACATTCGCACCTCTCCAACGAAAAATCGTACTCCCCAAATAATGTGAACCTCACTATACATCTGCATCTTCGACTCACATATGGTTTATCCTTTTTGTACTCTTTACTTGTGGTTGCTTGCTTGTATGCTTGTTTCTCTAGCTTACCTTCTAGCTTGCTTATTTTCCATATAAGTTGTTCTCACCTAGTTGCATATCTACACCTTTTCTAAAACCGACAAGTAAGCTAATATTCTAGTCTCCTATTCACTCTCCCTTCTCTCGCCGATTGGTTCGATCCTTTTAAATTGGATAATTCAACTCAAAAAAATTGCACAAAGAACCAACATTTGAAGCCAAGGTAACAAAAACCACAACTCTAGGACTAATCAATAACAGAAGACACAAATTGCTCTGATTAGTCACATGATGAGAAATTTAACGTACAACCCCGTATGCTGCTAATTCACTAGAGAGAAAGCTTGACTTGACTCGTGAGTCAAGTCAAGCCCAAATCTTTGATTATTTTTTAATATTCAATGTTACAGAAATTATGTTACTTTTATTTTTTACAAAAGAAAAAAGTCAAACAAATGGAAAAAATCTAGTAAGTATGTCCATCGCTTTTTACCCATCTGGGAAATTTTCAGCCTATTTTCCTTTTTGAAGTTTTAATAGTTCTTGTATGAACGCAGATGGAATGACTTATAAAAACTATGCATACTTCAAAACGACTTAGCAAAATAGACGGGAAATAATGAGTGAAGATGGATTGATTTACTGGATTTTTTTTCATATCTGTTTTATTTTTATGACATTTCTCTAAAAGAAATAATCTTATTCAAATTTGAATATTTTACTTTTTTTGGAGAGTTGAGCTTGCATTGGCTCATCTCGGCTCTCTAATCACTTAACACGTGGGATCCACATGTCATATTTTGCATGAAATGATTAATCAAGATAATTTATGAGTTGTGATTGTTTGTTTAAATGCCCTAAAGTTGCGGTTCCTTCTTACCTCAGCCCCAAATGATGTGACCCTGAAAAAGGTCCAAATGATGTGTATTTGTGCAATTTCCTCATTGAAATATCTTAGCAGTGGTTCATTCAGTGAGCCGTTTAAGATTTGTTACTTTTGCATGTCTGTGTATCCTAGGTAGTTAGGTGTTGCAAGTCTTCGAATTATGAATGAGCCAATAAATTTGGGAAGGCTGGAGGTCGTTTACTTCCTGTGAAGACATACATATACCCTAATGATTTAGTATGGACTTTGTGTCCTAGCTCAAGAAAGATTGGCGGCCCGCCGAAACTCCTCCAACGAAGACGTATTGCGCCAGCAATGTGAACTTGGGAATTCCATCTTGCGTCCTTGTGTTTGCGATTTCCGCAAATGGAAATTCATCTTGGTGTATGTTCGGTTTCAGATGTACGTAAGTTTTTTGTGGCACAGTATACACGTGTTATAAGCATCAGTGGCACAATTTTCTTATAATCAGATAGCGAAAACAGCAAGACATAGGGAACGTTGCAGGACGTATCTGGTGCACCGAGGGAATTGGTGCTACCGGTGCACCCACTAAAAAATCAATTTTAAAATATTCAAAAAATTCTATAAAAATTAGTGGATGTTCTCAATGTATGTATTTACAATCTTCCAAAATTTTAGCTCCAAAGTTCTAACAAATTTTGAGAAACAAAAAAGACAAATCGTCTCAAAATTTGTTAGGATTTTAGAGCTGAAATTATGGGAGGTTGTACAAACATACATTGAGAACATTCACTAGTTTTTATAGAATTTTTCGAATACTTTTGAATGTGCAACGGAGGACAGGTGCATCGGTAGCACCAATTGTGTGGATGCACCAGATACGTTCTCTGCAGTTGAATATGGAACACTGGTACAACTGTACAAGAGTAGTCTATTTGCGTAGGCAGAGTTGGTTTATCTAACTATTTCGCTATAAAAAAAGGAGTAGGACCTGACTGTACGTCATCCATAATATTACTCCCTCCGATCCTAAAAAAGTGCGACACTTTTTTAGGATCGGAGGGAGTACATGATACAGTCAAAACAAAAATCACATGATGCGGATGTTACAACACACTTCAAGTCTTCAACAACATGATAACGGAAAGACAGAGACGAATCTGTAACTTGATAATGTGGCATTTACCTGAAGGCCTTGAATTTCGAAGTGAAATGCATTTTTTTTCAACTCAATTGTGAACTGTCAATTTATACATGTCCGTGTTAGGGTACCCAACAGCACCAGAATTTACAGGAACACGAGCATCGTACCAGGCAAGCAGAAGGTTACAGAAATCCAGGACAGTGGAACTGTAGATATCTTCCTGCTTCTGAATTGGTCACGTGCATCAATTACGGAACTCATGATCAGCTAAGCCTTTAGTTAGGTTCAATCGAATGGCCATGCATCATATCAACCACACACCTGGTAAGGCAAACCACATGACACATGTGGTAAGTTATCTCAAGATAGCCACACACCTGGCAAAGCTCTTCCATGTCTATCCACGAATTTGTCTTCATACCTTCTCGAGTACCGTCTTCTTCACAGATCGATACCAGACAGGCACGTATGAGACGGCATTATAGTATCTTGGCCTTCAATTCTTTGTGTATAACTGTATATACATCCTTTAGTTCTTCGCATATATACATGCTCATATGAGCGTGTGAATGAATGATGCCATCAAGACAGTGAACTGTGGTGAGCACTAGCTGATAGACGGGAGAGTGGGTTGACTGAAGCCCAGTCCGGAAACCCCATCTAAGGAACCAGGTGCAACATGTTTTACTTGCCCATACCGCCTGATATGACGGAGGAGCCGGGCTAGGAAGGTGCTGTGGCAAATGGTAGAGGTGTCGCATACCACAGTGACATGCCGGCGTGCCCTTGTGATAGCCACATTCATTAGCCTGCTGTCGCCCATGAACCCTACAGCTCCCAGTGGGTTTGACCGAACCTAGAAGCCAGCAGAAGAATAAACATCACTAGGAGTTAAAAGCATATGCAATTGGAAATGGAGTATGAAATGATTGACTGCCCATGAAAGTTTCATTTCTTTCACTCAGTGCTGTATTTGGGTGACATGTTCATCAGAAAGATGGTACAGTGCAGTGCTTACCATTGATAGGACCACCGCATCTGCCTCCCTCCCTTGAAAGCTATCTACTGTTGAAACCTCAACCCCTGAAAGCCCTGGATATTCTTCTAACTTCTCTCTTAATAACTGAACTTGAGCAATGTAGGGTGACTGGATGGCTATCTCATTTGGAGACACTCCTGCAATCATGATTGTAATATGTTCGTAAGTTCAAAAATCAGAGCGTAAAAAGTTAGGGCCATGTTTGACCATTGAATGAGAAATGCTGAATAATTATCCTGATGTGCTAAAGAAAACAAAACTAAGGATCGAAGGACTATGCAACAAAGATCATACTCCCTCCGTTTCTTTTTACTTCGCATATAAGGTTAGGTTAAAGTCAATATTTATAAAGTTTGACCAACTATATAGAAAAATCTATCAACATCCACAATATGAAACAATTATCATTAGATTTATCTTGAAATAAATTTTCATATTATATAACTTTGATATTGTAAATGTTGATACTTTTTAATATAAACTTGGTCAAACTTTATAAAGATTGACTTTGACCAAACCTTATATGCGAAGTAAAAAGAAACGGAGGGAGTACAATACTGATGCGGTGTTCAATTAAGAAAGTAAAAGATAGATATATACCACAATGCACAAGGTTGAGAACATGCTGTGTAACTATGTCTGCTTCTCCATCATTATAAAATGAGCCTGTGCCAGCAGGGTCTAAATGCTCCACACAATCAACATTTAGAATTCCATATGGCATTCGGGTATCAAGTAAAAGCAGTGGGCACCGTGTTATCCAAGTATCCTGAAATCATAAGGTACAAGTTGAGTCCAACTTACACAATAGCAATATAGAAGGAGTGCATTATTGGTACCACAATGCACAAGGTTTAGAATTTGCGTCTATTCATCGTCAAAAATCCTAAACATAGAATGCACAAATTTCAAATGAGTAGACGCAACAAATAGACGTGGCATTATTGGTTGGTACCAGGAGTTCCGAACCTATTAGGCCTTGTACAATTCAAGGTGCTTAGGGGAGTGCTTAGCAAAATAAACCGATTTTTTTGTAGCACTAGTGCTTATTTTTATAGAAGAGGTGCCTAATTAAGCGTCTACCCTTTACATCTAAGCACCAGTGCTTAGAGAATAATCTGGTTTTTTTCTCTAAGCACCTTGCATTGTATATGGCCTTACATGTTCCACGCGGAACACCGCAAGTGAACAGTTAACCCACCATCTAAATGTGATGTATAAAAATGTATCCCACCTTATTTTGTTACACTGGTAATCCTTTGAGATATACTACATTGAGCTGTAGAGTATCCCAACCTGTTTGTACTCATGCATATAGTGAAAAGAGATTGATCATGGCAACATATACGATATATAATTGGCCATCCATCATGGAAAGTGAGTGCTTTCGTGTTGTGAACCTTGATCCACAATGGGATAACTACTGTGCTGAAGATAGCCAGACGGCTGCAGAGGGATTGAGTAGACATATGTTCTCATTTTTTTGGAAAAGGAGACATATGTTCTCATAGGTTTAGACAAGAGAATAACATGGAGAGATTAGATTGATAGTTCTTCTTTGCCTCAAACATGCATACATGTCATCCTTATATAACGGATGCTCAGGCCCTTGACCTCTCCTAATACGATTAGACTTAGATCTTTCCTTGTACAACTGGACTCTTTCCTAATCATATACCTTCCTAAAGGACTCTGGATACTTCTTTCTCATGTACCCCTCCCGATGCTACTCTTGTCTTGATACTGTGGATCCATGTCCAAAACATTTTGTTTATTATTTGCAATTTTTATAAAGAAACTCTTTCCAGTTTTATGAAGTAGGTAGCAAAAGCTGTGTCAGTCAGTGTTTGTATTGTTGGTACTGCTGGATATATGTTCCTTTATCTGATGATAGTGAAACCCGGGCTGAGGCCCTAGGGTCGTAAAAGAAATGTAAAGTGAGTGCTGACGGTTCCCATCTGTAATATTTGGTGACTGAGTAAACGTGACCATTTCAATAAGGGGGCTGGACGGGTATGGCCAATTTTTTTCAGAAATGTAGGATCATATTCGTTTCTAAAAGAAAGAATATGATGTTCTTATCCTCCGAGCTGAGTAAACCTATGATCTGGTAACATAAATATGTAGTCCTAAATACCCTTGTAAACCTAGAATATCCTTGTAAATTTTCTTTGGCATGCACAGCTTGAAGGCAATAATAAAATTGATAAAGATAAACACTTGAATATGTCTAATCAACGTTTCTAAATGTCTTATCACTAAGCACAACAAGAAAGAAGTGGGCAGACTAGCTCAGTAAACACATGATCACATGATACTTTCAAGACAACAACATTAAAATGCCAATGATGCATCTAAAATGTGCTTCAGTTGAAATAAACATTGTTTAGAAACATTGGTGAAATATACTAAGTAGTGTATATGCTTCTAGTAGTATATATAGTCATACGTGAAAGTAATTTAAGGTATCTACTTTCCGAGACTTGCTATAATCTCAAGATCTACAGCTACAGAGTCGACCAAACAGCATATGATTCAGATTCACTCGAACAAGGGGTAAATTTATTCAATGAACTCTGGTCTGAACTTTGCAATTAGACCCAATCCTAAGTGAAGTCCATGATTTATTTTTTAATAAAAGATTGCCTACGTGGTAGTCAAGTTCACTCTTGAACACTGACCCAGAAAACATGGAGATACCATGCAATTGACCTGACGCCTGAAACAGAAAGTATGTATACCTTTACAACTGGAGAGTCGGCAAGAAGATGCGAAGCAACAGAATGAGAAGACTGGAGTAACCCCTGATACATCTCTTTGGATGCCCAACTGGCTATTGAATCGTGCATTCTGTGCTGGAGTGTCAGTCTTGTAGTAAGTAATCCATCATGCAACAATGAAGCCCTTTCCATCATAGATTTACCAAGCCCACCTTCCAGGGCCTTCCTTGACAATATTGCAGGTGCAAGTTGGCAATGATCACCAGCAAGAATACAACGTTTCCCCTGCAGTATGGGAATCCAGCAAGAGGGCTCAATTCCTTGACCTGCTTCATCTATAATTACCAAGTCAAAGCAACCAGTTTTCCTGATAAGTGGATCGGCTGCCCCTGTGTTAGTAGAAAGCACAACCTGTGCATCAGATAGCACTTCCATGATCGTTTCTTTTTCTTTCATTTCCAGATCCCTCCCAAGTTGTTTCAGAAGTTGACGGATGCCTGCAGCTAAAGAATCGTCCTCTATGCAATCCCTCAAGTCCTTTCTTAAGTCAGTTCTCTTTCTCTCAAGCTCCTTCCTAAACTGACCAAGCCTTCCATTCACAATCTCTGACAAGGACTTCGAAGCAACAGATGGTGATATGCGAGCAGGATTTCCAACTCGCACAATGTTTAAATCAGTACTTGACAACCTTTCAACCATGTTATCAACTGCCGCATTGCTTGGAGCTGTCACAAGGACATTCTCACCCTGTCGGACAGCACGTGCAATGAGTTCTGTGAGCAAGACTGTCTTGCCCGTGCCAGGAGGCCCCTGGATTACTAGAACAGGCCTCTTCTTGTTCAAGCCTAATGAGAGAGCCCTTAACTGGGAGTCATCAAATGCATACCTCTCTGATAGCCTTGGATCAGGTGCACTTGATTCGCCCCAATCAATCAGGCAATTCTGCTCCATCTTCATAACATCTTTGCTGTCACCGAACAGAGTAGCTACCACATCAATGGAAGCATTACTTTGCAGCAAACCATTCCTTTGAAGTAGCATTAATGCTTCAAGATTCCGCTGCCGAATAAAATACTTGGGTGAATTAGATGACTTATCAATCGTGTTGTAAAGCTAAGAATAACACTGTCACAAAATAAATGAGAACCCCAATTTCACTATGCTTTCTTAAGGCTAAAAATTCCTTCTGGTTTTCTCCATTTCATGCCACTCCGTCATACGATTTACAATAGCAGAAACATAACATGATTGCGAATCATAAATATGGAAGGATTATGCTTAAATAAAAATGTAAGAACCAAAAGCTATAGTTGCTCCTGGCAAGGAAGTTTCAGAAAGACTAAATATGCTGAAAGAGCCGACTATTCAGAATTTCAGACCCTTAATTCCTTGACAAGATTCAATGTTCATGTGCATAATTTGAATACCTCGTAAGTAAGTGCATCAGCCAATCCCTGTATCCGGTCAATGCGCACACTTTTCCCAAATAACCTGGAGAAGGTTGGATCACCATGGCGAGATTCCAGGGCCACAGTTATGCTGCAACCATCCTCCCCGAGATTATAAAGAAAGCCTTGCATGCAAGAAGTGGCTCCCTCACCACGGTTATTACATGTTCTCACACAAACCATGTCTCCAGGTGACAGTGTGGTCGGAGGCAGCTTGTGTTCACCTTCAATTCTAAATAGAACCAAATGTAGGCCTCCCAATCCTATATGCAGGGAAAACAAAAAACAGTGTCTTTACTCGATTTTCCAAAGTAACTGAATATGAAATCTGAGCATACAGAGAAAAGAAAGTAGACAAGTTCTCTCACCAGTTGAGCTGCTGATTACATTCAAGTTGCAGATGGTGTCACACTGCTCCTGCTGAGCCTGCCCATGGGTCACCAAGTATTCAACTGGCTTGGATGGCTCAGAATTGTTGTCGAGCATAGTGGTGGCATTCAGCTCCTCCTGTGTAAACTCCAGCTCCGCATCCCGCTCGATGCGCAGCAGGTCTGACATATGCTTCACAAATTCCTCAATCCTATCCTGCATCAGTCTTACCTTCTTGAGGCTGATGCCAATGCTACTGTGAACCGCTTTAGTTCGGGGTGTCGTCCCACGCACAGCTGCCCGGTGATGAGTGGAATTGGCCATTTCCTTCAACAGCTTCCATGTCTGCGTGGAGCGCCAGTCGGAGATAAGCCCCTGGTTCTGGTAACTCAGCAGGACGCCACGGAGCTCACGCTGGAAATGGTCGAAAAGGGTGGGGTAGTGTGTACAGGCCTTGAAGCAGAGTGCCTCCAGACCCTTGGGCATGGGGATGGGTGAGAGATAAGGTTGTGCCTGGATCACAAACCCAAGCTGGCCTTCTGCCGATGCCCAATTCAGAGTCAATGCCGCTGTGTCGAGATCCGGCATTTCACCCTGAAGCTCGGCCGAGGCGAATTTGGATGCCATGGACTGCATACCCTGCCTTAGCCACTCCACGACACACCGGCCGAGCTCCTTCCGCCCTAGTGGATCACCGTTCTCGTACAGCGCCCCTACCCTAATGGACGCCTCCTCCACCGACGGCACGCATCCGCCTTCTTCTTGCCCTCCCTGGACCGTCCTCCTCTGCCTCCTCCTAGTCCTGCCATTGCTACCGGCAGGTCGAGACGCACCTTTGCTTGGACCCAATGGCACGGCACGTACACTCCTTTGCCTGGAAGAAGAGGTGTCCTGCGACCACGATGGCGACGGTGTCGACGGAGAGGAAGGAGCAGCAGCAGCAACGAACGCGACCCTTCTCGTGCTGGGGAGCTTCTTGGCAGCGCAAGAAGAAAACACGAACCTACAGGAAAAGAGAGCAAGAGACATGCCGTCGCTCCACGGTCCCAGCTGCCGGCGGAGGCGGGCAGCGGGGGGGAGAGCCGAGGAGGCGAGAGCAGGAAGGAGGGTGAGGGGCGGACCGGGTGAAATCCTCCCTGGGTCAAGAGGAGGGCGTGAGTGGATGACTGGTGGCGCAGGGCGCGGCAACGTTACCACCGCAGGTAAAGTGAAGTGGCGTCCCCGGCTTTGGCTCCGCGCTGCTGGCGCCCACGTCGTCTCCGCCCAGTTTCCATGGTCCCAAAAGCCCCCTGACAGCGCCCATCGGATCGGAGCAGCGCGCTGTCCAACCAACGCATGGCGCGCGATCCCGCTGTCCACGCGGCCGCCGGCGCGTCCAGATGCAGATGCAGATTCACCGGCCCGGCGGGGGACTGATTCCGTTCATCCAAAATCGGAAGACGCGTCCGTGGACTCCGACGGACCACGATAAAAGGAGACGAGAATCGCCGGAATGCACGGCCAGTTTTCTCCCCGCGGGCTGGCTGGCACGCATTAGAGCGAACACCTTGCCGGCGTCACTGTCGGGGGTGGGGACTGAAGGCAAGGCGGAGCATCCCGCGCCGGTCTGAACTTTGCTGCACTTGTGGCGATGACAAGTTCGCGAGGCTGCTGCGCCGCTCAGGCGCGCGGAAGCTTTGGAAGGCGGTCGGCGGTGGCTGGCTGCTGCCGCGAGTTGCCGTGCGCCGTGCGCGAGGCATGAGAATGCTAGCATCAGTCTTGGGACGAGGATATATTTAGCCGAGGCTATCCGTCAAGCGGTCGATGCATAAGAAATATCGGTCGCCTTTCGAGCCGTCGGATCGAGATTGCTACAGCTATCAGATCGCTGTTTTGGTGCATCAGTTTCACAATCGTATTTTTATGGGGAAAGATCTCTCTCATCTGGCTGATCTTTGCTTGCACGTCCGTCGCCTTCGTAGCCGTTGGATGAGGTCTTGATCCAACGGCGCAGTCACACTTCTTTGCAACTAACCTGATGTTGCTATCCTGTTGCAAAGCGGCAGTGAGGCGACAGAGGATAACCATCGATTGGGGACACCGACGACCGCCCCTTTCCCTTCGGCGGCTACCTACAAGCGGGGCTAGCGGTCGCCGCGACGACGAGTGCGATAGGGTGGAGAGGGCGAAGGCAATCCATGGTAGGATTCACGATCTCCTTGAGCCGATGAAAGGGATCCACGGAGGCAACTCTAGCGAGTAGCAGGTGAGGTTGCAAGGTTGTTATTCCCACGCCGACATCGGAGCTGCGTTTGCAGCAGGCGATGTTACGAGGAAATTGCTACCACGCCGACGACGAGCTGCGTTACAGGGGAAGGGGTCGTGGGTGCTGCAAAGGTGCGTCAACCCGCAGCACGGGAAGGGATCGATGGCGATGCTGCAGGGGAGCATCCACGCGTAGCAGGACACTGCAAGCCTTCAAGGATTCTCATCGAATTTGCTCCGGCGGCATCACAGTGATGGGCACAGGTGTGCGCTGATAATTGCAAAGAACCGAGCGCAACACTATCCTTGTTGCAAAGACGTGCGAGCGAGGACTGCATTGCTTTTTTGCGGTACCAATTTGATGTTTTTTTTTGCAACTGAGGCTTTGTTGCAATGATCCGATCGCAACAGAGCCTATGTTGCAAGGCTAGCAGCGGTGGACAGAGAAGAAGAAATTTAAAAAATGCTCGTGATCCTTTGCAACAGAGGCTATGTTGCAAATGTCCGATAGCAACAGAGGCTCTGTTGCAAGGCTCGTTGTCTCAAGCGCGCTCGATCGGATGGTTGCTGGTCATTCTATCGTATGATTAATCAGCCGGCGGATCTTTCATAAACGCCGACCGGCAGCTGTGTAGCATCAACCTATTTTTATTGGGTTCAGATCATTGTAAACAACACCGCTGCTGTAAAACCTATCGAAACATGTTTCTTGGCATTAAACCCATCTGTAAAATATCCGTTAAATCGTTTGCCTTGGTAGATCAGCTTTTCAACAACATCTTTATTAGGTTCGGGTTATTGCAATAGCATATGTGTTGTAAAATCTTCCAAAGCATTTATTTTCTTTTCTTTAAATTAAATCATGTCTTCTCTTTTTTGTTCACATGCTTGCAACAAAATACAGGTTACAAATGAGACTTTGTAACATGGATTCATTTCTAAAAGATTGCTAGTTTGGTTGGGACGGGTCTTACATGAATCGTCGGATTACGAAACCAACCAAAGGCCACGAGAGCAATGGATGCATGTGTGAGATCAATCGAGCGAGGAAGATAGTTTATCAAAATTCCTACATAATTTGATGACTTATCTAAAAACCAAACTTTGCAAAGTCATATTAGCAATGCAATTTTAAATGATGATTTATATCAGATTCATACTCTTAATGCTTCATGTACTACAAAAAGGTGTCGATAGAACCATGTTACTCTGCAGCTTTTCATAAATGGGGATATACTATTACTTTGAAGAAATCTTTAGTGTCACAATTTTTGTGTCCTGAGAGTAATTTTTTTTGCTTAGCTCCTTTCATGTGCTCTTCTTTTAGGTTTGTGTCTGTCAAGTATTATAAACATATTAAAAAAGTGATCTTGTGGCTCCTTAGATTCTGATGCTCAAATAATTTTTCATTGCGATTTTAGTTGAATTGTTGGTTTATGTTGGTAATGTTACCTGTCCTTCTTATATTGTCATGCTTTGGTCTGATCTGTACCAGCCGGTCATAAATATGCAATTTATATATTTTTAATATGCAATATCTAGAAAATTTGTAATTATCTTCTCTTAAATTTTTTTGGTATCCCTTGCATGTTCTTTTTGCTAGCTATGAATGATTTGCTTAGTGCAAGTTTTGAAATTTCACAGGAGTGTGTCTCCAATGAACAAACATCATCAAAGTCTAACCAATCTGCCTATCCCTCTAATCAAATTCTGATTGCTAGTCCCAAAGCCATTGTTGATGTAGCTTTTAATCCCTCGTAGGCAAGCAATGTGGAAGCTATTGGGTTCTTTAAAAAAATACATCTCATATCATCAGTCTTTATTCAGGATTTCAGGTGGATCTTCTGATGTAAACTTTGTTTTGAAGGATGAAACCCTTGGATTACTTTTGGAATCCTTAACAACAGAAGGGCTTGAACGGAGTGAAACTAGTTTCCTCGTATAATGCATGCGAAACATTGAAAATTGTTGTTAAGGCCAGGAGCATCCTCTCTAATCATGATCACTGGAACATCAGACCCCTTCTTGCATATTTTTGTCTTTTCAATTTTGTTATGCCCTATAGTCATTCACATCCCTACAACTCTTAATCTGATTGTTATTCTCTTACTAAGAAGGCTTTCAAAAATAGGTCCTCTTATAGTTTTGAATTTCATTGTAGCAAAGGAGCAAGATGTAACTCTAAACTGACTTATGAAGCCATCAACCTCTCTAAGGGGAGTCTTATGTATGTATATTGCTTTGGTTGTTCATAAAATGTACTAGTCCTCTTTAGAGGGATCTAGTTTGACCAAAAACTCATCTTAAATAGCACATTCGTATATTTTCTTGGGTAGCCAAAGAGATATGCATTTGCAGTGCACCCATATCCGGATACTCATATTTCAGCTTCTACTTCTATCACACATATTTGTGCATATGCAATGCTTTAAATAATATCTAACTCATGTTAAATAAATCCAACACAAATAACATAAAAATTAATTAATAATTACATAATTCATCAATACACAACTCGATTTGAAAACAATTGTTCATCAAACATAACACGAAATATAAAAGTAGAACTAGTGATCTTGTTGCCCATTTCACCTCCACCACTCTTCAGTGAGGTCTTCTTGAAGCATTTTATGAGTATCTACATCTCAAATTTCATGTTGAACTTAAAGAAAGTGTCAGATGCAGTCTTCTCTTCTACATGAATTCATCTTTCCCATGAAGCCATAATACATGTAGTCTAGACACTCATTCTCGATGACCATATTATGCAAAACCACACAAAAAGTCATGATCATTCAAAGTGTATGTTGGTCTCAAAATTGAGTAGGTCCTCGCACAATAGCTAAGTGGCCTCGCAAACTCCTAAATTCCGTTTCCACATCCTTCCTAGCAATTTCTTGAGCATTATGTAAATGAAGTCGTTTCTTCCCTTGAGGTTGGGAATTGTAACACCCTCAGTTTCTGTAACAGTAATCATCACCACTGTTGACCATCACTGTTTGTTAATCACTGTTATCCCCTGTCCTTAATCAAACTTTACTTCTGCTCTTTTCAAACCATGCTGGTTGGTAATCAAAACCAAGATCCCAATGCTTCTTCCTCATCATGAAACTACACCATAGTTGGAACTGCTTTGAATAAAAAAATTAAAACCAAAGTGTTCAAATAAAGTTGTTCCATAAATCCTGAAACCATTTTTGTAAATTGCCTAAAATCATTATAATCATGTTGGACCAACTTTGGTAATTTTTGAAGTTATGAAAAACCTCAAACAATTATAACAGTAGCTTGTAAGGTCCTTTTTAATCATAAAATATTTAAAGAGGTATCCACTGAGTTTTAAAATGTACCAAACCTTTTGTGTCACCTACATGTGACATACACCTATTTTACAAACCTCCTACACATTTAAATAAAATGCAGAAACATTTATTTTAACTACAACAGTAAACAAAATAAAATACCGATAACAGACAAATAAATAAAATGGAAAACTACCTAACCCTCGCCTGGGGCGAGGCCCAACCCCTTTTCTCCTCCTCCTCCCCACCTACCCCCTCCCCTGTTCCACTGTCGCCGTGGACAGGGCGCCATGGCCGTGGCCATGCCGCCCCCTCCCCCTCACCTGCTCCCCTCTCGCCTCTGCGGAGATAAGGCCAAGGCCATCTGCTCTGCCCCCCCCTCTGCTCACTCCTCTTCCCCCTCCTTGTGCCCTCCCCTCCTCTCCCCTGCAGCTCCTGGCGCCCCCCGTGGTCACGGCTCCGCACCCACGCGGCCAACGGCCACCTCCGGCCCGGTCGTCTTGTCCAAGCGCTAGCCCGCGCCCGACTCCTTCTTCCCGCGCCCCCAATCGAAGCCGGCGTCCACTGGAGCCTCGCCATCGCCGCCGTTCCTCCACTGCGGTCGCCGGCGAGCTTCTCCAAATTCGGCAGCCTCCGCCCCTCCCCGAGCAAATTGCCTACCCCTACGCCCCTCTGGTGAGCTATTGCGTCCCCGCCAACCCTCCCATGTGCCTCCCTCTCGCCGTAGGCCGTTCCGCCATGGGAGTCGTCCTCGTCGACGCCATGGTCGTCGTAGCCGAGCTCCCAGACCACTTTAGCCCGAACCGACTGCACTAACACGCTCCTGTGTAGTTTTGCGTTCAACCTGTCCAAAGAACGTGCTCGATCTCGCTGCGGTTCGTCGATTGCTATTGAAGCCGAGCGCCGCCTCCGCCATTGTCGACGGCGTGCTTCACCCCGGCCATCCCTGTCGCTACTACGACCACCGGGCAACGCGCGGCTCCACGCCGGTTCGAACGCGACTGGTCCCGCACCCTTCCGTGGCCCGTGGCGAGTGCAAGCTCGCCGCCGGCGCCCACAGCCTCGCCGGCGTGCTCCCGTGTGGCTGCCAAGTGGGGCCCGGGCGCCAGAGGTGTTTAATTAGTGCTAATGATCCCCCATGACACTTACAGATGGGCCCCATGCCCTTAACATTAATTAAATTGATTAATTATCACTCTGAGTCCATGACACCTGGGTCCCCTTGTCAGATTTTAATTATTTAAGAGTTTTAAATAAATTCCAGTGACTTACATGTGGGTCCAGAGGCTATTTCTGATTTAATAAAATGTTTTATAAATAAACAGAGGCTGACATGTGGGTCCCACATGTCAGGCACTGTTTTGGATAATGTTTTGGATAATGTTTAACAAATAATAAAAGAATTTCAGAAAATCATTTAAATGATTTAAAACTTTGAAATTCAATAACTTTTAAACCGTAACTCGGATTCAAAAACTTTATACATGAAAATTGATCAGAAAAATATAATGAATACGAATACGCTATCCGTGTGCCTATCACACCCCTCTAACACAACGAACATCGAACCGTCCCCCTCCGGACCGTCTGTCCGATAAATTGTCCGGTACTGCTAAAGTACCCGGATGAATTTATTTCAAACACGAAAGTTGTTCGGAATAGATCAACTAACCCGGATACACCACCCACGCATGTGTCGGATGTCCACGACACCTCCGGCATGATATCTCCCCCTCCGGACACCCTGTCCGGTAATCACCCGGAGCCGGTAGTTCATCCCCAGATGAATTCCCGCTCCGAGCATATTGCATTGCACTGCGTTAGAACACCGTTAACATTTCATCTGTCATGTCATTCATCTGTTTGTATATGCTTGCTGTGTATTTACTGTTTCTTCCCCCCTTAATCTCCGGTAGACCCCGCTGCTGCCGTCGACTACACCGCTGTTGAGTACGACTACTTCGTCGACGACCCTACTTCTACCGTCGAGCTTGCAGGCAAGCAGAGCCATTCTCTTCCCCAGATATCGCCTATCTTTCCGTACATTTCTTGCACTAGGCATTGTTACTGCTGCTGCTACGATTACAATCCTATTCAACTGCATAGCCTGATTATTGTCGCCCCTTGATGTGCCTTCCTTTATCCTATGCTGCCTATTATTATTATGCATTATTCAGCAGTGAGCCCTGCGCATTGTTAGCTAGGATTAGATAGAGGGCCGTGATCACTCAGGGGAGTGAACGCGGGTACAAATATTATAACTGCATAGGTACGGTACAAAGCAGACACCGCCAAAGGCCCCTATCTGGGTTATGCCTAGTCACCTCAAGTGTGAGCTATCAAGGAGTAATCCTTGTACTCCCCTCGAGGCTGACTTTGTCTTACCGCCTTAGGGTCCTGAACAACGGTTGTCCTTCAGGTAAGAAGTCGGGCGACCCAACGGTGCCCGCGAGAGGTATTGCGACGGGACGGCAGGGAGGGTACGACCAGTGTACCGGTATGCTTGGCCCCTGGTCGTTGGTCGCGAGAGTTACCAAACTACGAAAGTCGAGCTCCTCCAGGAGCACACGCGAGACAAGGTAAGGAGACGGTTCACCTTGTTGGTAACCGCAGTGACTTGGTGGGACGACAGGGCAGGCACCGATGTACGGGTGGTCCTGGCTGCTGTCGTTGTCCGCGGGTCAGTTAAGTCGAGGTAACGATAACGGTTGTCTCGCAGGTTAATAAAATGCTAAATGGTTCAGTGAATGTCTTGAGTTGGCTATATGCCATGTACGCACTACCTACCCGTGGGAATTACGAGTTATGGGCTCCTCTGCTTCGTAGTGTCGTCCGAGGACTCTTCAGACGTCAGCAGTACCGCGGCCTGCGCCGGAAAGTGGTGTTGTCTTATTTGCCGCGGCAGTGTGATTTGTATTTGCTTGATTTAACTTCACCGGCCAGCCTCGCACCGTGCAGGAGTACGTCGGGGTTAGGGTCCAAAGCCCCGCGTACATAGGATATAGTCCGGCGGATGACCTCTCTGTTGAGTTTGAAAGATGGGCTATGAAGTGTCGGATAGCCTCGGTGGAGCGTTCCCTAACAAGGTTCCCGCCACCCTGGAGATCCGTGCGTGTAGCGTAACACAAGTGCACTCCTGCAGGGAAGATTAATCTATTTGAATAGCCGTGTCCACGGTAACAGGACGCTTTATGCTGAAGCTGGATCTTACCACTACAAACTATTACTATTAAACTGTATGGTTCCGGGTTTTCTTCCTCGCGGGGATGTCGAGGAGGTGAACTCGGAGGCATTGTTAATTATTACAACTTATTATTATACAATGCTGCAGCAACTTCTGCTGCATTGTTACTTTATGCTTTATATAAACTGTTGGCTGATTCTTACCTCATGCTGCAAGACATCGTCGAAAGATGCTAGTCTTCGTTAGGCCTAGCTTCTTACCCTTGCTCTGGATTTCTGTCCTTCAGTCCACTATATACAACCTCTTCATTCCGTTGATACAATGCATAATGCTTAGTAGCGGACGTAAGACTCGCGGGTATACTAGATACTCATCTGCTTTATTTCCTTTACTGTTTTGCCTGATCGGCCGCTGCAGCCGACGTTGGAGCCCAGGAGCAGGAGTACCCCGGAGGCGCCTACTACGACGTCGAGTTCCCCGTTGACCAGGAGTAGTTCGGTGGATCCCAGGCAGGAGGCCTCGCCTTTTCGATCTGTATCTCTGATGTGATTTGTGCTAGCCTTCTTAAGGCAAAACTTGACTAACTATGTCTGTACTCAGATATTATGGCTTGTATGACTTATGTATTCGGGTCCGCGTGACCCCCTCTATTGTAACATATTTGTTTATCCTTTTGTGTTTAGTGTTGTGCTGTGATATTATCACCGTGGCACCCTAATCTCAGTCGTGTACCCTGTGTGTATGATTACTGTACACAGTCTGATTTTGGGGGCGTCACAAGAATTGACTTCATAAAGGTTGCCCGCTTTAAGCATATCCCATTTTTGTAGGTAGTAGCTGAAAGTGCAATTGTCACTCAATTATGAGTTTACTGTCGATCACAATACAATTTGCAAGAACTAATGTCGGTTGTCAAGTTTATCTCAGCACATTGGTTTCTCCATTTGGTCTACGGACTTCGGCAATCCCATCTATTCAAAAAATGGAAAGACTATGTTCTTCGTAGGCTTAGAAAGTTATTGAAACTTATCAACATGGGATATACTTGCGATGATTTTCTTCATTTGAAAACAGATTTTGAATCGGATCAATGGTTTGATGTTTAAATAGAAGATTATATAGTGATGTCAACAACAACAAAAAATCATGCATGCGATTTAGTCTAATAGATCACGCACATGAAGAAAAAAGAAATAAGATGAAGGCACTATATCACGAATTCAAATGGTTAGGTTCCTTGTGGTGGAACCAATTCACCAGAGTTCAAATTCTAGATTTGAATTTGTGTACGCATTTTTTGGATTTATTTTAATCTTTTCGGTGATGTGCTTTTAATGAAAGAAGATGTTTCCCTCGACTACAAGGCGTCTGTGATGGTTTCATCAATCTCAAGATAATATGTCGGATCAATATCCCGAAGATACTCATATAGGTGTATGGTGTGTGTAAGCGTTTATAGTGGTGAGTATATGTTGGTGTATTTGAGTGTTTACCTTGTACTGTGTTTTTTTTAATTCTAAATGTTGAACGTTTGTCTCCTTTAAAAATTGGCTACTTCTTTTTTACATAGCATTTTCCTCCCTTTTTCAACATAAAAAAATCATCCCTTTTTTCCCTAAAAAAGACACGCCATTATTCCTGGAACCTACTTTTTTTTTGAACAGGAGGGTCCCAAAGGGACCTAGAAGCTTGTATTCATTGGGGTGGCAAAGAACAAGAGGAACAAGAAAGTAAAGAAAATTACAATCAAGTCCCTAGTATTAGCATTGAGGACCCTAGATAAAATATGAAAAGAGCAATCGGGTCCGGCTCCAGAAAAGCCACCGCCGTCGACCACGCCGCAGCCATGCGCCTCACCACCGAGGACAGAACCACTTGGGGAGAGGCACCGGGAGCCCACTGCAACGAGGGAGAGAGACCTCCAACTTGGCACAACGGCCTGGAGGATTGATAACACCTGCAACCACCGAAGATATCTTGAGTCCGGTGGGGAGGAGGGGAGTGGGCGCCTGACGCCCATTTGTGCCGGCGGCCAACAAAGGACCACCGTGGATGACCTCCCCAGAGCCGCTTCCGAGCTCCCCTGGTGCAGATCTAGCCGCAAACGAAGCAGAGAGAAAGAAATCTTTAAGATTTCGTCCCCATGACGAAAAAGCAAGAAGAAGCCTCCACCTCCACTTGTGCCTTCAGATCTGCTTAAAGCAAGTTTATTTAAACTTTCACCGCCGAACTCCACCACCGCCGCCGCCTTCCACCATGGAACTCTAACGACGAAGAGGAGCGGCACCGCCTTGACGCTGCTTGATAGCGGCAGAGACAAGAAGCCTAGCACGAACGCCACAAAGGGCAAACATACGAAAATCATAAAACTAATATGTAGAGAAGGACCAGCACCTTTTCTTTGCCATCTCCGTGCGGCAGCGCCGCCAGGAGAGGCTCGGGATCGGGCCGGCCAGGCACCGGCGACTCTCAAGAGGGGGAGGAGAACGAGAGGGAGGAGTGGGGGGCCGCAGCCAAACAGTGACATGAACCTACTTCTTCCAATGGTCACTTGGCGCCCACCGGCCAATGGATCACGTACACACACTGGGAACGCACAGTGCCACGCCGCACACCCATGCCCTCCCAATTCATTTCAGTTTTTGCCTCCTCCTCTCCCACGCCCTCGCACCTGGACTCGGCAATGGCGGCAATCCGAAGCGCAGCCATCTCCGCTGCCGCAATCGTTTTGCCGCGCGGCTTTGGCAGGCGCCGTCTCGCCCCCTGCCTTGCGGCGCCTGCACGAGGCGCATCAGGACTGGCCACCTCCGCCTCCGGGAAGATGTCCCCGCGCTCTGCCTTGTTTGCCAGCGCCTCCTCCGCCTTCACCGCCGGAGCGCCCAACTCCGACGACACCGTTGAGGTGAGTACTGGCCTCGTTGGCGCATTCCGTCGAGCAAGTTGCAGGCCGGCCTTTCTTAGTTCCTTGTGCAGGAATCTTTGGTGGAAGCGGAGCTGAGCAAACTCGCCTGCCCAATCTGCTATTACCCGCTCGTAAGCTCCATCGATCATCAGTCGGCGTAAGTCGTCTTTCCATTTGCGTATTACTAGCACTTTAGCAGCATTCCAGTGTGCTATCGATTGATTGTTCGTTGGTTCCTTTTCAGGCCATCCAAATCCGATTCTAGCCTTGAATGTTCTACTTGCAAGAAAGTGTACTCTAAGGATGATTACTGGGATCTGACGGTGGGAGTTGGTTCCACTGAGTACTCCGAGTCCATGCCTGCTGCAACTGAGCTTTTCAGGTAAAAATGCAAAATGGAGTATTATTCTCGCAAAATTAGGTAAGTTCATGATGGTAGATGGACACAGGGCATTATAAAAGGCTGGCACGTCGCTTGGAAAACATTGCTTAAATACAAAAGGAGGCTGGCATGCTGCAGTTTGATATGCTCATCTTTCTGAATTATGCCATGAGCATAATAATGTAGTTAAACATTATGTCTCAGTTCTTTCAGAGTAACACTGAACTAACGAGTATAAACCAGTTAACCTCTGAAAGCACGTCTTAGAATTTTTTACTGTATAGCATGTACTGCAAGAAAACTCGGTGACCATGAAACCTTGAACATGTTGGACCAGCTGGACCATTGGGAAATATTCAATATGGGGGTCCAAGCAGGTTGTTAGTAATTCTTGGAAGCTGGGAGAAAGAATACGGCAGTGTATTTGTTGATTACTTTTATTCAGACTATTCCTTACGAATGATTATTCGAGCAGGACCCAACTGGTATCATATCTTTATGAGAGAGGATGGCGCCAAAATTTCATATGGGGTGGTTTCCCAGGCCTAGAGAGAGAGGTCATGTCTCTTGACTATTCTTTTATGCATGTGTATGTTCCATCATATTTGATGAAATAATCGTTCCACCATTATATACTTTATAGATTCACTAAAGATATCCTTTTCTTGCTGCATGAGAGAAAAAAATGGTAACTACAGAGCAATCTGTTAATAAATACTCTTGTGTGGTTTACAGGTGAGCAAGCTCCAGCCAAATATTGTGAAAAATATGATCATAGACCATTACAACAAGTTGCAGACTTGTTCATTAGTAATTAGCTTGTCCCTAAGTCTGAGCTCTAGTCTGATCCAATTTCCTTATGTGCATATTTAAGAATTATGTCTGATTTGTGCTTCAACTATATTAACTGAACATTCTGAAAACACAATGCAACTGCAGTTTGAGATGGCTAAATCTTATTTGAAGCCCAAAACTGGAGGGGTTATAATTGATGCAAGCTGTGGAAGTGGGTTATTTTCAAGATTATTTGTTAAAAGCGAACTATATAGTCTTGTTGTGGCACTAGATTTCTCAGAGAATATGTTGAAGCAGTGCAAGGAATTCATGAAGCAGGAAAATATTTCAGATGAGTATGGTTTACAATTATCCTGATGTTGAAGTTTCTTTCTGTAACTCCTTTGTCACAGATGATTAATGGTCTGAGCTATCGTTCGTCTCCTTTGTAGATTTTTCCTCTGATTATTTGAATGTAATGTTAAATACAGCTCTCCGATGTTTTATTTCTGTTGTTTCAGGAGATTAGCATTGGTGAGAGCTGATATATCCAGACTCCCTTTTGTGAGTGGTTCCATTGATGCTCTGCATGCAGGTGCTGCAATTCATTGTTGGCCATCTCCAGCTTGTGCTGTAAGGTTCCTAG
The DNA here is from genome assembly GCA_950022295.1 of Bromus sterilis. Taxonomy (NCBI): domain Eukaryota; kingdom Viridiplantae; phylum Streptophyta; class Magnoliopsida; order Poales; family Poaceae; genus Bromus; species Bromus sterilis. Next base: position 53,015,946 of record OX465599.1, read on the forward strand.
TGGATTTTCAAATTTATGTCTGCAAAATACTCTTCTTCAGTATCTTTAATATTCAAAAAGGTCAACATGCTTTTGTGCGGCAGGTGTTCCTTAAGTACTCTTTATAGTGCCATACCATCTTGGTTGCTCCACATTCTAATATGTAATCAAAATATACATGGAAATATCCTATTTTGCATGCTTCAGTTATAAAGATCACAATGAGGATATGCACATATCCGCTATCACACACATGTGTGCATGCAAGTACACTCACATGGAAATAGTACAAGTACATGGAAATATCTTCTTCACTTTATCGAAAAATAAATCTTCTTCTGGTGCTTTAGAAAAAGGTATATTATGCTTCACCTCATGGACTTAATCGAGAACAAAGTTTCACTTTCCTAAAAATTTGTAGTGCATTTTATTGCCTTTCTGTGTATATGTAAGTAAGTTTGCATCAACAAACTTCCTTATCCATAATTTCTGCATATGTAACTTTTGCGACAACAAACTTTATGGTATTCGCTTCCGCTTTACGTAGGCTAAAAGGATTAAAGTTCTAATATATTTTGGTATTTTTGTAGGTTGCAGAAATAAGTCGAGTCCTTCGCCCTGGTGGTATTTTTGTCGGTTCTACTTTCGTAGCAGATGTTCTTCCACCAGTTATCCCGTTACTGAGGATTGGACGCCCGGTAATCCTGAGTTCCCAACTCCTAGTAACCCACAAATAGTTCTCTTTATAGGGATATTACAGCCTATTATTTTCACAATCATGAACTATGGTAGGTATTTACAATTGATTCTGTAATGGTTCGACACCTCCATTGGCAGAAGGAAGATTCAGCTTCAGAGAACCTGATATTGTTATTTACAGATTCACTTTGGCCAACTCTGTTTGTCGTAAACTTATCTCTCTGAACTATCTTGCAGTACATTAATCAAATCACTGGCAGTAATACCTTCTTATCAGAGCTGGAGCTTGAAGATCTTTGTATAGCATGTGGGCTGGTTAATTTTACATTTGTCAGAAATGGATTCTATATAATGTTCTCTGCTACTAAAGCAAGCTAGTCAAATAACTGCAGTCTTCTGAAACATTATCACACGGCTCCTTGATTATGCACTGTAAGTTGTGAATGCACCGTTTGATAATCGACTTCAATGAATTGTATGTCAGTTTATCTCCCCCCTCTCTTATTCTTATGTTGATTGTTGCAGGTCCTCGTGAGCCGCCCTTTCTGTTAGCACTTAGCACTGATAGTTTTGCTGAAGGTATGTGTAATGTGAATAGTGAAAGCACATTTTACTAGACTGGTGGCATAGTGAGATTGATCATGTCAATTCTGTATGTAAAAGTTAAAGACAAATTATCTATGTAAAGCAGTGGAGGTCCTTAAACCTGTAAATTTTGTGTGTTCTTGTATGATTTGATTGAAGAGCGACTAGCTCTCATGGTGCCAGGCTATTCTTGAATACAAGCGTTTGAAGTGTCTTCAAAGTATAAATAAAATCTTTTTTTCTAGATTAAATGTTCCTTCAAAGTGTATTTTGATTATTAATCTCAAGAAAGGACGGAGATGGGTGATTTAACCATTGTAAAAATATATGCTAAAGGAAGAAGCCATGCGATTATAAGATATACTAGATCATCAATGATGTGCATTGCTGCATCACACATTAAAGTTAAGTTGCATATTATTTAGCGATTGAAGAGGGAATTTCTAGAAAAAAATGGAAATATTTAGAAACTTCAAATATTTCAAATTGCATTGCCTCGATATAGAGTGGGTTACATATGTTGAAAGCTTTAGCTACAGGATCACAAACATTGGCATGGTAGAGTGACACCATCCCAAATGATCGTTGAGTATTGCCGCAAAGCAATGGAACACAGGGAGCAATTCGATAAAACATCAAATATGCACAAAAAACAATCTAGTAGCTTAAGTTCATCTTTGATATTCCTCCTCACAGACCTGGAATGAATTGTATAAATCATTAACATTGAAAGCTGTTGTTGTTGCAGAAAACACACATCTACATGTTTATACCCAAAAGCACTAATTTTGGGCCTTTTTTTTTGCCAAAAAAACACTGATCAATGGTCATTTTAATGACGATTATGATAGGAGCGGCCCACTTTCAGATGTTGATTTGGAAAATAATAATAATTATTATATAATTAACTATAAAACATTATTTTTTGAAAAAGCTTGTTAAAAAAGAGAAAGCAATCAGGTCCTCCTCACGTTTGATGGCCCCTTGCCTAATACCCCACGAATAAGAGAAACTCCTTGCTTCTGTCCCATTGAAAGGAGTGAAAAAGGTACTAAAGTTAGCCGACCCCTAAAACCGATTGGAGAAGTAAAATTAAATTTTACTTCTTTAACCGATACGTAGCTGAATTCTTAAAGCGGTTAGAGGAGTAAAACATTTACTCCTCTGCACCGCAGGTTCCTATATTTACTCCTCCTCTCGACTACAGAGTAAATCAAGCTACTCCCTCTCCGCCTCTTTCCCTCCCAATTCTAAGTTGCCGATGCCTCACCGCCTGCACTGCTTTCGCTCCACCCTCCTCCCCGCCGTCCATCCGCAACGCGGATCTGCGCCTCCACAAGCGTTGTGCTGCCATATTTTCCTCCCGTCACGGGACCGTTTTCTTAAGCCACGAGCGACCCTTCTTCCTCCCACCGTACCGCCCCCTCTGGCCTGCTCGGGTCCCCAAGCTCCCTCCTCCACCGCAACCACAAAGGTAGTACATCAACGTGCAACAACGGGCTTGGAGGACATCGGTAGCCGAAAGCACGGATGGAACACCCATGAGAAGCCTCGGCCCAGAAGCTTCCAAACCGCTGAGCATGACGCCCGCGAGTAAGATATCTGGTCGGTGCCTGAATGGAAACATCAGCTATCGGAACTTTGAGTTCGGCAAGCTACCACGGCTAGATCCTCGACCGGTGGGTGGTCTCTGCGTGGGAGATGCGGGAGGTGAGGGAGTTCTTGGCAGCGGAGGCCTCTATTTGGAGCAAGTGGAGGTGGAGCGCCACCTATACGAGCTGATGTCGGCGCAAGCAGGGGAGGGGGGAGGGGGGAGGCCATCATATTATCCAGCGGTGACGAAGGCATTGGAGGCGGAAATGATGACGGAGGCAGCAACACCGACGTCCACACCGATGACTTCACCAACATCTACAACGACGACCCTAACAACGGCGAAGGCCCGAACTCCATGACCGATGGGATGTCCAGAGAGGAGTGGAACGAACTCGCCAATAAAAGTGACTAGTGCGTATTTTTGGTTAAATTAGAAGTTTAAACTAAGTTTCGGTTAATGGCGTCGTAATATTTTGAATTGCCACCGAAGTATGTTTAATAGGTACTTATTTAAATTAAATTTGTGTTTGTTTATCCTGATTTTTTTACTTGACTAAATTTATGGGATCGTAAAAATAACTAAACTTTAGAGAAATAAATATGTTCCACTAAGGTTTACTCGACGGTTTACAACTCTAAAATTTAAGAATTCGGCTAAAGATGCTCTTAATCCACTTCACTCTATTATATGTTTTCATCATGTTCAATTTTACTTATTTTTCTTGCTTCTGTTATGCTTCATAAAACGCAGATATTCGTTAGGTTTCCGAGAGGAGCTTCTCTATCGAGGCAAAGATGGACAAAGAGCTCGGAGAAGTTCACCCGTGGTCATTGAAGTTGACTGAAATTCACTTTAGTCCATGTACTTAGAAACACCCGAAATACGGTCATTAAAGTTGTATCAGTGATCATCAAGTGTCACCGCCGCCATACACTATGATTATGTATTTTGCCTACGTGGCATAATTGTTTGACCAGTTGAAGGTTCACGTATATGTTAGAGGCTTAAAATTCATCGTCGGTCATTGAATTTGTCTTGAAAAATTATTTTGGTCATTGGTTCAAAATTCAAAACACGTCACTTTTTCTTTTTGTTTCATTGTTTTGTTTATATATTTAAAATATATGTATTGCAAAAATTAGTTTACGTAAGACTGAAAAAATATTTGTCACATATAAAAAAAGTTCATGGTGTGTAAAAAATGTTCAAGTTATTTTCTAAAAATGTCGTTAGCTTTACACAAATATCAGTAACACTATAAAAATACTTGTATTTTCAAAAGATAGGTTCATGATAATTAATTTTTCCTAAAGACTTAAAAGCGCAGCTGCGCTCGTTTGCGCGACCGAGCGCACCCTTACGCGCCATGCGATAGTAGATAATTTTGGATTACTATTGACAACAATAGCGACAGCTGAGGAAACCACCCACAATGCATGTGGATGAGATACGAAACGCACATGCACATGCAAACGCATTCATTTATTACGTTTCATTTTCTAAAAAAAGCAATAACTTTTGAACCGAGTGTCCGAACGAAGATCCCTTTTCACTGTTAGGTTTCTCGTGACGAAATCTTTAAAACTAGATCTTATATGAGCATGTTTTGATGATTTAATAAAAGCAACTTTGATGCTAAACAAGGCAATTCTAGCGTTAAACAAAAGCAACTTTATTACGTTATATGTATTAATGAATTTATCAAGGAAATATATCATAGATCAGTTAGAAATCACCACAAATAATTTTTCACTGTATATGGGCAATTAAGCATCATCGACAGACAACTTTTATGATGACAATGTAATGTAGGTGCTTGAATTTCTAGGATAGTTGTTTGGTTTTTCTAGGGTTGTTGCTTGGTTTGCTAGAACTGTTGCTTGTTTTTTTGCTATAATAGTTGCTTGGACTTGTTAGGATATTTGCTTGATTTACTAGGATAGTTGCTTAGTTTTATTAGGACAGTTGGTTGATTTGCTTGATTTACTAGGATAGTTTCTTAGTTTTATTAGGACAGTTGGTTGATTTGCTACGATAGGTGCTTGGTTTTATTATGATAGTTGCTTAATTTGCTAGGACTATTTTTCATTGTGGTTTTTTGGTAATGTAGTTGTTTGAATTTACTAAGACAATTGATTGGTTTTTCTAGGACATTTGCTTGGTTTTCGCTAGAACACTTTTACATTGTGTTTTTGTAATACAATTGCTTGAATTTTTTAGCCTAGTTATGTATTTTTGTTTTTGCTAGGGACAATTACTTTGAATGCTGCTAGATTAATATTGTATACAACCGAACATCAACGATAGATAACTGATTATCAACAATAGGCAACTGAATAACCATGATAAGAAATTTGAGATAATATTGTGAAATTCATTGATACACATTGTAAAATGAAGTTGCTTATATGTAACACTAAAGAGTAAAGACTACTCATATTTTTTGTTATTTAAGTGTTGCTTACTTATAGCATTAAAATTGCCTACATATCACACAAAATTGCTCAAAAAAGTTCATTGAAATCTATTTATATGGGATCTAGTTTTGAAAATCTCATCGCGAGAAACACAACGGTGAAAATAGATATGAATTTAGATACTCGAATAGAAAGTTATGGATTTTTTAAATTTCTTAAACTCAAATTAATGCACGTGTACAGACGTGGTAGAGTAATTTTCCAATCTACGTGAATAGACTTGTGAACATAGCAAGGAACCGAATCTTTCCTTTTTCAACAAAAAGGACAATACGTGGGGTTTAATTTTCTTATTATGAAGGGCCGCTTCATCAAACTGTTGAGCGCTTAGACGCTCGCTATCCACGTCCTTAATTCTTTTAGTACAATATTAAAAATGGGCAATTTACGAAAACAAAATCCATACATTCAAAAACAAATCAGGAAATTTAAAAATGGTACATGTGTTTGAGAATATGTTCCAGAAATTTTCCAAAAAAATACAATTAAAAATACATAAATTTAAGAAAATGGTTTTTACTCTTCTCTCCGGAAATATTTGTTGGAAAATGGATAAAATGATTATATCTATAACTAAAATACATCTAGGTACAACCAATGTTTCGACGAGTATTTTCGAACAGAGAGAGTAGCATTCAAAAAATGTACTTGGCATTTGAAAAAATGGTCACATGTTTTAGAAATATGATCATGATGTATTTTTAATCATATTAATATAATATTTTAATATTTTCACATAATAATATAGTATAAAAATAGTTTTTACCATTCAAAAAATATTCATCATAGTTTTAATTCTTTGTAACATTTATTCAAAACATGTGCAAACACAATTTTCCTGTTTAATGGGCCGCGCCCTGAGAGAGAATGCACCCTAGCATGAGACAGTTTTCACACTAAGTAAGCCTATTTTCCTGAAGTACCATAATACTATTGTTTATGCACATAGACCCTCCTGCAAAGATGAGAAGAAACTAGATTAAATTAGTAGCATAAACAACATTCTCTGATTTTTTTAAAAGTTTCTTATTTTTCTAATGTCACTGGTATTTTTCTGAAAGCTAACAACATTTTTTGTATAGTAATAAATATATTTTATAGACAAGTCCAATGATTGTCTTTAAATTTTAGCCCTGCTAATACATACGTGGACGGTTAACTGGTCAAACTATATACTACTTAAGTAAAATACATAGTCAAAGCGTATGGCGGTGATCGTTGATGTTGACTAATACAAATTTAGTGACCTTATTTCGAGTATTTCTAAAGTGAGTGACTAGGGCGCATGCTCATGTGACTTAGTTGCTGACATCAACATGCATGTTTTTTTAACTGGATTTTTGTTTGTTTGTTTGAGGCTGATGGTCTGTCTAGTGGGCTTCAATAGACAGAAAAAAGAGATACGTGTAGTCGCGATATTTTTTAGTTCAGGTTGGATTTCGCTGTATGTATAGTCGCGTATTAGTTTGTATATATATTTTGAAAATATTTTTTTATTAAATTAGTTAAATGTATTTGACAAGATAAATAGTTAAAATTTAAGTGTTTCTATATTTTATTGAAAATTTAACATTTCGGGCAGAAAAAAGCAAAACCCACAGCAAATGGAGAAAAAAAAGATAAGAGAAAAAAGAAAGAAAAATGATCTGTTACAATTGTGTTAAGAATGTTGTAAAATTAATCTCATACTATATAGAAAATGTACTCCGCAAAAAATTGTTATAAAAATGACCTATAATTGTTACAAAAAAATCTATCCTACACCGCAAAAAATTGAGGATTATATTATCTATGTGAGAAAGGATGCAAAATTTAAGAAAAAAAGTACAGTCGTACCAATTTTTTTACTACAATAAAGATAAAAAAGATTAATTTTCAAAATTGTAAGTAAATGTCGTACCAGTTGCGACTCATTGGTGGGCTTGCAACTGAGAAAAAAAAAGTCGAACCCAGGTGCGACTCGTTGGTGGACTTGTAACTTAGAAAAAAGTCGAACTCTGTTGCGACTCGTTGCTGGACTTGTAACTGAGAAAATAAGTCGGACCCAGTTGTGGGTCATTGGTGGGCTTGTAAGTGAGAAAAAAATCAGACCTAGTTATGACTCGTTGGTGGACTTGCGACTATGAATCTTCTTTTAGAAATAGTTGCGACTCGCTGATGGACTTGCAACTGAGAAAAAAAGTCAGACCAGTTGCGACTTGTTGGTGGGCTTGCAATTGAGAAAAAAAAAGAGTTGGACCCATTTGCGACTTGTAGGTGGACTTGCAATTGAGAAAAAAAATCGAAACCCAGTTGCGACTCGTTGGTGGACTTGCAACTGAGAATTTTTTTTGGACCGAGTTGTGACTCATTGGTGGAATTGCAATTGAGAAAAAAAGTCGAACCCAGTTGCGACTCGTTGGTGGACTTGCAACTGAGAAAAAAATTGAACCCAGTTGCGACTCGATTGGACTTGCAACTGAGGAAAAACAGTCGGAACCAGTTGCGACTCTTTGGTGGGCTTGCAACTGAGAAATAAAATCGGATCCAGTTGCGACTTGTTGGTGGACTTGCAACTGAGAAAAAAATTGAACCCAGTTGCGACTCGTTGGTGGACTTGAAAATGAGAAAAATACGTCGGACCTAGTTGCGACTCGTTGGTGGACTTGAACTGAGAAAAAAAATCGGAACCAGTTGCGACTCGTTGGTGGACTTGCAACTGAGAAAAAAAGTCGGACCCAGTTGCGACTTGTTGGTGGACTTTCAACTGAAAAAAAATCCAACCTAGTTGCGACTCGATGGTGGACTGACAACTGAGAAAAAAAGTCGGAACCAGTTAAAACTCATTGGTGGGCTTGCAACTGAATTTTTTTTAAATAAACATAATTTTCTTTAAAACACTTGAATTTTAAAATATCACAAATTCAAATAAAATTATGATGGAGAAAAAAACGAGTTCAGTTGCGACTCGATAATGGACTTGCAACTGGTACAAGAAAAAAATATTTTAGTTTCAAGTCGGTGGTGAACTTACAACTGAAGCGGCAAAAATATATCGAACCCCGTTGCAAGTCGATAATAAACTTGCAACTGGAGCAACAAAAATCATGGTGAAAGTTGCAACTGATGTAGAAAGAAAAACGCGCATTTGCTATTTGTTGTTCTATATCTTCTCAACTAGTAACATATTTTTTTCATCTATAAAAATACGTATAAAACAAAAATGGGTACATGATTTTTTGCTTTATTTTTCATCCATAGAAATTCTGTACGAAAAATGAGAAAAAGAGAAAACGCATGTTTCCTGGAAAAAAGAAATAAATTTGCTAATATTACTGACCTAAAAGAAACCAGCGCCGTCCCCCGTTACCTCCTCGTCATATACACCACCATTCACTAGATGTGACCCAGCCCGCTAGGACGGCAGCAAAAAAATAATAGAAAAAACCATTCGGCTCCATAACGTGAGTGCAGCTTCCAGCTTGCTTCCCACAATAAAAATACTATCAATCCTAAACATGCATGTGACTTAGTTAAAACCCATGTATATGTGAAATAGCAAAACGATTTAGGGCCAGTTCTTTTGCTGCTTTTCGCAGCTTATTGCCAAAATAAGCTATAAGTGAAAAATAACTGGATTTTATCAAATGGGCTCAACTTATCTGCACCGTTGTATCCTTTGCAATAGAAAAAAATCTGGGTGTGACCAGCTTCTCGCGTGCACCGGCAGCTTCCCGCAAGTGAACCGAATCGGTATAGAACAGTGCCCCTGTCAATCGCTGGAAATTACAGACAAATGCCCCCGCCCCCTCGCACAACCCTGGTCGCTCCTCTCTCGCAAGTGTTTCCCCGCGTCCTCTCCTCCAGTTCCCCCCGCCGCCGCCAGCCACACCTCCGGAACCCGCCTCCCTCCGCCTCCCTTGGCCGACCTCCCCCGCCTCCCTCTCCGACGCACACGAGGACCTCGACCTCTTCCCACCTCCCCCGCCTCCCTCTCCAGCGGCTCGAGGTCCAGCCCGTCCCCACGCTCGACGCCGGCCAAGGCCGCCTGCAGCCGCAGGAACAAGGAACAAGGTGATACTCCAGCCGCAGATTTTTTTTTAGTTTTTTTGTTTAAGGATGAATGAAATTCCTTGTGAACGAAATTACTTGTGTACGTGTGCTGAATGGCTATATGTGTGCAAAAATATATGTGCAAAAGCGTCGATTCCATCCAGAATTCTAATATGTGCTGAATGTCAAGTAGAGTTCTTGGTATAAATATAATTTGGCTATATGTGTGTACGTGTGCTGAATGTCTATATGTGTGCAAAAATATATGTGCTATATATATGCAAAAGCGTCGATTCCATCCAGAATTCTATATGTGATGAATGTCCAGTAGATTTCTTGCTATATAATGTCCAATATAAGCTATATGTGTGTGCTGAATTGACCTTATATTAAATTTGCTATATATGTGTGTTGAATTTGCTATAACTATGGTCTGAAGTCAACTTGCAATATGTCAAGTAAAGAAGCATTAGCACAATTCTTATGGACTTTGAGGACATGTCAGACCGCTGGTAATGTTGCTGATCGTTTTGAACATAGTCGATCTACCATTAACAAAAAGTTTAAGGAAGTATTGTTGTGTGTGTACCGTATGGCCGGTGATTTCATTCAACCCAAAGATCGATCTTTCACCCAAGTTCATGACTGGCTTACAAAAGATCGATTTTGGCCTCACTTCAAGGATGCGATTGGGGCCATAGATGGAACACACATTCCATGTGTTGTTCCCGCGAGTGAGCAGCTCAAGTATCGCAACAGGAAAGGTTCAACAACTCAGAATGTCATGGCAATTTGTGACTTTGATATAAGATATACGTTTGTGGTTGCTGGATGGCCTGGATCCGTGCATGACACACGTGTTTTAAATGATGCACGATGTGAATATTCCTACTTTCCACACCCTCGAGAAGGTAATAAATTGTACATGTATTTTTCTACACTTATGTTTTGCGTCAACTCATTTTTTATTGTTATTTATCACTGCAGGAAAATATTATCTCGTTAATTCTAGATATCCAAACAGAGTTGGATATCTAGCACCATACAAAGGACAACGCTATCATGTTCCTGATTTTCAGCAAGTACCACCACGAGGACGAAATGAGACCTTCAATTATCGGCATTCATCACTACGAAATGTCGTCGAACGATCTTTCGGCGTTCTGAAGATGAAATGACGCATCCTCCTGGGCATCACACGGTACAAAGTTGATACACAAACTAAGATAATTACAGCATGTATGTGCCTTCATAACTACATTCGTGATAGAAAACTGAGTGATCAACACTTCGACACGATCGAGAATGGATCTTATGCTCATGAAGAGAACCTTTCTCATCCCTTTGCACCCATCGATGAAGGTGGTATGGGTGCCATACGTGATGCTATTGCTGCGAGTATATTCCCTTGATAGTTAGCGTCTATTTTGAAGTACTCGTATATGAGATATTTGTACGTGAGACAACGATACTTTATTATATTTGTATGTGAGACTATTAAGTTTTATGATATTTGTATGTACGGAAATGTTCTATCTTTTGTTCGACTATATTTTTTATTTGCGGGTGGACTATATTATTTCATGATGTTTGAAAAAGAAATTTTATGTTTGTACGAACGACAAAACGCTATCACACAACTAAATATTACAACAAATTACAATACATGGCATTACAGACTTTTCACTAGATACATCAGAAATAAGCTCGAGACACAGAAACTGAAAAGAACTCGCCAGCTTATTCTCAATAACTTATTTCACAGCAGCTTATTTGAAGCTTATTTTCACAGCGGCTTATCCATAAGCCGCACCTCAAAAGAACTGACCCTTATAAATACGTGATACATCACTTTGATACCTCCTAGAAAATGGCTTGCTACCCCTCAAAAACAAAAATGGCTTGCTGGTAGCTCCGCTCCGAAATGAGAAAACGCGGAGCTAGGCAGCTAGAGACGTCGCTCCAGAGCGAAACGGAGGATGCCCTCGAGGGGTGGAGGAGGGGGGGGCGGGGCGCCACGCGCGTCGCCTGCTAGCGCGGGATTATTTTGGCATGTCTCCATAGCCGCCCTGGGTTTTTTTTTGCCAATATATTAGAGCGCGATCGAGCAATCTGGCCGCATTTTTCCGGCACACACCGTGCCCATCTTCTTCGTACCAGTCAAAAGCAAGTGGCCAACGGGATCCCGAGAAACTGCGCCGGACGTAAACAAAACGATGCGCGGATCTCGTGCCCCATCTGCAACCAATAACAATAATTCATGAGGCCAAACGGCTGCAGCGGCCAGCGGGGCGGCGTCCTGTCAGTGTCTACTTAACTTCGAGATCGATCCATCCAACAAATATGTGAGGAGCACGCGGAGACGTCTACGCATCTACGCCCGCCGGCCGTATTATATACCAACGCGTCAGGACCTCATTTGGCACACCCCCTCTACGTGGTGAGTGACTGAGAGAGCTAACTGAATCAACAAGCTTAGGCAGTGGGAGAGTGAGGTGAAGTAGCTAAGCCATGTCGTCGTCGTTGCCGGCGGGCGAGAGGCCGCACGCCGTGATGATCCCTTACCCGGCGCAGGGCCACATCACGCCGATGCTGAAGCTGGCCAAGCTGCTCCACACCAGGGGCTTCCACGTCACCTTCGTCAACAACGAGTTCAACCACCGCCGCCTGCTGCGTTCGCAGGGCGCGGACGCGCTGCACGGCCTGCCGGCGTTCCGGTTCGCGACCATCGCGGACGGCCTCCCGCCGTCCGACCGCGAGGCCACGCAGGACGTCCCCGCGCTGTGCTACTCCACCATGACCACCTGCCTCCCCAGGTTCAAGGAGCTCGTCGCCAAGCTCAACGAGGAGGCCGGGAGCTCCGACGGCGCGCTGCCGCCGGTTACCTGCGTGGTGGCCGATAGCACCATGACCTTCGCCCTACGCGCGGCGCGGGAGCTCGGCCTCCGCTGCGCCACGCTCTGGACCGCCAGCGCGTGTGGCTTCATGGGCTACTCTCACTACAAGGATCTGGTCGACCGTGGGCTCTTCCCTCTCAAAGGTACATATATGCACAAAACCAGGTTTCTTCAACTAGCAAGTTAACATGTTGCGTGGTCTCCTGGTTTATTTTTGTCTTACTCCTTCCGTTTTTATTTAGTTCTTGTATTAGCTTTAGTCAAAATCAAATTTTATAAACGTTGATTAAAATTATAAACAAAAATATTAACATATACAATAACAAATCAATATCATTAGATTTATTATTGAATGTACTTTCACATTATATAAATTTATTATACTACTTTCGATCCATAATAAGTGTCGCTCATCTAATACAAAGTTTGTACTAGCTTAGTGCAAAATCTGCGACACTTATTATGAATCGGAGGGAGTAGTAAACTTGTATACTTTTTTGTATATACTTGGTCAAACTTGACGAAGTTTGACTCCAGTCAACTATAATATGCAGAGTAAATAAAAACGAAGATAGTATGTGCTAGTAGTATGCTGTGCCGCACTCCTGCATTTGTTGCATCAGAATAATTTAAAGGGAAACGATTAGATACGGCCGACCGGCCGAACACATTACGCCGGTCGTCTTCTTTACGTAATTGTTGACCTGCTCCTCGCCGGCAACTGCCTCTTTCTCCCGTCGTTGTGACCGCCTCCCCCACCTTCTCGCTTATCCCCGCCGCCCGCCGCCCTGTCTCGCCCAAATCCAGCGAGATCCGACGAGAGGTGACACGCCGCCGCCTCGATCGATCGGGATCGAGAGGCCCGAGCCGCCGCCGCCCACCGCCTGCTGCCGCTGTGGTCGTGTACCCTGCGCGCACCGTCAACCTCTCCATGGACGCGCACCACCATGGCCATGACCCGCACGCCACCGTCCTTGCCATCATTCACGCCTGCCGCCATGGTCGTGCACATCACCGACGAGTTCTTAACAGCCACACATGAAAAGTTGCAACCGTTAACAAAAAACGCTGCAACCGATGTTCGAAAAAGCTACAACCAGCGGTTAAAAAAGCTACAACCAACGACGATATTTGTTGTACCGACGACCACCACAGAGAAAAGCTACAACCAGCATAAAAAAAGCTTCAACTGAAGTAAAAAAAGCTTCAACCAATGGAGCGGTTTTGCTGCAAGAGAATATCTGAGGATTTTTTTGTTATGCATAATGTTGCAACCGTTTAAATTGTTTGCTTCCAGCGTTGTGTATTTTTGCTACTACCGTTAAGAGTTTTTGCTACAACGAAAAAGTTATAAAGTGATTAGCGACGGCGGATTATGATTTTTTGTTGCAACAAATAGTAAAAATGCTACAATCAGCGATTAAAATTTGTTATCACAAATTTTTTTGCTGCAAAAAATACCAAAAATAAAAATGTTGCATTCGTGTATAAAAAAATTACGAGTGAAGAGGTACGCAGCGATCTAATCCGTTCGATCGCCGAAATCGGACGGCTGCGGGCCGACCAGCGCAGGCGTATCGCCGGTCGACCGGCGCAGAGCGCCGGCCTAATTTAAATTGTGTAAACATTTTGCAAGTTGCATTTCATTTGCTATATGTGGTCGTGTGTGTGGTGGCAGAAATTAAATTGGAGGTACATATATATTAATTAGTTTTGTTAATCATGCAGAAGAGGCTCAGTTGAGTGATGGATACTTGGACACGACCATCGACTGGATACCGGCAGTGCCCAAGGGCCTGCTGCGGCTGCGTGACCTCCCGAGCTTCTTACGCACCACGGACCCCAACGACATCATGTTTAACTTCTTCATCCATGAGACGGCCGGCATGTCACAGGCGTCGGGGGTGATCATCAACACCTTCGACGAGCTCGACGCGCCACTACTCGATGCCATGTCCAAGCTGCTGCCGCCCATCTACACAGTAGGTCCGATCCATCTGACAGTTCGCAACAACGTACCGGAGGAGAGCCCCATCGCCGGCATCGGGTCCAACCTGTGGAGGGAGGAGGATGCACCCCTTCGCTGGCTCAACGGCCGGCCGCCACGCTCCGTGGTGTACGTCAACTTTGGAAGCATCACTGTAATGTCGAACGAGCATATGATGGAATTCGCATGGGGGCTGGCCAACACTGGCTACACTTTCCTGTGGAATGTGAGGCCGGACCTTGTCAAGGGCGATGAAGCCACACTTCCACCCGAGTTTATCGCAGCGATAGAGGGACGAAGCATGTTGTCGACATGGTGCCCACAGGAGAAGGTACTAGAGCACGAGGCCGTAGGGGTGTTCTTGACACACTCCGGGTGGAACTCGGTGCTAGAGAGCATCTGCGGGGGTGTGCCGATGGTGTGCTGGCCATTCTTCGCGGAGCAGCAGACCAACTGCCGTTACAAGTGCAAGGAGTGGGGAATCGGGATGGAGATTGGGGACGACGTGAAGAGGGCCGAGGTGGAGGCCTTGATACGGGAGGCCATGGAGGGGGAGAAAGGGCGAGAGATGTTGCGGCGCGTGCTGGAGCTCCGCGGAAGTGCGCTGGCCTCCGCGCAAAGAGACGGAAGGTCCATGCACAACATTGATAGGCTCATCGACGAGGTGTTGCTGGCTTGAAACAAGCTGGCAAATGGATTGGGGAGTTTGCGTTTATCATTAAGTTAGTTTGATTTGTTTACATGGATTGTGAAGGATTTATCACAAAATAAAGACGATGTGAATAACCTTAGACATTTGAAGCAGTATTCACATCCTGCATAATTTTGCCCCTCAGATGGTCTGCTGCAAAAGAAATCTATGATGTACCCCCTCCGTACCAATTCATTTTTTTGTTTGCTCAATTTGAACTATAAAATCATCTTATAATTTAGAGGTGGTACTTTCCTTTTTCATGCCACCCGCATGAACCGGTAAACATGTTTCACTACATGTTGTGCCTACAACTAAAGCCCGGTCATTCGTACACCTTTTGGATTCATGACATGTACTATAGAGGTTTTACTCTCATCCCTCGCGACTCACTAAGACATGATTTTTTTTAAAAACTCCTCTTTCTTCAGTTTACCCACCTCATCCTCCAACTTTTATCTGTTGTTGATGAGCATGGCCTTCTCCTGAATGAGCTCGTCTCACTCTTACCTCATCTCCTTGGCATCTTTCTTTAGAGCCTCAATTGTCTCACATTGAGACTTTATCATGTATGGAGCAACTCACATCATACTTGTCTTGTAGGTATGCCTACAAAAAGAGTGTAATTACGTACTTATCATGCATGACAATGTAAGACATTATAATGTGTGTCAATGGTTTTAGTTCTTACGATGTTGTTGCTGCCTTCGGGTACCAAGTGGGACATGTGAACATGGGTGCTAAACTATAAAAATAAACATGTATAAGCATGAAGCAAACAAATTGCAATGCGGAAAAACTAAAATCATGGCATGGCAGAGAAGAGAATTCAGGAAATCATGGAATGTGAAAGTATATATATGAACACCAAATAAAATAGTATGATGAGCAACAAGCAATTTATGTTATCCTAATACTTACACGCTAGAAAAGAAAATGAACTATGCCAAGTAGGGACATGATAGAAAATTGAAAGATGGGAAGAACTTGTGGTTTGGGCACAACTCAAACACCATTTACATAGGACGACAAGGATTTGGATTTATTTATTCATTGCAATTGTAAAAGATTATGAACTTAAATATGAAATCTAGCTAATTCATTAAAGATGAACCCTAGCTAATTCATTGCGATCCTTTAGTGAAAATCCTAGCTAATTCATTAAAGATGAACCCTAGCTAATTACCATAATTAACCAATAATCACAGAGCAAATTGCTGTGAGAGGGAGGGGCACCGTGTGACGCCCCCAAAATCAAGCCGTGTACAGTAATCATACACGCAAGGTACACGGTCGAGATCATGGACTCACGATGTGATATCACAACACAACTCTACAAATAAAAATAATACAAGTTGTTTAATACAAGTCAGGGGCCACGAGGGCTCGAATACAACAGCTCGAGAGCACAAAGTTAGCGGAAGCAATAGTATCTGAGTACAGACACAAGGTACGCATGGTTTTCCTTAAGAAGGCTAGCACAAAAACAACTACGATCGAAAAGGCGAGGCCAACCCAGTGAAGCAAGCGAAACACTACAACGTCGAGGAAAAACGCCGGGTGAAGCAAGCGCTGAGACGATTCTCGGAGCCCAAGCGCAGAGCAATCGGAGAGGAAGTCAACCGGTTACTCGACGCTCAGTTCATCCGAGAAACGAAGAAAGCCACCTGGATAGCCAACCCAGTGCTGGTGCCCAAGAAAGACACGACCGTGCTGCGCATGTGTGTCGACTACGGACCAGTCAACAAGCATTGCCCGAAGGATCACTTCCCCCTTCCTAGAATCGATCAGATAATCAACTCAACAGCAGGGTGCAATCTACTTTCCTTTCTCGACGCCTACTCAGGATACAACCAGATCAGGATGAAGGAAGAAGACGAAGAGCACACATCGTTCATCATCCCCTATGGCGTATTCTGCTACAAAACCATGCCCTTCGGGCTCAAAAACGCAGGCGCCACTTACCAACGAATGATGCAGGCCTGCCTGAAGGAGCAAATAGGAAGAAACGTGCAAGTCTACGTGGACGAAATCGTCATCAAGACCTACAAAGCAGCCACACTACTTGACGACCTACGCGAAACCTTCGCGGCACTCAACAAATACAGAATCAAACTCAACCCAAAGAAGTGCGCATTCGGCGTACCGGCGGGAAAGCTGCTTGGCTATATGGTCTCTGCCCGAGGAATCGAGGCAAACCCTGAGAAAGTCCAAGCCATCACCCGCATGCAAGAACCAACCGACGTCAAAGGAGTACAACAGCTCACCGGAAAACTCGCAGCCCTAAGCCGCTTCATCAGCAGGCTGGGAGAACGCACGCTGCCTTTCTATCAGTTGCTCAGGAAAGGAGAGAAATTCAAGTGGACGGAGGAAGCCCGCCAAGCATTCGCGGACCTGAAAAAGACACTCTCGACCCCACCAATCTTGGCGGTACCCAAGAAACGAGAGAAGCTATACCTCTACGTGGCAGCACATAGCAGTGTAGTAAGTACAACGCTCGTCGTCGAACGCGCAGAAGAAGAGAAGGTCCAGAGCATCCAGAGACCAATCTACTACCTCAGCATGCTCCTGACCAAATCCCAGCAGCGGTACCCGCGCTATCAGAAGCTACTACTGGCCATCGTCATGACCTCAAGAAATGTGTCCCACTACTTCGACGAGCACCCCATCACAATCGTGAGCAGCGCACCACTCGCCGACATACTCAACAACCCTGGAGCAACCGGGCGAGTCGCCGAGTGGAACATTGAGCTCAGCCCACGGGACCTGCTGTTGGAAATATGCCCTAGAGGCAATAATAAAATGTTATTATATTTCCACGTTCATAATTAATGTTTATATTTCTGTGCTATAATTGCAATGACCATGACTATGAGATTCAGAAGAAAACTCATTTGCATGTGTGGAAATGTAAACACCAAGAGTTCCTGGTTTAGCCTCTAAGACCAGCTCATGTGCTAACTGATGATTACATTTACTTAATCATGGACATTGTTCTTGTAACAAGGATGTCAGTAGCAATGGGAACATATTGTTAGCAGAACAATGATGTTGAACCGACCCCAGTATTGAATGATATACTTAGAGATCACATCGTAACTACGTTATAGGTCATATCATGAAATGTTATCATATACGTAATTCCTTAGACCATGAGAGTATCGAGTTGCTTCACACAGGAAGACATGCTTTGGTTCTTAGATGAATCCTCCCGTAAATGGGAAGTAGTAAAATAAGTTCTGGGTATGTCAGATGGTGTGGCTAGTGACTGTGATAGTTCAAGAATGGGATTTGCTCCTTCACGATGAAGAAGATATTCACTTCGGGCCCACTCGGTATGACGGTATCCATTATAGTCTGGCCAGACACATTGTGATTCAGTCACGGGGATACCGGAATACGATAACGAGAAAAGGGACAAACGAGCAAAGAGGATAACGAGTGGCTTGTGTTCAAAAGTTGTTACACATGGGTGCCAAACTTCTCTCCTCTAACTTTGTCATATATCGCGAAGCAAAGGGAATGGTACATGACTAAACATAATGGTTCACTCGAAGTTTCTTCGTGTATGTGCGGGAGTCAACATGGGTGTCCATGGCTCCGCTGTTGATTATTGGCTATTGACAAAAGGCTGTTGACCTATGTCCGGAAGATGTTCTGAGTCATGTCCGCATTATACTGAACCTATTGGGTCACACACTTAACGAGCAGTAGTCTGTTAGAATGCTGGAATGGTAGAAGGTTTAGTGGAAGCAAAGCAGAATAGTTCATACGGGTACCGGAAGTAGTTTCGGGGATTTATGGAATAGTTCATGAGGGCACCAGAAGTAGTTCTGGGTATTTAAGGATATGTACGGATCACTCTGGAGTAGTCCCAGGTGGTTCCGGAACATATGAGAATGGTACTGGGGAAGTCCTGGATCAATCGGAATAGTTTCCGGATAATTGCTGGGCGTCCCAACAACCTTCGTGGTCATCGAGTGGCTTAAACTGTAATCGGATGGTCTTGGAAACTATCCGGATGGCTCCGGAACGTCCGAGAACGGTCCCGGAAGGTCCTGGAAGTGCTCCAGAAGGTTCCGGAATGTCCTGAAACGATCCCGGAAGGTCCCGGAAGGTCCTGGAAGGTTCTGGAAGGTTCCGGAAGTTTCCGGGCAGTACCACCCACTACCCCACGCCCCTAGCCTTGGGGGAAAGCCACCTAGGCTGCCCTGGCCGGCCAAGGGGTGGGGCGCACCAAGGGGAAGGAATCCTCCTCCAGGTGGGAATACCAAAACCCAAATATGGCAGGTTTCCGGTGGGAAGGTGAGGGAAGGTTTGGGAGGTTTGGGAGTCCAAGTTGGACTCCCCACCCACTTATTGCGCCCCAAGGGCCTCTTGGCCACCTATATAATGTGGGGGAGGGTGGGGGGCGCAACACAACTTGTCCCCAAGGCCTATGCGCCACCCTCCCTCCTCTAAACCCCGTTGCTCCACAATTAGACCCCGGTTTAGACAACTGTTCTAGATCGGAATCCCTTAGTATTTTCTCCCTCTAGTTTTCTTGGTGGCGTTCATATCTGGACGGCGGAGCGCTGCTGGATTGCTGCTACGGGATGTGTGGATACTAATGGAGGGGTCGTACCTTCGACCCTTCTTCGAGGAGCTTGTTCGTGGGACTTTTCCGTGGAACTAGATCGCGGGACGGTTCGAGGGATCGATATCCTCGCGGTTGGGAGGTCATTGAAATTCCTAGCTGCGGGGATCTGCACCGATGGTCTTCACCACTCTACTTCCGCTACATCGGTTGGTGAGCCATGACCTAAAACCTTGTATGCAATCTTCTTGGATGATCTTGGGTTCTTGATTCGTAGGCCGAATTTTTTTGTTTTCTACTACGTTTCCCAACAGTGGTATCATGAGCGATCCTTGATTAGATGCATGTTTAGGTCTAGATCATATGTGTGATATGAGGCATTGATTTTCTTGTTGCTTCCCTGTCATGTGATTTTTTCTATGCTTGATGGCAAGTTGAGGTTTTGCTACAAGGATTGAGTTTTCCATCGATCCCTATATGCTTCTTTCAGTATGCTGGTTGCCTTGATCATGGTCTACATCAAACTCCTTGGATCTCATCTTAATCTTGCAATAGAAGATTTAACATGGAGGGGCTTGTGGATTTTATGAACTCAAATCCACACGGGGGTCACGCGTTGAACGAAGTTTGGCTTGTGGCATTATTTGCTACACGCACCCCGAACGTTAAACTAGCAACATTGAAGTATCGTGTTTGGTTTGTATAGGGAACAACGTTTGCATGTAACCTGCTAATCAACCACGATAAAATTTGCAACAACCCGTGTAGATAGCGATCTAACTTGTTTTTGCAGAGTATGCATGTGATGTGGTATAACCTTCAAGATTTGCAATTGGTTTGTATGAGATGCTATATGATGTAATATTTATTCGCGACCTGCGTGTCGTGGTACAGCATGATGACTGGAGTCATATGATTGTCACTTAATTATGGCCTGCGTGCCAGAACTGTTTATTAACTCGAGACAAAGCAATAGATAGATGCAAGGTGATGATCTACGATGCGGAGGTGGACCCCGACGCACATGCCGGAAGCCGTGGTGATGTTCCCGGCGCCAAGGACAAAGTTGGTGGACACGGTGACTTCAACCACGACGACGTGAAGACAATTAAGACTTCACGAAGAAAAGGGCTATACTATATCACATAATTTTATGAACTGCCTGTGATGTTTATCCCTTTGATGCACCCTTGTTTGATGCGCGGCAGTCGTATTTTATTAGGGTGATCTCTCGCAAAACAATATCAAGTTGATAGTGTTACTCCAACTGTAGCACCGTCTATACTATGTTTCACACCGGAGCAGGTCATGTCACATGGGTGCACACGGTGTGACACATAAAAGGCGGGTGTGTTAAGAACACACTACAATTACACTTGGTTGTCTTGACGGTTTGGATAAAAGTTTGCTACCGGAACACGCCCATCGAAAGATGAACAAGAATCACATGCGTTGTGATTGGCAAGTTGGCGTACCGGTCCAGTCTAAGTCATCAGTGATGTCACATCAATGGCGGACGATTGGGTCGGATCTTGAATCACTCCAGCATCAATTACGAGAGATATTGATTTGAGTGGGAGCGCACTTAGTAATTAAATTGATTAATCACAAGTGCAACTTAATTATGACCAAAGTCTTAGTATTTGCATTATCGTTGTAGAATAATGGCTCGCGTTACCACCTTCCCAATTGATTTTGATTAACTGTATTATCTGGTAAAAACTTTATGATTGGTACCGTATTGTGAGGACTATCCTCAATAATGTCGAGAAGGAGCTTGTCCTATCGCAAAATTTTGATGCTCTCCCGCTAATGCTATGGAGGATGTGACTTACGTCCATAATCCAAAAGGCTAGAATTCCACCACAGTTAAGTGCATTGTCTTCACCATCATGAAACCTGAACTTCGAAACGTTTGGGATAGTCATGTTATATTCATGGAACCGAAAAATTGTTTTCAGTAGTAAGACAATTAATGTTGGATATAAGATATCTAGTACAATGTATGATTGTAAGCATTAGTGAAAATGTTCACTGTGCCCTAAACAAAACTGATAAGTGTGGGATCCAGAAGAACACCGATCATATGATGATGAGAATTAAGGGAAAGGAAGTCCAAAGGATGTTAGTAAGACTTACACGCCGAAAATTCCATGGCCTGCGCCATCCTTAATCATGTGTGAGCTTTTGTGAGTAGGAGTGACATTGGAAATAGAACTATAATACGTATAAAGGCAAAACGAAAGAAGACTGGAATAACCAACTCAGAAATGAAAGTCATACGAAGTTATAGATGAATTCATTGCTGGTCAAAAGATGTAATTCTTGGGAATTATGATTAAGCGGTTAATCTTAATTCTTGTATATTGTGATTAAACTGTTGATCACTAGAATATCACTTCAATTGCATATCGTTGCAAGTTGATGCAAGAAATACTATGGATTTTATGACTAGCTAATGACGAGTTTTGGCACGCTCGGGAACACGGTAAAAGGTTTACTATACCGTGTGTTGACTCTATGATTATCTTCATAATTCATTTTAGAGTCGAGTAAATTGTTACTACACTTTAGCCTTGTTGCAAAAATCATTTTGAATCATGTTTGTTGCTAGAGAGTTGTTCAAAGCTATGAATAGCGTAAAGGCCATACTTCCATTATGAATAGGTTGTATGTTATGAATCTTGATAATAATACTAAACATCCATAACATTGACGTTAAACGTCGCAAGACTGACAGAAATACCACATAGATGTGGCACTGTCGTTTATCACAAGTGACATAACATGCATGAAGAATTTCCATAAGTGATGGACTTTCGAGTCATATGATTATGAATCACTTGACGTTTGCGATCTTTGTCTCGAAGTAATGTGACTAAAACACCGTTGATAGGCCATACATGAACGGGCAACTAAACCATTGGTAATCATACATGATGATGTGTGTAGTCCAATAAGTGTAGTTGTGTGCAGTGGATTCCCTATCTTCACTCATGAGTTGAAGTAGATATGTGGATATCTGTTCAATAGAGACATACGTCTGAAATCTTTGAAATGTTTAAGGAATTTTAGAGTGAAATAGAAATTCATTGTAACAAGAAAATAAAGCTACTGCAAATTAGGTTGTAGAAAGTAATATTTGAGTTACAAGTTTAGCGAACGTCTGATGAGTTGTGAAGAAGTGTCATAACTTGCATCTCCCGGAACACCACTATGAGTAAAGTGTTCGAGAGATGTAATCAAGCCATGTATGACACGGTAAGATCAAATATGACGTTTATCAATTTGCCATTATACTTATTAAAGTTATGCGTTAGTGACTACGACTTTTACACTCAAAAGAGCATCATCAAATCTGTTGAAATGACACCATATTAGATGTGGTATGGACTGTTAAAACCATGTTGTTTTTTCTTAAAATTTGGGTATATGAGGCATATGTTTGACATACTCAAAACCCGAAATCAGATAAGTGCTACTTTGTTAAGGTCATGCCAAAAGTTTTGGTATTCCTCTATCACTACACAAAAGCAAAACTGTTTGTTGTTAAGAACGGTGTGTTTTGAAGAAAAATAGTTTCTTACAAAAGAGTGAGTGGGAGGAAAGTGCAACTTGTCAAACATTGTTGAATCTTCAGAGAAGTGCGCAGCTGAACCACACAGGTTAGACAAAACTCGTACAAACATTTTTATGTAAACGAGGTATTGTTGTTCGACAACGATAAACCTGTGATATACAAAGAAGCGTTGATGGGCCCTGACTCCGGGATTTGGCTAAATGCCAAATAATCTGAGATAGTATCCATGGAAGTAAGTCAAGTTTTGAACTTGGTAGACCCTCCGAAAGACTAAAAGTCTGAAGAATATATATATGGATCTATAATTGATTCGGATAAAATTGTTTTATCCATAAATCTCAACTCGTTGGAAAAATTGTTTTCTAGCAAGTTCAAAAATTGACTACGGCGAAATAGTGTCGACCGTAGAAATGCTTTAGTCAGTTCGGGTTATACTAGCAATTACTACATATCTCATTTATAGGATATGGTAGAATGAACGTCAAAACAAAGTTCCTACACGGAAATATAACAAAGGAAGTATACGTGATACGACCGGAATGTTTTGTCGATTTAAAGGATGCTAAAATAGATGCAAGCCTTGGATATCCAGTGATGGACTGGAGCTAGCATAATGAAGTTGGAATTTTCATTGTGATAAAATTGCCAAAAGAGTTAGTTTTCATCAGGAATAACGAAGATGCTTGAATGTTCAAGAAAGTAAGTGGGAGCTGAATGATATTTCTAAAATCTTATGTAGATGACATATTGTTGATTGGAAATTATATAAATTTCTTGACACGAATAAGGACTTCATTGGAAATAGTTTTCATTTGAAGAACTTGGGCTAATATAGCATTTAGCACAGTGATCTATGCAGATAGTAAGTGCTTGATCATGCTAAAGCCAACGTTACATGTTGACATGATACTAAAGTAGTTTAGTATGAAAACGCTAGGAAGGATGTTCTTGCCGAGGTCACGGTGAAAAGTTGTTTGCGGAAATCAGTGTTCATGAACACAGATAAGCAAAACACATGAATTGAATTTCACTCACATGTGTGTTTGGATTAATCATGTACACCATAATATGTAAAACGACCAGATATGTCCAGTGCTCCAAAAGATTGTGAGCAAGATACCAAAGTGATCAACATGTTGATCATTGGACAAACAGTGAAAAGTTAAACTTATGAAAGATAAGATATGTTTCAGGGAAAATGGAGATAATGAAGAGCTCGTTGTAACAAGTTACACCAGCTGGATTTTGATGTAAACAGTTACACCAATTCAGTCTTCATACTTACTCCGATCGATTTTCGATTTTAATTGGGATTATGTGTTTCACACGTAAGGGTGGCACAGTATGGAGGAACTATGTCAAGTTCGATACTGTGACGAATTCTATAACAGAGGCTAAGTATATTGTTGCTTAAAGAAGTAACAAGGAGGGTATTTTGAATCATAAATTCATTTATGAACATGGTATGGTTTCCTAGATGCTTGAAGCTCATGGAACATTGATGAATGATTTCATGACTTATTCTATTGAACCAAGGTCCTGCCAAATGATTCAAACATATACAAAGCTAAACTAATAAAATTAGTGAATTTTATGATAGCGTGAAAACGCGAAGATATGCAAGATACAAACGGGCCTGAAGCGTCAGATCCGAAGATGAAGTCTATACCACAAATGAAGCATGTATTACACCGGTATGTCATAGGTGTAAAGTGCTCAAGCATTGATAATATTATTGACTCTAGTGCAAGTGGGAGACTGTTGGAAATATGCCGTAGAGGCAATAATAAAATGTTATTATATTTCCACGTTCGTAATTAATGTTTATATTTCTGTGCTATAATTGCAATGACCCTGACTATGAGATTCAGAAGAAAACTCATTTGCATGTGTGGAAACGTAAACACCAAGAGTTCCTGGTTTAGCCTCTAAGACCAGCTCATGTGCTAACTGATGATTACGTTTTCTTAATCATGGACATTGTTCTTGTAACAAGGATGTCAGTAGCAATGGAAACATATTGTTAGCAGAACAATGATGTTGAACCGACCCCAATATTGAATGATATACTTAGAGATCACATCGTAACTACGTTAAGTCATATCATGAAATGTTATCATATACGTAATTCCTTAGACCATGAGAGTATCGAGTTGCTTCACACAGGAAGACATGCTTTGGTTCTTAGATGAATCCTCCCGTAAATGGGAAGTAGTAAAATAAGTTCTGGGTATGTCAGATGGTGTGGCTAGTGACTGTGATAGTTCAAGAATGGGATTTGCTCCTTCACGATGAAGAAGATATTCACTTCGGGCCCACTCGGTATGACGGTATCCATTATAGTCTGGCCAGACACATTGTGATTCAGTCACGGGGATACCGGAATACGATAACGAGAAAAGGGACAAACGAGCAAAGAGGATAACGAGTGGCTTGTGTTCAAAAGTTGTTACACATGGGTGCCAAACTTTTCTCCTCTAACTTTGTCATATATCGCGAAGCAAAGGGAATGGTACATGACTAAACATAATGGTTCACTCGAAGTTTCTTCGTGTATGTGCGGGAGTCAACATGGGTGTCCATGGCTCCGCTGTTGATTATTAGCTATTGACAAAAGGTTGTTGACCTATGTCCGTAAGATGTTCTGAGTCATGTCCGCATTATACCGAACCTATTGGGTCACACACTTAACGAGCAGTAGTCTGTTAGAATGCTGGAATGGTAGAAGGTTTAGTGGAAGCAAAGCAGAATAGTTCATACGGGTACCGGAAGTAGTTCCGGGGATTTATGGAATAGTTCATGAGGGCACCAGAAGTAGTTCTGGGTATTTAAGGATACGTCCGGATCACTCTGGAGTAGTCCCAGGTGGTTCCGGAACATATGAGAATGGTACTGGGGAAGTCCTGGATCAATCGAAATAGTTTCCGGATAATTGTTGGGCGTCCCGACAACCTTCGCGGTCATCGAGTGGCTTAAACTGTAACTTAGATGGTCTTGGAAACTATCCGGATGGCTCCGGAACGTCCGAGAACGTCCCCGGAAGGTCCTGGAAGTGCTCCAGAAGGTTCCGGAATGTCCCGAAACGATCCCGGAAGGTCCCGAAAGGTCCTGGAAGGTTCCGGAAGTTTCCGGGCAGTACCACCCGCTACCCCACGCCCCTAGACTTGGGGGGAAATCCACCTAGGCTGCCCTGGCCGGCCAAGGGGTGGGGCGCACCAAGGGGAAGGAATCCTCCTCCAGGTGGGAATACCAAAAGCCAAATATGGCAGGTTTCCGGTGGGAAGGTGAGGGAAGTTTTGGGAGGTTTGGGAGTCCAAGTTGGACTCCCCACCCCCCTTATTGCGCCCCAAGGGCCTCTTGGCCACCTATATAATGTGGGGGAGGGGTGGGGGCGCAGCACAACTTTTCGCCAAGGCCTATGCGCCACCCTCCCTCCTCTAAACCCCGTTGCTCCACAATTAGACCCCGGTTTAGACGACTGTTCTAGATCGGAATCCGTTAGGGTTTGCTCCCTCTAGTTTTCTCGGTGGCGTTCATCTCTGGACGGTGGAGCGCTGCTGGATTGCTGCTACGGGATGTGTGGATACTAATGGAGGGGTCGTACCTTCGACCCTTCTTCGAGGATCTTGTTCGTGGGACTTGTATGTGGAAACTAGATCGCGGGACGGTTCGAGGGATCGATATCCTCGCGGTTGGGAGGTCATTGAAATTCCTAGCTGCGGGGATATGCACCGATGGTCTTCACCAACTCTACTTCCGCTACATCGGTTGGTGAGCCATGACCTAAAATCTTGTATGCAATCTTCTTGGATGATCTTGGGTTCTTGATTCGTAGGCCGAATTTTTTTGTTTTCTACTACGTTTCCCAACACCTACAGTTCAAGCACCCAACAGCCATCAAAGCCCAAGTACTCCCAGATTTCCTCGTCGAGTGGACGGAGGTTCAGACGCAAGCCCTCCAGACCTATCAAGCTCATGGTCAATGTTCTTTGATGTGTCCAAGAGACAACAAGGAGCTGGGGCAGGATTCGTGCTCATCTCCCCTAAAGGAACAAAGCTGAAATATGTCCTCCAGATCAACTTCAGTCACGCCTCCAACAACGAAGCAGAATACGAGGCACTCTTCCATGGCATGCGCATGGCCAAAACATGCGGATCCACTCGCCTCATAATTTAAGGGGACTCCAATCTCGTCGTCCAGCAGACGATGAGAAACTGCAATGCAATAGCCAACAACACGGCGGCCTACGAAAAGCTCTACAATGAACTCGAAGGAAGTTTCGACGGTTGCAAGCTCAACTACATCACCAGGGACAACAACACATAAGCTGACGAGCTCGCAAACATCGGTTCGACCCGAGGGCCTGTACCACCCGACGTTTTTCTCGAAAGCATCAGTCGGAGATCCATCAAGGTACATGAAGCAACACCTGAAGCAGTCGTGGACAACGAAGACGCAACAGAAATGGTGCAGGTGGCAGCAGCAACCCCATCAGAAGGCACAAGCACCAGCACATCCGACAGCACAGCTCCGACGGAGCTCGAAGGACCCATCTGGACAAAACCTTTCCTCCGATTCCTAATCGAAGGCACGCTACCACAAGACATGGCCGAAGCACGATGCATCAGCCGACGATCCAAGGCATTCACGGTGATCAACAGACAATTATACAAGCGCAGCATCACCCAGATACTCCAAAGGTGCATCGACGAAGAGGACGGCAAAGCCCTACTGCTCGAAATCTACGAAGGCACCTGCGGGCACCACGCGAGCAGTCGAGTTGCTCGTGTCCAAAGCATTCCGAGCTGGGTTCTACTGGCCCACAGCCATGAAAAACGCAGAGGAAATCGTGAGACGTTGTGTCGCTTGCCAGAAATTCGCCAACAGGCCACACGCTCCCGCGTCAGAGCTCAAGACCATACCACTATCCTGGTCGTTCGCCACCTGGGGACTTGACGTGGTGGGCCCACTCAAGAAATCATCAAAGGGCGGAAGGACACACCTGCTCGTCGGAGTCGACAAGTTCAGTAAATGGATCGAAGCAGTGCCCATCACCATCTCCACAGCCCTCACGGCTGTCAACTTCATCAAGTCGATCATCTTCAGATTCGGAGTACCACACAACATCATCACGGACAACGGCACGAACTTCACAGCCGCAGAATTCCAGAACTTCTGCGAAGAACTGGGCATCAAAATTAATTATGCATCAGTCGCGCACCCGCAGTCCAACGGCCAGGTGGAAAAAGCAAATGGCCTTGTATGCGGGGGAATCAAGAAACGACTCCTCGCACCACTCGAGCAAGCCGTCGGCAACTGGGTAGAAGAACTCCCCGCGGTCCTATGGAGCCTACATACCACACCAAACACCGCGACCCAGTACACACCCTTCTTCATGGTGTACGGGGCAGAGGCAGTCTTACCACATGATCTCAAGTTCGGAGCACCTTGGGTCACCGGATACGAAGAAGAAGAAGGAGAAGAAGCACTACAAGATGACAAAGATACGGCCGACGAAGCAAGAGACGCAGCCCTGGCAAAATCAGAGGGGTACCAGGACAAACTACGTACCTACCAAAGCAGTCGATTGCGCACTAGAACCTTCAACAAAGGTGACCTAGTCCTACGACTAATACAAGAGAAGGTAAATAAACTTGCCCCCCAATGGGAAGGACCATTCATAATTTCAGAAGTCATCGGAGGTGGCGCCTACAGGCTGAGGAACCCGAAGACAGACGAGGACGTGGGAAACCCATGGAACGTAGCAAACCTGCGACTGTTCTATCCATAGCCCCTATCGGTCGGACATGACTGGCAACTCATGTAACCGCTTGACCGCAATAAAATAAATGTTGCCCAAATACTGCCATCTCAAAGCACTCGGGGGCTTAAGAGTAAAATCCCCCCGAGCAACGCTATCGCCTACGCGATCTTAATCAAAGCACTCGGGGGCTTAAGAATAAAATCCCCCCGAGAGACGCTATCGCCTATGCGATCTTAACCAAAGCACCAGGGGGCTTAAGAATAAAATCCCCCGAGAGACGCTATCGCCTACGGATCTTAACCAAAGCACTCGGGGGCTTAAGAATAAAATCCCCCCGAGAGACGCTATCGCCTACGCGATCTTAAGCAAAGCACTCGGGGGCTTAAGAATAAAATCCCCCCGAGAGACGCTATCGCCTACGCGATCTTAACCAAAGCACTCGGGGGCTTAAGAATAAATCCCCCCCCCCTCGAGAGACGCTATCGCCTACGCGATCTTAATCAAAGCACTCGGGGGCTTAAGAATAAAATCCCCCGAGAGACGCTATCGCCTACGCGATCTTAACCAAAGCCCTCGGGGGCTTAAGAATAAAATCCCCCCGAGAGAGCTATCGCCTACGCGATCTTAACCAAAGCACTCGGGGGCTTAAGAATAAAATCCCCCCGAGCAACGCTATCGCCTACGCGATCTTAACCAAAGCACTCAGGGGCTTAAGAGCAAAATCTCCCCGAGCAACGCAATCGCCTACGCGATCTTAACCAAAGCACTCGGGGGCTTAAGAGCAAAATCCCCCCGAGCAACGCGATCTTCATCAAAAGCACTCGGGGTCTCGAGTACAACTCCCACCCGAAGGACGCTATCGTCACCCACGCGACCACTGCATTCAAGCACTCGGGAGCTCGAGGACCATCGCCTCCCGAAGACCATTCGCGCAGTCTGAAGCTTAAAAACGCTCAAGCAAACAATACCCGGCTAGCCCCACCTGCTGAAAACAAGGCTCGAAAAACATGCCACAATCAGATGGAGCATCCAAGTACTCTGAAGAAACTTTGGAGGAAGCACAGAACACAGGCTCATTTAGTCCTCACCCGATCGCCAACGATCGCATAAAGACTCGGGGCTACTCCCATCGGGAGCATACTCACGACATCTTCGACTGCTCATCAGCAAATGACCGACACGCACTACGGCGGCTACTGCAGATTTGAGTCCCTGCGCGACTCTTCGAGTCCCCCAGGCACTCGGGGGCTACTGACAAGGGGATACCCCCACGACTCCTCTACGTGAGGGTACCTAGTGCGTGTCATGGCTGGCGGCCCACCAAGGGCCCACGCGTGGACACCGACATGATGGAATAAGACGTGAAGCCGAAGACTTGAGGCGCAAGACAAGGACTCCTACTTATAGTCGACTAGGACTCATGTAACCCCCTACCTGGCTATCTATATAAAGCAAGGCAGGGGCACCTCTGTAGATCATCTAAACACAGAAGCTCTCAACCCCCACGCATAGTATTAGACGGATCTCTCTCCACCAAATCCCTCACGGCACCTCTGTACATCATCATCAATACAAGATCAGACAAGCAACATGTAGGATTTTCCCTCCGGGAGCCTGAAGCTGGGTAAATCGTGCCCCATGTGTCGCTTGTCACCTCCGAATCCTATCAACGCGCAGGCCACGTCGCTGTCTTTCCTCCTACACAAAACCTAGGGTCCCTGGCCATGGGATTTGCCGGGGTTGATCCCCGTCAATTGACGCCGTCTGTGGGAAAGACATGCGCGTTGGAATCACGGATCGGCGGCTCATATCTACATCGACAATCGACAATCCGTCGACTTCAGAAGGATCTATTCAAGTTGGGTTCATCGCAAGCTCGGCTTCTTCAACAACTACATCAAGATCTACACCAAGCTCACGGAGAAAACAAGAAAATTTTCGAGCGCGCCACTCGAAGATCGACATCAACAAAAGCGCTTACGCGCAGCCTACAGGACAAAAAAATGTCTGTGTTGCGGGCACTCGCGATGGCGACCCGGAGCTCATCTCGACGATCCCTATGATGGAAAGATGCGAAATCCAATTTTCGAAAATCTGTGAAAATTTCAGCAAATTCCAACGGCTGGATCTCCGTCGGCGACCCGCGCACTGAAGCACTCTCAAAATCTGATGGAACTCCGCGCGACTCCAGCAAATAAATTCCTGACATTAGCTCGGACATCAACTTCAAGATCCCTCCGGTGAAAGCATGCGGTATTCAATCCCCCATCAGCACAAAACATTTCAGAAAATTCCAACGGTTAGATCTCCGTCAGCGGCTCTCGCACTGCAACGCGTTTTTGGATCTACGCAAGATCGCGAATTTCCAATCGCGAATTCGGGTTCAATCTTGACCCAAAAGGCTTCTACTTCAACTCGACATGCCATGGATGACTCGCCAATGTTTCTACATCGACTCGCTCCGCTACAACGACATCATCCAACGGCAATCGAAGGATCCTGCTCGACGCATCGAGTCCTTCTCGGTCACTTGCCGCACCGTCGACTCCAAGCACACGAATCATCCTGCGCCGAGCTCCTTTGTATGGGTTCTCCCGTACCGAGCTCCATCGCGCAGGAATCGCCGCATCAAGTCCTCTCATCACTCATCGGATAAATTCATCACGACGACTTCACCATGCAACTTCGCCGCCTCAACACTCGGGGGCTCGCGGACTCGGGGGCTGAACGTCGCAGTCGCCATCATATCGACTCCGTTCTCGCCTCGTCGACTGCTCATCGTCGACTGCTCGACTGCTCATCTTCGACATCATCCGCTGCGTCGATCCTACATCTAAGTTTTCTTTACATCCTTATGCTATGATTCCAAAACCTCTATACATTCTCGATCAGTCGCCAAAAACGACTACGCAGTCGCGCACAAACATCTGAAGGCTACAAAATCGTTCTTTGGATCATGCTCAGTTTTATATGTGTTTATTCGCGTTTATAGTGAGGCTGGGTACAAAAAGGCCACTCTTGTCTCCGGGTTCAACAAGTCTGGCATAGCGTCCCTGTTACCCGGCAAGAGTATGCTACCGGAGGGCCTACTCATGAAAAGACACGCATAAACTTTATATGCTGCTACATTATCCACTCGATAAAAGTGCAACATCTGCAAATCATGCACCTTACAATTCTTTTGTATATCGCGCAAGTACATCTTAATACAGTTGCACCTTTTTCTCCTTCTCAGCAGATGCTCGGGGGCTGGGCGCCCTCATGACGCGGCGACGTCAACCTCCTCGACCACGACTGATCCCTACAACAACTCACGCCTATGACACAAGACCTGAGTCGAGCACTTGCTCGAATAACAATTACTCGACGACGAAGAAGTCTTGAGTCTATGCTCGACTGCAAGCAGTCGAACATAGCTCGGGGGCTACTCCCATCGGGAGCGCTGACGCGCACCTGACGAGCACTACTCGCGCAGCTGACAAGAACGACGGGGTTAGCTTAAAAACAACTTGAGCCTATGCGCGACTCTACGAGTCGCACATAGCCTCGGGGGCTACTCCCATCGGGAGCGCTGACGCGCACCCGACGACCACTCGACTGGGCAACTTCTCCCCACCCGACGATGAAACAAGAAGACGAACCGGACTACAATTTCGATGCTTCATCCAAATACTCCCATCGGGAGCATACTCACGACATCTTTGACTGCTCATCAGCAAATGACCGACACGCACTACGGCGGCTACTGCAGATTCGAGTCCCTGCGCGACTCTTCGAGTCCCCCAGGCACTCGGGGGCTACTGACGAGGGGATACCCCCACGACTCCTCTACGTGAGGGTACCTGGTGCGTGTCATGGCTGGCGGCCCACCAAGGGCCCACGCGTGGACACCGACATGATGGAATAAGACGTGAAGCCGAAGACTTGAGGCGC
The DNA here is from genome assembly GCA_950022295.1 of Bromus sterilis. Classification (NCBI taxonomy): domain Eukaryota; kingdom Viridiplantae; phylum Streptophyta; class Magnoliopsida; order Poales; family Poaceae; genus Bromus; species Bromus sterilis. Next base: position 53,048,744 of record OX465599.1, read on the forward strand.
AAGACAAGGACTCCTACTTGTAGTCGACTAGGAGTCATGTAAACCCCTACCTGGCTATCTATATAAAGCAAGGCATGGGCACCTCTCTAGATCATCTAAACACAGAAGCTCTCAACCCCCACACATAGGACTAGACAGATCTCTCTCCACCAAAGCCCTCACGGCACCTCTGTACATCATCATCAATACAAGATCAGACAAGCAGCATGTAGGGTTTTCCCTCCGGGAGCCTGAAGCTGGGTAAATCGTGCCCCATGTGTCGCTTGTCACCTCCGAATCCTACCAACGCGCATGCCACGTCGCTTTTTTTCCTCCTACACAAAACCTAGGGTCCCTGACCATGGGATTTGCCGGGGTTGATCCCCGTCACCTCCTGCCTGGGAACCTCCAAACTACTCCTGGTCGAGGAGGGAACTCCACGATGAAGCAAGCACCGGGGATCTTCTGCTCCTGGACTCCAAGACTCCAACATCGACTGCAGCGGCCGATCAGGCAAAACAAAAAGGGGGAAATAAAGCAAGGGTGTGTATCTAACATACCCACGAGTCTTACGTCCGCTACTAAGCATTTATGCATTTGTATCAAATGGAAAGGGGAGGCTATATATAGTGGGCTGCAAGGTAGAAATTCAGAATAAGGATGAGAAGCTAGGCCTATCGAAGACTAGCATCTTCCGACAAGTCTTGCAGCATGAGGAGAGAATAGGCAACAGTTTGTATAAAACATAAAGTAACAATGCAGCAGAAGTTGCTGCGGCATTGTATAATAGTAAGTTGTAATTATTAACAATTATAAACGCCTCCGAGAATCCTTCCTCGACTTCCCTGCGAGGAATAAAACCCAGAACCAAGAAGTTTAGTAGTAGTAGTTTGTAGTAGTAGAGTCTGGCTTCAGCATAAAGCGTCCTGTTACCGTGGACACGGCTATCCAAATAGATTATCATCTCTGCAGGGGCTGCACTACTGTTACCCTACAAGTTCGGATCTCCAGGGTGGCGTACACCTTGTTAGGGAATACCCCACCGAGGCTATCCGATATGCCGAAGTCCATCCTTGAAGCCCAACAGAGAGACCATCTGCCGGTCTAAATCCTAAGCACAAAGGGACTTTGGACCCCTGCCATTTGTATTCTTGCACAGTACATGGCTGGCCGGTGAAGCAGACCCACCTCCCACTACTGGAGTAGGCGGTCCAAGCCCGGCAATCCCGATACAATCCCTGCGCGGGCACCGTTGGGTCATCCGACTCCTTACCTTTAAGGACACCATTTGATTCGAGTGCCTACCATCAAGTGAAACCAGGAGGAATCACCCTCGATGGTACACTTGAAGAGGTTCGACCGAGACATCAACGGAATGAACTAAAGAGGAATATCCTCGTATCACCCTGGTGATGCTACGCTACCGAGCCGGCGACGAGAGTGAAATACGAGTCCATCCACTCGTAAGTCAAACTTGAAGCGACTCGGAGAGTCTCGCCGTTGTAGGTTCCCTTGGGCGTTTGCTCTGAACCGTACCTGTTGCAGTTACAATAATTTAGACCCGCATTCACTCCCAAAGTGATCACGGCTCGCTATCTAATCCTAGTAGACTAACGTGGCGCAGGGCTAACTGTTGAATAATGCATAATTATAATAGGCAACATAGGATAAATGAAGGTACATCAAAGGGGCGACAAAAACAGGCTATGCAATTGAATAGGATTGTAACATAGCAGCAACATCAATGCCTAGTGTAAGAAATGTACGGAAAGATATACGATATCTGGGGAAGGAAATGGCTCTGCTTGTCTGAAAGCTCGACGGTAGGGGTATGGTCGTCGTCGAAGTAGTCATACTCGGCAATGGGGTCGTCGGCGGCAATGTCGAGGTCTATCGAAGAATAAGGGGGAAGAAACAATAAATACACAACAATAATAGCAATACAAATTCAAGACAAGGTAAACGCATTGTTGGCGGTGTTCTAACGCAGTGTTCAGTGATTTGCTCGGAGCAGAAATTTATCCGGGGATGACTCATCAGTACCGGTTGATTACCGGACACATGATCCGGAAGGGAAGGTTCCATGTCTGCAGTGTTAAAGACATCTGACAGACATGTGGTTATTGTATCCGTGCTCGTTGATCCATTCTGAACAACTTTCATGTTCAGAACAATTTCATCCCGAAAGTATTACCGGCTCCGGGAATTACCGGCCGGATTCACCGGAGGGGGGAATGTCTCGTGTGCGGTATGTTAGCGAGGTGTGGTGGGGGTATGGGTAGCATATCCGTATTCGTTATATTTTTCTGGTCAATTTTCATGTATAAAGTTTTTGAATCTGACTTACGGTTTAAAAGATATTTAAATTCAAAGTTTAAATAAATTTAAATGAATTTTTGAATCTCTCTTATTTTTAAATAGGAACATTATCCACACCAGGTTTGACCAGTCAACTGAAATGTGGGGCCTACTGACCGGTGGGTCCCACATGTCATACACAGTATTTATAATAGGATTTAATTAAATCTAATTAATCCAGTTTAATTAAAAGTGCCCCCCTGTCATAGACTCTAATACTAACTAATAATAAATTAGTGCTAACTTAATTAATCATTATACTAACTATGCTTTTAACTATTATTATTATTATTACTTACTTTTCTGTTTATCTAATTCTTTTATTTGTCATTTTCTTTTTATTTACAGGGGGCACCTAACAGTGGTTGTGTGCCAGCCTCACCCACGCTGCACACCAGCCAGGCCATGGCCGGCGGCAGCAAGCAACAGCGGCAGGTGGAGGCGGTGAGCGGCGAGGTGGCACGGCAGGCCGAGTCGTGGGCAAGGCGGGCGTGCCTACGCGCGGGGCGGCCTAAGGGGAGCACTGGGCGCGGCCAGAGGCCACAGGAGCGCGAGCTCCTGTCCATGGCGGTCGGCGGCCACGGCGGCAAGGGGGATGGGGTTACGGCGACCCATTTGCGCGGGTAAAGGATGTAATGGGGGCGCAGCTCGCCGGGAGGCTCGATGCCGCGGTCAGCGAGGGCCGACGAGGTCGGAGGGCGGCGAATCGGGGCGGGGAAGACGGCGGCCGCGGAAGGCGAGGAAGCAGGGGGACGACGACGACATGGCTTCTCCTTCCAATCCCCCGCGCAAGTTGAAGTGGTCGACGGCGAGCGACCTCCTAGACACCACGACTGGCCTTGTCTCGCACAGTGGCCACGCGAGCGTGAAGGGGCGTCCATGGCGTCACGGTTCGGGCGCGAGGAGGAACCAGGAGAGGGAGGCGCGAGAGGGAGGGGGAAACTGGCGCCCGATCTAGGGTTGGCGAGGGGCACGGGGTCTCGGGGGCGCCTTATCCCGGCGGCGGCCGTGGGATGGCTGCCACAGCGGCATGGCATGGCTTTGCCGCGCGATGCCTGCCACGCCATGGCTGCCTTCCCTCACTGTAGAGAGGAAGGGCAAAACCAGGGTGGACTGGGCCTGGCCAAGGGGGTTGTCCTAGGCGCCAAATAGCATTTTCCCTTTTCTTTGTTTTCCTTTTATTTTCTCCTCTGTTTATATTTTATTGCTCTAGAATTTTATTTTATAAAAATATGAAATTCGTTGCTATATTAGTATTACACTATAAGGTAATGCCACAAAAAGTTTGGGCACAAAATAAATTCAATGAAATATTGTGTTGTTTAAAATGGATTTAAATGTCAATGTTTTTTCTACCGTTTGAATTGTTTCAATTATTTAAACACTGTAATAATTTACTATTGCTATATTATTATGACCTAGTGATTATTTAACATTTTATAAAATTGTTTGCACAATTTTTTGTTCAATTATAACTTCCACTTGTTTATTAAAAATCCAGGGCAACTTAATAACTCTTAAATATTTATTTAAATTCTATAATTGCTTATGGTTTATTTGCAAGGTTATGGACATTTCGGTTAAACATCTTTTAAAAGTTTTATTTTGACTGGAAATTGCAAATTTGAATTGGTGTTGCATTATCTCCTAATGCAAAGTTTTAATAGGATAATTATGATGACAAGACAATCAATCAACCTAATGACCGGGCTAAGATCTGAGAGTGTTACACACCGGACTTACAGAGGGGGTGTCGGGGGAGACGATGGTGGGGAAGCTGACAGTTCTCGGGGATCCGATGGGGCCGGGGAAGCCGGCAGAGTGAGGCGCTTGACGCGGGGAAGATGGCAGTCGAGGAGCACGGGGCGGGGCCCTCCGGTGATCGGGGCACATGGGGAGGGAGAGGAACGACGGTGGCGCGGTGCAGGAGAGGAACGACGGTGATGCAGTGAGGGGGAGGAACGAGGAGGGAGAACCAAGTAGTGAGGAACGGTGGCCTTAGAGGGGGATTTTAACCCTTGTTCCTAGCGTGGCCAATTAAGCCCACACCATATATATTACCCTAATTTTTTTCATATTTATTTTGTATGCATACAAAATAAATATGAAAAAAACATGAAAGTAATTGAAACCAAATTTGAAATTAGAATGAGGTTTTGTAAGTAAAAATGGATTTGTGACTTTAGTATTAACAAGAAAGAAAATGAAAACAATAGAAACTATGGAAGCAGAAATTATACCTTTTTATAATATGCAAGAATAATCATATAATATATATAATGAGCTTTTTATATATATGTAAGAATAAGTACCCTTTAATAAGAAAGAAAATGAAATAAAATAAACAAAAATATAAAACATGAAAGGAAATAAAAACCAAATTTTAAATAAAATATGAGGTTTTCTGAGAAAAAATGGATTTCTGGCGTTAGTATGAATAAGTAGAAAATGAAAAACAATAGCAACTATGAGACTAGAAATTCTACCTTCTTTATAAAATACAAGAATAAGCATATAATAGTGTAGCAACTATTGGTCGCGTTTTGTAAAATATCACGTTGTAGATATTAACATTAATGCTGGCGTTGAATGTTATAAAATGCCGCATATGTCTTCGGTCTGTTCGGCACAATGGATCCCACATACAAATGGCGTCCCAAATAATTCCTACACCAGCATTGTTAATATTGTGCTGGCGTACCATAATATGCAACGCCAGCAATATTTGAGAAAAATAGTGACGGCGTGTTTTAAAACTAGCACGCCACAACTTGAACGTGGGGATAAGCATTTATCTACTAGTTGGCATTGCGTTCTAGACGATCATGGACTGGTCCTGTCGATGGCTCACCGATGGTCTCCACGAGGTGCAGTTGGCTACAATGTCTGATTCGATCTTCTTCACCAACGGACTGGTTCGTGAGGGTAGTAGTTGGTGGTCTTGCCGGTGAGGGTTAGTGTGCGACTGCGGGTGTGGAAGCTTGGGTAAAAACCCTATCTCAGTCATGGGCATATGATCAGCGATAGCGGCGGCTGTGGGCGTTGAAGTCCTTTCTTGGAGGCATCACTGTATTGATGTTGCGCTCCTGTCGTTTACCCTCTTGAGGGCTTCATCTTTGTAGGTGGGCATTGCCAAGCAGGGCCAGTAGAAGGCGTCGATATTGGCGTCAAGGCTTTTGTGGCAGCGATGACGGGAGCAGTGTAGCAATGGTTGCGGTAGTCGACTCTTTTTTTTGGCATGGCCATAAAATTACCTTGGGTTGTCTTGTTGTGGTGAAGCTGGAGCCACGTCGATGGGGCCATTGTGATGACGATCACAAGCAACAAGCAATTTGTCCAATGGTCTTCCAAGGCACCAACCTTGCATAGCTCTCCTTTGAAGCTTTTCTTCAGAGTTGGAGTTATGCTGCCCCAGCACGGATGGCTGAGTTTTCACACTGGTCTTCTTCTATTTTCACACAAACTCTTCGGTGAGGACCCAAACGGTTTTCTTCTGCAAACTCGAAGTCGCTTGCTCAAAGTTTAGGGAAAGCGATGATTCCTATTGAGAAGAAGCAATGACCATGACCCATGTGTGCGATCTTTTAAGGGACCCGTGTAATTTCTGTTCTGTACGACCCTGGATGATCTTTTCTTCTTACCACCAGTCCGGCAGTGTCATTTACAATTTGCACGGCCGCGTCAGTAAATATGTCAGTAATTCTATGTACTGTGTCCCTCCCAGCTAAATATCCAATCCATCCATCCCTCGTTCGAGATCGCCTTTGTTTGCTTTGCCAGCCTACCAAGATGCCCCACTCGAGATCGACAAAAAAGAACAAGCAAGATGCCCCACTCCGGCTTGGCCTTTGCGGGACGAACAGCGAAGCTTGCCATCGACCTCTCCACCCCAACCTCGTGTCCCATCGATCGATCCGGCGATGCCAGCATCGATCGGATCATTGCTTGGATCGCCCGCCCGGCTGTTCCGTGTCTGCGTCCGTTGCCGCGCCGGCACGGATGGTAGCTGTGCACGCGGCGTCTCCTCTGGCGCTGGCGCACGTCGTCGTGCTGCTCGAGCCGGCCGCCGCGGATTTGGTGGCCAAGGTGAGGCCCAGGATGAGGAGCGCCGTGAGGACGACCAGCGCGGCGGCGCCGCCGAACACGCCGTTCCTGGCGATGTAGCAGTCGCCGTCCATCCACCCTCGGCCGTAGCGCTGCCCGCTGTTCATGCTCGCCGCCGTTGCCAGCAGGATCACGGCCAGCGCGAAGCACACCCTGCACGCACGCCCGTCAGCGATTTGGTTCGGTAACAAAGAATTCATTTTATGTGGTGTTTTGGCGCGTATTTATGTTTGCCAACACACCATGGTCATATTATAGCGTGCATACACATACCATGAGAGGGCCAGGAGCGCGACAGGCGCGGCGCGGCCTCCGGCGGGAACGGACTTGCCGGGCTTGGAGCTGGGCGCGCACATGGTGGTCGCCGCGGCGGTGGTGCCGACGAGCTGCGCGACGGAGAGGAAGGCGATGGCCGCGACGCCCAATTCGAAGGCGGAGCTCTTGGGCAGGGAGCAGAGGCTGCCGTCCAGCTTCATGTCCTTGTTCTGACGGAGCAACCGACCGACACGCGATTCAGATCCGGAAACCAGGGTCTCTCGCCAATCGCAACACGTACGACGAACACAGCAAGAACTCGAGCAGAGGAATGGCGGGCTTACCTTGACTTTGCGAAATTCGGCGGCGACGGAGCAGGAGAAGGCGGTGGCGCAGAGAAGGACGACGATGCCGCAGACGACGGCCCGGCAGGACAGCCCCCGGCCTCCCTTCTCCATCGTCGCCGGACGAGAGCTCGAGCCGAAACCCGGAATGCTACGTACCTACCTCGCTTTCCCTTCCGGGAATTCAGACGCAATAATTCGCATATATACTAGGGAATTATGCGAGCAAGGACCAATGAGACACGGTTGGTGGCGGCGGGAGACGATGGAAACAGAGGCGGAGGAGGGAGACCGGGTGGCGGGCGGGTGCTAAACAAACCGTTGAAAAAACGCATGGATTCGTCGTCCACTCATATGGACCGGTGCTACGATGGGAAGGGGGACGAGGAAGGAATTGGCAGGAGAAGAAGAGGCTCTGGGCCCATGCTGATGGGCGGATGAACTGACCCGGCGGCGAATGGTTTGGTCAAAACAGGATAAGGGGCTTGCTTGGGGGAGGTGAGGGCTAGGGAAAGTCTGCACGGGAAGAATCATTCACGCATACGCACGCAGCATAGATAGTGGCTAGTCCACAACCAGCAGGAGTTGTTTACATGAATGGATTCTAACCAGTGGTGTCATGATCACGCCACCCAAACTTCCGGGCAACGCACGGGTTGGGGTTACTGATGACCGGTGCTTGTGCGTGTCAAAAAAGCTCCAGAGAGCGAAGGGGGAGAAAGACCCCCGGGAAGGGAGGACATGGTCCAGAGGAATCGCCTTCCTTGTCTCGTTCGCCGCGACCTAGGAGGCAGAGCGCCGCGACGGCCGACGGGGACGCCGGGTGGCGCGAATGGATCTTTTCCCTGGCGAGGCAGGCGGCCGAGTATGGATGGTGAAGCCGAGGAAACAACAGCGGATGTTTCTCGCTCCGCCGCTTTTCTTCTTTTAGGCTTGTCTCGGTCGGTTCTAGCCTCCCTCGCTCGACTCGGCTCGTGCCGTGCGTGGTGTCCTTGGAATTTCCGACGCCCCATCGAAATCTGGCCGTTTGGTTTACTCTCGGCCGCCCGCACGACGACGGATGTAAGAGCAAATCTAGTAGACTAGGAGAGTGTTTAGGTGGGCTGTAAGCCTGTGAGACGTGGAAAAGTTGTTCGTGGGTTGTGAGCCGTGGGAAAGCGTCTGTGCTGTGAAAGCTGCTGTAAGGAGTGTTGTTGTTTGATAAGCTGATTGTTCAAGCTGTGACTTTCGTATAAAATGTCTACAATAACCCTAAGATGTTGAGATAATGTTTATGTACTTGTATAATTAGAACTTATATAATGCTTACATTATTTTTTAAATCTTGGACATAAACATATTATTCTGAGAACTTAAACAAAACAATTATCTGGTTGTTGCATTGAAGCACGTATTAAAAAGAAGAGGGGGTCGAGGGGACGGCGCGCGCTGCCGAAAGCAAAGGAGGGAAGGGTGCGACGCCCGCCGCCGGCAGCAGAGGAGCTCGAGGACGTGGCGCCCGTCGCCGGAAGCAAAGGAGGTCGATGATGTGCTGCGCGCCGCCGAAAGCAAAGGAGGTCGAGGACGTGTCGCGCGCCGCCGGAAGCAAAGGAGGTTGAGGGCGCGGCGCCCGCCGTCGGCAGCAGAGGAGCTCGAGGACGTGGTGCCCGTCACCGAAAGCAGTGGAGGCGGCGCCCGTCGCTGGCTGCAGTGGAGCTCGAGGGGGTGGCGCCCGCACCGGCAGGAGAGGAGGGGCGGATGGAGTGGACGACGACGCTCTGTTCACCGACGCCCGCGTGAGCCGCCCTAACCCTAGCGAAGCCGCCAAAACCTTAGCACAACCGCCATGGATGTGTCGTGTGTGTGTGTGTGTGGGGGGAGGGGTTGGTGGAGAACGATGGGGGTGAGTTTGTTTATATGGAGTGGCAATTCCATTGTAATTCCAGTGAAGGAGTAGGGATAAAATGGGCGTGGGATTTGTCAAAAGTTGTGGCAGCTGCTCGGGAGGAGCTTCGCTTCGCATCGCTTCTCACGTACAAAGAATCTGGTGCTTCGCTGGGAATCTATACGGAAGCTGGCTGTTTGGTTCAGCTGCTAGCTTTTATCAGTGTAAAGCTGACTAAAATCCTAACCACACCCACTAGGTAGGAAGTGTGGCTTGCCGCACCAACGATGTTGCCGGTATAGTCTTATCTAATCTGATAATACAGTCCTTGAAGCATTATAAATCTGAAAAATAGCATAATGTAGTTGTGTTTATCAATCTAATATATCAAGTTTATATCAGAAGCACTTCATCAATACATACACATCCAGTACATTAGAAAGTGTGGCTTGCTGCACCTTCTGTCATAGCCATATCCAACTTAATGACCATCCAACACGGTAGATCACGCTTCAAATTCGATAGGTTGACATGATGAATGGGATAAGTGCTTATCCCAAAAGAAAAAAAGATTTGCAGCACACGTAACTTATTTACAATGCAGTTACAGTTATATCCAACTTGGTAGAACACAATTCATATCGATTCAAGCTGTTACACGAATAGCAAAGCGCGATGGCAGCATCCACCCAGTCCACTACTGGGTAGACAATATATATTTCAAAGATTGAAGGAAATATAGACCATTGATTCCATCATTTGAATTTCTCAAAAAAGATCTAGGAGGAACTTAGCACTAATAATAGTAATCGTTTGGTTAATTACATCACTTTGATCATGCCATAGAAAAGTGTCACATGATATGCCAAAAGCAAGTCCTAACAATAGCCTAAGAGAACCGATATACTCCCTCAGTCCAAAAATTAATATCAAGAGTGCAGTTCATTTGTTTTTTTGCAAAAAAGTCCTTACAATTTTAAACCTCATACAAATAACTCCCTCTTCTTCTTCCTCCTTCCCCCTGTTGCCCGCTTGCAGCCGTCGTCGGGCCCCAACCACCATAGGCAGCCGCCCACTTGCGCGCAACCAAGGCCCACTGCGTTGCCGCCCACCTGCATCGCTACTGCCCACCTGTGTCACCTGTAGTAAGGCAACCTGTGCCGCCGCCTTGACCACCTCGACGGGTGCCTCCTCCACGGCTGACAGCGCCTCCTCCTCGATCATCTGGGGCAGCCCCCAATCCGTCGCCTTGATCTCGTCCCCGTCCGTTTCCTCGTGCCCGCGGCAGCCACCCACTATGGTGAGGGATTTGGGCAAGACTCCGGCCGCTGCTCCTCAGTCTCAACCTGTTGCGGACACGCATGTCTGCTCCTCGAAAAATCAACGAATCAGCCAACAGGTGTGATGGTTGCGCTACAGCTGCTACTGGTGCCAGAGTGCCGAAAGGCACAGTCCCAAAGAAACTAAAGAACTGAAAGGTTGTCTAGGCAGCCTTCTGAAGACACCAGCGAATCCCCGCCCATAGAACAAAGCTGGTTCTATACTCTCAATCGACCTAGCTTATATACATTCTTATCGCATGTAATATAATCTACTAGAGCACCCTTCAATTTAATCCATCAATATCCTCGCATATGTGTGATCCATTGCAACAAGAGCTCTGTTGCAAAGATCCTTTGCAACAAGAGCTCTGTTGCAAAGACCCAGCAGACCCTTGGCTTTCCCCCTCAGCTCCGGGTTTGCAACAAGGGCTCTGTTGCAAAGATCCTTTGCAACAAGAGCTCTGTTGAAAAGACACAACAGACCCTTTGCAACAAGGACTCTGTTGCAAAGATCCTTTGCAACAAGAACTCAGTTGTAAATAAGGATCTACAACGTGCAAATTCCAATATATGGCAAGAACTCTGTTGTAAATATATTTTACTTTTCAAAGTTCTCATATGGTTGCTAGCATGTCACCACAGAAATTATGCTTGTTATCATTTATCTACTCGTGGACGAGCAGCAATTAAGCTTGGGGATGTTGATACGTCCCAAATGTATCGATAATTTTTGCTTGCTCCATGCATGTTTTGTGTGATATTGCTATGATCTAGATACACTTTCATACACTTTTGATCATATTTGGACTAACCTATTAACTCAGTGCACCCCGGTGCCAGTGTCTGTTTCCTGCTGTTTTTCTATTCCAGGTTTCCCCCATATTAAAAGTGCTCCAAAAATTCGGGAAAATCGGATAAAAAATCAGCGCAACGGAAGCTTTCGGAACCCCGAAGGAGAGCCGGGGGGCCACCACCAGGTGCCCAGGTGGCCACCTGGACTCCTGTGGCCCCCCTGGCTGCCCCCTTCGCCTATATATTCCCCGTGACGTAAAACTTCCAAAGACAGAACCCCTTTTCGCGATATTGCCTCTGTTCCGCCGCCGCCGCGCTTCCAAGATCGGGAGCGCCAGCAGACTTCTTCCCGACACCCTGCTGGAGGGAGGATCGACATCCGGGAGCTTCCCCTTCATCATGGACGCTTCCCGGATGTGCCGTGAGTAGTTTACTTTGGATCATGGGTCCGTGATCAGTAGCTATGTGATATTCTCCTCTCCTCTTTGTTCTTCATGGTTTAGACCTCGTGAGCTGCCCTACATGGTCGAGGCACATATGTAATCTTTCTGCTGTTGCTATGCTGAGTTTGATGGGATCTGATGGATTATGAGATTATGTTCAGATTGTGATAGAGTAATATATTTGGTTCTTATCTTTTATATTTTTGTTCCTAAGTAATTCTTGCATGTTCTCCGTTGTTGTTTATTTCTTTGGCCAAGTAGTAGGTAGTAACTCCAAGAGGGAACATTATGCTCGATTGTGGGTTCATGCCTGACGGGGATCAACCCCGGAAAATCCCATGGTCAGGGACCCTGGGTTATTCATGAGAGGCATAGGTTGGACGATAGCTCGTCGGCAAACAGGGAGGCACGCTCCTGCTCGATATTATTGATGGGGGAGATGCGATTACAGGGGATGCCAAGGATGGAGCGCTCAAGGCTAGGGTTACAGATGATATTGGTCGTCTTTGGTGTCGCCCCTCCTAGCCCTTATATACTGGGCTAGGTCTCGGGGAATTCGTCTACGTTTACAGGTAAGCTTTCCTAACCCTAGCTTGCTCCGTACGGCAGGTCTTCGCACCTTCCTTGTGAGTCGTGGACTCCTACGTTGGTGTCAATTAGCAGGCCGAGGCTGTATCTTCATGGGCCTTCTGTCTTCATGGACACCAGGTAGGCTTATCCGTAGGAGTCGTGGGGTCACCCCCTCGTCAGTAGCCCCCGAGTGCCTGGGGGACTCGAAGAGTCGCGCAGGGACTCGAGTACATTCATTCGTCGGTTATTGGTATGCGCGGTATATCCGCGGGTCGCTGGCAGTCTGGTGGCCATGAAAAAAACCTGTTTCGAGGGATGCTAAGCTGAAAGGGCCCAAGGAGTCGACTGGTCGAGCCTTGGTGAATTGCACTAGGGCAAACACCGCAGTAGCCCAATCAAACCCACGTCCCTCGACGTGAGCTTGGAACACTGGTGTCGAGCAAAAGTCCTGCCGCTTCAGGCCTTACGGTGTTCATTTGCCGCCAGTAATGTGCGTAGCCTAAGGCGCGTCATCCCGGCTTTTTCTATCATGCGCAGCGCATGGAAAAGGTTGGGAGTGAAATCGCTCTTCGGCAAGTCCCAGCCCGGCCGAACTTCGCAGCGGGGTCTTACCTACACGCTAATCTTGCGTGGCATCTGGGCACAGTGTATCGTGTTTCAGGAGTGTGTGTTTTTGAGGCGCGGAGCCTTATAGCATTGCACCCGCTTGGAACAAAACATCAAGCGAGCTGTTCACTCATTCACCCGTGGAGCTTGTTTCGAGTGCTCAGACGGTTTTTTTTTCGCGAGTAGTTACTTGAATGCCATTTCAGTTCTTGAGGTGAGGGAGCACCTGGGACTCTTAGCGCCGTATGATCTTGGCGAATGCATTGTTTGTCTTGCGTCGGGTTGAGGGAGAACCCGAGACTCTCGTGAGTGCGAGTGGTCACTCGAGCACATTGCTGACCTTTAGGTGAGGGAGCACCCGGGACTCTTATGATGTACTCTCCCGATGGGAGTAAGATGTTTTTTTTCTTTATCGGAAAAAAGATCTGAAAGATAGAATCTTAGAGCCTTGATGGCGTACTCAGTACGCCTTACTGTGATGTGACGTTGGCGTGGTCTTCTGGAATTTTTGGCTGCTGTGGCCTGCCGGGGGAAATGACTTGGCGCTGTCCCGCCGAAATTTTCGCGTCACACGATCATGGTCCTCTTTTTGCGCGCGTAGTGGGCGGTGTTGTTATTGCGCCGGTTGGATTTTCCATACTTTTCGCCTCTGTATGGGGTCGTGCCACATTTTACTGGGCGAAAAGGTTTGATGGTGGACCTTCTTGCTAGGCTCTTGAGTTAAATACCATGCGGTTGGGTAAATTGTAGGTTTTACCCAGCCATTGCCTTCCTCCTCTTTCTCTGTTTCCTTCGTGTTCCTGAGCCTTCATCTTTTCTCCTCTGCGGGCTACTGCGAGATCTATGACCAAGCGCCCCCGTGCTGTTGTAGAGTCGGCCAAGATATCCGGCAAGTGGGAGCGGTCCACGTTCGGGGCTGGAGATCTGGATGCGCTGGTTGCTGATGGCGTGGTGGTGGAGGGCGATGTGCGTCTTCCTGGTGATGAGTCGATTCCAGCGCCGGCAGCGGACGAGCGGGTATGCTTCCAGGCTTTCTTCCACCGCGGCTTTGCTCTTCCGCTGCATCCTTTCGTCGTGGGCTTGCTGTATTCCTATCGGCTCCAGTTGCGTGACCTGACCCCCAACGGGATTTTGCACATTGCGTGTTTCATCACTCTTTGTGAGGCCTTCCTGGGGATTTACCTCCATTGGGGACTTTGGAGGCGCTTTTTAGTATAAAAAGGACGAACTCTGAGTACGCCGTGGGTCGAGTGGGTATCTCCATTGGGGATAAACATTTATATTTTGACTTGGAGAAGATCGATTATGTTAGTGGCTGGCGAAGAGGCTGGTTTTATCTGAAGGATCACTTCGTTGTTGGTCAGCAATTTGGTCTTGCTTCTTTCAATCCGGGAACGCGGGTGGTCAGACAACCTTTGTTGTCTCATTCTTTGACCGAGGTGGAGTCGTCCGAACTGACTCAGTTTTTGGAGAGGATTGCTGTGTTGAAGGATAACTTGACTGGTGGTCAGCTCATCTCTGTCTTTGTGGGGAGGCGAGTTCAACCCTTGCAGCATCGAACTCGCCCTATGTGGCAGTACAAGGGACTCGGTGACTCGACGAGATGCTGATGGCTTCTCGCCCTTCGTTGGTTACCCCAAGTGGAAGGTTTGAGATGTAGTGCAGCAGCAGTTTTCCCTCAGTAAAGATACCAAGGTTTGTCTCTAGTAGGACTCCAGAGATGATAAGTAGGTGTCAGCGGCGCAACTGACGCGGACCTGCACACAGACACAGATAACTTTGTTCCCAACAAAGTTCAGAGAGGTTGTCAATCTCTCCGGTCTTGTTGTTTACAAAGGATAAAACACAAGGGATAATGATAGCAAGTAAAAGCAGTAAAGTAAATAAAGCTTGGAAACAGTAATAAGGATATGGACCGGGATACGTGATGTTCACTAGTGATGTCTCTCTCCCAAAAGACGATAAAACTGCTATGCGTGGTAAACAAATTACAGAAGAGCAATTGACAGGATTATGAACGCACCGCAATGCTAACTATGCTACAAAAGAAAGGAAGAGGCTCAAAAGCACGGACAGTACACCAAAATAAGTAGACCGAAATCCGTCTGCATCTACTACTAATCATCCACCTTGAGATATGTATCTAGAACATCTCGCTGGTATTAAGTTGCGAGCCCCACCCAAAGTGTAAACCCAAAGCAACAGACAACTGCATTAAAAAGAACTTTGCGTAAAGTAAACAATCCTTGTAATCGCGGTTACAAGCACCGTTGTTTTCCCCCTTGTGGCAACAGCACATCCCCTAGACTCATGTTTCTGTCACTCAAGCGTGTCATCGGGGGGCATGAACCCACAATCTAGCACAACGTTCCCTCTTGGAGTCACTACCTACTACTTGGCCAAAGCAATAAACAGCAACGGAGAACATGCAAGAATTACTTAGGAACAAAAATGTAAGAGATAAAAACCAAATATATTACTCTATCACAATCTGAACATAATCTCATAATCCATCAGATCCCTCCAAACTCAGCATAGCAACAACAGAAATATTACAAAGGTGCCTCGATCATGTAGGGCAGCTCACGAGGTCTAAACAATGAAGATCAAAGAGGGGAGGAGAACATCACATAGCTACTGATCACGGACCCATGGTCCAAGGAAAACTACTCACGAGAGATCCGGGGAGCATCCATGGTGGAGAGGAGACTCCCGGAGGTCAATCCTCCCTTCGGCAGGGTGCCGGGAAGAGGTCTTCTGGTGCTCCCGATTTTCGGAAGCGCGGCGGCGGCGGAACAGAGGTGAGTTTGTGGAATAGGGTTCCTCTTCTGGAGTTTTTAGGTTAGTCCAAATATGATCAAAAGTGTATGAAAGTGTATCTAGATCATAGAAATATCACACAAAACATGCATGGAGCAAGCAGAAATTATAGATACGTTTTGGACGTATCAGATGCTCGCCTGAAGAGCTAGATCGTGATGCCTTGCTGGCTCGTATCCAACATGTGACCAAGTGCTCGAGTATTTCCGAAATGCGCCTTGTCCTTCCATATGCTTCTGACCATTCTCCGCCGCCGGTTGGTGCCCGTGTTCATTCATTTGTTTGGACGAGTGCCTAGTTTTGCTTTGTTCTTGACATTGCTTGCCTCACAGGGACATGCTCCGGTGCCGTGTAATCCTCCGCAGCCGGAGGACGCCAATATTCTTGAAGAACCTGGTGCTTCCGCAGCTGATGATGCTGCGCCGGCTGTTGATGCTGAAATTGTGCTGGTGGAGACTGGAGATAGCGAGGATTCGAGTCCCTTCCGTGTGAAGCGGTCGCGCCCCTTGAGTGCTGAGGATCATGCTGCGTTGGATGATGATGTCCCGCCTGCTGCTCCTTTTGCTGGACCTTCCTCTTCGGCTGCTGCTCCGGCCTCTCCTCCCAAGAGGGCCAGGCTTGGGAGACTGGGGCGTCCTCGTGCTGTGCGTGTTGGGTAAGAGTCTGCTGGATTTGTGCCCGTTCCCTTTTCCTTGTTCTTGCGTCTGATAATGCTTATTTTGTAGTGCTGAGCCTGCTCCAGATGCTTCGTGCACTAGCGCAGCTACTACTGATCTGAGGTCGATGAGTTCTGGGGCGGCAGCCAAGCATGTTGAGGACCTATCGGCTGCCGTTGGTCAATCTGGGCCGACGACGACTATTGCCGTTTCGACTGCGGGTGTAGTTCCTGGTGTGCCTTCTTCTGAGGTGCCTGGTGCTGTTGCTCCTGATCCCAAGCCAACTGAACTTGGTCCTCCGTACTTTGGCCGGCTTGATCTGGCGATTGAAGACAAGGCTCGTGCTTTCGACCATGTCTCCAAGCTGGTAAGTTGATTCGTGTCTGTGCAATTTTATCATCGGGGGCACGGCAGTGCTCCCGATGGGAGTAGCCCCCGAGGCTAGAAGTAATTGTTTGCAGTTGCTTGTAGTCTTGTCTTTCCTTAACACCCTATTTCCTGGTTTTTGCAGCCTGTTTTCCAACACTGCGAGCACTTGATGATTGATGCTGAGCGTTGGCAGCGGGCCCATGATTCTGCCCAGGATGCTTTGTCTGCTATGGATGGTGAGTTTTTGTTCTTGTGCTACTGAGCTTTGGCCGCTGTGTCTGAGTACTGTATGGCTTTGCAGACCGTCGCCAGTCTGCCGAGAAGCAAGCCGAGAAGGAGGAGAGGACGGTTTCCATTCTCAAGGCTACCTTGTCTTCCAAGGAGGCGGAGTTGCACGGTCAACACGAGGAGCTGGTTCGCCTTCGCCAGGCTGAGGACGCGCGTGCGCGGGTGGAAGCAGTCGAGGGCAAACGTCTTCGCGCCTTGGCGGACTCGCTTGTGTGTAAGTTTTGTCTTCAACTGTTGGTCTTGCTGTTCCTAATGTCTTCCCGTGATGACGTTTCTTTTCTTGGTGCAGCTTCTATAGGTGCGGAGCCGATGGAGGCTGCCGCGTCAGGGTCTGGAATTCTCCAAGGTGCCGTGGATGCTGTTGCAGAGGTTGTTTCGGTGGTCGGGGACGTCTGCGCCCGGACTTCCAATCTTGTGGGGCTTGCGCACGAGCACCTTATGACGGAGGGTTCAAAGGTGCCTGATGGCCTGGGCGCTCGGGTGGCTGCATTCGGCCCAGATGGGAAACGTATGGTGGAGCTAGTTGCGGAGAGCGTGGTGAGTGGTTCTTCCACGGCCCTTGTCGTCCTTATAGGCATGGGATTTCCTTTGATGATTCCTTGGTTGAGACCATCCCGGACTATTCTGATGAGCAGGACGACCGAGCCGATAAGCTGGCTCGTCGCCTGCAACAGGTTGTAGATGCTCAGGATCCCCTTGTCGTAGGTGAGGGGGAGGCACAGTAGTGTTGCGTCGCGTTGAAACTTTGTCTGTAATTCGTGATTCCGTTGTGGTGGTTGATCTTTTGCTACCTTTATCTGAGTGACTTCTTGGCTGTTCCTCTTGTTTTTTTTGATTTCTTTGTTTTGTTCATCCTACGGTAGGCCACTCCGGGCGTTCTTCGTCCGTGGAGTTCGCTGAAGGATGACGCTCGCGAGGGTGCGTACGAGTCCGTTTGCTTGCGACTGAAGGACGCTGAGCGGGAGATTGTTCGTCTGAAGGGATCCGTAACCGTTCAGCGTACTCGGCGCGAGCGTGTCGAGGCCGTGGTTGAGAGCCTTGCTTCGTGGGTGGTGAAGTTGTCCGACCTCCTGCGGGGTGAGTCTTGCATCTTCTTGGTTGCTTGATTCCATTTAGTAGGTTTTGCCATCTCTGTCTTGATCGTAGTTTTTGACTTTCAAAGTGTGGGCAGGGTGAACTCGGGATGAAGAGAGGGCCGTTCAGTCGGAGATGTCGCAGCTTGACGATCCCAGAGTGCAGGCGGGCAATCCCTTTTGGGCGGATGGGGCTCGTGCTCGAGCGTTTGCTTTGCTTCGTGTCCGAGTTGAGCGGGTACCGGATGCTCTCAAATACTGCCAGCGGGTACTGGGTGGTATCCATGCTGAGTTCTATCCGTTGGAGGTGGTTCCTTCGTCCCTTGAGAGGCTCTATCACATATTTTCTCAGCCTGCCGAGTTACGTCGAGTGATGGATCATCAGATTCGTGCTGGAGCCCGAGCTGCTTTGGGTTTGGTCCATAGTCATTGGCGGGGGGTGGACTTTGCTCAGGTGGTGGCGGGTCCTCCAGGCGGTAGGGATCATCCGATGAATGAACACTACATGGTTGTAGATAAACCTGCGCGCCAGGTTGTGAGGCGGGTTTGCGAAGAGAACGACCGCCATCTGGGTGCACTTATTAAGGCGAAGTTGGAGCCTAAAGATTAGGTGCTTCCCTTCATTGTATATGCTTCTTCCTGGTTGTATATATTCCATGCTGTCTTTGGGGGTCGTCTGCGTTGTATTTGCGGGGGTCGTTCCAGAGGGTTGCCGCGGCAAGCCCCCGAGTGTAAAAGTTTTTATGTGTCGCGGTTGCGAAGAGCGCCTCGGGGGGTGGCAGTTTCGGCGAGCCCCCGATTGCCAAGTTAATGTGCCGAGATTGCGGAGGACGACTCGGGGGGAGAGCCCCCGAGTGCCAAGTTAATGTGCCGCGATTGCGGAGGACGGCTTGGGGGGTGGTTGCTTCGGTGATCCGCCGAGTGCCAAGTTAATCTGCCACGGTTGCGGAGGACGACTCGGGGGGTGGCTGCTTCGGCGAGCCCCTGAGTGCCAAGTTAATGTGCCGCGATTGCGGAGGACGACTCGGGGGGTGGCTGCTTCGGCGAGCCCCCGAGTGCCAAGTTAATGTGCCGCGGTTGCGGAGGAGGACTCGGGGGGTGGCTGCTTCGGCGAGCCCCCGAGTGCCAAGTTAATGTGCCGCGATTGCGGAGGACGACTCGGGGGGGTGGCTGCTTCGGCGAGCCCCCGAGTGCCAAGGTAATGTGCCGCGATTGCGGAGGACGACTCGGGGGGTGGCTGCTTCGGCGAGCCCCCGAGTGCCGACAGATTTTGGGAAAAATATTTATGTAATACTTTTCCTGCTGTCTCTTACAAAGAGTAGGGGGGTTCTGTTGAGGACAGATCCCTTTTATTTAGAACGATGATGTAGTGGCTTTAAAGGCCTGGTAATTTTATCTCCGAGTGCCTGGGTTCTTCGGGCGATTTTCCTTTCCTTCTACGGGAGTGCTTCTTCTGCGAGTCCCGTGGTCCTGCTGCCTTGGTGGGCTACGAAGGTTTCTGCTATCTAGTGGAATTCCTTGTCGCAGCGGTCGGATCTGACGAAACTGCCGCTGATTGTGATGACCCCGTGTGGGCCTGGCATCTTCAGCTTGAGGTAGGTGTAATGGGGTACGGCCAGGAAGCGAGCGAAAGCTGGTCGTCCGAGGATTGCGTGGTATTGCGACTTCCAGTCGACCACTTCAAAGTCGAGCGTTTCCTTGCGGAAGTTTGTCGCGTTCCCAAAGACTACCTCCAGGCCTATCCTTCCGAGGGGGTAGACTGCTTTTCCTGGTACGATCCCATGGAAGGTTGTGCCTGAGGACTTGAGTGCGTTGTTTTGGATGAGCATGTCGTCGAGTGTTCGGGTGAAGATGATGTTGATCCCACTGCCGCCGTCCATGAATATTTGCGACATGTCGTAATTTCCGATTCTGGCCTCGAATACTAGTGCAACGTGCCCTGGTTGGGGAACGACTGGCGGGTGGTCGTCCCGGGAGAAGGCGATTTCTGTCTCCGACCCGCGCAGGTATTCTGGGACGGCCGGGTGTGCGGAGGTTGCCAGGAAGACTTGTCTGGTGACTTGTTTCTGCTGCCTGTTGGAAGGTCTGCCTTCTTGTATCATGTCGATCCTCCCGTGGGCTTCTGGGTACTGGTTTTCCTCTTCTGGTGTCCTTTGCCACTCCTGGATGACAGCCACCTGTCTTGTTGGCAGAGGGGGGGCTGGTGGCGCATCGTGGGCGACTGGACCAACTACTATGCTTGCGAGTGGTCGTGCTGTTGCGGCCGCGGAGCGGCTTTTCTCCTCGGCCAACTCGTTGAAGCTTCTGCAATTCCTGAGGGTGTGGGATGATCTGAGCTCTCCTCGCTCGTTTCTGAATTCGTGTATAGAACACTATCCGTCGAGTTGTTCTTTGGCGGAGCGGAATGCGCGAGTGCCGTCGCGTGGCTGCCTTGTCCTCCATTCTCGTCTCTGAGCCTGGGGCTCGTCTTCTTTGTTGTCTCGTCGTTGTGGTCTGTTGTCATTGCGGTGCCTGCCGTTCCGATCGTCCGAGAAATCGGCGGCAACCATGTCAGGTCCTCTGTCGTCGTAGAAGTTCCGTCTAGGTCGCTTCCTTCTTCTTTCGGCTCCTCTATCTCCGTTGTAGTCGTAGTCATACTCTGATCGTGCAGTGTGGATTTCTGTTTCGTTGCGAACGAAATCTTCTCCGTCCGCCCAGCTGTTGGCTAGTTCTAACAGCCGTGCGAGTGTTCGTACTTTCATCTGTCCGAGCTGCTCCTTGAATTCAACGCGCTGAAGGCCTCGTCTGAACGCGTCGATCGCACTTTCGTCCGAGATGTCTTCCGCTGAATTCTTGAGTATCGTCCATCGCTGGATGTATGCTCGCAGGGCCTCCCTCGTTCCTTGTTTGCATGCTCGCAGTTCCTCGAGTGAGGCTGGTCGCTTGTATGTGGATTTGAAGTTTTCTATGAAGGCTCCTCGGAACTGGCTCTAGGAGCTGATGGATCCGCGCCGAAGATTCTTCAGCCAATGTCGAGCGGAGCTCTCGAGAATGAGCTGCACGTATTGCATTGCCGTGACGCTGGTTCCTCTTTGAAACTTGAATGCTGTTAGGTAGTCGTCGAGCCATGCCTCCGGCTCCTCGAGTCCGTTGTACTTTAGTGTCGTGGAGTTCAGTTTGAACCCGTTTGGCATACACGTCTCACGTATGGCACGAGTGAAGCATAGTGCTCCACATGGCTCGATTTCCTCGTCGGAAGCCTCTTCGTCCGAGTATTCCTCGCGTGTTGCGCGTCTTCGCCTGCTGCGGTTGACTCTGTTCTGCGTGATGTCTTCTCGCGCATCTCGCCGAGTGCTGCGGCGCCTGTTGTTGTCGTCGCTGTCTTGTTTCTTGTACCTGTCGGGGCGCCTGCGCCTGTCGTCGTCGTCGTCGTCTGGTGAACTGGGGTCCCTGTCCGGTGTCCGCTCGCGAGTCTGCCATTTTGCGCTGGATTTCTTAGGCACCGAGGCATCGATGGCGTCCTTCATTATCTGCAAAGCAATGGAAGTGTAGCGATCCTTCTTGCCCTTTCTGCTTTTCTGGGCACGGGACAGCTAGTCCTGGGCGCTTATGAGTGCTTCTGCCGGAGTGAGGGGCTCTTCTTCGTCGTCGTCTTCCTCTAATCTGAAGTCGTCTTCCAGTTTCCGCACCACTCTCGCCCTTTCTGTCTTCCGCAGGTTGTTGAGTTTCGATTTTTTGCGGGTGGGGGAGTCGTGGCTTGGTGAGTCACTTCTGGGAGTTTGTTTGCGGCTGCTTTTCTTTCCGAGTTCCACCTTTTCTTGCTTCTCCATGGCTAGGCGCCACTGTCTCGTCTGCTGGGTTAGCTCGCCCGCTAGCTTATTGTATGACCTTAGCTCGTCCCTTGAGGCATCTGATGGTAGTAACCTGCCACGGGCAACTGCTTCTTTTACCATTGCCATTGATTCCTTGGACAAGTATATTTTTTCTTTGGGTGGTTCGTCTGCCGTTGCAACCGGGGTTTGCTGCCTGCTGCGTGATGGCTGGCTGCCTTGGCCGGGTGCTTGCTGCTTGCTGCTTGGCGGCTGACTGCTTTTTTGATTGCTGGGTCCTTGTTCCACCTGGACTTTCCTTGGTATGGTCCCCGGTTCTCCTAGCTGTACGACCATCTGACTGGTGTTGCCGGGACCTGCCGCCCTGTTGGTGGTTGGGGTGTCTTGACGAGGGCCCGGGTCGTCGACTTGCCCGTTGTTACCTGACGCTGGTGCGCCAACTTCTGCCATGAACACCTGCGATGGTGTCCTTGCCGCCTCCTTGCTGATACGTGTGATGGTGCTGCTCCATGTTGGGGCTCCAGTCGGGCGGTTGCGAGTGGCGTGGAGCCTTGAGTTGGGTGGGTAGCTACGGCTGCCAGATAGGCTGGCCGTGCGGGCGGCGTCCGCTCCGGTCACTGCTGCAGGTGTTGCCGTGGGTGCGCGGGTGCCGTCGGTGAGGCGAAGAGTCCCCCAATGGTTGATGTAGATCTGATACGCTCCGAACATCAGATTGACGCCGGAGTGTAGATCGGTGAAGACTGGCTGGAGGGCCGGGAGGTGGGCCGTGAATCCGAGGGACTAGAATAGATTGGATCTTGTCGGAGCCGTCGAGTCGATGAGTGCTGATGATGATGAGGCCACCGAGATCGCGTTCCCAACCTGCGCGGTTCCCACAGACGGCGCCAATTGACGGGGATCAACCCCGGAAAATACCATGGTCAGGGACCCTGGGTTAGTCATGAAAGGCACAGGTTGGACGATAGCTCGTCGGCAAACAGGGAGGCACGCTCCTGCTCGATATTATTGATGGGGGATATGCGATTACAGGGGATGCCAAGGTTGGAGCGCTCAAGGCTAGGGTTACAAATGATATTGGTCGTCTTTGGTGTCGCCCCTCCTAGCCCTTATATACTGGGCTAGGTCTCGGGGAATTCGTCTACGTTTACAGGTAAGCTTTCCTAACCCTAGCTTGCTCCGTACGGCAGGTCTTCGCACCTTCCTTGTGAGTCATGGACTCCTACGTCGGTGTCAATTAGCAGGCCGAGGCTGTATCTTCATGGGCCTTTTGTCTTCATGGACACCAGGTAGGCTTATCCATAGGAGTCGTGGGGTCACACCCTCGTCAATGCCCCCTGATGACACGCTTGAGTGACGGAAACATGAGTCTAGGGGATGTGTTGTTGCCACAAGGGGGAAAACAACGGTGCTTGTAACCGCGGTTGCAAAGATTGTTTACTTTACACAAAGTGCTTTTTAATGCAGTTGTCTGTTGCTTTGGGTGGGGCTCGCAACTTAATACCAGCGAGATGTTCTGGATAGATATCTCGAGGTGGATGATTAGTAGTAGATGCAGTTGGATTTCGGTCTACTTATTTTGGCGTACTGCCCATGATTTTGAGCCTCTTCCTTTCTTTGTAGCATAGTTAGCATTGCGGTGCGTTTACAATCATGTCAATTGCCCATCTGTAATTTGTTTACTTCGCATAGCAGTTTTATCGTCTTTTGGGAGAGAGACATCACTAGTGAACATCACGGGACCCCGGTCCATATTCTCATCATTGTTTACACGCTTATTTACTTTTCCGCTTTTACTTTCAGTTGCTATCATTATCATTATCCCTTGTGTTTTGATCCTTTGTAAACAACAAGACCGGAGAGATTGACAACCTCTCTGAACTTCGTTGGAGCAAAGTTATTTGTGTTGTGTGCAGGTCCACGTCAATTGCGTCGTTGACACCTACT
Source organism: Bromus sterilis (assembly GCA_950022295.1). Taxonomy (NCBI): domain Eukaryota; kingdom Viridiplantae; phylum Streptophyta; class Magnoliopsida; order Poales; family Poaceae; genus Bromus; species Bromus sterilis. Next base: position 53,072,340 of record OX465599.1, read on the forward strand.
TATCATTGCCGGAGTCCTACGGGAGACAAACCCTATCCTCTACATAGGGGAAATTTGCTGCTATCCTACATCTCACCTTCCACTTGGGGTAACCAACGAAGGGCGAGAAACCATTATCATCATCTCGCATATCAAGAAAATTTCTGGCGCCGTTGCCGGGGAGTTGAAGCTCTACACAAGTTTTGCCCCGTCAACTTTGGCACCAACAAGTAAATTTCTGGCGCTGTTGCCGGGGACTCCGAGTGCTAAGATAGGGGAGTTGTCCACTACCTTTTACCTTTACTTTTTAGTCTTGTTAGTTTACCTTTCAGTTTTTATCTTTGTGTCTTATATCAAGAATCACAAAAAAATTATTTATCTTGCTAGTAGCTGTCATTATGTCTGGTCCTTTTGCTTTTGTTGAGACAGAGGTTCTCACCTTTAAACAAAAAGGTGGTGAAAGTGTAAAAGATGTTTGGTATAGAATTAATGATTCTCAAAAAAGAGCCACCAAGAAGCAATCCACTACTACCCTGCTTAGAAATTTGTATGTTGGGGCTACTCCTTGGAATAGGTTCATATTAGATACTGCTATCAACGGGAATTTCCTAGAATCCCCAATTTGAGAGTCTCTTAATGTTATTGAAAATCTTGTTGGAAATCTCCCTGTTGCTAGCATACAAGAAGATATAACTCTAGCTCACATTATGAATTTTTTTGAAAAGATAGAGTTAGAAATACCAAGTATAACTAGGATAAATGAGTTGGATCGCAAGATTCAAGGGAATTTGAATAGGCTTGATAGCTCCATGCTTAAAATTATTAAAACTTTGGAGACCATCAAATTCCATGATATGGATCCTTCTAGGATTGATAAAATTGAGGAAATCATTAATACTCTAGGAACTACTTTTTCCTCAATCAAACCAAAAAAGGTAGAGACTCCGTCAAGGAAGGAACCTAAGTTCAATTATGTCCCTAAGGTTCCCCGACCCAAAAATAATCCACCCATTGCCAAGGAAGTTGAAACCGTGAAAACTTTGAAAGAAATACCTCTCTTTGATAAACTTATAAATGAAACTCCCATTGATTTTCCGCCTTTTGGTTTTCTCCCTAAAAGTATCTTCATTAGGCATTTATTTGAAAGACCTCTTAAGACTAGTTGTACAATAGAAGAGCTTTTTGATGATCTTGATGATGATTCGATTGATACAACTTGATCTTTTGCCTTATGCCTAGCTTAAAGGCGTAAAAGAAAGCACTTGTTGGGAGGCAACCCAAGATGTTTTTACTTCTATTCTTAGTGGTCTTCATGATTGTTACTACTGTAGCAACATCATTGTATCTTTATTTTCAAGGTTTGTGCCAAGTTATAGCCTCTTATGATAAGGGAAGCAAAAGTTGTGACATGTTGTCCAGAAAACATATTCTGTCTTCTTGACGGAAAAAACTACCAGTTCATATTTTTGAGCTGAATTTTTTACGCAGCATGCTCTATAAAATTGTGAAACTTTGTATGTTCTAAGTTTTTTTATTTGAGTTGCATAAGTACCCCGAAAAAATTATCTACTACATGTTGTTCTGTTTTTCAAAGATTCTATCACGTTTTGCCTCTCGTCACTTTTGCAAACCTTAAGCTTGCTTTTTCTTTGCAAAAACCGTTTGGAAAATTTTAGAAACAGTAGCTCTGCAAGAATATCTTTATATCCAGTGGGGAAAAATTATTTTATTAAGGGCACTAACCTTTCTAATCAGCTTATGATGAGTTATGTATGAAAGGAGTTTTCAAGTGTGCGATCGAAGATGATGAAAGAAGATCCGGGAGTGTCAAGCGCTCAAGCTTGGGGATGCCCCCATGCATCCCTGATACGCAACAAATGATAATTTCTTCTCGCCCTTCGTTGGTTACCCCAAGTGGAAGGTGAGATGCGGTGTAGCGGCAAGTTTCCCTCGGTGAAGATACCGAGGTTTTAAGATTGTCTCCCGTAGGACTCCGACAACGAAAAGTAGGTGGTGAAGTGAACAATGGCGCCGTTCACAACCTCAGGGTTGCTTCATTCACCTGGACGTGCACACGACACAAATAACTTTGCTCCTAACGAAGTTCAGAGAGGTTGTCAATCTCTCCGGTCTTGTTGATTACAAAGGATCAAAACACAAGGGATAATGATAATGATAGCAACTGAAAATAAATACGAAAAAGTAAATGAGCGTGTAAACAATGATGAGAATATGGACCGGGGTCCCGTGATGTTCACTAGTGATGTCTCTCTCCCAAAAGACGATAAATTTGCTATCCGAGGTAACAAATTACAGAAGGGCAATTGACAGGATTATAAACGCACCTCAATGCTAACTATGATACAAAGAAAGGAAGAGGCTCATAAGCATGGGAAGTACGCCAAAATAAGTAGACCGAAATCCATCTACATCTACTACTAATCATCCACCTTGAGATATCTATCCAGAACATCTCGCTGGTATTAAGTTGTGAGCCCCACCCAAAGTGTAAACCCAAAGCAACAGACAACTGCATTAAAAAAACTTTGCGTAAAGTAAACAATCCTTGCAACCGCGGTTACAAGCACCGTTGTTTTCCCCCTTGTGGCCATATCACATCCCCTAGACTCATGTTTCTGTCACTCAAGCGTGTCATCAGGGGGCATGTACCCACAATCGAGCATAACGTTCCCTCTTGAAGTTACTACCTACTACTTGGCCAAAGCAATAAACAACAACGAAGAACATGCAAGAATTACTTAGGAAAAAAAATATAAGAGATAAAAACCAAATATTTTACTCTATCACAATCTGAACATAATCTCACAATCCATCAGATCCCATCAAACTCAGCATAGCAAAAGCAGAAAGATTACATATGTGCCTCGATCATGTAGGGCAGCTCACGAGGTCTAAACCATGAAGAACAAAGATGGGAGGATAAAATCACATAGCTACTGTTACCAGACCCATGGTACAAAGGAAACTACTCACGGCACATCCAAGAAGCGTCCATGGTAGAGGGTAAGCTCCCGGAGGTCGATCCTCCCTCCGGAAGGGTTCCGGGAAGGGTCCTAATGGTGCTCCCGATCTTGGAAGCGCGGCGGCGGCGGAACAGAGGCGAGATCGCGAAAAAGGGTTCTGTCCTCAGAAGTTTCACGTCACGGGAGATATATAGGCGAAGGGGGCAGCCAGGGGGGCCACCAGGGATCCAGGCGCCCCCCTGGCGCGATCAGTCCCTAGGCCGCGCCAACTAGGCGCCTGGGGACCTGGTGGATCCCACCTGTCCCCCCTTAGGGACTCCGGAAGGTTCCTTCACGCTGATTGTTTATCAGATTTTTGCCGAATTTATTGAGCACTTTTAATATGTGGGAAAAATGAAATAGAAAAACAGTAGAAAACAGAAACTGGCACTAGGGTGCACTAAGTTAATAGGTTATTCCAAATATGATCAAAAGTGTTTGAAAGTGTATCTAGATCATAGCAATATCACACAAAACATGCATGGAGAAAGCAGAAATTATCGATACGTTTGGGACGTATCCACATCCCCAATCTTAATTCATGCTCGTCCTTGAGTAAGTAAATGATAACAAGCAGAATTTCTGTGGTGACATGATAGCAACCATATAAGAACTTTGAAAAGTAAAGCAATCAAGGTATGTGATTCAATTCAAGTCATAACATGCAAGAGTCTATATTAGCATTGAAACAAGTAACAAAAGAACATTATGTGAAAGAGCTCTCGCTGTCCGTGACTCGAATGTCTCCAAACGGTGTTTACGTGCAAGAAGAGGGATAGGGAATACGAGAAAAAAAGTATTTTTTGTGTTGAGAACTCAATCTACTAAAGTTTCACACTTGGTCTTCTTTGGAATCTTATCTTGACTCATCCCCAGACCACTAGCCAGGTATGTCAATTTGATCCACTCCTTTTCGATATTTTGAGCACTCATGCAATGGATGAGCGTAAGCACGAAAGTTGACACTTAGGATGGAAAAGAGAGAAATATGGTGGAGGAGGAAGACAAAAAGGATGAGAAAGGCTCACATCAATGAGGACAATCATAGGCGAGAAGGCTAAATGATAGATATGATGTGAGGAGTAGGGATTGCCATGCAACGGATGCACATATGAGCTGAAAAGCTCTCCAATGGAACTAGTGGGGAAGCATCTAACTTTCTCGCTCATGAAGACCTAAATCTCTTTTGCGGAGGCTCATCCTTGGAATATGCAAGCCAAGTTCTATAGTGTGAAGGTCCCCACATAGCTATATGCATGAATGATCATCTCTATGGAGTACAAGGATAATAGGGAGTACTAGTGTGGATCTTTCAAAAGGATAGTAGTGTTTCCCCTTTTTCTCTTTTTATTTTCTTTTTGTCTTTTTCTATTTTTTCTATTTTTTTGGTGGCCTCAATGACTCTTTCTATTTAACTCTCATTTGTCCTCATTGGGATCTTTTATTTTGTCCACTTTGGGATCTTTTCCTCACTTAAGCGCAACACTCTAATTTACTAGAGGGTATAGAAGATCTTTCACACTTTACAAGGTACTCAAATCTTAAAGAAGATTTAGCTATCATGGTGTATGCAATGTATGCCGCTGCCAGTGTAGCAGGAACATGTATGCCATGAAGATCAAGACATGAAGAGGTGGATGTTGCATGGCAATATATCTCGGAAAGGCTATGGAAATGCCTTGATAGGTAGGTATGGTGGTTGTTTTGAGGAAAGATATAAGGGGGTTTATGATGACAGAGCGTATCATGCCAAGGGTTTGGATGTACCGGCGAAGGTGGACGCCAACTATAGAGTGAGAAGAAGGCAATGCACGGCAGAGGAGAGGCTAGCAAATATGATGAGGTGGAAGTGTCAACTTTCAATACTTACATTAGTCCGAAGAACTCATGCACTTATTATCGGTAACTCTCAATCTAATAAGGAGGTTCACAAAGAGACAAGTACCCCGAGGAGGAGTGTATGGGGGTTTGGTTATCCTTGCGTATCCTCGACTCATGGTACGTGAGTGTACTCTAATATCCGATCCGTCCAAAGATTAGCGATCCATCTAGTAGATAGAGTTCTCAACTAGTTTGTAGGTTTTGAAAATAAGAACGGATTGCACAAAATACGACACCTATCACTAATAGGCTAGAGCTCTTGACACTGAAAGTTCAAACATTACTCACATCAATACCTCAAAACTACAAGTTACTAGTAAAATTAAATAGCAACCTCAATTACCTACTTTCAAGATAAGACACAACTCAGTGCAACAACCAACTCTCTTAACAAGATAATGTGACACCCTGGTTTTTGGCCCTTTTTATTTGCATTGGATTTCTTCTGATTTTCTGGATTTGGATTTTATTTGCCTGAGTTGCAAACTCTTTTGGCCTTGCTCACTAGGGTCCAAATTTTATTTTGGACCAAGTGACCCCTAGACCCTCCTTCCCCATAGCCATGATCAAGTCATGATCATTCATGACCTTGCCCAATTTTTATTAAGCCAGAAATTCCTTTTCTCTAAAGGAAATTGCTCTGTTTCCCCCTCCTGGATGAAGCTAACCTCACTTCTACCTACCCATTTGCCTTGAAACTTTTTGTGCTGAACAATGGAGTCATGGCACATGATCCCATGCAATGAGATGAGCAAGTTCAGTGCAAAAATTCTCCTATAGAAATTATTTTGCAATTCTGGTCAGTATAGCACTTTGTACAGCAAGTACCCTGTAGACTTATCTGTTGGTCCTGAAATTTTGAACACTGCTAGTCCTTACTAAGTGTAGCTTGCACACAAAAATTCAGCACCAGACTCCCACCCATTTGCTCTACAGAACCTGCCAAAGTTTGATGCAGAAACAATAAATTGAACCTCACATCCACATCTGACCAAACCAACTGCACCCAGGCGCCCAGATCAACTCCTGGACGTTCACTGCACCTGCCAGACACGTTTGCATAGCAGTGGCAGCCCCAAGTGCACGAGTGCACGGGGTGAGCATGCTCACTGCCGGCCAAACTCGCGCTCTGGCCATGCCCGTGGCCTGGCCGCCAGAGGCACCTCGCACACCGAGCGCCCTAAGCCGCGTCTCCTTGTCCACGAGCTCTGCAGAGCCTCCACACGACACCTCACCCAGCCCAGCGCCACGCAGCCCGCCGGAAGCTCGCCGTCGCCGCACTGTTCGTCCGCCGCAGACCCACGGGCCGCCACTGTACCAGCACGCTTGCCGCCCTAGCCGTGGCTGCTTCCGCGCATCGTGCTCCACCCCTGCAAGCCTGCACAGCACCTCTTTGCCCCTCGCGCCGCTGCTAGCCATCTGTGCCGGCAATCCAGAGCCGCAGAGCTGCCGCCGACGACCAGTTCCGTTGCCCTAGCAACGCAGAGCTTCAGGATAAGCTTGCCCCCGCTGCAGCGACGCCACCGCCTTCGCAAACCTCGCCGAAGCCCCCTTATCCCCTCGGCAGTTCGCCTGGCGCCATTGCTGCTCGGTCCGACGACACCCGCACGTGAACCCCGGTGAGCTCTAGAAATTGGAGCCCCGGCTCGTCTCAGACCACACCTACCACCCCCACCTCACTCGAATTTCGTGCAAGCAAGGAAGAAGCCCGCCGGGGAGGCCCTGGCACGAGATCCTCACCGGAGCTCGCCGAAAGGAGCTCCACCGTCGCCCCGCCTTCCTCTGGTCCTCTGTAACAGCCCAGTTTTTGCAAAAATTAAAAATTTTGTTTTCGGTGTGAATTGTTTGATTGTCTGATTTGTTTGCGGTGTTTGCGTCCCCGATTAATTGATCGGCGATTATTCCCCCTCCTCTTATCTCGTACCGGACGGAGACCGACCTTGCCACCCTGACACTCGACCTTTGCGACACCGGGTTTCACCCGATCACCGTCGCGAAAACCGCACGAGACCAGCCAAAGCCAACGGAACGAAAACCCCATTTAATAATTAAACGTGTTATTTTTATAGCGCGCCGGAAAGTGTTTTCGGAACGGTTCCAGCGCGAGGTGAATGCCTCCGGCTCGACGCACTGATCGCGCAGTTCGAAGTTTTAACCGAATCGGAGGTACTGCGGACCCCCGGCGGTCAGAAAAGTGAGCACCGCGCGCGAGAGAAAAACCGGAGATGTTTTTGCAAACTGCCAGCCACCGGGGCTATATAAAGACCACCACACTCCCACCCCTTTCTAGGGTTTCCCTAGAACAATTTTGCAGCCACACCCCCAATTTTGCTCAATTTTTCCCAATGAGTTCTGGACCGTCAGATCCGGAGATTCGACGGCCCGGATCGCGTCTAGCCAGCATCCTCGTCTCTCTCCTCGCAGCACATCAGCCATGGAGGACCCGAGCGCTGCCCGGCCATGGAGGCCACCGGAGCTCACCGCCGGCGCCCCATCTCTCCCCGCACCCCTCTCCCCTCTCTCCTCCCTCTCCTCCATCTTCTCCTCCTTTCCCTTCCCTCTCCCCTGACCTCTTCCTCCTCCTGCATGTAGCCGCAGTGCGCCATGGCCATTGAGCTCCAAGGACCCCGCGCCGCGGTCGCCCTGCACCCCGTCGGCGACCTCCCCGAACCCCACGCACCCGGATCCGGGACCCCTCGAGCCTCCTTCGCCGGATCCCTGCCGCTGCGACCTCCGAAGCCCGCTCCTCGTCGCCGGCGTCAATAGCCGCCGCCGCTGCGTCCAGCCGACGGGACGAGGGCGAGCTGCCCGTTCGATCCAGCGGCGCCAGCCTCAGCGCCCAGGTGGGCCGCGCCCCAGCCCCAGGCGGCCCAACTCCCCAGCGCAGCAAGCCTCCAAGCCTCCCAGGCCAGTGGGCCGAGGCCCAAGAGGTGAGCCCCCCCCTTTTTTTTAGTTCTATTTTTTCTCTGTTGGGCCCAATAGGACTAGATTCGGCCCAGTGCATGTTTTTTTCTTCTTTTCTAGGCTTTTTATTTATCTGTTAATTGTTTTTTTGCGGTAGTTGTAACTTTTCACCGGTAGCTCCGATGGAGACGCTTTCTACATGAAAGTTGCTCCGTTTTGCGCGTAGATTATTAAAATGTTGCTTGTTTCCATGTTTGACTTTGTTTACATGATGTTTGACTGCTAATTACACTGCTTTCCACTGTAAACTGTAACTGCTATAACTTTTTATCTGTTGCTCTGTTTAAAATGTTCTTTATATGTAACTTCACTAGAATTGCATGTAGATTGTGTTTTTGATGTTCTTGCTTGCTAAATAAAAATAATAAAATATTGTTTAGGGAAAAAGGTACCAAATGCAATATTTATCGTGGGGTCCGCAATAGTTTGCCATGTATAGGTTTTACCCCCCCACTTAAATTGACTAGATCAGATAGTTTATTTTTGCTACAACTCTTGCCATGCTTCTGTGTTTGTCCTGTTAACAACTTTGTTGATCACCTGTAGCTAAACAACTTGAACCACCGTAAATGTGCGGTATCATCGTGTGTGACGAGTACTCCACTTAACCTGTTAGATTTCTCTCTCGACGGTAGGTGCGATGTCTCGTGTTGCTTCTTGTTGATGCGTGCTCGTGTTTGCCTCGTAGTAATAGATGCTTGCTCGTTGATTGCTTTCCAGTGTTTACCGTCTTGTGTGCTTCCGCGGGTACCTCTCGGAGATGATGCGAGCTTGTGATCGACTACACCTTCGGAACCCGACTTATCAACAGGCAAGGACTATACATTACTTATGATCCATTCTATTTCAACCAGCGGTTTGCATGCTAGTCTAGATTAGGTTCGATGTTTGATCCTACCACATGTTTACAGCCTCTTTTAAACTGATACAGCCATGTCCCCTCCCAGCAAACCATGTACTGCTATGTTACTATTGCTCGTTGCTCAGCCCCTGCTTAGTATGCATGCTTAGGATGCTACGATGTTACCTCCTGTTACTGCTTGGTTTGGGATATCACATTATTATATTGTTGTTGATGATATGATTATTATAAATATTGACTATATTCGACGAAGGATGGAAGGTCTAGGCTATCCCGCCCCGATGCTTTGTTCCATTCGAGTCACCTAGGATCCGAGTTCCGGGTATTGGTTTTAAGACTGAGCGTGCCTAACCGCATGTGGGATTTTATGGGGTCCCCTTTTCTTACCTATCTAGCTTCGAACATTTCTAGTGGTGGCCCAAGATGGTTTTACCTTTTGCAAACGTGTGTGTGCGAGCGTCGACCTCGCAAGTTTTCAAACAACTCGGGCCAGCGGAGACAGAGTTCCTTTGTTGGTCCAAACCTGGAAGCTCGAGGGCTATCCACAGTGTTGGTTTAGTTACCCCGACCTCGTCCAGACGGTAGAGGCCGACTCGAGAGCGCGACCGGCTTTTGAGTTGGATGTCGACTCACCGGGGGCCACCCGGATTTTTGTGTTGTTAGTTAGAGGGACCTGTCGTTCCGGATCTCTTGGAACTAAATCATAAAATGGCTGCCTATGATGGGTAGAAACTGAGAGAGATGGGCGTGCATGCGGAGCCTCGTAATGGGCAGTTGGTACACCTCTGCAGGGTTAAATCTTTTCGAGAAGCCGTGTCCACGGTTATGGACGACTTGAGACCTACTCCTTGTTCATAGACAACAACAACTGAGATAATCTTAATATAACTTGATCAACGTGTGTGTGCCTTGACTGCTTCTTCTTCGTCGGGATGCGAAGAGGAGGACAAGGATAGGATAGGTGTTATGATTGCGTAGTAGTTGATAGCAAGACTTGTTGGAGGCGATTCCTCATTGAATGCTTTGCTTCTTACCTTGCTCTCTAGTTCGTTAGCCACTTCATAAATGCTAGTGCGGCAGCAACCTCACCACTTTACCCCTTCCTTACCGTAAACTACTAGTTGTCCTAGAATGACGAGTGATGAAGTCCTTGCTGGGTCAGATGACCACTATAGTTGGATGAGGAGTACCTCTGTACTCATGATACTACCCCCAAACTCTATTCAGGGTTCTGGTCGATAACAGGTATGGTGATCGACGTTTCACGTGGAGACTCGACGACGACTAGTTAGGCGGATCCCGGCGGAGGGCCTGGACCCGTCTGGTTATGGGATCGATGCTTTTCTCTTTGCCAGTAGGCATTTGATTGTAGTCTGTACCCAGACATGTATCTTCCGATGTTGTATTGTATTTGAGGCAGTTGTATGCCGATTGTATGAGATGTTGTATCCTTGTATCTGTAATGTTGTGATATCATGTTGGAAATCCGGGGCATATGGCTATGTCATATGTCGCGGTGGGACCGATATGTGCTTCGTCCCCGGATCTACATGGAAACATCTAGATCTGGAACAGTACCGCATATCGGGCCTTACATCCTCCCAGGGCACAACCCCCTCTATCCTTAGCCTTCTTTCTCTCTGGCGTAGCTAACCCGCCGCTCACCGTGGTCCATCTTGCAGAGTAGCTTGACCCCGACGACCTCCTCCCGCCGCCGTCCACTGGAGAAGAAGACCCCCTCGCCGTCCGGCCACCATTCGCCAAGCTACGGGTACGAGCAGAGCCTCCTCACCCAGCCCCTTCCAGCCGTGCACTCCTCCGTCGCCGGGGAGGCCTCGCCGCCGATGAACGCCGTCACCGAAGCCCGCCCTGCTCTGTTCTACTCCTCCCCTTCTAAACCTGCCAGGGCTGGCCCACTGGCAGCCTCACAGGCCAGCCCGAAGCGGTACGAGTGGAGGCGTATTCTCCAGAATACGCCTTCGACGTGGCCACCCCCCAGGAAAATCAATGAAATTCATTTTTAATTATTTAAAAATGGATTTTGACCAAACTTTGACCATGAATAACTCCTAAACCACAAGGCCAAATGAGTTGATTCTTTTTGCTAAATTTTTGTCTTGATCTCCTCTTTAAGTTGGCAAAGTTTGGGGGCTTGACTCCCCTTGTAGGTCCACTGGACAGAGAGATGATGCATTGGACCTAAATTGCTTTGCCACTTTTATTGTATTGCAGAAGTTGACCAGGAGCTTGCAAGAGACCAGGAGTTCCAGGACACTCCACTTGACCAAGGCAAGCCACAATATTCTGGTCATGAGGAGCTTGAGTTGGATTTTGTTCATTTGAAGCCTTAACTTGGTTTTTATGATTGATTAAATTTGCTAATTAAATTGTTCATGCCATGCTAAATGAAATATTGATTCATGCCATGTTCTCTGATCATTCCCATGTCACTAGAAGATTCACATCTTGGTCATGATAGATAAGTTATGAAGAAGGTGTGCTTATTCTGTTCATATAGATCATGTCATGCCATGTTAGTTATCTTACCTTTGATTCATGCCATGTTACCGTATTGCATGCTCATGTTAAGATAAAAATGTTGTTATGCTCATACACCTAATCTGAACGTTGACCAAGTGCCACCGAACCGAGCTCTTTTTCGTGCAGCCACATTTTCCTGTGTGGGCAGGCCTTGATGCGGTCTACCGGTGGGCATCCCTTACGCGTATTCACCAAAGTGGGAGGGCTACGCGCGGCAGTTGCCTTGGCCGGGTAAACGGCGGTAGCCTTGACAGCTAGTATTGTTATGGGTACCCGTCCCCGTTTGGGACAAGTTTGGGCCACGCGATGGTTGGAGCCATGCGATGGTCAGTGTCGGGATGACACCGGGCTAACCAGGACATGACTTGTGTAAGTATGTCGGTGATGCGGTAAGGGGGACACGTGGTATACCGGTCTCGTTGGGGATGTCTAGCTCACTACTCACGGGGCTGGTTCCAAGGATCCTATGGGACAGGTTCCGGTGGTTTTGAGCGGAGGAGAAACTCCATGGGTGGTGAAAGTGCACAAACTCTGCAGAGTCAAAATCTATTCGAATAGCCGCGTCCTCGGTCATGGGACACAGTTCGTACTAGGTCACACGAGGTCAACAAGAACTTGGCAATAATAATCTTAAAATGTTGAAATGGTTGAACCGTTTGGTAAGTGGTCATGAGGTGACTCGGTATCAAGTCGGGAGGACTCGAAGGTAAGACTCGTGGTCACGTGGTGATCGTAAGTTGTGGACTATGCACTAAAGTTTAATTTGCCATGCACTCATACTGACCATGTTTATAATCATGCCTTGGTCATATGTGCTCTTTATATCTTGATGATTGTGTGCTTGCAAGTACATTCAATGTACTGACCTGGCGTGTCATGCCAGATACAGGAGAAGATGCACCGGAAGAGTTGATTGTGCCGTACTTCGCGAACTAGGCCGTGTCCCAGTAGTGTCCCGGTGGAATGGAGCTCCATCACCCCGTCGTTCCGCTGCCGTAGTGTTCTTCGTCAAAGCGAGGCCCGAGCTGTGCCATAAATAATGTACATAGAGTTGCTGCACACCCTGTGCCGCCACGCCTCGAAGTAGTTTGTATCCTCGAACTGTTGTATCCGCATGTATCATAAATGAAGCGGTCGTTTCTATACCAATGTGTTGAACATTGCCAGAAGACTTGATCTCTGGGCTGGCAATGTAAGGTAAACCGGTCGCTCTGAGCCGGGGTGCCACAGATAAACATGCAAACTAAAGAGAGTTCCAGCAACAAACTAAACAAAATCCAAGGCTCTTGCTAAAGTCAAACTAACACTAAAACTAAACATGGCAGTAGCTACGAAAAGATAAAGAACACACAACAGTAAAAAGATAGGCATGAAAAATCCTATGATGCGTTCTAGATTTTGAAAGTGGAGCGTGTTTCTCTCCCACACAAACTAAGACGGGGTCTGACTTGTTATGACGGCAAGCAAAGCTAAAGAAAACTAAAAATCAAACCTAAGAGCGGGACGCTCCAACCATAGCATATAACGCATGAAGTGATAAAAATATAGTGAGACGAAGGACGAACTGATGATTGTTGATGGAGAAGGGGATGCACGGGGGCATCCCCAAGCTTAGACGCTTGAGTCGTTTTGAATATTTATTGGGGATGCATGGGGGCATCCCCAAGATTGAGCGCTTGACACTCCCGGATCTTCTTTCATCATCTTCCATCGCACACTTGAAAACTCCCTTCATACATAACTCATCATAAGCTGATTAGAGAGGTTAGTACCCTTAATAAAATAATTTTCCCCACTGAATATAAATATATTGTTGAAGAGCTACTGTTTCTCAAGATTGAGAAAAGGTTTTTGCAAAGAAAAAGAAAGCTTAAGGTTTTCAAAAGTAAGGAGAGACAAAACGTGGCAGAATCTGTGAAAAGCAGAACAGCAGGAAGTAGAGAATTTTTTTGGGGTACTTCTGCAACTCAAATAAAAAAATCAGAACATACGAAAGTTCTGAAATTGTATAGAGCACGATGTGTAAAAAATTCAGCTCAAAAATTATAACTAGTGATTGGATCCTATTTTTCCCGTTACGAAGACATAATCTGTTTTCTGGACAACATGTCACAACTTTTTCTTCCCTTCTCATATGAGGCTATAACTTGGGTTGCCTCCCAACAAGCGCTTTCTTTTACGCCTCTAAGCTAGGCATAAGGCAAAAGAAGAATCAAGTTTTATCAAGAGAAATAGAATAGCTAGCCCGTGTAACGGACTCAAAAGGGAACTTGATTTTCTTTCTAGGAAAGTGTTCCATCCCCTTTTTGAGAGGGAATTTAAATTTTATATTCCCCTCTTTCATGGCAATGATAGCACCAACGGTGTTTAGCAAAGGATATCCCAAAATAATTGGACATAAAGGTTCGCACTCTATATCCATGATAATAAAATCAACGGGAACATAGTTGTCATTGGCAATGATAAGAACATCGTCGATCTTCCCCAAAGGTTTCTTTACGGAAGAATCAACAAGACGAACACCAAAAGAACAAGAATCAAAAGGTTTCAATTCAAACATATCATACATTCTTTTGGGCATGACGGAGGTACTAGCTCCAACGTCACATAAAGCATAGCAAGAGAAGTTATTTAATGTAATTTTGATCATAGGGTCCCAACCATCATCTATCTTCCTAGGTATGGAGGCTTCTATCCTAAGCTTCTCCTCCCTATCTTTGATGAGATCATTTGTGATAGGCTCCGTGAAGGCAAGATTAAGTGTGCTAGTGTGGGGGTCTCTAGACATTTTGTGTAGCAAGCTAATAACTTCTGAGAGGGTGCAACTATCAAAATTGATATCACTACTATCAAAGGTGGTAGTAGTGTCATCTAGGCTCACTTGTTTGAAACCCTCTATGTTCATAGGAGTTTATTTTTCTACGGTTGAGGTATTAGCATCACCATTAATAGGTCCAATGGGACCAGGAGTGCATTGGGTGCTAATAGTTTCGGTATCCTCAACAATTTGGATAGTGGCAACCGTGTGGTGTATAGAAAGGCTCTTAATTCTATCCTCTTCCTCTTTTTCTCTAGTCCATCTTTCTTTAAGTTTAGCCATCATCCTTATATTTTCATTAATTTGTAACTGGATATCATTAATAGGGGTGCCAGTCCTCTCCTCAGGGGGAGAGGTTCTAATTTTCAGCATCTCAACATCAAGGGCTAGGCTGTCTACCTTCAAATAAAAATTATCTAATTTAGCTAACTTTTCTTCTACATTCTTTTTGAAGGCTTTTTGGGTAGTGATAAAGTCTCCAAGCATGCTTTCTAATTCAGAAGTGGGGTTCTTTTTGCTAGGGTAGATGTTGTTGTTCCCATATTTGGATGGAAACGATCTAGGATTACTAGCAAAGTTGCGCCTATAAGCATTGTTGTTGAAGTTGTTTCTAGCAATGAAGTTCACATCTACTTGTTCTTGAGAAACCAAAGAATTTAAAGGAACATCATGAGGATCAATAGAGGGTTGCTTGGTAAGTAGAGACATAATTAAGTCAACTTTTTCATTTAAGGAGGTAATCTCCTCGAAAGAGTTTACCTTCCTACCTGTTGGAGCGAGTTCGGTGTGCCATTGGGAATAGTTGGTCATCATCTCATCGAGAAGCTTTGTGGAAGCACCAAGTGAAGTCGACATAAAGGTTCCTCCCGCGGCCGAATCTAACAAGTTCCGCGAGGTAAAGTTCAAGCTTGCATAAAAAGTCCGGATAACCATCAAGGTAGTCAAACCATGTGTAGGGAATTTCTTAACAAGAGATTTCATACGTTCCCAAGCTTGTGCAACGTGTTCATTATCCAATTGCTTAAAATTCATAATGTTACTCCTCAATTGGATAATTTTAGGAGGTGTGTAATACTTCCCAATAAAAGCATCTTTGCACTTATCCCAAGAATCTATGTTATTCCTAGGCAAAGATTGAAACCAGATTTTAGCTCCTTCCCTCAAATAGAAAGGAAAAATCTTGAGCTTCACGACATCACCTTCTACTTCTTTATACTTTTGCATATCACATAATTCAACAAAATTATTCAAGTGTAAAGCAGCATCATCTCCAGCACTAAAGAATTGATCTCTCATAACAAGGTTTAGCAAAGCAGGTTTAATTTCATAAGAGGTAGCTGACGTGGAAGGTGTGGCAATAGGAGTGCAGATAAAGTCTTTGTTGTTGTGACTAGTGAAGTCACACAACTTGGTGTTTTCAGTGGAACCCATAGTAGTAGCAAGTGTGGCAGATTTTTTTTTGTAATTTTTGATAAAGGACACAAAGATAAAAACTGAAAGGTAAACTAACAAAACTAAAAAGTAAAGGTAAAAGGTAATGGGCAACTCCCCTATCTTATCACTCGGAGTCCCCGGCAATGGTGCCAGAAATTTGCTTGATACGCGAGAGATGATAATTGCTTCTCGCCCTTCGTTGTTTACCCCAAGTGGAAGGTAAGATGCAGCATAGCGGCAAGTTTCCCTCGGTGAAGATACCGAGGTTCTAATATTGTCTCCCGTAGGACTCCGGAAATGATAAGTAGGTGGTGAAGTGAAAAATGGCGCCGTTCACAACCTCAGGGTTGCTTACTTCCCCTGGACCTGCACACGACACAAATAACTTTGCTCCCAACGAAGTTCAGAGAGGTTGTCAATCTATCCGGTCTTGTTGTTTACAAAGGATCAAAACACAAGGGTAATGATAATGATAGCAACTGAAAGTAAATACGGAAAAGTAAATGAGCGTGTAAACAACGATGACAATATGGACCGAGGTCCCGTGATGTTCACTAGTGATGTCTCTCTCCCAAAAGACGATAAAACTGCCATGCGAGGTAAAGATTATTACAGGAGGGAAATTGACAGGATTATAAACGCACCGCGATGCTAACTATGCTACAAAGAAAGGAAGAGGCTCATAAGCATGGGCAGTACGCCAAAATAAGTAAACCGAAATCCATCTGCATCTACTACTAATCATCCACCTTGACATATCTATCCAGAACATCTCGCTGGTATTAAGTTGCGAGCCCCACCCAAAGTGTAAACCCAAAGCAAAATACACCTGCATTAAAAAGAACTTTGCGTAAAGTAAACAATCCTTGCAACCGCGGTTACAAGCACCGTTGTTTTCCCCCTTGTGGCCACAACACATCCCCTAGACCCATATTTCTGTCACTCAAGCGTGTCATCAGGGGGCATGTACCCACAATCGAGCATAACGTTCCCTCTTGAAGTTACTACCTGCTACTTGGCCAAAGCAATAAACAGCAACGGAGAACATGCAAGAATTACTAAGGTACAAAAATATAAGAGATAAAAACCAAATATATTACTCTATCAAAATCTGAACATAATCTCATAATCCATCATATCCCATCAAACTTAGCATAGAAAAAGCAGAAAGATTACATATGTGCCTCGATCATGTAGGGCAGCTCACGAGGTCTATGCCATGAAGAACAAAGAGGGGAGGACAACATCACATAACTATTGATCACGGACCGATGGTCCAAAGGAAACTACTCACGGCACATCCGGGAAGCATCCATGGTGGAGGGGAAGCTCCCGGAGGTCGATCCTCCCTCGGCAGGGTGTCGAGAAGGGTCCTGATGGTGCTCACGATCTTGAAAGCGCGGCGGCGGCGGAACAGAAGCGAGATCGCGAAAAAGGGTTCTGTCCTCGGAAGTTTCACGTCACGGGAGATATATAGGCGAAGTGGGGCAGCCAGGGGTCCAGGCGTCCCCCTGGCGCGGCCAAGCCCTAGGCCGCGCCAGCTAGGCGCCTGGGGCCCTGGTGGGTCCCACCTGGCCCCCCCTTCGGGACTCCGGAAGGTTCCTTCACTCTCAATTTTTTATCAGATTTTTCCCGAATTTTTTGAGGACTTTTATATGGGGGAAAACTGAAATAAAAAAACAACAGAAAACAGAAACTGACACTAGGGTGCACTGAGTTAATAGGTTAGTCCAAATATGATCAAAAGTGTATGAAAGTGTATCTAGATCATAGCAATATCACACAAAACATGCATGGAGCTGAGACGTCCCAAACGTATCTATAATTTCTGCTTGCTCCATGCATGATTTGTGTGACTTTGCCATGTTTTTCTTGAACTTTCATACACTTTTGATCATATTTGTACTAACCTATTAACTCAGTGCATCCAGCTGCCAGTTCCTGTTTTCTGCTGTTTTTATATTTCATGTTTTCCAGCCATTAAAAGTGCCAAATAAATTCCGGAAAAAATATATAAAAATCAGCGTCCCGGAAGCTTCCGGAATAACCAAGACATGGCAGGACGACCACCACCAAGGGCCCAGGAGGGTGCCCGGCGCGGGTCCCTCCTAGGCCGCGCCATAGACCCTTCTGGAACCATGGTGCCCCCCTGCCCCCCTCCCTTGGCCTATATTTAGCCCCCGCGGAGGAAATCCCTAATATGGAGGTACTTTTTCCAGAATCAATCCCGATCTACGCCACCATCGCCGACAAGCTTCGGGGGACCAGAATTCTTGTGCCGGCACCCTGTCGGGACGGGGAAGTGCCCCCGGATTCATCGCCATCGACGTTGCTTCCTCCCTACATGAAGCGGGAGTATTCCCTCCTCGGGGCTGAGGTTTCTACCAGTAGCTATGTGTTCTCCTCTCTCTCCCATGTTGCGATCTTCGTTGTGATCATATGCTATGATAATCTAGGTTGATCCCATGATATTTCTCCTTCCTCTATGTATTGGATTGATGCACTGATACGTCCAAAACGTATCTATAATTTCTTCTTGCTCCATGCCTCTTTTGTGTGATATTGCTATGATATTGATGAACTTCCATACACTTTTGATCATATTTGGACTAAACTATTAACTCAGTGCACCCCGGTGCCAGTTCCTGTTTTCTGCTGTTTTTTCTATTTCAGGTTTCCCCCATATAAAAAGTGCTCCTAAAATTCAGGAAAAATCCAATAAAAAATCAGCGATCAGGAAGCTTCCGGAATCACCGAGGGGGGGGGCAGAGGGGACCCATCAGGGCCCCAGGCGTCCTCCCGGCGCGCCCCAGGGTGGGGCCGCGCCAGGGGGCCGCCTGGACCCCTGGTGGCCCCCCTGTCTGCCCCCCTTCGCCTATTTATTCCCCGTGACGCAAAAACCCCGAGACGGGAACCCTTTTTCACGATCTCTCCTCTGTTCCGCCGCCGTCGCGCTTCCAAGATCGGGAGCACCAGAAGACCTCTTCCCGGCACACCGCGGGAGGGAGGAATCACCTCCAGGAGCTTCTCCACCACCATGGACGCTTCCGGGATGAACCGTAAGTAGTCCACCTTGGACCATGGGTCTAGGATCAGTAACTATGTGATGTTCTCCTCCCATCTTTGTTCTTCATGGATTAGACCTCGTGAGCTTCCCTACATGATCGAGGCACATATGTAATATTTTCTGCTGTTGCTATGCTGAGTTTGCTGGGATCCGATGGATTATGAAATTATGTTCAGATTGTGTTTGAGTAATATATTTGATTCTCCTCTTTTATATGTATGTTCTTGAGTAATTCTTGCATGTTCTCCGTTGCTGTTTATTGCTTTGGCCAAGTAGTAGGTAGTGACTCCAAGAGGGAGCGTTATGCATGATTGTGGGTTCATGCCCCCCGATGACTAGCTTGAGTGACAGAAACATGAGTCTAGGGGATGTGTTGTTGCCACAAGGGGGAAAACAACGGTGCTTGTACTTGCGGGTGCAAGGATTGTTTACTTTACGCAAAGTTCCTTAATGCAGTTGTCTGTTGCTTTGAGTTTACACTTTGGGTGGGATTCGCAACTTAATACCAGCGAGATGTTCTGGATAGATATCTCAAGGTGGATGATTAGTAGGTAGATGCAGATGGATTTCGGTCTACTTGATTTGGCGTACCGTCCAAACTTTTGAGCCTCTTCCTTTCTTTATAGCATAATTAGCATTGGTTTGCGCACATAATCATGTCAATTGCCCAGCTGTAATTTGTTTACCTCGCATGGTTCTTTTATCTTCTTTTGGGAGAGAGACATCACTAATGAACATCATAGGACCCCGGTCCATGTTTCCAATACTGTTTGCACCCGCTATCAATTTACTGCTTTATTTATTTTTTCCGTTGCTATCACTATCATTATTATCCCGTGCATTTTATCCTTTGTAAACAACAAGGCCAGAGGAATTGACAACTCCTCTGTACTCGTTGGGAAGCAAAGTTATTTTCTGTGTGTGCAGGTCCAGGTGAAGTAAGCAACCTTGAGTTGTGAACGGCGCCATTGTTCACTTCACCACCTTCTTGTATCTGTTGGAGTACTATTGGTTCGACACATAAACCTTAGCATCATCGCTAAGGGAAATTTCCGCTACGCTACATCTCAACCTTCCACTTTGGGTAAACCAACGAGGGGCGAGAAGTAAACTCTCGTGACATCTTGTACTCACTTGATCTTATCTAGTATAATCTCCGAGACCATGGTGACAGCGTTCTATTGGACATGGGTTAGAAGAATATTATCATGAGTGATTTCCTCTTTTGTGTGTTGATTGAAGATTGAGAGTCTCTTGGTGCTTGTCTTTGACTATCCTTGAGATATGTTGTGGTGATTGTGGTACTCTCTTTGGATGGCCGCGGTGACATTGGGAAATCCATAGATTGAGAACTACGAACTCTAAGGTGTGTTTTTGTAGCCCTACATAATTCTCGTGCTCTCTTGACCACAAAGGAATGACCTCCGAGTGCGTCTCCATTGCATGTTTTATGGGAAATATCATGTGATTAGACTATGTTAATGTTGTTGGGAGTTGCCACTAGTGAAAGTATGAAGCCTAGGCCTTGTTTCCACCATTTTTACACCGTTTGTGCTCACTTTTGTCACATGTTTGCTTTCTGCGCGTTTTATTACAGATTTATATTACTTCGTTTTACCACACCTATCACCCATATTTTACCATCTCTTTAGATCTTTTCGTTTGAAGGTATATCTTTAGATCTTGCAATTAAATCTTTTCATTTCTTGTTTTTATTTTCACTAGTTAGGCTTGTGGAAAACAATAAAAATATTATGAGAGAGCTTAATGAGCTCTACCTTGAGTTGGGACATGAAGTGTTTGAAGAGAAAATCAAAAATCCTATGGAGCTTTACTATTTGCACAACAATCATGATAGTAGCAATGTTATTAATATGTCTTCTTTGAATACCTTTGATCCTAATGATATCCAAAGCTATAAGCTTGGGGATGCTACGTTTTACGTAGATGATCTTTCTAGCCCCCCAAGTTTTCATGAGGAAATTTATTTTGATGATACTTTGCCTCCTATCTATGATGATTATTGTGACGACCCTTATCCTATAAATAATGAATGTTTGGAAGTGTATCATGATAAGAATGATTTATGTGCTAGCTATTTTCTTGAGTTTGCTCCCACTATTACTAATGAGAAGGATTTTGCTTATGTGGAGAGTAACAAATTTTCTATGCTTGTGGATCATGATACGAATTTTTTATGTGATACTTATATTGTTGAATTTATTCATGATCCCACTGAAAATTATTATGAGAGGGGAACATATGCTTATAGATATTTCAATAATATCAAGTTCCCTCTCTTTATGTTGAAGGTTTTGAAGTTGCACTTATTTTGGCTTCCTATGCTAATATCTTTATGCTTCAATGAGTTATTTCTCTTCAAGATCCCTTTGCATAGGAAGCATGTTAAACTTAAATATGTTTGGTATTTTCTTCTCTATGCTCTCTTTTGTGCTTCAACTCTTATTCCTACGAGAGCATCACTAAAATCTTAAGCCTATCATTATGGCTATACAGAAAGAGCTCTAGGGAGACAACCCTTGTTATCTTTACTTTGAGTTTTTTACTTTCAGCTTTTAGTGGTCTTGATGATTGTTACTACTGTAGCAACATCATTATATCTTTATTTTCAAGATTTGTGCCAAGTTATAGCCTCATATGACAAGGGAAGGGAAATTTGTGACATGTTGTCCAGAAAACATATTCTGTCCTCGTGACAGGAAAAATCAGATAAAAACCAGTTCATCTATTTGAGCTGAATTTTTTACACAACATGCTCTATACAATCACGAAACTTTTGTATGTTCTGAGTTTTTGATTTGAGTTACAAAAGTACCCCTAAAAAATTCTTTACTACCTGCTGTTCTGTTTTTTCACAGATTCTGCCACGTTTTGTCTCTCCTATTTTTTGCAAACCTTAAGCTTGCTTTTTCTTTGCAAAAACCTTTTGGAAATCTTGAGAAACAGTAGTTCTTCAAGAATATCTTCATATCCAGTGAATTTTTTTATTTATTAAGGGTACTAACCTCTCTAATCAGCTTATGATGAGTTAAGTATGAAGGGAGTTTTCAAGTGTGCGATGGAAGATGATGAAAGAAGATTCGGGAGTGTCAAGCGCTCAAGCTTGGGGATGCCCCCATACATCCCAATAAATATTCTAGGAGACTCAAGCATCTTAGCTTGGGGATGCCTCCGTGCATCCCCTTCTCCATCAACAATCATCAGTTCGTCCTTCGTCTCACTATATTTTTATCACTTCATGCGTTATGTGCTATGCTTGGAGCGTCTCGCTCTTACGTTTTATTTTTAGTTTTATTTATCTCTGATTGCTGTTCATAACAAGTTAGATCCCGTCTTACTTTGTGTGGGAGAGAAACACGCTCCACTTTCAAAATCTAGAACACATCATAGGATTCTTCATGTCTATCTTTTTGCTGTTGTGTGGTCTTTATATTTTCGTAGTTACTGCCATGTTTAGTTTTAGTTTTAGTTTTAGTTTGTCTTTAGGAAGAGCATTGGATTTTGTTTAGTTTGTTGCTGGAACTCTCTTTAGTTTTCATGTTTATCTTGTTAAGAGAGTTGGTTGCTGCACTGAGTTGCGTCTTGTCTTGAAAGTAGGTAATTGAGGTTGCTCTTTAATTTTAGTAGTAACTTGCAATAGTTTTGAGGTATTGATGTGAGTAATGTTTGAACATTTGGTGTCAAGAGCTGTAGCCTATTAGTGATAGGTGTCGTATTTCTGGCAATCCGTGTTTATTTTCAAAACCTACAAAACTAGTTGAGAACTCTAACTACTATATGGATCACTAACCTTTGAGGGATCGAATATTAGAGTACACTCACATGCCATGAGTCGATGATGCGCAAGGATAACCAAACCCCCCATACACTCCTCCTCGGGGTACTTGTCTCTTTGTGAAACTCCTTATTAGAATGAGAGTTACCGACAATAACTGCATGAGTGGCGTCCACCTTCGCCGGTACATCCAAACCCTTGGAAATGATACACTCTGTCATCATAAACCTCCTTATATCTTTCCTCAAAACAGCCACCATACCTACCTATCAAGGCATTTCCATAGCCTTTCTGATATATATTGCCATGCAACATTCACCTCTTGATGACTTGAACTTCATGTCATACATGTTCCTGCTACACTGGCAGTGGCATACATTGCGTACATCATGATAGCTACATCTTCTTTATGATTTGAGTACCTTGTAAAGTGTGAGAGATCTTTTATAGCCTCTTGTAAATTAGAGTGTTGCCCTTAAGTTAGGAAAACATCACAAAGTGGACAAAATAAAAGATCCCAAAGACAAATGAGAGTTAAATACAAAGAGCCATTGAGGCCACCAAAAAATACAAAAACAAATAGAAAAAAGAGAAAATAAAATAAAAGGGGCAACACTACTATCCTTTTGAAAGATCCACACTAGTACTCCCTCTTATCCTTGTACTCCATAGAGATGATCATTAATGCATATAGCTATGTGGGGACCTTCACACTATAGAACTTGGCTTGCATATTCCAAGGATGAGCCTCCTCAAAAGAGCTCTAGGTCTTCATGAGAGAGCAAGTTAGACGCACCCCCACTAGTTCCATTGGAGAGCTTTTCAGCTCATATATGCATCCGTTGCATGGCAATCCCTACTCCTCACATCAAATCTATCATTTGGCCTTCTCGCCTATGATTGTCCTCATTGATGTGAGCCTTTCTCAACTTTTTGTCTTCCTCCTCCACCATATTTATTTCATTGCCATCTTAAGTGTCAACTCTCGTGCTTACGCTCATCCATTGCATGAGTGCTCAAAATATTGAAAAGGAGTGGATCAAATTGACTTGTACCTGGCTAGTGGTCTGGGACGAGTCAAGATAAGATTCCAAAGAAGACCAAGTGTGAAACTTTAGTAGATTGAGTTCTCAACACAAAAATACTTTTTCTCGTATTCCCTATCCCCCTTCTTGCACGCAAACACCATTTGGAGACATTCGAGTCACGGACAACGAGAGCTCTTGCAGCTAATGTTCTCTTGTTACTTGCTTCAATGCTAATATAGACTCTTGCATATTTATGACTTGAACTGAATTGCATGCTTTGATTGATTTACATAAAAAGTCCTTATATGGTTGTGTGGCATGTCGCCACAGAAATTATGCTTGTTATCATTTCCCTACTCGAGGACGAGCAGGAATTAAGCTTGGGGATGTTGATACGTCCCAAACGTATCTATAATTTATGCTTGCTCCATGCATGATTTGTGTGACTTTGCCATGTTTTGCTTGAACTTTCATACACTTTTGATCATATTTGGACTAACCTATTAACTCAGTGCACCCAGTTGCCAGTTCCTGTTTTCTGTTGTTTTTATATTTCAGGTTTTCCGGCCATTATAAGTGCCAAATAAATTCCGGAAAACTTATATAAAAAATCGGCTTCCCGGAAGCTTCCGGATTAACCAAGACATGGCAGGAGGGCCACCACCAGGGGCCCAGGAGGGTGCCCGGCACGGGTCCCCCCTAGGTCACTCCATTGACCCTTCTGGAGCCGTGGTGGCCCCCCTGGCCCCGTCCTTTGGCCTATATTTAGCCCCCGCGGAGGAAATCCCTAATATGGAGGTACTTTTTCCAGAAGCAATCCCGATCTCCGCCGCCATCGCCGACAAGATTCGGGGGACCATAATTCCTGTGCCGAAACCCTGCCGAGACGGGGAAGTGCCCCAGGATTCATCTCCATCGACGTTGCTTCCTCCCTCTATGAAGCGGGAGTACTTCTCCCTCGGGGCTGAGGTTTCTACCAGTAGCTATGTGTTCTTATCTCTCTCCCATGGTGTGATCTTCGTTGTGATCATACGCTATGTTAATCTAGGGTGATCCCATGATATTTCCACTTCATCTATGTATTGGATTGATGTACTCACTTGATCTTATCTAGTATAATCCTTGAGACCATGGTGACAGCGGTCTATTGGACATGGGTTAGAAGAGTATTATCATGAGTGATTTCCTCTTTTGTGTGTTGATTGAAGATTGAGAGTCTCTTGGTGCTTGTCTTTGACTATCCTTGAGACATGTTGTGGTGGTTGTCTTACTCTCTTTGGATGACCGCGGTGTCATTGGGAAATCCCTAGATTGAGAACTACGAACTCTGAGGTGTACTTTTGTAGCCCTACATAATTCTCGTGCTCTCTTGACCACAAAGGAATGACCTCCGAGTGCGTCTCCATTGCATGTTTTATGGGAAATATCATGTGATTAGACTATGTTAATGTTGTTGGGAGTTTCCACTAGTGAAAGTATGAAGCCTAGGCCTTGTTTCCACCGTTATTACACCGTTTGTGCTCACTTTTGTCACATGTTTGCTTGCTGCACTTTTTATTACAGATTTATATTACTTTGTTTTGCCACACCTATCACTCGTATTTTACCATCTCTCTGCCAAACTAGTACACCTATACAACTCCTAGTTGTATTAGGTGTGTTGGGGACACAAGAGACTTCTTGTATCTTAATTGCAGGGTTGCTTGAGATAGACCATCTTCAACCTCTACTTCCCCGAGTTCGATAAACCTTAGGTCATCCACTTGAGGGAAATTGTTGTTGTCCTACAAACCTCTGCGCTTGGAGGCCCAACATAGTCTACAAGAATAGAAGCGTGTGTAGACATCAGGAGCAAGCAGAAATTATCGATATGTTTGGGACGTATCAATCCCCAATAAATATTCAAGGAGGCTCAAGCGTCTAAGCTTGGGGATGCCCCCGTTCATCCCCTTCTCCATCAACAATCATCAGTTCATCCTTCGTCTCACTATATTTCTATCACTTCATGCGTTATGTGCTATGCTTGGAGCGTCCTGCTCTTCGCTTTAATTTTTAGTTTTCTTTTGATTTGCTTGCTGTTCATAACAAGTTAGACCCCAGCTTACTTTGTGTGGGAGAGAAACACGCTCCACTCCAATATAGAACACATCGTAGGATTTTTTTCGTGCTTATCTTTATACTGTTGTGTGTTCTTTATCTTTTCGTAGCCACTACCATGTTTAGTTTTAGTCTTAGTTTTTCCTTACCAAGAGCCTTGGCTTTTGTTTAGTCTGTTGCTGGAACTCTCTTTAGTTTTCATGTTTATCTTGTTAAGAGAGTTGGTTGTTGCACTGAGTTGTGTCTTATCTTGAAGTAGGTAATGGAGGTTGCTATTTAATTTTAGTAGTAACTTGCAATAGTTTTGAGGTATTGATGTGAGTAATGTTTGAACTTTTGGTGTCAAGAGCTCTAGCCTATTAGTGATAGGTGTCGTATTTTGGGAAATCCGTGTTTATTTTCAAAACTTACAAAACTACTTGAGAACTCTAGCTACCAGATGGATCGCTAATCTTTGGAGGGATCGGATATTAGAGTACACTCACGTACCATGAGTCGAGGATGCGCAAGGATAACCAAACCCCCATACACTCCTCCTCGGGGTACTTGTCTCTTTGTGAAGCTCTTAATTAGATTGAGAGTTACCGATAATAAGTGCATGAGTTCTTCGGACTAATGTAAGTATTGAAAGTTGACACTTCCACCTCCTCATATTTGCTAGCCTCTCCAGTGCCGTGCATTGCCTTCTTCTCACTCTGAGAGTTGGCGTCCACCTTCGCCGGTACATCCAAACCCTTGGCATGATACGCTCTGTCATTATTCACCTCCCTATATCTTTCCTCAAAACAGCCACCATACCTACCTATCAAGGCATTTCCATAGCCTTTCCGAGATATATTTCCATGCAACATCCACCTCTTCATGACTTGATCTTCATGTCATACATGTTCCTGCTACACTGGCAGCGGCATACATTGCATACATCATGATAGCTACATCTTCCTTATGATTTGAGTACCTTGTAAAGTGTGAAAGATCTTCTATACCCTCTTGTAAATTAGAGTGTCGCCCTTAAGTGAGGAAAAAATCTCAAAGTGGACAAAATAAACGATCCCAAAGAGGACAAATGAGAGTTAGATAGAAAGAGCCATTGAGGCCACCAAAAAAATACAAAAAAAGAGAAAAGAAAAAATAAAAAGAGAGAAAGGGGCAACACTACTATCCTTTTTAAAGATCCACACTAGTACTCCCTCTTATCCTTGTACTCCATTGAGATGATCATTCATGCATATAGCTATGTGGGGACCTTCACACTATAGAACTTGGCTTGCATATTCCAAGGATGAGCCTCCTCAAAAGAGCTCTAGTTCTTCATGAGAGAGCAAGTTAGATGCACTTCCACTAGTTCCATTGGAGAGATTTTCAGCTCATATGTGCATCTGTTGCATGGCAATCCCTACTCCTCACATCATATCTATCTTTTGGCCTTCTCGCCTATGATTGTCCTCATTGATGTGAGCCTTTCTCACCTTTTTGTCTTCCTCCTCCACCATATTTCTTTCATTGCCATCCTAAGTGTCAACTCTCGTGCTTACGCTCATCCATTGCATGAGTGCTCAAAATATCGAAAAGGAGTGGATCAAATTGACTTGTACCTGGCTAGTGGTCTGGGGACGAGTCAAGATAAGATTCCAAAGAAGACCAAGTGTGAAACTTTAGTAGATTGAGTTCTCAACACAAAAATACTTTTTCTCGTATTCCCTATCCCCCTTCTTGCTGTTCATAACAAGTTAGACCCCAGCTTACTTTGTCTGGGAGAGAAACACGCTCCACTCCAATCTAGAACACATCATGGGAATTTTTTATGCTTATCTTTCTACTGTTGTGTGTTCTTTATCTTTTCGTAGCTACTGCCATGTTTAGTTTTAGTCTTAGTTTTTCCTTACCAAGAGCCTTGGCTTTTGTTTAGTTTGTTGCTGGAACTCTCTTTAGTTTTCATGTTTATCTTGTTAAGAGAGTTGGTTGTTGCACTGAGTTGTGTCTTGTCTTGGAGTAGGTAATTGAGGTTGCTATTTAATTTTAGTAGTAACTTGTAATAGTTTTGAGGTATTGATGTGAGTAATGTTTGAACTTTTGGTGTCAAGATCTCTAGCCTATTAGTGATAGGTGTCGTATTTTGGGAAATCCGTGTTTATTTTCAAAATTTAGAAAACTAGTTGAGAACTCTAGGTACTAGATGGATCGCCAATCTTTGGAGGGATCAGATATTAGAGTACACTCACGTACCATGATTCGAGGATGCGCAAGGATAACCAAACCCCCATACACTCCACCTCCTTATTAGATTGAGAGTTACCGATAATAAGTGCATGAGTTCTTTGGACTAATGTAAGTATTGAAAGTTGACACTTCCACCTTGATACGTCCAAAATTGCATCACTATTTTATATCGTAATTCATCCTTATTCGTTGATATATTTCATATTACGATGATGTTCTTATGTTGTTTTGGCTTGTTTTACACATTTTGCAACTTTCCGGTGCCTAAGCAGCAGACACAGGATTCAGCGGTGAAAAGTGGACGATGAGTTGCTGAAGAAGAATACCTCCAAATTACCTGAAAATTGACGGAGGGTATTTTCCGAAGGATTAACGAAGACATGTCGAAGAGGGGCCAGAGGGGGGCCACGGGGGCCCCAGGCGGCTACCTAGCGCGGCCCCACCCCTGGCCGCACCGGGAGGGCGCCTGGAGCCCTGGGGCTACTGCCGGCTCCCCCCTCTGGCCTATATACTCCTCGTTACCCGAAAACCTAAAAAAGAGAAGCTTTTACGGAGTTCCGCCGCGGAGATCACCTAAAGAGAATAAAAGGGCTTTCCGGCGGGCGGATTCCGTCGAGGAGATCACCTCCCGGAAGGGGAGATCATCGCCATCGTCATCACCATCATCACGGGCATCATCGAGATCATCATCAACATTATCCCCAACATCAGCACCATCTCCACCACCATCCAATCTCACCTCACAAGTTTATCTTGTGTTGTAATCCGTACTATCTATCCTCTCTACTCTACCAGTGTTGATTACTACTTTGTGGTGAATGCTATTGAGTTTTGTTGAAGAAATATCATTATGTCTAGATTGTTTATCATATATTTATCACCTCTGATCATGATCTCTTTTATGTCTTGTGAGTAGTTACTTTAGTTCTTGAGGACATGGGAGAAGTCTAGTTGTTAGTAGTCATATGATGTTGAAGTAATATGTGTTGTTTGATATTTAAGTTGTGTTGTTATTTTCCTAGTGGTGTTGTGTGAGTCGAACACTCAAAACTTCGCCTTATTAAGGACCTAGGGGAATACATTGTGTATAAAGAATGCTTTGTTGGGAAACGTAGTAGAAAACAAAAAATTTCTGCCTACGAATCAAGAACCCAAGATCATCCAAGAAGATTGCATACAAGGTTTTAGGTCATGTCTCACCAACCGATGTAGCGGAAGTAGAGTTGGTGAAGCTCGTGGAAGTAGTGGAAGTAGATCTCGCAAGTTTTCCCATGAACAGTCCCTCGATCAATCCCACGAACAAGTCCCGCGATCTAGTCCCACGGACAAGTCCCATGAACAAGCTCCTCGAAGAAGGGTCGAAGGTACGACCCCTCCATTAGTATCCACACATCCCGTAGCAGCAATCCAGTAGTGCTCCGCCGTCCAGATATGAACGCCACCGAGAAAACTAGAGGGAGAAAACCCTAACGGATTCCGATCTAGAACAGCGTCTAAACCGGGGTCTAAAAGTGGAGCAACGGGGTTTAGAGGAGGGAGGGTGGCGCATAGGCCTTGGGGACAAGTTGTGCTGCGCCCCCACCCCTCCCCCACATTATATAGGTGGCCAAGAGGCCCTTGGGGCGCAATAAGGGGGGTGGGGAGTCCAACTTGGACTCCCAAACCTCCCAAACCTTCCCACCGGAAACCTGCCATATTGGAGAGTTGGACTTTCCACCTGGAGGGGGATTCCTTCCCCTTGGTGCGCCCCCCACCCCTTGGCCGTCCAGGGCAGCCTAGGTGGCTTGCCCCCCAAGGCTAGGGGCGCAGGGGAGTGGGTGGTACTGCCCGGAACCTTCCGGAACCTTCCATGACCTTCTAGAAGCTTCCAGGACCTTCCGGGACATACCGGGACCGTTTCGGGACATTTCAGACACTTCTGGAGCACTTCTAGGACCTTCCGAGACCGTTCTCGGACGTTCCGGAGCCATCCGGATAGTTTCCAAGACCATCGGATGACCGCGAAGGTTGTCGGGACGCCCAGCGATTATCCGGAAACTATTCCGGTTGATCCAGGACTTCCCCAGTACCATTCTCATATGTTCCGAAACCACCTGGGACTACTCCAGAGTGATCCGGACATAACCTTAAATACCCAGAACTACTTCTGGTGCCCTTATGAACAATTCCATAAATCTCCGGAACTACTTCCGGTACCCGTATGAACTATTCTGCTTTGCTTCCACTAAACCTTCTACCATACTAGTATTCTAACAGACTACTGCTCGTTAAGTGTGTGACCCAATAGGTTCGGTATAATGCGGACATGACTCAGAACATCTTCCAGATATAGGTCAACAGCCTTTTGTCAATAGCCAATAATCAACAGCGGAGCCATGGACACCCATGTTGACTCCCGCACATACACGAAGAAACTTCGAGTGAACCATTATGTTTAGTCATGTACCATTCCCTTTGCTTCGCGATATATGACAAAGTTAGAGGAGAGAAGTTTGGCACCCATGTGTAACAACTTTTGAACACAAGCCACTCGTTATCCTCTTTGCTCGTTTGTCCCTTTTCTCGTTATCGTATTCCGGTATCCCGTGACTGAATCACAATGCGTCTGGCCAGACTATAATGGATACCGTCATACCAAGTGGGACCAAAGTGAATATCTTCTTCATCGTGAAGGAGAAAATCCCATTCTTGAACTATCACAGTCACTAGCCACACCATCTGACATACCCAGAACTTATTTTACTACTTCCCATTTACTGGAGGATTCATCTAAGAACCAAAGCATGTCTTCCTGTGTGAAGCAACTCGATACTCTCATGGTCTAAGGAATTACGTATATGATAAGATTTCATGATATGACTTATAACGTAGTTACGATGTGATCTCTAAGTATATCATTCAATACTGGGGTCAGTTCAACATCATTGTTCTGCTAACAATATGTTCCCATTGCTACTGACATCCTTGTTACAAGAACAATGTCCATGATTAAGAAAATGTAATCATCAGTTAGCACATGAGCTGGTCTTAGAGGCTAAACCAGGAACTCTTGGTGTTTACATTTCCACACATGCAAATGAGTTTTCTTCTGAATGTCACAGTCAGGGTCATTGCAATTATAGCACAGAAATATAAACATTAATTACGAACGTGGAAATATATATATAATAACATTTTATTATTGCCTCTAGGGCATATTTCCAACAGTCTCCCACTTGCACTAGAGTCAATAATATTGTCAGTGCTTGAGCACTTTACACCTATGGCATACCGGTGTAATAAATGCCTCATTTGTGGTATAGACCTCATCTTCGGATCTGACGTTTCAGGCCCGTTTGTATCTTGCATATCTTCGCGTTTTCACGCTATCATAAAATTCACTAATTTTATCAGTTTAGCTTTGTATATGTTTGAATCATTTGGTAGGACCTTGGTTCCTTAGAATAAGTCATGAAATCATTCATCAATGTTCCATGAGCTTCAAGCATCTAGGAAACCATACCATGTTCATAAATGAACTGATGATTCAAAATACCCTCCCTTGTTACTTCTTTAAGCAACAATATACTTAGCCTCTGTTATAGAATTCGCCACAGTATCTAACTTTAACACAGTTCCTTCATACTATGCCACCCTTATGTGTGAAACACATAATCCCAATTAAAATCGAAAATCGATCGGAGTAAGTATGAAGACTGAATTGGTGTAACTGTTTACATCAAAATTCAGCTGGTGTAACTTGTTACAACGAGCTCTTCATTATCTCCATTTTCCGAGAAACATATCTTATATATCATAAGTTTAACTTTTCACTGTTTGTCCAATGATCAACATATTGATCACTTTGGTATCTTGCTCATAACCTTTTGAAGCACTGGACATATCTGGTCGTTTTACATATTATGGTGTACATGATTAATCCAAACACACGGGTGAGTGGAATTCAATTCACGTGTTTTTGCTTATCTGTGTTCATCAACACCGATTTCTGCAAACAACTTTTCACCACGACTTCGGCAAGAACATGTTTCTTGGCATTTCATACTAAACTACTTTAGTATCATGTCAATATGTAGGGTTGGCTTTAGCATGATCAGGCACTTACTATCTTCATAGATCACTATGCTCAATACTAATGCTATATCAGCCCAAGTTCTTCAACTGAAAACTATTTCCAATGAAGTCCTTATTCGTGTCAAGAAATTTATATCCTTTCTAATCAACAATATGTCATCTATATAAGGTTTTAGAAATATTATTCAGCTCCCACTTACTTTCTTGAATATTCAAGCATGTTCGTTATTCCTGATGAAAACAAACTCTTTTGGCAATTTCATCACAACGAAAATTCCAACTCCATTATGCTAGCTCCAGTCCATCACTGGATATCCAAGGCTTGCATCTATTTTAGCATCCTTTGAATCGACAAAACATTCCGGTCGTATCACGTATACGTCCTTTGTTATATTTCCATGTAGGAACTTTGTTTTGACGTTCATTCTACCATATCCTATAAATGAGATATGTAGTAATTGCTAGTATAACCCGAACTGACTAAAGCATTTCTACGGTCGACACTATTTCGCCGTAGTCAACCTTTGAACTTGCTAGAAAAAAAAATTCCAACGAGTTGAGCTTTATGGATAAAACAATTTCATCCGAATCAATTATAGATCCATATATATATTCTTCAGACTTTTAGTCTTTCCGAGGGTCTACCAAGTTCAAAACTTGACTTACTTCCATGGAAACTATCTCGGATTATTTGGCATTTAGCCAAATCCCGGAGTCAGGGCCCATCAACGCTTCTTTGTATATCACAGGTTTATCATTGTCGAACAACAATATCTCGTTTTACATATCATGAATGTTTGTACGATTTTTGTCTAACCTGTGTGGTTCAGATGCGCACTCCTCTGAAGATTCAACAATCTTTGACAAGTTGCACTGTCCTCCCACTCACTCTTTTGTAAGAAACTATTTTTCTTCAAAACACATTGTTCTTAACAGCAAACAGTTTTGCTTTTGTGTAGTGATAGAGGAATACCAAAACTTTTGGCATAACCTTAACAAAGTAGCACTTATCTGATTTGGGGTTTTGAGTATGTCAAACATATGCCTCATATACCCAAATTTTAAGAAAAGACAACATGGTTTTAACATTCCATACCACATCTAATATGGTGTCATTTCAACAGATTTGATGATGCTCTTTTCAGTGTAAAAGCCGTAGTCACTAACGCATAACTTTAATAAGTATAATGGCAAATTGATAAACGTCATATTTGATCTTTACCGTGTCATACATGGCTCGATTACATCTCTCGAACACTTTACTCATAGTGATGTTCCGGGAGACGCAAGTTATGACAGTTCTTCACAACTCATCAGACGTTCACTAAACTTGTAACTAAAATATTACTTTCTATAATCTAATTTGCAGAAGCTTTATTTTCTTGTTACAATGAATTTCTATTTCACTCTAAAATTCCTTGAACATTTCAAAGATTTCAGACGTATGTCTCTATTGAACAGATATCCACATATCTACTTCAACTCATGAGTGAAGATAGGGAATCCACTGCACACAACTACACTTATTGGACTACACACATCATCATGTATGATTACCAATGGTTTAGTTGCCCGTTCATGTATGGCCTATTAACGGTGTTTTAGTCACATTACTTCGAGACAAAGATTGCAAGCGTCAAGTGATTCATAATCATATGACTCGAAAGTCCATCACTTATGGAAATTCTTCATGCATGTTATGTCACTTGTGATAAATGGCAGTGCCACATCTATGTGGTATTTCTGTCAGTCTTGCGACGTTTAGCGTCAGTGTTATGGATGTTTAGTATTTATTATCAAGATTCATAACATACACCCTATTCATAATGGAAGTATGGCCTTTACGTTATTCATAGCTTTGAACAACTCTCTTGCAACAAACATGATTCAAAATGATGTTTTGCAACAAGGCTAAAGTGTAGTAACAATTTACTCAACTCTAAAATGAATTATGAAGATAATCATAGAGTCAACACACGGTATAGTAAACCTTTTACCGTGTTCCCGAGCGTGTCAAAACTCATCATTAGCTAGTCATAAAGGCCATAGTATTTCTTGCATCGAGTTGCAACAATATGCAATCGATGTGATATTCCGGTGATCAACAGTTTAATCACAATATACAGAATCCACAATTAACTGCTTAATCATGATTCCCAAGAATTACATCTCTTGACCAGCAATGAATTCATCTATAACTCCGTATGACTTTCATTTCTGAGCTGGTTATTCCAGTCTTCTTTCGTTTTGCATTTATACGTATCATAGTTCTATTTCCAATGTCACTCCTACTCACAGAAGATCACACATGATCAAGGGTGGCGCAGGCCATGAACTTTCCGGCGTGTAAGTCTTACTAACACCCTATGGAACTTCCGTTCCCTTAATCCTCATCATCATATGATCATTGTTCTTCTGGATCCCACACTTATCAGTTTTGTTTAGAGCACAATGAACATTTTCACTAATGCTTACAATCATACATTGTACTAGATATCTTATATCCAACATTAATTGTCTTACTACTGAAAACTTATTTTTCAGTTCCATGAATATAACATAACTATCCCAAACTTTTCAAAGTTCGGGTTTTATGGTGGTGAAGACAATGTACTTTGCTGTGGTGGAATTTTAGCATTTTGGATTATGGACGCAAGTCACATCATCCATAGCATTAGCGGGAGAGCATCAAAAATTTGCGATAGGACATGATCCTTCTCGGCACTATTGAGGATAGTCCTCACAATACGGTACCAATCGTAAAGTTTTTACCAGATAATACAGTTAATCAAAGTCAATTGGGAAGGTGGTAACGCGAGCCATTAGTCTACAACGATAATGCAAATACTAAGACTTTGTTCATAATTAAGTTGCACTTGTGATTAATCAATTTAATTACTAAGTGCGCTCCCACTCAGATCAATATCTCTCGTAATTGATGCTGGAGTGATTCAAGATCCAACCCAATCGTCCGCCATTGATGTGACATCACTGATGACTTAGACTGGACCAGTAGAACAACTTGCCAATCACGCCAAAGGTGATTCTTGTTCATCTTTCGATGGGCGTGTTCCGGTAGCAAACTTTTATCCAAACCGTCAAGACAACCAAGTGTAATTGCTGTGTGTTCTTTTAACACACCCGTCTTTTATGCGTCACACCGTGTGCACCCATGTGGCATGACCTGCTTCGGTGTGAAACATAGTATAGACGGTGCTACAGTTGGAAGAACACTATCAACTTGATATTGTTTTGCGAGAGATCACCCTAATAAAATACGACTACCGCGCATCAAACAAGGGTGCATCAAAGGGATAAACATCACATGCAGTTCATAAAAATATGTGATATAGTATAGCCCTTTGCTTCGTGAAGTCTTCATTGTCTTCACGTCGTCGTGGTTGAAGTCACCGTGTCCACCAACTTTGTCCTTGGCACCGGGAACATCACCACGGCTTCCGGCATGTGCGTCGGGGTCCACCTCCGCATCGTAGATCATCACCTTGCATCTATCTATTGCTTTGCCTCGAGCTAATAAACAGTTCTGGCACGCGGGCCATAATTAAGTGACAATCATATGACACCAGTCATCATGCCGTACAAACAGGTTATACCACATTGCAAATATTACATACAAACACATTGCAAATCTTGAAGGCTATACCACATCACATGCATACTCTGCAAAAACGAGTTAGATCGCCATCTACACGGGTTGTTGCAACTTTTCTCGTGGTTGTTAAGCAGGTTTACAAGGCAAACGAGAAACCCTAGATAAAACAAAACACGATACTTCTTTTGTTGCTAGTTTAACATACGGGGTGCGTGCAGCAACTAATGCCACAAGCCAAACTTCGTTAAACGCGTGACCCCCGTGTGGATTTGAGTTCATAAAATCCACAAGCCCTTCCATGTTAAATCTTCTATTGCGAGATTAAGATGAGATCCAAGGAGTTTGATGTAGACCATGATCAAGGCAACCAGCATATTGAAAGCAGCATAGAGGGATCGATGGAAAACTCAATCCTTGTAGCAAAACCTCAACTTGCCATCAAGCATAGAAAAAATCACATGACAGGGAAGAAACAAGAAAATCAATGCCTCATATCACACATATGATCTAGACCTAAACATGCATCTAATCAAGGATCGCTCTGATACCACTGTTGGGAAACGTAGTAGAAAACAAAAAATTTCGGCCTACGAATCAAGAACCCAAGATCATCCAAGAAGATTGCATACAAGGTTTTAGGTCATGTCTCACCAACCGATGTAGCGGAAGTAGAGTTGGTGAAGCTCGTGGACGTAGTGGAAGTAGATCTCGCAAGTTTTCCCACGAACAGTCCCTCGATCAATCCCACGAACAAGTCCCGCGATCTAGTCCCACGGACAAGTCCCATGAACAAGCTCCTCGAAGAAGGGTCGAAGGTACGACCCCTCCATTAGTATCCACACATCCCGTAGCAGCAATCCAGTAGCGCTCCGCCGTCCAGATATGAACGCCACCGAGAAAACTAGAGGGAGAAAACCCTAACGGATTCCAATCTAGAACAGCGTCTAAACCGGGGTCTAAAAGTGGAGCAACGGGGTTTAGAGGAGGGAGGGTGGCGCATAGGCCTTGGGGACAAGTTGTGCTGCGCCCCCCACCCCTCCCCCACATTATATATGTGGCCAAGAGGCCCTTGGGGCGCAATAAGGGGGGTGGGGAGTCCAACTTGGACTCCCAAACCTCCCAAACCTTCCCACCGGAAACCTGCCATATTGGAGAGTTGGACTTTCCACCTGGAGGGGGATTCCTTCCCCTTGGTGCGCCCCCCACCCCTTGGCCGTCCAGGGCAGCCTAGGTGGCTTGCCCCCCAAGGCTAGGGGCGCAGGGGAGTGGGTGGTACTGCCCGGAACCTTCCGGAACCTTCCATGACCTTCTAGAAGCTTCCAGGACCTTCCGGGACATACCGGGACCGTTTCGGGACATTTCGGACACTTCTGGAGCACTTCCAGGACCTTCCGAGACCGTTCTCGGACGTTCCGGAGCCATCCGGATAGTTTCCAAGACCATCCGAGTTACAGTTTAAGCCACCGGATGACCGCGAAGGTTGTCGGGACGCCCAGCGATTATCCGGAAACTATTCCGGTTGATCCAGGACTTCCCCAGTACCATTCTCATATGTTCCGGAACCACCTGGGACTACTCCAGAGTGACCCGGACATAACCTTAAATACCCAGAACTACTTCTGGTGCCCTTATGAACAATTCCATAAATCTCCGGAACTACTTCCGGTACCCGTATGAACTATTCTGCTTTGCTTCCACTAAACCTTCTACCATACTAGTATTCTAACAGACTACTGCTCGTTAAGTGTGTGACCCAATAGGTTCGGTATAATGCGGACATGACTCAGAACATCTTCCGGACATAGGTCAACAGCCTTTTGTCAATAGCCAATAATCAACAGCGGAGCCATGGACACCCATGTTGACTCCCGCACATACACGAAGAAACTTCGAGTGAACCATTATGTTTAGTCATGTACCATTCCCTTTGCTTCGCGATATATGACAAAGTTAGAGGAGAGAAGTTTGGCACCCATGTGTAACAACTTTTGAACACAAGCCACTCGTTATCCTCTTTGCTCGTTTGTCCCTTTTCTCGTTATCGTATTCCGGTATCCCGTGACTGAATCACAATGCGTCTGGCCAGACTATAATGGATACCGTCATACCGAGTGGGCCCGAAGTGAATATCTTCTTCATCGTGAAGGAGCAAATCCCATTCTTGAACTATCACAGTCACTAGCCACACCATCTGACATACCCAGAACTTATTTTACTACTTCCCATTTACGGGAGGATTCATCTAAGAACCAAAGCCTGTCTTCCTGTGTGAAGCAACTCGATACTCTCATGGTCTAAGGAATTACGTATATGATAAGATTTCATGATATGACTTATAACATAGTTACGATGTGATCTCTAAGTATATCATTCAATACTGGGGTCGGTTCAACATCATTGTTCTGCTAACAATATGTTCCCATTGCTACTGACATCCTTGTTACAAGAACAATGTCCATGATTAAGAAAACGTAATCATCAGTTAGCACATGAGCTGGTCTTAGAGGCTAAACTAGGAACTCTTGCTGTTTACATTTCCACACATGCAAGTGAGTTTTCTTCTGAATCTCACAGTCAGGGTCATTGCAATTATAGCACAGAAATATAAACATTAATTACGAACGTGGAAATATATATATATAATAACATTTTATTATTGCCTCTAGGGCATATTTCCAACATGCTTATGGTGGGTTACCGGAGTGACAGAAACCTGAACCCCAGTTTGCACACTTTTGCACAAGGGAATAATGGATCCTTGATCTTATTGTTGTGGTTAGGCTTTGCCTTAATTTCTATCTTGTATTTTCGGATGTTTTCAAGATGTTTAATCATAAGAGTGCACTTATCTTAGTCTAGAAGGTGTGCTAGCAAAGATTCACCCACTCAACACTTATTAGCACAACACTTTTTATTAATACGGAGTATGGCGAAAGCACGTGACTACCTCTCCATGTGTCCTCAAGAACGCTTTAGTCTTTATAAGTTCAGTTGCCAGGCTTATCCTTTGCTCAAAAGGATTGGGCCACTTGCTGCTCTTCAGTGCTATTTACTTTGCTTGCTTTTATCTTATTGTTCCTTATATCGAAAACCCCTAAAAAGTTATCTTTCAGTGCTTGAAGTTATTCCTTATCCAAAATCACCTATCAATACCTTTCGCTCCACATTGGGTTCGACACTCTTACTTATCAAAAACGCTGCAATAGATCCCTTACGGTTGTGGGTCATCAAGTACCGTTTTCTGGCGCCGTTGCCGGGGAGCATAGCGCTATTGGTAAGTGAAGCTGGTAAGGAAATTTTTATATTATTGTTGTTTTTATTTTGTTGTTGCCGGTCTTTGTCCGTATGGAAAACCTAGCTATTGGATCATTGCTTGCGGGGAAACACCCCACATCTGTGGTGGTTATTCCTCCCCCTATTGAAGTTGTGCCTTATACAATACCAGTTGGTATTATCGATTGTGTTTTGGCTAATCGTTATGCAGGAGACAGACATCCCAGTGAACACTTGCTATATTTATCACAACTATGTTAAGTATTTTAAGCTTGCAGGTGTATCAATGGAGTTTGTCATGAAGAAATTGTTCTCCGTATCGCTTATAGATAAAGCTTCAGATTGGTATAAGCTTATCGATAACTCTCATTTGCTTGATTAGCAAGAGCTTATGTCTCTCTTTTATACCAAGTTTTATCCTCTTCATGAAATTCATCGAGACAGAAATTATATCTATAACTTTAGGTCTCATGACGGAGAAAGCATCGCTCAAGCTTGGGGGAGATTGAAATCTCTAATGCTCAAATGTCCTATTCATGAGCTCCCCAAGAAAACTATACTTACAAACTTTTATGCTAGACTTTCTCGTCAGGATAAGGAGATGTTGGATGCCTCCTCTAGTGGGGTATTTCAGACGAAAAGCGTTGAAGAAAGATGGGATCTCCTTGAAAGGATCCAGAAGAATACCGAAGATTGGGAAATAGATAAAGGTATTGAACCCACTATAAATTATGAGCATGATTATATAGAGAGCTATGTGAAAGCTGATTACTTTAGTACCTTTTGCTCTAAGATTGGTCTTGATTCCCATCTGATGATTGATTTTTGTAAGGACTTTGCGTCTCATATTGACTCTTCTAAGAAGAAGAAGGATCAGCATCATAAACCCTTAAAAGAATTACCTATTGATATTCATGTTGCTGACCCTATTTTGCCTGCAGTTACATATGAAAAGCCCCCTTTCCCGTAAGAATAAGGGAGCACTCCTTTGTGACATGCATAATGAATAAGAGTGAGAGAAGAATTGATGAGCCTGAGGACCAGATCAAGGTCGATCCTCGAGTTGCATTGGTTAAGGATCTTATTACTAATGATTCTTTAGATTCCAATATAAACTTTTGTGTTATTTCCACTAACCTCGTCACAGCCAAGAATAATGGCCCAATTTCACGTACTCTAGTAGTATCAGTTAAAATAGGAGATCACAATTATTATGGGCTATGCGATTTGGGATCGAGTGCTAGTGCTATCCCGTATTCACTTTATCAAGATATCATGGGTGAGATTTCACCTTATGAACTTGAAGAAGTTGATGTTACTACTCATCTTGCAAACAGAGCAACTATCTATCCTATCAGAATTGTGAGAGACGTTGAAGTCTTATGCGTAAAGGTAAAATATCCTACCGACTTTCTAGTGCTTGGTTCAGTAAGGGATAATTTTTGTCCTATTATTTTCGGTAGACCTTTTCTCAGAACTTGTGGAGCTATAATAGATTGCAAGAAAGGTAAAGTTTCTGTTGAATTCAATGGTGAGCCCTATGAATTTAAATTTTCTAAGTTCTCTAAGCGGCCTCGTGGTACTGATTTTCCTAGTAATGATAAGATTATTGAAGATATTGCTTCCATTGCTATTCCTCCTAATGATCCATGCACCAATATATGGAGGACCACGAGAATGATTTGCATATGCAGGAGAGGAATGAGCTGGACGACATATTCTTAATAAAACCTGCTATCCTAAAGCACAACCTTCCAGTTGAGCCTTTGGGAATTTTATCGAAACCAAAAGAAGATCCAGTGTTTGGTCTTAAACCTCTTCCTGATACGCTCAAATATGCTTATTTAGATGAAAAGAAAGTATATCCTGTTATTGTCAATTCTAACCTTTCAGGGTATGAAGAAGAGCGACGATTGGAAGTACTTCACAAACATCGAGGTGCAATTGGCTATACCCTTGATGACCTTAAGGGGATTAGTCCATATGTTTGTCAACATACCATCAACCTTGAGCCTGATGCTAAACCAGTTGTTGATCATCAATGACAATTGAATCCGAAGATGATGGATGTTGTAAGGACTGAGATTCTCAAGCTTCTAGCCGCAGGTATTATCTACCCTATAGCTGATAGTAAGTGGGTAAGCCCGTTCATTGTGTTCCAAAGAAATGAGGAACAACTGTGGTTCCTAATGATAAGAATGAACTAATACCTCAGAGAATTATTATTGGATATAGAATGTGTATTGATTACGTGAAGCTGAACAAGGAAACCAGGAAGGAACACTACCCATTGCAGTACATTGACCAAATGCTTGAAAGGTTATCCAAAAATACTCACTTTTGTTATCTTGATGGTTATTTTGGCTTCTCTCAAATTCATGTTAACACTGCTGATCAAGAGAAGACCACTTTTACTTGTCCCTATGGTACTTATGCTTACAGACGTATGCCTTTTGGTTTATGTAATGCCCCTGCTACTTTTCAAATGTGTATGTCTGCTATCTTTCATGGTTTTTGCGAAGAAATTGTGGAGGTATTCATGGACGATTTTTCCGTCTATGGAACCTCTTTTGAC
The DNA here is from genome assembly GCA_950022295.1 of Bromus sterilis. Classification (NCBI taxonomy): domain Eukaryota; kingdom Viridiplantae; phylum Streptophyta; class Magnoliopsida; order Poales; family Poaceae; genus Bromus; species Bromus sterilis. The sequence goes on from OX465599.1 coordinate 53,113,585, forward strand.
CATTGTCTCCACAACCTTAATAAAGTTTTGCAGAGATGTGAGGAGACAAATTTGGTGCTTAACTGGGAGAAGTGTCACTTTATGGTCAACGAGGGAATTGTTCTTGGACACAAGATTTCCGAGAGGGGAATTGAGGTGGACAGGGCCAAGATCGAAGCAATTGAAAGGATGCCCTAACCAAGGGACATCAAAGGTATTCGTAGTTTTCTCAGTCATGTTGGTTTCTATAGAAGATTTATTAAAGAATTTTCTAAGACTTCGAGACCCCTCACTAATCTTCTCCAGAAGGACGTTCCTTTTGTTTTTGATGAAGATTGTAGGGAAGCCTTCGAGGTTCTTAAGAAAGCTTTAATAACCGCTCCTATAGTACAACCACCTGATTGGAATTTACCTTTTGAAATTATGTGTGATGCTAGTGATTTTGCTGTTGGAGCTGTTTTAGGACAAAGGGTTGATAAGAAATGGAATGTTATATATTATGATAGCAAAACCCTTGATAGTGCTCAAAAGAATTATGCTACTACTGAGAAGGAATTCTTAGCAGTAGTGTTCGCTTCTGATAAGTTTAGGCAGTATATTGTTGATTCTAAGATTATTGTTCATACTGACCATGCTGCCATTAACTATCTTATGGAGAAGAAGGATGCCAAACCAAGACTCATCCGATGGGTACTCCTTCAAGAATTTGATTTACAGATTGTCGATAGGAAAGGAGCAGACAATCCGGTGGCGGATAATCTTTCAAGGATGGAAGATATACCGCATGATCTCATTCCAGTCAACGACAGTTTTCCAGACGAACAACTAGCTGTTGTAAAAGTATAATCTCTCTCCGATCATTGGTTTGCAGATTATGCTAACTTTATCGTTGCAAAGTTTTTGCCTCCAGGTTTAACATTTCAGCAAAGGAACACTAGTAGGAAACAGCCTACTGCTGGCGTACAGAAATTTGCTACCGCTGGCGGGCAGGCGTACGCCAGCGATGTGACGCCAGTGGTAACAGGTACCGCTGGCGTACAATTTGTACGCCAGAAATATCTGTCGTTACCACTGGCGTACAGAGCGTCTGCCCGCCAGAGATATCTTCATGTGTCTCTGGCGTTCAGGTGTGACCGCCAGTGGTAATGAATATGTCCGCCAGTAATATTTTTTCTGGACTGGGTTCTGTCCGCCAGCAGAAATGTTTCTGTACGCCAGCAATATGTTTTCTGGTATTATTTTTTTTGCTGAAACTTTTTATATTCTAGCAATACAAAGATCAAATATTTTCAGGAACATGCCAACAGTACAAATACAGAGAATACATAGGTTCAAATATAGAAGAGTGATGAAATATTGTTACATCACATTACTAACCAAAATAGACTAGTTGCAATGGCATTACACATATTGTATCACACATAGATCACAAACATAAAAATAGACAAGTTGGGAGTTTCATCACCTACATTGTATCACACACAACTACATCTCGATGGAATTGGTAGTGTCATATAATAACTACAATCACATACAAGAGAATGGTAAAGATGATGAGCAAGAAGTGGATCATGATGAAGTTGGACTTCATCCGGTGGTTCTTCCTCTCTTGCCCTTGCCGGTAGTTCAAGTACCGAGCTTCCGCCTCCTCTTTACTCTTGTAGCTCTTGTAGTTGTTTCCCTTGAACTTGTTCACTTGCTTGAAGCAGTCTTTCCAGTTCTCATAGACTCCTGGAACGCTACCTTCATACACCACGTACAACTTCTTCATCTCTGCAGTATAAAAGACATATAAAAATATTAACCAAGATAGTTAAAAAGGAAGATGTGTGTACAATCATACATTATAAAAGAAGACTTAGTTCAATGTAAAACTAGCTACATGTTCATCATGCATAAAAGAAGACTTAGTTCATGCATCATGTAGTACGTACACAAGTTCAACATGAGATAAAGTTTACCCGCAATCTCAAGGCCTCATGGGTACCTGCAAACTGGACCAAAGCATATATAGCTACAAGACAGCAGCACAACCAGCAACACAGACTTATATAGACCACAACCAGCACATGTATATATAGCTAGAGCAGCACTCAGCAATCAACTCACACCCAGCAGCACATAGATCAACAAACTGGATATAGCAGCACATGTATGAACCAAAACCAGAGCTAGCTAGCAAACTCCTATGGCAAATGAAGCCATAGAGCAGCACCCAACTATAATCCAATGCACCACAACTAGCAAGGAGCATCACAGGAGGAGACGAAGAGATCACCTCAAAGGTAGTAGCACAAGGGGGCTATGGTACGGCATCTTGGCTATGGCAGCAGCTCAGCTTGCTTTTCTACAATATAATAAGAAGATATATACTGGTAAGAACAAATGCTACACTTGTTTGCTTATTGCACTAATCTTTGCCCCAAGATAGGCTAATATTACATGTCAAGATTAAAATGGAAACATAAATAGATGCAAGTCATGTATCATAGGCTCATAGCAGAAATATCAATCTGAAATGTATAGGTGCAGTCTAAACATAGCTGAAATATGAACCTGACCAAGTATACTAATCAACAACTAGCAACAATGCTAGCAAAAACTAACTGGGAGCACATATACCACAACTTAGACAGTCTATGCACTGGAATTGAAAAAGTGTAAAACATGCTCACTGGCAGTGAGCTTTTTTGGCAAAAAGCACATGGACATGGACAAGCATTTCACATTCAGTTTAAATTATTCAACACATTATATAAATTCAGTGAACACAATTCAATTAGTGAGCATTCAGTGAACATTTTCAGAGAATTAGTGTCAAATTCAGTGAACACAATTCAATTTTCTGTGAACACAATTTTTACATTGAAAAAACAGTGAGCAATTTTTTCTGTGAACACAATTTGCACAATTTTTACATGAGTGAGCATTTCACAAGCAATTTGGAGCAGGTGCATTTCACAAGCATTTCACAAGCATTGCACATTGGGAAGAGGGTATCAGGAAGGGGATGAACCTGAGGTGGAGCAGGTGCTCTTGGTCTCCTTCTCCTCCTGGTGCAGGTTGTGGTCGAGGTGGACTCCTTCTCCCCTCCTGGCGTCAGGTGGCGGTGCTCGTCCTGGTGCCCCTCCTTCTACCTGCGGACGAGCGAGCGGCGGGTTAGGGTTCTTCAGGGAGGGGGATGGGGAGGGGACGGGAGAGAGATGGAAGAGGACGGCGGCGTACCTGCAGACGGGAGAGGTCAGGAGGCGGTGGCGGCCGTTCCGGCGAGCGGCGGTCACGTCCCCGAACCCTAGCGCGGACGGCGGCGACGAACCCTAGCACGACAGCGATGGGAGGCGCGGGCTAGAAGAGAAGAGAAGCAGAGGAGAGGAGTGGAGGAAAGATGTGAGGTAGGTCGGCATAGTCAATAGGTACCCAAGTACCGCTGGCGGACACACACCAGAGTCCGCCAGTGGTACTTTTTTTTCTCTGGCCGTCGGCAGACAGGTGTCCGCCTGAGGTGACCTTACCTCTAGCGTATGAAAATTCTGGCCGCCAGAGCTTCTTTTTTTGTATCTGATTTTTTTATTTGCTTTTTTTCTATTCTTGTATTTGATTTTCTCTCTATTTTATTAAAAGGGTTGTTTTCATATAAAAGTAGTCAAAAAATGTATGACTTAATAAAATAATTCCAAGTCAAAGATATATATTATATACAAATGAGAGGTACATATAATAAGAGTGTCATCGATAATATTAGTTCATCGATACAAGTTTGTAGTCTCATACAAAAGAGAAATCAATACATAGTTTCTTCGCACACATTGCGCGTCTTTCTCAGCGTTTGGTAATTTTCTTGCCTTTTTTTGTCGCAGTTGCATAATTTAGCCCGACATCGTGACTACTTCTTTTGAACGGACGACCTGACCTAGGTAGCGTCGTGATGCTCCTTCTTGTGGTGTATTTTGCCTTATCGTCGTCATCTTCATCATCTTCGATATTTGGGGCGCCGAACATGTTGAAGTCTTCTTCGTCGGCCATTCCTATGATGTTTCTTTTGCCTCTCCTCACGACCACGCGGCTAGGCCTACAGGGGTCTGTTATGAAGAAGCATTGGGACAAGTGCTTAGCCAATACCCATGGCTCATTTTGCGCAGTGACGTTCACGCTTGATGAAGTGTTGCCGGCTTCGGGTATAACCATGATGGTGAAGTATTTGTTTTCTTTCATGACGGTTGATCTCCTAGCCCATCTGACACGAAACATCGGCACCTTTTCTCCAGAGTAGTCAAGCTCCCATATCTCCTCAGTCCTTTCGTAGTATCGTAATTTTTCATTACCGATTGAGGATACCATCGTTATTCCTGAGTTTTGATAAGCAGAACTTTTATCCTTTTCTTCCGTGTAGAATGTGAACTCATTTATATCATATGCGTGAAACGTCGCAAGGTTGGGTGAGGGACCATGTGACAAAGCTTATAAGATTCTGCCTTCTGGACAATCTATTGGTGGATTAGCGATAAGGTGTTCTTTGAACCAACGCAAGAAAGTGGAATTGTCCTCTCTGATTACTTTCCCATCTGTCCTTTCCCTACCCTGGTCAGTGTACTTCTTCCTAATGATGTTTTCGTGCTCTTTGCACCAGGGATCGACCATTTCAAGGTGTTGTAGAGCTACTAAGTTTTCCCTGTTAAAGTCGACGCGTCGTTTTTCAAAGTCTACATGCAATTCCCTCCGGCCATTCTTGTGGCCTACTCCGTCGAGCCTGCCAAGGTGCCTGTTTCTGGGCAGGCCAACAGGGTCATCGACTACGCCCAGGAGATTCGTGCAGAAAGAGATGCACTCTTCGGTAAGATAGCCCTGAACGATGCTTCCTTCCGGACGGGCCCTGTTACGAACGAATCCTTTGATGACTCCATTCATCCTTTCGAACGGCATCATGTTGTGCAGGAACGCCGGTCCGAGGTGGATGATATCTTCCACGATATGGACCAACAGATGCACACAAATGTCAAAGAATGCGGGTGGAAAGTAAATCTCAAATTCGCATAATATCACAACGATATCTTCCTGCAACCTTGAGAGTTGCTTCCGTGTAATCGACTTTCGAGAGATCACGTCGAAAAAGCTACAGAAATCGAAAAGGGTTTCACATACGTGCTTGTCCATTATCCCTCGAATCGCAACCGGAAATATCTTCGTCATCATCACATGACAGTCATGAGACTTCATCCCGCTGAACCTTTGTTTCTGCTGGTCTAGATATTTGCTTATCAGCCCACGGTAACCGAAATGGGTTTTGACTCCTAGAAGGCACTTGATTAATTGTTGAAGCTCGTTCTCACTTAGAGTGAAACATGATGGGGGGCAGTGATAGTCATTTTTCTTAACCTTTTTTCCCTTGTGTCGGTTCGTCTCCTCATCCGATGACTCAATTCCCCCGTGAAGCTCTTCCCTGATACCTAGATGTATCAGGTCATTTCTTGTTTTCGGCCCATCTTTGGTTTTTTCCTGCATGTTGAGCAGAGTGGCAAACAAACTCTCAAACACATTCTTCGTGATATGCATTAGATCAAGGCAATGAGGCGTATCGAGAACAGACCAGTACTTCAAGTACCAAAACACGGACCTCGTCTTCCATACATCCAGGAGCGGTTTTGGTGCCTTTTGCTTCTTTCCTGGCTTAGGGCACTGATCCCAATCATTCAGCAACTCATATATTTCTTCACCGCACCTCTTACGTGGAGGTCCCCGGAGCTCATCTTCACCATTGAAAAGGTCTCCACGCCTTATCCACGGGTCATCCTTGTGTAACCACCTTCGATGCCCCGTGTAGACAGTTTTTGAAGACCCGGGATCTTTCTTAAGCTGCATAAACGTTGGATCATCCATGCACCTCATACATCCCCAATGTCCGTGGAAAACCTGGCCTGCGACATATCCGTGGCCGAGATAGTCGTGCACCGTACAAAGCAAGGCGGCTCTCATAGGGAAATATTCTTCTGCGACGGCGTCCCATGTGTTCACCCCTTCCCAAAACGTGTCTAGCTCATCTTTCAGTAGATTTAGATACAGATTGATGTCGTTGCCAGGTTGTTTTGGCCCTTGAATTAGCATGCACATGTGTATGTACTTACTCTTCATGCATAACCAGGGGGGAGGTTGTATATCCATACGAACACAGGCCAAGTGCTATGTGTGCTGCTTTGGTTGCTGTATGGATTCACTCCATCGGTGCTCACACCCAACTTGAGGTTCCTCGGATCTGCCGCGAAACTTGCATCTACGCCTTCTAATGCTCTCCACTGGCTTGCGTCCGAAGGGTGTGTCAGAACTGCCTTTTCACACCGTTTTCGATCTTTCAATACTACATTTTTTCTATCCGCGTGCCACCGCATGAGCTTGGCTTCCTTGTAGTCCACGAAATACCGCTGCAAACGGGGAATGAGCAGAAAATACCACACAAATTTCCGAGGTTCTTTCTTCCCTTTCTTGTATCGATCGGCATTGCACACCGGACATGTGATCATGTTTGCGTCCTCTTTTTGATAAATGTAGCAATCATTGATGCACACGTGGTATTTTTCATGCGGTAAATCAAAGGGGCACACGACTTTCTTGGCGTCGTCACAACTTGTAGGACACGAGTTGCCCTCCGGAAGCTTACTCTGCCAGTATTGCAGGCTAGCGTCGACGCTTATGTCAGTCCATTTGTGTTTTGCCTTCATTTTGAGAACATCATGCGCTACTTTCAAGCGAGAGTCTTCCGATCCGCAACCTGGATACAACGGAGTATTCGAGTCTACCTCCAGTTGTGCCAGCTTAGCTTGCTCTATACTAGAAGATCTGCAGTTAGTCGTCTTCTTTAGAAGCAGCTCTTTGAGATGAGGGTCCCGCACGGCTGAAGCTAGTAGTGTTTGCATGTCATCGTCTTCGGTTATGTTTTGTTCAGCATCTTCTAGATCTCCAACATCATGTGCGGGAGGATCATCAGGCGGCTCTTCGTCTTCTTGCCCGTGATCATTATTATTGTCATGCTGATCATGATCCACCGCACCATCATGGACTTCATCGTCATCATCTTCATCAAGCCACTGAGTGTGGCCATCCATGAAACCATGTATGAGCAGATGCTCCAGCAACTCTCCCGAAAAGGGGTTCAACAAGCCCACTTTTTTGCATTTGTGACACGGACATCTTATCTCCCTCCGATTATTTTGTATCATGTCGTCTGTAGCGTATCCCAAATATTTGTTCACGACACGTTCACTCATATGGCCGGGCGCCATATCGATCGTCTGCACGTGATAGAACCACAAGACAAGTAAAACAATCATTTTTTATTAAAAAAAATTGGCATGACCTTCCTACAAATAGGACTAAGAGAGTGCCAAAATTTGCCGAAACGGAAATGAATCAACATTCCGGAAAAATATTGACATCATTTCCTGCACAATAAGAATAGCACATATATGCATCATCACATATCCAGCAAAATTTCATCATTTCATATATGCATGCATGCATCATCAACAAGAATATATAGCACATATATATATGCATCATCACATATCCGGCAGAATTTCATCATCTCATATATGCATGCATCATCATCATCAAGAGAGAATAACACATATATACATGGATCATCACATATCCGGGCACAATACAAGAATAGCACATATATGTTGTTCTCTCACCTTAAGAGACAATGTAGAAGAGTGTAACAGCCCAGATTTCACAAAAATTAAAAATTTTGTTTTCGGTGTGAATTGTTTGATTGCCTGATTTGTTTGCGGTGTTTGCATCCCCGATTTATCGATCGGCGATTATTTTCCCCCTCCTATCTCGTATCGGACGGAGACTGACCCTTGCCACCCTGACACTCGACCTTTGCGACACCGGGTTTCACCCGATCGCCGTCGCGAAAACCGCACGAGACCAGCCGCAGCCAACGGAACGAAAAACCCCGTTTAATAGTTAAACGGGATATTTTTATAGCGCGCCGGAAAGTGTTTTTGGAACGGGTCCAGCGCCAGGTGAATGCCTCCGGCTCGACGCACCGATCGCGCAGTTCGAAGTTTTACCCGAATCGGAGGTACTGCGGACCCCCGGCGGTCAGAAACGTGAGCACCGTGCGCGCGAGGTAAAAACCGATGATGTTTTTGCAAACTGCCAGCCACCCATGCTATATAAATACCACCACACTCCCACCCATTTTTAGGGTTTCCCTGAGCCAAAATTGCAGCCACACCCCCAAATTTGCCCCCAATTTTCGTCCAATTAGCCCAAATCCGAAAAACCCTAGCCCAGGCCATCCCTGGCCGTCAGATCTGGAGATCTGCGGCTCAGGAGGCGCCACGTAGCCACCTCTCTCTCTCCTCCACATTCCTCCTCCTCTAGCCCGTGGACACCACGCCCGCAGCCGCCGCCGGAGCAGCCACGGCCGCCGGCCACACCTCTCCTCCCCGAGCCCTCTTCTCTCCTTCCTCCTTTCTCTTCCCTCGCCTCACTTCTTCTCCTCGCTGTTGCAGGGCCGCGCCGCCATGGGAGCTCGCCGGCCGCTGCGCCATGGAGATGGCCCGAGCCGAGCTCACCTCGTCGCGTCGCCGCCTTCGTCGGATCCGGCGACCCCGCGTCGGGATCCGCCGCCTGCCGCGCCCCCTGCACCGCCATGCTCGCGCCTCGCCGCTCCGCCCGCCGCCGGTGGCCGGCCGGCACGGGAGCCGCCGCCGCCAGCCGCTCGGGAGGAGCCCGAGCTCCCCGCCCGTGCCCGTTCGCCCCGATCCAGCCAGCTGGGCCGGCTGCCCCCACGGCCCAGTCCAGGCGGCCACCTGCAGCCCAGCGCCAGGCCCCCTCCAGTGAGGCCAGATGGGCCGATTTCGGCCCATGGTGAGAAGAAGCCCCATCTGTTTTTTTTATTTTTTTTTCCGCGCAGGACTTCAAATTTTCACTAAGTGTTGGATTATTCTGCTGCTGATTGATTTTTGCGCTGTAATTTCCCGTTAATCCGTAGCTCCGATGACGTTGCTTCAAAAACGAAAGTGCCTTAGAATTGCGTGTACTTTAATTCATCTTTTGTGAGCATTTGCATTTAAGCTCATCTTAATTGTGTAATTGTGTGCTGAAGTGGGCATCAGGTCGTTAAACTGCTACTTTTTCCTGTTAAGTGCGGCTGTTATTATTTTGTTGCAACTTTGCATTGATGATTGTAACAAATCCATGAGGCCTATTGCATTGATTCCTTTTGCATTGCGTTAAGCAATGTTTCTACTTCAGTTTCATGCATTCACATGCCATATTTTCCTGCTGCGTCATATTTATTTCTGGCTCCAAAGTAGCTATCATGATGTTATTGTGCTGCTATTGCTGAAACTGTTATTTTGTTGCAACTTCGGATGACGATTGCTTCGCAACCGTTCATCGGAATTGAGTGATTCCAATTGAATATTCTTAAGCATCATGTCTACTTTCATTCCATGTATTGCTATGTCATGTTGCTGCACTTTTGCATATAGATTTACCCCTGTTTATACAGCATGTGTGCATAAATTGTTTTGCTTGTATCTTTTTAACCGTAACTCCGTTTGGGTGTTCTTTATATGTAACTTGATTAGTTTTTCGTGTTCTTTGTGTTTATGCTATTTTTTGCTGTTGTTAACCAACCTAAAATATGGTTTAGGACAGAACAGTACCAAATGTTTTAATCATTGTGCGGCACTTAGTGCAATGCCATGTTTAGGTTGTGCCCCACTTAAATTGACTAGCATAGATAGTTTACTTTGTTCTTCACCTCTTGTAATGTTTGTATGTTATGCCATGCTTGCTTGAGTGTTATGCCATGTTAATAACCGTTGTTTGGTCACCTGTAGCTAAACAACTTAAACCACCGTAAATGTGCGGTATCGTCGTGTGTGACGAGTACTCCACTTAAATCGTTAGCAACCGCTCTCGATGGTAGGTGCGATGTCTCGTGTTGCTTCTTGTTGTTGCTTGCTCGTGTTTGCTCCGTAGTAATAGTGGTGCACCGTTGATTGCTTTCCAGTGTTTATCGTCTTGTGTGCTTCCGCGGGTACCTCTCGGAGACGATGCGAGCTTGCGATCGGCTACACCTTCGGAACCCGACTTATCAACAGGCAAGGACTTGCATTACTTATGATCCATTCTATTTCAACCAGCGGTTTGCATGCTAGTATAGGTTAGGCGATGTTTGATCCTATCACATGTTTACATCCTCTTTTAAACCGATACAGCCATGTCCCTTCCCAGCAAACCTTGTACTGCTATGTTACTATTGCTCGTTGCTCAGCCCCTGCTTAGTATGCATGCTTAGGATGCTACATTGTTACCCTGTTACTCTTTGGGTTGGGATATCACCTGATTATTATATTATTGTTGATGATATGAATATTATTATAAATGTTGACTATATTCGACGAAGGATGGAAGGTCTAGGCTATCCCGCCCCGACGCTTTGTTCCATTCGAGTCACCTAGGATCCGAGTTCCGGGTATTGGTTTTAAGACTGAGCGTGCCTAACCGCGTGTGGGATTTTATGGGGTCCCCTTTTCTTACCTATCTAGCTTCAAACATTTCTAGTGGTGGCCCAAGCTGATTTACCATTTGAAAACCGTGTGTGTGTGTCTGTCGGGTAGCTCCTGGCAAATATTATTTAAAACAACCAGGGCCAAGAGGACATAGTTTCTTGGCTGGCCCACTTTGTCCGGCTGAGGACCCGGTTATCCCAATGTGTGATGAACCGGGTATCCAAACCTGCGACAGACGGTAGAGACCAGATCGAGAGAGCGGCCGGCTCCTGAGATGGATGTCGACTCACCGGGGGCCACCCGGATTTGTTCGTTGTTAGCTAGAGGGACCTGTCGTTTCGGATCTCTTGGAACTAAATCATAAAATGGTTGCCTATAATGGGTAGCAACTGAGAGTGATGGACGTGCGTGCGGAGCCTCGTAATGGGCAGTTGGTACACCCCTGCAGGGTTAAATCTTTTCGAAAAGCCGTGTCCACGGTTATGGACGACTTGAGACCTACTCCTTGTTCATAGACAACAACAACTGAGATAATCTTAATATAACTTGATCAACGTGTGCGTGTGCCTTGACTGCTTCTTCTTCGTCGGGATACGAAGAGGAGGACAAGGATAGGATAGGTGTTATGCTTGCGTAAGTAGTTGATAGCAAGACTTGTTGGAGGCGATTCCTCATCGAATGCTTGGCTTCTTATCTTACTCTCTAGATCGTTAGCCACTTCATAATGCTAGTGCGGCAGCAACCTCACCACTTACCCCTTCCTTACCGTAAACTACTAGTTGTCCTAGAATGACGAGTGATGAAGTCCTTGCTGGGTCAGATGACCACTACAGTTGGATGCTGAGTACCTCTGTACTCATGATACTACCCCCAAACTCTTTTCAGGGTTCTTGATCGACAACATGTATGGTGATCGACGTTTCACGTGGAGACTCGACGACGACTAGTTAGGCGGATCCCGGCGGAGGGCCTGGACCCGTGTGGTTATGGGATCGTTGTTTTTCTCTTTGCCAGTAGGCATTTGATTGTAGTCTGTACTCAGACATGTACCTTCCGCTGTTATATTGTATTTGAGGCAGTTGTATGCCGATTGTATGAGATGTTGTATCCTTGTATCTGTAATGTTGTGATACCATGTTGGAAATCCGGGGCATATGGCTTTGTCATATGTCGCGGTGGGTCCGATATGTGCTTCGTCCTCGGGTTCGGGCAGAAACGTCCGAATCTGAAACAGTACCGCATATCGGGCCTTACAGAGAGGAAGAGAGATGTAGATAGATCTAGCTAGACCTAGGAGATGATATATTTGGATCTACACCAAAAGGAGCTAAATTTGGTTCTTTTGTGGACATTTCTTTTGGTAGAGAGGAAAGAAGAAAGGTAATGGAGTTAGATCTATCACCTAAACTAGTTTTAATTGGTTACAAAGAGTGGTAGAGATGGGGGATTGAAATGATAAGGGGAGGAACTTTAAGCTAGTGAGAAGAGCAAGATTGAAGGTGCAGTAATGGAGGGACTTCGAGGTAGCCCGAGACCAATAATTGCACAGGATACCTCTGGCGTACAAAACTTTTGTCCGCCATAGGAAACAACATTACCGCTGGCGTACGGCTCATGGAGCCCGCCAGCAAAAACATCTCCATATTAAAATACTTCGGGGCAAAGTTCCTCTAGCGTACATGTTGAACTGTACGCTAGCGGAAACAGCAATAGCGCTGGCGGCCAGAACATTTGTACGCCAGTGGCACTTAGATCTGATGCCTAGCCTGAGGCAAGTTGTGCCTCTGGCGTGCACTTTACTCTGTACGCCAGCGATTCCTATTGTTGCACTGGCGTTCGCACTACTCTGTACGCCAGCGATAGTAGCACTGGCGTACAACTTTCTGTGTTCGCCAGCAATGATCCGGCGGCTATAGCCTATTTCCTACTAGTGGAAGAAGTTCTTTCATGATTTGAGCCATTACTTTTGGGATGACCCACATCTTTTCAAAGAAGGTCCAGATGGGACCGTGAGAAGATGCATACCGGAACACGAGCAGAAGGACATTCTCAAACAATGTCACGACAGTCCATATGGAGGACATCATGCTGGTGAGAGGACCGCACATAAGGTTCTTCAATCAGGTTTTTATTGGCCTACTATCTTTAAGGATGCTAGAAGTTATGTTTTATCCTGTGATAAGTGTCAGAGAGTTGGTAATATTAGTAGAAGGAATGAGATGCCTATGAATTACTCTCTAGTGATTGAGCCTTTTGATTGCTGGGGTTTTGATTTTATGCGTCCTTTTCCTTCCTCGCATAAGTACACTCACATTTTAGTTGCTGTTGATTATGTAACCAAGTGGGTAAAGGCAATCCCCACTGAAAGTGCTGATCACAAGACATCTTTGAAAATGCTCAAGGATGTAATTTTTCCTAGGTTTGGAGTACCCAGGTACCTCATGACTGATGGGGGTTCTCACTTTACACATGGAGCTTTTAGAAAAGCTTTAGCCAAGTACGATGTCAATCATAGAATTGCTTCACCGTACCACCCTCAAACTAGTGGGCAAGTTGAGCTCACCAATAGAGAGATCAAGTTGATCTTACAGAAGACAGTCAATAGAAATAGAAAAGATTGGTTGAATAAGTTAGGAGATGCTCTGTGGGTGTATAGTACTTCTTACAAAAAAAAACCATGGGCATGTCTCCCTATAAAATGGTCTATGACAAAGCTTGCCATTTGCCATTAGAATTAGAACACAAAACTTTCTGGCTATTAGAGAGCTTAATGCTGACCCGAAATTAGCTGGTGAAAAGCGTCTCATGAACTTGACTTCTCTAGATGAGTGGAGAAGTGAAGCTTACGAGAGCGCTAAAATGTTCAAGGAAAAGGTAAAGAAGTGGCACGATAGGAGGATTCTGAAACGTGAATTTAATGTTGGTGATAAAGTTTTGTTGTTTAGATCCCGTTTCAGGTTTTCTCCAGGTAAACTACTTTCCAGGTGGGAAGGGTCATTTCATATTGAGGAAGTCTACCGCTCGGGTGCGATCAAGATTAACAATTTCGAAGGCACCAAACCTCAAGTGGTGAATGGGCAAAGACTTAAGCATTACATAGCAGGAGACCCTGACAATGTTGATGTGGATTTGGTATACACAACAACTCATGAAGAACATGTTGCAGCCCTGTTTCAGACACCAGCAGAAGCAGAATAAGGAATGGTATGTATTACGGTAAGTAAACATCGCGAAACCGCCATATAAGTTCCAGATTGTGAGTTTTTGCAAAATATAGAAAATTTGAGGCCGAAGTGGAGCTGGAGACCAGCTCAAGGGGGCCCAGGCGCCCCCCTGGCGTAGCCCCACCCCTGGCCGCGTCGGGGTGCCGCCTGGGCACCCAGGAGCCCGTCTCCGATTCCACTTTGACCCGTTACCTTCCTTTCTGTGCAGAAATTTTTGCTATATATTTTCCCGGATTGTTCCGGCAACGTATCTCGCGATTTCGTGTGTTTTCTTTTCGAGCTGTTTCTGCCAGGACTAAAGTTGAGTAGTAGAAATGTCTTCTTGTGGCTCGAGCGGAGAGGACTTCTTGGGATGCCGTCTACGTCAAGTCCAGAAGGATCTTAATCAAGGGAAGCACGTCGATTGGGCTACCGAAGAAGAAACTGCAGCAAGACAAGCGGAGATGGAGCGCTCCGTGAGAGAGGAAGTCAACACTATCACTGCCCAACAACAAGGAGGTCCAAGCAATCCCATCATGGTGGGATCTGTCCAACCTCAATATGATCTTTCTCTTAACCTTTCAGGGCCCTCCACTTCACTTGAAGATCAACGCACGCTTTCCACCATCTCCGAGGCCTATCGCATCACCAACCAACTTTGTGAAGATTTCCGTGTACTGAAAGTGCAAGTGGAAATCCTGGAAGCTGAAAACCAAACCCTTCGACGTATAATCAGGGACCTAAAAAACCACAAGGATGAGGAGTAAATCTCTTTGGTTAATGGCATCCCCTTAGCTTGTTCCAAGCTTGGGGGAGTGTCCGGTATCTTTATATTTATCTTTGCCTTTTAGAGTCAAGTAGAGTCGTATCATGTCTAGGAAAGTTATCTTATAAAATAGGTGTTTGCATTGAGGTCTATCACTCCTTTTTGGAGATTTATGTATCCGTGAATGTGGAGTCGTTTATGATGGAATATTAATGAGAAGTCTATTGATCCCTTCGCTGCACTCGGTATTCTCTTCACGCAATCGACCTTATGATGATTCTTATGGGGAGTATTGACCTTATATCAGGTATGGCTTTGAAAACTTTATTTAATCTTGGAAAACATAGCTTTGGTCATAACAACAAACATGATTTTTCTCAAAGTAGCGACATAGCCAAACCCTCTTTGTTATTATGCTTGTAGTGTTATGTTTACAAGGAAGACAACTTGATGTGCTATGCTTATTTTAATGTTTAATCTTTATATTGCTTTGCATCCAAGTCATCATCAATTGTCTGTTCTCTCAAAGCCTTTGCTAACCAAACCTCTGTACTTAGCGTAATTCTTCTTGTACATCCATACCCTGAAACAAGTATTTTCCATATGAGTCCACCATACCTTCCTATTCGTGGTATTCCACTACCACTCCTAAAGTATAGAATTTTTGTGTTATCCTTAAATGTTCAAAATCT
Organism: Bromus sterilis; assembly: GCA_950022295.1. NCBI lineage: Eukaryota > Viridiplantae > Streptophyta > Magnoliopsida > Poales > Poaceae > Bromus > Bromus sterilis. The sequence goes on from OX465599.1 coordinate 53,128,754, forward strand.
TCTATTTTGTGCCTCTGTTTTAGCTCATCAGGAAGTAGTAGTTAATTCATGATCTTCTTAAGTTGGACAAGTTTTATCCCGGGATTGCATGTCTAATCTGCAAACCCCTAATACGAGGAGGAACTGGCATGAGTGCGTCCAGCTCACAAAAGATAATACAACAAACAAACCCTCCTTCACGCTTTGTTCATGAGAAATCAGAAAACTTTGGCAATGATAAACAAAGGAGATTGCGGGGATGTGATCGTCCCCGTGTGGGAGCCGTTCCTCGAAACTTGTCCAATCTGAGAAGTAATTGAGTTATCTATTAGCATTCGTTGACAAATCATGCACCTCTCAAATCTTGTTTTCATTCTGTATGATTTAAGGATAGCACATGAGTTTTCCCTGCTTGCCTTTAACAAGGCCTTTCCTTTCCTTTTATGTTGAGTCAGTTTTCCCTACTTCCTCCTTTCCCAAAGAGAACAGACACTTGGTGCTGATGAGGATTCATCCATATAATGTTGCATTAAGTTTTTCCATGCCATATCACTATTGACGTTATCTTTCGATAAGTAAGTTGTTTGAAAAAGCATTTGCCAAGAAAACATCTTCCTTTGTGTTAGCATTTGCACTTCATCACTAATAGCATGTTCTTTCAAAAGTTCCAAATTGTCTCATCAAAATATAAAAATAAAGAGCAAAAGTGAATGCTATTAGTTGTTCTTGACCAAAGGACATGTTTGCCAAGATTTGATGAGTTTCCTTAGCCCTAATCTTGATTATAATTGTTATTACTCTTTCATAAGGGCCTTATGAGTTGAAGATTCTTGTTGAGGATGTTTGAGTTTGGTGAAGAAATCATGATGCTTCTTGTCCATATTCTATTTATCGACACTTCACTCTCTAAACTTGTGGACAGGTTTACCGAGCTCAGTTTTCGCTTGGGGACAAGCGAGGTCTAAGCTTGGGGGAGTTGATACGTCCAAAATGCATCACTATTTTATATCGTAATTCATCCTTATTCATTGATATATTTCATATTATGATGATGTTCTTATGTTGTTTTGGCTTGTTTTACAGAGTTTTCAACTTTCCGGTGCCGAAGCAGCAGACGCAGGATTCAACGGTGAAAAGTGGATGTTGAGTTGCTGAAGAAGAATACCTCCAAATTACCTGAAAATCGACGGAGGGTATTTTCCGAAGGATTAACGAAGACACGCCGAAGAGGGGCTAGAGGGGGGCCACGGGGGCCCCAGGTGGCCACCTGGCGCGGCCCCACCCCTGGCCGCGCCGGGAGGGCGCCTGGAGCCCTAGGGCCACTCCCGACTCCCCCCTCTGGCCTATATACTCCTCGTTACCCGAAAACCTAAAAAAGAGAAGCTTTTACGGAGTTCCGCCGCCGCTCCATGGCGGAAACCTACAGAGAAGAAAAGGACTCTCCGGCGGGCGGATTCCGCCGAGGAGATCACCTCCCGGAAGAGAAGATCGTCGCCATCGTCATCACCATCATCACGGGAATCATCGAGATCATCATCAACATCATCCCCAACATCAGCACCATATCCACCACCATCCAATCTCACCTCACAAGTTTATCTTGTGTTTTAATCCGTACTATCTATCCTCTCTACTCTACCGGTGTTGATTACTACTTTGTGGTGAATGCTATTGAGTTTTGTTGGAGAAATATCATTATGTCTAGATTGTTTATCATATATTTATCACCTCTGATCATGATCTCTTTTATGTCTTGTGAGTAGTTACTTTAGTTCTTGAGGACATGGGACAAGTCTAGTTGTTAGTAGTCATATGATGTTGAAGTAATATGTGTTGTTTGATATTTAAGTTGTGTTGTTATTTTCCTAGTGGTGTTGTGTGAGTTGAACACTCAACACTTCGCCTTATTAAGGACCTAGGGGAATACATTGTGTATAAAGAATGCTTATGGTGGGTTACCGGAGTGACAGAAACAAGAACCCCAGTTTGCACACTTTTGCACAAGGGAATAATGGATCCTTGATCTTATTGCTGTGGTTAGGCTTTGCCTTAATTTCTATCTTGTATTTGCGGATGCTTGCAAGATGTTTAATCATAAGAGTGCACTTATCTTAGTCTAGAAGGTGTGCTAGCATAGATCCACCCACTCAACACTTATCAGCACAACACTTGTTATTAATACGGAGTATGGCGAAAGCACGTGACTACCTCTCCATGTGTCCTCAAGAACGCTTTAGTCTTTATAAGTTCAGTTGCGAGGCTTATCCTTTGCTCAAAAGGATTGGGCCACTTGCTGCTCTTCAGTGCTATTTACTTTGCTTGCTTTTATCTTATTGTTGCCTATATCGAAAACCCCTAAAAAGTTATCTTTCAGTGCTTGCAGTTATTCCTGATCCAAAATCACCTATCAATACCTTTCGCTCCTCGTTGGGTTCGACACTCTTACTTATTGAAAACGCTGCAATAGATCCCTTACGGTTGTGGGTCACCACACCTCCTCATATTTGCTAGCCTCTCCCGTGCCGTGCATTGCCTTCTTCTCACTCCGAGAGTTGGCGTCCACCTTCGCCGGTACATCCAAACCCTTGGCATGATACGCTCTGTCATTATTCACCTCCCTATATCTTTCCTCAAAACAGCCACCATACCTACCTATCAAGGCATTTCCATAGCCTTTCCGAGATATATTTCCATGCAACATCCACCTCTTCATGACTTGATCTTCATGTCATACATGTTCCTGCTACACTGGCAGCGACATACATTGCATACATCATGATAGCTACATCTTCCTTATGATTTGAGTACCTTGTAAAGTGTGAAAGATCTTCTATACCCTCTTGTAAATTAGAGTGTTGCCCTTAAGTGAGGAAAAAATCCCAAAGTGGACAAAATAAACGATCCCAAAGAGGACAAATGAGAGTTAAATAGAAAGAGCCATTGAGGCCACCAAAAAATACAAAAAGTAGAAAAAAAGAGAAAATAAAAAATAAAAAGAGAGAAAGGGGCAACACTACTATCCTTTTGAAAGATCCACACTATTACTCCCTCTTATCCTTGTACTCCATAGAGATGATCATTCATGCATATAGCTATGTGGGGACCTTCACACTATAGAACTTGGCTTGCATATTCCAAGGATGAGCCTCCTCAAAAGAGCTCTAGGTCTTCATGAGAAAGCAAGTTAGATGCACCCCCCACTAGTTCCATTGTAGAGCTTTATAGCTCATATGTGCATCCATTGCATGGCAATCCCTACTCCTCACATCATATCTATCATTTGGCCTTCTCGCCTATGATTATCCTCATTGATGTGAGCCTTTCTCATCCTTTTTGATTTCCTCCTCCACCATATTTCTCTCTTTGCCATCGTAAGTGTCAACTTTCGTTCTTACGCTCATCCATTGCATAAGTGCTCAAAATATCGAAAAGGAGTGGATCAAATTGACTTGTACCTGGCTAGTGGTCTGGGGATGAGTCAAGATAAGATTCCAAAGAAGACCAACTGTGAAATTTTAGTAGATTGAGTTCTCAACAAAAATATATTTTTCTCGTACTCCCTATCCCCCTTCTTGCACGCAAACACCATTTGGAGACATTCGAGTCACGGACAACGAGAGCTCTTGCACCTAATGTTCTTTTGTTACTTGTTTCAATGCTAATATAGACTCTTGCATGTTATGACTTCAATTGAATCACATACCTTGATTGCTTTACTTTTCAAAGTTCTTATAAGGTTGCTAGCATGTCACCACAGAAATTATGCTTGTTATCATTTACCTACTCGAGGACGACCATGAATTAAGCTTGGGGATGTTGATACGCCCTAAACGTATCGATAATTTTTGGTTACTCCATGCATGTTTTGTGTGATATTGCTATGATCTAGATACACATTCATAAACTTTTGATCATATTTTGACCAACCTATTAACTTAGTGCACCCGAGTGCCAGTTTCTGTTTTCTTCTGTTTTTCTATTCCAGGTTTCCCCCATATTAAACCGCTCCAAAAATTCGCGAAAAATCGGATAAAAAATCAGCGCAACGGAAGCTTTTGGAACCCCGAAGGAGGGCCGGGGGGCCACCACCAGGTGCCCAGGCGGCCACCTGGCACAGCCTAGGGCTTGGCCACGCCAGGGGGGCGCCTGGACTCCTGCTGGGCCCCCTGGCTGCCCCCTTCGCCTATATATTCCCCGTAACGTGAAACTTCCGAAGACAAAACCCCTTTTCGCGATCTCGCCTCTGTTACTCCGCCGCCGCGCTTCCAAGATCGGGAGCTCCAGCATACTTCCTCTCGGCACCCTGCCGGAGAGAGGATCGACCTCCGGGAGCTTCCCCTTCACCATGGACGCTTCGCGGATTTGCCATGAGTAGTTCCCTTTGGACCATGGGTCCGTGATCAGTAGCTATGTGATGTTCTCCTCCCCTCTTTGTTCTTCATGGTTTAGACCTCGTGAGATGCCCTACATTATCGAGGCACATATGTAATCTTTCTGCTGTTGCTATGCTGAGTTTGATGGGATCTGATGGATTATGAGATTATGTTCAGATTGTGATAGAGTAATATATTTGGTTCTTATCTTTTATATTTTTGTTCCTAAGTAATTCTTGCATGTTCTCCGTTGTTGTTTATTGCTTTGGCCAAGTAGTAGGTAGTGACTCCAAGAGGGAACGTTATGCTCGATTGTGGGTTCATGCCCCTGATGACACGCTTGAGTGACAGAAACATGAGTCTAGGGGATGTGTTGTTGCCACAAGGGGGGAAAACGGTGCTGGTAACCGCGGTTGCAAAGATTGTTTAATTTACGCAAAGTGATTTTTAATGCAGTTGTCTGTTGCTTTGCGTTTACACTTTGGGTGGGGCTCGCAACCTAATACCAGCGAGATGTTCTAGATAGATATCTCAAGGTGGATGATTAGTAGTAGATGCAGTTGGATTTCGGTCTACTTATTTTGGTGTACTGCCCATGCTTTTGAACCTCTTCATTTCTTTGTAGCATAGTTAGCATTGCAGTGCGTTTATAATCCTATCAATTGCCCATCTGTAATTTGTTTACCTCGCATAGCACTTTTATCGTCTTTTGGGAGAGAGACATCAGTAGTGAACATCACGGGACCCCGGTCCATATTCTCATCATTGTTTGCACGCTTATTTACTTTTCCGCTTTTACTTTCAGTTGCTATCATTATCATTATCCCTTGTGATTTGATCATTTGTAAACAACAAGACCGGAGAGATTGACAACCTCTCTGAACTTCTTTGGGAGCAAAGTTATTTGTGTTGTGTGCAGGTCCACGTCAATTGCGCCGTTGACACCTACTTATCATTGCCGGAGTCCTATGGGAGACAAACCCTATCCTCTACATAGGGTAAATTTTTTGCTATCCTACATCTCACCTTCCACTTGGGATAACCAACGAAGGGCGAGAAACCATTATCATCATCTCGCACATCAGCAACTAGAAAGTAAAAGCAGGAAAATAAAAGAGTGTGTAAACAGTGATGAGAATATGGACCGGGGTCCCGTGATGTCCACCAGTGATGTCTCTCTCCCAAAAGATGATAAAACTGCTATGCGAGGTAAACAAATTACATTTGGGCAATTGACAGGATAATAAACGCACCGCAATGCTACAAAGAAAGGACGAGGCTCAAAAGCATGGGTGGTACGCCAAAATAAGTAGACCGAAATTCAACTGCATCTACTGCTAATCATCCACCTTGAGATATCTATCAAGAACATCTCGCTGGTATTAAGTTGTGAGCCCCACCCAAAGTGTAAACCCAAAGCAACAGACAACTGCATTAAAAAGCACCTTGCGTAAAGTAAACAATCCTTGCAACCGCGTTTACAAGCACCGTTGTTTTCCCCTTGTGGCAACAACACATCCCCTAGACTCATGTTTCTTTCACTCAAGAGTGTCATCGGGGGCCATGAACCCACAATCGAGCATAACGTTCCCTATTGGAGTCACTACCTACTACTTGGCCAAAGCAATAAACAGCAACGGAGAACATGCAAGAATTACTTAGGAACAAAAATATAAGAGATAAGAACCAAACATATTACTCAATCACAAACTAAAAATAGTCTCATAATCAATAAGATCCCAACAAACACAGCATAGCAACAGCAGAAAATTACATATGTGCGTCGATCATGTAGGGCATCTCACGAGGTCTAAACCATGAAGAATAAAGAGGTGAGGAGAACATCACATAGCTACTAATAACGGATCCATGGTCCAAGGGAAACTACTCACGGCACATCCGGGAAGAGTTCATAGTGGAGGGGAAGCTCCCGGAGGTCAATCCTCCCTCCGGCAGGGTGCCGGAAAGAGGCCTGCTGGCGCTCTCGATCATGTAAGTGCGGCGGCGGAGGAACAGAGGCGAGATCGCGAAAAAGGGTTCTGTCTTCGGAGGTTTCCCATCACGGGAAATAAATAGGCGTAAGGGGGGAGCCAGGGGGCACCAGGGGTCTAGGCACCCCCCTAGCGCGACCCCACCTAGGGCGCGCCGGGAGGGCGCCTGGGGCCCTGGTGGGTCCCCTCTGTCCCCTCACGGGTGATTCCGGAAGCTTCCGGTACGCTGATTTTTTTTGGAGCATTTTTTATATGGGGGAAACCTTGAATAGAAAAACAGCAGAAAACAAAAACTGGCATTTTGGTGCACTGAGTTAATAAGTTAGTCCAAATATGATCAAAAGTGTATGAAAGTGTATTTAGATCATAGCAATATCACACAAAACATGCATGGAGCAAGCAAAAAGTATAGATACGTTTGGGACGTATCAACATCCCCAAGCTTAATTCCTGCTCGTCCTCGAGCACGTAAATGATAACAAGCATAATTTCTGTGGTGACATGCTAGAAACCATATAAGAACTTTGAAAAGTAAAGCAAGCAAGGTATATGATTCAATTCAAGTCATAACAGGCAAGAGTCTATATTGGCATTGAAACAAGCAACAAAAGAACATTAGGTGCAAGAGCTCTCGTTGTCCGTGACTCGAATGTCTCCAAATGGTGTTTGCGTTCAAGAAGGGGCATATGGGAATACGAGAGAAAAATTAATATATTTTTGTTGATAACTCAATCTACTAAAGTTTCACACTTGGTCCTCTTTGGAATCTTATCTTGACTCGTCCCCAGACCACTATCCAGGTACAAGTCAATTTGATCCACTCCTTTTCTATATTTTGAGCACTCATGCAATGGATGAGCGTAAGCACGAGAGTTGAAACTTAGGATTGAAAAGAGAGAAATATGGTGGAGGGAAGACAAAAAGGTGAGAAAGGCTCACATCAATGAGTACAATCATAGACGAGAAGGCCAAAAGATAGATATGATGTGAGGAGTAGGGATTGCCATGCAACGGATGCACAGATGAGCTAAGAAGAACTCTCCAATCGAACTAGTGGGAGTGCATCCAACTTGATCGCTCATGAAGACCTAGAGCTCATTTGAGGAGGCTCATCCTTGCAATATGCAAGCCAAGTTCTATAGTGTAAAGGTCCCCACATAGATATATGCAATAAATGATCATATCTATCGAGTACAAGGATAAGAGGGAGTACTAGTGTGGGTCTTTCAAAAGGATAGTAGTGTTGCCCCTTTCTCTCTTTTTATTTTCTTTTTCTCCTTTTTTCATTTTTTTGTATTTTTTTGGTGGCCTCAATGGCTCTTTCTATTTAACTCTCATTTGTCCTCTTTGGGATCTTTTATTTTTTCCACTTTGGGGTCTTTTCCTCACTTAAGGGCAACACTCTATTTTACAAGAAGGTATAGAAGATGTTTACACTTTACAAGGTACTCAACATAAAGAAGATGTAGTTATCATGATGTATGCAAATGTATGCCTCTGTCGGTGTATCAGGAACATGTCTGACATGAAGATCAAGTCATGAAGAGGTGGATGTTGCATGGCAATATATCTCGGAAAGGCTATGGAAATGCCTTGAGAGGTAGGTATGGTGGCTGTTTTGAGGAAAGATATAGAGAGGTTTATGATGACAAAGCGTATCATGCCAAGGGTTTGGATGCCCCAACGAGGTAGACGCCAACTCTTGGAGTGAGAAGAGGGCAATCCACGGTACATCCAAACCCTCATATTTGCTAGCCTCTTCCGTGCCGTGCATTGCCTTCTTCTCACTCCGAGAGTTGGTGTCCACCTTCGCCGGTACATCCAAATCCTTGGCACGATACGCTCTGTCATCAAAAGCCTCATTATATCCTTCCTCAAAACATCCACCATACCTACCTATCAAGGCATTTCCATAGCCTTTCCGAGATACATTGCCATGCAACATCCACCTTCTCATGACTTGATCTTCATGTCATACATGCTTTTGCTTGATCGATGATCCGCATGCTAGTTGGGCCTTGCCCTAATCATTTCTACATGACACGCTGGTATCATTGCATATCCTGCTACACTGGCAGAGGCATACATTTGCATACTTCATGATAGTTTCATTTTCTTTATGTTGAGTACTTTTGTAAAGTGGGAAAGATCTTCTATACTTCTTGTAATATATAGAGTGTTGCCCCTAAATTGAGGAAAAGATCCATTGGAGAGCTTACCTTAGCTCATATGTGCATCCGTTGCATGGCAATCCCTACTCCTCACATCATATCTATCATTTGGCTTTCTCTCGCCTATGATTGTCCTCATTGATGTGAGCCTTTCACACTTTTATTTGTCTTCCTCCCCCATCATTTATCTCTCTTTGCCATCCTAAGTGTCAACTTTCTTGCTTACACTCATCCATTGCATGAGTGCTCAAAATGTCAAAAAGGAGTGGATCATTTTTGACTTGTACCTGGCTAGTGGTCTGGGGATGAGTCAAGATAAGATTCCAAAGAAGACCAAGTGTGAAACTTTAGTAGATTGAGTTTTCAATACAAAAATACGTTTTTCTCGTATATCCCTATCCCCTTTCTTGCACGCAAACACCATTTGGAGACATTCGAGTCATGGATAGCGAGAGCTCTTGCACCTTTATGTTCTTATGTTGCTTGTTTCAATGCTAATATAGACTCTTGCCTGTTATGACTTGAATTGAATTACATGCCTTGATTGATTTACTTAAAAGTTCTTATATGGTTGGTAGCATGTCACCACAGAAATTATGTTTGTTATAATTTACCTACTCGAGGACGAGCAGAAATTAAGCTTGGGGATGTTGATACGTCCAAAACGTATCTATAATTTCTGCTTGCTCCATGCTTCTTTTGTGTGATATTGCTATGATATTGATGCACTTGCATACACTTTTCATCATATTTGGACTAACCTATTAACTCAGTGCACCCCAGTGCCAGTTCCTGTTTTCTGCTGTTTTTGTATTTCAGGTTTTCCCATTATTTAAAGTGCCAGAAAAATTCCGGGAAAAATAAAGGAAAAACAGCGTACAGGAAGCTTCGCGAAAAGTCCAAGTGGGGCCAGAGGGGAGCCAGGGGTGGCCCAGGCGGCCACCTGGCGCGGCCACCCCCTAGGTCGCGCCAAGGGGGCGCCTGGGGCCCCTGGTCCACCTCTGGCTGCCCCCCTTCGCCTATATATCCCTCTCATCTCGAAACCCTCGAGGACAGAATCCTTTTTGCGATCTCTCCTCTGTTCCGCCGCCGCCACGCTTCCAAGATCGGAACCACCTCCGGGAGCTTCTCCACCACCATGGATGCTTCATGGATGAACCGTGAGTAGTCCACCTTGGACCATGGGTCCATGATCAGTAGCTCTGTGATGTTCTCCTCCCCTCTTTGTTCTTCATGGTTTAGACCTCGTGAGCTACCCTACATGATCGAGGCACATATGTAATCTTTCTGCTGTTGCTATGCTGAGTTTGCTGGGATCTGATGGATTATGAGACTATGTTCAGATTGTGTTTGAGTAATATATTTGATTCTCCTCTTTGATATTTATGTTCTTGAGTAATTCTTTCATGTTCTCCATTGTTGTTTATTGCTTTGGCCAAGTAGAAGGTAGTGACTCCAAGAGGGAGCGTTATGCATGATTGTGGGTTCATGCCCCCTGATGACTAGCTTGAGTGACAGAAACATGAGTCTAGGGGATGTTGTCGGGACCCAGAATATGCGTATGTAATTCCAGTCACCACTCAATCACATGGAGAGCCGAGAGCCGTACCCACTTGTCTAAGCAGACAAGGCCAAGCACAGAACACTCTCGGAAAGCATCGTATGTGAGGGGCATCCCATCCAGGACGGATGATCAACTGAGATGGGTCCTCATCGCCCGCTCACAAGTCTAAATGATTATGGGTGGTGAAATCCCATACTCATAGACAAGTAGCCTCAACCATGTTATCGATTGAATCATAACCCCTACATAAACAAACTCCAGCCCGATAACTTAGTCGGGGTCTAGGGCGGGCTCGATCATACAACAAAGTGTGCACGTGACAGAGTCACGAGCAATCGCATCGCGATGCCCCAAGATGCGCACATCTAAGGGCCACTTGGTGTATAAAAGACCGCCAGCCAGATCACAACTAAGGTCTCGAAAACCCATACCAAGACATGCATGTTATAATCATACATGCAGCACACATGTCTAGTATGAACAGCAGGTATCATCACATAACTCTACAAATTACTTCTTTATTGACTTACACATAGAGCATACAAAGATCACATGTCTGTGATCAACATTACATCATACAACGGAAGCAAATTAGTTCTGAGTACAAACAAGTTTAACAAATGGCTTAGAGAAGCCTTGTAAACATACATGCCCTTCCACGAGGGACCAGACTGCTGTATGGAACTATACTAGCTTAGTCAACGTCGAGCTTCAGGAAGGTGACTCCATCGGGGTCTTGGTTTCCATCTAAAACATAGAATAAGAAAACGTGAGTACAAAGTCGTACTCAGCAAGACTTACATCAGAACTACACTACTCATGCTCAAGTTTCAAGGTAAAGGAGGTGGGGTTCAACATGCAGAAGTGCCAGCTTTGACTTGGCTAGTCCTGTACTACGAGTACCAGACTTGAGGTAAGAAGCGTACACGAGTCCACTACCAAGTCTCCAACCAATACACCACTATGGTTACTTCCTCGACTCCCCCACGAGGAAGCACACCATAGCATCACGCTTATCTTGCGAGTTTTAGAGTATCCATTCAAGTTGTCTAATAATCAGGTACATGTTCCAAGTAGTCCATGACCGCGGACGCGGCTATTCGAATAGTTTTGTGAACCTTGCAAGGGTGTAAACCACACACACACATGACCATCAGTTACCGCCAGGTCTCTCCACCGTTCAAGAGGTGACAGCGAGGATGTTCACCACGACACTTCGCTCACAACCGGTCTATTCCAGGAGTCGACTATCTGAGTTTGTCACCGCTCGAGAGTCCGGCCGGATCAACGATACGTACCCAGACAATGTAGGCAACCGAGACGCCACCTCTGGTAGATGGTTTCACTGCCTCACAGATCCACCCACATATCTAAGATGATACAACATTTCCACTCACTCTTTTTCTATGCATATGCCAAATGGAAGGCCCGAACTAATGTGACTCCTGGACGTCAACACGGATCGAGGTACTAGGCCGAGAGGGGTCAGTGAGCCCAATGTGCGGTTGTACTCTTCATCTTGGATTACCATACAAGAACTCGGTGCTTAAGGCGGTGTTCAACGAGACAACCCACCGTGTACTCCTACACAACCTCTCATCATTCACCGTGTATTAGGGTGGATTCACCGACACAGTTTCACTTTCATCAACACCATGTTCACTATCATCCCGACTCACATCAAAAGTATCCTCATTGTAAACTCTAAGCATGCGATAAGCAGTAACAGTTGCAGGGGCCACATGATATCAATCAACTCCTATGTCAGCTAGGATTGTGGTTTTCTTACTACTGTGACAAGATGATAGGTCATGCATCGGATATGGGTTCAACTATGCGGTAGAATCGATAACAAGGTGATCTCCAAAACATGCATAAGCGAGACTGAGAGGGAATTGGCATTTTATATACATGATCAATGGGGTTTCCTTGCCTTGCTGACGAGGTTCGATAACGGTGTATTCAACGAAGGGGGTGGCCTTCGATTCCGGTTGCACGTCTATCGAGCAAACAAAGCAATCATGGGGTAAATGTAATGCAATGCTCAAACACATGATCAACATTGTAATGGTGATGTTCAAGGTCACAATGTGTTGGAAATTCCATTTAAAAGAAGCCAATTGCAAAGTCATTTGCAAATGTACTTCAAATTTGAATTCAAATTAAAGCCATATGGATGTTTGCCACTGTTCACCCAATTTAAATTGGTCACACATAGAAACAGAGCCCATATTCACAATCCTTGCATTTTTCTGATAATTTTTCATATATTATATGTTAAATTTGGAGTTAATATGAATTTTCTATGAATTTCCAAAGTTTATTGCTTTTTCTGTAATTTCTGGATTTATTTTAATTCCTTTTCTCTTTACTGCGTCATGGTGACGTGGGGGTGATGTCACAGGGAGGCTGACAGCAGGGGCCCACCTGTAAGTGTCTAGGGGTTAATCCCCTCTCTGTTTAGACTAAACGGAGGGGTTAGGGGGCTGGGGGCCCACCTGTCATTGGGTTAGGTTTACTTTAGGGGGTAATTAGGCCAAGGGTTAGGGCCTAATGGCCTGGGTTGCCGCCGGTGAGCTCTGTGCTCGCCAGAACTTCGCCGGGAACTGGATTTTGGGAACGGGAGAGGAAGCTGGGGGCACTGGGGCGTAGCCCGCGTTCGTCCGCGTCTCCTAGTGCGAACTGGGGGTCACGGGGACACTCCAGAGCACAGCGGCTTCAACTCCCGCGGCGGCCGGAGCTGCTGGAAAGACGAGCTCGGCGTCCAGTGCGCGAGAACAAGCAACGGGTGGGGAATTCATTCGCGTGCTCACCCTGAACTCGACAGAGGACACGGCGTGGCCGGGGATGAGCTGGCCGGTGAGGAATTCCTCGCCGGAGGTCCGCGGCGGCCGAAGCTTCTCGGAGTAGCTCGCATCGTCTGCGGCCGGCTTGAGCTCGAATCAAAGGCGTGGTTCGACAAAGTCTTCAAATGCGGATCCTCTAGACATGGTAGCTCGCCGGAAGGGGCACGGTGGCCGCGGTGGCGCGTGGCGGCGGCGACGGGGCGCTCTCGGGTGCGCGCTGGAACTGGCGAAAGAGGGACAGGGGAAGAACCAGGGGAGGGGGAGATGGACCTGGGGCCTTCCAGGCGTCCACGTGGAGGGGTAAGAGGCCAGGGGGCAAGAAGGAGGTGGCCGTGGCGACGGCATGCCCGCCACGCCGAAGAGCAGCCTGCCTGTCCCGGGGTAGAAGACAGCTCTACCCCTGGTGGGCTGGGCTGGCTTGCTGGCCAGGCTGGGCCAAGGTGTAAGCTTTCCCTTTTTCTGTTTTTCTCCTTTTTTTCTATTTTATGTCTTCTGTTTTTCCCCAAATAAAAATAGCAAGGCATTTTATAAAATCTTCAAAACTTTTATTTGGGCTTATAATATATATATCTAGCCACTCCCATGTTTTGGAGATTTTTGAAATTCAAATAATTTGAATTTCAAATCAAATAGGGTATTTAATTAATTTCCAAGCTCTGTTTGGATTTTTTTGAGAAATCTTGGAGCATGCAGTGGGACCCACTTCACTTTATATGTGATCATGCATATTTATAAGACTTTTCAAAAATACCAGAGGAATTTTTGGAAGAAATTTTTGTCCGGCCATTTGATTTAATTTCTCAGGGCTTTTTGCTTTCCCCATTATTGAATTTCATTTGAATTTTTGCATGATTCAAAGGGCACAAGCAACCCTAGCACTTACCTAACTTGGGGTTGTGACAGATGTGTTGTTGCCACAAGGGAGAAAACAACGGTGCTTGTACTTGCGGGTGCAAGGATTGTTTACTTTACGCAAAGTTGTTTAATGCAGTTGTCTGTTGCTTTGAGTTTACACTTTGGGTGGGATTTGCAACTTAATACCAGTGAGATGTTCTGGATAGATATCTCAAGGTGGATGATTAGTAGGTAGATGCAGATGGATTTCGGTCTACTTGTCTTGGCATACCACCCATGCTTTTGAGCCTCTTCCTTTCTTTATAGCATAGTTATAGCATTGGTTTGCGCACATAATCCTGTAGATTGCCCAGCTGTAATTTATTTACCTCGCATGGCTATTTTATCGTATTTTGTGAGAGAGACATCACTAGTGAACATCATGGGATCCCGGTCCATATTTCCAACACTGTTTACACCCGCTATTTATTTCCTGCTTTATTTCCTTTTCTGTTGCTATTGCTATCATTATTATCCCGTACGTATGATCCTTTGTAAACAACAAGGCCGGAGGGATTTACAACCTCTCTGAACTCGTTGGGAGCAAAATTATCTGTTGTGTGTGCAGGTCCACGTCAACTGCCTAATTGTTGGCGCCGTTGTCACCTTCCTGTCGTTGTCGGAGTCCTACCGGAGACAAACCTTGGTATCTTCACCGAGGGAAATTTGCTGCTGTCTACATCTCAACCTTCCACTTTGGGTAACCAACGAGGAGCGAGAAGCCATCAACATGTCATACATTCTTTTGGGCATAACGGAGGTACTAGCTCCAACATCACATAAAGCATAGCAAGAGAAATTATTCAATTTAATTTTTATCATAGGGTCTCAACCATCATCTAGCTTCCTAGGTAAGAGGTACTTACCTTTCGCCTTACCGCGTAAGCGTATGTGCCTGTTACCAATATCAATGAAGTCTTTCATAGCTCGGAGGAAGTCCCTCCCAAGCACGATGTTGCTTTGGTTTGGCTCCATGATGAAGAAATCCATTGGTGCAGCCCTATGGAGGAATGCAACTTGGACTTCTTGTACCTTTCCTTTAACCTCTGAAATATCTCCATTAGCATGTTCATGATAAGATGAAAATTTATCCATGTCTAGTTTCAAAGAATCATAAACTATTTTTGGCATAGTGGAAGCCATGGATCCAATATCACAAAGATCAAGGAAGTCTTAGTTAGGGATTCTAATCCTAACAAAAGGCTCCTGATGTCTACGCACGCTTCTATTCTTGTATACTATGTTGGGCCTCCAAGAGCAGAGGTTTGTAGGACAGCAGCAATTTCCCTCAAGTGGATGACCTAAGGTTTATCGAACTCAGGGAAGTAGAGGTTTAAGATGGTCTCTCTCAAGCAACCCTGCAATTAAGATACAAGAAGTCTCTTGTGTCCCCAACACACCTAATACAACTAGGAGTTGTATAGGCGCACTAGTTCGGCGAAGAGATGGAAAATATGGGTGATAGGTGCGGCAAAACAAGGTAATATAAATCTGTAATAAAAAGTGCAGCAAGCAAACAAGTAGTAAACGTGAGCGCAAACGGTATTGCAATCGTGGAAACAAGGCCTAGGCTTCATACTTTCACTAGTGGCAACTCCCAACAACATTAAAATAGTCTAATCACATGATATTTCCCATAAAACATGCAATGGAGACGCACTCGAAGGTCATTACTTTGTGGTCACGAGAGGACGAGAATTATGTAGGGCTAGAAAAGCACACCTCAAAGTTCGTAGTTCTCAATCTATGGATTTCCCAATGTCACCGCGACCATCCAAAGAGAGTACCACAATCACCACAACATATCTCAAGGATAGTCAAAGACAAGCAACAAGAGACTCTCAATATTCAATCAACACACAAAAGAGGAAATCACTCATGATAATATTCTTCCAACCCATGTCCAATAGACCGCTGTCACCATGGTCTCGGGGATTATACTAGATAAGATCAAGTGAGTACATCAATCCAATACATAGAGGAAGGGGAAATATCATGGGATCACCCTAGATTATCATAGCCTATGATCACAACGAAGATCACATCATGGGAGAGAGAGGAGAACACATATCTACTGGTACAAACCTCAGCCCCGAGGAGGGACTACTCCCGCTTCATGGAGGGAGGAAGCAACGTCGATGGAGATGAATCCGGGGGCACTTCCCCGTCCCGGCAGGGTGTCGGCACAGGAATTCTGGTCCCCCGAAGCTTGTTGGCGATGGCGGCGGAGATCGGAATCGCTTCTGGAGAAAAGGGGTCTAGAATCAGGGTTTTCGCGACGGGAGAATATATAGGAGCCAAAGGGGGCACCGAGGGGGGCCACAGGGCAGCCAAGAGGGTGCCTGGCGCGCCCTAGGGGGCGCCAGGGACCCTCCTGGGGCCCTGGTGGGTCCACTCCCTTCCATCCTTGGTTCTTCGGGAAGCTTCCGGGACGCTGATTTATTATATAATTTTTCCGGAATTTATTTGGCACTTTTAATGGACGGAAAACCTGAAATATAAAAACAGCAGAAAACAGGAACTGGCAACTGAGTGCACTGAGTTAATAGGTTAGTCCAAATATGATCAAAAGTGTATGAAAGTTCAAGCAAAACATGGCAAAGTCGCACAAATCATGCATGGAGCAAGCAGAAATTATAGATACGTTTGGGACGTATCAGCTCACAATCGTCATCTATCTCCAACATTTCTTTCTTGTTGGACTTAAGTTCCTCTACTTTTCTCAAGTCTAGAGCATCCATCCTCTTTTCAATAGTGGCTAGTCTATCTATAACAGTATCAAAACTACGATCATAAACAAAATAACTACCATGCAAAATATCAAGAGCTCTAGCTTCATCACACTCTAAAAAGTCTCCTTCAGCTATAATATCAAGAGAGTGTTTACACCGTTTAAAAATACCATGGTAAAAATTTCTAAGCACAATTTTTATAGGTATCCAAGGCATAATTCTTTTATGTGCTTCAGAATTCTGTCCCATGCCTTCTTCATATTTTCTCCATCCCTTTGACAGAAATCTAGAACTTCAGATTCCCGCAAAGCACCAAGTCCTAACATGTTCATCTAAATAAGGAGGACTACTAAGAGCAAGATAAATGATTTTTTTGTGATTTTTTATATAAGACACAAAGATAAAAACTGAAAGGTAAACTAACAAGACTAAAAAGCAAAGGTAAAAGATAGTGTGCAACTCCCCTATCTTAGCACTCGGAGTCCCATGCAACGGCGCCAAAAATTTGCTTGATACTCTCTCCTCGTTGGTTACCCCAAGTGAAAGGTGAGATGTAGGATAGCGGCAAATTTCCCTCGGCGAAGATGTGATGTCTACGCACGCTTCTATTCTTGTAGACTATGTTGGGCCTCCAAGCGCAGAGGTTTGTAGGACGGCAGCAATTTCTCTCAAGTGGATGACCAAAGGTTTATCGAACTCAGGGAAGTAGAGGTTGAAGATGGTCTCTCTCAAGCAACCCTGCAATTAAGATACAAGAAGTCTCTTGTGTACCCAACACACCTAATACAACTAGGAGTTGTATAGGTGCACTAGTTCGGCGAAGAGATGATAAAATATGGGTGATAGGTGTGGTAAAACGAAGTAATATAAATCTGTAATAAAAAGTGCAGCAAAGAAACAAGTGGTAAACGTGAGCACAAACGGTATTGCAATGGTGGAAACAAGGCCTAGGCTTCATACTTTCACTAGTGGCAACTCCCAACAACATTGTGATGTTTCCACAAGGGGGAAAACAACGGTGCTTGTGACCGCGGTTGCAAGGATTGTTTACTTTACGCAAAGTGATTTTTAATGCAGTTGTCTGTTGCTTTGGGTTTACACTTTGGGTGTGGCTCGCAACTTAATATCAGCGAGATGTTCTGGATAGATATCTTAAGGTGGATGATTAGTAGTAGATGCAGTTGGATTTCGGTCTACTTATTTTGGCGTACCGCCTATGCTTTTGAGCCTCGTCCTTTCTTTGTAGCATAGTTAGCATTGCGGTGCGTTTTAATCCTGTCAATTGCCCAGTTGTGATTTGTTTACCTCGCATAGCAGTTTTATCGTCTTTTGGGAGAGAGACATCACTAGTGAACATCACGGCACCCCGGTACATATTCTCATCACTGTTTACACGCTCAATTTATTTTCTGCTTTTAGTTTCTAGCTGCTATCATCATTATTATTATCCCCTGTGTTTGATCCTTTGTAAACAACAAGGCCGGAGAGATTGACAACCTCTCTGAACTTTGTTGGGAACAAAGTTATTTGTATTGTGTGCAGGTCCACGTCGATTGCGTCGTTGACACCTACTTCTTACTTCCGGAGTCCTACTGGTCGATACTCAACCTTGGTATCTTCACCAAGGAAAACTTGCCGCTACGCTGCATCTCACCTTCCACTTGGGGTAACCAACTAAGGGTGAGAAGCAACTATCCTCTCTCGCGTATCAGCCTTCTACAACAGTCCTTAAGCGGCGACGATGTGGTGCCACAGCTATCTACGGCAAAAGGGATGGCCCCGTTGTGCTCGAATCTTCTATCTCGAGCTACTTCGTCCTCCTTGAGTGGAGGATCTTCTTCGTCTTCAACGCGGTGGTCACCATCGGTGCTCCCCCAAGTAGTCTTGTCCCCGGTGGAGTTGCTGGTGCTCGTGTCTGGAGACACTCGCTCGTCGGCCGCGTTGGATCCGATTGCTTTTCTGCAATCTTCTGTATGGTGTTCTTCGCAAAAATTAGGGACTTTGTTTTAATTTTTATTTCTTTGGAGGTCCTTTTGTACTTACTCACCCACCAACGAATTAATGCAGTTATGGGGCCTTCGAGGCCTCTCTTTGTTCAAAATAAAATAAAATAATAAGGATCTACAACGAGTTTGAAGCTGAACCGTTGGATTGCACTTAATCTAACGGTAGGGGAGGTGGCGGATCTTTTTCCAAAGATCTGACAGCTGACGTGTAGCGTTGCCTATCTAGCAAAGTAGACGGGCTATAGAAATGCTTGGCATGAATTAAGGGATTAAATTGTCATTGGAGGGGGGGGATTTGTTTCACGTTTGTTAATGAAAATTGATTCCACTAAGAAAGAAAAATGGCATGGCAAAGCGCGCCTTTGCCTTTAGTAAATATGACAAGGGTGAGATGTGAACCTGGTATATCTCGATCAAGGGGGAATAAAGGAAAGGTTGTGCAATTAGCAAAATGGAATTTGAATCCAAACTTCACAAGTGAAAGGATAAGTGAACATTATTAAAGGAGGACAATGGTTATGGGATTTAAACTTGAATTTCAGCCTTAAGGGGGATGAGAAGATATCTACGAATCTATATCTTTTATAAAGTCATATCCCACTAAAATGCATTTAAAGTGTCTATCTCAACATGCAAGCTATCCACTTCATCCATTATTGTATCCAATCATTTGTCCATGTCATCCACTAACAAAGCTAAACTAACATACATTTGTTGTATCTATTTTCAACATGTAAGCTAACCACATCATCCACTATTGTAGTCAATAATTTATCCATGTCATTCACTTTCATTTACATATATCTTATACCTTTTAATTTACATTGTAGAGTTCTTATAGAAATTTTCGTTGCAACGCGCAGGGTATTTTCTAGTTATTATTAATTCAATGAACGGAAAATAGCCTATTTGTATTTAGATATACACTCTATTGTTTTATTTACTCCGGTAAGAGTCGGGATCCACCACGTCGCCATGGCCCTAAGACCACCAGACGGATCAGTGGTGGTGTCGGTGAGTAGGCGCTAGGGGAGGCGACTTGCCGACATATTATCTACATAATACTCCCTCTGTTTTTATTTACTCAGCGTATTAGCTTTGGTCAAAGTTAAGTTTTGTAAAATTTTACAAAGTTTATAGGCAAAAATATTAAAATATACAATAATAAATCAACATATTTATTATTAAATGTAGTTTCATATCATATAAATTTGTTATAGTAAATGCTTATATTGTTTAATATAAATTTCGTCAAACTTTAAAAATTTTGACTTCAGTCAAATCTAATATGCAGAGTAAATAAAAACAGAGGAAGTCATTTATGTCATTCCTACTTTTCTCTGGTGGCAAATGTTGTTAGTCGTTGGTGACAATTTTAGTACAAGAGCACGGCAATTCATCGTAGTTTCTTTTATCCATTTTAAATATAAATGTACTCTCAAAAAATATAAAAAAAATCACATGAATACTGAATTTGCTACTCCCTCCAATCCATAATAAGTGTCGCTCATTTTGTACTAAGCTAGTATAAATTTTATACTAAACGAGCGACATTTATTATGAATACGGAGGGAGTATCTGTTTCATTTGCGTGACACTTAAGGCCCGTTCGGAATCTCGCCACTCCGCTCTCAGGTTTCAGTTTTCAAGAGTCCGCGAAGCACCGATTAGCCAGCTCTGGAAAAACGACTTGCTTGCCGCTCCGCTCCCTGCGCTCCAACTGTTACGTTCGGTGTCGCTCCGGCCGCTCTAGAAGCGGAGAGTTACCGAACCGCTTACCATATCTCGACGTGACCAATCGCTCTATATAATCTATATCTATACCTAATAATAAAGGGAGGTGCGTTTCTTCCCTTTTTACCATATCTCGACGTGACCAATCGCTCTATATAATCTATATCTATACCTAATAATCTAATATGTATACTGCTGACGTCATCCTTTTTGCGTGCAAAAAATTGTGCCAAGCCTAGGTCTCGAACCCGAGATCTCGTGGTACTAAACCCGATCAAACAACCATCCCAACAAGGACACTTCACATGAGCATTATAAAGTGATCCCTCTTATGATCTATGGCTGGACGGACCAAACGAAAGCCCAATCTATGGGCCGGCCCAAACAAGCTGCAAGCCGCGGAATTGATTGAAGATTTGCTGCTTTCTTTTACACTTTAATATTCTATCGTTCTATTTTTCACAGGTTTAAAAATCATGCATTAGAAAATATATATTAGTATGGTTTTCAAACATGTCCATGCAATATTTAAAATACTATTTTTACTATAAGAATGTTCATGCACATTTGAGAAAATGTCCTTGCTTTTTAAAATGTAAATTAAAAACATATTTTGATAAATTTTTACAAAAATATAAATTACCATTATATATATATGGAGGATGCAAGTAGCTTTTTTACACTTTAAGTTTTTGCGTATTTTGTTCATTTTCTCCACAGATTAAAAAATCATGCATTAGAAAATATATATTCATATGTATTTACAACATGTCCAAGTGATAATAGAAAATATTAATTTTACTAAAATAATTTTCATGCATTTTAAAAAAACATCCTTGCATTTTAAAATATGAATTAAAAACATATCCTAATAAGTTTATCTTGTGCTATAAAAATATCCGCGTCAACACAATGGTCTAGCGCAAATGCATCCACGACAAGGCGCGATCCAACACCTGAGCTGCAGCGAGGAGTGCCGAAGCCGCTAACGCGTCACCATTGTAGACATTGTGGCTTTCTTAGTTCGTTTTGGCTTTTTTTCAAAAAAGTTCTTCCCTTTTATGCTTATTAACCCGCAATCCATAGTTCCCAGAAAAAAAACAGCTCTCAGCTTGCAATCTAGCTTGGGCCTCACATCTTCTACTGGGCTTTAGTCTCTCGGCCCATTATCATGTTTCAACGCCCAAATCTTCTCTCCTCATGTGGTTTTCAATATTGGCTAAAAACATATGGTAAAATTTTAAAGTTGGCTAAAAATAGATGCGTGCGCGTACATGTAACCTAATCACTTTTTTGTGCTTTTTGAAAATATAATTTTAATTTAAAATTTATTAGTCCACTTTAAAATGTTTGCGTAGTTTTAAGAAAACTGTGCATGTATTAAACTAATGTTCATCTAATTTTAAAAATGATCACCCTCACAAAAAAATCATGTCATTTAAAAAAAATCACATGCTTAAAAATATTCATGCTATTTAAAAAAAGTTCATATAATTTAAAATATAATGTCATTAAAAAAAGATTCACATGCTTAAAAATGTTCATGCTCTTTAATTTTTTTTCATATAATTTAAAATGTATTCATGTATTTTAGAAAGAATTTTGCGCATTTATAAAAAAAATATCTCTACTACCTAAAATTAATGCAATGTTCCTTCATTCATTATTCGTTTTGTTCATGTACCTTCGTGTGTCTTTCTCATGTAACAATAAATAATATTAATTCACCAAAATCACTACATCCTCTTCCAAAAACCTCTGACAAAACCCCTTAATGTGTGAAGGAAAATCACGGGCAGAATTTTATAAAAAAGTATTAATGTGGAAAGATAAATCACAGGTAGGCATAAGAATATATATCCTGTTGCAATGCATGTGCATTAATTTATTTAACTAAAAACAAAGGGAATATAACTAAAAAATTATATATCATGGGCCTATATATAGGACATGCACTTTCCTCAATAAGGAAAAAATCAAAGGAATAAACTCCATCCTTCCTCATAGGAAGAAAATGAATTTAAAAAACGAATTAAACTTCAATGTGCCAGAAAGAAAAAATACCAATTATCAAGAAAAAATGGATGCGTACACATATATGTAACCTTAGCACTTTTAATTTTTATGTACCTTTTGGAAGATTTATTATTAAAAAGTATTCATACACTTTAAAATGTTTGCTCAATCTTAAGAAAAGTGTTCACATATTAAACTAATGTTCATCTAATTTAAAATTTTCTTATCCTCTCAAAACAAATTTATGTCATTTAAAAAAGTGTTCACATGCTTAAAAATATATGCTCTTTTGAAAAAAGTTCATGTAATTTAAAATGTATTTATGTATTCTAGAAAGAATGTTGATGCATTTATAAAAAGAATGTGTGGGCGTAGGGGGGTTATTTAGGTCGTAGCTCGGGAAGCAAGACGCCATGTCCAACTCAACGAGATTAAAGAATAGAGATTCACTTGTAATGACGTGATTCAATGATAGGTGTGCGTCCGCGGTGATCGACACTTTCACATTAGAGTTTATCACATTGAACGCATTGCTATCAGGTGCACACTGCAATCATAGCTGATGAAAGCCGGAAATATAAATATGCAACAACACGATTTAGACACTATGTTCAAATATATAATGTAGAGATGTGGAAGGATCTTGAATCAAGTTCATTGTGTTAGAAGAATATAATTTCTTTTCTTCTGTTGCAACGCACGGGCATGTTTCCTAGTTATAATTATGTAAATAATTAAAGTAGATAATACAATCCAACGGTTACGATAATTCGTGACCGCCTTTCGGCGTTCCGGCCGACATGCTCGTCCACCCGGGCCCCTGCTGGACCAACCCAACTGAACCCACCACGACCATGGTGCGCGACCGGCCGGGCGGGACCGCGGGGTGCGGGAGGTTGAAGCCAAGCGCTTCTCCCAAATTCCGGGCTTGGATCGAGCCCGCGACGCCTGTTCGTTCGTTCGTGCCACCTCGTGCTGCCCCATCATCATGCCTCTCTCATCAATCAATTTGATCGCAACAACAGCCAATCCATCCATGGAATAATAAAGAAACTGGGGCACCTCACTGCATGCGTGGCCCGTGGCGACGGACGGCGACCCCTCACCCCTGCCTTTACCGTATTCCGCCACGCTCCGGCGACTGCGAGTCCGGTCGACCGCCTCCGCCACCTTCGCTGCACGGCGTGACCCAGTGGTGGGGCTCGACGGCGGGCATCGTCCGGCGTGAGAAGGCGGGAAGGGATCGGCGATGAGCTTCGCGGATCTGGAGTCCGGGGCGCTGAAGGCGCCCCGTAGAGGCAAGGGCGGCGACGCCACGCGCGCGCTCGTCTTCCAGATCACCACCGCGGTGTCCTCCTACCGCCGCCTCCTCAACTCGCTCGGCACGCCCAAGGACACGCCCACCCTCCGAGATCAACTGTCCGTCCTCAACCCCCTCTCCTCTCGCTTGAGTTCTTTTCCTCCCATAATTTGCTATAGTTATTGGAATACTTTTGCTCAATTCTAAATAGGAGCGCATGGTTTGTGCTCTAATTGGTAGGATCGAGGAGGCTAATGGCATGCTGGTGTCACTTTCTGAATTTTGTGCTGCAACGATTTCAGGCAGAAGACTAGTCACAAAGTCCTGCAATTGGCAAAGGATGCCAAGGAGAAGCTGACGAGTGCTGCTGAAGCAGACAAGAGCACTGGAACTAGTGTCAGTAATAATTCACCACCTTTCTACTTACTCCCTCCGTCCCGGTTTATTAGGCCCCTAAGGGCACTCCCAATGCTAGTATCTTAGCGCGAAATCATAGGTATTTTGCTTATGTGGCATGGTACTTAATGAAGAAAGAGAGGGAGGTTGTATCTTAGCTAAGATACAACCTTGGCACGTGGCCATATGCAAAAAGCATGATTAGACCAATCATATTTATGCATGTAGCTAAAATCATTAAATAAGATACAACCTCTAAGAAACAATGCATTGTGGAGGTTGTATCTTAAGTTTTTATTGCTCCTATGATATTGTGCTAAGAAACAATGCATTGGGAGAGCCCTAAGTATTATAACCATGTCCCCTTTATAAGGCCTCGTCTTGGAAAGTTACGTGCGTGCATCTTTTTCATTGGTTGCATGAGGAGTTATTGTTGTTAGTCCAATTGCTAGAAAATAAATACACCGCATGCAAGGTTTTCATTGGTTGCATGTGAAAACTAGCATATGAGAGAGTGCATTGGAAATGACATAAAGTGATTAATGTGAGCAAATTACTATATACCTTGGTATAAGAGAAATGGTCTTTGGGCCCAATAAACCGGGACGGAGGGAGTACAATACAATTGTATCCCCTTCTTTTAGATCAATATCAATATTTCTTCCTGGATGGGGCTCTTTAAACGATTTAAGCTTGGTAAAGATGTAGTATGTCAGTTTTGATTGTTTCAACAGTATATGGTTGCATCTCCGGCTTATGGGTGATCTAGCTGTCTGTCGTCGTGCTCACGAATTTGGGTGTTACCTACAGGCAGACAAGAGGATAGCGGACATGAAGCTTGCCAAAGATTTTGCTGCGACAATGGAAGAATTCAGGAAACTTCAGAATCTTGCAATTCAGAGGGAGATGGCATATAAGCCTATTGTTCCCAAGAGTGCTCAGCCAAGGTAATGCTTGTTCACTCTAAAATCAGTTCATCCAAAAGTTTTATCTCATATGTTTCATTACACATACCAGCATTTATAAGTTAAATGAGTTGCACAGTTCAGGGCCTTACCTGAGAAGTTGGACGCCTGGTGCAAAGTTGTATTTTCATAACGTACCGCTAATAACTGTCCTATGAGCTACAACTCAAATATAAAAATTTGGATTCCTTGCCTACAACTTTATGTTTTCTTTAGTCTTATAAAGATCCGAGTTGGTGGCGGTCTATTCACGTCTTAATTAATTGGAATTACCACAGTTGTCATCCATTCTATGGAGGACATTGATTCAGCTGGTGTATACTTTGAGATACAATTGACACGTAGTCAGCCACCCAGGGACTATGGTGTCACAAGTGTTAAAAACAACTGATTATATAACAAAAAATAACTTCCATAGCAACACACGAGCATTTAGCTAGTAGCATAAACGTGTCATCATTGTAGCATTCCTCATCATTCTATTTTTCATAAAAAGTTTTCTCTTAAACTTCATTTTCAAGTGCTATAATAGCCAATCCACTAAGTATATCTTGTGTCGTTGTTGAACATAAATATGAATTCAAAATTGAAGTTTAGAAAAGTTACTCCCTGCTGATGCGACCACAGCCGGCCCTGATATTTTAGGGGCCCTGTGCAAAAGACAAAAGTGGGGCCTTTGTACGAATATAAATATCATTATAAAGCCACAATTTCTTTGATTTCAATAGGAAACAAACATGTACATAGATCATGTAAAGCATTTTCTTCTACTAAAATTTATGGATGCAAAGTTTATGAGAAATGCTAATAGAACTTGTATTTATCCTAAAATAATTGTCTATGAATCTCTTCTTGGGATTCTATCAACTCATGTGCTCGTTTTTTTTCCTCGTGCTTGTCATTCTTGGACAAATATTTCCTAGATGACATCTTATCACAGAAATAATACGAAATTATGGCAAGAAAAGAAAAACACTTGGAGGATCAAAGAGTGGGCTAGTTGCTACCTGTTGTAATGTCACTACGAGCACAAAACAAGTAGAGCAATCAGGGGGCTGGGGCAAGTGGTCTGCTGACAATCCCCTTGGATCCCTGCTACTTGGGTTCCCTTGAATCCCATTGGCTCTCAAGCATATGGAAGTCTGTGCAGGCTCACATCTCGCACAGGCTTAGTGGGGTGCATCTAATTCTAACCATTACAGGTCGCTAGTATTTACATACTTTGTCCCGTTATTGGAGAAAAGAGAAACACTAAATTTGGAATAATTGGATCATTTGGATGCTGTTTTGTCTGTGAACCATTCTGACCATACCATAACCCTCTAAAACTATAACTTGATTATGGTAATTTTCATCGCAAATAATTCCTGACACTGCAACCTTTTGTTCATTCTTGACATTTGGATTTAAGTACAGCAACTCTTCTCCCTTTTGGTATATGCAGGAAATGCTCGTTTAACTAATTTAAGATACACTTTTTCTATTTGTCTGCAATTATTTTACTTGCAATTTTGTCTATGACTTCAGCTTGTGACGCTGCTTTGCTGGAAACTTAAGCCCTTTATTGTGCAGATTTGACTTGTTTAATATCCCTTAATGTTGTTGTGATCATTATGATACAGCTCTACTGCAAATGATGGAAGTTCTGGTTTTGATAGAATGCCTGAACAGCAAGCATTGCTTGCAGAACCAAACAGGTCAGTGTTCTCATTATCATTTTTTGTTCTTCCCTCGAGTTTGTTGTAGGGTATTTGCTGTCAGTAGCTTAGATTTAGTTTCTTAGCAATATCTGTTCACTTCTCTGTATTTTTTTTTTTTTTTGTAGTTGATTGTGGCTGTGATATAATAGGCAGTACGAACTTTTGAAAAAATCATGTGAAAAACTACTGCTGCCCTGCAGTATTTCATTTGTCTTGTTCCTAGTTTTTACAAGTTGATTGCCATATGATATAAAACTTCACTTCATTGACAAATAGTTACTTACGCCAAAGGGTTAAAGGCTCAAATCAAGCCCTTTATTATTTTTTTACATTAAAGAACGAATCAAATCTCCCCAAGTAAAATTCAGACCTACATCAGTAATTTAACATCAGCGGACTGCTCCTCCACTGAACTACCGAGGGACAATGAGGTATTCGAGTCCTAGATTTCAGTCTCCCCTCTTAATCCATGAACAGTATGTGTCCAGAGCTTCTTTGTTAACTCAGAATTTCTTTGTAGTTGCTTTGCTCCATTCCTCATTACATGGAGAAGCCCATAGGGGCTCTATATTACATAATTTTCTAGATTGGCAACAGCTATCTTGTATGGCGAAAGAACAAAGACAAAAGTCATGTCTGTTGAAACACCTGGCGTTAAAACATGGCATGCAAGTTTCTTAATTAAAAACCTAGCACGTGTTTTTAAGCTAAAAGATCAATATTGTGTGCAAGAATCCGTAGAATTCATTCCTCACATTTTTTCGGATCTGCCATGTTACTCTGCAGGCTAGAGGTGTTGCAATTGGATAATGAAATTGTTTTCAATGAGGCTATCATCGAGGAAAGGGAGCAGGCGATTCAAGACATCCAACAGCAGATTGGTGAAGTGCATGAAGCATTTAAGGATCTTGCTACGCTCGTGCATGCGCAAGGCGTCATAATAGGCACGTTTTACATTACATTCTACACAGTCCTGTTCCTTAACTTACTTGCTAATGCCGACATCTTTGGTTACAGAGGAAGTCGACACCAACATTGATAATTCTGCAGCAGCTACCAAAGAAGCGAAGACAGAAATTGGCAAAGCGTCAAAGACTCAGAGGTCAAATTCATCATTGGTATGTCGACTTATAAAGATTACTGAATTGTCACTGTTCTAGCTATTTCTTTACGGTACCAATCCATTTCATGTGCAGCTTTGCCTGCTTATGGTGATCTTTGGGGTTGTGTTACTTATCGTGATAATAGTTTTGGCATCTTGAGACACGAATACTTAGAGGCTTATTGGTGCACTCCGAGGAACCACATTACATGCAAGATTAATCCTCACCGTGCGCAGAAGACCCTAACTGAAGTGTATATTTTCTCTCCTTTTTTCTCTCCTTTTTTCCTTCTGGGTTGTGAGTTTATGTCACGCGTGAGTCCTTTTTTTCATGGCTTGCTATGAGTGATCTTTTTCTCCTACGAAAGTTTGTTTGCTGCTTTGCTTGAATCAGAAACTTGACAGTCTGTAAGTATTTCCACCGAATAAGACGAACAGAGATTGATCGTTCTCAAGCTTGCGATTTTATCTTGAAAAACTTAATTTAGACTTGTTCTCTGTCTAAGCAACAACAGGCTACATCTGCTGGTGTCTAAAAGGGAAAGCCCACAGAAGCAGTATCTCGGGCTGTTGGCATATTGTGCAGAAACTGTCGGTTTCCTTTTTGAGTTAATTCTGAGTAGATATTGATCTTTTTTTAGAAGAACAGCACAACTTTATCGCGTAAGGAGATCTGCCCGCCGGCGTGTCCCCGGTATCTATCGTGGTAACAAGTAGGGTATACCCTCATGAACCTTATATCAGAGGGTATCCCTAGCAGAACCACCTCTTGAAAAATATCTATAAAAAAACATAAACAAAAAACCTCTTTCTCTTTCTTTTTCATCCGAGTAAGAAGCTATTCGGATAAAATCAGATTCATCCGAATAGTTAGCTATTCGGTTGACACCACTACAAAGGCAACCCTACTCGGATAAGACCTTGCCGAGTAAGGCGTTACTCGGAGCAAAGCACTACCGACCGAGTAAGCTGGTTACTCGGAAGCAAGAAAAGCCGAGCTGCACGACACTCGGACAAGA
Source organism: Bromus sterilis (assembly GCA_950022295.1). NCBI lineage: Eukaryota > Viridiplantae > Streptophyta > Magnoliopsida > Poales > Poaceae > Bromus > Bromus sterilis. The sequence continues at coordinate 53,157,542 of OX465599.1, forward strand.
AGAGGAAGAGCTACCAAGACATTAAATCCATATGCGTTACCCCTACTTAAATGCTTGTAATGGGAGGACGTTTCTCATTGTAATAACAGCCACCATTAACTCTGTAATTAAAACCCATTATTGGGCAGTGAAGGGACAGGGCGCACTCTATATAAGCCCATCCTTTTCACCATAGAAAGGGACAATAGATCGACACTTTGAGCAAGAACACCCCAGTTTACCTGGGACAGGATTAAGGTTGTTATCTCCAAGGAGAGGTCTAACCTGTATAACTTCTCCCTGTGTCACCATCTTTGCGTACAGATCTTCATAGCTCCATCACTACCCCTATATCTATTGTTAGGTCTATAACTACAACAATTGGCGCCCACCGTGGGGCTGAGCTGATCAGCAACCGTAAAGATGGGATTCCTTTCGTCTTCCTCGTCGACCCGCGGTCCTCAACTCGTCCACGGCAAGAGTTTTCTCTTTGGATCGCTAGCCTTTGTGGCCGACGACTCCGCTTGGCTGGCGGATGCGCCGCTCCAGGCGCAGCTGCTGCCCTCAAGGGGTAGCGTACACTTTCGAGCCGACGCATCGGGGGCTCTTCGCCTTCAGTTACCAGCACGTCCTCAGACCCAGGTTCTGTGGCCTATCCATCACAAGAAGAAGAGGTCAGGCCTCCCACGCGTTCCTTATCGAAACAAGCCCCGCCCGATTCAGCAGGTGGCAGTCATCGACTCTGTGGAGTCAGCTCAGCAGGCCATTAGCGAGTTGATCGCAAAGGAAGGTCCGACTGCATCACTCTTGCACATCTTCAACTCCGGCGACGATGAAGACCTTCTGATGTCTGACCCGGAGCCGGAGGCCGAACAAGAAGGGAGCAACGGTTCTCCTGTCACCATGGCAGAAGTTTGTATGGCCGGAACTCCACCACCTCAGGGGTCACTAACCAGAGAGGGCGGAGATCGGACTAACGAAGTAGCTCGGGGCAATGAAGAGATACCACTCGGAGGAGGACGTCGGCGGACATCTGCTTTCAGGCGTCTAGAGCTTGGAGGTCCCAGTCGACGGCCCCTTACTCGGGAAGAACAAGCGACGACAGAAGTAGCAGAGCAGATGTTGCAAACCCCCATAGACACCTCGACTCCAGAAGGGCAACACTTAGAGGCAGCCAGGCTAACCAATTTAGCTGAACGACAACGTCTAACCGAACTACAGAATACATTGGAACATCAGGCTCGGGAGGTGGCCCGCCTCAAGCAGAGTAGAACCAGTCAGCAACTGAGGGGGAATGGCGAAAATCGATCCTTCCGAGCTCTGGATACTCCAATGGAAAATCTAATAGCAGCTACTCGGATTGCAAATTCCTTGCAGCCGAGTGGTTCAGCAGCTGAAGGAATAGAGCACTTAGCATTCCTGTTGCAAAAAGCAGTGGAGCAGAACGCTGAAGTCAGTCAATCACTACAGCGAGTTCACTCTCAGCCTCCCCTCACGGGCACCTCTCAGTCTGTTTATACTCCCCGAAGAAACAGAAAGCATTCACCTCGAAACAAGGGGGATCCTCATGATGAATATCGCCATGAACAGTTCCGGAACCCAGAGTTTCGAAGAGGTGATGAGCATACAGCTCGGAGGAGAGATGAAGACTATGCAGCTCGGAGGAGAGACCAAGAACGGCGCCGAGTGGATCATCAAGAGGAAAGATACCGAGATATTGAAGATGATGCTCGAAGCCATTTAGTACAAAATCGAGTAGATCGTGCCAGGATGTATCGACAAGATTAAGTTAGTTATCCGATGGCTACAGGCCCCGTCTGTTTTAGTGAGAGAATCCGGTCAACCTCGATTCCCCCTCGCTTCAGGATAGCGCAAGGAGTAGAGAAGTACCGGGGTGACGCTAAGCCGCAGACATGGTTAGATGACTACAGAATAGCAGTCCAGATAGGAGGAGGTGGAGATGAGATAGCCATGATGCACCTTCCCCTGATGCTGGAAGGCTCAGCTCGGACATGGCTAAACCAGCTTCCACCAAACAGCATCTGGGTATGGGAAGATCTAGTCAGAGTTTTCGTCAAGAATTTCGAAGGAACCTACAAGAGACCTGGAGGGCTGACTGAATTGCAGTTATGCACTCAAGGTCACAATGAGCCCACTCGAGAATATATTCAGAGATGGATCACACTCCACAACTCGGTAGTAGGAGTCTTCGAGTTCCAAGCAATTCATGCCTTTAAGCAAGGTGTCAAGTATAAGGAGTTAAGCTTGAAGCTCGCAAGGTCCCCTGATGTCACTTCACTTGGCAGATTGATGGAAATGGCAAACAAATATGCTAATGGGGAAGAGAAAATTCGGCAGAAGTCTCAGCAGTATCGAAGTGGTAACAACTCGGCCTCCAACCCCAAGCAAAAGAATGGAGGTGGGGGCGGTAAGAGAAAGGCAGAAGGAGCACCAACAGACGTTGAATTGGTAGCGGCCACAAATGCGGCAGGGATCCATAGCAAAAATAAGCCAAGGAAGGAGTGGCAGCCTCGTCAGAAAAGGCCTTCAAATGATGATGATATCCTAAGCCAGCCTTGTCCTCTTCATACCACCCAAGATGCTGAAGGAAAGACAGTTTTCCCGAAGCATACCGCTAGGCAGTGCCGACTGATCAAGAGAGATGCGCAAAATGCAAAGACCTGGCCACAGCAGGACAAGGGAAAGAAAAAGGAAGGAAGTCCAGATCTGGACAGTGAAGGTTTTCCTCGGGAAGACGGAGTTCTGGTCATTTTTGCAGGCCGAGAATCGAAGAGAATTGAAAAGTTGAGGTTCAGAGAAGTTAACACTGCTGCTCCAGCCGTTCCGAGTTATATGAAGTGGACAAATGTTCCGATTACGTTTGATCAATCGGACCATCCCCCTCATATCCCTCACCCTGGAAGACACGCTCTGATAGTTGACCCATTGGTGGAAGCAGGAAATGGCAATTTTAGGCTGAGGAATGTCTTGATGGATGGATGCAGTGGCATAAATATTTTATATGCTAGTACCTTAAAAAGCATGAACATCCCGATGTCTAAACTCAGTAACGGTTACTTGGAATTTCATGGGATCATCCCGGGAAAGAAAGCACACTCGCTAGGAATGATTACTCTGAATGTAGTCTTCGGTACACCTGATAATTTTCGGAAGGAAAAGATCACCTTCGAAGTAGTCGACTTTCCGAGTGATTATCACGCGCTACTCGGACGACCCGCTTATGCAAAATTTATGGCGATTCCTTGCTATGTTTATTTGAAGTTAAAGATGCCAGGCCCTAGCGGTGTGATCACCGTATCTTGAGATTATAAACAAGCAGAAGAGTTGCTGCAAAAAGGATCATTAATAGCCGACCAGCAAATGACAGAAGTAGAGTTAGCCGAGTTGAAGAAAGCCGTCGACGCATCCGAGTTGTTGCAGCCCAAGAAATCATCTTCGTTCGAGTCAGCAGAAGAAACCAAAAAAGTGCGGATCCATCCTGACGATGAGGACAAGTTCACCAACATCACCTCTGATCTGAATCCTAAATAGGAATTCGAGCTCATCAACTTCCTCTGTGAGAATTGGGACATCTTCGCATGGAAGCCATCTGACATGCCCGGAGTCCCAAGGGAGTTGGCTAAGCACAAATTGCGGGTTGACCCGAAAGCAAGACCAGTAAAGAGTCCCTTAGACGTTTTTCTTCAGAAAAGAGAAAAGCCATTGGACAAGAAATAGCAAGATTGCTAGCAGCTGGATTCATCAAGGAAATCTTCCACTCAGAGTGGTTAGCAAATCCTGTGATGGTTCCAAAGAAAGATAAATCTTGGAGAACTTGCGTTGATTTCCGACATCTCAACAAAGTTTGTCCAAAAAATCACTTCACTCTTCCTCGCATCGATCAGATTGTGGATTCCACGTCTGGGTGTGAAAGACTATGTTTCCTCGATGCATACTCGGGTTATCATCAAATCCGATTATATGAACGAGATGAAATATTAGCCGCATTTATAACTCCTTTTGGCTGTTTCTGCTACGTCACCATGCCATTCGGGCTTAAAAATGCGGGGGCTACATATCAGCGCATGATGCAGAATTGTTTGATCTGGCAGATCGGTAGAAATGTCGAAGTGTATGTTGACGACATTGTAATTAAGACAGCTGAGGGAAGTAACTTACTGACCGACCTGGCTGAAACCTTTCTGAGTCTTCGATCTTATAACATCAAATTAAATCCAGCAAAATGTGTATTTGGTGTTCCAGCAGGAAAGCTACTCGGATTCATGGTTTCTGAAAGAGGAATTGAAGCCAACCCAGAGAAGATAGCGGCAATTCAGAACATGAAGCCGCCTCAAAAGCTCTGAGATGTCCAAAAGCTAACAGGGTGCCTCGCAGCACTCAGTCGATTCATTTCCCGACTCGGAGAAAAGGCACCCCCCCTCTATCAGCTAATGAAAAAGTCGTCAAACTTCAAGTGGACCGAAGAAGCCCAGGAGGCCTTTGAAGAATTGAAAAAGATGTTATCAACTCGGTCGGTTCTCGCAGCACCGAAAGAAAAGGAGCCACTCTTATTGTACATTGCAGCCACAAGCCAAGTCATCAGCATAACCATAGTGGTGGAAAGAGAAGAGGAAGGAAAAATACAGAAGATTCAAAGGCCTGTGTATTTCATCTCCGAGGTCCTCACACCATCCAAGCAAAGATATCCTCATTACCAGAAGCTGGCAATGGGAATTCACTTGGCATCACAAAAGTTGGCTCACTACTTCCAAGACCACTCGGTTACAGTAGTATCAGAAGCTCCTTTGGCCGAAATCATGAATAACAGATACGCTACGGGCAGAATTGCAAAATGGGGATTAGACCTTTTACCATACAATATTCATTATCAACCCAAGAAGGCAATCAAGTCACAGGCTTTGGTAGATTTTTTGGCCGAATGGACAGAAGCACAGAGCATCCCACAACCAATCCCTGAGCACTGGACTATGTTTTTTGACGGGTCAAAGATGTTAAATGGGGAGGAGCAGGAGTAGTGCTGGTCTCCCCAAGAAAGGATGAAATGAGATACGTCCTTCAAATCCATTTCCCAGCAACAAACAACGAGGCCGAGTATGAGGCCCTTTTGTATGGATTACGAATGGCCATTTCACTTGGAATCAGAAGGTTGATGATTTTTGGAGACTCCGACCTAGTGATCAATCAGGTCATGAAAGAATGGGATATAAGGAGCCCAGCAATGACAACCTACTGTGTAGCAGTCAGAAAACTGGAGAAAAATTTTGATGGGCTGGAGCTCCATCATATCCCAAGGGCACAAAACCAGGCAGCGGATGACTTAGCCAAGCTAGGATCAACTCGGGGACAAATCCCCCCAGGAGTTTATCTGGAGCACATACACGCCCCAACTGTGAAGGAAGATCCCTACTCGGATGCCGATCCAAGCATGTTGCCAGATGAGAACATTCCGGACAAAGAAGATATTCCTGCAGTTGTGGATCTTTTTTTTGACATAGAGGTAATCCCTCCCGAGTGGTCCTTGCCCATTCTGAGATACTTACAAAAGCAAGAGCTGCCAGATGACGAAGTAGAAGCCAAGCAAGTAGTGCGAAAAGCAAAATCGTACTCCGTGATCAATAATGAGTTGTACAGAAACAGTGTTACAAAACTTCCCCAGCGGTGCATATCGGAAGAAGAAGGTCGACTCATCTTACAAGACATACATTCCGGCGAATGCGGTCACCATGCGTCAAGTCGGACACTAGTGGCCAAGGTTTTCCAAGCAGGATTCTTCTGGCCCAATGCTTTAAGGGATGCCAAGAACATTGTCGATCATTGCAGAGGATGTCAGTTTTACGCAAATCAGCCACACAAGCCAGCATCCGAGTTGAAGACAATACCTCTAGCATGGCCTTTTGCTACATGGGGTTTGGACATGATAGGGCCACTCAGAACAGGCACCTCAGGATTTACACATATCCTAGTAGTTGTAGACAAATTCACAAAATGGATAGAGGCAAAACCAATAAAAATATTAGACTCAGCCGCTGCAGTTAGCTTCATCCAGGGCATTGTACACCGTTTCGGCGTTCCCCACGATATCATCACCGACAACGGGTCGAATTTCAAATCAGCCGAGTTCAAGCAGTTTTGCTGGAACATGGGTACCAGAGTAAACTTCGCCTCAGTGGCACACCCACAATCCAATGGCCAAGTAGAGCGAGCAAATGGGTTGATCTTGAAAGGAATCAAACGACGTCTTATGCGGGAACTAAAGGAAGCAGCAGGAGCCTGGGTTGAAGAGCTACCCTCAGTATTGTGGGGATTGAGAACGACTCCAAATCGGTCCACTCGGGCGACCCCCTTTTTCCTGGTGTATGGCGCAGAAGCTGTCCTGCCGAGTGACCTGAAGCACAATGCTCCTCGAATAACTCAGTATACTGAAGAAGAAGCCGAGACAGCTCGGCAGGATGGTATTGACCTTTTAGAAGAAGAGAGGAACTTAGCCCTAACACGCTCGGCATTTTACCAACAAGACCTTCGACGATATCACGAGCGTCATATCCCAGCTCGCTCCTTTCAGGAAGGTGACATGGTTTTGCGTGTCAAGCAAACCTCTGATCACAAGCTAGCCCCTCCCTGGGAAGGTCCTTACATTGTAACCCGAGTCTTAGGTAATGGAGCCTATCGGCTATATGATGTAACGAATAATAGAGAAGAACCACATGCATGGAATGCCCAAATGTTACGGCGCTTCTATGCATGAGATTCTTACCAATCGATTCAATAAAGAGATTCTGCCTTCATCAATTGCATTCTTAATTCAAGCTTTTGTCCGAGTTGTACGCAGCTCGGACAAAAGCTTAAGCTGACTTCTACTAAAAACCTTGAAAACCCGAGAAGAAGAGGAAAAACGATGATTTCAGAAACATAGTTCTATATCCTTGCAGATAACTGGTTATAGCAAGTTACCCAACAAGTTGTTCGTCCGAACTGTAAGCAGCTCGGACGAAAGCTTACAAAAAATTTACCTAAGTTACCCAACAAGTTTTTCCGAAACTTGGGGGCTACTTAACGTTACGAAAAATCCAAGTTTTTCGTCCGAGCTGCACGCAGCTCGGACGAAAGCTTAAGCAAAATTTAACTAAGTTACCCAACAAGTTTTTCCGAAACTTGGGAGCTACTTAACGTTACGAAAAATCCAAGTTTTTCGTCCGAGCTGCACACAGCTCGGACGAAAGCTTAAGCAAAATTTAACTAAGTTACCCAACAAGTTTTTCTGAAACTTGGGGGCTACTTAACGTTACGAAAAATCCAAGTTTTTCGTCCGAGCTGCACACAGCTCGGACGAAAGCTTAAGCAAAATTTAACTAAGTTACCCAACAAGTTTTTCTGAAACTTGGGGGCTCCTTAACGTTGCGAAAAATCCAAGTTTTTCGTCCGAGCTGCACACAGCTCGGACGAAAGCTTAAGCAAAATTTAACTAAGTTACCCAACAAGTTTTTCTGAAACTTGGGGGCTCCTTAACGTTGCGAAAAATCCAAGTTTTCCGTCCGAGCTGTACGCAGCTCGGACGAAAGCTTAAGCAAAACTTAACCAAGTTACCCAACAAGTTTTTCTGAAACTTGGGGGCTACTTAATGTTATGAAAAATCCAAGTTTTTCGTCCGAGCTGTACGCAGCTCGGACGAAATCTTAAGCAAAACTTAACTAAGTTTCCCAACAAGTTTTTCCGAAACCTGGGGGCTACTTATCGTTGCGAAAATTCTAAGTTTTTTCGTCCGAGCTGTACGCAGCTCGGACGAAAGCTTAAGAAAAACTTAGCTAAAGTTACCTAACAGGTTCTTCTGAAACTTGGGGGCTACTTAACGTCACGACAAAACTCAAGTTCCTTATCCGAACTGTACACAGCTCGGATGGAAGCTTAAGCCGCATTTTACTAAGTTGCTCAACAAGTACTTTAAAAACCAGAGAGAAAGGAGGAACAATGATTTCAGAAACATAGTTCTATATCCTTGCAGATAACTGGTTATAGCAAAACACATCAACGGAGTCAGGCCTTCTTAATAAAGGGCGGCAGTTTTCGAGACAAATTGTGCACCCAGGGCACAATAATAAGACATAAACTATTTATTACAAAACCTCTCGGCATTCCGAGGCAAATTCAATGATCTGTCTCCCAGCATGATCAGGCATCACTAGCCTCATCAGATTCACTGGTAACTCCAGTAGATTCCACGAAGAAATCAAGATCTGGCATCTTCGCAATACGACTCGTAGTCTCAGCATAACGGGACAAGAAGGTCGTGCAGCTCGGACCATGCTCTGGGTCACCATCTCCGACTCGTTCCAGATTATGGATTTTCTCCGAAAAATGAGCTTTAGTCAGGGCCAGAGCATAATTCGCGCCACTCCGAGCTGAAGACCTTTTCCAACGAGCAATTTGCTGCGGAGCTGCTTGAAGTAGAGGAACAACTGTATCCAGATGAACACGATTCTCCTCAGTAGGCGAGATGTAATTCTTCAAACCTAGGGTGGCACCCATGGTTTCTTCAGCATATTTCTTTGCACTCGCGCACCTCATGGTCAGAAGACCTTTGGACAAGGAAAATTCCGTCGTCTTGGGAGTGTAATTTTCCTTCTTCATCAGCTCGGCAAACTCGGCCATACGCGCCTGTTCCGCCTCAGGATTGGTGGAATAAACTGCAAAAACACAATAACTGTAAAAATCAAACGAGATGACTTAGCAGCAACAGGTCGGACGCACGATGCAAGGAAAACAACTTACTGGATAGCATCTCACTAAACGAAGCAAATCTCCCGGCACAGTACTCTTCAGCTTTTTTGACAGAATCTCGAGTTGCTGCCAGCTCAGCTTCATGGTTCTCCTTATCTTTAGAGCGTAGCTCGGACAACTTCTGCAGGTCGGATTGAAGCTGGGAGATAGTGGCCTCTTTCTCTTCAAGAGCCTTCTTCTGGCTGGCCACTTGTCTCTCCAAAACCTTCTTCTCCTTCGCACGTTTCTCAGTTTGCTCAATCTCCTTTTTCATTTTATTGACAAATTCATCATTTTCTTTCACCTTTGCATCAAATGCTTTCTTTGCAGCCTCTGCAGATTGAGCTGTTAGAAACATCACATGGCGAACAATTTGGAAACTCCTAATTTCCTATTAGAAACATAGCCTTACCATTATCCTCAGCATGCCTTTTCTTCAAAGCTTCATGTTCTCCTTGTAGTTTCACAAAATCAGTGCCAAGTTTGCAAGCCTCCTGGCACAGAAAAAATCATCCAAATCAAAAAACTCTACAACATAAGACTCCGAGTAACTTCAAGAAGTTACTCGGAGCCTTGGGGGCTACACCCAGTGGGTGCACTAAGAAGTGCCCCCACTGGAAGATTATCAAGCCAACGGTCTCTATAACATAAGCCTCCGAGTAACTTCAAGAAGTTACTCAGAGCCTTGGGGGCTACACCCAGTGGGTGCACTAAGAAGTGCCCCCACTGGAAGATTATCAAGCCAACAGTCTCTATAACATAAGCCTCCGAGTAACTTCATGAAGTTACTCAGAGCCTTGGGGGCTAAACCCAGTGGGTGCACTAAGAAGTGCCCCCACTGGACGATTATCAAGCCAACAACATCTACAACATAAGACTCCGAGTAACCTCAAGAAAGTTACTCGGAGCCTTGGGGGCTACACCCACTGGGTGCATTAAGTAATGCCCCCACGGGAAGTCTATCAAAAAACAACTCGGAAATTGAATCCGCACACCCAGTGGGTACAAGGCTTGCATAAGTACTTACATGCAACTTGGTCTTCATCATCCCAGCGTCGGAGGCTAACTCACGTAACCGCAGCTCAATTTCCGAGGCCTTCGTCAGAGACTCCTTCAATCCATGTACTGTGGCATCCTCAATCGAGGTATCAACCGAGACGGAAGTAGGAGGAGGCCGAATTCCGCCTGAGGCTGCAACAGAAACAGTAGAACTCTTTCCGGCGCCTGTCACCCCCGAGGTAGAAGGAGGAACAGGCGTGTTTTCGGCATCCACCCCCGAAGTGACAGGTTGAACTGGCGTAGGGGCAATAACCTCCTGATCGGTAGAAGCTTCTGGAGCAGCCGGGGCGCTGGAAGCAGGGAAGGTCGCCACATTTGCAGTAGGGATCGGTTCTACGTCAAGGCCAACATCCATATCTAACAAAAAGAAAACTTGTAAGCAAGAGCACGGAGCAAGGATAAAATCTAGAGCCAAAGAACGAGTATTCACCATCGACTGGAATTTGCTCCGAAATAGAATCCAACACCTGGAAATCAGTCACAACACAGTTACTGACATCTTCATAAGCTGCAGCATCATGAGTCTCAACACCAGGGAGCGACTCGGATCCACTCGGACGAACAATGCAATATGAGGAAAGTTAAGATTTGCAAAAATCACCAAAGGAGGAAAAATAAAAGCTGTCGGATATTACTTCCGAGATGTTTTAAGAGCTCGTCGTGGGGGAGCAACAACGGCGGGAGAAACCTGAACAGACCCTGACCCGGAAGACTTCCTGGGAATCTCGACGGCATCCGTCGAAGCATTAACCTTTCTCCCGCCAAGGGTAGAAAGCGTCTTCCGCTGTTTCATGGGAGCCACTTTCCCATGACTCGGGCTAAGAGCGGTGGCCTTGCCACTACTTTCCCCCTTACTCGGAGATATGGGACGTTTCGTCCCCCGAGCAGATCCTTCCCGAGCTGCCTCACGGCCGTGATTACCCTTGGAGCGCTGCTCGGCAGTTGGGCGAGGAGGCACCACATCGGACTCCGTCTCCTCGTCATCTTCAACCCCGAGTCCCGCGTCGTTGTTGTTGTCCTCGTCTTCTTCGACAGGGTGCTGTGGCGCTAGGGGGATTGGAGATGGAGCGATGTTCGTCTGAAAAATAGACGAAATAACCAGATTAAAACTCAAGATTTATCACAACACTCAAAAGACTAGTCGGTTCAAAGAAAATCACCAGAGCTGGAGGACGGCTAATATCAAGAGGCCTAACTCGGCCAGACATCTGCGCACCATGAGTCACGCTGGTGATGATCTTCATGAGTTGTTCAAACTCCTTCTGAGACATGGCCGAGTTGTTATAGCGGGTGTTATCATCAATCCCTGTGTACTCCCACATCCTCCTAGCTCGGGCTTGCAAGGGTTGAATTCTCCGACTAACGAAAAGAGCAATAAGATCCATAGCATCTAGCCCTGCCTTCTTCATCCTCACCACCTCCCTCATTAAGGGTAAAACACGCTGTTTCTCGGAAGCAACCAACCGAGGATTCCATCCTCGGGAGTCGGACAGCCTGACATCCGAGTAAGGAGGCAGCGTCCGAGTGCTAGGGGCGGTATCTACCTTACAGTAGAACCAGCTATTCTGCCAGTTCTTCACAGAATCGGGCAAACTGGAGGCAAAATACTGGATACCTTGCCTCTTCGCCAAGAACATCCCCCCACAAAGATGATTTATCTCTGCCTCCCCAGAGCTCTTTATCTTTTGGGGCTTTATGGTATAGATGGTGCGGAAAAGGTTCCAATGAGGATCTATCCCAAGAAAGCCCTCACATAGAGAGAAAAAGCTAGACAAAAGAGTGATAGAATTGGGAACGATATGATGCAGCTGAGATCCGGTGAAAGCAAGGAAATCAAGGAGGAAAGGGTGAGGCGGAAGAGAAAATCCCCTATCCACATGAGAAAGAAGAACTCACTCATCCTCTCTAGGGTGAGGTTCAACCTCACCTGGGCCAGGAAGGCGACAACCATGGCGAGGGATTAACCCCTCGTCTTGATAGCGCCGTATGAGCTCCGTCGTGACAACGGAAGGCAACCATTCCCCCGCAGACATGATGCCAGGGGACACGCAGAAGGGAGCCCCGCCGGTTCGAAGAAGACCTGGGAAGTCACGAACGGGAGGAGAAGCTCTCAACTTAGAAGAACACCGGTAGAGAAGAAGCAGGAGCGAGCGCTATACTGAGGAGGAAGAAAGAGGAAGTCATATTTATAGATGTGAGGAGAAGGCTCACGCAGTTTTCAAGGCACTTAATGAGGGCGCCTGTTGCGGTCCCCCAAATCTAGCCTCCTTAAAAGGCGTGCAGTTAATGATAGAATAACTGACGGGCGCGAAAATCGAGGAACCGCTCTGACAGAATATCTGACAGAAAAAAGATTCGCTCCCATGGAAAAACAACTTGGAAGCAAGACATACAAAAAAATTTAAGTTGGCACAACTCGGAAGTAAAAAACCCTAAAAATGATGTCTCCGAACAGGATCTCAACTCGGAAGAAAAATAGGCAAATGACCTTTCCGAATAAGCCGCAACTCGGAAACGGATCTCATCACTCTAAATCTATTCTGAATAAGTCACCACTCGAAAAAGGACCATTAAGATCAATCCGAGTAAGTCAGCATTCGGAACTGCTAAGTCAGGAAGTCACCTTCGAAAGATCCCGAACTAGCTCTAGTAGGCATCACAGAAGAAATTCCGAACAAGCAAAATCGCTTATAATCCGTCTCTGACGCAGATTGCCAGATTATTGGCATGATATAGTGTGAGGGGTAAAGAATTGATATCCCATGGGATATGATTTAAAGCTCATCAACTGATGCTTTAAATATCAAACTTTACAGATCTGGTTACATATGGGGTTTAAGGCCTTTTTACCCTAAGACACGCCTCCCGAGGCCTCAGTCCACCTCTTCCGAGAGACGCCCGAGTGTCGCCGATCTTTCCAAAAACAACTCACCCTGCGCATAATCGAGGGGATAGTTCAAACATTGATAAAGTCCTTCCGGGCCTCTTATCGAAGTTAATCTCCGTGCACCTCATGAATTCTCACGAGAACCAAGAAGCACTTGAGGGCTACTGTCGTGGTAATACCTAGGGTATACCCTCATGAACCTTATATCAGGGGGTATCCCTAGCAGAACCACCTCTTGAAAAATATCTATAAAATAAAACATAAACAAAAAACCTCTTTCTCTTTCTTTTTCATCCGAGTAAGAAGCTACTCGGATAAAATCAGATTCATCTGAATAGTTAGCTTATTCGGTTGACACCACTACAAAGGCAGCCCTACTCGGATAAGACCATGTCGAGTAAGGCGTTACTCGGAGCAAAGCACTACCAACCGAGTAAGTTGGTTACTCGGAAGCAAGAAAAGCCGAGTTGCACGACACTCGGACAAGAAGAGGAAGAGCTACCAAGACATTAAATCCATATGCGTTACCCCTACTTAAATGCTTGTAATGGGAGGACGTTTCTCATTGTAATAACAACCACCATTAACTCTGTAATTAAAACCCATTATTGGGCAGTGAAGGGACAGGGCGCACTCTATATAAGCCCATCCTTTTCACCATAGAAAGGGACAATAGATCGACACTTTGAGCAAGAACACCCCAGTTTACCTGGGACAGGATTAAGGTTGTTATCTCCAAGGAGAGGCCTAACCTGTATAACTTCTCCCTGTGTCACCATCTTTGCGTACAGATCTTCATAGCTCCATCACTACCCCTATATCTATTGTTAGGTCTATAACTACAACAGTATCATCCGTCGATCGATCAGCTGCTATCCATATATCCATCATAAGCGCACACACTAAACAAGCTATATCCACCAGGAGCACTCCGGCTGCAGCACAGAAGGAGGAGCACACACTTAGAATGTGTTTGGTTGCTCAAATATAGCCCAACCAGGTCCTAACGGAAAGAAATCGGTTTGTTTGGTTGGTTGGGTTGCATCCCCATCTGCGTCTGCATGAACCTTAAAGCACCTTTGGTTTGAGCCTGGCGGCACCGGTTCACGTCTCCCCTCGGGGAGCGCGGGAGACGGATGGGACAGCTCATAACTCCCCCCCCTCATCTGTCACCGCCCATGACCGCATTCACACCGCCCCTTTATCTCACTCCGGTGCACTGTCCCTCACTGCACGTTCCTCTCCGGTGCACTGTCCCGCCCTCTAACCTTCAACCCCATCAAAGAGTGTTGGTTTGCAGGCCTCGCCAACACGGGACGGAGCAGCCTGACTGCAACCATCCTCTCCCCCTCTCCCATATGCACCAGGCCCTCACATCTGGCCAATGTGCCAGAGCATGGGTCATCGGCTGCACCGCCGGAGCAGGGGACGCCATCGCCGGCTCAAGGGGGGGATCTGGGGTGCCTCTCTTAAACAGCGACGCAACGAACTGATCTCTGTGTTATGCGTACCTGTTAGTCTTAATCATACATCGTGCATGCAACCAAACGACGTGCGTTTGCAAGAGTGAAGATGGGCAACCAACCCCCCCCCCCCGGATTTCCCCCAACTTGGCTACGAAACGCACTCATATCATATCTAGGAAAGAATTCTCCGGTGAGTAATCAACTTGTGATTTGTCTTTAGGAAAGTTTGTGAAGGCTTGTAGACTGCCTGAAGGTATGCCGCGCCGCTAGTGGTTGGAAATTGCCTTCGTGGTGATATCTCAAGGAGAGAATAGGGTGAGCCTTCGTGGTAACATCTGCCCCCTCAAACGGTGATTAACTTCCTTCAAGTAAGTCAACATCGGGATACATCCTCGTCTCGGTGTTTCGGTTACCTCTAGCCCTAGCTCACTACTTATGGTTTAATTTGGCACTTAACCTTGCAATCACTATTATTGGGGTTCGGGGCAGAAAACAATAATTTTTCATAAACTACGAGACCCAAACCCAAGACTTATGCTATGGCGATGCAAGTAACGGACGGAAATAGGTCACATACCAGTATGTAGTCCGTTAAGCGGGAAACGTTCCCGCGTGAATGTGGTTGATGTAGTCGTACCGGCAATCCTTGATGCCGCGCAGATCCACGATGACTCGAGTAGCCACCCGGTCCTTGTAGACCGATGACGAGATTACATCCTCGTCGGAACGTTGTCGGTGAAGACGACGCGATACGGCCACGAGGATGAAATAACACCACAAGTGTAGCGCCTCGCGGGATTACACACATACGGTGTACCCGACGTTCCCTCCGGGCTCCGAACTAGGCGAGCATCGGAAAGAAGATAAATTCGGATCCCGATTCCAGCACCACGGCAGCGTGCATATGGTGGAGAAATCCCCAACCCAGTGCAGACTTCAAACAAAGAGAATCCGCTCAAAGGCAGGAGAAAAGAGAGAAGAGAAATTAATTGGATGAATAAAAAAGGGCACCCCTACCTTTCCTTATACAGGCCGAGGAGGGGTGAGAACCTCCCTCCCTTCCCGAGGTGGGGCTAATCCCACCAAGGAGGGGGTGGCGCACCAAATAAAGGGGGGGGGGGTGGGCCCCGTTCATGGCGCCATGGCCCATGAGGGAAGACTCCATCTACCCCTAATGGGCCCTATGAGGCCCGTATGCCTTTTAATTCATTATTTAATTATATAAATACGATTTTTAATATTTCATTCATTAATTAAATACTAAAACATATTTAAATAATATTTTGAACAATACAAAATCTCCAAAACTATTTCTGGCCTCCACCGGAACAATTTCGGTGTTCTCTCTTATTTCACCAATGATCCTGAATCTATCCTTAATGCGTCGAATACCCTTAAGTGTGACACCCTACGATCCGGGAAACAACAGACATGATCAAGACACTCTCTTGATCAATGACCATCGATCATACCTGGTTACAATCCTAGATGACCCCTGCGCTTCCATCGAATGAACTTCATCCCATTAACGTTGAGCATGTTCCCTTTGTCTTATGGTACTTTGTTTGTCCAAGGTTTGATCGTCGGTATCCAATATACCTAGTTTATCCTTGTTACCAACAAACATGTTTACTCGTTCCCGTGATATTACAACCCCGTGACCTAGCCACATGATTGCAATCTTTATGATGTAATATCACCGAGTGGGCCTAGAGTACCTATCCGTCACTCGGATGGACAAATCTCGCTTTGATCTATTTGCATACTCATTAACGTATCTACTTCGGAATACCTGAAGTACACCTTTACGGCCAACATATTTCAGTCAGGCGATGGATGCAAGTCAAGGCATCGTAATAGATAGTAATTACGTATAATCATTATAGTCAAAGGATCTGGTGACTACGTTATAGTTATCACATTGCAACACTTCTGGTGGGTGTATGTCCATCATATCATTCTCCCAATGATACGACCCCATTGTCAATAGACGATTGACGGGGATCAACCCCGGCAAATCTCATGGTCAGGGACCCTGGGTTAGTCATAGAGATGACACAGGTTGGACGATACTCGTCGGCTAACAGGAGAAGCACTTCCTGCTCGATATTATCACGCGAGGGGGCGATTACAGTGGAGGCCAAGGCGATTTCTCGCAAGGCTAGATGCGTATTGAGTTGATGTGTCTTGAGATGCACGGCAGACAAGCGACACATGGAGCACGATTTACCCATCTTCAGGCCCCCGGAGGGAAAACCCTACATGCTGCTTGTCTGATTTTGTATTGATGATGATGTACAGAGGTGCCGTGAGGGCTTTGATGGAGAGAGATCTGTCTAGTCCTATGCGTGGGGGTTTAGGTGATGTCTAGAGAGGTGTCCCTGCCTCGCTTTATATAGATAGCCAGGTAGGGGTTTACAAGAGTCCTAGTCGACTACAAGTAAGAGTCCTTGTCTTGTGTCTCAAGTCTCCGGCTTCACGTCTTATTCTATCATTGTCGGGGGACTGGTACCTGGGTAGGCTAACCCAAGCGGAAGTAACCTTTCAAGACAAGGATGGGCCGATTGGACCGCAGCTGGGCCGAGCTGGGCAGATGTACGACCGATTGCTCCAAGGCAATCAGCCGTATCAAATGCCAGCAGTCGTCCTAGGCGCAATCGGCCCACCCTTTCCTTCACCAAGACAATCATCCGATTGGTCGGCAGCTGGTCCGGGGTTAATACCTAGCAAGCCGATTGCCCAGAGCAATCGACCTCGCCAGGAACCACCAGTCGGACCAGGCGCAATCGGAACCACCTACCACCCAGTCGGGGGTATGATTACGAGGTCATAAATACCATATCCCGAGATATCTGGGTGGCAAGAAGGCCAAGTCACATCGAGGATTTGTTGGAGATACGGTGTCGACCTCCCCGCCGATTCCGCAGACAGGCCGACAAGACCATACTCCCTAGCTCCACTGTTCATCCCTACATCCTACAAGCCTACAGCATGGGCCGCCGCTCGTAGGCTCCGGATCACCCGGGAGGAGCAGTCGGTGGGCCCAGGCCGATTAGAGGATGACATCTGGGCCCATTCGGCAATGAAATTACCGAAGTACCCTGGGCTCACACTATAAGAGCCAGGGTACCCCTCCTGCGTGAGGGACGATCCGCACTAGAGCACCATAACTCATTTCCCCCAGTTCATTCACTGCTTGTAGTTACTCCTCAGGGAAGCAGGTGAGAACCTTGCCCACGGCGGCGGAGCTCACCTTCGCCTGAGAAGATAAAGAAGCAGTTATTGTAGCCAGATCATTGATATACAAGAGACAAGCAGGAGTAGGGGTGTTATCTCTCCGGAGAGCCCCGAACCTGGGTACATCGTGGTGTCTTCACCGTGCTTGTGCCCAACCCGATTCTGGCACCATCCACATCCTCTCCCTCGAGTCTTCCCCCTCACTTTAGCCATCCCATGGCATCTGGCGTTACATATCGACGACAGTTGATGCCCACCGTGGGGCAGACCGAGGCGTCGACTGGAGTAAAGATCCGGACGGGATTTTCCTCTGCATCGGGCGGGAGCCACGCCTCTGGCCTGATTCTAAGGCGTGGGGCAATCGACTATGTGGTGGACTACTCGGCGCGGTACGGGGCTGGAGCACCCCTACCGCCCGGTGTGTCACTGCAAGTTGGCAGTCATCGCCTCTTCATCGGCAGCTTCCCCGAAGCGTATCCTAGAGATATTCGCATCTTCTCGTGTGCCACGGATCCGCTCCCGGCCAGGGGCTGCAGTGCAGCACCTGGCAGAGAGGGAGACCGAGTGCACGCAGCCGTCATGATGGCAGGAGCATCTTCGTCAACCAACCGAGACCCAGCGAGTGCGGCTAGGAAGGCCAAGGTGGTAGCTGATGCCGCAGAGCGAATCGGCACCAGTGCGTTGCGGGATGTGTTATACACACCCGTGAACAGGAATGGAGATCCGGAGCAGGTGCACACGGAGATGGAAACAGCACGGCTCGCCCTGGCTCGCAGAGCTGAGCAAGTGCTAGCAGAGGAGCGCAGGTTGGGAGCCATCACAAGGGAGTACAATGCAGCGCACGCAGGACCGCGTCGGCCGATTGAGCCCGCGGTCCTGGAAGATCTGAGAAGCCGAGGCAGGGCAGTCAACCAGCAGCTGTCGGGAGCCGAGCAACCGGAGCGTCCGAGAAGGCCGGTGCAACCGGAGCAACCGGCGCAATCGGCATTCATCCAAAGGCCAACTTACAGCACACCAGACAAGAACTTGAGAGCAGCCGAGCAGATAGCGCTTGAGCTAGAGGACCTAGAAGGAGATGAGCGGCGTGAGCAGTCACGCCGAATGCGTGAGCTGATAGCAGCCTCAAAGGAGCAGAGGCTCGTAGCAATGGGCAATCAAAATGCAGAACCAGAGCCGTCAAGAGGAACTGTGAGGCCGAATGCGGGAGCTAGTCAGCGACCGAATGCATCGCGCCAGAACAGGCACCAACCCACGCCATCTCGGCACGAGAGCAAGGTTAGAAGCAATCGGCCACCCCCAGCAGCAAGCAGAAGAATGAAAGAGCCAGCTGTCAACAGCAGGCGCAATGAAATGCCACAGCAATCGGCGCAAAGACCGGCAATTAGCGCTCGACTTGGCCCTCGCCAAATCGGCCAAAATGATGCAAGGCATCGCATTGAGCTCCTGGAGAAGGAGGCTCAAGAAGACGAAGAAGGAGAAGCTGGCCCGCCATGTTTCGGTCATCGCATTCGGACGGAAAAATTCCCCAAAGGCTTCACGCTGCCGAGAGATACTCCCAAGTCTAATGGTTCTGTGAAGCCTGAAGACTGGCTATCTGATTACCTGACGGCAGTTCGCATTGCAGGAGGCAATCGGCGTGTAGCAGTCCGCTATGCACCTTTGATGCTGCAGGGGTCGGCTCGTACATGGTTGAACAGTTTTCCCAAGGACAGTGTGAACTGCTGGGAGGATTTCGCGACCGCATTCATCCACAACTTCACGAGCACGTACGAGAGGCCCAATCTCCCGCGGCAGTTAGCTCTGTGCAAGGCAAGGACGAACCCCTCCGAGATTACTTATCTTGGTGGATCAAGCTGAAGAATTCATGCGAAGGAGTCCACGAAATTCAGGCCATTCAGTATTTTACGGATGGATGCCTAGATGATTCGATGCTGAAGCACAAGCTGCTCCGCAAAGACTTCACCTTGCTCGCCGAGCTCATGAAGGTGGCAAATGCATTCGCTATGTCTGATTCTGCGATGCGCCCTATCCAACTCGGAGTTGGAGGTGTGATCCAGTCACCAGGGGCTCCGCAGTCGGACACAGGGAACCAATGCCTCAGTCGGAAGGAAAGGAGGGAGAACAACCGCAACAACAACAACCACAACCAGCAGAACAGTGGCAAGCGCAAGGATGAGCAGCCCGACACTCAGTATGGCAGTCGGCTGGTGGCCGCTGTCCAAAATGAGGAAGATCCAGCAGCTGCAGGAGGCAGTCGGAAGATGAGACCAAACGTGAGACCCCCGGGACAGATGAAACCCAAGTACACGTTCGAGGACATGCTGGACGCGCCATGTAAGTTGCACAGCACGCCGGGCAGGCCGTCTGCGCACACTACTCGGCAGTGTGACTTTGTGAGAAGAATTGTGAAGGGAGAAGCTCTACCACCTCCACCGCCACCACCACCCCAGAACAGAGGACCACCTCAGCAGCAGAACCAGTTCCCGCAGCAAGATGCCGCCTACATGATTTTCACCAGCGAGTCCGCGGACAAGGGCAGTCGGAGAGCCCGAGCAGCGGAAGTTAATGCCACCATGCCACCGATTCCCCAGTTTGTGCATTGGTCCGAGTGTCCTATATCCTGGGACAGAGCAGATCATCCCACCATTTTGCCGAATCCGGGCAACTATCCGCTGGTGGTGGACGCTCTGTTCGCAGGACCAAGGTTTTCATGCAAATTTTCCCGAGTGCTTGTTGATGGAGGAAGCACAATCAACATTCTGTATAGAGATACAATGGTCAAGCTAGGGCTCACAGAGAGATATCTAGAGCGCAGTCGGACGACTTTCCACGGGATTGTCCCGGGATTGTCTTGCACCCCCATGGGCCGCACTCGGCTGGACGTCATATTCGGCACGGAGGAGAATTTCAGAAGGGAGCCGATTTGGTTTGAGGTCGCCGACCTCAGCAGTCCTTACCATGCTCTGTTGGGGTTGCCGGCCTTCGCCAAGTTTATGATCAATGCACAACAGACATACCTGAAGATGAAGATCCCAAGGCCAAACGGTGTCATCACGGTCACCGGGGACTTCAGGAAGTCCCTCCAGTGCACATCCGCTGGCAGCAGTTTGGCTGACTCGTTAGTGGTCGAGACGGAGAAGCGTCAGCTCAGCAGAGTGATCGCAATGGCGCAAGCACAGAACAAGAATCCACTCCCAGTCGGCCTGGCAAAGAGAGTAGATGAGGAATCGGCGTTTCAGTCGGCCAAGGACAGCAAGAAGATCGCTCTAGATCCCTCCGACTCAACCAAGTTTGTTGTAGTCGGAGCAGGACTCAGCGATAAATAGGAAAGCGCGCTCGTCGAGTTTCTCCGTGAGAATCGGGACATCTTTGCATGGTTACCACAGGACATGCCTGGTGTGCCGAGAGAACTCGCCGAGCACAAGTTGCACATTCGGCCAGGCTCGAAGCCGGTCAAGCAACCTTTGAGACGTTTTTCTGAGGACAAGAGAAGGGCAATCGGCGAAGAAGTGGCGAAGCTGCAGGCTGCGGGTTTCATCATGGAGGTATTTTACCCCGAGTGGCTGGCGAACCCAGTCCTCGTCATGAAGAAGAACAAGACTTTGCGCATGTGTATAGATTACACTTACCTGAACAAGGCATGCCCAAAAGATCCGTTTGCTCTGCCCCGTATTGATCAAGTGATTGATTCTACGGCCGGCTGCGAGCTGTTATCCTTTCTGGATGCTACTACTGGGTATCACCAGATCAAATTGGCTGTGGAAGATCAGATAAAAACGGCATTTATAACCCCCTTCGGAGCCTATTGCTATATCACCATGCCGTTCGGTCTGAAGAATGGAGGTGCCACTTATCAGCGCACGATTCAGAGATGCACACACTCTCAGCTCGGCAGAAATCTCCATGTGTACGTGGACGATTTAGTGGTGAAGTCGGCAAAGGGAATCACACTGTTGGATGATCTGAGGGAAACATTTGCAAACCTGAGAACTTATCAGATCAAGCTCAACCCGGAGAAGTGCGTATTTGGAGTTCAAGCCGGCAAACTCTTGGGGTTTCTCGTTTCCGAGAGAGGGATCGAATGCAACCCTGAGAAGATAGCCGCAATAGAGCGCATGGAGCAGCCCAAAACCCTGAAGCAAGTGCAGAAGTTCACCGGTTGTCTCGCATCCCTCAGCCGATTCCTCAGTCGGCTGGGTGAAAAAGCAATCCTGTTGTACCAATTGATGAAGAAGACGGAGAAGTTCACTTGGACCCCTCAAGCAAATGAAGCATTCCGAGAGCTCAAACGCATGCTTTCCACGGCACCGATTCTGGCTGCCCCGATTGAAAAGGAACCAATGATGTTATACATCGCGGCAACCAATCGGGTGGTCAGTGCAGTTATGGTGGTGGAGCGGCCCGAGAAGGACAAGGCACAACAAATTCAACGTCCGGTATACTACATCAGCGAAGTGCTCTCGGCATCCAAGCAGAACTACCCTCACTATCAGAAGATGTGCTATGGAGTATACATGGCAGCCAAGAGGTTGAAGCCATACTTTCAAGCTCACTTGATCACCGTCGTCAGTTCGGCTCCTTTGGCCGACATCATGGGAAGCAGAGAGGCAACCGGAAGGGTGGAGAAGTGGGAAATCGAAGTCGCTAGTCATGGTATCCAATATGAGCCGAGAACGGCAATCAAGTCACAAGCATTGGCCGATTTCCTAGTGGACTGGGCTGAAACTCAGTACATGCCACAGCTCCCAATGTCGGATTCCTGGCGAATGCATTTCAACGGCTCCAAGATGAAGAACGGCCTGGGGGCTGGTGTGGTGCTCACTTCACCAAGAGGATATCAACTGCAATATGTGCTCCAGATTCAGTTCGCAGCATCAAACAATGTCGCCGAATACGAAGCCCTCGTGCATGGCATCAAGCTTGCCAAGGAAATCGGTATTCGGAATATCGAATGCTTTGGTGATTCCGACCTGGTGGTACAGCAGTGCTCGGGCACTTGGGATGCAAAGGATGCTAACATGGCAAGCTATCGCTTCCTGGTGCAGCAGATCAACGGATATTTTGAAGGTTGTGAGTTCCATCATGTGCCAAGAGCAAACAACGAAGCAGCAGATGCATTGTCCAAGCTCGGCTCAACAAGACAAGCAATCCCACCAGGCGTGTCGTTGGAACACATCAAGAAGCCGTCCATCATACCATCTCGAGAGTCGGAGTCCATCTTTATCTCGGAGACCGATCTTGAAGCATTAAGAAAGGCAAAAGAGGTTCAACCGGCCAAGCCAGCAACCATGAAGAAGCAGTCAGGCGCTCAGGGTGTCTCGGCAACAGCACCAGGGGCTGCAGGGGAACAAGAGAAGAGCAAAGCCAGAGGGAAGCGAGTAGAGGCTGCGCCCGAAGGCACAACCCCTGAAGAACCAATGACATCAGAAATTGCCGATTGCAATACTGAAGCTCCGACTCCAGGGGCTGCCGAATGCGTGCCAGGCGCCGCAGTCGGCAGTTCAGAAGCAGAGATAGAGATGGCAGAAGTGCAAGAGACCGAGATCTCGGAGGCCAGTGGTCAAGAAACTGAGGTCCAAGAAGAAGTCCCACCCCAGCATGCAGTAGTAATGGCAGTGGTCAGTGCGCCATCATGGGCACAGCCGATTAGAGATTTCCTAGCAGACGGAGTCCTCACAGAAGATTTGGCAGAGTCAAGGCAAATCAGCCGCCGATCTTGGGCATACACAATAATCAACAATGAGTTGATGCGCAAGAGTGCGACTGGTATCCTCCAGAGATGTGTGGAAGAGGACAGATGCTTGGAGCTGCTCAGAGACATTCATCAAGGTGAATGCGGTCATCATGCGTCTGCAAAGGCCATTGCCAACAAAGCATTCCGACATGGTTTCTACTGGCCGACCGCCCTTGCAGCAGCTGAGAATCTGGTGAAGTACTGCAAGGGTTGTCAGCGTTTCAAGGCAAGAAGTCATCAGCCAGCATCGGCACTGAAAACAATACCAATAGCATGGCCGTTCGCAGTGTGGGGTTTGGACATGGTCGGACCGTTCAAGAGAGCTCGAAGTGGCATGACACATCTTCTGGTTGCAGTGGACAAATTTACCAAGTGGATTGAAGCTAGACCGATCAAGAAGCTGGATGGGCCGACTGCAGTTAGGTTTGTGGCCGACATTGTATGCAGATATGGTGTGCCCAACAGCATCATCACCGACAATGGCACAAACTTTGCGAAGGGTACACTGGCCCGATATGCATCTCAGCAGGGCATTCGGCTTGATCTCGCGTCTGTGGCGCACCCGCAATCAAACGGTCAAGTCGAAAGAGCAAATGGACTAATCCTGTCGGGTATCAGGCCCAGATTGGTAGAGCCACTCGAGAGGGCACCCGTAGCATGGATTGAAGAGCTTCCCGCAGTACTGTTCAGCTTAAGGACCACACCAAACAGGTCGACCGGATTCACTCCTTTCTTCCTAGTGTATGGTTCAGAGGCAGTCAACCCATCCGACATCGAGTTCGACTCACCTCGGCATGCCATGTACACCGAAGAAGAAGCCAGATTGGCACGAGAAGACGGCATCGACCTCAAAGAAGAAGCTTGCCTGTTGGCCTTGTCCAGGTCAGCAGTCTATCAGCAGAAGTTGCGGCACTACCACAGCAAGAAGATTCGTCCTCTCGCTTTCCGAGAAGGAGACATGGTGCTACGCCGAATCCAGAAGTCAGATGGGCAGCACAAGCTATCCTCACCTTGGGAAGGGCCATTCGTTATCAGCAGAGCGCTCAAGAACAATTCCTATTATCTGATCGACTGCACCAAGGGCACTCGGCACAAGGACACGTCAGGAGCAGAGACGGAGCGGCCGTGGAACGCCGAGTTTTTATGTCCGTTCTATAGTTGAGCGGCAGAAGTTTATGTAAGCCATTCGGCAAACAATCAGTAAAAGTTATCATGCCTCTGAAAATGACCATTCGAGTATCTTTGTATAATTTCATTCAAAAGGCTAGCCACGATCGGCGACGCTCAGTCATACCCGAGATGTGTATAACACACCCGGGGACTGGCCGACCACGAGGTCAAGAAAATAAGCCATCGCGGCACGGGGACTGCAGGCTGACACTCAATCGGACACCTAGCTTGAGCACAAATCACTAAAAGGTTTGTGGCATTGAGAAGGGTCGCGATTGGGGCAGTCGGCAGTGAGAATCCTCGAGAAACAATCCGAAACAGGCCACCAAGGGCACGTTCGATGAGACAAAGCTACCGATTGCGCTGCGAACCAGGACATCGAGCCCGGTAGCGCGCAATCGGCGCTTACTATTGCAGAATCCTTTGCGTTAAAATCTTGTTGTGTAAAAAATAAAAACTTATCAAACCTTGGCTGGTAGTCTACCGTTGATCCGATTGCAGACCGCATGACGGCAGCAGGGTCGACACGGTAGACATCCCCAAGTGTAGCCGATAAAGGAAACCGACAAAGACGCAAAGTTGATCGCACAAGTAAAAGCAAAAGCCAAACAATCGGATCGAATAAGAAATAGCAGGCCCAAGGCCGAATCAGTGCATTACATCGAAGTAACACCCAGCGGGTGTCGACAGAATTAAAATTGTGTCTTACAAAATAAGATAAAACCGATCTAGTATCGGCAAGCTACAGCAAGTAACACAGTTGATAGCATGGCTCAGGCAGTTGGAGGCACTGAGCTAGAAGACGGAGCAGTCGGATCCGATTGCGCTTCAGAAGTTGTAGCACCAGTCTGCTTGGATCGTGGAGATGTTTGAGATGAGCCGCTATCGGAGAGCTCTTCGGCCAGGCCAGAGATTGTAGGAGCGGGGAGCGGGTTCCCTCCCTCGTCGAGATACGGAGTATACTCGTATGGAGAGAACCAGTTCACCATAGTACTGGCTAGCCGATTGACTTCGGCATAGGTCTTCTCAAGCCGCTCGGAGGCGCTCTCTCGGAGGCTGTAAAGTTGGGAGGTTTTCACCTGAGGGTACCAGCTCAGCACGGTCTGAAGGGCGGTTTCCGCGCCAGTCCGACCAGCAGAGTTCAGCAATACATCGATTCGACGTGGGATGGCCTTCAGGAGAGTCCGAGTATGCTCAGTGGTAGCATTCGGAGCTTCCCCCTTGTCAGAATCTTCTTCGTCGTGTATCTCCCCCGTCTGGATCTCGGGAGAGGAGTCGGCAGCGTTCTTCATCTTCTGAAGTCCGACCTTGAGCTCAGTCGGCGACCACAATGATTCAGCAATCTTCAGGATGCCGAGCTTGAAGGACAAGGCGATGCCCTTGATAACAGGAATGCGGGCTTCGGTGCCAATCAGATATTCATGCCGGGTCCAGACGTTGTCTTCACGGCCGCAGGTCCCTCCGGCGGCAACGGCGTCTTCTTGGGACTTGGCGACGGCTGCATAGGCAGCTGCTTCGGATTCAGGCCAGGCTTCTGTGTCACGAAAAGGAAGTATGAGCAATAAGATGAGAGCAGAGCAATCGGAAAGCGCATAAGTTTCAAGAAACACTCACCGCTAAGGAGAACGTCCATTTCGGTCATTGTATCGCAGAAGCCTTTGGCTCGGCGGCACTGTCGGGTGGTCTCTTCATAGCTGCGTTTCTCCAAATCTTCATACTTGGCAACATGTTCATCGCGATCTCGCCGAATGGAATCACGGGCAGCGACTGCTTCATCCCTTTCAGCTTGCAAGGCCTCTCGGGCGGCAACAGCAGCATCTCTCTCGGCGATGAGGCCATCACCGGCAGCCGTCACGGCAGCGATGTCGGCCAAGTGTTTTCTCTCAAGCGCGGCCATTTCCGAGCGAAGACCCTGGATAGTCCGATTGAGATCGTTTTCTACTCCTTGCAGTCGGGTCGCTTCTTCCTTGGCTTTGGCGAGTGCTGGACCATACTGGTCAAGTTCTGCAGTCAATTCAGCAATTCGGCCCTGAAGATCATCTACCATGGGAGAAGAAGCTAGTAGAGAGCATGAAGATATGATAACAAAAGCAAGTGTTTAATCGGAGAGAAGGCGGAGAGGGTGGAGAAGTTACCTTTCAGTTTAGCAATCTCAGCCGACTGGTTGTTGACCTGCAGCTGAGCCTGGGCAAGAGTTCGGAGGCTGGCAGTGTATGCATCAAGGAGCTTCTCGAAGACCTCACGTTTTTCTTCCATAACAGCCTGAGAGGAACAGCAAGATGGGATTAGAGACACGACAATCAGCAAAATCAGTTAAAAGATCCGAACCGATTGCAACCAATCGGCCCGAATCTCGGGGACTACACCCAGTGGGTGCGCTTGCGCGCACCCACCGGAAGAAAAGTTCCTGATTGAGGAAGGCAAACGATAAAGCAAAATCAGTTGAAGATCCGAACCGATTGCAACCAATCGGCCCGAATCTCGGGGACTACACCCAGTGGGTGCGCTTGCGCGCACCCACCGGAAGAAAAGTTCTCGATTGAGGAAGGCAAGCGATAAAGCAAAATCAGTTGAAGATCCGAACCGATTGCAACCAATCGGCCCGAATCTCGGGTACTACACCCACTAGGTGCGCTTGCACGCACCCACCGGAAGAAGAGTCTCACGAGCAAAAGAAAAACATAAAGAGAAAGCCAAGAGTTACTGTCTGATGAGAGGTGAGCTGTTGGAGGTCCCGGGCAAGGGCGGCGGCAAAGTTATTCACCCGGCTCAGAGCAGTCGTCACAGGGTCCTGAGGACGATGCGAGGCGTCAGACTCGGTGCCGACGTGACGGGCTTGAGAGTACTCGACCTGGAATTGATCCACCGAGCGCATGAGAATTTCCGAGGCAGAAGAGGTCGGCGTTGGCACTGCAGTCTGAGTAGCGGTGGGAGCAGCGGCAGTAAGGGCCGGGGGCGTCGGCGTCACCTGAGGGCCAGAGGCACCCGATTGCGGCGGCGGCGCAACCGGGCGAGTTGGAGCAGGAGTGACAACGACAACTAGTGGCACAGTCGTGGCAACCGGCGGCACGGTCGTGGTAATCGGTGGAGCTGATACCACGATCGGCGACGGTGTCGTCACCATCGGTGGCTCGGACGTGGTAGTTGGGGCAGATGTAACTGCGGCAGGAGAGACAGGGTTGGAGCGGCATGGCGGAGACGGGGCAATCGGATCGACCGATTGCGTTCCTCTGTCACCAGGAGCCACCCGGTCAGCGGCATCCTTGGAGGTCTTGGAAGCAAGGGTGGAAGAGGAGGTTTTAGGAGTAGTCGCGAGGCGGGCCTTCTTGGCAGCGCGCTCGGCGTCCTTCGAGGAGCGATGAGAAGCAGTCGGCCGTTTATGAACACCGGCGGCAGAAGCGGCAGGCGAGATGATAGCGCTGGCACGAACCGGAATGCCAGTGTCGACATCGTCAAGCCCAATCGGCTCCCTGAAGGAAGAAAGAGGAGGAGAGTCAGTATAAGCAAAGACAGTGAAGTGCTAAGCAAGAAGACAAGGGCATACCCGATTGTTCTTGGCGCGCCAGTGGGCATTCGACATCTTAGCGGAGCGACGTTCAGCGGCGCTTGAGCAATCGGCCTCCGAGTGGTCACCTCCTGGGCTTGTTTGCCTTTGCCAGCTATCGGCGCGACCTTGGCAACCTTGCTGGGAGCCATACCAGCGGAGGAGCCAGTGGTCGAGGTGCGCTTGACCGGCACCTTTGGGGGTTTGGCACGAGGAGCTGCATCAGAATCATCAGCCTTTGAGACACTTTCATCATCACTCCATTCGGCCAAAAATTGCTCAAGGGAAGGGTTAGGCGTACCCCCTTGAGCCGGCAGCCGGGTGTCGGTCCTTGAAGGATTGGCGGTCTCGGCATCACCGCCCTCGGCGTCCATGGAGTCGGAGGATCCTCCGGAAGACTCGCCATCATCTTCGTCATCGTCACCGGACTCGGCGGAGGGTATCTTGCCGTTATATTCAAAGTCGGCGGGGTCTTCCTCCGCGCGGTCGGGGGCGTATACGCCGGCTTCCTGGCCGTCCTCCATTAAGTCGGACTGGATAAAATGTTGGAAAGAAAATGAAAGTGATCAGAGCAATCGGAAGAAAGAGCAATCGGAGGAAAAAGCATTCGGAGCATACCACAGGCGACTTCTGCTGGCGGGTGAGGTAATCAAGCCCGAAGCGGAAGGGGTCTGGCAATGGGCTAGAAGTAATAGCTTTCACCCGGGCGCAGAGATCTTCAGTCTTCACTCGCCACGTGCAGAGCCGAGTGGGATCTCGGAGACCTGACATGTCGCAGAGGCGGTGCACTCGGCGCTGCAGGGGGAGAATCCGAGCTTGAAGCCAAGCGGCTATCAGGTCGGTGGGGAGGAGCCCTTCTTGCTCCAGCTGGGTGACCCTAGCAACCTGATCATCGACATCGAGGTCTCCGACGCCGTACTTCAGTGAACACTGATGCTTCTCAGTCGGCCTGGCGAGGGAGAACTCGGGCAGGTTGAGAAGATCGGGACCTTGGTCGGGCGACTTGACGTAGAAGAACGAGGTTTGCCAGTTCTTGCAGGACTGGACAATCTCGGGACTTTTATACTTCTGCTTGCCGGCTGCGACGAGACAACTACCGCAATCGGTCATGTCAGTCGGGTACGATGGCTCGCCGCCTTCGATGGTGGAGGGCACCACAGTTCCTGTCCGGGCGTTATGAGCTCGGAGGTTGAAGAAGCGTTTCCAGAGGGCGATGCTCGGACGGCAGCCGAGGTACCCCTCGCAAAGTGTCACGAACCCCGAGAGGATCATGATGAAGTTGGCCGCGAGATGATGGGGTTGCAGTCGGTGGAAGTCAAGAAATCCGCGGAGAAACGAGCTGGCGGGGAGGCCGAATCCACGCTCGAAGTGAGCAAGGAACACGACCCTCTCGCCAGCGCGTGCGTTGGGCACGACCTCGGCCTTGCCAGGGATGCGCCACTCGACCTCCGCGGGCATCTGACGGGCCCGGATCAGGGCCTGGACGGCGTCGGCGGTGGCCTGAGAACCCCTCCAGCACCCGCGGCTCGCCTGTGACACATCTCGCCGGGGCGCCATGGTTTTCACAGACAAGAAGAGAAGGAGAGAAACAGAAGGAGGTGGAGCGCGAAAGCGGCGGTGGAGAGTCACTGCGGAGGCGGCGGAGGCGCTAAAGAGCACGAGTCCGTGGCCGGAGCAGGTCCAGGGCACAGAGGTTCGCGGCAGAAAGTTTTGCGTGGAGTACCAATGGAGCAGAGGAGAGGGAGCTCGAGGTTGAAGACGGGGTCTGAGGAGAAGGAAGAGGCGAAGGCACCCCCCTGTGGCTTATATGGGCGGCGGGGGGGGAGTGGGATGCGTCTGCGGCTGTGTGGCTCGGTGTGGCCTAGGGCACAGGAAGGGCAACCGGCAAACCAGCGCAGAGGATCCGGGCGCAAGAGGTGAGGCGTGCGACGTGGGGTCAGGCCCTGCAGTTATGTCAAGTCGCGCGTGGGTCGTGGGTCCCAGCTCATTGATCACATCCCGGAAGAATCGGAGGTAACCGTTGGAATGAAATCGGCAAAGGATGTTCCGCCAGAAAAGAGAAGACACAAGCTGGGAGCAAAACAAACCCAATCGGACGAGAAGCTTGATCAGCCGAGGGTGATCTCCGAGTGGGCCGACGAGCTTGGAACGACACACCCGATGAGGCAATAGCAGTCGGAGGATATCAAGAGAGAGATTAAAAACTGCAAAGGCCCCGCGGTCAAGCGACCGTAGGACCTTTACAGCTTTAGGGGCTACTGTCGGGGGACTGGTACCCGGGTAGGCTAACCCAAGCGGAAGTAACCTTTCAAGACAAGGATGGGCCGATTGGACCGCAGCTGGGCCGAGCTGGGCAGATGTACGACCGATTGCTCCAAGGCAATCAGCCGTATCAAATGCCAGCAGTCGGCCCAGGCGCAATCGGCCCACCCTTTCCTTCACCAAGACAATCATCCTATTGGTCGGCAGCTGGTCCGGGGTTAATACCTAGCAAGCCGATCGCCCAGAGCAATCGACCTCGCCAGGAACCACCAGTCGGACCAGGCGCAATCGGAACCACCTACCACCCAGTCGGGGGTATGATTACGAGGTCATAAATACCATATCCCGAGATATCTGGGTGGCAGGAAGGCCAAGTCACATCGAGGATTTGCTGGAGATACGGTGTCGACCTCCCCGCCGATTCCGCGGACAGGCCGACAAGACCATACTCCCTAGCTCCACTGTTCATCCCTACATCCTACAAGCCTACAGCATGGGCCGCCGCTCGTAGGCTCCGGATCACCCGGAGAGGAGTAGTCGGTGGGCCCAGGCCGATTAGAGGATGACATCTGGGCCCATTCGGCAATGAAATTACCGAAGTACCCTGGGCTCACACTATAAGAGCCAGGGTACCCCTCCTGCGTGAGGGACGATCCGCACTAGAGCACCATAACTCATTTCCCCCAGTTCATTCACTGCTTGTAGTTACTCCTCAGGGAAGCAGGTGAGAACCTTGCCCACGGCGGCGGAGCTCACCTTCCCCTGAGAAGATAGAGAAGCAGTTATTGTAGCCAGATCATTGATATACAAGAGACAAGCAGGAGTAGGGGTGTTATCTCTCCGGAGAGCCCCGAACCTGGGTACATCGTGGTGTCTTCACCGTGCTTGTGCCCAACCCGATTCCGGCACCATCGACATCCTCTCCCTCGAGTCTTCCCCCTCACTTTAGCCATCCCATGGCATCTGGCGTTACATATCGACGACAATCATGTCGGTGTCTACGAGTGGGCCCCTGGTGGGCCGCTAGCCATGACACGCACCAGGTACCCTCACGTAGAGGAGTCGTGGGGTCACCCCCTCGTCAGCGATTATGTCCTCATGATCAGGAAACCTTGATCATTCGATTGACAATTGACTAGTATACTATAGTTAACTAGAGACCTGGTTGTTTTATACCACACATGTATTAATGTCTCCGCTTAATATAGTTATAGAACAGTATAAAACTTAATATGAACTAATGAAATATGCCAATAAACATATTTTATTTGCCTCTAGGGCACATTCCCAACAACTATATCTTGTCTTATCATTATATTGTGTTGGTAATCATATCACAGTGATTATTTAGACCAACACTTAATAGCGCGCAATTCATACTTTCTACTATTGTTTTATATTGTTCTTAGTGTGAATTATTATATTGTATCTTTCATTTTCACATCTTGTGATATCTTGAGTAAGTTTATATAACTTACTTGTGCTTACTAATATCCTTGTTATGTTCATTTTGTTATAATAAGTTGTTGTTCCACTTAGGTGAGCCTAGTATATTTAGGATTTATGCTTTAAAAATATCCACTTAGTTTATTTTCGCATCCGGATAAAGCTAAATCCGTAGAAATTTTAGAAACATCTATTCATCCCTCCACTATGCGACATCATGATATTTTCACACGCGACAATGCAAACGGTTGAATGGGCTAAGCAAATATGGGCACAAAGAGGTAACATGAGGATCTGAAAAAAGAAGAAGAAACAGAGATAGAAGGAAAGCGTCCATTCGGTCCCAAGTGCATCCGCACCTAGGCGTGAACATTAAGTTTAAAATAAATAGTAAAAAAAGTTTAAGCATTCAAGATGCTCATATGCATAAGGTGCTAGCAAAACCCCATTAAGAGATAAAGCAAACCCCATTAGGAGTAAGAGATATAGATTTAGCATGTATTCACTCAGCAGACCAACTCAACCGTAAATGCAAAAACCATAAAAAATTATGCAGATAATCAAACATGTCCTTAACCGTCGTCTCATTTTTTTCCTCGAAATGCACAACATGCTTATCATATTTTATAGAGAGGAAGAAAAGAACCCAAAGTCTACCTTGTGGTGTGCTACAAAACTTGACACACCACAACAACACCACCTTACATTTTTTTTCTATACGAACTACTGCCGTTCGCTTCGAAATCACTAATTGTAGAGTACTCGTAGCAACGAATAGCTCCCTTTCCGCGTGTGCGTCAAGTGGTGCGCTCTGAAGGTTTTTCGTTTTTCCTGTTTTTAGAGACATGAATGCCTCTCGCGGAGGCACGATAGTGTCTTTCTCGGAGGCACGAGGCACGGTCGTGCCTCTTTTTTTTGGATTTTTTTTTCATCAAAACGTATAGAAAAAACGTGTGAAAATTAAAAAAAATCAAAAATACCAATTTTAAAATAAAAAGAAAGTACACATATTTTTAAAAAAAACAAATTTTTGAGGAATCGCTGTAAGCGCGACACATGGCGTTGTTTGTTGGACCGGACTGGGAACGATTGCTCTAAAATTAATTGTCCTCCGTTCGCATTACACTTTTATGATTGTCTCAACCTGCGGCGACGTGCTAGAACAAGGTGGTCGGCCGCGATTTCGAGGACCATGTAGTGATCGGCAGATGGAGTGCGAATTTCTAGAGGCCGAGCTACACGCATCCCTTTATTTTGAAAAAATCATAAAACATATTTAAAAGTTTTGAAAAATCCGAAAAAAAATCTATGAAAACTTATATGTATTCCGTATGAACATGTCAAATTTGGCTTGAAAATATTGTAATATGAAGTCTGCACAAACAAAAAAAAAAATTTCAGCCTAAAACAAACAACAAAAAGGCCCGTTTAAAATCAAATATATTTCTTTTTTTCATACGCCACATGTGAAAGTATAATTGTATGAAAATTTGCACATATGTCATATAATGGTATACGCCAAACTCAGTCGCCCACCCGGCGAAGTTTGAATCCCGGCACCGACGCACCGTACGCCGCGGCGAAGAGTCGGGACCGGCACGAAGCCGCCGTGCATGCGCCATGCCGAGCAACGGTTTCAAACGAGACACACTTCCCAATCCTGCCTGCCGTGCCGATCGGTTGCTTCATCCTAAGAGCATCTTCAATAGTTTATATGTAGATGATGTTGGTAAAGTGTCCATGTCATCAACCAACAAGCTATCATACAAGTACTACAATTGATTGTATGTAAATCATCAAATAAAAAGTGAGAAAGTAAATGCAATTGCTCTCTATTCTACCTTGAAGCTTGTGCAAAAGATGTTGGTTAATCTACATACAACTTTGCTCTGCAATTGCTCTCTATTCTACCTTGAAGCTTGTGCAAAAGATGTTGGTTAATCTACATACAATTTTGCTCTCTCACCTCATTTATTGCATGACACATCATCTTCATATTCTAAGTGGCAAATTTATCAACACCTATCTTACAACCATTGGAGATGCCCTAAGGCTGGCCCCAATGGGGAGTAACTTAGCAGTAACATAGAGTTCAACTCAGCATTTTTGCTTATGTGGCAATGAGTTAATGAGGAGAGAGATGGTTGTAGTAACTTAGCTAGTTACTAGCTCTTTGAGTAACATCACACATACCAAGACAATATGAGTCTATAATCTAATAAATGAAGTCTTATATGACACTACATATATGTTACTACCCATTGTGGAGGTAGTAACATACACTCAAAATCCGTGTATGTTACTAGTCTAAGTTACTTCCCATTGTGACCAGTCTAATGCAACCTACGTATACGTGCGTGAGATTCAGCGCTGTCCGTGCCAGAAAAGGAGAGGCAAGGCCTACCCGCACGGGAGGGCGCAACCAAACGGAGGTGGTGTGCGTGCTGATTTTATGCGTCCCTCCCCGTCCGTTCCGCTGGACAGAAGTGCGGGCAGATTGGACCGCACCGGCGCTCGGGCGTGCGTGCGTGCACGGCCAACTGCACTCATGCGCCGTTGCTTGCCCTCTCGTCTAAGGCAGTTGGCACGTGACCGACCGACCGTGCGTTGAGCGTTGCGCGCTGGCCTATCATTCTCACTTTGTTATCGCTGGAGTATGTGCTATCCTCGGATCCCTTTTGTTCCTTCAGGAAAGGCACGCCGGTCGACCGGTGCTACTTTTGCGTCGGTCAGACGCGGATCGTCTGATTTTTACGATTTAACGGTTCAGATTCGCGCGTATCCCTTTGTTTTTTACTGTAATATTTGCGGTATCTTTGCAACATTTGTGGTATTTTCGTAACTTTTTTGGTACACGGATGCAACATTTTTATTTTTAATTTTTTTGCAGCAAAAAATTTTGTGGTAACAAATTTTAAATCGCTGGTGGTAGCATTTTTTCTATCGGTTGCAACAAAAAAGCATAATCCGTCGTCGCTAATCACTTTATAACTTTTTCAATGTAGCAAAAACTTTTAACGGTAGTAGCAAAAATACAGAACAGTGGAAGAAAAAATTTAAACGGTTGCAACATTATGCATAACAAAAAAAAATCTTCAGATATTCTCTTGCAGCAAAACCGCTCCACTGGTTGAAGCTTTTTTTATGCTGGTTGTAGCTTTTCTCTGTGGTGGTCGTCGGTACAACAAATATCGTCGTTGGTTGTAGCTTTTTTAACCGCTGGTTGTAGCTTTTTCGAACATCGATTGCAACATTTTTTGTTAACGGTTGCAACTTTTCATGTGTGGCTATTAAGAACTCGTAGTAATGTGCAAGCCCATGGCGACGGGCGCGAACGATGGCATGGATGGCGGCGCGCGGGTCATGGCCATGGTGGTGCGCGTCCATGGAGAGTTCGACGGTGCGCGCAGGGTACACGACCATAGCAGCCGGCGGTGGGCGACGGCGGATCGGGCCTCTCGGTCCCGATTGATCGAGGCGGCAGCGTGTCACCCCTCGTCAGATCTCGCTGGATCTGGGCGAGGCAGGGCGGCGGGGATACGCGAGAAGGTGGGGAAGGAGGTCACAACGACGAAAGAAAGAGCCAGTTGCCGGCAGGTAGCAGTTCAACACTCCCGTAAAAAAGACGACCGGCGTAATGTGTTCGGCCGGTCGGCCGTATCTAATCGTTTCCCTTCAGGAAAACCCCTAATTAATGGCATGTGAAGCGAACACACCTACGGCCTACGGCGAGAAAATCGGCTATTTGCCACTTTCAATAAGTGGCTTCTCAAAATTGCCACTTTCAAGATTAGTTTTGTAAAAATGCCATTCAATACATGTGCACTTTATTTATCATGCCATTTCTCATTTTTCATTGCTTTTCCTTTTCCTTTTTCCAATTACAGGTACATGAAAAGACCAAGCTGTCCCTAATGCTTTGCATTGTTCTGCATCTTCTCAACCTGTACATGCAGTCACGCATTCATCTTTTGCTTTCATCATGCGACCGATATTGCATTCAGTGCAGGGGTGAGGTGCCATATGTCTCGCGCTGGCATCCCGGAGACAAGGGCGAGCTGCTCCGACGCGTGCGGACTTGGATGAGCATCGGCGTCGAGCTGCTTCGGCACGCGCAGACTTGGGACGAGCATCGGCGTCGAGCTGCTGCCGCAAGCAGATGAGTTGCGTCGCGCATCTAGGCGGCCAAGCAGCAAGCTGCCATAGCTTGCGCAGTCATCCGTGAGCAGAGAGCGAGCTGCCATAGCTTGCTGCAGTTGCTCACGCAAGTTGCCGAGCTGCGCTGCATGCATAGGTAGGGGCAAGTTGCTTGTGTAGACGTCGGAAGTTAGGGCGGCAAGCTGCTGTGGCTCGTGCGGCCGTCAGCAAACGACGGCGACGAGCATCCATGGCAACAAACGATGAGCTAATCTCTCGAGCAATCCACACACACGCAGTAGATAAAGATAGAAATATCTAGGGGTAGTTTGGTCCTTTCAGGTGAAAGGAAATTAGAAAAGATAAGGAAAAGCAATGAAAAATGCAAAATGGCATGATAAATAAAGAGCACATGTACTAAATGGTATTTTTACAAAATCAATCTTGAGAGTGGCAATTTTGAGAAGCCACATATTGAAAGTGGCAAATAATCGATTTTCTCGGCCTACGGCAGTGCATGCATAACTTGCGTGCAACGGAAAACGGGGCCTCATTTGAGCCCTGTGTCCGCTTGTGCATGATCAGTCACGCATGTGTGTCCTGTCCTGTCCTGTATGGTGGGCTGGCCGGCCTTGGTTGATTTGAAGCAAAACGTACGTTTTGGACGGGTTCGAATGTAGGAGTATGATGCCCGGGTTGACATCGCAGAGGCAATATGCAAACCTTTTACAGACAATGATTTTAAGGCATGTGATTCTTCTTGCTGGAAAGAAACAAGCCCTCCTAACCGATTGCCCATTACTATTTCGGACGTGGCGGGGCTCACAGGGCTTTCCATCGAGTTGTGGTGGAGTAGTACTGTACTTGATAATACTACTTGACAACCCAGGCCGGTGCACCCTATATTACAGCTCTCGAGTTTTGATCGATGAACCGTACACATTTGACGCACCACATGTTTTCTATCCATGGCCTCCATGGCTCACACTCACACGACCTTTCCAACGTCTCACCACTAACTAATAGTCTAGTACTCCATACAATACACAAACTAGACACTAGTGTGGGTGTGGGTTCGTGTCCCGTAAAAGAAAACCTGGGCCCGAGAAGCAACATGCGCCCATTTGTCGTCGCCGTCGTCGTCGTATCGCGCACTTGCGAAAGAAAAAAACGAAGCAGTGGGATTGGGCGGGGGGACCAGAAGATTTGCGTTTCCAAGCATTCTTGCTTGTGCTGTCCGGCGAACGGTTTGTCTCTAGCTCCCCTTCCATTCTTCTTCTTCCTCCGGCCGGGTTCACGTTCATCAATGCAACGCAATGGCCAAAGTTTGTTTTTCTTTCATTTCATTCAGTGGTACTCCTACACACACACGTCCGTCCAGGACTCGGTATACCTATCGAGCCAGCCAGGATGCCAAGTAGGTACAGTACGTGCGGGAACGTATAGTGGCGTTGTTGGCCAGTCGCTCGTGACGCATGAGAACAAGAAGTAGTCCATGCGGGACGTCAAACGTATCCATCACACCTCGGATACCACCGGTGTCTATACATGGTACGGTCGTGGGTCTCGCCCGTCCATCCGGCATCCGACGGCTGAGACGGACGGAGCTCTGGCCACCTGCGTGCAGTATACTACTTGTTAAGTTGACTCGGTAATGCGAGGTCCAGTAATTGAAGTAAAAATAGAACCTGAAGTGATCGGTCAGGGGGAGGGACTGGGAGGAAGAAAATGGCAAGCGATCCGAGTAGAGTGAATGGACAGTGGGACAGGCGACAAGTGAGGTGTCAGGGATAGGGCACGACTGGACGAGAAGCAAACGATTCCGCCCGCTGCCGTTGCATGCAGCAGAGCAGCATTGGATGCCCGCCATGGCATGGCCTCATGGGTAGGTAGGTAGGCGGCGTCGCTCCCACACCCACACTGACTGACAAGAAAACCAATTTTTTCTCTCACCTTTGTGATTACCAGAAAGAAGCTTTTTTTTTTCGTTTCAAAAAGATGTCAAGCCCATGGTCGAGCTGCGAGACGACTCAGACGAGTAGGATCAGGTGCTGATTAGCGGTGGGCTCTGCAAATCCCAGGGTGAGGGTCGCCTGGCCTTTGCGCTGATGGTGTGGGTGTGGTTGTAGTAGGAGTTTGTATATTTGATCGGAGCCGGCACCTGCACGCTCACATGCCCGGCTTCCTGGTTTTTCTCCGCTTTCTTTCTCTTCTTTTTTCCTCCCTCGCTCGCTGCTGCAACATTTATTATCCCAACATAGTCAGACAGAGTGCCACTACCAGCACACCTCGTTCACACTGAGCCACAGGCTTCCTTCCTCCCCTTCTTCCTCGCTACTCTGCATCCTCGTCTCTTCTTCAGTCTTCCACCCTCGACAACAAGTGCCTGCCTCTGCAATCTGTATCCCCTTCACCAGTACAGTGGTAAGCTCATGCCCGGTATCTCTCCATTCGTTTTCTCAGTCGATCTGGTTCGGTTCTTCACCGAGGCTCCCTTCATCATCTTGCCCCGCCTCTTGGTTTCCTTGGCAGCAGCAGCAGATCCATGCCGGGGCGGTCCGGCCGCTGACTTCCTCGCCTTCAACGCCGCCGCAAAGGTACCCACCCGCTGCTCCGTTCCCCTCTGCATACATACATTTCGCAAACAACTCATTATTACTACCTCCCCTCGGAACGCCGGCGCGATTCCAGCTCCACCTCCTCCCCGTATTCCGCCCTCGAACCCACCCCATTATCCCCGCTCGCTCCACCTCCATCGCCACCGCCTGAAAAACCGCCATGAAAAAAGCTGTCTGTCAGCACGTCTGAGGTCTAGCAAACGGCGTCCTCTTGAGTGGTCTTCGTCAGTTCGTCATCGTCCCGCTGCGCCGGGGAAGAAAAGCCGCGAACCAACAACCTGGGGGCTTTTTCACCCCACATTTCTTTTCACTTTACCCCGGCATCCTTTTCCCCAGGCCATGGCTTTCTGGTTGGAATCACTTCACAGTCGTCGCGCACTAAAAGCTCACAAGCCACAACAGAAAGCCTACTACGTCCCCTGCCCATGTCCTTGCGAATCCCTGTTTCTTTCCTCTTCCCACCCACCGTTCCAGTTCAAAATTCAAAGTTGCAACGCCACCGTCTGCACGGCCGCGCGGCCTCGACCGGCGAGCCCCCGCCCCCCTTGAAACGTCACCACCAGCAGCCGTTTCCGTTGCGCCCATAAATCCCCGTCCGGACAGCGAGATACTACCTCCAATTACTACAAGAACGGATTTTTATCAGTAATAGTAGAAACCTACAAATCGGATTAGTAGTGGTAAGTAGTAATGCGCGATATCGCGCCGTCAATGCATCCCTTAAGCCGTATCCGCCCGCTAGATTTGCTCCTCCTCCCCTCCCAGCAGTAATCCTCTTTCGCTTTTGCCTGCCTCTGCGCTGCTGATGCGTCAATCATTAGTCAGCATCTGAAAAGGCGCGGCGCGACCGCGATTGTTCTTCCTCCCTCCGTGGCCGGCCGCGGGTGAGTGAGGTGCCGCGTCGCGGTAAACAAATTAAAGGGGAGAGGGGAAATGAGTAGTGGGGATTAAATTTCGCGGCCGTACCGACGGGAACCCGCCTCCTTCTCTTCTTGTTCGCCGGTCGCCTCGCCTCCAATCGCCGCCGCGTACGGCTCGCCGTGTTTATTGCGCATTTAAGTGTTCTGAGATTGGTTTTCCGTCCTGACCTCTGCCCGTTGTGATGTCTGGTCTGCTGGGGTTTCAGGTTCGGCTTCCACCGCTTCTGCGCGCTTGTCGGGGAGGAAGATGAGGATGAAGACGCTGGTGTGCTGCCGCCGGCGGCCGCAGGACTTCAGCGTCGACATGGACCAGGACCCGGACAGTAAGCACAACAATAAGACCCTTTCTTCCTTCCTAGTAGTAGTAGTACCATTTCCGGTTCAAGTTTCGATCTGTTCATGTGGTGGGTGTTCTTGCCTTCTTGGTCTTGTCTGGTACCCCATAGTCCTCAGGGAGTTTATGTTCGTATCTCGGTTGCCATATCCTCAAGTGCATGCTAGTAGTTGTTGGTTGTTGGATGCCGTATCTCCGAACCCCGGGCGTCTTGCCGTGCTGCATCGGGAAGTCCTAAATCAGGAGCTTTAATTTACAGCCCTTTCAACTGCTCAAATTAATCGAAGCCGCCGGACCTGGTAGAGATGAGATGATTTCACTGTCATTCCGAAACGAGAGGTCAGGTCACTGTTCTTCACCGCGTGCCCCCTGCGCGCGTGCCACTGTTCATCGGAGGAGCCTGCTGCCACGCTCTGGGCCGGCGACGTGGGAGTAAATGGGGGATCACCGTCCACGGAACACACGGTAACTGGAGCTACCAGTGCTCTACTAGTTTATGGTCGATCTCCTTGTCCGATGGGATCCGGGCATTCAACTTCCCCTGGCAACACAACACTGGCACTAGGAGTACTAAGATTACAGTATGGTTGCCATTAACCACCGACGTTTCAGTTTGGCTTTCTTCGAACCCGTGAGGATTTCAGTTCTTTTCTCCGGCTACTTTTTGGTCTCTTTCTGGTCCGTTTCCGTTTCGCGTCCATTTGTATATTTCTGTAGCTTTCCTCCACGTAGAGTAGAGTTGTTTGTAATCCTCAAAAAAAAAAAAGATTTGTTTGTAGTACAGGGGAGTGGAGTGGGGTGGAGCGGGGCTAGTGTGCTGCTGTGTGGGCCCCGGCCGCTCCCAGCAGCAACGCCAAGTGCGGCAGCGGCATCTCTGCGGCTTCATTGACTTTGGGGGCAAAAGGGGTAACGTGGGGGTGGCACGCACGCTGCTTTTGAGACGACTTGGTTGGTACCACAATGCGTAACGGCAGGATCACTTGTCAATGAGCATGTGGGGGGGGCATATATCTGCAGAATGTGTGTGCGTCTCGTGACAATCTACCATGGTTTGGGGGAGGGTAGGTCACTAGAATACTATGTAGTTGGTCAGATGGACTATTGAAAAAGAGTTTTTGGATGAAACTGTGTGTGGGTTATTGATAATGAATTCTTGTATGATGTTATTGCCAGTTTTTTTCTTCTTTTTTGAATAAGAAATGTTGCTACTTTATCATTTGTACCGGGATTTCTGTTCAGGCATATGGCCAATTTTTGGTGTAGAGATTTGTTAGTTGTTTAACTTTATAAGTGAATTTTTCATATGTCGTTTCTGTGATGATTACTATAACTGACAAATAATCTAGATTAAAAAAACAAATACTTTAGATTAAGCTATAGGTTTGAGCTGTACCAAATTTAAATTTTCAAGCTCAAAACCGTACTCTGTGGTCTGTACTGTTGTAGAGAGATGCACATGATTCTTGTGCAGTCATCAACCTATTTATATTATCATTCTTTAAA
Organism: Bromus sterilis; assembly: GCA_950022295.1. Lineage (NCBI taxonomy): Eukaryota > Viridiplantae > Streptophyta > Magnoliopsida > Poales > Poaceae > Bromus > Bromus sterilis. Next base: position 53,198,613 of record OX465599.1, read on the forward strand.
TTTGTCAATGAATGACCAACACCTGACTGTAGAGTGCGTACTTGGCTTTATTGTTCTAATGAAGATCAATAGCTAACTTGCATGACCATTCTAATCAATTGTCCCTCCTCCGATGTAATCAACGACTGGCTTGTACATTGTGCAATTCAAATTACTTCAGTATTTATTCTTGGAACCGGGGCTCCTCCTCAAACCATCATGAGATGCAAAGCTTGCTTAAATTATTTCTAGTAAGGTGCATATATGCGCACGCATAAGTTCAGTGATCCAAAGAATCCCACAGCAGTTGTATATCCTATTTTAAAATCCACAAGTTCAGTGATCCAAAGAATCCCATAGCATTTGTATATCCTATTTTAATTCACACTTTTCAGTATCCTAAGCTCAGGTGCTATTGTGCCATGGCATCTGATCTGACCAAACATTTTTAGTATGTCGTTTTAATACAGATTTTTCAGTTATCTATGTTGGTGTAAATAAATTGAAAAATATCCACTGATGTAGAGGTGACGACATACAATGGCCTGGAGAGCTGCATTTTCAACAGTTCCTCATATGATGAGGACAGTGGCGTTAGTGGAACAACAGGGGCCGATGGCTGTGTCACCGCTGATTCCCAAGAAGATGAAGCTTCAAGTTGCTCCAGCAAAGATGTTGATGGCTCTTCCTTCTCTTCACAATGCCTTCCATTGAGCAAGCAGGAGGAGAATTCACTTTATGAGTTGGATACACTCGATGCTGTCCATCTACTCCCTGTCAAAGGGAAGAATCCGATCACCTATGCGTTGAGTGCTGCTGATATTGAAACCATGAAGGAGAAGTTTGCAAAGCTACTGCTTGGTGATGACGTTTCTGGAGGTGCCAGAGGAGTTTGTGCTGCTCTAGCATTGTCCAATGGCATAACCAATCTCTCAGGTACACTTGACCTTCATGAGCTGTCCAGTTTAGTTCCCCTCTTATACCATCAGTACCACTAAAATGATCATTTGCGATGACAGCCACTATTTTTGGAGAGCTGTGGAAGTTGGAACCACTGTGTGAGGAAAAAAAGATCAGGTGGCGGAAGGAAATGGACTGGTTGCTTTCTCCTACGACCTACATGGTCGAGCTGGTACCTACAAAGCAAAATGGAGCAGATGGGTGCATGTTTGAGGTAATGAGCCACTGAATTCAGTGTTCTCTGCTTGCATCAGGTTTATCTGAGATGTAAAAACTCTCAACTCTTGTGTTCGGTTGCTTCATGCAGATTATGACACCGAAGGCCCGTTCAGATGTTCATGTGAACCTTCCTGCTCTACAGAAGCTTGATTCCATGCTAATTGTATGTTGTCACTGTGTTTTCATCTCCATTAAAATATCCTTAATAGAGAGAACACTCTTATGGAAATGCAGATCTAACGTAGTTTTCATCATATCTATTAAAAAACATCGATTTATCCATAATAAATGTTGTATATTCCACAAAATTATGTGTATTTGCAACAGTTTGGATTTACCAATGCCATATGCAACCAAATGTGCAGGAAGTTCTGGACTCAATGGTGGACTCAGAGTATTGGTACGTGGAGGGTGGCAGCCGAGCAGGTGGCCGGGCCAAAAAGAATGGTGAAAGACAGACCAAAAAGTGGTGGCTTCCATCCCCTTGTGTTCCTGAACAAGGGTTGTCTCAATTTCAGAGAAAAAGGATTGTTTTTCAGGCTAAACTTGTTCATCAAATCCTCAAAGCTGCGAAGTCTATCAATGAACAAGTCCTGCTTCAAATGCCTATTCCCATGGCTGTTATGGACGCCCTTCCAAAGGCAAGTATACAAATTCTATGTACGCTTCATACTTCCATTGTTATTCTAGTAATCATCGATGATCACACTGAACACCTGATTGGACTTGCAGTCTGGCAGATCTAGCTTGGGTGAAGATTTGTACCATGCTGTAACCACGGACTACATTCCCATCGAAGAAATCTTCGTTTCTCTCAGTTTAAAAACCGAGCATAGCGTGCTCGAGACTATGAACCGGCTAGAGGGTGCATTGTTTGCATGGAACCAAAGGATGTCACAGGAGAGAAGCAAGAGGTCCCCGGGGCGGCATTCCTGGAACTTCATGAAGGGCAGCTCATTGGAGCTAGAGAAGATGTCGGCGTGCATCGAAAGGGTCGAAACCCTCATCCAGCTCCTGAAATCCAGGTTCCCCAACCTGGCTCCAACGTTCATCGATGTTGTGAAGGTTCAGTATAACGAGGTAAGAAGTTTTGTCATCACACACACTGAGAAATGGATCCTTGTGCAATTTGAAAAAGAAAACCTACTTGGTGCAGGACGTGGGTCATGCCATCGTGGAGGCCTACTCGAGGGTCCTTGTGGGGTTGGCGTTCAGCATACTGTCCCGGGTGGCGGAGATCATGCTGGAGGACGACCTGGTGAAAAAGCCCAACACGCCGATGGCCACCCTCAAGTTCGACCTCTCCTCGGACGTGTACCTGGCGGGCATCACCGAGACGCCGCCGGGCCACCTTCGGCGGTCCCTCATGGACCAGATCAGCATGGTGGACGGGCGCTTCGACGCCGTCGTCAGGAAGAAGGGCGCCAAGCAGCTCATGTGGTGATGTTGTGTGCGGCGTTGTACAGGGTGAATGGTGCTGGTGCTGGTGCCGGCTACATACACAAGTTCATTTACCGTACTGGTAGTAGTAATAGCAGCGTATGTATTGTAACAGCAGCGTCGGCCGAGTCTTGCTGATGGCAACCCAGATGGTGCTTTGCTTTTGCGTCGGCGCAAACGAAACCTGGTGATCTTTGATCGATTCCCTGGTTCGTGTACTTGGTTTTTGCAATGCATGACCATACCTGCCTATGTGATGGTGATGATGATGGGGTGACGACAAGTTCGGCCTTGCTTGACGGTGATAGATTGTAAACTGCATAGGACTGTGGTGCTTTCTTTCATTTCTTCAGAGTGACGAGTACATATAGGATCAGAATGGAGGGGTTACAGTTTGCCATCGTGCACTAATCGTGGGACGTGGGCTTGCTAATGGACCTTGACTAGTCATGACAATGAACATGTACACTTAACATCCCCCCGCAGTGTCAGCTACATCTTCAGAGATGCTGAGACTGGAACGGAAGTCTTGAAACACTGCAGTAGGAAGACCCTTGGTGAAAATGTCAGCAAATTGCGAGCTGGTTGGCACATGTAACACTCGAACTTCACCGAGCTGAACTCGTTCTCTGACAAAATGCAGGTCAATTTCGATGTGTTTTGTCCGCCTGTGCTGCACAGGGTTAGCAGAAAGGTACGTCGCAGAGACGTTGTCACAATACACAATGGTTTCAGTGTTGACAGGGCGATGGAGTTCCTGCAGAAGCTGCTTCAACCAGACCATCTCTGCAACAACATGAGCAACTGCGCGATACTCTGCTTCAGCTGATGAGCGCGAGACAGTGTGTTGCCGTTTGGAAGACCAGGATATCAAGTTGTCACCTAAATACACACAAAAACCAGAGGTCGAACGCCGGGTTTCGGGGCAACCAGCCCAGTCAGCGTCTGAGTATGCTGTCAATGTAGTTGGGGAGGATTTGTTGAGGTTGAGGCCAAGGTGAATAGTTCCTTTAAGATAGCGCAGAATGCGCTTGACAAGATTGAGATGAGGTTCACGTGGGTCATGCATATATAGACAAGCCTGCTGGACGGAATAAGCAATGTCAGGACGTGTAAGAGTTGCATATTGTAACCCACCGGCGAGACTGCGATACATGGTAGGATCAGAAACAGGAGGGCCTGTGGAGTCTAGCTTTGGTCCAGTGTCGACAGGGGTGCGTGCAGATTGGCAATTGGTCATGCCTGCCCGGTCAAGGAGGTCAATGATGTATTGGTGCTGAGAAAGAAAGATGCCAGAAGAAGACCGGCTCACGGAAATACCTAGAAAATGATGGAGGTTACCTAGATCGGACATGGCAAACTCAGAATTGAGTGAGGCAATGACAGAGGTGAGGAAATCAGCAGAGGAGGAAGTGAGAACAATATCATCTACATATAAGAGAAGATAGGCGGTGGCATTGGAAGAATGGTATACAAAGAGGGAAATATCAGATTTGGAGGAAGTGAAGCCAATGGAGTTTATGAAAGTGGTAAATCGATGAAACCAAGCTCGGGGGGCCTGTTTAAGGCCATACAAGGACTTCTTGAGAAGACATACGTGGTCAGGAAGAGAGGGGTTTTCGAAGCCTTGGGGTTGATGGCAGTAAACTGTTTCAGTTAAGGAGCCATGGAGAAAAGCATTCTTTACGTAGTTGGTGAATTGGCCATGAGGATGAAACGGCAATGGAGAGAACAGCGTGTATGGTGCTGGGTTTGACAACTGGAGAGAAAGTTTCGTCGTAGTCTATGCCAGGTTGTTGTGAGAAGCCACGACAGACCCATCGATCCTTGTAGTGGGCAAGGGATCCATCCGCATGAAACTTGTGTTTGAATATCCATTTTCCGGATACAACATTGGCAGTGGGTGGTCGAGGGACAAGATCCCATGTGTCGTTTTGAATGAAAGCATTGTACTCCGAGCGCATGGCATCACGCCAATGTGGATCATTAAGAGCAGAGCGGTAGGTTTTCGGGATGGGAGAGATTGTGCTGGTAGTGGCCATGAGGTTCAGACAGCGTTTAGGAAAACCAAGTCCCAGTTTAGCGCGTGTGGTCATCTTGTGAGGGTTAGCAGGAATAGGAACAGGGACAACACGAAATGGCAGGACAGGGGTTTCAGGGGAGGCAGCAGTGGATGAAGAAGCTGTAGGAGATGGTGTGTCGTAAGGTGTGGGTGGGGTGGTTGGTGGAACAGGAGAAGGGTGGGCAACGGGTTGTGGTGGAGCAGTAGTCGGAGAAGAGGAGGAAGGAAGAAAGGTTGGTCGATGGGAAATTATAGGAGCAGAGGGTGGCGGAAGCGTGGATTTATGAGGATGTTTGGCCAATGGAAAAGAGGTTTCATCGAAAACGACATGACAGGAAATATGAACACGGCCAGAATTCAGGTCTAAGCACCGATATCCATGATGCTCGTCAGGGTAACCGAGGAAGACACATGGAAGCGATCGTGGAGAAAGTTTGTGTTTGGCTGTGGCCGTGATATTGGGATAACAAAGACACCCAAAAACTCTGAGGGTGTCAAATGGTGGTAGTGAATTGTAGAGGAGGGAGTACGGGGTGGTGTATGGGGCGGATTTGTGAGGTCGGATGTTAAGAAGCAGAGTCGCAGTGCGAAGCGCTTCGACCCAATAGTCGCCGGGCATGGAGGCCTGAATGAGGAGAGTCCTGACAATATCATTCAAAGTTCGCAGGGCGCGCTCAGCTTTACCGTTTTGTGGCGAGCTATAAGGGCAGGAGAAGCGAAGGGCGATGCCATGGGTTAAGTATAATTCTCTTGTTCGGGCGTTATCAAATTCGCCGCCATTATCGCATTGGATAAGCTTTATGGAGTGGAGTGTTGGGTGGATACAAAACGCTGAAAGTTCACAAAGAGAGCGTGTACATCAGACTTGGCTTGCAGAGGGAAAGTCCACATGAAGTGTGTGAAGTCATCAACAATCACGAGGTAATACTTGAAACCAGAGATGCTTAAGAGAGGCGATGTCCATATATCACAATGTAAAAGCTCGAAAGGAGCAGAAGTACAAGTGAGTGAAGGGGAATACGGGAGCCTAACATGCTTTCCTCTTTGGCAGGCTTCGCAGAGCGCTGGCTCATGAGGATCTTTGCTACTGGGAATGTTAAATTGCTGAAGTAAATTGGATATAAGTTGACTATTAGGATGTCCTAATCGACGATGCCAAAGGTTGACAGACGCGACGAAGGCTCGTGTTGCGGAGTCGTGAGCCGAAGCTGAGCCGAAGCTTGGGAATGGATAGAGGTCGCCGGAGCTGTTATGCCGCGCGATCAGTACTTGAGTGGCTAGGTCCTTCACAGAGAGGCCAAGAGGGTCAAATTCAACAAATACAGAGTTGTCAGTAGTGAATTGTCGCACAGATATTAGGTTCTTGATAAGAGAGGGGGCAACTAGGATATTACGAAGATGCAGAGGTCTCTGAGAATTGTGAAAAATGGAATTTCCAAGATGTGAAACAGGGAGTGTAGAGCCATTTCCAACAATGATAGGAGGAAGGGAAGAGATGGGTTGGATATGTGACAACATACCAGATGAGCCCAGGGGCGGAGCCAGGAATTGTACACAAGGGGGGCCAAACATTGAACTGAACTCTTCTAAAATGCAACATGATGTACGAATATAGGATTTTTTTGCAGGAAAATATATAAAAGGACTGTGGATACACTAAAATATGTAGTATTAGTATTCTGAAAGTGTCGATGACATAAACATATCTCATACTCCTAGATAACAACAAAAGCAAATGTACAATTAGATGATGATGAACAAACAATTATCATCAAATTGCATAGACCTTTCCATAAATTATCATTTTTAGGGTGTTACATTGGTAAAAGTCAGTCTAAATTAATTAGTTTATTTTATAAACAAAGTGACCGAGAGGCATTTATAAATTACAACACAAAATTCTACTCCTACCTTTTTCTTGTGTATTTTACCTTCTGTTTGTGTAGTTTACCTATATCTTTACATTTGAGGTGGAGAATAGAAAGAGAGGACAAGACTTCGGAATAAAAAGTAAGCAAAGTGTGGCTCGAGTGCGTGCATATGGCTGAGCCAACGGGAGCAGAAATCAAAGAAGACATTGTCTTTTCACTGCTCAGTGACTTAGTGGGATGTTCTGTGACCAATGCATCTAATTTTGTTGCTAAAATGCTATTCGGTTGAGGGATATAAGAGAGGCTGCATAGTTTTATACACAGATAATCTGGGATCTTCAGAAAATTTCCACATGTTGGGGGGAGCCGTGGCTCCTGCTGGTCCCCCCCTAGCTCCGCCGTTGGATGAGCCCGACATATGTGCAGTTGCCCCGGAATCCATGATCCAGCCACTATCGTTTGTGTTGGTGTAGGCGTTCATCGCGTGAAGAAATGCCGCCTGATCCCAGCTGGGAGGTGGTGAAGATGCAGCCGGTGCAGAAGCAGTAGCAGGAGAAGGGGCCACGTACGGTGGTGTTGATTGCTGAAGAGGTTGGTACAGGGGAGCATACATGGTGTACGCCTGAGATGGTGGCCGGCCGAGAAGACCAGGACTGCCAATGGGGCGCGGAGCAGTGGCCACCGGTTGCCACGTCGGTGGAGGTTGCCATGGAGGGGCGCCGTAGGAGGCGCCTATTGTCCACGGGATAGGCCAGGCCTGAACGAGGCATGTCCATGGATCGGCTTGGGGGCGTTGTGTCACAGTTGGTGACGAAGTGGTGCTGCTGGCCTGAGTGCTGATGGAGCCGGTTGCCTGCGCCTGTTCCCGCGGATGCTGGAAACCAGGGATGGGGTTCTTCCCTCTGTAATTGGGACTGACCCCCGGTGGTCGTGGCGGTGCAGGTGGTCGAGGCGGCGGGTGGGGCGCGTCTGGTTGGCGATTGTTAGTGTAGAGCGCAGAGTGCAACTGGCCCGAGCGGTTCAGCTTCTGCTCCTCGCGCTGGAGCATGGATCGAACCTCGGAGAAGGGCGGCGCCGGGCGAAGCAGAGGAATCAGTAACGTGACCCGGTTAAATTTTTCGCGGATGCCGGCGAGGAGGCAGCCGATGATGGTGCGGTCGTCGACGGTGGTCCCCAACTCGTGCAGCTCGTCCGCCATGGCCTTGAGACGTTGTGCGTACTGTCCCACCGGTTCATCGCGTTGCCGGATCGTCCTCATCTCCGTCTCCAGGAATTGGATGCGAGCGTCGCGGTTATCCTGAAAAAGGCGGCGAAGCTCCGACCAAACGACGGCCGCCGTGGCACCATCCTTCGGAAGCAAGCCGAAGAGCTCGGAGGTGATCCTCGTGTAGATCCATTGCAGCACGGCGAAGTCGTCTTTGACCCAGTGGGGGTCGGCGGGCGACACGGGGGCGTCGGGGTCGATGTGGTGACGCAGTCCGCAGCGGCCGAGGTGGACGATGAAGAGGTGCCTCCAATGGTAATAGTTGTGCTGCTGGAGGTCGAGGACAAGTGGAATAAAGGGAGTAACGTCGACGATGGTGTCACTGAGTGAGGCTGGAGCAAGGAGAGTGGCGGCAGGGAGGATGGAGTTGGGAGGGGTAGGGGTCGGGTTTAGTGGTGGAGGTAGGTGGCCGAGAGGACCTAGTTGGGTGGTGGCGTCGCTGCCGGCCATGGGAGAGGTAGAAGATCGAAACTAGTCTGATACCATGATAGATTGTAAACTGCATAGGACTGTGGTGCTTTCTTTCATTTCTTCAGAGTGACGAGTACATATAGGATCAGAATGGAGGGGTTACAGTTTGCCATCGTGCACTAATCGTGGGACGTGTGCTTGCTAATGGACCTTGACTAAGTCATACAATAACTGAACATGACAATGAACATGTACACTTAACAGACGGGTTCACGACGACGACGGACGCGTCTCCAGGTGTGGGATTGGACGTGTGGCTGGTGTTCTTGTGGAATGGAACGTGTCAAATCTGAAGCCAGACTTGGAGGTTGGAGTTTTCAGACAGGCTTATCGGCCGTGATCTGAAGCTTCAAGCGAGAGATTGCCGGGGTAAGAGCAACTTTAGCAGATTCCTTATTCGCCATGGACCCTTAAAAATACCTGATGTGGCGTGGGTTGTGGTCCTTCGGCCGCGTGGCGTCCGGCAACGCCGGCGACTACGAGGAGCGCAAGTGGAGCGCAAGCGGAGCGCCTGCCGGTACACCAACCGCGGGGTCTCGCCGCCACCGTCCCTTCTTCGCCGCAAGGTAGAGGAGTATGAGTGCGCGCTCTCGTCCGACGCGCGGCGCTCCCGCGGCGAGCTCTTTTAGCACCGCGGGTTCCTTCGACGCGAGGAGTTCCTCCGGTGACCGCACCTCCCGCTGGTTCCGACGCGCGTTAAGAGGGAGCCGGAGGACGACCGCCCGCGTCACCGGGCCGGAGGACTTCCTCGCTCCCTCCGAGGCGGACGCAATCGAGGCGGCAATTGCCGCACGCAGTGCAAGGGAGGAGGCGGAGGCGCATAGCCAGCGGGACGTCGAGATCAATGCCATCCTCTATAAGAAGGGACTCGCCGCCGCGCGTGAGTTCGAGGCCAAGAAAGCCGTTTGGTGCCGCGAAATCGACGAGCAAGACAAGATCTTCGTCGATCTCGGCTCCGACGACGACGAGTGAACTCCACCGTCGCCACTCCCCCGAAGAGCTCCGGGTGAGCTCATTTAGGCTAGTTTTAGGGTTCGACAGTGAGATGAACTAGGTTATGTTAGGTATAAATCGATGATAATGAACTATGATATGCAATTGAACTATGCTATTGCATATTCTGTTCTTTGTTTCTGCCGTGAATCATATTTTTTAAATTTTACGATTCCGTATATAGGGTATGTTCTGCCTTAGTCGATTTCGACCCTTTAACCGCGCATTTCTTGATCCTTATCACGGTTTTAAAAGTCCACGGGATAAGTGGTCTGCTAGAGTTGCTTTAAGGGTAACAACGTAATTTTGTGAGCACGTGGTTAATGCAAGCTGACAATGTTCAACTTTCAACTGTGCAACCAAAATGCCAACTCAAAAAACAAACAAGCTGTACAACAAAATGGAACAGAAATTACAGTGCTGTTGCCTGTTGGCATCGCGTGCAGGCAACGACCAAAGAGAAGTGTGTGCTTCTCACGGGTGTGTGACGGGAGAATGGTGGGGTTTGGAAAATGCGATTATTCCACGACGAAATGCCGGACCCTAAGGGGCTCCTTTTGGCTGCCCATGACAAAGCTGCTCCGGCCCGTCGAGCTGACTGACGACTCGCTGAGAGCTCCACGTGCCGTAGTAAGTGGGGGCGCTGCCGCCGTCGTCTCAGACGTCGGTTCCCTTGTGCCAGAGATGCCGCAGGTGCGAGGGCCCAAGCCCATGACAAGTGCGCGCGCACTCGTCGCCCGTCGTCTGATGATGTTCGTGAACCATGAGCCGTTCCGACGACTGATGATATTCGTGAACCATGCATGCATGATTGGCTTCTGTACTTTGCCGCTTCTTATATCTGCGGCTGATAAGCAGCTCAAGCTGATACAGGCTAAAATGCAACTCAAGTAAGAGCGATGAGGAACAAATATTCTCCTTGACGCTTGCTTTTGGGATTCAAGCGAGGTTTTTTCTTCTGAGGCACTAACCGTAGAACAAAAAGTTTTACGGTATATTTTCTATTTTCTTCATAAATCCAAGTACAATGGTAAAATAAAAGAGGTGAAGAAGGAATGGGGGGATCTTAACCAAGTCCAGTTTTATCCAACATGATGGTTTATCTTAAATTATTGGTAATTCAGTCTGAAAGCTTCTGTTTGAAAGTCTCCTTTATTCTGTGGATTCAAGCGAGGTTGAAGATCAACAACTGGTTTTCAACATCCAACTCCAAATGAATCGTATGGATATAGAGCGTAGAGTTTATACTAGACGTGGTCCGCGCCGCGCCTGCGCCCGACTATAGTTGCATTTTGTGCATGTGAGTTTAGATGAGTTTGGGCCACGTTGCGTTGATGAACGATTGTGGTGTGCATCTCCATAAGAAAATGGTCGTGTTGATGAACTATCGGGGATACAAGAACACTTTCGGTCAATGCAAGATAACGAGGTTTTTCTAGGCCACAATAACGTGTGGGTGCTAACTTTGTTTAGTTGGTGTGTATGTGGATGGGGATGACAATTTTGGCTCCCGGGAGCATACATTTTTGGATAAACAGTAAATTCAAATGAATTATAAAAATTCTAAGAATTTTTTTATATGATCTTGTTCGTGTAAAAATGTGCTTGATCAATTTTACGTGAACGGGATAGTAGAGCTTTGTCAGTGGAAAAACAAAATTAAATATAACGTTTGAAGCTAATATTTATTGTTCATTTTTATTCATAGTTCAAAATGCTCAAGCTTTTCTCCTTCAAATTACAGTTGACATTTGCAAAATTATTTTTGATGCGCCGGAGCATATGCTCCCGATAGCCATTTTGGATTTCTGGTGTGGATACTAGTTTAACAATTATATGTGAGTCAAAGTAGCAGCCAGAAGAAATATTCATGTGCGTAGATAAAAAAGGTTCATATATGAAATAAAAACTTCATGGCATATTTGAAAATGTTCTTATATAAAATATTTATATTTATGTATTAAAAGATAATATATTTTTAAAGCATACATTTAAAAACTTGTTCATATGTGTGTAAATAAATATTTCACATACCTTCTTCGCAAAAGGATCTCATAAATTATAAAAAGCTAAATAAGAAAACCAGTAAAAATAACAAACCAAATCAATAGAAGGTAAAAAATCAAGAGAAAAGCAAGTCTGCTTGTTTTGTTTTTGTTTGGATTAGGAGGCCAACGAATGGCAATGTATACGTTTTTAGGTGATCGGTGATCTCAAAAATCTCATAAAAACAGGCCCGGTAAGAAGAAAGAGTAGTCCAACGCAGCTGTCTTTTACAACACACCCAAAGTTTTTTCTAAAAAGCACACATCCAAAGCTGCCAGCTCGGCCGCACAATGCAGTGAGCCAAAAAATTAAATGACCTCAGGAAGCTCCTAGGTACCCATGTATAAACCATGTAGATATATCATTGAGATCATCCAAAGTGTGATCAATAGTAGCACGATTATGGTAGAAAACGAACAATAATCGTTACTCCTCATAAACTGCAAAAGTTAGCATTGGCAATAAAATGATAATCTTCGTGCTAGTGTCTCATACCGGCAGTGCCATCAAGAGAAGATTGTTTTGTTCGGAGAGACGAGCACGGTGAATCAACATGGTGAGGTAAGAAAACATGAGATTTACTTGGCATCGAGCCTTTCAGGAGAAGAGAAGAGCCTACTTATGTCTCTACTATAGTATTATCTGAGTGTTCGCCGAATATCACAAAGATGTGATTGCCAACAAGATCTCTATATGAGGTTACAAACTCTTAGCTTGACGACGGAGAGCTCCAAGGTTCTTCTTCTCGGTGTCTCTTCCCCTTTACTCGTATTATATCTTTGGCTTGGCCAAGATTGGAAGGGTTCCTACTAGGACTCGGGTGACTCCATCAGCCCCATCTCTTCCTACGATGATCTCCTGGGTCTTCCTCCTTGACGAGGGTTTTACGCAATCCCCCTTTGGGTACTAGATCTCACCAAGTGGTCGCTAGCCAACCTCATTCCACTTGTCAGTAATCCCCGAGTGTCGCGTGTCCTTCGAGCCAAGAAATTGGTGTTGAAATTTAAATATTTCCTAGTCTTTCTCCACCAGTTCAAACTTTTGAAGTAACTGGTTGGTGCATGAATTCAATAGTTAGGCCCCGTGAATTCAATATGGTACTAGATCCAAGAGGTTTTGAGTTCAAGATCCTGCAAGCGCAGTATTAAAAAAAGATTGTGTGGTCTACACCAAACACACGCTAAGGACTAAAATAGCCTAGACGCGAGGAGAAGTGTTGAAATATATCTCCATTAGTTAATTTTTTTAAAGTAATTGGTTGGTGCATGAATTCAATAGTTGGGCGGGGCTCCTTGAACTCCTGCAAAAATGGAGAAGACACATAAAGGAATAAAAATAAGGGGTGAGAGCCTGACAACCCTTATCTTTCTACAAGATGTGTACTGGCTGTTTTTGAGATACCGACGTGTAAAGCTAGGTGGTATGTGACGGCTCTCAATGGGGGACCCAGGCCATGGCGCGGCTGGGCTTGGCCTCGGCTGCGGCTCCGGCCAACAGCGGCCAGCGGAGGGCCGGCGGCAAGGCGCCGGCGCGGGCGCGGCAGGGGCGCGCGGCCACGGCGCGGGGTGCGCAGGCACGCGGCGGTGAGCGCGGCGGCCATGCCGGCTCGGGCTAGCTCCGGCTAGCTCCGGCCGGGCGCGGCCAGGGGCGGCGGCGGCGCAGCGGGGCTAGGGGCGGCGGGGTACACCGGCAGGCGGCGGCGGATCGCGATTTACCTCGAAAAAAACGCGAAAAACGTAGCTCTGGCGATGCCCCGGCGAAAATATTCGGCGATGCTCCGGCGAACTCCGGCGATGACGTCGGCGGCGGCGGGTCCCGCGGATTAGATTAGAGCTAACCCTAAAACGCTAAGCGAAAATAAACTTAGCCCTAATCGGGGCTATTTATAGCCAGCCCCTAATCCCTTTTTTTTGTAAATCCGAGATAAAAACAAAATCGGTCTGCGGGAAAAAAAACAAAGTAGGCCCGTTAGGCCCAAAAGAATATTAGAAAAATCACGGAAATTTATTTTAAAATTCCGTCTTCGCCAATATTTTTAAAATAATAAAATTGAATTTTTGGCCTGACCAACATAATAAAATAAAATAAAAACTTTGCAACTTATTTTTAAATATTTTTAAATACTTTTCTGGCATTTTAAAAATACTGAAAACTCCAAAAATTGATTTAAAAACTTTTCCAGAGCATAAATAAATTCCAAAAATAATTTTAGAAAATATTTATAACTCCAAAGTAGAATTAAAAAGTCTCCCATAAATATTTTAAACTATTTTCCAACAAATTAAAAATGGGGATAAGTCCTTTTATATCCTCTCCAGCGAACTGCCATGTGTTGAAAAATGTTTAAACATATTTTTAAAATTCCAGAAAAATGCGGAAGCAGCATGAGATGCATATGATGATCTATTAACATCCGAATTTAGAAAATTGGGATGTTACAGGTATCAATTGCATATTTTCTAATCTTTCTAATCTTCAAGCGCATTGCATCCATCTTGATCTTGTTATCATTGATGTCATCCGCAACATGCAACTCCTCCTCAATTCTTTTTATTTTTTCCTTCAAGTAATTGTTTTCTTCTTCAACTAAATTTAACCTCTCGACAATAGGGTCGGTAGCAATTTCCGGTTCAACTACCTCCTAGATAAATAAAATCTATGTCACGTTGGTCGGCATAATTGTCATAAACAATAAATGAACCAAATAGTTATAAAAGATAATATATACCACATCCGAATCATAGACAGGACGAGGGCCGATATGTGCAGATACCATAACCATCGCACTATATAATAACAAGCAATAATAAAAATAAGAAAAGTAGACAAGTATATATCTAATCATAAAAGTAAGAATTATTTTCTTTTAGAAAGAAAATAAGAACAAGAGGCTCACCACAGTGGTGCCGGTGACGAGATTGATGTGGGAGATCGACGGTGGTGAAGACGGGTACGAGACGTGATGAATCGCTAAACCTAGACAAATCTTGAGGAAAACGGAGCTTGGAGGTCGACTTTGGAGAGGAGAAAGCTTAAGTAGTGTGGATCGGGCATTTCATCGAACACACCATGTGCATTGGAGGTGAGCTAGAGCACCAGAAAGCCCTCCCCTTGCCCTCCTCGAAAAAACAGAGAACCAGTGGAGTGATCTGATCGCCGGCGAGGGGTATATATAGCCAAATCATTGGTCCCGGTTTGTGGCTGGAACCGGTACTAATGGCCAGCCTTTTGTCCCGGGTCGAGCCAAAAACCGGGACTAATGGTTGTGGGCCAGGAGCGAGGCCCATTGGTCCCGGTTCTTGTCTAGAACCGGGACATATGCCCGCAGACGAACCGGGAACAATGCCCCACGAGGCCCGGCCGGCCCCCTGGGCGCACGAACCGGAATATATGACCCCCATGGGTCCCGGTTCGTGGCACAACCGGGACTAATGGGCTGGAGAGGCCTGAACCAAAGCCTTGTTTTCTACTAGTGCCCGGTGCCCCCTTTGGCCTTTATTTATACTCGCATCGCGAAAACCGTGATTCCAGACCCCTTTTCTCCAGAAGCAATTCCGATCTCCGCCGCCATCGCCAACAAGCTTCGGGGGACCAGAATTCTTGTGCCGGCACCCTGCCGGGATGGGGAAGTGCCCTCGGATTCATATCCATCATCGTTGCTTCCTCCCTCCATGATGCGGGAGTAGTCCCTCCTGGGGGCTGAGGTTTCTACCAGTAGCTATGTGGTCAATTCTCTCTCCCATGATGTTATATTCGTTGTGATCATATGCTATGTTAATCTAGGGTGATCCCATGATATTTCCCCTTCCTCTATGTATTGTATTGATGTACTCACTTGATCTTATCTAGTATAATCCCCGAGAACATGGTGACAGCGGTGTCGGGACCCGGGGTTAGCGTATGCAAGTCCCGCTACGACATAGTCATATGGAGAGCCGAGAACCGTACCCACTTGTCTAAGCAGACAAGGCCAAGCACAGAACGTTCTCGGAAAGCATCGTACGTGAGGGGCATCCCATCCAGGCCGGATGATCAACTGAGAAGGGTCCTCATCGTCCGCACACAAGTCTAAATGATATGGGTGATGAACTCCCATATTCACAGACAAGTCGCCTCAACCATACTATCGACTATCTCATAACTCTTACATAGACTTACTCCAGCCCGATCACTTAGTCGGGGTCTAGGGCGGGCTCGATCATACATCAAAGTGTGCACGAGACAGAGTCTCGAGCAATCGCATCGCGATGCCCCAAGCTGCGCACATCTAAGGGCTACTTGGTGTATAAAAGACCGCCAGCCAGATCACAACTAAGGTCTCAAAAACCCATACAAAGACATGCATGTTATAAACATACACGCAGCACACATGCCTTGTATGAACAGCAGGTATCATTGCAATTCTCTACAAAGTATACAACTTTATTAATAACTCTTACAGAGTGCACACAGAGATCACAAGCATGTGATCCAACATTACAACAGACAAACGGAAGCAAAGTAGGTCTGAGTACAGACAAGTTTAACAAATGGCTTAGAGAAGCCTTATCTAAAAACAAGCCCTCCACGAGGGAACCAGTCGTCTGACTGGGACTACACTAGCTAGGTCTTGGTCTGAGTCTTCATCCTTCGAGCCTCAATTAGAAGCCACCATCGGGGTCGGTGGTTCATCTAAAACATAGATTAAGCAAACGTGAGTACAAAGTCGTACTCAGCAAGACTTACGTAGGAGCTATACTACTCATGCACATGTATCAAGGTAAAGGGAGGTGGGGTTTCACTTGCAGAAATGCCAGCTTTGACTTGGCTAGTCCTGAACTACGAATACCAGACTTGAGGTAAGAAGCGTACACGAGTCCACTACATCTCTTCAACCAATACACCACTATGGTTACTTCCTCGACTTCCCCACGAGAAGCACACCATAGCACTCACACTTATCTTGGTGTATTTTAGAAGTATCCAGTTCAAGTTTTCTAATAATCGAGCACAACTCTCCAAGCAGTCCTTAACCGCGGACGCGGCTATTAGAATAGTTTTTTTAACCTTGCAAGGGTGTACCGCTACACACACGTGTCATCAGTTACCGCCTTTTGCATGTCACCGTTCAAGAGGTGACATCGATGATGCCACCACAACACTTCGCCCACAGCTCCGTTCTAGTCCAGAGAGTCGCCTATCTGAGGGGGATCCGTATGGAAGTCCGGCCGAGGTTCCAGTACAGCCTCAAACGATGTGTGCAGGGTCCCAAGCCGGTCTTGAAAAGCCGTTCATCCACTTCGCAGACCGTGCCACATCCCTACCAGAAGTCCGAACTACTGCGACTCTTGGGGTTCGAATGGGGTGAGGTACTAGGATGAGAGGGGTCAGTGAGCCCAATGTGTGGTTGTACTCTTCTTCTTGGATCACCACACAAGAACTCGGACTTAAGGCAGTGTTGAACGAGACAACCCACTGTGTACTCCTACACAGCCTCGCATCGTTCACCTTGTATTAGGGTAGATTCACCAACACATTTCACTTTCATCAACACCATGTTTATCATCATCCCGACTCACATCATAAGCAGCCTCATTGTACCACTAAGCATGCAATAAGAAGTAACAGTTGCAGGGGTCACCTGATATCAACCAACTCCTACATCTGCTAGGATTGTGGTTTGCTTACTACTGTGACAAGATGATAGGTCATGCAAAGGATATGGGTTCAACTATGCGATAGAAACGTTATCATGGTGATCATCCTAAACAATGCATAAGCGAGACATGAGAGGGAAGTGGGATTTTATCGACATGATCAATGGGGGTTTGCTTGCCTTGCTGACGAGGTTTCGATAACGGAGTCTTAAACGAAGGGGGTGATCTCGGGTTCCGGCTCCACTTCTATCTAAGCAAACAACATAAACAAGCATAAATAAGTTGCAATGCTCAAGCACATGATTATGTTGTCAAATGATGTGAATTGCATTGATGTGATCTAGGTTCCATTTACAACAAGTTAATTGAAGTTGATTTGAAAGTGAATTCAAATTCAAACTACAAATGTATTTAAATTGGTCCAAGTTGCATTTGCTAGTATTTGTATTTTTTAATCCAAATGATCATGTGTGTGATAAGCTTCTGAAGTGTGGTTGAAATGTAGCATAATTCCATGCTTCAAGTTGCAAAATCATTTGAATTGAATTTGAAATAATTCCAAATAATTCAAATGACATATGCTACTGGTCCCATTTTAAAATCAACTTAAACATAGTTGAAAGTTGCATTTTTGGATAGCTTATTTTCTCCTGATCATTTTTCATATATTATTTGGTATATTTGGAGTTAGTATGAATTTATTATGATTTTCCAAAGTTTAGGGTATTTCTGGAATTTCTCTGATTATTTTAATTCTTTTTAATTCTGGAAAAGATTTATTGCGTCACTGTGACATAGTGCTGACGTCACCAGGGGGCTGACAGGTGGGGTCAGGCTGTCAGTCTCGGTGGGGTTAATCCCCTGTTAGTTTAACACTAACATTGTGATTAGGGGGCTGGGGCCCAGGGGTCAGTGGGGGTTAGGGGGTCATTAGGCTTAAACGGCCAGCGGTTAGCCGCCGGTGCCACTAGGCACGGCGGAGGACTCGCCCGAGCTCGCTTTCGGGCACGGTAGGGCACGGGATTAGCACGGGCAGGTGCCCCGTGCTCATCCGCATCCAAAGGTGCAGGCCAGGGAACCCGAGGAGGCTCGAGGCCACGGCGGCGACGAATCCCGCGGCGGCCGGACTGCTGGACTCGACAAGAACGGCGGCTAGGGCGCGGGGAGGTGAACGGAGGGGGTCCGGACGCGGAGCAGCTCACCAGGAGTGCGAAGGGAAGCACGGCGAGGTCGGGGAGGTGCTGTCCGGTGAGGAATCCCTCGCCGGAGTTGCTGCGGCCGGCGAGAAGAAACTGATGCGGGCGTCGCTTCGGGTGGGACTTGGCTCGAATCACTGGCGTAGATCGACGAAGTCGACGACGGGGATCTTCCCGGACACGGTAGCTCGCCGGGAGGGGCACGGTGGCCACGTCGGAGCACAACGGCGGGCTCAGGGGCGCTCGGGCTCTCACCGGTTTCGCACGGGAGAGAGAGGAGGAGGTCCAGGCGAGGGGGAAAAGGAAGTGGGAAGAAGCCCAGGGCTCCACGGCGCTAGAAGGTGGCAGGGGAGCAGCCAGGCAGCTGCCTGGCAGCCATGCCGGCTCGCCGGCGAGCTGCCTGCCTGCCTGGCCTGGTGGAGAAGACGACCCTTCCCTTTTGGGCTGGGACGCCTCTGCTGGGCCAGGTGGGCCAGGTAGGCTGGGCTGGCCTTTTTTCCTTTTTTTTCATTTTTCTTTCTGTTTTTGTTTTTCAGCCTTTTGTTTTGCTCTGGTAAAAATACCAAAACATTTTATAAAATCCTCAAAACTTTTATGTGACCTTACATGGTATAACACTAGCCACTCACAAGTTTTGGGAAATTTTGAAATTCAAATAATTTGAATTTCAAATCAAATAGGGGTTTATTTAATTTTCCAAGGCACTATTTGAAAATTAGAAAATTCCATGAGCATGGGATTTCTCCCAAATCATTTTTAAAATGATCAGCACCATTTATAGGAATTTTCCAAACATTCAAATGATTTTTGGAAAAAGATTTGTATCTGGCCATTTGATTTAAATTCTCAGGGCTTTTCTTTTCCCCATTTTTGATTTTCTTCTTGAATTTTTCACATGATGCAAAGTAGCACTTGATCCTAGCACATACCTAACTTGGGGTTGTGACAACTCGCCCCCACTCAAAAGAATCTCGTCCCGAGATTCAGAAGTCTGCGGGAGGAAGGAGGGGTACTCGGCATGGAGGCGGTCTTCTCTTTCCCATGTGTCTTCTTTCTCTGAGTGATGAGACCACTAAACTTTCAGAAACTTGATCTTCTTTCGGCGAGTGACACGCTCTGCTGAATCAAGAATACGAACAGGGTATTCTCGATAAGAAAGGTCATCTTGGAGATCAAGCGTTTCATGGTCGACTTCGCGGATGGGGTCCTTGAAACAACGCCTGAGTTGTGACACATGGAATACATCATGTACTCGGGAAAGGTGAGGGGGTAGTTCAAGTTGGTAGACAACTCCTCCACGTTTAGCAAGAATGCGGAAAGGTCCGATGTAACGTGGGGCCAACTTGCCTTTGATACCGAATCTTTGGGTACCCTTCAGAGGAGTAACCCGAAGGTAAGCCTTCTCATCAATATTGTAGCTCTCCTCTCTATGATGACGATCATAGTAGCTCTTTTGACGAGACTGAGCGGCTTTCAAATGATCACGAACAATGCGAACCTGCTCTTCTGCTTCCTTGATCATATCCGGTCCAAAGAATTGTCTTCCACCGGTTTCTGACCAGTTTAGGGGTGTTCGACATCGTCGTCCATATAGGAGTTCAAAAGGAGCCATGTTCAGACTAGATTGAAAACTGTTGTTATAAGCAAATTCAGCGAATGGAAGAGATTTCTCCCAATTCTTTCCGAATGAGATAACACAAGCTCTGAGCATGTCTTCAAGAATTTGGTTAACCCTTTCGACTTGACCACTAGACTGAGGGTGGAAAGCTGTACTAAAGGAGAGATGAGTTCCCATAGCACGTTGGAAGCTTCCCCAAAATCTAGAGGTGAAAAGGCTACCACGATCAGAATTTATTTCCAAAGGAACACCATGAAGAGACACAATTCTAGAGACATACAAGTCTGCTAACTGGCTAGCAGTTATAGATTCGCGAACTGGAAGGAAGTGAGCAACTTTGGAAAGTCTATCTATGACAACGAAGATGGCATCGTTTCCTTTCTGGGTTTTTGGAAAGCCGGTAATGAAGTCCATACCGACTTTGTCCCATTTCCACTCTGGAATAGGCAAAGGTTGAAGTGTACCAGTAGGTCTTTGATGTTCTGCCTTAATGCGACGACAAACATCACATTCGGCAACAAATTGAGCAATGTCTTTCTTCATCCGGGTCCACCAAAATCTCTGGCGTAGATCTCGGTACATTTTTGTGCTACCGGGATGAATTGAGAGGGGTGTGTCATGGGCTTCTTTGAGGATGAGTTGCCTTAGTTCCCTATTCTTAGGTACTATCAAACGATTTCCAAAGAATACCGTTCCTTTACTATCTGTGGAGAAACATTTAGCAACTCCGCTAGCAATGTTCTCCTTGATCCGGCGTACACCTCGTGCACGTCTTTGGGCAACTATAATTTGATCCTCAAGGGTTGGTTTCGCCACCAAGTTGAAAAGAGATCCACGAGGAACAATCTCGAGATTAAGCTTTCGAAATTCCTCATGAAGAAGTGGTTGATACTGCTGTAACATGAGGTTGTTACAGTACGACTTACGACTTAGTGCATCAGCCATGACATTGGCTTTGCCTGGGGTGTAAGAAATTCCTACGTCGTAATCTTTTATCAACTCAATCCAGCGTCTTTGCCTGAGATTAAGATCTGGCTGGGTGAAAATATATTTGAGGCTTTGGTGGTCGGAATAAATCTCACAACGATTACCAAGGAGGTAATGTCGCCAGGTTGTTAGAGCATGAACTACGGCAGCGAGTTCAAGGTCATGGGTAGGATAGTTCTCTTCATGTGGCCGCAACTGGCGTGAAGCATAAGCTACCACATGTCAATCTTGCAGAAGTATGCATCCTAACCCTTGCCGTGATGCATCACAATAGATCTCGAAATCCCTTTTGGTGTCTGGAGGTGCAAGTATGGGTGCAGAAGTCAATCTTCTTTTTAGCTCTTGAAAGCTTTCCTCGCACTTGGGAGTCCATAAGAATTTCTTATCTTTCTTGAGGAGTTCAGTTAGAGGCTTTGCAACTTTATAAAAGTTCTCGACGAAGCGGCGGCAATAGCTGGCTAGGCCAAGAAAACTCCTAACTTGCTTAACCGATTCAGGTGGAGTCCAGTCAAGGACGGCCTGAACTCTCTCGGGATTCACAGCAATGCCTTTTGCAGAAATCACGTGGCCTAAGTAGGTCACTTCTGGTAGCCAAAATTCACACTTGGAGAATTTAGCATACAGGCGATGCTCTCTAAGTTTCATCAATACCAGCCTTAGGTGTTCGGCATGTTCTCCTTCGTTCTTCGAGTAGATGAGTATATCATCAAGATAAACCACAACAAATTTATCTAAGTACTCCATGAAGATCGAATTCATCATGCGTGAGAAAGTGGCGGGGGCATTGGTTAAACCAAAGGACATGACGGTGTACTCGTAAAGACCATAACGAGTAGTAAAAGATGTTTTTGGAATGTCCTCGTTTCGGATTTTGATCTGATGATAACCTAATCTCAAATCCATCTTGGAGAAGACATAGGATCCTGCAAGTTGATCATAAAGATCATTGATCCTGGGCAGTGGGTACTTGTTCTTTATCGTCGCTAGATTTAGCGGGCGATAGTCTACGCACATCC
This sequence comes from Bromus sterilis, assembly GCA_950022295.1. Taxonomy (NCBI): domain Eukaryota; kingdom Viridiplantae; phylum Streptophyta; class Magnoliopsida; order Poales; family Poaceae; genus Bromus; species Bromus sterilis. The sequence goes on from OX465599.1 coordinate 53,220,371, forward strand.
TTTCTGTTCCATCTTTCTTCGTTACGAACAGAACAGGGCAATCCCATGGCGATGAGCTAGGGCGGATGAAGCCTTTTGCCAACGAAGCATCAAGTTGGGTTTTTAGCTCAGCTAACTCATGTGGGGCCATTCTATATGGGCGTCTGGAAATTGGGGCTGTGCCTGGTATAAGATCCACTGTGAACTCTACACACCTGTCGGGTGGCATGCCCGGCAGCTCTTCAGGAAAGACATCCGGGAAGTCACGAACCACCGGAACATCTTCAAGGTCGGGAAGGGGAAGCACATTCAAAGATTGTACTTGGTTTCTTGTTCTGGGTGAGGTGTAATCTATCGTCTGGCCTGAAGGATGTGTAAGTCTAACTGACTTGGATTTACAATCAAGAAAAGCATGTTGTCTTGATAACCAATCCATTCCAAGGATGACATCAATGTCTGAAGACTTGAGGGCTATGAGTGAAGCAAGGAATACTAAACCCTCAATTGCAATTTGATTGCCATGTCTTACTCTATTAGTTTGCCATTTTAAACCAGGAGTTTGAATAATCATAGGGGTGAACATTTCTTCAAAGGATACATCATGTCGAAGTGCATAACTTTCCGACATGAATGAGTGAGATGCTCCTGGGTCGAAAAGAACGGAAGTGGGGACAAAATTGACTGGGAGTGTGCCAAGAATGACGTCAGAAGTACTATCAGTTTCCTCGGCTGAGATTTGGTTCACACGGCCAAAATTTTCTGAGGTGGATGGCTTGGCAGTGGAAACCTTCGGGGGTGGTTTGGCACGAACAGTGGGTTTTCCTTTGGCATGGGGTGGAGCATTTTGGTTGACGGGGCACTCACGAGAGTAGTGACCAGGCTGGCCACATCTAAAGCAGGCTCCAAAGATAGTGCGGGGAGCTGGGTTATTTGGTGGAGCTGGTGGACGAGGCGGCACAAGTGATGGCCTCGGTGGGTTGTTTTGGTGGATCAAACTGTTAGGAATCCAGATCATACGCTTCTGAGGGCGTGAACTAGAAGAAGGGGCAAGCTCAAGAGCATGCTTGCGAGATTTCTCGAAAACTTCATTGCCATGCTCAGCTCTGAAGGATCATTTGACTAAATCCTCAAAGGTGGCAAACTCAAGGAGGTTGAGATCATGACGAAGGATGGGGCTAAGTCCCTTGCGGAACCTTGCTTGCTTTCTGGCATCGGTGGTGATCTCATCTTGGGCATATCGAGCAAGACGGTTGAACTCTCTCACATACTCGTGAATGGACATCTCTCCTTGATTCAGATTGCAGAACTCTTCCTTCTTGCGCTCCATCAACTCATCCAGAATGTGGTACCCTCGAAAGGCAACACAGAACTCCTGCCAAGTCACTAGGTGGCCATCTGGCTGCATAGCAACATAGTTCTCCCACCACTGAAGAGCAGCACCTTCCAAGAAGTATACCGCGAAAACAACTCGGTCATCGGGAGCAACACGTGCAGTATCAAGCTTACACTCAATGGAACGGAGCCAATCATCAGCTTCAAGGGGCTCAGAAGAACATCGGAATACCGGTGGCTTGAGGAGGATGAAGTCCTGAATGCTCACAACCACATTGCAATGACGTGAGGTATTCTTCTCGATGAGCTCCAGAAGGCGTGTTTGATCACGTCTATTCCGCTCGGCTTCCATCATGATTTCCGCCGCAGAAGGCGGGGTTGGAGGTTCATCATCATTTCGATTTCGATCACGGTCTCGATTTTGAAGAACAGCACTACGAGTTCCACCTAACATCCTGTGTGATAAAAATCAACAATCAGAACAGGTTGTACGATGGATTCAAGGATAACAAGACATGATGAAGAAGGAAAGGATTGTAATGCGAAGGCAAAGATTCATAGAAACACGGAATAAATCCGGCAGCATAACGGCTACACCGGGATGGAAAACAAGATAACCTTGAGGAGATTGGACATAATTTCCTCAAGGAACTCAAAACTCAAAGAGTCTGGACGACCACAACGATCCTACGGCTACAAGGAGGCAAACAACGAGATGTTCTAGTAAGACATAGATGAGCCTAGTCCTATCTTCCCGTAGAATAAGATGAGGGTGACTCAGAACTCAGATCGATGAGGGTAAGGAGAAAAAGAAGCCTTACGTTGTTCCCTTATATACCCAGAGTAACTATATAACTATAGAAGGCTAGACTCGACTTCGGCCAAGGCTGATAATCCTACAGTCAGTCCTGCTCTGATACCAAGTCTGTCGGGACCCGGGGTTAGCGTATGCAAGTCCTGCTACAACATAGTCATATGGAGAGCCGAGAACCGTACCCACTTGTCTAAGCAGACAAGGCCAAGCACAGAACGTTCTCGGAAAGCATCGTACGTGAGGGGCATCCCATCCAGGCCGGATGATCAACTGAGATGGGTCCTCATCGTCCGCACACAAGTCTAAATGATATGGGTGATGAACTCCCATATTCACAGACAAGTCGCCTCAACCATACTATCGACTATCTCATAACTCTTACATAGACTTACTCCAGCCCGATCACTTAGTCGGGGTCTAGGGCGTGCTCGATCATACATCAAAGTGTGCACGAGACAGAGTCTCGAGCAATCGCATCGTGATGCCCCAAGCTGCGCACATCTAAGGGCCACTTGGTGTATAAAAGACCGCCAGCCAGATCACAACTAAGGTCTCGAAAACCCATACAAAGACATGCATGTTATAAACATACACGCAGCACACATGCCTTGTATGAACAGCAGGTATCATTGCAATTCTCTACAAAGTATACAACTTTATTAATAACTCTTACAGAGTGCACACAGAGATCACAAGCATGTGATCCAATATTACAACAGACAAACGGAAGCAAAGTAGGTCTGAGTACAGACAAGTTTAACAAATGGCTTAGAGAAGCCTTATCTAAAAACAAGCCCTCCACGAGGGAACCAGTCGTCTGACTGGGACTACACTAGCTTGGTCTTGGTCTGAGTCTTCATCCTTCGAGCTTCAATTAGAAGCCACCATCGGGGTCGGTGGTTCATCTAAAACATAGATTAAGCAAATGTGAGTACAAAGTCGTACTCAGCAAGACTTACGTAGGAGCTATACTACTCATGCACATGTATCAAGGTAAAGGGAGGTGGGGTTTCACTTGCAGAAATGCCAGCTTTTACTTGGCTAGTCCTGAACTACGAATACCAGACTTGAGGTAAGAAGCGTACACGAGTCCACTACATCTCTTCAACCAATACACCACTATGGTTACTTCCTCGACTTTCCCACGAGAAGCACACCATAGCACTCACACTTATCTTGGTGTATTTTAGAAGTATCCAGTTCAAGTTTTCTAATAATCGAGCACATCTCTCCAAGCAGTCCTTAACCGCGGACGCGACTATTCGAATAGTTTTGTTAACCTTGCAAGGGTGTACCGCTACACACACGTGTCATTAGTTACCGCCTTTTGCATGTCACCGTTCAAGAGGTGACAGCGATGGTGCCACCACAACACTTCGCCCACAGCTCCGTTCTAGTCCAGAGAGTCGCCTATCTGAGGGGGATCCGTATGGAAGTCCGGCCGAGGTTCCAGTACAGCCTCAAACGATGTGTGCAGGGTCCCAAGCCGGTCTTGAAAAGTCGTTCATCCACTTCGCAGACTGTTCCACAGCCCTATCAGAACTCCGAACTACTGCGACTCTTGGGGTTCAAACGGGGTGAGGTACTAGGATGAGAGGGGTCAGTGAGCCCAATGTGTGGTTGTACTCTTCTTCTTGGATCACCACACAAGAACTCGGACTTAAGGCAGTGTTCAACGAGACAACCCACTGTGTACTCCTACACAGCCTCTCATCGTTCACCTTGTATTAGGGTAGATTCACCAACACATTTAACTTTCATCAACACCATGTTTATCATCATCCCGACTCACATCATAAGCAAGCTCATTGTACCACTAAGCATGCAATAAGTAGTAACAGTTGCAGGGGTCACCTGATATCAACCAACTCCTACATCTGCTAGGATTGTGGTTTGCTTACTACTGTGACAAGATGATAGGTCATGCAAAGGATATGGGTTCAACTATGAGATAGAAACGTTATCATGGTGATCATCCTAAACAATGCATAAGCGAGACATGAGAGGGAAGTGGGATTTTATCGACATGATCAATGGGGGTTTGCTTGCCTTGCTGACGAAGTTTCGATAACGGAGTCTTCAACGAAGGGGGTGATCTCGGGTTCCGGCTCCACTTCTATCCGAGCAAACAATATAAACAAGCATAAATAAGTTGCAATGCTCAAGCACATGATTATGTTGTCAAATGATGTGAATTTCATTGATGTGATCTAGGTTCCATTTACAACAAGTTAATTGAAGTTGATTTGAAAGTGAATTCAAATTCAAACTACAAATGTATTTAAATTGGTCCAAGTTGCATTTGCTAGTATTTGTATTTTGTAATCCAAATGATCATGTCTGTGATAAGCTTCTGAAGTGTGGTTGAAATGTAGCATAATTCCATGGTTCAAGTTGCAAAATCATTTGAATTGAATTTGAAATAATTCCAAATAATTCAAATGACATATGCTACTGGTCCCATTTTAAAATCAACTCAAACATAGTTGAAAGTTGCATTTTTGGATAGATGATTTTCTCCTGATCATTTTTCATATATTATTTGCTATATTTGGAGTTAGTATGAATTTATTATGATTTTCCAAAGTTTAGGGTATTTTCTGGAATTTCTCTGATTATTTTAATTCTTTTTAATTCTGGAAAAGATTTATTGCGTCACTGTGACATAGTGCTGACGTCACCAGGGGGCTGACAGGTGGGGTCAGGCAGTCAGTCTCGGTGGGGTTAATCCCCTGTTAGTTTAACACTAGTAGTGTGATTAGGGGGCTGGGGCCCAGGGGTCTGTGGGGCTTAGGGGGTGATTAGGGGGTCATTAGGCTTAAACGGCCGGCGGTTAGCCGCCGCTGGGCACGGCGGAGGGCTCGCCGGAGCTCTCTTTCGGGCACGGTAGGGCACGGGATTAGCACGGGAAGGTGCCCCGTGCTCATCCGCATCCAAAGGTGCAGGCCAGGGCACCCGAGGAGGCTCGAGGCCACGGCGGCAACGAATCCCGTGGCGGCCGGAGTGCTGGCCTCGACAAGAACGGCGGCTAGGGCGCGGCGAGGTGAACGGAGGGGGTCCGGACGCGGAGCAGCTCACCAGGAGTGCGAAGGGAAGCACGGCGAGGTGCTGTCCGGTGAGGAATCCCTCGCCGGAGTTGCTGCGGCCGGCGAGAAGAAACTGATGCGGGCGTCGCTTCGGGCGGGACTTGGCTCGAATCACTGGCGTAGATCGACGAAGTCGACGACGGGGAGCTTCCCGGACACGGTGGCTCGCCGGGAGGGGCACGGTGGCCACGTCGGAGCACGACGGCGGGCTCGGGGGCGCTCGGGCTCTCACGGGTTTCGCACGGGAGAGAGAGGAGGAGGTCCAGGCGAGGGGGAAAAGGAAGGGGGAAGAAGCCCAGGGCTCCACGGCGCTAGAAGGTGGCAGGGGAGCAGCCAGGCAGCTGCCTGGCAGCCATGCCGGCTCGCCGACGAGCTGCCTGCCTGGCTTGGTGGAGAAGACGACCCTGCCCTTTTGGGCTGGGCCGCCTCTGCTGGGCCAGGTGGGCCAGGTAGGCTAGGCTGGCCTTTTTGCCTTTTTTTTATTTTTCTTTCTGTTTTTGTTTTTCTGCCTTTTGTTTTGCTCTGGTAAAAATACCAAAACATTTTATAAAATCCTCAAAACTTTAATGTGACCTTACATGGTATAACACTAGCCACTCACAAGTTTTGGGAAATTTTGAAATTCAAATAATTTGAATTTCAAATCAAATAGGGGTTTATTTAATTTTCCAAGGCACTATTTGAAAATTAGAAAATTCCATGAGCATGGGATTTCTCCCAAATCATTTTTAAAATGATCAACACCATTTATAGGAATTTTCCAAACATTCAAATGATTTTTGGAAAAAGATTTGTACCTGGCCATTTGATTTAAATTCTCGGGGTTTTTCTTTTCCCCATTTTTGATTTTCTTCTTGAATTTTTCACATGATGCAAAGTAGCACTTGATCGTAGCACATACCTAACTTGGGGTTGTGACAAGCGGTCTATTGGACATGGGTTAGAAGAATATTTTCATGAGTGATTTCCTCTTTTGTGTGTTGATTGAAGATTGAGAGTCTCTTGGTGCTTGTCTTTGACTATCCTTGAGATATGTTGTGGTGATTGTGGTACTCTCTTTCGATGGACGCGGTGACATTGGGAAATCCATAGATTGAGAACTACGAAATTTGAGGTGTGCTTTTGTAGCCCTACATAATTCTCGTCCTCTCTTGACCACAAAGGAATGACCTCCGAGTGCGTCTCCGTTGCATGTTTTATGAGAAATATCATGTGATTAGACTATGTTAATGTTGTTGGGAGTTGCCACTAGTGAAAGTATGAAGCTTAGGCCTTGTTTCCACCATTGCAATACCATTTGTGCTCATGTTACCACTTGTTTGCTTGCTGCACTTTTTATTACAGATTTATATTACCTTGTGTGCCACACCTATCACCCATATTTTACCATCTCTTCGTCGAACTAGTGCACCTATAAAACTCCTAGTTGTATTAGGTGTGTTGGGCACACAAGAGACTTCTTGTATCTTAATTGCAGGATTGCTTGAGAGAGACCATCTTCAACCTCTACTCCCTTGCGTTTGATAAACCTTAGGTCGTCCACTTGAGGGAAATTGTTGTTGTCCTACAAACCTCTGCACTTGGAGGCCCAACATACTCTACAAGAATAGAAGTGTGCATAGACATCAGTTGGCCGCTCCATTGTTGAGTTGAGATCCGAGAGACTGGAGGGGATATAGGTACTACTGTGTGTCGCCGGAGTAGCTGCCCTTCTTTAGCACTAGCTATGGTAGATGGTTCAGAAAGTAGAGCCGTTTGTTTAACCCATGTCAGTAGAACAGTACAATCAAACAGTATGCGGAAGGCATGCAGCTGTCCACGCAATAATAACACATCTGGTGATTGATTTGATCGAACAAACCACATACAGTATTACCAAGCGTAGGATACCAGCCTACTTAATAAAACACATGCATTGTCACTTTCAATAATCAGACGAGTACGATTCTAAACTCCAACTTTGACAATACGGGCGTTCGTTTCTATCCATGGTGGAATGGAAGGAACATATTACAGAGGGGTGACTCATGTCACATGACTTCGGGTGCATGATACGTTGGTCCAATAGATGTTGGACCCACCTGTCATGCCCTCAAAGTTATGTGACTTGTGTCACTGAAGCTGTATCCATTATATAAAACACAACGACGCACTTCGGTGTCAGTTCCTGGTGCCGCGAGCGCCGGAGTGATCTTCAACGGGGCTGTTGACAACCGCGGTCGTGGTATCCACGTTGCGGTTGACGACAGCCGCTACCGGAGCAACGACCGGGCGGTTGCCGGCGATAAGAGCGTGCCTGGTCTCGACGGTGCAGGACAAGTCGTTGGAGTAGGCGGACAACACCTTTAGGCGGGGAGGAAAACTGCAAACCTCTGAAGTTCTTCCAGATCCATCGCACGTACGCGGCTCGTTGCCGGCTGATGCGGCTGAACCGACGCGGCGGTGCGCCGGGACTCAGCTTCAGCAAGGATTTGATCGAGTTGATCCAACTGGCGCGTCATGTCCGTCGCGTCAAAGGCACGAGGTGGCTATGCAGCTTGTTGTGCTGACGCACTGCGGCGATTGGGCATGCTTGGGGCTAGTAATAATGCTGCTATGGCGTGCAGGATGTGGATGCATGCATGGTGTCTTGTTTTGGCCGGCCTACTAACTTTTATAGAACCTCGCTGATGGCTTCTCGCCCCTCGTTGGTTACCCAAAGAGAAAGGTTGAGATGTAGACATCAACAAATTTCCCTCGGTGAAGATACCAAGGTTTGTCTCCAAGGACTCCGACAACGATAGGAAGGTGACAACGGCGCCAGCAATTAGACGGTTGACATGGACCTGCACACACACAATAGATAACTTTGCTCCCAACGAGTTCAGAGAGGTTGTCAATCCCTTCGGCCTTGTTGTTTACAAAGGATCAAACGCACGCGATAATAATGATAGTGATAGCAACCAAAAGGTAAATAAATCAGGAAATAAATAGTGGGTGTAACAGTATTGGAAATATGGACCGGGATCCCATGATGTTCACTAGTGATGTCTCTCTCCCAAAAGACGATAAAATAGTCATGCGAGGTAAACAAATTACAGCTGGGCAATTGACAGGATTATGTGCGCAAACCAATGCTAACTATGCTATAAAGAGAGGAAGAGGCTCAAAAGCTTGGGCGGTACGCCAAGATAAGTAGACCGAAATCCATCTGCATCTACCTACTAATCATCCATCTTGAGATATCTATCCAGAACATCTCGCTGGTATTAAGTTGCGAATCCCACCCAAAGTGTAAACTCAAAGAAACAGACAACTGCATTAAAGAACTTTGCATAAAGTAAACAATCCTTGCACCTGCAAGTACAAGCACCATTGTTTTCTCCCTTGTGGCAACAACACATCCCCTAGACTCATGTTTCTGTCGCTCAAGCTAGTCATCAGGGGGCATGAACCCACAATCATGCATAACACTCCCTCTTGGAGTCACTACCTACTACTTGGCCAAAGCAACAAACAGCAACGGAGAACATGCAAGATGTCAGAACCCTCTGTTAGGTATGTGCTAGGGTTAGCTAGTACTCTTGCATCATGTTAAAAATTTCAAAAGAAATCTTTGAAATCAAATCCAAAATCAAAATGGGAGAAGGAACCCCCCCCAGATGAATTAATTCAAAAGGCCAGATAAAAATATTCTCCAAAAATTCATGTTAGAGTTTTGAAAAGTCTTATAAATGAGTGTGATCACATATCAAGTGATGTGGGACCCACCCCATGCTCATAGATTTTTCAAATATTCAAACAGTGCGTTGGAATTAATAAAATACCCCTATTTGATTTAAAATTCAAATCTTTTGAATTTTAAAAATGTTGAAAGTTTATGAGTGGCTAGTCTATATTATTATGAGGCCACATAAAAGTTTTCAGCATTTAATAAAATGTTTAGCTATTTATTTTGGCTAAATAGAACAAATGACAGAAAGAAAAACAGAAAACAAAAAAAAGGAAAAGAAGGCTGACCTCAAACGGGCCCAACTTACCGAGGCAGCCCGGCCCAGGGACAAGGCCGTCTTCTTCCTCGCGCCAGGCAGGCTGCTGCCGCCGTGGCGAGCATGCCGGCGACGCCTGGCCACCTCCTGCTTCCCCTTTGCCACATCTGCACGCCTGGAGACGTCCTGAAGCTTCCCCAGTCCATTCCCCCCCTCCACGAGCTCCCTCCCCTCCTCTCTTGCCCGTTTCGTCGTCTCCCGAGAAGAACACCGGAGCGCCGTCGAGCCCCCGCGTGGCCACCGTGCTCCCCGCGACGCCTCGAGCTGTCCAGAAGAACCGCAGCCGTCGTCTTCATCGACCTGCAGAAGGAATCGGAGCCAAGCGCCTTCACGAGCTCGCCAGCTTCGTCGTCTTCATTGCCGGCCGCCGTGGATCGATTTCAAATTCCGGCAACACCAGCGCCTCCCCGAGCAAGCCACCACTCCAGATAGATTCAGGGTGAGCTCATAAGAAAAACCCCTCACTTCTCCCCCTCGATTGCTCCCTCTAGCCGGATCCGCCATGGAAACCGAGCACGGTTGCCGCCGCGGTTGACCATGCGCTCGCTCCAGTGCTCGTCGTGAAGTTCCAGTGCGTGCGTTTGGCTCCTGAGCATGCCAGCATTCGAACGCGCCCCGAATCGCCTCAAATCATGCACTACAACGTCGACTGCGACCTCGCCGTGGTTCTGTCGCCGCCAAGGACGTCGCCGCCGTCGATTCCGAGCACCCCGTGACCCCCTGTTGCCTCCAGAAGACACGGACGAAGCTGTTGAGCAAGATGGTGTCCTCCCCGTGGCCTCCCGTGTCCCCTAGCTCATTCCGGCGAGTCGCCGCCGCGGCTCCAGTCGTCGGCGTCAAGTCGCCAGTGGATTAGTCCTTAACCACCCGGCTAATGACCCCCTGGGTCACTGACCAGTGGGCCCAGTGGCTTAATTAAGCCACTGGATTAACTTAACCCACCGGTTAAGTGAACCCAGTCACTGACAGGTGGGACCCCTTGTCAGCCCCCCCCACTGACGTCAGCACTTGCGCAATAAATCATTTATTGAATTTCCAGAAAATCAAATTGAATTTAAAGAATTCCAGAAATTCCAGAAAATACCCCAAACTTTGGAAATTCATAGAAAATTCATATTAACTCCTAATTGGACAAATAATATATGAAAAATGATCAGGAGAAAATTATCTTTCCAAATATGCAGCTTTCAACTATGTTGGAGTTGATTTTAAAATGGGACCAGTAGCATATGTCATTTGGTTTATTTGAATTTAATTCAAATTCAAATCACTTGATTTTGCAACTTGGACCATGGAATTATGTTGTAATTCAACCATACATCAGAAGCACATCTTATACAAGTGAAGATGATTCAAAATGATCAAACTATGTCACATACAAATTGACTAGGTTGAATTCAAATGTGGAGTTTGAATTTGCATTTTAAATGCAATATACTTCACTTAAATGGAATTGCCTCACACATCAAAACTTATACTTCAAGTTTTAGCATTCAATCATGTGCTTGAGCATTGCATTCATATTGATTGCTACTTCGTGCTTTGTTTGTCGAGTAGAGGTGGAACCGGAGCAGGAGGTCACCCCCTTCGCTGAAGATCCAGAACCCGAACCTCGTCAGCAAGGCAAGCAAACCCCATTGATCATGTCGATAAAATCCCACTTCCCTCTCATGTCTCGCTTATGCATTGTATAGGATGATCACCATGTTACGATTCTATCGCATAGATGAACCCATTCCTTTGCATGACCTATCTTTTTCTCACAGTAGTAAGCAAACCACAATCCTAGCAAATGTAGGAGTTGGTTGATATCATGTAACCCCCGCAATGTTACTGCTTATTGCATGCTTAGTATGATACCATGTTGTTACTGTGATGTGAGTCGGGATGGTAGTGATCATGTTGATGATGGTAGCAAAGTGTTGGTGAATCGACCCTAATACAAGGTGAACGATGAGAGGTTGTGTAGGAGTACACGGTGGGTTGTCTCGTTGAACACCGCCCTAAGTCCGAGTTCTTGTGTGGTGATCCAAGATGAAGAGTACAACCACACATTGGGCTCACTAACCTCTCTCAACTTATTAACTCATCCCTTTCGATGTCCAGATGTCGCAGTAGTTCGGAGTTCTGGTAGGCTTGTGGCCTGGATGCTAAGTGAGAGAACGGCTCACCCGAGACCGGATTATGCACCACGCACACATCGCTTGGGTCCACTTCGGTAAACCGGCCGGGTTCACGATAGTGGTAGCCAACCCAAGTAGGCGACTTTCTCGGACTAGATAGGCTATGAGGTAACCGTTGTGGTGAGCATCCTCGCTGGCACCCCTTGAATGGTGTCGAGATCAAAGGCGGTAAATGATGGTCATGTGTGTGTAGCGGTACACCCCTGCAGGGTTAACAAAACTATTCGAATAGCCGCGTCCGCGGTTCTGGACTGCTTGGAAAGCTTAGCTTGATTATTAGACAACTTGAACTGGATACTTCTAAAACACACCAAGATAAGTGTGAGTGCTATGGCATGCTTTCTCGTGGGGAAGTCGAGGAAGGCACCATAGTGGTGTAATTGGTTGGAGAAAGTAGTGGACTCGTGTACGCTTCTTACCTCAAGTCTGGTACTCGTAGTCCAGGACTAGCCAAGTCAAAGCTGGCATTTCTGCAAGTGAACCCCACCCCCCTTTACCTTGATACATGTGCATGAGTAGTATAGCTCCTATGTAAGTCTTGCTGAGTACAACTTTGTACTCATGTTTGCTTAATCTATGTTTTAGATGACGCCACTGACCCCGAAGGTGGCTTCTTCATCGAGCTGGACGACTGAAGACAAACTAGTCTAGTCCCAGTCAGACGACTGGTTCCCTCGTGGAGGGCTTTGTGTTTGAATAAGGCTTCTTAAGCCACTTGTTAAACTTGTCTGTACTCAGACATAATTTGCTTCCGCTCTGTGTTGTAATGTTGGATCACATGTATGTGATCTCTGTGTGCACTATATAAGAGTTATAAATAAATATGTACACTTTGTAGAGAATTGCATTGATACCTGCTGTTCATACAAGGCATGTGTGTTGCGTGTATGTTTATAACATACATGTCTTTGTATGGGTTTTCGAGACCTTAGTTGTGTTCCGGCTGGCGGTCTTTCATACACCAAGTGGCCCTTAGATGTGCGCAGCTTGGGGCATCGCGATGCGATTGCTCGAGACACCGTCTCGTGCACACTTTGTGGTATGATCGAGCCCGTCCTAGACCCCGACTAAGTGATCGGGCTGGAGTAAGTCTATGTAAGAGTTTTGAGATAGTCGATAGTATGGTTGAGGCGACTTGTCTTTGAATATGGGAGTTCACCACCCATATCATTAGACTTGTGTGCGGACGATGAGGACCCATATCAGTTGATCATCCGGCCTGGATGGGATGCCCCTCACGTACGATGCTTTCCGAGAATGTTCAGTGCTTGGCCTTGTCTGCTTAGACAAGTGGGTGCGGTTCTCGGCTCTCCATATGACTATGTCTTAACTGTACTTGCATATGCTAACCCCGGGTCCCGATACAAGAATTACTTAAGAACATAAATATAAAAGAGGATAATCAAATATATTACTCAAACACAATCTGAATATAGTCTCACAATCCATCAGATCCCAGCAAACTCAGCATAGCAACAACAGAAATATTACATATGTGCCTCGATCATGTAGGGCAGCTCACGAGGTCTAAACCATGAAGAACAAACAAGGGAGGATAACATCACATAGCTACTGATCATGGACCCAAGGTCCAAGGTGGACTAATCACGGTTCATCTGGGAAGCATCCATGGTGGTGGAGAAGCTCCCGGAGGTGGTTCCTCCCTCCGGCAGGGTGCCGGGAAGAGGGCTCCTAGTGCTCCCGATCTTGGAAGCACGGCCGCGGAGGAACAGAGGAGAGATCGCGAAAAAGGGTTCTGTCCCCGAGGGTTTCTCGTCACGGGGAATAAATAGGCGAAGGGGGGCAGCCAGAGGTGGACCAGGGGCCCCAGGCCCCCCCTGGCGCGGCCTAGGGGTCGTCGCACCAGGTGGCCGCCTGGGCCACCCCTGGCCCCCCTTTGGATCTTCTCGAAGCTTCATGTACGCTGATTTTTCCTATATTTTTCCGGAATATTTCCCGCACTTTAAATAATGGGAAAACCTGAAATACAAAAACAACAGAAAACAGGAACTGGCACCGGGGGTGCACTGAGTTAATAGGTTAGTCCAAATATGATCAAAAGTTTATGGAAGTGCATCAATATCATAGCAATATCACACAAAAGAATCATGGAGCAAGCAGAAATTATAGATACGTTTTGGACGTATCAACATCCCCAAGCTTAATTCCTGCTCGTCCTCGAGTATGTAAATGATAACAAACATAATTTCGGTGGTGACATGCTACCAACCATATAAGAACTTTTAAGTAAAGCAATCAAGGCATGTAATTCAATTCAAGTCATAACAGGCAAGAGTCTATATTAAAATTGAAACAAGCAACATAAGAACATAAAGGTGCAAGAGCTCTCGCTGTCCGTGACTCGAATTTCTCCAAATGGTGATTGCGTGAAAGAAAGGGGATAGGGATATACGAGAGAGTAAAACATAGTTTTTATTGTTCAGAACTTAATCTACTAAAGTTTCACACTTGGTATTCTTTGGAATCTTATCTTGACTCATCCCCAGACCACTAGCCAGGTACAACAAAATGATCCACTCCTTTTCGATATTTCGAGCACTCATGCAATGGATGAGCGTAAGCAAGTGATGGCTTCTCGCCCCTCGTTGGTTACCCAAAGTGGAAGGTTGAGATGTAGACAACAGCAAATTTCCCTTGGTGAAGATACCAAGGTTTGTCTCCAGTAGGACTCCAACAACGACAGGAAGGTGACAACGGCGCCAACAATTAGGCGGTTGACGTGGACCTGGACAGACAACAGATAACTTTGCTCCCAACGAGTTCAGAGAGGTTGTCAATCCCTCCGGCCTTGTTGTTTACAAAGTATAAAACACACAGGATAATAAAGAAGTAAATAAATAGTGGGTGTAAACAATATTGGAAATATAGACCGGGATCCCATGATGTTCACTAGTGATGTCTCTCTCCCAAAAGAAGATAAAATATCCATGCGAGGTAAACAAACTACAGCTGGGCAATTGACAGGATTATGTGCGCAAACCAATGCTAACTATGCTATAAAGAAAGGAAGAGGCTCAAAATCTTGGGTGGTACGCCAAGACAAGTAGACCGAAATCCATCTGCATCTACCTACTAATCATCCACCTTGAGATATCTATCCAGAACATCTCGCTGGTATTAAGTTGTGAATCCCTCCCAAAGTGTAAACTCAAAGCAACAGACAACAACATTAAAGAACTTTGCGTAAACTAAACAATCCTTGCACCCGCAAGTACAAGCACTGTTGTTTTCTCCCTTGTGGCAACATCACATCCCCTATACTCATGTTTCTGTCACTCAAGCTGGTCATCAGGGGGCATGCACCCACAATCATGCATAATTCTCCCTCTTGGGGTCACTACCTACTACTTGGCCAAAGCAATACACAACAACGGAGAACATGCAAGAATTACTCAAGAACATAAATATAAAAGAGGAGAATAAAATATATTACTCAAACAGAATCTGAATATAGTCTCATAATCCATCGGATCCCAGAAAACTCAGCATAGCAACAGCAGAAAGATCACATATGTGCCTCGATTATGTAGGGCAGCTAACGAGGTCTAAACCATGAAGAACAAAGAGGGGAGGAGAACATCACATAGCTACTGATCATAGACCCATGGTCCAAGGGGGACTACTCACGGTTCATTCGGGAAGCATCCATGGTGGTGCAATCAAGGCATGCAATCCAATTCAAGTCATAACAGGCAAGAGTCTATATTAGCATCGAAACAAGCAACATAAGAACATAAAGGTGCAAGAGCTCTCGCTGTCCGTGACTCAAATGTCTCCAAATGGTGTTTGCGTGTAAGAAAGGGGATAGGGATTACGAGAAAAAGTATTGTTGTGTTGAGAACTCAGTCTACTAAAGTTTCACACTTGGTCTTCTTTGGAATCTTATCTTGACTCATCCCCAGACCACTAGCCAGGTACAAGTTAAAATGATCCACTCCCTTCCGATATTTTGAGCACTCATGCAATGGATGAGCGTAAGCAAGAAAGTTGACACTTAGGATGGCAAAGAGAGAAAAGTGATGGGGGAGGAAGACAAAAAGGCGTGAAAGGATCACATCAATGAGGACAATCATAGGCGAGATAAAGTCAAATGATAGATATGATGTGAGGAGTAGGGATTGCCATGCCACGGATGCACATATGAGCTAAGGTAAGCTTTCCAATGGAACTAGTGGGGGTGCAACCAACTTGCTTGCTCAAGAAGACCTAGGGCTAATTTGAGGAGGCTCATCATTGGAATATACAAGCCAAGTTTTATAGTGTGAAGGTCCCCACATAGCTATATGCATGAATGATAATCTCTATAGAGTATTTAACATCCCAATTTTTAAAATTCGGATGTTAATAGATCATCATATGCATCTCATGTTGTTTCCGCATTTTTTCTGGAGTTTTAAAATATTTTTAAAATTTTTCAACACATGGCAGTTCGCTGGAGAGGATATAAAAGGACTTATCCCCATTTTTTAAATTGTTGAAAAATAGTTTAAAATATTTTTGGGAGACTTTTTAAATTTACTTTGGGGTTATAAATAATTTCTAAAAAATATTTCGGAAATATTTATGCTCCGGAAAAGTTATAAAATCGTTTTCGGAGTTTTTCAGTATTTTTAAATTGCCAGAAAAGTATTTAAAAATATTTAAAAATAAGTTGCAAAGTTTTTATTTTTATTTAATATTTTGGTAAAGCCAAAAATTCAATTTTATTATTTTAAAAATATTGGTGAAGACGGAAATTAAAAACAATTATCCGTGATTTTTATAAAATTATTTTGGGCCTAATGGGCCGTTCTGTTTTTTTTTCGCCTGACCGAATTTGTTTATATTTCGGATTAAAAAAAATTCGGGTCGGGTTATAAAAATCCGCGGATCCGCGGGTTTTAGGGTTTCGACCCGATCCGCCTCGCGCCGCCCTGGCCGCCGCAGGCTGCCGCGCGCTGGCCGCCGGCTGCGCCGCCGCCCGCCGGCCGGAATTCCGGCCAGGGACCCGATCGTGTTTTTATAAGTTATTTTATTTACGTATGGGTCCTTTTTATAGTATAGACCCCAATTTCGTCCGGTACCGTTTTCGCGAGTACTTTTTAACCGTAACTCGGAATTGAGTGATTCCAGTTGCGTTGCGACCGTGACGAAAATTTCTAGCCAGTAGACTAATTTTTACAGAAGTTTGAAGTTTTTAAATTTGAATCTCAAGCAGATCCAAATTTGAACTTCCGGTGGCCGTATCTTTTTAACGGTGCGCCCGTTTGCACTGTTTCTTTTTGCGTTGGTTTTATTTTGACAAGTACTTTAAGTTTAGCTTCTGTTAGGCAAGTTTTTCTACTGTTATTTTAATGTTTATTGCTGTTTGTGCAAAATTGTATTGAATATATGTTGATTGGTGCTATGTTTGCTCGTATAGATTTTCCGGAGTGCGCCGCCTCGTTTTGTGAGGATTGTGACCGTCAGGAACAGGAAGAAGGCAAGTGATGCTTTGACCATAATCCTACCTTTATTTTCTATATGCATTATGTTAAGAATATCACCCTATTGAATGATAGGTAATTTACTTTACTGTTGCTGCAAAACCAGTTAGGATAGCCACATGTCTTGACTTGTATTTGTAGATCAACCTAGCACGTGTTGTTACTTTATTGCTATGCTTATAGACGTGGTTTGGGTTGTGAGAATTCATGGAGTGCATGTGAGCTATTTAATAATTTGCGTAGCAACTTTATAATAAATAGAAATCACTTCTGGACGGGCGGGTTGCATCCTGGTAGATGTGCCTTGTCTAAGGATAGTGCCGGGGTTAAATGCACCCAATGGTTGTTATGGTGGTGAACCGGGTGCGACATGGTGTCTACCCTCTGAACGTAGTGGGCGCCGTCTAGGCTCAAAAAGATCAGACAGACAATATTACTAGTAGCTTCCGTGTACAACCACTGGCTATATGGGCTCTGGCTTAGCATGCGTACGTTGTGGGGAACCTGGCCCTGGTAGCTAGCTGATGTAGATGTGTGTTAGATGTACCGGATACCAAAGGGTGGAGGCAACCTCTTTGGAAAGTCTTTGTCTCAATCTTCGGGTTGAGTCCAGTGAGGAACGTGTACAACCTTTGCAGAGCGTATGAACTGATCATGATTAGCCGTGTCCACGGTTACGGACGAACTTTGAGAAACTAGTCAGTACTGTTGATGAATGATCTTGACAGATGAACACTTAATAATAATTTTGGTGGGAAAGATTAGCATGGGTTGCTGTGTGTTTCAGGTAGAATTCAACTTAAAATTTTGACTAGTTTAGTTCAGGTGAAAACTGGCTTTCTGCAAAACAAAACCATAAGCCTTTCCTTTGAATTACCTTGCATGTAGTTGTAGGTCCTTTATATAAACTTTTCCGTGTCACTTGCCCTAAAAATCAGATGTACTGACCCATTGTCAGGTTGTAACTTTCGGTGTTGCAGGTTTTTCAAACGACCAGTAAGGTGCGTTTAGGGTTGCGGGTCTACACTCAGCATGTTCGCTTGTGGCTGTTGATGGGACTCCACCTTACTTGCTTTTGCTTCCGCTATATTTATATTGAATAAGCTAGCCTTGAGCTATGCAACTTGTTATTTGTTTTATTCTGGATCATACGTTGTAATAATGATGCACTTGTACGTTGATATACATCTATGATAC
This sequence comes from Bromus sterilis, assembly GCA_950022295.1. NCBI lineage: Eukaryota > Viridiplantae > Streptophyta > Magnoliopsida > Poales > Poaceae > Bromus > Bromus sterilis. Next base: position 53,238,476 of record OX465599.1, read on the forward strand.
TGTGTGTGCCAGCGAGTTCGATCCAGGGACTGGCACTTGATCACAGAGACTTCAATTCTGTGTGAATTGGGTCGTTACAGATGGTATCAGAGCAGTGTGTTGACTGTAGGACGTGACCAAGAAAATGGATTACAAAATCCATAGGAATGAAAATATTACTTTACATCACTCTGTCTTGTACTTACTTACCTTCTCTATCTCGTATTCATACCTGTTCTAATCTTGCCTTTCCTCTCTTTGATTATAGATGACCACTTTGTCGTACCGCGCCATGGCGTTTGGACCTGAGCTCAGGGGGATTTGCCACTACCTGAACATCTACGCGCCAGTCTTTCAGCCGGACATAGTGGAGACAAGGGGAGCTGATGACTACTGGCAAGTGGAGACATTTATCCTAGGAAGCATGACGAGGGAGGAAAGGGTGATCACGGAGTCATTCGAGGTGCATGCCCAGGAGAAGGAGCAGTGTGTGCGCATAGCCGCTCACATAGCTCTTGGACGCATCGTTGATATGTATGCCGCAAAGCTAAAGGGTACGGTGTACGCGGGGATGGCCAAGATCCTACCATCGGGGAACATATGGCCAAAGAAGTTGAAGTATGTGCCTGGGGCCATTTGGCTAGGTACAAGTAGCTACATCATCCAGGTACAACTAGCTATATGTGCAAACTCTCTAAACAAGATAAACATGAAAGCTCAAGAGAGTTCCAGCAACAAACTAAAAAAAAGCTCTTAAAAAAATAAGCATGAAAACTAAGAGCTAAAACATGACAGCAGCTACAAAAAAGATAAAGAACACACACAACAAAGATAAGCATGAAAATCCTATGTTGTGTTCTAGGATGAAGTGGAGCGTTTTTCTCTCCCACCCAAGAAATCTGGGCTCTAACTTGTTATGAACAGCAAGCAAAGCTAAAGAAAACTAAAAAGGAAATAGAGAGAAAGACGCTCCAAGCATAGCACATAACGCATGAAGTGATAAAAATATAATGGAACAAAAGACGAACTGATAATTGTTGATGGAGAAGGGGATGCATGGGGGCATCCCCAAGCTTAGACGCTTGAGTCTCCTTGAATATTTCTTGGGGATGCATGGGGGCATCCCCAAGCTTGAGTGTTTGACACTCCTGAATCTTCTTTTATCATCTTCCCTTGCACACTTGAAAACTCCCTTCATACATAACTCATCATAATCTGATTATCGAGGTTAGTTCCCACAATAAAATAGTTTTTCCCTACTGGAAATAAGGATATTCTTGAATAGCTACTATTTCTCAATATCGCCAAGAAGTTTTTGCAAAGAAAAAGCAAGCTTAAGGTTTGCAAAAGTTTAGGAGAGACAAAACATGGCAGAATCTGTGAAAAACAGAACAGCAAGTAGTAAAGAATTTTTTAGGGATACTTATGCAACTCAAATCAAAAAACTGAGAACATACGAAAGTTCCGTGATTGTATAGAACATGTTGTCTAAAAAATTCAGCTCAAAAAGGTGAACTGGGAATTTTCTATTATTATTCCCGTCACGAGGACAGAATCTGTTTTCTGGACAACATGTCACAACTTTCACTTCCCTTGTCATATCAGGCAATAGTTGGCACAAAGCTTGAAAAATAAAGATACAATGATGTTGCTACAGTAGTAAAAATCATCAAGACCACTAAAAACAGAAGAAAAACATCTTGGGTTGCCTCCCAACAAGCGCTTTCTTTTACGCCTTTAAGCTAGGCATGAAGATTTTCAAAGGTGCTCTCATAAGAACAAGGATTTGAAACAAAAGAGAGCATCAAGAAGCAAATATGAAACACATTTAAGCCTAAACCACTTCCTATGCTTAGGCATCTTATAAGAAAATAAATCAAAGAAGCACAAAGAGACAAGCATAGGAAGGAGTGGCAAGAACAACTTCAAAACTTTCAACAAAGAGAGAGGTGTTTTTGTAACATGGAAGTTTCTACAACCAATCTTTCCTCTCTCAAAATAATTTTCAGTAGCATCATGAACAACATCAAGAATATAATTATCACATAAGTCATATTGTTCATGACCTACAAGCACACGTGTATAGTTTTTAACACGGTCTTTAGGAACATAAGATAAATTCATCCCATCACATTGAGCTTTGATAAGAGGAAAATTCTCCGGAATATGAGTTGGAGATTTTAAAAGGATAATAGGACAATCAAGTGTGGGTGCAATAGCAAAAATTTCATGCTAAACATGAGGAACTATAGCAAGTTCGTCTCCATAAGCATCATCCATAGTGGCATCACGCCCATAAGCATAGAAGGCATCAACTTCATCAAAAAGGGAATATTTCAAAACAATCCATAGGATCATAACACTCATATAAGGTAAGATTCAAAGAGTTACTCTCATTAGAAGGTAGACATGGATGGCTCCATTCTTCCTCCTTTTGTTCGTCACTCTCCTCCTCTTTTTCATCCAAGGGGCTTTCAGTTTCAGCAATTTCTTCCATAGAGTCCTGCAAAACATTAGTCTCTTCCTTTGGGGAGAGATTCTCTCAAGATGATCAGTAATATAATAATTTGCATCGTAATTTTCCAAACAATAGTTAATTATAGCAAGACTCTCAGATTTGTAAGGGGCATCATCAATATTTTTAAGATGAGAATTAATTTCATAGGCACCCTTATAAGAAACAAATTATTCTATTTGCTCTGCATCATCAAAATCATAATTTCTCTTAGCATAATAAGCTAAGGTTTCATCATCATTGTACTCACATTGGAAAGCAAGGTGTTTGTGCCTCATAAAGAAACAAGATTCATCGCTGCAGAAAGATATATTATATATTGGGCACAAGTTTCTAGCATACTCATACAACAGGTTTATTTGTTTCCATAAGTGTATCCCCTTTTGAGACAAGCGGTGTTCCTTGTACCACTTTTGTTGATCCTCGGTGAATCCTCCATGCCAATAAGATCTGGTTTCAAAGAAGTCAGACAATGATTGGCTAATAAGGAACTACACATACTAATTTTTTTGGATTTTTGATAAAGGACACGAAGATAAAAACTGAAAGGTAAACTAACAAGACTAAAAAGAAAAGATAAAAGATAGTGTGCAACTCCTGTATCTTGAAGAGTGGATTCTCCGGCAACGGCGCCAGAAATTAGCTTTGATGGCTTCTCTCCCCTCGTTGTTTACCCAAAGTGGAAGGTTAAGATGTAGACAGCAACAAATTTCCCTCGGTGAAGATACCAAGGTTTGTCTCCAGTAGGACTCCAACAACGACAGGAAGGTGACAACGGCGCCAGCAATTACGCAGTTGACGTGGACCTGCACACACAACAGATAATTTTGCTCCCAACGAGTTCAGAGAGGTTGTCAATCCCTCCGGCCTTGTTGTTTACAAAGGATAAAACGCACGGGATAATAATGATAGTGATAGCAATGGAAAGGTAAATAAAGAAGTAAATAAATAGTGGGTGTAAACAATATTGGAAATATGACCCGGGATCTCATGATGTTCACTAGTGATGTCTCTCTCCCAAAAGACTATAAAATAGCCATGCGAGGTAAACAAATTGTAGCTGGACAATTGACAGGGTTATGTGAGCAAACCAATGCTAACTATGCTATAAAGAAAGGAAGAGGCTCAAAAGCTTGGGCGGTACGCCAAGACAAGTAGACTGAAATCCATCTGCATCTACCTACTAATCATCCACCTTGAGATATCTATCTAGAACATCTCGCTGGTATTAAGTTTCGAATCCCACCCAAAGTGTAAACTCAAAGCAACAGACAACTGCATTAAAGAACTTTGCGTAAATTAAACAATCCTTGCACCCGCAAGTACAAGCACCATTGTTTTCTCCCTTGTGGCAACAACACATCCCCTGGACTCATGTTTCTGTCACTCAAGCTAGTCATCAGGGGGCATGAACCCACAATCATGCATAACGCTCCCTCTTGGAGTCACTACCTACTACTTGGCCAAAGCAATAAACAACAACGGAGAACATGCAAGAATTACTCAAGAACATAAATATAAAAGAGGAGAATCAAATATATTACTCAAACACAATCTGAACATAGTCTCATAATCCATCGGATCCCAGCAAACTCAGCATAGCAACAGCAGAAAGATTACATATGTGCCTCGATCATGTAGGGCATCTCACGATGTCTAAACCATGAAGAACAAAGAGGGGAGGAGAACATCACATAGATACTGATCATAGACCCATGGTCCAATGGGAACTCACGGTTCATACGGGAAGCATCCATGATGGTGGAGAAGCTCCCGGAGGTGGTTCCTCCCTTCGGAAGGGTGCCGGGAAGAGGGCTCCTCATGCTCCCGATCTTGGAAGCGCGGCGGCGGCGGAACAGAGGAGAGATCGTGAAAAAGGGTTATGTCCCCGAGGGTTTCTCGTCACGGGGAATAAATAGGCGAAGGGGGGACAGCAAGAGGTGGACCAGGGGCCCCAGGCGCCCCCCTGGCGCGGCCAAGGGGGTGGCCGCGCCAGGTGACCGCCTGGGCTACCCCTGGCCCCCCTCTGGCCCCACTTGGGCTCTTCTAGAAGGTTCCCGTACGCTGATTTTTCCTATATTTTTCCCGGAATTTTTCTGGCACTTTAAATAATGGGAAAACCTGAAATACAAAAATAGCAGAAAACAGGAACTAGCACTGGGGTGCACTGAGTTAATAAGTTGGTCCAAATATGATTAAAAGTGTATGGAAGTGCATCAATATCATAGCAATATCACACAAAAGATGCATGGAGCAAGAAGAAATTATAGATAAATTTTGGACGTATCAGCAAGAAAGTTGACACTTAGGATGGAAAAGAGAGAAAAAAATGATGGGGGAGGAAGACAAAAAAGGGTGTGAAAGGCTCACATCAATGAGTACAATCATAGGCGAGAGAAAGCCAAATGATAGATATGATGTGAGGAGTAGTGATTGCCATGCAACGGATGCACATATGAGCTAAGGTAAGCTCTCCAATGGAACTAGTGGGGGTGCATCCAACTTGCTCGCTCAAGAAGACCTAGAGCTCATTTGAGGAGACTCATCATTGGAATATACAAGCCAAGTTATATAGTGTGAAGGTCCCCACATAGCTATATGCAAGAATGATAATCTCTATGGAGTACAACATATAAGGTGGAGTACGAGTGTGGATCTCTCAAAAGGAATAGTAGTGTGCCCCCTTCTCTCTTTTTATTTCTTTTTATCTTTTTTCTATTTTTTTGTATTTTATTGGTGGACTCAATGGCTCTTTATATTTATCTCATTTGTCCTCTTTGGGATCTTTTGATTTTTTCCTCTTTGGGATCTTTTCCTCACTTTAGGGGCAACACTCTATATATTACAACAAGTATAGAAGATCTTTCACACTTTACAAAAGTACTCAACATAAAGAAAATGAAACTATCATGAAGTATGCAAATGTATGCCTCTGCCAGTGTAGCAGGATATGCAATGATACTAGCGCATCATGTAGCAATGATTAGGTCAAGGCCCAACTAGCATACGGCTCATCGATCAAGCAATTAGCATGTATGACATGATGATCAAATCATGAGAAGGTGGATGCTGCATGGCAATGTATCTCGGAAAGTCTATGGAAATTCCTTGATAGGTAGGTATGGTGGATCTTTTGAGGAAGAATATAAGGAGGTTTATGATGACAGAGCGTATCATGCCAAGGATTTGGATGTACCGGCGAAGGTGGAGGCCAACTCTCGGAGTGAGAAGACTTGAGGTAAGAAACGTACACGAGTCCACTACATGTCTCCAACCAATTACACCACTATGTTGCCTTCCTCGACTTTCGCACGAGAAAGCACGCCATAGCACTCACGCTTATCTTGGCAAATTTTATAAGTATCCAGTTCAAATTGTCTAATAATCAAGCTAAGCTTTCCAAGCAGTCCCTTACCGCGGACGCGGCTATTCGAATAGTTTTGTTAACCCTGCAGGGGTGTACCGCTACACACACATGACCATCAGTTATCGCCTTTGATCTCGACACCATTCAAGGGGTTTCAGCGAGGATGCTCACCACAACTGTTACCTCACAGACGATCTAGTCCAAGAGAGCCGCCTACCTGGGTTGGCTACCACTATCGTGAACCCGACCGGTTTACCGAAGTGGACCCAGATGATGTGTGCGTGGTGCATAAGCCGGTCTTGGATGAGCCGTTCTCTCACTTAGCAGCCAGGCCACAAACCTACCAGAACTCCGAACTATTGCGACATTTGGACATCGAAAGGGATGAGTTAGTAGGTCGAGAGGGGTCAGTGAGCCCAATGTGTGGTTGTACTCTTCATCTTGGATCACCACACCAGAACTCAGACTTAGGGCGGTGTTCAACGAGACAACCCACTGTGTACTCCTACACAGCCTCTCATCGTTCACCTTGTATTAGGGTAGATTCACCAACACATTTCCACCATCATCAACATGATTTCTACCATCCCGACTCACATAACATTATCAACATTGTATCACTCTAAGCATGCAATAAGCAGTAACAGTTGCAGAGGTCACATGATATACGTCAACTCCTACATCTTCTAGGATTGTGGTTTGCTTACTACTGTGACAAAATGATAGGTCATGCAAAGGAATGGGTTCAACTATGCGGTAGAAACGCATCATGGTAATCATCCTAAACAATGCATAAGCGAGACTGAGAGGGAAGTGGGATTTTATCGACATGATCAATGGGGGTTTGCTTTCCTTGCTGACGAGGTTCAGTCTCGAGATCTTCAACGAAGGGGGCTGCCTCCTGTTCCGGTTCCACCTCTACTCGACAAACAACAAGCAAGGTAGCAAAGTAAATACAATGCACAATCACATGGTTGAAGGTTGAAACTTGGTTTGAATGCTTCTGATGTGTGAGGCAATTCCATTTAAATGGAGTATATTGCAAATGAAATTGCAAATTCAAACTCGAATTTGAATTCAATTTAGCCAAGTTACAAATGCTATTGTTTGATCAAAGTATTTCATCTTGACATGTGTATGATATGCCTCTGATGTGCAAGTGAATTGGGGTATGTTGCTAAGGTTCAAATTCAAAAGTATTTGAATTTAATTTGATTAAATTCCAATTAAACCAAATAGCAAATGCTACTGGTCCCATTTTAAATTCAAATCAAACATAATTGAAAGTTGTATATTTGGATATATTATTTTCTCCTGATCATTTTTCATATATTATATGTTAAATTTGGAGTTAATATGAATTTTCTATGAATTTCCAAAGTTTAAGACTTTTTCTGGATTTTCTGGAATTGAATTAAATTAGAAAATCTTTTACTGCATCAGCATGACCTCATGCTGGCGTCAGGGGGGTTCTGACCAGGGGGTCCCACTCGTAAGTGTCTCATGTGTTAATTCCAACGTTTTGTTTTGATTTAAACTAATCTGGGTGATTAGCAGGGGGCAGGGCCCAGATGTCAGCCACACAGGGAGTTGGATTAGTGGCTAAGCTTCGCCGGACACGTCAGCTCGCAGGCGGCTAGCCGCCGGTGACGTACAGACGTGGCGGCGTCCACGGGGATGGCGTTTCCGGGCACCAAACGTTGCGCTGCGACCACTAAGACGTAACTCTTGGCGTCGCGCATCGATTGAGCCAAGTTGGGGTGGCTGGGGTGCTCGGGAGGCTAGACGGCGATGAGCTTTGCAGCGGCGGAGCCACGGCTGCGAGACAAAACTTGAAGTAGGGCTCCATTTTAAGCGGGGTTAGGCTAGATCGACGCAGTGGAGCACGGCGTAGGTGAAGGACATGGCCTTGTGCTCGATTGCTTCACGGGTGCTCGCCGACGACGAGCACAGCGGCTCTGTACTCCGGCGTCCATGGCGATTCGAGCTAGAGGAGGCGAGGGGTGCCGCGGCTTGAGGGGAAAACATAGAGGCTCACCACGGATGCAACGGGATGGCTAGCGGGCTCGAGGAAGCTCTAGGGCTACCGGATTTCGAGGTGGATCCGCGGCGGCCGGAGTGGAAGACGATGAAGCTAGCGAGCTCGTGGGGGCGCCTGGCTTCTATTCCTTCTGCACGGTGGGGTTGTAGACGACGGCGGAGCTGATGGACTTGGTGGCGCGTCTTCTCGTTGACGGTGGCCGCGTGAAGACGGCGGCGTGTTCCACGGTTGCTCACAGGCGGCGATGGAAACGAGCGGGAGAGAAAGGGAGACGGCTCCCAAGAGGGGGGGAATGGACACGGCGTCTCCAGGGCGTCGTCGTGGCGCTTCTAGGCGGGTCGGGGAGGGGCCAGGCAAGCTAGCTGTTGCCCGCCGGCGTCGGCATGCCGGGCACGCAGTTGTGTGCTCGTGCCCGGGGTAGACGACAAGGCTGGGGTGGGCTTGGGCCGAGGGGGCGATGAGTTGGGCCGAATTGGCCAGGTGAGTTTCTTTTCCTTTTTCCTTTATGTTTTCTTTTCTGCCTTTTTGTTTTGTTGTGCTAAATAAATAGCTAGGCATTTTATTAAATGCTGAAACTTTTTATATGGCTTCACAACATAATAGGCTAGCCACTTGTAAAGTTTGAACATTTTTAAAATTCAAATTATTTGAACTTTAAATCAAATAGGGGTTTTTGATTAATTCCAAGGTCCTGTTTGAATATTTGAAAAATCCATGAGCATGGGGTGGGTCCCACATCACTTGATATGTGATCACACTCATTTATAAGACTTTTCAAAAATCAAACATGAATTTTTGGAGCAACTTTATTTCTGGCCATTTGAATTAATTCATTTGGGGGGGGGGTCCTTCTCCCATTTGAGTTTGAATTTGAATTCCATTTGATTTTCTTTGATGAAGGAAAGGTGACTTTAATCCTAGCACATTACCTTACAGAGGGTCCTGACAACTCGCCCCCACTCAACAGAATCTCGTCCCGAGATTCAGAAGTCTGCGGGAGGAAGGTGGGGTACTCGGCAAGGAGACAGTCTTCTCTTTCCCACGTGGCTTCTCTCTCAGAGTGGTGTGACCATTGCACTTTCAGAAAATTAATCTGCTGACGATGAGTGACACTCTCTGCGGAATCAAGAATACGAACGGGGTACTCTCGATAAGAAAGGTCATCTTGGAGATCAAGCGTTTCATGGTCGACTTCGCGGATGGGGTCCTTGAAGCAACGCCTGAGTTGTGACACATGGAATACATCATGTACTCGGGAAAGGTGCGGGGGTAGTTCAAGTTTGTAGGCAACTTCTCCACGTTTAGAAAGAATGCGGAAAGGTTCGATGTAACGTGGGGCCAACTTTCCTTTGATACCGAAACATTGGGTTCCCTTCAGAGGAGTAACCCGAAGGTAAGCCTTCTCATCCAGATTGTAGCTCTCTTGCCTATGATGACGATCATAGTAGCTTTTCTGGCGAGACTGGGCTGCTTTCAATTGATCACGAACAATGCGAACTTGCTCTTCTGCTTCCATGATCATATCCGGTCCAAAGAATTGTCTTTCACCGGTTTCTGACCAGTTAAGGGGTGTTCGACATCGTCGTCCATAAATGAGTTCAAAAGGAGCCATGTTCAGACTAGATTGGAAAATATTGTTACAAGCAAATTCGGCAAATGGAAGAGACTTCTCCCAATTCTTTCCGAATGAGATAACAGAAGCTCTGAGCATGTCTTCAAGAATTTGGTTAAACCTTTCAACTTGACCGCTAGACTGAGGATGGAAAGCTGTACTAAAGGAGAGATGAGTTCCCATAGCATTCTGAAAGCTTCCCCAAAATCTAGAGGTGAAAAGGCTACCACGATCAGAATTGATTTCCAAAGGAACACCATGAAGAGACACAATTCTAGAGACATACAAGTCCGCTAACTGTCTAGCAGTTATAGACTCGCGAACTGGAAGGAAGTGAGCAACTTTGGAAAGTCTATCCACAACAACGAAGATGGCATCATTTCCTTTCTGGGTTCTTGGAAAGCCCGTGATGAAATCTATAGTGACTTTGTCCCATTTCCACTCTGGAATAGGCAAAGGTTGAAGTGTACCAGCAGATCTTTGATGTTCTGCCTTAATGCGACGACAAACATCACATTCGGCAACAAATCGAGCAATGTCTCTCTTCATCCTAGTCCACCAAAATCTCTGGCGTAGATCTCGGAATATTTTTGTGCTACCGGGATGAATCGAGAGGGGTGTATCATGGGCTTCTTTGAGGATGAGTTGCCTTATTTCCCTATTCTTAGGTACTACCAAACGATTTCCAATGAATACCGTTCCTTTACTATCTGTGGAGAAACATTTAGCAACTCCGCTAGCAATGTTCTCCTTGATCCGCCGAACACCTCGTGCACACCTTTGGGAAACTATGATTTGATCCTCAAGAGTTGGTTTCGCCACCAAGGTAGAAAGATAACCATGAAGAACAATCTCAAGATTGAGTTTGCAAAATTCCTCATGAAAAAGTGGTTGACACTGTTGTAACATGAGGTTGTTACAATACGACTTAAGACTTAGTGCATCAGCCATGACATTGGCTTTGCCTGGGGTGTAAGAAATTCCTACGTCGTAATCTTTTATCAACTCAATCCAGCGTCTTTGCCTGAGATTAAGATCTGGCTGGGTGAATATGTATTTGAGGCTTTGGTGGTCGGAAAAAATCTCACAACGATTACCAAGGAGGTAATGTCGCCAAGTTGTTAGGGCATGAACTACGGCAGCGAGTTCAAGATCATGGGTAGGATAGTTCTCTTCATGTGGACGCAACTGGCGTGAAGCATAAGCTACCACATGTCTATCTTGCATAAGTATGCATCCTAACCCTTGCCGTGAGGCGTCACAAAAGATCTCGAAATCCTTTTTGGTGTCTGGAGGCGTAAGTACGGGTGCAGAAGTCAATCTTCTTTTTAGCTCTTGAAAGCATTCCTCGCACTTGGGAGTCCATTGGAATTTCTTATCTTTCTTGAGGAGTTCAGTTAGAGGCTTTGAAACTTTAGAAAAGTTCTCGACGAAGCGGCGGCAATAGCTGGCTAGGCCAAGAAAACTCCTAACTTGCTTAACCGATTCAGGTGGAGTCCAGTCAAGGACGGCTTGAACTCTCTCGGGATTCACAACAATGCCTTTTGCAGAAATCACGTGGCCTAAGTAGGTCACTTCTGGTAGCCAAAATTCACACTTGGATAATTTAGCATACAGGCGATGCTCTCTAAGTTTCATGAATACCAACCTTAGATGTTCGGCATGTTCTTCATTCTTCGAGTAGATGAGAATGTCATCAAGATAAACTACAACAAATTTATCTAAGTACTCCATGAAGATCGAATTCACCATGCGCGAGAAAGTGGTGGGGGCATTGGTTAAACCAAAGGACATGATGGTGTACTCGTAAAGACCATAACGAGTAGTAAAAGCCGTTTTTGGAATGTCCTCGTTTCGGATTTTGATTTGATGATAAGCTAATCTCAAATCCATCTTGGAGAAGACAGAGGATCAAGAAAGTTGATCATAAAGATCATTGATCCTGGGTAGTGGGTACTTGTTCTTTATCGTTCCTAGATTTAGCGGGCGATAGTCTACGCACATCCTTTCTGTTCCATCTTTCTTCGTTACGAACAGAATGGGGCAACCCCATGGCGATGAGCTAGGGCGGATAAAGCCTTTTTCCAACAAAGCTTCAAGTTGGATTTTAAGCTCAGCTAACTCACGTGGGGCCATTTTGTATGGGCATCTGGAAATTGGTGCGGTTCCTGGGATAAGATCTACTATGAACTCTGCGCATCTGTCAGGAGGCATTCCCGGCAGCTCTTCAGGAAAGGCATCTGGGAAGTCACAAACCACCGGAATATCTTCAAGGTCGGGAAGGGGAAGTACATTCAAAGAATGCACCTGGGTTCTTGTTCTGGGTGAGTTGTAGTTGACTGTCTTGCCTGAAGGGTGGGTTAGTTTCACTGATTTGCCTTTGCAATCAAGGTAGGCATTCTACCTTGATAGCCAATCCATGCCAAGGATTACATCGATGTCTGAAGACTTGAGGGCTATGAGTGAAGCAAGGAATACTAAACCCTCAATTGCAATTTGATTGCCATGGGTTACTCTATTAGTTTGCCATCTTGACCCTGGAGTTTGAATTATCATTGGGGTGGACAATTCTACAAAGGATAACTCATGACGAAGTGCATAACTTTTTGACATGAAAGAATGAGATGCTCCTGGGTCAAAAAGAACGGAAGTAGGAACATAATTGACTGGGAGCGTACCAAGAATGACGTCAGTGGTGTCGTCAGTCTCTTCGGAGGCAATCTGATTCACACGTCCACGAGTGGCGGGAGGAGCGGGTTTGGTGGTGAAGACCTTCGGGGGTGTCTTGCCACGACCATTGTTGTTACCTCCGGCACGGGGTGGAGCATTCTGATTCTGGATCTGATTCTGGGGACACTCGCAAGAGTAGTGGACTGCCTGACCACACTTGTAGCAGGCTCCAAAGACAGTGCGGGGAGCTGGGTTGTTCGGTGGAGCTGGGTGGAACGAAGCTGGTGGATGAGGCGCCACATAGGATGGCCTCGGTGGGTTGGTCTGGCTAAATATGCTGTTGGGAATCCAGATCTTGCGCTTCTGAGAGCCTGAGCTGGATGAACCATCTTCTCTAGGGTGTTTTCGGAATTCATTGGGGTTGTTCATGTCCTCCGCCTTGATGGCCTTGTTGACAAGGACCTGGAAGGTGGCAAAGTCATGCAGGTTGAGCTCACGACGGAGTCCAGAATTAAGTCCACGGCGGAATCTCTCTTGCTTCTTGGCGTCGAGGGAGACCTCTTCAGTAGCATAGCGAGCCAGCCGGTTGAACTCACGACTAAACTCGTCAACAGTCCTTTTGCCTTGGGTGAGGTTGCAGAACTCCTCATGCTTGCGGTCCATAAGACCCTTTGGAATGTGGTGCTCACGGAATGAAGTGCAGAACTCATCCCAAGTTGTGGGCGGTCCAACGGGACCCATGTTCAGGAAATTCTCCCACCAAGAGCTAATTGCACCCTCAAGGTGGTAAGTGGCATAGCTGACCCTGTCACCATCCGCAACATGGCCTGCCTGTAGCTTCCTCTCGATGCTGCGAAGCCAGTCATCGGCGTCAAGGGGTTCGGTGGAGTAGCTGAAGACCGGGGGATGAAGCCGGATGAAATCATTCAAAGACACCAACTCGTTGCGCTGCTGAGTGGTGTTGCGGGCAATGACCTCCAGCAAATGGTGAGAGTCTCGGCGGTTCCTCTCAACCTCCATCAGAACCTCAGCCATCGTGGGTGGGGGTGGAAGATTGCTTCCCTCCGGATCATTCCCACGACCATGGGCACGACCAAGCTGGCCACGGGTTCCTTGAGACATCCTGAAGGTGAAAACCAAAGTCAAACAGAGTTGATTGGAAGAGTCTAAACAAGGTATTTAAGGTACTGGAAGGATCACAGAGAAAAGGAAGTAATCATCTTGACAACATGGTGATAAAAGCATACAAGCCATGTATTCACAAGCTGTCATACAAACCATACATCATTTTAGTACAAGCTCCAAGCTAATACAAACGTGATGAAGATGATACATCCTTCAGAGGCACTCTGACTTCCTATACATTATTTAGCTAAGCCTCTGGAACTTAGAACACCTTGCGTACAATATACTAAGATACTACTACATCCTCACTAAAGCAAGACCACAGGCGGTCTCACTCATCTCCATCTCCATAGTACTCCTCGTAAAAGTTACCCGCGTAACCCGGTAGCTGAAGGTGACCATCATAAAACACGGAGGCCTGTGGACCCTGATATCCATTTGGGCAAGGATGGGGCCTAGGTCCAGCGTAGGGTGGAAGCAGAGGACCACGGGGTGGAAAAATGCCTCCAATCTCGGGCCAAGCAACTCGAGAAGGCATCTGTGTCCTGGCTGGGTAGATAGCATCATACTCCACTGATCCAACACTCACAAAAGGAGCCAGGAGTGTAAGTGCTCGATACAGACGAACACGGGTGGCGTGAAGCTCAAAACGAAGGGCACGTGCCTCACGATCTCTATCACAAGCGTGCCGAGCAGTGATCTGAAGCAAATTATCCTCCAGGGAGTGATCCGAGTACAATCCGGTGTAATATCCTCCTCTCCTGGAAGTGCAGCAGGGATATAGCGGAAAGGTGATCCTGCAAGCAGTGCATGCTCCTCTCTCAGCAGTGTAATGCATGAATATGCAGCATCCTGCACAACCATGTTCTCGGTGACACCAATGCCATGTCCAAAGAGGATAGGCTGAGAGACTCCAATGTGGTGCGGGTAGATCCTGACAGTGCAGTGGAACTGAGTCTGGTTGAAGTCAAGGAACTGCTCCTCAACTGTGTACTCCGGATACCATCGATATCCAATGAAGGACATCATCTCGGTGAGAATAGCTGGATGCCCACGCACATCGAGGCACCTAGTCAAACGAACAATCTGCCGAGGGGGAAGATCCGCCATCTGAAACAGAAAGAAGGAGTTTGCAAATGCATCATATTATGAAGAAACTTGGAATGACTCGGGCAGCATAACGGCTATAATTGCAAGAAAAGACAATTTCTTACAACATGGAAACATCACTTACATACGATGTAAGAAATCAGGAAGCACAACAACTCGAACAAACCGAACACAACTTTCCTACGGCTATAAGGAAGCAAACAACGAGATGTTCTAGTAAGACATAGATGAGACTAGTCCTATCTTCCCGTAGAACAAGATGAGGGTGACTCAGAACTCAGAACGATGAGGGTAAGGAGAAAAAATAAGCCTTACGTTGGTATGCAAGTCCCTCTACGACATAGTCATATCGAGAGCCGAGAACCGTACCCACTTGTCTAAGCAGACAAGGCCAAGCACAAAACGTTCTCAGAAAGCATGGTACGTGAGGGGCACCCCATCCAGGCCGGATGATCAACAGAGATGGGTCCTCATCGTCCGCACACAAGTCTAAATGATATGGGTGATGAACTCCCATATTCACATACAAGTCGCCTCAACCATACTATCGACTATCTCATAAATCTTACATAGACTTACTCCAGCCCGATCACTTAGTCGGGGTCTAGGGCGGGCTCGATCATACAACAAAGTGTGCACGAGACAGAGTCTCGAGCAATCGCATCGCGATGCCCCAAGCTGCGCACATCTAAGGGCCACTTGGTGTATAAAAGACCGCCAGCCAGATCACAACTAAGGTCTCGAAAACCCATACATATAAATGCATGTTATAAACATACACGCAACACACATGCCTTGTATGAACAGCAGGTATCATTGCAATTCTCTACAAAGTATACATTTTATTGATAACTCTCATAGAGTGCACACAGAGATCACAAGCATGTGATCCAACATTACAATAAACAAGCAGAAGCAAAGTAGGTATGAGTACAGACAAGTTTAACAAATGGCTTAAGAAGCCTTATTTAAACACAAGCCCTCCACGAGGGAACCAGTCATCTGACTGGGACTACACTAGCTTGGTCATCAGTCGTCGAGCTCGATGAAGAATCCACCTTCGGGGTCAGTGGGTTCATCTAAAACATAGAATAAGCAAACGTGAGAACAAAGTCGTACTCAGCAAGACTTACGTAGGAGCTATACTACTCATGCACATGTATCAAGGTAAAGGGAGGTGGGGTTAAATTGCAGAAGTGCCAGCTTTGACTTGGCTAGTCCTGAACTACGAGTACCAGACTTGAGGTAAGAAGCGTACACGAGTCCACTACATGTCTCCAACCAATTATACCACTATGTTGTCTTCCTCGACTTTCCCACGAGAAAGCACGCCATAGCACTCACGCTTATCTTGGCAAGTTTTATAAGTATCCAGTTCAAATTGTCTAACAATCAAGCTAAGCTTTCCAAGAAGTCCCTTACTGCGGACGCGGCTATTCGAATTGTTTTGTTCACCCTGCAGGGTTGTACCGCTACACACACATGACCATCAGTTACCGCCTTTGATCTCGACACCATTCAAGGGGTGTCAGCGAGGATGCTCACCACAATTGTTACCTCACAGCCGATCTAGTCCAAGAGAGCCGCCTACCTGAGTTGGCTACCACTATCGTGAACCCGGCCGGTTTACCGAAGTGGACCCAGATGATGTGTGCGTGGTGCATAAGCCGGTCTCGGTTGAGCCGTTCTCTCACTTACAAGATTTTAAATAGCGGGCGCTATGACCGATGTAGCGGCCGCTATTGCGGTAGCGGTTCCTAACCGATATTAGTTATATGTAGCGTTTTGATATAGCGCCTTTGTCACGTATCGGGCGATATTGCGGCTGTCAGATCGAAATAGCGGGTGAAAACGATAGCGTCAATCGCGGGCGTAGCGGACAATCTCGTTAGTATAAATTGTTCCTCTGAAAATGACCTAATCCTCGGTTCCCCACTCCATCGCTCTCACTCCTCTCAGCGGCGGCGCGGCTGACGGTGACGGGTAAGCACAGGAACGCTGGCTCTCCTCCCTGCCGACCTTCCCTGCCCTATTCCCCAATCTGCACGCACCTTCCCCTACCCCTGGTCACCCATCTCTCCGTCTCTCATGTCCCAGCGGCGGAGGCTGCTGGATCCTTCACGTCAACAGGCGGAGGCTACTGGATCCTTCACATCAACAGGGGCAGCGCCATAGACGCGGCTTGAGGCCCGACGGGAAAGCAAGGCGGCGCCCTCCCTACCTACTGGCTCCGTTCCCCCGCAGCCCTGCTCTGCCTCGTGCCCCGGTCCCCGCAGCCCTGCTCTGCCGCCAGCTACGGCGACTCCACAAGGTGAGGACCCGAGGCCATGCCCCCAGCGACGGCGACTCCAGCAGCAGTCACTGCTCCGAAATTTTCTTGTTTGTTCTGAAATTATTTTGCTTGTTCTGAATTTTTTCTGTTTCTTCTTATTTTTTGCTTGTTTTAAGTGATTATTCCTAGCCGGCAAACAGCGTAGCAGCAAGTTCAAGCAGGAAACATCTCTTTCTCTGAGGTACACGGCAAGTCCAAGCAAGTGTAGCAGCAAGTGTAGAGGCAAGTGTAACGTAGTAGCAAGTGTAGCAGAAATCTTGCTTGTTTTCTTCTGAATTTTTTGCTTGTTTTTTGCAGTAGTATCTAGTGGCAAGATGTCTGCAGCAAAAACCAAGAAAGATCTAGGTTGGGATCATGCTTTACCAGTTACTAGTGAACTCAAGACCAAGAATCAAGTTGGATGCAAATATTGCTTACAATTCTTCAGTGGTGGCATTACAAGGTTTAAAAAATACTTTGCTGGACAACAGTCTGATTGTGTACCTTGCACACAAGTTTCTGATGCCGTTAAATAGGCAATGAAGAAAGTGTTGGCTATTGCGGCTCAAAAGAAAGAAGAATCATTGAAGAAATTGTTGGATATGAGACAAGAGCTCATGTTGTCTTCTGCATTGCACTCGCATGTTTAATATTTTATCTTGCATTTGCATCTATCATTCATATGAAACTTGTTTGCTTGCTTCCGGATTCTGAACTTGACAGTTTGGTATTGGTATGGATGTATGGTCGTATCTTGATGTAATCATAACGCACACGCACTGTTGTGATTTTGTGAAATGTGATGTCTTCGTATGGTTTGCTATATTTGGATACTATTATTTTTTTAATTCATGATGTTAAATTATATTTTCTGCGTATATATTGTTATTACATATAAATGATGATTTCTCACATACTTAGACACATTAACTAATTTTTTGTTGAAAATTTATTGACAAAACTTTGATTTTTTTTACAGTTTTTCAAATCCACTATGCGGACATAGCGCCCGCAATCCGCTATCCTCTATGTCGACCCCAATCCGCAACTACCCCACTATTCGCTATTTAAAACCTTGCTCACTTAGCAGCCAGGCCACAAACCTACCAGAATTCCGAACTATTGCGACATCTGGACATCGAAAGGGAATAGTTAGTACATCGAGAGGGGTTAATGAGCCCAATGTGTGGTTGTACTCTTCATCTTGGATCACCACACCAGAACTCGGACTTAGGGCGGTGTTCAACGAGACAACCCACTGTGTACTCCTACACAGCCTCTCATCGTTCACCTTGTATTAGGGTAGATTCACCAACACATTTCCACCATCATCAACATGATTTCTACCATCCCGACTCACATAACATTATCAACATTGTATCACTCTAAGCATGCAATAAGTAGTAACAGTTGCAGGGGTCAAATGATATCAATCAACTCCTACATCTTCTAGGATTGTGGTTTGCTTACTACTATGACAAAATGATAGGTCATGCAAAGGAATGGGTTCAACTATGCGGTAGAAACGCATCATGGTAATCATCCTAAACAATGCATAAGCGAGACTGAGAGGGAAGTGGGAATTTATCGACATGATCAATGGGGGTTTGCTTGCCTTGCTGACGAGGTTCAGTCTCGGGATCTTCAACGAAGGGGGCTGCCTCCTGTTCCGGTTCCACCTCTACTCGACAAACAACAAGCAAGGTAGCAAAGTAAATACAATGCACAATCACATGGTTGAAGGTTGAAACTTGGTTTGCATGCTTCTGATGTGTGAGGCAATTCCATTTAAATGGAGTATATTGCAAATGAAATTGCAAATTCAAACTTCAATTTGAATTTAATTTAGCCAAGTTACAAATGCTATTGTTTGATTAAAGTATTTCATCTTGACATGTGTATGATATTCTCTGATGTGCAAGTGAATTGGGGTATGTTGCTAAGGTTCAAATTGCAAAAGCATTTGAATTTAATTTGATTAAATTCCAATTAAACCAAATAGCAAATGCTACCGGTCCAATTTTAAATTCAAATCAAACATAGTTGAAAGTTGTATATTTGGATAAATTATTTTCTCCTGATCATTTTTCATATATTATATGTTAAATTTGGAGTTAATATGAATTTTCTATGAATTTCCAAAGTTTAAGCCTTTTTCTGGATTTTCTGGAATTGAATTAAATTAGAAAATCTTTTAATGCATCAGCATGACCTCATGCTGGTGTCATGGGGGTTCTGACCAGGGGTCCCACCTGTAAGTGTCTCATGTGTTAATTAAAACGTTTTGTTTTTATTTAAACTAATCTGGGTGATTAGCAGGGGGCAGGGCCCACATGTCAGCCACACAGGGAGTGGGATTAGTGGCTAAGCTTCGCCGGACACGTCAGCTCGCCGGCGGCTAGCCGCCGGCGACGTCCAGACGCGGCGGCGTCCACGGGGACGGCGTTTTCGGGCACCAAACGATGCGCTGCGACCACTGAGACGTAGCTCTTGGCGTCGCACATCGATTGGGCCAAGTTGGGGTGGCTGGGGTGCTCGGGAGGCTAGACGGCGACGAGCTTTGCGGCGGCGGAGCCACGACTGCGAGACAAAACTTGAAGCAGGCCTCCATTTGAAGCGGGGTTAGGCTAGATCGACGCAGTGGAGCACGACGGAGGTAAAGGACATGGCCTTGTGCTCGATTGCTTCACGGGTGCTCGCCGACGACGAGCACAGTGGCTCTGTACTCCGGCGTCCATGGCGATTCGAGCTAGAGGAGGCGAGGGGTGCCGCGGCTTGAGGGAAAAAACGCAGAGGCTCACCACGGATGCGACGGGATGGCTAGCGGGCTCGGGGAAGCTCTGGGGCTGCCGGATTTCGAGGTGGATCCGCGGCGGCCGGAGTGGAAGACGATGAAGCTAGCGAGCTCGTGGGGGCGCCTGGCTTCGATTCCTTCTGCACGGTGGGGTTGTAGACGACGGCGGAGCTAATGGACTTGGTGGCGCGTCTTCTCGTCGACGGTGGCCGCGTGAAGACGGCGGCGTGTTCCACAGTTGCTCACAGGCGGCGATGGAAACGAGCGGGAGAGAAAGGGGGAGACAGCTCCAGGGGGGGGGGAATGGACACAGCGTCTCGAGGGCGTCGTCGTGGCGCTCCTAGGCGGGTCGGGGAGGGGCCAGGTAGGCTAGCTGCTGCCTGCCGGCGTCGGCATGCCGGGCACGCAGCTGTGTGCTCGTGCCCGGGTTAGACGACAAGGCTAGGGTGGGCTTGGGCCGAGGGGCCGATGAGTTGGGCCGAATTGGCCAGGTGAGTTTCTTTTCCTTTTTCCTTTCTGTTTTCTTTTCAGACTTTTTGTTTTGTTGTGCTAAATAAATAGCTAGGCATTTTATTAAATGCTGAAACTTTTTATATGGCTTCACAACATATAGGCTAGCCACTTGTAAAGTTTGAATATTTTTAAAATTCAAATTATTTGAACTTTAAATCAAATAGGGGTTTTTATTAATTCCAAGGTCATGTTTGAATATTTGAAAAATCCATGAGCATGGGGTGGGTCCCACATCACTTGATATGTGATCACACTCATTTGTAAGACTTTTCAAAAATTAAACATGAATTTTTGGAGCAACTTTATTTCTAACCATTTGAATTAATTCATCTGAGGGGTTCCTTCTCCTATTTTTGTTTGAATTTGAATTCCATTTGATTTTCTTTGATGAATGCAAGGTGACTTTGATCCTAGCACATTACCTAACAGAGGGTTCTGACAGTGATGGTCATCTATATGTGCTAATAAATCTCTATAGTTGACTATATATATGCACATACGTGCTTGAGTCATATTCCAAAGGAAGTGATATGCTGACATCACTTATTACACAAACGGATGATTGATGTTCGGACTACTGCCTGCTTAGCCGTCTAGTGTTTTTTTTGCAATGCCTAGTCGTGTCTTAGTATTGTACTAAATTTCAACTTTACATGTCATATTTATCTTATTTCCACGTACTACTACATGGTAAGATTTATACGTACATGTTCTTTTCACGTACGCCACCTTTTCTTTATTGGAACGTGTACGTGACAAACTTTGTATGTGCAACACAATATAGCATGTACACATTATTTGTATGTAACACTATATTGTTAAATCTTAGCCGTTTATATCTAAGAATGAATGGTTGTGATAATTTAATCTGTGTGGACGAACGTAATGGTTTGTTTGTCTTTTGTTTTAATTATATAATAGATAAACATTATCTAGAATAGTGTGTTTAACTGGTCAACTGACAAGGGGGACCCACATGTCAGCCTCTAGATATTAAAACAATTCATTTTATTAATTAACTGACAGTGGGGCCCACCTGTCATACACTGTTTATTTTCATTAACTCATTTAACTTAATTTCCTACAGGTGAGACCCAGCTGTCAGTGATAGAGACAACTAACAGATTTATTAATTTAAACAAATGGCCCAAGGCCCACATGTCATAGACCCAAAGGGTTATTCCTTGCTAATTAGACAGAGATAACTAGTTAGGGGGTGGGGGCCACCTGTAAGGGAGCTCTCAGGGGTAATTAACCCCCTGACAGGTGGGGGACACCTGTCAGCCACCCATGGAGCTCGCCGGTGAGGAGCAGCACGCCGGCGACGACTAGCGCCCAGCTCAGACCACGAGAGCTCACGGGACCAAGCGCATTCGAACGAGGCACAACCGCGCGTCTTCTGGAGGTGGTTGCGTCGCTTGGGATGAGCGGAGTTGATGAGGGCGAGGGGCGCGGCGGCAGACCGAAAACTAGCGTAGACGAAATCGTTGTTCTAGCGCGCGAAATCGAGCGTGCGTATGTGCGTTAGGTTCCTGGGCGTGGCAGGAATGCGATGACACGCAAGGGTGCCAAAAACGCGCACTGGGGCTGCGGCTACGCGAAGCATGGCGACGACGGAGCTCGTGTCCAATGGCAGATGCAAGCATGGTGCGAGGGGGAAGCTAGAGGGGTTGGCGACGACGGCGTGACTCACATAGAACCTTCACGTGAGCGTAATTTGCGCGAGGGCGAGCTTTGGCGGACGGAATCGACGGAGACGGCGGCACGATGCAGTGAAAGGGGCCGGCGAGATTTGCGCCGTCAGGACGTCCTCTTGCCGATCCCTACGCTATCGTGACGAAGACGAATGCGGCGCACCCAACGGACACCACAGCGAGGCGAGGCGAGCTCGTTGGCTGCGTGTGCACGTGTCAATGGCGACAGCGGCACCGGTTCCTTTTGCGGCGACGATGGCGTCGCGAAGAGAGGGAGAAAATGGGCTAGGGTTCATCCATAGGTGCGGGGAGGGCCCTTATCCATGAGGTAACCACTATAGTGGCTCGTTGTCCAGCATCGCACGGTTTGATCCATCGAACACCTTCTGGCCTGACGACAACGAGCGCGTGGGTGAAGAACGTGAAGGGGATGACCGAGATGGGCTGGGTGGGCTAGCTGGGCCAGGTGGGCTGGGACTGTAGACTTGCTGTACCAGGCTGCCTTCTACATTCATTTTCTTTCTTTCCTGCCTACTCTTTCTTTTTCTTTATTTTTTTCCAATTCATTCGACTTTCGCACATGGTGAAACTTGCTGATACATTTGGGTTACACCATAGGGAGTGGCCACAAAAAGTTTGGGGCTTTTATAAAATAATTTAATATTTATTTTTGAACTGCAACTAACAAATGAGGCCGTTTTGTTACTCGTTATAATTGTTTGAATTATTTAATAGCTTAATAAATACCCAAAGTTAGTTTATCATGATCCACAGATTTTTAGGGATTTAAAAAAATTGGTGGCACAATTTTTCGAGAAGATTTATTTTTCACTTTGTTTTTAATACCAACCAAAAGGCATTTTGAATCTGTTTTGATTCAAAGACGATCAAGGCACAATTTGCAACAGTAATTCTCATTAGCAAAAGGATTAATGTTACATGAAAGTGAGGGTGTTACAGTCCATCCCCCCGACAAGCGCACCACCTCGCTGTGTCCTTTTCTTCACGGCGGCGCTCGAGCACGGGCATCACGCCCCAGCTATAAAAGGCGTGCCCTTGCTTGCCCATCTCCACCAACAACTTCCTCTCCATCCAATTGAGCCCCAACGCAAGTAATCGCAGTCCGGGGGCACTTCTTCCCCAACTCTGACCGCCTCTGCCGCCGTGCGGACTCGCTGTCCCTAGCCAGTCCCGGTGCCCCTCCGTCCAAACCCGCACCACCATCGCACTCCCCTAAGCACCCTGGACCTTCCCCAATCGCGCGCCGCTCGAATCGCTGCCGGAATCAGCCGCGCCATCGCCACCCCGACGACCACTGTGGCTTCGCGCCACCGGGAAGACCACGGCCTCGTCGTTCGGCCATCTCTCGAGCATCCACGGGTACGGGCAGGTGCACCGTGGACTCCCCGTTCCATCCCCTGTGTCCCCAGCCCCGGTCATGCCCTCTCGCCGGAGTTCTCGCCGCCGGTGAGCTCCCTCCCCTGTTTCCCTCTCTCGCTCTGGTTATATGACAGCACGGCCCCACTGTCAGCCACTCAGCCCCACCCCCCCCCCCCCTTGTGGAATTTCCAGAAAATGATTTAAAATGATTTAAAATTATTAGTTTGACCAAAACTTTGACCTTGAATATCTCCTAAACTACAAGTCCAAATGGGTTGTTTCTTTTTGCACTAGTTTTCTCTTGAGCTCCACTTTATTTTGGTATGGCTTTTATGACATGTTGTCCTATTGATTTTTGCTGAGCAAAGATTTGGCTTTATGTGACCTTTTTCCGTTGCCTTTCTAAATATATTTTCAGGGAGTTCTTTGTGCTGAAGACCAGGAGTATCTCCACACTCCCTTGGTGAAAGGCAAGCCACACCATCAATTTACATGAAGGCATTGCAAGTGCCATGGGTTTTCTTCATGTTACTTTGCTTGTTTACCTCGAGGATATATTGATTTTATTTGACATGCTCATATTGTTCATACCATGCTTGCTTGATATGATAAGCTAGAAGTACTCCTTCCATGCTCACTTGTTACTATCATGCTTATGTTATTCATGTCATGTTCATGTTAGCATCCTGTTCATGTTGACCGTATTCACGCTTTCTTTTTGGGCTTATACATAGATCATATGCCCTCACCATGCCTATGTGATATCATGCCCTTTTGCTGCTCAAACCTAGTAGTAATAGCAGTGCCATGTTCTTACTAGTATTTTTTTTATGTTGCCAAGTTAATAATGGTGAACCGATTGAACTTGAGTTAACCGTTGATCAAGTGCCACTGAACCGAACTTACCAGTGCATCCACACTCGCCTATATGGGAAGGCCTTGGCTCGGTCTATCGGTGCGCTCTCTTATTCGTATCACCAAGGAGGGAAGGCTATGCGCGGATGATTACCCTGGCCCGGCAAACGGAGATAGTCTTGAGAGCCGGTTTGGTTATTGAGCTTAGTCCCTGTTTGGGACAATGTTATTTGCCACGCGGTGGCCGTTTGCCATGACGATGGTTGGTGTCTGGAGGACACGGTGCTACCCATGGAATGACTCGTGGAGTATGTGAGGTGATACGGTAAGGGAGAAATGCGGTAGAACGGTCTCGTTGGAGAAGTCCTAGTCCACTGCTCTGGGACCAGTTTCGAGGTTCCTGTGGGACGAGTTTCCAAGGTAATGGATGAGGAAAGAACTCCATAGTGTGGGTAAAGTGCACAACCTCTGCAGAGTGTTACAAATCTATTCGAATAGCTGATTCCACGGTATTGGACCCAGTTTGTACTAGGTCACACTATGAATCAACATGAACCGGATATGATGATCGTGCGGAGTCGGAAAGGACTCACATGAACAAGTTGGTTGGTCATGTGATTACTGATACGTCTCAAACGTATCTACTTTTCCAAACACTTTTGCTATTGTTTTGCCCTCATTCTTGCATGATTTGGACGAAACTAACCTGGAATAACGCTGTTTTCAGCAGAGCTGCTTGTATGGTTTATTTGTGCGCAGGAAAATGTATTTTTAGACGTCCCAGAAAATTCCCAGAAAATCCACGCACCCGAAGGAGCTAGGAGCCAGAAGTGGGACCAGAGGGGAGCCCTGGGGGCCCCAGGCGCCCCCCCTGGCGCGGCCAGGGGTGGGTCCGCGCCCTCTGGCCGCCTGGGCAGCTCCCCCCTCCTCTGGTGCCCTACCGAGACTCCTATTAATCCCCGTGACAAGAAAACCCCAGAACAGAAGTCGTTTTCCCAGTTTCCGTCGCGGAGCCGCCGCCACCCTCTGTTCTTCTTCGGGAGGGCTAATCTGGAGGATGATTTGGACTCCGGAGAGGGGAGATTGTCGCCATCATCATCACCATTTCCACTCCATCCATCCTCCATGACTTCTCTTCACATATGTGAGTAATTCCCTGATGTAGGCAAAGGGGATTGTAGGGATTGGATGAGTTTGATCATGTAATAGTTCGTCAGATTGTTGGGGGCATGTTGCCTATCATCTAGATTGGTGTTTATCTTCTTTGCTTCAACTTGTTGCTCTTAATGCTTGTCACTTTGGGCCTGAGTGCCATGATTTCAGATCTGAACCCTATGTGTTTCATGAATATATTTTTGTTCTAGATCCTATCTATGAGTTGTATGCACCTATTATGGTCCGGAACCGGCGATCCCAAAGGTGACAGCTTGGGACACCAAAGGGGATGGTCCATGATTTGAGGATTTCGTGTATCCATTGAGTTTATTGCTTTGTTCCGGTGCTCTTTGACAGGAGCACCTTAATCTCCATAAGTTCCTTTTGGCCCCGTTCGTAGCGGGATGGTAGGACAAAAGATGTTGTGCAAGTTCTTATTGCAAGCACGCACAACTACCTACGGGATACATGCCTATTGTTTGATATATGCCTAGATGATCTTTGCTTTTCTGTGTGCCTTACCCCGTTTTAGAATCTATTATATGTTTACTCTCATCCATGCAGCGCCCAACCATCCATCTCCCTAGCCTACAGTGTTTTCAATCCTGCTGGTTATTAGTTGTCACTTTTGCTATCTACTTTTACTGTTGCTATCATCACTATCATATTACCATTACCACTTATCTATTGTTGCAAGCAAGTATATTTCAGGTGCGGTTGAATTGGCAACTCAACTGTCAAAGCTTATAAATACTCTTTGGCTCCCCTTGTGTCGAATCAATAAATTGGGTTAACCTACCCGCGAAGACTACCTCGATCCCTTACGTTTGTGGGGCATCAAGCAACGTTTTCTGGCGCCGTTGCCGGGGAGCATAGCAAAATTTACAAGTCTACTTGAAGTATCCTGCCTGCTGCATATCATCCGCTATGGGTAAGAAAGGAGGCCCCAAGGTCCCGATCTTACCATCCCGTACAAGAAAAGGTACTGTTCTGAACACTAGCGCTACACTTCATTCACCTTCTGTTATGAGTAAGTTTACTTCACCACCACTACATGATGCTTCTATTGAGTCTGTTACTATGTCTGATACTTTTGATGATGCTTCCACTACTCTTGATGATGCTACTTTTCTTGAAACTCAGACTGCTAAGGCTGCAGCAAAATCCAAGACCGAGACCCCTGCTACCTATATTCCTACCTGCAAAACCTTTGGTTACCCGAGCTTAGATGAACTCAGGGAGAAAATCCTTGATGATGATTATGTTACTCTTGATGATGATTTTTGCAGGGAAATCAAAGAGTGTGTCGACTCCGACCCTGGTGCTGTTAAGGAGTTGCTCAAAAAGCACTCCATGAAGAACAAAGTTATTCCTGATCCTCAATTTGGCACATCTCCTATATGCATCACTGATCCTGATTATGATTTCTCTGTTGATCTTTCACTTATATCTACTGTCGAGGCTGACCCATTTTATGGAAGAGAAAATGATGATGCTATAGCACACTTGACAAAACACGCCGAGTTAAGCAACCTATTCACTACCGATGAGAAGATATGAAACTTCTATGTGGCCAAGCTTTTTCCTTTCTCTTTGAAGGAAGACGCTAAATCATGGTACGATGCACTACCTTATGGTTCCTTTAAAAGTCCTCAGGACTTAGTCCAATTCTTTGTTGATAAATATTTCCTTCTCATTTGCAACATGCTGCTTTGCAAAGAATCTATAACTTTAAACAATTGCAGGATGAGCACCTCCCTAAAGCTTGGGGGAGGTTTTGTGATTTACTTAAGGTTATGCCGGGACATGGAATCCCCAAGAATGAACTGCTTGATATATTTTACGCTGGTTTAACCGATGAATCCAGATCCTATCTGGATAGTTGTGCTAGTTGTGTTTTCAGGGAAAGAACACCGGACGCCACAGAAGAATTAATGTGCAAAATTGCCAAGAACTATGAAGATTGGTCCGTCCCTGAACGACTTCTACCACCGAAAAAGAGGGGCATGCTTGTTCTGAACCCCGAAGATATGCAAGAAGCAAATAAGTCTATAAAGGATAAAGGTATTAAAGCCGAAGACGTGAAGAACCTACCGCCTATTGAGAAGTTGTGTGAGCCTACTACTCACCCTCCCTTGGTAGAGGTACACTCTCTATTAGACTTTACTGAAAGTGACATCCCTAAAGGACATACAAGCTTATGGAATTAAAACGATGGGTGGAACACACACCCAGGACCCACTCTATCCTGAGGGGCATCCAAAGAGGATCGAGAAAGATTCTCAAGTGCAAGAAGAAGACGAGATTGTTAGCTCTCCAAAGAAGAAAAAGAAGAAGAAACACAAGGAGGCTGACAATCCTGATGATCCTATTATAAGCGAAAAGCCAGCTGTTGATCCTAACAGCATATCTACCTCCGATGTTGAAACAGAAGACGATGCCGAGCCTGAAGAAAAATACGCCGAGAAGGATGATCCACCTGATGTAAGAGAAGAAGAAGCACCCAATAAACGCAATTGGGTATTCTAAAGAAGACTTCATCGCAAGAAGACATGGGAAGTAAAGAGAACCATGGATACAGAAACCCATGCCCTTTCCAGGTAAGTCCCTAAAATCTAAAGAAGAAGAGCATTATAATAAATTTTGTGAATGGATGAAGCCTCTTTTTCTTCAAATTCCTTTGAATGATGCTATTAAGTTACCTCCCTATTCGAAATATATGAAAGATATTGTTACTAATAAAAGAAAAGTTCCTAATGAGGCTATATCTACTATTCTTGCTAACTACTCTTTCAGTGGCAAGACTCCTAAGAAGCTCGGTGATCCAGGTATACCCACCATTCCTTGCTCCATAAAGAATAATTACGTCAGAACTGCTTTATGTGATCTTGGTGCAGGAGTGAGTGTTATGCCTTTCTCTCTTTACAAAAGACTTTGTTTAGAGAAACTAATCCCTACAGATATCTCCCTTCAGATGGCTGACAAGTCAACGGCTGTCCCAATAGGTATTTGTGAGGATGTACCCGTTGAAGTTGCTAACTGTTTGATCCTTACAGATTTTTTTGTGCTTGACATGCCCGAGGATGGGAGCATGTCCATTATTCTTGGTAGACCTTTTCTTAACACCGCAGGTGCTATCATTGATTGCAATAAAGGAAAGGTCACCTTCAACGTTGATGATAAAGAACACATGGTGTATTTTCCAAAGAAGATCGACAAGAGGCATGGCCTTAACTCTATAGAGAATATCGAGACCGTGAAGATTGGAGAATGGGACTGTCCACTACATGTGCACCACAAATGCAAAACCATTATGGTAGGGACAATGTCCATCAAAGTAAAGGTGCAATGATCACTTCATAAGAGGGGAGACTTCTTGTTCTATATATCGCCGGTTTGTTGGTAAGACTTGATCAACCTTACTAGTGAGCTTTTTTATATAGGTAAAAAGTTAAGCTTGTTATGTTTTCATTTGCTTTAGCTTTCATTCTCTTTGTTGTACCAAAGTTTTTATGTTTTTGAAGCTTCACAATACTAATAAATGCTTTAAGTTTTCAGAAATCTTTGCAGCTTTTTGAACTCCGAGAAATTTTCAACAGTGAGGTTTTCAGAAAAATTCCAGAAAAATTTAAATAAAAATTTCCATGCCGGGAGTGACCCAGAAGCACCTGGGGCTGACCAGGGGCCCCACCAGTGGCCCAGGCGGCCAGCTGGCGCGGCCTGCCCCCTGGACGCGCCCATAGGGCGCCTGGGGCCCACAGGGCAGCCAGCCAGGTATGTCTTCTTCCTCCTCCTTCCTCTCTCTCCAAAAACACGAGTTCTGCACTTTGTTCTTGCCTTCTTGCTGTTCTTGGAGGCGATTTTCGATCTCTCTCTACAGCCCACCATTCGAGCTGAAATTTTGAGCAAATACTCCCTGGTATGTAACTCCTTCACCCCTCCAATTAGATTTTTGATTGGTGGCTTCATTTGTGAGTATTTAGTAGCTCTTGGTGCTGTTTTTGTGAGCTTGCATGCATGTGTAGAATTTCATTTTCCAAGTTTTGATGCAAGTTTATGCCTTAGGTAAGTGAGTTGAGTAGTTTGCCTTAACTCACTTTGTTTAAATCCTTGTTTTTGTAATTTTTCAAAAATTTCAGAAATGAGTTTGCTAGGAAGAGCAAAGGGGTGGCTTGGGAAGAAGAGGCCCGAGCGCTCCGATCGAGTTACAAGAGCTGCAACTTCACCCTCGACTGCTAGGGTGAGCTACAACGAAGATCATGTGCCCTTGGAGTTGTTGGAGGACACAAATCAAGCACGTGCAATGACTTTCCCGTGCGATGTATTCCTTGAAGCTGTAGGAATTAAGGAGGAGTTCTATAATCTTTGTGCTAATGCAGGACTAACGCGGCTCGCAACGTGCCGTGTTGCTCAGTATCAAAAACTCACCTCCTGTTTCATTAACAGTTTTAGATATAACCTTGATGCTGGTTCTGTTGAGTTTAAAATTTACAATGATCTTTTGACCATGCCTTTGGAAAAGTTTTGTGAAATAATAGGTGTGCCGAACGTGGAACTGACGACAAAGATGAGCTCTCAGCCCTCCGAGCTGAGAACCGTCTTCAACTCTCTCTGTAGCATGGACACAAGGGATATTCATCGGTCAAAGATCTCCATCATCTTATTCCCACACCTCAGGTATTTTGCGTATTTTATTGCTAGAGGGGTGTTAGCTCGTGACAACACGAGCAACATATCTGCGTCAGATATTGCTATCCTGGCAACCGCCCTCTCAGGGAGGTTTGATTATAATGTGGTGCCTTACTTGCTCGACGCCTTGCTATGAACGGTAACAAGGGAGACTTATTTGGTGGCGTTTACGCCACACTTATCCTAGAGTCTCTTAATGGCACCCCACACCCCGATGATAAGCCTTTTACTTATTTAAGTTTTGATCTTGCTGCTATGAAAAGGCATAAGTTTGTTACCATGACTTCCGAGTTTGGTAACCTTGATTATATCTTGCGTTTCGGAGATACCACGGAACGCAAGATCCGTCTACCTGCACCTCTTTTGTTTGATTTTTCTCGCAGGAACGGATGGTCTTTGATATTATCCAGTTCGATGAGTTCGTGGTCCAGCATCAGTTTCATAACCCCATGGAGGGGGTTGTGCCCGACGAGGAGGAGCATGGTGAGTTCCCACCTTTCCAGGGAGAGACCGTCACCCAGTTTGGTGAAGGGTCTTCCTCTGCTTGGAGCGTGGATCCTTCTTCGTGGGAGGATCCGAGGACTTCGGTGTACGCACCGGAAGCCTCATATGACCCTTGGACTCACCCGTACTACCCTGGAGCAGGAAGCTCCTGGGGACATTAGCTACTACCAACTTAGGCCCAAAGCCTAAGCTTGGGGGAGTACGTGCCCTTCTCACTTTTCCATTGTATTATCCATTTTATTCGCTTTGATCTTTTCGAAGCTTTTGCCTGTTTTTCTTTCTTTCTTACTTTTCAAAAAACCCAAAAAGACTTCCTTTCTCTCTTTAGTTTGCTTTGTTTTCAGAGATCAGCACGAGTCCGTGATGGTATTTGATTATATTTCCTACGTTCGATCGTGCAAGTGACAAGGCATTAATGACGAAGATCGACGGAAGGGAAGCAACAAGGAAAACCGGTATGAACTCTTCTTGTTTCTACTTTTGTACATATGCCTGTACTTATGATCTAGAGACCAGCTTGTAGCTTCTTAGTGCTATGTTTACAATGCTTTCCCAGTTGTTCATGCTTTCCTTGTGGCTAGTCTCAAATAGCTAGAGTACATAATGTGTTGTTGAAGTGATTTACATGCATTTCATTGTTCATGGTTTGGCATACTGAAGTGGTATTTCCCTTCGGAGAATTTTTGGATTGACTTGGCACATGTTCACACATGCTTATGACTAAAAAGTATATTTTGCCTTGATGATCTTTTTGTTTCAGAATAGTTATATCACTTTCATGCCCGATTCAATGTTGCTTTGTCGCTCTGCATGATTATGACAGTTATTGCTCTCTAGTTGGTCGCTTCCTAGTCTTTTGCTAGCCGCCGCTCGCACTAAGCAGAATTTTACTTGTGCTTCCAAACTCCTTTTCAAACCCAGTTGTTCCATTTGAGTCCACCATACCTACCTATATGTGGTATTTACCGGCCACTCCTAACTTAGGCTTTCTTGTGCCATCTCGAAATTTATTCAAAAGTTTCCCTTTTGTAACCGTACAAGCTCATGGTGCGGTGAGGGGAAATCAGTATCTTTCATGCCAAAAATATTTTGACGGAAGTTTTAACTAGTCAAAACAGAAAAAGAAAAAAAAATGAAAGTTACACCTCCCCCATACTTGATGATGGAGTGAAATGGACCAAATGCTGCTTATGATAGGTGGAACGATACCCTCCTTCCATCCTTGAGGCAAAATAAAAGGTTCCATAGACCATCGAAGGATTTATGGATAAGGGATTATGTGTAAGCAAAAGGCATTATATATGGTTGCCATGGGAGATATTGAGAGACCCTTACCGTTCACCGTTGACTGGAAAGTTACACTTCTCAAAAAAATGTTTTATCTATGTTTTCAAAACCAAGAGCTCTAGCACATGTTTAGTCTTTGCTTCCTTTCATGGGTTTTCAACCTTGCCATCAAAATCCACAGTTCGCTAGTCTCCCCTTCTTTCTTCAAAGCACCAACTATTGAGAGCATAATTGTCATTCTAAGTGTTACATGCATTGTCCCCAAGTATTACATTCTCTTCTGCATTCTTGTGTTATTGCTAATCTGAAATGCTGAGTTCTAGTCACCTTTAAAACTCCGGAGGAGTTTCTGCATTTATGTTTTGCTTCATTCATGGAGGCTAGCGAAATACCACTCAAGTATGTTCAAGCTATGTGCATTGTGATCCTGTCTTGATTTTCAGTAGCTTATTATTTACTTTTAGTTGTTTGTGACTGATCACATGAAAGAAGAATTGCTTCGTGCATTGCTCTGATACCAAGTCTGTCGGGACCCGGGGTTAGCGTATGTAATTCCGGTCATAATGCAATCACATGGAGAGCCGAGAGCCGTACCCACTTGTCTAAGCAGACAAGGCCAAGCACAGATCACTCTCGCCAAGCATCGAACGTGAGGGGCATCCCATCCAGGCCGGATGATCAACTGAGATGGGTCCTCAATGTCCGCTCACAAGTCTAATGCTTATGGGTGGTGAATCCCATACTCATAGACAAGTCGCCTCAACCATGTTATCGATTGAATCATAACCCTTACATAGACTTACTCCAGCCCGATCACTTAGTCGGGATCTCGGGCGGGCTCAATCATACAACAAAGTGTGCCACGTGACAGAGTCACGAGCAATCGCATCGCGATGCCCCAAGCTGCGCACATCTAAGGGCCACTTGGTGTATAAAAGACCGCCGGCAAGAACACAACTAAGCTATCGAACCCCACACTAAGACATGCATGTTATAATCATACACGCAGCATACATGTCTAGTGTAAACAGCAGGTAACCACAACATGAACTCTACAAACTCATAGTCTTTATAACTTCTGCTAAACAGAGCAGACATAGTAGTTGTATTACAAGCAGAGATCACATGTTTGTGATCCAACATTACATCAAACATCAACGGAAGAAAATTATGTCTTAGTAAAGACAAGGTTAACAAATGGCTTAAGAAGCCTGAAGGAAAATACAACGACCCTCTAGAGGGCACAGGCTGCTGCCTGGAACTATACGACTTGGTCCACGTCGAGCTCGAGGTAGAGGTCACCATCAGGGTCAGTGGTCTCATCTCTAAAACATAGAATAAGCAAACGTGAGTACAAAGTCGTACTCAGCAAGACTTACATAGGAACTAAACTACTCATGCACATGTATCAAGGCAAAGGGAGGTGGGGTTTCATTTGCAGAAGTGCCAGCTTTGACTTGGCTAGTCCTGATCTACGAATACCAGAATGAGGTAAGAACGTACACGAGTCCAAGTAACAGTCTCCAACCAATACTCCACTATGGTGCCTTCCTCGACTTCCCCACGAGAAAGCACGCCACAGCACTCACACTTATCTTAGTGTGTTTTAGAAGTATCCAGTTCAAGTTAGCTATGATCAAGTAAAGGTCTCCAAGTAGTCCATAACCGCGGACACGGCTATTCGAATAGTTCATTAACCCTGCAGGGGTGTACTGCTACACACATGCCTCATCAGTTACCGCCTAGGGATGGACCCTTCAAATGAGTACCAGCGAGGATGCTGCCACGACACTGAACTCACGGCACCATCTCTAGTCCTAGGGAGTCTCCTATTTGAGTTGGGACCACAATCGGAATCCGTCCGATTGTTCCGATGCGGACTCAAACGTTGTGTGACCGCCATCAAGCTCAACTCGATCATGATCACTTGATTCAACGTGCGAACAACCTACGCCAACCACTTACCTTGGTTCCACCTGCTTGAGATCGTTAAAGGGCGAACTACTTGCGACTCCTGGACAGGTCCGGGGTGAGGTACTAGGCCGAGAGGGGTCAGTGAGCCCAATGTGTGGTCGTACTCTTTGTCTTGGATAACAACACAAGAACTCGGGCTTAAGGCAGTGTTCAACGAGACAACCCACTGTGTACTCCTACACAGCCTCTCATCGTTCAACTTTGTTTAGGGTAGATTCACCAACACGTTACCACCATCATTCACAGGATCACTACCATCCCGACTCACATCAAAGTAGCCTCAGGTAACAACTCTAAGCATGCAATAAGCTGTAACAGTTGCAGGGGCCACATGATATCAACCAACTCCTACATCTGCTAGGATTGTGGTTTGCTTACTACTGTGACAAAATGATAGGTCATGCAAAGGAATGGGTTCAACTAGCGGTAGAACGTATCATGGTGACATCCTAAACATGCATTTGCGAGAATGAGAGGGAACCGGGATTTTATAGACATGATCAAAGAGGGGGCTGCTTGCCTTGCTAACGATCACGAGGTAACACTCTTCTGACGTGAGGTTGAACTCGTCTCCGAGATCAACTCTACCGAGAAGAAGCAATCACCGAAGCACTGGAAGTAAAGCACAATCAAGATAATACAATGCACATTCAATATGAAAAACATAGCATGGCAATGTGCTGATGTGACCTATGTTTGAATTGCCACATGTTAATTGAAGTTGATTTGAAAAGTGAATTCAAATTCAAACTCCAAATGTTATTCAATTTTGGTCAACTTTCATTTGCTAAAGTTTGTTCATTGTAAACCAAGTGATCATATGTGTGAAATGCTTCTGAAGTACAAGTGATGTGTGGTGCATTTCAAAGTTTGAAGTTGGAATAGCAATTGAATTGAATTTGAAATAATTCCAATTAAATCAAATAGCAAAAGCTACTGATCCCTTTTTAAGATCAACTCCAACATAGCTGAAAGTTTGAAATTGCGATAGAGGATTTTCTCCTGATAATTTTTCATATATTAGATGTTAAATTTGGAGTTAAAATGAATTTTCTATGATTTTTCAAAGTTTCAGCCATTTTCTGGAATTTACTGAATAAATTAAAAGATTTAAGAAATACTGCGTCATAACGACGTCAGCATGACGTGGGGGGGGGCTGACGTGTAGGGCCACCTTGTCAGTGGCTCTGGGGTTAAACCCGGTTTATATTAAGTTAATTAGGATCATTAGGGGGCTTGGGCCCACCGGTCAGTGATGTTGGGGGGGGGGGGGTTAGCTCGCGGTTTAGGGGCTAACAGGCCGGCGGCTAGACGCCGGTGGCCTAGCCACGGCGGCGCTTGCCGGAGTGGCGATTCCAGCCACGGGGGAGGGAGATGGAGGCACGGGCGTGTGCCCCGTACTCGTGCGCGTCTCCTGGAGCACGCCGGGGACCTCGAGGAGGCCCCTGGCCATGACTACGACGAGCCCGGCGGCGGCCGTGGACTGACCTAGACGAAGTCGGGGGTGCGCTGCACGGGAGACCGGATGGGGAGGGGGAAAACGAGGAGATGCTCACGGCGGTGACGATGGTGAGCTCGGGGAGGCCGGAGAGGAGTTGTGGGCGACGAATTTCTCGCCGGGGTTGACGGCGGCCGGCGACAAGGATGTGAAGGGGGCGACGCCTCTGGTGAAGCTCTGCTCAAATCAGCGGCGTGGTCCAACGAGGAGCTCCTCTGCGGGTCTTCTGGACATTGTGGTTCTACGGGAGGGAGCCGGTGGCCACGCGGGCGCACGGTGGCCGCTCCGATGAGCTCTCGGGGCGCGGTGATATTGAGCGGGAGAGGCAGAGAGAGTGACCGGAGAAAGAGAGGAGTGGCCTGGGGTCTTCCAGGCGTCGCGGTGGCACGAGGAGAAGGAAAGGGAAGGGCCTAGGTGGCCTCGGTGGCGTGCACGCCGGCAAGCTCGCCACCGAGCTGCTTGCCGCGGAGGAGGAAGACGACAACGCGTCGGGTGGGCTGGGCCGAGGCAAAAAGGTAAGTGGGCCTCGCCCTGGGCGCAAGGTAAGGCTCTGCCTTTTGTTTTCTTTTTATTTGTTTTCTGTTTAATTTGTTTGCCCAAAAAAATAAATAGCCAGGGCATTTTATAAAATCCCCAATTATTTTTATAAAACCTAGGTGACTCTATAGAAGTCAACCCCAAGTTTTGGGAATTTTTGAAATTCAAATTATTTGAATTCCAATTCAAATAGGCATTTTATTTAATTTCCGAGCCACTATTTGGATTATTGAAAAATCTATGAGCATGGGATTAATCCCAAATCACTTTTAAAATGATCACACTCATTTTTAGGATTTTTCAATACATCCAAAAGAATTTTGGAAAAAGATTTATTTCTGGCCTTTTTATTTAATTCATTTAGGGCTTTTCTTTTCCCCAATTCCTTTTCTTTTGCAATTTTTTTTCAAGATGCAAAAAATGCAACTTAGCTAAAGCACAAACCTAGGTCAGGGTCTTGACAACTCGCCCCCACTGAAAAGAATCTCGTCCCGAGATTTAGAAGTCGTCGGGAAGAGGGTGGGGTACTCAGCTCGTAGACGATCCTCTCGTTCCCAGGTAGCTTTTTTCTCTGAGATATGTGACCACTGCACTTTGAAGAATTTGATCTTCTGACGTCTGGTGCTACGCTCGGCTTCATCAAGAATAAGAACAGGGTACTCTCGATACGAAAGGTTATCTTGGAGACCAAGCGTTTCGTGGTCTACTTCGCAGATGGGGTCCTTGAAGCAACGCCTGAGTTGAGAGACGTGGAAGACATCATGAACCTGGGAGAGGTGAGGGGGTAGTTCCAATTGGTAGGCAACTTCTCCACGTTTGGAGAGAATGCGAAAGGGACCGATATAACGTGGGGCCAACTTGCCTTTGATACCGAAGCGATGGGTACCCTTCAGAGGAGTAACCCGAAGGTAAGCCTTCTCATCCAGATTATAGCTTTCTTCCCTATGATGACGATCATAATAGCTTTTCTGACGAGACTGGGCTGTTTTCAATTTCTCACGAACAATGCGAACCTGCTCTTCTGCATCCTAATCAAATCCGGTCCAAAGAATTGTCTTTCACCGGTTTCTAACCAGTTCAGGGGTGTTCGACATTTCCGTCCATAGAGAAATTCAAAAGGAGCCATGCCCAAGCTAGATTGGAAGCTATTGTTATACGCAAATTCGGAAAAAGGAAGAGAATTCTCCCATTTCTTTCCTAAAGAGATAACACAAGCTCTGAGCATGTCTTCGAGAATTTGATTGACCCTTTCTACTTGACCACTGGACTGCGGGTGATAAGCGGTGCTAAAGAAGAGGTGGGTTCCCATAGCATTCTGGAAACTTTCCCAAAATCGAGAAGTGAAAAGACTACCACGGTCTGAATTGATTTCAAAGGAACACCGTGAAGTGACACGATTCGGGAGACATACAAGTCCGCTAACTGGCAAGCAGTTATAGACTCTCGAACTGGAAGGAAGTGAGCAACTTTTGAAAGTCGATCAATGACAACGAAGATCGCATCATTTCCTTTCTGGGTTTTTGGAAAGCAAGTGATGAAATCCATACTGACTTTGTCCCATTTCCACTCGGGGAGGCAAAGGTCTAAGAGTACCAGCAGGTCTTTGATGTTCTGCCTTAACGCGGCGACAAACATCACATTCAGCAATAAACTGAGCAATTTCTCTCTTCATCCTAGTCCACCAAAATCTCTGGCGTAGATCTCGGTACATTTTTGTGCTACCGGGATGAAAGGAGAGGGGTGTATCATGGGCTTCTTTGAGGATGAGTTGCCTTAGTTCCCTATTCTTAGGTACTACCAAACGGTTTTCAAAGAATATCGTTCCTTTACTATCTGTGGAGAAACATTGATCAACTCCGCTAGCAATGTTCTCCTTGATCCGGTGAACACCTCGTGCACGCCTCTGGGCAACTATGATTTTATCCTCAAGGGTTGGTTTCGCCACCAAGTTGAAAAGAGATCCACGAGGAACAATCTCGAGGTTGAGCTTCCGAAATTCCTCATGAAGAAGCGGTTGATACTGTTGTAACATGAGGTTGCTACAATACGACTTACGACTTAGTGCATCAGCCATGACATTGGCTTTGCCTGGAGTGTAAGAAATTCCTAGGTCATAATCTTTTATCAACTCAATCCAGCGCCTTTGCCTGAGATTAAGATCTGGCTGGGTGAATATGTATTTGAGGCTTTAGTGGTCGGAATAGATCTCACAACGATTACCAAGGAGGTAATGTCGCCAAGTTGTCAGGGCATGAACTACGGCAGCGAGTTCAAGATCATGGGTAGGATAGTTCTCTTCATGTGGCCACAACTGGCGTGAAGCATAAGCTACCACATGTCGATCTTGCAGAAGTATGCATCCTAACCCTTGCCGTGAGGCATCACAATAGATCTCGAAATCATTTTTGGTGTCTGGAGGCGCAAGTACGGGTGCAGAAGTCAATCTTCTTTTTAGCTCTTGAAAGCATTCCTCGCACTTGGGAGTCCATTGGAATTTCTTATCTTTCTTGAGGAGTTCAGTTAGAGGCTTTGAAACTTTAGAAAAGTTCTCGACGAAGCGGCGGCAATAGCTGGCTAGGCCAAGAAAACTCCTAACTTGCTTAACCGATTCAGGTGGAGTCCAGTCAAGGACGGCTTGAACTCTCTCGGGATTCACAACAATGCCTTTTGCAGAAATCACGTGGCCTAAGTAGGTCACTTCTGGTAGCCAAAATTCACACTTGGATAATTTAGCATACAGGCGATGCTCTCTAAGTTTCATGAATACCAACCTTAGATGTTCGGCGTGATCTTCTTCGTTCTTCGAGTAGATGAGAATGTCATCAAGATAAACTACAACAAATTTATCTATGTACTCCATGAAGATCGAATTCAGCAAGCGCGAGAATGTGGCGGGGGCATTTTTTAAACCGAAGGACATAACGGTGTACTCATAAAGACCATAACGAGTAGTAAAAGCCGTTTTGGGAATGTCCTCGTTTCTGATTTTGATTTGATGATAGCCTAATCTCAAATCCATCTTGGAGAAGACAGAGGATCCTGCAAGTTGATCATAAAAATCATTGATCCTGGGCAGTGGGTACTTGTTCTTTATCGTCGCTAGATTTAGCGGGCGATAGTCTACGCACATCCTTTCTGTTCCATCTTTCTTCGTTACAAACAGAAAGGGGCAACCCCATGGCGATGAGCTAGGGCGGATGAAGCCTTTTGCCAACGAAGCTTCAAGTTGGATTTTGAGCTCAGCTAACTCACATGGGGCCATTCTATATGGGCGTCTGGATATTGGGGCGGTTCCTGGGATAAGATCTACCACAAACTCTACAGATCTTTCAGGTGGTATTCCTGGCAGCTCTTCTGGAAAGACATCCGGGAAGTCACGAACCACCGGAATATCTTCAAGGTCTGGAAGAGGAAGCATATTAAACGAATGCACCTGGGTCTTAGAGCTTGGTGAGGTGTACTTGATTGTCTGGCCTGTTGGATGGGTTAGTTTCACCGACTTGGCTTTACAATCAAGGACAACACTCTATCTTGATAACCAATCCATTCCTAGGATGACATCAATGTCTGAAGACTTGAGGGCTATAAGTGAGGCAAGGAATACTAAACCCTCAATTGTAATTTCATTTTCATGACTCACCATGGTGGGGTGCCATCTGGATCCAGGGGCTTGCACAACTAAACGGGTGGATAACATCGAAAAGGAGATGTCATGTGAAAGTGCAAAATCCTGGGATATGAATGAGTGAGATGCTCCTGGGACAAACCGAACCGAAGCTGGGGTGGAATTGACAGGAAGGGTTCCGAGTACAACATCGGTTGACTTGTGGGAATCTAGAATGGATACGTGATTCATATAACCATATTCGTAGGCAGGAGGCTTGACATTGGAAGTCTTGGGTAGTGGCTTACCACGACGAAAAGTTTGCTTTGGTTTAGGTGTGGTGGCTACATGATTTTGGGGACACTCTCGAACATTGTGGCCTGATTGTCCACATTGGAAACAAACACCACGTGGAATGAAAGGAACTTGAGCACTTGATTGTCCAACAAAATTCCAAGGAGGAAGATTGGGTTGAGGTGGACGATATATGGTGGTTGGGGGTCCAGAAGCACTTACAGCATGACTAATGTCATTGAAGGGAACCCATACACATCGTTTTCGAGAAACTGGGCCAGAAGATTGTGCAAACTCACGATCACGCTTGCGAGACTCTTCATACAACTCATTTCCATACTCGGCCTTGAAGGATTTGTCGACTAAGTCCCTGAAGTTGACGAACTCGTGAAGATTCAGGTCATGACGTAGAAAGGGGCTAAGTCCCTTCCGGAACCTTGCTTGTTTCTTGGCATCGGTGGATACTTCTTCTTGGGAATAACGTGCTAGACGAGTGAACTCAGTCCGATACTCATGAACAGACATCTTTCCTTGGGTCCGATTGCAAAATTCTTCTCTCTTGCGCTCCATCAGCTGATCCGGAATATGATATCCACGTAAGTCATCACAGAACTCTTGCCAAGTCACCACGTGACCAACTGGTTGCATTTCTACAAAATTCTCCCACCACTGAAGAGCAGCACCTTCCAGAAAATATGCCACGAATAGCACACGATCACCTGGAGCAACATGGGCTGTCTCAAGCTTACGCTCGAGTGAACGAAGCCAATCATCGGCATCAAGGGGCTCAGAAGAACACCGGAATACTGGCGGGTTGAGGAGAATGAAGTCCTGGATGGTAACAACACTATGATGCTGACGAGAAGTGTTCTTCTCAATACGTTCGAGAAGACGTGTCTGATCACGACGATTCTGTTCAGCCTCCATCATGATTTCTGCCGTTGAGGTTGGTGGTGGAGGTTCTTCACCGTCTATGTTACCGTAACTGGGATCAACACCTGGATTTGCACCTGACATTCTGTGTGATAAGAATCAACAATCAGAATAGGATTTAGGACAAAATTCTGATAGAAGACTATAATGCAATAGCATCAAAGCCACAAACAGACAGCATAACGGCTGCACCGGGATGGAAATTGAGACAACCTACAGGATAACGGACATCACTTCCACAGAAACACTATGGAATGATGGCTCAAAAAGACCACAACACTCCTACAGCTACAAAGAAGCAATCAACGAGATGTCCTAGTAAAGACATAGATGAGCCTAGTCCTATCTTCTCGTAGAACAAGATGATGGTGACTCAGAACTCAGATCGATGAGGGTAAGGAGAAAAAGAAGTCTTACGTTGTTCCCTTATACCCAAAGTAACTATATAACTATAGAATGCTAGACTCGACATCGGCCAATGGTTTGATAATCCTACATGCAGTCCTGCTCTGATACCAAGTCTGTCGGGACCCGGGGTTAGCGTATGTAATTCCGGTCATAATGCAATCACATGGAGATCCAAGAGCCGTACCCACTTGTCTAAGCAGATAAGGCCAAGCATAGATCACTCTCGATAAACATCGAACGTGAGGGGCATCCCATCCAGGCCGGATGATCAACTGAGATGGGTCCTCAACGTCCGCTCACAAGTCTAGTGCTTATGGGTGGTGAGTCCCATACTCATAGACAAGTCGCCTCAACCATGTTATCGATTGAATCATAACCCTTACATAGACTTACTCCAGCCCGATCACTTAGTCGGGATCTCGGGCGGGCTCAATCATACAACAAAGTGTGCCACGTGACAGAGTCACGAGCAATCGCATCGCGATGCCCCAAGCTGCGCACATCTAAGGGCCACTTGGTGTATAAAAGATCGCCGGCAAGAACACAACTAAGCTATCGAACCCCACACTAAGACATGCATGTTATAATCATACACGCAGCATACATGTCCAGTGTAAACAGCGGGTAACCACAACATGAACTCTACAAACTCATAGTCTTTATAACTTCTGCTAAATAGAGCATACATAGTAGTTGTATTACAAGCAGAGATCACATGTTTGTGATCCAACATTACATCAAACATCAACAGAAGCAAATTATTTCTTAGTAAAGACAAGGTTAACAAATGGCTTAAGAAGCCTGAAAGAAAATACAACGACCCTTCAGAGGGCACAGGCTGCTTCCTGGAACTATACGACTTGGTCCACGTCGAGCTCGAGGTAGAGGCCACCATCAGGGTCAGTGGTCTCATCTCTAAAACATAGAATAAGAAAACGTGAGTACAAAGTCGTACTCAGCAAGACTTACATAGGAACTAAACTACTCATGCACATGTATCAAGGCAAAGGGAGGTGGGGTTTCATTTGCAGAAGTGCCAGCTTTGACTTGGCTAGTCCTGATCTACGAATACCAGAATGAGGTAAGAATGTACACGAGTCCAAGTAACAGTCTCCAACCTATACTCCACTATGGTGCCTTCCTCGACTTCCCCAGGAGAAAGCACGCCACAGCACTCACACTTATCTTGGTGTGTTTTAGAAGTATCCAGTTCAAGTTATCTATGATCAAGTAAAGGTCTCCAAGTAGTCCATAACCGCGGACACGGCTATTCGAATAGTTCATTAACCCTGCAGGGGTGTACTGCTACACACACGCCTCATCAGTTACCCCTTGGGGATGGACCCTTCAAGTGAGTACCGGCGAGGATGCTGCCACGACACTTCACTCACGGCACCATCTCTAGTCAGTGGTCTCTTATGCATTGTATAGGATGATCACCATGTTACGATTCTACCGCATAGATGAACCCATTCCTTTGCATGACCTATCATTTTGTCACAGTAGTAAGCAAACCACAACCCTAGAAAATGTAGGAGTTGGGATGCTACTGCTTATTGCATGCTTAGTATGATACCATGTTGTTACTGTGATGTGAGTCGGGATGGTAGTGATCATGTTGATGATGGTAGAAAAGTGTTGGTGAATCGACCCTAATACAAGGTGAACGATGAGAGGCTGTGTAGGAGTACACGGTGGGTTGTCTCGTTGAACACCGCCCTAAGTCCGAGTTCTGGTGTGGTGATCCAAGATGAAGAGTACAACCACACATTGGGCTCACTGACCCCTCTCAACTTACTAACTCATCCCTTTCGATGTCTAGATGTCGCAATAGTTTGGAGTTCTGGTAGGTCTGTGGCCTGGATGCTAAGTGAGAGAACGGCTCACCCGAGACCAGCTTATGCACCACGCACACATCGCTTGGGTCCACTTCGGTAAACCGGTCGGGTTCACGATAGTGGTAGCCAACCCAAGTAGGCGGCTTTCTCGGACTAGATCGGCTATGAGGTAACAGTTGTGGTGAGCATCCTCGTTGGCACCCCTTGAATGGTGTCGAGATCAAATGCGGTAAATGATGATCATGTGTGTGTAGCGGTACACCCCTGCAGGGTTAACAAAACTATTCGAATAGCCGCGTCCGCGGTTATGGACTGCTTGGAAAGCTTAGCTTGATTATTAGATAACTTGAACCGGATACTTCTAAAACACACCAAGATAAGTGTGAGTGCTATGGCGTGCTTTCTCATGGGGAAGTCGAGGAAGGCACCATAGTGGTGTAATTGGTTGGAGAAAGTAGTGGACTCGTGTACGCTTCTTACCTCAAGTCTGGTACTCGTAGTTCAGGACTAGCCAAGTCAAAGCTGGCATTTCTGCAAGTGAACCCCACCTCCCTTTACCTTGATACATGTGCATGAGTAGTATAGCTCCTATGTAAGTCTTGCTGAGTACGATTTTGTACTCACGTTTTCTTAATCTATGTTTTAGATGACACCACCGACCCCGAAGGTGGCTTCTTCATCGAGCTGGACGACTGAAGTTAAACTAGTCTAGTCCCAGTCAGACGACTGGTTCCCTCGTGGAGGGCTGTGTGTTTAAATAAGGCTTCTTAAGCCATTTTTTAAACTTGTCTGTACTCAGACATAATTTGCTTCCGCTTGTAATGTAATGTTGGATCACATGTATGTGATCTCTGTGTGCACTCTATAAGAGTTATCAATAAATATGTACACTTTGTAGAGAATTGCAATGATACCTGCTGTTCATACAAGGCATGTGTGCTGCGTGTATGTTTATAACATGCATGTCTTTGTATGGGTTTTCGAGACCTTAGTTGTGTTCTGGCTGGCGGTCTTTCATACACCAAGTGGCCCTTAGATGTGCGCAGCTTGGGGCATCGCGATGCGATTGTTCGAGACTCTGTCTCGTGCACACTTTGTGGTATGATCGAGCCCGCCCAAGACCCCGACTAAGTGATCGGGCTGGAGTAAGTCTATGTAAGAGTTATGAGATAGTCGATAGTATGGTTGAGGCGACTTGTCTTTGAATATGGGAGTTCACCACCCATATCATTAGACTTGTGTGCGGAAGATGAGGACCCATCTCAGTTGATCATCCGGCCTAGATGGGATGCCCCTCACGTACGATGCTTTCCGAGAACGTTCTGTGCTTGGCCTTGTCTGCTTAGACAAGTGGGTACGGTTCTCGGCTCTCCATATGACTATGTCGTAATGGGACTTGCATACGCTAACGCCGGGTCCCGACAGACTTGGTATCAGAGCAGGACTGACTGTAGGACTAGTAGCCTTGGCCGAAGTTGAGTCTAGCTTGCTATAGTTATATAGTTACTTTGGGTATATAAGGGAACAACGTAAGGCTTCTTTTTTCTCCTTACCCCTTCGTTCTGAGTTCTGAGTCACCCTCATCTTATTCTACGGGAAGATAGGACTAGGCTCTCCTCTGTCCGATTAGCACATCTCGTTGATTGCTTCCTTATAGCCGTAGGAAAGTTGTGTCCGGTTTTCCTAGCATTGTTTTAATGCTGATTTCTTACATCGTATTATGTAAGTGTTGTTTTCATGTTG
Organism: Bromus sterilis; assembly: GCA_950022295.1. NCBI lineage: Eukaryota > Viridiplantae > Streptophyta > Magnoliopsida > Poales > Poaceae > Bromus > Bromus sterilis. Next base: position 53,282,906 of record OX465599.1, read on the forward strand.
GAAGAAATTGTCATTTCTTACAATTAAAGCCGTTATGTTGTCCGAGTCATTCCAGGTTTATCTCATAATCTGATGCATTTGCAAACTCCTTCTTTTTGTTTCAGATGGCAGATCTTCCCCCTCGGCAGATTGTTCGTTTGACCAGGTGCCTCGGTGTGCGTGGCCATCCCGCCACGTTGATCGAGATGATGTCCTATGTAGGATATCGATGGTACCCTGAGTACACAGTCGAGGAGCAGTTCCACGACTTCAACCAGACGCAGTTCCACTGCATAGTCAGGATCTACCCGCACCACGTTGGAGCCACCCAGCCTATCCACTTTGGACATGGCATTGGCATCACCGAGAACATGGCTGTGCAGGATGCTGCATATTCATGTATTACCCTGCTGAGAGAGGAGCACACCATGATGAGAGAGACTTCTTTCCGCTATATCCCTGCTGCACTTCCAGGAGAAGAGGGATATTACACCGGACTCTACTCAGATCACTCTTCAGAGGATCCAGCACTTCAGGTGACTGCTAGGTTTGCTAGTGACAGAGATCGTGATGCACGCGCTCTCCGTTTCGAGCTCCACGCCATCCGTGTTCGTCTGTATCAAGCACTGACACTCTTGGCACCCTTTGTGAGCGTGGGATCAGTTGAGTATGATGCGATCTATCCAGTGAGGACGCAGATGCCTTCTCGAGTTGCTTGGCCCGAGATTGGAGGCATTTTTCCACCCCGTGGTCCTTTGCTTCCACCTTACACTGGACCTAGGCCCCATCCTTGCCCAAATGGATATCAGGGTCTACAGGCCTCCGTGTTTTCCGATGGTCACCTCCAGCTACCGGGATACGCAGGTAACTTTTACGAGGACTACTATGGAGATGGAGATGAGTGAGACCGCCTGTGGTCTTACTTAGTGAGGATGTAGTAGTATCTTAGTATATTGTAAGCAAGGTGTCTAAGTTCCAGAGGCTTAGATAAATAATGTATAGGAAGTCAGAGTGCCTCTGAAGGATGTATCATCTTCATCACGTTTGTATTAGCTTAGTGCTTGTACTAAAACGATGTATGGTTTGTATGACAGCTTGTGCATATATGGCTTGTATGCTTTTATCACCATGTTGTCAAGATGATTACTTACTTTGCTCTGTACTCCTTCCAGTACTTCAATACCTTGATTAAACTCTTCAAATCAACTCTGTTTGACTTTGGTTTTTCACCTTCAGGATGTCTCAAGGAACCCGTGGCCAGATTGGTCGTAACCAAGGTCGTGGGAACGACTAGGAGGAAGGCAACCTTCCACCCCCACCCACGATGGCACAGGTTATGATGGAGGTCGAGAGGAACCGCCGAGACTCTCACCACCTGTTGGAAGTCATTGCACGCAACACCACTCAGCAGCGCAATGAGCTGGTGTCCCTGAACGACTTCATCCGGCTTCATCCCCCGGTTTTCAGTTGCTCCACCGAGCCCCTTGATGCCGATGACTGGCTCCGCAGCATCGAAAGGAAGCTCCAAGCAGGCCATGTTGCAGATGGCGACAAGGTCAGCTATGCCACCTATCACCTCGAAGGTGCAGCTAGCTCTTGGTGGGAGAACTTTCTGAATATGCGCCCCGTTGGACCACCTGCATCTTGGGAGGAATTCTGCACGTCCTTCCGCGAGCACCACATCCCCAAGGGTCTTATGGACCGCAAGCGTGAGGAGTTCTGCAACCTCACCCAAGGCAGAAGGACCGTTGACGAGTTCAGTCGTGAGTTCAACCGACTTGCTCGTTATGCCACCGAAGAAGTCTCCACCGACTCCAAGAAACAAGAGAGGTTCCGTCGTGGCCTCAACTCCGGACTCCGTCGTGAGCTCAACCTTCATGACTTTGCCACTTTCCAGGTCCTTGTCAACAAGGCCATCAAAGCAGAGGACATGAACACCCCCAACGATTTCCGCAAACACCCTAGAGACGACAGTTCATCCAGTTCTGGCTCCCAGAAGCGCAAGATCTGGATCCCACACAGTATGTTCCGTCAGAACAACCCACCGAGGCCATCCTATGTGGCGCCTCGTCCACCAACCCAGTTCCACCCAACTCCACCAAATAACCCAGCTCCACGCCCTGTTTTTGGAGCCTGTTACAAGTGTGGTCAGGCAGGCCACTATTCTCGTGAGTGTCCCCAGAACCAGATCCAGAACCAGAATGCTCCACCCCGTGCCGGAGGCAACAACAACAATGGTCGTGGCAAGCCACCCCAGAAAGTCTACACCGCCAAACCCGCTCCTCCCGCCACTCGTGGACGTGTGAACCAGATTGCAGCCGAAGAGACTGACGACACCACTGACGTCATTCTTGGTACGCTCCCAGTCAATTATGTTCCTACTTCCGTTCTTTTCGACCCAGGAGCATCTCATTCATTCATGTCGGAAAGTTATGCACTTCTTCATGAGTTATCTTTTGTTGAATTGTCCACCCCAATGATTATTCAAACTCCAGGGTCAAGATGGAAAACTAATAGAGTGAGCCATGGTAATCAAATTGCAATTGAGGGTTTAGTATTCCTTGCTTCACTCATAGCCCTCAAGTCTTCAGATATTGATGTCATCCTTGGCATGGATTGGCTATCAAGACAGAATGCCTACCTGGATTGCAAAGGCAAATCCGTGAAACTCACCCACCCTTCAGGCAAAACAGTCAACTATACCTCACCCAGAACAAGAACCCAAGGGCATTCTTTGAATGTACTTTCCCTTCCCGAACTTGAAGATATTCCGTTGGTTCGTGACTTCCCAGATGTCTTTCCTGAAGAGCTGCCGGGCATGCCACCCGACAGATGTGTAGAGTTTATAGTGGATCTTGTTCCAGGAACCGCACCAATTTCCAAGCGCCCATATAAAATGGCCCCACATGAGTTAGCTGAGCTAAAAACCCAACTTGATGCTTCGTTGGCAAAAGGCTTCATCCGGCCTAGCTCATCGCCATGGGGTTGCCCCGTTCTGTTCGTAAAGAATAAAGATGGAACATAAAGGATGTGCGTAGACTATCGCCCGCTAAATCTAGCGACGATAAAGAACAAATACCAACTACCCAGGATCAATGATCTTTATGATCAACTTGCAGGATCATCTGTCTTCTCCAAGATGGATTTGAGATTAGGTTATCATCAGATCAACATCCGAAGCAAGGACATTCCCAAAACGGCTTTTACTACTCGTTATGGTCTTTACGAGTACACTGTCATGTCCTTTGGTTTAACCAATGCCCCCGCCACATTCTCACGCTTGATGAAGTCGATCTTCATGGAGTACCTAGATAAATTTGTTGTGGTTTATCTCGATGATATTCTCATCTACTCGAAGAACGAAGAAGATCATGTCGAACACCTAAGGCTGGTATTGATGAAACTTAGAGAGCATCGCCTGTATGCTAAATTCTCCAAGTGTGAATTCTGGCTACCAGAAGTGACCTACTTAGGCCACGTGATTTCTGCAAAAGGCATTGTTGTGAATCCCGAGAGAGTTCAGGCCGTCCTTGACTGGACTCCACCTGAATCGGTTAAGCAAGTTAGGAGTTTTCTTGGCCTAGCCAGCTATTGCCGTCGCTTCGTCGAGAACTTTTCTAAAGTTGCAAAGCCTCTAACTGAACTCCTCAAGAAAGATAAGAAATTCTTATGGACTCCCAAGTGCGAGGAAAGCTTTCAAGAGCTAAAAAGAAGATTGACTTCCGCACCCGTACTTGCACCTCCAGACACCAAAAGGGATTTCGAGATCTATTGTGACGCATCACGGCAAGGGTTAGGATGCATACTTCTGCAAGATCGACATGTGGTAGCTGATGCTTCACGCCAATTGCGGCCACATGAAGAGAATTATCCTACCCATGACCTTGAACTCGCTGCCGTAGTTCATGCCCTAACAACTTGGCGACATTACCTCCTTGGTAATCGTTGTGAGATTTATTCCGACCACCAAAGCCTCAAATATATTTTCACCCAGCCAGATCTTAATCTCAGGCAAAGACGCTGGATTGAGTTGATAAAATATGACGACGTAGGAATTTCTTACACCCCAGGCAAGGCCAATGTCATGGCTGATGCACTAAGTCGTAAGTCATACAGTAACAACCTCATGTTACAGCAGTATCAACCACTTCTTCATGAGGACTTTCGCAAGCTCAATCTTGAGATTGTTCCTCATGGCTATCTTTCTACCTTGGTGGCGAAACCAACTCTTGAGGATCAAATCATAGTTTCCCAAAGGCGTGCACGAGGTGTTCGCCGGATCAAGGAGAACATTGCTAGCGGAGTTGCTAAATGTTTCTCCACAGATAGCAAGGGAACGGTATTCTTTGGAAATCGTTTGGTAGTACCTAAGAATAGGGAACTAAGGCAACTCATCCTCAAGGAAGCCCATGACACACCCCTCTCAATTCATCCCGGTAGCACAAAAATGTACCGAGATCTACGCCAGAGATTTTGGTGGACCAGGATGAAGAGAGACATTGCTCAATTTGTTGCCGAATGTGATGTTTGTCGTCGCATTAAGGCAGAAGATCAAAGACCTGCTGGTACACTTCAACCTTTGTCTATTCCCGAGTGGAAATGGGACAAAGTCGGTATGGATTTCATCACCGGCTTTCCAATAACCCAGAAAGGAAACAATGCCATCTTCGTTGTCATAGATAGACTTTCCAAAGTTGCTCACTTCCTTCCGGTTCGCGAGTCTATAACTGCTAGCCAGTTAGCGGACTTGTACATCTCTAGGATTGTATCCCTTCACGGTGTTCCTTTGGAAATCAATTCTGATCGTGGTAGCCTTTTCACCTCTAGATTTTGGGGAAGCTTTCAGAATGCTATGGGAACTCATCTATCCTTTAGTACGGCTTTCCATCCTCAATCTAGCGGTCAAGTCGAAAGGGTTAACCAAATTCTTGAAGACATGCTCAGAGCTTGTGTTATCTCATTCGAAAAGAATTGGGAGAAGTCTCTTCCATTTGCCGAATTTGCTTATAACAATAGTTTTCAATCTAGTCTGAACATGGCTCCTTTTGAACTCCTTTATGGACGACGATGTCGAACACCTTTAAACTGGTCAGAAACCGGTGAAAGAGAATTCTTTGGACCGGATATGATCAAGGAAGCAGAAGAGCAAGTTCGCATTGTTCATGATCAATTGAAAGCAGCCCAGTCTCGTCAGAAAAGCTACTATGATCGTCATCATAGGCAAGAAAGCTACAATCTGGATGAGAAGGCTTACCTTCGGGTTACTCCTTTGAAGGGAACCCAACGTTTCGGTATCAAAGGCAAGTTGGCCCCACGTTACATCGGACCTTTCCGCATTCTTGCCAAACATGGAGAAGTTGCCTACCAACTTGAACTACCCCCGCACCTTTCCCGAGTACATGATGTATTCCATGTGTCCCAACTCAGGCGTTGCTTCAAGGACCCCATCCGCGAAGTCGACCATGAAACGCTTGATCCCCAAGATGACCTTTCTTAACGAGAATACCCCGTTCGTATTCTTGATTCCGCAGAGCGTGTCACTCGTCGTCAGAAGATTAGGTTTCTGAAAGTGTAATGGTCACACCACTCTGAAAGAGAAGCTACGTGGGAAAGAGAAGACCGTCTCATTGCCGAGTACCCCACCTTCCTCCCGCAGACTTCTGAATCTCGGGACAAGATTCTTTTGAGTGGGGGCGAGTTGTCAGAACCCTCTGTTAGGTAATGTGCTAGGATCAATTTCACTTTTCATTCATGAAAGAAATCAAAGGAAATTCAAATTCAAAAGCAAATGGGAGAAGGAACCCCCCCAGATGAATTAATTCAAAAGGCCAGATAAAAATCTTCTCCAAAAATTCATGTTAGATTTTTGAAAAGTCTTATAAATGAGTGTGATCACATATCAAGTGATGTGGGACCCACCACATGCTCATAGATTTTTCAAATAGTCAAACAGTGCCTTGGAATAAAAGAAATACCCCTATTTGATTTAAAATTCAAATTATTTGAATTTTAAAAATGTTGAAAGTTTATAAGTGGCTAGTCTATATTATTATGAGGCCACATAAAAGTTTTCAGCATTTAATAAAATGCCTAGCTAATTATTTTAGCACAGCAAAACAAATAGCAGAAAAGAAAACAGAAGAGAAAAGGGAAAAAGAACTTACCTGGAAGCAGCCCAACTAGCTCCCCGCAGCCCACCTGGCCGGCCCAGCCCAGCCTCCCCGCTTGGCGTCTTCCTCCCCGCGCGCCCAAGCAGCTCGCTGGAGCGACAGAGCGCGGCGACGACGACACCTCGACGCCTTCGAGCGTCTAGGCCTCCCGAGGCCTTATCTCTTCGTCTGGACGCATCCTGGAACCGCCCCAGTTCTTTCCCCTCCCTCCAGAACCACCTCCCCTTCCTCTCTCGCCCGATTCATCGCCGCCCGAGAAGCACGCCGGAGCACCGTTGAGCCCCCGCGTAGCCATTGACGCCGAGAAGCCCCAAGACCGTGTCCAAGTTATTCCCCGCCGTCGTCTTCGTCAAGCAGCGCAAGGAATCGAGCCCGGAGCCCGCGTAGACGCCAGATTCTTCCTCGAGTTCTCGCCGGCCGTAGAGAAGGTCCTCGCCGAATTCTGTCGCCGTTGAGCCACCCCAGCCCTCACCACCACCTCTACTGAGTTCCTGGTGAGCTCGGGTTCAAAACCCCTAATTTTCCCCCTTCGATTGCTTCCTCTAGCCTTGGCCGCCATGGGAGCCGAAGCTCCTCGCCGCCGGGATCCATGGCGACGTCCAACCGCTAAGAAATCGAACCCGCCGTGTTGTCCATCTTGTTCCCCGTGCTCCTCCTCGTCGAACCAGCCTAGCCCCGCCTCAAGTCGTGCCTTGTAGCAAAATCCCGATCACGGCCGTAGCTAGGTCACCGCAGAACTTGACGCCGGCGAGCGTACCGTGCACCCCAGCACTCGAGATCAGTCCCTTTCGACGCGCACGAGTGAGGGCTTCAAGATGGTGGTCTCCGCGCTCCAAATCGTCGACGGATTCGCCCTCCCCGTACAGCGCCGCCGCGGTCCAGTCGCCGGCGGTTAACCGCCGGTGGGTTAGCCCCTAATCACTCGGCTAATGACCCCCTGGGTCACTGACCAGTGGGCCCAGTGGCTTAATTAAGCCACTGGATTAACTTAACCCAGTCACTGACAGAGTGACCCCACATGTCAGCCCCCCTGACGCCAGCTTGACGTCAGCCTGGCGCAATAAATCGATTTAAATGAATTTCCAGAGATTATTTGAATTAAAAGAATTCCAGAAAATACCCCAAACTTTGGAAATTCATAGAAAATTCATATTAACTCCAAATTGGACAAATAATATATGAAAAATGATCAGGAGAAAATTATCTTTCCAAATATACAACTTTCAACTATGTTTGAGTTGATTTTAAAATGGGACCAGTAGCATATGTCATTTGGTTTATTTGAAGTTAATTCAAATTCAAATCAATTGATCTTGCAACTTGGACCATGGAATTATGCTACAATTCAACCACACTTCAGAGGCACATCATACACACTTGAAAATGATTCAAAATGATCAAACAATGACACATGTAACTTGGTGAAGTTGAATTGAAATGTGGAGTTTGAATTTGCATTTCAAATGCAATATACTCCACTTAAATGGAATTGCCTCACACATCAAAACTTATACTTCAAGTTTCAACATTCAATCATGTGCTTGAGCATTGCATTCATATTGATTGCTACTTCGTGCTTTGTTTGTCGAGTAGAGGTGGAACCGGAGCAGGAGGCTACCCCCTTCGCTGAAGATCCAGAACCCGAACCTCGTCAGCAAGGCAAGCAAACCCCCATTGATCATGTCGATAAAATCCCACTTCCCTCTCATGTCTCGCTTATGCATTGTATAGGATGATCACCATGTTACGATTCTACCGCATAGATGAACCCATTCCTTTGCATGACCTATCATTTTGTCACAGTAGTAAGCAAACCACAATCCTAGAAGATGTAGGAGCTGACGTATATCATGTGACCCCTGCAACTGTTACTGCTTATTGCATGCTTAGAGTGATACAATGTTGATAATGTGATGTGAGTCGGGATGGTAGTGATCATATTGATGATGGTAGAAAAGTGTTGGTGAATCGACCCTAATACAAGGTGAACGAGGAGAGGCTGTGTAGGAGTACACGGTGGGTTGTCTCGTTGAACACCGCCCTAAGTCCGAGTTCTGGTGTGGTGATCCAAGATGAAGAGTACAACCACACATTGGGCTCACTGACCCCTCTCAACTTACTAACTCATCCCTTTCGATGTCCAGATGTCGCAATAGTTTGGAGTTCTGGTAGGTCTGTGGCCTGGATGCTAAGTGAGAGAACGGCTCACCCGAGACCGGCTTATGCACCACGCACACATTGCTTGGGTCCACTTCGGTAAACCGACCGGGTTCACGATAGTGGTAGCCAACCCAAGTAGGCGGCTTTCTCGGACTAGATCGGCTATGAGGTAACAGTTGTGGTGAGCATCCTCGCTGGCACCCCTTGAATGGTGTCGAGATCAAAGGCGGTAAATGATGATCATGTGTGTGTAGCGGTACACCCCTGCAGGGTTAACAAAACTATTCGAATAGTCGTGTCCGCGGTTATGGACTGCTTGGAGAGCTTAGCTTGATTATTAGATAACTTGAACCGGATACTTCTAAAACACACCAAGATAAGTGTGAGTGCTTTGGCGTGCTTTCTCGTGGGGAAGTCGAGGAAGGCACCATAGTGGTGTAATTGGTTGGAGAAAGTAGTGGACTCGTGTACGCTTCTTACCTCAAGTCTGGTACTCGTAGTTCAGGACTAGCCAAGTCAAAGCTGGCATTTCTGCAAGTGAACCCCACCTCCCTTTACCTTGATACATGTGCATGAGTAGTATAGCTCCTATGTAAGTCTTGCTGAGTACGATTTTGTACTCACGTTTGCTTAATCTATGTTTTAGATGACACCACCGACCCCGAAGGTGGCTTCTTCATCGAGCTGGACGACTGAAGTTAAACTAGTCTAGTCCCAGTCAGACGACTGGTTCCCTCGTGGAGGGCTTTGTGTTTAAATAAGGCTTCTTAAGCCATTTGTTAAACTTGTCTGTACTCAGACATAATTTGCTTCCGCTTGTAATGTAATGTTGGATCACATGTATGTGATCTCTGTGTGCACTCTATAAGAGTTATCAATAAATATGTACACTTTGTAGAGAATTGCAATGATACCTGCTGTCCATACAAGGCATGTGTGCTGCGTGTATGTTTATAACATGCATGTCTTTGTATGGGTTTTCGAGACCTTAGTTGTGTTCTGGCTGGCGGTCTTTCATACACCAAGTGGCCCTTAGATGTGCGCAGCTTGGGGCATCGCGATGCGATTGTTCGAGACTTTGTCTCGTGCACACTTTGTGGTATGATCGAGCCCGCCCTAGACCCCGACTAAGTGATCGGGCTGGAGTAAGTCTATGTAAGAGTTATGAGATAGTCGATAGTATGGTTGAGGCGACTTGTCTTTGAATATGGGAGTTCACCACCCATATCATTAGACTTGTGTGCGGACGATGAGGACCCATCTCAGTTGATCATCCGGCCTGGATGGTATGCCCCTCACGTACGATGCTTTCCGAGAACGTTTTGTTCTTGGCCTTGTCTGCTTAGACAAGTGGGTACGGTTCTCGGCTCTCCATATGACTATGTCGTAATGGGACTTGCATACGCTAACCCCGGGTCCCGACATCAGCCCCCTGGTGACATCAGCACTGCGTCACAGTGATGCAATAAATCTTTTCCAGAGTTTAAAAGAAATAAATAAAATAGAGAAAATGGCAGAAAATAGGACAAACTTTGGAAAATCATAATAAATTCATACTAACTCCAAATATAGCAAATAATATATGAAAAATGATCAGGAGAAAATTATCTATCCAAATATGCAAATTTCAACTTTGTTTGAGTTGAATTTAAATTCTGATCAGTAGCTTTTGCTATTTGATTTAAATGGAATTAATTCAAATTTAATCCAAATGCAATTCCACTTTGCACTTTTGCAATGCACATATGATCACCTACACTTCAGAAGCTTATCACACACTTGATCATTTGGATTACAAAATACAAATACTAGCAAATGCAACTTGGACCAATTTAAATACATTTGGAGTTTGAATTTGAATTCACTTTCAAATCAACTTCAATTAACTTGTTGCAAATGGAACCTAGATCACATCAATACAATTCACATCATTTGACAACATAATCATGTGCTTGAGCATTGCAACTTATTTATGCTTTGTTTATATTGTTTGCTCGGATAGAAGTGGATCCGGACTCCGAGGTCACCCCCTTCGTTGAAGACCTCGTGAATGAACCTCGTCAGCAAGGCAAGAAAACCCCCATTGATCATGTCGATAAAATCCCACTTCCCTCTCATGTCTCGCTTATGCATTGTTTAGGATGATCACCATGATAAAGTTTCTACCGCATAGTTGAACCCATATCCTTTGCATGACCTATCATCTTGTCACAGTAGTAAGAAAACCACAATCCTAGCAGATGTAGGAGTTGGTTGATATCATGTGACCCCTGCAACTGTTACTGCTTATTGCATGCTTAGTGGTACAATGAGGTTGCTTATGATGTGGGTCGGGATGATGTTAAACATGGTGTTGATGAAAGTGAAATGTGTTGGTGATTCCACCCTAATACAAGGTGAACGATGAGAGGCTGTGTAGGAGTACACAGTGGGTTGTCTCGTTGAACATCGCCTTAAGTCCGAGTTCTTGTGTGCTGATCCAAGAAGAAGAGTACAACCACACATTGGGCTCACTGACCCCTCTCATCCTAGTACCTCACCCCGTTCGAACCCCAAGAGTCGCAGTAGTTCGGAGTTCTGGTAGGGCTGTGGCACGGTCTGCGAAGTGGATGAACGGCTTTTCAAGACCGGCTTGGGACCCTGCACACATCGTTTGAGGCTGTACTGGAACCTCGGCCGGACTTCCATACGGATCCCCCTTAGATAGGCGACTCTCTGGACTAGAACGGAGCTGTGGGCGAAGTGTTGTGGTGGCATCCTCGCTGTCATCTCTTGAACGGTGACATGCAAAAGGCAGTAACTGATGGCACGTGTGTGTAGCGGTACACCCCTGCAGGGTTAACAAAACTATTCGAATAGCCGCGTCCGCGGTTAAGGACTGCTTGTAAAGCTTAGCTTGATTATTAGATAACTTGAACTGGATACTTCTAAAACTCGCAAGATAAGCGTGAGTGCTATGGTCTGCTTCTCGTGGGGAAGTCGAGGAAGTAACCATAGTGGTGTATTGGTTGAAGAGATGTAGTGGACTCGTGTACGCTTCTTACCTCAAATCTGGTACTCGTAGTTCAGGACTAGCCAAGTCAAAGCTGGCATTTCTGCAAGTGAAACCCCACCTCCCTTTACCTTGATACATGTGCATGAGTAGTATAGCTCCTACGTAAGTCTTGCTATGTACGACTTTGTACTCACGTTTGCTTATTCTATGTTTGAGATGAACCCACCGACCCCAATGGTGGCTTCTACCTGAAGCTCGAAGAATGAAGACTCAGACCAAGACCAAGCTAGTGTAGTCCCAGTCAGATGACTGGTTCCCTCATGGAGGGCTTGTTTTTAGATAAGGCTTCTCTAAGCCATTTTTTAAACTTGTCTGTACTCAGACCTACTTTGCTTCCGCTTGTCTGTTGTAATGTTGGATCACATGCTTGTGATCTGTGTGTGCACTCTGTAAGAGTTATTAATAAAGATGTATACTTTGTAGAGAATTGCAATGATACCTGCTGTTCATACAAGGCATGTGTGCTGCGTGTATGTTTATAACATGCATGTCATTGTATGGGTTTTCGAGACCTTAGTTGTCATCTGGCTGGCGGTCTTTTATACACCAAGTGGCCCTTAGATGTGCGCAGCTTGGTGCATCGCGATGCGATTGCTCGAGACTCTGTCTCGTGCACACTTTGATGTATGATCGAGCCCGCCCTAGACCCCGACTAAGTGATCGGGCTGGAGTAAGTCTATGTAAGAGTTATGAGATAGTCGATAGTATGGTTGAGGCGACTTGTCTGTGAATATGGGAGTTCATCACCCATATCATTTAGACTTGTGTGAGGACGATAAGGACCCATCTCAGTTGATCATCCGGCCTGGATGGGATGCCCCTCACGTACGATGCTTTCCGAGAACGTTCTGTGATTGGCCTTGTCTGCTTGGACAAGTGGGTACGGTTCTCGGCTCTCCATATGACTATGTCGTAGCGGGACTTGCATATGCTAACCCCGGGTCCCGACAACAATGCACATTCAATATGCGAAACATAGCATGGCAATGTGCTGATGTGACCTATGTTTGAATTGCCACATGTTAATTGAAGTTGATTTGAAAAGTGAATTCAAATTCAAACTCCAAATTTTATTCAATTTTGGTCAACTTGCATTTGCTAAAGTTTGTTCATTGTAAACCAAGTGATCATATGTGTGAAATTCTTCTGAAGTACAAGTGATGTGTGGTGCATTTCAAAGTTTGAAGTTGGAATAGCAATTGAATTGAATTTGAAATAATTCCAATTAAATCAAATAGCAAAAGCTACTGATCCCTTTTTAAGATCAACTCCAACATAGCTGAAATTTGGAAATTTGGATAGAGGATTTTCTCCTGATAATTTTTCACACATTAGATGTTATATTTTGAGTTAAAATGAATTTTCTATGATTTTTCAAAGTTTCAGCCATTTTCTGGAATTTACTGAATAAATTAAAAGATTTAAGAAATACTGCGTCATAACGACGTCAGCGTGACGTGGGGGGGGGGCTGACGTGTAGGTCCACCTTGTCAGTGGCTCTGGGGTTAAACCCGGTTTAGATTAAGTTAATTAGGATCATTAGGGGGCTTGGGCCCACCGGTCAGTGACGTGGGGGGGGGGGGTTTAGCTCGCGGTTTAGGGGCTAACAGGCCGGCGGCTAGACGCCGGTGGCCTAGCCACGGCGGCGCTTGCCAGAGTGGCGATTCCAGCCACGGGGGAGGGAGTTGGAGGCACGGGCGCGTGCCCCGTACTCGTGCGCGTCTCCTGGAGCACGCCGGGGACCTCGAGGAGGCCCCTGGCCATGGCTACGACGAGCCCTGCGGCGGCCGTGGACTGACCTAGACGAAGTCGGGGGTGCGCCGCACGGGAGACCGGATGGGGAGGGGGAAAACAAGGAGATGCTCACGGCGGTGACGATGGTGAGCTCGAGGAGGCCGGAGAGGAGCTGTGGGCGACGAATTTCTCGCCGGGGTTGATGGCGGCCGGCGATGAGGATGTGAAGGGGGCGACGCCTCTGGTGAAGCTCTTCTCAAATCAGCGGCGTGGTCCAACGAGGAGCTCCTCTGCGGGTCTTCTGGACACTTTGGTTCTATGGGAGGGAGCCGGTGGCCACGCGGGCGCACGGTGGCCGCTCCGATGAGCTCTCGGGGCGCGGTGAGATTGAGCGGGAGAGGCAGAGAGAGTGACCGGAGAAAGAGAGGAGTGGCCTGGGGTCTTCCAGGCGTCGCGGTGGCACGAGGAGAAGGAAAGGGAAGGGCCTAGGTGGCCTCGGTGGCGTGCACGACGGCAAGCTCGCCACCGAGCTGCTTGCCGCGGAGGAGGAAGACGACAACGCGTCGGGTGGGCTGGGCCGAGGCAAAAAGGTAAGTGGGCCTCGCCCTGGGCGCAAGGTAAGGCTCTGCCTTTTGTTTTCTTTTTATTTGTTTTCTGTTTAATTTGTTTGCCCAAAAAAATAAATAGCTAGGGCATTTTATAAAATCCCCAATTATTTTTATAAAACCTAGGTGACTCTATAGAAGTCAACCCCAAGTTTTGGGAATTTTTGAAATTCAAATTATTTGAATTCCAATTCAAATAGGCATTTTATTTAATTTCCGAGCCACTATTTGGATTATTGAAAAATCTATGAGCATGGGGTTAATCCCAAATCACTTTTAAAATGATGACACTCATTTTTAGGATTTTTCAATACATCCAAAAGAATTTTGGAAAAAGATTTATTTCTGGCCTTTTTATTTAATTCATTTAGGGCTTTTCTTTTCCCCAATTCCTTTTCTTTTGCAATTTTTTTTCAAGATGCAAAAAATGCAACTTAGCTAAAGCACAAACTTAGGTCAGGGTCTTGACAATCTATGAGAGCATAATTGTCATTCTTAGTGTAACATGTATTGTCCCAAAGTATTACATTGTCTTCTGCATGCTTGTGTTATTGCTAGTCTGAAATACTGAGTTCTAGTTACCTTTAAAACTCCGGAGGAGCTTCTGCATTTATGTTTTTCTTCACTCATGGAGGCTAGCGAAATGCCACTCAAGTATGTTCAAGTTATGTGCATTGTGATCCTGTTTTGATTTTCAATAGCTTATTATTTACTTTTAGTTTTTTGTGACTGATCACATGAAAGAAGAATTGCTTCGTGCATTGTCCTTATAGCATTGTTTCAATACTTGTTGAACTCTTTTCGTAGTACATGCTTATATACATCTTATGAAGCAAAAGAGTTTGTCAAAGTTTTCTTTGTCGCGTCCAGTTCGTTGAACTGAATTGCTTGAGGAAAAGCAATATGCTAAGCTTGGGGGAGTTGATACGTCTCAAACGTATCTACTTTTCCAAACATTTTTGCTATTGTTTTGCCCTCATTCTTGCATGATTTGGACGAAACTAACCCGAACTAACGATGTTTTCAGCAGAGCTGCCTGTATGGTTTATTTGCGCGCAGGAAAATGGATTTTTAGACGTCCCAGAAAAATACCAGAAAATCCACGCACCCGAAGGAGCCAAGAGCCAGAAGTGGGACCAGAGGGGAGCCCTGGGGGCCCCAGGCGCCCCCCTGGCGCGGCCAGTGGTGGGGCCGCGCCCTCTGGACGCCTGGGCAGCTCCCCCCTCCTCTGGTGCCCTACCGAGACTCCTATTTATCCCCGTGACGAGAAAACCCCAGAAGAGAAGTCGTTTTCCCAGTTTCCGTCGCGGAGCCGCCGCCACCCTCTGTTCTTCTTCGGGAGGGCTAATCTGGAGGCTGATTTGGCCTCCGGAGAGGGGAGATCGTCGCCATTGTCATCACCATTGCCACTCCATCCATCCTCCATGACTTCTCTTCACATGTGTGAGTAATTACCTACTGTAGGCAAAGGGGATGGTAGGGATTGGATGAGTTTGATCATGTAATAGTTCGTCAGATTGTTGGGGGCATGTTGCCTATCATCTAGATTGGTGTTTATCTTCTTTGCTTCAACTTGTTGCTCTTAATGCTTGTCACTTTGGGCTCGAGTGCCATGATTTCAGATCTGAACCCTATGTGTTTTCATGAATATATTTGTGTTCTAGATCCTATCTATGAGTTGTATGCACCTATTATGGTCCGGAACCGGCGATCCCAAAGGTGACAGCTTGGGACACCAAAGGGGATGGTCCATGATTTGAGGATTTCGTGTATCGATTGAGTTTATTGCTTTGTTCCGGTGCTCTTTGACAGGAGCACCTTAATCTCCATAAGTTCCTTTTGGCCCCGTTCGTAGCGGGATGGTAGGACAAAAGATGTTGTGCAAGTTCTTATTGCAAGCACGCACAACTACCTACGGGATACATGCCTATTGTTTGATATATGCCTAGATGATCTTTGCTTTTCTGTGTGCCTTGCCCCGTTTTAGAATCTATTATATGTTTACTCTCATCCATGCAGCGCCCAACCATCCATCTCCCTAGCCTACAGTGTTTTCAATCCTGCTGGTTATTAGTTGTCACTTTTGCTATCTACTTTTACTGTTGCTATCATCACTATCATATTACCATTACCACTTATCTATTGTTGCAAGCAAGTATATTTCAGGTGCGGTTGAATTGACAACTCAACTGTCAAAGCTTATAAATACTCTTTGGCTCCCCTTGTGTCGAGTCAATAAATTGGGTTAACCTACCCGCGAAGACTACCTCGATCCCTTACGTTTGTGGGGCATCAATGACCCGTACCTGTTGGATGGTTATGCCATGACCCGTATAATTTGGGTGGTCATGTGATGGTACGAATTCTCGTCCCTCGTTGGTTACACAAAGTGGAAGGTTGAGATGTAGACAGTAGAAAGTTTCCCTTAGCGAAGATGCTATGGTTTAGTATCGAACCAGTAGGACTCCAACATATACAAGAAGGTAGTGAAGTGAAAAATTGCGCCGTTTACAACAGAGGTTGCTAACTTTACCTGGACCTGCACACACAGCAAATAACTTTGCTTCCCAACGAGTATAGAAGAGTTGTCAATTCCTCCGGCCTTGTTGTTTACAAAGGATAAAACACACGAGATAATAATGATAGTGATAGCAATGGAAAAGTAAATAAAGCCGTAAATTGGTAGCGGGTGTAAACAATATTGGAAATATGGACCGGGGTCCTATGATGTTCACTAGTGATGTCTCTCTCCCAAAAGACGATAAAACAGCCATGCGAGGTAAACAAATTACAGCTGGGCAATTGACAGGAGTACGTGCGCAAACCAATGCTAATTATGCTATAAAGAAAGGAAGAGGCTCAAAAGCATGGGCGGTACGCCAAGAAAAGTAGACCGAAATCCATCTGCATTTACCTACTAATCATCCACCTTGAGATATCTATCCAGAACATCTCGTTGGTATTAAGTTGCTAATCCCACCCAAAGTGTAAACTCAAAGAAACGGACAACTGCATTAAAGAACTCTGCGTAAAGTAAACAATCCTTGCACCTGCAAGTACAAGCACCGTTGTTTTCCCCCTTTTGGCAACAACACATCCCCTAGACTCATGTTTCTGTCACTCAAGCTAGTCATCGGGGAGCATGAACCCACAATCATGCATAACGCTCCCTCTTGGAGTCACTACCTACTACTTGGCCAAAGCAATAAACAACGACGGAGAACATGCAAGAATTATTCTAGAACATAAATATAAAAGAGGAGAATCAAATATATTACTCAAACACAATCCGAACATAATCATATAATCCATCGGATCCTAGCAAACTCAGCATAGCAACAGCAGAAATATTACATATGTGCCTCGATCATTTAGGGCAGCTCACAAGGTCTAATCCATGAAGAACAAAGAGGGGAGGAGGACATCACATAGCTACTGATCATAGACCCATGGTCCAAGGTGGACTACTCACGGTTCATCTGGGAAGCATCCATGGTGATGGAGAAGCTCCCGGAGGTGGTTCCTACGTCCGAAAGGGTGCCGGGAAGAGGTCTTCTGGTGCTCCCGATGTTGGAAGCGCGGCGGCGGCGGAAGAGAGGAGAGATCGCGAAGAAGTTTTCCCGTCACGGGGGTTTCACGTCACGAGGAATAAATAGGCGAAGGGGGCCAACAGGGGTCCAAGCGGCCCCCTAGCGTGGCCCCACCCTAGGGCGCGCCGGGAAGGTGTCTGGGGCCCTGGTGGGTCCCCTCTACCCCCCCCCCCCCCTCGATGATTCCCAAAGCTTCTTCTGTGCTGATTTTTATTGGATTTTTCCTGAATTTTTGGAGCACTTTTAATATGGGGGAGACCTGAAATAGAAAAACAGCAGAAAACAGGAACTGGCACTAGGGTGCACTTAGTTAATAGGTTAGTCCAAATATGATCAAAAGTGTATGGAAGTTCATCAATATCATAGCAATATCGCACAAAAGAAGCATCGAGCAAGCAGAAATTATAGATAAGTTTTGGACGTATCAACATCCCCAAGCTTAATTCCTGCTCGTCCTCGAGTAGGTAAATGATAAAAGCATAATTTCTGTGGTGACATGCTAACAACAATATAAGAACTTTTAAGTAAAGCTATCAAGGCATGTAATTCAATTCAAGTCATAACAGGCAAGAGTCTATATTTAGTATTGAAAAAACAACATAAGAACATAAAGGTGCAAGACATCTCGCTGTCCATGACTCGAATGTCTCCAAACGGTGTTTGCGTGCAACAAAAGGGATATACGAGAGAAAAAGTATTTTTGTGTTGAGAACTAAATCTACTAAAGTTTCACACTTGGTCTTTTTTGGAATCTTATCTTGACTCATCCCCAGACCACTAGCCAGGTACAAGTCAAAATGATCCACTCCTTTTCGACATTTTGAGCACTCATGCAATGGATGAGCGTAAGCAAGAAAGTTGACACTTAGGATGGCAAAGAGGTGTGGAGGAGGAAGACAAAAAGTTGTGAAAGGATCACATCAATGAGGAAAATCATAGGCGAGAGAAAGCCAAATGATAGATATGATGTGAGGAGTAGGGATTGCCATGCAACAGATGCACATATGAGCTAAGGTAAGATCTGCAATGGAACTAATGGGGGTGCATCCAACTTGCTTGCTCAAGAAGACCTAGAGCTCATTGAGGAGGCTCATCATTGGAATATACAAGCCAAGTTCTATAGTGTGAAGGTCCCCACATAGCTATATGCATGAATGATAATCTCTATGGAGTACAAGATATAAGAGGGAGTACGAGTGTGGATCTCTCAAAAGGAATAGTAGTGTGCCCCCTTCTCTCTTTTTATTTCTTTTTCTCTTTTTTTTATTTTTTTTTTGGTGGCCTCAATGGCTCTTTCAATTTCTCTCATTTGTCCTCTTTGGGATCTTTTAATTTGTCCTCTTTGGGATCTTTTAATTTGTCCACTTTGGGATCTTTTCCTCACTTTAGGGGCACCACTCTATATATTACAAAAAGTATAGAAGATCTTTCACACTTTACAAGGTACTCAAATCATAAAGAAAATGAAACTATCATGATGTATGAAAATGTATGCCTCTGCCAGTGTAGCGGGATATGCAATGATACTAGCGTGTCATGTAGCAATGATTAGGGCAAGGCCCAACTAGCAAGCGGCTCATCGATCAAGAAAGTAGCATGTATGACATGAAGATCAATTCATGAGAAGGTGGATGTTGCATGGCAATATATCTCGGAAAGGCTATGAAAATGCCTTGATAGGTAGGTATGGTGGCTGTTTTGAGGAAGGATATAAGGAGGTTCATGATGACAGAGCGTATCATGCCAAGGGTTCGGATGTACTGGCGAAGGTGGACGCTAACTCTCAGAGTGAGAAGAAAGAAATACACGACACAGGAAAGGCTAGAAAAAATATGGGAAGGTGGAAGTGTCAACTTTCGAATACTCACATTAGTCCGAAGAACTCATGCACCTATTATCGGTAACTCTCAATCTAATAAGGAGGTTTCACAAAGAGACAAGTACCCCGAGGAGGAGTGTATGGGGGTTTGGTTATCCTTGCGCATCCTCGACTCGTGGTACGTGAGTGTACTCTAATATTCGACCCCTCAGAAGAGTAGTGATCCATCTAGTAGCTAAAGTTCTCAACTAATTTGGTAAGTTTTCAAAATAAACACGGATTTCCCAAAATACAACATCTATCACTAATAGAATAAAGCTCTTGACACCAAAAATCCAAACATTACTCAAAACAATACCTCAAAACTATTGCAAGTTACTACTACAAAACAATAGCAACCTCAATTACCTACTCCAAGTCAAGATACAAAACTCAGTGCAACAGGCAAACTCTCTAAACAAGATAAACATGAAAACTCAAGAGAGTTCCAGCAACAAACTATACAAAAGCTCTTTGAAAAGATAAACATGAAAACTAAGAGCAAAACATGACAGTAGCTATGAAAAAGATAAAGAACACACACAGCAAAGAGAAGCATGAAAATTCCTATGTTGTGTTCTAGATTTTGGAAGTGGAGCGTGTTTCTCTCCCACGCAAAGAAAGCTGGGTTCTGACTTGTTATGAACAGCAAGCAAAGCTAAAGAAAACTAAAAATAAAACCTAAGAGCCAGACACTCCAAGCATAGCACATAACGCATGAAGTGATAAAAATATAGTGAGACGAGAGACGAACTGATAATTGTTGATGGAGAAGGGGATGCACGGGGGCATCCCCAAGCTTAGATGCTTGATTCTCCTTGATTATTTATTGGGGATGCATGGGGGCATCCCCAAGCTTGAGCTCTTGACACTCCTGAATCTTCTTTCATCATCTTCCCTCGCACACTTGAAAACTCCCTTCATACATAATTCATCATAATCTGATTAGCGAGGTTAGTACCCACAATAAAATAATTTTTCCTCTACTGGAAATAAGGATATTATTGAAGAGCTACTGTTTCTCAAGATTTCCAAAAAGTTTTTGCAAAGAAAAAGCAATCTTAAGGTTTGCAAAACGAAGAAAAGGCAAAACAGGAAAGAATCTGCGAAAAACAGACCAGCAGGTAGTAAAGATTTTTTTAGGGATACTTCTTAAACTCAAATAAAAAAACTCAGAACATACAAAATTTCCGTAATTGTATAGAGAACGCTGTGTAAAAATTTCAGCTCAAAAAGATGAACTAGCAATATCACACAAAAGAGGCATGGAGCATGAAGAAATTATAGATACGTTTTGGACGTATCATCATGCGATGAACCGTATCCGTTGGATGGTCATGTGATGTCCCGTATAAGTTGGATGGTCATGCGATGCCCATATAAGTTGGATGGTCATGTGATGATGTAGGGGAACGCAACAGAAAACAAAAATTTTCGGTATAGCGAGCACGCCCAGGACCACTATGGAGACGCATACAAGGTTTTGATCTGATCGTTACCGACTCGTAGCGCAGCGGGAAGTAGAGTCGATGAAGATCGTCGGTGCAGATCCCCGCAGCTAGGATTTACAACCTCCCAACCGCGAGAATGTATTCCCTCGTCTGCCCCACGAACAGCGCTCCGGGAGGCGGTCGGACAGTCCCTCGGACGATGTCACGGACAGCCCTTCGGGAGGACCCTCGAAACTCGATCTGTAACTCGGACAGCCCTTCGGGAGGACCCTCGAAACTCGATCTGTAACTCGGACAGCCCTTCGGGAGGCACACTCGAACTAAGATCGAAACAACGACCTCTCTACCAAGTTGCACACATACGGTGTCAGCTATCCAGCAGGGCTTCGCCGTCCAGAACTAGTTCCTGCCGGAACCCAGACAGCCTTTCGGCTCTACGAAACTCTTTCGTGTGAGGGAGAGAAGAAGCCAGATAATTGCATGGCATGTGATGAGAACTCAAGTGAGAGCTTGGATCAAGGATATGGGGCTGCCCTCACACCTCTATTTATAGGAAACCCAAGGGGGCTTTCTTGGCTCCCAAGTCCTTCTAGAAGGCTTTCCAAAAATATCTCAAGTAGTACTTTTTACTATTCATGACACCACTTTTTCGCGTCCGAAAAATCCGAAAATATTTTTGTGGGTCTTAGAATAATTCCAACACCCACCAAAATGATTTTCGGCGCGTTCCGAAACAATTCCAGATTAGTGATTTTCATCTGCGAAAAGCAACCTAAGCATTTCCGGCAGCTCCGGAACATTTCCGGCAGCTCCGAAATATTTCCGAAAAAAATATTTTAATCTTTTCTCCAGAAAAATTCCAGAAGTTACCAGAACAATTCTGGCACTCTCCAAAATTACCAGGTGCTCTCCGAAACCTTTTCGGCTTAGTGGTTTACCCCGAAACTACTTTTCGGTTTTCTCTCTCGGAACTTTTCCGCCGTCTCCGAAACCTTTCCGGTGACTTTATCTCAGACTCCCTGTCTAGTATTCAACAGATAGATGACCCTTAAGCGTGTGACCCTGTAGGTTCGATGAAGTATAGACATGACCGGAACACTTTCCGATCAATGATCAATAGCGGAACCGAGGACATCCATATTGATCCCTATACCCATACGAAGAATTATTCGAGTGAACCTTTAGTTGCTGTGTGCTATTCCTGTTGCTTCGCGATATATTACAAATACCCGAGGTGAGACTTATTGGCATCCCCGTGAATCAACAACTTGTCCACTATGCCGGTTACCTCGTTCCTGGTATTGTTCTCTTTTCTCGTTCCCGCGTTCCGGCATCCCTGTGATCAAATCACACTGTGTCTGGCCAGACGATGGTGGATACCGTAACACCGAGAGGGCCCTAAGAATATCTCTCCAACGACGGAGGAGCAAATCCCAATCTCGAGCTACCTAGTTCCTTGTCATACTTTTCCGTGAACCCGCAAGCTGCCGTAATAGCCACCCTTTTACAGATGACGTTTAACAAAACCCCAAAGTTCACGAAGCAAGTACGAAGGAACTCGATACTCTCATGGTCTAAGGAATTATGCAAACGCACAACTTTCTCTGTGTTATTAACCATTAACTTGTGACGAATGTATCTCATAGCATAACATCAATTCGGGTCGATTCAACACAAATGTTCTTCTAACATTGTGCCCTCAACATTGCCGGCATAGACATGCCCATGATCAGGAAAACAGGATCATCATGCAATACATGAGCCAGTCTTAGAGGCATGACTAGGAATACATTTTACTGTTTATTATACCACACGTGCACATGAGTTTCCCTCCGAGCCTCGTGGATATTGCAGACTCGAGAATCATTGCAGTTATAGCATGGAACATAAACATTCATTACAAACTCGGAGATACAAAATAACTGTTATTACTGCCTCTAGGGCATATCTCCTACAGACTCCCACTTGCACTAGAGTCATAATCCAGTTACATGGTTTCCCTAACACCAATGGCTATCCGGTGCTGCTCATGCTTTGCTCGTGGTAGAGGCTTTGTCATCGGGTCTGACACGTTCAGATCCGTGTGAACTTTGCGTACTTTCACTAAACCCGCTTCGACATGATGTCGAATGAGTTTATATTTGCGTTCAATATGTCTTGTCTTATGGTGCGAACTTGGCTCCCTTGCCTGAGCCACGGCGCCACTATTATCACAATAGATCTCCACCGGGTCCAGAGCACTTGGAACCACACCAAGGTCTTCAAGAAATTGCTTGATCCATACCGCCTCTTTGGAGGCTTCTGAAGCAGCAACATATTCCGCCTCTGTCGTAGAATCCGCCACAGTCTTTTGTTTGGAACTTTTCCAATCAACTGCGCCGCCGTTCAATATGAAAACATAGCCTGATTGAGATTTGAAGTCATCTGGGTCAGTCATGAAGCCTGCATCAGTGTAACCACTTACAATGAGCTCTTCATCACCTCCGTACACAAGGAGTAAATCCTTGGTCCGTTTGAGGTACTTAAGAATACCCTTGACTGCGGCCCAGTGTTCCAATCCTGGATCACTTTGGTACCGGCTGCTAACACTTAGCGCATATGAAACGTCCGGTCTTGTACATAGCATGGCATACATAATAGAACCAACTGCCGAGGCATATGGAACATCATTCATTTGTACTCGCTCATCGAGAGTCCGAGGACACTGATTCTTGCAAAGCACTGTGCCAGGTGACATGGGGAGTAGGCCTTTCTTGGAGTTCTCCATGTTGAACCTTTTCAACACCTTGTCAATGTACGTGCTTTGGCTAAGCGCTATCAGGCGTCTTGATCTATCTCTATAGATCCTAATGCCCAATACATATGCCGCTTCGCCTAAGTCTTTCATTGAAAAACTCCTTTTCAATGAGTCTTTTATTTCGCTAAGGAAATTCACATCATTTCCAATCAACAATATGTCATCCACATACAAGATTAGAAATGCTTTTGCGCTCCCACTAAACTTCTTGTAAACACAAGATTCTTCGTCATTCCTGATGAAGCCAAACCGTTTGACTACTTCATCAAAATGAATGTTCCAGCTCCTTGATGCTTGCTTCAGACCATAAATGGCTTTCTGAAGCTTGCATACCTTTTTAGCATCCTTATGAATGACAAAACCTTCTGGCTGTATCATGTATACATCCTCTTTGAGGTTTCCATTTAGGAAAGCCGTTTTGACGTCCATCTGCCATATTTCATAGTCGAAATAAGCAGCAATTGCTAGTAATATCCGTACAGACCTAAGCATAGCTACTGGCGAGAACGTCTCGTCGTAGTCCACTCCTGGAACTTGCGTGAACCCTTTCGCGACAAGTCTAGCTTTGTGGATAGTAATGTTACCATCCGCGTCCGTCTTTCTTTTGAAAATCCATTTACAACCAATGGGCTTTACGCCTTCTGGAAGTTCTTCCAAGTTCCAAACTTGGTTTTCGTACATGGATTCCATCTCGGATTTCATGGCTCTGTGCCATTCCCTTGAGCTGGGGCCCGCCATCGCTTCTTTGTAGTGCGCAGGTTCATCGTCTTCAAGAATGAAGATTTCATCATGAAACCACTCAGGTGGCTGGACAGCCCTACCTGATCTACGCGGTTCAGTTACAACATTGTCTGAAGTTTTTGCATTATATGCGACAACTTCCGGCTCGGTTGTAGGGATAATTTGCGGAATTACTTCCGGTTCTTTAGCCATAGCAACGGTCGCCGAAGATTCACTAATCTCATTAAGTTGTACTGTCCTCCCACTTACTTCTTTGGCGAGAAACTCTTTCTCAAGAAAGACTCCGCTTTTAGCAACAAACACTTTGTGCTCGGAGGGTAGGTAGAAGGAATACCCAATTGTTTCTTTTGGATAACCTACAAAGTTACATTTGTCTGATCTGGGATCGAGTTTGGTTGGTTGTAAACGTTTTACAAGTACCTCACATCCCCAAATTTTAAGGTGCGACAAACTGGGTTTCTTCCCATTCCACATCTCATGTGGTGTCGTTTCAACAGACTTAGACGGTGCTCGGTTTAGTGTGTGAGCGGCAGTTTCTAGTGCGTGACCCCAAAAAGATATCGGCAGATCTGTAAGAGACATCATCGACCTTACCATGTCTAACAAGGTTCGGTTACGTCTTTCCGATACTCCATTTCGCTGTGGAGTTCCGGGAGGCGTAAGCTGTGAAACGATTCCACGGTCACTTAGATGTTGGCCAAACTCATGACTAAGGTATTCGCCTCCGCGATCAGACCGCAGAAACTTAATCTTTTTGTCACGATGATTTTCTACCTCATTCTGAAATTCCTTGAACTTTTCAAAGGTTTCTGACTTATGCTTCATCAAGTAGATGTAGCCATACCGACTTAAATCATCAGTAAAAGTCACGAAGTAGAAATACCCACCCCGTGCGGCTGTGCTCATTGGACCACATACATCACTATGTATTATTTCCAATAATTCACCCGCCCGTTCAGGATGACCCTTGAACGGCATCTTGGTCATTTTTCCCATTAGACAAGCTTCACATGTGTCAAATGATTCAAAATCAAAGGACGGTAAAACTCCATCTCTTTGGAGTCTTTGCATGCGTTTCTTTCCGATGTGGCCAAGCCGACAGTGCCACAAATAAGTGGTTGTGGTATCAACCTTCTTAAGGCGTTTAGCATTCATGTTAAAGACATCATTTTCACATTCAAGATTTAGTATGAAAAGGCCCCCAACAATGGGTGCAAATCCATAAAACATATCCTTACAATAAAGTGAACAACCATTGTTCTCAGACTTGTACGAATACCCATCGTGTACTAAACATGATCCAGAGATAATGTTTCTACACAATAGTGGAACAAAATAACATTTATTTAGCTCTAAGATAAATCCTGAAGGGAGACGTAGAGGCATAATGCCGACGGCTTGAGCGGCGATCCCAGCGCCGTTCCCGACGCGCATCATGACTTCATTCTTTGCTAGCTTGCGGACCTTCTGCAGTCCCTGTATCGAGTTGCAAATGTGAGCAACCGATCCGGTATCAAATACCCAAGACTTAGAATTTTCGCTAGCAAGCAAAACATCAATGACATTAACTTGTATAACAATTATACCTTTTCCGGTTTTCCCGGACTTCTTATCGGCCAGATACTTCTTGCAGTTTCTCTTCCAGTGTCCTGTGCCCTTGCAGTAGAAGCACTCAGTTTCATTCTTGGCTCCGCCCTTAGAGTTGCTTTGGGAGCCGGTCTTACCGGCACCCTTGCCCTTCTTTGGCTTGCCTTTCTTTTTGAAACTGGCGGTTTTATTCACAAGCAACACTTGCTTGTGATTTTTCCGCAGTCCTTCTTCCACAGTTTTCAGCATGGCGAGCACCTCTTCTGGTGTTTTCTCCATCCCACTCATGTTGTAATTCATGACAAAACCGTTGTAAGACGGGGGGAGTGAAGAAAGCATCATGTCCATCATATGGGATGCTGGAATTGGAAATTCCAGGGTTTTAAGCCTTTCAGCATAGCCAATCATTTTGACTATGTGTTCGCCAACTGAACCGCCCTCAGCCATCTTTAAATTCATCAAGATATTCATGATATCAAAACGTTCAGACCTTGCGGTTTCCTTGTACAGAGCATCCAATTCCCGGATCATATCACGGGGTTTATGGAATTCAAAACGTTTTTGGAGCTCTGGACTCATGCAAGCTAGCATGAGGCACTGTACTGCGTTGTGATCATCATCCTGAGTGGCCCAGACATTTTGTTCATCTTCCGAGGCACCTGCCGCCGGTTTAGCTGGAAGAGCTTTTTCAAGCACATAGATTTTCTTAGCGCTCCTGAGGACAATCCTCAGGTTACGGACCCAGTCCGCATAGTTGTTTCCAGTCGCAGCTAACTTTTCTTTCTCTAACAATGGCCCCAAGTTGAAAGCGGTGTTGCGAGCCATTTGATCTACAACGGTAAACACAAGTTTCACTTAGACTTTGTTCATAATGATTTTTGCACTAGTGAATAAACAATTTTATTCTAAAGTGTGCTCCCACTTAAATCAATATCTCTCAAAATTGATTATGAGTGATTCAAGATCCAAATATCAATACAACGCCATAGAATCATCATCTCATGACGAGGATTTTGATTTGGTAGGCCAACTTGCCGATCACATCTCTATGTGACTCTTGTTCATCTTTCGATGCGTGTGTTCCGAGCTCAGGACGATCCTGCCATGAACGTCAAGACAACCAAGTGATCCTGCTGCGAGGTCTGACCTCACCCGCCTTACATTTCTCCAATCGTTCGTACCCATGCATCCATGGCGCACCCCAAGAGTATAGATGCTGTGACGGCGCTACACTTGGGAGAACACTAACTACTTGATATTTTAAGTGAGAGATCACCCTAATAAAAAGCGACTACCGCGCAATCAAGAAGGGTGCAACATAAGGGATAAACATCCCATGCAATTCATAATA
This sequence comes from Bromus sterilis, assembly GCA_950022295.1. NCBI lineage: Eukaryota > Viridiplantae > Streptophyta > Magnoliopsida > Poales > Poaceae > Bromus > Bromus sterilis. The sequence goes on from OX465599.1 coordinate 53,309,984, forward strand.
GCATGATATGGTATAGCCCCTTCTGACGGAGAAGTCAAGTATTTCTTCGTCTTTGGCATTTGCGTCGGAGTTCACCTTCGCGAAGATTGCCACCACCTTGTCGATGCACCAAATAATATTGCTATCTTTATAGCAAATGAATAAGTGCATTACCTAAGGTTGACACGCAGGTCATTAAAGTGACAATCATATGGCTCCAGCCATCATGCCGAATCATGACACGCAGGTCATGTTAATAAATTTACATTATATAGTCATCTCATACATAATCGAATTAATATGAGCTTTGCTATACCACATCACATGCACATCCTGCAAAAACAAGTTAGACGCCTCTAAACCGGTTTGTGCAAAATTTTATTTTACGTGGCTTCTAAGGTTTTGACTTAAACCGCAACTACCAACGTTTTATCATCAAGTATGATTATTCAAGTCACTAGATTAACATTGCGGGGTGTATGAAGCACGAGATAATAAAATCTCGAACCCCATACTGAACTTCGTCATACGCGTGATCCCCGTGCAGATCATATCTGCATTGCCCTTTAGTCTGCGAATTTCATCTTTCTTTTGACTATGGCGGAACCCAAAGAACTGATAGCACTTCGTTGATCAATCAGGATCGCGGATTGCCAGAACTTTGTAAAATTCCACCATGCTGTCTCGAGATCAGAAATACGCAAATTCTAGGGAAGCAATAAGAATATCGGGTAACAGATTTCATCTGCCACCCGCATAAATAATTTTCAGCAATAGATCTGATCTACTCCAAAATTATATTATGCAATACCCATACATCTCCATGTATTCTAGATCATAACATGCATCTACGCATAGCACGGCTCTGATACCACTGTAGGGGAACGCAACAGAAAACAAAAATTTTCGGTATAGCGAGCACGCCCAGGACCACTATGGAGACGCATACAAGGTTTTGATCTGATCGTTACCGACTCGTAGCGCAGCGGGAAGTAGAGTCGATGAAGATCGTCGGTGCAGATCCCCGCAGCTAGGATTTACAACCTCCCAACCGCGAGAATGTATTCCCTCGTCTGCCCCACGAACAGCGCTCCGGGAGGCGGTCGGACAGTCCCTCGGACGATGTCACGGACAGCCCTTCGGGAGGACCCTCGAAACTCGATCTGTAACTCGGACAGCCCTTCGGGAGGACCCTCGAAACTCGATCTGTAACTCGGACAGCCCTTCGGGAGGCACACTCGAACTAAGATCGAAACAACGACCTCTCTACCAAGTTGCACACATACGGTGTCAGCTATCCAGCAGGGCTTCGCCGTCCAGAACTAGTTCCTGCCGGAACCCAGACAGCCTTTCGGCTCTACGAAACTCTTTCGTGTGAGGGAGAGAAGAAGCCAGATAATTGCATGGCATGTGATGAGAACTCAAGTGAGAGCTTGGATCAAGGATATGGGGCTGCCCTCACACCTCTATTTATAGGAAACCCAAGGGGGCTTTCTTGGCTCCCAAGTCCTTCTAGAAGGCTTTCCAAAAATATCTCAAGTAGTACTTTTTACTATTCATGACACCACTTTTTCGCGTCCGAAAAATCCGAAAATATTTTTGTGGGTCTTAGAATAATTCCAACACCCACCAAAATGATTTTCGGCGCGTTCCGAAACAATTCCAGATTAGTGATTTTCATCTGCGAAAAGCAACCTAAGCATTTCCGGCAGCTCCGGAACATTTCCGGCAGCTCCGAAATATTTCCGAAAAAAATATTTTAATCTTTTCTCCAGAAAAATTCCAGAAGTTACCAGAACAATTCTGGCACTCTCCAAAATTACCAGGTGCTCTCCGAAACCTTTTCGGCTTAGTGGTTTACCCCGAAACAACTTTTCGGTTTTCTCTCTCGGAACTTTTCCGCCGTCTCCGAAACCTTTCCGGTGACTTTATCTCAGACTCCTTGTCTAGTATTCAACAGATAGATGACCCTTAAGCGTGTGACCCTGTAGGTTCGATGAAGTATAGACATGACCGGAACACTTTCCGATCAATGATCAATAGCGGAACCGAGGACATCCATATTGATCCCTATACCCATACGAAGAATTATTCGAGTGAACCTTTAGTTGCTGTGTGCTATTCCTGTTGCTTCGCGATATATTACAAATACCCGAGGTGAGACTTATTGGCATCCCCGTGAATCAACAACTTGTCCACTATGCCGGTTACCTCGTTCCTGGTATTGTTCTCTTTTCTCGTTCCCGCGTTCCGGCATCCCTGTGATCAAATCACACTGTGTCTGGCCAGACGATGGTGGATACCGTAACACCGAGAGGGCCCTAAGAATATCTCTCCAACGACGGAGGAGCAAATCCCAATCTCGAGCTACCTAGTTCCTTGTCATACTTTTCCGTGAACCCGCAAGCTGCCGTAATAGCCACCCTTTTACAGATGACGTTTAACAAAACCCCAAAGTTCACGAAGCAAGTACGAAGGAACTCGATACTCTCATGGTCTAAGGAATTATGCAAACGCACAACTTTCTCTGTGTTATTAACCATTAACTTGTGACGAATGTATCTCATAGCATAACATCAATTCGGGTCGATTCAACACAAATGTTCTTCTAACATTGTGCCCTCAACATTGCCGGCATAGACATGCCCATGATCAGGAAAACAGGATCATCATGCAATACATGAGCCAGTCTTAGAGGCATGACTAGGAATACATTTTACTGTTTATTATACCACACGTGCACATGAGTTTCCCTCCGAGCCTCGTGGATATTGCAGACTCGAGAATCATTGCAGTTATAGCATGGAACATAAACATTCATTACAAACTCGGAGATACAAAATAACTGTTATTACTGCCTCTAGGGCATATCTCCTACAGATGACCCTTAACCCGATGATTGGTCATGTGATGACCCGTATCCCGATTGTTGAGTCTATAAGGACTCTGAGGTAAGTTTCATGATCATGGGATGATCATGAGTGGTACATGTGACCTTAAACGATGAATGATATTGCACTAGTCTTAAGCATGGTATTATGCTCAATTCATCATGTTAGCATTGCTTAAACTGTTATGGCCATGCTATTGTTTTGCCCTAATTTTTTGGTTGTTCTGAGCTTGCAAGTAAATTTAATGTACTGACCTGGCGTGTCATGCCAAATTTGCAGGCAATGACGTGATTGCGTAGGACGAAGTTGCCGGTGGATGCGAGCTAGGAGGTGTCCCAGCAGTGTCCCTTTCGAGTAGAGTCCATCACCATCGCCGTTGTTCCGCTGCTAAGATTTCTTCCGCTTCTTTAGTGGATTTCCGCTGCTTGTAGATGTTCCGTTGCTAGCATTAGGAGTAAGCTTTGCTCTCCGCCTCGCTTCGCTAGCATTGTAATAGACCCCTTGTACCCACTTCATTGGAAATAGAAAGTTGTTCAGTTCCATATCAAGTAGTGCCGTTTTCCAGAAGACATGATCTCTGGGCTGGAGCACGAGGCTTTCCGGTACTCTGAGCCGGGTGCCACAACGCTTGGTATCAGAGCAGGACTGACTGTAGAACACCCTAGTTATCACGGACGTTAGAGGTAGAGTATATATCTTTCTGAAGTGATGCATTTGTTTGCCTCATAGCATGCATATAGATAGCATTGCTCGGTATTATTTTTGTGTGTTTAATGAATATGTTTGCGTTTGAGTACATAATAGTAGGTGGTATGTGACTCTGATGGACCCTTGCTTGCTTTTCTTTGATATCGGCACCATGAATGTGCTCTGAGCTGCTCTTCCGACCGTCTGGGGTGGATGCGGACTTTATATTTCTCTTTTCAAAAGCCAGCTTTTGTTCTGAGCTACTTTTCGCCCGTCTCGGGCAGCTGTTGAGTTTCTTTTTGCAATGGGGACCCCATGCTCTGAGCTGTTTTTTGGTCGTCTTAGGGTACCTCTGCATTCTTTTTATCAATGTTGTCTCATGATCTGAGCTGCTTTTCGGCCGTCTTGAGCAGTGGTTGAGTTATCCCAGTGATGTCCCAAATCTGAATTGTAAAGACCGTTCTAGTGGCTACTGGTTAATTTGCTGGTTTCATGCATGGGTTCGGAAGGTCATCGACTACATTTAAAACTTTTGAAGTGGTGATCTTTATATCGATGTGAGTATGCATCGCATCCGTCGTAGTTCTATGCATGTTGTCAACTGCCTTGTGAGCAGTACCAGTCATGATATCTTCTACTTCTTTTCCATGAAATTGATTTGTTGTTCGCCTCATTTTTCATTTGGTCTTCAATTGGTGTCGCCTTATTTTTTCCCTTATGTAAAGTTGCTCATCTGCCCACCACATACCGCGAAGAATCAGTGAAAGGACGCAAAGAATTGGGAAATCAGCAGGTCAAGAAGGATCCACATGCCGATTGTATTGGAATATTCGGCTCTAGTATGAGTTCTAACTGGATGAATCATTCGGATCAATTTTTCATCATTCCTGCAACCGTTCCAGTCATGAAGATCCAATCAAAGGACAAGGATAAGTTGTGTTCATAACCCATGAACATCTTTATTCAAAGGTATGACACCTACAAGTTGCAATCTTATTATACGCAAGCTGTTGGATTATGGTATACTCCGGAAGAAAGTCAGGATGTGTCATGAAATCAGTACCATCAAAGATATGATTGGAACAATGCTCTTCCCTGACAAGTCAGCATCCAAGTAAGTCAGTAAATTACCCTGGACAGTATTCATTTTTGTCCACATGCTACGGTGGGAAGACTTCGGATATAAGGAACCCCAGCCTTCTTTGGTAAGAAATCGTACACAGCCGACATGTACAGTGCATCAGCCTTCCTTAGTATGCTATCTGGATATCTTCTCGGCCAAGACATTCAGCCTCTACCACTACAAAATCAACGCTATCAGTTGACAGGCCATTTGTGTCATGGTAAAGCATTTTTCATCAATAATCATACGCTAACGACAGTTTGCCTCCATCAATCGACCTGTCATTGGCGCGTCGTAAAAAAAATGACGGTACCACTTTTTTCTACATGTAAAGTTATTTATTAGGTGACAACTTTTCTTGTCAATAATAAGGTTCTTCAAGGACTGGTCAACTTGTCACATATACCACATCAATCTTTCACCCAAGAACGTTTTTTCTGACAATAAAACCGTCAATGGTTTTAGTTTTTTTATTTACTCGGTTACAATTTTTGCCAAAGGGGTCCACCGCTTGCTGACATGGCTCCCTCCATGTGGGACCGGTGTAATGAGGGGGTCCACCGGTTTTTACTGGTCAACAGTCCTACCACGTGGTCCCACATGGTGCTGACGTGGCATTCTATCTGTGGGATCGTCTATCATATTTTCTATGACGGGTGCTGACATGTAGGCCCGTTTTTTTTTGTGACCAAACCGACACATCGGCCTAATGGATGGTGACGTGGCTTATTACATGTGGGTCCACGTGCTTGTGACACCTTGCATAACTGTCACAGTTTGCACATGCGTTCAATTAGTTTTATATACGACGAGCGACGGTCGTATTTGGATAAAATTCATAAATTTTTGAATTAGGATGCAAATTTAGCTCACGCTGCTGTTATTAATACTTCATAGACGTCACACAAACTTTCTGAGTCATTAGAATACAAATCATGTGGCAAGGCCACCAAATAAAAATACGAACATTATTGAGTTTCATGCGAAGGGGTGGTAGCAATGCCATCCCAAGGAACAACTAAGAATTCAGTCAAGTTGATTCATTCCTTCTCCAGAAACCAAAGTATTCTCCTATTTACCATTCTCTTTATTGTCTTCCTGTTATTGAATGAAGGCACAGATGAAAGATTCAAGACGATTATGCAACTGTAGCATGGAAATTTTTAGACCTTCGATTTCTGACTGCTGCTCTGGTAGGATCTTATTGACAAGTTTAAATTCTTCTTGTTGGTCTACAAGCATAATCTTCATAGTTTGCAGTTCATGCTTCGGAGGAAAAACATGCTTCACATCATCAATTACCTGTTGTTGCTCTCACAAGGCCTTCTTGGCAGCTTGAAGTTCGAGGTTCTGTTCTGCCAGAGTCTTCTTCATAGCTTAAAGTTCATCCTGTAGCTGTGCTAGGGAAATCTCGACAACACTTGGTCCTCGCTGCTGCTCTGCCAAGACATTGTTGAGTACTGGAGATTGTTGTTTGTTTGCATCATTTGAGAATATTATAGTGTTCTACAGCAAAAAAATCAAGCTTAGAATAGTTGAAAGATTTCAAAAAGAAAGACAGTGGTTGTGTAAAAGGAAGACAATCATACATTTGAAATAAGTTCTTAAGGGGGAGAGTACATGCACTCACCCCTTTAAACCTCTTTCTCTTTGATGTGCTTGATCTTGGTAGTACAACTTCAGAAAAATAGATGAGACGCTCAAACTCTACTAGTAAGATCTTCATCTTCTTAGACACATCTGCAAGTTGATGATGATAACAAACCCGTGATAATGTGGATGAAGACATTAGGTTGGAAGCTACAAAGTATATTTCCTATGCATGTGAGAGAAAGTAGAGATCTTCTAACCACATCTGAAGAATTTGCATTAATATTCTATTATGAATGACTTGATTCACTTTCAGCATTCTCACATTATTTCAGTTGTTCTTGATGGAGTGTACAGTGCTGTGAAGGAATAGGAGCTCGTAGATCTGACAGGCTGGGATGATCTTTAATACCGCTTGTAAGGAGTAATCTTGAATTTATATATTCTGCCTGTCATTCTAGGCTCTTCTTCTCCATGTGTTCCTTAAACATGCGCCACCGTGAGAAGAAATCATCCACTGCGTAAAAGCGATCTTTAGTTAACAGTAGATAAAAAACAAAGTGATGAGTAATTAACAAAACGCTTGTGGCACATATGGGAGAATTTGCAAGGCCTAAACGATGTGAATGTTGTGGTTACTGATTCTGAACAGTGATGAGTAGTTAACAAAATGCATGTAAGGCACATGTGGAAGAATTTCCATCAGTTGATCAAACGTTATGTACTGAAGAACCAGTTATGTAATATAGCCAGAACCAACACAACAATCAAGTATGAGCAGTACATGAATGAATGAAGCAGGTCAATGAGGATGCATGCGATTGGCTCAAGGAAATAGAACCAACGACTTGGGTTAGGGCTTTCCAAAATGACCTAAGTGTGACATCATGCTAAACAATCTATGTGAAGTGTTGAACAAGTAAGAATATTGTCATTGCAATTGCAAATTGCATATGGGAACATCGATCAATTCAGACCAAAAGCATCATCTAGTGGCATACAGACTAAACAAGATATAGTGGAAGATCACATACACAAGATGTTGATCAATGAAGTAATTATAACTACCGACCCATAGTTGGAACCCTAACTGCAATGATCCGATGTGTTAACCCGAATAAGAACCCTAATTTTAAAATCTGGTGGACATACACAGTTATTGTCATATTTTTATAGAAAATGAAATAGAAGCGAAGGTCTAAAAACAAAAGCTCGGTTACATAGAGGGGTGCCAGGGGGTATTAAAACCTCGTCAATTTGGATGAGATCTACATCGGTTCGTACCATCAGTTCCGATAAGGACTTGCCGGATGCCGTCGATATCACCCTGTGGCAACATGGTTATATAAAGATTTCTGACGTCCTACCAAGAACAACCGGCCGGGAAGGGGGCGAGATCTGGAGGCCAAGAATAAGAGAGAGAGAGAGAGAGCGTGAGGGAGGGAGGGAGAGGGAGGGATAGGTCAGGCGGCTCGTTTCTAGGAAGGAGATGAGGGTAGCTCTTGAAATACGAGCAAGTATTCAAGTAGGGTTGGGGGTATTTAGTTGAGCGGGGAGTTGAAAAACGAGTGGAGGGAACGAAAATTACTAAGGAATGCTAAGTAGGAGCTAATTAAACAATTAGAGGTAACGCTAAGTGAGATAAACTTTCAGCATTTTCACAAAAAAGTCGTGACAACTTTGATATGAAAAATAATAATGTTCAAATAGTTTGTCTGCATTTCACACATTTTTTGGTTTCAATATACTTTGTTGTGTGTAATGTGTTCATCTGTGCTAGGATATGATGTTCCTCACATAATTTAGGTGACCCCCCAAGAGCATTGCGATGCATGATCATTTTGTTTGTGCATATAACCATCTACTCGATCGTGCGTCGTCGCTTTTGCATGCGGACATGCATCACACCATATCGAGGCCAGATCCACACTCCATTCAAGTGTACTTTGAAAACATGCATTAGGGGTTTTGAAGGTTAAATATGACTTTATATGAATTTTATATTTGCACTGATAAGGTAAGACATGATATGTATAGTGCATGGTGTACTATGCTGGTCATAGGTGATTGTTCAAATAGTTTGTTCATTTGACATATTTGTTTGGTTTCAATCGACTTTGTTTGTGTGCAATGCATGCATCCATGTGTTGGGTATATATATGATGTTCCTCGCATAATTTAGGTGCCCCCCAAAGAAATTTGCGGCGCACGATCATTTTGTGGTGTTCAACTAACCTATACAAGGTATGCATGCATGTGAAGCGATAAATGTAAGTTCAATTGTTTGTTGTGGCTTGTCACGCGACATACTTTCACACACGTATACCCCCCCGATATGCCCCAAACGTATCTATAATTTCTGCTTGCTCCATGAATGTTTTGTGTGATATTTCTATGATCTAGATACACTTTCATACACTTTTGATCATATTTGGAGTAACTTATTAACTCAGTGCACCAAAGTGCCAGTTCCCGTTTTCTGCTATTTTTCTATTTCAGGTTTCCCCCATATTAAAAGTGCTCCAAAAATTCGGGAAAAATCAAATAAAAAATCAGCGCAACGGAACCTTCCGGAGTCCCAAAGGAGAGTCGGAGGGGACCCACCAGGGACCCAGGCGGCCACCTGGCGCGTCCTAGGGCTTCGCCGCGCCAGGGGGCGCCTGGACGCCTGGTGGGCCCCCTGTAATCCATTGTTTCCTTTCCACCTACTTATCATTGCCGGAGTCCTACGGGAGACGATCTTAAAACCTCGGTATCTTCACCGAGGGAAATTTTCCGCTACACTAGATCTAACCTTCCACTTGGGGTAACCAACGAGGATAGAGTATCACCCCCCCTGGTATGTACTTTGGCATGCAGGCATACGGTGCCACCATATATATCAAGGCTGGATTCACACCTCATGCATGTATACTTTCTAATCATGATATAACAAAATAATAGTTTGAGAGTATTTCAAACAAATACAAAACATTGTGTGCATCACATGCATATGCATTAGTTGGTGTTGTTTCTACGGTGTTCATGTGTGATAGGATGTTCCTCACATAATTTAGGTGATCGCCAAACATGATTGCAGCGCACGATCATTTTGTGGTGTTCAACTTCCCATCTACAAGGTCTCCATTTATGTAAAGGGATAAATTGAAGTTCAATCGTGTGTCGTTGCTTGTCACGACATAATTTGACACAAATAACCCCCTATGTACTTTTTCATGAGGTCATATGTTTGCCACCGTATATATCAAGGCTAGATTCACTACACCTCCATTCATGAACTTTGTAATCATGATGCATGCATACAACAAAATACTAGTTTGAGAGTATTTCAAACAAATACAAAACATTGTATGCATCACATGCATATGCATTAGTTGGTTTCAATTTACTTTGTTGTTTCTACGGTGTTCATGTGTATGTGGTAGGATGTTCCTCACATAATTTAGGTGATCCCGAAATAGGATTGTGGCACACAATCATTTTGTGGTGTGCAACTTCTCATCTACAAGGTCTTCATGCATGTAAAAGGGATAAATTGAAGTTTAATCGTGTGTCATCACTTGTCACGACGTCATACTTTCACACATGTAACCCCTTAATTAGGTATAGGGCATAGGTGAATGTTCAAATAGTTTGTCTGCATTTGACACATTTTTTTGATTTCAATACAATTTGTTGTGTGTAATGTGTGTTGATATGGTAGGATGTTCCTCACACAATTTAGGTGACACATAGAGGATTGTGATGCATGATCATTTCGTTTGTGCACGTGATGTCTACGCACGCTTATATTCTTGTAGACTATGTTGGGCCTCCAAGAGCAGAGGTTTGTAGGACAGCAACAATTTCCCTCAAGTGGATGACCTAAGGTTTATCGAACTCAGGTAAGTAGAGGTTGAAGATGGTCTCTCTCAAGCAACCCTGCAAATAAGATACAAGAAGTCTCTTGTGTCCCCAACACACCTAATACAACTAGGAGTTGTATAGGTGCACTAGTTTGGCGAAGAGATGGTAAAATATGGGTGATAGGTGTGGCAAAGCAAGGTAATATAAATCTGTAATAAAAAGTGCAGCAAGCAAACATGTGACAAAAGTGAGCACAAATGGTGTAACAATGGTGGAAACAAGGCCTAGGATTCATACTTTCACTAGTGGAAACTCCCAACAACATTAACATAGTCTAATCACATGATATTTCCCATAAAACATGCAATGGAGACGCACTCGGAGGTCATTCCTTTTTGGTCAATAGAGGACGAGAATTATGTAGGGCTACAAAAGCACACCTCAAAGTTCGTAGTTCTCAATCTATGGATTTCCCAATGTCACCGCGGCCATCCAAAGAGAGTACCACAATCACCACAACATATCTCAAGGATAGTCAAAGAAAAGCAACAAGAGACTCTCAATCTTAAATAAACACACAAAAGAGGAAATCACTCATGAAAATATTCTTCTAATCCATGTCCAATAGACCGCTGTCACCTTGGTCTTAGGGATTATACTAGATAGGATCAAGTGAGTACATCAAATCCAACACATAGAGTAAGGGGAAATATCATGGGATCACCCTAAATTAACATAGCCTATGATCACAACGAAGATCACATCATGGGAGAGAGATAAGAACACATAGCTACTGGTAGAAACCTCAGCCCCGACGAGGGACTACTCCCGCATCATGGAGGGAGGAAGCAACATCGATGGAGATGAATCTGGGGGAACTTCCCCGTCCCGGCAGGGTGCCGGCACAGGAATTCTGGTCCCCCGAAGCTTGTTGGCGATGGCGGCGGAGATCGGAATTGCTTCTGGAGAAAAGGGTATGGAATCAGGGTTTTCGCGACGGGAGTATAAATAAGAGCCAAGGGGCACTGAGGGGGGCCACAGGGAAGCCAGGAGGGTGCTCGGCTCGCCCTAGGGGGGGCGTGCCAGGGACCCTCCTGGGGCCCTGGTGGGTCCACTCCCTTCCATCCTTGGTTCTTCAGGAAGCTTCAGGGACGCTGATTTTTTATATAATTTTTCCAGAATTTATTTGGCACTTTTAATGGCCGGAAAACCTGAAATATAAAAACAGCAGAAAACAGGAACTGGCAAATGGGTGCACTGAGTTAATAGGTTAGGCCAAATATGATCAAAAGTGTATGAAAGTTCAAGCAAAACATGGCAAAGTCACACAAATCATGCATGGAGCAATCAGAAATGATAGATAAGTTTGGGACGTATCAACATCCCCAAGCTTAATTCCAGCTCGTCCGTGAGTAGGGAAATGATAAGAAGCATAATTTCTATGGCGACATGCCACACAACCATATAAGGACTTTTAAGTAAAGCAGTCAAAGCATGCAATTCAATTCAAGTCTTAACAAGCAAGAGTCTATATTAGCATTGACACAAGCAACAAAAGATCAAAGGGTGCAAGAGTTATCGCTGTCCGTGACTCGAATGTCTCCAGATGGTGTTTGCGTGCAAGAAGGGGACTAGGAAAAAGAGAGAGAAAAAGGTTGTTGAGAACTACTATCTAGTAAAGTTTCACACTTAGTCTCCTTTGGATTCTTATCTTGACTCATCCCCAGACCACTATTCAGGTACTTGTCAAACTGATCCACTCCCTTTCGATATTTTGAGCACTCATGCAATGGATGAGCGTGAGCAAAAAAGTTGACACCTAAAAGGCGAAATAGAAAGAAGGTGGAGGAGGAAGACAAAAAAGGTGTGAAAGGCTCACATCAACGAGGACAACCATAGGCGAGAGAAGGCCATATGATAGATATGATGTGAGGAGTAGGGATTGCCATGCAACAGATGCACATGTGAGCTAAAATCTCTCCAAGGGAACTAGTGGGGGTGCATCCAACTTGCTTGCTCAAGAAGACCTAGAGCTTGTTTGAGGAGGCTCATCATTGAAATATACAAGCCAAGTTCTATAGTGTGAAGGGTCCCCACATAGCTATATGCACGTATGATGATCTCTATGGAGTACAAGGGATAGAGGATGAAGTACTAGTGTGGATCTCTCAAAAGGAATAGTAGTGTGCCCCCCTCCTCTCTCTTTTTTTCTTTTTCTCTTTTTCTATTTTTTTCTATTTTTTTGATGGCCTCAATTGCTCTTTCTATTTAACTCTCATTTGTCCTCTTTGGGATCTTTTGATTTTGTTCTCTTTGGGATCTTTTCGTCACTTTAGGGGCAACACTCTATATTTTACAAGCATATAGGAGATCTTTCACACTTTAAAAGGGTACTCACATAAAGAAGATGTAACTATCATGATGCAAATGTATGCCTCTGCTAGGATAGCATGATATGCAATGATACTAGAGCGTCATGTAGCAATGATTAGGGAAAGGCCCAACTAGCATGCGGCTCATCGATCAAGCAAGTAGCATGTATGACATGAAGATCAAGTCATGAGAAGGTGGATGTTGCATGGCAATGTATCTCGGAAATGCTATGGAAATGCCTTGTAGGTAGCTATGGTGGCTGTTTTGAGGAAAGATATAAGGAGGCTTATGATGACAGAGCGTATCATGCCAAGGGTTTAGATGTACCGGCGAAATATGCGCCAACTCTCGAGGTGAGAAAGGGCAATGCACAATACCGAAGAGGCTAGAAAAATATGGGAGGTGGAAGTGTCAACTTTTGAATACTCACATTAGTCCGAAGAACTCATGCACTTATTATCGGTAACTTTCAATCTAATTAGGAGGTTCACAAAGAGACAAGTACCCCGAGGAGGAGTGTATGGGGGTTTGGTTATCCTTGCGCATCCTCCACTCATGGTACGTGAGTGTACTCTAATATTCGAACCCTCCGGAGGTTAGTGATCCATCTAGTAGCTAGAGTTCTCAACAGGGGGTTTTGGTTTTCGAAAATCGCACAGGTTTCCCAAAATACGACATCTATCACTAATAGGCTAGTGCTCTTGACACCAAAAGTTCAAACATTACTCACATCAATACCTCAAAACTATTGCAAGTTACTACTAAAATTAAATAGCAACCTCAGTTACCTACTTTCAAGATAAGACACAACTCAGTGCAACAACCAACTCTTTCAACAAGATAAACATGAAAACTAAAGAGAGTTCCAACAATAAACTAACAAAAGCCAAGGCTCTTGCTAAAGACAAACTAATACTAAAAGTAAACATGGCAGTAGCTATGAAAAGATAAAGAACACACAACGGCAAAAAGATAGGCATGAAGAATCCTATGATGTGTTCTAGATTTTGAAAATGGAGTGTGTTTCTCTCCCACACAAAGTAAGAGGGGATCTAACTTTTTATGAAAAACAAGAAAAGAAAAAGAAAACTAAAAATAAAACCTAAGAGCGAGACGCTCCAAGCATACCACATAACGCATGAAGTGATAAAAATATAGTGAGACAAAGGACGAACTGATGATTGTTGATGGAGAAGGGGATGCACGGGGGCATCCCCAAGCTTAGACGCTTGAGTCTCCTTGAATATTTGTTGGGGATGCATTGGGGCATCCCCAAACTTGAGCGCTTGACACTCCCGAATCTTTTGTCATCATCTTCCATCGCACACTTGAAAACTCCCTTCATACATAACTCATCAAAAGCTGATTAGAGAGGTTAGTACCCTTAATAAATAATTTTTACCCACTAGATATAAAGATATTATTGAAGAGCTACGGTTTCTCAAGATTGCCAAAATGTTTTTGCAAATAAAAAGTAAGCTTAGGGTTTGCAAAAGTTAGGAGAGACAAAACGTGGCAGAATCTATGAAAAACAGAGAAACAGGTAGTAAAGAATTTTTTAGGGGTACTTCTGCAACTCAATTCAAAAAACTCAGAACATACGAAAGTTCCGTGATTGTATATAACACTCTGTGTAAAAACTTCCGCTCAAAAAGATGAACTGGTGATTTATTCTGATTTTTCCCGTCAAGAGGACAGAATCTGTTTTCTGGACAGCATGTCACAACTTTCACTTCCCTTGTCATTTGAGGCTATAACTTGGCACAAAGCTTGAAAATAAAGATATAATGATGTTGATACAGCATTAACAATCACGAAGACCTCTAAAAACTGAAAGTAAAAAACTCAAAGTAAAGATAACAAGGGTTGTCTCCCTAGAGCTCTTTCTTTATAGCCATAAAGATAGGCTTAAGATTTTAATGATGCTCTCATAGGAATAAGAGTTGAAGAAAAAATAGAGCATCAAGAACCAAATACCAAACACATTTAAGTCTAACATGCTTCCTATGCAATGGGATCTTATAGAGGAATAACTCATTGAAGCAAAAAGATATTAGCATAGGACGGCAAAACAAGTGCAACTTCAAAACTTTCAACACAAAGAGAGGGAATTTGATATTATTTAAATATCTATGAGCATATGTTCCCCTCTCATAATAATTTTTAATGGGATCATGAATAAACTCAACAATATAAGTATCGCATAAAACTTTTCTTATCATGATCCACAAGCATAAAAAATTTGTTACTCCCCACATAAGCAAAATCCTTCTCATTAGTAATAGTGGGAGCAAAATCAAGAAAATAGCTATCACATGAATCATTCTTACCATGATACACTTGCAAACATTTATTCTTTGTAGCATAAGTGTCATCACAATAATCATCATAGATAGGAGGCAAAGTATCATAAAAATAATTTTCCTCATCAAAACTTGGGGGGCTAAAAAGATCATCTTCATAAAACGTAGCATACCCAAGCTAATAGCTTTGCACATCATTAGGATCAAAGGTATTCAAAAAAGACATACTAATAACATTTCTACTAACATTAGTGTTGTGAAAATAATGAAGCTCCATAGGCTTTTTTATTTTCTCTTCAAACAATTCATGTCCTAACTCAAGATAGAGCTCATAAAGCTCTCTCATAAATTTTTTGTTTTTTGCATATGCCTAACTAGTGAAAATAAAAACAAGAAACGAAAAGATTTAATTGCAAGATCTAAAGATATACCTTCAACGCTTACCTCCCCGGCAACGACGCCAGAAATAGCTTGATGTCTACGCACGCTTCTATTCTTGTAGACTATGTTGGGCCTCCAAGCGCAGAGGTTTGTAGGACAACAACAATTTCCCTCAAGTGAATGACCTAAGGTTTATCGAACTCAGGGAAGTAGAGGTTGAAGATGGTCTCTCTCAAGCAACCCTACAATTAAGATACAAGAAGTCTCTTGTGTCCCCAACACACCTAATACAACTAGGAGTTGTATAGGTGCACTAGTTCGGCGAAGAGATGGTAAAATATGGGTGATAGGTGTGGCAAAGCAAGGTAATATAAATCAGTAATAAAAAGTGCAGAAAGCAAACATGTGACAAAAGTGAGAACAAATGGTGTAACAATGGTGGAAACAAGGCCTAGGATTCATACTTTCACTAGTGGCAACTCCAACAACATTAACATAGTCTAATCACATGATATTTCCCATAAAACATACAATGGATACGAACTCGGAGGTCATTCCTTTGTGGTCAAGAGAGGACGAGAATTATGTAGGGCTATAAAAGGACACCTCAAAGTTCGTAGTTCTCAATCTATGTATTTCCCAATGTCACTGCGGCCATCGAAAGAGAGTACCACAATCACCACAACATATCTCACGGATAGTCAAAGACAAGCACCAAGAGACACTCAATCTTAAATCAACACACAAAAGAGGAAATCACTCATGAAAATATTCTTCTAATCCATGTCCAATAGACCGTTGTCACCTTGATCTCGGGGATTATACTAGATAGGATCAAGTGAGTACATCAAATCCAATACATAGAGGAAGGAGAAATATCATGGGATCACCTCAAATTAACATAGCCTATGATCACAACGAAGATCACATCATGGGAGAGACAGAAGAACACATAGCTACTGGTAGAAACCTCAGCCCCGAGGAGGGAATACTGCCGCATCATGGAGGGAGGAAGCAACGTCAATGGAGATGAATCCGGGGGCACTTCCCTGTCCCGTAAGGGTGCCAACACAGGAATTATGGTCCCCCGAAACTTGTTGGCGATGGCGGCGGAGATCGGAATTGCTTCTGGAGAAAAGGGGTCTGGAATCATGGTTTTTGCAACGGGGGTATAAATAAGAGCCAAGGGGGGCACCGAGGGGGACCACAGGGCAGCCAGGAGGGTGCCCGGTGCGCCCTAGGGGCGCCGCGCCAGGGACCCTGATGGGGCCCTGGTGGGTCCACTCCCTTCCATCCTTGGTTCTTCGGGAAGCTTCCGGGACGCTGATTTTTATATAATTTTTCCGGAATTTATTTGGCACTTTTAATGTCAAAAAACCTGAAATATTAAAACAGCAGAAAACAGGAACTGGCAACTGGGTGCACTGAGTTAATTGGTTAGTCCAAATTGTTATCAAAAGTGTATGAAAGTTCAAGAAAAACATGGCAAAGTCACACAAATCATGCATGGATCAAGCAGAAATTATAGATACGTTTGGTATGTATCAGCACGTTGGAGATTTTTAATGTTTAGACAAATGTTGCACCACTGCACTATTAACCATCACACGAATTGTGTTCTTTTGAGAAAATTTGTAGAAGAAATTAATGGAAGATACAATGTCCAGTAAAATCCTCCTCTTCCTCCTTGAAACATGGGTGCATTAACATCCTGGCTGCGGACGCTTCGTGTTTCCAGGATATTGAATAAAAAAAGTAAACAGACGCTTCGTTAACCTCTCGTCTCCCTCCAAGATTTAAGCATTTGCCAAATCTCATCTGCAACACAACGAACACATCTCACTCCCTCCTTCCATTTGCCCTCTCCTAATCTCTAGCGCTTACCTTAGCTGCCACCATGCCTGGCTCTAGTTTTTCCCACAAACACCATGGATGTCCCAGTCAATGGCGACGTGAAGATCACCACTGTCTACACCAATGACTTCAGAGAAGTTTGACGTTGGATAGAACATTCCATGGGGTATCTCGAAGACCATGAATAGCATGTCTTCGGCATGGATGTCCAGTACACTCCACCACCTGATCAGAAGTGTGGGTATGTTCCCGTCGAGAAGCAGAAGGCGGCCCTGATCCAACTCTGTTGTGCACAAGATGTCCCCTTTACCAGGTGTCCTTGGCAACAGAGGTGAGCCGAGAACTCAAGAACTTCCTCCACGAATCCAAGTACTGTTTCGTTGGATTTAGCATTGGGAGAGACAAAGACATGCTGAGGCGATGGGACATCGAAGTAACCAATTACTTGGACATCCAGGCGGATTGGGTTGTTCCTCGTTCAGCGAAGGCTCTTGATTCACTAGTGGACGTGGCGGGACGCCTCGGTAATTCCTCCTTCTTAAAACTAAAGGATGACTTCAACAAGGATTATCATGTTCGCTAGGCGGAGCCACTTTGCGAGGAGAAAATCGTGTACGCATGCAAGGACGCATATGCATCCTACGCCATATGGAATCGTGTTGAATTCGTCTTGCAGGGCCTAGATGCAGCAGAAAATAGGAGAATGCAGAAGTCCCTCAAGAATAAGTGGGAGCCGGAGCATGGGACTTGATATTGTTGGTAGATCTGTTTATGTTCTGGTCCTACGAGACATGACACTACTAGGAAACTGCTTATAGAGAGGAATGGATTCTGTGGCGCACCAAAAAGTGCATGCTCCACTGAAATATTTTTGTGGCGCATGGTGCATAGTGCGCCACAGAAATATAGAAATTTTTGTGGCGGATGGAGTCTAGGTGCGCCACTGAAGTCCATATTTCTGTGGCGCATGGAGACTAGGTGCGCCACTGAAATTTGTGCGGGGCCCACCATGTGCAAAAGTGGTCGACTTTCTGTGGCGCATGTGTCCTCGAGCGCCACCGAAATATAGAATTTTGTGGCGCATCTGACAGGGGTGCGCCATAGAAATTTGATAATTCTGTGGAAAAAAATCCCACCCCCCTATGGATAGCCTTTACAGTTTTGTAAAAAATTAAAAGAAAATGATAAAAACTTCAAATTTTAAAATTCTTTGAGATGTAGTTATGTTTTGGGGTATACTTGTAGGGGAAATTGAATAATATGGATTTCGAATTTTTTTGCAAAATCTCTCAAGAATTTGTAAAATGGGCACAACTTTTGCATACGAACTCCGATGAAAAAGTTTTTGACATGAAAAATCATCTACTCAGAAAGTTACATCCGAATTCAATCGGGGAAAACCCGTTGAAGATTTTTAGAATCCCCAAAAACATAACAAAAAAATTACGGGGCATTAAAGATCTGGAGGGAATTTTTTTTGAAAATTTGGGGACACAATTCTGTGGCGCATATATGTAGGTGGTGCGCCACAGAATTATGTGGCAGGATTCGAAATTTCCTTCTCCTCCCTCCTCCTCTCCTCCACTTCTCCTCTTCTCCTCTCCTCCACTTCCCCTTCTCCCCTTCTCCTCCCTCCTCCTCTCCTCCACTTCTCCTCTCCTCCACTTCTCCTTCTCCCCTTCTCCTCCCTCCCTCCTCCTCCTCCACCTCCGGCCATGGCCTCCTCACCCACTGGCGACCTCCTCCTCCTCCATCCACCGGTGACCTCCTCACCCACCGGTGACCTCCTCCTCCTCCTCCACCTTCGGCCATGGCCTCCTCCTCCACCACCTACGGCGACCTTCTCCACCTACGGGGACCTCCTCCTCCTCCTCCTCCACCCACCAGCGACCTCCTCCTCCTTCTCCTCCTCCACCTCCGGCCATGGCCTCCTCTCCCACCTACGACGACCTCCTCCTCCTCCACCACCTTCGGAGACATCCTCTCGCGAACCCCTCCTCCTCCACCACCTCCGGCGGCCTCCCCCTCCGGTGGCCTCCCCCTCCTCCACCATCTCTGACGGCCCCCTCCTCCACCCAACATCCTCCAGCAACCCCCACCTCCGGAGGCTTCGGCGAGATCTAGATCTGTCCCCACATTTTTTTTGAAATTTGGAAAACAAATCTGTGGATCATGTGGGCTAGGTGCGCCACAGAAATATTTCTGTGGCGCATGGGGGCTAGGTGCGCCACATAAATATTTCTGTGGCGCACGACTACATGCACCACAGAAAACAAATTTTAGTGGCGAGGTTTCTGTGGTGCACCCACATATGCGCCATAGAAAGTGAAAATAGGTGTGCCACAAATAGCCAGTTCCCTAGTAGTGCTAGCTGTAATTTGTTCACCCAGCTTAGTTGTTTTATTGTCTTTTGGGAGAGAGACATCACCAGTGAACATCATGGGACCCCAGTCCATATTTCCACCACTGTTTACACCTCCACTTTATTTACTATTTTTACTTTCTGTTGCAATTATCACTATCATTATCTGCTTGAGTTTAATACTTTGTAAACAACAAGGCCGGAGAGATTGAAAACCTCTGTGAACTCGTTGGGAGAAAAGCTATCTATTGTGTGTGCAGGTCCATGTCAACCTCATCTCCATCCGGCAACTTAATATCTGGCGCCGTTGACACCTACTTGCAGAATTCGGAGTCCACCGGAAACAAACCTTGGTATCTTCACCGAGGGAATTTACTGCTACGCTACATCTCAACCTTCCACTTGGGGTAGCCAACAAGGAGCACTACTTCAGTGCCATTAGTGAGCCAATTTTCCAGGGACAATTCCGTGAAAGACTGTGGAGGAAGGTTGTAGCTGCTTCCGAGTCAGGCTCATCTCCTGAAAGGTTTTGAAGCAGAGTATGTTTATGCTGCTCCCTCCGTCCATGAGCACTTTTTCCAAGGTCTACCCTTAGACCTAGGGTGCCACCACAAGGGCTAGGGTTCTTGGAGAGTCGACCCGTGGGGATGGTCATTCCTACTCCAGGTTATTATTTTCTCAGACCACTTAAGCCATCTGGGAACCGCAAAAGTGTGGGAGACCGAGACGGTTGCGGCACGTTGCGTGCTCTTCCTGTCCCTTCGGAAGCTGCTGGTCGTGAAGACATGATATGAGGCGACGTGCACGGGTTCTTTGGGGTGTTCTCGGTAGCCGCGGTCAGGTGAGGTATCTCCATGGAGACTTAAGTCAGTGATGAAGAGATTTGGTTGATCGGTTTCGCGTAGGATCTCGGCTGGATCTTCCGATCTGGGAGTTCCTTGGGAGAAGCCAATCAGAGCATGGGTAATGTTGTTTGAAGGCCGATCCTCATGGTTGATCACGTAGGCATGAGCAGGTGCTGACGCGGATCCATCATTTTGGTTCCAGGAGAGGAGGAACGATCCGACGGGGACCTCGTAGACGAGATCAGTCCACGGGTTTTCGGCGCGAGGTTGGTGGAGAGCAGGCCGTGTCGGCTTCCGGTCGTCCGGCTGGCAGTGATCTATCCCGTATCGTGTTGATTTCCCTCTTAGGATCTCAACATCCTTGAGCGTAGGCCCCACGGTGGGCGCCAACTATTGTGGGAAAAACACGCCAGATGTCCTCATAGAGAACTTAAAGCGAGGCCTTTGCGACGAGTGATTTCGAGGAGGGAGAGTCGATCTGCGGGGAGTCGGTAGCGATGAGTCGTCATGAGAGAGACACATGGATTTACCCAGGTTCGGTCCCTCGATGAGATAAAGACCTACTTCCTGCCTTTCTTGTATTATATGTGGGAGATCTCGATTACAAGGGCGTTAGAAGTCGTCGGTGTCTCAAGAACTAATCTAAGTTGATTTCCCTCTAGGACGTCCTAGGGCCTCGGCTTATATACACGCCGGGTCCTAGGGTTTTACAATTAGTCTGACTATAACTCGAGGTGTAGTCCTATTCTATCTCTTCGATGATTATCTTGGCTTCCAAGGCAACTTGACTCCTTCCTTTGGCGTCGGTCTTCATCTTTGTAAGTCGGTCGGCTTATAGGCCGAACCTTCTTCTGGGATCGCTCTCTCTTCGATGAGCCATCCCACGGGCCGACTCCCTTCATCTTGAATATGGGGGTCCTCTTGCGAATACTGTCGGGTCTATGAATCATCCCCCCGACAAGTTTACCATGTGTGCACGGGGGTCCAGGACTCCATGCCCATGAGGGCTTTTGCTAGGATGCCACACAACCCATGTGCATGGAGTTCAAGGACCCCATGCCCACGGGAGTTTCTTCCAGTGTGCCATACCCCATGTGCACGGAGGTCAAAGACCCCGTGCCCAATAGGGATTTTGGTCAGGTAACACACACACACAGTGTGCACGGGGGGTCCAAGACCTCGTGCCCATGGGGGCTTCTTCCTAGGAGCTTTGTGCCTCGTGCCCATAGGGGTCAAGGACCTCATGCACACGGGGTATCCAAGCTTTTTAACAGAGAGACAGAAGGAGGAACCCTTTTTAGACCTTATATTTGAACACATCCAGGGAGTAGGTGGGGACAGGCATGTGTATATGCCTTTAGGCATGTTCCTGCACGTGATCATCCATGTTGTCCTCTCTTGATAGTGTGGTTTCTCTTGATAGTGTGGTTTCCATATGACTTCGTAAACCAAAAATAAAACGTCGAGCCACCGGAGAAACACATCTTTCACTTTTTTAACGGGTCCAATCATCCTCGAAAAATAAATAACCCTCTAGAGACCAATGACCCGAGATACAATCTATTAACACCCATCACTACTGGAATTCGCCTGTTTGCCGTCTGCCATGGCGGACGGCAAACACCTGTATGGCCGACGGCAAAACCCTTTGCCGTCTGCCCCCGCACGGTAAAGCACCCGTCAGCCATTTCATCGGCAAAGAGGTGTGTTTCCGTCTGTTGTATATCGACGGACGGCAAAGCTCTTTGCCGTCTGCTGGAATAAGAAACAGACGGCAGAGAAGCTTGACGGCGAAGCTGTGCCAGCAGGCTCCGTGAGGCCCTTAACGGCGGGGTTGCCGTCTACGGACAGACGGCAAAGAACGGTGATGTCATCGGATAAGGTAATGACGTCACCACCCCCCCCCCCCGGTCATATGTTTGCCGTCCAGCAGCAGACGGCAAAGTCCTACGCTTTGCCGTCTGCCTTGCCGGAGGCAGACGGCATAATGACCAAATGGTCACCCAGCTGTTGCCAGATTGCACAGCTAGGCGCCACGTGTCCTCTTTGCCAACTGCAAGCAGACGGCAAAGGCCTTTGCCGTTTGCTTGCTGACGGCAAAGAGGCTATATAGCCTCTGTTTTTTCTGTTTTTCTATTAATCCCTGCATTTGACAAAAACTACCAATATATATAGCAATATGTTTCTCCAACAGCATAGTGTAGGCACCCACACACATGTTGATCAACCAAATATTAATCAAAATCCATATATACACAAGTTCTCATACATATATAGGAAACACAAGTGACCAAATAGCAAGTTCTCATACATAGTAAACAAGTACACACAAGTGACCAAACAGTTTATAAACAAAGCTACAAGTCCAATTGCAACTCTCCATCATAGCATTACTCCCATTAAGCAAATCTGCAAAATGAAGAAAAGAAAATTATAAGAAGATGAAGTAGAAGAAGAAGAATGAGAAGAGAAGAAGAATGAGAAGAGAAGAAGAAGAAGAAGAGAACTCTTCTTCTTCTTCTCCTTCTTCTTGTCTTCTTCTCTTTACAAGTGAAAATGCAGCAACTCCAAAAATGCATTACTTTAGTCATTTTTAGGCAATAAAGCTAATTTTACCATTTTGTGAGCAAATTAAGCTAACTTTGGCAACTTTGAACAAATGAAGCTAACTTAAGCATTTTTTGAGCCAATTAAGGTAACTTTAGCATTTTGTGAGCAAATCAAGCTAACTTCATCATATTGTGAGCAAATCTGGCTAATCATGCTATTATTAGGCTAACTTAGCTATATTTAAGAATTTCATAATATTTCATAAGCTAAATATGCATTTTCAAACTAACTAAGCATTAATAAAGCAAAATATACAACACAACTTACCGGAGTGTAGCCCTCAAGGCTGAGGTGGCTGAGAAGCATCCGTCGGGTTGGCCGATGTTGACGGTGGAGAAGGGTCATGGGACGCAGCCCGAGAGTTATGCTGCACAAAAAGATCAACTAGAGGTTAGCACGACGCCACTCAATATGGTATTGATGATCATTGAAAGATACTCACCGTCCCCACAGGAGAAATGATCGGCATCGGTGGAGCGGCCTGACCAGTCTTCTCGCACATAGTCTGCACATTTGTTATTCATGAGTCAATCATATTAGGCCACTCATGACGCATTCTTTGGGTGAATATGAACAAGTGACTTACCACAAAGAGCTCATACAAGGCCCGGTTCGATGCATCGTGTCGTGCCGCGGCCTCCTCAAGAGCCTTCGTCGTCCTCTCCTCCGCCAGCCGCTCTCTCTCCGCTGCCTTCTCCTCTGCCAACCGCTCCTTCTCCTCCAGTAGCCGCTGGGTGTTCTGTCGCTCTTTCTCAAGAGCTTCCTGCAACCCCACTCCTCTAGTTAGCATTTTAATATTCGATGAGAGAAAACAAGAATGCAAGAGTCCTTATGGATAACCTGGATAGCGAGGTCGACTGGCCGCGGACGAGTCCTTATAGCAGGAGAAGAGCTCGTTTGGCGCGCCTTGATCTCAGGAAGAGTCTTATCGCACCTGATCAACTTATCTCCAATGGCCATGGCGCCATGGCGCCTTCCGCCACCAGAGATCATCACCAGCTCCGGCTCAATAGGCTTCCCAAGCGGGTTATAAGCCTCCCCGTGCTTCTCCTTCGCCACCTCAGTATAAGCCTTGAGCTTACTGTAGGCGGCAATGTTGGTGAAAGTCGAAGGAGTGGCGAGATCAGACTCTGAGAGCGCCTTTGCCTTCTTGTACGACGCTGTATGGGCCATGCCATAATTGTCGAACACACCAAGTGGCTCTGTTTTATTATGCTCCGCCTAAAAGACAAAGCAAAGCACGATATTAGTAAGTTGTGGGTGCCAAAAAGACAAAGAAAAGTAGAATTTGCATGAAAATTGAAGCAAAGCACATACCCATTTATTCCCGTAACCAGCTAAGTTGCGGCTTCCTTGATGGTGTGGCACACCAACCATTTGGGCGCGGTGCTCCTTGGCATTGTTGTGGATGGCCAACCAGGCATCTGAGCACCAGTGGTCCACAATGGCCTCCCACAATCCATCTTGTCCGCACACCATCTCGGTGGCGCCTAAGTTAGTAAACAAGGAAACTAATAAGTAGCCTAGATAGGAATCAAATCAAGCAAACTATTCAAGACTTAAGAAGGGTTACCGTCATGTACTGGGCCCTGGTCAGAAACTTCTTGCGGCAGTCCTTCTTGCTACGCTTGCACCCTTGCTTGGCGTAGTAGTCACGGACCGCCTGCACTCGCATCTCGTGCCTTGTGTTCTGCAAGAGGCGCGTGGCCTCTGCAACTAACACGTCCTCCGCCTCCTGCTCCTTGGACTCATCGACCTTGTAGTAGACCTGCAATAGCACGAGACAACACTGATGAGTGCACTGATGAGACAACACTGATGACAACACTGATGAGTGCACGAGACAACACTGCAATAGCATGATTTTATTGTGTGAAACAGAAATTACCCAAAAGCCGTTGATCACCATGTCGGCTCTGGTGTGGCATTCGACCCCGTTGATGGTCGTATCCGGCGGGGCCGGGGCAGCACAATAGTGCTCCCACTTGAGTCCAGGCTGCGGAACCTCATCAGGTCCGGGCAATTGAACCAGCCCCGGGAAGTTCTCCCTGACGAGCACACCAAGGATGGAGTTGGGACTGCGGACACCATTGCCGTATATCCAACCCCTGCAGTATAAAAAGACAAAGCCATCAGATAGACATAAGTATAGAAGGTACCGGAAGAGAGTATAAGTGCACTTACGTCTCTCCATCAGGCGTAATCAACCACTTATGGGCGGGAGTCACCGGCACGGACGGGAGCCGTGTACCCCCACGCTGGTACACGGTGGTACCCTCAGCTACCTCCTCCTCATCCGTAGTGTCCAGCTCGGCACCAGCCTCCCCCTCAGGCGTGTGCTGCTCCGGCTGGTCCGGCCAGGGACTCCAGGTCGTGCGGGTGGACGTAGCCTCCTCCTCCACCTCAGGCTGGTCCACCCTGCAGTGCTCTGGTGAATCAGCCGGAGGTGGCGGAGAGGAAGCAGCAGCAGGTGTTCGTCTCCCTTTCCCGCGACCACCACCTGCTTTGCCTCTCCCGGTCTTCTTCCGACCTCCTCTCCCCCTGGGAGGCTCATCAGTAGAAGGAGGAGGCGAGGAAATACTCTCGAGCAAAGACCTCCGTAGAGCCAGAGGTGGGAGCGCATGACCCCGACCCCTCCCTCGCGAGCCTGAGGTCTCGCCCTCCATATCTGTCACGAACCTGCCAAGAATTAAAATAAAATAATTAGTACAATGAGAAAAAGAATTAATAATACAACAGTAATTACTGCAATAATGAGAATATATATATGTAATTAAAGTTGAGATGCATACAACTAACAATAGTCTGGATCATCGGTCTCTTCTACGCGATCAATTGAAGGATCGTCATCGCTATCACGCGTGTCGTCGATAATGATGGCCTCATTAGGTTCAACAACACCAACATTTGGAAGGCCTTTATGTAAACGGTCAAGCATTGACAGGTCATCTGGAGCAGTAACCTCTTCTTCTTCAGGCTCTTCAACATCGTCGTTAGCTGGTTCACTCTCATTGTCTTCTTCCATGTTCCGGGGTTGCGTAGAGAGGTTTCGGAAACGTTTTTTTATCACGCGTGTTTCTTGGAAGAATTCTCCTTCATATGTCTCTGGGTCAATGTGGGGTACATAATCCTCTTCATTTGGGGGAGGTGGTCTAATATGAGGTGGCACATCATAAACGACATCCCAACCTTTCAGGTTTTCAACCGTTTGGCAGGGGTAGGATAGATAGAAAACCTGGGTGGCCTGTTGAGCCGTAACGTAGACATCGGGGACATTAAAATGGGTGTCTTGTCGAATTTCGACTAGACCTACATGTTCATGAGTTCGTCTAGTCCTCGACGGGAGAAACCAATGACATTTGAAGACAACGACGTTGGGAGGATTTTCACCATAGAATAGAAGTTCGTATATTGCTTCAACTCTTCCATAATACTCAATACCTCCGTTGCCGACAGCAGAGACACCCGAATTTGTACTTTTTCGATCGGCCATTTTTCGCTCTTTATCAACGGTACGAAAGCGATACCCGTTGATGTCGTATTTCTCAAATACACGGACCTTATTGTCAAAACCATTAGCGACTTGTCTCAATTCGGCGTCCATAGGCTCCTCATTTTCCTATAAGTTTTATACTCGTCTCCTTGATTGGCAAGAAGCTCATACTCTGCGATGGAATCACTTTCAATAACCACTCCATTCGAGAATTTGGCGACGTATCGACTGTATGAATTCAGGGGAATTAATAAGAAACAAGAATTATTAGAAGTTGCGAAACAATGTACGTACCGAGCACTTACTCGATGTACGGTCGCACTTCTGTTAGGTTGGTGAAGATATACAGTGTAAGAGTCTGCCATTCTTTGATATCCAAAATCTTATTTCTCGAAGCACCAACAGGTCCAAGCTTCCCTTTGAATAGGCTGAGGTTGGATTGACGCCGTTGGGGGTCGCCAGTATTGTACCGAGGCTTTGGATTATGCAAATGGCGATTTTTGGCTTCATAATGTGCTGTCACGAAGTTTGCCGCCTCCTCGGTAATGAAAGCCTCGGCCATCGATGCTTCAATTCTACGTTTATTTTTTACATTTTGCTCGAAGCGTCTTCTGCATTCTCTCCGTTGAATAGCACCAACGATTTTGCACAAGGCCCCCTAATCTTGCCTCGGTCGGGAGATGCAATATCAAATGCTGCATCGGATTAAAAAAACCCGGTGGAAAGATCTTCTCTAACTTGCAGAGCAACTCCGGCGCCATATCTTCCATGTCTTCTAGCACGCCATCGGATAGTTCTTTAGCACAAAGAACACGAAAGAAATAGCTCAGTTCTGCCAGTACTAGCCACTCTTCCTAGGGGATATAGCCGCGCAACATCACCGGCATTACCCTCTCAAGCCATATGTGCCAATCATGACTCTTCATCCCTAATATTTTATGTTTTTCAGGACTCGCTCCCCTCCTCAGATTCGCTGCATACCCATCGGGGAACATCAAACTGTTTTGCACCCACAAGAGAATTTCCCTGATATGCCCCCTTTCAAGATTGAACCAGGCCCTTGGCTTGGACCAATTCTTCTTTCCTTTCGGCTGTCGCATGTTCTGTGAGGGTCTATCACATAGAGTCTCCTGGTCGACTCTAGCTTTAGGATTATCCTTTGACTTCCCATCTATGCCGAAAAATGTACCAAACAGGGCCTCGCCGATATTTTTTTCAGTGTGCATCACGTCAATACTGTGTGGAAGTTCGAGGTCTTTGAAGTAGGGAGATCCCAGAAGCATGTCTTGTGAGTCCAGGCGTGTTCCGAATTATATCCCTTGAAATACCCGGGACGTTCTGGATCAGGCTCGAGAGAGTTCAACTGTGCCAAGACATGTTCGCCCGTCATCGTAGGTGCTGCCAGGTTTTTGACAACTTTGCCTTTGATGAAGTTCTTCTTGTCTTTTCTAAAAGGATGCTTAGGAGGCAGAAACTGTCTATTCAAGTCGAAGAAGGAATACTTGCCACCCGCCTTCAGCCAATGAAACTGAAGAGAAGCCTTGCATGTTGGGCACCCGAACTTTCCATGAACACAGAAGCCAGCGAAAAGCGCATACGCCGGCAAGTCATGCATCGAGTACTGGTACCAAACATGCATTTTGAAGGTCTTTTTGCTAGCTGCATCGTATGTCTTGAACCCTTCGTCCCAAGCTTGTTGCAATTCCTCCTTAAGCGGTTGCATGTACACATCCATATTCTTCCCAGGATATTTGGGCCCTGGTATTATCAACGTCAGGAAAATGTTCTTCCTTTTCATAATCTCTGAGGGGGGAGATTGAGTGGCATAACAAATACAGGCCAACAACTGTATGGGGCTGCCATCAGACCGAAAGGATTGAACCCATCTGTGCCGACGGCGATTCGGCAATGCCTTGGCTCCTTAGCTTTTTCCGAATGTTTTTCATCAAAGTGCTTCCATGCTGAACCATCCGATGGGTGAGTCAACATCGGCTTCCCATCTGCATCAAATTCTGTTCTCTTCCCATGTTTGTGCCATGTCATCTGTCTGGCTGTCTCTTCCATCATGTAAATGCGTTGAATTCTTGGTATCACTGGAAGATACCTAAGAACATTTACGGGTATTTTGGTCTGCGTCTTCTCACCTTGACCATTGTCTACCACAACATACCTGGATGACTTGCATTTGGGACAATAGTCTTCGTCCGCATACTCTTTCCTAAATAAAGCACATCCATTTTCAGAAGCATGTATCTGCTCATAGGGCATCTTAAGTACCTTGAGGATTTTATCTGATTGGTACAGGTTTTCAGGCATAACATGATCTTTTGGTAGAAACCGCCCAATTAGGGTCGTGATCGCATTGTAACAATCTGTGCCCAAGTTGAATTGTGCCTTCAAAGCCATCAACTGTGCGATGGCATCGAGCTGACAAAGCTCAGTGTGAGCGTGCAGCGGACGTTTCGAAGACTCCAACATATCATAGAAGGCCTTCGCAGATTCCTCCATCTCATCGTCCTCATCCCGCGCATCGTCAAAGTCCTGCACCATGTCTTCGATCCCGGTTCCGTACTCATCCGTGTGCTGAC
Source organism: Bromus sterilis (assembly GCA_950022295.1). Lineage (NCBI taxonomy): Eukaryota > Viridiplantae > Streptophyta > Magnoliopsida > Poales > Poaceae > Bromus > Bromus sterilis. Next base: position 53,338,909 of record OX465599.1, read on the forward strand.
GGACCACCTCCTCTCTCCGTCGTCCGCCAGAATCGCCATGGAAGGTCCACACCGTATAACCAGGCTTATAACCCCACTTCTGCAAGTGTTTACCCATATCCACCTCTGTCGCCTGTTTATAATTGTCGCACCTAACGCAGGGGCACCAGGTTTTTCTCTGCCCATTTGCAAACGCCGCTCTCAGAAACTCCTTGGTTTTCATTGCCCATTCATTGGTGATCTCTTTCTGATTAGGGCGACCAGTGTACATCCACGCACGATCATCGCTCATCTTGTTGCTACAGCTAGCTACTAAACAACAAATATACCATTTTATTACGTCCACTTTTTATTGCTTTTATCATACATAGCTACGGCATATGCAATTAACCTACACACTAATAGGTAAAGATAGGTCCTAATCCCACCCGAGTATGTGTAGATTGGGTCGGTTTCCCATGTATTGGTCCCGATCCGACGCGGTATTTCGGCAGCAACTCCCCGCTGTTCTCCTGATACATGTCTCGACAACAAGCCGAGAGGTTGTGTATCCGGAGAACAACAGGGAGGCGCTGACGAAATACCGCGTCGGATCGGGACCAAAGCATGGAAAACCGACCCAATCTACACATACTCGGGCTGTCCATGGATAACGTTGGACAATTCGAAAGAATCACTATTATAAATATGCAAATTAATGCATATTTATAACTGTAACCCTTTCGAACGGGAGACACATACTGGTTACGCGACTGTATTTACCTAGCTTCGGTGCCGTCGAGTCGGTGGCGTCGAGGGGCTCAGGTGGCGGCGGAGGGGTGGCTCTGGCGTCGAGGGGCTCCTCCGAGGTGGCGACGAGGGGCTCTGGTGGCGGCGGCGGGGTGGCTCCGGCGTTGAGGGTCTCCTCCAAGGTGGCGCAGAGAGGTGGCTCCGGTGGCGGCGGCTAGCTAGGGATCGATCGAGGGGGGTGAATGGGAACTGTTACGGGCAAGGGGGAGGGGGTGAGGGAGGTTAAGGAACCTTTTGGTGGCGCACTTCAGCAAAATGCGCCACCCCTAAGCCTTAACCTCTCTCACCCCCTCCCCCTTTCCCGTAACAGTTCCCATTCATCCCCGCTGCCGCCACCAGAGCCCCTCGACAAACCATCTTTTTTCCTATTATTTACATTTATTTCATTTTCTATTTTTTTCAGCTCCTCCTCCTTCTTTTCTTCTTCTTCTTCTCCTCCTCCTTCTCCTTCTTCTTCTTCACCTCCTTATCCTTCTTCTTCTTATTCACCTCCTTCTCATTCTTTATCTTCTTCTCCTCCTTCTCCAACTTCTTGTCCTTATTCTTTTCTCCTCCTCCTCCTACTTCTTCTTCACCTTCAACTTCTTCTTTATCTTTTATTTCCTATATTTTTTCTCTTCTTCTTTTCCTATTCTACTTTTACTCCTAATTTTTCCTTCTCTTCTTCTTTTATTTCTTCTTACTAAATCTTTCTAATTGCTAACTAAAAATATATCTATTTAAAGCGAAATCAAACTAATTGCTAACAATATTAGTGCTAACAATACATACAAAATAACACTAATTAAATTACTAAAAGAAATAAAACCAATACTAAATCTATCTAATTGCTAACTAAAACTAAATCTATCTAATTAGTAACAATACTAATATGAATAGTAGCAATTAAAAACAACAACAAATTAAAAACAGTAGCAATACTAACCTAACTAAATTTACTAATCTAAATAAACAAATATAATACTAACAAATCTATCACTAACAAATCTAATACTAACAACAATGCATATAACAGAAAAAAACAGAAAAAAGAGGGAGGAGGGGCTCACCGACCGGAGTAGGGGACGGCGGCGGTGAGGGCGGGCCGGGGCGCGCGGTGGTGAGGGCGGCGGCGGGGAGAGCGGGCCGGGTGGTGGTGGGGGCGGTGAGGGCGGGCCGGGGTGGGTGGATCCAGCGAGGGAGGGGTCGGGCCGGGGCGGGTGATGGCGGGGGCGGGCCGGGGCAGTTGGGCGACGACTCCGGCAATGGCGCGGCGGCGGAGACGGTGAGGGCGCGGCAGTGGCGTGGGCCGAGAGAAGGGGAGGCACGGGGGAGAGAGTGGAGAGAGTGGGAGAGAGAGAGGAGGCCGACGAGAAGTTAACGGCCTAGGTGCTTTGCCGTCTGCGGCCGGACGGCAAAGAAGTCTATGCCGTTTGCTGGCAGACGGCACAACATGGCACCGTTAGCTAGGGCGAGCGAGGCATTCGAGTGGGACCCACTTTCGCTTTGCCGTCTGTCGCTGCACGGCAAAGAACCTTTGCTGTCTGTCGACCAGGCAGCAGACGGCAAACAAGCCTATTGCCATGTGCCAACCCTTTGTCGTCTGTCTTTAGGGCAGCTGATGGCATACAATCCCTTTGTCGTCCGCCCCGATGAAATGCAGACGGCAAAGAGGTTGATACATGGCAAACTTGTGAATTCCAGTAGTGCATCAATGGTCCCACAAACGACATTGTCATGATATCAAAACACCAGTTAGGAGCAAATGCACTTTCATTTCTTAAATACACTAGATCTCTATAGCCACTCAAACTACTTTGTTCTTTAATATTTTAAGGACAAGACCAAGATCTACACTTGCTAGGTATAACCAACTCAGGCCGGGCCTAGGGTTTTCATCCAAAGTTCGAGATCGGAACTCGAAAAGCACCATCAACTCAGAGTCAATTATATGTTGTCGACACCACTTTTCCACGATCTCAACGCAACGTTGAGGTAGTAATCCCACAACTGCCGCTGCAAAAACATACCCTTTGCTTCAAGATGTCATTCATCGATTGCATCAAACAATCAAAAGCGACCCGGCTAGAGTGAGTGAGCTTTCAAAACCCACAGAGGGGCCTTCCTACGGCATCCCACAACGTTACCAGTTCATACTAATCACCTCAACAACGGCTTGCACGACACCCTTCTCAGCGAAGTTCCAGCCGCAGTGTACTGATCCTGATTTAATTTGGATGTGAGCAATAAATAAGACCGACCGTCATAAAATTCGGCGGACTGGTAGACCGTGAACCAAGGCACACTGGTGGAAGCCCGTTGGGACCAAAGGCCAGCACCCGAAGAGGCACTGGCACCACAACGCCACCAACAGGAAGCGGCCAAGTCGCAAGTACCAAAGAGCGGGACGAGTAGGAGTGCATTATCGCGAAGATGGGCGAAAGGCGCTGCGGGATCGAGCGGAAAGGGCAACACAAAAGAAAGGGTGACCTATTGCCACCGTGGGTCGGCCACATGGCCGGTGGCAGCGGAGGCGAGCGGGTCGAGCACATGGAGGAGGTGCGCTGGGTGGCGGCTAAGAGTCTTACATATTTGTACTGGGGTGAACAAAGTAGCCTATAAAATCTCAGAAGATTCTAGTAAACCTGTTCCAAAGTTCAACTAATTACTGCAATCATCACATAGGAGTATTAGATATATTGTCGTTCTAATAATTAATGTTTTGATAACACCACAAAGGTTCACAGTGTACATCAATTAATAGACGTCCAGCCATCCTAGAACCAACACAAATTAAACCAGTCTCATAGTTTTTTTTAATATCATTAGTTATATAGTTTGGGTAGGTAAGGGCCTCTCTCGGTCATCATTGTTGCAATGGCTGCTACCTCAACGATTTGATTTGCCCTTTGCTTTCCCTTCAGATATCCTCATGTTGTAGAAACCTTGCATATAGTTTGTTTTACCTGCATGCAAGTTGGAGACACAATATTATTAGTTAAATCAATGCGTATGAGACAATAATCATTTGGAAGTTCTACTACATTTTCAGAAAGATACCTCGACAAAGAGGAGAAGACTCAAACCACCCAAGCTCCTTTATGGCTCTCGCCAGTCTTATCATGTAGTCATTCTTCATACGTTGTACATATCTCTCTATCTCAGCCTTATTTGTGCCAATTTCCTCCTAACATGAGATTTTTTTTTATGGTACAGTATATAACCACGTAAAGTGTTAGAAAATACTCTGAGTTAGTACAGACTCACCTTTTTACCCGAAAAAACTTCATACTGCTCATCGTAGTGAGCAACAATGCTGTTCCTCAGGAATAAAACTGACTGAAGCAGGTTGTCATCCCTATGTTTTCGTTGTTGGATTCCAGTCTCGTCCACTTGTATCGGAAACATTTGCATGAGCGGAAGTAACCCAAGAGGATTCTTCTTCACGAGTTCCGTTCCTTTCTCTGTTTGTGAGAATGATTGGTTGGCGTCTTTATTACGGTCCATGTCAAGCATAAAATGTATTTCTCTAATGAACTCCATTTTTATGTTGGCATTCCATAAACCCGGTTGCCAAAGTAAGTCGTCATAACTGCATCATTGGCATATCACATAAGAGCAAATACATAACAAATAACCATAATAAATAAGATACAGTACAATATATGGCCAAGATATTTATTTTATAAAATGACAACCGTCCTACCTCACTGTTCCAGTTTTTAAGAAGCGAGCCAACTCCCTTAGTTCCATACTGGCTTGGTTACCGTCTCCGAAAAAGGAATTTAGACAGTCTCCAATCTCGTTCCAGTGTGCTGCTTCCAAAACATGGGCTGTATGTTCTATTCAGAAAAATGCAAGGATTATCAAAATGATTAAGAAAAGGTTCGATGATTCCACAGGTGAAACACTCACTTCAACGATTCCCAAAGGCCACTACATTAATGGAAACAAATTTGAACCATACTTGGTAAGAAAATGTTTCATTTTCAAGACCGTACCTAAACTCACACTTTCTGGGTATGTCATAATGGCTAAAAGGAAAGTACTGATGACACGCCACTTACTGTGAACTCAGGTGCAGCAACCAGTACTGTGAACTCAAGCATTGGTGTTGAACATTTTCCCATAAAATTAAAGTGCACAGAATAACAAGTGCAGAATGGGAAATCGATAGTGGAGAACGAGCTCCATGAAGGCTGATGACCATGTAATCCCGTTGAGCTCGCTATTAGGATTAGCATTTTCTTTCCAGCTAATAATGACAAAGTAACGTGTACATGTCCACGTCTTGGAGTAGTTTTTTAGGTAGTTAGACCTGGCGCTGCATGGGCTTCGTGGGATGGCGCGAGTTCAGTGTATGCAGCGTCCTTGTAGCTGCGTTCAGGTGGACATGGGATGGCACGCCCGATATACCTGGTCGCTAGCTATCTTTCCTCGTTCTTCAGTTGTGATCCACGCGATGCGCTGGACTGAATAAAGGGAAAACCGAAAAGGCTGCAGAAGTTGTTCGCAGCGCAAATCTCTTTGTTTCTGTGTGTGCGTGAGTTCATACCAGCGAGAGAGAGGCCTAGAGAGACCCGATCCTCCAACTACAATTGGCATCAGAGCCTTGTGGTGACCATGTCGGGACAAGGGGGATCACGCACGCCGCAGCGCTCCGGCTCACGCCGGAAGAACTCCCCATCACCGGTGGCTCGTCGGGGACGAAGCCCCGTACGGCGCGGTGGGCGAGAGCTGGTCATCCATGAGTGGGTGGTCAGAGATGGAGGCGGCGTCGGCATGATCCCGATGCTGACCCGGACGAATTACGTCGAGTGGTCAATCCTCATGAAGGTTCATCTTCAGGCTGCGCGGCTCTGGGAGGCCGTGGAGGTGGGCGACGCTGATCATCCCAACGATCGCTCCGCGCTGGGCGTCATTCTTCGTGGTGTCCCACCAGAAATGCTGCGGACTCTAGCGGGGAAGGACTCCGCCAAAGAAGCCTGAAACACGGTCAAGACGCTACGCATGGGCGTCGAGCGCGTGCGCGAGTCACGGGCCCAGGCGTTGCGCCGTGACTTCGAAAATCTCCCTTTCAAGGAGGGAGAGACTGTGGAGGACTTCGCCCTCCGGCTCGCCGGACTGACCAGCGATCTGCAGCAGCTTGGCGACGACGTCGACGAGCTGAAGGCGGTGAGAAAATTCCTGCGGGTTGTGCCTCCGCGATATGCGCAGGTGGCCATCTCCATTGAGACCCTCGTTGATCTCAAATCTCTTACGATTGAGGAGGTCACTGGCCGGTTTCTCGCTATCGAGGAACGCCTCGAGCCTAAAAATTGGTGGCACCGGCGGCAAGCTGCTCCTCACTGAAGAGGAGTGGCAGGAGAGGCAAAAACGCCGACATTATGGCGAGGAATCGTCTGGAGGTGGGTTCAAAGGAGGCAAAGGGAAATATAAACCAAGACGTCCCAGCAACAACGATGACATGCCACCACCGACCGCCGGCCCTAAGCGAAAGGGAAACTGCAACAAATGTGGTAAGTGGGGTCACTGGGCACGGGAGTGCCATGGCAAGCCCAAGCAGGAACGCCGTGAGGAGGCAAATGTTGCGCAAATTGAGGAGTCAGAGGCTCCGGGGCTGCTCATGGCTGTACTTGATGAGCCAGAAGCTGTGACGGTTGCAACCCCACAAGCTGTTCTGCTCAATGAAGAGAAGGTGGTGCCGAAGGACGTCGGCGACGACACTTGGTACGCCGACACGGGGGCGAGCAATCACATGACTAGGCGCAAGGACTTCTTCACCACGCTCGACGAGTCTGTGCGAGGCACGGTACGGTTTGGGGACGGCTCAGCTGTCAAAATCTGCGGCAAAGGGACGGTGTTGTTCCAATGCCTGGATGGTGATCACCGCGTCCTCTCGGAGGTATACTATATCCCACGCCTCCGAAGTAACATCCACTCTCTCGGTCGGCTTGATGAGAATGGGTGTGAGATCATCATCAAGCGTGGAGTCCTTGCCATTTATGATCAGGAGGGGCGGGTGCTAGTGCGTGTTAAGCGCTCTGCAAATCGTCTCTACAAGCTCAGCCTGCACCGCGCGACCCCGGTTTGTCTCCTGGCGAAAGGAGATGATGTGGCTTGGCTCTGGCACGCGCGCTACGGCCATCTCCATTTTCGAGCGCTGCGCACACTGTCGAGAAAGAAGATGGTGCGCGGCATCCCCAACATCGACCACGTCGGACAGTACTGTGATGGGTGCCTGCTAGGGAAGCAGCACCGGCCACCATTTCCGCATGCAACGACGTACCGCGCCGAGCGAGCCCTAGAGCTCGTTCATAGTGATTTGTGTGGGCCAATCACACCTGCAAATCCAAGAGGGAGGAGGTACTTTCTTCTTATAGTAGATGACTACTCACGGTATATGTGGATTGAGGTATTCAGATCAAAGGATGAAGCATTCAGTTTCTTCAAGAAAGTGAAAGCAGAAGAAGAAAACAAGTCAGGTGTGAAGCTTCTGGCATTTCACTCTGATCGTGGAGGGGAGTTCAACTCCCGTGGCTTCGTCAACTACTGAAACAAGCACGACATCCAACACTTTACGACATCCCCGTACTCACCACAACAAAATGGGGTCGTAGAGCGCCGGAACCAGACCGTCGTCGAGATGGAGAGGTGTATGCTCAAGAGCATGGCCGTGCCTGCTGAGTATTGGGGAGAGACTGTCAAGACGGCCGTGTATGTGCTAAATAGAGCACCCACAAGAAGCCTCAATGGAGTGACACCGTACGAGCTGTGGCATGGGAAGAAGCCTAGTGTGGCACATCTGCGTACATTTGGGTGCCATGCACATGTGAAGAAGCTAGGGCCGGGAATATCCAAGTTGTCAGATCGTGAAACTCCTGGTGTGATGGTGGGATACGAAGAGGGTGCCAAAGCTTATCGTATCTTTGACCCGGCGGCCGGCAAGCTATTGATCTCAAGGGATGTGGTTTTTTATGAGAGCAGATCATGGAACTGGGCACGCGACGACACTCCAGAAAGCACACCAACAGGTGTGTTTACGGTGGTGTACACCACCGATCCAGGCGTCACCGTGATCGACGGCGGCCCAAGTTCACTGTCTCCAGCAGGCGGAGAGACGACACCGCGCACTCCAGAGGCGCCAATGCCGCCGGTGCAATTCGTGTCGGCACCATCCCACGATGGTACACTGGACACGGACTGTGGACCGGTGCACTACCGACGTATGTCTGATCTCTACAACACAACCAAGGAGGTGACGGGGCCAATCGACTACACCGACCATTCTGACGATGAAGCGGAGCAGCAGCTGGCGAGTCTCTGTTTGCTGACTGCTGAGGAGCCAACTAGTGTGGAGGCAGCTCTCGCAGATCCCTCCTGACACAAGGCAATGGAGGAGGAGATGGGGTCGATCATCGACAATCAAACCTGGGAACTGACCTCTCTCCCGGTCGGTCATCGGGCCATCGGGTTAAAATGGGTCTTCAAAGTTAAAAGAGATCCAACCGGCAACATACCGAAGCATAAAGCGCGCTTGGTAGCAAAGGGGTACTCTCAGCGGCAGGGGGTGGATTTCGAAGAAGTTTTTGCTCCAGTGGCTCGCATGGAGACTGTACGTCTGCTCCTCGCGCACGCCGCATACGGCGGTTGGCAGGTACACCACATGGATGTTAAATCTGCCTTCCTGAATGGTGATCTTGCAGAGGAAGTATATGTGCAACAACCCCCAGGCTTTGTAGATGATGATAGCCAGCAGAAGGTCCTACGTCTTCGCAAGGCGTTGTACAGACTGAAACAAGCGCCCCGGGCCTGGTATGTCAAGTTGGATGCATCTCTGATTGCGTTGGGGTTCATAAGAAGCCCATTGGAACACGCAGTATACAGAAGAGGGGATGCTGAATCTTTCCTGCTCATAGGGGTCTATGTGGACGACCTAATCATTACTGGAACAAATGCAAGTGACATTGAGCTCTTCAAGGCCGAGATGCAACGATTGTTCAAGACGAGCGACCTTGGGCTCCTGTCATACTATTTGGGCATCGAAGTTGAGCAGCGGAATGGCGAGATCAAGCTGAGTCAGTGTAGCTACACAAAGAAGATCTTGGAAATAGCAGGAATGGGTGAGTGCAACCCGGCTTCCACACCAATGGAGAACCGACTCAAGATCAAGAAGAAGGACGGGAGCAAGGCCTATGATGCATCACACTACCGAAGTGTGATAGGCAGTCTCCGCTACCTAGTCAATACCAGGCCGGACATTGCTTTTTCAGTAGGGATTGTCAGCCGGTATATGGAGGCCCCAACTAAGAATCACTGGACAATTGTCAAGCAAATTTTGAGGTATATTCAGGGAACACTTGGATATGGTTGCTGCTACAAGAGGGATGAAAAAGGGGCCATGTTGACAGGCTACACCGACAGTGATCTCGCTGGTGATTTGGATGATAGAAAAAGCACTTCAGGTGTGCTCTACATGCTCGGGAAGAACACAGTCACATGGATCTCTCAAAAGCAGAAGGTTGTGGCTGTATCATCTTGTGAAGCCGAGTACGTAGCGGCTCCGAGCGGTGCTTGTCAGGGAGTATGGCTCAGTCGTCTACTGGCAGAGATGATCGGGCAAGCTCCAGCCAAGTTCACTCTGATGGTTGACAATAAATCAGCCATTGCATTGAGCAAGAACCCGGTGCATCACGATGGTAGCAAACACATTGACATAAAGTACCACTACATCAGATCATGCATTGAGGAAGGGAATACTGAAGTTGAACACATTGGAACTGATGGACAGCGTGCAGATTTTCTCACCAAGGCGCTCGGCAAGGTCAAGTTCGTTGAGATGCGACAGAAGCTGGGTGTGGTGGAGATCAAGTCTGCCCAACGGGCTTAAGGGGGTGAATGATGACCATGTAATCCCGTTGAGCTCGCTATTAGGACTAGCATTTTCTTTCCAGCTAATAATGACCAAGTAACGTGTACATGTCCACGTCTTGGAGTAGTTTTTCAGGTAGTTAGACCTGGCGCTGCATGGGCTTCGTGGGATGGCGCGAATTCAGAGCAGCGTCCTTGTAGCTGCGTTCAGGTGGACGTGGGATGGCACGCCCGATATACCTGGTCGCTAGCTATCTTTCCTCATTTTTCAGTTGTGATCCACGCGATGCGCTGGACTGAATAAAGGGAAAACCGAAAAGGCTGCAGAAGTTGTTCGCAGCGCAAATCTCTTTGTTTGTGTGTGTGCGTGAGTTCATACCACAGAGAGAGAGAGAGAGAGGCCTAGAGAGAACCGATCCTCCAACTACTAAGGCCTCCAAATGCAAAATCCTAGATTCGTGAAATTTCATATTTTTACATTTCAAAAAATTCTAGAAACAAATACAGAGATAGATGAAGGCATAATGCTCAAGTGTGTAAAATTTTAGGACAAAATATTAAAGAATGAGGGCTGGGCAAAAAAATAATATCTAGAGCTTTTTAACAAATGATACTATTTATCCTTCCACACCATGAATTTGTATTTTTTGCATAGCATTTCAACGCATTTAATCCTCAAATTTTACACATATGCACCACACATCCTTGTTTACTTGTAAAAGAATTATATTTTCAAAAAAACTTTAAAAAATATGTTTTTCAAAATTTTCAAAAAACAGGATCCATGGAGCTCGAGCTCCAAAAATCCATACTCGTCCAGAATAGCTTATATATAAGAATGTAAAACTTTCAATAAATATTACTATAGTACTAAATTTCAAGTCCACCACATTGACTCACATAGACTAAATAATCTACTCTGTTGATTTTATACTGGATCCTATACTGGAATTCCACCCTTAGGAGTTAGGATCGATCACATCAAAACGATAAACAGACGCACACACAAGCTTTTACTAAAAGGCACGTGACATGCCTTTCTTTTATTTATTTTCCTCTTTTCTTACACGGTTACAATATCCTCACACATCTTTGCCCGGGGGGTGACTTTGACTTGGCAGCCGGCAAAGACCAGCTTTACCTACAACTTTACTTTTGCCGCCTGTTTTTTCCCTAACTAACGGCAAATCGTCCTTTATTGTTCGCCCCGTTAAAATGCATATGGCAAAGCCATAAGCCAACAGTAAAGATTATATATCCAGTAGTACGTCCTAGCTATGTATATATACATAGCCAACTAGGCTAGCCGAAGTCGAATCAAACATGACCTAACTCAAACCTACACCGGACATGCTAGTACTACTCTCGATCGGACACAATTTGATCACTTTTCCAATCAAATCAAACTTACCTACACTAACCACTGAAAACCCTAATTACATCTTCTTTTTCCAACTATTTTATTTATGTTTGGATTACTCCAAATTCATTCCTTAATCCAAAGTTATCATCTCCTTGTGCTTCTCTTAATTTTTAACTCGTCATAGGTCCACGACTTAACACCCATAAGTTTCCTCCGGTGACATGATTTATCGGACCACAACTTCCCTTTTCCCGATGGACTCACTTCGTCACCCTCATTTTTTCTTGCAAATTGTTTTAGACTTGACTCAACTTATCACATGAAACTATTAGCCACACTGCCACATGTCAGCGTGCCACATGTAGACTAGACACATAGCCTCATGCGGGAGCTTATCTTAACTGATACACGTCCATCTTCACGTTGGTCTTCGTCTTCTCATCAATTGCATGCGCACGAGAAGATGCAACTCATCACCCGCCACATATTTTCATATTCTCATTGTCGATGATGCCACACCTTACTGAACGATTCTCTCTGTCCAGCGGCAACACAACTCGCCATATACGTGCAACTCGACTTCAACGTATATGAACACGCCGGAACTCTTGACCACGGAAGGAAACGCAAGGCACAAATTCCATTTTTTGCTGCTTTCGCTCACACATCTTCTCAATCAGTGACACATATAAATTGTTGCAGAAGACTCGCACAGCCGAGTTCTTGGACGCACATAGCAAGAACCCAATGCACACTTTGATGATGCCTCACAAATTTTCCGACTCTTCCTTACTCTCCTTAATGACAACCTTGATGAGATCTTCCATCACCGCATCTCGGGCTTAATCATAGGCCAACAAACTTGGAAAAAATGTGCGGAAAGGCCATTGGATACAAGGGCCTTATACAGGGGGGCTCTTTGATCACCTGCCATATTTCCTTCCTCGGTCAAATCCACCTCCAGCGCCCAAAGGTCTAGGCAGGAAGATCAAGCGAGTCAAAGATTGATGGATTCACGCTAAGCCATAGGCCTGCCAATAAGATCAGTAAATAAATCCATAGCCAGCCCCTCCATCTCCCCCTGATCCAAGATAGAGTAATCACTGTTCTTTAGATGAATCAAGTGATTCTTGTGGCGACACTTGTTGGCGTGAATGTTGAAGTATTTGGTACAAGCGTCGCCCTCCCTAAGCCATAGAAGTCTGGAAAGTTACCTTGTGATCGTGTGCATCAGCGATAGCTAGCCAAGCTCACGTTTCTTGACTTCTCTGCGTAGCTTGTTTTCCTCCTCGGTCAGGGATATGTGCTCCATTGACATGTCTAGTATGAGGATCACCTCTTCTGCCATCAGCCTTTATTCTTTGATATGGATGATCCACCTACTGCTCCATCTAGTCAAAGATCACGCCACGTTCCTAAACCTCTCATCCAGGGTAGCAATGGGATCCTTACTAAAAAACTCATAATTCCAACCCTCCAAAACCACCCGCGAGAACCCCTATAATTTGGGCCAAAACTCCTCAAAATGGAATCACCTCTTCTTCTTGTAGTTGATATTGTTGAACATAAGGATCAGGCAATGGTATGAATAGACAGTTGGGGTGGAGCGGCGCCTCCCACTCATTATAGCAGAACCAGCGATCAACCCGAGTGAGAGTTGGGGCACGACGCTTGTTAGAACATATGTAGCGGCGTCCCACAAGAGAGACTTCAGCAACCTCCATATTGCTGAGAAAAGGCCTAAATCGACCCATCATCTTCCAATCCAATCTCGCGCTATTCTTGTCCACTACCTCCAAAATCATACTGAAGTCCCAATGGCCACCCACAACCCAGGTAAGGCGACTCAAATAGCGTGCAACTCGTCCAAGAAATTGTGTTATAAGGAGTCATCTGTAGAGCCACACACCGTAGATAGCAACCAGGCATGGCCGTCTATGAAATCACACATCGCAATAATGCAAAATTCTCGTTAGTGCGTTCAGAGAGATGAACCATACTTGATTGCCAAGCCACAATGATGCCCCTCATCGTTTCAATTGTCGGCAAAGCCAAGAAACGATTGTATCGAGAACGGGGAATTGCATTGATCCAAAAAGAGTCCACCTCATCAAGTCTCAACATAATAATGTACGCAGACTACTGCCACATTGTAGTCTTGAACAATAATAATTACTACTGCAGCACGACTTGGGTTGTTAAGCCCCCTCAAATTCCACACAAGAACATTGTGATTGATGCAATCTATGGAAAAGACCAGCCAATCAACCCGCGAGCAGTCCACTGGACTGTCGGATCCTCGCCCACCCCTTCGGGAATAGATAAGGGAAAGGAGAGATGCAAGGGCATCAATTTTTCACCCTGAGAGGGGTCTGCAAAATAGCAACATACTTGGCCAGGTAGGCCACAGATATTGTCTCCTTTCAGGGGTAAATCTAAGCCTTCTCATTGACAACCTGTGTGACTGCTTCCTAGATGATTCGGTCGGATATGAGCTTCAATGGCCGGCCTAGAACTTCGATGAGGGAAGCCACTAAGAATGTAGTGTCGTTTACACTTCTGAACCTGTTGAAAATTAGGTATAGGCAGTAAAGGGGCCTTGATGTAACTCCGAATCTGACTGTTCACCTCCCGCAAAATAGCACGGTCCACAAACACTGCCCCTTGCGCGAAAGGAATGGAGACGCCCTCCACATGTTCCTCACCCGCCACGTGTGCTTCCTAGGGTACATGGCGATTTCATGTCCGACCAGTTTACACCAGGCCCCCCTCTAGTCCCACCATCGAGTGCACCAAAATGTGCACATCAAATCTAGTAGGGAACCCAGACTTGGCCAACGCCTATGGACAGGAAACAACGAGTCAAACTCCAATATCGGGCTCGAATTAAGGCGCCTCAGATCCGCCTCCACCTCATGATTGATTGAAGGTGGGAGACACATAGACAAACCAGTAAAATCGGGCAACGCGTCCCCCACCACACGATTCAAGAACACACGCCTGGTAGGAGTAGTAGTCCCCACCATATCTCCGCAAGGACTCAACAAAGGCTCTGATCCCGAGACGTTGACCCGCGCCAACGGTCCCAAGGACCCCATTGCGCTTGTCTCCACATGCACTCCTCCACAAAGTATGGAAGTGATCGACTCACCAGCCACACCCCACACATTCCAACCCACTTAGCCAAAGAAAATCGCCACGCTGCGGGGTCCCATACCGAGGTGAACTAGACCCAGAATATGGGAGATTATCACATGATACCGAGACTTAAATGCTCCCATGATACAAGATTCCATGAGATGTTGGATCATAGATCAAACGGTTAAGAGACGGGATCAAACATTTCATTAAAAAGTCCTTGAACAATTTGCTATATACGCGTAAGTCCAAGATCTTGTCTTGTCACCATTGGATCTCAGATCCAACGTCTCACGAAAGCTTGTATCATGGGAGCATTTAAGGCATGTATCATGTGATATTCTCCACCCAGCATAGCACGCGGAGGAGAGGCCAACATCTGATTAGAAGCTGCTTTACCTTTGTTAGATGCTTTCGCTTTGTTAGATAGGGACATCGCAGGTCCATCTCAGCACGACCTAGCACTTGATCGGGTTGGGGAAAGCATCGCCGCCGCCCTGGACAATGTCGAAGCACGATCACCATTGCGCTTCACCATCTTATCGTCACCGTGCACTTCATGGCTCTGGGATGTCGGTGAGCCACCGCACGGAGATATTCTCCTCCGTGTTGAATTCCCATTCGAATCAGAATCAGATCCAAACGAAACAGAATAACCAGGAGGAGTTGGTAATAACCATCCTCATTGGATCTAGCGGAATGAGACATGAACTCCTGCACCGACCTGACTAGAAATCTCATGTCATAGAAGAGCAGTATTCAACATCAGAAATAACTCGGTGTAAGGACCCCGCAGGCACTGAACTTCAGCTCTAACACAAATGAACATTCAGAAAAGGGGATGGTCGCTAGCTTGCATGCCCAGAGTCTAACATTGAAGGAGGTCATGTCATGGTTCCTCGGTTAAGGTCCCTTGATCTCATTAATACATCCAAACGGTGCAAAGAGATGCGTCGCCGCCCTAGCCGCCCATGAGTTAGCGGGAAGGCCCACCAGAACCAAGCTGACTTTTAGAGGAACCACTGCCGAGTAGGCATGATCCTGCCAGAGTCACGGCTTGAACATCAGCGAGAACTTCGGCTGCTCGATACGATGCCCATAGTTGGAGCGTTGACCTTCGGTGACGAACACAACAAGAGAAAATCCGCCAGAAAGAAAGAGCGGATGGAGAAATCCAGGGTTTCGATCCCAAGATCCTCATGAATCGCCACCACTACTGCCAAATCCAGGTTAACGTGAGAGCCATGTGGTGTGACCACCGCTGGCAATCTCATCCTCACTTCTTCTACCGCCACCAACTCATCTGTGGGGGCATAAAAGCAACAACCACTGTCCACCACAGGCCCGGGAGCCACCACTACCTCGACAGGAGTTTGCATGCCAGAGAGAAGAAGGCGGTGCAACGTCCCACTAAGAGTGAACCACCCTGTAAGCACCAGATCTTACCTTCTCTATTCCATGGTCGGGCGTCGCCTCCCTAGGGGACACCAGACAGGAAGGGAGCGCCGGGGGGGGGGGGGGGGTGAACGTGGAAGGTGACCAGCCTCAGCACCACTGGACCCGAGGATGAGGATGACGAACGGGGCCTCTTACACGTGTCAGAGGATATCCCCACCATAGTGAATGCACACGGTGATGTTGGTGCAGTGAACCTAAACGTGGCCCGGTCTCAGTAACTGTAGCAGAGGGCACACATCTTCGGGGGAATGCGCAACAACGATGTAGGGCGAGCCAAGGGGAGCGGCGCATGGAAAAAAACCTGGAGCTGTCAAGATGGCTCCACCCTTGCCGGAGCCGGCGAAGAGCAGTGTCGCTTCGTCACCGGGATCCAGGGGGCGGGAAGGAGCGGCCATATCCGTCAACGATGGGACCACCACCAGGGAACGGAGAACCGACGCGGGAGGGGCGAAGGGAGACCCGAGGAAGTGTAAGAGAAACTCTAACAAATCCAACATCCCGTCGTCAGCCCTCATATATACGAGCTTTTTAGCATAGGGGGTTTTCCGGGGCAGACCACATATACTATTTCGGTGTCGACCCATAAAAAATATGTGGGTGGCCTACAAAAGGACATCGACGTTGCTATATCTATGGTGCCGGGGGGGGGGGGGGGGTTAGGTGTCGCATCTTGCTTAGTCCCCCCCCCACCGCAACCCTCTCTTATCCCCGTTTCCAATCCCAAGCTCCGGCGAGAAATCGCGATGGTAGGCGGCGGTAGGAATGACCGTGGAAACATGCACAGGTCGCCACAAAGCAAGCACATCAGCCACAACGCTGAGGCGGGCAGCTCCCACGGCCTTGCGCCCTCGGTCAACCAGTGGCGCTCGGAACAGGCCAATGACGAGCACCTCGTTGCAGAGATCATGATGAACTCCGTGCACGACTACTACCTCCACTGAAAGAAGTGAGATAGTGTGCTCCGGCGACTTTCGGCGTCCACCGGCGATCAAATATTAAGTTATTTTTTCAGTATTTGTAGCTCAGACGATGTTGTGACCAAAAATGTAGCACGAACAATCAATGTTTTAAATTTGTAAATATGTCGTTCGACTATGCCGTATCTGTTTTGCCCCCAACTAGTTTTGTACTGCAACTATGATTTGCGACGACCCGCATACTATGACAGGGAAGGGATGAATGAGAATTCTATAGAAATTTGCAATGAATACTTTACAGAAACATCAGTCCGTGTGGAGGTGACCGGCGATGATGAGACTGAACATCTACTCATCAATCACATTTTAGTATAATAAGAAAAGAGTTTGAGAAGAGCAGAGTGGAGACGAGCGGAAACTCATGAATAGTTATCACTATCTGATTGACTTCATGTTTGATTGGAAGTGATTAAGAAGTGCTAGATAGAGAAGTACCAAAGAGTATAAGTACATACACATATCAAGTGGAGGACTTGCATGACAACGATAAAGTGAAACAGAATCGACAAATCAGTGCCAATGTGCTATCTGTGTGAGTGTGTGACCCAACGTATCATATCAAAAGAGAGCAGCATGGTGCGTTGAGGCAACAAACCTAAACTTTGAAGTGAAAACATGTCAAATATGCGGTTAATATTTTTGACTAGCTTAGAAAATTTCAGTGAGTGTGCGCCAATTAATGAGCAGATTAGATGGGTACACAATAACAATGGTGGAGACATATAGATGGATACACAACACAATATACACACAATCAGGAAAAAAAACATATGATAATATGACATATCTTTTATTTGGCATTTTAATAAATTATATACAGATAATTGCCATTCCCTTACGTTCATGGTCAAACTATAGAGTGTGGAAGTATATAGGGGCATGATAGTATAGAAATAAAAACCATTGAATGCAATCAACATGAAGTCAAAGACAAAGAGAATTCGACATTCAGAAGTGTGCTATCAGCAAGTGCTCTACTACGAGGAATGATAACGAGAAGCAAAGACATAAATCAGTTTCAAGTCCATGCCACCACAAACGAGGAACTTCGTTGTTACTGGTCTTCTATTATGGATACTTAATTATAAATAACGCAACACACTTGATAAAATGGTTTCTACGAAAATTCAATCATATTTTCGGAAGATGTTTACCTTATTTCTCTACTATTGGAGCAATGGGCTATTATGTGACCATATATATTTTAAAGAGAAACTAATATCGAATCATCATTCATTTATCGAGCCAAATGCATAGATCAACCGGCTAGTTCATTTGTTACTGTCCAGGGAAAAACATGATTTAAATTTGAAGGATTTAATTACCTTGGTATTTCTTCATGTTTCCTAATAACACCAATGGCTTGTCATCCACCATCTTGTAATATATGTTTGGTGCATCTAGCCACATTTGCAGTAACTCGGCCTGAGTGTTTGTTGAACTGGATGTACCCTCATAATGGATATTGACATGGTTAATAGTGGAGAAGATATCCCTATAAATAAGAGCATGTTTATTAGAGACTGGCGATGAAAATATTACTAGCATCTTCTCTGTGCAATGAAAGTTCATACGTACCTAAACAATTGAAAGCCTTGTTCGGAGAAGCCATTGCGAGGGTTACCTGCCTCAAATATTGATTGTTTTCCAAGTTGTTCTATTGTACCGTCAATGCCCCTAAACACAATATATGCTATGCCGTGGCACCGTGGGTCCTCCCAAACACCCACTGGCTTCAGTATATGTGCATGATTAAAGTTTAGTAGCGCGTTGAACATGCTATATGCATCATCCCTTGTCTTCTTTAGAGCAACACAATACTTTCCATCAACTGTAGCCTGACTCAATCCTAATGTCCCGGGAACCACTCCCAAGATAACTAGTGTGCAGCCGCGATTATCAATCAGTATCTGCAAAACAAAATGTGTGATTACCATTCATTAATAAGAAGAATAGTTTTGCCCCAAAAATAATAATAAGAAAAGTAGTTTATTTGGTTGAAGCGCTAACTTACTGGGCAATTGGTGGGGTTGCATATCACTGGAACCCTGAATCGATGACAAAATGTTAGATGTATATACAAATATATGGACTCAATCTAGTGCACACATAAAACATATAGATGAATCCATCTCTGCCATAAGGCAATGCAAGGACAAGCTAATGTGAATACACTAAAAAATGGCATAAATATCGTTTGCACAACCCTAAAAGATGTGGAAAAAATTATGTACGTACCGGTGCAAAAATATATTGCCAGTTAGAAACTATGTTTATTTATGAGTAGTGCACGAAAACAAATTTGTACATATATACTAGTTGCCCAATTATTTATGTTTCTCTCCTCTTTTTGTTGATAAATAAATAACGACATATTTTGCCATAAAGTTTGTCCACTAAACATAATCCCCCCACATCCTTACAACAATAAAGGTGTAATTCTTAAACTACACAGCCATTGCACATAATCCTACTCTACTTAATGTGAAATTTAAATGCGAAGATAGGCAAACCAAACGGACCGTTCATCTTTAGGGCCCGCGGCTGGGGCACTGCTCGCCGGCTGCTTCCCTTTGCCTCCCTTTGGCGGCATGACAGCCGAGCTTCACTTCTAGCTTGCGTTTTCTCTTTTTTAAAACTTTATTATGGAAAAATTCGCTTGTAACTTAGGGTTGGTTGAGCTGATCTTGAAGGAATTGCTGTTTGCTACTGGTTGTGTCGAAAAACAAATTGGGACTTTGCTCCACAGAGTTTATATATCAACATGCATGCGTAACTCGTGAAGATACACAACATTTTACATTTTTACTCCATTAATGTGGCATGTTCTACACAGGACAGTGTGTAGAATCCATTAGGTAAACATATCCACTCACCATAAGTCCCCAAAATATCCACTCGCCACAATGCGATGGTGGGTAGAATGAACCCACTTTACATAAAGCGTGACCAAATTCTATGAGATCACATAAATCACTAGTAGAGAAACCCCTTTAGTACCGGTTCCAAAGGGCCTTTAGTACCGATTTTGGAACCAGTACTAAAGATCCGGTACTAAAACCCTCCCCCTTTCGTACCGGTTACTTACAAACCGGTACTAAAGGTGCCTCCACGTGGTCACGGAGGAGCCCGCGGGGCTGGAGACCTTTGGTACCGGTTCGTAACACGAACCGGTACTAAAGGCTATTTCGTAAAAAAAAATTCTTTATTAATTATTTATTTTTCACTCCCTTTTTTTAGAATATCTAGTATTTCCATTAGTGTCTAACTACACTTAATCTCTAGTCAAATTATTTAACTGTGGTCAAACTTCTCAGTCGGTCACTGATCCTTACACTACTCCAACACTAGCACGCTTAACTTCCGAGTTCCTTTCCCTCCCACTTCCAAGTGCTTCGCACGCATGTTGTTGATACTAGTATATCATATCAATCCTATTAACATGTTGGTCGATGTCACATTTCTTTATTGTTTAAATTCCAGATAATTCTTTTAATAAAAAAATTAATGATGTAATAATAATGTTGAATAAATAGATAAAATTAAATTTTTAAATTTGTATTATTTTTTAAAAAATTTAAATTTTTTAATATTTTTTTGCCAAACCTAAAACCTGAAAATTTGAAAATCTTATAATTTGCTAAGGTCATAGTAATCTTTATGCAGATGCAATTATTAATTTTAATTTTGAAAAAAAATAAAAATATATAAAATTCTAAATTTTCTAAATATATAAGGTTTTCTGGCTGATCGCCCGGGACTAAAGGTCCTTTTAGCTCAAAATAAATCATTAAATGCATGAAAAATATCAAATGAAGTGCGAAAGGGTTGAAATTTTAGTATGTGGATTTGAATGCTGCATGTTGGATGCAAAAAAAGTCTTGAGTTTAAATAAGTTTGGAAAAATGAAATGCTTTTGAAACACATGTGTTTTCGTTTGAAACCCTCGTATTTTGAAAGAGATGGTCCAGTTTGTACACGAAGTGCATCCAGTTTTTGCCGTAATCCTCTCAACTTTTGCACACATGCTATGTGGGTCAAATGATGATACCATGCCAAGTTTCAACCGTTTCTGAGTTCAGTTGTAGTGCTTTCCAATTACAGGGTCATTTAGTTCAAAATAAATCATTAAATGCATAACAAATAGCAAATGAAGTCAGAAAGGGTTAAACTTTTAGTATGTGGCTTTGAATGCTGCATGTTGTATGCAAAAAAATTCTTGAGTTGAAATAAGTTTAGAATAATGAAATTCCTTTGAAACACATGTGTTTTCGTCTGAAACCCTCGTACTTTGAAAGAGATGGTCCAGTTTGAACACGAAGTGCATCCAGTTTTTGTCGTAATCCTCTCAACTTTTGCACACATGCTATGTGGGTCAAATGATGATACCATGCCAAGTTTCAACATTTTCTGAGTTCAGTTGTAGTGCTTTCCAATTACAGGGTCATTTAGCTCAAAATAAATCATTAAATGCATGAAAAATATCAAATGAAGTGAGAAAGGGTTGAAATTTTAGTATGTGGATTTGAATGTTGCATGTTGGATGCAAAAAAAGTCTTGAGTTGAAATAAGTTTAGAAAAATGAAATGTTTTTGAAACACATGTGTTTTCGTTTGAAACCCTCGTACTTTGAAAGAGATGGTCCAGCTGACAAAAGGAGATCAGTAAAAAAAGTGAAAAACATTCCCCAGCTCGGCGAATAGGAGAAACAATTGTTAGCCCCGTTGAAGTTGTTTAGCGACGATATCGTCCACGTCAAGGGGATGGCGCCCGGTACTAAAATTTGTGATTACCTGCCCGCTGATCACACACGTACAGTGACTTAATTAAACTGCCAGCACCAGCAACGGCCGACACAACCCTTTAGTACCGGTTTGTAACACGAACCGGTACGAAAGGAAAACCTTTAGTACCTTTAGTACCGGTTCGTAACACGAACCGGTACGAAAGCCCCTCACGAACCGGTACGAAAGCTCTTCGCCCGCCTGAACACCCAAACCGGTACGAAAGATCCCTTTAGTACCGGTTCGTAAGGGAACCGGTACTAAAGGTTTAGACGGTTGCCCCATTTTCTACTAGTGAATGGATGTCTTGCCCCTCTGGCGAGTCGTGGGATCTCCCATCGACTATCCTTGTTTGCGGATGATGTCATGCTTTTCCTGCGCCCGGAGCCTTCAGATGTGGACGTGTGTGTTGCGATCCTGTTGGAGTTTGGGGTCGCGACCGGGCTGAGAATCAATGCGGCCAAATGCAGTGCGATGCCTATTCGATGCTCTTCAGCTCAGGGGGAGTGGATCTCCCAAGGCCTCAGTTTCAGAATCGAGTCTTTTCCCGCAAAGTATCTCGGGCTTCCCTTGACATTAAGGAAACCCTCGGCGGCGCAGTTTCAAGACCTCATCGAGCGCCTGGCAGGCAAACTCCCCACTTGGCGGGCCTCTGCGCTCGACAAAGCGGATCGCCTCACGCTGGTCCGGTCGGTTTTGTGCGCGATGCCGGTCCATGCTATGCTGGCTCTCGATGTGCCCGCCTCGGTGATTGCGAAGATCAATAAAATCTGCAGAGGGTTCTTGTGGACGGGAACAGAGAGCGTCCGGGGCGGCCAATGTGCTGTGGCTTGGGATATCGCGTGTCAGCCCAAGTGGGCGGGAGGCCTTGGCATCCCCAATTTGAAGTGGATGAACATCTCTTTGAGGAGTCGCTGGTTATGGCTGCAGCGGACGGATCCGGAGCGGCCTTGGTCGGAATTCATGCTAGACACCTCCCCTCGCTCCAAATCGATCTTCCAGGCAGCAACGATAGTAGAGGTGGGAAATGGATCGGCTTGCCTCTTTTGGGAGGACCGATGGCTAGATGGTTGGAGGTTGCAGGAGATAGCCCCACTCATTTATGACAAGGTTAGGCAGCATCTCCGAGTTACGCGATCGGTGGCTGAGGCGCGGGATGGTGCTTGGGCCAGAGACGTCGGCCCAAACCTGTCCCAGGTGGAGTTGATGCAATTCTTGCAGCTTTGGGACAGAGTTGGCGGGATGACCGTGCCCCAGTCGGGCCCGGATAGGATCCGGTGGGCTTGGGAATCCGCGGGTGACTTCTCGGTGAGGTCTGCTTATGCGAGTGGTTTTGTTGGGCAGGAGGCAGACCTGGGGGCCTCCATCCTCTGGAATTCCAGGGCCCCGGCGCGTTGCAAGTTCTTCTGTTGGCTGAGCTTGAAGAACAGGATATGGACCTCCGACAAGCTTGCTCCCCGAGGGCTCCCTCACCAGGAAGCTTGCCCTTTTTGTGCCCAGCAGGTGGAAACTGTGGACTATCTTTTGCTGAACTGTGTTTTTTCTTGCGAGATCTGGTTCAGGGTGGTCACGGTTTGGGGAGAGGATGTGGAGGCGCCAAGGCCGGATGACAAGCTACTGGTCTGGTGGGCGTCGACATCGACATCGGTGATCGAGGCATTCCGCAAAGACTTCAACAACCTAGCGACACTCGTTCTTTGGGAGCTGTGGTTGCATCGTAACTCCATAGTGTTTGATGGAGCCGCCCCTTCCTTCCATGATGCTCTAGGTAGAATGGTGGCGCGAGCGAGAGAGTGGAGTCAGGCGGGCTTCTTCAGGAGAGAATTAGACTTTTGTTTTGATAGGCTAGCTAGGTGGGCAAGGCGCGAGGGATAGTTTTATTCTAAGGGTCATGTCCCCCGCGACATGACATGTAACTGTGGACGGTTTCCTTTACCCACTCTCCTATTAATTGATGATACGCATGCTCATGCGTATTCTATAAAAAAACATAAATGGAGAAATGTGTGTGTGCCATATAGTCACTCCAAAAAGTAGAACATCTCTTTCTCTTAAATCCCTTACAAAGAATTAACTCTGTCCTCAGAAAATGGCTTCTCATTAGTCATAACCCTCTTGGATAAATTTTCTCTGAAAAGAGCATGTCCCAGTAAAAAATAGAGCTAAGCCCTTCTCCCCAACATTATTTGCGCACCGCCAGATTGATTGCCTCCGGCAAAAAGTCACTGCCATAAGCCTCCAAACCTTACTCGCCGCCATCCATTCTCCTCCTCACCAGATCGATTCGATATGTCGTCGCCCCAAGTTAGAGCTCGACCATGACCGCCATCGTGTCCGCGTCCCCGAGATCCTCCGTAATCACCACCTCTTCTTCCATGTCCCTGAGCCTCTACGATAACTCTGCCCCGAATCTTGAGATCGACCGCGACCGCTGCTATGTTCCTGCCCCGGCCCGAACTGCTCCATGAAGGATGATGTTATGTCCCAATCCACAATCTCCTCCACGATTGTCGCCCCCGTGTGCTTCATCCCTGTCTCGAAATAATTGCAGATTTCTTTATTGGAAAAGTTGGATATACCCCCGGCCTCTGCATCTGAACGATGCATTCAGCCATTTTATTAATTGTTCACAAATACCAGACAGAGTAGTACATCAGTAAGCCTCAAGCCACCATCTAGGCAACACTTGTTGCTACTCCTATCCCTTTGATGAAGATGTGATAACTGTCTGAGCCTAATACCAAACAGACATTGCACCAAAGCCTAACATCTAAAGCTGGATTCCCCAGCCCAGCCACATAACGGGACTGGGTCACACGTCAGTCCGGCGCACTCTCAGATGTCGCTGCCACCACCATCTTCCACTGGTCCATCTCCAGAGCGGGAACTGGCGCTTCGACCTTGCCTAGCCTTCCATCGACGGTACCACAGCTCCAGACAACTCCACCACCGCGCACGTATCTGTCCACACGCGTCCGTCGCCGAACCTTGCAGCGCCATGCCGCCGGGATCCGTCGGCGGCCTTGCAGTAGATGTAACACGTACCGCTCTTCCTCTTGTCCTCACCAGCCATCACTTGCTCCAAAATGATGCCCCCACGAGGGAAAGCGATAAAAGGCCGTCATCATCCGATCCGGGAGACCCAGATCTAGGGTTTCCCCCAGAGCATCCAGAGCCTGATGACACAAACTGCAACGACGATGCCTCGACAAGGGAACGAAATCTAAGATGCCGCCATACTGCAACGACCATGACCATAGTCGGCGCGATTTACATCCAGGCGTGCGCCGCCGACATCGTTGGTCCCTACAACCAGATAAAACTCCAGAACGATGCCCTAAAGAGGGACTACGACGCAAAAGCATCGCCATCGCTCGATCCTAAGGAAATCTAGGGTTTACCCAGAGTTGCCCGTGCTTTCAAGGACCCAACAAGGGTGTATCCCGAAGGATCGGCCAAGCTGCCGACGTGTCACACCCGCCAAAGTGCCGACGGCAATCCAGTGACCAAAGCCCATGTCTGAGGTTAGATCTAGCCGCGCCGCCGCCAACCGATCCGGTCACGTCGCCGCCGTCCCTAGCAATCGCCATGCATCCGATCACGAAGCCGCCTGTCGCGGAGGAACGGAGTCGCCGGAGCACCGCCACCATCCGCCGTGAAATCCGTCCCGACGCCACGCTCCGGCCCGGGGGCGCCGGCCCGCTCTAGCCCCACGCGAGCGGGGGAACCACGAGTCCCTAGTACTGCTAGTTGTAATTTGTTCACCCAGCTTAGTTGTTTTATTGTCTTTTGGGAGAGAGACATCACTAGTGAACATCATGGGACCCCGGTCCATATTTCCACCACTGTTTACACCTCCACTTTATTTACTCTATTTACTTTCCATTGCAATTATCACTATCATTATCCGCTTGCGTTTAATACGTTGTAAACAACAAGGCCGGAGAGATTGACAACCTCTTTGAACTCGTTGGAAGCAAAGCTATCTGTTGTGTGTGCAGGTCCACGTCAACCTCATCTCCATCCGACAACTTAATATCTCGCGCCGTTGACACCTACTTGCAGAATTCGGAGTCCGCCGGAGACAAACCTTGGTATCTTCACTAAGGGAATTTACTGCTACGCTACATCTCAACCTTCCACTTGGGGGTAGCCAACGAGGAGCACTACTTCAGTGCCATCAGTGAGCCAATTTTCTAGGGACAATTCCGTGAAAGACTGTGGAGGAAGGTTGTAGCTGCTTCAGAGTCAGGCTCATCTCCTGAAAGGTTTTGAAGTAGAGTATGTTTATGCTGCTCCCTCCGTCCATGAGCACTTTTTCCAAGGTCTAGCCGTAGACCTAGGGTTCCACCACAAGGGCTAGGGTTCTTGGAGAGTCAACCCGTGGGGATGGTCGTTCCTACTCCAGATTATTATTTGCTCAGACCACTTAAGCCATCTGGGAACCGCGAAAGTGTGGGAGACCGAGAGGGTTGCGGAACGTTGCGTGCTCTTCCTGTCCCTTCGGCAGCTGGTGGTGGTGAAGACATGATATGAGGCGACGTGCACGGGTTCTTTGGGGTGTTCTCTGTAGCCGCGGTCAGGTGAGGTCTCTCCATGGAGACATAAGTCGGTGATGAAGAGATTTGGTTGATCGGTTTCGCGCAGGATCTCGGCTGGATCTTTCGATCTGGGAGTTCCTTGGGCGAAGCCAATCAGAGCATGGGTAGTGTTGTTTGAAGGCCGATCCTCGTGGTCGATCACGTAGGCATGAGAAGGTGCTCACGCGGATCCATCATTTTTGTTCCTGGAAAGGAGGAACGATCCAACGGGGACCTCGTAGACGAGATCAGTCCACGGGTTTTCGGCGAGAGGTTGGTGGAGAGCGGGCCGCGTCGGTTTCCGGTCGTCTGGCTGGCAGTGATCTAACCCGTATCGTGTCGATTTCCCTCTTAGATCTTAACACCCTTGAGCGTAGGCCCCTGATACGTCCCAAACGTATCTATAATTTTTGCTTGCTCCATGCATGATATGTGTGATTTTGCCATGTTTTGCTTGAACTTTCATACACTTTTTATCATATTTTGACTAACCTATTAACTCAGTGCACCTAGTTGCCAGTTCCTATTTTTCTGCTGTTTTTTTATTTCAGGTTTTCCGGCCATTTAAACTGCCAAATAAATTCCGGAAAAATCCAATAAAAATCCAGCGACCCGGAAGCTTCCCGAATACCCGAGGAAGGAAGGGAATGGATCCACCAGGGCCCCAGGAGGGTCCCTGGCGCGGTCCCACCCTGGGCCGCGCTAGGAGGCCTCCTGGCTGCCCTGTGGCCCCTCTCGGTGCCC
The DNA here is from genome assembly GCA_950022295.1 of Bromus sterilis. Classification (NCBI taxonomy): domain Eukaryota; kingdom Viridiplantae; phylum Streptophyta; class Magnoliopsida; order Poales; family Poaceae; genus Bromus; species Bromus sterilis. The sequence continues at coordinate 53,365,571 of OX465599.1, forward strand.
CCCTTCGCATATATTTATCCCCCGTGACGGAAATCCCTAATATCGATCTGCTATTCCCGTTCTCCTCTCTGTACCGCCGCCGCCGCCATTTCAAGATCGGGGCTGCCAGGAGAAGCTGCCCCGGCACCTTTGCCGGAAGGAGGAATCCCCTCCGGGAGACCATCCATAGCCATGGACGCCTCCCGGATGTGCCGTTGATACGTCCAAAACGTATCTATAATTTCTGCTTGCTCCATGCATGTTTTGTGTGATATTGCTATGATCTAGATACACTTTCATACACTTTTAATCATATTTGGACTAACCTATTAACTCAGTGCACCCCAGTGCCAGTTCCTGTTTTCTGTTGTTTTTCTATTTCAGTTTTCCCCCATATAAAAACTGCCAGACAAATTCGGGAAAATTCAGATAAAAAATCAGCGTGACTTACGAAACTTACGAAACTTCCGTATGTTCTGAGTTTTTTGATTTGAGTTCCAGAAGTGCCCCTAAAAAATTCTTTACTATCTGCTGTTCTGTTTTTCACAGATTCTGCCACGTTTTGTCTCTCCTAACTTTTGCAAACCTTAAGCTTTCTTTTTCTTTGCAAAAAAATTTTGGCACTCTTGAGAAAAAGTAGCTCTTCAATAATATCTTTATATCCAGTGGAGAAAAATTATTTATTAAGGGTACTAACCTCTCTAATCAGCTTATAATGAGTTATGTATGAAGGGAGTTTTCAAGTGTGCGATGGAAGATGATGAAAGAAGATCCAGGAGTGTCAAGCGCTCAAGCTTGGGGATGCCCCCATGCATCCCCAATAAATATTCCAGGAGACTCAAGCGTCTAATCTTGGGGATGCCACCGTGCATCCCCTTCTCCATCAACAATCATCGGTTCGTCCTTCGTCTCACTATATTTTTATCACTTCATGTGTTATGTGCTATGCTTGGAGCGTCTCGCTCTTAGGTTTTGTTTTTAGTTTTCTTTAGCTTTGCTTGCTGTTCATAACAAGTTAGATCCCTTCTTACTTTGTGTTGGAGAGAAACACGCTCCACTTTCAAAATTTAGAACACATCATAGGATTTTTCCTGCTTATCTTTTTGCTGTTGTGTGTTCTTTATCTTTTCATAGCTACTGCCATGATTAGTTTTAGTCTTAGTTTGTCTTTAGAAAGAGCCTTGGCTTTTGTTTAGTTTGTTGCTGGAACTCTTTTTAGTTTTCATGTTTATCTTGTTAAAGAGAGTTGGTTGTTGCACTGAGTTGTGTCTTGTTTTGAGAAGTAGGTACTTGAGGTTGCTATTTAATTCTAGTAGTAGCTTGCAATAGTTTTGAGGTATTGTTGTGAGTAATGTTTGAACTTTTCGTGTCAAGAGCTCTAGCCTATTAGTGATAGGTGTCGTATTTTGGGAAATCCGTGTTTATTTTCAAAACCTACAAAATTAGTTGAGAACTCTAGCTACTAGATGGATCACTACTCTTCTGAGGAGTCGAATATCACAGAACACTCACGTACCATGAGTCGAGGATGCGCAAGGATAACCAAACCCCCATACACTCCTCCTCGGGGTACTTGTCTCTTTGTGAACCTCCTTATTAGATTGAGAGTTACCGATAATAAGTGCATGAGTTCTTCAGACTAATGTAAGTATTGAGAGTTGACACTTCCACCTTCCCATATTTTGCTAGCCTCTCATGTGTCGTGCATTGCCTTCTTCTCACTCCGAGAGTTGGTGTCCACCTTCTCCAGTACATCCGAACCCTTGGCATGATACGCTCTGTCACCATAAGCCTCCTTATATCTTTCCTCAAAACAGCCACCATACCTACCTATCAAGGCATTTGCATAGCCTTTCTGAGATACATTGCCATGCAACATCCACCTCTTCATGACTTGATCTTCATGTCATACATGTTCCTGCTACACTGGCAGCGACATACATTGCATACATCATGATAGTTACATCTTCTTTATGTTTTGAGTACCTTGTAAAGTGTGAAAGATCTCCTTTACCTTCTTGTAAAATAGAGTGTTGCCCTTAAGTGAGGAAAATATCCCAAAGTGGACACATTAAAAGATCCCAAAGAGGACAAATGAGAGTTAATTAGAAAGAGCCATTGAGGCCACAAAAAAATAAAAAAAATAGAAAAAGAGAAAAAGAAATAAAAAGAGAGAAAGGGGAAACACTACTATCCTTTTGAGAGATCCACACTAGTACTTCCTCTATATCCTTGTACTCCATAGAGATGATCTTTATACATATAGTTTGGAGAGCTTCCTAGCTCGTATGTGCACCCATTGCATGGCAATCCCTACTCCTCACATCATATATCTATCATTTGGCATCTCTTGCCTATAATTGTCCTCATTGATGTGAGCCTTTCTCATCCTTTTGTCTTCCTCCTCCACCATATTTCTCTCTTTGTCATCCTAAGTGTCAATTTTCGTGCTTACGCTCATCCATTGCATGAGTGCTCAAAATATCGAAAAGGAGTGGATCAAATTGACTTGTACCTGGCTAGTGGTCTGGGGACGAGTCAAGATAAGATTCCAAAGAAGACCAAGTGTGACACTTTAGTAGATTGAGTTCTCAACAAAAATACTTTTTCCTCGTATTCCCTATCCCCTTTCTTGCACGCAAACACCATTCGTAGACATTCGAGTCACGGACAGCGAGAGCTCTTGCACCTAATGTTCTTTTGTTACTTGTTTCAATGCTAATATAGACTCTTGCATGTTATGACTTGAATTGAATCTCTAACCTTGCTTGCTTTAATTTTCAAAGTTCTTTTATGGTTGCTAGCATGTCACCACAGAAATTATGCTTGTTATCATTTACCTACTCGAGGACGAGCAGGAATTAAGCTTGGGGATGTTGATACGTCCAAAACGTATCTATAATTTCTGCTTGCTCCATGCATGTTTTGTGTGATATTGCTATGATCTAGATACACTTTCATACACTTTTGATCATATTTGGACTAACCTATTAACTCAGTGCACCCCAGTGCCAGTTCCTGTTTTCTGCTGTTTTTGTATTTCAGTTTCCCCCTATATAAAAAAAGCTAGAAAAATTCGGGAAAATTCAGATAAAAAATCAGCATGACGGAAGCTTCCAGAAAAGCCCGGGAGGGGCCAGAGGGGGGCCAAGGGGGGCCAGGTGGCCACCCGCCGCGGCCCCACCCCTGGCCGCGCAGGGGGCGCCTGGGGCCCCTGGCGCACCTCTGGCTGCCCCATTTCACCTATTTATCCCCCATCACGGGAAAAATCCAAGAGAAGAACCCTATTCCGCGAACTCGCCTCTGTTCCGCCGCCGCCGCGCTTCCAAGATCGGGAGCACCAGAAGACCTCTTCCCGGCACCCTGTCGGAGGGAGGATTGACCTCCGGGAGTCTCCTCTCCACCATGGATGCTCCCCGGATGTCTTGTGAGTAGTTTTCCTTGGACCATGGGTCCGTGATCAGTAGCTATGTGATGTCCTCCTCCCCTCTTTGATCTTCATTGTTTAGACCTCGTGAGCTGCCCTACATGATCGAGGCACCTTTGTAATATTTCTGCAATTGCTATGTTGAGTTTCATCGGATTTGATGGATTATGAGATTAGGTTCAGATTGTGATAGAGTAATATATTTGGTTTCTATCTTTTATATTTATGTTCCTAAGTAATTCTTGCATGTTCTCTGTTGCTGTTTATTGCTTTGGCCAAGTAGTAGGTAGTGACTCCAAGAGGGAGCATTGTGCTAGATTGTGGGTTCGTGCCTCCCTGATGACACGCTTGAGTGATAGAAACATGAGTCTAGGGGATGTGCCGTAGCCACAATGGGGAAAACAACGGTGCTTGTGACCGGGTCACAAGGATTGTTTACTTTACGCAAAGTTCTTTTATTGCAGTTGTCTGTTGCTTTGGGTTTACACTCTGGGTGGGGCTTGCAACTTAATACCAGCGAGATGTTCTGGATAGATATCTCAAGGTGGATGATTAGTAGTAGATGCAGATGGATTTCGGTCTACTTATTTTGGCGTACTGCCCGTGCTTTTGAACCTCTTCCTTTCTTTTGTAGCATAGTTAGCATTGCGATGCGTTCATAATCCTGTCAATTGCCCTTCTGTAATTTGTTTACCTCGCATAGAAGTTTTATCGTCTTTTGGGAGAGAGACATCACTAGCGAACATCACGTATCATGTTCCATATCCTCATTACTGTTTCCAAGCTATCTTTACTTTTCTGCTTTTACTTGCTATCATTATCACTTGTGTTTTACCCTTTGTGAGCAACAAGACCGGAGAGATTAACAACCTCTCTGAACTTCGTTGGGAACAAAGTTATCCGTGTCTGTGTGCATGTCCACGTCGGTCGCGCCGCTGACACCTACTTATCATATCCGGAGTCCTACGGGAGACAAACCTTGGTATCTTCACCGAGGGAAACTCGCTGCTACACTGAATCATGCCTTCCACTTGGGGCTCACCAATGAAGGGCGCGAAGCCACTAAGCAGCCGTGAGTAGTCCCCCTTGGACCATGGGTCCGCGACCAATAGCTATGTGTTGTACTCCTCCCCCCTTTGTGCTTCCACTTTCGAGACCTCGTGATCTGCCTCACATTATCGAGGCACTTTTGTAGTTTTCTATGTTGCTATGCTGAATTTGCTGGGATCTGATGGATTATGATATTATGTTCAGATTGTGATGAGTAATATATTTGGTTCTCTTTTATATTTGTGTTCTTTAGTAAATTCTTGCATGTTCTCCGTTGCCGTATTTTACTTTGGCCAAGTGATTTGTTGCAACTCCAAGAGGGAACGTTATGCTTGATTGTGGGTTCAGCCCCTTGATGTCTAGCTTGAGTGACAGAAACATGAGACTAGGGGATGTGCTATTTCCACTAGGGATAAAACAACGGTGCTTGTACTTGCGGGTGCAAGGATTGTTTACTTTACGTATAGTTCTTTTAATGCAGTTGTCTGTTGCTTTGAGTTTACACTTTGGGTGGGATTCGCAACTTAATACCAGCGAGATGTTCTAGATAGATATCTCAAGGTGGATGATTCGTAGTAGATGCAGATGGATTTCGATCTACTTATCTTGGCGTACTACCCATTTCTTTTGAGCCTCTTCCTTTCTTTTGTAGCATAGTTAGCATTGCGGTGCGTTTATAATCCTGTCAATTGCCCAGCTGTGATTTGTTTACCTCGCTAGCACTTTTATCGTCTTTTGGGAGACACTACTATAAAAAAGCTTATAGGTAGAGGCTTAACAGTAGCGCCCCTCTCCTGAGGGCGCTACTGCTAATTAGCAGTAGCGCCTTCTAAGGGTGCCCGCTACTACTAGGCCTCTATCAGTAGCGCCTCTTACGTGCGCCCGCTGACAAGTTGCAGTAGTAGCGCTTTCCTGTAAAGAGCACTAGTACTAGTGCCGTAGCAGTAGCGCCCCCGACCTGTCGCCCGCTGCTGTTAAAGTGCATCGCACATAACCGGCCTAACCCTCTCCTCTCTCACACATTTCTCTCTCTCTCTCTCTCTCTCTCTCTCTCTCTCTCTCTCTAACTCTCCTTCTCTTCTTCCCCCACGTCGCCGCCTAGACCGCGCCTTCGCCCCGACCCACCGCTGCCCCGACTGCGCCGTCTCCCTGACCCATCGCCGCCCCGACCCGCCGCTGTCCAGTCGCCGTCTTCCACTCGACGTCGTCGCCATCGCCGTCGTACACTCCACGTCGTCGCCGCCTCCGTCCTAGGTGAGATCTCTCGCCTCCTCCCCACTCCCACATCCACCTCTACCTCATGCATTGTTAGGGTTTGGAAAATTGCTATTGCTATGAAAACTTGCTATTGTTATGGATGCATTGCTAGGGTTCATATTATTGCTAGGGAAAATATTATAACTTGAGCAGCACACAAGATCATTAGTGATCCTCCTCTAGTTTAAATATGTGTGTGTGGTGCTTGTGTAGTTTAAATTGTCCTTTTGTTAGCATATTGAGTAATTAGGATCATTGTTTGCAGGGTTATGAGTGACCAATATTTTGCTGGAATGTCGATTAATTTCCATGAAGGCAACTTTCTGGCGCTCGATATGTCCATTTTTTTAGCAAATGTCATGCCGAAAATTTCCATGGATTTTGGCGTGACTTGTGCTAGAAAAGCAAGACATATCGAGTGCCCGGGACTTGTCGAAACGGGAGTTAAATTTGTCGAAACGAAAAATTTTCCGGAAGTATTTTTGTCTTATTTTGTTAATTTCTTAGTTACTATAAATTTTTCACTCGTTCATTTTAATAAAACTTTGTATATTAAATAAGTTCTCGACAACGATGCCTGGCCCGCATCCCCGTCGTCGCCGCGTCGGAGAGCACCTGCTTGATGGGATGGGCGATGTCCGGGACCGGGCTCCCCCGGGCTGGCACTGGGAGGTGATCTCCTAGGCGCGCCGCTTAGTGAGGAATCTGGGTCCTATTGTTGACCCGGATCTTCTTTGGTGGCGTTCACATGGGCCACAGTCGGTGCAGAGGCAGTCAGCCCCCGAGTGGATTGTACGCCGACGTGTCCGGGAGGAGGACGAGCACGTCCGTCGCTACTTGGTGGCGTTGGACACCGGGTCATGGAGGACCTGGAAGGTTCTTCAGGGATCTCACCCGAGCTACGAGTTCGTGGTGATTCCTTCTCTTTGGGTGTCCACCATCCGCACCCAACGTTGTTTACTGTATTAGTCATGTATTATATGTATGAGTCTTAAGATATATATGTATGACCAAGCACTACGCAAGTCACGTTGTTTACCGGTGTATTAGTCGATATGTATGTATGAGTGATATTATTGTTGCATTCACTGATATTATTGTTCGTCATTATTTTCCTTCTTTTTAGAATGTCGATGATTAAAATACATTATTGTGACACTATGTGACGTTAGGGATGGGCCAATGATCCTTGTGATATGCACAAGTACGGAACTTGTGCATCCTACTTGGGTCACTGGCTCCATCCCTAAAATCACTTGTGTGTGTCCAATGTAAGTATGAGACAAAAACTGATATGCCGATGATTAAAACACCGTTGTGACACCATGTGACAGCAGGGATGGGTAAGCGAGCCCTGCGATATACACAAATACGAATCGTGTGCATCCTACTTGGCTCGCTTACGCCATCCCTGTGGTTGTTTGTGTGTGTTCAACCTAATTAAGTATGAGGCAAAAACCGATATGTGTGTTCCTTTTTAAGAATGCCGGGTATTAACACCGTTGTGACACCATGTGACAGCAGACATGGGTTAGTGAGCCTTGTGATATACACAAATACAAATCTTGTGCATCCTACTTGGCTCGCTAACGCCATCCCTGTAGTTGTTTGTGTGTGTTCAACCTAAGTATGAGGGAAAAACCGATATATTGCATTTTTATTCAAGTTCATCCTTTTTTTCCTTTCGTTTTAAATGCCGATGATTAAAACCGTACTGACACAACGTGACATCAGGGGAGAGCGTGCAGCTACCCTTGTGATATGTACATGTACGGAACTTGTGCATCCTACTTGGGTAGCTGCCACGCTCCCCCCTGATTCGCTTATGTGTTCAATCTAAATACGAGGCACTAATTGGAATTGTATCATCCCATATTCGTTTTTGTTAATTTGTTAGTTAGTACTCCCTCCGATCCATAATAAGTGTCGCTCATTTTGTACTAAGCTAGTACAAACTTTGTACTAGATGAGTGACACTTATTATGGATCGGAGGGAGTATAAATTTTTCTGAGCAGAAGGAATGTAGTGACATATGCTAGAATCATTTTCCTACTTTTAATTATTACTTTTTCTATTTGAGTTCATCTGTTTTTCCTTTTGTTTTAAATGCCTAATTTTTGAATTATGAACACAGAAAATGGCTGACGACGATAGAATCCCCGAGTGCGACTATTGTGGCGATGACTCGGGTCGGTGCGACAAGTTTCCAGAGTTGGATGGGGAGGAAGAAAGATACTTCTCCATCATGGTTAGGGAGGGCTTCGAATTTCAAACGGTATGAAACTTCATCGACATCTTCTTATTTAAGCATGCTTCACTTACTTTTTGTTTTGACGTGTATTTTTTTATAATCAAGTAGCACATCCCTTGCTACGCAAGACCTCATGTCTGCGACTTTGTCAAAATCGATGAGTGGCGTGAGAATGCCAAAAAAGATGTCAATATTAAGACGAAAGATGGTATAACTGTAAAGGTTGAGGTCTTTAATGAACCAAATAGCACATATTTTGATTGTCCAAATTGGTATGCACTATGCAAGGCATATGCATTAGAGGATGATATGGAAATAACATTTGATCTTGGACTTCGTCGTCGAGATGGTCAAACATTTCGAAATAAGGACATTTGGATGCTAATGGACGACATTAAGCTCGTTCTATCTCCACGTGAGTTTCTTAAACAACTTTGACTTGTTTACTTCCTTATTTTCTTGCTTCCTAAGTTGACAACTTATTTATAATTGTTAGTTTATCTCCAAGCTCCAAAAGAAGTTCGGAATATGTTTTATAATACTTTTCATAATGGTGGATTTGGCCTGACAATTGATGAACAGGATGATTTCATCAATGTTCTTAAAGGTGTTCCTCCATTTGTGAACTTGAATAATATTGGCGAACCTTATACACCATATGTTCCATTTGTTGTCAACTTGTTTCCAGGACATGTAAAAGATAATATCATGGTAAGATTTTTTACTATTCTATCACACTAGTCCATTTTCAGAAATCTTTTGACCTAACATTAAGTATAATGTATTACTAAGTATTTTACTCGTATTTTTTCAACAGAGAATCCCGAAAGCATGTACGCCTAACACTAGTAGAAAAAGGTCCATTTTTCCCGGTTCTAGAGGCCCATTTGTCCCAGTTCGAGAACCGAGACTAAAAGGTCGTTACTAATTCCAAAACCTTTAGTCCTGGTTGGGCCACGAACCGGGACAGAAGGGTCTCCACGTGGCCGCCGTGGCTTGCCCAGGCGGGAGGGCCTTTTGTTCCGATTGGTGCCACCAACCGGGACGGGTAGTTTTTTTTAAAGGGTGGGGGTTTAGGGGGTTTTGCAGGGGTTAATTTAGGGGTTTCATATATTGTTTTAGCTAGCTAATAAAAAGAGTTGTGTACTCTCTTATCACCATCTAGGAGAGAAAGGATTCATCTCATATATATCATCATGATCATAATTAATATCCAACACACAAAGGTCATTTGCTAGTTTAAATTCACTAATATCTAACACAAAGTTCCATGTCCATAATATTATACCTCGACTCCTCATATATATCACCTATGAGACTGCTCATCCTCACAAGGGTAAATATAAAAAAACCAAAAGACACCTTCATTTCCAAAATGTAATATGGAGAAGACCTTGTCCCAATCTTTTATATTCTTCCGAATCACTATCCGTTTCCAATTTTTTATTCTTAAGGAGCCACCATCACGTTCACTTTCAGTGGAGTAGTCAGTCTTGAAGAGTTCTTCCCATGGCCGCCGGCATCCACAACTGTAAGCTCGCCTCTAGAAGGCATCCATCTAGGCACAAATTTTTTTGGGATTTTCTGTTGAAAATATATGAGTAAAATACTTAGTAATGTGGTGTAGTTAATCTTAGGTCAAAAGATTTCTGAAAATGATGAAGTAGTGACAGAACAGTAAAAAATCTCACCATGATAAAGTTTGATACATATACCGGCAACAACTCGAGAACAAATGGAACATATGGAGTATAAGATTTGCTTGCAAAGCCAGTTACATCTTCATGAAAGGAGATGTACTCATCTTGTTCATCCATGGTTAGCTCCTCAACCCCACCATCATAGAAAGCATTATCAAATATCTTGCGCACATCCATCGGAGCATAGAGATAAACTGGCAATTATAACAAAGTTGTCAACTTGGGAAGCAAAGAAATAAGGAAAGGAAACAAGTAAAATTTGGTTAAGAAACTCACGTTGAGATAGAACCAACTTCTTGTCGTCCACTAGCATCCAAATATCCTTATTTTTAAATACATCTCGGCGAGGTCCAAGATCAAAGGTTATTTTCATACCCTCTTGTAATGCATATGCCTTGCACAATGCATGCCAATTTGGACAAGCAAATTAAGTGCACCAACATTTATTAGTGACATCAATCCTCAAAGTTATACCATGTTTCGTCTTTTTACTTTGACTTCCTTTGTTTCATTATTTTTCCACGAATTGAATTTAACAAAGTCACATACTTGACGTCTTGCATAGCATGGGATGCGCTAGTTGATTATAAAAAGTTACACGTCAAAACAAAAATTTAAGTGTGAAGCATTATTAAATAAGAAGGATGATGTCGACGCAGAAGTTGTGTATATATACCGTTATTTTTATGAAGTCACGCCTAAGCGTGAGGGAGAAATATCTTTCTTCATCCCCATCCAACTTTGGATACCTGCTGTGTCACCGACCCGAGTTATCATCACAATAGGGGCACTGGACGAGTTGTTCATCGTCAGCCATTTTCTGTGTTCATATATAATTCAAAAGATTAGTTCGGTGTCGTCGTCGGCGTCGTCTTGAGCCAAATGGCGAGATGGGAACGACGACTGGAAGGAGGGGGATTATATACCAAGAGAATAGGTCTCGGTTGGTTCAAAGTTAATACACACAAAAAATTATGAACTCGAATAAAAATGCAGCAATAATATTTTAAAATAAGGTTGCATAGTGCCTCATAAGTAATAAAACGGTAAACAACATGACTAATACAGTAAACAACGTCGGGTACGGTGGAAGGTGGCCACCCAAAGAGAAGGAACCACCACAAACTCGTAGCTCGGATGAGATCTCTGAAGAACCTTCCAGGTCCTCCATGACCCGGCGTCCAACGCCACCAAGTAGCGACGGACGTGCTCGTCCTCCTCCCTGACACGTCAGCATACAATCCACTCGGGGGCCGGCTGTCTCCGCAGCGACAGTGGCCCACGCGACGCCACCAAAGAAGATCCGGGTCGATGACAGGACACGGATTCCTCACTAAGCGGCGCGCCTCGGAGATCACCTCCCAGTGCCAGCCCGGGGGAGCCCAGTCCCGAACATCGCCCATCCCATCAAACGGGTGCTCTCCGACGCGGCGACGACGGGGATGCGGGCCAGACATCGTTGCCGAGAACTTATTTAATATATGCAAAATTTTATTAACATGAACGAGTGAAAAATTTATACTAGCTAACTAACAATTTAACAAAATAAGACAAAAATACTTAGCGAATACGTCAAGGCTGTCTATCTATCTATATACTAGCTAACTATCTATATCTATTATACAAAGTATTATACACATCTATCTATCTATTAAATAAATTTTGTCTTACAAAGTATTTTTTTCTTACAAATTATATATCTATCTATCTATATCTATTATACACAGATTCTACTCTATCAATTATATATATATATCTATTTATTAGTAGCTATATATATATCTATATTTAATTATATATATATATATATCTATTTATCTATCGATTTTACACAGATTCTATTGCTCTATCTATCTATATCTATCATCTATTTATTAATCTATACTAATTATATATATTTATCTCGACTAATCTATACATTTATCTATACTAATTAATCTATACTAGTTAGCGGCCGACGGCAAAGATCTCGACTCACCAGTGGGCGAGAGGCGTCGGCGACGTAGATCGAGGAGCGGGGCGCGGCCGGCGTGGTGGAGGAATGTGGGGACGGCGGCGTCGGTGGAGGAGAAAGGGGCGGGCCGGGCGGCGGCAGCGTCGATGGATGAAACGGGGCGGCTGAGGAACGGTGCGGAGGCGGAGGTGGAGGAACGGAGCGGCGAAGTCGTCGGCGACAGCGGGGGCAAAATCCGGCAGCCTGACGACGTCAGTGTCGTCGTCGGCGTCGTCTTGAGCTGCTATCCTGCAAATGGTGAGATGGGAACGACGGGCTCGAAGGCGGGGGATTATATACCCAGAGCATTGGTCCCGGTTGGTGGCATAAACCGGTGCTAAATGTGTGCATTGGTACCGGTTGATGCCAAGAACCGGGACCAATGTTCCTTTTCCAGCCCCCGAAAGGGCGGGAAATAGAGCCCATTAGTACCGGTTGGGGGCACCAACCGGTATCAATGTCAGCCTTTAGTACCGGTTTGTGGCACCAACCGGTATGACCCATGCTATTTTTCATTTACTATTTTTCATGCATTTAATGATTTATTTTGAGCAAAATGACCTTGAAATTAGAAAGCACTACAAATGAACTCAGAAAAGTTTGAAACTTGGCATGGTATCATCATTTGACCCACATAACATGTGTGCAAAAGTTGAGAGGATTACGACAAAAAATGAATGCACTTCGTGTACAAACTGGACCATCTCTTTCAAAGTACAAGGGTTTCAGACGAAAACTCATCTGTTACAAAGACATTTCATTTTTCTAAACTTATTTCAACTCAAGACTTTTTTTGCATTCAATATGCACCATTCAAAGGCACATACTAAAATTTCAACCCTTTCTCACTTCATTTGCTATTTTTCATGCATTTAATGATTTATTTTGAATTAAATGACCTTGAAATTAGAAAGCACTACAACTGAACTCAGAAAAGGTTGAAACTTGGCATGGTATCATCACTTTGACCCACATAACATGTGTGAAAAAGTTGAGAGGATTACCTCAAAAACTGGATGCACTTCGTGTACAAACTGGACCATCTCTTTCAAAGTACAAGGGTTTCAGACGAAAACTCATCTGTTACAAAGACATTTCATTTTTCTAAACTTATTTCAACTCAATACTTTTTTTGCATTCAATATGCACCATTCAAAGCCACATACTAAAATTTCAATCCTTTCTGACTTCATTTGCTATTTTTCATGCATTTAATGATTTATTTTGAGCTAAATGGCCTTGAAATTAGAAAGCATTACAAATGAACTCAGAAAAGGTTGAAACTTGGCATGGTATCATCATTTGACCCACATAACATGTGTGCAAAAGTTGAGAGGATTACGGCAAAAACTGGATGCACTTCATGTACAAACTGGACCATCTCTTTCAAAGTACAAGGGTTTCAGACGAAAACTCATCTGTTACAAAGACATTTCATTTTTCTAAACTTATTTCAACTCAAGACTTTTTTTGCATTCAATATGAACCATTCAACGCCACATACTAAAATTTCAACCCTTTCTGACTTCATTTTCTATTTTTCATGCATTTAATGATTTATTTTGAGCTAAATGACCATGAAATTAGAAAGCACTACAACTGAACTCAGAAAAGGTTGAAACTTGGCATGGTATCATCATTTGACCCACATAACATGTGTGCAAAAGTTGAGAGGATTACGGAAAAATTTGGATGCACTTCGTGTACAAACTGAACCATCTCTTTCAAAGTACAAGGGTTTCAGACGAAAACTCATCTGTTACAAAGACATTACAATATGCACCATTACATGAATTTTCAATAAGCACCATTCACTTTTTCTTCACTTGCGTGCTTTGCTTATTGCACCGTAACCATGGATAGTCTTCATCTCTTAACAAGATGCTTGGATTAGCCTTGACTTTGAAGGGAGGAATTTCATGAACTTTTCATAATCTTCAGACTTGTCTGTCTTGCCCTCCAATCCAAGGATGTCTTTTTTTCCTGAAAGAACTATGTGGCGCTTTGGCTCATCGTATGACGTATTCGCTTCGTTATCTTTTCTTTTTCTCGGTTTGGTAGACATGTCCTTCACATAGAAAATCTGCGCCACATCATTGGCTAGGACGAATGGTTTGTCTGGGTACCCAAGATTGTTCAGATCCACTGTTGTCATTCCGTATCGTGGGTCTATCTGTACCCCTGAGATATTGACCCATTTGCACTTAAACAAAGGGACCTTAAAATCATCTCCGTAGTCAAGTTCCCATATGTCTACTATGTAACCATAATATGTGTCCTTTCCGCTCTTGGTTGCTGCATCAAAGAGGACACCGCTGTTTTGGTTGGTTCTCTTTTGATCTTGGTCGATCGTGTAAAATGTATTCCCATTTATCTCGTATCCTTTGTAAGTCAATACAGTCGAAGATAGTTTCCTGGACAACGAGTACAGCTCATCAGAAATAGTGTTGTCGCCTCTGAGACGTGATTCCAACCAACTTCCGAAAGTCCTGATGTGTTCACGTGTAATCGAGTTGTCATACTTCTCCGGGTTTTATGGAGCGGAGATTGTTCATGTGTTCATCGACATACGAGGCCACCAAGGTAGAGTTCTATAGAACTGTGTAGTGTGCTTTAGACCAAGAATGCCTGTCCCTACATATTATTGAGCCCTTTCCAAGCGTGCCTTTTCCAGTCAGTCTCCCCTCATACCGCGATTGAGGGAGACCAATCTTCTTAAGGCCAGGAATGAAGTCGACACAAAACCCAATGACATCCTCTGTTTGATGGCCCATGGAAATGATTCCTTCTGGCCTAGCGCGGTTACTGACATATTTCTTTAGGACTCTCATGAACCTTTCAAAGGGGAACATGTTGTGTAGAAATACGGGGCCCAGAATGAAAATTTCGTCGACTAGATGAACAAGGACGTGTGTCATGATATTGAAGAAGGATGGTGGGAAAATCAGCTCGAAACTGACAAGACATTGCACCACATCACTCCTTAGCCTTGGTAGGATTTCTGGATTGATCACCTTCTGAGAGATTGCATTGAGGAATGCACATAGCTTAACAATGGCTAATCGAACGTTTTCCAGTAGAAGCCCCCTCAATGCAACCGGAAGCAGTTGCATCATAATCACGTGGCAGTCATGAGACTTTAGGTTTTGAAAAAATTTCTCAGCCATATTAATTATTCCCTTTATATTTGACTATCGGGACCCGGGGTTTGCGTATGTAATTCCAGTCACAATTCAATCATATGGAGAGCCGAGAGCCATACCCACTTGTCTAAGCAGACAAGGCCAAGTACAAGACACTCTCGGAAAGCTCGAACGTGAGGGGCATCCCATCCAAACCGGATGATCAACTGAAATGGGTCCTCATCGCCCGCTCACAAGTCTAAATGATTATGGGTGGTGAAATCCCATACTCATAGACAAGTCGCCTCAACCATATTATCGATTGAATACTAACACTTACATAAACAGACTCCAGCCCGATCTCTTAGTCGGGGTCTCGGGAGGGTCAATCATACAACAAAGTGTGCCACGTGACAGAGTCACGAGCAATCGCATCGCGATGCCCCAAGCTGCGCACATCTAAGGGCCACTTGGTGTATAAAAGACCGCCAGCGAGAACACAACTAAGGTATCGAACCCCACACATGACATGCACGATATAAAGATACACGCAGCATGCATGCAAAGTGTATAACAGCAGGTAACACAACATGAACTCTACAAACTCATAACTTTATTGCATCTGCTAAACAGAGCAGATATAGTAGTGTTACAAGCAGAGATCACATCACTGTGATCCAACATTACATCATACAACAACGGAAGCAAATTATGTCTTAGTAAAGACAAGGTTAACAAATGGCTTCAGAAGCCTTTAAGAAAACACAACGACCCTCCAGAGGGACCAGGCTGCTGTCTGGGACTACATAACTTCGTCGATGTCGAGCTTGAAGGAGGAGGCCACCAGCAGGGTCAGTGGTCTCGTCTCTAAAACATAGAATAAGAAAACGTGAGTACAAAGTCGTACTCAGCAAGACTTACGTCAGAACTATACTACTTATGCTCAGATATCAAGGTAAAGGCAAGTGGGGTTGTAATGCAGAAAGCTTTGACATGGCTATCCTGTACTACGACTACATAGAGTTGAGATGAGAGGCGCACACGATTCCATCTAATCTTGATCACCACTTCAATACACAACCATGGATCCTTCCTCGACTTCCCCACGAGGAAGCAATCCAAAGCACTCACACTTATCTTGAGATTTTTAGAGTATCCATTTGAGTTGTCTAATAATCAAGTAAAGATCTCCAAGTAGTCCATAACCGCGGACACGGCTATTCGAATAGTTCATTAACCCTGCAGGGGTGTACTTCTTCACATACGTAGCTACCACTTATCGCCTAGAACTCGTCACCTTGAAGCGGTGTCGGCGAGGATAGTACCACGACACTTACCTCACGGCTCCAACTCTAGTCCAGGGAATCGCCTATCTGAGTTGTACCCCAATCGGGAATCCGGCCGGGGTTTCCATTCAGGACCCAGACGATGTATGGACGGTCCGACAAGCCCACCTCGAGGGATGGTGTTGCGCTTGCCTAAAACCGTGCTACGTTATGAAAGAAAATAGAATAAAATTAACCCCTGCGAATCCTGGACCATAGTCGGGGTGAGTTAATAGGTCAAGAGGGGTCAATGAGCCCAACATGTGGTAGTAATCTGTGTCTTGGATCACAACACAAGAACTCGGGGCCTAGGGCAGTGTAAATGAGACAACCCACTGTGTACTCCTACACAGCCTCTCATTGTTCACTTATTTTAGGGTGACTTCATCAACACGTTACCACCTTGTTGCATGTGTTCACTACCATCCCGATACATCACCCAGATGGATCAACTTCATTGCAAACAACTCTAACATGGCATGGCATAACATGGATGAAGGGCCACATGATGGACACAAACAATCTTGTATCTGCTAGGTTGAGGTTTGCTTAATACTGTGGCAGCAATGATAGGTCATGCAAAGGATGGGTTCAACTAGCGATAGAACGGTAACATGTGAATCACCTAATCATGCATAAGAGAACAAGAGGGAAACTGGGTTTTTATAGATATGATCAAAGGGGGTTTGCTTGCCTTATTGTCGAGACTCGGGGGTGCCACTCTTCGGAGAAAACAGGAACTACGTTCGGCGATGGATCTATCGAGAAGAAGCAAACACCGAGACAACAAGGTATAAACAACACATTGCAATGCACATTCAAGAATGAAACATGGCATGGTACTGATGTGATCTATGTTCAATTTGCAACAAGTTAATTGAAGTTGATTTGAAAAAGGAATTCAAATCCAAACTTCAAATGTGGTTCAATTTAGACAAAGTTGCATTTGCTAATGTTTGGATATGGTAAACCATGTGATCATGAGTATGATATTCTTCTGATGTTGATGTGATAAGGTTGGCATTGCAAAGATTGAATTTGAAATGATTTAAGCATTTATTTTGAATTATTCCAAATAAGCCAAATAGCTAAATGCTACTGGTTCATCATCATAGATGTGTTTTTCATCCATGAAAGTATGATATTTGGAATCCTTGTATTTTTCTGATGATTTTTCATATATAATTTATTTGATTTGGAGTTATGGATTAAAAGTTATTGAATTTCAAAGATTTAGCTATTTTCTGGAAATTCTGTTAAATAAGAAAAAAGATTATTGCGCATGGCTGATGTCAGGATGACATCACGGGGCGCTGACCAGTCAACTGACATGCGGGGCCCATCTGTCATCCCCTCTGGGTTAAAACCCGTTTTAATTAAATTTAACAGGGGATTAAGGGGGGCTGGGTCCCACCTGTCATTGAGAGAGAGACAGGGATTAGGAGGGGATTAGCAGGCTGGCCGGCGTTTAGCCGCCGGCGACCTCTGGACGCGGCGGCGCCGACGCAGCAGGCGATTCCGGCCACGGGGAGGCACGGGGAGACCACCGGAATGCTCCTCGTGCACTTCCGCTTCTTCTGGTGTCCACGGGGAGGCACGGGGGGCACCGTAGTCTTGCCGGCGTCGAGCACAGGCGGCGGCCGTGCTCGGGCTCGACGGAGCGGGCGACGCCGGGGGCTAGAGCGAGCGGGAATAGGGGGAAAAGCACGGGGAGCTGACCCTGAGTGCGTTGGAGAGGCCAGAGGAGGCGGAGGAGCGACGACGAAAACGAATTCGGCGGCGAAGTTCCGGCGGCCGGCGACGAAAACAACGAAGGGGACGCCGGCACTCGGGGCTCTTTGCTCCAATTGACTGCGCGGGGTGACGAGGACGACGGAGGCGGAGCTCTTGGACAACTCGGCTCGGCGAAGGGGGCACGGTGGCCGCGCTGGTGCACGTCGGCGGCGACGGTGGCGCTCGGGTCCTCGCGGGATTTCGCACGGGAGAGAGAGGAGGAAGTCCAGAGGAGGGGGAAGTGGAAGGAGAGGAGCACAGGGCGTCCACGGCGCCGCTAAAGGGGCGGGCAGCAGCCAGGCAGCTGCCTGGCGGCCATGCCGGGCTCGCCGGCGACCTAGCTGCCTGCCTGTCCAGTGGAGGAAGACGACCCTGCCCTTTTGGGCTGGGCCTCCTCTGCTGGGCCAGGTGGGCCAGGCAAGCCGAAGAGGTAAGTGACCTCTAGCCTTTTTACTGTTTTTCTTTTTATGCTTTCTGTTTAATTTGTTTTGCTCTTGAAAAAATATCAAAGCTTTTTAAAAAACCCCCAAATTTTTATCTTGGACATATGTGACCTAGTACTAGTCACTCCCAAGTTTTGGAGATTTTTGGAATTCAAATTATTTGAATCCAATTCAAATAGCATTTAAATTTAATTTCCAAGCCTCTGTTTGAATATTTAAAAAATCCATGAGCATGGGTTTGACTCCAAATCATTTTTAAAATGATCATACTCATTTATAGGATTTTTCAAAATTGTTTGGAGGAATTTTGGAAAAACTTTTTATCTGGCCTTTTATTTAAATTCATTTTGAGGCTTTTTCAAATCCCCAATTCTTAAACCAAGAATTTAAACATGATGCAATTATTGCTAGTAATAAAAGCACATACCAAAACTAGGGTTGTGACAACTCGCCCCCACTCAAAAGAATCTCGTCCCGAGATTCAGAAGTAGTCGGGAAGAGGGTGGGGTACTCGACACGGAGACGGTCTTCTCGTTCCTAGGTGGCTTCCTTCTCAGAATGGTTGGACCACTGCACTTTAAGAAACTTGATCTTCTGACGTCTGGTGGTAGGTTCAGCTTCATCGAGGATACAGACGGGATATTCTCGATATGACAAGTTTTCTTGGAGATCAAGCGTTTCGTGGTCTACTTCGCGGATGGGGTCCTTGAAGCAACGCCTAAGTTGAGATACGTGGAAGACATCGTGAACCTGAGAAAGATGCGGCGGTAGTTCAAGTTGGTAGGCAACTTCTCCACGTTTAGCTAGAATGCGAAAGGGGCCTATGTAACGTGGGGCCAATTTGCCTTTGATACCGAAGCGATGGGTTCCCTTCAGAGGAGTAACCCGGAGGTAAGCCTTCTCGTCCAGCTCATAGCTCTCTGGCCTATGATGACGATCATAATAGCTTTTCTGACAAGACTGGGCTGTTTTCAATTACTCACGAACAATGCGAACTTTCTCTTCTGCTTCCTGGATCATATCCGGTCCAAAGAATTGTCTTTCACCGGTTTCTAACCAGTTCAATGGTGTTCGACATTTTCGTCCATAGAGAAATTCGAAGGGTGCCATGCCCAAGCTTGATTGGAAGCTGTTGTTATAAGAAAACTCGGCGAATGGAAGAGATTTCTCCCAACTCTTTCCGAATATGATAACACAGGCTATGAGCATGTCTTCGAGAATTTGATTGACTCTTTCTACTTGACCACTTGACTGGGGATGAAAGGCGGTGCTAAAGGAGAGATGGGTTCCCATAGCATTTTGAAAACTTTCCCAAAATCGAGAGGTGAAAAGACTTCCACGGTCTGAATTGATTTCCAAAGGAACACCATGGAGAGAAACGATCCGGGAGACATATAAATCCGCTAACTGGCTAGCAGTTATACTCTCGCGAACAGGACGGAAATGAGCAACTTTGGAAAGACGGTCAATGACCACGAAGATGGCATTGTTTCCCTTCTGAGACTTTGGAAAGCCAGTGATGAAATCCATACTGACTTTATCCCATTTCCACTCAGGAATGGCTAAAGGTTGAAGAGTACCAGCCGGTCTTTGATGCTCTGCTTTCACACGACGACAAACATCGCACTCAGCAACAAATTGAGCGATTTCTCGCTTCATCCTAGTCCACCAAAATCTCTGGCGTAGATCTTGATACATCTTAGTACTACCAGGATGAATCGAGAGAGGGGTGTCATGAGCTTCCTTAAGGATTTGCTGCCTTAGATTCCTATTCTTCGGAACTACCATCCTATTCTCGAAGTACACAGTACCTTCATTATCTAGGGTAAAACATTTTGCCTTACCGCTAGCAATGTTCTGTTTGATATGTCGGATACCTCGAGCACGTTGTTGAAGAACTTTGATTTGATCCTCAAGGGTTGGTTTCACAATCAAGGTGGAAAGGAATCCATGAGGAACAATCTCGAGATTCATCTTTCGAAATTCCTCATAGAGAATGGTTGATACTGTTGTAACATGAGGTTGTTACAATACGACTTACGACTTAGTGCATCATCCATGACATTCGCTTTGCCTGGGGTGTAAGAGATACTCAAGTCGTAATCTTTTATCAACTCCATCCAGCGTCTTTGCCTGAGGTTAAGATCTGGCTGGGTGAATATGTATTTGAGGCTTTGGTGATCGGTATAGATTTCACAACGATTACCAAGGAGGTAATGTCGCCAAGTCTTCAGGGCATGAACTACGGCAGCGATTCAAGATCATGGGTAGGATAGTTTTCTTCATGTGGACGCAACTGGCATGAAGCATAAGCTACCACATGTCGATCTTGCATAAGTATGCATCCTAACCCTTGCCGTGAAGCATCAGAATAGATCTCGAAATCCTTTTTGGTGTTTGGAGGTGCAAGTACGGGTGCAGAAGTCAATCTTCTTTTTAGCTCTTGAAAGCTTTCCTCGCACTTGGGAGTCCATTGGAATTTCTTATCTTTCTTGAGGAGTTCAGTGAGAGGCTTTGCAACTTTGGAGAAGTTCTCAACGAAGCGGCGACAATAGCTTGCTAGGCCAAGGAAACTCCTAACTTGCTTAACCGATTCAGGTGGAGTCCAGTCAAGGACGGCCTGAACTCTCTCGGGATTGACTGCAACACTTTCGCAGAAATCACGTGGCCTAAGTAGGTCACTTCTGGTAGCCAAAATTCACACTTGGAGAACTTGGCATAAAGGCGATGCTCTCTAAGTTTCATCAATACCAGCCTAAGATGTTCAGCATGCTCTTCTTCGTTCTTCGAGTAGATTAGAATGTCATCAAGATAAAGCACAACAAATTTATCTAAGTACTCCATGAAGATCGAATTCATCAAGCGCGAAAAAGTGGCTGGGGCATTGGTTAAACCGAAGGACATGACGGTGTACTCATAAAGACCATAACGAGTAGTGAAAGCCGTCTTGGGAATGTCCTCGTTTCTGATTTTGATTTAATGATAACCTCATCTCAAGTCCATCTTAGAGAAGACAGAGGATCCTGCAAGTTGATCATAAAGATCATTGATCCTGGGAAGTGGGTACTTGTTCTTTATCGTCGCTAAATTTAGCGGGCGATAGTCTACGCACATCCTTTTTGTTCCATCTTTCTTTGTTACGAACAGAACGGGGCAACCCCATGGCGATGAGCTAGGGAGGATGAAGCCTTTTGCTAACGAAGCTTCAAGTTGGGTTTTTAGCTCAGCTAACTCATGTGGGGCCATCCTATATGGGCGTCTGGAAATTGGGGCTGTGCCCGGTATAAGATCCACTATGAATTCCACAGACCTGTCGGGTGGCATTCCCGGCAGCTCTTCTGGAAAGACATCCAGAAAGTCACAAACTATCGGAATATCTTCAAGGTTAGGAAGGGGATGTTCATTCAACGAATACAGCTGGGTTTCTGAACCTTGAGATGCGAAATGGACTATCTTGCCGGAAGGATGAGTGAGTTGGATTGATCTAGTGGCACAATCAATCTTGGCACGGTGTTTGGACAACCAATCCATACCTAAGATGATATCGATATCTGAAGATTTGAGGGCTATGAGAGAAACAAGGAATACAACATCCTCAACAGCAATTTTATTGTCATGACTTACCCTACTGGTACGCCATGTGGATCCTGGAGTTTTAATCATGAAAGGGTTAGGCATCTCCTCAAATGAAATATCATGCAGGAGTGCGAACTTTTCAGACAAAAAGGAATGAGAAGCTCCAGAATCAAATAGAATAGAAGTAGGTTTTGAGTTGACAGGAAGTGTACCGAGTACAACCTTCGTATCCTCTTGGGCTTCTTTGATGGTTGCATGGTTCACACGTCCGTATTCAACAATAGCGGACTTGGCTTTGGAAGTCTTTGGTGGCTTAGCTTTGGCTTTATGTTTTGTACGAGGAGGAACATTCTCTTTCAATGAACACTGTCGTGCAATGTGGCCAGGATTACCACACTTGTAGCACAAACGGTTGTTAGGTTGTGGAGTTAGGATGGAAAGTTCTTTACTATCTTTCTGGGTTTTCTTGCTTTGTGGAGATGGTCTTGGAATCAAGTGCGAAGGAATGGCACTAGTTGGGATCCAAAATGGACGTTTCTGAGAACCCAAACTAGAAGAGGAAGCAAGATCACGATCACGCTTGCGAGACTCTTCAAAGACCTCATTTCCATGCTCATGTCTGAATGATATATTGACCAAATCCTCGAAGTTGACGAATTCAAGGAGATTGAGATCATGACGAAGGACAGGGTTAAGTCCCTTGCGGAACCCGTCTTGCTTCTTGGCATCGGTTGATATCTTCTCAGGGGCATAACGAGAAAGTCGGTTGAACTCAGTCCTGTACTGATGAACAGTCATATTTCCCTGAGATAGGTTGCAGAACGCTTCCCTCTTCCTTTCCATCAGCTCATCCAGAATGTGGTGCCCTTGGAAGGCATCACGGAACTCCTGCCAAGTCACTACGTGACCATCAGGATGCATTGCAACAAAACTTTCCCACCATTCACCAGCAGCACCTTCCAGAAAGTATGCCGCGAACATCACACGATCATCTGGAGAAACATGCACCTTCTCAAGCTTACGCTCGATGGAACAGAGCCAATCATCGACATCAAGGGGCTCAAATGAACATCGGAAAACTGGCAGGTTCAAAAGGATAAAATCCTGGATGGATATTACCGCATCTCGCTGGAGAGAAGTATTCTTCTCAATGAGCTTCAAAAGGCGTGTTTGATCACGTCGATTTCGCTCAGCCTCCATCATGATTTCCGCTGCAGAAGGCGGTGAAGGAGGATCATCATCACCACTTTGATTACTGTGACCAGATTCAACACATCTAGTTCCACCTGACATTCTGTGTGTTAAAATCAACAATCAGAGTAGGATTTATGATGGAATCAAAGAAAAGATGACATAATTTAAGAGCGGACAAGATTGTAATGCAAAAGCATTGGAATCACTGGAAACACGGGACAAATCGGACAGCATAACGGCTGTATCGGGGTGAAACGATGAATCAATCTGCAAGAATGATCAAAAAATTCTCAAAAGGCTTGAAGGAACGGTGACTCTAGACAACCAAAACAATCCTACAGCTAAGGAGAGTCAAACAACGAGATGTTCTAGTATGGACATAGAAGAGCCTAGTCCTATCTTCCCGTAGAAAAGATGAGGGTGACTCAGAACTCAGATCGATGAGGGTAAGGAGAAAAATGAAGCCTTATGTTGTTCCCTTATACCCAAAGTAACTATATAACTATAGAATACTAGACTCGACTTCGGCCAAGGTTTACTAATCCTACAGGCAGTCCTGCTCTGATACCAAGTCTGTCGGGACCCGGGGTTTGCGTATGTAATTCCAGTCACAATTCAATCATATGGAGAGCCGAGAGCCATACCCACTTGTCTAAGCAGACAAGGCCAAGTACAAGACACTCTCGGAAAGCTCGAACGTGAGGGGCATCCCATCCAGACCGGATGATCAACTGAAATGGGTCCTCATCGCCCGCTCACAAGTCTAAATGATTATGGGTCGTGAAATCCCATACTCATAGACAAGTCGCCTCAACCATATTATCGATTGAATCCTAACACTTAAATAAACATACTCCACCCCGATCTCTTAGTCGGGGTCTCGGGCGGGCTCAATCATACAACAAAGTGTGCCACGTGACAGAGTCACGAGCAATCGCATCGCGATGCCCCAAGCTGCGCACATCTAAGGGCCACTTGGTGTATAAAAGACCGCCGGCGAGAACACAACTAAGGTATCGAACCCCACACATGACATGCACGATATAAACATACACGCAGCATGCATGCCAAGTGTATAACAGCAGGTAACACAACATGAACTCTACAAACTCATAACTTTATTGCATCTGCTAAACAGAGCAGATATAGTAGTGTTACAAGCAGAGATCACATCACTGTGATCCAACATTACATCATACAACAACGGAAGCAAATTATGTCTTAGTAAAGACAAGGTTAACAAATGGCTTAAGAAGCCTTTAAGAAAACACAATGACCCTCCAGAGGGACCAGGCTGCTGTCTGGGACTACATAACTTCGTCGATGTCGAGCTTGAAGGGGGAGGCCACCATCAGGGTCAGTGGTCTCGTCTCTAAAACATAGAATAAGAAAACGTGAGTACAAAGTCGTACTCAGCAAGACTTACGTCAGAACTATACTACTTATGCTCAGATATCAAGGTAAAGGCAAGTGGGGTTGTAATGCAGAAAGCTTTGACTTGGCTATCATGTACTACGACTACATAGAGTTGAGATGAGAGGCGCACACGAGTCCATCTAATCTTGATCACCACTTCAATACACAACCATGGATCCTTCCTCGACTTCCCCACGAGGAAGCAATCCAAAGCACTCACACTTATCTTGAGATTTTTAGAGTATCCATTTGAGTTGTCTAATAATCAAGTAAAGATCTCCAAGTAGTCCATAACCGCGGACACTGCTATTTGAATAGTTCATTAACCCTGCAGGGGTGTACTTCTTCACATATATAGCTACCACTTATCGCCTAGAACTCGTCACCTTCAAGCTGTGTCGGCGAGGATAGTACCACGACACTTACCTCACGGCTCCAACTCTAGTCCAGGGAATCGCCTATCTGAGTTGTACCCCAATCGGGAATCCGGCCGGGGTTTCCGTTCAGGACCCAGACGATGTATGGACGGTCCGACAAGCCCACCTCGACGGATGGTGCTGCGCTTGCCTAAACCCGTTCTACGTTATGAAAGCAAATAGAATAAAATTAACCCATGCGAATCCTGGACCATAGTCGGGGTGAGTTAATAGGTCGAGAGGGGTCAATGAGCCCAACATGTGGTAGTAATATGTGTCTGGGATCACAACACAAGAAATCGGGGCCTAGGGCAGTGTAAATGAGACAACCCACTGTGTACTCCTACACAGCCTCTCATTGTTCACTTATTTTAGGGTGACTTCATCAACACGTTACCACCTTGTTGCATGTGTTCACTACCATCCCAATACATCACCCAGATGGATCAACTTCATTGCAAACAACTCTAGCATGGCATGGCATAACATGGATGAAGGGCCACATGATGGACACAAACAATCTTGTATCTGCTAGGTTGAGGTTTGCTTAATACTGTGGCAGCAATGATAGGTCATGCAAAGGATGGGTTCAACTAGCGATAGAACGGTAACATGTGAATCACCTAATCATGCATAAGAGAACAAGAGGGAAACTGGGTTTTTATAGATATGATCAAAGGGGGTTTGCTTGCCTTATTGTCGAGACTCGGGGGTGCCACTCTTCGGAGAAAACAGGAACTAAGTCCGGCGATGGATCTATCGAGAAGAAGCAAACACCGAGACAACAAGGTATAAACATCACATTGCAATGCACAATCAAGAATGAAACATGGCATGGTACTGATGTGATCTATGTTCAATTTGCAACAAGTTAATTGAAGTTGATTTGAAAAAGGAATTCAAATCCAAACTTCAAATGTGGTTCAATTTAGACAAAGTTGCATTTGCTAATTTTTGGATATGGTAAACCATGTGATCATGTGTATGATATGCTTCTGATGTTCATGTGATGAGGTTGGCATTGCAAAGATTTAATTTGAAATGATTTAAGCATTTATTTTGAATTATTCCAAATAAGCCAAATATCTAAATGCTACTAGTTCATCATCATAGATGTGTTTTTCATCCATGAAAGTATGATATTTGGAATCCTTGTATTTTTCTGATGATTTTTCATATATAATTTATTTGATTTGGATTTATGGATTAAAAGTTATTGAATTTCAAAGATTTAGCTATTTTCTGGAAATTCTGTTAAATAAGAAAAAGGATTATTGCGCATGGCTGACGTCAGGATGACATCACGGGGCACTGACTAGTCAACTAACATGCGGGGCCCATCTGTCATCCCCTCTGGGTTAAAACCCGTTTTAATTAAATTTAACAGGGGATTAAGGGGGGCTGGGTCCCACCTGTCATTGAGAGAGAGAGAGGTATTAGGAGGGGATTAGAAGGCCGGCCGGCGTTTAGCCGCCGGCGACCTCTGGACGCGGCGGCGCCCATGCAGCAGGCGATTACGGCCACGGGGAGGCACGGGGAGACCACCGGAATGCTCCTCGTGCACTTCCGCGTCTTCTGGTGTCCACGGGGAGGCACGGGGGGCACCGTAGTCTTGCCGGCGTCGAGCACAGGCGGAGGCCGTGCTCGGGCTCGACGGAGCGGGCGACACCGGGGGCTAGAGCGAGCGGGAATAGGGGGAAAAGCACGGGGATCTCACCCTGAGTGCGCTGGAGAGGCCGGAGGAGGCGGAGGAGCGACGACGAAAACGAATTCGGCGGCGAAGTTCCGGCGGCCGGCGACGAAAACGACGAAGGGGACTCCGGCCCTCGGGGCTCTTTGCTCCAATTGACTGCGCGGGGTGACGAGGACGTCGGAGGCGGAGCTCTTGGACAACTCGGCTCGGCGAAGGGGGCACGGTTGCCGCACTGGTGCACGTCGGCGGCGACGGTGGCGCTCCGGTCCTCGCGGGATTTCGCACGGGAGAGAGAGGAGGAAGTCCAGAGGAGGGGGAAGTGGAAGGGGAGGAGCACAGGGCGTCCACGGCGCCGCTAAAGGGGCGGGCAGCAGCCAGGCAGCTGCCTGGCGGCCATGCCGGGCTCGCCGGCGACCTGGCTGCCTGCCTGTCCAGTGGAGGAAGACGACCCTGCCCTTTTGGGCTGGGCCTCCTCTGCTGGGCCAGGTGGGCCAGGCAAGCCGAAGAGGTAAGTGGCCTCTAGCCTTTTTACTGTTTTTCTTTTTATGCTTTCTGTTTAATTTGTTTTGCTCTTGAAAAAAATATCAAAGCATTTTTAAAAACCCCCAAATTTTTATCTTGGACATATGTGACCTAGTACTAGTCACTCCCAAGTTTTGGAGATTTTTGGAATTCAAATTATTTGAATCCAATTCAAATAGCATTTAAATTTAATTTCCAAGCCTCTGTCTGAATATTTGAAAAATCCATGAGCATGGGTTTGACTCCAAATCATTTTTAAAATGATCATACTCATTTATAGGATTTTTCAAAATTGTTTGGAGGAATTTTGGAAAAACTTTTTATCTGGCCTTTTATTTAAATTCATTTTGAGGCTTTTTCAAATCCCCAATTCTTAAACCAAGAATTTAAACATGATACAATTATTGCTAGTAATAAAAGCACATACCAAAACTAGGGTTGTGACATTGACGAGAAGCCAGAAGGGACCTTCATACTGAGCAGGCATTCAAAGAAGATTTCCTTCTCTTCTTTGGTAAGAGCGTAGCTGGCAGGACCTTCATACTGCATTGGAGGCACGCCGTCCTTTTCGTGCAAACGTTGCAGGTCCTCCCGTGCCTTTGGTGTATCTTTTATCTTCCCATACACGCCCAAGAAGCCTAGCAGGTTCACGCAAAGGTTCTTCGTCACGTGCATCACGTCGATAGAAGAGCGGACCTCTAGGTGTTTCCAATATGGTAGGTCCCAAAATATAGCTTTCTTCTTCCACATGGGTGCGCGTCCCTCGTCGTCATTCAGAACAGATACTCCGCCGGGACCCTTTCTAAATATTATGTGTAAATCATTGACCATAGAAAGTACGTGATCACCGGTACGCATGGCGGGCTTCTTCCGGTGATCTGCCTCGCCTTTGAAATGCTTTGCCTTTCTTACGACATTGATGGTTGGTTGGAAGAAATCGACGATGCCCCATGTACACATTCTTCCTGCAATTGTCCAGTTATATACTTTCGGTGTCAGCTAAACAGTACGTGCATGCGTGGTATCCCTTGTTTGTCTGTCCTGAAAGGTTACTGAGAGCAGGCCAATCATTGATGGTTACAAAAAGCAAGGCATGCAGGTCAAATTCCTCCTTTTTGTGCTCATCCCACACACGTACACCATTTGCATTCCACAGCTATAAAAGTTCTTCAACTAATGGACTTAGGTACACATCAATGTCGTTGCCGGATTGCTTAGGGCCTTGGATGAGAACTGGCATCATAATGAACTTCCGCTTCATGCACTTCCAAGGAGGAAGGTTATACATACATAGAGTCACGGGCCATGTGTTGTGATTTCTCCTATGCTCCCCGAAAGGATTAATGCCATCCGCGCTTAAACCAAACCATACGTTCCTTGGGTCACCTCCAAACTCAGCCCGGTACTTTCTCTCAACTTTTCTCCATTGTGAACCATCAGCGGGGTGTCTCAAATTCCCGTCTTTCTTACGGTCCTCTCTGTGCCATTGCATCAACTTGGCATGCTCTTCATTTCTGAATAGACGTTTCAACCGTGGTATTATAGGAGCATACCACATCACCTTGGCAGGAACCTTCTTCCTGGGGGGCTCGCCGTCAACATCACCAGGGTCATCTCGTCTGATCTTATACTGCAATGCACCGCATACCGGGCATGCGTTCAAATCCTTGTACGCACAGCGGTAGAGGATGTAGTCATTAGGGCATGCATATATCTTCTGCACCTCCAATCCTAGAGGGCATACGACCTTCTTTACTGCGTATGTAGTGCCGGGTAATTCGTTATCCTTTGGAAGATTCTTCTTAAATATTTTCAGTACCTGCTCAAATCCTTTGTCAGGCACAGCATTGTCTTCCTTCCACTGCAACAATTCCAGTACGGTACCGAGCTTTGTGATGCCCTCTTCGCAATTTGGGTACAACCCTTTTTTGTGATCCTCTAACATGCGATCGAACTTCAGCTTCTCCTTTTCACTTTCACACTGTGTCCTTGCATCAACAATGACCCGGCGGAGATCATCATCGGGCACATCGTCTGGTTCCTCTTGATCTTCATCGGGCACATCGTCCGCTTCCCCCGTTGCAGCATCACCGTATTTAGGGGGCACATAGTTGTCATCGTACTCTTCTTCTTCACCATCTTCCATAATAACCCCTATTTCTCCGTGCTTGGTCCAAACATTATAGTGTGGCATGAATCCCTTATAAAGAAGGTGGGCGTGAATGGTTTGCCGGTCAGAGTAAGACTTCGTATTCTCACATGTAGGGCATGGACAACACATAAAACCATTCTGATTGTTTCCCCCAGCCAGTTCGAGAAACTCATGCATGCCCTTAATGTACTTGGAGGTGTGTCTGTCACCGTACATCCATTGTCGGTTCATCTGCGTGAATTATATATAATTAAGTGTGTCAAAACCATTATATATAGAACATCATGAATAGATAAGTGACCAAATTAATAGAAGTTCATCATCACAGTAAAACCAAAGTACATACATAGTTCTCATTGAACAACATACAGCTCTCCAGAGCATCAACTAAGGCATACATTGAAACTATGTAAAACATTTCAATGCAACAACAAATGCGATCATAATCGCAACGAAGGTAACAATTGAACCAACGGCATAATGATACCAAGCCTCGGTATCAATTGCATATTTTCTAATCTTTCTAATCTTCAAGCGCATTGCATCCATCTTGATCTTGTTATCATTGATGACATCCGCAACATGCAACTCCAATAGCATCTTCTCCTCCTCAATTCTTTTTATTTTTTCCTTCAAGTTATTGTTTTCCTCTTCAACTAAATTTAACCTCTCGACAATAGGGTCGATAGGAATTTCCGGTTCAACTACCTCCTAGATAAATAAAATATATGTCACGTTGGTCGGCATAATTATCATAAAAAATGAACCAAATAGTTATAAAAGATAATATATACCACATCCGAATCATAGACAGGACGAGGGCCGACATGTGCAGGTACCATAACCATCGCACTATATAATAAAAAGCAACAATAAAAAGCAATAAGAAAATTAGACAAGTATATATCTAATCATAAAAGTAAGAATTATTTTCTTTTAGAAATAAAATAAGAAAAAGAGGCTCACCACGGTGGTGCCGGCGACGAGATTGGCATGGGCGATCGACGGTGGTGAAGACGGGTACGAGACGTGATAAATCGCTAAACCTAGAAAAATATTGAGGAAAACGGAGCTTGGAGGTCGAGTTTGGAGAGGAGAAAGCTTAAGTAGTGTGGCTCGGGCATTTCATCGAACACATCATGTGCATTGGAGGTGAGCTAGAGCACCAGAACGCCTTTCCATTGCCCTCCTCGAAAAATAGAGCACCAGTGGAATGCTCTGCTCGCGGGCGAGGGGTATATATAGCCAAATCGTTAGTCCCAGTTTGTGGATGGAACCGGTACTAATGGCCAGACTTTCATCCCGGGTTGAGCCACAAACAGGGACTAGTGGTTGTGGGTCAGGAGCGAGGCCCATTGGTCCCGGTTCTTGTCTGGAACCGGGACATATGCCCCCAGACGAACCGGGACCAAAGCCCCACGAGGCCCGGCCGCCCCCCTGGGCGCACGAACCGGGACGTATGCCCCCATGGGTCCCGGTTCGTAGCTAAACCGGTTCTAATGGGCTGGCTAGGCCTGAACCAAAGCCCCTTTTTCTACTAGTGTAAGTGGATGCCTCCTCAAGGCGAGCTTACAGTTGTTTCTGCACGGGCATGGAATGTCCTCTTCAGCACTGACTACTCCACTGAAGCTGGAGATGATGGCTGTGTAAGAATAAGAGGATCGAAAAAGATAGTGAATCAGATGAACATCAAACATGGAGACAAGTTGTTCTCCATATTACATAATGGAATGTGGGGTGTCTTTTGTTTTTTTTTTCATTTCACCTTGTGGTCGTGATTAGTAGGTTGGTTCGTAGTTGTTGTTAAACATTATGTTGTTGGATATTAGCAAAGTTAAACTAGGAAAAGTTAACCTTTGTGTTCGATATTAACCTTTGTGTTGGATATTATGATCATGTGATAATATATATGAGATAATCGATTTAGACTATTGTCTATGTATGCGATATTGAGGTGTGTATGTCTATAAATTGATGATACTATTGTGTGCATTATACTATGAAACCTGTACAAACAAATATGAGAAAATAGGCAGAAAAGGAAAAAAATTAAAAAATATTACTAGTAGCGCCTGAC
This sequence comes from Bromus sterilis, assembly GCA_950022295.1. NCBI lineage: Eukaryota > Viridiplantae > Streptophyta > Magnoliopsida > Poales > Poaceae > Bromus > Bromus sterilis. The sequence goes on from OX465599.1 coordinate 53,396,938, forward strand.
AGAGGCAGGCGCTGCCTCTATATATATTAGTAGCGCCCAATCCAGGAGGCGCTACTGCTAACCCTACGTAGCAGTAGTGGTTGCCAGCGCGCGCTGCATCTACAAGTTAGTTGTAGCATGCTATCAGTAGTGCGCCGTGGGGCGCTACTAATAAGCCAAAATGGGGCGCTACTACTAGCCTTTCTCCTAGTATTGAGAGAGACATCACTAGTGAACATCACGGGACCCCGGTCCATATTCACACCATTGTTTACACCTTCAATTTACTTTCAGTCTTTACTTTCAGTTGCCACTACTATTATTATCTCTTGCGTTGATCCTTTGTAAACAGCAAGGCCGGAGGAATTGAAAACTCCTCTGTACTCGTTGGGAGCAAATTTATTTGCTATGTGTGCAGGTCCAGGCGAAGTTAGCAACCTCGGCGCCACTGTTCACTTTACCACCTTCTTGTATATCTGCGAGTCCTACGGGAGACAAACCCTATCCTCTACATAGGGGAAATTCTGCTGCTACACTACATCTCACCTTCCAGTTGGCGTAACCAACGAGAAGCGAGAGAAGTATCTTCTTTGCTAGCATCAAGCAATTTCTGGCGCCGTTGCCGGGGACTCCAGTCTACAAGATAGGGGAGTTGCACACTATCTTTTATCTTTGCTTTTTAGTCTTGCTAGTTTACCTTTCAGTTTTTACCTTTGTGTCCCTTATCAAAAATACCAAAAATACATGTTAATTTGCTAGTAGTTACCACTATGGCTGGTCCTTTTGCCTTTGGTGAGGCAGAAGTACTTACCTTTACTCAGAGAGGTGGTGAAAGTCTGAAAGATGCTTGGTATAGAATTAATGATTCCGAAAAGAGGGCCACCAAGAAGCAATCCACTACTATCCTGCTTAGAAATTTTTATGTTGGGATTACTTCTTGGAATAGGTTTGTCTTAGACACTACTATCAATGGGAACTTTATAGAGGCTCTAGTTTGGGAAGCCCTTAATATTATTGAAAATCTTGTTGGAAGTCTCCCCGTTGCTAGCATTCAGGAGGACATTACTCTAGCTCACATTATGAGAAAACTTGAAAAAAAAGAGTTAGAGATGCCAAGTATCGATAAAGTAAATGAGTTGGATCGTAAGATTCAAGGGAATCTGAATAGGCTAAATAGCTCCATGCAAAAAATTATCAAAACTTTGGAGACTATCAAATCCCTTGATGAGATGTCTTCTAGGATAGAGAAGATTGAGGAAGTTATTGAAACTCTAGGAACTACCTTTTCCTCAATCAAAACCAAAAATGTTGAGACTCCGGCAAGAAAGGAACCCAAGTTCATTTACGTCACTAAGGTTCCTCGAGCTAAAGCTGACGCACCTATTGCCAAGAGAGTTGAAACAGTGAAAACTTTGGAGGAGACACCTATCTTTAATTTTAATGAAACTCCAATTGATTTTCCTCCTTTTGACTTTATTCCTAGAAGCATTTTTATTCGGCCTTTATTTGAGAAACCTCTTAAGACTAGTTGTACTATTGAAGAGATTTTTAATGATCTTGATGATGGATCGATTGATACAACTTGATCTTTTGCTTTAAGCCTAGCTAATGGATTTAAATAAGCGCTTTCGGGAGGCAGCCCGCAACGAATTTAGGTTTTCCTTTTTGTTTTTATTCTGTTTTTCGTGGTCTTGATGATTGTTACAACTGTAGAAACATCATTGTATCTTTACTTTTCAAGCTTTGTGCCATTTATAGCCTCATATGACAAGGGAAGTGAAAGTTATGATATGCTATCTAGAAAACAGATTATGTCCTCGTGACGGGAAAATCACCGAAAATTCTCAGTTCATCTTTTTGAACTGAATTTTTTACACAGCGTGCTCTATACAATCACGGAACTTTCATATGTTCTGAATTTTTTGATTTGAGTTGCAGAAGTACCCCTAAAAAATTCTTTACTACCTGTTGTTCAGTTTTTCACAGATTCTGCCACGTTTTGTCTCTCCTAACTTTTGCAAACCTTAAGCTTGCTTTTTCTTTGCAAAAGCTTTTTGGCAATCTTTAGAAACAGTATCTCTTCAAGAATATATTTATTTCCAGTAAGGGAAAATTATTTTAATAGGGTACTAACCTCTCTAATCAATTTACAATGAGTTATGTATGAAGGGAGTTTTCAAGTGTGCGATGGAAGATGCTGAAAGAAGATCCTGGAGTGTCAAACGCTCAAGCTTGGGGATGCCCATGTGCACCCCCAATAAATATTCACGGAGACTCAAGCGTCTAAGCTTGGGGATGCCCCCGTGCATCCCCTTCTTCATCAACAATTATCAGTTCGAACCACATTTCACTATATTTTTATCACTTCATGCGTTATGTGCTATGCTTGGAGCGTCTCGCTCTTTACTTTTCTTAGGTTTGTTTTTGATTTGCTTGCTGTTCATAACAAGTTAGACCCCAGCTTTCTTTTCTGTTGGAGAGAAACACGCTCCGCTAGAACTAGAACTCCTCATAGGATTTGCATGCTTATTCTCTTAGCTGTGAGTTATTCTTTTTCTTTTCTTAGTTGTTGCCCTGTTTAGTTATTGTGCTTTAGTTTTCTTCTAGAGCTTTCATTTTGTCTTAGGTTGAACTTTCTATAGGTTTCATATTTTATCTTGTTAGAGAGTTTGCCTGTTTCACTGAGTTTTGTGTCTTGACTATAAAGTAGGTAGTTGAAGTTGCTATTCTCTTTGTAGTAGTAACTTTCAATAGTTTTGAGGTATTGACTAGATTAATGTTTGAACTTTTGGTGTCAAGAGCTCGAGCCTATTAGTGATAGATGTCGTATTTTGGGCAATCCGTGTTATTTTTGAAAACCAAAACCCCTGTTGAGAACTCAATCTACTAGATGGATCACTAACCTCTGGAGGGTTTGAATATTAGAGTACACTCACGTACCATGAGTCGAGGATGCGCAAGGATAACCAAACCCCCATACACTCCTCCTCGGGGTACTTGTCTCTTTGAGAACCTCCTGATTAGATTGAGAGTTACCGATAATAAGTGCATGGGTTCTTCGGACTAATGCGAGTATTCGAAAGTTGACACTTCCACCTTCCCATATTTTTCTAGCCTCTCTTGTACCGTGCATTGCCTCCTTCTCACTCCGAGAGTTGGCGTACACCTTCGCCGGTATATCCAAACCCTTGGCACGATACGCTCTGTCATCATAAAGCTCCTTACATCTTTCCTCAAAAGAGCCACCATACCTACCTATCAAGGCATTTCCATAGCCTTTCTGAGATACATTGCCATGCAACATCCACCTTCTCATGACTTGATCTTCATGTCATACATGCTACTTGCTTGATCGATGAGACGCATGCTAGTTGGGCCTTGGCCTAATCACTGCTACATGACGCGCTAGTATCATTGCATATCCTGCTACCGTGTCAGAGGCCTACATTTGCATCATGATAGTTATATCTTCTTTATGTGAGTACCTTTGTAAAGTGTGAAAGATCTCCTATATTCTTGTAAAATATAGAGTGTTTCCCCTAAAGTGAGGAAAAGATCCCAAAGGGGACAAAATAAAAGATCCCAAAGAGGACAAATGAGAGTTAAATAGAAAGAGTCATTGAGGCCACCAAAAAAATACAAAAAATAGAAAAAGGAGAAAAAGAAAATAAAAAGAGAGAAGGGGGCACACTACTATTCCTTTTGAGAGATGCACACTAGTACTTCATCCTCTATCCCTTGTACTCCATAGAGATCATCATACATGCATATAGCTCCGTGGGGACCCTCCACACTATAAAACTTGGCTTGTATATTCCAATGATGAGCCTCCTCAAAAGAGCTCTAGGTCTTCATGAGTGATGCCCCACAAACGTAAAGGATCGAGGTAGTCTTCGCGGGTAGGTTAACCCAATTTATTGATTCAACACAAGGGGAGCCAAAGAGTATTTATAAGCTTTGACAGTTGAGTTGTCAATTCAACCGCACCTGAAATATACTTGCTTGCAACAATAGATAAATGGTAATGGTAATATGATAGTGATGATAGCAACAGTAAAAGTAGATAGCAAAAAGTAACAACTAATGACCAGCAGGATTGAAAACACTGCAGGCTAGGGAGATGGATGGTTGGGCGCTGTATGGATGAGAGTGAACATATAATAGATTCTAACACGGGGCAAGGCACACAGAAAATCAATGATCATCTAGGAAAATATAAAACAACAGGCATGTATCCCGTAGATAGTTGTGCGTGGTTGCAATAAGAACTTGCACAACATCTTTTGTCCTACCATCCCGCTACAAACGGGGCCAAAAGGAACTTATGGAGATTAAGGTGCTCCTGTCAAAGAGCACCGGAACAAAGCAATAAACTCAATGGATTCATGGAATCCACAAATTATGGACCATCCCCTTTGGTGTCCCAAGCTGTCACCTTTGGGATCGCCGGTTCCGGACCATAATAGGTGCATACAACTCATATATAGGATCTAGAACACAAATATATTAGTGAAAACACATAGGGTTCAGATCTGAAAACATGGAACTCGGTCCCAAAGTGACAAGCATTAAGAACAACAAGTTGTAGCAAAGAAGATAAACACCAATCTAGATGATAGGCAACATGCCCCCAACAATCTGACGAACTATTACATGATCAAACTCATCCAATCCCGACCATCCCCTTTGCCTACAACAGGGAATTACTCACACATATGAAGAGAAGTCATGGAGGATGGATGGAGTGGCGATGGTGATGACGATGGCGACGATCTCCCCTCTCCGGAGGCCAAATCAGCCTCCAGATTAGCCCTCCCGAAGAAGAACAGAGGGTGGCGGCGGCTCCGCGACGGAAACTGGGAAAATGACTTATGTTCTAGGGTTTTCTCATCACGGGGATAAATAGGAGCATCGGTAGGGCACCAGAGGAGGGGGGAGCAGCCCAGGCGGCCTGAGGGCGCGGCCCCACCCCTGCCCGCTCCAGGGGGGCGCCTGGGGCCCCCAGGGCTCCCCTCTGGTCCCACTTCTGGCATTTGGCTCCTCCTGGTGCGTGGATTTTCTGGTATTTTTCTAGGAATTTTCTGGGACGTCTAAAAATCCATTTTCCTGCGCACAAATAAACCATACAGGCAGCTCTGCTGAAAACAGCGTTAGTCCGGGTTAGTTTCGTTCAAATCATGCAAGAATGAGGGAAAAACAATAGAAAAAGTGTTTGGAAAAGTAGATACGTTTGAGACGTATCAACTCCCCCAAGCTTAGCATATTGCTTGTCCTCAAGCAATTCAGTTCAACGAACTGGACACGACAAAGAAAACTTTGACAAACTCTTTTGCTTCATTAGATGTAAATAAGCATGTACTACGAAAAGAGTGTAGCTGGTATTGAAACAATGCTATAAGGACAATGCACGAAGCAATTCTTCTTTCATGTGATCAGTCACAAACAACTAAAAGTAAATAATAAGCTACTGAAAATCAAGACAGGATCACAATGCACATAGCTTGAACATACTTGAGTGGTATTTCGCTAGCCTCCATGAGTGAAGCAAAACATAAATGCAGAAACTCCTCCGGAGTTTTAAAGGTGACTAGAACTCAGCATTTCGGATTAGCAATAACACAAGAATGCAGAAGACAATGTAATACTTTGGGAAAATGCATGTTACACTTAGAATGAAAATTATGCTCTCAATAGTTTGTGCTTTGAAGAGAGAAGGGGAGACTCTCGAACCGTGGATTTTGATGGCAAGGTTGAAAACCCGTGAAAGGAAGCAAAGACTAAACATGTGCCAGAGCTCTTGGTTTTGAAAACAGAGATACAACATTTCTGAGAAGTGCAACTTTCCAGTCAACGGTGAACGGTAAAGGTCTCTCAATATCTCCCATGCCAACCATATATAATGCCTTTTTCTTACACATAATCCCTTATCCATAAATCCTTCGATGGTCTATGGAACCTTTTATTTTGCCTCAAGGATGGAAGGAGGGAATCGTTCCACCTATCATAAGCAGCATTTGGTCCATTTCACTCCATCATCAAGTATGGGGGAGGTGTAACTCTCATATTTTTTTTCCTTTTCTATTTTGACTAGTTAAAACTTCCGTCAAAATATTTTTGGCATGAAAGATACTGATTTCCCCTCACCGCACCATGAGCTTGTACGGTTACAAAAGTGAAAATTTTGAATAAATTTCGAGATGGCACAAGAAAGTCTAAGTTAGGAGTGGCCGGTAAATACCACATATAGGTAGGTATGGTGGACTCAAATGGAACAACTGGGTTTGAAAAGGAGTTTGGAAGCACAAGAAGAATTCCGCTTAGTGCGAGCGAAGGCTAGCAAAAGACTGGGAAGTGACCAACTAGAGAGCAATAACTGTCATAATCATGCAGAGCGACAAAGCAACATTGAATCGGGCATGAAAGTGATATAACTATTCTGAAACAAAAAGATCATCAAGCATAATAGACTTTCTAGTCATAAGCATGTGTGAACATGTGCCAAGTCAATCCAAAAATTCTCCGAAGGGAAATACCACTTCAGTATGCCAAACCATGAACAATGCAATGCATGTAAATCATTTCAACAACACATTATGTACTCTAGCTATTTGAGACTGGCCACAAGGAAAGCATGAACACTGGGAAAGCATTGTAAACATAGCACTATGTCGCTACAAGATGGTCTCTAGATCATAAGTACAGGCATATGTACAAAAGTAGAAACAAGAAGAGTTCATACCGGTTTTCCTTGTTGCTTCCCTTCCGTCGATCTTCTTCATTACTGCCTGGTCACTTGCACGATCGAACGTAGGAAATATAATCAAATGCCATCACGGACTCAAGTTGGATTATGAAAACAAAGCAAACTAAAGAGAGAAAGGAAATCTTTTTGGGTTTTTTAAAGGTTAAAAGAAAGCAAAAGAAAAGAGAAAATCTTTTTGTTGTTTTTGCAAAGAAAGAAAGGAAGAAGAACGGGAAAAAGCTTCGAAAAGATCAAAGCGAATAAAATGGATAATACAATGGAAAAGTGAGAAGGGCACGTACTCCCCCAAGCTTAGGCTTTTGGCCTAAGTTGGTAGTAGCTAATGTCCCCAGGAGCCTCCTGCTCCAGGGTAGTACGGGTGAGTCCAAGGATCGTATGAGGCTTCCGGCGCCTACACCGAAGTCCTCGGATCCTCCCACGCAGAAGGATCCGCGCTCCAAGCAAAGGAAGACCCTTCCCCAAACTGGGTGACGGTCTCTCCCTAGAAAGGTGGGAACTCACCATGCTCCTCCTCGTCTGGCACAACCCCCTCCATGGGGTTATGAAACTGATGCTGGACCACGAACTCATCGAACTGGATAACATCAAAGGACCATCCGTTCCTGCGAGAAAAATCAAACAAAAGAGGTGCAGGTAGACGGATCTTGCGTTCCGTGGTGGCTCCGAAGCGCAAGATATAATCAAGGTTACCAAACTCGGAAGTCATGGTAACAAACTTATGCCTTTTCATAGCAGCAAGGTCAAAACTTAAATAAGTAAAAGGCTTATCATCGGGGTGTGGGGTGCCATTAATAGACTCTAGGATAAGTGTGGCTTAAACGCCACCAAATAAGTGTCCCTTGTTACCGTTCATAGCAAGGCGTCGAGCAATTAAGGCACCCACATTATAATCAAACCTCCCTGAAAGGGCGGTTTCCAGGATAGCAATATCCGGCGCAGATATGCTGCTCGTGTTGTCACGAGCTAACACCCCTCTAGCAATAAAATACGCAAACTACCTGAGGTGTGGGAATAAGATGCTGGAGATCTTTGACCGATGAATATCCCTCGTATCCATGCTATAGAGCGAGTTGAAGACGGTTCTCAGCTGGGAGGGCTAAGAGCTCATCTTCGCCGTTTGTCCCACGTTCGGCACACCTATTATTTCACAAAACCTTTCCAAAGGCATGGTCAAAAGATCATTATAAATTTTAAACTCAACAGAACCAGCATCAAGGTTATATCTAAAACTATTGATAAAATAGGAGGTGAGTTTTTGATACTGGGCAACACGGCACATAGCGAGCCGCGCCAGACCTGCATTAGCACAAAGATTATAGAACTCCTCCCTAATTCCTGCAGCTTCAAGGAATGCATCGCATGGGAAAGTCATTGCACGTGCTTGATTTGTGTCCTCCAACAACTCCAAGGGAACATGATCTTCGTTGTAGCTCACCCTAGCAGTCGAGGGTGAAGCTGCAGCTCTTGTAACTCGATCGGAACGCTCGAGCCTCTTCTTCCAAAGCCACCCCTTTGCTCTTCCTAGCAAAATCATTTCTGAAATTTTTGACAAATTACAAAAACAAGGATTTAAACAAAATGAGTTAAGGCAAACTACTCAACTCACTTACCTAAGGCATAAACTTGCATCAAAACTTGGAAAATAAAATTCTACACAAGCATGCAAGCTCACAAAAACAGCACCAAGAGCTACTAAATACTCACAAATGAAGCCACCAATCAAAAATCTAATTTGAGGGGTGAAGGAGTTACATACCAGGGAGTATTTTCTCAAAATTTCAGCTCGAATGGTGGGTTGTAGAGAGAGATCGAAAATCTCCTCCAAGAACAGCAAGAACGCAAGAACCAAATGCAGAACTCGTGTTTTTGGAGAGAGAGGAAGGAGGAGGAAGAAGACATACCTGGAAGTGGGGCCTGTGGGCCCCAGGCGCCCTGTGGGCGCGGCCAGGGGGAAGGCCGCTCCAGCTGGCCGCCTGGGCCACTGGTGGGCCCCCCTGGTCAGCCCCAGGTGCCTCTGGGTCACTCCCGGCATGGAAATGTTTATTTTATTTTTTCTAGAATTTTTCTGAAAACTTCACTGTTGAAAATTTCTCAGAGTTCAAAAGGCTGCAAACTTTCTGAAAACATAAAGAGGTAATTAGTATTGTGAAGCTTCAAAAACATAAAAACTTGGTACAGCAAAAAGAATGAAAGCTAAGGCAAATGATAAACATAACAAGCTTAACTTTTTACCTATATAAAACAAGCTCACTAGTAAGGTTGATCAAGTCTTACCAACAAACCGGCGATATATAGAACAAGAAGTCTCCCCTCTTATGAAGTGATCATTGCACCTTTACTTTGATGGACATTGTCCCCACCATAATGGTTTTGTATTTGTGGTGCACATGTAGTGGACAGTCCCATTCTCCAATCTTCATGGTCTCGATATTCTCTATAGAGTTGAGGCCATGCCTCTTGTCGATCTTCTTTGGAAAATACACCGTGTGTTCTTTATCATCAACGTTTAAAGTGACCTTTCCTTTATTGCAATCAATGATAGCACCTGCGATGTTAAGAAAAGGTCTACCAAGAATAATGGACATGCTCCCATCTTCGGGCATGTCAAGCACAACAAAATATGTAAGGATTAAACAATTAGCAACTTCAACGGGTACATCCTCGCAAATACCTATTGGGACAGCTGTTGATTTGTCAGTCATCTGAAGGGAGATATCTGTAGGGATTAGTTTCTCTAAACAAAGCCTTTTGTAAAGAGAGAAAGGCATAACACTCACTCCTGCTCCAAGATCACATAAAGCAGTTCTGACATAATTATTCTTTATGGAGCAAGGAATGGTGGGTATACCTGGATCACCGAGCTTCTTGGGAATATTGCCACTGAAAGAGTAGTCAGCAAGCATAGTAGATATTGCCTCATTAGGAACTTTTCTTTTATTAGTAACAATATCTTTCATATATTTGGTATAAGGAGGTAACTTAATAGCATCAGTCAAAGGAATTTGAAGAAAAAGAGGCTTCATCCATTCACAAAATTTATTATAATGCTCTTCTTCTTTGGATTTGAGGGACTTACCTGGAAAGGGCATGGGTTTCTGTATCCATGGTTCTCTTTCCTTCCCATGTCTCCTTGTGATGAAATCTTATTTAGAGTACCTCTTGCGTTTATCGGGTGCTTCTTCTTCTCTTACCTTGGGTGGATCATCCTTCTCGGCGTCCTTTTCTTCAGGCTCGGCACCGTCTTCTGTTTCAGCATCAGAGGTAGATATGCTGTTAGGATCAACAGCTGGCTTTTCACTTGTAATAGTATCATCGGGATTGTCAGCCTCCTTGTGTTTCTTCTTCTTCTTTTTCTTCTTCGGAGAGCCAACAATCTCGTCTTCTTCTTGTACTTGAGAATCTTGTTCGATCCTCTTTGGATGCCCCTCAGGATAGAGTGGGTCCTGGGTGTGTGTTCCACCCCTAGTTTTAATTCCATAAGATTGTATGTCCTGTTTAGCATTATTAGCAAGCAAATCTTTTTGCACATTAGAAATTTGTTCAAGTTGAGTTTGAACCATATGAAAATGCTTAACAAGACATTTAACATCGTTAACTGTTCTCTCTAGAACATCACATAAACTTTTGATAGCAAGAGAATTATCATGCAACTGACTTTGTAACTTCCTATTAAAATGGTCTTGCTTAACAATAAAATTATCAAGCTCATCTAAGCATTGGTCAGGAGGCTTACCTTTAGGGATGTCACTTTCAGTAAAGTCTAAAAGAGAGTGTACCTCTACCAAGGGAGGGTGAGTAGTAGGCTCACACAACTTATCAATAGGTGGTAGGTTCTTCACGTCTTCGGCTTTAATACCTTTCTCCTTTATAGACTTCTTTGCTTCTTGCATATCTTCGGGGTTCAGAACAAGCATACCCCTCTCTTTCGGTGGTAGAAGTGGTTCAGTAACGGACCAGTCTTCATAGTTCTTGGCAATTTTGCACATTAATTCTTCTGCATCGTCCGGTGTTCTTTCCCTGAAAACACAACTAGCACAGCTATCCAGATAGGTTCTGGACTCATCGGTTAAACCAGCATATAATATATCAAGAAGTTCATTCTTGGGGATTCCATGTCCCGGCATAACCAGAGTAAATCACAAAACCTCCCCCAAGCTTTAGGGAGTTGCTCATCCTGCAATTGTTTAAAGTTATAGATTCTTTGCAAAGCAGCATGTTGCAGATGAGCTGGGAAATATTTATCAACAAAGAATTGGACTAAGTCCTAAGGACTTTTGACGGAAGCATAAGGTAATGCATCGTACCATGATTTAGCGTCTTCCTTCAAAGAAAAAGGAAAAAGCTTGGCCACATAGAAGTTTCGTATCTTCTCATCAGTAGTGAATAGGTCGCTTAACTCAGCGAGTTTGGTCAAATGTGCTATAGCATCATCATTTTCTCTTCCATAAAAGGGGTCAGCCTCGACTATAGATATAAGTGAAAGATCAACAGAGAAATCATAATCAGGATCAGTGATGCATATAGGAGATGTAGAAAATTGAGGATCAGGAGTAACTTTGTTCTTCATGGCGTGCCTTTTGATCAACTCTTTAACAGCACCAGGGTCAGAGTCGACACACTCTCTGAGTTCCCTGCAAAAATCATCATCAAGAGTAACATAATCATCGTCAAGGATTGTCTCCTTGAGTTCATCTAAGCACGGGTAACCAAAGAATTTGCAGGTAGGAATATAGGTAGCAGGGTCTCGGTCTTGGATTTTGCCGCAACCTTAGTAGTCTGAGTTTCAATATGGTGACCAAGAAAAGTAACATCATCAAGAGTAGTGGAAGCATCATCAAAAGTATCGGATATAGTAACAGACTCAATAGAAGCATCATGTAGTGGTGGTGAAGTAAACTTACTCATAACAGAAGGTGAATCAAGTGTAGCACTAGTGTTCAGAACAGTACCTTTTCTTGTACGGGATGGTAAGATCGGGACCTTGGGGTCTCCTTTCTTACCCATAGCGGATGATATGCAGCAGGCAGGATACTTCAAGTAGACTTGTAAATATTGCTATGCTCCCCGGCAACGGCGCCAGGAAACGCTGCTTGATGCCCCACAAACGTAAGGGATCGAGGTAGTCTTCGCGGGTAGGTTAAACCAATTTATTGATTCGACACAAGGGGAGCCAAAGAGTATTAATAAGCTTTGACAGTTGAGTTGTCAATTCAACCGCACCTGAAATATACTTGCTTGCAACAATAGATAAATGGTAATGGTAATATGATAGTGATGATAGCAACAGTAAAAGTAGATAGCAAAAAGTAACAACTAATGACCAGCAGGATTGAAAACACTGTAGGCTAGGGAGATGGATGGTTGGGCGCTGCATGGATTAGAGTGAAAATATAATAGATTATAACACGGGGCAAGGCACACAGAAAATCAATGATCATCTAGGCAAATATCAAACAACATGCATGTATCCCGTAGGTAGTTGTGCATGCTTGCAATAAGAACTTGCACAACATCTTTTGTCCTACCATCCCTCTACGAACGGGGACAAAAGGAACTTATGGAGATTAAGGTGCTCCTGTCAAAGAGCACCGGAACAAAGCAATAAACTCAATGGATACATGGAATCCACAAATTATGGACCATCCCCTTTGGTGTCCCAAGCTGTCACCTTTGGGATCGCCGGTTCCAGACCATAATAGGTGCATACAACTCATAGATAGGATCTTCAACACAAATATATTCATGAAAACACATAGGGTTCAGATCTGAAAACATGGCAATCGGGCCCAAAGTGACAAGCATTAAGAACAACAAGTTGTAGCAAAGAAGATAAACACCAATCTAGATGATAGGCAACATGCCCCCAACAATCTGACGAACTATTACATGATCAAACTCATCCAATCCCTACCATCCCCTTTGCCTACAGCAGGGAATTACTCACACCTATGAAGAGAAGTCATGGAGGATGGATGGAGTGGCGATGGTGATGACGATGGCGACGATCTCCCCTCTCCGGAGGCCAAATCAGCCTCAAGATTAGCCCTCCTGAAGAAGAACAGAGGGTGGCGGCGGCTCCGCGACGGAAACTGGGAAAACGACTTCTGCTCTGGGGTTTTCTCGTCACGGGGATAAATAGGAGCATCGGTAGGGCACTGGAGGAGGGGGAGCAGCCCAGGCGGCCTGAGGGCGCGGCCCCACCCCTGGCCGCGCCAGGGGGCGCCTGGGGCCCCCAGGGCTCCCCTCTGGTCCCACTTCTGGCATTTGGCTCCTCCGGGTGTGTGGATTTTCTGGTATTTTTCTGGGAATTTTCTGGGACGTCTAAAAAACCATTTTCCTGCGCACAAATAAACCATACAGGAAGCTCTGCTGAAGACAGCGTTAGTCCGGGTTAGTTTCGTTCAAATCATGCAAGAATGAGGGCAAAATAATAGCAAAAGTGTTTGGAAAAGTAGATACGCTTGGGACGTATCAATGAGCAAGCAAGTTAGATGCACCCCCACTAGTTCCCTTGGAGAGCTTTTAGCTCACATGTGCATCCGTTGCATGGCAATCCCTACTCCTCACATCATATCTATCATATGGACTTCTCTCGCCTATGATTGTCCTCATTGATGTGAGCCTTTCACACCTTTTTGTCTTCCTCCTCCACCTTCTTTATGTTTCGCCTTTTAGGTGTCAACTTTCTTGCTCACGCTCATCCATTGCATGAGTGCTCAAAATATCGAAAGGGAGTGGATCAGTTTGACTTGTACCTGACTAATGGTCTGGGGACGAGTCAAGATAAGAATCCAAAGGAGACCAAGTGTGAAATTTTAGTAGATAGTGGTTCTCAACAACTATTTTGTATCTCGTATTCCCATATCCTCTTCTTGCACGCAAACACCATCTGGAGACATTCGAGTCACGGACAGCGAGAGCTCTTGCACCTTTTGTTCCTTTGTTGCTTTTGTCAATGTTAATATAGACTCTTGCTTGTTAAGGCTTGAATTGAATTGCATGTTTTGATTGCTTTACTTAGAAGTCCTTATATGGTTGAGTGGCATGTCGCCAAAGAAATTATGCTTGTTATCATTTCCCTACTCGAGGACGAGAAGGAATTAAGATTGGGGATGTTGATACGTCTCAAACGTATCTATAATTTCTGCTTGCTCCATGCATGATTTGTGTGATTTTGCCATGTTTTGCTTGAACTTTCATACACTTTTTATCAAAGTTGGACTAACCTATTAACTCAGTGCACCCAGTTGCCAGTTCCTGTTTTTCTTCTTTTTTTGTACCTCAGGTTTTCCGGCCATTAAAAGTGCCAAATAAATTCCGGAAAAATCCAATAAAAAATCAGCGACCCGGAAGCTTCCCGAATCACCAAGGAAGGAAGGGAGTGGACCCACCAGGGCCCCAGGAGGGTCCCTGACGCGGCCCCACCCAAGGCCGCGCCAGGAGGCCTCCTGGCTGCCCTGTGGCCCCTCTCGGTGCCCCCCTTCGCCTATATTTACCCCCCGTGACGGAAACCCCTAATATCGATCTTCTATTCCCGTTCTCCTCTCTGTAACTCCGCCGCCGTTTCAAGATTGGGCCTGCCAGGAGAAGCTGCCCCGGCACCCTGCCAGAAGGAGGAATCCGCTCCGGGAGACCATCCATAGCCATGGATGCCTCCTAGATGTGCCGTGAGTAGTCCCCCTTTCGACCATGGGTCAGTGACCAGTATCTATGTGATGTACTCCTCCCCTCTTTGTGTGTCGGGACCCGGGGTTAGCGTATGTAATTCCAGTCACGATACAATCACATGGAGAGCCGAGAACCGTACCCACTTGTCTAAGCAGACAAGGCCAAGCACAAAACGTTCTCGAAAAGCATCGAACGTGAGGGGCATCCCATCCAGGCCGGATGATCAAATGAGATGGGTTCTCATCGTCCGCACACAAGTCTACATAGACTTACTCCAGCCCGATCACTTAGCGTATGTAATTCCAGTCACGATCATCCATGTTGTCCTCTCTTGATAGTGTGGTTTCTTGTCGGGACCCGTGGTTAGCATATGCAAGACCCGCTACAACATACTCATATGGAGAGCTGAGAACCGTACCCACTTGTCTAAGGAGACAAGGCCAAGCACAGAACGTTCTCGAAAAGCATCGAACGTGAGGGGCATCCCATCCAGGCCGGATGATCAAATGAGATGGGTTCTCATCGTCCGCACACAAGTCTAAATGAGATGGGTGGTGAACTCCCATACTCATAGACAAGTCGCCTCAACCATACTATCGATTGTATTATAACACTTACATAGACTTACTCCAGCCCGATCACTTAGTCGGGGTCTAGGGCGGGCTCGATCATACAACAAAGTGTGCACGTGACAGAGTCACGAACAATCGCATCGCGATGCCCCAAGCTGCGCACATCTAAGGGCCACTTGGTGTATAAAAGACCGCCAGCCAGATCACAACTAAGGTCTCGAAAACCCATACTAAGACATGCATGTTATAAACATACACGCATCACACATGCCTAGTATGAACAACAGGTATCATCACATAACTCTACAAGTACTCCTTTATTTACTTACACATAGAGTATACAAAGATCACATGTCTGTGATCACATTACATCATACAACGGAAGCAAATTAGGTCTGAGTATAGACAAGTTTAACAAATGGCTTAGAGAAGCCTTGTACAACAAACATGCCCTTCCACGAGGGACCAGACTACTGTCTGGGACTATACTACCAAGGTCAACGTCGAGCTTCAGGTCGGTGACTCCATCGGGGTCCGGGTTCACAGCTAAAACATAGAATAAGCAAACGTGAGTACAAAGTTGTACTTAGCAAGACTTACATCAGAACTAAACTACTCAGTGCCAGCTTTGACTTGGCTAATCCTGAACTACGAATACCAGACTTGAGGTAAGAAGCGTACACGAGTCCACTATCCAAATCTCCAACCAATACACCACTATGGTTACTTCCTCGACTTCCCCACGACGAGGCACACCATAGCACTCACGCTTATCTTGCGAGTTTTAGAAGTATCCATTCAAGTTTTCTAATAATCAGGTACAGGTTCCAAGTAGTCCTTAACCGCGGACGCGGCTATTCGAATAGTTTTGTTAACCTTGCAAGGGTGTAAACTACACACACATGACCATCGGTTACCGCCAGGTCTCGCCACCGTTCAAGAGGTGACAGCGAGGATGTTCACCACGACACTTCGCTCACAACCGGTCTATTCCAGGAGTCGACTATCTGAGTTGCTACCGCTCGAGAGTCCGGCCGGATCAACGAAACGGACTCAGACAATGTAGGTGACCGAGACGCCACCTTTAGCAGATGGTTTTCCTGCCTCACAGGTGCACCCACATATCTAGGATGATGCAACCATTCCTTCATTCTTTTTCTATGCACATGTCAAATGGAAAGCCCGAACTAATGTGACTCCTGGATGTCGACACGGATCAAGGTACTAGGTCGAGAGGGGTCAGTGAGCCCAATGTGTGGTTGTACTCTTTGTCTTGGATTACCATACAAGAACTCGATGCTTAAGACGGTGTTCAACGAGACAACCCACTGTGTACTCCTACACAGCCTCTCATCGTTCACCTTGTATTAGGGTGGATTCACCGACACAGTTTCACTTTCATCAACACCATGTTCACCATCATCCCGACTCACATGAAAAGCAACCTCATGTAACACTAAGCATGCAATAAGCTATAACAGTTGCAGGGGCCTCATGATATCAATCAACTCCTATTTCAGCTAGGATTGTGGTTTGCCTACTACTGTGACAAGATGATAGGTCATGCATCGGATATGGGTTCAACTATGCGGTAGAATCGATACAAGATGATCTCCTAAACATGCATAAGCGAGACTGAGAGGGAATTGGGATTTTATAGACATGATCAATGGGGTTTGCTTGCCTTGCTGTCGACGTTCGATATCGGGGTCTTCAACGAAGGGGGTGGCCTCCGGTTCCAGTTGCACGTCTATCGAGCAAACAATCAAACAAGGTATAAATTTATTTGCAATGCTCAAACACATGATCAATATTGAAATGGTGATGTTCTTGATCACAATGTGGTTACAATTCCCTTTAAAAGAAGTCAAATGCAAAGTCATTTGCAAATGTGCTTCAATTTTGAATTTGAAATAAAGCCATATGGATGTTTTGCACTGTTCACCCAATTTTAATTGGTCAAACATGAAAACAGAGCCCATATTCATAATCCTTGGATTTTTCTGATATTTTAGACATATTATTTGTTATATTTGGAGTTAAAACGAATTAGTTATGATTTTCCAAAGTTTATTCAATTTTCTGTAATTTCTGGAGTATTTTAATTCTCTGGAAAACCTTTATTGTGTCATGCTGAGGTCAGGGTGACGTCACAGGGGGGGCTGACGGGTGGGGTCGGCTTGTCAGTGAAAGAGGGGTTTAAACCCGGTTTAGTTTAATTAAACAGGGTTATTAGGGGGGCCAGGGCCCACCAGTCAGTGACCCAAGGGTCACTAACAGGGGATTAGCCCCCTAAGCTAATCGGGCCGCCAGCGGTTAGCCGCCGGTGACTAACCCGTGCGCCGGCGCCCTTTGCGGACGGCGGTTCCGGGCACGTCTGGGCACGGGGAAGCTACCAGGGGGTAGCCCGTGCTCGCCCGCTTCGAGCTGTGCCACTGGGGTCTCAAGGGGAGGTCTGGGAGCGCGCCGGCGACGAAGAGCAGCGGCGGCGCAACTCTGTCTTCGGCGAGATCAGTGGCTAGGGCACGGGGAGGAGAAGGGAGTAGGGCAAAACGACGAGCTGCTCACCCTGAGCGTGAAGAGGAACTCGGGGAAGCCGGAGGAGGCGAGACGGCGGCGTATTTCTCGCCGGAGCTTCACGACGGCCGGAGAGGAACGGTGAAGAAGGCGTTGGCTCCGGGGCTCCCAGGCTCGATTAACTGCACGACTTGACGAAGACGATGCTGGCGGAGCTTCTGGACAGCTTGCGGCGGCGAGTGGGGCACGGTGGCCGCGAGTTCTACGGCGGCGTGCTCCGGCTGGGCTCCGGGTCCGTGCGAAAACTCGACGAAGAGCGACGGGGAGGAAGCAGCGATGGGGGCAAAAGGTGTGGCGGCTCCTGGCGAGTGTGGTGGCACAAGGAGAAGCCTCGGGGGGGCCTAGAAGGTGCTCGCCGTCGAGGTGGCGGTCGTCGGCCCCGGCATGCTCGACAGCGAGCTGCTTGGGGTAGACGACAAGCCCCTCGTGGGCTTGGGCCGGGGTTCGGCTAGTTGGGCTTGCGGCCTGGCTGGGGTGGGTTCCTTTGCCCTTTTTCTTTTTTCCGTTTTCTGTTTCTGTTTTCTATTTTCTTTGCTTTGTTTTGCTCAAAAAAAATAGCAGAGCATTTTATAAAATACCCAAATCTTTTATGTGGCCTTAGGATATAAATAGCTAGCCATTCATAACTTTTGGGCATTTTTGAAATTCAATTAATTTGAATTTCAAATCAAATAGGGGTTATTTTAATTTTCCAAGACATTGTATGAATTTTAGAAAATTCCTTGAGTGTGGGAATGAACCCAAACCACTTTTAAAATGATCAGCATCATTTATAGGAATTTTCCAAACATTCAAATGATTTTTGGAAAAAGATGTTTATCTGGCCATTTGAATTAAATTCTCAGGGCTTTTCTTTTCCCCAATTTTGAGTTTCTGTGGAAATTTTTGCATGATGTAAAGGGGCACTCAAACCCTAGCACTTACCCTAGTTGGGGTTCTGACAACTCGCCCCCACTCAAAAGAATCTTGTCCCGAGATTCAGAAGTCGTCGGGAGGAAGGTGGGGTACTCGGCACGGAGGCGATCTTCTCTTTCCCACATTGCTTCTTTCTCGGAGTGATGTGACCATTGCACTTTGAGGAACTTGATCTTCTGACGACGAGTGACACGCTCTGCTGAATCAAGAATACGAACAGGGTACTCTCGATAAGAAAGGTCATCTTGGAGATCAAGCGTTTCATGGTAGACTTCGCGGATGGGGTCCTTGAAGCAACGCCTAAGTTGTGAAACATGGAATACATCATGTACTCGGAAAAGGTGAGGGGGTAGTTCAAGTTGGTAGGCAACTTCTCCATGTTTAGCTAGAATGCGGAAGGGTCCGATGTAACGTGGGGCCAACTTGCCTTTGATACCGAATCGTTGGGTTCCCTTCAGAGGAGTAACCCGGAGGTAAGCCTTCTCATCAATATTGTAGCTCTCCTCTCTATGATGGCGATCATAGTAGCTCTTTTGACGAGACTGAGCGGCTTTCAAACGATCACAAACAATGCGAACTTGCTCTTCTGCTTCCTTGATCATATCCGGTCCAAAGAGTTGTATTTCACCGGTTTCTGATCAGTTAAGGGGTGTTCGACATCGTCGTCCATAGAGGAGTTCAAAAGGAGCCATGTTCAGACTAGATTGAAAACTATTGTTATAAGCAAATTCGGCGAAGGGAAGAGATTTCTCCCAATTCTTTCTGAAAGAGATAACACCAGCTCTGAGCATGTCTTCCAAGATTTGATTAACCCTTTCAACTTGACCGCTAGACTGAGTATGGAAATCTGTACTAAAGGATAGATGAGTTCCCATAGCATTCTGAAAGCTTCCCCAGAATCTAGAGGTGAAAAGGCTACCACGATCAGAATTGATTACCAAAGGAACACCGTGAAGAGACACAATTCTAGAGACGTACAAGTCCGCTAACTGGCTAGCAGTTATAGACTCACGGACGGGAAGGAAGTGAGCAACTTTGGAAAGCCTATCTATGACGACAAAGATGGCATCATTTCCTTTCTGGGTTTTTGGAAAGCCGGTGATGAAGTCCATACCGACTTTGTCCCATTTCCACTCGGGAATACGCAAAGGTTGAAGTGTACCAGCAGGTCTTTTGTGTTCTGCCTTAATGCGACGACAAACATCACATTCAGGAACAAATCGAGCAATGTCTCTCTTCATCCTAGTCCACCAAAATCTCTGGCGTAGATCTGGGTACATTTTTGTGCTACCGGGATGAATCGAGAGGGGTGTGTCATGGGCTTCTTTGAGGATGAGTTTCCTTAGATCCCTATTCTTAGGTACTACCAAACGATTTTCAAATAATACCGTTCCTTTACTATCTGTGGAGAAACATTTAGCAACTCCGCTAGCAATGTTCTCCTTGATCCGGCGAACACCTCATGCACGCCTTTGGGCAACTATGATCTGATCCTCAAGGGTTGGTTTCGCCACCAAGTTGAAAAGCGATCCACGAGGAACAATCTCGAGATTGAGCTTTCGAAATTCCTCATGGAGAATTGGTTGATACTGTTGTAACATGAGGTTGTTACAATACGACTTACGACTTAGTGCATCAGCCATGACATTGGCCTTGCCTGGGGTGTAAGAAATTCCTAAGTCATAATCTTTTATCAACTCTATCCAGCGTCTTTGCCTGAGATTAAGATCTGGATGGGTGAATATATACTTGAGGCTTTGGTGGTCGGAATAAATCTCACAGCGATTACCAAGGAGGTAATGTCGCCAAGTCTTCAGGGCATGAACTACGGCAGCGAGTTCAAGATCATGGGTAGGATAGTTCTCTTCATGTGGCCGCAACTGGCGTGAAGCATAAGCTACCACATGTCGATCTTGCATAAGTATGCATCCTAACCCTTGTCGTGAAGCATCACAATAGATCTCGAAATCCCTTTTGGTGTCTGGAGGCGCAAGTACGGGTGCAGAAGTCAATCTTCTTTTTAGCTCTTGAAAGCTTTCCTCGCACTTGGGGGTCCATTGGAATTTCTTATCTTTCTTGAGGAGTTCAGTTAGAGGCTTTGCAACTTTAGAAAAGTTCTCAACGAAGCGGCGGCAATAGCTTGCTAGGCGGAGAAAACTCCTAACTTGCTTAACCGATTCAAGTGGAGTCCAGTCAAGGACGGCCTAAACTCTCTCGGGATTGACTGCAACACCTTTCGCAGAAATCACGTGGCCTAAGTAGGTCACTTCTGGTAGCCAAAATTCACACTTGGAGAACTTGGCATAAAGGCGGTGCTCTCTAAGTTTCATCAATACCAACCTAAGATGTTCTGCGTGCTCTTCTTCGTTCTTCGAATAGATGAGAATGTCATCAAGATAAACTACAACAAATTTATCTAGGTACTCCATGAAGATCGAATTCATCATGCGCGAGAAGGTAGCGGGGGCATTTGTTAAACCAAAGGACATGACAGTGTACTCGTAAAGACCATAACGAGTAGTGAAAGCCGTTTTGGGAATGTCCTCATTTCAGATTTTGATTTGATGATAGCCTAATCTCAAATCCATCTTGGAGAAGACAGAGGATCCTGCAAGTTGATCATAAAGATCATTGATCCTGGGCAGTGGGTACTTGTTCTTTATCGTCGCTAGATTTAGCGGGCGATAGTCTACGCACATCCTTTCTGTTCCATCTTTCTTCGTTACGAACAGAACGGGGCAACCCCATGGCGATGAGCTAGGGCGGATGAAGCCTTTTGCCAATGAAGCATCAAGTTGGGTTTTTAGCTCAGCTAACTCATGTGGGGCCATTCTATATGGGCGTCTGGAAATTGGGGTTGTACCTTGTATAAGATCCACTATGAATTCTACACACCTGTCGGGTGGCATTCCCGGCAGCTCTTTAGGAAAGACATCCGGGAAGTCACGAACCACCGGAATATCTTCAAGGCCTGGAAGGGGAAGCACATTCAAAGTATGCATCTGGATTCTAGAACTGGGTGAAGTGTAGTCAATGGTCTGGCCTGAAGGATGGGTGAGTTTAACTGATTTGGCTTTACAATCAAGGAAAGCATTTTGCCTTGATAACCAATCCATTCCTAGGATGACATCAATGTCTGAAGACTTGAGGGCTATAAGAGAAGCAAGGAATACTAAACCTTCAATTGCAATTTGATTGCCATGGCTTACTCTATTAGTTTGCCACTTTGAACCAGGAGTTTGAATGATCATTGGAGAAAACATTTCTTCAAAAGGAAACTCATGACGAAGTGCATAACTCTCCGACATGAATGAATGAGAAGCTCCTCGATCGAAAAGAACGGAGGCGGGAACATGATTGACTGGGAGTGTGCCAAGAATGACGTCAGAAGCAACAGTGGTTTCCTCAACTGAAATTTGGTTCACACATCCACTACTTGTGACTGGAAGCTTTGCTGGGAAGGTCTTGGTGGTGGATTTCTTTGGAGGCTTGGGTCGAGAATGACGTGGTGCCATCAAGACCTGAGGACATTGACGATAGTAATGGCCTGGAAGACCACACTTAAAGCATACCCTGTCTGAATTGCTGGGGTTGGGATTACTTGGTTGCACACCATCATTCCGTGGTGGAATAATGTGTTGGGGTGGATGGCATATATTGGAGGTTGGTCTCTGCCGAAAGTTTGGAGGTATGGCTCTGTTTGGAATCCAAATTCGGCGTTTCTGAGGGGCTGAACTTGAAGAAGAAGCAAGCTCAAGAGCATGCTTACGAGATTCCTCGAAAATTTCATTGCCATGCTCAGCTCTGAAGGATCTGTTGACTAAATCCTCAAAGGTGGCAAATTCGATGAGGTTGAGATCATGACGAAGGATGGGGCTAAGTCCCTTGCAGAACCTTGCCTGCTTTCTGGCATCGGTGGTGATCTCATCTTGGGCATACCGGGCAAGACGGTTGAACACTCTCACATACTCATGAATGGACATCTCTCCGTGAGTCAGATTGCAGAACTCTTCCTTCTTGCGCTCCATCAAGTCATCCAGAATGTGGTACCCTCGAAAGGCATCACGGAACTCCTGCCAAGTCACTAGGTGACCA
Organism: Bromus sterilis; assembly: GCA_950022295.1. Classification (NCBI taxonomy): domain Eukaryota; kingdom Viridiplantae; phylum Streptophyta; class Magnoliopsida; order Poales; family Poaceae; genus Bromus; species Bromus sterilis. The sequence goes on from OX465599.1 coordinate 53,419,507, forward strand.
TCAGGCTGCATCGCAACATAGTTCTCCCACCATTCAGCAGCAGCACCTTCCAGAAAGTATGCCGCGAATATAACTCGATCATCGGGAGCAACATTTGCAGTATCAAGCTTACGCTCGATGGAACGGAGCCAATCATCAGCTTCAAGGGGCTCAGAAGAACATCGGAATACCGGTGGATTGAGGAGGATGAAGTCCTGAATGCTCACAACCACATTGCAATGTCGTGAGGTATTCTGCTCGATGAGCTCTAGAAGGCGTGTTTGATCGCGTTGATTCTTCTCAGCTTCCATCATGATTTCCGCCGCAGAAGGCGGTGGTAGAGGTTCATCATCATTTCGATTCCGAACACTGTCTCGATTGCGACGAACAGAACTACTCAGTGCCAGCTTTGACTTGGCTAATCCTGAACTACGAATACCAGACTTGAGGTAAGAAGCGTACACGAGTCCACTATCCAAATCTCCAACCAATACACCACTATGGTTACTTCCTCAACTTCCCCACGACGAGGCACACCATAGCACTCACGCTTATCTTGCGAGTTTTAGAAGTATCCATTCAAGTTGTCTAATAATCAGGTACAGATTCCAAGTAGTCCTTAACCGCGGACGCGGCTATTCGAATAGTTTTGTTAACCTTGCAAGGGTGTAAACTACACACACATGACCATCGGTTACCGCCAAGTCTCGCCACCGTTCAAGAGGTGACAACGAGGATGTTCACCACGACACTTCGCTCACAACCGGTCTCTTCCAGGAGTCGACTATCTGAGTTGCTACCGCTCGAGAGTCCGTCCGGATCAACGAAACGGACTCAGAAAATGTAGGTGACTGAGACGCCACCTTTAGCAGATGGTTTTCCTGCCTCACAGGTGCACCCACATATCTAGGATGATGCAACCATTCCTTCATTCTTTTTCTATGCACATGTCAAATGGAAATCCCGAACTAATGTGACTCCTGGACGTCGACACGGATCAAGGTACTAGGTCGAGAGGGGTCAGTGAGCCCAATGTGTGGTTGTACTCTTTGTCTTGGATTACCATACAAGAACTCGATGCTTAAGACGGTGTTCAACGAGACAACCCACTGTGTACTCCTACACGGCCTCTCATCGTTCACCTTGTATTAGGGTGGATTCACCGACACAGTTTCACTTTCATCAACACCATGTTCACCATCATCCCGACTCACATCAAAAGCAACCTCATGTAACACTAAGCATGCAATAAGCTATAACAGTTGCAGGGGCCTCATGATATCAATCAACTCCTATGTCAGCTAGGATTGTGGTTTGCCTACTACTGTGACAAGATGATAGGTCATGCATCGGATATGGGTTCAACTATGCGGTAGAATCGATACAAGATGATCTCCTAAACATGCATAAGCGAGACTGAGAGGGAATTGGGATTTTATAGACATGATCAACGGGGTTTTCTTGCCTTGCTGTCGAGGTTCGATATCGGGGTCTTCAACGAAGGGGGTGGCCTCCGGTTCCGGTTGCACGTCTATCGAGCAAACAATCAAACAAGGTATAAATTTATTTGCACTGCTCAAACACATGATCAATATTGAAATGGTGATGTTCTTGATCACAATGTGGTTACAATTCCCTTTAAAAGAAGTCAAATGCAAAGTCATTTGCAAATGTGCTTCAAGGTTGAATTTGAAATAAAGCCATATGGATGTTTTGCACTGTTCACCCAATTTTAATTGGTCAAACATGAAAACAGAGCCCAAATTCATAATCCTTGGATTTTTCTGATATTTTTAGACATATTATTTGTTATATTTGGAGTTAAAATGAATTAGTTATGATTTTCCAAAGTTTATTCAATTTTCTGTAATTTCTGGAGTATTTTAATTCTCTGGAAAACCTTTATTGCGTCATGCTGAGGTCAGGGTGACGTCACAGGGGGGGCTGACGGGTGGGGTCGGCTTGTCAGTGAAAGAGGGGTTTAAACCCGGTTTAGTTTAATTAAACAGGGTTATTAGGGGGGCCAGGGCCCACCAGTCAGTGACCCAAGGGTCACTAACAGGGGATTAGCCCCCTAAGCTAATCGGGCCGCCAGCGGTTAGCCGCCGGTGACTAACCCGTGCGGCGGCGCCCGTTGCAGACGGCGGTTCCGGGCACGTTTGGGCACGGGGAAGCTACCAGGGGGTAGCCCGTGCTCGCCCGCTTCGAGCTGTGCCACTGGGGTCTCAAGGGGAGGTCTGGGAGCGTGCCGGCGACGAAGAGCAGCGGCGGCGCAGCTCTGTCTTCGGCGAGATCAGTGGCTAGGGCACGGGGAGGAGAAGGGAGTAGGGCAAAACAACGAGCTGCTCACCCTGAGCGTGAAGAGGAACTCGGGGAAGCCGGAGGAGGCGAGACGGCGGCGTATTTCTCGCCGGAGCTTCACGGCGGCCGGAGAGGAACGGTGACGAAGGCGTTGGCTCCGGGGCTCCCAAGCTCGATTAACTGCACGGCTTGACGAAGACGATGCTAGCGGAGCTTCTGGACAGCTTGCGGCGGCGAGTGGGGCACGGTGGCCGCGAGTTCTACGGCGGCGTGCTCCGGCTGGGCTCCGGGTCCGTGTGAAAACTCGACGAAGAGCGACGGGGAGGAAGAAGCGATGGGGGCAAAAGGTGTGGCCGCTCCTGGCGAGTGTGGTGGCGCAAGGAGAAGCCTCGGGGGGGCCTAGAAGGTGCTCGCCGTCGAGGTGGCGTTCGTCGGCCCCGGCATGCTCGACAGCGAGCTGCTTGGGGTAGACGACAAGCCCCTCGTGGGCTTGGGCCGGGGTTCGGCTAGTTGGGCCTGCGGCCTGGCTGGGGTGGGTTGCTTTGCCCTTTTTCTTTTTTAGTCTTCTGTTTCTGTTTTCTATTTTCTTTGCTTTGTTTTGCTCAAAACAAATAGCAGAGCATTTAATAAAATACCCAAATCCTTTATGTGGGCTTAGGATATAAATAGCTAGCCACTCATAACTTTTGGGCATTTTTGAAATTCAATTAATTTGAATTTCAAATCAAATAGGGGTTATTTTAATTTTCCAAGACATTGCTTGAATTGTAGAAAATTCCTTGAGTGTGGGAATGAACCCAAACCACTTTTAATATGATCAGCATCATTTATAGGAATTTTCCAAACATTCAAATGATTTTTGGAAAAAGATTTTTATCTGGCCATTTGAATTAAATTCTCAGGGCTTTTCTTTTCCCCAATTTTGAGTTTCTGTGGAAATTTTTGCATGATGCAAAGGGGCACTCAAACCCTAGCACTTACCCTAGTTGGGGTTCTGACATTGTGCTTCCACTTTCGAGACCTCGTGAGCAGCCTCACATGATCCAGGAACTTTTGTAGTTTTCTATGTTGTTATGCTGAGTTTGCTGGGATCTGATGGATTATGGGATTATGTTCCGATTTTGATGAGTAATATATTTGGTTCTATTTTATCTTTGTGTTCTATAGTAAATTCTTCTATGTTCTCCGTTGCCGTATTTTACTTTGGCCAAGTGATTTGTTGCAACTCCAAGAGGGAGCGTTTTTCTTGATTGTGGGTTCAGCCCCTTGATGTCTAGCTTGAGTGATAGAAACATGAGACTAGGGGATGTGTTGTTGCCACCAGGGATAAAACAACGGAGCTTGTACTTGCGGGTAAAAGGATTGTTTACTTTACGCATAGTTCTTTTAATGCAGTTGTCTGTTGCTTTGAGTTTACACTTTGGGTGGGATTCGCAACTTAATGTTGGGAATGTGCCCTAGAGGCAAATAAAATATGTTTTATTGAGCATATTCCATTAGTTCATAATACGTTTTATACTATGCTATAACTGTATTAAGCGGAAACTTTAATACAGGTGTGGTATACAAACAACCAGGTCCCTAGTTAACTCTAGTATACTAGTCCATTGGGAGAATGATTATCAAGGTTTCCTGATCATGAGACAAATAAATCTGTTAGCAATGGATTCGTATCATTGGGATAATGATATGATGGACATACACCCATTAGAAGTGTTGCGATGTGATCAAATCACATAGTTCGACATTGCGATAACTATAACGTAGTGACCAGATCCTTTGACCGTAATGATCACACGTAATTGTCATCTATGAGCGACTTTGATTTGTATCCCACCGCGTGACTGAAATATGCTGACCATAACGGTGCACTTTGGGTATTCCGAAATAGATGGTTGATGAGTATGCAAATAGATCAAAGCGGGATTTGTCCATCCGAGTGACGGATAGGTACTCTGGGCCCACTCGGTGATATTTCATCATAAGGTTTGTGCAAACATGTGACTAGGTCACGGAGTTGTAATATCACGGGAATGAGTAAACTTGTTTGTTGAGAACGAGGACGAACTAGGTATATTGGATACCGACGATCAAACTTCGAACAAGCAAAGTACCATAGGACAAAGGGAACAGGCACACTGTTAACGGATCCAACAACGATTGAAGTTCATTCGATGGAAGCGCAGGGGCCATCTAGAATTGTAACCAGATCTGATCGATGGTCATTGAACAAGAAAGTGTCTTGATCATGTCTTCTATTTCCCGGACCGTAGGGTGTTACACTTAAGGGTATTCGACGCGGTAAGGATTGATTCGGGATCACCGAAGAAATAGGAGAGAACACCGGTGTTCCGGTGAAGGCCGGAAGTTGTTCTGGGTGTTTTGAAAGGTTGAAAATATATTTAATAATGTTTTATTATTTAATTATCTGAATTAAATATTAAAATATAATTAAATATAATTAAAATGAATTAAAAGGTACATGGGCCTCATAGGGCCCATTAGGGGAAGGAGCAGCCTCCCCCCTTGGGCCTTGCGCCAAGGGAGGGGCACACTCCCCCCTGGCCGGCGCACCACCCCCCCTTGGTGGGATTAGTCCCACCTCAGGGAGGGATGAAGGTTCCCACCTCCCCTCATCCTATATAAGGAGGGGTAGGGGTTCCCTTTTGATTCATGATTTTTGAGACAAGTTCTCTTCTCTCTCTTCCTCCTCTCTCCTTCCTATGAGCGGACTCCCCTTGTATGGAGTCTGCACTAGGTTGGGGATTTCTCCACCATACACACGTCGTCGTGCTGCTGGAATCGGGATCTGAATCCATCTTCTTTCCACTGCTCGCCTGGTTGGGAGCCCGGAGGGACGTCGGGTATACTGTATGTGTATAATCCCGCGAGGCACTACACTTGTGGTGCTGCTTCATCGTCGTGGCCGTATCGCGGCGTCTTCATCGACAACGTTCCGACGGGGACGTAATCCCGTCATCGGTTTCAAGGACCGGGTGGCTACTAGAGTCATCGTGGAGTTGTTCGGCATCGGGGATTGCCGGTACGACTACACCAACCACATTCACGCGGGAATGTTTCCCTGTTAACGTACTACATACTGGTATGTGACCTATTCCATCTGTTACTTACATCGCCATAGCATAGGTCTTGGGATTGGGTATCGTAGCTTATAGAAAAATTTGTGTTTTCTGTCCCGAACCCCAACAGTGGTATCATGAGCAAGGCTATGCGTAGATGTATTGTACGGATAGAACACATTTAGTATGTGGGCATCAATTCTCCAATTGTTACCCTCTCATGTGTACTCGTTTAGCATTGCGGCAATGTCCTGATGAAGCGGCCCCGACTGACCTTATGCGTTTACGCGAGACTGGTTCCACGCTTGACATATGGCTTGTACCATATAAGTGGCTGGGGGTGTCTGTCTCTCTAACATTAGCTTTGCGAAGACGTTTGCAACGGAGGGCCCCGAAAGGGGTGTAATAGAGACAATTGCGGGATTGTTGTTGTGGCTTGTTTTCGTAGGATAGAAACAGTTCTTTTCTCGAAACCCCTAGCAGCCACGTAAAACTTGCAAAAGATAAAGTAGAAAGGCCTTTTCAACTTTAATTTGCATGTCGGGGGGGGGGATCATAGCATGTATGATTTACTGTTGCATCATGTTTTTCTAATATGCTAGATATAACGACGGTAGCATAAATAGGATAATCTCTCACAATACCAACATTGTGTTCTCCCTTAATGGGCACCGCTTGGAAGGATCTCCCATATGTCCGACATTTAGTGCATACCGGGTGTCACACATATTAAGTGGCGTTCGAATGAGGTTAGGTTCGGCAAGCCTGGCATATGCAGATATGGCCTTGCTGAACAGATAACATTAAGGTTGGATTGGCAGGCTTGACGTATGTAGATGCGGGCCTGGAACACAGTAGATCGAAAGGTTGAGCACGAGTCACATATATGATGTGATTGGCATGATGGCCTACCTTAAACAACATACCGATGGCCGTGACGATCGGGGGAGGTATGGTGTTCGAGGATTGTGTAAGCACTTAGTAAATTGAGAGATGTTGTACTAAGTGGGAGTTTTAGAATTAAATAAATTGAACTCCACATATTATGAACTTAATCTTCATGTCTTAGCAAATATCATTGTAGAAAATGTCATACCCAAAATGTTTATAACTATGGCTCTTTAGCGTTATGAAGAACTTAAGGTAGATGGGTCTTACTTCATTAATGAGTACGTACCAACACCGTTAGACACATACTCATTAGTAATGACTTGATAAACATAATACGAAGAACTGCTAGGAGATACACCTGATAACTCTGTAATTAAGGAAGATGATGGTGATTATCGTACTCACCGTCACTTATGAATGACTGTCCAATACACCATACTTCATTCTATGGAATCTGAATTGTGAATGCATGTTAACCAACACGTATGACGTGCTAGGTGAACTTGAAAGCACTAAGTCACAAATCAGAGCAATGGAATATGAGTATATGGACGGGGTTTCTTTCAACCATGGTGGAAGGAACAACCTGCTGAGAAAGTCACTTGGAAACTGTATAAGATACATATGAACACCTTGTGCATAACTTGGACTACTAAATGACTGGTTACTTTGCGATAGTTGGGGAGTTGTGTCCTCTTCCTTCCAGCTACAAAGACCATGTCTAGACTATGTCATGAAGGAGAATTTTTCACCTGTCGTGAGTTCATGGTTAAAGTTAAGAACTTTAAGAGTAGAACCAATACAGGAATAGTCACTGATAGAGAAAGTATATTTGATATACGATTTATAAATGTCTTTTCCCACAAAACACTAATTGCGGTTGATTAAGTATTTGATTCTTGAACATACTGCTTGAGAGTGGCTTGGAAGAGATGAGGTGACAATGTGTGCTGACGATAATCAAGATAGTTGATGGTCGACAACACTCTCCCTCTACATCTATCAATTGATTAATATATGAATATATTTATGATCGTTTGAATGTGAACTATATTAGTGTGTCTTGCATCTTGCAAAGACAATTATTCATATTAGTGAGAAACAAGTCATTTCTTCTTCTTTTATGAATGATATCATTTATGGTCACATCACGGTCATGAATGAGTTATTCTTATATTGATGATAGTACTTTGATCATTTATAAGAAATATTCTAATGCCAAGAAATTATCCAAACTTAATAATGACATTACAGTTTAAGTGATGAATGGTTTGATGAATTCTTGGGATACTTGATCTCTTGATACATGCAAACCATGCCTCTTTAGGTGAGATGACTAAAACCTCGCGTTCTGGTAGAACAGAGTGTGTAATGATTGTTGAATATCATACATTGTGATGTATTGTATATCAGCATGTAATGAATTTCATTATTTCGTGAACTTCGTATGTGGACTTAGATGAATATGTGTATTCACTAATGAAACATGAGTCTGAAATGATTTGATATGATCAAAAGGGATTTCAGAGTGAATATGGATATTAAATTAACAGGAAAGACAAGTCTCTACGATTTGATCAAAGTGAAAAATGTTTTGAGTTATTCTTGGGCATAAAGACTTGTGAAAGTTGTTTCACAAATTACAATGCTTGGACACTTCAATATTGTTTATGTGCCTGAACATTGTAATCATACTCTATTGAATAGTGTATGGTCTAAGTTATCTCTAACCGAGTTACGTTATTATTGTTTAGAGTCATTAATTTAATATGTAAACACTCACTTCGGTATAGAGAACCATCTGAGTTCGTGGAAACCAACACTATATATGTCATGGTGTGTTGTGGTTTCTAGGAAGACTGATTTATATGATAATCCATCTTTGTAGTGTATCCTTAGAAAACTATGGATATATCTTCCACAACTAGAACCAAAAGGAGCAAAACTTGTATTGCTAAGCTTGGTGTTTGTCAAGAATTGTTCTTGATAAATATTGTAATGGAAGAAAAGTGAAAGTTCGACCAAGGTAATTGACCTTGCCTCCAAATGTCATAGTAGCACAACGGAATATGTTCCGGAAGCAAAACTCTGTAATTAGAGGAGAAACCAATGATAAATATCATGATGTTTCGATGGAAACTTTTACTGAGCAAAGTAGGATTCAAGAATACATATTTTCCCCTTGTGCAAAATGATATTCATGATTCACTTGTCAAGTTAATGAAACAAGACATACCTACGAACTACGAAGAAGCGATGATGGACCTAAGTACGAGATATGACTATGAGTCATGAATCCTATGTTGAGTTTCATTTAAGATTGCTTGAATCTTATCAAGTAAGGAGGTTACTTGATATTCCCAATTACTTCATGGTTATAAGGAATAGATGTAAACATCAAAGAAGACATCAAGATTGATCTGTCATAAAGATTGTTTCTGACAAATTCAATAGGTTGACTACAATATGTAGCAATGCTTGAGTCAATAGGATATTCACTACGATTGACCCAAATGGTTATCAATACCGTGACTTCCTCAAATCCTGAATTTGAAGAAGTGTTGTAATTGGTACAACAAGAAGGTTTTGAAAACATATGGATTCTAGTGTCTCGTGACAGGAATTCTTGATTTGATGAATGATCAAATGATTTTGGACTTAGCCACACTATCGAGGAAACATGCATTTCATGAAACTGAGTGGGAGCTGAATAGTTTACCAAACTTAATATGTGGATGACATATTTTGAGTGGGAGCTATGGGAGTATTATCCTTGTCTTATATGTGTCTGACATATCTGAGTGGGAGCTATGTGGATGTTATCCTTACCTTATATGTAACTGACATATTTGAGTGGGAGTTATATGAGTGTTATACTGAACTTAATATGTGCATGACATATTTGAGTGGGAGCATGACAACATTCTCATATATGGATAACATATTGTGAATGGTGTAGTTGGTATTAATGATTATTTAAATCTTGCATAAATGAAGATGAATAAGTATTAAACATTCAAAATCTATTAAGATATATTAATGTGTTTGATAAGCATTGAGTCGAAATACTTTCCTGGATAAGATTATGAAGGAGTTCAGAATGGGACAAGTCAAGAAGTAGTTATTACTTTTATGTGTCCATGAAAAGTATCGAGTTAATATCAGTACAAGAACAATGGTTAATTAAATGAAAGAAATGGATGTGCTAGATCCTCTATGCTTTTGTAATAGGTTCTTTCATACAAAACCATAGTTATGTACTCGACGTAATGTGACCCAAGTTCTTAGTATTAAGAACATGCTGTGATATGATTTATGAGTAAATCATTGAACAAAGAGTTAAGTTTATCCTTCAGTATATGGAGAGAATCGAGGATACATCTCGAATTTGTAAAGGATAGTGGACTTGACCATAAATGTTATGCTGGTTCAAGTTCTGACACTAACATAGAAAATTGAGATATCATACTAATGAATACCTAAGTTGAAAGAAACATGGTTAGACATCGAAGTTGCATACAATGCACTAAGGAATAAGTCTACATTGATGTGGCTACTTTAGAAGTGGCAGGATTTATAATTTGGCTGGAGAAGTTCGACTTCTGACTAAGTGAGTTTTGAGTGTGCATGACTAAGTGAAGGTCCGCACGATCCAACGGACGTCATTGCTGAAACACAACGAACGCAGTCTCACTCTACCGCCAAATATATATACCTCATATTATAATGGACAATGAAGGAATGCCAAACTAGGTGACATTAATGATTTTCAATAGACATACGGATCTGAATGGTTCAGATCATTGATACAACCTTTTCCACAAGCATGCATGATCTATAACCATATAGATGATATGGAGTTATGATCCACAGAAAAATGCAGCTAGATTATTTGTAATCTAGTGCAAGTGGGAGACTGTTGGGAATGTGCCCTAGAGGCAAATAAAATATGTTTTATTGAGCATATTCCATTAGTTCATAATACGTTTTATACTATGCTATAACTGTATTAAGCGGAAATCTTAATACAGGTGTGGTATACAAACAACCAGGTCCCTAGTTAACTCTAGTATACTAATCCATTGGGAGATTGATTATCAAGGTTTCCTGATCATGAGACAAATAAGTCTGTTAGCAATGGATTCGTATCATTGGGATAATAATATGATGGACATACACCCATTAGAAGTGTTGCGATGTGATCAAGTCACATAGTTCGACATTGCGATAACTATAACGTAGTGACCAGATCCTTTGACCGTAATGATCACACGTAATTGTCATCTATGAGCAGACTTTGATTTGTATCCCACCGCGTGACTGAAATATGCTGGCCATAATGGTGCACTTTGGGTATTCCGAAATAGATGGTTGATGAGTATGCAAATAGATCAAAGAGGGATTTGTCCATCCGAGTGACGGATAGGTACTCTAGGCCCACTCGGTGATATTGCATCACAAGGTTTGCGCAAACATGTGACTAGGTCAGGGAGTTGTAATATCACGGGAAGGAGTAAACTTGTTTGTTGAGAATGAGGACGAACTAGGTATATTAGACACCGACGATCAAACCTCGGACAAGCAAAGTACCATAGGACAAAGGGAACAGGCACATAGTTAACGGATCCAACGACAATTAAGTTCATTCGATGGAAGCGCAGGGGGCATCTAGGATTGTAACCAGATCTGATCGATGGTCATTGATCAAGAAAGTGTCTTGATCATGTCTGCTGTTTCCCCGACCGTAGGGTGTTACACTTAAGGGTATTCGACGCAGTAAGGATTGATTCGGGATCACCGGAGAAATAGGAGAGAACACCGGAATTGTTCCGGTTAATGCCGGAAGTTGTTCTGGGTATTTTGAAAGGTTCAAAATATATTTAATAATGTTTAATTAATGTTTTATTATTTAATTATCTAAACTAAATATTAAAATATAATTAAATTTAATTAAAATGAATTAAAAAGGTACATGGGCCTCATAGGGCCCATTAGGGGAAGGAGGAGCCTCCCCCCTTGGGCCTTGCGCCAAGGGAGGGGCCCACTCCCCCCCTGGGCGGCGCACCACCCCCTTGGTGGGATTAGTCCCACCTCGGGGGAGGGATGAAGGTTCCCACCTCCCCTCAGCCTATATAAGGAGGTGTAGGGGTGCCCTTTTGATTCATGATTTTCGAGACAACTTCTCTTCTCTCTCTTCCTCCTCTCTCCTTCCTATGAGCGGACTCCCCTTGTATGGAGTCTGCACTAGGTTGGGGATTTCTCAACCATACGCACGCCGTTGTGCTGCTGGAATCGGGATCTGAATCCATCTTCTTTCCGCTGCTCGCCTGGTTCGGAGCCCGGAGGGATGTCAGGTATACTGTATGTGTATAATCCCGCGAGGCACTACACTTGTGGTGCTACTTCATCGTCGTGGCCGTATCGCGGCGTCTTCATCGACAACGTTCCGACGGGGACGTAATCCCGTCATCGGTTTCAAGGACCGGGTGGCTACTGGAGTCATCATGGAGCTGCGAGGCATCGGGGATTTCCGGTACGACTACACCAACCACGTTCACGCGGGAACGTTCCCCGCTTAACGAACTACATACTGGTATGTGACCTATTCCATCTGATACTTACATCGCCATAGCATAGGTCTTGGGATTGGGTATCGTAGGTTATGGAAAAATTTGTGTTTTCTGCCCCGAACCCCACCACTTAATACGAGCGAGATGTTCTGGATAGATATCTCAAGGTGGATGATTCGTAGTAGATGCAGATGGATCTCAGTCTACTTACCTTGGCGTACTTCCCATTGCTTTTGAGCCTCTTCCTTTCTTTTGTAGCATAGTTAGCATTGCGGGGCGTTTATAATCCTGTCAATTGCTCGGCTGTGATTTGTTTACCTCGCTAGCACTTTTATCGTCTTTTGGGAGAGAGACATCACTAGTGAAAATCATGGGACCCCGGTTCATATTCACACCATTGTTTACACCTTCAATTTACATTCAGTCTTTACTTTCAGTTGCCAGTACTATTACTATCTCTTGCGTTGATCCTTTGTAAACAGCAAGGCGGAGGAATTGACAACTCCTCTGTACTCGTTGGGAGCAAAGTTATTTGCTATGTGTGAAGGTCCACGCGAAGTTAGCAACCTCGGCGCCACTGTTCACTTTACCACCTTCTTGTATCTCTACAAGTCCTACGGGAGACAAACCCTATCCTCTGCATAGGGGAAATTCTGTTGCTACGCTACATCTCACCTTCAACTTGGGGTAACCAACGAGAAGCGAGAGAAGTATCTTCCTTGCTAGAATCAGCCGCACGGTGGGCGCCAACTATTGTGGGAAAAACACGCCAGATGTCCTCATAGAGAACTTAAAGCGAGGCCTTTGCTACGAGCGATTTCGAGGAGGGAGAGTCGATCTGCGGGGAGTCGGTAGCAATGAGTCGTCCTGTGAGGTGGAGTCCGACTATGACTCGAGGTGGAGTCCTATGACATCTCTTCGATGACTATCTTGTCTTCCAAGGCGACTTGACTCCTTCCTTTGGCGTCGGTCTTCATCTTTGTAAGTCGATCGTCTTATAGGCCGAACCTTCTTCTGGGCTCTCTCTTCGATGAGCCGGCCCACAGGCCGACTCCCTTAATCTTGAATATGGGGGTCCTCTTGCTAATACTGTCGGGTTTATGAATCATCCCCCCGACAATTTTACCATGTGTGCACGGGGGTCCAGGACTCCATGCCCACAAGGGCTTTATCTATGCCACACACCCCATGTGCATGGAGTTCAAGGACCCCATGCCCATGGGGGTTTCCGCCAATGTGCCATACCCCATGTGCACGAAGGTCAAAGACCCCGTGCCCAATAGGGATTTTGGTCAGGTGACACACACAGTGTGCACGGGGGGGGGGGGGGGGGGGTCCAAGACCCCGTGCCCATGGGGGCTTCTTCCTAGGAGCTTTGTGCCTCGTGCCCACATGGGTCAAGGACCTCATGCACACGTGGTGTCCAAGGTTTTTTACAGATAGACACAAGGAGGAACCCTTTTTAGACCTTATATTTGAACACATCCAGGGAGTAGGTGGGGACAGGCAGGCCTGCACGTGATCATCCATGTTGTCCTCTCTTGATAGTGTGGTTTCTTGTCGGGACCCGGGGTTAGCGTATGCAAGACCCGCTACAACATACTCATATGGAGAGCTGAGAACCGTACCCACTTGTCTAAGCAGACAAGGCCAAGCACAGAACGTTCTCGAAAAGCATCGAACGTGAGGGGCATCCCATCCAGGCCGGATGATCAAATGAGATGGGTTCTCATCGTCCGCACACAAGTCTAAATGAGATGGGTGGTGAACTCCCATACTCATAGACAAGTCGCCTCAACCATACTATCGATTGTATTATAACACTTACATAGACTTACTCCAGCCCGATCACTTAGTCGGGGTCTAGGGCGGGCTCGATCATACAACAAAGTGTGCACGTGACAGAGTCACGAGCAATCGCATCGCGATGCCCCAAGATGCGCACATCTAAGGGCCACATGGTGTATAAATGACCGCCAGCCATATCACAACTAAGGTCTCGAAAACCCATACTAAGACATGCATGTTATAATCATACACGAAGCACACATGTCTAATATGAACATCAAGTATCATTGCAATTCTCTACAAAGTTTACAAATTTATTGATAACTCTTACAGAGTGCACACAGAGATCACAAGTCTGTGATCCAACATTACATCAAACATGCGGAAGCAAAGTAGGTCTGAGTACAAACAAGTTTAACAAATGTCTTAGAGAAGCCTTATTAAAAAACAAGCCCTTCCACGAGGGACCAGTCGTCTGACTGGGACTACACTAGCTTGGCTTCAGTCGTCGAGCTCCAGGAAGAATCCACCTTCGGGGTCAGTGGGTTCATTTAAAACATAGAATAAGAAAACGTGAATACAAAGTCGTACTCAGCAAGACTTACGTAGGAACTATACTACTCATGCACATGTATCAAGGCAAAGGGAGGTGGGGTTCATAAGCAGAAGTGCCAGCTTTGACTTGGTTAGTCCTGAACTACGAGTACCAGACTTGAGGTAAGAAGCATACACGATTCCACTACATCTCTCCAACCAATTACACCACTATGGTGCCTTCCTCGACTTCCCACGAGAAAGCACGCCATAGTACTCACACTTATCTTGGCAAGTTTTATAATTATCCATTGAAGTTGTCTAATAATCGAGCACATCTTTCCAAGTAGTCCCTTACCGCGGATGCGGCTATTCGAATAGTTTATTAACCCTGCAGGGGTCTACTGCTACACACATGAAACTATTAGTTACCGTCGGGATCTCTTCACCCTTCAAGAGGGTGTCGGCGAGGATAATTTCCACAACTTTTACCTCACAGCCAACTCAAGTCCAATGGAGACGCCTATCTGGGCTGGATTCCACATCGTGAACTCGGTCGGTTTACCGATGTGGTTCTAGAAGATGTGTGCAGGGTCCCAAGCCGGTCTGAATAGACGTTCTTCCACTTCGCAGACCGTGCCACAGACCTACCAGAACTCCGAACTACTGCGACTCATTGAACTGAGAAGGGGTGAGTTAGTAGGTTGAGCGGGGGTCCGTTTTCCCAACATGTGGTAGTACTCTTTGTCTTGGATCACTACACAAGAAATCGGGGTTAAGGCGGTGTTCAACAAGACAACCCACTGTGTACTCCTACACAACCTCTCATCGTTCACCTTGTATTAGGGTGGATTAACCAACACAGTTTCACCTTATTCAACATGATTGCTACCATCCTGACTCACAAAACAGTAACCTCATTGTAACTCTAAGCATGCAATAAGCGGTAACAGTTGCAGGGGTCACATGAATCAATCAACTCCTATGTCAGCTAGGATTGTGGTTTGCTTACTACTGTGACAAGATGATAGGTCATGCAAAGGATATGGGTTCAACTATGCGGTAGATTCGATAACAAGGTGATCATCCTATTTCATGCATAAGCGAGACTGAGAGGGAAATGGGTTTTTATCGACATGATCAATGGGGGTTTTCTTGCCTTGCTGGCGAGGGTCGTACACGGTATCTTCAATGGAGGGGGTGGCCTCCAGTTCCGGCTCCACTTCTATTCGACAAACATGGCAATCAAAGGATCAATACAAAGTAGAATGCACATACACATGATCAATATTGCAATGTGAGGTTCATGGTTGCATTGTGTGGAAAATTCCATTTAAAAGAAGTGGGTTGCAAAGTCATTTGTAAATTCACTTCAAATTTGAGTTTAAGAGAAGTCCATATGCACATTTGCTTCTGTTCACCCAATTTAACTTGGTCAAACATGAGAACAAAGTCCATATTCAGAATCCTTGCATTTTTCTGATAATTTTTCATATATTATATGTTTAATTTGGATTTGTGGTTAAAAAGATATTGAATTTCCAATTTTCTGCTTTTCTGGAATTATTTTTAAATTGGAAAATGTTTTTATTGCGTCATCATTGCGTGAGCCTGACATCAGGGGGGTTTGACTGGTCAGCCTGGCTAGTGGGCCAGCCTTGTCAGCCTCTCTGTCTAATTTCCCTGTTAGATTAATCTAACAGAGAGGATTAGAGGGGGTTGGGCCCACCTGTAAGTGGCTTGGGGTGATTTAATTAGGGGCTAGTGGCCGCCACATCGGCCTCGCCGACGGCTAGTCGCCAGCGACCAAATCCGTGGCGGCGCTGCACGGAACTGCCGCTCTCGGACACCATTCGATGCGCTGAGACCACGGGAGCATAGCCCATGATCTCGCGCATCATCTGGTGCGCGCATGCGACCACGGGGGTAACCAGGGTGATGGAAGCAAGCTTCCCAGCGGTGATCTGAAGCACGGCGATGAAGTAAACGTCGCCACAGTGCATCAAAAAGAGCATGGAGTCGTGCGCTTTGAAAATGTGGTGTTGGGGAACACGATGCGCAACACGGGCGAGACGGAAGGGCATTGGAGCAGCGTCGCCGACGTTCATGGCGGCGGCGAGCTTCGGCTTCCATGGCAAGTGGTGGCAGAGAGCAAGAGGCGGTGCGATAGGTTAGGGGAAACGGTCAGGAGCTCACCACGAGAACGATGCAGCAGTTAGCGGTCTCGAGGAGGCCTCAACGGCGGCGAATCGACGGCGGCAATCGTCTGTGTCCGGCGACGAGTCGAGGAGGTTTGCGTCGTCTCGGGGCCAAATCAAGGCGTCATCTTCTGCAGGGTGACTAAGTCGTCAACGCTGAGACGGGGGACATGGCTTCTTGAGCTCTAGGGCATGGTGGCCGCGTCTGCCATGGTTGTGTGCTCCGGTGGTTCTCTGGTCTCCGCAGGAACGAGCACTGGTGAGGTGGAAGACGAGCGTGGAGAGGGGGAATGGTTGTGTGGCGCACTGGGGCGTTTCCAGGCGCGAGTAGAAGGCTCAGGAGATGCCAGGCAGGCAGGGAGCTGCTCGCCGGCGTCGGCATGGACGCCACCGAGGTGCTTGCCACGCCCGGGGAAGACGACAAGGTGAGCTGGCGGGCTGGACTGGCTGGGGGATGAGTTGGGCCGAAAACCCTGGTAAGGCCCTTTTCTTTTTTTTCTCTTTTTTCTTCTATTTATTGTGCCTTGCTAAATAAGATAGCTAGGCATTTAATTAAATGCTCAAATCTTTTATATGGCATTCCATGACCAGTACCTAGTCATATCCAGAGTTTGAATATATTTTTAAATTCAAAATATTTGAATTCAAATTCAAATAGGGGTATTTATTTAATTCCATACTCCTGTTTGAATATTTGAAAATCTATGAGCATAGGTTTGAATCCAAAAATCACTTTATATGTGATCACACTCATTTATGAGACTTTTCAAAAATGCAAAAGGAATTTTTGGAGCAACTTTTTATCTGGCCATTTGAATTAAATTCATCTAGGGGGGTGTTCTCTCTCCCATTTCAATTTATTTTTGAAAATTTTGACATGATGCTAGTTGATGCTAAACCCTAGCACATACCTAAGTTGGGGTTGTGACATTTCTCTTGATAGTGTGGTTTCCATATGACTTCGTAAACCAAAAATAAAACGTCGAGCCACCGGAGAAACACATATTTCACTTTTTTAACGGGTCCAATCATCCTCGAAAAATAAATAACCCTCTAGAGACCAATGACTTGAGATACAATTTATTAACACCCATCAACGGTCCCACAAACGACATTGTAATGATATCAAAACACCAGTTAGGAGCAAATGCACTTTCATTTCTTAAATACACTAGATCTCTATAGCCACTCAAACTACTTTGTTCTTTAATTTTTTAAGGACAAGACCAAGATCTACACTTGCTAGGTATAACCAACTCAGGCCGGGCCTAGGGTTTTCATCCAAAGTTCGAGATCGGAACTCTAAAAGCACCATCAACTCAGAGTCAATTATATGTTGTTGACACCACTTTTCCACGATCTCAACGCAATGTTGAGGTTGTAATCCCACAACTGCCGCGTCAAAAACATACCCTTTGCGTCAAGTTGTCATTCATAGATTGCATCAAACAATCAAAAGCGACCCGGCTGGAGTGAGTGAGCTTTCAAAACCCACAGAGGGGCCTTCCTGCGGCATCCCTGTCAGAACCCTCTGTTAGGTAATGTGCTAGGGTTAGCAAGTCACTTGCATCATGTTAAAAATTTCAGAAGAAATACTTGAAATCAAAATCAAAAGCAAAATGGGAGAAGGAACCCCCCCCCAGATGAATTAATTCAAAAGGCCGGATAAAAATCTTCTCCAAAAATTCATGTTAGAATTTTGAAAAGTCTTATAAATGAGTGTGATCACATATCAAGTGATGTGGGACCCACCCCATGCTCATGGATTTTTCAAATATTCAAATAGTGCCTTCGAATTAATCATAAACCCCTATTTGATTTAAAGTTCAAATTATTTGAATTTGAAAAATGTCCAGACTTTATAAGTGGCTAGCTACATATATCTTAAGGCCATATAAAAATTTGGGGCATTCAAAAAAATGTCTAGCTATTTTTTTTAGCAAGACAAAACAAAAGACAGAAAAGAAACAGAAATGAATTAAAAAAAAGCTTATCGAGGCAGCCCAGCCCAGGGGCAGGCCTGCCTTCTTCCTCGCGCCAGCCAAGCTGCTGCCGCCGTGGCGAGCATGCCGACGTCGCCCGGCCACCTCCTGCTTCCTCCCGTCCACGTAGTCGCGCCTGGAGACGCCCAGAAGCCCCCCCGTTCCACTCCCCCTCTCCATGAACACCCTCCCCGTCTCCCTTGCTCGATTTCGTCGCCGCCCAAGGACTCGCCGGAACGCACCACCGTGGAAGACGCGGCGGACGTGCGCTAAGTGAGAGAACGGCTCACCCGAGACCGGCTTATGCACCACGCACACATCACTTGGGTCCACTTCGGTAAACCGGCCGCGTTCACGATAGTGGTAGCCAACCCAGGTAGGCGGCTTTCTCGGACTAGATCGGCTATGAGGTAACAGTTGTGGTGAGCATCCTCGCCGACACTTCTTGAACGGTGTCGAGTAGAAAGGCGGTAACCGATGATCATGTGTGTGTAGCGGTACACCCCTGCAGGGTTAACAAAACTATTCGAATAGCCGCGTCCGCGGTTATGGACTGCTTGGAAAGCTTAGCTTGTTTATTAGATAACTTGAACAGGATACTTCTAAAACACACCAAGATAAGTGTGAGTGCTATGGCGTGCTTTCTCGTGGGGAAGTCGAGGAAGGCACCATAGGGGTGTATTTGGTTGGAGAAATTAGTGGACTCGTGTACGCTTCTTACCTCAAGTCTGGTACTCGTAGTTCAGGACTAGCCAAGTCAAAGCTGACACTTCTGCAAGTGAACCCCACCTCCCCTTTACCTTGATACATATGTATGAGTAGTATAGCTCCTATGTAAGTCTTGCTGAGTACGACTTTGTACTCACGTTTGCTTATTCTATGTTTTAGATGAACCCACTGACCCCGAAGGTGGCTTCTTCATCGAGCTCGACGACTGAAGATCAAGCTAGTCTAGTCCTAGTCAGACGACTGGTTCCCTCGTGGAGGGCATGTGTTTAAATAAGGCTTCTTAAGCCATTTGTTAAACTTGTCTGTACTCAGACATACTTTGCTTCCGTTGTTGTTGTAATGTTGGAGCACATGTTTGTGATCTCTGTGTGCACTCTATAAGAGTTTCAATAAAATGTATACTTTGTAGAGAATTGCAATGATACATGCTGTTCATACAAGGCATGTGTGCTGCCTGTATGTTTATAACATGCATGTCTTTGTATGGGTTTTCGAGACATTAGTTGTGATCTGGCTGGCGGTCTTTCATACACCAAGTGGCCCTTAGATGTGCACAGCTTGGGGCATCGCGATGCGATTGTTCGAGACTCTGTCTCGTGCACACTTTGTGGTATGATCGAGCCCGCCCTAGACCCGACTAAGTGATCGGGCTGGAGTAAGTCTATGTAAGAGTTATGAGATAGTCGATAGTATGGTTGAGGCGACTTGTCTTTGAATATGGGAATTCATCACCCATATCATTAGACTTGTGTGCGGACGATGAGGACCCATCTCAGTTGATCATCCGGCCTGGATGGGATGCCCCTCACGTACGATGCTTTCCGAGAACGTTCTGTGCTTGGCCTTGTCTGCTTAGACAAGTGGGTACGGTTCTCGGCTCTCCATATGACTATGTCTTAACTGGACTTGCATACGCTAACCCCGGGTCCCGACAATCCCACAACGTTACCAGTTCATACTAATCACCTCAACAACGGCTTGCACGACACCCTTCACAGCGAAGATCCAGCCGCAGCGTACTGATCCTGATTTGATTTGGATGTGAGCAATAAATAAGACCAACCGTCATCGAATTCGGCGGACTGGTAGACCGTGAACCAAGGCACACTGGTGGAAGCCCGTTGGGACCAAAGGCCAGCACCCGAGGAGGCATTGGCACCACAACGCCACCAACAGGAAGCGGCCAAGTCGCAAGTACCAAAGAGTGGGACGAGTAGGAGTGCATTATCGCGAAGATGGGCGAAAGGCGCTGCGGGATCGAGCGGAAAGGGCAACACAGAAGAAAGGGTGACCTATTGCCATCGTGGGTCGGCCACATGGCCGGCGGCAGCGGAGGCGAGCGGGTCGAGCACATGGAGGAGGTGCGCTGGGTGGCGGCTAAGAGTCTTACATATTTGTACTGGGGTGAACAAAGTAGCCTATAAAATCTCAGAAGATTCTAGTAAACTTGTTCCAAAGTTTAACTAATTACTGCAATCATCACATAGGAGTATTAGATATATTGTCGTCCTAATAATTATTGTTTTGATCACAGCACAAAGGTTCACAGTGTACATCAATAGACGTCCAGCCATCCTAGAACCAACACAAATTAAACCAGTCTCATAGTTTTTTTTAATATCATTAGTTATATAGTTTGGGTAGGTAAGGGCCTCTCTCGGTCATCATTGTTGCAATGGCTGCTACCTCAACGATTTGATTTGCCCTTTACTTTCCCTTCGGATATCCTCATGTTGTAGAAACCTTGCATATAGTTTGTTTTACCTGCATGCAAGTTGGAGACACAATATTATTAGTTAAATCAATGCGTATGAGACAATAATCATTTGGAAGTTCTACTACATTTTCAGAAAGATACCTCGACAAAGAGGAGAAGACTCAAACCACCCTAGCTCCTTTATGGCTCTCGCCAGTCTTATCATGTAGTCATTCTTCATACGTTGTACATATCTCTCTATCTCAGCCTTATTTGTGCCAATTTCCTCCTAACATGAGATTTTTTTATGGTACAGTATATAACCACATAAAGTGTTAGAAAATACTCTGAGTTAGTACAGACTCACCTTTTTACCCGAAAAAACTTCATACTGCTCATCGTAGTGAGCAACAATGCTGTTCCTCAGGAATAAAACTGACTGAAGCAGGTTGTCATCCCTATGTTTTCGTTGTTGGATTCCAGTCTCGTCTTCTTGTATCGGAAACATTTGCATGAGCGGAAGTAACCCAAGAGGATTCTTCTTCACGAGTTCCTTTCCTTTCTCTGTTTGTGAGAATGATTGGTTGGCGTCTTTATTACGGTCCATGTCAAGCATAAAATGTATTTCTCTAATGAACTCCATTTTTATGTTGGCATTCCATAAACCCGGTTGCCAAAGTAAGTCGTCATAACTGCATCATTGGCATATCACATAAGAGCAAATACATAACAAATAACCATAATAAATAAGATACAGTACAATATATGGCCAAGATATTTATTTTATAAAATGACAACCGACCTACCTCACTGTTCCAGTTTTTAAGAAGCGAGCCAACTCCCTTAGTTCCATACTGGCTTGGTTACCGTCTCCGAGAAAGGAATTTAGACAGTCTCCAATCTCGTTCCAGTGTGCTGCTTCCAAAACATCGGCTGTATGTTCTATTCAGAAAAATGCAAGGATTATCAAAATGATTAAGAAAAGGTTCGATGATTCCACAGGTGAAACACTCACTTCAACAATTCCCAAAGGCCACTACATTAATGGAAACAAATTTGAACCATACTTGGTACCAAAATGTTTCATTTTCAAGACCGTACCTAAACTCACACTTTCTGGGTATGTCATAATGGCTAAAAGGAAAGTACTGATGACACGCCACTTAGGTGCAGCAACCAGTACTGTGAACTCAAGCATTGGTGTTGAACATTTTCCCATAAAATTAAAGTGCACAGAATAACAAGTGCAGAATGGGAAATCAATAGTGGAGAACGAGCTCCATGAAGGCCTCCAAATGCAAAATCCTACATTCGTGAAATTTCATATTTTTACCTTTCAAAAAATTCTGGAAACAAATACAGAGAGATAGATGAAGGCATAATGCTCAAGTGTGTAAAATTTTAGGACAAATATTAAAAAATGAGGGCTGTGCAAAAAAATATCTAGAGCTTTTTAACAAATGATACTATTTATCCTTCCACACCATGAATTTGTATTTTTTGCATAGCATTTCAACGCATTTAATCCTAAAATTTTACATACATGCACCACACATCCTTGTTTGCTTGTAAAAAAATTATATTTTAAAAAAAAATTAAAAATATGTTTTTCAAAATTTTCAAAAAACTGGATCCATGGAGCTCGAGCTCCAAAAATCCATACTCGTCCAGAATAGCTTATAGTATATAAGAATGTAAAATTTCAATAAATATTACTACAGTACTAAATTTCAAGTCCACCACATTGACTCACATAGACTGAATAATCTACTCTGTTGATTTTATACAGGATCCTATACTGGAATTCCACCCTTAGGAGTTAGGATCGATCACATCAAAACGATAAACAGACGCACACACAAGCTTTTACTAAAAGGCACGTGACATGCCTTTCTTTTATTTATTTTCCTCTTTTCTCACACGGTTTCAATATCCTCACACATCTTTGCCCGGGGGGTGACTTTGACTTGGCAGCCGGCAAAGACCATCTTTGCCCTCAACTTTACTTTTGCCGCCTGTTTTTTCCCTAACTAACGGCAAATCATCCTTTATTGTTCGCCCCGTTAAAATGCAGATGGCAAAGCCATAAGCCAACAGTAAAGATTATATATCCAGTAGTGCGTCCTAGCTATGTATATATACATAGCCAACTAGTCTAGCCGAAGTCGAATCAAACATGACCTAACTCAAACCTACACCGGACATGCTAGTACTACTCTTGATCGGACACAATTTGATAACTTTTCCAATCAAATCAAACTTACCTACACTAACCACTGGAAACCCTAACTACATCTTCTTTTTCCAACTATTTTATTTATGTTTGGATTACTCCAAATTCATTCCTTAATCCAAAGTTATCATCTCCTTGTGCTTCTCTTAATTTTTAACTCATCATAGGTCCACGACTTAACACCCATAAGTTTCCTCCGGTGACATGATTTATCGGACCACAACTTCTCTTTTCCCGATGGACCCACTTCGTCGCCCTCATTTTTTTCTTGCAAATTGTTTTAGACTTGACTCAACTTATCACATGAAACTACCAGCCACACTGCCATATCTCAGCGTGCCACATGTAGACTAGACACATAGCCTCATGCGGGAGCTTATCTTAACTGGTACACGTCCATCTTCACGTTGGTCTTCGTCTTCTCATCATATGCATGCGCACGGGAAGATGCAACTCATCACCCGCCACATATTTTCATATTCTCATTGTCGATGATGCCACACCTTATCGAACGATTCTCTCTGTCCAGCAGCAACACAACTCGCCATATACGTGCAACTCGACTTCAACGTATATGAACACGCCGGAACTCTTGACCACCGAAGGAAACGCAAGGCACAAATTCCATTTTTTGCTGCTTTCGCTCACACTTCTTCTCCATCAGTGACACATATCAATTGTTGCAGAAGACTCTCACACCCGAGTTCTTGGACGCACATAGCAATAATCCAATGCACACTTTGATGATGCCTCACAAATTTTCTGACTCTTCCTTACTCTCCTTAATGACAACCTTGATGAGATCTTCCATCACCGCATCTCGGGCTTAATCACAGACCAACAGACTTGGAAAAAATGTGCGGAGAGGCCATCCGATCCAAGGGCCTTATACAGGGGGGCTCTTTGATCACCTGCCATATTTCCTTCCTCGGTCAAATCCACCTCCGGCGCCCAAAGGTCTAGGCAGGAAGATCAAGCGAGTCAAGATTGATGGATTCACGCTAAGCCATAGGCCTGCCAATAAGATCAGTAAATAAATCCATAGCCAACCCCTCCATCTCCCTTTGATCCAAGATAGAGTAATCATTGTTCTTTAGATGAACCAAGTGATTCTTGCGACGACGCTTGTTGGCGTGAATGTTGAAGTATTTGGTACAAGCGTTGCCCTCCCTAAGCCATAGCAATCTGGAAAGTTACCTTGTGATCGTGTGCATCAGCGATAGCTAGCCAAGCTCACGTTTCTTGAGTTCTCTGCGTAGCTTGTTTTCCTCCTTGATCAGGGATATGTGCTCCATTGACATGTCTAGTATGAGGATCACCTCTTCTGCCATCAGCCTTTGTTCTTTGATATGGACGATCCACCTACTGCTCCATCTAGTCAGAGATCACGCCACGTTCCTAAACCTCTCATCCAGGGTAGCAATGGGATCCTTACTAAAAACCTCATAATTCCAACGCTCCAAAACCACCCGCGAGAACCCCTATAATTTGGGCCAAAACTCCTCAAAATGGAATCACCTCTTCTTCTTGTAATTGATATTGGTGAACATAAGGATCAGGCAATGGTATGAATAGACAGTTGGGGTGGAGCGGCGCCTCCCACTCATTATAGCAGAACCAACGATCAACCCGAGTTAGAGTTGATGCACGACACTTGTTAGACCATATGTAGCGGCGTCCCACAAGAGAGACTTCATTAACCTCCATATTGTTGAGAAAAGGCCTAAATCGACCCATCATCCTCCAATCCAATCTCGCGTTATTCTTGTCCACGACCTCCACAATCATATTGAAGTCCCAATGGCCACCCACAACCCAGGAAAGGAGACTCAAATAGCGTGCAACTCATCCTAGAAATTGTGTTATAAGGAGTCATCCATAGAGCCACACACCGTAGATAGCAACCAGGCATGGCCGTCTATGAAATCACACATCGCAATAATGCAAAAGTCCCGTTAGTGCGTTTAGAGAGATGAACCATACTTGATTGCCAAGCCACAATGATGCCCCTCATCATTTCAATTGTCGGCGAAGCCAAGAAACCATTGTATCGAGAACGGGGAATTGCTTTGATCCAAAAAGAGTCCACCTCATCAAGTCTCGACTTAATAACGCAGACTACTACCACATTGTAGTCTTGAACAATAATAATTACTACTGCAACACGACTTGGGTTGTTAAGCGCCCTCAAATTCCACACAAGAACATTGTGATTGATGCAATCTATGGAAAAGATCAGCCAATCAACCCGCGAGCAGTCCACTGGACTGTCGGATCCTCGCCCACCCCTTCCGGAATAGATTAGGGAAAAGAGAGATGCAAGGGCATCAATTTTTCACCCTGAGAGGGGTCTGAAAAAGAGTAGCATACTTGGCCAGGTAGGCCACAGATATTGTCTCCCTGTGTCATTGACAACCTGTGTGACTGCTTCCTAGATGATTCGGTCGGATATGAGCTTCAATGGCCGGCCTAGAACTTCGGTGAGGGAAGGCACTAAGAATGTAGCGTCGATTACACTTCTGAACCTGTTGACAATTAGGTATAGGCAGTAAAGGGGCCTCGATGTAACTCCGAATCTGACTGTTCACCTCCCGCAAAATAGCACGGTCCACATACACTGCCCCTTGCGCCAAAGGCGTGGAGACGCCCTCCACATGTTCCTCACCCGCCACGTGTGCTGCCTAGGGTACATGCCGATTTCATGTCCGACCAGTTTACACCAGGCGTCCCTCTAGTCCCACCATCGATTGCACCAAAATGTGCACATCACATCTAGTAGGGAACCCATACTTGGACAACGCATATGGACGGGAGATAATAAGTCAAACTCCACTATCGGGCTCGAATTAAGGCGCCCCAGATCCGCCTCCACCTCATGATTGATTGAAGGTGGGAAGCACACAGACAAACCAATAAAATCGGGCAACGCGTCCCCCACCACACGATTCAAGAACGCACGCCTAGTAGGAGTAGTAGTCCCCACCAGATCTCCGCAAGGACTCAACAAAGGCTCTGATCCAGAGACGTTGACCCACGCCAACGGTCCCCAGGAACCCATTGCGCTTGTCTCCACATGCACTCCTCCACCACGTACGAAAGTGATCGACTCACCAGCCACACCCCACGCATTCCAACCCACTTAGCCAAAGAAAATCGCCACGCTGCGGGGTCCCATACCGAGGTGAACTAGACCCAGCATATGGGAGATTATCACATGATACCGAGACTTAAATGCTCCCATGATACAAGATTCCATGATATGTTGGATCATAGATCCAACGGTTAAGAGACGGGATCCAAACATTTCATTAAAAAGTCCTTGAAAAATCTGGTATATACGCATAGGTCCAAGATCTTGTCTTGTCACCAATGGATCTCAGATCCAACGTCTCACGAAAGCTTGTATCATGGGAGAATTTAAGGCCTGTATCATGTGATATTCTCTACCCAGCATAGCACGCGGAGGAGAGGCCAACATCTGATTAGAAGTTGCTTTACCTTTGTTAGCTGCTTTCGCTTTATTAGACAGGGACATCGCAGGTCCAACTCAGCACGACCTAGCACTTGATCGGGTTGGGGAAAGCACCGCCGCCGCCCTGGACAATGTCGAAGCACGATCACCATCGCGCTTCACCATCGTACCGTTACCGTGCGCTTCATGGCTCTGGGATGTCGGTGAGCCACCGCACGGAGATATTCTCCTCCGTGTTGAATTCCCATTCAAATCAAAATCAGCTCCAAACGAAACAGAATAACCAGGAGGAGTTGGTAATAACCATCCTCATTGGAGCTAGCGGAATGGGATATGAACTCCTGCACCGACCTGACTAGAAATCTCATGTCATAGAAGAGCAGTATTCAGCGTCAGAAATAACTCGGTGTAAGGACCCCGCAGGCACTGAACTTCGGCTCTAACACAAACGAACATTCAGAAAAGGGGATGGTCGCTGTGTTGCATGCCCAGAGTCTAACATTGAAGGAGGTCATGTCATGGTGCCTCGCTTAAGGTCCCTTGATCTCATTAATACATCCAAACGGTGCCAAGAGATGCGTCGCCGCCCTAGCCGCCCATGCGTTAGCGGGAAGGCCCACCAGAACCAAGCTGACTTTTAGAGGAACCACTGCCGAGGAGGCATGATCCTGCCAGAGTCACGGCTTGAACATAAGCGAGAACTTCGGCTGCTCGATACGATGCCCATAGTTAGAGTGTGGAAGTATGTAGGGGGATGATAGTATAGAAATAAAAACCATTGAATGCAATCAACATGAAGTCAAAGACAAAGAGAATTCGACATTCAGAAGTGTGCTATCAGCAAGTGCTCTACTACGAGGAATGATCAGGAGAAGCAAAGACATAAATCAGTTTCAAGTCCATGCCACCACAAACGAGGAACTTCGTTGTTACTGGTCTTCTATTATGGATACTTAATTATAAATAACGCAACACACTTGATAAAATGGTTTCTACGAAAATTCAATCATATTTTCGGAAGATGTTTACCTTATTTCTCTACTATTGGAGCAATGGGCTATTATGTGACCATATATATTTTAAAGAGAAACTAATATCGAATCATCATTCATTTATCGAGCCAAATGCATAGATCAACCGGCTAGTTCATTTGTTACTGTCCAAGGAAAAACATGATTTAAATTTGAAGGATTTAATTACCTTGGTATTTCTTCATGTTTCCTAATAACACCAATGGCTTGTCATCCACCATCTTGTAATATATGTTTGGTGCATCTAGCCACATTTGCAGTAACTCGGCCTGAGTGTTTGTTGAACTGGATGTACCCTCATAATGGATATTGACATGGTTAATAGTGGAGAAGATATCCCTATAATAAGAGCATGTTTATTAGAGACTGGCGATGAAAATATTACTAGCATCTTCTCTGTGCAATGAAAGTTCATACGTACCTAAACAATTGAAAGCCTTGTTCAGAGAAGCCATTGCGAGGGTTACCTGCCTCAAATATTGATTGTTTTCCAAGTTGTTCTATTGTACCGTCAATGCCCCTAAACACAATATATGCTATGCCGTGGCACCGTGGGTCCTCCCAAACACCCACTGGCTTCAGTATATGTGCATGATTAAAGTTTAGTAGCGCGTTGAACATGCTATATGCATCATCCCTTGTCTTCTTTAGAGCAACACAATACTTTCCATCAACTGTAGCCTGACTCAATCCTAATGTCCCGGGAACCACTCCCAAGATAACTAGTGTGCAGCCGCGATTATCAATCAGTATCTGCAAAACAAAATGTGTGATTACCATTAATTAATAAGAAGAATAGTTTTGCCGCAAAAATAATAATAAGAAAAGTAGTTTATTTGGTTGAAGCGCTAACTTACTGGGCAATTGGTGGGGTTGCATATCACTGGAACCCTGAATCGATGACAAAATGTTAGATGTATATACATATATACGGACTCAATCTAGTGCACACATAAAACATATAGATGAATCCATCTCTGCGATAAGGCAATTAAAGGACAAGCTAATGTGAATACACTAAAAAATGGCATAAATATGGTTTGCACAACCCTAAAAGATGTGGAAAAAATTATGTACGGTGCAAAAATATATTGCTAGTTAGAAACTATGTTTATTTATGAGTAGTGCAGAAAAACAAATTTGTACATATATACTAGTTGCCAAATTATTTATGTTTCTCTCCTCTTTTTGTTGATATATAAATAACGACATATTTTGCCATAAAGTTTGTCCACTAAACATAATCCCCCCACATCCTTACAACAATAACGGTGTAATTCTTAAACTACACAGCCATTGCACATAATCCTACTCTACTTAATGTGAAACTTAAATGCGAAGATAGGCAAACCAAACGGACCGTTCATCTTTAGGGCCCGCGGCTGGGGCACTGCTCGCCGGCTGCTTCCCTTTGCCTCCCTTTGGCGGCATGACAGCCGAGCTTCACTTCTAGCTTGCGTTTTCTCTTTTTTAAAACTTTATAATGGAAAAATTCGCTTGTAACTTAGGGTTGGTTGAGCTGATCTTGAAGGAATTGCTGTTTGCTACTGGTTGTGTCGAAAAACAAATTGGGACTTTGCTCCACAGAGTTTATATATCAACATGCATGCGTAACTCGTGAAGATACACAACATTTTACATTTTTACTCCATTAATGTGGCATGTTCTACACAGGACAGTGTGTAGAATCCATTAGGTAAACATATCCACTCACCATAAGTCCCCAAAATATCCACTCGCCACAATGCGATGGTGGGTAGAATGAACCCACTTTACATAAAGCGTGACCAAATTCTATGAGATCACATAAATGGAGAAATGTGTGTGTGCCATATAGTCACTCCAAAAAGTAGAACATCTCTTTCTCTTAAATCCCTTACAAAGAATTAACTCCACCCGGTTCTGTCCTCAAAAAATGGCTTCTCATTAGTCATAACCCTCTGGGATAAATTTTCTATGAGAAGAGCATGTCCCAGTAAAAAAATAGAGCAAAGCCCTTCTCCCCAACATTATTTGCGCACCGGCAGATTGATTGCCTCCGGCAAAAAATCACTGCCATAAGCCTCCTCCAAACCTTAGTCGCCGCCATCCATTCTCCTCCTCACCAGATCGATTCGATATGTCGTCGCCCCAAGTTAGAGCTCGACCATGACCACCATCGTGTCCGCGTCCCCGAGATCCTCCGTAATCACCACCTCTTCGTCCCTGTCCCTGAGCCTCTACGATAACTCTGCCCCGAATCTCGAGCTCGACTGCGACCGCTGCTACGTTCCTGCCCCGGCCCGAACTGCTCCATGAAGGACGATGTTATGTCGCTATCCACAATCTCCTCCACGATTGTCGCCCCCGTGTGCTTCATCCCTGTCTCGTACTAATTGCAGATTTTTTTTTATTGGAAAAGTTGGATATACCCTCGGCCTCTGCATCTGAACGATGCATCCAGCCATTTTATTAATTGTTCACAAAGACCAGACAGAGTAATACATCAGTAAGTCTCAAGCTATCATCTAGGCAACACTTGTTGCTACTCCTATCCCCTTGATGAAGATGTGCTGACTATCCGAGCCTAATACCAAACAGACATCGCACCAAAGCTTAACATCTAAAGCCGGATTCCCCGGCCCAGCCACATAATGGGACTGGGTCACACGTCAGTCCGACGCAGTCTCAGAGGCTGCTGCCGCCACCATCTTCCACGGGTCCATCTCCAGAGCGGGAACTGGCGCTTCGACCTTGCCTAGCCTGCCATCGACGCTACCACAGCTCCAGACAACTCCACCACCGCGCACGTATCCGTCCACACGCGTCCGTCGCCGAACCTTGCAGCGCCATGCCGCCGGGATCCGTCGGCGGCCTTGCGGTAGATGTAACACGTACCGCTCTTCCTCTTGTCCTCACCAGCCATCACTTGCTCCAAAATGATGCCCCCACGAGGGAAAGCGATAAAACACTGTCATCATCCGATCCGCCGAGAGACCCATATCTAGGGTTTCCCCCGGAGCATCCCGAGCCTGATGACACAAACTGCAACGACGATGCCTCGACAAGGGAACGACATCTAAGATGACGCCATACTCCACCATGACCATAGTTGGCGCGATTTACATCGGAAGTTGCTCCACCAGGCGTGCGCCGCCGACGTCGTTGGTCCCTACAACCAGATAAAACTCCAAAACGATTCCCTAAAGAGGGACTACGACGCAAAATCACCGCCATCGCTCGATCCTAAGGAAATCTAGGGTTTACCCAGAGTTGCCCGTGCTTTCAAGGACCCAACAAGGGTGAATCCCGAAGGATCGGCCTAGCTGCCGACGTGTCGCACCCGTCAAAGTGCCGTCACCGCCGCCCGTCAAAGGGTGAATCCGGTCACGCCGCCGCCGTCCCTGGCGATTGCCATGCATCTGATCACGAAGCCGCCTGTCGTGGATGAACGGAGTCGCCGGAGCGCCGCCACCATCCGCCGTGAAATCCGTCCCGACGCCACGCTCTGGCCTGGGGGCGCCGGCCTGCGCCAGCCCCATGCGAGCGGGGGAACCACGAGTCCCCGCCGCCGCCGGCGACGGCAAGGCTTCGGCTGGCCGCGCCCTTGGGAGGCGGCGAGGGAGGAGGAGGAGGAGAGGGGGGGGGGGGGTCCGGCCAACGGGATTTGGAGGCCTCCCGGCCGCCACGCGGGGGCAACTCGGGAGCTAAGTAACTTAGGAAGGAAAAGGTAGTTTCCTTAGCTTATAAGGAACTTGACTAGAAATAGATTACAACTGTAAATGCAAATATGTAGTACTCCCTTCGTTCTAAATTAGTTGATTTTCGTTTGTGTACATGTCTAATTATATATATACATAAATGGAAGTCATCTAATTTGGAACCGGACGAAGTAGTAGTTTCCTAGTAGTAGATAGGAATGTGCTGTGCATATTCATGGTAATAGTCAAATAAGTTCACTCCCAGGTCCTATAAAAGGACTCCTAGTCCTTCATATGGAAAATCAAGTCATTCAAGCCACTCAAGCTTTACAAGCTAAGTACTACTACTACGTTTCAAGCTAGTGAAATAAAAGAAGAAAGAGAAGAAGCATTCAGCTTCACAAGCTGTAGTGTACTTCTGTACTAGTGTGTGTGCGTGGATGTCTACACAACTAAAAGCAGCAAGCAAAGCAGCCACTACCTAGTCAGGAGCAAGATCACTAGTTTGAGAGCATGAGCACTAGTTCCCGTTAACAATTGGCATCAAAGACTTTTCACTGGCATGAAAGGTGATAGAGAGGAGTGCTCCGCCACGGCCGGTTTTAAGATGCTGTGAGAGACGCGGCTGCGGACCGCGACAAACGACTTCAAGTCACCACCTCCACAGGAGGAACCCCATCGCTTGGTGTGTCGAGGCCGCAACCCGGTACGGAGTGACAAGTGCGGTGATATCATGGTAAGAAAAATTGTGTGCGAGACCGTTGGAGGCGGCCGCAACACGAATATCAACTTCTCGATGCTCACTCACTCAAACTATAAACGAGTGGACATTGATCATGGAATGTAAACTATAGGCAGCAAACCTCTTATAACCCATGGAGGACGAAACCGTCTCCAGGAGGGAGGACATGCAAGCGGTGGTGGAGCTGACCAGCTCTACCTCTTCGAAGAAGCATGTCATGCCCGCGACGAAGGCGAGCGCCAAGGAGGCATGGGCGCCATCAGAACCTAGCGCCAAGGAGGCATGGGTGCCATCAGAACCTAGCGCCTCGGTAGCGACCGCGTGCGTGGGGCAAACACAAAGAGGATGCATGCAGATTTCAAGAAGATCACCTTCAAGGATGGCGAGCATGTTGACGACTTTGCCATGAGGATCGATGGCCTTGCGACGCAACTCTGCTTGCTCGGGGACACAATCAAGGACGAGAGGATCATATGCAAAAGTTCCTTCGCTTTGTCCCCTCCCTCTTTGCATAGGTAGTAATGTCTATCGAGACTACTTGACCTACGCACAATCTATAGATCTGGCATGGGGTGTTCATCGTGTGCGATCAGCGCAACCGGTTGCTCGTCAAGAGCACTGAATCAGATGTACAAGCTTTCATTTTGCCCTGGGCGACCGGTGTGCTGCACCGAAGGGCAAGTCTCCAATGGATGGTGTTGTCATGCTCGGTTTGGGCACCTGCATTTCGACGGGTTATGAAGGATAGCATGTGGTAGTTTGGTTCACGGTCTACCGCACATAGAGCATGCAAACGAGCTTTGTGAGGCATGGCTTGCTGTGAAGCGGGAGCTCAAGTAGACCAAGTGATTCGATACTGTTGTTGAAAGCCCTAGCTTTCAAGACACAAAAAATAGTGTTGTTTTTGTTAGAGGCAAACCTGATCTTGTTGAAGTTGCCAGATATCAATCAATCAACTTGGGGTCGGTGTCTAGGGGTGCTATGTTGGTTATTTCTAGAAGAAAGGAGGGTTTAAGAGCATGGTTAGTACGTGGGTGCATACCGTTAGTAATAGTGAATTTTTGGTTTGAGGAATGATACGCTAAGGTGAGGGAAGAGGCAAACGTATGTTAGGTGAACACCATGTGGCTAGAGATTTTGTTGTTGAATGCCGATAGCAATCCTCTAGCGGTACCATTAGCATGCAAGAGGGATGATTGATCCAGGTGACGAGGATGAAATGAAGTTAATTTTTCACTCGCTGGCTTGTCTAGCTTAGTTTCGTGTAGGAGAAGGATGTTTCGTTTAGCTAAAATGCTAGACCTACCGGATGCTTCTTACAAATTCTATGTACAGGCTGATCTGTCCTGGGTTAATTGGATTATTTAATTCCTCCTTCGAAATTATACGCGGCCCCATGAATTCAATTGGTTGCCCGGCCGGACGTGCGTAAATCTACTATTCTTAAGAAGTTGCTCCCCACTACCTCTATTCTCTTAGCATGCATATATGCCACATGATCAAAGGCCCACCACAATGTGCATGAAAACAAGCTATTTATTATTAGTTCTTTTCATGCACACATCCATTTTATAACAAATGCCACCTCACTCAACATGCATGAACAAGTTTTCTATTATATTAAATGGCCCATCACAATATGCATGAGAACAAACTATTTATTATTAGTTCTTCTCATGCACACATCCATTTCATGACAAATGCCACCTCACTCAACATGTATGATTTTTTTTCTATTATATTAAATAAATATTTCCAACTTCACAATGATAAAATAAAACACATGCAGTATATATAACATGTATTTTTACTTTTAGTTTCTATATTATTAATTCAATTATTCCTATTTCATACAATCAAATCATCCAAAATGTATTTCAATCGATTCCCGCAGCAACACGCGGGGTATCCTCTAGTTTTCTATAACGAGCCCATACATGTAGTAAAGTTGTTCGTTTAGTGTCGATAACCTAAGCAAGAATGTTTGTATAACATCCTGGCTTAATAGAAATGATAAATTATTCATATTAATAAAGTGAATTTCTTTTAAATCCCATCAGCAAGGAACCTTCAAGTTAAGTGTGCTTGAATTAGAGCAATTTAATGATAGGTGACCAACTGGAAAGTTGCTCGCTGATGCGCATGAATAAGGACAAAGTACGCAGGAAAGATCAGTCTTGACTTGTGAGCTAATCTAGATCCCGCTAGGCGTAATGGACTGGAATAGAGGGTTGTGACTGGGGCGTTAGAAATGATATCTAATCTGACCCTCGCGGTTACACGGGAAAGTACGGATAAGGGAGCGAATATATGGAACATGTGTCAGTACTAAACGCACATACATGTATCAAGAGAGAACGTTCCTACTGGATCAAAGAGGATGTCAGTTCTTTTTGAGTGAAGGTGTATGTTACATCCTGGCTTAATAGAAACCATAGACTACTCATATCAATAATGTGCATATTTTTTTTCAAGAACACATCAAAGGATAAAGAGCGCAGGAAAACTAGTATTGGTTACACACACCTAGACACCACCACCTAGACACCACCACCGCCTAGACCCCGCCGCCGGCCACCCGGCCGCAGCGGCCACCATACTGTTGTTTGCCACTCCGGCAAACGGTGGCCACCTCAGTCTCCCTGTTGTCTGTCACTCCGACCGGCGGCAGCCACCACAACAGCGGTTGATCACCCAGATCAAGGCGACCACCATTTCCTTGGATTACTTGGTGATGGCGCTCTTTGATCTCAAGTTTGAGGCTGTTATTGCCTTCGAGAATGAGATGTGGCGCTCATTCGGGCTACCAGTGAACAGTTTTGAAGGAGACGGTCTCAAGGAATTCATCCTCGTTGCAGAATTCTCAAGATCAAGACTCAGGCTCAATGAAGATTCCGTAGGCTTAATCTTGCAGTCTTGTTTTGGGGGCAGTGCTAGGAGATACAATGTGCAAGTCCACCAAAACTGGTCTTTCAAGTTCAGTATCTCAGCCAGATAAATTGGGTTTGAGATCATCAGAAGAGGTAACGTTTTCAATGACATCTTCAATCTTGCATTCCTATTCTGGGGACATGGGGGTCCTGACTATAGAAAAGAATACCAACTTTATCTCAAAGAATTAGAAGAGGAATGGACTACGGTTCATAGATCATCATCTCGTAGATCATATGCTAGTGTTGTTCAATCCCCTAGAGTCAATCATCAGTTGGATATTCAAACTAGGATTTCTCGTAGCAAACCAGGTTCAGTGTTTGCTAGATTATCGTTGCCGGATAATCAGAGAATTGATGGCACTAATGGCAGTAATACCAGAGTCATTACTTCGCCTAATAATATCCCTTTACCACGAGAGAATAATCAGAGGTCAGGGATTAATGCCCATGGACCTATTTATGGCCGCAATAAAAAGGGCCCATTTTGTGTCCATTGTCACGGCACAGATCATTACAGGCCTGATTGCCGAAACCGGATCAGATGCTTTGAATGCAAGAGATTGGGCCACATCAAATCCAACTGCTTCTTTCGGGCCGACAAACAGAAGGAAGTTGCCAATTCTGGTAAAAGTATATGGAAGCAGATCGGCCCAAATAAGGATACTAGCCGTGATACAGGGGATGGGTTGCCGGACCCACAATCCAGTGACCGCCAGACGATTCACCTTCCTACACAATTTATTCCCCCACCGGCACCAGTCACGTCTCATTACGAGCTCCCCTCTGCTTCACCAAATCGTACTATCTCCAGGGTTCCTGATCTGCTGCACTCCTCCATGGCGACCTTCCCCTTTGATCCTGCCCCATTCTTTCCGGCAGGGTGCCATGCCATAGAAGTGGAAGGTCGTCCAGCAAGGGATCGAGTCATCCATGGGACCTCTCCCTTTTGGAGATGTGCATGTGATTTTTCAAAAGCACAGCGAGGGACTGAACTAGAAGAACTTTAATTTGAACAGAGAGGCATGGATTCTGCTTGTGGGCTTTCCTGCTGATTTGAGGAACATGCATGAGATTACTAATGTCGTAGCTGGATTTGGTAGACTGTTGGTTTGGGATAAAGTTAAAACAAATGATGTTGTTGTGGTAGTTAAGGTTAGAATTGATTTGCTTAAGGATATCCCACAAAGCATTGTGGTGTCAAGTGCTACTAATTATATCAGTCAGTCTTGGACATGCCCTGTGGTTATTTTTCAAGATGAAATCATTGGGGGACCACCTGAGGAAGAATAACCTGTCCCTGTTGATGGAAATCCCCACCCCATACCACTTGAAGAATTTCACCATCCAAATCAAGGCAATCACTTTGTAGGACCTGCACCATTTCACCTGGTTCAGAACCAACAAATTGATCTTAACAATGCACCGGATGGAGAGGAACCAAACCAGCATGTGGTTGGACTAGAACCTGCAGAAGGGGTTGCGGCAATGGAAGTAGGAGAAATTGATGCTGGACTGAATGCTGAGTCAGAATGGGGTCAATGGGATGCTCCAGCTATTCCTCAGGCACATGATCTCCAAGATGGAGAATTTCTGGAACTTAATGATCTTCTTGGAAACAATTAAGATGACAGTAACATCACTCTCTCCATTGGCATACCTGGAGCTAGCAATAGCACTAGATCATCAAATTACATTGCCAATCTTATGGATTTTGATACATTGATGGCACCCTTGGATCCACCAAATTTACCTGCTGAAAATTTGGACCTCAACATTCCAGCTGCCAATGGTGAGATGCAGGATCTTATCCAATTCTTGCATGGTCCCAACACTGCAACAACTGCTGCACCACTAGTCACTGATTTGCTGCAAGCTCCTGTACATTTGCTGCAACCTACAAAACAAATGTTGCAACCTGCCAGTGATGAGTTACCTGTGCAAAACTCTGCTCCACTATTTCAGTCTTCTCCAGCTCTACCACCTCCAGACACCCATATCCCTCTGGGCACTGCAACATGTCAGTTGAAAAATGACATCTTTGATCTGGCCATGGGGAATTTGGTTCAGAACCCCGATATGACCACTGAGGTAGCACCAAACAGTGGTACAGATATGAAGAGGGCTGAAGAAGTGACAAATGAAGCACCTCACCTTCAAGCTCCTGCAGATAGAAGCACTCATTTAGACACCAATGCAGCTGCCACTTCTGAAGGTAACATGTCAGCTCCTCCTGGTTTTCCCCATCCTTTATATAAAGATAGCACCACATATGATGTTACCTCAAGCAGAGCCACTCATACCCATGAAGATGCAGATCATATGGAGGAAGGAGGGCTCTCCAAGGAAGGGCTGGACCTTTGGAAGGTGCATTTTGCACCTGAAGAGGAAGGAGGAAACCCCGGTATTCAGGTGCAACATCATGGTTTAACTTTGTCACTTTGGCTCTATTATCTCCAGATAATTTTGAATGGTGTAAAAAGCTTTTAAATTCCCAGCTTTGGAAGTTTATCATTGATGGCACCTCAAATGTTGAACTTATCTCATTTGTTCTTCCACCCACATGCCCCACTGATCAGGCACCCAGATGCAGCACGATGAACACTGAAGAAATGGGAGATGAGGACTAAAGGGTCATGACTGGGGATTAAGCTATGATGGAAGTAAATGCAGATGCTGCAACACCAGTGAGAGATAACCCAACCTCTCTCATTGCCCCATCTGTACACCACTACCAGAGAAAGAGAAAGGACAAAGCACCCATGGTGAACACTGAGGTAAGAAGGATCTGCAGAATACAAAAATTAACAATGGCTACAAGATGAAAGCATGTCCTAACAAACATTGCTTCTCTTGTCATACTAAACCTCCAGAAATAGCTCCCAAGATTGTTAAAAACCTCTCTGTCTCATTTTATGAGGAGAACCTAAAAGATGCTAAAAGAAGAAAGCTACTAAGGGCAGCACCAAAGGAGTAGCCAATAAGAATCCCAAGGATTAGAGTACTCTGATCATGAAAGATAATAGACTCTATATTATGTCAGCTTTTGTAAGCACTGCTTGGTCTGTAATAATGTGGAACTGGACCTGTTTTATCTTCCATATGGATTCCTACTTATGCAATGTAGCAGACTTGGTTATGGTTCATGCAGATAAAGGACTATATATTATGTTAATTCATCCCAGTATTACAGTCCTGAGATTGTACTTGTGTTTTCACAATATGCAATGTGTCAGTACTCAACACCTGATAAGAGAGTATTCATTATTACTGCATGGAATGATTCAGTTTTTCATGGTGATACTCTCTTTAAGAATAATTTCTCATTGTCCACTAGATTTACATCTAGAATCTCAAATGAGCACTGGGTACTCACAAATATTTATGGGCCCTGTCAGGGGGAAGATAGACAGAACTTCTTAGAATGGTTCAGACAGTTTGACATGCCTGATGACACAAACTGGATTGTGGTGGGAGACTTTAATTATATCAGATACCCAGAAAATAGAAGAAGAAATGGAGGAAACATCACTGACATGCTCATGTTCAATGAAGCCATTAGCAATTTGGGTATTATAGAAATTCCTATCAAAGGGAGAGCATTCACCTGGAGAAATATGCAGATAGCACCACTTCTTCAAAGGATTGACTGGGTATTTACTTCTGAAGCATGGACCTTAAATTATCCAAATACAATGATTTACCCATTGTCTAAACCAGTTTCAAATCACACTCCATCTGTAATACAAATTGGTACATCCATTCCCAAAGCCAAAATTTTCATATTTGAAAATTACTGGATGAAGCTGGAAGGTTTCAAGGAATTTGTTAAGGAAAATTGGAAGGCACCTATCACTGGCAGAGACTCAGCAAAGATTATTACTGCCAAATTCAAAAGATTGAGATATGGGCTAAAAAAAGGGAAAAAAGAACCACCAGTATTAAAGAGGCTATCACAGCCACTGATCAGGTCATATTCTTGCTGGACACTTTTGAGGAATTCAGAACACTCACAATTGCTGAATGGAATGGCAGAGAGATATTAAAGCAACATCAGACATTTCTCCTTAACTTGCAGAAAATCTACTAGGAACAGAGAGCTACTATTAGATGGGTAAAATTTGGAGAAGCCAATTCCAAATACTTCAAGGCCAAGGCAACTATTAAACACAGAACTAACTACATTGCACAGTTAAATGATGAGAATGGTAACACTTTGTCTGATCACAATAATAAGGCCAAGATTCTGCATCAAGCATTTAAAAACAGGCTGAGTAACTCTGTGCCCACATTCAACATGCTCCAACTTGACACTCTTATCACTACATGTCAAGAAGCAGCATGAGTTGATGCTCCATTTTCCAAAGAAGAAATTGACCAAGTGATCAAAGAGCTGCCCATGGACAAGTCACCTGGACCTAATGGATTCACTAATAATTTCATCAAGCACTGCTGGGACATAGTGGCTGAAGATTTTTATAAATTGATTGAGGATTTCTATACACGAGATATTAACTTAAGAAGCATCAATTCTTCATTCATTGCCCTCATCCTCAAGAAGGATAACCCAATGTGTGCTAATGATTTCAGGCCTATCTCCTTATTGAACTAATCCCTGAAAATCATTACAAAACTTCTAGCAAACAAACTGCAAAGAATCATCACCAAATTGATACATGCTAATCAATATGGTTTTATTAACAGAAGAACTATCCAAGACTGCCTTGCTTGGGCATATGAATTCATTCATAAGTGCCATGCATCAAGAGAGGAACTTATTCTTCTGAAACTAGATTTTGAAAAAGCATTTGATATCTTGGAACATAGTGCTATAATAAGTATTCTAAAGGCACATGGTTTTGGTCCAAAATGGATCACTTGGATACAAATGATTTTGGATTCTCGTAGTTCATTTGTTATACTAAATGGTGTGCCAGGGAAACAATTGAATTGCAAGAGAGGGGTGAGGCATGGAGATCCTTTGTCACCATTACTGTTTGTCCATGCTGCTGATATCCTGCAAACCATCATGAATGAGGAAAAAGACAACAATCTGATTCATCACCCTCTGCCACAGCACACTTGCAGGGATTTCCCAATCATTCAATACGCTGATGATACTTTACTCATAATGAAAGAAACTTCAACACAACTCCAACAGCTGCAGTGTATGATGGCATACTTCACTATGTTCACTGGGCTCAGAATCAACTATGAAAAATCCTCCCTGATCCCTATTAATATAGATGGAAATCAAGCTATTGCATTGGCTAATCTACTGGGATGCAAAGTTGGGTCCTTTCCTCTTACATACCTTGGATTACCTCTGAATAATTGCAAGCCCAGGATTGAAGAATTTGTTCCTCTCATGCAACGAATTGAAAGAATACTTGCTGGATGTTCAACAATGCTATCTCTAGCCGACAAACTGATTTTTCTCAAAGAAGTATTTGTAAGTGCATCAAGTGCCCTCCCCTTGAGGTTTTGGAGTTCGATGACAAAACGGTTAAGGGACTGATGTGTTTGTGAGTATACACAGGAGAACAGTCCCTGATGAGGTGTTTAACCACCAATGTCGACCCCCCAAATTGTTGAGGAACATTGGAGAAAACGGTGCGTTTCTTGAAGAATGAAGTCGCGCGAAATCCTGAGGAAACAGGATCCTGAAGCGTTCGGTTGAAGCTGAAGCTGAAGACGATCCTGAGGAAGTTCGCGCTGAAGACGAAGTTGAAGCGTAGTCTTCGCTAAGATTTTTTATACTTCTTGAGTAATGAAGTCGCGCGAAATCCTGAGGAAACAGGATCCTGAAGCGTTCGGTTGAAGCTAAAGCTGAAGACGATCCTGAGGAAGTTCGCGCTGAAGACGAAGTTGAAGCGTAGTCTTCGCTAAGACTTTTTATACTTCTTGAGTCATAGGAAAACACCGCACTGTTGGAGGGGTTGATGAAAACGAGTTCCGAAGGTCTGAGGAAGTGCTCAGTTAGGAATCCTGAAAAAAAACCCTGAGAGAAATCTCCTGCAGTAGAAGTTCAGTTCCTCGGGTGTCTGAGACCTTGTTCTTCAGGACACTGAGGAATCTGTCTTCGATTGAGGAGTCTGGAGACTGCGAGTGCAGTTCTCCTTAAGAGAGTGAGATCTCCTGCAGTAGAAGTTCAGTCCTCATGTGTCTGAGACGTTGTTCTTCAGGACACTGAGGTAACTAACTTCGGTTGAGGAGTCTAGAGAGAGAATACTTTGACCGTGCCACGTGTTGCGTGGTGAGAGGCTAGAACTTGTCTAGCAACGGTCATTTCCGAGGGCATGAGAGTAATTGCATGCATGGGCATTTATGTCCTTTCACCTCGGGTTGCTCCGCGGCTATAAATAGCCACCCCCAGCCCCATTTGTGGGTTGGCTGCTCCGAGAGAAAAACTGACACTTGTCATTTGAGAGCAACCCACCTCTGAGGAAACTAAAGAACCTTAGTGAGGAAAACCACCAGCCTGAGTAGTTGAGCATTTCTGAGGAAGTCGGTTCGAGTGATCCGAAGCTTTTTACTCTTGAAGACTGTGATCTTCCAGCCGGTGTAGAAGTCTTCAGTCTGAGGAAGTCAAGATGAAATTGTGACTTTCCAGAGTGACTGAGTCTGTGAAGGTTTTGGGAGTCTACCTTGAAGACTCACCTGAGTTATTGGACGGAGTCTGAGGACTTTAGTTCAAGGAGAACAAGGTGAAGACTATGTCTTCTGAGTTGAATCTCAGCCTCTCCAACCAGACGTAGAGTTGTCACAGCAACTTGAACTGGTCTACCAAACCAATGTCTTCAACTACTGGTGACATCTCTTCAATCTCTTAAGCTTCAGTATCATTTCTTCAGTATCTATGTTGACTTTCTGTGCTTCAGCTCTCCCTTAGCTATTTGTCTTCATACTATGCATCTGAAGCACTTCTGCTCATCTGAATTGATTTATTTCAGTTGCATTATGTTGTGCTACCCTAATGATTACATTCTGCAAAGTTTTATTTCTTCATGATTTTGGTGACTTCTTCAGCTTTATGATTGCTTCAGTCCTGAAGAAAAACAAAATCTGGTAGTAAATTTGAAAATCTCCCATTCACCCCCCTCTGGTCGATATATTGCACTTTCAATTGGTATCAGAGCAAGGTACTCCCTTGTTCTGTGTGATTCGGTTTAACCACCTGGAGTTTTAGTTATGTCGACCTCAGGTACAATGAGCGTTGCCTCAAATTGCCCCATCTTCGACGGAACAGACTACCCATACTGGAAGAACAAGATGAGGATGCATCTTGAAGCCATTGACAAGGATCTGTGGGACATTGTTGATCAAGGCATCCCTGAAGCAAATCTGATGACTGCTCCTGAAGTTGTCAAGAAAAACTGGCAGCTTGATGCAAAAGCTCGAAGCATCATTGGTGGTCATCTCAATA
Organism: Bromus sterilis; assembly: GCA_950022295.1. NCBI lineage: Eukaryota > Viridiplantae > Streptophyta > Magnoliopsida > Poales > Poaceae > Bromus > Bromus sterilis. The sequence continues at coordinate 53,461,769 of OX465599.1, forward strand.
AGGCTCAGTTCAACCGTATCAGTGTTCTGGATACTGCAAAGAAAATATGGACGAGACTGTCTAAAGTTAATGAAGGAGTCTCAGCTCAACGAGACTCACGAGTTGATACACTCCGCAATCTCTTCAATCGGTTCAAGAGGCTAGACAATGAGCACGTACAACAAACCTTTGACAGACTCACTGACATATCCAATGAACTTCAAGCTCTTGGTGCTGTTGATATCACAGATCATGAAGTTGTGAAGAAACTGCTGAGGTCTCTGGATGACTCATTCGAGTTCCTAGCACTGATGATTCAAGAAAGGCCTGACTTCAAGACTCTGGATCCTGCGGACATTCTTGAGCGCCTCAATGCTCATGAACTGAAGCTCTCTGAAAAACGAGACTTATACAGCTCCACGCCTAAGGTCCGCGCGCTAAAAGCTAGAGCACGAAGAGTGTCCTCTGATGAAGAGTCTGAGGCTAATACTGATAATCCTGAGACTCTCAGCCGAGAACTTGCTCTCCTTACCAGGAAGTTTCAAAGGTTCACGAAGAAGAATCGCTTCTGAAATTCCTCAAGGTCGTCCTCAAGAAAAAGCAAAGATGATGACTCTGTCGAAGCTAGAAAGAGAGTTTGCCACAAGTGCAAGAAACCTGGGCATTACATCGCTGATTGTCCTCAATGGGAAAAAGATGCTAAACTGAAGAAGAAGAAGAAAGGGAAAGATGAAAGTTCTGACGAAAAGAAAAAGAAGAAATCCTCAAGATCTTCAAAGTCTACTGGATACAGGAACAGTAGCTTCCGTAAGGCTCGCGCTTATCTCGGGAAAGAATTAGACTCGGAAGAATCTGGTTCCAACCCTGATGCTGAGGAAGAAGAATCTGAAGAATCTGAGGGTGTGGCTGGTTTGGCTCTTGCAACGAAACTTGTCTCAAAGTCAATCTTCAACACTGAGGACTCTGGCTCATCACATGCTGCTAATGAAGCTGAAGACACAACTCCTTCCTTCTGCTTCATGGCCAAGTCCTCTAAGGTATCTTCTTACTCATCATCAGATGAACCCTCTGATGAAGAACCTGATGAAAACTATGCTAAACTTGCTAAACTTGCGTCTAAGCAACAACGTGCACTTGAAAAGACTCAGATATCATTAAACAAAAGTGATGATATGTTGGTTGAGGAAATGACGAAGACTCAAAAGTTGACTGATGAATGAAAAATTCTTCAGTCAAAGTTTGAGGACTTGTTCAATCGCCATGAGTCACTCCTTACCGATCATGAAAGGCTGTCTCATGAGTTTCTCATGAGGAAACAAGAACTTGAACGTGTAAAGATGTCTCATGACGATCTGAGGAAAGAAAATGAGTCACTCCTCTCGCAACAGATCATCATGCCACAAGAAGGATTCAATCCTCCCTGTTTAAAATGCATTGAACGTGATCAAATCATTTCTGTATCTAGTTCTTCAATGTCTTCAGACTCTGTTATCTCTATTACTTCTGTGGTACCTAACCCTTCATCTGAGGATACCATAGACATTGCTGAAGAAAATGCTAGGTTGAAGAATCTACTGGAAACAGGCATGTTCAAGAGTCTGAAAGGACATCAGACTCTCTGTGTCATTCTCAAGAAACAGATCCTCAACAGAAACCCGAGGAAAGAAGGCATTGCATTCACTCGGAGACTCAACCCTGATGGGTCTTACTGGAAACCTGAACAATATCCTGAGACCATCTGGGTTCGGGCAATGATGCCTCCTCCTGACCCCTATACCTTATCTGGTTATGATGCTGTTTCTTCAGAAGTGATGATTGAGTCATTTGACTCAAACTATAAACTGTTTAAAAATTGTAATGGTGAGGTATTTGCCAGATACATTGGAACTAACTGCAGGAACGGTTCTCCAGTCAAGCAGATCTGGGTGCCAAAGGACCTCATCACTAACCTTCCTGTGAATGCAGATGCAAATGAGCTGAGGTTATCATCTAAGGATGATACCTCAAAAGGAAATGATTATAATCATGTATCTGCTAACCATTTTGTTCACAGGGAAGCTCCTCATAAGAATGCTTATTCATTTGTTTATCCTGATACTGCCATCTCACACCCCATTAGGTCTCATTATCCTCATCAATCCTCATGTGCCTCAAAACCACCCATAAAGATGTGGGTGGTTAAGAACTAATCATCTGTGCAGGGACATGTCCTGAGGCAACTACAATTTATGCAGATCATATGCCCAGGACAATAACAAATGAGTCAGTTGAAGGATAATTATATTGTTTGATTTCATAGAATCAATCCTGAGGAACATCCTGAGGAATTAATTCTGATGAATCTTAAACTCCTCAAACTGAAACTGGCTCATAACTTGCTGTATGAGATACTAATTCATTTGCAGGAAAAGACTGAATGGGTGATGGATAGTGGATGCACAAATCACATGACTGGTGACAGAAGTCTTCTTATGGAATCATCACTAAGTCCTTCTTCAAAGAAAACCATCACCTTCGCTGATAAAGGTAAAAGTAAGGTATTGGGTCTTGGCCGAGTGGCTATCTCTCGAGACCAACACATTGATAAAGTCATGCTTGTTGAATCTCTTGGATACAACTTGATGTCTGTATCTATGCTGTGTGATCTTGATCTCGCCGTTCTCTTCGGAAAACATGGTTGTATTGTCTTCATGGTTAGCGATAAATCCACTGTCTTCAGTGGGATTAGGAAAGGTGACCTGTATATTGTAGATTTCTCTGAAGGTCCTCAGGTTGCTACATGTCTCATGGCACGAGCCTCAGAGTGCTGGCTATGGCATCGAAGACTCGGCCACGCTGGAATGAGAAATCTTCAGAAGCTGGTACTGAAGAAACATGTCCTCGGGATTGAGGAAATCAGATTCTCAAAGGACCGACTCTGTGGTGCCTGCGAAGCCGGAAAGATGACCAAGGCCAATCACCCAGCGAAGACCATCATGACTACTACGAGACCACTGGAATTTCTTCACATGGATCTATTTGGTCCTCCAAAGTATTCGAGCTTTGGAGGCAATATGTATGGTCTTGTTATTGTTGATGACTTCTCACGATACACTTGGGTGCATTTTCTTCTCTATAAGTCAGGAACTCCAACAATTCTCAAGTGCTTCGCTCAGCGAGTCATGAACAACTACAACCTGAAGATCAAGCACATTCGAAGCGACAACGGCACTGAGTTCAAGAACTTCGGTGTGGAAGAATTCCTCGATGACTTGGGAATTACTCATGAATTCTCAGCGCCATACACTCCTCAACAAAATGGTGTTGTTGAGAGAAAGAATCGAACCCTCATCGAGATGGCTCGCACGATGTTGGCTGAGTACAATACTCCACTCAAGTGGTGGGCTGAAGCAATCAACACTGCATGCCACATCGTCAATCGAGTGTATCTTCATAAGTTCTTCAATAAAACTTCATACGAGTTAATGATCGGTAAGAAACCCAATGTAAGTTACTTCAAAGTATTCGGTGCACCTTGCTGGATACGTGATCCTCATCACGAGTCCAAATTCGCACCCAAAGCATGTGAGGGTTTCATGCTCGGTTATGGTATCAACTCGCACACCTACAGAGTCTTCAACATTAGTCACTATAAAATTGTTGAAACTATAGACGTCCGTTTTGATGAATCTAATGGCTCCCAAAGAGAGCACCTGCCACATGATTTAGATGAAGAACCACCTGAAGAACAGATCAAGAAGATGGGTGCTGGTGACATCATTCCTATGGATCATCCTGAAGAAATCCACATACCTCCTGCTCCTGAAGAACATCCAAATCCTGAAGCAAATAATCCTGATGACGATCCTGATCCTGAGGCACCTGATACGCCTGAAGCACCTGAAGCTGATGCAAACAAATCTGACAGCAGTGACGAAGATGCGCCTCCAGATCATTCTCCTCGACTTCCTCGTGTGGCACATGAAGTTCAAGTGGACAAAATCCTCGCTGACATCAACCTACCAGGTCCTCTTACTCGTGCAAGAGCAAATCGTATAGCTAACTTTTGTGGGCATTTCTCGTTTGTATCAATTTCAGAGCCCACCAAAGTCATCGAGGCATTCCGTGAAGTGGAATGGATTCAGGCAATGCAAGACGAACTTCTTCAGTTCAAACTGAATGATGTTTGGGAACTAGTCAAACGTCCTGATCCTAGAGTTCACAATGTCATCGGCACGAAGTGGATCTACCGCAACAAACTTGATGAAGATGGACAAGTCATCAGAAACAAATCTCGTCTCGTAGCTCAAGGATATACTCAAGTTGAAGGGATCGACTTCGGTGAAACCTTCGCTCCTGTAGCTAGACTTGAGTCCATTCGTATTATGCTTGCATTCGCTATTCATCATAATATCAAGTTATATCAAATGGATGTGAAAAGTGCCTTTCTCAATGGTAATATCGAGGAAGAAGTATATGTTGCTCAACCTCCAGGCTTTGAAGACGCCAAGAAGCCTGATATGGTGTACAGATTGAAGAAAGCTCTCTATGGACTGAAGCAAGCCCCTCGGGCTTGGTATGACACACTAAGGGACTTCCTCATCAGCAAGGGCTTCAAATCTGGTTCCCTCGATCCAACTCTCTTCACAAAGCGATATGATGATACATTATTCATATGTCAAATTTATGTTGATGACATAATATTTGGATGCACTAACAAGAAATACAGTGAAGAGTTTGCATTCTTGATGAGTGAACAGTATCAGATGTCGATGATGGGCGAGCTGAAGTTCTTCTTAGGACTCCAAATTCGTCAACAACGCAACGGCATCTTCATCACTCAGGAGAAGTACCTCAAGGAGTGCCTGAGGAAATTCGGGATGAAAGACTGCAAGGGCATCAAGACACCGATGCCTACAAACGGACAACTTGGCCCCGATGAAAATGGTAAAGACTACGATCAAAAGGTATACCGCTCCATGATAGGTTATCTGCTATATCTATGTGCATCCAGGCCTGATATAATGTTGAGCGTCTGCATGTGTGCCCGATTCCAAGCGGCACCAAAGGAATCGCATCACCAAGCAGTGAAACGAATTCTTCGATATTTGGCTCACACCCCGTCGCTAGGCTTATGGTATCCAAAAGGCACACAGCTGGATCTCGTCGGGTACTCAGACTCAGATTATGCTGGAGATCGAGTGGATCGGAAGTCTACCTCAGGAACATGTCACTTCCTCGGACGTTCTCTTGTATGCTGGTCATCGAAGAAGCAGAACTGCGTCTCCCTCTCCACCGCTGAAGCTGAATACATTGCTGCTGGTGCAAGCTGCTCACAGCTTCTTTGGATGAAGCAAACCCTGAAGGACTATGGCATCAACCTGAAGAAAGTACCACTACTATGTGACAATGAGAGTGCCATCAAGATCTCTCAGAATCCGGTACAGCACTCGAGGACGAAGCATATTGAGATACGGTATCACTTTCTTCGGGATCATGTCTTGAAGGAAGATATCGTCATCAGCCACGTAAAGACTGAAGATCAACTTGCTGATATATTCACTAAGCCTTTGGATGAGAAGCGATTTAGCACTCTGAGGTGTGAGCTAAATATCTTAGATTCCTCAAACGTCCAGTGAATGGACACACATCCTAACGCTTAAACAATATTGAAGAATCCTGATGCACAACACACGATGCGTCGTACTCCTCAACTCATGAGGAACTACCTTGCTAAGTGTGAAGAAATTAACGTGGAATTGACTCAAGATCCATACGACAATTGCATGGTATCAAGTGTCAAATTCCCTATAAGGTGGGTAGCGCCACCGCCCAAACACCTCAGGATTGGGGGATCCTCAACTTCCTCAGGATTTGATGTTATTGATCTTCCTCAGGATTCGAAGTCTTCATTTCAAATGATTATCGTGTTTGTCCTCAACAGCGTTCACCTATAGTTATTGATCTTCAGTTTTTTTGCTTCTTCAACTAGGTGAACGTGATCGGACCCATCTCTCTGTGCTCACTTATCTAATCTGTCTATCTCATATGCGTTCATCCGGAAATTATATATTCCTCAGGCTGAGACCTTAAATCACCATCATTCGCCTGAGACCATTTGTCTTCATCTTCAGCCTTTGTCCTCATGATCCTCAAATCACGGATTTTCTGTTACAACTGTCTTCAATTTGTTGCGATTTTATCGCACGGCGTAATTATCCATCATTACGATATCCACTGAGGATCCCAACAATCAGGGGCTATCTCGTCCACTAATTTCGCAACCCCTCAGTTTTTACCCCTCTATAAATAGCCCTCTACTCCCTCCTTCGGTCATTTACCCCCCAACGATTCTCTCACTCACGCGCCGCCGCCCTTGAGCTCCTCAAGCTCGAGCGCTAACGTCGCCGGAGTTCGCCGTCACCGGGGACGAAGACTCATGGTTCCTCTGCATTCGCCTCAGTCTGGTATGCTTATTCCTCAGTGGCTTATTCCTCAGCATGTTATTCCTCAGTACTGTTGTGTCCTCAAGCCAGTTCATCCTCAACTGTACTGCTAGCCTTCTGAGACCTGTACCTATGCCTCATTTCTTTGTTTTCCTCAGCCTATTCCTCATGAACGCATATAACCGTACCCCACTTCCCTCGCAACTTAATTCTGTCACAGGTACATGTCTGCTGAGGAATCGTATGGTTCTCATAGTCTCACTTCATTTGCAGCTCAGCTCGAACGTACAATTCCTCAGTCTCCTCAGCTGAAGAAAATGCCTCCTCGGCGCAAGCATACTGATACCGCAAAAGACTTGCCCCCTCAGCTATATGAAAAGCTGAAGACTCCCGAACGAGAAACCGGTGAGGAGCGTAAGAAACGGGTTCAGAAGATCACAAGAGAATGGGCCAAGCGTTGGGTGGCCTACCAATGGCTGAATCCTCAACATGAGGAAATGTTTGCCGTCAATCCGCCACTGAAGACCTTGGGTATCAAGACTCGACCTCCACCAACTCCTGGAGTCGTTCCTGATCCAACCACACTGCGCACTCCTGAAGACTTTCCAGAGGCATATCAGCTATACCTCAAACGCACTCGCAGCCGTGTCAAGAATCTGGTCCGTGATATGACTACTTCAATAAAAATTCCGCCTCAAGATCAGTTTCAACCTCCGCCTCAGCATCGCAAAAAGGCTCCGGGCATGAAACCTTTCTCGAAGACCTCAACTCATCCTAAAGTTGTCGGTTCCTCATGTCAACGCACGGATGGTGCTGCCCCCTCTTCAAGAATACGCACTGATGAATCTGGTGCTCCTGAGGCCTCAACCACTATGCCTCAGCATCAGCTGAAGACTAAAACAGTTCTTCAACGGGGCCCTCGCCCCTCACCAAAGAAAACTGCTATGCGTGGCGCTATTCTTCATACTCCTCAATCCTCTGATGATGAAGATGAATTTGAGGATTTGGCTGGCTTCGTCGCCACTGAAGCTGATAAGATTGCATACGTGCGTGCTGCGGCCAGACGCAAAGCTGAAGCAACGGGTTCAGAAATCCCACTTCTCCTTGATCCCAAGAAGATCTTGGAGTACATTGAAATTTGGTCTGTTAAGCCTGATACTCCGCTTGATGATTTGGATATTCCGAAAGACATCAAGTTCTATGTTCAACAGTTTCTCATAAATGAGATTCATCAACGTGATCTTCAGAAACAGTTGAAGGCCAAACTGAAGAAAGTCCACAGTGACTTCAAGAAGAAACCTATCACTGAAGTTACTCCTCAGGAGTTCACTGAGCATCAATGTGAAGTTCAACGTCTCAACATTGAGTTCGCTGCCAACCGAACATATATTGGCAAATCCAAGGAAAGGATATCACAACAGATGGCTAAGTTGATGAAGCTTCGCCAGCCTGCTTCCTCAATACCCACTGATGCTTCTGCCAAAAGTCTCAAACGCACGGCTGTAGCTCAACCCTCAACTCCACCCACTGCCAAAAAGCCTACTGTGGATGAACCCATTGATGCTACACCCCTTTCCTCAGCTCCTCCTACAACACAGCCCGCTGATACCACCATTCATATCACTGCTGCCTCCACCCCACCTCAAAATCCTCAGCGCAGCCTCATTGTCTTCACTCCACCCCCTGCTGCAACACCCGTTGTCCCAACTCCACCATCCCCACCGCCACCGACTATAACTGAGGTTGAAGACATGGACGTCGACATTATGGATGATGGAACTCCTCGTGTCCATGATGATGACTTTGGGCTGACCAACTCCCCAACTCACACAGTCTTCTCGCCTGAGCCTCACTCTGATACTGCAACAGAAGTGCTCCCTGATACCTCTCTACAGTCTGAAGACTCTGTTGGTGCATCATCCTCAGCGTCTGATGCTGATAACCCCGAAGCCACCAGTGCTCCCCCACAATCTGCTGCTGATACTGATGCTGCAGTTAATACTACTGATGATACTGTAGCTGCAGCACATACCACCACTGTTACTCATGTTGATGCTCCCAAGTCCGACCCACCTGCCGTTGAAACTGAAGCCGAGCAAAGCACCAATGCTCCTCCTGAAGCAGAAACTAGTACGAATGCAAATGCTGAAGCCTCAAAGGATGGCACTGAAGACAAACAGGCCACCTCACCTCGGCTTCCCAAGGACCCCAAGGAGCCTGAAGCATCTGCAGCCCCTCCGCCTCAGACTCAAGCATCTCTTCAAATTGAAGTGCCTCAAGCGCCTTCACCGCCTCAAGGCCAAATTCACGCTCGGTCCTTGTGTCCAAAATAGAAGCAACCATTCTTCCGTAATCTTGAAGCTGATGACACTCCAAGCTTTTATGCTACAGATTTCTTCAATGCCATGAGCTTCTTTCAAGAGGGGATTCAAAACCCGTATCACTATGCTCCACCTCGAAAACTGCTGAGATTCTGGACTGCCACTCAGAAGAATTACTATGCTTCAGTGCTATACAAGCAGAACAAACTATTTCCTCACAAGCACATTCCTCTGATGGATATGGAAGTACTTCCTTGCTTCAACAATGTGCTTCAGGATCTGCATCACGCCAAGCTGCTTCAGTTCTGCTCTGAATGCATCCACTGGAATGAAGAGCTTGTGCTTCAGTTTTATGCAACTTTGTATGTGTCAGGAAATCCTCTAGATATCAACACCTGGACCCTTGAGTGGATGACTGAGCATCATCACTACACCATCACTGTTCCTGAAGCAATTGAGATACTAGAGTTGCCTCAGTGCACTTCTCCTGCGGCCTGCTCCTATGGGTCTCAGATTCTTCGCGATGACCTGATGAACATGCTTATGAAGCCTCTGGCACCTGAAGCCCCTGCTCGCACAAAGTATCCAGTCTCTGAGCTTCAGTATCTGCCGAGTACATTGTATCGGATTCTGGCGAAAACCTTCTGCCCCATTAAAGGCTATGAATCCTCTGCTGAAGAAGTAGTTGGCGTCATGAAGAACATCCTTCACAACCTCTGCATGTCTGGGCCGATCAACATTCCTGACTTCTTCTTCAGAACTCTTGTTGATGCTGCACATAACCCACACATCCTGAAGCCATACGCGCCATGGATCATGAAGCTCATCCGAGCCGTAACAAGAATTGAGTATCAACCTGATCACCCGAATCACAGGACCTATCTGCCGCCTGTTGAGGTGCTTCAGCATACAATTGCCAAAAATGACAAAGGCAAAGGCATCTTCTATGAAGAAGTTCTCCCGACCAATTCCCTCGGTGGAAATATTCGTCACCCTCAGTCTCGCACAACTGATGAAACAAGAACTCATGCCTCAACTGAGGATACAACTCAGGCTCGAGTGATGACTGATCGAGAGCTTCTGATTAGTCTTCATCAGAAAGTTGACAGAAATCATGACTGGGTAAAGCGTCAGTTCTCTGAGATCCTCAGCTATATGGCTCAGACACATTCTTCAGTGAAGAAAGTGCATCAGTATACTCATCATACATATCAACATCTTGATGCCTTGATGAAACAAGTACTCAGTCCTGAAGACATTGCCCAGTTGGATCTTCAAAAGCCCCCTATTCCAGCAATCAAACCACCAAGGCAATTCAGACGCTGCACGACTCCTCCTCCGACCATGGACTCTTATTCCTCAAACCAGGAGATGACTGCTGAAGAAGCTGAAGACACAGTCGCCTGCCCTCATACCGCAACAGACTGCCTCAGGCGTGACTCACCTCAGCCTTGAAGCAACTACGAACGGGCGTTAGCTTCAGTTTTTTCCCTTTTTGTTCATTAAATGACAAAGGGGGAGAAGTCTGTTAGTCTTCAAGCGGGTCTTAGTTATGGGGTTCTTCAGTTACAACTCTCGTTCTTCAGACATTTTTGTAATGAGTTGTAAACTGTTATTTTGATGTTTGCCTGATACTTTTTCTCAGTTAACTCATGCTATTTCCTCACGCTTATCATATATGCATGTGATTGTCTCTGCAAACATCTTTATCAGTGCGCTGTTTAATCCTCAATCACCTCATAACATGCACTGATACAAAAATGCCTGAATATAGGGGGAGCTCCTCATATACCTCAAAATGCTAAAACATTCTTCAACTTTTATGCATATCCTCAGGGGGAGCTTCACTATATTCAGCTTAATGTTAAAAAAAAATTCTTCAAAGTTTTTTTTTCAAACTCATATTTTTATCCCCGTTGAAGCTTAACCTGATTGTCATCAAATCACCAAAAAGGGGGAGATTGTAAGTGCATCAAGTGCCCTCCCCTTGAGGTTTTGGAGTTCGATGACAAAACGGTTAAGGGACTGATGTGTTTGTGAGTATACACAGGAGAACAGTCCCTGATGAGGTGTTTAACCACCAATGTCGACCCCCCAAATTGTTGAGGAACATTGGAGAAAACGGTGCGTTTCCTGAAGAATGAAGTCGCGCGAAATCCTGAGGAAACAGGATCCTGAAGCGTTCGGTTGAAGCTGAAGCTAAAGACGATCCTGAGGAAGTTCGCGCTGAAGACGAAGTTGAAGCGTAGTCTTCGCTAAGATTTTTTATACTTCTTGAGTAATGAAGTCGCGCGAAATCCTGAGGAAACAGGATCCTGAAGCGTTCGGTTGAAGCTGAAGCTGAAGACGATCCTGAGGAAGTTCGCGCTGAAGACGAAGTTGAAGCGTAGTCTTCGCTAAGACTTTTTATACTTCTTGAGTCATAGGAAAACACCGCACTGTTGGAGGGGTTGATGAAAACGAGTTCCGAAGGTCTGAGGAAGTGCTCAGTTAGGAATCCTGAAAAAAAACCCTGAGAGAAATCTCCTGCAGTAGAAGTTCAGTTCCTCGGGTGTCTGAGACCTTGTTCTTCAGGACACTGAGGAATCTGTCTTCGATTGAGGAGTCTGGAGACTGCGAGTGCAGTTCTCCTGAAGAGAGTGAGATCTCCTGCAGTAGAAGTTCAGTCCTCATGTGTCTGAGACGTTGTTCTTCAGGACACTGAGGTAACTAACTTCGGTTGAGGAGTCTGGAGAGAGAATACTTTGACCGTGCCACGTGTTGCGTGGTGAGAGGCTAGAACTTGTCTAGCAACGGTCATTTCCGAGGGCATGAGAGTAATTGCATGCATGGGCATTTATGTCCTTTCACCTCGGGTTGCTCCGCGGCTATAAATAGCCACCCCCAGCCCCATTTGTGGGTTGGCTGCTCCGAGAGAAAAACTGACACTTGTCATTTGAGAGCAACCCACCTCTGAGGAAACTGAAGAACCTTAGTGAGGAAAACCACCAACCTGAGTAGTTGAGCATTTCTGAGGAAGTCGGTTCGAGTGATCCGAAGCTTTTTACTCTTGAAGACTGTGATCTTCCAGCCGGTGTAGAAGTCTTCAGTCTGAGGAAGTCAAGATGAAATTGTGACTTTCCAGAGTGACTGAGTCTGTGAAGGTTTTGGGAGTCTACCTTGAAGACTCACCTGAGTTATTGGACGGAGTCTGAGGACTTTAGTTCAAGGAGAACAAGGTGAAGACTATGTCTTCTGAGTTGAATCTCAGCCTCTCCAACCAGACGTAGAGTTGTCACAGCAACTTGAACTGGTCTACCAAACCAATGTCTTCAACTACTGGTGACATCTCTTCAATCTCTTAAGCTTCAGTATCATGTCTTCAGTATCTATGTTGACTTTCTGTGCTTCAGCTCTCCCTTAGCTATTTGTCTTCATACTATGCATCTGAAGCACTTCTGCTCATCTGAATTGATTTATTTCAGTTGCATTATGTTGTGCTACCCTAATGATTACATTCTGCAAAGTTTTATTTCTTCATGATTTTGGTGACTTCTTCAGCTTTATGATTGCTTCAGTCCTGAAGAAAAACAAAATCTGGTAGTAAATTTGAAAATCTCCCATTCACCCCCCCTCTGGTCGATATATTGCACTTTCAGTATTTACTAGCATCCCCGCATTTTACATGAGCACTCTCTGTTTGCCTAAAGGAGTGATTGAACAAATCAACAAATATCTTAGACACTATCTCTGGAGGAAGTATGGTCAGGATAACAAAGGGCCCTCCTTGATATCTTGGGACAAAGTTTGCATGCTAAAAGAAAATGGAGGACTTGGTGTCATAAATATACAGACTCACAATGACTGCCTGCTGATGAAATATCTTCATAAGTTTTTTAAGCATGAAGATATTCCTTGGGTAAACATGATTTGGCAGACATACTATCCTAATGGGATACTTTCAACAACTCCTACTGGATCTTTCTGGTGGAAAAACATGTTGGGGTTCGGGGCAGAAAACACAAATTTTTCATAACCTACGATACCCAATCCCAAGACCTATGCTATGGCGATGTAAGTAACGGATGGAATAGGTCACATACCAGTATGTAGTTCGTTAAGCGGGAAACGTTCCTGCGTGAACGTGGTTGGTGTAGTCGTACCGGCATTCCCCGATGCCGCGCAGCTCCACGATGACTCCAGTAGCCACCCGGTCCTTGATACCGATGACGGGATTACGTCCCCGTCGGAACGTTGTCGGTGAAGACGCAGAGATACGGCCACGACGATGAAGTAGCGCGACAAGTGTAGCGCCTCGCGGGATTACACACATACGGTGTACCCGACGTCTCTCCGGGCTCCGAACCAGGCGAGCAGCGGAAAGAAGATGGATTCAGATCCCGAGAAGCACGATGGCGTGCGTATAGTGGAGAAACCTCCAACCTAGTGCAGACTTCATACAAGAGGAGTCCGCTCATAGGAGGGAGAAAGAGGGAGAGAGATATCAACATAATTTATCTGTATTTTTCTGGAATTTTCTGTGTTGAAAAAGGGGCACCCTCCACATCCATATATAGGGGGAAAGGGGTGCGCAGGCACTTACGCAGGCGGGGTGGTACTAATTACCACACCCTAGCCGTGCGTGGACGGCCACACCATGTGGCCTAGGCGCACAAGGCCTAGTTGGCCAAGTGGCCTTGGTGGCCGTGATGTGCATGTGATGGCATTATTCCTCGCAGGGAAGTCGAGGAAGGGAACTCGGAGGCATTATTATTATTAATCATTACAACTTATATTATACAATGTTGCAGCAACTTCTGCTTCATTGTTACTTTATGCTTTATATAAACTGTTGGATGTTCTCTTCTTGTGCTGCAAGACATGTCAAAAGATGCTAGTCTTCGATAGGCCTAGCTTATTATCCTTATTCTAATTTCAACCTTGCAGTGCACTATTGATGTGCGAGGTGATGATAGTGATTTCTCGCCCTTCATTGGTAAACCCCAAGTCGAAGGCGTGATGTAGCACAGCAGCAAATTTCCCTCAGTAAAGATACCAAGGTTTGTCTCCAGTAGGACTCCGGAGATGATAAGTAGGTGTCAGCGGCGCAACTGACGCGGACCTTCACACAGACACCAATAACTTTGTTCCCAACGAAGTTCAGAGAGGTTGTCAATCTCTCCGGTCTTGTTTTTCACAAAGGATCAAACACAAGGGATAATGATAGCAACTGAAAGTAAAAGCAGAAAAGTAAATGAGCATGGAAACAATAATGAGGATGGACCGGGATACGTGATGTTCACTAGTGATGTCTCTCTCCCAAAAGACGATAAAACTTCTATGCGAGGTGAACAAATTACAGAAGGGCAATTGACAGGATTATGAATGCACCGCAATGCTAACTATGCTAAAAAAGAAAGGAAGAGGCTCAAATGTTGGATATGTGCCCTAGAGACAAATTAATAAAGATATTTGTCACATATCCGTTTTGTTCATAATGCGTTTTATACTGTGCTATAACTGTATTACTTGGAAATAATAATACAGGTGTAGTATAAAACATGGTCCGTAGTTTAACTCGGGTAAACTATCTCATTGGGCAATTGATTGATCAAGCTTTCCTGATCACGGCGACACTTAAGTCCATTGACAATGAGGTCATATCATTAAGGGGAATGATGTGATGGACGGACACCCACCTAAAGTATTGCAATGAGATCGAGTCACATAGTTCAGTGTTGCTATGACTTTGTAACGTATGGCTTAGTCCTTAGACCGTAATGATCATACGTAATCACGATCTATGAGGAGACTTTGATTTGTATCCCACCGCCTGACTGAAATATGCTGGCTATAACGGAGCACTTTGGGTATTCCGAAATAGATGGTTGATGAGTATGTTAATAGATCAAAGCGGGATTTGTCAGTCCTTGTGACAGGACAGGTACTCTGGGCCCACTCGGTGATATTGCATCAACACCTTGCAAGGACGTTACTAGGTCACAAGAGATGCAATGATCATGGACAAGAGAAGTTGTTTTGTTGTGAACGAGATGTGAACACGGTATGTGGGATACCGACGATCAAACCTCGGACAAACAAAGTACCGCAGCACAAAGGGATTACGTCGTATCGTTAACGGTTTCCAAAAGCGATCGAAGTTCATTCGATGGAAGCGCAGGGGCTGTCAAGGATTGTAACCAGGTCCAACTGACTAGTCATTGGTCAATGAGAAGAGTCTCGACCATGTCTGATGTTTCCCGGACCGTTAGGGTGTTACACTTAAGGGCAATCGATGCATAGGACAGTTACGGGATCAATCGGTGAAATAGGAGAAATCACCGGAATAGTTCCGGAGGAGGACGGAATAGTTTCCGGACATTTTGAATAGTTCAAAATAAATTTTAATTGTTTTAATAATGTTTTATTATTTAATTATCTGAATTAAATATTTAAAACTTATTAAATAATTAAAAAATGGAAAAAGGCTATATGGGCCCTTGGGGCCCATTAGGGGAGGAGGGGGTTCCCCCCCTTGGGCTTGGCGCCAAGGGTGGGGCCCATCCCCCCCCTTGGCCGGCGCACCTCCCCCCCCTTAGGGGTTTAGTCCCACATGGGGGAGGGAAGGAGGATCACACCCCCCCTTGGTCTATATAAGGAGCGGTAGACCCCCCTTTTTCCATACAACATTAATCTCCTTCTTCTTCCTTCTCCTTTTCCGGAAGTGGACTCCCCTTGTTTGGAGTCTGCACCAGGATTGGAGTTCACCATAAGGCAAGCCGTCGCTCTGCCGGAGTCGGGATCCATAGCCGTCTTTCTTCCGCTTCTCGCCTGGTTCGGAGCCCGGGAGGAACATCGATTGTACCGTACGTGTATAATCTCTTCGAGGCACTACACCTGTGGTGCTGCTTCGTCGCTGGAGGTTTACCGGGAGTCATCCTCGCCGGTGGTGGTCTTCTACACGACAGGGAGGTCGTAGTTTGAGTCTACGCCAACCACGTTCATAAGAACGTTTCCCTCTTTCGGTCTTCAAAGGTATGAACACCGATTCCCTCCGTTACCTTACATCGCCATAGCATAGATCTTGGGTTCGGGTACCGTAGGTGTGAATTTTTTTTGTTTTCTGCCCCGTATCCCAGCAGTGGTATCATGAGCTAGCTATGCGTAGATGTATTGTACGGATAGAACACATCTAGGATGTGGGCATCGAATCTTCATTCGTTACCCTCCCACGTGTACTCATTCAGCATTGCGGCAATGTTTGATGAAGCGGCCCCCGACCGACCTTACGCGTTTACGCGAGACTGGTTCCACGCTTGACATATGGCTTGTACCATATAAAGTGGTTGTGGGGGTGTCTATCTCTCTGCATTAGCGATGCGAAGATGTTTGCAACGGATGGCCCCGACAGGGGTGTAATAGAGACGGATGGGAGACGATGTTGTGGCATGTTTTTCGCAGGATAGAAATCACTTCTGTCTTTCGAAACCCCTAGCAGCCACGTAAAATTGCACAAGCTAAAGTAGAAAGGCGTTTAACTTTGCTTTGCATGAAGGGGGATCATAGGTTGTATGATTTAAAGTTTTACTTCCTGTTTTATGCTTGTATGCTAGATATATCGACGGTAGCACGAAATAGGACCATCTCTCACAATACCAACATTGTGTTCTCCCTTTGGTGGGCACCACCTGGAAGGTTCTCCCATATGGCTTGATGCTCCGTACATACCGGAGTTGTCCTACATATTAAACGGAGTTCGCATGAGGTTGGGTTCGGCGAGCCTGGCATATGCAGATATGGCCTTGGTGAACAGCTAACATCAAGGTTCGATTGGCAGGCTTGACGTATGTAGATGCGGGCCTGGAACACAGAAGACCGAAAGGTCGAGCACGAGTCACATGCCTGATGTGATTGGCTTAGAGGCCTACCTGGTTCACATACTGGGCCGTACATATCGGGGGAGGTATGGGGGCTGGGATTGTGCAATCACTTAGTTAAAGTGAGAGGCGTTTATCTAAGTGGGAGCTTTCTAGAATTTTGAGATTAAATTGAAACTCCACATTATGAACAAAAGTCTAAATATGTATCATTGTGAATCCAACCTTGTAGATGGCGGCACCACGCCCCTCGTTCAACTTAGGATCATTCCTAGAGAAAGATAAGCTAAAAACAGATGGGAGAAACTTCACCAACTGGTTCCGCACCCTGAGGATTCTCCTCGTTCCCCTCAAAATGGCATACGTACTAGAGGACGCGTTAGGTGACGCACCAGCAGATGATGCCAGTCAGGACGAGAAGAATGTCTATCTCTCGAGGATTGATGATTACAACCTTGTCTAGAGTGGCATGCTCTACTCCATGGAGGCTGAGTTGCAGAAACGCTTTGAGAGGATGGGTGCGTATGAGATTATCACCGACCTCAAGGCGGTCTTCGCACCTCAAGCCAGGGCTGAACGGTACGAGGCTTCTGAAGCCTTCTTCTCAGCAAAGATGGACGAGCACGGCAGCGTGAGTGAGCACGTAGTCAAAATGTCTGGCTACGTTCAGCGCTTGAATGCTCTGGAATGCCAGATTCCAGATGAACTTGCTATTGATAGGGTGTTGCAGTCGCTTCCCCCTAGCTACAAAGGCTTTGTGCTGAACTACAACATGCAGGGGATGACCAAAACCCCTTCTGAGTTGTTCGCCATGCTGAAGAGCGCTGAGGTTGAGATCAAGAAGGAGCACGCCGTCTTCATGGTCAACAAGACCATTGACTTCAAGAAGTCAAGCAGGCGGGAGAAGGCCAAGAGAGGTGGCCCTAGGAGGGATGGCAAGTCAGTTGCCGCTCCTCCCAAGGCACCCAAGTCTAAACTCAGAGTGGAGTGCTTCTACTGCAAGGGTGAAGGTCACTGGAAACGCAACTGTCCCAAGTACCTAAAGGACAAGAAGGCTGGCAAGGTCGCCAAGAGAGACGAAGGTATATTCGATATACATATTGTTGATCTTCTCTTGAGAAGCGCCGGGAACACATCCTGGATATTTGATATAGGATCTGTCGCTCATATTTCTAATTCCATTCAGGGACTAAGGAATAGGAGACGCTTGCTCAAAGATGAAGTGACGATGCGCGTGGGGAACGGCTGCCGGATTGAAGTCTTGGCGGTCGTCACGATGCATCTTAGTCTTCCTTCGGGATTGGTTTTAGTTCTGAATAATTGCTACTATGTACCCGCGTTGAGTGTGAACATCGTTAATGGCTCTTGCTTGATATGAGACCACTATTCTTTTAAGTCTGATACAATTGGTTGTTCGATTTATAAGGATGAAATGTTTTATGTTCACGCACCGGAGTTGCATGGTTTATTCGTACTTGATCTCGATGGTGGCGTGTGTCACATTAACAATATTGAGGCCTAAAGATTGAAGAATGATGTAGATCACATGATGATGTGGCATTGCCGACTTGGTCATATTGGTATAAAACGCATGGAGAAGCTCCATAAGGATGGACTTCTTGAGTCATTGGATTTTGGATCCCTTGATACATGTGAACAATGCTTCATGGGCAAAATGACAAGGACTCCATTAAATGGCGTAATGGAGCGTGCGGATGTCTTATTGGGGATCATACACACGGATGTATGTGGACCCATGAACGCCCCCACTCGCAATGGTCTTCGTTACTTCGTGACCTTTACTGATGACTTGAGTAGATATGGGTATATTTACTTGATGAAGCACAAGTATGAAACCTTTGAAAAGTTCAAGGAATTTCAGAATGAGGTCGAAAATCAACTCGGAAGAAAAATCAAGCACCTTCGATCGGATCGAGGTGGCGAATATTTGAGTCACGAGTTTGGCAATCATCTGAAGTCTTGTGGCATAGTACCACAGCTTACGCCGGCAGGCACACCTCAGAGAAACGGTGTGGCTGAGCGACGTAATCGAACCCTATTGGATAGTGTACGATCGATGATGTCTCATACTGATTTGCCTGTGTCATTCTGGGGGTATGCATTAGAAACTGCCATTCATGTTCTTAATAGGGCACCATCCAAATCCGTAAAGACAACACCATTTGAAGAATGGCATGGCACGAAACCTGAGTTGTCTCACCTGAAGATTTGGGGTTGTGAGGCTTATGTTAGGAAACTACAGCCTGACAAACTTGAATCCAAGGCGGATAAGTGCATCTTTGTGGGCTATCCCAAGGAAACTTGTGGATACACCTTCTACAACAAGTCTGACAGCAAAACGTTTGTTGCCAAGACGGGACACTTTCTTGAGAAGGAGTTTCTTGCGAAAGAGTTGAGTGGGAGGAAAATAGACCTCGATGAAGTGACTGACCAATCACTCCAATTGGAAGAAATGGCTACGGAATTTGTTCTGGAACCATCTTCCAGAGTGGGAGTTGAAGAGAATGGCCAGAACGACATTCATAACGATCATGACATTAATAATGATCATGATGAGAATGAAGAGGAACCTTTTATGCCCTGTAGGTCATCAAGAGTCCGTCAACCGACTGAGTTTTACGGACAGCTTGTGAATGCAATCTCGGCTGATGAGTCGGATGAACCTACAAGTTACAAAGAAGCAATGGAGGGACCCGAGTCCGAGAAATGGCTTGAAGCCATGAAATCCGAAATAGACTCCATGTACACCAACAAAGTATGGACTTTGGCAGATATTCCCGAGGACCGCAAGGCCGTCGAGAATAAATGGATTTTCAAGAAAAAGACTGACGCAGACGGAAACATATCTATCTATAAAGCTCGACTTGTCGCGAAGGGTTTCCAACAAATTCAAGGAGTTGACTACGAGGAGACGTTCTCTCCTGTAGCGATGATAAAGTCTATTCGGATCCTACTAGCAATAGCTGCATATCATGATTACGAGATATGGCAGATGGATGTGAAAACTGCATTCCTAAATGGCAACATTGAGGAAGAGTTGTATATGATGCAACCAGAGGGGTTTGTCGATCTAAGGAACGATGGTAAGGTTTGCAAGCTTCAACGGTCCATCTATGGGTTGAAGCAAGCATCTCGGAGCAGGAATCTTCGATTTGATGAGGTCATTAAAGCTTTTGGATTTGTCCAAAACGTCGAAGAGTTCTGCGTCTATAAGAAACTGAGTGGGAGCTCTGTAGCATTCCTTGTGTTATATGTAGATGACATATTACTAATAGGGAACGATAAGAAATTCTTAGAGGAAGTGAAGGAATATCTGAATGGACAATTTTCCATGAAGGACCTAGGTGAAGCTGCGTACATACTGGGGATTAATATCTATAGAGATAGACCTAATCGACGTTTGGCCTTGAGTCAGAACACTTATATTGACAAGATTTTGAAAAGGTTCAAAATGGATGACTCCAAGAGAGGTCTCTTGCCAGTTATAAAAGGTGTCAAATTAAGCGTGACTCAATGCCCGACCACAGCTAAAGAGAAAGAGGAGATGTCCTCAAAGCCCTATGCCTCAGCCATAGGTTCTCTCATGTATGCTATGCTATGTACCAGACCGGATTTAGCGTTGGCCATTAGTATGACTAATCGCTACCAGAGTAATCCGGGAATGGCTCACTGGACAGCAGTAAAGAACATCCTTAAGTACTTGAGAAGAACCAAGGATCTCTTTCTCGTTTATGGAGGAGTTGATGAGGAGCTCACCGTAAAGGGTTACGTTGACGCAAGCCTCGGCTCAGACCTAGATGACTCGAAATCCCAGACGGGATATGTTTTCATGTTGAACGGTGGCGCGATTAGCTGGAGGAGCGGCAAACAGTCAGTCGTCGCTCAATCTTCAATGGAGTCGGAGTATATTGCCGCTTGCGAAGCGTCAAACGAGGCGCTGTGGCTGAAGAAGTTCGTGAACGAGCTTGGCATCTTTCCCAGTTGCACTGACCCCGTGGGAATCTTCTGCGACAACACGGGTGCCATTGCTAACGCGAAGGAGCCAAGAACTCACTCTACAGCCAAGCACATCCTCCGAAAGTTCCATGTGACGCGAGACTACGTCAGGGATGGACACACTAGGATTCACAAGATACATACGGATCTGAACGCAGCAGACCCGATGACTAAACCTCTTCCACAGGGCAAGTTTGAAGAACACCGAGAGACCATTGGTGTTAGATACATACCTGATGTAAACTAGTGTAATTTGTACTCTAGTGCAAGTGGGAGACTGTTGGATATGTGCCCTAGAGACAAATTAATAAAGATATTTGTCACATATTCGTTTTCTTCATAATACGTTTTATACTGTGCTATAACTGTATTACTTGGAAATACTAATACAGGTGTAGTATAAAACATGGTCCGTAGTTTAACTCGGGTAAACTATCTCATTGGGCAATTGATTGATCAAGCTTTCCTGATCATGGCGACACTTAAGTCCATTGACAATGAGGTCATATCATTAAGGGGAATGATGTGATGGACGGACACCCACCTAAAGTATTGCAATGTGATCGAATCACATAGTTCAGCGTTGCTATGACTTTGTAACGTATGGCTTAGTCCTTAGACCGTAATGATCATACGTAATCACGATCTATGAGGAGACTTTGATTTGTATCCCACCGCCTGACTGAAATATGCTGGCTATAACGGAGCACTTTGGGTATTCCGAAATAGATGGTTGATGAGTATGTTAATAGATCAAAGCGGGATTTGTCAGTCCTTGTGACAGGACAGGTACTCTGGGCCCACTCGGTGATATTGCATCAACACCTTGCAAGGACGTGACTAGGTCACAAGAGATGCAATGATCATGGACGAGAGAAGTTGTTTTGTTGTGAACGAGATGTGAACACGGTATGTGGGATACCGACGATCAAACCTCGGACAAACAAAGTACCACAGCACAAAGGGATTACGTCGTATCGTTAACGGTTTCCAACAGCGATCGAAGTTCATTCGATGGAAGCGCAGGGGCTGTCAAGGATTGTAACCAGGTCCAACTGACTAGTCATTGGTCAATGAGAAGATTCTCGACCATGTCTGATATTTCCCGGACCGTTAGGGTGTTACACTTAAGGGCAATCGATGCATAGGACAGTTACAGGATCAATCGGTGAAATAGGAGAAATCACCGAAATAGTTCCGGAGGAGGACGGAATAGTTTCCGGACATTTCAAATAGTTCAAAATAAAGTTTAATTGTTTTAATAATGTTTTATTATTTAATTATCTGAATTAAATATTTAAAACTTATTAAATAATTAAAAAAATGGAAAAAAGGCTATATGGGCCCTTGGGGCCCATTAGGGGAGGAGGGGGTTCCCCCCCCTTGGGCTTGGCGCCAAGGGTGGGGCCCATCCCCCCCTTGGCCGGCGCACCTCCCCCCCCTTGGGGGTTTAGTCCCACATGGGGTAAGGAAGGAGGATCACACCCCCCCTTGGCCTATATAAAGAGGGGTAGACCCCCCCTTTTTCCATACAACAATAATCTCCTTCTTCTTCCTTCTCCTTTTCCGAAAGTGGACTCCCCTTGTTTGGAGTCTGCACCAGGATTGGAGTTCTCCACCATAAGGCAGGCCGTCGCTCTGCCGGAGTCGTGATCCATAGCCGTCTTTCTTCCGCTGCTCGCCTGGTTCGGAGCCCAGGAGGAACATCGATTGTATCGTACGTGTATAATCTCTTCGAGGCACTACACCTGTGGTGCTGCTTCATCGCTGGAGGTTTACCGGGAGTCATCCTCGCCGGTGGTGGTCTTCTACACGACAGGGAGGTCGTAGTTCTGAGTCTACGCCAACCACGTTCATAAGAACGTTTCCCCCTTTCGGTCTTCAAAGGTATGAACACTGATTCCCTCCGTTACCTTACATCGCCATAGCATAGATCTTGGGTTCGGGTACCGTAGGTGTGAAAAATTTGTGTTTTCTGCCCCGTATCCCAACATCAAAAGCATGGGCAGTACGCCAAAATAAGTAGACCGAAATCCAACTGCATCTACTACTAATCATCCACCTTGAGATATCTATCCAGAACATCTCGCTGGTATTAAGTTGCGATCCCCACCCAAAGTGTAAACCCAAAGCAACAGACAACTGCATTAAAAAGCACTTTGCGTAAAGTAAACAATCCTTGCAACCGCGGGCACAAGCACCGTTGTTTTCCCCCTTGTGGCAACAGCACATCCCCTAGACTCATGTTTCTGTCACTCAAGCGTGTCATCGGGGGGCATGAACCCACAATCGAGCAAAACGTTCCCTCTTGGGGTTACTACCTACTACTTGGCCAAAGCAATAAACAACAATGGATAACATGCAAGAATTACTTAGGAACAAAAATATAAGAGATAAAAACAAAATATATTACTCAATCACAGTCTGAACATAAACTCATAATCCATCAGATCCCATCAAACTCAGCATAGCAACAGCAGAAAGATTACAAAAGTGCCTCGATCATGTAGGACATCTCACGAGGTCTAAACCATGAAGAACAAAGAGGGGAGGAGAACATCACATAGCTACTGATCACGGACCCATGGTCCAAAGAAAACTACTCACGAGACATCCGGGAAGCATCCATGGTGGAGATGAGACTCCCGGAGGTCGGCCCTCCCTCCGGCAGGGTGCCGAGAAGAGGTCTTCTGGTGCTCCCGATCTCGGAAGCGCGGCGGCGGCGGAACACAGGCGAGATCACGAAAAAGGATTCTGTCCTCGAGGGTTTCCCGAGACGGAGAATATATAGGCGAAGGGGGGCAGCCAGGGGGGCCACCAGGGGTCCAGGCGCCCCCTGGAGCGGCCAGGCCCTAGGACGCGCCACCAGGGCGCGTGGGCCCCTGGTGGTGGCCCTCTGGCCCCACCCAGGTTCTTCCGGAAGGCACCTTCACGCTGATTTTTTTATCTGATTTTCCCGAATTTTTGGAGCAATTTTTATATGGGGGAAAACTGAAATAGAAAAATAGCAGAAAACAGGAACTGGCACTGTGGTGCACTGAGTTAATAGGTTAGTCGAAATATGATCAAAAGTGTATGAAAGTGTATCTAGATCATAGCAATATCACACAAAACATGCATG
Organism: Bromus sterilis; assembly: GCA_950022295.1. Taxonomy (NCBI): domain Eukaryota; kingdom Viridiplantae; phylum Streptophyta; class Magnoliopsida; order Poales; family Poaceae; genus Bromus; species Bromus sterilis. Next base: position 53,485,488 of record OX465599.1, read on the forward strand.
GAGCAAGCAGAAATTATAGATACATTTTGGATGTATCAACATCCCCAAGCTTAATTCCTGCTCGTCCTCGAGTAGGTAAATGATAACGGCATAATTTCTGTGGTGACATGCTAGCAACCATATAAGAACTTATAAAAGTAAAGCAATCAAGGTTAGAGATTAAATTCAAGTCATAACATGCAAGAGTCTATATTAGCATTGAAACAAGTAACAAAAGAACAAAAGGTGCAAGAGGTCTCGCTGTCCGTGACTCGAATGTCTCCAAATGGTGTTTTCGTGCAAGAAGGGGGATAGGGAATACGAGAAAAACATTTATTTGTTGAGAACTCAATCTACTAAATTTTCACACTTGGTCTCTTTCTGGAATCTTATCTTGACTCGTCCCCAGACCACTAGCCAGGTACAAGTCAATTTGATCCACTCCTTTTTCAATATTTTGAGCACTCATGCAATGGATGAGCGTAAGCACGAGAGTTGACACTTAGGATGGCAAAGAGAGGAGTAAGGAGGAGGAAGACAAAAAAGGATGAGAAAGGCTCACATCAATGAGGACAATCATAGGCAAGAGATGCCAAATGATAGATATGATGTGAGGAGTAGGGATTTCCATGCAACGGATGCACATACGAGCTAAGAAGCTCTCCAATGGAACTAGTGGGGGTTCATCTAACTTGCTCGCTCATGAAGACCTAGAGCTCGTTTGAGGAGGCTCATTCTTGGAATATGCAAGCCAAGTTCTATAGTGTGAAGGTCCCCACATAGCTATATGCATAATGATCATCTCTATGGAGTACAAGGATATAAAGGGAGTACTAGTGTGGATCTCTCAAAAGGATAGTAGTGTTGCCCCTTTCTCTCTTTTTATTTCTTTTTCTATTTTTTCTATTTTTTTGTATATTTTTGTGGCCTCAATGGCTCTTTCTATTTAACTCTCATTTGTCCTCTTTGGGATCTTTTGATTTGTCCACTTTGGGATCTTTTGATTTGTCCACTTTGGGATCTTTTCCTCACTTAAGGGCAACACTCTATTTTACAAGAAGGTAAAGGAGATCTTTCACACTTTACAAGGTACTCAAAATCATAAATAAGATGTAACTATCATGATGTATGCAATGTATGTCGCTGCCAGTGTAGCAGGAACATGTATGACATGAAGATCAAGTCATGAAGAGATGGATGTTGCATGGCAATATATCTCGGAAAGGCTATGGAAATGCCTTGATAGGTAGGTATGGTGGCTGTTTTGAGGAAAGATATAAGGAGGTTTATGATGACAGAGTGTATCATGCCAAGGGTTTGGATGTAGGCGAAGGTGGACACCAACTCTCGGAGTGAGAAGAAGGCAATGCATGGAACGGGAGAGGCTAGCAAAATATGGGAAGGTGGAAGTGTCAACTTTCAATACTTACATTAGTCCGAAGAACTCATGCACTTATTATCGGTAACTCTCAATCTAATAAGGAGGTTCACAAAGAGACAAGTACCCCGAGGAGGAGTGTATGGGGGTTTGGTTATCCTTGCGCATCCTCGACTCATGGTACGTGAGTGTACTCTAATATTCGATCCCTCCAAAGATTAGTCATCCATCTAGTAGCTAGAGTTCTCAACTAGTTTTGTAGGTTTTGAAAATAAACACGGATTGCCCAAAACACGACACCTATCACTAATAGGCTACAGCTCTTGACACCAAAAGTTCAGACATTACTCACAACAATACCTCAAAACTATTGCAAGTTACTACTAGAATTAAATATCAACCTCAATTACCTACTTTCAAGACAAGACTCTACTCAGTGCAACAACCAACTCTCTTTAACAAGATAAACATGAAAACTAAAAAGAGTTCCAGCAACAAACTAAACAAAATCCAAGGCTCTTACTAAAGACAAACTAAGACTAAAACTAAACATGGAAGCAGCTATGAAAAGATAAAGAACACACAACAGCAAACAGATAAGCAGGAAAAATCCTATGATGTGTACTAGATTTTTAAAGTGGAGCGTGTTTCTCTCCCACACAAAGAAAGACGGGGTCTAACTTGTTATGAATAGCAAGCAAAACTAAAGAAAACTAAAAATAAAACCTAAGAGCGAGACGCTCCAAGCATAGCATATAATGCATGAAGTGTTAAAAATATAGTGGGACGAAGGACGAACTGATGATTGTTGATGGAGAAGGGGATGCACGGGGGCATCTGTAACAACCCAGTTTTTGCAAAAATTAAAAATTTTGTTTTCGGTGTGAATTGATTGATTGCCTGATTTGTTCACGGTGTTTGCATCCCCGATTTATCGATCGGCGATTATTTTCCCCCTCTTATCTCGTATCGGACGGAGACCGACCCTTGCCACCCTGACACTCGACCTTTGCGACACCGGGTTTCACCCGATCACCGTGGCGAAAACCACACGAGACCAGCCGCAGCCAACGGAACGAAAAACCCCGTTTAATAATTAAACGGGATATTTTTATAGCGCGCTGGAAAGTGTTTTCGGAATGGTTCCAGCGCGAGGTGAACGCCTCCGGCTAGACGCGCTGATCGCGCAGTTCAAAGTTTTACCCGAATCGGAGGTACTGCGGACCCCCGGCGGTCAGAAACGTGAGCACCGCGCGCACGAGATAAAAACTGATGATGTTTTTGCAAACTGCCAGCCACCGGGGATATATAAAGACCACCACACTCCCACCCATTTCTAGGGTTTCCCTAGCCACAAAATATGCAGCCAGCCGCCGCCGCCGCAGCCTTCCTCTCCCTCTCCTCTCCGTTCCTCCCTCTCCTCCTCTAGCACTCACCCCTTATCTCTCTGCCGCAGGCCGTTGCTCGCCATGGGACTCCGCCGCCGTCCGCCATGGGAGGCTGCACAAGCTCTGCCAGCCGCCGCCGCCCCCCTGGCCGGGTCCGCCCGCCGCCGCGGGATTGGGCCGCCGCCCTTCCTCGCGCGCCTCGGGTCCGACTCCCTCGTCGCCACTCTACCGGAGGACGGCCAGCCACCGGCTGCCTGGTCGCCGCCGCCAGCCTCCTGGCTCCGGTCGGGGTCGGGAGCACGGCCACCTGGCTGGTGCCCTCCCAGCCAGGCCGGCCCACCTAGGCCAGATCCGGCCCACGGACCAGCAGCCCAAGCAGGCCCCAGCAGCCCAGGCCGCCCCTCCAGTCACTTGGGCCGATCCCAGTGGGGTGAGGCCCCCTTTTTTTTATTTTTCTGCCTCTGTTTTTTTTTCAGCACCCTGTTGGAACAACTGCTGCTAAGTCACTTGCTAAGTGTTGGAGCAACTGCTGCTGATTCGATTCCGCGTTGACGATAGCAAGCGATCCGTAGCCCGGACGACTTCGCGCCCAAAAGACAAATTGTTTAGAATTGCGTGCTCTAACTTTCATATTTTGTGAGAATTTGCATTTGTGCTCATCTTGATTGTGTAATTGTGTGCTGAACAAGGCATCAGGCCGTTAAACTGCTACTATTTCTGTTATGTGCTGCTGTTATTATTTTGTTGCAACTTTGCATGATGATTGTAACAAATCCATGAGGCCTATTGCATTGATTCCTTTTGCATCATGTTAAGAATTGTTTCTACTTCATTTTCATGCTTTCACATGCCATAATTGCTTGCTGCATCATGTTTATATCTTGCTCCAAAGTAGCTATCCTGATGTTATTGTGCTGTTGTTGTTGAAACTGTTATTTTGTTGCAACTTCGGTCGACGAGTGTGTCGCGACCGTTTATCGGAATTGATTGATTCCAATTTTATATTGTTAAGCATCATGTCTACTTTCATCCCATGTATTCCTATGTCATGTTGCTGCACTTTTTCATATAGATTTACCTCTGTTTATACAGCATGTGTGCATAACTTGTTTTGCTTATATCTTTTTAACCGTAACTCCGTTTGGAGTGTGCCTTATATGTAACTTGATTAGTTTTTCGTGTACCTTGTGTTTACGCTTTTGTTTGCTGTTTTTAACCAACCTAAAATATGGTTTAGGACAGAACAGTACCAAATGTTTTAATCATCGTGCGGCACTTAGTGTTATGCCATGTTTAGGATTGTGCCTCACTTAAATTGACTAGCATAGATAGTTTACTTTGTGCTTCACCTCTTGACCTGTTTGTGTGCTTTGCCATGCTTGCTTGAGTTGCCATGTTAATAACCGTTGGTTGATCACCTGTAGCTAAGCAACTTGAACCACCGTAAACGTGCGGTATTCGTCGTGTGTGACCGATACCCCACTTAAACCGTTAGTAACCATTCTCGACGATAGATCCGTATCGCGTTGCCGTGTCTTGTGTTGCATCTTTGATCTTGTATTGCTCCGTAGTAATAGTGGTGCACCGTTGATTGCTTTCCAGTGTTTCCTTCTTGTGTGCTTCCGCGGGTACCTCTCGGAGACGATGCGAGCTTGCGATCGGCTACACCTTCAGAACCCGACTTATCAACAGGAAAGGACTATACATTACTTATGATCCACTCTATTTCAACCAGAGGTTTGCATGCTAGTCTAGGTTAGATTTGATGTTTGATCCTACCACATGTTTACAGCCTCTTTCAAACCGATACAGCCATGTCCCTTCCCAGCAAACCTTGTACTGCTATGTTACTATTGCTCGTTGCTCAGCCCCTCCTTAGTATGCATGCTTAGGATGCTACGATGTTACCTTGTTACTCCTGGGTTTGGGATATCACAATATTATATTGTTGTTGATGATATGATTATTATAATGTTGATTATATTCGACGAAGGATGGAAGGTCTAGGCTATCCCGCCCGACGCTTTGTTCCATTCGAGTCACCTAGGATCCGAGTTCCGGGTATTGGTTTTAAGACTGAGCGTGCCTAATCGCGTGTGGGATTTTATGGGGTCCCCTCTTCTTACCTACCTAGCTTCAAACATTTCTAGAGGTGGCCCAAGCTGATTTACCATTTGAAACCGTGTGTGTGCTGGTCAGCTGCCAATAGTTTTCAAACAACTTGGGCCAGCGGAGACTTAGTTCCTTTGTTGGTCCACACTTGGTGAGCTAGGGAAGTCCCTTGTTATATAGGCGAGACTAACCCCGACCTTAGCCTTACGGAAGAGTCCGATGCGAGAGCGTGGCCAGCTTTTGGATTGGGTGTCGACTCCCCGGGGGCCACCCGAATTTGTTCGTTGTTAGTTGAGGGACCTGTCGTTTCGGATCTCTTGGAACTAAATCATAAAATGGTTGCCTATAATGGGTAGCAACTGAGAGAGATGGGCGAGCATGCGACGCCTCGTAATGGGCAGTTGGTACACCCCTGCAGGGTTAAATCTTTTCGAGAAGCCATGTCCACGGTTATGGATGACTTGAGACCTACTCCTTGTTCATAGACAACAACAACTGATATAATCTTATTATAACTTGATCAACGTGTGCGTGTGCCTTGACTGCTTCTTCTTCGTCGGGATGCGAAGAGGAGGAAAAGGATAGGATAGGTGTTATGTTTGCGTAAGTAGCTGATAGCAAGACTTGTTCGAGGCGATTCCTCGTAGAATGCTTGGCTTCTTATCTTACTCTCTAGATCGTTAGCCACTTCATAAATGCTAGTGCGGCAACAACCTCACCACTTACCCCTTCCTTACCGTAAACTACTAGTTGTCCTAGAATGACGAGTGATGAAGTCCTTGCTGTGTCAGATGACCACTACAGTTGGATGCTGAGTACCTCTGTACTCATGATACTACCCCCAAACTCTTTTCAGGGTTCTTGATCGACAACAGGTATGGTGATCGACGTTTCACGTGGAGACTCGACGACGACTAGTTAGGCGGATCCCGGCGGAGGGCCTGGACCGTGTGGTTATGGAATCGATGTTTTTCTCTTTGCCAGTAGGCATTTGATTGTAGTCTGTACTCAGACATGTATCTTCCGTTGTTGTATTGTATTTGAGGCAGTTGTATGCCGATTGTATGAGATGTTGTATCCTTGTATCTGTAATGTTGTGATATCATGTTGGAAATCCGGGGCATATGGTTTTGTCATATGTCGCGTTGGGACCGATATGTGCTTCGTCCCCGGATCTGGGTGGAAACACCTAGATCTGGAAAAGTACCGCATATCGGGCCTTACAACTTGGTATCAGAGCTTTACCGACCGTAGGATCCCCTCTCTGGCTGAAGTCGAGTCTAGCCAAAAACTATTTTGTATTTACTAAGTTAGTTATCGGAGAGTAGGAATCTTTTTACTCCTTACCCTTGCTCTGGTCAGGACAAGTGTCGTAAGTGTTTTGTTCTCATCTTATCCCTTTCAAAACTATAGGATCTCGAGTGTGTGGAGTATCGGAACCGTTACAATGCCTTGCTTGCATCGTATTGTCTCGATTCCGATCTCAGGTTTGGGAATTCATGTAGTACCTTTAGCTTCTTCGGTTTCGGATATCATCTGGGTCATCCATTTCCATCCATCCTTTTGCCGGTGTTTTCACGACTTGCGTCGAAAAGCACTATCCCTTTGACCAGGTTTGACTGTCGTTCCTCCTCTTGTCACTGACGTTTTCGTTATTCCGACAATGCCGTCTCTCTTCGGAAAATTATCTCGACCGAAGTTCGACGTCGACATAGAGCAGAGTCCCTTGTTGGTGGTGTTGAAGATCGCCGACTCTTTTCTCTCCCCCGGATCGTCCTGGATCTCGGGACGAGATCCCTTGTTGGTGGTGTTGTATTGTAACAACCCAGTTTTTGCAAAAATTAAAAATTTTGTTTTCGGTGTGAATTGATTGATTGCCTGATTTGTTCGTCGTGTTTGCATCCCCGATTTATCGATCGGCGATCATTTTCCCCCTCTTATCTCGTATCGGACGGAGACCGACCCTTGCCACCCTGACACTCGACCTTTGCGACACCGGGTTTCACCCGATCACCGTCGCGAAAACCGCACGAGACCAGCCGCAGCCAACGGAACAAAAAACCCCGTTTAATAATTAAACGGGATATTTTTATAGCGCACCGGAAAGTGTTTTCAGAAAGGTTCGAGCGCGAGGTGAACGCCTCCGGCTCGACGCGCTGATCGCGCAGTTCGAAGTTTTACCCGAATCGGAGGTACTGCGGACCCCCGGCGGTCAGAAACGTGAGCACCGCGCGCGCGAGATAAAAGCAGATGATGTTTTTGCAAACTTCCAGCCACCGGGGCTATATAAAGACCACCACACTCCCACCCATTTCTAGGGTTTCCCTAGCCACAAAATATGCAGCCAGCCGCCGTCGCGGCCCTCCTCTCCCTCTCCTCTCCGTTCCTCCCTCTCCTCCTCTAGCTCTCGCCCCTTATCTCTCTGCCGCAGGCCGTTGCTCGCCATGCGATTCCGCCGCCGTCCGCCATGGGAGGCTGCACGAGCTCTGCCAGCCGCCGGCGCCCCCCTGGCCAGGTCCGCCCGCCGCCGTGGGATTGGGCCGCCGCCCTTCATCGCGCGCTTCGGGGCCGACTCCCTCGTCGCCACTCCGCCGGAGGACGGCCAGCCACCGGCTGCCTGGTCGCCGCCGCCAGCCTCCTGGCTCCGGTCGGGGTCGGGAGCACGGCCACCTGGGCTGGTGCCCTCCCAGCCAGGCCGACCCACCTAGGCCAGATCCGGCCCACGGACCAGCAGCCCAAGCAGGCCCCAGCAGCCCAGGCCACCCCCTCCAGTCACTTGGGCCGAGCCTAGTGGGATGAGGCCCCCTTTTTTTATTTTTTTGCCTCTGTTTTTTTTTCAGCACCCTGTTATTTTTGCTAAGTGTTGGAACAACTACTGCTGATTCGATTCCGCGTTGACGATAGCAAGCGATCCGTAGCCCGGATGACTTCGCGCCCAAAAGACGAATTGTTTAGACTTACGTGCTCTAGCTTTCATCTTTTGTGAGAATTTGCATTTGAGCTCATCTTGATTGTGTAATTGTGTGCTGAACAGGGCATCAGGCCGTTAAACTGCTACTTTTCCTGTTATGTGCTGCTGTTATTATTTTGTTGCAACTTTGCATGATGATTGTAACAAATCCATGAGGCCTATTGCATTGATTCCTTTTGCATCATGTTAAGCATTGTTTCTACTTCATTTTAATGCTTTCACATGCCATAATTGCTTGCTGCATCATGTTTATATCTTGCTCCAAAGTAGCTATCCTGATGTTATTGTGCTGCTGTTGCTGAAACTGTTATTTTGTTGCAACTTCGGTCGACGAGTGTGTCGCGACCGTTTATCGGAATTGATTGATTCCAATTGAATATTGTTAAGCATAATGTCTACTTTCATCCCATGTATTGCTATGTCATGTTGCTGCACTTTTGCATATAGATTTACCCTTGTTTATACAGCATGTGTGCATAACTTGTTTTGCTTATATCTTTTTAACCGTAACTCCGTTTGGAGTGTGCCTTATATGTAACTTGATTAGTTTTTCGTGTACCTTGTGTTTATGCTTTTGTTTGCTGTTGTTAACCAACCTAAAATATGGTTTAGGACAGAACAGTACCAAATGTTTTAATCATCGTGCGGCACTTAGTGTTATGCCATGTTTAGGATTGTGCCTCACTTAAATTGACTAGCATAGATAGTTTACTTTGTGCTTCACCTCTTGACCTGTTTGTGTGCTTTGCCATGCTTGCTTGAGTTGCCATGTTAATAACCGTTGGTTGATCACCTGTAGCTAAGCAACTTGAACCACCGTAAACGTGCGGTATTCGTCGTGTGTGACCGATACCCCACTTAAACCGTTAGTAACCGTTCTCGACGATAGATCCGTATCGCGTTGCCTTGTCTTGTGTTGCCTCTTTGATCTTGTATTGCTCCGTAGTAATAGTGGTGCACCGTTGATTGCTTTCCAGTGTTTCCTTCTTGTGTGCTTCTGCGGGTACCTCTCGGAGACGATGCGAGCTTGCGATCGGCTACACCTTCGGAACCCGACTTATCAACAGGCAAGGACTATACATTACTTATGATCCATTCTATTTCAACCAGCGGTTTGCATGCTAGTCTAGGTTAGGTTCGATGTTTGATCCTACCACATGTTTATAGCCTCTTTCAAATCGATACAGCCATGTCCCTTCCCAGCAAACCTTGTACTGCTATGTTACTATTGCTCGTTGCTCAGCCCCTGCTTAGTATGCATGCTTAGGATGCTACGATGTTACCCTGTTACTCCTGGGTTTGGGATATCACATTATTATATTGTTCTTGATGATATGATTATTATAATGTTGATTATATTCGACGAAGGATGGAAGGTCTAGGATATCCCACCCCGACGCTATGTTCCATTCGAGTCACCTAGGATCCGAGTTCCGGGTATTGGTTTTAAGACTGAGCGTGCCTAATCGCGTGTGGGATTTTATGGGGTCCCCTCTTCTTACCTACCTAGCTTCAAACATTTCTAGAGGTGGCCCAAGCTGATTTACCGTTTGAAACCGTGTGTGTGCTGGTCAGCTGCCAGTAGTTTTCAAACAACTCGGGCCAGCGGAGACTTAGTTCCTCTGTTGGTCCACACTTGGTGAGCTAGGGAAGTCCCCTGTTAGCCTTACGGAAGAGTCCGATCCGAGAGCGTGGCCAGCTTTTGGATTGGGTGTCGACTCCCCGGGGGCCACCCGGATTTGTTCGTTGTTAGTTAGAGGGACCTGTCGTTTCAGATCTCTTGGAACTAAATCATAAAATGGTTGCCTATAATGGGTAGAAACTGAGAGAGATGGGCGAGCATGCGACGCCTCGTAATGGGCAGTTGGTACACCCCTGCAGGGTTAAATCTTTTCGAGAAGCCGTGTCCACGGTTATGGACGACTTGAGACCTACTCCTTGTTCATAGACAACAACAACTGATATAATCTTATTATAACTTCATCAACGTGTGCGTGTGCCTTGACTGCTTCTTCTTCGTCGGGATGCGAAGAGGAGGACAAGGATAGGATAGGTGTTATGTTTGCGTAAGTAGCTGATAGCAAGACTTGTTCGAGGCGATTTCTCATCGAATGATTGGCTTCTTATCTTACTCTCTAGATCGTTAGCCACTTCATAAATGCTAGTGCGGCAACAACCTCACCACTTACCCCTTCCTTACCGTAAACTACTAGTTGTCCTAGAATGACGAGTGATGAAGTCTTTGCTGGGTCAGATGACCACTACAGTTGGATGTTGAGTACCTCTGTACTCATGATACTACCCCCAAACTCTTTTCAGGGTTCTTGATCGACAACAGGTATGGTGATCGACGTTTCACGTGGAGACTCGACGACGACTAGTTAGGCGGATCCCGGTGGAGGGCCTGGACCCGTGTGGTTATGGAATCGATGTTTTTCTCTTTGCCAGTAGGCATTTGATTGTAGTCTGTACTCAGACATGTATCTTCCGCTGTTGTATTGTATTTGAGGCAGTTGTATGCCGATTGTATGAGATGTTGTATCCTTGTATCTGTAATGTTGTGATATCATGTTGGAAATCCGGGGCATATGGTTTTGTCATATGTCGCGGTGGGACCGATAGGTGCTTCGTCCCCGGATCTGGGTGGAAACACCTAGATCTGGAACAGTACCGCATATCGGGCCTTATAACATCCTCAAGCTTAGACGCTTGAGTCTCCTTGAATATTTATTTGGGATGCATGGGGGCATCCCCAAGCTTGAGCGCTTGACACTCCTGGATCTTCTTTCATCATCTTCCATCGCACACTTGAAAACTCCCTTCATACATAACTCATCATAAGCTGATTAGAGAGGTTAGTACCCTTAATAAAATAATTTTTCCCCACTGGATATAAAGGTATTCTTGAAGAGCTACTGTTTCTCAAGAGTTCCAAAAAGTTTTTGCAAAGAAAAAGCAAGCTTAAGGTTTGCAAAAGTGAAGAGAGGCAAAACGTGGCAGAATCTGTGAAAAACAGAACAGCAGGTAGTAGAGAATTTTTTCGGGGCACTTCTGCAACTCAAATCAAAAAACTTAGAACATACGAAAGTTTCACAATTGTATAAATCACGCTGTCAAAAAAATTCAGATCAAAAATATTATCTGGTGATTTTATTCGAATTTTTCTGTCAAGGGACAGAATCTGTTTTTTTGGACAGCATGTCACAACTTTTGCTTCGCTTATCATAAGAGGCTATAACTTGGCACAAAGCTGAAAAATAAAGATACAATGATGTTGCTACAGTAGTAACAATCATCAAGACACAACAAAAAGCAAAAAGAAACCTAAATTCGTTGCGGGCTGCCTCCCGAAAGCGCTTTCTTTTATGCCTTAAAGCTAGGCATGATGCAAAAGAAGAATCAAGTTTTATCAAGAGAAAGAGAATAACTAGCCCGAGTAACGGACTCAAAAGGTAACTTGATTTTCTTTCTAGGGAAGTGTTCCATCCCTTTCTTGAGAGGGAATTGGAATTTTATATTCCTCTCTTTCATGTCAATAACCGCACCAACGGTGCGAAGAAAAGGACGTCCCAAAATAATTGGACACAAAGGTTCACACTCTATATCCATAACAATAAAATCAACGGGAACATAGTTGTCATTGACAATGATAAGAGCGTCGTCGATCTTCCCCAAAGGTTTCTTTAAGGAAGAATCAACAAGACGAACACCAAAAGAACAAGGCTCAAAGGGCTTCAATTCAAACATATCATATATTCTTTTGGGCATAACGGAGGTACTGGCTCCAACATCACATAAAGCATAGCAAGAGAAGTTATTTAATTTAATTTTGATCATAGGGTCCCAACCATCATCTAGCTTCCTAGGTATGGAGGCTTCTACTCTAAGCTTCTCCTCCCTAGCTTTGATGAGAGCATTTGTGATATGCTCCGTGAAGGCAAGATTAAGTGTGCTAGTGTGGGGGTCTCTAGACATTTTGTGTAACAAGCTAATAACTTCTGAGAGGGTGAAACTATCAAAATCAATATCACTACTATCAAAGGTGGTAGTAGTGTCGTCTAGGCTCACTTGTTTGAAACCCTCTATGTTCATAGGAGTTTCTTCATCTTTGGTTGAGGTATTAGCATCACCATTAATAGGTCCAACGGGACTAGGAGTGCATTGGGTGCTAATAGTTTGGGTGTCCTCAACAATTTGGATAGTGGCAACTGTGTGGTGTGTAGGAAGGCTCTTAATTCTATCCTCTTCCTCTTTTTCTTTAGCCCACCTTTCTTTAAGTTTAGCCATCATCCTAACATTTTCATTAATTTGTAATTGGATAGCATTAATAGGAGTGGCCTTATTCTCCTCAAGGGGAGAGGTTCTAATTTTAAGCATCTCAATATCAAGGGCTAAGCTTTCTACCTTCAAAGAGAGGTTATCTATTTTAGCTAATTTCTCCTCTACATTTTTGTTGAAGGCTTTTTGGGTAGTGATAAAGTCTCTACGCATGTTTTCCAATTCATAAGAGGGGTTTTTGTTGCTAGGGTAGGTGTTGTTGTTCCCATAGTTGGATGGAAACGGTCTAAGATTGCTAGCAAAATTACCCCTATAAGCATTGTTGTTGAAGTTGTTTCTAGCAATAAAGTTCACATCTACTTGTTCTTGGGAAACCAAAGAATTTAAAGGGAAATCATGAGGATCAATAGAGGGTTGCTTGGTAAGTAGAGACATAATTAAGTCAACTTTTTCATTGAGGGAGGTAACTTCCTCGACAGAGTTTACCTTCCTACCTGTTGGAGCGCGTTCGGTGTGCCATTGGGAATAATTGGTCATCATCTCATCGAGAAGCTTCGTGGCAGCACCAAGTGTAGTTGACATAAAGGTTCCTCCCGCGACCGAATCTAACAGGTTCCGCGAGGTTAAGTTCAAGCCTGCATAAAAAGTCTGGATAACCATCCAGGTAGTCAAACCATGTGTAGGGCATTTCTTAATAAGAGATTTCATTCGTTCCCAAGCTTGGGCAACGTGTTCATTATCCAATTGCTTAAAATTCATAATGTTACTCCTTAATTGGATAATTTTTACAGGTGGGTAGTACTTCCCTATAAAAGCATCTTTGCACTTATCCCAAGAATCTATCCTATTCCTAGGCAAAGATTGAAACCAAATTTTAGCTTCTCCCCTTAAAGAGAAAGGAAAGAGCTTGAGCTTAACAATATCACCTTCTACTTCTTTATACTTTTGCATATCACATAATTCAACAAAATTGTTCAAGTGTAAAGCAGCATCATCTCCAACACCAGAGAATTGATCTCTCATATCAAGGTTTAGCAAGGCAGGTTTAATTTCATAAGAGGTAGCTGAAGTGTCAGGTGTGGCAATGGGGGTGCAGATAAAGTCTTGGTTGTTGTGACTAGTGAAGTCACACAACTTGGTGTTTTCAGTGGAACCCATAGCAGCAGCAAGTGTGGCAGATTTTTTTTGTGATTTTTGATATAAGACTCAAAGATAAAAACTTAAAGGTAAACTAACAAGACTAAAAAACAAAGGTAAAGGGTAGTGTGCAACTCCCCTATCTTAGCAATCGGAGTCCTCGGTAACGGCGCCAGAAATTTGGCTTGATGTGCGAGGTGATGATAGTGATTTCTCGCCCTTTGTTGGTAAACCCCAAGTGGAAGGCATGATGTAGCACAGCAGCAAATTTCCCTCAGTAAAGATACCAAGGTTTGTCTCCAGTAGGACTCCGGAGATGATAAGTAGGTGTCAGCGGCACAACTGACGCGGACCTGCACACAGACACAAATAACTTTGTTCCCAACGAAGTTCGGAGAGGTTGTGAATCTCTCCGGTCTTGTTGTTCACAAAGGATCAAACACAAGGGATAATGATAGCAATTGAAAGTAAAAGCAGAAAATTAAATGAGCGTGGAAACAGTAATGAGGATATGGACCGGGATACGTGATGTTCACTAGTGATGTATCTCTCCCAAAATACGATAAAACTGCTATGCGAGGTGAACAAATTACACAAGGGCAATTTACAGCATTATGAACGCACCGCAATGCTAACTATGCTACAAAAGAAAGGAAGAGCCTCAACAGCATGGGCAGTACGCCAAAATAAGTAGACCGAAATCCAACAGCATCTACTACTAATCATCCACCTTGAGATATCTATCCAGAACATCTCACTGGTATTAAGTTGCGAGCCCCACCCAAAGTGTAAACCCAAAGCAACAGACAACTGCATTAAAAAGCACTTTGCGTAAAGTAAACAATCCTTGCAACCGCGGTCACAAGCACCGTTGTTTTCCCCCTTTTGGAAACAACACATCCCCTAGACTCATGTTTCTGTCACTCAAGCGTGTCATCGGGAGGCATGAACCCACAATCGAGCAAAACGTTCCCTCTTGGGGTTACTACCTACTACTTGGCCAAAGCAATAAACAGTAACGGAGAACATGCAAGAATTACTTAGGAACAAAAATATAAGATATAAAAACCAAATATATTACTCAATCACAATCTGAACATAATCTCATAATCCATCAGATCCCATCAAACTCATCATAGCAACAGCAAAAAGATTACAAAAGTGCCTCGATCATGTAGGGCAGCTCATGAGGTCTAAACCATGAAGAACAAAGAGGGGAGGAGAACATCACATAGCTACTGATCACGGACCCATGGTCCAAAGAAAAGTACTCACGAGACATCCGGGAAGCATCCATGGTGGAGAGGAGACTCCCGGAGGTCGGCCCTCCCTCCGGCAAGGTGCCGGGAAGAGGTCTTCCGGTGCTCCCGATCTCAGAAGCGCGGCGGCGGCGGAACAGAGGCGAGATCGTGAAAAAGGGTTCTCTCCTCGAGGGTTTCCCGAGACGGAGAATATATAGGCGAAGGGGGGCATCCAGGGGTCCAGGCGCCCCCCTGGCGCGGCCAGGCCCTAGGGCGCGCCACCAGGGCGCCTGGGCCCCTGGTGGTGGCCCTCTGGCCCCACCCAGGTTCTTTCGGAAGGTTCCTTCACGCTGATTTTTTATCTGATTTTTCCCGAATTTTTGGAGGAATTTTTATATGGGGGAAAACTGAAATAGAAAAACAGCAGAAAACAGGAACTGGCATTGTGGTGCACTGAGTTAATAGGTTAGTCCAAATATGATCAAAAGTGTATAAAAGTGTATCTAGATCATAGCAATATCACTCAAAACATGCATGGAGCAAGCAGAAATTATAGATACGTTTTGGACGTATCAACTATATACAGCCTCCCCATTCCATTTGATACAAATGCATAAATTCTTAGTAGCGGACGTAAGACTCGCGGGTATGCTAGATAACTCACCTTTGCTTTATTTCCCCCTTTTCGTTTTTCCCGATCGACCGCTGCAGTCGACGTTGGAGCCTTGGAGTCCAGGAGCAGGAGATCCCCGATGCCGACCACCGCAACATGAAGACCCCTGATGCCTTCTACGACGTCGAGTTCCTCGTTGACCAGGAGTAGTTTGGAGGTTCCCAGGCAGGAGGCCTCGCCTTTTGGCTTGTTTCAGCAGTGAGCCCTGCGCATTGTTAGCTAGGATTAGATAGAGGGCCGTGACCACTCAGGGGAGTGAACACGGATACAATATATACAACTACAACAGGGACGGTACAATGCAGACACCGCCTAAGGCCCCCTAGCTCGGCTCTGCCGAGCCATCATTAAGTGGAGCTACCGAGGAGTAATCCTCGTAATCCACTCGTTGTTGACTCTGTATAGCCGCTCTAGGTACCTGAGCAACGTTTTTCCTTAAAGGTAAGAGTCGGGCGACCCAACGGTGCCCGCGAGCGGTATTGCGTCGGGAACGACAGGGAGGGTACGACCGATGTTACTGGCGTGCTTGGCCCCTGCCCGTATCTCGCGGGAGTTATCAAACCACGAAAGTCGATATCTACCAAGATCACACGCGAGACAAGGTAAGGAGATGGTTCACCTTGTTGGTAACCGCAGAGACTTGGTGGGACGACAGGGCAGGCACCGATGTACTGGTGGTCCTGGCTGCTGTCGTTGTACGCGGGTCAGTTAAGTCGAGGCAACGATAACGGTTATCACGCAGGTTAATTAAAATGATAAATGGTTCAGCGGATGTCTTGAGTAGCCTTTTGGCTTGTACGCACTACCTACACGTGGGATGAGGAGTGTGGGCTCCCCTGCATTATAGTCTCGTTCGAGGGTCTTCAGACGTCAGCAGTATTGCGGGCTGATTGCCGGGAAGTGGTGTTGTCTTCTCTTGCTCTAGCTGTATTTGTATTTGCTTTGATTTTGCTTCACCGGCCAGTCACGCAACATGCAGGAGTACGTTCGGGTTAGGGTCCAAAGCCCGGCGTACATAGGATATAGTCCGGCGGATGACCTCTCTGTTGATTGCCAAAGGATGGGCTACTTTGTGTCGGATAGCTTCGGTGGGGTGTTCCCTAACAAGGTGTACGCCACCCTGGAGATCCGAGTGTCGTAGATTCACGCCAGTGCACCCCTGTAGGGAAGATTAATCTATTCGAATAGCCGTGTCCACGGTAATAGGATGCTTTATGCTGAAGCTGGATCTTACCACTACAAACTACTACTATTAAACTGTATGGTTCTGGGTTTTCTTCCTCGCAGGGAAGTCGAGGAAGGGAACTTGGAGGCATTATTATTATTAATCATTACAACTTATATTATACAATGTTGCAGCAACTTCTGCTTCATTGTTACTTTATGCTTTATATAAACTGTTGGCTGTTCTCTTCTTGTGCTGCAAGACACGTCAGAAGATGCTAGTCTTCGATAGGCCTAGCTTCTTATCCTTATTCTGATTTCTACCTTGCATTCCACTATATACAGACTCCCCATTCCATTTGATACAAATGCATAAATGCTTAGTAGCGGACGTAAGACGCGCGGGTATGCTAGATACTCACCTTTGCTTTATTTCCCCCTTTTCGTTTTGCCTGATCGGCCGCTGCAGTCGACGTTGGAGCCTTGGAGTCCAGGAGCAGGAGATCCCCGATGCCGACCACCGCAACATGAAGACCCCCGATGCCTTCTACGACGTCGAGTTCCCTGTTGACCAGGAGTAGTTTGGAGGTTCCTAGGCAGGAGGCCTCGACTTTTAGATCGTTGTTGCTTTTGTGCTAGCCTTCTTAAGGCAGATCATGTGTACCTTGTGTCTGTACTCAGATACTTTTGCTTCCGCTAACTTTGTGCTCTTGAGCTGTTGTATTCGAGCCCTCGTGGCCCCTGACTTATATTAAACAGCTTTTATTATTTCATTTGTAGAGTTGTGTTGTGATATCTTACCGTGAGTCCCTAATCTCGATCGTGTACCTTGCTTGTATGATTACCGTACACGGTTTGATTTTGGGGGCGTCACAACCTAGTTTGTCCTCGTTCTCAACAAACAAGTTTACTCGTTCCCGTGATATTACAACTCCGTGACCTAGTCACATGTTTGCGCAAACCTTATGATGCAATATCACCGAGTGGGCCCAGAGTACCTATCCGTCACTCGGATGGACAAATCCCGCTTTGATCTATTTGCATACTCATCAACCATCTATTTCGAAATACCCAAAGTGCACCGTTATGGCCACCATATTTCAGTCAGGCGGTGGGATACAAATCAAGTTCTCCTCATAGATGACAATTACGTATGATCATTACGGTCAAAGGATCTGGTCACTACGTTATAGTTATCGCAATGTCGAACTATGTGACTTGATCACATCGCAACACTTCTGGTGGGTGTATGTCCATCATATCATTATCCCAATGATACGACTCCATTGCTAACAGACTGATTTGTCTCATGATCAGGAAACCTTGATCATCAATCGCGCAATGGACTAGTATACTAGAGTTAACTAGGGACCTGGTTGTTTTGTATACCGCACCTGTATTAAGGTTTCCGCTTAATACAGTTATAGCATAGTATAAAACGTATTATGAACTAATGGAATATGCTCAATAAAACATATTTTATCTGCCTCTAGGGCACATTCCCAACAGTATATCCTCAAGCTCATTCCTCAGTTCAATAAATACTCAAGCATCATAGTAGGAAATGGTAGAAGCACTAAAATATGACAAGAAGATTGGGGGAATTGCATTATCAAAGAAGTTCACCCCTGAGTTATTCTCATTTAACACTAGACCTCCAGCATCTGTGGCTCAATTGGCAACCCAAACACCAGAAGAACATTTCCACCTGCCACTCATAGAAATGGCATTTGACCAGTTTCAGAGCCTTAAACAGATATTAGACTCTATTTAGTTTCAAGAGACACATGATTCAAGACTATATGCATGGAACAGTGAACAATTTGCTGCATAAAAAATGTACAAGGCCATATACTTCCAACAGCATAAACCAAAAATCTTCAAGAATATCTGGAAGAATGCAACAATGTTGAGATATAATTTTTTTGCCTGGCTACTTATTCATGACAGAATAAGTACTAGGAATTTTCTGAAAAGGAAAAAGTTTCATATGCCATCACACAACTGTGTATTATGCAATGCAAAACCAGAAGAAACATCTCAACATCTATTTTGGGACTGTGATTTTTCACTTGACTGTTCGAATTTAATCACTAGCAGACAAAGAGGTTTCAACACCTTGGAAGAGATGGAAAATATGATCAACAATCTCCCACATGGTATTGCTTGGGAAATTGTCATCATGGGATGCTGGAATATTTGGATGATCAGAAATAACCTCATCTTTAAGAACACGGTTCCACAACTTCATACATGGAGAACAAACATGAGACAGGATCTACAGCTCATTTTATACAGAATAAAAAGCAAGCATCACGACTTGCTTCAAGCTTGGATAGTTGCCAATTTATCATAAGCCATGATTTTAGATAGAACTGGTATTGGCTGATTTTTTGAGGTTTTTCTGTTTTTCCCTATACCATTGTAAATAATTCATTTTAATAAATGATGTAGATCGATTGTTCTACAGCCATAAAAGCCTCAAAAAACTAGTATTGGTTTGTCGATTAATCTAACAGACGTAATAGTCGGACAGTGATGACCGTGACTGGGGCGTTGCAGTTAGAACACTTAGTGGATATGAGTATTTTGCACACGCAAAATAGAACCCACAAAAGTTCATGAGCGTGGGGATGGTAATTCTTTTCTAATTTTCTGTTGACTTTTTGTAATGGGATTTGCCATCACTTTCCTAAATATTTTTTGGGCTGGTGTCACTTGATTTTTCCATGTGAAGATTAGCGTTGGATAAGACGCAGAGCAAATGATCCCGAGCTCATATGAGCTCGGGTGAACAGTAAAATAGAAAATAAATCAAAAAAAATTCAAACAAATCTGAAATTTTTTGTGGCGAACATTTGACAAATTTTTGACATGCTTGCAAAATTTCATCACAAAATAACATCCGTGGAATACACAGCAAAAATAACAAAATCGATGCTCCAAAATGTTTTTTATAGCATTTTGGAGCATCGATTTTTTTTTGCTGTGTATTCCACGGATGTTATTTTGTGATGAAATTTTGCAAGCATATCAAAAAAAATTCAAATGTTCGCCACAAAAAATTTCAGATTTTTTTGAATTTTTTTTTATTTTTTCATTTTACTGTTCATCCCGAGCTCAGATGAGCTCGGGTTCACTTGGGTACTTCCCCATGGGATAGTGTTTTTCATAACAAAGAAGAGGCTCGAATCCTTCAGGTGCTGCATTAATTCATAAACGGTGGTACATTACAACTTGTAAAGAAGCCCCTAAGAAAAGTTGAAATTACTGACCAGGGATTAAAATTTTCATCCAGGACCTCTACACTAAAAAGAGAAAAGCGATCGGGTCCTTGAACACCATGGTTGTGTCGATGCATCCAATTGAGACCAGCGTCGTTGTCACCGGGGACGACACCACTTGGGGCAACGAACTCGAAGAACGCCACAAATTTGGAGCATTAGAGCCTCCCCTTTGGCACGCCAGCCAGGAGGTTGAAGAAGAGCTGACACGGACAATCTTCCGCAGAGTTGAGATCACCGGGAGGCCGCCTTTCGGCCCGAAAGGTCGACGACGAGACGACATGCAACCGTAAACGATGAGATGTCGAGGATGAAAATCCCAAAGTTGCAGCAGCAGGAGAACTTCCCCGCAAAGCAATCCAACATCGATTCGCGGACACCCGAACACCTCCTTCATCACCATGATGGACAAGAAGGGACTCAAGAGAAGAAAATCGAAGATGAATCACCCCGTAAGCTTATTGAAGAGGAAAAAACCAACTTTATTTTTAACTCTTATAAAGAAAACCCCCACTATAGGTTCATTTTAATTGTTTATCTTCACATGCAAGTTATCCACACCATCCATTCTTTTATCCATGTCATCTCCACTAACCCCACTATAGGGTCATTTAAGTTGTCTATCTTCACATGCAAGCTATCCACATCATCCATTCTCTTAGTCAATCAATTTTCCATATCAACTCCACTAATATATTTATATATTTATATATGCAAACTCCACATCAACTGTATTTTAATTATTTAATTGTTCATGCTAATATTTTTTAATACACACATGTTTCGTGTCGAATAAATATAATATCTCAACTATAATTTGCATGTTCAAATAAAAAACTTAATATATCATACTTTCGCTCCCTAATACCGGCATAACACCACTACATACTAGGCCACGACCTCCCATCCAACTCTCTCCAAGAGGTAGCGCCGCCGGAGAAAGAGAGAGAGAGGAGTCGGCCACAACTGGAAGACGCCCAAGGAGTAGAGGTAAAGGAGAGATGTGGTGGGGTGGGAAAAGGAGAGAGTAGTGTTTGCGTTGGATAGTGTAAGGACCCGCCTTTTTTACCAAATAACTAATCATAGTTAAGTAAACAATTAGTTCCTCTTAATTACATCAAGCTGGCGCCGTAGTCGAGACAAGACTCATTCGAGAAGAAGCTCGAGGCGGCCAATCCGAGCTGGCGTGCCCACAAGAAATACCGGACTCTATCCGACCGCGCTACTCATGCAATCGAGCTCGGAGTCACTCAGATCTTCAATAGTACTACCCTGCAGCATGTCTTAGGCAATCCTACCAAGAAGTAAATACGAAGAAGAATACTTATTTATCAACGAGTGAGCATACTTATTCTTTTTCTCTGGCAGAATGGAGGCGAGGATGCTTCCCTTCATCTTTGAGCCAGAAAGCATGGAGGCAGTCAAACTGTTGCACCTTTCCGCTAGAGAAGTGATAATTTCTCTCTCACGGGCTACAAAGTCCTCCAACTTGCTGAGGGGCATCGGTGGCGCTTTCGTGGAGTAGATGTGAATCTGGTTGCGGCTACACCGTCTTACCCAGGGTGAATTTTTACAGATATGAGCGGAGATGGGATGAATGGGGGCTTGGGGGTTCGGGTTTGAAGGGAGGAGGTGGGAGGCTGGTGTTGCGCGATGGGGAGAGTGCATCGGTGCAGATTTCACTGAGAAGCCGAGAGTGTTCGAAATTTAGAGGCGGGGATTACGGGGGAGTGGGGGAAGTGGGAGAAGGGCAGGATATATTTTCATATCGCAGACCACTAATAAAACAAGAACCTTGCATGTTACCTCTCGAAGTCGATTTTTGTGAGTCATCGGTGACGGCTCGATGCATCCATCGGTGACGTGACTAAATAAATATGTTGTTAGCATAGAAAATAATTGCACACATAAACAGTACATAGTCAATAATTAGTTACTAAATAATGGCTTGTTCGGTTGCATTGCGGTCTGAAGGGGATTCTACAAAACTGATGAAATTCCCCCTTAATTGTATGCAAACCATCCCAATCCTCTCTAAAGGAGAGTCCCAAGGGATTTCATTGTTCATCATATTAGCTAAACAACAGATACTTAAGTACGATAATAAGATAACTAACGCGAGCTACAACATATTGGCTTCACCAAAGAAATTTCCCTACACTTGTTCATCATCTTGTCTCGCACGGAAGGCTCAATATCTTCATCTTTGGCCACCATTTTCTTGAACAAGATGTAGGCATCATCTCTCTGCTTGCTGGCTTTGAGCTCGCAAATGGCAGGGGATATATTTCAGAAAGAGCGGTTGGAAAAATTTTGCGTGAAAATAGAAAATATCGCAGGAAATTTTCATATCACAAACTACTCATAAAACAAGAACCTTGTGCGTTATCTCTCAAAGTTTATTTTTGTGAGTCATCGGTGACGGCTCGAAGCATCCATTGGTGACGCGACTAAATAAATACCCAGTTAGCTTAGAAAATAACTGCACACACAATCAATTCATAGTCAATAATTAGTTACTAAATAAGGTCTTGTTTGGTTGCATTGGGGTTTGAAGGAAATTCTACAAAACAGATGAAATTCCCCCTTAATTGCCTGCAAACCATCCCAATCCTCTCTACAGGAGAGACCCAAGAGATATCATTGTTCACCATATTAGCTAAACAACGAATACTTAACTACAATAATAAGATAACTAACGTGAGCTACATCATATTTGTTGCACTTGTTCAGCATCTTATCTCGCATGGAAGGCTCGAGATCTTCATCTTTGGCCACAATTTCCTAGAACAAGATGTAGGCATCATATATCTGCTTGCTGGCTTTGAGCTCAGAAATGGCAGGGGCAGTGGTCAAATCCACGTGCTCAGCATCGCTCCGGGCCACCTCCACCTCCTTAAGCTTGAGATATTTAGTGAGTCTTGCCGCGGAACCATACATTTCCATGTCCTTACCTCTGCGCTTCCTCGCAGCACGGGCAACCATATAGGCCCTTGACACGTTCTCTGCGGTCTTAGAGGCGCGCTCTGCTACTTTGTTTGAGGCTTCAGTCAACCGAGTAGCTTCTTCCACCACTTTCATTGAATTCTGAGCCCAGACATCCGCCTTGGTCGTGGCCATTTGCAACTATAAGGTCGGGATGGCCCCAATGAACATGAACGCTTCGGTGTTCTTCTCCGCCAGCGAGATGGTGGTTGGGCATTGAAATAGCATTGGTGGTGAGGACAGAGCACTTGGCGACATTGATGGAGAGGCCATGGCTGTGATAGAAGAAGTAAGAACAAAGATTTGGGGAGATGAGGGGAGGATGGGAAGAACAGGATAAGGTCGATGGGGAGCCAGGGGCGTATTTATGAAACTTGACCACCATCAAGGTTTGTTTAATTGTCGAAAATTTTGGAAATGTAAAAGAAGTCAAAAAAAATTGAAACTTGGCATGGTGCGATGGATTGACTTCACAATTCAATGTTAAATATCTTAGATGGTTTGGTTATTGTTGCCATGTAGAGTCTTCACAAATCAAGCCATCTCCAATTAAGATTCGTGGTTTCAAGAGGGAACCGCTTAAAATTTTAGAGATCGTTGAGGTACCTTCTTTGTTTGAATAAAAATTTTTGTATGCTCAACATAGCCTATGAAATCATGATTGTGCAAGTTTGGATTTTTTGGGTTCATTTTCTATATTTAATTGATTTATAACCTTTTATTTGCATTTAATGCAAGTAATTAAGATTTGTACTACAAGTACATAAATTAGTGGATGGAAAATGGTTAGGGAAATCTCTGTTATGTCCTTATGCACATGTGGATGCCTTTCCCAAGAAAAATATGCAGGCCAATATGCAAAAGAATTATGTGGAACCACATAAAAATGGATTTTTTTCGTTGTCAATTTTTTTGAAAATGTAAAATAAATGAGAAAAGGTTGAAACTTTGCAAGGTGCCATGTATTGACTTCACAATGCAGTGGTAAAAGATCTGAGATGGTTTGGAGATTGTTGTCATGTAGAGTCTTAACAAATCGAGCCATCTCTGATGAAGATTCATGGTTTTGAGATGGAAACTCTTAAATTTTGAGAGATTGTTGAGGTACCTTCTTTGTTTGAATATAATTTTTTGTATGCTCAACATAGGCTATGAAATCATGATTGTGCAAGTTTGGCATTTTTGGGGTTCATTTGCTATATTAAATTTATTTGTAGCTTTTCTGTATTTAATGCAAGTAATTCAGATCTTTACTACAAGCTAGTACAGAAATTAGTGGATGAAAATGGTTAGGAAAATCTCTCTTATGATCTTCTCCACATGTGGACGCTTTGTTCATGAAAAATAAGTAGGGCAATATGTAAAAGAATGTTGTGGAACCACATCAAAAATTTATAAATCAAACTCATCATGGGTATCACAATGGTAAAGAAAATCATCGCCATAATGATATAATTAATAATGTTTGATCATAAAGATCATCATAAGTAGACTACCTAAATGTTATCATCCTGGGTATACTAGGACATACTACTCGATCCTCTCTCTCTTAGGTACAATAAAGTACGACAGAAAAAACCCTTCATCTCTATTATGGATAAGAGAGATCCACTGGTCTCCAATTTTGTGGCTTGCTCTCAATCATTAATTTTCTCCATCCTTTGATTTTGAGGCATCCATCTCTTTGATGTTCGATTGAGTATGGATTTTGAAAACCATGCATCCATGGTCGTAAGCCAACAATTGTCATCTCACCACGGACATACATCCTCGAAGGGACAACCTGATTCGGGAGCTTCTGTTTAAGACATAATATATAGTAACATAGTTAGCAATGTGGTTTACGTATGAAGAAATAATGCATGAAAAAGATGTAATAATGTATGAAAAACATGTACTAGTGACACAATAGTAAACAATCTTACCATAATATTTGCACTAATGTAAGCATCGTTCAACTCGTGAACTAGTGTCACAACTTATTCAAAATTTCGGCGAGCTTCATGGATGATCTTAAAACTCATAGCATCATTAACAAAGGTGATAAGAGATTTGTTCTCCACCTAAGTTAGCTCTGAGCCAGTAGTGTAATATGTATAGTCACAAAATTGTGTGTATCTCTCAAAGAAAGGAAATAAGCTGGCAATTGTGTGTAAAAAAATGAGTTAATAAGTGGTGGTGAATACCAACTATTTTTAAATAAGAATTTTGTGAGAATAACAAACTCACATGGAGGTAGAACTGGAATCATGTTGAGATTGACCCAAATATCTTCATCATAATGATAATCGGTGACTGCATCATATTGAGGAATGTCAATATCGAAGGTTATTCTCAGAGCCTTCTCAAATCCATAAGCTTTACATAGTGCTTCCTAACTTGGACAACCACAATATGTAATCTACTTCATTTCTAACCTTAACTTTAAAATTGAAACCATGTTTTGTCATAAGGTAAAAAAAATTCATACCCACCTCTTGCCACTCCGCACCAAAGGAGAGCTTCTGTAAGACATGACGTATTGCATAGAAAATGATGCACAAGTGGAATTATAAATTATATGTTAAAGCAAGAATCTTAATCCATAATTAATTAAGAAGAAATAGTTGATGCACTGATTACATATTGTATAATCATTGAAGCACTCCTTCAGCATGAGGGAGAAACACCTCTCGTTCAGCTACTCAATCTTGTCGCTCATACCCTTGTTGTTGTCGCAGTAATCGCAGTCGGGGATCCCATTATTGTCACCCATTTGCAAGTGAAAATCTTATATTCGTTGTAAAACATCCGCAAGCCCAATTTAATAATCGGCACAACGACATTACATATCCATATCAAATGAGTGCTACGAATTTGACGAAACGGATTTATCTACTTGCACAACAACAAAAACAACAACAACAAAATCACAATTCATATCGACCAACACACAACACATATCACTCATTTCATACTAATTTCACAACCCTCACAATTAATTAGGCAGAATTCATACTCTAACATACACTACAGGAAACAACTGTTTTGCCGCCAGCCAAAGCTGACGACAAAGGTATGAAACCCGGACAGCAAAGCCTTTGTCGTCTGCTCCCTGACAGCGAAGCAGTTGTGAACTATTTAATCGGCAACGGCAAGCTTTGCCATCAACCGAAAATCAACCGATGGTAAAGTATTTGTCGTCAGATTTTTTGACATGGTAGTCGGCGACGAGGATGTACGACCCAACTGGTGACTTAACCCCATCAGAGGGCTAACGACGGGCTTTGCCATCAGCCAATGGCGCACTACTATAAAATGCCCTTTTAGTGGCGTCCTGTTTAGGGGTTTAGTGGTGCATTATGGATGAGCCACTAAAATCAAGCCACTAATAAGGGCTTAGGGGGTGGCGCATTCTGAATGCGCCACCCCTAAGGCTCTTAGGCGTGGCGCATTTCAGACTGCGCCACCTCTAAGCTCTACGGGGTGGCGCATTCTGAAATGCGCCACACCTAAGGATCCTTAGGGGTGGCGCATTTCTAGTGCACCACTAATACTAGACATAATGCGCCACTAAATGTATACAGAAAAAAAAGAATTACAGAAAATAGTAAAACAGTACAGAATTACAAACATTATAGATATTTTTAATCATATTACAGAAATTCAAAAGACAATATTACAATGAGCCCAAAAATTATTGATACAAAAGAATTACATTACAATTCTTATTACAAAGATTTACAATATTACAGCCATCATCGTCTAAGGCTTAGAGGCCAAGAAGATTCAAAAGATTACATCCATCACAATATTTCAATGAGCCCAACAATTATTGAAAACAGAAAGCTACTTTCTTCATCATCTCTTGTTTGATCTTCAACCTGCACAAAACAAAGATTTAGTGGCCACATCCATATGAATTCATAGCAAAGGACAACAACACAATATAGCATCTATTCTTATGATCAACAACATAAAGCAAATCGATCAATGGCCAGGAGCATGCACATATGAATAAAAAATGCATATGCAGTAACCTTTATATACAAAGAGCACCAAGAGTATTTGACACTATCATCTACTACACAAAGAGTACATCCAAATTACATGTAGGGCACGCATTCATCAAACGACTGTCATATATTACATAAATTGATCACTTGTTCTGACTCAGCTCAGGGAATGGGCGTCATCCTTCTTTCGTCATGAAAGTCCTTGTGTCACGCAAGGCCTTTAGGCGGGCTTCTATATCCCCATTGGATGGTGCAATGTTGGAGTGGAAGATATTTGTACTTCATGATGGATGATAGTCGCCATCTTCGCTTGGATGTGAAAGAACTCCTCCTTAAGATTTGCATCGGCGATTTCCACCTTCCTTTCGGCCCACTCTTTGACATGACTTGGAAGCGTAAGGTTGCGTTGTTCCTGTACAATCTCCCGCATGTGATGGAGGGCGTAGTACGCATCCCTCACACTGCCAGTCGACTTCTTGACGCACAGGAACTGCGTTACGTGGTTGAACACGCTCACCCCAGGCTGATGCTTCCTGAACTTGTGCTTCACGATCTTGCCTCCGGATTTTTTGTAGCCGGCGAGAGCATCATCCAAAACTGTCATGATATACTTGTAATCTTTCTTCTTTACACTCCCCGAGTCTAAATACACGGCATGCGAGTGTTGCGGTGAAAAGCAGATGAACACGCAGTCTTGATCCTCACTTCATAATTAAAACAATCCAAAAGGAATGTTGGAAGAGGACAATGGAAAGCTAAGAAAGCATATATGCTACGGCGGAGAGCAAGTGACTTACTTGGGAGAGTAGGTCATGAGAAATGAATCCTCGCTGGCGTTCTCTAGCATGAAGTCTCTGATTTACCCCGCCGCGAGAGTCGCGTCCCCGTCGTCCATCAAGATGCTTTCACGCATGTACAAGGGGTCCAATATCGCGACCCTCGGGGTCTTATCTCTCCTGATACTCATAGAAAGGCTGAGCGAGAACAGACGGATAAGGGTATGGTCTAGCCGCTTGAGATGATACAAATTGAAGATCTCTGGAAACCTCAGGATTATCATATCCGCGGGGATAGTACGTGTTGATGAAGCCCATGTTGAGTGGAACCTTGGCCATGAAAACCGGGTACGAGGGATTATGTTCTCAAAGAAGCATCTTCTCTAATGCCATAACAATGTGATGCACACTCTGCATATCCAAAGTTGCAAGCTCGAGCATGTCATTAGGTAGCATCGTCCTACCCGCCACATGGATTTCAAACGAGAGATCCTTGGGTCTTGGTGGCCCGTACTAAGCCCGGATCGGCATCGAAGGTTGGCTGATCGAAGTGCTCTTCTTTCTTCTCCATCCCTTCTTATTTTCTGATTTTGAGCAGTCACCGGCCTTTATCTGCTCAGTGGCCTCCTTATGGAGTGTGGATGGTCTGAGAATAGATCTCCTTGTGGCATCTGCTTGAGGCTCGGTGAAGGCGCAAGCTGCTGGAGACATCTCCTGAGAAGCAGCAAAGAGACGTGTGGAGCAAGCAGGTTTCGCCACAAGATTAGCTGGACCGCGAGCTTCCTCGTCATGCTGGTAGGCTCCTTTAACAGGAGACATGAATAAGTCATCACCTTCAAACGAAGTGTTGATGAACTGGTCGGCGTTGATATCATCATCATCAAGATCATCGTCTTCTTGTTGTGCGCCGATGGGAACATGTGGCGCCGGTACAACGACTATTGGTGTTGTCCTAGGTGTGGTTCCCCGTTCCCCCGTCATTAAACGCATTTGGGTCTTCGGCCATAGGAATATTTGGCCGAAACAATCACTAAGGACTGCCGACTCGTCCTCATCGTATCCAAGGGGGGGTGAATGGGAGGTTTAACTCTCTCATAGCCCGAAATCACGAGAGAGATTTGAACCCTATGCATCTCGGTGCCATCGGCATATTGTGCATGATTCAATTTTCTGGTTGAAGGATTTTACCTTTGGCAACATCCTTCAACTCGCTGTCGACGACTTGTAATACAATGCATGGAGTGCCCTCCTATGAAAGAGATATATGTATGTAGGGAATTAGGGAGATTCCAGTAAAAAAGGCAAGGACATGAAGTCCTCGTTTCAGTTGCAGACGCTTATAGTTACCTTGAGGGCGTCGAGGTCGGCCAATGAAGAGACCCCGCCGAAGTTGGCGGGCATTCAAGAGACGGAGGGCGCGCTGCCTCCTGTGGCGTCGGTCGGCCTATTTTGGCTGCCGTCGGGTGCATTATTGTTATGCCCCGGTTGCTCGATCGTGGCTGGAGGAGTCACCATCACGTCTGGCGCCATAGTGTTGGCGGCCGGAGTCACCAATACGGTGGGAGTCGGTGCGGGAGCCACCAATAGAGCGGGAGTCAGGACTGCCTACACGGTGCACGAGTTGCTGCCGACCATGCCGGGGACCGGTAGGGGCCCTTGTCCACCATGCACTTGCCAGTTCGCCAGTGACTGCATCATATCTGGAAGGATGGCCTTCATCGTCTTTGCCACTTCGTCCTGGACAAGCTGCGGAAGCATGTTCACTTTCTCCTCCAGTCCACGAACATAAGCGGCTTCTTCTTCGGTCCTTCTCGCCTTGTGCCCCCTCAACCCGACTGCTCCGCCGGTTTCCCATAATATTTGGACCAATTTAGGCACCAAAGCCGACCACATGGCCGACTGACGATGGCTTCACTGCCACGTTGTCAACTTTCTTGACCGTGTTCAACGCCCTGTTAAAGGCGTGTCCCACGGGCCGGCCGGCTTAACCAACGACTCCTGCGATGAGGAGATTTTCATTTCCGCTTACTGCAGAAAGAATGTGAAACATTAAGAAATTTTGAACTTCACTAGAGAATTCAATCGAAAAGGTCGTGTGGTAAACTACTTACCACGGTAGTCGTAAAATCCTGAACCTTAGGATCGAGAACTATTTTCAAGGTTGCTTTTTCCTTATAGCTCCGGGCCCTCACAAAGAATTCGGTTCGCGGATCACTTTTGTATTGCTCGAAGGGGTTAGGTATGCCCGCAGCAGCGTACTCGGCATCATCCTTGTCCCATTTAGGCTTGGAACTTCTGTAACCACCGGCTCCGAGACGGTGGTTACCTATGACCTGCGACCGCATCACCTTGCCCTTTGCACTCGCGGCCTTGGCTGCCTCGGACTCACACCTATCCTTGAAAAGGTTATAGGTAGCTTCGTTGATCAACGACTCTTTCTCCTTGAGCTCCTCCCAGGTTTTGTTCTTCTCAATAATTTCCTCCTTCACCAGGGTTTTTCAACTGGACAAGGCCCTGCTCATCTTCCTGAGGGCCCATGTGTTTACTTTGTTCCCTTTGAGTTTGGTGTTATTGTAAGGCTCCGGGAACTTGTATCGTCCATGCAGCTTGTTGATAAGGAGCTGACAATAATGACTATTGTCACAACTCTTGAGGTTAATCGTGGTGATCGGCACGGTGTTGCGGAGGATCACCGCGACTTGACAGTTGTACCCTTCCGCAAAACGTTTGGGCTATGTAGGAATCCCAACAGCGGTCACGGCGGTAAACTCTTGCCTGATGGTGCCGACCTTGGTCGGTTTCCGATTCCCCTTCTTAGACTGGCTACCATCTGTGTTGGAGCCACAGGTCGCATCATCCTCGCCGGTGTTCCTCTCGCCGTCTGTACCGGCCTTCTCCTCCATGTCTTCCTTCGATGAGTCGGACTCAGAATCTATCTCCTCCTCATACTCCTCCTCGCCCGGAGGTACTTCCTCTTCTCCGTGCTCCTCGACCTCCTCCTGGGAGTATTCCACAAATTGCTTTCTCTTTTTTCCGGCTGAGAAGAAGGGCCGGCGTCGGCTCCGCTCGACATGTTTGCACTAGTACAATATTAAGAAATGCAACTACTTAATTAATTATAAAAATAAATAAATGCAACTACTCTCATGTTAAGAAAAATAGCAAAGGTCATGCACGAATTCACAGAAAATTTTTGGCATGACCTTTGCTATTTTTTTAACATGAGAGTGTCCCATACTCAACCGAAACGGAAGTTAATCAACATATCCGGAGAAAGGGAATAATGATTTGTACCTGCACAAAATATGCCTAGTATGTAGGCACAACTAGAAACCAATGAACTTCATAAGTAATGGAAGCAAGCAATGAACTTGATAATTAAGCAATGAACTTTATAAGCATTAATGGCAACAAGCAACCAGCAAGTTAAGCAATGAACTTGATAAGCAATGGAAGCAAGCAATAAAAATATTTAATAAGCATGAACTTCACATGGTCATGGCTAGTAGCACACACACATCACACACACACACACACACACACACACAGGAACATAGCCTACATTGCTATCTCTATTGCTACCACACTATTGTTTCAACTACTACCTCTATTGCTACCACTACAAACCTAATACAGAGTACTACTAGAACATAGCCTACATTCTATTTTTCTTTTTAATATAATTAATGTTCAGTTTCTTTAGTTAAAATGAAGTAAATCTTTAGAATTTAGACCAACTATGGCATATATATTCACTTTAAGCACTAATTGTTCAGTTTCTACAGTGGATAGCACTGTAGAAAACTGCTAAACATTGACACTTGCACTACACTACTATAGTGTGAGGAAGACTATCGTTGAGGTGCCAGCCGAGGCCAGCAAAGATGACCAGCAGGAAGCCGAGACTGTGCTAGCAAGTGCAGCAGCTCAAGAAACAAGCTACTGTGCTTTTCAAATTAGTCAAGGGCAAAAGGCTACATTATGGCTTATCTAGTCTCCTTCTCAGGATTGACGTAATATGTAGCGAGGCAGAAGCCTTCCGTTACAAATAAGAAGGGCACCATTGCCTCGATAAGGTCTTAGCCTAATCCAACTTGCACAATTTTGAGATTCTCGCCACACAAAGATCCAGCAAAAGCATATAAAGAATGTTCCTGCTTCGTCGATGTCTAATAATGGTGCAATAGCATTCACCATAGACAAAACACAACTATGATGAAATGGTGCAAACCTTTACCAGATGACGGCTAGCCCTTCAAATGTAGGAACTGCTACACTAAACAATTTAGACATGAAAGGCCTCTAACAATTGCCAGCACAAAATGCATGAGCCCATGCTGGGCTCTAACAAAGGGCAGGGGTATAACATTAGCACTAGGAATACAGAGTTTGGCATAACATTAGGATTGGCTTCACTAAGAATGGACTAATTTATTAGAATGGGTAAAAATTATAAGCAACACATAATCACAATGGCATCAATGATAACACATATGCAGGATTCCTTAACAATTTCTAGCAGACAGGGATGCTTTATCTTGGAGGAAATCCTGATAGATGAAGGACCAAGAATCTCAAATTACCCAAAGGGATTGCACATATAGCAATTCTAAAATCCCCTCTCTGTTTTCTTTGAAGAATAGGGGAAGTAAGCAGGGGGCAGGGATGGAGATCGAGGCGTCGAGGGGTCTCACCTCGGGGGCGTCGGGGTGGCGGCTCCGGTGGCGTAGAGGGGCTCCAGTGGCGGCGAGCGGCTCCGGTGGCATCGAGCGTCTCCTCTGTGGTGGCGTAGAGGAGCGCCTCCTCCGCGGTGCGCAGAGGAGTGGCTCTGGTAGCGTCGAGGGGCGAGTGCTCCGGCGTCGAGGGGCGAATGATCTGGCGTCGAGGGGCGGCTCCGGCGTCTGATACGTCCCAAACGTATCTATAATTTCTGCTTGCTCCATGCATGTTTTGTGTGACTTTGCCATGTTTTGCTTGAACTTTCATACACTTTTGAACCTATTTGGACTAACCTATTAACTCAGTGCACCCAGTTGCCAGTTTCTGTTTTCTGCTGTTTTTGTATTTCAGGTTTTCCGACCATTAAAAGTGCTCCAAAAATTCAGGAAAAATGTATAAAAAATTAGCGCAACAGAAGCTTCCGGAATCACCAAGAGACGGAAGGGGGGCCACCACCAGGCAGCCAGGAGGGCAGGTGGCGCGGCCCCACCCTGGGCCGCGTCAGGGACCCTCCTGACTGCCCTGTGGGTCCCCTCGATGCCCCCCTTCGCCTATATTTACCCCTCGGGGTGGAAACCCCTAATATGAATCTCTTTCTCGCGAACTCCCCTCTGTACCGCCGCCGCCGTTTCAAGATCGGGGCTGCCTGGAGAAGCTGCTCCGGCACCCTGCCGGGAGAAGCTACCCCCTCCGGGAGACCATCCATAGCCATGGACGCCTCCCGTATGTACCGTGAGTAGTTTCCCTTGGACCATGGGTCCGTGACCAGTAGCTATGTGATCTATCTCTCCCTTCTTTTGTGCTTCAACTTTCGAGTCCTCGTGAGTTGCCTCGCATGATCGAGGCATCTATGTAATTTCTGTTGTTGCTATGCTGAGTTTGTTAGGATCTGATGGATTATGAGACTATGTTCAGATTGTGATGAGTAATATATTTGGTTCTTCTCTTTTATATTTTGTTCTTGAGTAAATTTTTGCATGTTCTCCGTTGCGGTATTTGCTTTGGCCAAGTATTTTATTTGCAACTCCAAGAGAGAGCGTTATGCTCGATTGCGGGTTCAGCCCCTTGATGTCTAGCTTGAGTGACAGAAACATGAGACTAGGGGATGTGTTGTTTCCACCAGGGATAAAACAATGGTGCTTGTACCCGCGGGTGCAAGGATTGTTTACTTTACGCAAAGTTCTTTTAATGCAGTTGCCTGTTGCTTTGAGTTTAAACTTTGGGTGGGATTCGCAACTTAATACCAGCGAGATGTTCTGGATAGATATCTCAAGGTGCATGATTCGTAGTAGATGCAGATGGATTTCGGTCTACTTACCTTGGCGTACTGCCCATTGCTTTTGAGCCCTTCCTTTCTTTGCAGCATAGTTAGCATTGCGGTGCCTTCATAATCCTGTCAATTGCCCAACTGTGATTTGTTTACCTCGCTAGCACTTTTATCGTCTTTTGGGAGAGAGACATCACTAGTGAAAATCACGGGACCCCGGTCCATCTTCACATTATTGTTCACACCCTCAATTTACTTTCATCTTTTACTTTCCTTTGCACCTTTTATCTCTTGCGTTGATCCTTTGTAAACGACAAGGCCGGAGGAATTGACAACTCCTCTGTACTCGTTGGGAGCAAAGTTATTTGTTGTTGTGTGCAGGTCCACGACAACACCCTAGTCAGGAAGCAATTTATGGCGACGTTGCCACCTACTTGTATCTCCTGAGTCCTACTGGTTCGATAACCTTGGTATCTTCACCGAGGGCAACTTGCTGCTGCACTGCATCTCAAACCTTCCACTTGGGGTAACCAACGGGGGGCGAGAAGCCATCAAGCAAATTTCTGGCGCCGTTGCCGGGGACTCAAGTCTACAATATAGGGGAGTTGCACACTATCTTTTACCTTTGATTTTTAGTCTTGTTAGTTTACCTTTCAGTCTTTACTTTTGTGTCCCTTATCAAAAATACCAAAAATACCTGTTACCTTGCTTGCTGATGCTACCTTTACCATGGGTGTTGAACCACCCAAATATGGTAGGATGGACATGTTTCACTTGGCTCGTCTTCGATCAATTTGTGCTCGTGCTAAAAACCCAACCGACTTGGTTGAGGGAAAATCATTGGATGAGCATGCTCATTACACGCGGCACCGCCTATCTCAGAAAGGGAAACACTTATGGGATGAAATACAAGTTTCTTATTGCTATGCTGAATCTTTATGCCACATTTATGATTTTACTTGCTGCTCTAATATAGAGCGTAAACACCTTGCTTTCCAATGTGAGTTTAATGAAAATGAGATCCTATCTTCTTATGCCAAAGGTGTTTATGATTACTTTGATGTTGAAAAGATTGAAGAGTTTGTTGCTTTTAAAGGTGCTTATGAGATTGATTCTTTGATTGAAAAGTATTACGATACTATTCACAAGTCTGAAAACTTTTTTGTCCTTGCTTATTGCTTTAAGAATTATACTTCCAATGCTTATATTGATGATTTTAAAAATAGAATGCTTGCTTCCCGATAAGAGGATAATGATTGCTATGATGAGGAGTCCTATGATTCTGAGGACTCACTTGATACATCCCTTTCTGATGATTTTGATACTTGCTTTGTTGATGGCCATGATGCCACTATGGATGATGCTTACAAAGATGAACTTGCTATAGTTCCTTATGTTAAGCATGAAATTTTTGCTATGGCACCCACACTTCATTGCCCTATTATCCTTTTGAAATCTCCAACTCCGGAGAATTTTGCTATTATCAAGGCTCAATGTGATGGGTTGCATCTATATTATCATGCTAAAAACTGTGTTGAAAACAATACACGTGTGCTTGTAGGTCATGAACAACATGATTTATGTGATTATATTATTGATGTTGTTCATGATGCTACTAAAAAATACCTTGAGAGAGGAAAGTTTGGTTGTAGAAACTTCCATGTTACAAAAACACCTCTCTTCATGTTGAAAGTTTTGAAGTTGTTCTTTTCCCACCTTTCTATGCATGTCACTTTGTGCTTTTTGATTTATTTTCTTACAAGATGCATATGCATAGGAAGTGGGTTAGTCTTAAATGTGTTTCATATTTTCTTCTTGATGCTCTCTTTTTCTTCAAAATTCTTATTCCTGTGAGAGCATCTTCTATAATCTTTAAGCCTAGCTAATGGCTTTAAAGAAGCGCTTTCGGGAGGCAGCCCGCAACAAATTTAGGTTTTTTTCTTTTTGCTTTTGTTCTGTTCTTAGTGTTCTTGATGATTGTTACTACTGTAGCAACATCATTGTATCTTTACTTTTCAAGCTTTGTGCCAAGTTTAGCCTCAGATTGCAAGAAAGGTCAAAAGTTGGTGCTTGTTGTCCAGAAACAGATTCTGTCTGCTTGACGGAAAAAATCTCAATAAATCACCAGATCATCTTTTTGATCTGAATTTTTTTGACATCATGCTCCATACAATTACCTTTCAGGCGTCTGTTAATTTTTTTTTTAATTTGAGTTGCAGAAGTACCTCGAAAAAATTCTCATTTCTCTGTTGTTTTGTTTTTCTCAGCTTCTGCCCCGGTTTTTCTTTTCGCAGTTTTGTAATCCTTAAGCTTGCTTTTTCTTTGAAAACTTTTTTGGGCAGGCAAGAGAAACAGTAGATCTTCCTGGAAATCTTTATTTGCAGTAGAGGAAAATTATTTTATTAGGGTACTAACCTCTCTAATCAGCCTACAATGAGTTTTGTATGAAGGGAGTTTTCAAGTGCGCGATGGAGGATGATGAAAGAAGATTCAGGAGTGTCAAACGACCAAGCTTGGGGATGCCCATGTGCACCTCAAATAAATATTCAAGGAGACTCAAGAGTCTAAGCTTGGGGATGTCCCCGATGCATCCCCTTCTTCATCAACAATCATCAGTTTGTCCCTCGTTGCACTATATTTTTATCACTTCATGCGTTATGTGCTTTGCTTGGAGCATCTCGCTCTTTACTTTTCTAGGTTTGTTTTGCTTTCTTTGCTGTAGTAACAAGTTAGATCCCAGCTTACTTACTCTTTTGTGTGGGAGAGATTCACGCTCCGCTTGAACTAGAACTCCTCATAGGATTTGCATGCTTATTCTTTTAGCTGTGAGCTGTTCTTTTTCTTTTCTTAGTTGTTGTTCTGTTTAGTTGTAGTGCTTTAATTTTTCTAGAGCTTTTCTTTTGTCTTAGGTTGAACTTTCTATAGGTTGCATGTTTTATATTGTTAGAGAGTTTGTCTGTTGCACTGAGTTCTGTGTCTTGACTGAAAGTAGGTAGTTAAAGTTTCTATTCTCATTGTAGTAGTAACTTGCAATAGTTTTGAGGTATTGACTAGGGTAATGTTTGAACTTATGGTGTCAGGAGCTCTTGCCTATTAGTGATAGATGTCATATTTTTGGCAATCCGTGTGTTTTTCGAAAACCAAAAAACCCTTGTTGAGAACTCTAGCTACTAGATGGATCACTAACCTCTAGAGGGTTCGAATATTAGAGTACACTCACGTACGATGTGTCGAGGATGCGCAAGGATAACCAATCCCCCATACACTCCTCCTTGGGATACCTGTCTCTTTGTGAACCTCGTTATTAGATAGAGAGTTACCGATAATAAGTGCATGAGTTCTTCGGACTAATGTGAGTATTCAAAAGTTGACACTTCCACCCACCTATACTTTTTCTAGCCTCTTCGGTACCGCGCATTGCCCTTTCTCACCTCGAGAGTTGGCGCATACTTCGCCGGTGCATCCAAACCCTTGGCATGATACGCTCTGTCATCATAAGCCTCCTTATATCTTTCCTCAAAACATCCACCATACCTACCTACAAGGAAGTTCCATAGCCTTTCCGAGATACATTGCCATGAAACATCCACCTTCTCATGACTTGATCTTCATGTCATACATGATACTTTCTTGATCGATGAGCCGCATGCTAGTTGGGCCTTGCCCTAATCATTGCTACATGATGCGCTAGTATCATTGCATATCCTTCTATCCTGGGAGAGGCATACATTTGCGTCATGATAGTTACATTTTCTTTATGTGAGTACCTTTGTAAAGTGTGAAAGATCTCCTATATTCTTGTAAAATATAGAGTATTGCCCCTAAAGTGAGGAAAAGATCCCAAAGAGGACAAAATCAAAAGATCCCAAAGAGGACAAATGAGAGTTAAATAGAAAGAGCCATTGAGGCCACCAAAAAATAAAAATAAAAGAAATAGAAAAAAATAAAAAGAGAGAAGGGGGCATACTACTATTCCTTTTGAGAGATCCACACTAGTACTTCATCTTCTATCCCTTGTACTCCATAGAGATCATCATCATGCATATAGCTATGTGGGGACCCTTCACACTATAGAACTTGGTTTGTATATTCCAATGATGAGCCTCCTCAAACGAGCTCTAGGTCTTCTTGAGAAAGCAAGTTAGATGCACCCCACTAGTTCCATTGGAGAGCTTTTAGCTCACATGTGCATCCGTTGTATGGCAATCCCTACTCCTCACATCATATCTATCATATGGCCTTCTCTCTCCTATATTTTCCTCATTGATGTGAGCCTTTCACACCTTTTTGTCTTCCTCCTCCACCTTCTTTTTGTTTCGCCTTTTAGGTGTCAACTTTCTTGCTCACGCTCATCCATTGCATGAGTGCTCAAAATGTCGAAAGGGAGTGGATCAGTTTGACTTGTACCTGGCTAGTGGTCTGGGGACGAGTCCAGATAGGGGTTATCAATTTCTAGCAGACAGGGATGCTTTATCTTGGAGGAAATCCAGATAGAAGAAGGACCAAGAATCTCAAATTCCCCAAAGGGATTGCACATATAGCAATTCTAAAATCCCCTCTCTGTTTTCTTCGAAGAACAGGGGAAGTAAGCAGGGGGCAGGGATGGAGATGGAGGCGTCGAGGGGGCTCACCTTGGGGGCGTCGGGGTGGCGGCTCCGGTGGCGTAGAGGGGCTCTAGTGGCGGCGAGCGGCTCTGGTGGCATCGAGCGTCTCCTCTGTGGTGGCGTAGAGGAGCGCCTCCTCTGCGGTGCGCAGAGGAGTGGCTCCGGTGGCGTCGAGGGGCGAGTGCTCCGGCGTCGAGGGGCGAATGCTCCGGCATCGAGGGGCGGCTCCGGCGTCTGATACGTCCCAAACGTATCTATAATTTCTGCTTGCTCCATGCATGTTTTGTGTGACTTTGCCATGTTTTGCTTGAACTTTCATACACTTTTGAACCTATTTGGACTAACCTATTAACTCAGTGCATCCAGTTGCCAGTTTATGTTTTCTGCTATTTTTGTATTTCAGGTTTTCCGGCCATTAAAGGTGCTCCGAAAATTCTGGGAAAATATATAAAAAATCAGTGCAATAGAAGCTTTCGGAATCACCAAGAGAGGGAAGGGGGGCCACCACCAGGCAGCCAGGAGGGCAGGTGGCGTGGCCCCACCCTGGGCCGCGCCAGGGACCCTCCTGACTGCCCTGTGGGTCCCCTCGATGCCCCCCTTCGCCTATATTTACCCCTCGGGGTGGAAACCCCTAATATCGATCTCTTTCTCGCGAACTCCCCTCTGTACCGCCGCCGCCGTTTCAAGATCCGGGCTGCCTGGAGAAGCTGCTCCGGCACCCTGCCGGGAGAAGCTACCCCCTCCGGGAGACCATCCATAGCCATGGACGCCTCCCGTATGTACCGTGAGTAGTTTCCGTTGGACCATGGGTCCGTGACCAGTAGCTATGTGATCTATCTCTCCCTTCTTTTGTGCTTCCACTTTCGAGTCCTCGTGAGCTGCCTCACATGATCGAGGCATCTATGTAATTTCTGCTTTTGCTATCCTGAGTTTGTTAGGATCTGATGGAGTATGAGACTATGTTCAGATTGTGATGAGTAATATATTTGGTTCTTCTTTTTTATATTTTGTTCTTGAGTAAATTCTTGCATGTTCTCCGTTGCGGTATTTGCTTTGGCCAAGTATTTTCTTTGCAACTCCAAGAGAGAGCGTTATGGTCGATTGTGGGTTCAACCCCTTGATGTCTAGCTTGAGTGACAGAAACATGAGACTAGGGGATGTGCTATTGCCACCAGGGATAAAACAACGGTGCTTGTACCCGCGGTGCAAGGATTGTTTACTTTACGCAAAGTTCTTTTAATGCAGTTGTCTGTTGCTTTGAGTTTACACTTTGGGTGGGATTCACAACTTAATACCAGCGATATGTTCTGGATAGATATCTCAAGGTGGATGATTCGTAGTAGATGCAGATGGATTTCGGTCTACTTACCTTGGCGTATTGCCCATTGCTTTTGAGCCCTTCCTTTCTTTGCAGCATAGTTAGCATTGCGGTGCCTTCATAATCCTGTCAATTGCCCAACTGTGATTTGTTTACCTCGCTAGCACTTTTATCGTCTTTTGGGAGAGAGACATCACTAGTGAAAATCACGGGACCCCAGACCATCTTCACATTATTGTTCACACCCTCAATTTACTTTCAGCTTTTACTTTCCTTTGCACCTTTTATCTCTTGCATTGATCCTTTGTAAACGACAAGGCCGGAGGAATTGACAACTCCTCTGTACTCGTTGGGAGCAAAGTTATTTGTTGTTGTGTGCAGGTCCACGACAACACCCTAGTCAGGAAGCAATTTCTGGCGACGTTGCCACCTACTTGTATCTCCTGAGTCCTACTGGTTCGATAACCTTGGTATCTTCACCGAGGGAAACTTGCTACTGCACTGCATCTCAAACCTTCCACTTGGGGTAACCAACGAGGGGCGAGAATCCATCAGCGTTGACGGCGAGGACGACGTCAGCTAGGGCTCGAGAGGGGATCCCTCGAATGGGTATTGTGCACGAGCAAGGGGAGGGGGCCGTGGAGGTTAAGGATTAGGGGTTGCACATTTTTCCAGAATGTGCCACCAAGAGGTTTCTTATGCGTGGCGTATTCCGGCAAAATGCGCCATGCATAAGAAACCTCTTGGTGGCGCATTGTGGAAAAATGTGCCACCCCTAAGCACACTTAGTGGCGCATTTATACATAATGCGCCACCCCTAAGAGTTTTTTTAATTTTTTTGTTGAAATAATTGTCCTAGCTATCTATCTGGTTTTTTTGTCGCTACTAGTTTTTTTATCGCTACTAAATATCTGGGTTTTTTAGCGAGGCCATGGCCTTCCTTCCCATCGGTGTGTTACTGATCCTATCGATCCACGTACCATGCCTTAACAGTGTCATCGCCGAACCAAGCTCCACAAACGCAAGGTGTAGCGGTATTTGGAAACATAAGAATGTGATCATCAATTACAAAGTGCAGATTAAATCCATGCATACACAAAGTGATCATAAATTAAAAAATATTTTCTTAAATTTGGAGCTGGCTATCTAGCTAGAGTTTCCTCACGATCTTCTTCTTGCCCTTATTTGTCGTGGTTGTTGGGGTTCTTAGAAGAAAACACAATTTTTTCTAACTAGCGTTCACATAACCCAAGATCTAGCTAGCCGTATTACCGTAACGGACAGTAGTGCGGAAATAACATACCTCAGGGTGTAGTCCGTTGCGCGGGAAACGTTCCCGCAAACGTGGTTGATGTAGCCGATCAAGTTTCACAGCCTCCTGGCTGTGTTGAGCACCCGGATGGGTGTAGTGCCACACGTGCAGCACCTCGTAGTACTCGCATACGTACGAGACTCGATGACGACCTCCGTTCTCCGATCCAGCGGAGGTGGCGGAAGCAGACCTCCGGACGGAGCTTCGGCAGCACGACGGCCTCCGATTCTAGCAGAGAAGCCTCAATTCCACTATAGACTCACACTAGGGATTCCACCGTGAAAGAGACAAGAGAGGGGAGAAGACCGGAGAAAACCGATCTCAATTCGGAGTTATATTTATTTTCTCACGAATTTCTGTGTATTAATTATGTGCACCCTGCCCATCTATATATAGGCAGAGGGGAGGGAGTCAACCCCCCTCCCTTAGCAATGTGGGACTAAACCCTTTACCAAGGGGGGGGGGGGGGTGGCCGGCCAAGGGGGGAAGGGGGCGCACCCCTCATGGGCCCTAGGGCCCATGGCGCCTCCCCCCCCCTTTTTCTTTTTTATTTTTCCCTTTTATTTTCCCCTAATGGGCCTTTTTCTCCACTAAGGCCCATAGCACATATTAATTAGAAATAAAATGATTTTAATTATTAATTCAATTAATTAATAACTAAAACATATTATTCCATCTCCCGGTGCTCCGGAAACCCTTCCGGTTCACTCCGAACTTGTTTCGGTTCAACACGGTACTTCTCCGATATTGTTTCCTTTATTCTCTGGTCGCTCCGATGGTTCCGAAAAGGTCTCCGATTTCATCGAGCCCTTAAGTGTGTTACCCTACGGTCCGAGAACACTCCAGTCATGACCGAGCAGAGGCATACAGTCAATGATCATCAACGGGACCTGGATGCCCATAATGACCCCTGTGCATTCCGGATATCATTACCGATTGGACCTTACGCCGTATAGCATTCCCTTTGTCAGCGATACTGGATTGTTCCGAGATTCGATCAATGACATCCTATGTCTGGTTCAACCTCGTTCTGAACTAATCCTCATTCACTCGTTCCCGTGATATTCATCCCCGTGACCTAGTCACACGCTGCGCAGCTTTATGGATGGAATCTCACCGAGTGGGCCCCGAGTATCTATCCATTATATGGATTGACAAATCCCGCTCTTGTAAACAATACTCCTCAACGTATCTCCACGGAATACCTAAGATACAACCGTTATGACCCGCATATTTCAGTCAGGTGGTGGGATGTAAGTCAAAGCATCCGGGAAGATAGTGATTATGCACGTACTCACGGTCAAAGGAACGGTCTACCACGTTCTTTAATTACAACACTGAACCTTCATAAGATTTGATCATGCTGTAATGCTTACTTTGGGTAATGTTCATCACGTCACTTAACCCGTGAGGTGACCTCATAGTCAAGAGACTTAATTGTCCATGATCGCGAAACCACGATCATCATGTTGACCATGAACTAGTTATCGATGTAGAGGCTAACTAGGAACTCTGGGGGTTTCTATACCACACCTGCATCATTGTTTCACTGACGCAGTTCTAGCACGGTATGAAACTAGTTATGAACTTGCTTAGATATATTGGAATAATCATATATTATTTGCCTCTGGAGCATATATCCAACAGTCTCCCACTTGCACTAGAGTGCTAATAATCTAGCCGCATTTTTCCGATCATAATCATCTTATCACATAAGTGTTTCATTGATCATGCATGCTCATGGAAGAGGGTTCGTCAACGAACTGCACCAATTCAGATTCGTATGTTTCCTTTGCAACTGGTACA
The DNA here is from genome assembly GCA_950022295.1 of Bromus sterilis. Taxonomy (NCBI): domain Eukaryota; kingdom Viridiplantae; phylum Streptophyta; class Magnoliopsida; order Poales; family Poaceae; genus Bromus; species Bromus sterilis. The sequence continues at coordinate 53,527,875 of OX465599.1, forward strand.
GGTCAAAAAGCTCTTTTGACATACCACTCATTATCATATAATGGTTGGATATAAGTTTCGCAGGAGAGTGAGACTATTATTTCACAGTATCCTCCAATGATCTCTTGGTTCAGTCTTTAGAAGACTCATCCATAGTCATATATACTGGGAAATACACTCAGCCAGAAGTCCAATACTTCTAACGCTAAACTTTTATCCATATGTCTACTTTCTTAAGTAGTATTATGTTTGTAGTACCGTGAATTTTGCTCACGTTTCTTTCATGTCTTCGGTGATGTCTCTAATTCCATATAGACCCATAATATGGCTTGCAATTGTAATCTTTCATTACATTCAAGTCTATTATCCTTTCTATATTTTAGAGAATAGTCCTCAGTATGCCTCTCTATACTGAAATCATGGACTTTATTCAGATTTTGTGTTTTACTCCTAAAGCACATCGGAATCTGTTCTGCTTCCAAGAACTGTTGTTGGATTCACAATGCATGTTATATGGTAGAATCATATGTCAAGAACATATAAGATCACATGTCCAGTACATGGTGCATCTCTATTCTTCCATCAAGACATTGCTTGTGATATTTGGATTTCATCCATTATATAATTTCTAGCCACAAGAACCTATTTCTTGTCTAGAAGATTATTCCAACCTTTACTTCATTTCATTATCCGTATCTTAATCTACTCATATAGATTTCAACGTGTAATGTGTTGGTATTTCACATAAGAGAAGATTCTTGCAATCTTGTATTTTATTTGCCTTATGCTTTATATATATCATAATGCACATATGTATATAAGACGATTCTCTATATACACAATCAATGCATATCCATATATATACATATGAGATCATTCCTCACACATATCAATGCATATATGTTTGAGGCAATGATCATGCTCCCACTCAAATATATCCATCATATACTCATATATTTCAGTTTTCATCAAGTCATTTTATTGTTTCACTATGTCTCACATAATTACAAAATTTCCAAAGCTCCCACTCAGAAAATGCCCTATGCATTCCAAGTTTCCGGGAAGTCTTCAAAGCTCCCACTCAGTTTCATGAAACTGCAGGCCCACTCAATATTTTGGTCATCACAAAATCACTTGATCAAATCAAGGTTGAGGGTTCCTGTCTTGAGGTACTATAGTCCATCCTTTTAACGAAGTAACCTTCGTCATGCCCATTACAATTCTCTTTCAAATCTCAAATTTGATTGAGATGCAATTTCAGGCTATGGCCCATCGTAGTGTAAATGAAATATTTTATTGATTAAAGCATTCCTACGTTTCCGTAGTCAATCACCATTGAACTTTGGTCATAACCAAATAATGCCTTATGCCCATTACATTATTCTCAATAACTCCCCAGTTTATCCAGAATATGAAATAACCGATTTATTTCACAAGACGTGAGCCATCCTTAATGTAACTCAATATTATTTCATTTCTCCTCGTGTTCTAGGCTACCATCATTCCTTTGTGTCTTCAAGCAATATTATTCCCTATTGTTTTATTAAGAAGACTCATGATTATTGTTCTGTACAGAACGTATTCATGATAACCTTCTAAATTCAACAATGGTTTTAACTCATATACCAAGATCAATCATCTTTGGCATATCCTTCCTTATTCAGCGTTATTACAGCCGAACATGCTTCCGTTGCAATACTCTGATATTCTGAAGGCAAGGTCCAATACCCCGGTCAAAGTTTCCATTATCTCCCATTGGATCTGTGTCGAGAGACTTTTCTCGTATTACCAATTAAGCAACACAAATTTTGCTATTCGGGGAGAATATGTAATTTCAATTGCTCGTAGTTTTATTACAAAGAAATTCTTTCTTTTAAGAAACCTTATCATACCATCAGTTATGGAGCTATCATGTATCGTTAGATTCAGGATGGTTTCCTATTCATGAAGTGGGTGTTTTAACTTAATGAATTAAACAACTTATTCGACAATAACTATAGTGCTATGGGAAAGAACGTTTAGACCATACTACGGTTTAGTATGACTACGAATGGTTTAAGTAGTCTAGCACTTTCAACTTCCATCGTAGTTTGTGGTACAACTTCCACAAGTCTCCCATTATGTCAATATCAATACTTATCACTTCGGATCGTAGCGTAGTGATATGTATCCTTGTATTCTCACTTCTCACTGTGATTCCCGAATCTCAGTTTTATGATCTCAATTGAATACAACTTTCAATTAATCATATGAAGTCTTTAATGATAACTCATATGCCCATTCTACATCATTTATGTATAATGATTGGCACAAGTTCTACTTGCTAGAACCTTGTCATGGTTATATTTATTGCAGAGGTTCATAGATCGTGTATCTAATCCATCTCATGCAATCAAGTTATGATTTTCATTCGATAATGAACCCACAAGTTAATAGATCATACATTTAATGAATTCATCAGTTATGAAGTCACCTCATGCAATCAAATCTTTGACTTGTAATAATCAAGACAACTTTATCATTAAACATTGAATATTTCTTGACAATAATAGTAGTATTATAAATGCTTTCTATCATATCATAAATCAAGACGTAATCAAAGTATAAGCACACTTTTATTCATAAAGATGGAACAACTGACTTGTCTCATTACATGAATAACCTTGTCTTGCGAGATGCAAGACACACAACTAAGTGTTCATACTATAACAATTACATAATATTTATCTAATACTCTAAGTATCTCCTATGATAGATGTCTCGGTGGAATCCATGCTGGCCATCAACTAACTTGATATCCATCAATCCTCGATTTCACCTCTTCCCGTCCATGCAACGGCAGGTCCTGTTTTCATAAAACAGAATAAGCATCAGATACTCATTTACTGCAACTGTTGTATAAGGGAGTAAAACATTTATAAAGTATATCAAGTATTTACCTTCTCCATCGACAACTTCTCCTTCAATGGGTTCGACCTCCAGGTACTGAAGTCTATCCATGAAGTCAGAGAACTCGAGGCTTTCACCTCTGCCGACATAGCCATGGACATGGTCTGTATAGCTCGGTGGAAGCGAGTGTAACACCGTGTATATCGCAGACTCATGTGTGGTATCATAGTCAAAGTCATCTACGAGGCTCAGATGTATCTCATGCATCTTGGCCAAGTGTGCCTTCAGGCAAGAGCCTTCTTCCATCTTTGTAGAGAGAAACTCACTTTCTAACTCAAAACTGGCAACTCTAAACTGATGCAAGTTTGATGACTTCAGCTCATCGATCATATCGTATGTATCCAAATCAGCATACTCCTCACGCAAAGGTTGCGGAATGCTGGTTTCTATGATACCCTTAGCTATGGCATATGTCCTTCGACGATATTGATAATCAATCGCTGCTTGTGCATCCATGTCGTTTTCTGGAGGGTTTCCCACGTGCCTTTTAGTTAAGAATGAAAGGTTCATTCTCTTGAGCATGGCTCTAAGGCGTAAGTACCAACTAACGAAGTTTGACCCATTTTCTTTAAGTCTTTCACCATGTAAGAAGGAAACCATTTCAAGGTACTGGATATTATCCATTTTCTACAAACATAATTGCAAGGAACACAATTAAGACTAGTTCACAACAATGAGTTCATATAATCACATTATATATGAGCTCGCACCAAAACATTTCATCCCTAGGAAGTTTTAGTGATTACACGATCCAGATTCACTGCCCGACCTCGAATATCACACGGCCAACGGGTCAGTTTCAAAGGTAGACAACAACTTGTGCGATCACATTATCTTATATGTACTGTGACTCATGCTCGATCTTTCGATCTCTAGTATTCCGAGGCCATATCTGCATATGCTAGGCTCGCCAAATTAACCTCCATGTTATATGCTGCTCAGCAAGGCCATATTTGCATATGCCAGGCTCGCCGAACCCAACCTCATGCGAACTCCATTTAATATGTAGGACAACTCCGGTATGTACGGAGCATCAAGCCATATGGGAGAACCTTCCAGGCGGTGCACACTTCGGTAGAATACTTGTGTTTGGCTTTGTTAAGGGATCATCTTATCACATGCTACCATCATGTATCCTATACTAGCAAGTTTTAAGATGTCTGGGCTATGGAAACACTAAGTCTACAGTGTCCCCATTTTAGTTTGTTTTATGATGACGATTACTACTTACTAGTAACACATAGCAAAGCTATCACTACATCACAAACAAACAAACGATAGCCCCCACTTAGCAATACAAGGTTTAGACGGTCTAGTTGTATATTGCAAGTTTTACGTGGCTGCTAGGGCTTTCATAGTTAAACAGGTTTTAACCTACGAGTCAACCACAACGTCAACCATACGATTGTCTCTATTACACCCCGCACGGGGCCCTCCGTTGCAAATGCCACATCCGCTAAAGTAGAGAGACAGACACCCCCCCAGCCACTTTATACGGTACAAGCCGTATGTCAAGCGTGGAACCAGTCTCACGTAAGAGTACGCGTAAAGTCGGTCGGGGGCCGCTTCATCAAACAATGCCGCAGATGTGAACAAGTACACGTGGGAGGGTAACAATCATACAATCAACGCCCACATCCCCGATGTGTTCTATCCGTACAGTAATACTAAGCATAGACCTAGCTCTGATACCACTGTTGGGGTTCGTAGTAGAAAACACAATTTTTTCAAACTAGCGTTCCCATAACCCAAGATCTAGCTAGCCGTATTACCGTAACGGACAGTAGTGCGGAAATAACATACCTCGGGGTGTAGTCCGTTGCGCGGGAAACGTTCCCGCAAACGTGGTTGATGTAGCCGATCAAGTTTCACAGCCCCCTGGCTGTGTTGAGCACCCGGATGGGTGTAGTGCCACACGTGCAGCACCTCGTAGTACTCGCACACGTACGAGACTCGATGACGACCTCCGTTCTCCGATCCAGCGGAGGTGGCGGAAGCAGACCTCCGGACGGAGCTTCGGTAGCACGACGGCCTCCGATTCTAGCAGAGAAGCCTCAATTCCACTATAGACTCACACTAGGGAGTCCACCGTGAAAGAGACAAGAGAGGGGAGAAGACCGGAGAAAACCGATCTCAATTCGGAGTTATATTTATTTTCTCACAAATTTCTGTGTATTAATTATGTGCACCCTGCCCATCTATATATAGGCAGAGGGGAGGGAGTCAACCCCCCTCCCTTAGCAATGTGGGACTAAACCCTTTGCCAAGGGGGGGGGGGGGGGGTGGCCGGCCAAGGGGGGAAGGGGGCGCACCCCTCATGGGCCCTAGGGCCCATGGCGCCTCCCCCCCTTTTTCTTTTTCTTTTTCCCTTTTATTTTCCCCTAATGGGCCTTTTTCTCCACTAAGGCCCATAGCACATATTAATTAGAAATAAAATGATTTTAATTATTAATTCAATTAGTTAATAACTAAAACATATTATTCCATCTCCCGGTGCTCCGGAAACCCTTCCGGTTCACTCCGAACTTGTTTCGGTTCAACATGGTACTTCTCCGATATTGTTTCCTTTATTCTCTGGTCGCTCCGATGGTTCCGAAAAGGTCTCCGATTTCATCGAGCCCTTAAGTGTGTTACCCTACGGTCCGAGAACACTCCAGTCATGACCGAGCAGAGGCATACAGTCAATGATCATCAACTTGTAGAAGTCTTGCTCGTTGGCGACTCCATCCATTTCGAATGATGTTTCTTTTGCCTCTCCTCACTTCAACGCGGCTCGGCTTTGATGGGTCGGTAATGAAGAACCATTGGTCCACTTGGCTAGCCAGTACCCATGGCTCATTTTCCGTGGTGACGTTTGCGCCCGCAGACTTGGATTTGGCTTCGGGTATAACCATGGTGGTCAAGTAACAGTCTTCTTTTACGATGCTCTTGGCCCATCTCACACGGAACATCGGCACCTTCTCTCCACAGTAGTCGATCTCAAATATGTCCTCGATCCTTCCGTAGAATCTTTCCTTGACGTCACTGGTGTAGAATATCCCCGTTACCCCTGAGTTTTGGTAATTGCAGTTATTGTTCTTTTCCTCCGTGTAGAATGTGTAGACGTTGATATCATACGCTTGATAGGTCATCAGGTTGCGTGCGGCACCCTGTGACAAGGTGAATATCATCTTTTCGTCCTCGGAAGAGTTCCTTCGCGGGGGATTAGCACGAAGCTCCTCCCTGAACCAAGTCATGAAACTGGAGTTGTGATCTTTGATTAGCCGTGGGTCTTGGTCTGTTATCTACAGGCCCTGGTAACTGTACTTCTTCTAGATTACAACCTTGTGCTTTATTATCCAAGGGTCGACCAGTTGGATGTGTTGTAGAGCGACTAGGCTTTCTCTTTCAAAGTCGATGTCTCGACCCTCTAAGTTGACATGCATTGTGCGGCTTCCCTCATGGTGACCACACCCATCGATCCTTCCAAAGTGCTTGTTGACGGGCAGACCAACAGGGTTCTCGGTGTTGAGATAATTTGTGCAAAAAGTGATGCACTCTTTGGTTAGAAAGCCCTTCTCTATGCTTCCATCTGGACGGGACCTGTTACGAACATATTTTTTGATGTGTCCATTCATCCTTTCAAACGGAATCATGCTGCGCAGAAATGCAGGCCCGAGTTGGACGATATCCTCCAGGACATGTATCAGCAGATGCACCATAATTTCGAAGAACGCGGGCAGGAAATAGATCTCAAGCTCGCATAGTATGAGCACGATCTCCTCCTGTAGCCTTTTGAGTTGCGTAGCGCAAATCGACTTTCGAGAGATGATGTAAAAAAAGTTGCAAAGGCCAATCAACTTTTTACGGACGTGCTCGTCCATTATCCCTCGGATCTCAACCGGGAGAATCCGCGTCATCAGCACGACACAGTCGTGAGATTTTATCCCGCTAAAATGCTACTTTGCCTCATCTAGGTATCTTCTTATCTTCCCCGCGTAGCCGTTCGGAAATTTTACTCCTATGAGGCAGTGGATAAACCGCTTGATATCCTCCTCGCACAGAGTGAAGCATGCCGGGGGGTAGTGATCAATACCGGTGTTCTTCTTGGTCTCCCTTTTTCGTTTGCGAGAGTTTTGTGTTTCCATATCCTCCTCCTCCTCCGGCTCATCATCATCGTCACTAGGGGAGTGAAGTTCCGTCCCAATGCCCATAAATTTCAAGTCATTCCTAGCTTTTGGCCCGTCCTTGGTCTTCTCCGGCATGTTGAGCAGTGTGCCAAACAAGCTCTTGCACACGTTCTTTTTGATATGCATGAGATCAAGGCTATGAGGACTGCGGAGGAGACTCCAATATTCCAAATCCCATAAAACAGACCATGCTTTCCATACCCTCATCCACGGCTGAGTCTTCTTTTTTTTATTTCCCGGCGCGGGGCACTCTTTCCAAGTGTTCAACAAGTTGTCAATTTATTTGCCGCTCCTTCGAGCTGGGGGTGCTCGGAGCTCCTCGCTGCCATCGAACAGATGTCCAAGTTTTCTCCACGCGTGTTTCTTGGGAAGCCACCTCCGAGACCCCTGGAACACGATATTCGAAGATCCGGGATCTTTCGCTAGCTGGCGGTAAGTTGTATTATCCATGCACCTAACGCATGCACAGAATCCTTGGACCACCTGCCCTGAGAATTATCCGTATCTGAGATAGTCGTGCACCGTCGAGTTCACCGCGACTTTCATTGGGAAATATTCCTTTGCGGCGGCGTCCCATGTATTGACTCCATCTTTCCATAACGTTTCTAGCTCCTCTTTCAATAGCTGGAGATACAGATTGAGGTCTGTACCTGGTTGTTTCGGCCCTTGAACTTGCATACACATTGTTATGTACTCTTTCTTCATGCACTTCCAGGGGGGAAGGTTGTATATGCATACAAACACGGGCCAGGTACTCTGTGTGCTGCTTTGGCCGCCAAACGGATTGATTCCATCGGCTCTCACACCAATCCTGAGGTTCCTTGGTTCTTTCCCAAAATCTGGGTATTCGAGGTCCAACGCAGTCCATTGGCTACCATCTGAAGGGTGCCTCAGCATGTCCTCCTTTTCCGGATCCAGGTTAGGGTTATCCTCTTTTAGATTCTTTCTATCTGCGTAACAGGTCATGATCTTTGCTTCCTCGGGATCTACAAAATACGTCTGCAGACGAGGAGTGATCGGAAAGTACCATACCACTTTTCTAGGAACTTTCTTCCCTCTCTTGTATCGACTAACACCACACATCGAAAATGTGATTTTCTCTTCGTCCTCACCCCAATAGATCATGCAATCATTTATGCAGACGTGGTATTTAACGTGCCGAAGATCGAGAGGGCACATGACTTTCTTGGCCTCAACGATACTAGTTGTGAATGTGTTGCCCTTTGGAAGACGATCGTACCAGAATGCCATGTTATCTTCGAAGCTTTCGTCGGTCCATTTGTGTTTTGCCTTCATCTCCATAGCCCCAAGTGTTACATTCAAGCAGGTATCCCCTTCGTTGCATCCTTCATACAACTTCATAACCACGTGTTTCTCGAGTTGCGCCATCTTGGCTTTCTCTCTAGCTGCACCTCTTGCGTTCAATGCCTCTTTGCAAGAAGCTCTTGAACATGAGGGTTCTGCACCCAGCTTGAATCCCCATGTCTGGCATCTTGATCTTCATGTCCGACATCTTGATCTACATGATCTGCTTCGGCATCTTCTTCATGATCATGTACGGGATGCTCTTCGTCTTCTCGCCCGCAGTTGTTGTCTGGTTGCCCTTCCTCATTTAGTAGCTCCCCACCATTGACGTCCTCCTCCTCACCATCTTCATCACTTATCCACCGTGTGTAGACATCCATCAAACCATTACACTTCAGGTGTCTTTCCAATATTCCAGAATCAGGCTCGGTCACGCACTGCAGTTTGCATCTCCGACACGGACATCTTATATCCGTCCTATTATTCTGTAGCATGTAGTTTGTCGCACATTGCATCCACCTAGTCACGGTGATATCGCTCAGCATATCGCGGACCATGATCGCCTGCGTGCACAGAGAGAGCAACACAATTATATATCATAGTCGTCGCCGGAAAAAATCGGCATGACCTTCCCTAATAATGCATGGGAGCATGCGGAGAGTGCGCCAGAAATTTGCCGAAACGGAAATGAATCAACATTTCGGAAAAACATTGGCAACTCAAGATTCACATATACATCAAACCACCATAAGCTTCACATATACATCAAACCACCATAAGCTTCACATATAAACTTCACATATATATCAAACCACCATAAGCTTCACATATACATCAAACCACGATAAGCTTCACATATACACTTCACATATACGTCAAACCACCACAAGCTTCACATATACACTTCACAGATACATCAAAACCACCATAAGCTTCACATATACATCAAACCACCATAAGCTTCACATATACACTTCACATATACATCAAACCACCACAAGCTTCACATATACATCAAAACCACCACAAGCTTCACATATACACTTCACATATACATCAAACCACCACAAGCTTCACATATACACTTCACATATACATCAAATCACCACAAGCTTCACATATACACTTCACATATACATCAAACCCAAGCTTCACATATACATCAAACCCCAAGCTAATAAAGGAAAGTATGGGTGCTAAATGGAAGAAAGGAGTTGGGGAGGAGGTCCACTTACTTTAATACGAAACAAAGTAGATTTCAAGCCAAGTATGGATGGATAAATGGAAGAAATGAGGTGGTGAGGAGGAGAAAACCAAATAGATCTAGGGTGAGAAGAGTATATCTAGTTTGAGAAGTGTGTGGAGTGAATGAGAGGTGGTAGGTGGGGTGTAGATAATGGCAGCTCCAGGTATTTAGTGGCGCATATTGCATCTAAGTGGCGGCGCATCCCAAAATGCGCCACCCCTAAGCACTTAGGGGTGGCGCATTCCTAATATGCGCCACACCTAAGAGCTTAGGGGTGGCGCATTCTCAATATGCGCCACGCATAAGCTCTTAGGGGTGGCGCATTTCCAGAATGCGCCACATATAAGGTTCTTAGGGGTGGCGCATTTCTACAAATGTGCCACGTATAAGCTCATCCAGGCTGGCCCTTTCTTAGGGGTGGAGCATTGGAAAATAATGCGCCACCCCTGAGGGCTTATTGGTGGCGCATTCTGCACCAGTGCGCCACCCCTTACAGATGGTGCGAGCTGCGTAGTATCTCCCTCGGCGCCGCGGGTACACGTGACATGTTCGTGTAGGGCCCAATTCAGCGTCAACAGCTCCGGGTCGACGATAGGACCCGGAATCCTCACCAAGCGGCGCGCCCTGGAAACCACCTCCCAGTGCCATCTCGGGGGAGCCCAGTCCCGGACATTGCGCATCCCGTCAAGCAGGTGCTCTCCGCCGCGGCGACGGGGATGCAGGCCAGGCATCGTTGCCGAGAACTTATTTAATATACAAAGTTTTATTAAAATGAACGAGTGAAAAATTTATACTAACTAACAAATTAAAAAAATAAGAAAAAAAGTACGGGAGCGGCGTTTCTGCACCCAGGTGCATCCGCACCCGTGGAAATTAGAAAAAAAATTAAATAAATATGAAAAAAGTTTTAAAAATTCTTAATTTTTTTGTGGTGGAAGATGCTTTTGGAAGAGATGTTCGTGCAAATTTTCGAGAAGTTCGAACCTCTGGAGAGTGTGCTGAAAAAAAGACAAATTCGTTGCTTCTCACGAAGACAATATTTCGGACAGAATTTGTCTTTTTCGCCACGCGCTCTCCAGAAATCCAAAGTTCTTCAAAAATTGCAGAAAGTTCTCGCACATAAGAATCTTTCACCACAAAAAAATTTGGAATTTTTTGAACTTTTTTCAAATGTCCTTTTGAAGATCTTTTTCCCAGGACTAGATGAGCCTGGGCTCATCTTTGAATTACCGAAGAAGTACTTTTAAATAATGCCTCATACTTAGATTGGACATATAAGCGATTCCCGGGAAAGTGTGTCCGCAAACCCAAGAAGGATGCACAAGTTCCATACTTGTACATATCACAAGGGTTTGCGTCACACTTTCCCCGATGTCACATAGTGTCACAATATATTTGAATCATCGGCGTTCTAAAAAAGGAGAAATAGTGTCTCATATTTAGATTAGACACATAAGTGATTCCAGTGAGAGTGTGGCAGCAAACCAAAATAGGATGCACAAGTTACGTACTTGTACATATCACAAGGGTTCGGTTCACACTCTCCCCGATCTCACATAGTGTCACAATATACTTAAATCATCGACATTCTAAAAAAGGAGAAATAGTGCCTCATGTTTTGATTGGACACATAAGCGATTCCAGGGAGAGTGTGGCAACGAACCCAAATAGGATGCACAAGTTCCGTACCTGTACATATCACAAGGGTTAGCTTCATACTCTCCCCGATGTCACATAGTATCACAATATATTTAAATCATCGGCATTCTAAAAAATCCTAATTACCTAAATATGCTAACCAAAAATTCTAATTGCCTCCTGTCATTGCTAAAAGTAGGAAAATGATTCTAGCAAATGTCACTATATTTATATCATTGGCATTCTTAAAAAATAGCAAAAGTAATAATTAAAAGTAATTTGATGCTAAAACACTATTTAATTCCCATTTCGACAAATCTCAAGCACTCGATATGTCATACTTTTCTAGCACAATTCATGCCGAAATCCATGGAAATTTTCGGCATAACATTTGCTAAAAATTTGACATATCAAGCACCTGAAATTCACCGGAACGGAAATGAATCGACATTCCGGCAAAACATATGTGACTCATATCCTGCAAACAATGATCATAATTACTCAATATGCTAACAAAAGAACAATTTAAACTACACAAGCACCACACACACATATTTAAACTAGAGAAGGATCACTAATGATCTTGTGTGCTTCTCACAAGTTACAATATTTTCCCCTAGCAATAATATGAACCCTAACAATGCATCCATAGCAATAGCAATGTTTTATATCAATAGCAATCTAACAAAAATTCACATTATGTTCCAATCTAATAAAAATCCTACATCATGTTTCAATCTAACAGAAATTGTACGAATTTAGAGAGGGGATTGAGCAGGAGACTCACCAGTGGGCGGAGGCAGCGTGGAGGAGCGGGGCGGCTTGGGGAGCCGGCCGACGGGTCGGGGAGGCGGGCGGCGGGTCGGGGCAGTGACAGGTCGGGGAGGCGGGCGGCGGGTCGGGGCGACGACGCGGTCGGGGCGGCGACGCGGGGGAACAAGAAGGAGAGTGAGAGAGAGAAATGTGAGAGAGGAGAGGGTTAGACCGGTTATGTGCGGCCCATAGGAGCAGCGCCCCCAAGAGAGATGTGCTGCTGGTATATGCGGACAGTTGGATCCACTTTAACAGTAGCGAGCGACATGTGGGGGCGCTACTGATATGGCATTAGTAGTAGCGCGCTATATAGGAAGGCGCTACTACTGTAACTTGTTAGCTGCATTTGGTGGGGACCACCTTTAGCAGTAGCGGGCGCCCATAAAAGGCGCTACTGATAAAGTCCTAGCAGTAGCGCGTCCCCATAAGAGGCGCTACTTCTAATCAGTAGTGCCCTCAAGAGATGGGCGCTACTGTTAAGCCTCTACCTATAAGCTTTTTCCTAGTAATGTAAATAGCATATATATCTCCAACAGATATATATCTCCCTCATATCCAGAATATCATCCACAATATATATCTCAACTATGGACCATCAAACACACATATCACAACCAACTAACATATATATCACAACACATAACAAGTTCCAAAAACAACATCTCCAAATCCACAAGTATGGACAGTTCAATATCACAACTCCAAAGCCACATATAAAAGTGCATGAGAATATTTCTAACAAGTTCTACATCACAAAATATGTACAAAGAGCACTAGCCCCTATGAAGCATCCATCCATGAAGCACTCTATGAAGCTTCCATCCATGTAATAGGCAAATCTTCAAAATGAAAACATAATCATGTTATGTATGAAATAGAAGGAATGAAAAATATGTCAAAGCATGATGTAAACTAAATTAGGCTGACTTAAGTAGAAGAAGTAAATGAAGAAAGAGTAGTAGTAGAATAATAAGAATTAGAATGAGAAGATGATGAAATGAAGAAGGAGAGGAAGGAGATGGAGAAAAAGAAAGAAGAGAAAAAGGAAAAATAAGAAGATCTTTTCTTCTTCTTTTCCCTTTTTCTCCTATTTCTTCTCGTCTTCTTTCTTTTCCTCCTCTCCTTCTTCTTGTTCTTCTTCTACTTCTTCTTCTTCTTCTTCTTCTTCTTCTTCTTGTTAAACCTTAAGAGCTAAATATATGTCATTTTTTATCTAACTAAGCTAGCAATTCATGTTTGAGCTTTATATGCCAAGTATAAGTCATTTTTGAGGTTTATAACCTACTAAAATCTTTGTTTATCTAACAAAGCTAGTAAAATCATTTTTGAGCTTTTATAAGCCAAGTATAAGTCATTGTTGACCTTAATAAGCTACTAAAGTAAATTTTAATCTAACTAAGATAGTAATTTAATTTCGGATCTTTTATAAGAAGATTATAAGTCATTGTTGACCTTAATAAGCTACTAAATTAATTTTTTAGCTTTATAAGCTAGTAAACACTTTTTTACCTTTTATAAGCCAAGCATATGCAAATTTTGAACTTTGTAAGCTTTTGTAGCTATTTTTGAGCTTTATAAGCTTATAAAGTAAGTTGTGTGCTTTTATAAGCCAAGTATAAGTCAATTTGTATCTAACTAATTAAGCTATTATTATCATTTTTGAGCTTTATAAGCTTATAAAGTCATTGAGGAGCTTTTATAAGCCAAGTATATGGCTTTTTTGAGAAAAAGAAGAAGAAGAAGAAGAAGAAGAAGAAGAGAAAAAGGAAGAATAAGAAGATCTTTTCTTGTCTTCTTCTCTTCTTTCTTTTTCTCCTGTCCTTCTTCTTCTTCATCTTCTTGTTCTTTTTTAGACCTTAAGAGCTAAATACATCTCATTTTAGATCTAACAAAGCTTTTAAAGTAATTTTTTCATCTTTATATGCTTATAAATTAAGTTTTTAAGCTTATAAGCTTTGAAAGCCAAGTTTGACCTTTATAAGCTTATAAAGCCATTTGTATGAGATATCTAGGCCTTACTTATCTAACTATGAATTTTATGAGCTAACTATGCAATATTTAATCTAATCAATCTAAATAGTAGGTAAGTAACTTTCGGAAGCCACCTCAAGGCTGAGAAGCACCGCCATGTGGGTTACTCGTCATCTCATCAGGAGATTATGGGGGGTCATGAGATGCAACTCCGGAATGACGCAAAAAATGATGAGTTGGAATATGTGGTTAGCACGATGACACTCAATGGTGTAAGACCGGGAAATATTGATCATTGAAAGGAGACTGTAAGAGCAAAGTTTTTCCCCCATGTGTTTTGGATATTGTTGGACAAGACAGTAGAGGAACTAACAATGTTTTCTAGTGTAAATAGTTGATTAGGTTCCTGAAGGACAAGCTAGGTGATAAAGCTTCAAGGAAGATGTTCATGTTATCGAAGCATTACCCTTAGAGAGAAGCTTAATCACAGAGAATGACCCCCAAAAATGAAGGTTCCCTAAAGCTCAACGCATCGAAGGAAATGAAGACGATGGCGCAAGACTTAGATGTTTTTGTGTAGTTCTTTTTCTGTTCTTTGAGTCATAGGACAAACCATACTATCAAGAGGGGTTTTAGTTTGTGGACACCGAAGTTATTGAGAAAATGCTCAGATCAAATCTAAACCAAGTGAGAAGCCAGATTGAAGAAATCTCATGTGCACTGAGTTAAGTTTCGGTAGCAAAGACTTCGTTCTTTGGCTTCCGAAGCAAAACTAAGTCCGTGAGTCAGCTTTACTTGTTCCGCAAATAAAGTTGCGCATTAATGACCAGTCCAACCATGTTGTACACACGTCAAGTTTTTTCTTCGGGTCAAATCAGTCATTTCGCACCTAGGGATCGCCAACTATAAATACGCCGCCCCCTCCTCCATTTCGGGTGGCTCCTCTGAGATTATTCCTGAGAAAGACTGAAGAGAGCATCCCAAGAACGCCACCGAAGAAAAACCCAAAAGCCAACCTCCGAATACTTAGTCCCTTTGATCTGAGTAGATTCTCTATGACTTAGGTCAAAGCTTGGTAGCCTTTTTATCTTGGAGAACTGTAATTCTCCTAAACGGTTAGAGTGTCGTCTTCAGAGAGCGAAGAGTAATTGTCGCCCTGAAGTTCAAGTTTGTCAAAGGTTTCGGAGATTCCCTTGATAATCTACCCCGAGTAAAAACTGGCCAAGCTCAAGGAGATTGGTGCAGTGGAGCAACATACGGATAGAGTTTTGCTCCAGGTGTTCAGTCACCAGTCCCTCCAACCATACGTAGCGCTTTGTAGCGCGTGAACTGGTCGAACAAACATCATCGAGTCAAGAGTTCGTTTTACTTCAAGCATTTACTTTCTGCATTGCATTTTCTTCCAGTTAAGCTTCGACATGTTTTGATTCGCTCTATTTAGTTTCGTTACTAATTTTGCTTCCCAGCTACTTATTTATGTGATCCTTTTCCGCTAAGTTTATGCTTCACTTCAAAGCTTCACACGAAAATTTGAAGTGATCATTCACCCCCTCCCCCTCTGATCACATACTTGGACTTTCAATTGGTATCAGAGCTAGGAAATCCCTACACTCTGTGTGTTTTGGATTAACCTCCTGGAGTGTTTTCAAGTATGTCTTTCGTAGCTATTCGCTCCGGTGAACCTATTCCTGTTTTCAATGGAAAGGACTATCCTTACTGGAAGGACAAGATGAAGAGAAACATGATTGCTATCAATTCAGCTGCCTGGCAAGTTGTCCAGAATGGAGTCACAATCAAGGACAAGAAGGCCATCACTCCTGATGAAGCAGAACTGATCGATCTTGATTCTAAAGTATGGGTATTCATCACAAATCATTTGACTCCAGAGAAGTATCATGAAGTGAAGAATATCCCATCTGCCAAAGGTGTTTGGGACTATCTTGAAAAGATTGGAGAAGGAGTTTCCACTCAGAAAGATGCCAGAATTAACACCCTCCAAAGCAAATTCTATCGATTCAAGAGAAACGAGGGCGAGAAACTCAATTCCATCTACAGCAGACTCACTGCGCTCTCTCATATGAACTGATTTCCCTCGCTGCGGATGACATCACCCCTCACTTGGTGGTGAGAACTTTGCTTCGCTCGTTGGATGATTCTTTCGACCTCATTATGCTGATGAACAAGGAAAGGACTGGTTTCAGAAATCTCGTTGCCGTTGATATTCTTGAGAGACTCAACACCTTTGAGATGGAAGAAGAAGAGAAACGTGATATAAATGGCTCTCGAAGAAGATCTCACACACTTAAAGCAAGAGCTTCACACCACTCTCCACATGAAGTTAGTTCTGCTTCTGGTGTTGAATCTGATGATCCTGCAAGCATTGGGAAGGATTTGGCATTAATCATGAAACGCTTCAACCGATTTCAAAGGAAATGTTTTTCTTCACCAAAGAAGAATTACTCTTCAAGACAGTCAATGAATTCTTCTCATCGCTCATCCTCAAGAAGCTCTCCATCGAAGGACAACTGCTACTAAAAATGCAAGGAACCAGGTCAATACATTTTTGACTGCCCATTGTGGGAAGCTAAAAACAAATCGAAGCATTCACTCAGAGATTCCTCAAGCAAGTCTCACAGATCCTCCAGAAGCGATGAGTCAAAGAGACATGATTCCAGTTCAAGAAGAGAAGAAGAAAGATTCTGATGATGACAAGAAAAAGAAGTATGACAAGAAGCGTGAGAGTTCTTCTTCGAAGACACACTCGTCTCGACGAAGAAATTCTCACCGTTCCAAGGCCTATCTGGGTAAAGAGATGAACTCTGAAGAAGAAGTCTCTGGGTCCGAAGCAGAATCAGGCTCAAGATCAGCGTCTGGATCCGAGTCTGATGGTGTTGCTGGATTGGCATTTTCTTCGGCCGGTGCTTCGATCTCTTTCTTCATCAACATCAGCAGTGAAGCTGACACTCCTGCATACTGCTTTATGGCCAAGGCAAAGGTATCTTCATCCAAAGTTACCTATGATACTTCTGATTGCTCTTCATATGAAAGTGACTAAAAAATAAGCTATGCTAAACTTGCTAAAATTGCCTCAATCCAACAAGATGAATTTGATTTTCTAAGCAAAACTATTAAGAAATCAGAGGCCCTGTTGATGGATAAGAACTTGCTAAAATTGCCTCAATCCAACGAGATGAATTTGATTTTCTAAGCAAAACTATTAAGAAATCAGAGGCCCTGTTGATGGATAAGATAGAGAAAGGTCAAACTTTAACTAATGAGCATGTTGCTCTGAACGAGAAGTTTGAAGAACTATCCTCTCGGCATGATCTTCTTTCAGTTGATTATGAGAAGCTGAGCAATGAATTCCTTCAGAGGAAAATGGCTCTCGAAAAACTGAAAGAGGCTCATGAAGAGTTGGAAAATGTCAATCTCTCTCTCATGGCTCAACAAGGTTCTGAAGCAAATCATAATTCTGAGTCACAATGCTTAACTTGTTTGGAAAGAAGCAAAACTGATTCTGAAGGAAAAGCACCTATTTTTATTGATGATACTAATGCCTCAGATGAGGAAAACTCTACTGTTACCGAGGAACTCCTCAGGTTGAAAGATTTGTTTGAAACATGACTATTCAAAAGTTTTCAGGGACACCAGTACCTTTGTGATATCCTGAAGAAGGCACTCCTTCACAGGAATCCAAGGAACAAAGGTGATGGCTTTGAAAGGAAGCTAAACCCTGATGGCACTTACTGGGAACCTGAGAAGTACCCAAAAACTATATGGGTCCTAGCGAAGGATAAGCCTATAGATATTGCTAATATTTCAGGTTACAGCTGCAAAATTGATAAAGCTATTGTTGATGAATCAATTGATTCTAACTACAAGCTTGTCAAGAACCAGGAAGGAAAGGTTCGGCCCAATACATTGGTGCCCCTCCAAAGAATGGTTTCTATATGAGACAAATTTGGGTGCGCAAGTCACTCGTTGAGAAATTTCCTGCTAACCATTCAATGGAGGGAAAGTCTTCGGTACCACCGAAACACTTCTATTCTCTCGAGGAGAGAAATGATTCACTGGTTCCCAAATCAAATGTTCCTCAAAAGGAATATTATCGCACTGGTCGCTACACTTATCGACACCGTGATAATACTGATAAGATTGCATATGCTCATTCATATCCTAACCCTTCGCAGAGGAATTATATTTATGGTGTACTTGATGGTCCCCGTAGGCAATATAACCATGTTCGATTTAATATTGCTTCAACAAGTTCTTCCACCTCTTCTCATTCACCTGCTCGTTTGTGGGTGGTTAAGAAGAATTAATTCTTCTGCAGGGCTATTTCTCCGGTGGATCTGAATGGGTCATGGATAGTGGTTGCACTAATCATATGACCGGAGACAAGGAGTTATTCACTGAAGAAAAATTATCTCAATCTTCTCAGAAGTACATTACCTTCGGTGATAACAACAAGGGTAAAGTTTTAGGTTTGTGTAAGGTTGCCATATCGAAAGATAAGCATATTGACAAAGTCATGCTTGTTCAATATCTTGGTTATAATCTCATGTCTATTTCAAAGTTATGCGATATGGGTATGCTTGTTCTATTTTCTGCTTCGCAATGTGTTGTCTTTTCACAGGATGACTATACATTTGTCTTCAAGGGTTACCGAAAAGGAGATTTATATATTGTTGATTTTTCTTCGGGCCCTGTTGTATCTACATGCTTAATGGCAAAAGCTTCATCTAGATGGTTATGGCATAGAAGACTTGGTCATGCAGGGATGAGAAATCTTCAAACTCTAGTGAAGAATAAACATGTTATTGGCCTTAGCGAAGTTAAATTTGATAAGGATCATCTCTGCAGTGCTTGTGAAGCTGGCAAGATTACAAAGAAACATCATTCAGCGAAGATTATCATTACTACTAATCGTCCCCTTGAATTGCTTCACATGGATCTTTTCGGTCCTCAAAATTATGCAAGTCTAGGAGGAAACAAATATGGTCTCGTCATTGTTGATGATTGTTCTTGCTATACCTAGGTTTTGTTTCTAGATGACGAGAGAAAAGTTGTTGAAACCTTCAAATCATTCGCTAAGAGAGCTCAAAGTGAATATGAATTATCTCTGAAGCATATCCGAAGTGATAATGGAACTGAATTCAAAAATACTCATATTGAAGATTTTCTTGATGATCATGGCTTTACTCATGAATTCTCTACTTCTTATACACCTCAACAAAATGGTGTAGTTGAAAGGAAGAATAGAACTCTTATTGAAACTTCCAGAACAATTCTTGATGAATACAAGACTCCTATCAGGTTCTGGGCCAAAGAAATTAACACATCATGTCATATCATCAACAAGGTTTACCTTCAAAAATTTATGAAAAAGACTTCACATGAGTTTATCACTGGTAAAAAGCCCAATGTATCATATCTTACGGTATTTTGTGCTCCTTGTTTTATTAGAGATATGAATCATAGCTCCAAATTTGCACCTAAGGCACATGAAGGTTTTCTACTAGGTTATGGCTCAAACTCTAACACTTACAGAGTGTATAACTCCCACTTTGGGAAGGTTATGGAAACTGTGAATGTGAGGTTTGATGAACCTAATGGCTCTCAAAAAGAGAATTTGCCTCATGATCTAGATGAACCTCCTCTTGATGAAGTGATCAGGTCCATGTCTATTGGAGAGATTCGTCCTGTCGAAGAAAATTCTCGTCAAGCTAATCAAGATGATGATGCCGGGGCGCTGGAGATCAACGTCCTGAAGCTAATAATGAACAGGACAAAGAAAAACCCAGAAACGAAGAAAATGCAGATCCTGAAGGAAATGCAAATCCTGAAGGAAATGCAGATCCTGAAGTAAATGCCAATCCCGAAGGAAATGCTGATTCCAAAGAAGAACTAGAGTCACAAGCAAATGAAAATGCACTGACTCAAGTGCGAAGAAGAGTTGATGTTGATTCGATCCTCGAAGAAATTCAACAACCAGGTCGACCCACAACTCGCTCTCATACTCGTTTGGCTAACTTCTGTGGAAATTTCTCGTCTGTCTCCATGCTAGAACCTTCAAAGTTTGATGAAGCCATGAAGGACCTAGATTGGTTAACAGCTATGCTCGAAGAACTCAACCAATTCGAGCGAAACAAAGTCTGGTCCTTAGTTGAAAGGCATGATCCCACGAAGCACAACATCATTGGTACTAAGTAGATTTTTCACAACAAGCAAGATGAAGATGGTATTGTGGTAAGAAAAAAAGCACGACTGGTAGCACAAGGGTACACCCAAATCGAAGGTATCGATTTTGGCGAAATTTATGCTCCAGTTGTTCGTCTCGAATCCATTCGTGTTATGCTTGCTTTTGCAGATTTCAATGGTATCCTGCTTTATCAAATGGATGTGAAAAGTGTTTTTATTAATGGAGAAATCGAAGAAGAAGTGTATGTTATGCAGCCTCCAGGTTGTGAAGACTCGAAGAATCCTGACATGGTGTATAGGTTGCACAAAGCTCTTTATGGGTTAAAGCAAGCACCTCGTGCTTGGTATGACACCCTGAAGGAATTTCTTCTAAAGAAAGGCTTCAAACCAGTAACAACTAACCCAACTCTTTTCACTCGTTCTTATAATGGTGATTTGTTTGTATGTCAAATATATGTAGATGATATTATTTTTGGCTGCACTAACACTAAAATCAGCGAAGAATTTTCCAAAATGATGTCGAAGAAATATGAGATGTCTATGATGGGTGAATTGAAGTTCTTCCTTGGACTTCAAATCCGTCAACAGAAGAATGGCACCTTTATTTCTCAAGAAAAATATCTCAAGGATTGCCTGAAGAAGTTTGGACTCACTGATTGCAAAACGATTAAGACTCCAATGCCTACCAATGGCTTCCTAGATGCAGATGAGAAGGGAAAACCCTTCGATCGAAAGAAGTATCGGTCTATGATTGGTTCACTCTTATACTTATGTGCATCTAGACCTGACATTATGCTTTCAGTATGTATTTGTGCTCACTTTCAGGAAAATCCAAAGGAATCAGATCATACAGTAGTAAAGCGAATTCTTCGATATCTTGCTCACACAACCACCTTAGGCTTGTGGTATCCCAAGGGTGCTCAGTTTGATCTTATTGGCTATTCTGATTCAGACTGGGCTGGTGATCATGTTGATAGGAAATCTACTTCAAGCACTTGTCATTTACTCGGAAGATCACTTGTGTGTTGGGCTTCCAAGAAGAAAAATTGTGTATCAATATCAACTGCTGAAGCCGAATACATTGCTGCTGGCTCATGCTGCACTCAGATTATTTGGCTTAAGCAGACGCTGAAGGACTATGAAATTAATGTGAAGAAAATTCCTTTCCTATGTGATAATGAGAGTGCAATCAAAATTGCTCGCAATCCTGTGCAGCACTCTCGCACGAAGCATATCGACAGTCGCCATCATTTTCTTCTTGATCATGTTCAGCATGAAGATATTGTGATTAGTCATGTCAGAACTCAAGATCAACTGGCTGATATTTTCATGAAACCATTGGATGAGAAAAGGTTCTATCCGTTGAGATATTTTGGACTCACGCAATGTTCTGTAATACCGAACCTTTACCTCCTTGTAAATATTCATTTACTTCATTTTCGGATTTGCTTTCGATTTTTTTTGGTTTTTCTTCCAGTTCTATCTTTTATTTTGATTGGATTTAGTCCTCCATAATTATCACCTTTAGCTTCATTGTTGATTTTTTCTTCGAGGTGATAAGTTTCGTACCCTACCCCTTGTGTTCTTTTTCTCTCTTACTCTATCTGTCTAAAATGGTTGAGCACATTTGAAATGGAAAGTGATATGCTTTGAACGTCATTGAGTTTCGAATCATATGCTTCCAACATTATCGAAGGTTTTACTCAAGACCAAGACTTATTCTTCGGTCGTTGAGATCCCGTCTGTTCCGGTTCGTTGAGATTCCCTCGCGATTCGCTACCATATCTTGACCGTAGAATCCGGAGAGTAAGTTGCTCGGAGCCGTTCGATCTGATCTGACACCCATGTCAGGCCAGCCCTATATAAGGTGTCCCCCCAGTGACACCAAAACCACCCATTCATTCCATCTCTTCAGGAACACTAACTCTCTCCCGAGCGCGCCGCTGAGCTCCTCCTCCCAGACGAAGACTGTGCCGCTTCGCTGCCGGACAACCGCCGCCGTGGACTTCACCGCCGACGATGAGCACCTCTCCCTCGCTCCTCGCCGCCGTAGCTTCTCGACGCCACCAAGTTAGGGTACGCCAAGCCCTCAATTCAGTCTTCTCTTCTCTGTTCTTCATTCACCATATTGGATCCAAGTTCTTAGGACTTTATGCATGATTTTGTTAGGTTTCCTTGATCTGTTGGATCCATGAACTTTTGGGAAACTTGTTTAGCTGTCAAAAGCTTCCCATCCCAATTCAGGTTAGAATCTAGGGTTTTGATGTGTTCAGTTATGTGCTAGGGTTTGTCGATTATTGATGCCTCAGTTGACATATGCTAAGTCTAATTCAGAATAGGCCGGAATCACCACCTATATTCATCTGAATCTCTTTTCAAAACCTTTTTGTTTGGTCAAAACTTTTGTTGGTGCTCAATCCATACCTTTGTCTTTTCCCTCGTTTCCCCCTTTGCCCTTTCACAGGATGTCTGCAGATCTGGGATATGGTGATGAGTCACCCGTGTTGGATAATCTTCAAGAAGATGTTGTTGAGAAAAAGGTTGAGAAAATAAAAGGGGAAAAAATGAAGACTAAGAACAATGCTCATGGAATTCCTGAAGAAATTCGCAAAAAGTTCGGATATGACACCCCAGATGAAGAAGACAAAGATCAGCGTAAGCTTCGCCTTCAAGGGATTCGGAGATACTGGGCCATAAGGTTGTATAAGTACAAGAGTATCCCAGATAGGAAGTGGGCGATGCAGTTTGCCTTCCACCCACCTTATCTATATACTTCTCACATGTGCGGTAAGTATACCGAGCAAATAGGCATGTGTACTACCCAGTTCCACCACAGCTTCCTCATCCTAACACAATCAAAACTCCTGCTGATTATCCGGAAGAACAACTGCGCTTGGAGATTGCTGCTGAAAAGAAGCGCATCAAGGATGATAAGAAGGCCGCCAAGCTAGCTGATGCCGAAGCAATTGGAGAAGGCCAAAGTTCGAAGAAGAAACGGAAGCTGAGGAATAAATCAGCCTCACCCCTCATGCCTTCATAGATGAAGAAGAGCGAGCCAAACAGGAACAAGCCGCTCTTGAAGACTCAATGCATGCTGAGTCAAATGCTGAAGCTGATGAGGAATCACATGCTGAAGCAGATGATGAATCTGAGACCACTCCTCCAAAGAAAGAAAAGCTTCACGTTCCTTTGAAGAAGAAGCCTAGCGAAAAACCTGCTGCAAAGGGTCTAAGGATTCAAGATCCAACAGACAAGCCCGCAGCTCGCCCTGTGATCGACACCACGAATTTGGTGATTGCGAAGCCCTTGGCCTCCAAGCCACCAGCTGAGAACCTTAACACCGAGAGGCGGTCAAAGCAGAGGCACGACCCATCGAGGCAACAACAGGCTGAGAAAGTTGTTGCTCCTGTAAAGCCAAAGCCTTCTGATTCTCCAAAGCCTTACACCAAACGCAAGCTCACTGAAGACGAGCTGAAACAGAAAGACCTCGAGGAGGCACTTAACAGAAGTGTTCTTGCCCATGAATCTGCTGTCAAGCTGAGGGAAGCACAAGAAGCAGCCATGAAACAACGCGAACTTGAAGCTGCCAATCTTGCAGCAGAAAAGACTGAAACAAAGTGAAAGCTCGACAAAGGCAAGAAAAATGAAGAAAAAGTTGTTGTTGAAGAAAAACAGTTAGCTAAAAATGAAGCCAAGAGGAAAGCAGCACTTGCTGTCCTCAACACGAAGAAAGCTGAGAAAGCAGCTAGGGATGCCCAGAAGAAGGCTGTGGTGGACATGGCTCCAGCTGCTGAAGAAAATCCGTCGAAGCAGAAAGGGATCATTGTCCGGATCTCATGAAGAACAAGATCGCCAAAGTGCGCATCAATTTCCTGATCCTCGTGAAGGAGAACTCTAGGATCACCTGGGCATTGATGAAGCAATGTGGAAGAAGTGCGAGGCAGAAGATCTCGAAGCACTCAATCTGGGTGAAGTGTATATCTCTGGCTCCATCGTAGAAATCATAACCACCATGATCAGCTAGCTGAAGGCCTTACACTCACGTGACAAGGCTGAAACAACCAAAGTTCACAATTACCAACAGCGTGCCAAAGCTGAAACTGATGAAGACTTCAAGGCGCATGCTTTGCAAATGCTTCAAAAGGTGACTAACGTCAACACCACTACCAAGGACAACATCAAGATCTACACAGGGAAGATCAAAGCTGCTGTAGAAGAGATGGTGAAGAACCATAATGCTTCAATCATGGAAATGGATTCCAGGAAGCGCAAGGCCGCGCTTGAAGCTAAACCAGCTGAAGCAAAACCACCTGAAGCAAAACCTTCAAATCCCTCACCATAGAAGAGGACCACCAAGAGGCGCAAGATGACTCTAGCCTCGGCTGCCGATATGGACATAAGTGATGAAACTCCCGTTCAGCAGACACAAGACCCCACTCCCACTCCTCCTGTCCCTCTGCCGAATCCCAAGCCATCCAAACAACCAAATCCTCAAGTTCCACCCACCAAGACTCCCACACCTCCACCACAAGCTTCCACTCCCAAAAGAACCCCTGCTCCCCGCACTCCCGCACCAACTCCACCTGCCGCAGACCCAACTCCACCCTGTGCTCCAACTCCACCGCATGCTCCCTCCCCCGTACCACAAAAAGCTCCAACCCCACCTACTTCTGATAAACCTCGCTCAACATCTCCCCAAAACTCCCCCCGGAAGCAAATGCATCACACCAACCCACCCCTTCAAACTCAAGAACACGCGACTCGCGTGATTATTCTTCCGCCAGATCTGTTCAAGAGTCTGAAGCTAATGTGCCCCAGCCTAAAGCACATGATGAAGAAAATGAACAAGTGCAGATCCTTAACTCTTCGCAAGAACAAGCCTTGATTGTTGCTCAGACTGCTGGCACTTCACTACTCCTCACATCATATCTATCATTTGGTCTTCTCGCCTATGATTGTCCTCATTGATGTGAGCCTTTCTCACCCTTTTTGTCTTCCTCCTCCACCATATCTCTCTCTTTGCCATCCTAAGTGTCAACTCTCGTGCTTACGCTCATCCATTGCATGAGTGATCAAAATATCGAACGGGAGAGGATCAAATTGACTTGTACCTGGCTAGTGGTATGGGGATGAGTGAAGATAAGATTTCAAAGAAGACTAAGTGTGAAACTTTAGTAGATTGAGTTCTCAACAAATATTTTTTATCTCGTATTCCCATCTCCCACTTCTTGCACGCAAACACCATATGGAGACATTCAAGTCACGGACAGCGAGAGCTCTTGCACCTTTATGTTCTTATGTTGCTTGTTTCAATGCTAATATAGACTCTTGCCTATTATGACTTCAATTGAATTACATACCTTGATTGCTTTACTTTCAAAGTTCTTATATGGTTGTTAGCATGTCACCAGAGAAATTATGCTTGTTATCATTTACCTACTCGAGGACGAGCAGGAATTAAGCTTGGGGATGTTGATACGTCCCAAACGTATATATAATTTCTGCTTGCTCCATGCATGTTTTGTGTGATATTGCTATGCTTATGTACACTTTCATACACTTTTTATCATATTTGGACTAACCTATTAACACAGTGCACCCCAGTGCGAGTTCCTGTTTTCTGCTGTTTTTCTATTTCAAGCTTCCCCCATATTAAAAATGCTCCAAAAATTCGGGAATATACAATAAAAAATCAGCGTACCGGAAGCTTCCGGAAAAACCAAGGTGCGGCCAGAGGGCCACAACCAGGGGCCGAGGCGCCCTGGTGGCGCGCCCTAGGGGGAGGTCGCGCCAGGGGCTGCCTGGACCCCTGGTGCCCCCCCTGGCTGCCCCCTTCGCCTATATATTATCTGTTACGGGATTCTTCTGAGGACAGAACCCTTTTCACGATCTCGCCTCTGTTCCGCTGTCGCCACGCTTCCAAGATAGGGAGCGCCAGAAGACCTCTTCCTGGCACCCTTCCGGAGGGAGTATTGACCTCCGGGAGCCTCTCCTCCACCATGGACGCTTCCCGGATGATCCGTGAGTAGTCTACCTTGGACCATGGGTCCGTGATCAGTAGCTATGTGACGTTCTCCTCCCCTCTTTGTTCTTCATGGATTAGACCTTGTGAATTGCCCTACATGATCAAGGCACATATGTAATTCTTTCTGCTGTTGCTATGCTGAGTTTGCTGGGATCTGATGGATTATGAGACTATGTTCAGTTTGTGATTGAGTAATATATTTGGTTCTTATCTTTTATATTTTTGTTCTTGAGTAATTCTTGCTTGTTCTCCATTGTTGTTTATTGCTTTGGCCAAGTAGTAGGTAGTGACTCCAAGAGGTAACGTTATGCTCGATTGTGCGTTCATGCCCCCTGACGACTAGCTTGAGTGATGGAAACATGAGTCTAGGGGATGTGTTGTTGCCACAAGGGAGAAAACAACGGTGCTTGTAACCGCGGTTGCAAGTATTGTTTACTTTACGCAAAGTTCTTTTAATGTAGTTGTATGTTTCTTTGGGTTTACACTTTGGGTGGGGCTCGCAACTTAATACCAGCGAGATGTTCTGGATAGATATCTCAAGGTGGATGATTAGTAGTAGATGCAGTTGGATTTCGGTCTACTTATTTTGGCGTACCGCCCATGCTTTTGAGCCAAATTTTTTGTAGGTAGCATAGTTAGAATTGCGGTGCGTTTATAATCCCGTCAATTGCCTAGCTGTGATTTGTTTACCTCGCATAGTAGTTTTATCGTCTTTTCGGAGAGAGACATCACTAGTGAATATCACGGGACCCCGGTCCATATTCTCATCACTGTTTACACGCTCAATTTATTTCCTTCTTACTTTCTAGTTGCAATTACTATTATCTTTTATCCCTTGCGTTTGATCCTTTGTAAACAACAAGGCCATAGAGATTGACAACCTCTCTGAACTTCGTTGGGAGCAAAGTTATTTGTGTCTGTGTGCAGGTCCACGTCAACCGCTAAATTTCTAGCGTCGTTGTCACCTACTTGTAGCTTTCGGAGTCCTACGGGAGACAAACCCTATCCTCTACATAGGGGAAATTTTCTGCTATCCTGCATCTCACCTTCCACTTGGGGTAACCAACGAAGGGCGAGAATCCCTTATCATCTCTCGCACATCACAAGGGAATAATGGATCCTTGATCTTATTGTTGTGGTTAGGATTTTGCCTTAATTTCTACCTGTATTTTCGGATGCTTGCAAGGATTTTAATCATAAGATTGCACTTGTATTATTCTAGAAGGTGTACTAGCATAGATCCACCCACTCAACACTTTCAACACAAAACATAGTACCGATCCGAAATATGGCGAAAGCACATGACTACCTCTCCCATGTGTCCTCAAGAACGCTTTAGTCTTTATAAGTTCAGTTGCTAGGCTTATCCTTTGCTCAAAAGGATTGGGCCACTTGCTGCTCCTCGACACTATTTACTTTGCTTGCTTTCACCTTCTTGTTGCTTATACCGAAAACCACTAAAAATTTATCTTTCAGTTCTTACAGTTATTCATTGTCCAAAGTCACTTATCAATACCTTCTGCTCCTCGTTGGTTTCGACACTCTTACTTATCGAAAACGCTACTGAAATTGTGCCCTATAAAATACCAACTGGTATTATCGATTATGTCTTGGTTAATCGTTATGCAGGAGATACATATCCAGGTGAACACTTGCTATATTTGTCACAACTATGTTCATTATTTAAGCTTGCAGGTGTGTCAATGGAGTTTGTCATGAGGAGATTATTCTCCGTATCACTTATAGGTAAAGCTTCAGATTGGCATAAGCTTCTCGATAACTCACATTTGCTTAATTGGCAAGAGCTTATGTCTCTATTTTATACAAAGTTTTATCTTCTTCATGAAATTCATCGAGACAGGAACTAAATCTATAACTTTTGTTCTCGTGAGGGAGAAAGCATCGCTCAATCTTGGGGGAGATCGAAGTCCCTAATGCTCAAATGTCATAATCATGAGATCCCCAAGGAAATTATACTTACAAATTTGTATGCCAGGCTTTCTCGTCAAGATAAGGAGATGTTGGATGCCTCCACTAGTAGGGTATTTCAAACGAGAAAAATTGAAGAGAGGTGGGATCTCAGTGAAAGGATTCAAAAGAACACTGAAGACTAGGAAATTTATAAAGGTATTGAACCTGTTATAAATTATGAGCATGATTATATTGAGAGCTATGTGAAAACTGATTACTTTAATACCTTTTGCTCTAAGATTGGTCTTGATTCCCAGCTAATGATTGATTTTTGTAAGTACTTTGCCTCTCATGTTGATTCTTCTAAGAAGAAGAAGGATCAATACTATAAACCCTTCAAGGAATTACCTGTTGCTATTAATGTTGTTGACCCTATTTTGCATGCAGTCATATATGAAAACCCCACTTTTCCAGCAAGGATAAGGGAGAACTCTTTTGTGAAAGGCATAATAAATAAAATTTAGAGAAGAACTGACGAGCCTGAGGACCATATCAAGGTCTATCCTCAAGTTGCTTTGGTTAAAGATCTAATAACTAATGATGTTTTAGATTCCAATATAATTTTTGTGCTGTTTCCACTAACATTGTTATAGCCAAGAATAAAGGCCCAATTTCAGGTACACCAGTTGTATCTGTTAAAATAGGATGTCATAATTATTATGGGCTATGTGATTTGGGATCGAGTGCTAGCTCCATTCCTTATTCACTCTATCAGAAGATCATGGGTGAGATTTCACCCTGTGAACTTGAAGAGATTGATGTTACTATTTATCTAGAAAACAGAGAAACTATCCCTCCCATTGGAATTGTGAGAAGATGTTGAAGTTCTATGTGGAATGGTAAAGTATCCTACCGACTTTCTAGTACTTGGTTTAGTGCAAGATAGTTTTTTCCCAATTATCTTTGGTAGGCCTTTCCTCAGAACTTGTGGAGCTATAATAGATTGCAAGAAAGGTAAAGTTTCTGTTGAATTCAATGGTGAGCCATATGAATTTAACTTTTCTAAGTTCTCTAAGCAGCCTCGTGGTACTGATTTGTCTAGTAATGATAAAAATATTGAAGATATTGCTTCTATTTTTATTCCTCCTAATGATCCTTTGAAGCAATATATGGAGGACCACGAGAATGATATGCATATGCATGAAAGAAATGAGCTAGATGACATATTCTTAAGGAAATATGCTATCCTGAAGCACAACCTTCCGGTTGAACCTTTAAGAATCCTTGCACAACCAAAAGAAGACCCGGTGTTTGATCTCAAACTACTTCCCGATACGCTCAAGTACGCTTATTTAGATGAAAAGAAAATATATCATGTTATTATCAAGGCTAACCTTTCAGGATTTGAAGAAGAGAGATTATTGGAGATACTTCGTAAACATCTTGGTGCTATTGGCTATACCCTTGATGACCTTAAGGGAATTAGCCCATCAATTTTCCAACATACTATCAATATCGATCCCGATGGTAAACCAGTTGTTGATCATCAACGACGGCTGAACCCAACGATGAAGGACGTGGTTAGGACTGAAGTTCTCAAGCTTATAGCCGCAAGTATCATCTATCCTATAGCTGATAGTAAGTGGGTATGTCCAGTTCATTGTGTTCCTAAGAAAGGAGGTATGACTATTGTTCCTAATGATAAAAATGAACTAATATCTCAAAGGATTGTTATTGGATATAGAATGTGTATTGATTATAGGAAGTTGAATAAGGAGACCAGGAAGGACCACTACCCGCTGCCTTTCATCGGTCAAATGCTTGAGAGGTTGTCCAAAAACACTAACTTTTGCTATCTTTATGGGTACTCTGGCTTCTCTCAAATTCATGTTAATACGGCCGATCAAGAGAAGACAACTTTCACATGTCCTTACGGTACTTATGCTTATAGGTGTATGCCTTTTGGTTTATGTAATGCCCCTGCTACATTTCAGAGATGCATGTCTGCTATCTTTCATGGTTTCTGCGAGGACATTGTGGAAGTCCTCATGGACGATTTCTCCGTCTATGGAACTTCCTTTGACCACTGTCTCCACAATCTTAATAAAGTTTTGCAGAGGTGAGAGGAGAAAAATTTAGTTCTAAATTGGGAAAAGTGCCACTTCATGGTTAACGAAGGGATCGCTCTAGGTCACAAGATTTCCGAGAGGGGAATTGAAGTGGACAAGGCAAAGATTGAAGCTATTGAAAGGATGCCCTATCCAAGGGACATCAAAGGTATACGTAGTTTCCTCGGTCATGTTGGTTTATATAGAAGATTGAAAGACCAAGTATGTGATCAAAGGGGGAGGGGGTGAATGATCACTTCAAATTTTCGCAAGAAACTCTGAAGTGAAGAAGAACTTAGCACCAAAAGTTACTCAACAGGAAGGTAGACAGTGAAGCAGAACTAGAGTGAAGCATAACATAGTGAATCAAGAGCATCGAATCAATTGCATTGAATCAAATCACAGAATCAATTGCAATACTGAATGTAAGTGCGGAAACTAAAACAAACTCTTGACTCGGCGATGTTTGGTCGACCAGTTCACACTCTGCAAAGTGCTCCGTCTGGTTGGAGGGACTTGTGATTGAACACAGGAGCTAACCTCTCTCCGTCCGTATCTCCACTGCACCAATCTCCTTGAGCTTGGCCAGTTCTTCACTCGTGGTTTATTATTGAGGAAATCACCAAAAACTTTGACAGACTGGACTTCGAGGCGACAATGAATCTTCGCTCTCTGAAGAACAATTCTCTAACCGTCTAGGAGAATTGCAGTTCTCCAAGATAACAAGGCTAGAAAACTTCTTCTTAAGTCATAGTGAATCAACTCAGATCAGTAGGACTTATGCTTCAGTGGATGGGTTTCGGTTTGGCTTCGGTGGGGTGCTCTCTCTCTTATCTGTCAGAGAATAATCTTGGAGCAGCCACCCGCCAATGGAGGCGGGGGTGGCCTATTTATAGGTGGCGATTCCTAGGTGCAAAATGACTAAAGTAACCCAATGCGACAGCTTGACACCTGTCCACAACGGTCGGATTTCTAATCAATGCGAAACTTTACTTGCGGAACAAGTAAAGCTGACTCATGGACTTGGTTAAGCTTCAGGAGCTGAAAGAACATAGTCTTCTCTGGTGAAGCATTACCTAGTGCACATGAGATTTCTCATCTCTGGCTTCTCACAGGTTTAGATTTGATCTGAGTCTTTTCACTAAAACCTTCGGTGTCAATTTACTAAACCCCTCTTGATAGTACGGTTTTTCCTACAACTCAAAGAACTGAAAAAGAACTACGCAAAAACTACTAAGTCTTGCGCCATCTTGATCATCTCCTTCGATGAGACGTGCTTCAGGATTCCTTATCTTTTTGGGGGTCGACATCCTTGATGAGCTTCGCTCCAGGGGATATTTTTGTCGATATGTAACGGCAGATGCCATAGGATGGCTAAAGAGGGGGAAAAATCGAGGTTAGTGTCTGGTACCTGAATCAAGAGTGGGAACACACGGTGAGACACCACGATGTACCCAGGTTCGAGGCTCTCCGTAGAGATAAAACCCCTAGTCCTGTCGAGCTAGCTATATGCAATAACTCTGGCTACAATGGTTGCTCCTTGAGCTATTTGAGATGAAGGAGAAGAGGGCTCTAAGAACAACTCTCTCCTTGCTCCCGCTCTGGTGGGTGAAGTTGCAATAAGTGCTCCGTCGTCCCTATTGCAGGAGAGGTACCCGGGCTCTTATAGGTCGAGCCCGGGGTACAAAGGTAAATGTAAAAAGGGGAGGGCCCAGCTGTCAGCCTCAGACAAGCTAGGGTCCTCACATCGTGTTCTCCCGGATGACCCGGTGTAGACTTCTGGCTCACCATGCCGCTACTCTGTAGACCTTGCTCATGAACAGTGAAGCTAGAGACCTAGGCCTGTCAGCATGTCCACGTGATCGGCGCTGGAGGAGACCGCACGCCTCTGACAGTCCTGATCTTCAGGGCTTACGCATTGAATGCATTTGTACCAGGTGTCTGACCTGGGATTCTGCTCGGATGTTTCTCTGTTTACTTCGGCCGAGTGCTTCCTTGTGAAGCCGATTGGACTCTCTTTGGGGCAATCGGCCTCCGAACTGGATAGCTCGGCCCACTTCTTTCTTAGTCTTGATCAGTTCGGCCTTGATTAGATCGGCGACCATCAGGTCGGTGATCTTTGCCTTGATGAATTGTTTCCCCTGGGTGACCCTACCCGGGGGTCATTCCCCCGACAGTAGCCCCTGAAGCTGCGGAGGTCCCGCCGAACTCAGAGAAGGCGAGGCCTGCACAGGTTCCTTCTATGCATCTGGAAATTTGAATCTTCACTTCTGACCGATTGCTCTCGATGGGCTGATTTCTTTCTATCTGCAGAGTGCTCTTGTTTCTCTCACCGATTGCTCTCTATGGGCCGATTGATTGATATCTGCTCGGATCTTCCTTTATTTTAACTGTTGTGCCTTGTTCAGATCTGACCGGCCAATTTTTCAGGCCATTTGCGATAGACGCCAAGATGTGTTTGACGAACTCTTGAGTGCTTATTCAGCGGGCCAAAAGTCCATTACTGCTCTGAAGAAGAATGCCGAAGCTCAAGCTGCAAAGATCCAAGTGCTGACAGGTATATTTCTGCTTGCCTTTTCTTTGCTTCCGATTGCTATTGCTTCCTTACTTGAATGTTTACTTGTAGGTGCCGCCACTCGCTCCTCCGAGCTAGAGGCTGCCCAAAAGAGGATCGCCGAACTAAAGAATCAGCTCGGGGAAAAATATGGCCAACTCGAAAGTGCCGAGCAGGAACGCCAACGTCTAGCCGCTGTTGAGACTGAGCTGCAAACCAAACTCCTCAAAATGACCCAGGACCTTGCCGCCGCCAAGACTGTTCATGATCAAGAAATGCAGAGGCTTGTCGATGCTCGCCACGAAGTGGAGGTCAACTATTGAAGGAGAAATACTTGGCCGTCAAGCGCGTTGAGGACATGGCTATCCAGCACCATGAAGATCTCCGAGCTGCCCAAGCGCACTCAGACCTTGCCCTTGCTTTCCTTCACCGAGTGGATCTCGCCCTTGTCGGTACCTTTTTTTTAATCTGTTGCTCTCCAAACTGACTTTCCTCTGATTTAATCTACCAGATGTCTGGCCCAACTCCACTGCTGCTGCCGAGGAGATGTTGCCGAAGCCCGCTGCACCAGAGGCGCGGTGGTTGATGCTGATGCCGGCTGGAGTGCCGAAGACTTCGCCGTGTCTCTGGATGCCCGACTGCCCCTTGTCAAAGTTGCACTCTGCATGTACAAGACTGGTGTCTAGAAGTTGAATGAGAAACTCTTCAAGTCACGAACCAAGCCAATTGCTGATGCAACCACTGAGGATGTTGCCCGGAACTTCAAAGCTGCTCTTCGCCAACTTGAAATCATGCTCGACTCCGGGATCCGTGCTGGGATTCAGGATGCACTATCCATTGTCAAGAGCTGGTACCCCGAGGTGGACATCAGTTTGTTGAAGGCCATGCGCGAAGGGTCGGAAGAAAACCTTGCTCCGGTCTGGGTGCAGATATGCCACCTTGCTGACGAACTCTCTGAAGCCATGAATCCTTATGAATTCACCTACTTCATCGATAGTGCTAGTGCTCAGATTGAATCGCTTAGCAAGCTATTGTACTCTACCAGCGAAGATGCCGCTCAATCGCGGCCTGCTCGGCGCACGAGAAGTGCCCCCACCCACTCCTCAAATTATGCTGATGATGAAGATGCGAGTGAAGGCGAGGACTCCTCCGACGGGCACTCGGCGAGCGCCGACCAAGATCCACCAAGCACTGAGCCCGGTGCCACCGCTACTTCGGCTTCGGGGGGTGCCACCGGCGCCGCTCCATCTGCCGCAAGTCTTGCTCCTTCTGCTGCTAATGCGCCGACTGCCTGAGCTCGGCGCACGTTTATTTCCCTGTTTGCTTTACAAACAATCTGGTTAAACTCTAAGTGCACCCGTCGATGGCCACTTTCATGTAATGAACATCATTCGGCCAATCGGCCTTACTTTCTTATGAACTTGGCTTTTCCTTAGCTTTATACGCTACTCTGCCTTTGCGTTTTTCAACTGATTTCCTTTTTCTTTGCCGCTTTTCTCTCTTGGTCAATATTCCTACCGAGCCTACAGCCGACCTGCGGTCTGTGGTCGGATCAGAGAATATGCCTTGAAGGAAATCTTGACAAGTACTTCTAGTTTCTCAGTTTTCTTCGCAAAGGTAGAACTATGCTACTGTGCCGATTGCAACCTACCAACTGTTGGCCAGCCGGTCTGGTCACAATCGGTGGGCTTGCTACCGGCTAAGTCTAATTAAAATATACTTTTGGGGTATGAACTTACCGATTGACGGTTCTGCTCGGCCATATCCACCCGACATTACAGCCGACCCGCGGTCTGCATTTGGTTCGGACTGGCTTTTACAAACCCATCACTCAATTTGCTCTTCCACTTAAGTATACCCTTTTCGGGGCAACCGACTAGTCCCCGGGTCTGCTTTCACCGACCTTAGGACGGGTAAACATATGCACAAGCTTTTGTAACTCCTGCCGAATGCAATCTCATGGACGCACGGCTATTCTCATTAATAATACTTTCAAAAAAGGGGAAAACAACAATACCTCTCAACTGTAAAACGGGCACAACAGCTCGTCGTTCCAGGGACGCTCCATTTCTTGCCCCGAAGTATCCACATACCGGTCGGCTTTTTGAGGTCAATGAGGTAATATGCATTGTCCTTGAGCGCCCGACTGACGATGAATGGACCTTACCAAGGAGAGGATAACTTGTGCTGGCCATCCGGTGTCTGGATTCTGCGCAACACCAAATCACCCTCACGAAAAGCTAGGGGATGGATCTTCTTGCTGTGGTAGTGATGCAGCTTCTGCTGGTATATTGCCGACCTGGACAAGGATAGGAGACATGTTCTTCTCTCAGATCTACACCATCCTCGCGAGCGTCCTTGGCTTCTGCCTCCGTGTACATGGTGTGGCGAGGTGAGTCGAACTCAATGTCACAGGGGAACATTGCCTCCGCGCCATATACTAGGAAGAAGGGAGTGAATCCAGTTGAACGGTTCGGTGTGGAACGCAAACTCCAAAGTACTGCTGGCATCTCGTCGAGTCATGCGCCAGGTGCTCTCTCTAGTGGCTCCACCAATCTTGGCTTGATTCCGGACAAGATGAGGTCGTTTTCCCGCTCTGCTTGACCATTTGACTGGGGGTGAGCTACGGATGCTACATCCAGCCGAATGCCTTGCTGGGAAGCAAACCGAGCTAACCCCCCCTTTGCGAAGTTTGTTCCATTATCAGTGATGATGCTGTGCGGCACTCCATATCTGACTATGATGTCCGCAATGAACCTAACCGTAGTCGGCCCGTCTAACTTCTTGATCGGCCTTGCCTCGATCCACTTGGTGAACTTCTCCACTGCTACCAACAGGTGTGTCATGCCTCCTCTGGTTTTTTTGAACGGTCCCACCATATCCAGAGCCCAAACTGCAAATTCCCATGTGATCGGAATGGTATTAAGTGATGAAGCTGGTAAGTGGCTCTTTGCTTTGAATCTCTGGAACTCATTGCAATGCTTGACTAACTCTTCTGCCGCTTCTTTCCCAGTCGGCCAATAGAAACCATGACGAAAATCCTTGGCAACTATGGCTATAGCTGATGCATGGTGACCACATTCGCCTTGGTGGATTTCTCGGAGCAAATCCAGCCCCTTGTCCTCTTCCACACAGCGATGAAGCACTCATGTTGCACTGCGGTGCACTAACTCATTGTAAATGATAGTGTATGATCCAGATCGGCGCTGGATTTGCCGATATTCTACTTCTTCTTGCGGGAGTGTGCCATCCACTAGAAAGTTTTTGATCGGATCTTCCCATGATGGTGCCACAACAATTACCATTACCGCAATTGCTTCTCATGCTGGTTGTTCGACTTCTCCTACTGGCAGTTCGGAGGAGGAGGAGCCGATTGCATCTTGCATGCCCACCTCAGTCCCCGAGCTAACAACAGCAGCCCCTGGTTCGCAATTGGCAGCCCCTGGTGCGGCCGACTGCTTCTCCAGCTTTTGTTTCTTGATCAACTTCTTTGCTTCGAGCTCTACCATCTTCAGGTCGGCCATAATAAAGATTGACTCTGATTCTGCGGAAGTATTGATAGATGGCTTGCGGATGTTTTCTAGAGAAACTCCTGGTGGAATTTCCTTTCTTGTGGACCCCATCTGTGACAGTGCATCTGCTGCTTCATTTTCAGCTCGGTGGACATGATGGAATTCGCACCCCTCAAAGAAACCAGATAACTGCTGCACAAGGAATCTGTATCTTGCCATATTTTCATCTTTTGCATCCCAAGTGCCGGTGCATTGCTGCACCACCATATCGGAATCGCCAGTACACAAAATCCGCTGAATGTCAATCTCCTTGGCCAGTCGGACACCGTGGACTAACGCTTCATATTCAGCCACATTGTTTGATGCTGCAAAGTGAATCTGCAGCACATACTCGAGCTTGTCACCTTTTGGAGAAGTGAGAACAACGCCAGCCAATAGTCCGGTCATCATCTTGGAGCCATCAAAATTCATTTGCCAGAACTGGGAGTTCGGACAGGGGGGCGTATACTGAGTTTCTACCCAATCAACTAAAAAATCTGCCAGATCTTGAGACTTGACTGCAGTACGAGGCTCATACTTGATCCCATGGGTTGCAATTTATATGGCCCACTTTGCCACCCGACTAGATGCACCCCGATTGCCAATGATTTCGGTCAGTGGTGACGAACTGACAACTGTGATCGGATGCGCCTGGAAGTAAGCCTTCAGCTTCTTTGCCGCCATGTATACACCATAGCACATCTTCTGGTAATGGGGATATTTTTGCTTGGAGGTTGAAAGTACTTCACTAACATAGTAAACTGGCCTCTGGAACGATTGCGCCTTGTCCTTTTCAGGACGCTCGACCACCATAACAATACTAATCACCCGAGTGGTTGCTGCAATGTACAACATCATTGGCTCTTTATCCTTCGGAGCTGCTAGCACGGGAGCAGTAGGCATCATACGCTTGGGCTGCTTGAATGCTTCGTCTGCTTGCGGGGTCCAAGTGAACTTGTCTGTTTTCTTCATCAGCTGGTACAACAGAATTTCTTTCTCTCCCAGCCGACTGAGGAATCGGCTGAGCGATGCTAGGCATCCGGTGAACTTCTGCACATCTTTGAGATTTCTGGGCTTGCCCATCCTCTCGATTTCTGCAATGTTCTCAGGGTTGCACTCTATTCCTCTCTCGGAAACCAGAAATCCGAGCAGCTTGCCAGCTGGCACGCCAAACACGCACTTCTATGGGTTGAGCTTAATCTGGTATGCTCGCAAATTTGCAAATGTCTCTCTGAGATCGTCCAGCAGGGTTGAACCTTGCACCGACTTGACCACAAGGTCATTTACATACATGTAACACCCCGGGTGTCACACTATAGTAATTACTTTTGATTAAAGCCAAGTCATGATTAGGCATGTGATGATCACCCTTGATCATAGCTCATTCAAATTCCAACCCTGATAAAATTTCAAGATAAAAGTGAAAAGTAAAGTTGCACCAAAATTCTTGGAAAAATAATCAAAAACTTGCTAATAATCATTTGACCGTGGTGTGGTTGGAACCAGCATTTATTAGAGTTTTTAACTATTTTAAATAAATGATAAATCACAATGATTAATCTTGTCTTGATCATATTCAAATCGAATAATATTAAAACCCCTTTTCATGGAATTAAAAACAAAGTAGAAATAAAACTTAATCCAAAAATATTGCAACCACTTTTATTTAATGCCTAAAAATCAGTAGGTCACAATAAAATAGCAACAGTATTTTATTACATTGTTTAAATATTATAAACAAATCAAACAGTGCCTAAAACAACCACTTTTAACCCTCTTTTAAATAAAACAAAACCCAAGAGAATTTATTTTTCAACCAAACTTTTTGTGGCTTCAACATATTATGTAACAATAATAAAGGAACACCTGGCTCATTTTAGAAAAATCAAAACATGGCCAAACATATATAAAACGGAAAACAAAAGAAAACAAAAACAAAAAGATGAAGGAAAACCCTATCCTCCGCCGTGGGCAAAGCCCACCCCGGCACCTCCCCTTCCCCCACCGGCCCAGCCCACCTACGGGCCTTCCCCTTCTTCACCACGTACAGGGAGGAGGAAGAGGACATGGCGTGGAGGCCATCCACGACCACCACGGCTGGATGGCTACCATGTCGATCCCCTCGGCGTATAACTGCGCCAACGCAAACCCTAGCCTGCCCTCCTCCATTCCCCTCTTGTTCCCCATCGCGATTCCCACTACTAGGGAAATAGCTATACATGGAAAGCTTATTAGTGGCGCATATAACAAGCCATGCGCCACCATCTGTTAGGGCTGGCGCACTGGAAACTAATGCGCCACCAATAAGACCTTAGGGGTGGCGCATTATTTTCCAGTGCGCGACCCCTAAGAGTGGGCCATCCTGGATGATCTTATACATGGCGCATTTGGTAATATGCGCCACCCCTAAGAACCTTATAGGTGGCGCATTTCAAAAATGCGTGACCCCTAAGAGCTTAGGGGTGGCGCATTTTGGACATGTGCCACCCATAAGGTCCTTAGGGGTGGCGCATTGTGGGAATGCTCCACCCATAAGAGCTTAGGGGTGGCGCAATTCAACAATGCGCCACCACTGACTTGCTATATGCGCCACTAAATGCTTAGAACTGACCTTATCTACTCCACCCCACCTACCACCTCTCATTCACTCCACACAATTCTCAAACTAGATCCACTCTTCTCACCCTAGATCTATTCGGTTTTCTCCTCCTCCCCACCTCATTTATTCCATTTATCCGTCGATACTTGGCATTACATCTATTTTGTTTCATATTGAAGTAAGTGGACCTCCTCCCAAACTCTTTTCTTCCATTTATGGCCCATATACTTGCCTTTATTAGCTTGGGGTTTGTTGTATATGTGAAGCTTGGGTTTTATGTATATGTGAAGTTGTGGTGGTTTGATGTATATGTGAAGCTTACGGTGGTTTGATGTATATGTGAATCTTGAGTGGCCAATGTTTTGCCGAAATGTCGATTCATTTCCGTTTCGGAAAATTTCTGGCGCACTCTCCGCATGCTCCCATGCATTATTAGGGAAGGTCATGCCAAATTTTTCCGGCGACGACTGTGATATATAATTGTGTTGCTCTCTCTGTGCACGCATGTGATCGACCATGGTCCGCGAGATGTTGAGCGATATCACCGTGGCTAGGTGGATGCAATGTGCGACAAACGACATGCTAAGGAATAATAGGTCGGATATAAGATGTCCGTGTCGGAGATCCAAACTGCAGTACGTGACCGAGCCTGATTCCGGAATATTGCAAAGACACCTGAAGCGTAATGGTTTGATGGATAGCTACACACGGTGGATAAGTGATGAAGCTGGTGAGGAGGAGGACGTCAGTGGTGGGGCGCCAGCAAATGAGGAAGGGCAACCAGACAACAGCGACGGGTGAGAAGACGAAGAGCATCCCGTACATGATCATGAAGAAGATGCCGAAGCGGATCATGTAGATCAAGATGCTGGACATGAAGATCAAGATGTCGGACATGATGAGGATTCAAGATGGGTGCGGGGCCCTTATGTTCAAGAGCTGCTTGTCAAAGAGGCGTTGAATGCAAGAGGTGCAGCTAGAGAG
Organism: Bromus sterilis; assembly: GCA_950022295.1. Taxonomy (NCBI): domain Eukaryota; kingdom Viridiplantae; phylum Streptophyta; class Magnoliopsida; order Poales; family Poaceae; genus Bromus; species Bromus sterilis. The sequence goes on from OX465599.1 coordinate 53,567,878, forward strand.
AAAGCCAAGATGGCGCAACTCGAGAAAGATGCGATTATGAAGTTGTACGAAGGATGCAACGACGGGGATACCCGCTTGAATGTAACACTTGGGGCTATGGGGATGAAGGCAAAACACAAATGGACCGACGAAAGCTTCGATGATAACATTGCATTCTGGCACGATCGTCTTCCGAAGGGCAACACGTGCCCAACTAGTATCGTTGAGGCCAAGAAAGTCCTTTGCCTCTCGATCTTCCGCACGTTAAATACCACGTCTGCATAAATGATTGCATGATCTATCGGAGTGAGGACAAAGATAAAAACTGTAACATCCCAAAATTCTCCGAATTTTGGAATGTTAATAAATTAATTATAATAATGATTGTTTGCTTGATTTGATTGATTTTCACTAGGATCTGAAACTTTTCGTTTGAATTGAATATTAAAATGAGAGGAAATAAAATGACTTTCCCTAATATTCACCGTTGGTGTTTTGATAATTATTATTTAAAACAAATACAACAATTTAAAAATGAGAGAAGGTAATATGACTCCTTCAACATATTAAAAGGTTGGAAAATGTTTTAAATAATTATTGGAATTCTTCTGAATATTCAAAACATTTTTCAACTCAAGGAAATTCATTTGAGAGGATATAAAATGAATTATCCCCTTTTTAATAAAGTTGGAAAATATTTACAATATTACTTTAAAGTTTTTAAAATTTATTATGAGTATTATAAATAACTCTAAAATTATTTTAGGGATTTTATAATGCTAAGACAGTTTTTATTTCATTGAAATGATTTATTAAATATTCTAAAAGAGTTGAAAAAAATATTCCAATGGGATATTTTTATTTTACAAAATTATTTATTGCTGTGAAATTTATTATTTAACAAAATAAAAATGTTTTTAATAATTTATTAGATTTTATTTGATTTATGAAAAGTATTTTATATTTAAATAAAGTATTTAGAAAATGTTTTTATTTTTATTTTCCTTTTTGGAAAATGTATTCATTAAATAAATTTATTTGTATTATTTGATGAATTTAGAAATTTATTTCACATTTGTCTGATGAGTATTTATTTTTCTAATATTGTTTGAAGTTTCGGTTTTAAATAAAAAGAAAACTCGTAGCCGAGCCGGCCAAGTGATGTTCTTCCGCCCGCGAGCGCATTTCGAGCCCAAGTCTCACCTGAGTCGTTTTTTTCTCTCTCTTTCTTTGTCTATAAATAAAATTTTGAAAATCCTTTTCCTTTTCCTATTTTTCGTTTTTTTTACCCCAAAAAAATCCCGCCGCCCGCGCCTTCCCGCGACTCCCCGGAGCCGCCGGCGGCCAGCCGCCTCCGCGCGCCACTACCCCGCGCTGCCGCGCACTGCAGCCGGCCGGCCGCGACCCGAGCCGCGCGCCGCCAGCGCCTCCCCGCCCGGACAGCCGCCGCCTCCGCCGGCCGGCCGTCGCCGACCCCGCCGCCCCTCGCCGCGGGCCAGGCCACCCTGTGCCGCACCGCCGCGCCTTGCGGCCACCTTCTGTGCCGCCCCGACGCCCCGCCCTTTGCCTCGTCGCACCACCTCGCCAGACCTCGTCGCGGGAGCACGCGCCTCGCCGGAAAACGGAGTTCACCAGAGTCAACTCCGGTCAGATCTGCCACCAGGGACCGATCGCTTTTTCAGGAAAAAATTTATTTGCGAACAGATCCTTTTGGCAGAAAAGACCCCTGAGCCGTACTCGCAATATCTTCTTCACCGTGCGTCGGATCGAGGTAAAACTTTTTCCTACGCGCTCGTGTTGTTCTATACTTTAGCATGGAATAAATTTTTGCACACTTTGCACACTTTTGAATTTGAATTTATTGTTTACGACGAGTAAGCGATGCGTTGTAGGATTGTTTACGACGAGTAAGTGATGCGTTGTAGGGTTACGATGTCTATGCTCAACTGTGCTGGTGGAATTGATGGACGCCATGAAGCTTTTATTGTTTTCCGCTGTGTTCTATTTGTAATCTAGCCTTGAGCTATGCAGGTATGCTATATTGTAATACTGGATCTTCGATGTAATATATATGACATGTGGTTTATTCTTGATATTACATCATGTACTGTGTGTGCTAGCTATTGATCCAGGGACTAGCACAGAATGCATAGAGACTTGGATTCTTTAGTGAATCGGGTCATTACAGATGGTATCAAAGCACATGTTGACTGTACGTCGTGACCCTAGAAAATGGATAGAAAAAGCCATAGGAACAAAAATATTTTATCACTCTTTGATTATTTACTCTCTCCACTAGTATCTCTCATCTATTATTCATCTTCTAAACTTTTTTCTTGTTTTAATGTAAATACCCCTCCGAGTGGGTTATGCCCCTGAAGATATGATTTTTGAGAAGTACATCATCAACATCATGGATCAATTGAGGTTACCACTACCAGAACTGGAGTATCCTATGGATTTAATAAGAATTAGTGTTTACACTACGAGAGGATCTTCAAGACCAGCTTAGCTGAGAAGGCTGAAGTTTAGATTCAGACCACCACCTTTTAGATGAAGTTAGATGAACGAATTTCGCGTAGTATGATGAGATCGTATGTCTTGCACATATGACCTTACTCTAGGTGTTGTTTGTGTGTTTTGACTTTTGTGACTGTATTATTTGTTGTTATGTGTTGTTGTTGAACGTAGGTGTTTTTTCCTCTTTCTTGTTTGAGTGCATATGTTTGGTGTATTCTTTATTTGTTGTCTTGTCGGTGTTATAGTTTTTCCCTAACCCTTGTCGTATGGGTTTAATAGATGGAGTATGGAGTAGGACTCGCCTTTTCTGGGGCGATGTCGAGACTGAAGGTGGAGCAATGGATTCGTAGTATGGAGGAGCACATGGAGAATAACAAGGTTGGAAGTGAGGACATGGCCCACTATGATGTCAAGCACTTAGTAGAAGAGGTTGCTACCTGGTGGACAATGCATCAGGCGATTGATGCATCAAGAAGGAAGATTACTTGGAAGGAGTTTACAAAGATTTTGTTGGGATCCCGCCTCGTCACCCCGATGCAAAGGGCGGTAAACCTTAAGAGGCCCCGTGCCTACACAATTTGCAGAGAAACAGGACACTCCTACGAAGGACACCAAGATGGATGCCCCTATTGTGAAGAAATTCACTGGGGTGAGGAATGTCCCACTACTCAAGTCACATGTTTTATGTGTGAAGGAACTGATCATTACCCCCGCTCAGTGTCAATTTTTCATCGTGACACAAAAAGTGGTTCAACATCAAAAGGAAGGAATGAAGAAAGTTACCCACGAATTGAAGGAAGCACCCGTGAAGAAGAAAAAGAAGGACATTAGCCAAATTTAGTGTTTTCGGTGCAGGAATATGGGACATTACGCCAACATGTGTCCAGAATTGAAGGGAAAGAAGAGGTTGTGAACGCGGAAGCAAGGATGCTGACTCGAAGAAGCTTATGTTTGGAAATTGGAGAACAGACGTTCGTAGGTGTGCACTAAGTGTACGTTGTTACCTTTTCTTTGTTAGCTGGAGTTGTGGTTCGCAGCATGTTCTGCTGGTTGAACTAGATGTTTTATGGCATGTTTGTTTTGTTAGTTTTTCTTGTGTCCTTGACCCTGATATGTCCTTGATTGTTATTGTGTGTGGTGCTTCACGTTTCTTCTATGCGAGTAGAATAAGTTTACGTTTCATTAGACCCCTCATCTACTTAGTATGCTTCAAGACGGAAGAAGACATATCAACAAGAAGAATAACTTGACAAGTGACAAGAGTATACGAAAATTGCTTCGACAATGCGAAACTGAAGCTATCGTCATTGAAGACCCGAAGACCTGGAAGATTCAAGATTCCTATCGTTAGGTCGTTTTTGTGAGCTATCATTTCTTGGTTTTACCGACAGCTACACATCAAAACTTATGTTTTCAAAACTAGTGTGATGTTTGTATGGGTATCTCTCCCTATCTCTCTCTCTCTACCTCGCTATCTACATTCTATTCCCTCTCATCCTGAAGGATTTACTACAATGGATGCTAATGTCAAGATTGGAATAAAGATGATGCAACCAATGCCAAGTTCAAAGTTAACCCCGTGTGCCAGGATCTTACAACAAGCAAGCACAATCTTGCCGAAGGAAGAACCCTCGAAGAAGTTGTAGTCCACCAGTACACGTTTTATAGCAGTTTGCGCAAACCTGAGTGTCGTGAGGAAACGATAGAGGTTTGGTTGGCTTGCAGAACCATGGATTTATCTGAACCCAGTTCATGATCAGGAGGAAATTTCTGCAATGCCAATGAGGATGACCGAGTGTTAGACTACGAGATTCGCTAAACAGTATACAAGGTAATGATTAGGGTGCGGAATGGATTGATCACCATGCCGACTACCCTTATTATTCGCTCTTGATATGCGGGATAGTAAATCTTGAGTGACTTACCAATAGTACAGAGACGACGATGTTAAGCCTGGACCATAGAATGGTACGATGATTGACCCCTATATAAGATTATCGTTAATAATTGTAAGTTATACGGTGAGTATAGACCAAGACCATTTCCTGCAGGTATCCCGTAATAGTATTATTGATGACCACCATGAGAAAATCGATAGTTGCTTAGTATTGGCGCCTGACCGTCAGTTGTGAAGTCTCAGTACTTGGAGGACCCGTCTTTTGGATGCGGTGTTCAAGACAACGACGGAGTATATGAATTATTCTAAGGATGCAATCGAAGGTGCAACACTCTTGAAGACCAATGTATTTGGAAGACTCCTCTTTTGCTAAGGATTCAAGACCTGATAGGAGGAGGTGAATCTCTTTGAAGGATGTCATCGATGGAGTAAGATTTTGAAGACCACGTCGCATTCCTTTTTAGGGTGGTAGCACCCTAGCTCATCGGAGGATCTATGGACTGTCATGAAGACCCAAACCCTAACCTTGTTCTTTCTAGCCTTTTCGAATCTCAAGGACAAGATTCCTTTTAAGGGTGGTAGTGTGTAACATCCCAAAATTCTCTGAATTTTGGAATGTTAATAAATTAATTATTATAATGATTGTTTGCTTGATTTGATTGATTTTCACTAGGATCTGAAACTTTTGGTTTGAATTGAATATTAAAATGACAGGGAATAAAATGAATTTCCCTAATATTCACCGTTGGTGTTTTCATATTTATTATTTAAAACAAACCCAACAAATTAAAAATGAGAGAAGGTAATATGACTCCTTCAACATATTAAAAGGTTCGAAAATGTTTTAAATGACTTATCCCCTTTTTAATAAAGTTGGAAAATATTTAGAATATTACTTTAAAGTTTTTAAATTTTATTATGAGTATTATAAATAACTCTAAAATTATTTTAGGGATTTCATAATGCTAAGAGAGTTTTTATTTCATTGAAATGATTTATTAAATATTCTAAAAGAGTTGAAAAATATTCCAATGGGATATTTTTATTTTACCAAATTTTTCATTCGTATGACAATTTTAAAATTTGTATTTTATTATTTAGAAATGGTTTGTCAATGCTTTTGACCAAATATAATTGTTTTTAATAATTTATTGGATTTTATTTGATTTATGGAAAGTATTTTATATTTAAATAAAGTATTTAGAAAATGTTTTTATTTTTATTTTCCTTTTTGGAAAATGTATTCATTAAATAAATTTCTTTGTATTATTTGATAAATTTAGAAATTTATTTCACATTTTTCTGATGAGTATTTATTTTTCTAAAATTGTTTGAAGTTTCAGTTTTAAATAAAAAGAAAACTCGTAGCCGAGCGGGCCCAGTGTTGTTCTTCCGCCCGCGAGCGCATTTCGAGCCCAAGTCTCACCCGAGTCGTTTTTTTCTCTCTCTGTCTATAAATAAAGTTATGAAAATCCTTTTCCTTTTCCTATTTTTCGTTTTTTTGAAAACCCTAGAAAAAATCCCGCCGTTGCTGACTTCGCCGGCCGTCGGCCGCCCGCGCCTCCCCGCGACTCGCCGGAGCCTCCGCCGGCCAGCCGCCTCCGCGCGCCACTACCCCGCGCCGCCGCGCACTGCAGCCGGCCGGCCGCGACCCGAGCCGCGCGCCGCCCACGCCTCCCCGCCCGGACGGCCGCCGCCGGCCAGCCATTGATACATCCAAAACGTATCTATAATTTATTCTTGCTCCATGCATGTTTTGTGTGATATTGCTATGATCTAGATACACTTTCACACACTTTTGATCATATTTGGACTAACCTATTAACTCAGTGCACCACAGTGCCAGTTCCTGTTTTCTGCTGTTTTTCTATTTCAGTTTTCCCCCATATAAAAATTGCTCCAAAAATTCGGGGGTGGGGCGTACAGGAAGCTTCGCGAAGAGCCCGAGTGGGGCCAGAGAGGATCCTGGGGTGGCCCGGGCGGCCACGGGCACGGCCCCAACCCTGGACGCGCCAGGAGGGCGCCTGGGGGCCCTGGTCCACCTCTGGCTGCCCCCCTTCGCCTATATATTCTCCGTCACGGGAAACACTCGAAGACAGGACCCTTTTTCGCGATCTCTCCTCTGTTCCGCCGCCGCCGCGCTTCCGAGATTGGGAGCACCAGACGACCTCCTCCCGGCACCATGCCGGAGGGAGGACCGACCTCCGGGAGTATCCTTTCCACCATGGATGCTTCCCGGATGTCTCGTGAGTAGTTTTCCTTGGACCATGGGTCCGTGATCAGTAGCTATGTGATGTTCTCCTCCCCTCTTTGTTCTTCATGGTTTAGACCTCGTGAGCTGCCCTACATGATCGAGGCACTTTTGTAATCTTTATGTTGTTGCTATGCTGAGTTTGATGGGATCTGATGGATTATGAGATTATGTTCAGATTGTGATTGAGTAATATATTTGGTTTTTATCTCTTATATTTTTGTTCCTAAGTAATTCTTGCATGTTCTCCGTTGCTGTTTATTGCTTTGGCCAAGTAGTAGGTAGTGACCCCAAGAGGGAACGTTTTGCTCGATTGTGGGTTCATGCCCCCCGATGACACGCTTGAGTGACAGAAACATGAGTCTAGGGGATGTGTTGTTGCCACAAGGGGGAAAACAACGGTGCTTGTAACCGCGGTTGCAAGGATTGTTTACTTTACGCAAAGTGCTTTTTAATGCAGTTATCCCAGTCCATATCCTCATTACTGTTTCCACGCTCATTTACTTTTCTGCTTTTACTTTCAGTCGCTATCATTATCCTTTGCGTTTGATCATTTGTGAACAACAAGACCGGAGAGATTTAGAATCTCTCTGAACTTCATTGGGAACAAAGTTATTTGTGTCTGTGTGCAGGTCCGCGTCAGTTGCGCCGCTGACACCTACTTATCATCTCTGGAGTCCTACTAGAGACAAACCTTGGTATCTTCACTGAGGGAAACTTGCTGCTGCACTGCATCTCAAACCTTCCACTTGGGGTAACCAACGAGGGGCGAGAAGCCATCAAAGCAAATTTCTGGCGCCGTTGCCGGGGACTCTGAGTGCTAAGATAGGGGAGTTGCACACTACCCTTTACCTTTGTTTTTTAGTCTTGTTAGTTTACCTTTCCAGTTTTTGCTTTTTCCTTTGTGTCTTATTTGAAAAACCACAAAAATAGTTGCTACATTTTGCCTTTGTCTTGCTTTGCCTAGTGATGCTATCCTCACCATGGGTGCTGAACCACCCAAATATGGAAGGATGGACATGTTTCACTTGGATCGTCTTTGATCAATTTGTGTTCGCGCTAAAAACCCAACCGACTTGGTTGAGGGAAGATCATTGGATGAGCATGCTCATTATACGCGGCACCGCCTATCTGAGAAAGGGAAAAACTTATGGGATCAAATACAAGTTTCTTATTGCTATGCTGAGTGTTTATGCCACATTTATGATTTTACTTGCTGCTCTAAGATAGAGCGTAAACACCTTCCTTTCCAATGTGAGTTTAATGAAAATGATATTCTATCTTCTTATGCCAAAGGTGTTTATGATTACTTTGATGTTGAAGAGATTGAAGAGTTTGTTGCTTTTAAAGGTGCTTATGAGATTGCTTCTTTGATTGAAAAGTATTACGATACTATTCACAAGTCTGAAAACTTTGTTGTTCTTGCTTATTGCTTTGAGAATTATACTTGCAATGTTTATATTGAGGATTTTAAAAATAGAATGCTTGCTGCCCAAGAAGAGGCTAATGATTGCTATGAAGAGGAATCTTATGATTCCGAGGACTCACTTGATACTTCCCTTTCTGATGATTTTGATACTTGCTTTGTTGATGGCCATGATGCCACTATGGATGATGCCTACGAAGATGAACTTGCTATAGTTCCTTATGTTAAGCATGAAATTATTGTTGTTGCACCCACACTTGATTTCCCTATTATCCTTTTGAAATCTCCAACTATTCCGGAGAATTTTTCTCTTATCAAGGCTCAATGTGATGGGTTGCATCTATCTTATCATCCTAAAAACCGTGTTGAAAACAATACACGTGTGCTTGTAGGTCATGAACAACATGATTTATGTGATATTTATATGCTTGATGTTGTTCATGATGCTACTGAAAATTATTTTAAGAGAGGAAAGTTTGGTTGTAGAAACTTTCATGTTACAAAAACACCTCTTTTTATGATGAAAGTTTTTAAGTTGTTCTTCTTGCACCTTCCTATGCTTGTTACTTTGTGCTTTCATGATTTATTTCTTTACAAGGTCCCCATGCATAGGAAGTGGGTTAGGCTTAAATGTGTTTCATATTTGCTTCTTAATGCTCTCTTTTTCTTCAAAATTCTTATTCTTGTGAGAGCATCTTCTATAATCTTTAAGCCTAGCTACTGGCTTTAAAGAAGCGCTTTCGGGAGGCAGCCCGCAACGAATTTAGGTTTCTTTTTGTTTTTTGTTGTGTCTTGATGTTTGTTACTACTGTAGCAACATCATTGTATCTTTATTTTTCAAGCTTTGTGCCAAGTTATAGCCTCTTACGGCAAGGGAAGTAAAAGTTGTGACATGCTGTCCATAAAACAGATTATGTCCTCGTGACTAGAAAAATTACAGAAAAATCCCAGTTCATCTTTTTGAGCTGAAATTTTTACACAGCATGATCTATACAATTACGAAACTTCCGTATGTTCCGAGTTTTTTTATTTGAGTTGAAGAAGTGCCCCTAAAAAATTCTTTACTACATGTTGTTCTGTTTTTCACAGATTCTGCCACGTTTTGTCTCTCCTAACTTTTGCAAACCTTAAGCTTGATTTTTCTTTGAAAAAACCTTTTGGCACTCTTGAGAAACAGCAGCTCTTCAAGAATATCTTTATATTCAGTGGGAAAAATTATTTTATTAAGGGTACTAACCTCTCTAATCAGCTTATGATGAGTTATGTATGAAGGGAGTTTTCAAGTGTGCGATGGAAGATGATGAAAGAAGATCCAGGAGTGTCAAGCGCTCAAGCTTGGGGATTACCCCATGCATCCCCAACAAATATTCAAGGAGACTCAAGTGTCTAAGCTTGGGTATGCCCCCGTGCATCCCCTTCTCCATCAACAATCATCAGTTCGTCCTTCGTCTCACTATATTTTTATCACTTCATGCGTTATGTGCTATGCTTGGAGCGTGTCTCTCTTAGGTTTTATTTTTAGTTTTCTTTAGCTTTGCTTGCTGTTCATAACAAGTTAGATCCCGTCTTACTTTGTATGGGAGAGAAACACGCTCCACTTTCAAAATCTAGAACACATCATAGGATTTTTCCTGCTTATCTTTTTGTTGTTGTGTGTTCTTTATCTTTTCATAGTTGCTGCCATGTTTAGTTTTAGTCTTAGTTTGTCTTTAGCAAGAGCCTTGGATTTTGTTTAGTTTGTTGCTGCAACTATTTTTAGTTTTCATGTTTATCTTGTTAAAGAGAGTTGGTTGTTGCACTGAGTTGTGTCTTGTCTTGAGAGTAGGTAATTGAGGTTGCTATTTAATTCTAGTAGTAACTTGCAATAGTTTTGAGGTATTGTTGTGAGTAATGTTTGAACTTTTGGTGTCAAGAGCTCTAGCCTATTAGTGATAGGTGTCGTATTTTGGGCAATCCGTGTTTATTTTCAAAACCTACAAAACTATTTTAGAACTCTAGCTACTAGATGGATCACTACTCTTCTGAGGGATCGAATATTAGAGTACACTCACGTACCATGAGTCGAGGATGCGCAAGGATAACCAAACCCCCATACACTCCTCCTCGGGGTACTTGTCTCTTTGTGAACCTCCTTATTAGATTGAGAGTTACCGATAATAATTGCATGAGTTCTTCGGACTAATGTAAGTATTGAAAGTTGACACTTCCACCTCCTCATATTTTTCTAGCCTCTCTCGTGCCGTGCATTGCCTTCTTCTCACTCCGAGAGTTTGTGTCCACCTTCGCCGGTACATCCAAACCCTTGGCATGATACGCTCTGTCATCATAAACCTCCTTATATCTTTCCTCAAAACAGCCACCATACCTACCTATCAAGGCATTTCCATAGCCTTTCAAGATATATTGTCATGCAACTTCCACGTCTTCATGACTTGATCTTCATGTCATACATGTTCCTGCTACACTGGCAGCGGCATACATTGCATACATCAGATAGTTACATCTTCTTTATGATTTTGAGTACCTTGTAAAGTGTGAAAGATCTCCTTTACCTTCTTGTAAAATAGAGTGTTGCCCTTAAGTGAGGAAAAGATCCCAAAGTGGACAGAATAAAAGATCCCAAAGAGGACAAATGAGAGTTAAATAGAAAGAGCCATTGAGGCCACAAAAAATACAAAAAAATAGAAAGAAAGAGAAAAAGAAATAAAAAGAGAGAAAGGGGCAACACTACTATCCTTTTGAGAGATCCACACTAGTACTCCCTTTATATCCTTGTACTCCATAGAGATGATCATTATGCATATAGCTATGTGTGGACCTTCACACTAGAACTTGGCTTGCATATTCCAAGGATGAGCCTCCTCAAACGAGCTCTAGGTCTTCATGAGCGAGCAAGTTAGCTGCACCCCCACTAGTTCCATTGGAGAGCTTCTTAGCTCGTATGTGCATCCATTGTATGGCAATCCCTACTCCTCACATCATATCTATCATTTGGCATCTCTTGCCTATGATTGTCCTCATTGATGTGAGCCTTTATCATCCTTTTTGTCTTCCTCCTCCGTACTTCTCTCTTTGCCATCCTAAGTGTCAACTCTCGTGCTTACACTCATCCATTGCATGAGTGCTCAAAATATCGAAAGAGGAGTGGATCAAATTGACTTGTACCTGGCTAGTGGTCTGGGGACGATTCAAGATAAGATTCCAAAGAAGACAAAGTGTGAAACTTTAGTAGATTGAGTTCTCAACACAAAAATACTTTTTCTCGTATTCCCTATCCCCCTTCTTGCACGCAAACACCATTTGGAGACATTCGAGTCACGGACAGCGAGAGCTCTTGCACCAAATGTTCTTTTGTTACTTGTTTCAATGCTAATATAGACTCTTGCATGTTATGACTTGAATTGAATCTCTAACCTTGATTGCTTTACTTTTCAAAGTTCTTTTATGGTTGCTAGCATGTCACCACAGAAATTATGCCGTTATCATTTACCTACTCGAGGACGAGCAAGAATTAAGCTTGGGGATGTTGATACGTCCAAAACGTATCTATAATTTCTGCTTGCTCCATGCATGTTTTGTGTGATATTGCTATGATCTAGATACACTTTCATACACTTTTGATCATATTTGGACTAACCTATTAACTCAGTGCACCACAGTGCCAGTTCCTGTTTTCTGTTGTTTTTCTATTTCAGTTTTCCCCCATATAAAAAGTGCTCCAAAAATTCGGGAAAAATCAGATAAAAATCAGCGTACAGGAAGCTTCGCGAAGAGCCCGAGTGGGGCCAGAGGGGAACCTGGGGTGGCCCAGGCGGCCACCCGGCGCGGCCCCACCCCTGGCCGCGCCAGGGGGGCGCCTGGGGGCCCTGGTCCACCTCTGGCTGTCCCCCTTCGCATATATATTCTCCGTCACAGGAAACCCTCGGAGACAGAACCCTTTTTCGCGATCTCTCCTCTGTTCCGCCGCCGTCGCGCTTTCGAGATCGGGAGCACCAGAAGACCTCCTCCCGGCACCCTGCCGGAGGGAGGACCGACCTCCGGGAGTCTCCTCTCCACCATGGATGCTTCCCGGATGTCTCGTGAGTAGTTTTCCTTGGACCATGGGTCCGTGATCAGTAGCTATGTGATGTTCTCCTCCCCTCTTTGTTCTTCATGGTTGAGACCTCGTGAGCTGCCCTACATGATCGAGGCACTTTTGTAATCTTTATGTTGTTGCTATGTTGAGTTTGATGGGATCTGGTGCATTATGAGATTATGTTCATATTGTGATTGAGTAATATATTTGGTTTTTATCTCTTTTATTTTTGTTCCTAAGTAATTCTTGCATGTTCTCCGTTGTTGTTTATTGCTTTGGCCAAGTAGTAGGTAGTGACCCCAAGAGGGAACGTTTTTCTCGGTTGTGGGTTCATGCCCCCCGATGACACGCTTGAGTGACAGAAACATGAGTCTAGGGGATGTGATGTTGCCACAAGGGGGAAAACAACGGTGCTTGTAACCGCGGTTGCAAGGATTGTTTACTTTACGCAAAGTGCTTTTTAATGCAGTTGTCTGTTGCTTTGGGTTTACACTTTGGGTGGGGCTCGCAACTTAATACCAGCGAGATGTTCTGGATAGATATCTCAAGGTGGATGATTAGTAGTAGATGCATTTGGATTTCGGTCTACTTATTTTGGCGTACTTCCCGTGCTTTTGAGCCTCTTCCTTTCTTTTGTAGCATAGTTAGCATTGCGGTGCGTTCATAATCATGTCAATTTCCCTTCTGTAATTTGTTTACCTCGCATAGCAGTTTTATCGTCTTTTGGGAGAGAGACATCACTAGTGAACATCACGTATCCTGGTCCATATCATCATTATTTCTTCCACGCTCATTTACTTTTCTTCTTTTACTTTCAGTTGCTATCATTATCCTTTGCGTTTGATCCTTTGTGAACAACAAGACCGGAGAGATTGACAACCTCTCTGAACTTCGTTAGGAACAAAGTTATTTGTGTCTGTGTGCAGGTCCGCGTCAGTTGCGCCGCTGACACCTACTTATCATCTCTGGAGTCCTACTGGAGACAAACCTTGGTATCTTCACCGAGGGAAACTTGCTGCTGCACTGCATCTCAAACCTTCCACTTGGGGTAACCAACGAGGGGCGAGAAGCCATCATCCATCGCCGACCCCGCCGCCCCTCGCCGCAGGCCAGGCCACCCCGTGTCGCGCCACCTCGCCTTGCGGCCACCTTCCGTGCCGCCCCGACGCCCCGCCCTTTGCCTCGCCGCGCCACCTCGTCGGACGTCGTCGCCGGAGAACGCGCCTCACCGGAAAACGGAGTTCACCGGAGTCAACTACGGCCAGATCCGCCGCCAGGGACCCGATCGCTTTTTCGGGAAAGTTTTTATTTGCGAGCATGTCCTTTTGGCAGAAAAGACCCCTGAGCTGTACTGTCAATATCTTCTTCACCGTGCGTCGGATCGAGGTGAAACTTTTTCCAACGCGCTCGTGTTGTTCTGTAATTTAGCATGGAATAAATTTTTGCACACTTTTGAATTTGAATTTATTTCAAATTCAAATTCAAATTCCGGAGGTCGTATCTTTTAAACCGTTGATCCAAATCGAGTGATTCTTTTTGCGTTGTATTACTCCAAATCGAGTGATTCTTTTTGCGTTGTATCACTCGTTGACACAAAAATTCAAATGTTTCTTGATCTTTTTAAATTCAAATTCAATTCAATTTTGCACTTTCTATGACCTGCGTTGTAGTATTCCGTTTCACGTGATTCTTTTGGCATATCGGATCATTTGAGACATGTTGTCGGGAAGATTCACACACTTTTCATGTGGGCATGATATTCACCTTGAAATTCATAATGTCCATGATCACAATTCCTTACCGATGAGTCTTTATATGTTGACTCTCTCGAGTTCACTTCCACCGATCACCTTCGAGCACATCGACACCTTTACCCTTCAAAACCTTTTTGTTTTGTTGCGAAAACCTTTGTGATTGTTTTGTTGATCTTTTGTTTTGTCCTTGTGGTGTGATTGCTTATTTGAGTTCCTTCCGTTGCGATAGATTTCTCGGAGTGTGACGAGTAGAGTTGACTGGACCGTGAGAGCGAAGAACTTCACCGAATGGAAAAGGCAAGTTACACTTTGACCATACCTCAACCTATATTTTCTATTATGCATGTAGCAAATTATCACTCTATGCATGTGTAGGATTATATATTCGTTATGATTTAAACCTAGTAGGATAGCCATATGTTCTGACCTTGTATTTCATTGTCGCCCTAGGATCGTGGTTGTTATATACTGCTATTGCTTTGTAGACGGGGATTGGTTGAGTTATCATTGAGCTATGTGAGGATTAATGACTTGACTAGCAAACTTAAATGGAAATCACCTCTGGGCAGGCATGGAATGCATCCTGGGGCTCGTGCCTTGCCTAAGGAGGGACCAGGGCTAAATGCTTCCCGAATGGTTGTTTTGGTGGTGAACCGGGTGCGTCATGGTATCTACCCTCTGAACGCAGTGGGCGCCGTCCAGGCTCAAAAAGATCGGACAGACAGTGTGACTAGTAGCTTCCATGTACAACCACTGGCTATATGGGCTCTGGATTAGATGAGTAAGTTGTGGGGAACCTGGCCCTGGTAGTTAGTTGATGTAGATATGATAGGTGTACCGGCTACCAAAGGGTGGAGGCAACCTCTTCTGAAAGACTATGTCTCAATCTTCGGGTTGAGTCCAGTGGGGAAAGTGTACAAACCTCTACAGAGTGTAAAAACTGATCATGATTAGCCGTGTCCACGGTTACAGACAACTTTGAGAAACTGGGCCTTATTGTTGTTGGATGATCTTGACAGATAATTCACCTTAATAAGAATTTGAGTGGGAACTTTTAATAAAGGGATGGTTCGAATTGGTGTAGCCCGATTCAACCATACTTAGGGCTAGCAAGATAAATTAAAATTTTATTAGTTGTAGAATGTGAGGGAAAAACTGGCTTTCTGCAAAACTAAACCATAAGCCTTTCCTTTGACTTACCTTGCATGTAGATGTAGGTCTGCTATATACTTTTTCGTGTGACTTGTCGTACAAATCAGATGTACTGACCCGTTGTCGGGCTGTAACCTTCGGTGTTGCAGGATTGTTTACGACGAGTAATTGATGCATTGTAGGGTTACGATGTCTATACTCAACTGTGTCGGTGGAGTTGATGGACGCCACGAAGCTTTTATTGTTTTCCGCTATGTTCTATTTGTAAGCTAGCCTTGAGCTCTGCAGGTATGCTATATTGTAATACTGGATCTTCGATGTAATATATATGACATGTGGTTTATTCTTGATATTACATCATGTACTGTGTGTGCTAGCTATTATTCCAGGGACTAGCACAGAATGCACAGAGACTTGGATTCTTTAGTGAATCGGGTCGTTACAAAACCACATGTTCGGTGTGCGGTGTTAGTCGATACAAGAGAGGGAAGAAAGTTCCTAGAAAAGTGGTATGGTACTTTCGGATCACTCCTCGTCTGCAGAGGTATTTCATAGATCCCGAGGAAGCAAAGCTCATGACCTGGCACGCAGATAGAAAGAAGCTAAAAGAGGATCCGGAAAAGGAGGACATGCTGAGGCACCCTTCAGATGGTAGCTAATGGATTGCGTTGGACCTCGAATACCCAGATTTTGGGAAAGAACCAAGGAACCTCAGGATTGGTGTGAGCGCCGATGGAGCAATCCGTTTGGCGGCCAGAGCAGCACACACAGTATCTGGCCCGTGTTTGTATGCATATACAACCTTCCCCCCTGGAAGTGCATGAAGAAAAAGTACATAACAATGTGTATGCTAGTTCAAGGGCCGAAACAACCAGGTACGGACCTCAATCTATATCTGCAGCTGTTGAAAGAGGAGCTAGAAACGTTATGGAAAGACGGAGTCAATACGTGGGACGCCGCAGCAAAAGAATATTTCCCAATGAAAGTCGCGGTGATCACGATGGTGCACGACTATCTCGGATACGGATATTTGTCAGGGCAGGTGGTCCAAGGATTCTGTGCATGTGTTAGGTGCATGGATAATACAACGTACCGCCAGCTACCAAAAGATCCCGGATCTTCAAAAACCATGTTCCAGGGGTCTCGGAGGTGGCTTCCCAAGAAACACGCGTGGAGAAGACAGGGACATCTGTTCGATGGAAGCGAGGAGCTCCGATCACCCCCAGCTCGAAGGAGGGGCAAAGAAATCGACACCTTGCTGAAAACTTGGAAATAGTGCCCTGCGTCGGGAAAGAAAAAAAGAAGACTCGGCCGTTGATGAGGGTATGGAAAGCGAGGTCTATTTTCTGGGATTTGGAATGTGGAGTCTCCTCCGCAGTCCTCGTAGCCTTGATCTCATGCATATCACAAAGAACGTGTGCGAGAGCTTGTTTGGCACGCTGCTCAACATGCCGGAGAAGTCCAAGGACGGGCCAAAAGCAAGGAATGACTTGAAATTTATGGGCATCAGGAGGGAACTGCATCCCCCTAGTGACGACGATGATGAGCCGAAGGAGGAAGAGGATACGGAAACACAAAACTCTCACAAACAAAAAAGGGCGACCAAGAAGAAGACCGGTATTGATCACTACCCCCCGGCATGCTTCACTCTGTGCGAGGAGGAGATCGAGCGGTTTATCCACTGCCTCATAGGAGTAAAATTTCCGAACGGCTGCGTGGGGAAGATAAGAAGATACCTAGACGAGGCGAAGCAGCGTTTCAGCGGGATGAAATCTCACGACTGTGCCGTGCTGATGACGCAGATTCTCCCGGTTGCGATCCGAGGGATAATGGACGAGCACGTCCGTAAAATATTGTTTGGCCTTTGCAACTTTTTTGACGTCATCTCCCGGAAGTCGATTTGCGCTACGCAACTCAAAAGGCTACAGGCGGATATCGTGCTCATACTATGCGAGCTTGAGATCTATTTCCCGCCCTCGTTCTTCGACATTATGGTGCATCTGCTGATCCACGTCGTGGAGGATATCGTCCAACTCGGGCCTGCGTTTCTGCACAGCATGATGCCGCTCGAAAGGATGAATGGACACATCAAAAAATACGTTCGTAATAGGTCCCGTCCAGATGCAAGCATAGCGAAGGGCTTTCTAACCGAAGAGTGCATCTCTTTTTGCATGAATTATCTCAACACCGAGAACCCTGTTGGTCTGGCCATCAACAAGCACTTTGGCAGGACCGATGGGTGTGGTCACCACGAGGAAAGCCACGCAATGCATGTCAACTTTGACAGTCGAGACATCGACTTTGAAAGAGCAAGCCTAGTCGCGCTACAACACATCCAGCTGGTCGATCCTTGGATAGTAAAGCACAAGGAATTAATCAGGAAGAAGTACAGTGACCAGGGCCTGCAGATAATGGACCGAGATCCACGAGTAATCAAAGAGCACAACTCCGGTTTCATGACTTGGTTCAGGGACGAGCTTCGTGCTAATCCCCTGCGAAGGAACGCTTACAAGGACGAAAAGATGATATTCACCTTGTCACAGGGTGCCGCACGCAACCTGATGACCTATCAAGCATATGATATCAACGGCTAACATTCTACACGGAGGAAAAGTACAATAACTGCGATTACCAGAACTCAGGGGTAACGGGGATATTCTACACCGATGATGTCAAGGAAAGATTCTATGGAAGGATCGAGGACATATGGGAGCTCGACTACTGTGGAGATAAGGTGTCGATGTTCCGTGTGAGATGGGCCAAGAGCGTCGTAAAATAAGACCGGTACTTCACCACCATGGTTATACCCGAAGCCAAATCCAAACTGCGGGCGCAAACATCACCGCGAAAAATGAGCCATGGGTTCTGGCTAGCCAAGTGGACCAATGCTTCTTCATTACCGACCCATCAAAGCCGAGTCGCGTTGTAGTGAGGAGAGGAAAAAGAAACATCATCGGAATGGATGGAGTCGCCAACGAGCAAGACTTTTAGAAGTACGGCGACCCGAAGATGGAGGATGACTACGCCGCTCAGGATACGTACACCACAACCCTACCGAAGAAAGGTCTCCTCCCGTTCAAGAGGAAAAGTGAAGGCGTCCCGGGCCTAAATTATTCAACCTCGACAAAGAAGGGCAAGAAGAAGATCGTGAGGAAACGATAGCTAGATAGCTAGCTCCAAATTTAAGAAAAATATTTTGTAATTCATGATCACTTTGTGTATGCACTGATTTAATATGCACTTTGCTGTTGTTTGTTGGTGTTGTTGCTTGTGCTTGCTCCCCTCTCACATTACACCTAGTATTTTGTTAAAGATTTTACTTGTTTGCATCCACTTCATGACTCCACCTACATATTATAACCATCAGGGGTCTGTGTTTTCATCATAATCGTTACGGCACTAAGTTCATTCATAATGTGACAAGACATGTTTAATTAAAAAATAAACATGTCGTAATGTGACAAGGCATGTGACAAGGCATATTATAACCACCTACATATAGTCTAAAAAGAAGAAATGGAAATATTCATTCATAATGTGGCAAGGCATGTTTAATTAAAAAAATAATTGAAAAAAATTAAAAAAACGCTTAGGGGTGGCGCATATTTCCCAAATGCGCCACTAAGTTCTCTTATGTGTGGCGCATCTAGCTGATATGCGCCACCAAAAGGTTTCTTATGCATGGTGCATTTCGCCAAAATGCGCCACGCATAAGAAACCTTATGCGTGGCGCATTTCAGCAAAATGCGCCACCCCTAAGCCTTAACCTCCATCACCCACCTCCCCTTGCCCGTGACCACACCCATTCGATCCCCACTCGTCGCCGCCAACCGCACTCGTCGCCGCCGACCGTCACCGGAGCCACCCCCGCCGTTCGAGCCCCCCTTTCCGACCACCGCCCTCGCCACCACCGGAGCTGCCACCGGAGCCTCGTCGGGGTCGTCTGCTTCCTGTCCACCGCGGAACCCGAGTCGGGAAGCCCGTCGACTCCACAGCAACCTCCGTGGACATCTTCGTCGATCCTGTCGTCTCCGCCACCCCGGAGCCCCCGCGACGCGACCAGAGCCGCCACCCCAACGCCCCCGAGGTGAGCACGGCGCCGACCCCCTTCATCTACATCCACCCCGGCGCCGACCCCCTGCTCCCCTGTCCCCATGGCTAGGGTTTCTCAATTTTTCTATTGAAAATTTCGGCTGCTGAATTAGGTCGTGCTGCTGCTGCTCAATTATACTCATTTTTATTTGATTTGATGCATATAGAACAAGCCATTTCTGGATGCATATAAAACAAGCCATTTTTGAAATGTTAGCACTAGTCATAGCATAGATGTTACTCCATCCCTCTTGAAATAAAATCATGTGGGTGTGAATGATGTTGTTAATAAGACATTAACTGCAAGAGACTTGCAAGAGAAATATCCTACATAGTAAATTGTTGGACAAATAATTTTGAAAGTGTTATGAGTCTTGCAAGAGCTAGGACAGCGGAGCAGCATTGAACATCATGTTACAATTAAAACACTCAAAATTTCTGCACTTTCGGACTAGCCTCCTATATATTGCAAACCACATCACAATATATCACACTCTTTTGTTCTTGTGGAGCATCATGGCTTTGGGGATGGTGAAAAAATAAGAAATGAGTTGTGTGAGGAGCATGTGGCATGGCATAGCAGCATAGCAGGGAGGGAGGTTATGTTGGTCATTTTGTGTGGCTAGCTAATTAAGTTGGTGAGATTAATTAAGATTAAGATTAAGATAGAAGGCTAACCAAGTGGTCAGATACTGGTTAATTAATTTTTGTTGGCTGAAATCATGATTAAGAAGATCATGTCAAAGTGAAAGTGGTCATGCCTTTGGGGAATTTTATGGTGCTCTGTTTATGCCATGATGCTCTGTTTTTATCCACTTTTTGAATATCTACTATATATATGCTGGTTATCACTAGAGGTTATCTTTTTTTTGGCCTAGGCCACTGTTTTAACACAAATAGATAGAGAGAGAGCTATATATATAGAGAGAGAGATAATTTGATAATAATTGCTAGGATTTTTTTGTTATTATTTCTCTTTGTTGCTTAATAAAAATTGATTCTGCCGTGTGTGTGTGTGCGCGCGCTGTGATGTGTGTGTGTGTGTCCTATGTGTGTGTGTGTGTGTGTGTTGTGTGTGTGAGGTGTGTGTTTGTGTGATGTGTGTGTTTGTGTGCTGTGTGTGTGTGTGTGTGTGTGTGTCCTACATCTTAAGTTCATGCTTATTAAATATTTTTGTTGCTTGCTGCCATTGCTTAGCAAGCATAGCATATGTTCTTATTAAATATTTTGCTAGCCTATATATATGTTGTGTAGGGACTGTCATTATCCCCTTTCTCCCGAAATGTTGATTAACTTCCGTTTCGGTTGAGAATGGAGCACTCTCATGTTAAGAAAAATAGCAAAGGTCATGCCGAATTTTTCCATGAATTCGTGCATGACCTTTGCTATTTTTCTTAACATGAGAGTAGTTGCATTTATTTATTGTGCTAATTAATTCAGTAGTTGCATTTCTTAATATTGTACTAGTGCAAACATGTCGACCGGAGCCAACGTCGGTCCTTCTTCTCAGCCGGGAAAAAAAAGGAAGCAATTTTGGGAATACTCCCAGGAGGAGGTCGAGGAGCAGAGAGAAGAGGAAGTACCTCCGGGCGAGGAGGAGTATGAGGAGGAGATAGAGTCGGAGTCCGACTCATCGGATGATGACTTGGAGGAGGAGGCCGGTACGACAGACGGCGAGAGGAACATCGGCGAGGATGATGGGACCGATGGCTCCAACACATATGGTACCCAGTCGAAGAAGAGGAATCGGAAACCGTCCAAGGTCGGCGCCATCAGGCAAGAGTTTACGGTTGCGACCGCCGTCGGGATTCCTAAACAGCCTGAACGTTTTTCAGAAGGGTACGGTCGTCAAGTCGTGGCGATCCTCCGCAACACCGTGCCGATCACCACGATTAACCTCAGGAGTCGTGAGAATATTCATTATTTTCAGCTTCTTATCAATAAGCTGCACGGACGATACAAGTTTCCGGAGCCGTACGATAACACCAAACTCAAAGGGAACAAAGTAAACACATGGGCCCTCAGGAAGATGAGCAAGGCCTTGTCCAGTTGGAAAACCCGGGTGAAGAGGGAAATTATTGAAAAGAACAAAACCTGGGAGGATCTCAAGGAGAAAGAGCCGTTGATCAACGAAGCTACCTACAACCTTTTCAAGGCTAGGTGTGAGTCCGAGCAAGCCAAGGCCGTGAGTGCAAAGGGCAAGTCCATGCGGTCGCAGGTCATAGGTTACCACCGTCTCGAAGTCGGTGGTTACAGAAGTTCCAAGCCTAAATGGGACAAGGAGGATGCCGAGTACGCTGATGCGGGCATACCTAACCCCTTCCAGCAATACAAAGATGATCCGCAGACCGAATTCTTTGTGAGGGCCCGGAGCTATAAGGACAAAGCAACCTCGAAAATAATTATCGATCCTAAGATTCAGGAGTTTACGACTGCAGTGGTAAGTAGTTTACCACGCGACCTTGTCGATTTAATTCTCAAGTGAAGTTCACAATTTCTTAATGTTTCACATTCTTTCTGCAGCAAGCGGAAATGAAAATCGTCTCATCGCAGGAGTCGTCAGTTAAGCCGGCCGGCCCGTGGGACAACGCCTTTAACAGGGCGTTGAACAAGGTCAAGAAGGTTGACGACGTGACGGCGAAGCCATCGTCAGCCGGTCGTGTGGTCGGCTTTGGTGCGGACCTAAATTGGTCCGAATATTATGGAAAACCGGCGGAGCAGTCCGGTTCGAGGGGGCGCAAGGCGAGATGGACCGAAGAAGACGCCTCTTATGTTCGTGGACTGGAGGAGCAGGTGAACATGCTTCCACTGCTTGTCTAGGACGAAGTGGCGAAGACGATGAACGCTCTCCTTCCAGATATGATGCAGTCACTCGCGAATTGGCAAGCGCGTGGTGGACAAGGGCCCATACCGGTCCCCAGCATGGTCGGCAGCAACTCGGGCACCGCGGAGCCTGCAGTCCCAACTCCCGTCGTAGTGGTGGCTCCCGCACCTACTCCCGGCATATTGGTGACTCCGGCCGCCAACACCGCGGCGGCGGCGGCGGACCTGATGGTAACTCCTCCAGCCACGATCGAGCAACCGGGACATAACAATAATGCACCCGGCAGCAGCGCAAATAGGGCGACCGACGCCACGGGAGGCAGCACGTCCTCCGTCTCTTGCATGCCCGCCGTCATCGGCGGGGTCTCTTCACTGGCCGACCTCGACGCCCTCAAGGTAACTATAAGCGTCTGCAACTCAAACGAGGACTTCATCTCCTTGCCTTTTTAGTGGAATCTCTAAGATGCCCTACATGCATATATCTCTTTCGCAGGAGGACACTCCATGCATTCTATTACAAGTCGTGGACGGCGAGTTGAAGGATGTCGCCAAAGGTATAATCATTCAACCACAAAATCGAATCATGCACAATATGTCGACGGCACCGAATATTCATAGGGTTCAAATCTCTCTCGTGATTTTGCGCTACGAGAGAGTTGAACCTCCCATTCAACCCCCCGGATACGATGAGGAGGAGCCAGCAGTCCTCAGTGACTATTTCGGCAAAATATACCTATGGCCGAAGACCCAAATGCGTTTAATGACGGGGGAAAGGGGCACCACCTAGGACAACACCGCTAGTCATCGTGTCGGCGCCACATGATCCCATCGGCGCACAACAAGAAGACGATGACCTTGATGATGATATCAACGTCGACCAGTTCATCAATACTTTGTATGATGCTGATGACTTATTCATGCCTCCTGCTGAAGGAGCCTATCAGCATGACGAGGAAGCTCACGGTCCAGCTGATCCTGCGGCGAAGCCTACTTGCTCCACGCGTCTCTTCGCTGCTTCTCAGGAGATGTCTCCAGCAGCTTGCGCCTTCATCGAGCCTCAAGCAGATGCCACAAGGAGATCTATTCTCAGCCCGTCCACACTCCATAAGGCGGCCACTGAACAGATAAAGGTCGGTGACTGCTCAAAATCAGAAAAGAAGAATGGACGGAAAAGAAAGAAGAGCATCACTTCGAGTAGCCAACCTTCGATGCCGATCCGGGCTCAGGACGGGCCACCAAGACCCAAGGATATCTCGTTTGAAATCCATGTGGCTGGTAGGGCGAAGCTACCTAAGTACATGCTCGACCTTGCAACTTCGGATATGCAGAGTGTGCATCACGGTATTATGACATTAGAGAAGATTCTTCTTCGAGAAGAGAATCCCTCGTACCCGGTTTTCATCGCCAAGGTGCCACTCAACATGGGCTTCATCAACACTATCCCCGCAGATATGATATCCTGCGGTTTTCAGAGATCTTCAATTTGTACCATCTCAAGCGACTGGACCATAGCCTTATCCGTCTGTTCTCGCTCAGCCTTTCTATGAGTATCAGGAGAGATAAGACCCCGAGCGTCGCGATATTGGACCCCTTCTACATGCGTGAAAGCATCTTGATGGACGACGGGGACGCGGCTCTCGCGGCGGGGTACATCACAGACTTCATGCTACAGAACGCCGGCAAGGATTCATTCTTATGACCTACTCTCCGAAGTATGTCATTCGCTCGCCGCCGTAGCATATATGCTTTCTTAGCTTTCCATTGTCCTCTTCCAACATTTCTTTTGGATTGTTTTAATTATGCAGTGAGGATCAAGACTGCGTGCTCATCTGCTTTTCACCGCAACACTCGCATGTCGTGTATTTAGACTCGGGGAGTGTGAAGAAGAAAGATTACAAGTATATCATGAGAGTTTTGGATGATGCTCTCGCCGGCTACATAAAAGCCGGAGGCAAGATGATGAAGCACAAGTTCAGGAAGAATCAGCCTGACGTGAACGTGTTCAGCCACGTAACGCAGTTCCCGTGCGTCAAGCAGCCGGCTGACAGTGTGAGGGATGCGTACTACGCCCTTCATCACATGAGGGCGATTGTACAGGAACAACGCAACCTTACGCTGCCAAGTCATCTCAGAGCGTGGGCCGAAAGGAAGGCGGAAATCGCCGATGCAAATCTTAAGGAGGATTTCTTTCACATCCAAGCGCAGATGGCGACTATCATCCGTCATGAAGTACAGATGAAGGGGTCGATCTTCCAATCCAACATTGCACCATCCAGTGGGGAGATAGAAGTCCACCTAAATGCCTTGCGTGACACAAGGCCTTTCATGACGAAAGAAGGATGCCGCCCATTCCCCGAGCCGAGTCAGAACAATTCAACAATTTATGTTATATATGGTAGTCGTTTGATGAATGTGTGCCCTACATGTAATTTGGATGTAATCTTTGTGTAGTAGATGGTAGTGTCAAATACTCTTGGTGCTCTTTGTGTATAAAGGTCACTGCATATGCATTTTTATGCATATGTGCATGCTCCTGGCCATTGATCGACTTTCTTTATGTTGTTGATAAGAATAGATGCTATATTGTGTTGTTGTCCTTTGCTATGAATTCATATGGATGTGACGTCTAAATCTTTGTTTTGTGCAGGTTGAAGAGCAAACAAGAGATGATGACGAAAGTAGCTTTCTTTTTTCAATAATTGTTGGACTCATTGTAATATTGTGATGGATGTAATCTTGTGAATCTTGTTGGCCTCTAAACCTTTGTAAATCTTTGTAATAAGAATTATAATGCAATTATTTTGTATCAATAATTGTTGGGCTCATTATAATATAGTATTTTGCATTTCTGTAATATAATAAAAATATCTGTAATGTTTTTATTCTTTCTGTAATTCTTTTTTTTTCTGTAACCCATTTAGTGGCGCATTTTGTCTAGCTTTAGTGGCCCACTGGGAATGCGTCACCCCTAAGGAACCTTAGGCGTGGCGCATATCAGAATGCGCCACCCCTAAGAGCTTATAGGTGAGGCATTCTGAGATCCGCCCGCCACTAAACACAAAAAAAGGACGCCACTAAAAGGGTATTCCCTAGTAGTGTCCCCTCCTCTGCTCGTAATCGAGCTTGTGCGCTCATGCGGTGACCGCTGCTGTCGCCATGAACATCGTCGTTGTCGCGGCCACTGGTGCCCTCGCTCCCTGAGAAGAAGTCCAGGAGCTTCGTAGTCGTCGTCCACTTCGCCTACGCCTACTGGAACAAGCCGGGAGGCCCCATGCGCTCGTCATCGTATTCATCTTCGTCCGTGGCGCCACCAACTCGCTGTCGACGCCGCTGCTCCGGTCGTCCCCACGCCTCTTGGCCATGTCCACGAGCTCCGTGGTGAGCTTCTGCTTCGATTCCCCTCGCCCCCGATCTCGATCCGTGCCCGTAATAGTCGTCCTGCATGCTCGTGGTCGCCACGGCCGATGCCTTGTCGTGCGCGTCCGACGTGCCTACCACTGCTCGCGCTGGTCGCGTTCGCCGTTCCGCGGCGGTGCCCTGCCATGGCCTGCGCCCCCTCAAGCGTCCCTGGCAGCGTGCTCCCACTGCCACCGTTTTCGCCGTTTGCTGCTGCTAGCCAGGACTATGGCTATGGCTGTGTGCTTGTGCAGCATGTGTGTGTGTTGCGTGTGTGTACTAGGTGTGTGGGTGTGTCATGTGTGTGTGCGTGTGTGTACTAGGTGTGTGGGTGTGTCATGTGTGTGCGTGGTGTGCTCAGGCAGGCACCGACGACGTGCCCTTGCCCCCATGCGTGAGCGCTTGCGGGTGGCCTTGCTGCCGCCGGCTGGCTCTTGCTGCTGTTGCCGCTGCTCAGCTGAAGATTCAGCGGCTGCCGTCTGCAAGTGTTGCTGCGTACTGATGCTACTACTTGCTGCTGAACCATCTTTTGTTAGCGACAAAACAACATCAAACATGTACTAAAATAGCTAAAAATAATATGAATGAATAGTCAAAATATCAAGCATCAATTTGTTCTATTGGAGCAACTTCAAAAAATGCATGAATTAAATTCAACAAAAATCGCAAAAGACAGATTTCTATAAATAAAAGCAATGGCAAAAAACAATTGATTTTTATAGCTAATTTAGGGCTATGAGTTAACAAGTTGACGCAATGTTTTATTCAAAATTAAACCCATGGCATGCTAGTATAACTTATATGTTGCAAATCATCCATAGGAGGTACCCCAATTTGAGCCATAGATTAATAGCTATTAACTTGCAAAGTTTGAATAAAATAACAGTCATCTGTAATCAACAATTGGTAGCACTTTTCGGACAAAGTTTTAATTAAGTAAATGGACCCTAATAAATTTGGCTTTCATACCAGATTCGAGATCACATTAAATTATTCGACTTGATAAGGCACTAACTCGGTGGATGAGCGAAACCCTAAACCGTAGTCCCTCGAAGATAGCTAGATGATGTTTAAACAACGATTCTCAGACTTAGCAATATTTCGGAGAAATCCCAAATATGCAATGATACGTGGGACCCCACTGTCAGTTAATTAAATAAATGAAAATGTAATATTTGCATAGAATGACAAGTGGGCCCATGTGCTAAATTTAACAAATCAAATGATTTGTATAAACCTGTGTATGACATGTGGGACCCACTGGTTAGTAGGCCCCACATGTCAGTTGACCAGTCAACTAGCACTTGTGGATAATGTTGCTATTTTATTAACAAAGATAATTCAGAAAATGATTTAAATTTATTTAAACTTTGAATTTGAATATCTTTTAAACTATAAGTCAGATTCAAAAACTTTATACATGAAACTTGATCAAAAAAATATAACGGTTATGAATACGCTACCCATATGTCCACCACCCCCTCTAGCATACCCAACCCGAGACTTTCCCCCACCGGATCGTCTGTCTGGTAATCGCCCGGAGCCGGTAAAATTGCCTGTTGAATTCTCGTTTCGTCTGCAACGTATAGCTCTGCGTTAGTTCACCTCTAGCTTAACGTTTGCCATGTATTGCATTTGTATTGCTATTATTGCTATTATTGCCGTGTATTTATTGTTTCTTCCCCCTCTCTTATTGTCCGGTAGTCTCGACGTCCGCTGCCGATGCCCCTGTGATCGACTACTTCGTCGACGACCGTACCTCTACCGTCGAGTTTCCAGGCAAGCAGAGCCATTTTCCTTCCCCAGATATCGCATATCTTTCCGTACATTTCTTGCATTAGGCATTGCTGTTGCTGCTATTACGTTACAATCCTATTCAATTGCATAGCCTATTTTTGTCGCCCCTTGATGTACCCTCCTTTGTCCTATGTTGCCTTCTGATTTATATAGTATTCAGCAGTAAACCCTGCGCATTGTTAGATAGGTTTAGAATAGCGGGCTGTGATCACTCTGGTGAGTGAACGCGGATTACAAAATATTATAACTGCAACAGGTACGGATCAATGCAGACGCCCTAGGGAACCTACAACGGCGAGACTTTGCCGAGTCACTTTGAGTTTGACTTACGAGTGGAATGGACTCGTATTTCACTCTCGTCGGCTCAGTAGCGTAGCATCACCGGGATGATACGAGGTTTACCTCTTTGGTTTATTATCTTGATGTCTCTGTCGAACCTCTTTAAGTGTGCCATCGAGGGTGATTCCTCCTGGTTTCACTTGATGGTAGGCACTCGAATCAACTGGTGTCCTTAAAGGTAAGGAGTCAGGTGTCGGGACCCGGGGTTAGCGTATGCAAGTCCCGCTACAACACAATCATATGGAGAGCCGAGAACCGTACCCACTTGTCTAAGCAGACAAGTCCAAGCACAGAACGTTCTCGGAAACCATCGAACGTGAGGGGCATCCCATCCAGGCCGGATGATCAACTGAGATGGGTACTCATCGTCCGCACACAAGTCTAAATGATATGGGTGGTGAACTCCCATACTCATAGACAAGTCGCCTCAACCATACTATCGATTGTATTATAACCCTTACATAGACTTACTGCAGCCCGATCACTTAGTCGGGGTCTAAGGCGGGCTCAATCATACAACAAAGTGTGCACGTGACAGAGTCACGAGCAATCGCATCGCGATGCCCCAAGATGCGCACATCTAAGGGCCACTTGGTGTATAAAAGACCGCCAGCCAGATCACAACTAAGGTCTCGAAAACCCATACTAAGACATGCATGTTATAATCATATACGCAGCACACATGTCTAGTATGAACAGCAGGTATCATTGCAATTCTCTACAAAGTGTACAACTTTATTGATAACTCTTACAGAGTGCACACAGAGATCACGAGACCGTGATCCAACATTACATCAAACATGCGGAAGCAAAGTAGGTCTGAGTATAGACAAGTTTAACAAATGGCTTAGAGAAGCCTTATCTATAAACAAGCCCTTCCACGAGGGACCAGTCGTTTGACTGGGACTACACTAGCTTCATCTTCAGTCGTCGAGCTCGAGGAAGAATCCACCTTCGGGGTCAGTGGGTTCATCTAAAACATAGAATAAGAAAACGTGAGTACAAAGTCATACTCAGCAAGACTTACGTAGGATCTATACTACTCATGCACATGTATCAAGGTAACGGGAGGTGGGGTTCATAAGCAGAAGTGCCAGCTTTCACTTGGCTAGTCCTGAACTACGAGTACCAGACTAGAGGTAAGAAGCGTACACGAGTCCACTACATGTCTCCAACCAATTACACCACTATGGTGCCTTCCTCGACTTCCCACGAGAAAGCACGCCATAGCACTCACGCTTATCTTGGCAAGTTTTATAAGTATCCAGTTCAAGTTGTCTAATAATCACGCTAAGCTTTCCAAGCAGTCCTTAACTGCGGACGCGGATATTCGAATAGTTTTGTTAACCCTGCAGGGGTGTACTACTACACACACGTGTCATCACTTACCGCCTTTTGCGTGTCACCGTTCAAGAGGTGACAGCGAGGATGCCACCACAACACTTCACCCACAGCTCCGTTCTAGTCTAGAGAGTCGCCTATCTGAGGGGGATCCGTATGGAAGTCCGGCCGAGGTTCCAGTACAGCCTCAATCGATGTGTGCAGGGTCCCAAGCCGGTTTTGAAAAGTCGTTCATCCACTTCGCAGACCGTGCCACAGCCCTACCAGAACTCTGAACTACTTCGACTTCTGGGGTTCGAACGGGGTGGGGTACTAGGATCAGAGGGTTCAGTGAGCCCAATGTGTCGTTGCACTCTTCTTCTTGGATCACCACACAAGAACTCGGACTTAAGGCGGTGTTCAACGAGACAACCCACTGTGTACTCCTACACAGCCTCTCACTGTTCACCTTGTATTAGGGTAGATTCACCAACACAGTTTCACCTTCTTCAACATGATTGCTACCATCCCGACTCACAGATCAAAGTATCTTCATTGTAAACTCAAAGCATGCAATAAGTAGTAACAGTTGCAGGGGCCACATGATATCAATAAACTCCTACATCTGCTAGGATTGTGGTTTGCTTACTACTGTGACAAAATGATAGGTCATGCAAAGGATATGGGTTCAACTATGCGGTAGAATCGATAACAAGGTGATCATCCTATTTCATGCATAAGAGAGACTGAGAGGGAAATGGGTTTTTATCGACATGATCAAAGGGGGTTTGCTTGCCTTGCTGACGAGGTTCAGTATCGGGGTCTTCAACGAAGGGGGTGATCTCGGGTTCCGGCTCCACCTCTATTCGACAAACAACACAAACATCAAAATAATAATAAGACAATGCACAATCACATGATCAATTGTTATAGCATGGTGTAACGGGTGCTGATGTGTTGCCAATTCCATTTAAATGGAGTGTATTGCATTTGAGTTGAAAATTCAAACTCCATTTGATTTATCGATGAATTTCAAATGCATTTGAATCCATGAATGTGCATTTGAAATGGTTGAGCATGAAGTCATGTTGTAAAGGTGAGGTAAAGTCTCTGATGTTTGGATGAAACCATTTAAAAGAAGTGTGTTGCAAAGTCATTTGCAAAATCACTCCAAATTTGAATTCAAATTAAATGCATATGGATGTTTGCCACTGTTCACCCAATTTAAATTTGTGAAACATGAAAACAGAGTCCATATTCACAATCCTTGTATTTTTCTGATAATTTTAGACATATTATTTGTCCAATTTGGAGTTAAAATGAATTAGTTATTGAATTTCAAAGTTTAAAGCATTTTCTAGAATTTTCTAAATTTCTTTTAATCTGTAAAAGGGTTTATTGCGTCAGCAGTGAGTCAACATGACATCAGGGGGTTGAACCAGTCAAACTGACATGGGGGCCCTACCTTTCATTGACACAGGGGTTAATCCCCTCTCTGTTTAATTAAACAGAGAGCATTAGGGGGGGGTCGGGCCCACTGGCAGTGACCCATGGTCACTTAACCCGGGGGTTAAGCCCCTAATTAAGCGGCCTCGCCGGCGGTTAGCCGCCGATGACCACTGTATGCGGCGGAGGCATGCCGGAAAAGTGCTCCGACCACTGTTTGGCACGGGGCTGGCACTGGCGTGTGCCTCGTGCACGCCCGCGTCGAGTGGCACGCACTAGAGGGCCAAGAGATGGTCGGGGACTCGTCGGGGTTGAAGAGCGCGGCGGAGGAGACACTGACCACGGTGGCGCGACGAATCCGGCCGCGGGAAGGTGCGCGGGTTAGGGCAAACGGGAGAGGAGCTCACTCTGAGCACACGAAGGAGGCTGGAGGAGGTCGGGGATGCAGGTCGGCGGCGAATTCGGCTATGGCATCCGGCGGGCAGCAGAGGACGTCGATGACGATGGCGTCTCCTAGGGGGACTTCTCGGCTCGATTCCTGGCTCAGGGAGACGAAGACGATGGCGGGAGACCTGTTGGACACGTCGGTGGAGCTTCTTGTCGCCGTTGGCCACGGCTACGCATGACGGCGGCGAGCTTGAGCTCTCGGGTCGCGGCGGGATCTCGTCGGGGAGGCTGTGAGGAAGAGCGGGGAGAGGGGGAATTGGTGCGGGGGCTTCTGAGAGATCACATGGAGAGAGGGCAGGGCCTGGGGTGGCCTAGATGTCTCTTCACGTCGAGGTGGCCGTCGGCGTGCTCCCAACCCTCCATCGAGCTGCTTCGGGGGGAGGGGAGGAAGACGACAGGAGGAGGTCGGGCTGGGCCTGGCTAGGTGGGTTGCGGGGGGGTTAGTTGGGCCTCTTTGCCGAGGTAAGCCTTTTTCTCTTTTCTTCCTTATTCTTTTCTGTAATTTGTTCTAGCTAGTTTATTTAAATACTTATCCATTTTATAAAATGCTCATAAATTTTATATGGCCTCACAATAAATGTTCCTAGCCACTTATAAAGTTTGGGAATTTTTAAATTTCAAATAATTAGAACTTTAATTCAAATAGGGTTTAATTTAATTTCCAAAGGCAACTATAATATTTTTGAAGAATCAATAAGCCTTGAATGGAACCCATTCCACTTTATATGTGATCTCACTTATTTCTAGGACTTTTCAAAAATATCACAATGATTTTTGGAGCAACTTTTTATCTGGTCATTTGAATTAAATTCTTTAGGGCTTTATGCTTTCCCCATTTGAATTTCATTTGAAATTTTTAGCATGATGCAAAGGAGCAACCTAACCCTAACACATACCTAAAAGAGGGTTGTGACAACTCGCCCCACTCAAAAGAATCTCGTCCCGAGATTCAGAAGTCTGCGGGAGGAAGGAGGGGTACTCGGCACTGAGACGGTCTTCTCTTTCCCATGTGGCTTCTTTCTCGGAGTGCTGTGACCATTGCACTTTGAGGAACTTGATCTTCTGACGAAGGGTGACACGCTCTGCTGAATCAAGAATACGAACAGGGTACTCTCGATAAGAAAGGTCATCTTGGAGATCAAGCGTTTCATGGTCGACTTCGTGGATGGGGTCCTTGAAGCAACGCCTGAGTTGTGACACATGGAATACATCATGTACTCGAGAAAGGTGCGGGGGTAGTTCAAGTTGGTAGGCAACTTCTCCACGTTTAGAAAGAATGCGGAAAGGTCCAATGTAACGTGGGGCCAACTTGCCTTTGATACCGAAGCGTTGGGTTCCCTTCAGAGGAGTAACCCGAAGGTAAGCCTTCTCATCCAGATTGTAGCTTTCTTGCCTATGATGACGATCATAGTAGCTTTTCTGACGAAACTGGGCTGCTTTCAATTGATCACGAACAATGCGAACTTGCTCTTCTGCTTCTATGATCATATCCGGTCCAAAGAATTGTCTTTCACCGGTTTCTGACCAGTTAAGGGGTGTTTGACATCTTCGTCCATAGAGGAGTTCAAAAGGAACCATGTTCCGACTAGATTGGAAACTATTGTTATAAGAAAATTCGGCGAATGGAAGAGACTTCTCCCAATTTTTTCCGAATGAGATAACACAAGCTCTGAGCATGTATTCAAGAATTTGGTTAACCCTTTCGACTTGACCACTAGACTGAGGATGGAAAGTTGTACTAAAGGAGAGATGAGTTCCCATAGCATTCTGAAAGCTTCCCCAAAATCTAGAGGTGAAAAGGCTACCACGATCAGAATTGATTTCCAAAGGAACACCATGAAGAGACAAAATTCTAGGGACATACAAGTCCGCTAACTGGCTAGCAGTTATAGACTCGCGAACTGGAAGGAAGTGAGCAGCTTTGGAAAGTCAATCCACAACAACGAAGATGGCATCATTTCCTTTCTGAGTTTTTGGAAAGCCAGTGTTGAAATCCATACTGGCTTTGTCCCATTTCCACTCGGGAATAGGCAAAGCTTGAAGAGTACCAGCAGGTCTTTGGTGTTCGGCCTTAATGCGACGACAAACATCACATTCGGCAACATATCGAGCAATGTCTCTCTTCATCCTAGTCCACCAAAATCTCTGGCGTAGATCTCGGTACATCTTTGTGCTACCAGGATGAATCGAGAGGGTTGTGTCATGGGCTTCTTTGAGGATGAGTTGCCTTAGTTCCCTATTCTTAGGTACTACCAAACGATTTCCAAAGAATACCGTTCCTTTACTATCTGTGGAGAAACATTTAGCAACTCCGGTAGAAATGTTCTCCTTGATCCGACGAACACCTCGTGCACGCTTTTGGGAAACTATGATTTGATCCTCAAGGGTTGGTTTCGCCACCAAATTGAAAAGAGATCCAAGAGGAACAATCTCGAGATTGAGTTTTCAAAATTCCTCATGAAGAAGTGGTTGACACTGTTGTAACATGAGGTTGTTACAATACGACTTACGACTTAGTGCATCAGCCATGACATTGGTTTTGCCTGGGGTGTAAGAAATTCCTAAGTCATAATCTTTTATCAACTCAATCCAGCGTCTTTGCCTGGGATTAAGATCTGGCTGGGTGAATATGTATTTGAGGCTTTGGTGGTCGGAATAGATCTCACAACGATTACCGAGGAAGTAATGTCGCCAAGTTGTCAGGGCATGAACTACGACAGCGAGTTCAAGATCATGGGTAGGATAGTTCTCTTCATGTGGACGCAACTGGCGTGAAGCATAAGCTACCACATGTCTATCTTGCATAAGTATGCATCCTAACCCTTGGCGTGAGGTGTCACAAAAGATCTCAAAATCCTTTTTGCTGTCTGGAGGCGCAAGTACGGGTGCAGAAGTCAATCTTATTTTTAGCTCTTGAAAGCTCTCCTCGCACTTGGGAGTCCATAGGAATTTCTTATCTTTCTTGAGGAGTTCAGTTAGAGGCTTTGCAACTTTGGAGAAGTTCTCAACGAAGTGGCGACAATAGCTTGCTAAGCCAAGAAAATTCCTAACTTTCTTAACCGATTCAGGTGGAGTCCAGTCAAGGATGGCCTGAACTCTCTCGGGATTCACAGCAATGCCTTTTGCAGAGATCACGTGGCCTAAGTAGGTCACTTCTGGTAGCCAAAATTCACACTTGGAGAATTTAGCATATAGGCGATGCTCTCGAAGTTTCATCAATACCAACCTAAGATGTTCGGCATGTTCTTCTTCGTTCTTCGAGTAGATGAGAATGTCATCAAGATAAACTACAACAAATTTATCCAAGTACTCCATCAAGATCGAATTCATCATGCGCGAGAAAGTGGCGGGGGCATTGGTTAAAGCGAAGGACATGACGGTGTACTCGTAAAGACCATAACGAGTAGTGAAAGCCGTTTTTGGAATGTCCTCATTTCTGATTTTGATTTGATGATAACCTAATCTCAAATACATTTTGGAGAAGACAGAGGATCCAGCAAGTTGATCATAAAGATCATTGATCCTTGGAAGTGGGTACTTGTTCTTTATCATCGCTAGATTTAGCGGGCGATAATCTACGCACATCCTTTCTGTTCCATCTTTCTTCGTTACGAACAGAACGGGGCAACCCCATGGCGATGGGCTAGGGCGGATGAAGCCTTTTGCCAACAAAGCTTCAAGTTGGATTTTAAGCTCAGCTAACTCACGTGGGGGCATTTTGTATGGGCGTCTGGAAATTGGTGTGGTTCCTGGCATAAGATCCACTATGAACTCTACACATCTGTCGGGTGACTAGATTTAAGGGGTTGGGTTACTTAGATGGTTTTCCTAGAGGATGACCATGGCTTACTAGGGCTACAACAGATATGTCAGAGTAGCAAAGTACCCCAACACGATGGTCAATGTGTTCATTCTGTCTATAAGACATCTAAAGTGGGATGAAGAACTGCAAATGCATCAACATAGGTTTCTAGAATAGAACCTACATCAAACACTATGGAGCTGTCGGGAATGCCACCTAATAATTCTTCTAGAAGGACAACCGAAATAGAGGGAACTATTTTGCAAATGCATCAGATTATGAAGAAACCTGGAATGACTCGGACAGCATAACAGCTGTAATTGTAAGAGAAAACAATTTCTTACAACATGGAAACAACACTTACATACGATGTAAGAAATCAGGAAGCATAACAACTATAGCAAACCGAACACAACTCTCCTACGGCTACAAGGAGGCAATCAACGAGATGTTCTAGTAAGACATAGATGAGCCTAGTCCTATCATCCCGTAGAAAAGATAAGGGTGACTCAGAACTCAGATCGATGAGGGTAAGGAGAAAAAGAAGCCTTACGTTGTTCCCTTATATACCCAGAGTAACTATATAACTATAGAAGGCTAGACTCGACTTCGACCAAGGCTGATAATCCTACAGTCAGTCCTGCTCTGATACCAAGTCTGTCGGGACCCGGGGTTAGCGTATGCAAGTCCCGCTACAACACAATCATATGGAGAGTCGAGAAACGTACCCACTTGTCTAAGCAGACAAGGCCCAGGACAGAACATTCTCGGAAAGCATCAAACGTGAGGGGTATCCCATCCAGGTCGGATGATCAACTGAGATGGGTCCTCATCGTCCGCACACAAGTCTAAATGATATGGGTGGTGAACTCCCATACTCATAGACAAGTCGTCTCAACCATACTATCGATTGTATTGTAACCCTTACATAGACTTACTCCAGCCCGATCACTTAGTCGGGGTATAGGGCGGGCTCAATCATACAACAAAGTGTGCACGTGACAGAGTCACGAGCAATCGCATCGCGATGCCCCAAGCTGCGCACATCTAAGGGTCACTTGGTGTATAAAAGACCGCCAGCTAGATCACAACTAAGGTCTCGAAAACCCATACTAAGACATGCATGTTATAATCATACACGCAGCACACATGTCTAGTATGAACAGCAGGTATCATTGCAATTCTCTACAAAGTGTACAACTTTATTGATAACTCTTACAGAGTGCACACAGAGATCACGAGACCGTGATCCAACATTACATCAAACATGCGGAAGCAAAGTAGGTCTGAGTACAGACAAGTTTAACAAATGGCTTAGAGAAGCCTTATCTATAAACAAGCCCTTCCACGAGGGACCAGTCGTCTGACTGGGACTACACTAGCTTGGTCTTCAGTCGTCGAGCTCGAGGATGAATCCACCTTCAGGGTCAGTGGGTTCATCTAAAACATAGAATAAGCAAACGTGAGTACAAAGTCGTACTCAGCAAGACTTACGTAGGATCTATACTACTCATGCACATGTATCAAGGTAACGGGAGGTGGGGTTCATAAGCAGAAGTGCCAGCTTTGACTTGGCTAGTCCTGAACTACGAGTACCAGACTTGAGGTAAGAAGCGTACACGAGTCCACTACATGTCTCCAACCAATTACACCACTATGGTGCCTTCCTCGACTTCCCACGAGAAAGCACGCCATAGCACTCACGCTTATCTTGGCAAGTTTTGTAAGTATCCAGTTCAAGTTGTCTAATAATCAAGCTAAGATTTCCAAGCAGTCATTAACCGCGGACGCGGCTATTCGAATAGTTTTGTTAACCCTGCAGGGGTGTACTACTACACACACGTGACATCACTTACCGCCTTTTGCGTGTCACCGTTCAAGAGGTGACAGCGAGGATGCCACCAAAACACTTCACCCACAGCTCCGTTCTAGTCTAGAGAGTCGCCTATCTAAGGGGGGTCCGTATGGAAGTCCGGCCGAGGTTCCAGTACAGCCTCAAACGATGTGTGCAGGGTCCCAAGCCGGTCTTGAAAATACGTTCATCCACTTCGCAGACCGTGCCACAGCCCTACCAGAACTCCGAACTACTGGGACTTCTGGGGTTCGAACGGGGTGAGGTACTAGGATGAGAGGGGTCAGTGAGCTCAATGTATCATTGCACTCTTCTTCTTGGATCACCACACAAGAACTCGGACTTAAGGCGGTGTTCAACGAGACAACCCACTGTGTACTCCTACACAGCCTCTCATCGTTCACCTTGTATTAGGGTAGATTCACCAACACAGTTTCACCTTCTTCAACATGATTGCTACCATCCTGACTCACAGATCAAAGTATCCTCATTGTAAACTTTAAGCATGCAATAAGCAGTAATAGTTGCAGGGGCCACATGATATCAATCAACTCCTACATCTGCTAGGATTGTGGTTTGCTTACTACTGTGACAAAATGATAGGTCATGCAAAGGATATGGGTTCAACTATGCGGTAGAATCGATAACAAGGTGATCATCCTATTTCATGCATAAGCGAGACTGAGAGGGAAATGGGTTTTCATCGACATGATCAAAGGGGGTTTGCTTGCCTTGCTGACGAGGTTCAGTATCGGGGTCTTCAACGAAGGGGGTGATCTCGGGTTCCGGCTCCACCTCTATTCGACAAACAACACAAACATCGAAACAATAATAAGACAATGCACAATCACATGATCAATTGTTATAACATGGTGTAAGGGGTGATGATGTGTTGCCAATTCCATTTAAATGGAGTGTATTGCATTTGAGTCGCAAATTCAAACTCCATTTGATTTATCGATGAATTTCAAATGCATTTGAATCCATGAATGTGCATTTGAAATGGTTGAGCATGAAGTGATGTTGTAAAGGTGAGGTAAAGTCTCTGATGTGTGGATGAAACCATTTAAAAGAAGTGTGTTGCAAAGTCATTTGCAAAATCACTCCAAATTTGAATTCAAATTAAATGCATATGGATGTTTGCCACTGTTCACCCAATTTAAATTGGTGAAACATGAAAACAGAGTCCATATTCACAATCCTTGTATTTTTCTGATAATTTTAGACATATTATTTGTCCAATTTGGAGTTAAAATGAATTAGTTATTGAATTTCAAAGTTTAAAGCATTTTCTAGAATTTTCTGAATTTCTTTTAATCTGTAAAAGGGTATATTGCGTCAGCACTGAGTCGGCATGACATCAGGGGGTTGACCCAGTCAAACTGACATGGGGGCCCTACATGTCATTGACAGAGGGGTTAATCCCCTCTCTGTTTAATTAAACAGAGAGCATTAGGGGGGTCGGGCCCACTGGCAGTGACCCATGGTCACTTAATCCGGGGGTTAAACCCCTAATTAAGCGGCCTCGCCGGCGGTTAGCCGGCGGTGACCACTGTATGCGGCGTAGGCATGCCGGAACAGTGCTCCCGGGCACTGTTTGGCACGGGGATGGCACTGGCGTGTGCCTCGTGCACGCCTGCGTCGAGTGGCACGCACTGGAGGGCCAAGAGATGGCGGGGACTCGCCGGGGTTGAAGAGCGCGGCGGAGGAGACACTGACCACGGCGGCGCGACGAATCCGACCACGGGAAGGCGCTCGGGTTAGGGCAAATAGGAGAGGAGCTCACCCTGAGCACACGAAGGAGGCTGTAGGAGGTCGGGGATGTAGGTCGGAGGCGTCTGGCGGGCAGCAGAGGACGTCGATGACGATGGCGTCGCCTAGGGAGCTTCTCGGCTTGATTCCTGGCTCGGGGAGACGAAGAAGATGGCGGGCGACCTGTTGGACACGTCGGTGGAGCTTCTTGTCGCCGTTGGCCACGGCTACGCATGACGGCGGCGAGCTTGAGCTCTCGGGTCGCGGCGGGATCTCGCCGGGGAGGCTGTGAGGAAGAGCGGGGAGAGGGGGAACGGGTGCGGGGGCTTCTGGGAGATCACGTGGCGAGAGGGCAGGGCCTAGGGTGTCCTAGAGGTCTCTCCACGTCGAGGTGGCCGTCGGCGTGCTCCCAGCCCTCCACCGAGCTGCTTCGGGGGGGAGGGGAGGAAGACGACAGGAGGAGGCCGGGCTGGGCCTCGCTAGGTGGGCTGCGGGGGGTTAGTTGGGCCTCTTTGCCCAGGTAAGCCTTTTTCTCGTTTCTTCCTTATTCTTTTCTGTAATATGTTCTAGCTAGTTTATTTAAATACTTAGCCATTTTATAAAATTCTAAAAAATTTGTATGGCCTCACAATGAATGTCCCTAGCCACTTATAAAGTTTGGGCATTTTTAAAATTCAAATAATTAGAACTCTAATTCAAATAGGGTTTAATTTAATTTCCAAAGGCAACTATAATATTTTTGAAGAATCAGTGAGCCTTGAGTGGAACCCACTCCACTTTATATGTGATCTCACTTATTTCTAGGACTTTTCAAAAATATCACAATGATTTTTGGAGCAACTTTTTATCTGGCCATTTGAATTAAATTCTTTAGGGCTTTCTGCTTTCCCCATTTGAATTTCATTTGAAATTTTTAGCATGATGCAAAGGAGCAACCTAACCCTAGCACATACCTAAAAGAGGGTTGTGACATCAGGTGACCCAACGGTCCCCGTGCAGGGATTGTATCGGGACGGCAGGACAGGCGGATACCATCATGGGCCTGGTCCTTGCTCGTTGGCCATGAGATACCCTATAGTACGAAAGTCGGGCTCTTCCAAGAGCACATGCGAGATAAGGTGAGGAGACGGTTCACCTTGTTGGTAACCGCAAGAGTTGGTGGGACGGCAGGGCGGGCACCGATGTACTGGTGGTCTTGGCTGCTGTCGTTGTCCGCGACTCACCCAGATAAGGGGCAACGATAACGGTTGTCCCGACAGATAATAATAAAATGAATAACGGTTCAGGTGGATGACTTGAGAGGCCGCAAAGGCATGTACACACTACCTTCACGTAGGATTACGGTGTGAGCCCTTTGTGTTGTGATTTTGTTCGAAAGCTCTGAAAGACGTCCAGTTCAGCATTGTGGTTGGGTCGATCCGCATCCTGGAAGAGTTGCGTGGAATCACCTGGCACACAACGACCCGGAGGGTGAGGGGCGACGGTCCAAGACCCCCTTGCGCTTAGGACTTTAGACCGGAGGGGACCTCTCTGATG
Source organism: Bromus sterilis (assembly GCA_950022295.1). NCBI lineage: Eukaryota > Viridiplantae > Streptophyta > Magnoliopsida > Poales > Poaceae > Bromus > Bromus sterilis. The sequence goes on from OX465599.1 coordinate 53,607,534, forward strand.
AGTCGTAGGATGGGCCTTGGCGTGTCGGATAACCTCGGTGGGGCATTCCCTAACAAGGTGTACGCCACCCTGGAGATTCGAGCGTGCAGGCTGAACAGTAGTGTACCCCTGCAGGGAGTTTGATCTATTCGAATAGCCGTGTCCACGGTAATAGGACGCTTTATGCTGAAGCCAGAGCCTACTACTACAAAGTACTACTATTAAACTATTGGTTCCGGTTTCTCTTCCTCGCAGGGAAGTCGAGGAGGGGATCTTGGAGGCACTGATATTATTAATTATTAAAACTTACTATTATACAATGCTGCAGCAACTTCTGATGCATTGTTATTACATTCATGCTATTGAACTGTTGGTTGTTCTCTTCTTGTGTTGCAAGACTCGTTGGAAGATGCTAGTCTTCGATAGGCCTAGCTTCTTATCCTTATTCTGACTTTCTATTTGATACAAATGCATAAATGCTTAGTAGCGGATGTAAGACTCGCGGGTATACTAGATACTCGCCCTTGCTTTATTTTTCCCTTTATGTTTTGCCTGATCGGCCGCTGCAGTCGACGTTGGAGCCTAGGAGCAGGAGATCCCTGATGTCGACCACCGCAACGTGAAGATCCCCGATGCCGTCTACGACGTCGAGTTCCCTGTCGACTAGGAGTAGTTTGGAGGTTCACAGGCAGGAGGCCTCGCCTTTTCGATCGTTGTTTTTTTTGTGCTAGCCTTCTTAAGGCAGATCATGTGTAACTTGTGTCTGTATTCAGATACTATTGCTTCCGCTAACTTTGTGCTCTCGAGTTGTTGTCTTCGAGCCCTCGTGGCCCCTGGCTTGTATTAAACAGCTTGTATTATTTTCTTTGTAGAGTTGTGTTGTGATATCTCACCGTGAGTCCCTGATCTCGATCGTGTACCTTGCGTGTATGATTACTGTACACGGTTCGATTTTGGGGGCGTCACAATACACATGAATGTTCCGACCTAACTAAGGTTGGACGCATCGCTGCATAGTACGATGATAAGTCGCGCCGCCATTTTTTAGGCCAAAGGGCATGGTGATGTAGCAGTAAGTCCCGAACGGGGTGATAAATGATGTCTTAATTTGATCGTTTACATCAAGCTTAATCTGGTGATAGCATGTTGTGGCATCCAGAAAGCATAGGAGCTGACATCCAGCCGTAGAATCAATCACTTGATCAATACGGGGCAATGCAAAAGGATCCTTGGGGCAGGCCTTATTCAGGCAGGTGTAATCTATACACAGGCGCCAAGTTCCATTCTTCTTCGGAAGCAGAACTGGATTTGCTAACCAGTCTGGGTAGAACACTTCTTTGATAAATCCAGCTGCGAGCAACTTGGCTATCTCGTCGCCGATTGCTCTTCTCTTATCCTCTGAAAAGCGCCGAAGTGGCTGCTAGATCATTTTGGATCCAGGTCGGATGTGAAGCTTGTGCTCGGCAAGTTCCCTCGGTACACCAGGCATGTCATGTGGGGACCATGCGAAGATGTCACGATTCTCACGGCGGAACTTGACGAGCTCGCCTTCCTCTTTGTTGCTGAGCCCGGCCCCAATGATGACGCACTTGCTCGGGTCGGAGGGGTCCAGGGCGATCCACTTGCTGTCCTTGGCTGGTTGAAACACAGTCTCATCGTTCGATCTCTTGGCCTTCATGCTCGGCATGGGTTCCTTCATCTGAGCTTGGGCCATTGCTACGACCTTGTCGAGCTGGCGCCGCTCGGCATCAATGACCAGGGAATCGGCCGACCTAGAGCCGACGGACGAACATTCCAATGACTTCTTGTAGTCACCACACACGGTGATTGGACCATTCGGCCCTCTAAGCTTCATCTGCAGGTAGGGCTGCATTATGTTGAACATGAACTTGACTATCGCAGGCAACCCAAGCAAAAGGTGGTATGGGCTGCTCAGATCGGCCACCTCGAATCAGATCGGCTCTCGGCGGAAATTTTCCTCCGAACCAAACACTGCCTCCAGCCGAATGCGGTCTAATGGAGTACATGAAAGGTCGGGCACTATTCCATGAAAGATGGTCCTGCTGGGTTCCAGCTCGCTCTCAATTATGCTGAGCTTGATCATTGTGTCCCTGTACAGAATGTTGATGGCCCTGCCTCCATCAATGAGAGTCCTAGTAAACTTGCATGAGTACAAAGGTGGTGCCACGATTGAATCCACCACGAGCGCATAACTTCCTGGGTTGGGCATTACGCTCGGGTGGTCTTCTGGGGCCCATGCTATGACGTTGTCCGACCAGTTCATCCTTTGAGCAACTACTAGCATAGTGCCGTTGACTTCCTGCTCTCGGGCTCTCCGACTGTCCTTGTCATCTGACTCGCTGGTGAAGATCATGTATGCCGCGTCCTAACGCGGGAACTGCTGCCGAGCATTTACCGGTGGTGGGCCTGGGGGTGGGGTGGTGGTGGGGGAAGATTTCCTGCTCCTCCCTTCGAGAGACGATCAACCCAGATGCACTGCCGAGTGGTGTGAGATGCGGGCTTGCCGACTCCACTGTGCATTTTGCAGGGCTGGTTCATCATGTCTTCAAAGGTGTCTGGGGTCTTGATCTGACCTTGCGGCCTTTCTGCAGGTTTCTACCTCCGACTGCCTCCTGCAACCCCTTGTTCCTCCTGCTGCTGAACTACTGCTACTTGCCAATTGCCATATTGGGCATCCGGCTAGTCATCCTTCCTCTTGTTGAAGTATGTGTTGTTGTTGTTTGGGGTGTTGTTGAAATTGTTGGGGGTGTTGTTGTTGTTGCCGAAGTTGTTGTTCCGCTAAATCTCGCGCCTCTCACGCCGATTGGGACCATTCGACCCATTAGCTTCTGCCGATTGTTGTTGTTGGTGTCCTGAAGATTGCCCTTGGATGAAACCACTGGGACTCAACGTGATCGTACGCATTGCAGAATCAGATGCGGCGAACGAATTAGCAATTCTCATCAGATCGGCCAAAGATGGTATCTCCTTGCGCAGGAGCTTGTGCTTCAACAAAGACCCGTCCAAGCAGCCGTCAGTGAAATACTGGATGGCTTGGATTTCATGAACTCCCTCGCAAGTGTTTCTGAGATTGATCCAACGCTGAAGGTAATCGCGGAGGGGCTCGTCCTTTCCTTGTACACAGAGTGCCAGATGTCGAGGCAAACCTGGGCGCTCATACGTACCTGTGAAGTAGAGAACAAATGCATCCTCAAAATCCTTCCAGCAATTGATCCTATTACTGGGAAAACTATTTAACCAGGACCGAGTTGAACCTTGAAGCATGAGTGGTGTATAGCGTACAGCTACGCGCCGACCACCTCCTGCGATGCCGACTGCAGTCATATAATCGACCAGCCAATCTTCTGTCTTAATTGATCCATTGTACTTGGGGGTGTCCCTGGACAATGTGAAACCTTTGGGGAACTGCTCTTGCCGAATGCGCGGGCTGAAACAGGCCAGACCCGCTGGTACATTGTCTTCTGGCTGCTTATCCTGCTGCAGCTGCTCGATTCGGTGCCTTGCGTCATTGTCCGCGATTGCTCAGGGATCTAGACGCTGACTTATTTCCGGCCGGGCTGACGCCGCGGGTTGCTCATTGTGCCTGCTGTTGACTGTTGTCTCATCATTCCGAATGCCTCCTGCAGCCCCTTGAGTCCTCCGACTGAGGTGCAAACTACCATGCGGCGAAGATGCCTGCCTCTGTTGCCGAGGTGGGGCATTTGGATGGTTTGCACCCGCGGTTGCCCGAACTGTCTTTGATTCCACTGACCCTTGCAGCTCGATAGCCGCCTTCTGCTGCTGGTTTGCTATTGTTATGAGATCACGCATTCGGCGCGTCCTCTCCCGCAGCTCTTCTTCTTCCAAGTGCTCCATATCGGTGGCGATCTACTCGGCAGCTCTCATGTTCTTTACAGGAGAACTATAGGAGATCTGCGGAGCGGCGATGGCGGATGTTGCCGGTTGCTGGGCCCCTCTCAACTCTCTGCCGACCTCTCGGGCTGCAGCTCGGAGCTCATCTATCACTGGGGGTGGGATGACGCACTGCTTGATGTCGTGCACTGCGTTATACTCCCTAACTGTTGCTTCCATACAACGCTTCTCAGCATCGACCCGATCTGACTGCTCCTTCAGAGCCTGACGTACCTTCTCTATCTCGGCATGAGCCACAGCTGGATCGGCGTGGAGATCCATAGGAGTGCAGAGCACGTCCGGTGGGTTGCTTGGGCCCGCTGGTGCTGTGGTTGCTGCCCTCGCGGCTTGGGTCACTGAAGTAGAGTTGTTGGGACTAGATGCTCCCGCCATCATAACCTCCGCACGGATTTGCGCAGTCGTGCTCTCTGTTCCCACGACATCCGGTCCGCCTGGCAATGAATCCGTGAGCTCAGAAAAAACACGTACCTCCCTAGGAAAGACCTCAGGAAGCACCGCGACGAAAATACGATGTTCGTATAAAGGAATGATGATGGCGCGCGGCAGAGGCATTCCTGACCTGAACCGCGAGGCATTGTCGATGACATAGTCCCATGATCCTCTCCTCATAACCAGGCCGGAGGCGAAGCGCACACGCGATGTAGATGATGGTCCCGTCCAGATCAGAACTCCAGTCAACGCCTCGGCCTGCCCCACGGTGGGCGCCAACTGTCGTCGATATGTAACGGCAGATGCCATGGGATGGATAAAGAGGGGGACAAACTGAGGTTAGTGTCGCTGGTACCGGAATCGAGAGTGGGAACACACGGTGAGACACCACGATGTACCCAGGTTCGGGGCTCTCCGTAGAGATAACACCCCTAGTCCTGCCGAGCTATCTATATGCAATAACTCTGGCTACAATGGTTTCTCCTTGAGTTGTCTGAGATGAAGGAGGAGAGGGCTCTAAGCACAACTCTCTCCTTTCTCTCTCTCTGGTGGGTGAAGTTGCAATAAGTCCTCCGTCGTCCCTCACGCAGGAGGGGTACCTGGGGCTCTTATAGGCCGATCCCGGGGTACAAAGGTAAATGTACAAAGGGGAGGGCCCAGCTGTCAGCCTCAGACAAGCTAGGGTACTCACATCGTGTTCTCCCGGATGACCCAGTGTAGACTTGCGGCTCACCATGCCGCTACTCTGTAGACCTTGCTCATGAACAGTGAAGCTAGAGACCTAGGACTGTCGGCATGTCCGTGTGATCGGCGCTGGAGGAGACCGCATGCCTCTAACAGTCCCGATCTTCAGGGCTTGCACATTGAATGCATTTGTACCAGGTGTCCGACCTGGGATTCTGCTCGGATGTTGCTCTGTTTACTTTGGCCGAGTGCTTCCTGATGAAGCCAATTGCACTCTCTTTGGGGCAATCGGCCTCCGACCTGGACAGATCGTCCCACTTCTTGCTTAGTGTTGATCAGTTCGGCCTTGATTAGATCGGCGGCCATCTGGTCGGTGATCTTTGCCTTGATGAATTGTTTCCCCTGCGTGACCCTACCCGGGGGTCATTCCCCCGACAGATATGCTTCAGTGTATATGTAAATCTTCTTTGAAGCTTTACCACCAACCTAACCATCTGTTTCACACTAGAAAACTTGTTAGTTCCTCTAATGTTTTGTCCAACAATATCCAAAACTCATGGGGGCAAAACTTTGCTCTTACAATCTCCCCCTTTTTGGACTATTGTTGACAAAACAGGCATCGATAAGCATATGAAAGTTTGAGTTGAGTTGAGAGCAAACTCTAAGATATGAAGCCTTTGACTCCCCCTGAATGCAAGCATCAAAGATTTATATAATCGAAGTAAATGTTTGATGGAGTATATCTTTGGTGGGAATCAAAACACATATCTTAGCGAATCGATTGCATTTAAAAGATATTAGTCTTGAAGAATATGCAATCAACCAATGACCTGTGAACTTGAAGAAAATAACCACCTGCAAGATAGAGTATACGAGAGCAACTTTCAAGCAAGGGGGTTATTAAAACATAACAGGTAGCACCAGTTAACTTAGTTACAACCCAATCAAAGTGTGTTCATTGCAACTTAACACATTTAAAAGTTCAAATCAAATCAAAACCCTTTACCCCGCAACGAATCTAAACTCAATCGATGCTACATTCTCCCCCTTTTTGTCAATGATTGGACAAAAGGTTGAGAGGTAGACCAAGAGTATCTACGCATCGGCTGCAACCCGGGGACTCCGTTGACGGTCTTTGCTCGAAGAAGATGCATATCTAGAAGTGGTTCCTTCGACCGGGGCAGGCGACTCAAGTTCTTCAATGCTGAGCGGCTCTTGCAGCAAATCGAGGTCACTGTCATCGAGAGGATCATCTCATTGCTTCGACATATGAGAATCTTCGTCTGAGAAGGTATCTGGTCGAATCTGTTCAGCTGGGTTGACAAACAAAACTTCATCAATCTTCTCCAACTGAGGAATCTTTGGGTTGGGGCGATCAATCGAATCATTTCTGGAAAAGTTTTGATGAATATGTGGATATGTCTTGTATATGTGTGCATCAGCAAGTTTCTTGAGAGAGTTTAATTTCCTCAAACCTTTCCAGGAGTGGCGCTTCAAAACCTTCGGGTACTGATTATTGTTCAAAGCAATGTTGCCAACTATATTGATTTCATCTGAAAGATGTTGCGTTTGGCGTTGATTTCCTTCAATGAAGTTCTCAAGCATCTGTTGAGTGCGAATGCCAACTTCAAAGTGGCAGACTTCCTTCTGGAATGTCTTCGACATATTCCTTTCATTTACATGTTGTCTGACTCCAACATAAGTGGCAAATTCATCATTTGGCCTTCTGAAGATATTCATTGTATCACGCATAGGAGGACAGAACAGCTTTGGGTGATGTCTGGAAACAAAATCTTCACTGCGTCTTGCATATGGCTTGGAGCCAGGGAGCATAAGGCTTCAATTGATGGACCAGTTCAGTAGCTTGGACCATGTAGTGAAGAAAATAGTCCGCGAAGTCGAACACATGACCATGGGTGAGCTTCAGCAGTGCATGACGGACATGATAGTGAATGTTGGATTCATCAAAGGCAGTGCTGAGTGGCATCAAGGATTGAGACAAGATATAAAACCAAGTCTTTGATATGAAAACCAGATGCTTCGGGCGAATGTTTTCTAGCATGTGATCACCAGTGACATCGGGATCCAGGAGTGAAGCAAATTCAGCATCTGTTGGATCAGGAAGTAAATGGACCTTCGCTAACTCACCAGTATGCCGGGGGATATTGACGACTTCCATGAACTCTTGTGAGTGCATGCGAAAAACTTTTCCTTGTATCATCCACTCGAGTATCCAAGTGTCAGTATCATCAGGATTGTCGGATACATACAAGGTGGCATAAAATTGCTTGATTAACTCTGAGTTGAATGGTGTCTCCATTGCAAATAGACCTGTCTTCGATAGTTTCCATTATATTCTGGAAGCACGTTGCAGACGATAGGCTTCGCATATCCAGGTACTTGTGCCGAAACAGAACACCTTTCTGGCAGTAAAGCTTCGTATAAAGTATCTGTTGTTCAGAAGTCTAGAACCGAAGGTCATCAGCTGTTCTGCGCGAAGCATATAGGCTTGTAGCAAAGAAACAAAGCTTCTGGTGATGCACTTTGACATCGAATCCTGGCCCATGTCTGGCTGAGGTACCAACACCCAGGAAGATTGGAAAAGTTTCACGCTGGTAGTTGGAGTCCAGTTGAGTATCTTGAGCAGGTGTGCAATGGGACGCTAGCCTTATTGAGGTTGTTTCATAATGGCCAAGTCATTTGCTTTAGCAGCAACATCTGCATTGGCTTCGGGCTCTTCTGGAGCAACATGTTCTTCTTCTTCTTCGGACTCATCCTCAGAGTGAGCCGAAGAGTAATCCTTCGATGGAGCAGGCTCTTCATGAGGAGGGGGGAAAGCTGTGGTTGAAAATTTTCATGGTGCGAAGGTTGTGGAGCATCTTGAGGTGAAGATGGAGCATTGAGTTGAGGAGGAGCTTGGGGTGGAACAGCTTCAGGAGCAGAGGGATTTGCAAGAGGAGAGGGGAGACGAATGATCTTGCATCGGGGGGGTGAAGCAGTTCTTGGGATCTTCTCAGGGGGGATGGGAGTTAACATCGTCAACATCATCTGTTGCATCAGAGATTAAGCGTCTCTTTCTTGGCCGCGGTATGGGAAGGGGAGAAGCAAGCTCCCTGATCATTGCTTCACGCTTCTTGGCGTCAACTGCCATTACTGAAGCATTATGCGACTTGCAACAATCTTCAACGGCAGATCGAATCTTGCCTTGATAGACGTGAATATTTTCTTCGTCTTCTCATTCACATCAGCAATTTTCTTCGAAGCAGCTTCTGCTTCAGCCTTGAAGTCTTCGTCAGATTCTTCTTTGGCTTTCTTCTTGAACTTCAATATTTTGGTTGTTTCAGCCCTGTCCCTAGAATGCAAGTCCCTCAACTGATTGTAAAGACTTTCAATCATAGCAGTGACAGTTGGTGGAATATACACATTGCCAATGTCAAATGCTTCGGGATCAACAGCTTCAACTTTCTTGCAGAAAGCCTGATGCAGGCTTATACAGTCCCATAGTTCACCTTCTCTTGGATCAGGGAAGATGTGGTGACTATGTTCAGGTTCTTCTTGAGCTTCGGGGGAAGGCGCTGTAGTTTGCTTCGGAGCAATTTCTTTAGGAGTCATTTCCACAGAAGCCTGCTTTTGAGCAGCACGAGCAGCTTTCTCGGCTTTTTCGTCTTCAAAGAATTTAGTGACGCCTTGCGCTTGGCTTCGGCTTCAGTGAGCGTTTGAGCTTCGGAAGTAGCCTTGGCTTCTAGCTCTTTAGCTTCAGCGAGCTTACGCTTCGCTTCAGCTTTCTGATTTGCATCGTCCAAGTCCTTCCGTTGCTTTTCAAGCAGAGCAGCTTCTCTGTCTGACTTCTCCTTCTCTTGAGCTTCTTTATCATCCTTAGCTTGGGATTTTGCTTCTAAGCATCTTCTTTTAGCCTCTGCAAGATCATTCTTGCGCAGTTCCGATTCAGAAAGATTCTTGGTGCCAACCTGGGCATAAGATTGGCCAGGATTTGCAACAGTTGTCTTCAACTTTGAAGCTTTTGAAGCTTGGACAGATTCAGGAGCAGCAACTTCGGGCCGACCAGCAGGTGTCTGCTTCGACGGGTCATGCCTCTCTTTGGTCCTTTGCTCAGCTGGGACCAGGCGGTGAGGTGGATTTGAAGCCAATGGAGTCTCTATGACCAAATGAGTTGTGTCAATTGGTTGCCGCGAAGCAGGAGGGTCTGCGGGGTCTTGAATTCTTATGCCCCTCGAAGCAGGAGGTTTTTCTCCAGCCTTTTTCTTCAGCGACTTCCGAAGATTTTGCCTCTTATGATCCGGAGAAATTGGGGTATGCTCAGACTCATCGTCAGCATCAGCAGCAGGATCCCCATGAATGGGATTTTCAAGATGTGTTGTAGCAGCATGTGATGTGTCTTCATCCGTGTGAGCAGGCGGCGGTGAAGCAATCTTTTTCTTCAACTTGTGTGTAACAGCCCACATCTAATAAGCTAGCTACACCATGTATTTTTTTTCACTTCCTCTGTTGGACTTGTAATTTGTCATGGTGGATGTTGATGAAATTTCATGTGATGATCTAAGTTGCATTGGGATTGGAGCCAGTATGTCTTGTGATCAGGGTTGTTCTTTGTGATGCTTTTGACTTGAGGTTGGATTTGTTCTGAGCACATGTCACATCACCTCAACGTCTTGTTTGGCATAGCCATTTCAAATGTCTTGACCATGTTTTTCATCTTTCAAATTCCTTTTACAACATTCAAAAACAGTAGCCCTAGTTCAAAGTGCAATTGAATTCAAAAGGGGCCACATTTTTGTTGTTGCCAAAATTGGTCAAACCAATTTTGTAAAATCCAGAAAAATGCAAGGTTCATAGAATTTTGTGCCTTGTGTTCAATTCTCAAAAATCCCTAAACAGCCCTTTTCTATTTCTTTTAATAAGAAATGGTACTGTTTTGCATTAGGGTGATTTTTCTCTGCATGCCAAATTGGTGCAACCAATTTTGGGTGTTCAAGCATCTTGCAAGGAGGTTTTTAAAAATATTTAATATATTTTTCCTCCTATTTTCCTTGCCTCTTTTTCTTTTCTCTTTCCAGCAGTTTTTCCAGCAGGCCTCAGTGTTTTTCTTCTTCCTTTTCTTCCTTCTAGCCCAAGTCTGGCCCAACTGGGCCTCGTCTTTCCCCGCAACCCACCTCCTTTCCAGCGAAGCGGTACGGGGGGAGCGTCTGGAGCCGTCGATCGCCATCGAAGGGCCACGACACCCCCACCTTTCCACGTCGATGGCGAGCCCCTCTCACGCCGGAGCGAGCATCAACGTCGACGCCCTGTCGACGTGGCCAAGGGGCTGCTCCCCTATAAGAGCGCGTCCAGAGCCTCCCCGCGGTGCCCTAGCCCCTTTCCCTTCCTCAATTTCGCCGCCGCCATCCTCCTCTGCTCGGTCCGGCAGGCTCCGCCCCGCCGGTGAGCTCTGCAATTTCCCGCCGTCGCTCGACGCCGTGAAGCCATCTTCGACACGCGCCATCTTTTCCCCCTTCCTAACCCGTTCCGCCTTGCAGGAGCTGCTGGAGAGCAGTGTGGCGACCCCGAGACGAAGCCTTCCGTCGCGGGCTGTCATCTTCCTCGACACCGGTGGCCAGCCCCTTCTTCCTCTCCGTGCAGTCGACGTCGCCTTCAGCCACCCCTAGGTGAGCTGCACACCATCCCTGACCCTCCTTTCTTCGCGCGCGTAGTTCCCACCGTAGGACCGAGTCCGTTGTCCGCCTGAGATCGTCGCCAGTGGAATGTCGTGTTGTTTGAGCCGTGTCGTGTCAGGATCTGCAGCGTGCGCGCTCTGGGCCGCGCAGAGCGTGCTAATGACACCCAAGGACGCACCTTTGGTGCGTATCGTGTGCTGCGTCGCCTCTTTCTGAAGACGTTTCGTCAGTGCAGTGCGCCGCCGAGATCTTTCGCCGTTGTTGCCGTCGCCGCCGTGTAGCTATTGACCCCGATCCGTGCGTGGATCTGTAGAGGGATGTCCCCGCTCGGAGTAGAGCGTCATGGAATCCCCTAGGTTGCTCTGTGTGTGACGCCGGAGTCGCCTGAAGGTCGCCGGGAACCGCGTGCAGCTGCATCTTCAGGAGCAGGTCGCCGCCCCTCTGTTCTCGCGTTGCTGCCGTCGTGCAGAGGGGGTCGCAGTAGTCGTGCAGCAGAGCTAATCGTAGAGGGAGGTCCCCTCTTGGTCTTCCGCAGCAGGGCTCGCCGGATTTCGACCGGAGCACCACGGGAGCCTCGCCGGAACTTGGGTCCGTGGCTGGTTCAGAGCAAGGAGCTCTTTTTCTTCAGAGTAGCGCAGGGTTCAGAGAAGAGAGGGAGGCAGTGCGCTTGGGCCGTGGAGAAGCAGGGGCCGTGGGCCTGGTCCACCTGGGCTCAGCCTTTTCTTTTTTTTCTTTTTTGTTTTCCCGCGCTGCGTGTGGGCTCAGTGAGTTGGGCCCGAGTAGCCGAGGCTGGCCCATGGGGCTAAGTCTTTTTCCTTTTCTTTTTTTCTTTTATTTTTATCTCTGGTTTAATTCAAATTTGAATTTGAATTCAAATTCAAATCTGAATTGACCACCTTTGCAAACAGGGGCATCCCATATATGAATTTGGGGTAGCTTGAGCTACTGGTCAGCATGGTGGGGTGCATATTTGCATTTGGCCCCTCTAAAAATTGGATCTTGGTCATTTTGCAATTTACCCCTGTAAAGTCTTTGAATTTTATCAAGTTGTTCAAAATTCAAATTGCCCATGCCATATATGGATTCTGGGTAGTTTTTCCCAAGGAATTGCATGGTGATGATGATTTATTCATTGTAGCCCATTTCAAAATGCATGTAGTGCAAATTTGCACTCAGCCCCCTGAACTTCAGTTGAATTTGCAACTGTCCTTGCAAATTCAAATGGGGACATATCATATATGCTTTTAGGGTGTTTATCTGCAAGGATTTCAATAGTGATGTCCTCATGTTGTTTTGTGCAACTCATGAAATCAAGGTGTGGTCACCTGGTCCAGGAACATTCAGATCTTTCTGCTTACAACATTTTCAACTTCAGTGCATTTGAAAATGTTGTTCATCTGATCTTTTCAAATCTGTTCCATGTCATCTTCTTTCTTCAAGTCAGCCCTAACATATTGTCATATGCAATGCGGCTAGCTTCCAACTATTGTTGCACCTTCTATGTGTCAATTTCACCGACACTACTCCGTCTCCGGAATCACTGTTTATTTTCACGTTGTTTAATTTCTTGCAATTGTTTTGTTGATCATGCCATGCTATCATGCTACTTACACCTAAATTAAGGCTTAGACCAAAGCCCTTACAATGTAAATAAATGCATATGAAATTGATGACTTGTCGTCATCACCTTCATTTAAACTTGACTAGACAGGGTCATACCATATCAATAAAACTTGAACATGCCATCCCTGTTTGAGTTTGCATCCGTTGCTTACTTGTGTGTTTTCCTTGCCGGTATCCTTACGTTAGCACCCGAGACTGACGAGGAGACTTAAGTGGAGTTGTCCGACACCGAGCCCGAGGGTGTCGTGGGTGCTGCTTCGACTACCTTACCAGGCAAGGGGGAGAAACTGTGTCATTACTTTATAACTTTCTGCTCATGCCTAGCTGTAGACCTAGAACGTTGTTGCTTGATCCTATCCACCTTATGTGCCATGTTTAAACCCATACAACCATGATCCCCACATCCTAGCAAACCATTCTACTGCTAAGTTACCGCTGCTCAGCCATTGCTTAGTATGGATAGAAAACTTGTTGCTTACCTTATATATTTTTGGTTGGGATATCATGCTATAACAGAAGTTGGTTGATATTTATTACTATTAAATGATGTTAATTATATTAGATGAAAGGTGGAAGGCTGGACTATCCCGTCTGGTGCTTTGTTCCATTTTGAGTCACTTAGGACCCGAGTTCCGGGTATTGGTTCTTTGATCGAGCGTGCCTAATCGTGTGTGGGGTTTTATGGGGCCCCCTTGTCTTACCTACCTAGCCTCGTACATTCTAGTGGTGGCCCGAGCTGATTTACATTTGCAATGTGTGTGTGCTGGTTGGATCCCCAGTTGTTTCCAAACCAAACCAGGGCCAGGAGGACATAGTTTCTTGGCTGGCCCACTTTGTCCGGCTGAGGACCCGGTCTCATAAGAGAACTAACCGGCTATCCAAACCTGCGACAGACGGTAGAGACCGATTCGAGAGCGTGGCCAGCTTTTGAGTTGGGTGTCGACTCACCGGGGGCCACCCGGAGTGTGCGTTGTTAGTTAGAGGGACTCTGACGTTCCGGAGTTTCAGGCGCTTACCTAGCCAAGTGGAAACCGGGCGTACATGCGACGTCTATAATGGACAGTTGGTACACCCCTGCAGGGTAAATCTTTTCGAAAAGCTGTGTCCGCGGTTATGGACAACTTTGAGCCTACGTCCTGTTCATAGAATAACATCAATTATAATCATGCTATAAAACTTGACAAACCGTGTGCGTGCCTTGGTTGTCTTTCTCCGTCCAGGGGGACCGAGGGAGAAACGAGGTTGTGTTATGCTTGCGTAAGTAGGTGGATAGCCGACTGGTGACACGTTGTCAACGTAACTTCTTGGATCTCATCTCTATTCTGATAGAACGAGTAGCCACCATATATGCTAGTACGGCTGCAACCTGTCCATGTCTTTATCTTTCCTATAGCGTTAGTTATTCCGTAATGACATGTTCTCACCCCCGTTTACATTTCTGTCTTTACCGCTTTGCCTGATCGACCGCTGCAGTGGACCACTACCTCGACCCGAGCACCGGACGCTACTTCGTGGAGGTGCCCCCGGAGGATGACGACGAGTACGAGTACCTCGACCAGTAGGATCTTGTAGTTGGGTTCAGACGTTCCCGTGGGTGGATATTTATGTGTAGCCCTCTCTAGGGCAATTTGGATCTTGACCGTACTCGGTCCCCTTTATGCTTCCGCTTGATGTATTGATGAGTTGTACTCAGATGATGTTGTATTATTAGACAGTGGCGTTGTATGCCATGCTCTATTTATCTATCTATATGTATTTCTGTCTTGTAGAGTTGTGCTTATGTACCTATTGTCTAGAATCCGGCAGCGACACGAGTGCGAGTGTCGTGCGCCGGTGGCGTTTGATGCGCTTCTAACTCCGACCGGACGCGAAAGCGACTAGTCAGAGTTAGTACCGCATCAGGGGCCTTACATTGTGCTTCTTTGGCTTCGATGCGCCAGGCTCACCAGCAATGCCTTCAGCAGTGAGTGCTTTGGCTTTCTTCTCATCTTTGAGCCTTTTCTTCTCAGCAATAATGCCGAGTCTTTCTTGTTCTTTGGGGTAGTCATCAGGTGTCTTGATAGAATTGGGGTGAGGAACCTTTGGTGGTATGGGGTAGAATTTTCTTCGGTTCTCAGCAGTGTACTGACAACACATAGCAGAAGTGTACTGGTATTGTGGATTGAGGGCAAACTGCATTGTCCACTTCCAATCAGGAATGCTCTTGTACTTGTACCACCGAATTGCCCAGTAGCGGTGAATCTTTTGCAAGCGAATCTTTCTCATATGATCTGATTCACCAGGCGGAGTGTCATAGCCCATCTTGCGAATAGATTCAGGAATGCCTCGGGCATTGTTAACTTCCTTCGTTTTGCCTCCTTTGCCTTTCTACCTTGGAGGACCATGGAGGTTCTCAAGACCATCAACAATACGTGATTCATCACCGAAGGCAGCCTCTTCATCAGACATCCTGTGAACAGAATAACAGAAGAGAGGGAAAAGAGAATTGGGATGGATAAGCACCGGAAAAGGTTTCGACCAAAACAATTTTGACATGAGTTCAGGGCAAAACCAAGATCAGATGCATATCTGGTGTTGAATTAGGCTAGAACAAATTCAAGAACAAGTTCCAATTAAATTCAATCTCAAACAGATCCAACCTTAAGACTGACCTGGATCGAGGGGGAATCTTTTGATGCTACAAACAAGTTTCCCAGAGATCAAAGATCAACACGGATCAGACAACCCTCGAAAACAAAAGTCAAAACAGACTACGAGTCTCAGATCCAAGCCCTAAGAAGATGAACACGGGGAACATATTGGATCCGAGAGAGCTTGGTGTACCCTAACTTGGTGACGCGAAGCGGCTGCGGCGACGGAGGGCGGTGACGTGCTCTTCGTCGGCGGGAACGTCCACGGCGGCGACAGTTCGGCACTCAACGGGCGCGGTCGTCGTCGAGGGCGAGAGCTCATCGGTGAACTCGAGGTGGAAGATGGGGAGCGGAGGAGACGAATGAGCCGGGGGTGATGGTTCGCTGGGAAGGAATTTCCTTATATAGTGGCCGATCTGACATGGCATTTAGATCGCATCGTACGGCACCCAACGGTTGTCTCTTCCGATTCTACGGTGGGGATTTAGTGGTGGTTCGTGAGCGAATCTCATCAGACCGAAAAAGATAGGGACTCATCGGTCGAAAACTAGCTCTTGACCGAGAGTAAAACTTTGATAAAGTTGGAAGCAATTGATTCGGAACTCAATGATGTTCGAAGCAATATTCTTTATGTTTCAAATGTGCTTAACCATACAAGACATAATAGATTGGGAGCGAATCAGAATGGAGGTGATAGGGTCCGAAACTTATCACTTCGAAGAAAAACAACAATGAAACTAAAAGTGATAAGCACAGGGGACAAACAAAAATGAATAAAAACAAAATAGAACTGGAAGCAAATGGTAAACAAAGCTAAACACTTAAACAAGGACGAAGGAAAACACAAGCGAAACTAAACAAACACACAACGAGGGTGGATATATACAGGGGGAAGGTTTTGATCTTACTGAACATTGTGTGAGTCAAGGATGTTTAGCTCACATCTCAATGCACGGAACCTTTTCTCGTCCAATGGCTTCGTGAATATGTCTGCCAATTGATCTTCAGTTCTGACATGAATAATCTCAATGTCTTCGTGCTGAACATGATCTCGAAGAAAATGATGGCGAATATCAATATGCTTCATTCGAGAGTTTTGCACAGGATTGTGTGCAATTTTGATAGCACTCTCATTATCACACAACAAAGGGATTTTCTTCACATAAATACAATAATCTTTCAGCGTCTGCTTAAGCCAAAGAATCTGAGTGCAACATGAGCCAGCGGCGATGTATTCAGCTTCAGCAGTAGATATTGAGACACAGTTTTGCTTCTTTGAAGCCCAACACACAAGAGATCTGCCAAGGAAATGACATGTGCCTGAGGTATCTTTCATGTCAACTCTATCACCAGCCCAGTCTGGATCAGAATATCCAATTAAATCAAACTGAGTTCCTTTGGGTTACCAAAGTCCCAATGAAGGAGTATGTGCTAGATACCGAAGAATTCGCTTTACAGCAACATGATGTGATTCCTTTAGGTTGTCCTAAAAACAAGCACAAATACAAACTGATAGCATGATATCTGGTCTATATGCACACAGGTATAAGAGGGAACCTATCATAGACCGATACTTATTCTGATCGAAGGGTTTGCCCTTCTCATCAGCATCAAGAAAGCAAGTGGTTGGCATGGGAGTTTTGATAGTCTTGCAATCAGTAAGTCCAAATTTCTTCAGGCAATCCTTCAAATATTTTTCTTGAGAAATAAAGGTGTCATTCTTCTGTTGTTGAATCTGAAGTCCAAGGAAAAACTTCAATTCACCACTCATGGACATCTCGTATTTCTTCGACATCATCCTTGCAAATTCTTCGCTGATTTCAGGGTTAGTGCAGCCAAAGACAATATCATCTACATATATCTGACACACAAATAGATCATTGTTATATGATCGAGTGAAAAGAGTGGGGTCAGTGGTTCCAGGTTTGAAGCCTTTCTTAAGGAGGAAATCCTTCAATGTTTCATACCAAGCACGAGGTGCTTGCTTCAGTCCATACAAAGCTTTGTGAAGCTTGTACACCATCTCAGGATTGTTTGAGTCTTCAAAACCTGGAGGCTGCATAACATACACTTCTTCTTCTATCTCACCATTAAGGAAAGCACTTTTGACGTCCATTTAATACAGAAATATGTTATTGTGGTTAGCAAAAGCAAGCATGACACGAATGGATTCGAGACGGGCTACTGGAGCATACGTTTCACCGAAATCAATGCCTTCGATTTGGGTGTACCCTTGTCCTACCAGTCTAGCCTTATTTCTTACCAAAATACCATCCTCATCTTTCTTGTTGCGAAAAATCCACTTAGTGCCAATAATATTGTGCTTCATGGGATCAGGCTTATCAACTAGAGACCAAACTTTGTTTCTCTCAAACTGGTGAAGTTCTTCCATCATAGCTAATAACCATTCTGGATCCTTCATGGCTTCATCAAATTTTGAAGGTTCTAGCATGGAAACAAAAGAGAAACTTCCACAGAAGTTAGCCAAACGAGTACGAGAACGGTTAGTGGGACGACCTGGTTGACGAATGTCTTCGAGGATCGAATCAACATCACCTCTTCTTCGGACTCGAGATAAAGTAGTATCGTTTGCTTCAGGCTCAACTTCTGCTCAAGGATCAGCTTCAGCTTCAGCCTCAACATTTCCTTCAAGATCCGCATTTTCTTCGTTCCCTAGCTCTTCTTCGACCTGACCATCATTAGCTTCAGGATGTTGATATCCAGCGCCCCGGGATAGGTGTGGGAACATTGGATCATCATCATCCCTGTTAGCTTGACGAGGATTTGCTTCGACAGGGCGAATCTCTCCAATAGCCATGGACCTGATCACTTCATCAAGTGGAGGTCCATCTAGATCATGAGGCAAATTAATGCTATTTTTTAGAGCCATTAGTTTCATCAAACCTCACATTTACAGTTTCCATAACTTTCCCAAAGTGAGAGTTATACACTCTATAAGTGTGAGAATTTGAGCCATAACCTAGAAGAAAACCTTCATGTGCCTTAGGCGCAAATTTAGAGCTATGATTCATATCTCTAATCAAACATGGAGCACCAAATACCCCAAGGTAAGACACATTAGGCTTGTTACCAGCCATAAGTTCATGTGATGTTTTCTTCAGGAACTTGTGAAGGTAAACCTTGTTGATGATATGGCATGCGGTGTTGATTGCTTCGGCCCAGAACCTGATAGGTTTCTTGTATTCAGCAAGCATCATTCTGTACATCTCAATAAGAGTATGATTCTTCCTTTCAACAACACCATTCTGCTGCGGTGTATAAGATGCAGAGAATTCATGAGTGAAGCCATATTCATCAAGAAAATCTTCAATATGAATATTTTTGAATTCAGTTCCATTATCACTTCTGATATGCTTCAGCTTCGAATCATATTAAATTTGATCTCTCTTAGCGAATGACATGAAGATATCAACAACTTTGCTCTTGTCATCCAAAAATAAACCCAAGTGTAACGAGAGAAATCATCAACAATCACTAGGCCATACTTATTGCCTCCCAGGCTAGCATAATTTTGAGGACCGAAGAGATCCATATGAAGCAATTCAAGAGGACAAGTAGTGGCCATGATTGTCTTCGCTGAATGATGTTTCTTAGTAATCTTTCCTACTTCACAGGCACTGCAGAGACGGTCCTTCTCGAATTTTACTTCGGTAAGGCCAATAACATGCTTTTTCTTCGCTAGGACTTGAAGATTTCGCATTCCAGTATGACCAAGCCTTCGATTCCATAACCAACCGGATGAAGCTTTTGCCATTAAGCAGGTGGAAACATTAGGGCCCGAATAGAAATCAACAATGTAGAGATCTCCCTTTCGGAAACCTTCAAAGACAAACGTGTAGTCAACCTGTGAAAACACAACACAACGCGAAGCAGAAAACAGAACAAGCATACCCATATCACATAGCTTTGATATAGACATTAGATTGTATCCAAGAGATTGGACAAGCATAACCTTAACAATATGTTTATCTTTTGATATAGCAACCTTACCCAATCCAATAACTTTACCCTTATTGTTGTCACCGAAGGTAATGTATTTCTGTGAAGATTCAGTGAGCTTGTATTTGGTGAACAACTCTTTGTCTCCGGTCATATGATTTATGAAACCAATTTCCATGACCCATTCGGATCCACCGGAGACATAGCAACACCATATGATTCGGACCCAGACCCAGACCTTGATCCTGATTCAGTTTCGAACCCAGGCACTTCTTCTTCAGAGTCCATTTCTTTACCCAGATAGGCCTTGGCACGATGAGAACCGCTTCTATGAGACGAGTGATTCTTAGATGAAGAACCCTCGCGCTTCTTACAGTACTTCTTCTTCTTGTCATCGCCAGAATCTTTCTTCTTTTCTCTTCGAGAACCAGATCATGGCTCTTTCACTCATAGCTTTTGGAAGATCTGTGATGCTTTCTTGAGGAATCTCTGTGCGAATGCTTTGACTTGTATTCAATTTCCCACATAGGGCAATCAGCAATAAATTGGTCTGGTTTCTTGCACTTGAAGCAGCAATTGTCTTTAGCATGAGAGATTCTTGAGGACGAACGATGGGAAGAACTGCTTGAGTGACATGAAGGACAACTTTTCTTCGGAGAAGATGAACTTCTTCGCTGGAATCGATTGAAGCGCTTCATTATGAGAGCCAAGTCCGTTCCAATCCCTGAAGGGTCATCTGATTCGACACCTGAAGCAGAACTGGGTTCAGGTGAGGAGTGGCGTGAAGCTTTTGCCTTTAGCGCATGTGATCTTCTTCGAGTTCCATTGACATCACGTTTTTCTTCTTGTTCCAGTTCATAGGTAGTGAGTCTCTCAAGAACATCTGCGGGACTCAGATTCTTTTAATCAGTCCTTTCCTTTATCATCAGTATGAGATGCTCGAAGGATTCATCGAGGGATCGAAGCAATTGTCTGACCAGCAGATTATCGGTGATATCGGGAGCACCAAGGGAAATCAACTCACTAGAGAGAATGGTGAGTCTGTTGTAGGTAGCTTCAACTCTTTCACTGTCCTTGCGAGCGAATCGATAGAACTTGCTTCGAAGGGTATCAATCCGTGCATCTTTCTGTGTCGAAGCACCTTCACCAATCTTTTCCAGATAATCCCAAACACCTTTGGCAGAGGCAATGTTCCTCACTTCCAGGTACTTCTCAGCAGAAATGTGATTTGTGATGAATACCCGGACTTTAGAATCAAGAGCCATAAATTTGAGCTCATCAGCAGTGATATCTTTCTTGTCCTTGACGATAAATCTATCCTTGACAATTTCCCAACCAGCCGGATTGATAGCAATAATATTCCTCATCATCTTGTCCTTCCAGTAAGGGTAATCCTTCCCATTGTAAGTGGGAATGGGTTCCCCGGAGCGTATAGCTGCGAATGACATACTTGCAAACACTCAAGGAGGTTAATCCAAAAAAAGAGTGACTAGCTCTGATACCAATTGAAAGACCAAGTATGTGATCAGAGGGTGAGGGGGTGAATGATCACTTCAAATTTTCGCAAGACACTCAGAAGTGAAGCACAACTTAGCACCAAAAGTTACTCAACAGGAAGGTAGACAGTGAAGCATAACATAGTGAATCAAGAGCATCGAATCAATTGCATTGAATCAAATCACAGAAGCAATTGCAATACTGAATGTAAGTGCGGAAAGTAAAACAAACTCTTGACTCGGCGTTGTTTGGTCAACCAGATCACACTCTGCAAAGTGCTACGTCTGGTTGGAGGGACTTGTGAATGAACACAGGAGCTAACCTCTCTCCGTCCGTATCTCCACTGCACCAATCTCCTTGAGCTTGGCCAGTTCTTCACTCGTGGTTGATTATTGAGGAAATCACCGAAACCTTTGACAGACTAGACTTCGAGGCGACAATGACTCTTCGCTCTCTGAAGATAAACTCTCTAACCGTCTAGGAGAATTTCAGTTCTCCAAGATAACAAGGCTAGCAAACTTCTTCCTAAGTCATAGTGAATCAACTCAGATCAGTAGGACTTATGCTTCAGTAGATGGGTTTCGGTTTGGCTTCGGTGGGGTGCTCTCTCTCTTATCTGTCAGAGAATAATCTTGGAGAAGCCACCCGCCAATGGAGGCGGGGGTGGCCTATTTATAGGTGGCGATCCCTAGGTGCGAAATGACTGAAGTAACCCAATGCGACAGCTTGACACCTGTCCACAACGGTCGGATTTCTAATCAATGTGCAACTTTACTTGCGGAACAAGTAAATCTGATTCACGGACTTGGTTAAGCTTCCGGAGCCGAAAGAACATAGTCTTCGCTGGTGAAGCATTACCTAGTGCACATGAGATTTCTCACCTCTGGCTTCTCACAGGTTTAGATTTGATCTGAGTCTTTTCACTAAAACCTTCGGTGTCAATTTACTAAACCCCTCCTGATAGTACGATTTTTCCTACGACTCAAAGAACTGAAAAAGAACTATGCAAAAACTACTAAGTCTTGCGCCATCTTGATCATCTCCTTTGATGAGACGTGATTCAGGATTCCTTATCTTTTTGGGGGTCGACATCCGTGATGAGCTTCGCTCTAGGGGATATGCTTCAGTGTATATGTAAATCTTCTTTGAAGCTTTACCACCAACCTAAAACTTTAGGAACCTAACCATTTGTTTCGCACTAGAAAACTTGTTAGTTCCTCTACCGTTTTGTCCAACAATATCCAAAACTCATGGGGGCAAAACTTTGCTGTTACAAAGATTTATTAAAGACTTTTCTAAGACTTCGAGACCCCTCACTAATCTTCTCCAGAAGGATGTTCCTTTTGTATTTGATGAAGATTGTAAGGAGGACTTCGAAGTTCTTAAGAATGCTTTAATAACCGCTCCTATAGTACAACCACCTGATTGGAATTTGCCCTTTGAAATTATGTGTGATGCTAGTGATTTTGTTGTTGGAGCTCTTTAGGAGAAAGGGTTGATAAGAAGTTGAATGTTATACATTATGCTACCAAAACTCTTGATAGTGCTCAAAAGAATCATGCTACTACTGAGAAGGAATTCTTAGTAGTAGTGTTTGCTTGTGATAAGTTTAGGCAGTATATTGTTGATTCTAAAGTTATTACTCATACTGGCCATGATGCCCTTAAGTATCTTATGGAAAGGAAGGATGCCAAACCAAGGCTCATCAGGTGGGTACTCCTTCTTCAAGAATTTGATTTGCAGATTGTTGACAGGAAAGGAGCAGACAATCCGGTGGCGGATAATTTTTCAAGGATGGAAGATATACCGCATGATCCCATTCCAGGTAACGACAGCTTTCCAGACGAACAACTAGTTGTTGTAAAAGTACAATCTCTCTCTGGCCCTTGGTTTGCAGATTATGCTAATTTTATCGTTGCATAGTTTTTTCCTCCAGGTATAACATTTCAGAAAAGGAATAAGTTCTTCCACGATTTGAGGCATTACTTTTGGGATGACCCACATCTCTTTAAAGAAGGTCCGGACGGTATTGTGACAAGATGCATACTGTCAGGACCCGGGGTTTGCGTATGTAATTCCTGTGATAACACAATCATATGGAGAGCCGAGAGTCGTACCCACTTGTCTAAGCAGACAAGGCCAAGCACATAACACTCTCGGAAAGCATCAAACGTGAGGGGCATCCCATTCAGGGCGGATGATAAACTGAGATGGGTCCTCATCGTCTGCTCACAAGTCTAAATGATTATGGGTGGTGAAATCCCATACTCATAGACAAGTCGCCTCAACCACATTATCGAATGAACTATAACACTTACATAAACAGACTCCAGCCCGATCACTTAGTCGCGGTCTCGGGCGGGCTCAATCGTACAACAAAGTGTGCCACGTGACAGAGTCACGAGCAATCACATCGCGATGCCCCAAGCTACGCACATCTAAGGGCAACTTGGTGTATAGAAGACCGCCATCAAGATCACAACCAAGCTCTTGAAAACCCACACTAAGACATGCACGTTATAAACATACACGCAGCATACATGTACAGTGTGAACAGCAGGTACCATCACATTATTCTATAAAGTTTACAACTTTATTGACTTATATATAGAGAGTACACACTGAGATCACAAGATTGTGATCCAACATTACAACATTCAAGCGGAAGCAACTTATTTCTGAGTACAGACAAGTTTAACAAATGGCTTAGAGAAGCCTTATTTATAAACAAGCCCTCCACGAGGGAACCAGAACTCTGTCTCGGACTACACTAGCTTGATCAGTCGTCGAGCTCCAGGAAGAAGCCACCATCGGGGTCAATGGATTCATGTAAAAACATAAATAAGCAAACATGAGTACAAAGTCGTACTCAGCAAGACTTACATAGGAACTATACTATTCATGCTCAAGTTTCAAGACAAAGGGAGGTGGGGTTTCAATGCAGAAGTGTCAGCTTTGACTTGGCTAGTCCTGTACTACGAATACCAGAATGAGGTAAGAAGCGTACACGAGTCCATCTATCCAAGTCTCCCAAACAAATACACCACTATGGATCCTTCCTCGACTTCCCACGAGAAAGCAAACCATAGCACTCACACTTATCTTGGCAAGTTTTTGAGTTTCCGTTGAAGTTTTCTAATAATCAAGCACAAATAACCAAGTAGTCCATAACCGCGGACGCGGCTATTCGAATAGTTTTGTTAACCCTGAAGGGGTGTACCGCTACACACACATGATCATCAGTTACCGCCATGTATCATCACCATTCAAGGGGTGCCGGCGAGGATGCTCACCACAACTATTACCTCATAGCCGATCTAGTCCATGAAAGCCGCCTACCTGGGTTGGTTTCCACTATCGTGAACCCGACAGGTTTGCCGAAGTGGACCTAGACGATGTGTGCGTGGTGAAAAAGCCGGTCTCGGTTGAGCCGTTCTCTCACTTAGCAGCCAGACCACATACCTACCAGAACTCCAAAGTACTGTGACATCTGGACATCGACACGGGATGAGTTAATAGGTTGAGAGGGGTCAGGAGCCCAATGTGTGGTTGTACTCTTTATCTGGGATCACCACACAAGAACTCGGACTTAGGGCAGTGTTCAACGAGACAACCCACTGTGTACTCCTACACGGCCTCTCATCGTTCACCTTGTTTAGAGTAGATTCACCAACACTTTTCCACCATCATCATCATGATCACTACCATCCCGACTCACATAACAGTATCCACATTGTATCACTCTAAGCATGCAATAAGCAGTAACAGTTGCAGGGGCCACATGATATCAATCAACTCGTACATCTACTAGGATTGTGGTTTTCTTACTACTGTGACAAAATGATACGTCATGCAAAGGAATGGGTTCAAATATGCGGTAGAAACGTATCATGGTAATCATCCTAAACAATGCATAAGAGAGACTGAGAGGGAAGTGGGATTTTCTCGACATGCTCAATGGGGGTTTGCTTGCCTTGCTGACGAGGGTTGTACACGGTATCTTCAACGGATGGGGTGATCTCAGGTTCGTCTCCACTTCTATCCGAGCAAATAAAGCAATCAAAGTGATCAATATAAAGACAATGCACAATCACATGATCAATTGTATAATATGATGTGCATGGTTGCAATTTGTTGATCATTCCATTTAAAAGAAGTGCATTGCAAAAGAATTTGCAAAACAACTCCAAATTTGAATTTGAAAAGGGTTCATATGCACTAGGGCGACCTCGCCGTCGACCATGGCGGCGACAGACTCATGCTTCCATGGCAACCGGTGACAGAGGACGAAAGGGGGCGCTCTAGGTTAGGGGAAACGGCGAGAAGCTCACTATGAGCTCAACGGTGCAGACGGCAGGGCGATTTGTGGCGCGACGACGAAGAATTCAACGTCGGAGTTCTTCGGGTCCGGCGGCGGCTCGTTGACAATTCCGGTGGCTACAGGGTCTCCGGGCTCGCCATCTTCTGCAGCTCGACGAAGCGGACGACGCTGGACACGGGGGACAAGGTCGTCGGGGCTATCTCCTGCGATGGCCGTGAGTTTACACGGCGGCGATCTCCAGTGAACTCCTGTCGGTGGAGGAAATGACGAACAAGAGCGGGGGAGAGAGCTGCGAGAGGGGGAAAGTGAACACGACGTCTCCAGGCGTCGGCGTGGCAAGGCTAGAGGGGCAGGGGAGCAGCTGCTTGGCCAGGGGCACGGCGGCGGCCACGGCATGGCCGGCACGCAGCTATGGGGTGCCCCTGCTTGGGGTAGACGACAAGGAGGGGAGGTGGGCTGGGCCGGCTGGGGTTTGAGTTGGGCCGAAAGCAGGTAGGACCTTTTCCCTTTTTCTTTCTGTTTTTCTTTTCTGTCTTTTGTTTGCTTTGCCAAAATAAATAGCAAAGTATTTTTATAAATGCTCAAACTTTTTATATGGACTAACATGACCAGTAGCTAGTCATTCCCAAGTTTTGAACATTTTTTAAATTCAAATAGGGGTATTTGATTAATTCCACGGTCATATTTGAATTTTTGAAAAATATATGAGCATGTGTTTGAAACCACATCACTTGATATGTGATCTTGCTCAATTATGAGACTTTTCAAAAATGTTGGAGGAATTTTTGGAGCAACTTAATGGCCATTTGAATTAAACTCATCTGGGGGGTGTTTCTTCTCCCATTTAAATTTCATTTGAAATTTTTGACATGATGCAAGGTGAGGCTTGATCCTAGCATATACCTAACAGAGGGTTCTGACAACTCTCCCCCACTCAAAAGAATCTCGTCCCGAGATTCAGAAGTCATCGGGAGGAAGGTGGGGTACTCGGTACTGAGACGGTCTTCTCTTTCCCACGTGGCTTCTTTCTCGGAGTGGTGTGACCATTGCACTTTCAGAAACTTAATCTTCCGACGACGAGTGACATGCTCTGCTGAATCAAGAATACGATCGGGTTATTCTCGATATGAAAGGTCATCTTTGCAATCAAGTGTTTCATGGTCGACTTCGCAAATGGGGTCCTTGAAGAAAGGCCTGAGTTGTGACACATGGAATACATCATGTTCTCGGGAAAGGTGCGGGGGTAGTTCAAGTTGGTAGGCAACTTCGCCATGTTTTGCAAGAATGCGGAAAGGTCCGATGTAACATGGGTTCAACTTGACTTTTATACCGAAGCGTTGGGTTCCCTTCGAAGGAGTAACCCGAAGGTAAGCCTTCTCATCCAGATTATAGCTTTCTTGCCTATGATGACGATCATAGTAGCTTTTCTGAAGAGACTGGGCTGCTTTCAATTGATCACAAACAATGCGAACTTGATCTTTTGCTTCCTTGATCATATCTGGTCCAAAGAGTTGTATCTCACCGGTTCTGACCAATTTAAAGGTGTTCGACATCGTCATCCATAGAGGAATTCAAAAGGAGCCATGTTCAGACTAGATTGGAAACTATTGTTATAAGCAAATTCGACGAATGGAAGAGACTTCTCCCAATTCTTTCCAAATGAGATAACACAAGCTCTGAGCACATGTCTTCAAGAATTTGGTTAACCCTTTCAACTTGACCGCTAGACTGAGGATGGAAAGTTGTGCTAAACGAGAGATGAGTTCCCATAGCATTCTGGAAGCTTTGCCAGAATCTAGAGGTGAAAAGGCTACCACGATCAGAATTGATTTCCAAAGAAACACCATGAAGAGACGCGATTCTAGAGACATACAAGTACGCTAACTGGCTAGCAGTAATAGACTCGCGAACGGGAAGGAAGTGAGCAACTTTGCAAAGTCTATCAATGACAACAAAGATGACATCATTTCCTTTCTGGGTTTTTGGAAAGCCAGTGATGAAATCCATACTGACTTTGTCCCATTTCCACTCGGGAATAGGTAATGTTTAAAGAGTACCAGCAGGTCTTTGGTGTTCGGCCTTAATGCGACGACAAACATCACATTCGGCAACATATCGAGCAATGTCTCTCTTCATCCTAGTCCACCAAAATCTCTGGCGTAGATCTCGGTACATTTTTGTGCTACCGGGATGAATCGAGAGGGGAGTGTCATGGGCTTCTTTAAGGATGAGTTGCCTTAGATCCCTATTCTTTGGTACTACTGAACGATTTTCAAAGAATGTCGTTCCTTTTCTATCTGTGGAGAAACATTTAGCAACTCCGCTAGCAATGTTCTCCTTGATCCGGCGAACACCTCGTGCAAGACTTTGGGCAACTATGATTTGATCCTCAAGATTTGGTTTCGCCACTAAGGTAGAGAGAAAGCCATGAGGACAATCTCGAGATTGAGATTTCGAAATTCCTCATGAAGAAGTGGTTGATACTATTGTAACATGAGGTTGTTACAATACGACTTACGACTTAGTGCATCAGCCATGACATTGGCCTTGCCTGGGGTGTATGAGATTCCTACGTTGTAATCTTTTATCAAATCTATCCAGCGTCTTTGCCTGAGATTAAGATCTGGCTGGGTGAATATGTATTTGAGGCTTTGGTGATCATAATAGATCTGGCAATGGTTACCAAGGAGTTAATGTCGCCAAGTCTTCAAGGCATGCACTACGGCAGCGAGTTCAAGATCATGGCTAGGGTAGTTCTCTTCATGTGGACACAACTGGCGTGAAGCGTAAGCTACCACATGTCGATCTTGCATAAGTCTGCATCCTAACCCATGTCGTGAGGCGTCACAATAGATCTCGAAATCCTTTTTGGTTTTTGGAGGCGCAAGTACGGGGGCAGAAGTCAATCTTCTTTTTAGCTCCCGAAAGCTTTCCTCGCACCTGGGGGTCCATTCGAGTTTCTTATCTTTCTTGAGGAGTTCAGTTAGAGGCTTTGCAACTTTGGATAAGTTCTCAACGAAGCGGCGGAAATAGCTTGCTAAGCCAAGAAAACTCCCAACTTGCTTAACCGATTCAGGTGGAGTCTAGTCAAGGACGGCCTGAACTCTCTCGGGATTCATAGCAATGCCTTTCGCAGAAATCACGTGGCGTAAGTAGGTCATTTCTGGTAGCCAAAATTCGCACTTAGAGAACTTGGCATAAAGGCGATGCTCTCGAAGTTTCATCAAAACCATCCTAACATGTTCTGCGTGCTCTTCTTCGTTCTTCGAGTAGATGAGAATGTCATCAAGATAAACTACAACAAATTTATCTAAGTACTCCATGAAGATCTAATTCATCAAGCGCGAGAAAGTGGCGGGGGCATTGGTTAAACCTAAGGACATGACGGTGAACTCGTAAAGACCATATCGAGTAGTGAAAGCCTTCTTGGGAACGTCCTCGTTTCGGATTTCGATTTGATGATAGCCTAATCTCAAATCCATCTTGGAGAAGAAAGAGGATCCAACAAGTTGATTATAAAGATCATTGATCCTGGGAAGTGGGTACTTATTCTTTATCGTCGCTAGATTTAGCGGGAAATAGTCTACGCACATCCTTTCTGTTCCATCTTTCTTCGTTACGAACAGAAGGTGGAATCCCCATGGCGATGAGCTAGGGAGGATGAAGCCTTTTTCCAACAAAGCTTCAAGTTGGATTTTAAGCTCAGCTAACTCATGAGGGGCCATTCTATATGGGCGTCTGGAAATTGGGGTGGTGCCTGGCATAAGATCTATGATGAATTCTACACATCTGTCGGGTGGCATTCCCGGCAGCTCTTCAGGAAAGACATCCGGGAAGTCACGAACCACCGGAATATCTTCAAGGTCGGGAAGGGGAAGAACATTCAAAGAATGCATCTGCGTTCTGATACGCGAGAGATGATAATTGCTTCTCGCCCTTCGTTGGTTACCCCAAGTGGAAGGTGAGATGTAGGATAGCAGCAAGTTTCCCCTATGTAGAGGATAGGGTTTATCTCCAGTAGGACTCTGGAGATGATAAGTAGGTGGCAAGGAAACAATGGCACCGAATAATACAAAAGTTGCTTCCTTGACCTGGACCTGCACACGACATAAATAACTTTGCTCCCAACGAAGTTCATAGAGGTTGTCAATCTCTCCGGTCTTGTTGTTTACATAGTATCAAACACAAGGGATAATTCTAATGATAATAGCAACTGAAAGTAAAAGCGAGAAAGGTAAATGAGCGTGTAAACAGTGATGAGAATATGGACCGGGGTCCCGTGATGTTCACTAGTGATGTCTCTCTCCCAAAAGACGATAAAACTTCTATGCGAGGTAAACAAATTACAGATGGGCAATTGATAGGATTATAAACGCACCGCAATGCTAAGTATTCTACAAAAGAAATGAAGAGGCTCAAAAGCATGGGCAGTACGCCAAAATAAGTAGACCGAAATCCATCTGCATCTACTACTACTCATCCACCTTGAGATATCTATCCAGAACATCTCGCTGGTATTAAGTAGCGAGCCCCACCCAAAGTGTAAACCCAAAGCAACAGGCAACTGCATTAAAAAGAACTTTGCTTAAAGGAAACAATCCTTGCAACCGCGGTTACAAGCACCGTTGTTTTCCCCCTTGTGGCCACAGCACATCCCCTAGACTCATGTTTCTGTCACTCAAGCGTGTCATCAAGGGGCATGTACCCACAATCGAGCATAATGTTCCCTCTTGGAGTTACTACCTACTACTTGGCCAAAGCAATAAACAGCAACAGAGAACATGCAAGAATTACTTCGGAACAAAAATACAAAAGATAAGAACCAATTATATTACTCTATCTCAATCTGAACATAATCTCATAATCCATCAGATCCCATCAACCTCAGCATAGCAAAAGCAGAAAGATTACATATATGCCTCGATCATGTAGGGCAGCTCACGAGGTCTAAACCATAAAGAACAAAGAGGGGAGAAGAACATCACATAGCTACTGATCACAGACCCATGGTCCAAAGGAAAGTACTCACGACACATTCGGGAAGCGTCCATGGAGGAGGGGAAGCTCCCGGAGGTCGATCCTCCCTCCGGCAGGGTGCCGGGAAGAGTCCTGATGGTGCTCCCGATCTTGGAAGCACGGCGGCGGCGGAACAGAGGCGAGATTGCGAAATAAAGTTCTGTCTTCGGAATTTTCTCGTGATGGAGATTAAATAGGAGAAGGGGCCGGGCCGCGCCAGGTGGCCGCCTGGGTGGCCCCCCGGCCCTCCTTCGAGGCTCTAGAAGCTTCCTTCAAGCTGATTTTTTATCTGATTTTTTCCCGAATTTTTGGAGCACTTTTTATATGGGGGAAAACTGAAATAGAAAAAAAAACAGAAAACAAAAACTAGCACTGGGGTGCACTGAGTTAATAGGTTAGTCCAAATATGATCAAAAGTGTATGAAAGTGTATCTACATCATAGCAATATCACACAAAACATGCATGGAGCAAGCAGAAATTATTGATACGTTTGGGACGTATCAACACCCCAAGCTTAATTCCTGCTTGTCCTCGAGTAGGTAAATGATAACAAGCATAATTTCTATGGTGACATGCTAGAAACCATACCAGAACTTTGAAAAGTAAAGCAATCAAGGTATTTGATTCAATTCAAGTCATAACATGCAAGAGTCTATATTAGCATTGAAACAAGCAACAAAAGAACATTAGGTGCAAGAGCTCTCGCTGTCCGGGACTCGAATGTCTCCAAATGGTGTTTGCGTGCATGAAGAGGGATAGGTAATACGAGAAAAAGGTATTTTTGTTGAGAACCCAATCTACTAAAGTTTCACACTTGGTCTTCTTTGGAATCTTATCTTGACTCGTCCCTAGACCACTAGCAAGGTACAAGTCAATTTGATCCACTCCTTTTCGATATTTTGAGCACTCATGCAATGGATGAGCGTAAGCACGAGAGTTGACACTTAGGATGGCAAGAGATAAATATGGTGGAGGAGGAAGAAAAAAAGGATGAGAAAGGCTCACATCAATGAGGACAATCATAGGCGAGAAGGCCAAATGATAGATATGATGTGAGGAGTAGGGATTGCCATGCAACGGGTGCACATATGAGCTAAGAAAAGCTCTCCAATGGAACTAGTGGGGGTGCATCTAACTTGCTCGCTCATGAAAACCTAGAGTTGTTTTGAGGAGGTTCATCCTTGGAATATGCAAGCCAAGTTCTATAGTGTGAAGGTCCCCACATAGCTATATGCATGAATGATCATCTCGATGGAGTACAAGGATAAGAGGGAGTACTAGTGTGGATCTTTCAAAATGATAGTAGTGTTGCCCCTTTCTCTCTTTCTATTTTTATTTTTCTCTTTATTCTATTTTTTTGTATTTTTTGGTGGCATCAATGGCTCTTTCTATTTAACTCTCATTTGTCCTCTTTCGGATCTTTTATTTTGTCCACTTTGGGATCTTTTCCTCACTTAAGGGCAACACTCTAATTTACAAGAGGGTATAGAAGATCTTTCACACTTTACAAGGTACTCAAATCATAAACAAGATGTAGCTATCATGATGTATGCAATGTATGCCGCTGCCAGGGTAGCAGGAACATGTATGACATGAAGATCAAGTCATGAAGAGGTGGATGTTGCATGGAAATATATCTCAGAAAGGCTATGGAAATGCCTTGATAGGTAGGTATGGTGGCTGTTTTGAGGAAGGATATAAGGAGGTTTATGATGACAGAGTGTGTCATGCCAAGGGTTTGGATTTACCGGCGAAGGTGGACGCCAACTCTCGGAGTGAGAAGAAGGCAATGCACGACACACGAGAGGCTAGCAAATATGAGGAGGTGGAAGTGTCAACTTTCAATACTTACAATAGTCCGAAGAACTCATGCACTTATTATCGGTAACTCTCAATCTAATAAGGAGGTTCACAAAGATACAAGTACCCCGAGGAGGAGTGTATGGGGGTTTGGTTATCCTTGCGCATCCTCGACTCATGGTACGTGAGTGTACTCTAATATTCAATCCCTCCAAAGAATAGCGATCCATCTAGTAGCTAAAGTTCTCAACTAGTTTTGTAGGTTTTTGAAAATAAACACGGATTGCCAAAAATACGACACCTATCACTAATAGGATAGAGCTCTTAACACCAAAAGTTCAAACATTACTCACATCAATACCTCAAACCTATTGCAAGTTACTACTAAAATTAAATAGCAACCTCAATTACCTACTTTCAAGATAAGACACAACTCAGTGCAACAATCAACTCTCTTAACAAGATAAACATGAAATCAAGAGAGTTCCAGCAAAAAACTAAACAAAAGCCAAGGCTCTTGCTAAAGACAAACTAAGACTAAAACTAAACATGGCAGTAGCTACGAAAAGATAAAGAACACACAACATCAAAAAGATAGGCATGAAGAATCCTATGACGTGTTCTAGATTAGAGTGGAGCTTGTTTCTCTCCCACACAAAGTAAGATGGGGTCTAACTTGTTATGAAAAGCAAGCAAAGCTAAAGAAAAGTAAAAATAAAACCTAAGAGCGAGACGCTCCAAGCATAGCACATAATGCATGAAGTGATAAAAATATAGTGAGACGAAGGACGAACTGATGATTGTTGATGGAGAAAGGGATGCACGGGGGCATCCCCAAGCTTAGACGCTTGAGTCTCCTTGAATATATATTGGGGATGCATGGGGGCATCCCCAAGCTTGAGAGCTTGACACTCCTGGATCTTCTGTCATCATCTTCCATCGCACACTTTAAAACTCCCTTCATACATAACTCATCATAAGCTGATTAGAGAGGTTAGTACCCTTAATAAAATAATTTTCCCCACTGGATATAAAGATATTCTTGAAGAGCTACTGTTTCTCAAGATTGCCAAAAGGTTTTTTCAAAGAAAAAGCAAGCTTAAGGTTTGCAAAAGTAAGGAGAGACAAAACGTGGAAGAATCTGTGAAAGTAAAAGCAAGAAATGTAAATGAGCGTGTAAACAGTGATGAGAATATCTGAATATTGACCGGGGTCCCGTGATGTTCACTAGTGATGTCTCTCTCCCAAAAAACGATAAAACTGCTATGCGAGGTAAACAAATTACAGATGGGCAATTGACAGGATTATAAACGCACCGCAATGCTAACTATGCTACAAAAGAAAGGAAGAGGCTAGGGTTACAGATGATATTCATTGCCTTTGGTGTCGCCCCTCCTAGCCCTTATATACTGGGCTAGGTCTCGGGGAGTTTATCTACATTTACAGGTACGCTTTCGTAACCCTAGCTTGCTCCATACGGTAGGTTTTCGCACCTTCCTTGTGAGTCGCAGACTCCTACGTCGGTGCCAATTAGCAGGCCGAGGATGTATCTTCATGGGCCTTCTGTCTTCAGGGACACCAGGTAGGCTTATCCGTAGGAGTCTTGGGGTCACCCCCTCGTCAGGCAATTGACAGGATTATGAAGGCACCGCAATGCTAACTATGCTGCAAAGAAAGGAAGGGCTCAAAAGCAATGGGCAGTACGCCAAGGTAAGTAGACCGAAATCCATCTGCATCTACTACGAATCATCCACCTTGAGATATCTATCCAGAACATATCGCTGGTATTAAGTTGCGAATCCCACCCAAAGTGTAAACTCAAAGCAACAGACAACTGCATTAAAAGAACTTTGCGTAAAGTAAACAATCCTTGCACCCGCAGGTACAAGCACCGTTGTTTTATCCCTGGTGGCAACAGCACATCCCCTACTCTCATGTTTCTGTCACTCAAGCTAGACATCAAGGGGCTGAACCCACAATCGAGCATAACGCTCTCTCTTGGAGTTGCAAATAAAATACTTGGCCAAAGCAAATACCGCAACGGAGAACATGCAAGAATTTACTCAAGAACAAAATATAAAAGAGAAGAACCAAATATATTACTCATCACAATCTGAACATAGTCTCATAATCCATCAGATCCCAACAAACTCAGCATAGCAACAACAGAAATTACATAGATGCCTCGATCATGTGAGGCAGCTCACGAGGACTCGAAAGTGGAAGCACAAAAGGGGGGAGAGATAGATCACATAGCTACTGGTCACGGACCCATGGTCCAAGGGGGACTACTCACGGTACATACGGGAGGCGTCCATGGCTATGGATGCTCTCCCGGAGGGGGTAGCTTCTCTCGGCAGGGTGCCGGGGCAGCTTCTCCAGGCAGCCCCGATCTTGAAATGGCGGCGGCGCCGGTACAGAGGGGAGTTCACGAGAAAGAGATCGATATTAGGGGTTTCCACCCCGAGGGGTAAATATAGGCGAAGGGGGGCATCGAGGGGACCAACGAGGTAGTCAGGAGGGTCCCTGGCGCGGCCCAGGGTGGGGCCGCGCCACCTGCCCTCCTGGCTGCCTGGTGGTGGCCCCCATTCCCTCTCTTGGTGATTCTGTAAGCTTCTGTTGCGCTGATTTTTTATATATTTTTCCCGGAATTTTTGGAGCACTTTTAATGGCCGGAAAACCTGAAATACAAAAACAGCAGAAAACAGAAACTGGCAACTGGGTGCACTGAGTTAATAGGTTAGTCCAAATAGGTTCAAAAGTGTATGAAAGTTCAAGAAAAACATGGCAAAGTCACACAAAATATGCATGGAGCAAGCTGAAATTATAGATACGTTTGGGACGTATCAGTCACGATAGCGTTTTAGTGAGTTCTTGTGCTCCATCTGGGAAGTCTCGACGGTGATAGCCTTGTTCACCATGGTGGCGAAGTTGGCAAAATCATGAACGGCAAGAGCGAGCCTGAGGTCTGGATTGAGGCCACGACGAAACTTCTGCTGCTTGCGAGCATCAGTGGTGATCTCTTCTTCCGCATAGCGAGAGAGGTTGAGGAACTCGTGCTGATAGGCTTCAACAGTCATGTTGCCCCGAGTGAGGTTGCAGAATTCTTCCCCCTTAAGATCCATGATCCCCTGAGGAATGTAGAGGGCGCGGAAGGCGGACTGAAACTCATCCCAAGTGATGACTTCTCCGACTGGCAGTGAACGCTTGTGGGTGATCCACCACTGAGCAGCGGTGCCTTTCAGATGATAGGACGCAAAGTTCACATAGTCGGCTGGATCGACATTAGCAGACTCCATCTCGTGAGTGATGTCGCGAAGCCAGTCATCAGCATCGAACGCCCGAAAAGTGTTGCGGAACATAGTGGGGTTGAGGCGGGTGAAGACGTGCAGAGTCACAGTGGCATGCTGATGGTGGTGCCCATTATGATTCGGCTGGGGGAACTGAGCCATGACATTCTCCATGAACTGACGGTTCAGCTCAAACTTCTGCATCATCCCGTCCATGTAATCTGGCGGCGGAGGTGGGTCGTTGGCAGCACGACCACGTCCACGACCACGACCACCACGACCAACCATCCTGCTAGAATTTAACAGGGGTATTTCAGTGATGAAAATTTAATGAGATACCGGAATCAAGCCTGAAGTAAAGCGACAACGAAGAGGAGGCGCGGATATATAGGAGTAGCCATATAAGACATACACATTTACACACGGAGTCAATCGAAAATCGAGCAGCGTAACGTCGTAGAAATTAAGGAAAAAGGACTCACTAGGCGGCGCGCAGACCGCGGTAAGGATTACACAACGCGACATAGATTCCACTATGTCAATCACGCCGCAAGAAAACTGTTGGCCACAGGAGTAGATGCCAGAGAACGCGCGACCTGCCCAGAATGAGAATGGGATCCGCGGTCCGGGACCTGGGGTAGAACTCCTGCGACACGACTCAATCAATGGGGTAGCACCAGAACGCCAGGTGGAATCAAGAGAACGTGATCCTAATGTCAGAGTTAGTAAAACTTACCAGCAAGGATAAGAGAGTAGAGTCCCAGAGCATAGATAAGGAGAAAAGGATCCTAATACCATAGATATCACACGTAGTGACATCGATGTGGGCCCGTAAGCCAAATATTAAGTTAGCAAAATAGTTTTTCAAAGTCTAGACTCAACTTCGACCAAGTAGTGGTGGGGTGGCTTCCTATAGGCAGTCGGATCTGATACCAACTTGTGACGTGTAACAGCCCAGTTTTCACAAAAATTAAAAAATTTGTTTTCGTTGTGAATTGTTTGATTGTCTGATTTGTTTGCGGTGTTTGCATCCCCGATTTATCGATCGACGATTATTTTTCCCCCTCTTATCTCGTATCGGAAAGAGACCGACCCTTGCCACCCTGACACTCGACCTTTGCGACACCGGGTTTCACCCGATCACCGTCGCGATACCCGCACGAGACCTGCCGCAGCCAACGGAACGAAAACCCCGTTTAATAATTAAACGGGTTATTTTTATAGCGCGCCGGAAAGTGTTTTCAGAACGGTTCCAGCGTGAGGTGAATGCCTCCGGCTCGACGCGCTGATCGCGCAGTTTGAAGTTTTACCTGAATCGGAGGTACTGCGGACCCCCGGCGGTCAGAAAAGTGAGCACCGCGCGCGAGAGAGAAAAACCGGGGATGTTTTTGCAAACTGCCAGACATCTGGGCTATATAAAGACCACCACACTCCCACCCCTTTTCTAGGGTTTCCCTAGTCCAATTTCGCAGCCACCCCCCTCACATTAGCCCCAATTTTCGCATTCTGCCCATTTTTGTAGCAAACCCTATCCAGATCATCCTGGACCGTCAGATCTCGCGATCCGACGGCCCAGGGAGCTCCCAGCCACCCAGCCATCTCGTAATCTCTCTCTCCTCCAGCGCTCGAAGGCCTCCGCGCCCAAGCACCTGCCCGAGTTGCCGCCGCCTCTAGCTCCGGCCATCCACGGCGAGTCGCGCCGCTGCCGACCACCATGCCCGACTCCGGCAAGCTCCCTCCTCTTCCCGCGCCTCTTCCTCTCTTCCCTCCTCACCTCTCCTCCCTCTGCTTGCAGCTCGCATGGCCGCCATTGCCATGGCCAGGACCTCGAGCCGAGCTCGCACTGCCGCCGCTGAAGACCTCCCCGTCCCAGATCCAGCGAGGGGTCAACCGGATCCGTCGCCGCCTCCTCCTCCCAAGGCCGCCCCGTCCTCCTCGCCTCCTGCCGCCGGCCGAAGCACCAGCGCCGCCGCCGCCCGATGGCTGTCTCGGGAGAGCCCCGAGCGGCTCCCTCCAGCCACCTCGCCTCCGTGGCCTGGGCCGGCCCAGGCGCCTCACGGGCCACCAGCAGCCCAGCGGCCCGACTCCCTCCTCGGCCCAGCCGGCGCCCAGGCCGACCACCACTCCAGCCAGTGGGCTGAGGCCCATGGTGAGCTGCCCCTTTTTTTCTCCCTTTTTTTATTTATTTCTTTTTTTCCGTTGGGCCCAGTAGATTCGGCCCGTTTAGTTTTTTTCTGCTGCTAGTTTTTTTATTTAATTGCAGATTGTATTAGCTTTTTGCGGTGCCCGTAACTTTTTAACCGTAGCTCCGATCGCGACGCGTAAAATATGAAACTTGCTTAGTTTTGTGTGTAGTTTAATGAAATGTGCTTGTTTGCCATGTTTGACTTTGTTTACATGATGTTTGACTGTTAATTACACTGCTTGCCACTGTAAACTGTAATTGCAATAACTTTTTACCCGTTGCTCTGTTTAAAATGTTTCTTATATGTAACTTGACTAGAATTGCATGTAGAGTGTGTTTATGATGCTCTTGCTTGCTAATAAAAATAATAAAATATTGTTTAGGGCAAAACAGTACCAAATGCAATATTTATCGTGGGGTCCGTAATAGTTGGCAGGTATAGGTTTTACCCCCCACTTAAAGTGACTAGATTAGATAGTTTATTTTGCTCCACCCTTGCCATGGTTGAGTGCTATGCCATGCTTCTGTGCTTGCCATGTTAAGAACCTTTAGCTCACCTGTAGCTAAACAACTTGAACCACCAAAAATGTGCGGTATCGTCGTGTGTGACGAGTACTCCACTTAAATTGTTAGTAACCGCTCTCGACGGTAGGTGCGATGTCTCGTGTTTCTTCTTGTTGATGCTTGCTCATGTTTGCCTCGTAGTAATAGATGCTTGCTCGTTGATTGCTTTCCAGTGTTTACCGTCTTGTGTGCTTCCGCGGGTACCTCTCGGAGATCATGCGAGCTTGCGATCAACTACACCTTCGGAACCCGACTTATCAACAGGCAAGGACTATACATTACTTATGATCCATTCTATTTCAACCAGCGGTTTGCATGCTAGTCTAGGCTAGGTTCGATGTTTGATCCTACCACATGTTTACAGCCTTTTTCAAACCGATACAACCATGTCCCCTCCCAGCAAACCTTGTACTGCTATGTTACAATTGCTCGTTGCTCAGCCCCTGCTTAGTATGCATGCTTAGGATGCTACGATGTTATCCTGTTACTCCTTGGTTTGGGATATCGCATTATTATATTATTGTTGTTGATGGTATGATTATTATAATGTTGACTATATTCGACGAAGGATGGAAGGTCTAGGCTATCCCGCCCCGACGCTTTGTTCCATTCGAGTCACCTAGGATCCGAGTTCCGGGTATTGGTTTTAAGACTGAGCGTGCCTAACCGCGTGTGGGATTTTATGGGGTCCCCTTTTCTTACCTATCTAGCTTCAAACATTTCTAGTGGTGGCCCGAGCTGATTTACCATTTGAAACCCCGTGTGTGTGCTTGGTGGATCCCCTCGCAATTTTTAAACAACCCGGACCAGCGGAGACATGGTTTCCCTGTTGGTCCACCTTTGACCGGCGAGGGCCCGAGGCCTCACGTGAGGCGTCTCGGTAACCCAAACCCTGTTGAGACGGAAGAGTCCGATCCGAGAGCGTGGACAGCTTTTGGATTGGGTGTCGACTCCCCGGGGGCCACCCGGATTTGTTCGTTGTTAGTTAGAGGGACTTGTCGTTTCGGATCTCTTGGAACTAAATCATAAAATGGTTGCATGTGATGGGTAGCAACTGAGAGAGATGGGCGTGCATGCGGAGCCTCGTAATGGGCAGTTGGTACACCCCTGCAGGGTTAAATCTTTTCGAGAAGCCGTGTCCACGGTTATGGACGACTTGAGACCTACTCCTTGTTCATAGACAACAACAACCGAGATAATCTTAATATAACTTGATCAACGTGTGTGTGCCTTGATTGCTTCTTCTTCGGCGGGATGCGAAGAGGAGGACAAGGATAGGATAGGTGTTATGTTAGCGTAGTAGGTGGATAGCAGACTTGTTGGAGGCGATTCCTCATCGAATGCTTGGCTCCTTATCTTACTCTCTAGATCGTTAGCCACTTCATAAATGCTAGTGCGGCAGCAACCTCACCACTTACCCCTTCCTTACCGTAAACTACTAGTTGTCCTAGAATGACGAGTGATGAAGTCCTTGCTGGGTCAGTTGAACACTACAGTTGGATGCTGAGTACTTCTGTACTCATGATACTACCCCCAAACTCTTTTTAGGGTTCTTGATCGACAACAGGTTTGGTGATTGACGTTTCACGTGGAGACTCGACGACGACTAGTTAGACGGATCCCGGCGGAGGGCCTGGACCCGTGTGGTTATGGGATCGATGTTTTTCTCTTTGCCAGTAGGCATTTGCTTGTAGTCTGTACCCAGACATGTATCTTCCGCTGTTGTATTGTACTTGAGGCAGTTGTATGCCGATTGTATGCGATGTTGTATCCTTGTATCTGTAATGTTGTGATATCATGTTGGAAATCCGGGGCATATGGCTTTGTCATATGTCGCGGTGGCACCGATATGTGCTTCGTCCCCGGATCTGGGTGGAAACACCTAGATCTGGAACAGTACCGCATATCGGGCCTTACATGACACCCCCAAAATCAATCCATGTACAGTAATCATACACGCAGGGTACGCGGCTGAGATTAGGGTGCCACAGTGAGAATATCACAGCACAACACTAAACACAAAAGGATAAACCAATATGTTACAATACCAGGGATCACGAGGATCCGAATACATAAGTCATACAAGCCATAATATCTGACTACAGACATAGTTAGTCAAGTTTTGCCTTAAGAAGGCTAGCACAAATGACATCAGAGATACAGATCAAAAAGGCGAGGCCTCCTGCCTGGGATCCACCGAACTACTCCTGGTCGACGGGGAACTCGACGTCGTAGTAGTCGCCTCCGGGGTACTCTTGCTCCTGGGCTCCAACGTCGACTGCAGCGGCCGATCAGGCAAAACGAAAAGGGGAATAAAGCAAAGGTGAGTATCTAGCATACCCGCGAGTCTTACGTCCGCTACTAAGCATTTTTTTCATTGTATCAAATGGAAAGGGGAGGCTATATATAGTGGACTGCAAGATAGAAATCAGAATAAGGGTAAGAAGCTAGGCCTATCGAAGACTAGCATCTTCCGACGAGTCTTGCAGCATGAGGAGAGAATAGCCAACAGTTTATATAAAGCATAAAGTAACGATGCAGCAGAAGTTGCTGCAGCATTGTATAATAGTAAGTTGTAATAATTAGCAATGCCTCCGAGTTCACCTCCTCGACATCCCAGTGAGGAAGAAAAACCCGGAACCATACAGTTTAATAATAATAGTTTGTAGTGGTAAGATCCAGCTTCAGCATAAAGCGTCCTGTTATCGTGGACACGGCTATTCGAATAGATCAATCTTCCCTGCAGGGGTGCACTTCTGTTACACTACAACGCACGGATCTCCAGGGTGGCGTACACCTTGTTAGGGAATGCCCCACTGAGGCTATCCGACACTCCACAACCCATCTTTCAAACTCAACAGAGAGGCCATCCGCCAGTCTAAATCCTAAGTATGCAGGGCCTTGGACCCCAACCCTGACGTACTCCTGCACGGTGCGTGGGTGGCCGGGAAGCCGTAACAAAACAACACAGCTCGAGCAAATAAGACACCGCACTTCCCGGCAATCAGCCTGCCGTACTGCTGACATCGGAAGAGTCCTCGGACGAGACCATGAAGCAGAGGAGCCCATAACTCATTATCCCACGTGTAGGCAGCGCGTACAAGCCAAAAGGCTACTGAAGTCATCCGCCGAACTATTTAGTATTTTATTAATTTGCGGGACAACTGTTATCGTTGCCTCGACTTAACTGACCCGCGGACAACGACAACAGTCAGGACCACCAGTACATCGGTGCTTGCCCTGTCGTCCCACCAAGTCTCTGCGGTTACCAACAAGGTGAACCGTATCCTTACCTTGTCTCGCGTGTGCTCTTGGTAGAGCTCAACTTTCGTGGTTTGGTAACTCTCGCGGCCAACGATCAAGGGCCAAGCACACCGGTACAATGGTCGTACCCTCCCTGTCGTCCCGTCGCAATACCACTCGCGGGCACCGTTGGGTCGCCCGACTTCTTACCTGAAGGACAGCCGTTGCTCAGGTACCTAGAGCGGCTATACAGAGTCAGCAACGAGTGGAGTACAAGGATTACTCCTCGATAGCTCACACTTGATGGTGGCTCGGCAAAGCCGAGGTAGGGGCCTGAGGCGGTGTCTGCATTGTACCGTACCTGTGCAGTTGTAATAAGTTTTATCCGCGTCACTCGCCTGAGTGATCACGGCCCGCTATCCAATCCTAGCTAACAATGCGCGGGGCTCACTGCTGAATATAATATATATTTATATAGGCAGCATAGGGTAAAGGAAGGTACATCAAGGGGCGACAAAAACAAGCTATGCAATCGAATAGGATTGTAACATAGCAGCAGCAGTAACAATGCCTAGTGCAAGAAAGTACAGAAAGGTAGGCGATATCTGGGGAAGAAAATGGCTCTGCTTGCCTGGAAGCTCGACTGTCGGGGTACGGTCGTCGACGACGTAGTCGTACTCGGCAGCGGTGTAGTCAACGACAGTCTCGGGGTCTACCGGAGATTAAGGGGGAGGAATCAGTAAATACACGGCAATAATATACAAACATATGCATGACATGACAGATGAAATTTTTTACGGGGTTCTAACGCAGTGCAATGTGTGATGCTCGGAGCGGAAAATCGTCCGGAGATGAATTACCAGCTCCGGGTGATTACCGGACAGTGTGTCCGGAGGGGGGAGGTATCATGCCGGAGGTGTCGTGGAAATCCGACAAACGTATGGGTGGTGTGTCCGTGTTAGTTGAACTATTCTGAAAAACTTTCGTGTTCAGAATAAATTCATCCGGATACTTTAACAGTACCGAACAAATCATCGGACAAACGGTCCGGAGGGGGACGGTTCAATGTTCGGTATGTTAGAGGGGGGTGGTAGACATACGGATAGCGTATTTTTTATTCGTTGTATTTTTCTGATCAATTTTCATGTATAAAGTTTTTTAATCTGACATACGGATTAAAAGATATTAATTTCTGAAGTTTAAATCATTTTAAAAGATTTTCTAAATTTCTTTTATTATTAAAACAGAAACATTATCCACAGAGAGTTGACTGGTCAAACCTGACATGGGGGTCCCACATGTCAGCCTCACATTTTAAATAAATCATTATTATTTAATTAAAACAGTGGGGTGGCCCACATGTCACTGACTAATTTTTATAATTATATTTATTATTAAATGGCTTACAACTGGGGCCCAGTAGTCAGTGTCACAGAGGTAATTATCTAGTTTAATTTATTTAAACAGCCCAGGGGGGGCACTAGTCAGTGGCTTATTATCTAACCGTTATTTTAACAGAGAGTTTTAAGTGGTTGGGCCCACTAGTAAGTCTAACAGCTAACAGTTTTTATTATTTTCTAACAGTGGCTTAACTAAACAGAGATTAGCAATGACGGGGGACTAGCCAGCGCGGGACCCACCTGTCAGCGAGCCCAACACAGGACAGAGCTCGCCGGTGGCGAGCCGTGCAACGGCCGGTGACCTAGAGCTCGCTACAGGGGGTCAAATCGAGCGTCGTAAGCTTCTACGTGATCCCCACGAGGAACCGCATCCATCCCAGCCATCTGCACGAGCTGGGGTGGACCGAGGCGTCGGCTAGGTCAAGCCAAGCGGCGGCCGGAACATGGCCGTGGTGGAGACGAGGCTACGGTGCGCGACATAGAGCGTAGGGGAGGTAGCAGGCGCGAGGGAGCTCGGAGCAGAGCTCCACGACGACAATGGCGCGGTGGCCCG
The DNA here is from genome assembly GCA_950022295.1 of Bromus sterilis. Classification (NCBI taxonomy): domain Eukaryota; kingdom Viridiplantae; phylum Streptophyta; class Magnoliopsida; order Poales; family Poaceae; genus Bromus; species Bromus sterilis. The sequence goes on from OX465599.1 coordinate 53,650,314, forward strand.
AGGTGGAGAAACGACGGCGATGGCGAGGCTCCAATGGACGCCGGCTTCGATTGGGGGCGCGGGCGAGCTCCTGGACAAGACGGCCGGGCCGGTGGCCGCGTCGTCTGCGACGGCGTGGCCACGGCCGCGCTTGGGTTCGCGCGGGAGGAAGCAGAGGGCGCGAAGGGGGGAGAAGGCTGGCGAAGTGTAAGAGCAAGTTTTGCCCCCCGAAGGTTTTGGGCATTGTTGGACAAAGCAGAAGTGGAACTAATATTTTTTTCGAGTATAAACAGATACTTAGGTTCCGAAAGAATGGAGTTTGCAAGTAGAAGGTCGAAGGACAACTCACTCCTGCGAAGCTGCAGTCATCTACCGAAACCTTTGAAGGAAGACGACCCCTAAAAATGTCGTCGAAGAAGATGACTGTCTCGAGTAAAAGCGCAACGAGGAGAAAGCTGAAGCTGGTCGAAGACTTGGTCTTTTTACTAGTTTCTCTTTATTTTCTTGAGTCGTAGGAAAAAACGTACTATCAAGAGGGGTTTGCTAGTTGAGATCTTAGTCGAAGTGAATTTGCTCTGCTCAACTTAAACCCACGAAAGCCTACCGAGAGAAATCTTACTGAGCCGAGTGAATAGCTCGAAGGAAAAGTCATCGCACTTCGTGCCTTCGAGAGAGAACTTGTTCGGTAAGTCAGCTTACTTGTTCCTCAAGTAAAGTTGCGTAGTGATTGGATTCCGACCGTTGTGGACACGCGTCAAGCGGTCGCATCGGGTCACTTCAGTCATTTTACCCATCGGGATCGCCAACTATAAATACCCCGCACCTACCCGCCATTTCGGGTTGGCTGCTCCACTGAAGATTCTAAGACAGAAGTCTGTGAGCATCCCAAGAGAGATCCATCGAGAGAAAACCAAAACCCAAGTCTGAGCTGAGTTGAGCTATTCACAGAGACTTAGGTCGAGATTAGCCGATCTTTTTATCTTGGATAACTGCAAGTCTCCTAGACGGTTAGGCGTCGCCTGTCAAGCAGTCGAAGAGTAATTGTCGCTGCTGAAGGAAGTTTGTAAAGGTCTCGGAGATGTCCTGAATCATCTACCACGAGTGAAAACTGGACAAGCTCGAGGATTTTGTTCCAGTGGAGAATAGGACGGAGAGAGTTTTGCTCCAGGTGTTCACTCACCAGTCCCTCCAACTAGACGTAGCACTTTGCAGACTGTCAACAGGTTTACCAAACATCGTCGTGTCAGGCTCGTTTTCCTTCTAGCATTTACATTAAGTATTTACTCGTTGCCTGTTTGTCTTTGATGTTTTCCTTCGCTCCCAATCCTTTCGAGCCATGCATTACTTTCGATACTGTATTTCCTTTGAGATGTCTTTAGTCCTTCGTTGTTTGCATGAATTCCTTCTAAGTTCCTTAGAATTTTTAGAAGTGATCATTCACCCCTCCCCCTCTGATCATTCTTGAGCTTTCAATTGGTATCAGAGCTTGGCACTCCCTACGCTCTGCGTATTTTGGTCTAACCACCTGGAGTGTTGTCAAGAATGTCGTTTGCAGCTGTTCGCTCGGGGGAACCGATTCCTATCTTCAATGGGAAGGACTATCCCTATTGGAAGGACAAAATGAAGAGACATATCATGGCTATCAACTCTGCCGCTTGGGAAGTTGTCAAGAATGGTGTAACTGTCATATTCAAAAATGCTATCACTCCCGAAGAGGCAAAGAAGATAGAACTTGATGCTGAAGTCTGGGTTTTCATTACAAATCATCTGATTCCAGAGAAATATCATGAGGTCAAGAATATTTCTTCGGCCAAAGGTGTTTGGGATTATCTCGAGAAGATTGGTGAAGGTGTCTCTACTCAGAAAGATTCTCGTATTGACACCCTTCGAAGCAAGTTCTATCGTTTCAAGAGGCACGAGGGAGAAAAAGTTAGCTCCATATACAGCAGACTCACTGCGCTGTCAAATGAACTGATTTTCCTCGGTGCCGAAGACATTACCAATCGGATCATTGTCAGAACTTTGCTTCGTTCTCTTGATGATTCCTTCGATCACATTTTGCTGATGATTAAGGAAAGGACTGATTTCAAGGATCTAGTTGCCGCTGGTATTCTCGAGAGACTCAATACCTTCGAGATGGAAGAAGATGAGAAACGAGATGTTAATGGGACTCAAAGAAAATCACATGCACTAAAGGCCATAGCTTCACATCACTCCTCTCCTGAAGCCAGTTCTGAATCTGGCGGTGCCTCTGATGACCCCGAGAATATTGGAAAAGATCTGGCACTGATAATGAGAAGATTCAACTGCTTTCAGAGAAGGAACTCCTCTTCACCGAAGAAAAACTACTCTTCAAGACATTCGAGCAATTCATCACAGCATCGATCATCATCCAGAAACTCATCAGTGAAAGATAACTGTTGCTACAAGTGCAAGAAGCCAGGTCACTTCATTGCTGATTGTCCTCTCTGGGAAATTGAACATAGATCAAAGCATTCTCACAGCAGCTCTTCGAGCAAGTCACACAGATCGAGCAAAAACTATGATGCAAAGAGATATGATTCAAAGTCCAGAAAAGACAAGAAAGATGGTTCTGATGATGACAAGAAAAAGAAGTATCACAAGCATCAAGAGAGTTCTTCCTCAAAATCACATTCCTCTCGACGAAAGAATTCTCACCGTGCCAAAGCCTATCTGGGTAAAGAGATGAACTCTGAAGATGAAGCATCAGGTTCTGAAGCTGAATCAAAGTAAAGATCTGGTTCTGGTTCTGGTTCTGAATTTGATGGTGTTGCTGGTCTAGCATTTGCTTCGAACAAGAATTCAAGTTCATTCTTCTCCAACCAAAGCAGCGAAGATGAATCTCCAACTTACTGCTTCATGGCCAAGGCTAAGGTATCCTCATCTAAGAATTCCTACGATACCTCTGATGCATCTGCTTATGAAAGTAACTCTAGGATAAGCTATGCTAAACTTGCCAAAATTGCTTCTATCCAACAAGATGAACTAGATTCTCTAAGTTAAACTATTCAAAAATCTGAGACTTTGTTGATCGATGAGATTGAGAAAGGTCAAACTTTGACAAACGAGCATGCTGCTCTGAAGGAAAAGTATGATGAACTTTCCTCTCGTCGTGATCTTCTCTCAGTGGACTACGAGAAGCTAACCTATGAATTCCTTCAAAGGAAAATGGTTCTCGAGAAACTGAGAGAGGCTAATGAAGAGTTGGAAAGTGTCAATCTCACTCTCATGGCTCAACAAGGCTCAGAAGCTAAAAATGAATCTACTTCACCCTGCTTAACTTGTTTGGAACGAAGTAAAATTGAGTCTATTTCTGAGAGATCGAAAGGAAAGCAACCTATTGTTATTGATGATGCTAACCCCTCGAACGAGGAAACCATTACCGAGGAACTCCTCAGGTAGAGAAATTTATTTGAAACAGGCATGTTCAAAAGTGTGCGGGGACACCAGTACCTATGTGATATCCTACGAAAGGCTCTCCTTCATAGGAATCCACGAAACGAAGGAGTTGGCTTCGAAAGGAAAATCAACCCTGATGGAACCTACTGGGAACCAGAGCAGTATCCTAAAACTGTTTGGGTTCTTGCGAAAGAAAAGCCCATTGACATTGCTAACCTTTCAGGTTTCAGTTGCAAAATTGATAAGGCTATTGTCGATGAATCACTTGATTCTGACTATAAGCTTGTCAAAGATCAGGAAGGAAAGGTGTCGGCTGAATTCGTTGGTACTCCTCCAAAGAATGGTTTCTATAAGCGACAGATTTGGGTTCGCAAATCTATCGTAGAAAAACTACCCCCTAACCATTCTATGCAGGGAAAATCCTCGGTACCACTGAATCACTACTATTCTCTCGAGGATAGAAATGAACCCTTGGTGCCTACTTCAAATGTTCCCCAGAAGGAATACTATCGTGTCGATAGAAATGTTTATCATCATCGTAACAATAACACCAAAATTGTTGTTACCCATCAATACTCTAACCCCTCGTCGAGGAATTATATTTATGGTGTGCTTGATGGTCCTGATCGGCAATGCAATCCTGTTCGATATAATATTGCTGCCCCATCTAGCTCTTCCATGCCTTCTAAGTCACCTGCTCGTTTGTGGGTGGTTAAGAAGAACTAATTATTCTGCAGGGCTATGTCTCCGGTGGATCCGAATGGGTCATGGATAGTGGATGTACAAATCATATGACTGGAGACAAAGATTTGTTCACCGAAGACAAACTTACTGAATCTTCACAGAGATACATTACCTTCCGTGACAAAAACAAAGGAAAAGTACTTGGTTTGGGTAAGGTTGCCATATCGAAAGATAAGCATATCGATAAGGTTATGCTTGTTCAATCTCTAGGATATAATCTTATGTCTATCTCAAAACTTTGTGATATGGGTATGCTTGTACTTTTTTCTGCTTCTCGTTGTGTTGTCTTTTCACAGGATAATTATTCCTTCGTGTTCGAAGGATATCGCAAAGGTGATCTTTATGTCGTTGATTTTTCTTCGGGACCTACAGTGTCCACATGTTTAATGGCCAAAGCCACTTCTGGTTGGTTATGGCACCAAAGACTTGGTCATGCAGGAATGAAAAATCTTCAAACTCTTATCTCGAAGAAAAACATCGTTGGAATTGAAAATGTGAAATTCGATAAAGATCGTCTATGCAGTGCCTGTGAAGCAGGAAAGATTGCCAAGAATCATCACTCAGCAAAAACTATAATGACTACTACTCGTCCTCTTGAATTACTTCATATGGATTTATTCGGTCCTCAAAATTATGCTAGTGTTGGAGGTAACAAGTATGGTCTGGTTATTGTTGATGATTTCTCTCGATATACTTGGGTTTTCTTTCTAGATGACAAGAGCAAGGTTGTTGAAATTTTCAAAACTTTCGCAAAGAGAGCTCATACTGAATATGAATTAACTCTCAAGCATATCAGAAGTGATAATGGTACAGAATTCAAAAACACTCATATCGAAGAATTTCTTGATGAATATGGCTTTACTCATGAATTCTCGGCTGCTTATACACCGCAACAAAATGGTGTGGTCGAGAGAAGGAATCGAACACTTATTGAAATGGCCAGAACAATGCTTGATGAATACAAGACCCCTATAAGGGTTCTGGGCCGAAGCTATCAATACTGCATGTCATATCATCAACAAGGTTTATCTGCACAAATTTTTGAAGAAAACTTCACATGAACTCATCACTGGTAAAAAGCCGAATGTGTCATATCTCAGGGTTTTTGGTGCTCCATGTTATATCAGAGATATGAATCACAGCTCCAAGTTTGCCCCAAAGGCACACGAAGGTTTTCTCTTAGGTTATGGTTCAAATTCTCACACTTACAGAGTTTACAACTCACATCTTGGCAAAGTTGTAGAAACTGTAAATGTTCGATTTGATGAAACTAACGGCTCTCAAAAAGAGCAATTACCTCTTATTCTGTATGAACCACCTTTGGATGAAGTTATTGTTGGGATACGGGGCAGAAAACACAAATTTTTCACACCTACGGTACCCGAACCCAAGATCTATGCTATGGCGATGTAAAGTAACGGAGGGAATCGGTGTTCATACCTTTGAAGACCGAAAGAGGGAAACGTTCTCGCGAACGTGGTTGGTGTAGACTCAGAACTACGACCTCCCTGTCGTGTAGAAGACCACCACCGGCGAGGATGACTCCCGGTAAACCTCCAGCGATGAAGTAGCACCACAGGTGTAGTGCCTCGAAGAGATTATACACGTACGGTACAATCGATGTTCCTCCCGGGCCCCGAACCAGGCGAGCAGCGGAAGAAAGACGGCTACGGATCCCGACTCCAGCAGAGCGACGACCTGCCTTATTGTGGAGAACTCCAATCCTGGTGCAGACTCCAAACAAGGGGAGTCCACTTCCGGGAAGGAGAAGGAAGAAGAAGGAGATTTGGTGTGTTGGGAAAAGGGGGTCTACCCCTCCTTATATAGGCCAAGGGGGGTGTGATCCTCCTCCCCTCCCCCATGTGGGACTAAACCCCCAAGGGGGGGAGGTGCGCCGGCCAAGAGGGGGGGATGGGCCCCACCCTTGGCGCCAAGCCCAAGGGGGGAAACCCCTTCCTCCCCTAATGGGCCCCATGGGCCCATATATCCTTTTTCCCAATTTTTAATTTATATAATATGTTTTAAATATTTAATTCAGATAATTAAATAATAAAACATTATTAAAAACAATTAAACTTTATTTTGAACTATTCAAAATGTCTGAAAACTATTCCGTCCTCCTCCGGAACTATTCCGGTGATTTCTCCTATTTCGCCGATTGATCCCGTAACTGTCCTATGCATCGATTGCCCTTAAGTGTAACACCCTAACGGTCCGGGAAACAGCAGACATGGTCGAGACTCTTCTCATTGACCAATGACTAGTCAGTTGGACCTGGTTACAATCCTTGACAGCCCATGCGCTTCCATCGAATGAACTTCGATCGCTTTTGGAAACCGTTAATGATACGACGTAATCCCTTTGTGCTGCGGTACTTTTTTTGTCCGAGGTTTGATTGTCGGTATCCCACATACCGTGTTCACATCTCGTTCACAACAAACAACTTCTCTCGTCCATGATCATTGCATCTCTTGTGACCTAGTCACGTCCTTGCAAGGTGTTGATGCAATATCACCGAGTGGGCCCAGAGTACCTGTCCTGTCACAAGGACTGACAAATCCCGCTTTGATCTATTAACATACTCATCAACCATCTATTTCGGAATACCTAAAGTGCACCGTTATAGCCAGCATATTTCAGTCAGGCGGTGGGATACAAATCAAAGTCTCCTCATAGATGGTAATTATGTATGATCATTACGGTCTAAGGACTAAGCCATACGTTACAAAGTCATAGCAACGCTGAACTATGTGACTCGATCACATTGCAACACTTTAGGTGGGTGTACGTCCATCACATCATTCCCCTTAATGATATGACCTCATTGTCAATGGACTTAAGTGTCGCCATGATCAGGAAAGCTTGATCAATCAATTTCCCAATGAGATAGTTTACCCGAGTTAAACTACGGACCATGTTTTATACTAAACCTGTATTAGTATTTCCAAGTAATGCAGTTATAGCACAGTATAAAACGTATTATGAACAAAACGGATATGTGACAAATATCTTTATTAATTTGTCTCTAGGGCACATATCCAACAGTCTCCCACTTGCACTAGAGTACAAATTACACTAGTTTACATCAGGTATGTATCTAACACCAATGGTCTCTCGGTGTTCTTCAAACTTGCCCTGTGGAAGAGGTTTAGTCATTGGGTCTGCTGCGTTCAGATCCGTATGTATCTTGTGAATCCTAGTGTGTCCATCCCTGACGTAGTCTCGCGTCACATGGAACTTTCGGAGGATGTGCTTGGTTGTAGAGTGAGTTCTTGGCTCCTTCGAGTTAGCAATGGCACCCGTGTTGTCGCAGAAGATCCCCACGGGGTCAGTGCAACTGGGAAAGACGCCAAGCTCGATCACGAACTTCTTCAGCCACAGCGCCTCGTTTGACGCTTCGCAAGCGGCAATATACTCCGACTCCATTGTAGATTGGGCGACGACTGACTGTTTGCCGCTCCTCTAGCTAATTGCGCCACCGTTCAACATGAAAACATATCCCGTCTAGGATTTCGAGTCATCTAGATCTGAGCCGAGGCTTGCGTCAACGTAACCCTTTACGGTGAGCTCCTCATCAACTCCTCCATAAACGAGAAAGAGATCCTTGGTTCTTCTTAAGTACTTAAGGATGTTCTTTACTGTTGTCCAATGAGCCATTCCCGGGTTACTCTGGTAGCGATTAGTCATACTAATGGCCAGCGCTAAATCCGGTCTGGTACATAACATAGCATACATGAGAGAACCTATGGCTGAGGCATAGGGCTTTGAGGACATCTCCTCTTTCTCTTTTGCTGTGGTTGGGCATTGAGTCACACTTAATTTGACACCTTTTATAACTGGCAAGAGACCTCTCTTGGAGTCATCCATTTTGAACCTTTTCAATATCTTGTCAATATAAGTGTTATGACTCAAGGCCAACCTTCGATTAGGTCTATCTCTATAGATCTTAATCCCCAATATGTACGCAGCTTCACCTAGGTCCTTCATGGAAAATTGTCCATTCAGATATTCTTCACTTCCTCTAAGAATTTCTTATCGTTCCCTATTAGTAATATGTCATCTACATATAACACAAGGAATGCTACAGAGCTCCCACTCAGTTTCTTATAGACGCAGAACTCTTCGACGTTTTGGACAAATCCAGAAGCTTTAATGACCTCGTCAAATCGAAGATTCCAGCTCCGAGATGCTTGCTTCAACCCATAGATGGACCGTTGAAGCTTGCACACCTTACCAGCGTTCCTTGGATTGACAAACCCCTCTGGTTGCATCATATACAACTCTTCCTCAATGTTGCCATTTAGGAATGCAGTTTTCACATCCATCTGCCATATCTCGTAATCATGATATGCAGCTATTGCTAGTAGGATCCGAATAGACTTTATCATCGCTACAGGAGAGAACGTCTCCTTGTAGTCAACTCCTTGAATTTGTCGGAAACCCTTCGCGACAAGTCGAGCTTTGTAGACATATACGTTTCCGTCTGCGTCAGTCTTTTTCTTGAAAATCCATTTATTCTCGACGGCCTTGCGGTCCTCGGGAATATCCACCAAAGTCCATACTTTGTTGGTGTACATGGAGTCTATTTCGGATTTCATGGCTTCAAGCCATTTCTCGGACTCGGGTCCCTCCATTGCTTCTTTGTAACTTGTAGGTTCATCCGACTCATCAGCCGAGATTGCATTCACAAGCTGTCCGTAAAACTCAGTAGGATGACGGACTCTTGACGACCTACGGGGCATAAAAGGTTCCTCTTCATTCTCATCATGATCATCATTAATGTCATGGTCGTTATGAATGTCGTTATGGCCATTCTCTTCAGCTCCCACTGTGGAAGATGGTTCCAGAACAATTTCCGTAGCCGTTTCTTCCAATTGGAGTGATTGGTCAGTCACTTCATCGAGGTCTATTTTCCTCCCACTCAACTCTTTCGAGAGAAACTCCTTCTCAAGAAAGTGTCCCGTCTTGGCAACAAACGTTTTGCTGTCAGACTTGTTGTAGAAGGTGTATCCACAAGTTTCCTTGGGATAGCCCACAAAGATGCACTTATCCGCCTTGGATTCAAGTTTGTCAGGCTGTAGTTTCCTAACATAAGCCTCACAACCCCAAATCTTCAGGTGAGACAACTCAGGTTTTGTGCCATGCCATTCTTCAAATGGTGTTGTCTTTACGGATTTGGATGGTGCCCTATTAAGAATATGAATGGCAGTTTCTAATGCATGCCCCCAGAATGACACAGGCAAATCAGTATGAGACATCATCGATCGTACACTATCCAATAGGGTTCGATTACGTCGCTCAGCCACACCGTTTCTCTGAGGTGTGCCTGCCGGCGTAAGTTGTGGTACTATGCCACAAGACTTCAGATGATTGCCAAACTCGTGACTCAAATACTCGCCACCTCGATCCGATCGAAGGTGCTTGGTTTTTCTTCCGAGTTGATTCTCGACCTCACTCTGAAATTCCTTGAACTTTTCAAAGGTTTCAGACTTGTGCTTCATCAAGTAAATATACCCATATCTACTCAAGTCATCAGTAAAGGTCACGAAGTAACGAAGACCATTGCGAGTGGGGACGTTCATGGGTCCACATACATCCGAGTGTATGATCCCCAATAAGACATCCGCACGCTCCATTATTCCATTGAATGGAGTCCTTGTCATTTTGCCCATGAGGCATTGTTCACATGTATCAAGGGATCCAAAATCCAATGACTCAAGAAGTCCATCCTTATGGAGCTTCTCCATGCGTTTTATACCAATATGACCAAGTCGGCAATGCCACATCATTATGTGATCTTCATCATTCTTCAATCTTTTGGCCTCAATATTGTTAATGTGACACACGTCACCATCGAGATCAAGTACGAATAAACCATGCAACTCCGGTGCGTGAACATAAAACATTTCATCCTTATAAATCGAACAACCAATTGTATCAGACTTAAAAGAATAGTGGTCTCGCTTCAAGCAAGAGCCACTAATGATGTTCACACTCAACGCGGGTACATAGTAGCAATTATTCAGAACTAAAACCAATCCCGAAGGGAGACTAAGATGCTTCGTGCCGACCGCCAAGACCTCAATCCGACAGCCATTCCCCACGCGCATCGTCACTTCATCTTTGAGCAAGCGTCTCCTATTCCTTAGTCCCTGAATGGAATTAGAAATATGAGCGACAGATCCTGTATCAAATATCCAGGATGTGTTCCCGGCGCTTGTCAAGAGAAGATCAACAATATGTATATCAAATATACCTTCGTCTCTCTTGGCGACCTTGCCAGCCTTCTTGTCCTTTAGGTACTTGGGACAGTTGCGTTTCCAGTGACCTTCACCCTTGCAGTAGAAGCACTCCACTCCGAGTTTAGGCTTGGGTGCCTTGGGAGGAGCGGCAACTGACTTGTCATCCCTCTTAGGGCCACCTCTCTTGGCCTTCTCTCGCCTGCTTGACTTCTTGAAGTCAGTGATCTTGTTGACCATGAAGACGGCGTGCTCCTTCTTGATCTCAACCTCGGCGCTCTTCAGCATGGCGAACAACTCAGAAGGGGTTTTGGTCATCCCCTGCATGTTGTAGTTCAGCACAAAGCCTTTGTAGCTAGGGGGAAGCGACTGCAACACCCTATCAACAGCAAGTTCATCTGGAATCTGGCATTCCAGAGCATTCAAGCGCTGAACGTAGCCAGACATTTTGACTACGTGCTCACTCACGTTGCCGTGCTCGTCCATCTTTGCTGAGAAGAAGGCTTCAGAAGCCTCGTACCGTTCAGCCCTGGCTTGAGGTGTGAAGACCGCCTTGAGGTCGGTGATAATCTCATATGCACCCATCCTCTCAAAGCGTTTCTGCAGCTCAGCCTCCATGGAGTAGAGCATGCCACTCTGGACAAGGTTGTAATCATTAGCCCTAGAGAGATAGACATTCTTCTCGTCTTGACTGGCATCATCTGCTGGTGCGTCACCTAACGCGTTCTCTAGTACGTATGCCATTTTGAGGGGAACGAGGAGAATCCTCAGGGTGCGGAACCAGTTGGTGAAGTTTGTCCCGTCTGTTTTTAGGTTATCTTTCTCTAGGAATGATCCTAAGTTGAACGAGGGGCGTGGTGCTGCCATCTACAAGGTTTGATTCACAATGATACATATTTAGACTTTTGTTCATAATGTGGAGTTTCAATTTAATCTCAAAATTCTAGAAAGCTCCCACTTAGATAAACACCTCTCAATTTAACTAAGTGATTACACAATCCCAGCCCCCATACCTCCCCCGATTGTTACGGCCATCAGTATGCGAACCAGGTAGGCCTCTAAGCCAATCACATCAGGCATGTGACTCGTGCTCGACCTTTCGGTCTTCTGTGTTCCAGGCCCGCATCTACATACGTCAAGACTGCCAATCGAACCTTGACGTTAGTTGTTCAGCAAGGCCATATCTGCATATGCCAGGCTTGCCGAACCCAACCTCATGCGAACTCCGTTTAATATGTAGGACAACTCCGGTATGTACGGAGCATCAAGCCATATGGGAGAACCTTCCAGGCGGTGCCCACCAAGGGAGAACACAATGTTGGTATTGTGAGAGATGGTCCTGTTTCGTGCTACCGTCGATATATCTAGCATCCTAGCATAAAACAAGAAGTAAAACTGTAAATCATACAACCTATGATCCCCCTTCATGCAAAGCAAAATTAAACGCCTTTCTACTTTAGCTTGTGCAAGTTTTACATGGCTGCTAGGGGTTTCGAGAGAGAGAACCGTTTCTATCCTGCGAAAAACATGCCACAACACCGTCTCCCATCCGTCTCTATTACACCCCTGTCGGAGCCCTCTGTTGCAAACATCTTCGCATCGCTAATGCAGAGAGACAGACACCCCCCCAGCCACTTTATATGGTACAAGCCATATGTCAAGCGTGGAACCAGTCTCGCGTAAACGCGTAAGGTCGGTCGGGGGTCGCTTCATCAAACATTGCCGCAACGCTAAATGAGTACACGTGGGAGGGTAACGAATGAAGATTCGATGCCCATATCCTAGATGTGTTCTATCCGTACAATACATCTACGCATAGCTAGCTCATGATACCACTGTTGGGATACAGGGCAGAAAACACAAATTTTTCACACCAACGGTACCCGTACCCAAGATCTATGCTATGGCGATGTAAAGTAACGGAGGGAATCGGTGTTCATACCTTTGAAGACCGAAAGAGGGAAACGTTCTTGCGAACGTGGTTGGTGTATACTCATAACTACGACCTCCTTGTCGTGTAGAAGACCACCACCGGCGAGGATGACTCCCGGTAAACCTCCAGCGACGAAGTAGCACCACAGGTGTAGTGCCTCGAAGAGATTATACACGTACGGTACAATCGATGTTCCTCCCGGGCCCCGAACCAGGCGAGCAGCAGAAGAAATACGGCTACGGATCCCGACTCCACCAGAGCGACGGCCTGCCTTATGGTGGAGAACTCCAATCCTGGTGTAGACTCCAAACAAGGGGAGTCCACTTCCGGGAAGGAGAAGGAAGAAGAAGGAGATTTGGTGTGTTGGGAAAAGGGGGGTCTACCCCTCCTTATATAGGCCAAGGGGGTGTGTGATCCTCCTCCCCTCCCCCATGTGGGACTAAACCCCCAAGGGGGGGAGGTGCGCCGGCCAAGAGGGGGGATGGGCCCCACCCTTGGCGCCAAGCCCAAGGGGGGAAACCCCTTCCTCCCCTAATGGGCCCCATGGGCCCATATAGCCTTTTTCCCAATTTTTAATTTATTTAATATGTTTTAAATATTTAATTCAGATAATTAAATAATAAAACATTATTAAAAACAATGAAACTTTATTTTGAACTATTCAAAATGTCCGAAAACTATTTCGTCCTCCTCCGGAACTATTCCGGTGATTTCTCCTATTTCACCGATTGATCCCGTAACTGTCCTATGCATCGATTGCCCTTAAGTGTAACACCCTAACGGTCCGGGAAACAGCAGACATGGTCGAGACTCTTCTCATTGACCAATGACTAGTCAGTTGGACCTGGTTACAATCCTTGACAGCCCCTGCGCTTCCATCGAATGAACTTCGATCGCTTTTGGAAACCGTTAACGATACGACGTAATCCCTTTGTGCTGCGGTACTTTGTTTGTCCGAGGTTTGATCGTCGGTATCCCACATACCGTGTTCACATCTCGTTCACAACAAACAACTTCTCTCGTCCATGATCATTGCATCTCTTGTGACCTAGTCACGTCCTTGCAAGGTGTTGATGCAATATCACCGAGTGGGCCCAGAGTACCTGTCCTGTCACAAGGACTGACAAATCCCGCTTTGATCTATTAACATACTCATCAACCATCTATTTCGGAATACCTAAAGTGCACCGTTATAGCCAGCATATTTCAGTCAGGCGGTGGGATACAAATCAAAGTCTCCTCATAGATGGTAATTATGTCTGATCATTACGGTCTAAGGACTAAGCCATACGTTACAAAGTCATAGCAACGCTGAACTATGTGACTCGATCACATTGCAATACTTTAGGTGGGTGTACGTCCATCACATCATTCCCCTTAATGATATGACCTCATTGTCAATGGACTTAAGTGTCGCCATGATCAGGAAATCTTGATCAATCAATTGCCCAATGAGATAGTTTACCCGAGTTAAACTACGGACCATGTTTTATACTACACCTGTATTAGTATTTCCAAGTAATACAGTTATAACACAGTATAAAACATATTATGAACAAAACGGATATGTGACAAATATCTTTATTAATTTGTCTCTAGGGCACATATCCAACAGTTATCAGGTACATGGCTATTGGAGATATTCGACCTGTCGAAGGAAATGCACATCAAGCCAACAGGGATGATGATGGTCCAATGTTCCCACACATAGCCCGGGGCGCTGGGGATCAACATCCTGAAGCAATTGATGTACAGGTCGAAGGAGAACGCATAAACGAAGAAAATGCTCATCCCGAAGGACAAGCTGATCCCGAAGAGCAACCGGATCCGCAAGATGATGAAGGAGTTTTACCTCGTGTTCGAAGAAGAGTGGACGTCGACTCAATTCTCAAAGAGATTCATTTACCTGGTCGTCCCACCACTCGTTCTCGTACTCGATTAGCTAACTTCTGTGGAAATTTCTCGTTTGTATCCATGCTAGAACCATCAAAATTTGATGAAGCCATGAAGGACTCAGACTGGATGACTGCTATGCTCGAAGAACTTAATCAGTTCGAGAGAAATAAAGTCTGGTCTCTTGTCGATAGACCTAATCCCAAGAAGCATAATATCATTGGTCCGAAGTGGATTTTTCGCAACAAGCAAGATGAAGATGGCATTGTGGTAAGGAATAAATCTCGACTGGTTGCACAAGGCTACACCCAAATCGAAGGTATTGATTTCGGTGAGACTTATGCCCCAGTTGCTCGACTTGAATCCGTTCGTGTCATGCTTGATTTTGCCAATTACAATGGTATATTGCTATATCAAATGGATGTCAAAAGTGCATTTCTTAACGGTGAAATCGAAGAAGAAGTATATGTTATGCAGCCACCAGGTTTTGAAGACCCAAAGAATTCTGATAAGGTGTACAGGTTGCACAAGGCCCTATATGGGTTAAAGCAAGCACCTCGTGCTTGGTATGAAACACTGAAGGATTTTCTTCTGAAGAAGGGCTTCAAACCAGGAACAACTGATCCGACTCTTTTTACTCGTGCATACAAAAATGATCTTTTTGTGTGTCAAATTTATGTCGATGATATTATTTTTGGCTGTACTAACCCTGATATTAGCGAAGAATTTGCTCGTATGATGTCGAAGAAATATGAAATGTCTATGATGGGTGAATTGAAGTTCTTTCTCGGGCTTCAAATCCATCAACAGAAGAATGGGACTTTCATTTCTCAAGAGAAGTATCTCAGAGATTGCCTGAAGAAGTATGATCTTGTCAGTTGCAAAACTATCAAGACTCCAATGCCTACGAATGTTCATCTAGATGCAGATGAGAAGGGCAAACCTTTCGATCAGAAGAAATATCGCTCGATGATCGGTTCGCTTCTTTACCTTTGTGCATCTAGACCTGACATTATGCTATCAGTTTGTATGTGTGCTCGTTTTCAGGCAAACCCAAAAGAATCACATCATACTGCTGTCAAGCGAATTCTTCGATATCTGGCTCATACACCAACTTTGGGACTATGGTATCCCAAGGGTGCCCGGTTTGATCTCGTTGGATATTCTGATTCTAACTGGGCTGGTGATCGAGTCGACAGGAAATCTACCTCAGGCACATGTCATTTTCTTGGTAGATCTCTTGACTGTTGGGCTTCGAAGAAATAGAATTGTGTATCTATTTCTACGGCTGAAGCCGAGTATATTGCTGCCGGATCATGCTGCACTCAGATTTTGTGGCTCAAGCAAACGCTGAAAGATTATGGTATTCTTGTGAAGAAAATTCCATTGCTATGTGATAACGAGAGTGCTATCAAAATTGCCCATAATCCAGGGCAACACTCTCGAACGAAGCATATTGATATTCGTCATCATTTTCTTCGAGATCACGTTCAGCGAGAAGATATAGTTATCAGCCATGTTCGCACCGAAGATCAATTGGCTGATATCTTTACGAAGCCCTTGGATGAAAAGAGGTTCTGTGCACTAAGGTGTGAGTTGAACATCTTGGACTCACGCAATGTGCAGTAAGATCATAACTATCGGTACTATGTATTATATGTTTACTTTCGATGTTGTTTACTTACGTTAATTTTCTATCGTGTTTCTTTTTCGGTTGTTTTTGTTCGTTTGGTGTTGTCCTATACACTTATCACTCCGAGTTTTTATCGTTGTTTTACCCTCGGATTGATTAAGCATCGGACCCTGTTTTCCCTCTATTCTATCCCTACCCCATCTGTGCTTTTATCTCGTGAACATGTATATTTGTACTCGATCAAGATTCCCTTCGAATGTCATTGATTCCGAAGGAAAATCTATCGAACTTTTATCTACTTTTATACTCGATGTTCGATGAGTTTGGTCTCGGACGTGGAGAAACTTTCTTTCGGTTCGTTGGGATTTCCCGTGATTACCGCCACAAAATCCGTCCGTTGAATGCGGAGAGATGCGAAATCTGCGCCGTTGGATCAGATCTGACAGTTATGTCAGACCCCTCCCCTATAAATACTGATCCACCCCATCGGCACAGCACTCGCAATTCCCTCGAGTTCATCTCTCCGCTCCCGAAGTTCTCTCTCGCGCGCCGTCGTGCTGCTCGTCGCCGTCGACTCCCTCGCCGCTTAGCTGACGGAAGGAAGTCGCCGGAGACCTTCCCGTCAACGAGGAACTTCATCCGCGCCGCCGTAGTCGTCGTACTTCACCGAGTTAGGGTATGCACGGCTCTAAGACTCGATTCCAATCTCTTCTGTTCATCGAGCCCTAGATGTGTTCTTGATTTTCTCTCATTTTATTAGGTTTGTTTGATCCGTTTGGATCATTGAAACTTGGGAAATCTGTTTCTAGCGTTTTCTATCGATTCCCCATCTGAACTAGGTAAGAAATCCCTCGGATTCTCTCACTTAGGCAATTCCCTACAGAAACGTATCGATAGATTTATACTTGTGCGATTAATTCATACAAGTTCTTCGTTAGATTTGCACCCGATGGAAATCTAGCCTAGCACTTTCATGAAAACTTGCGTCAAGACAAATCTCTCGATATGTTTGCTGCATTCAAAATGTTTTTTCTTCGAAAACTGCTGGTACTTGTTCACAACTTTCCTATATTCCCTTGTACCTATCTATTTCGCAGGAAAATGTCTGGGAACGAAGAAAATGTCAGAACTCCCAAGCGTGTGGGAGGCCGAACAAGGATCACCAACAACTCTGAAGGATTATCAGAGGATTTGATCATTGAAAAGAAATTAAGAACACCTGAAGGTTCTGAGGATGAACGTACGAGAGAAAACCGTCTGCAAGAGATTCGAAGGCTTCAATCTCTTCGTTGGTATGAGTACAAATCTCTTATGCCTCGCTGGGAGAGGCTGTTTGCAATGAAAAATCCTTGGTCTGATGTCAAAGCTTTAAGGCCAAAATGGACGAAAGAAAATCGACCACCTCCTCCAGATGATGCTCATCCATCTGCTCTCAAAACACCTGTTGATTTTCAAGAGCTGGTTGATGCTCGGGAAGCACGAGCACAGAAGAGAAAGGAAGCCAAAGCAAGAAAGGAGGCTGCTGCTGAGGGTGCCGAGGAAGTTGGCCCAAGTGCCAAATCGAAGGCTGGCAAGAAATCAGCCAAACGAAATAAAAAGGTGGTAATTGTCTCGCCACCAGATGCAAGCTCCGATGATGAAGCTAATTCTGATGATCAAGACCCTGGAACTGAGGCTGATGTCGAGGACATTCCTCAGAAGAAACAGCCGAGCAGTAAAGGCATTAGGATCCAGGAGCCAGCTGTACAGGCTCCTCGAGCAACTATTGACATGACTGATTTGGTCACTGATCCGCCCATTTCATCTGCTCCACCAGTTCTAGCTCGCCGGCCAAAACCTTCGGCCAAATCGAAGGGAAAGCAAGCTCAAGTTGCTGAGGATGATGAAACACTTGTTCAACAAAAAGAAAGGCTGGCAAAGCAAAAAGAGCAAGAAGAAAAAGACTTGACAAATTCCAAGCTTCTGAACTTTCACAGTCAACCCGAGCATAAAAAGGCCCAGGTTGCTCAACAGCTAGGCATTTTACATTTGGTCAGTGAAAAGTATCGACGACAGATTACTGAAGGCACAATTCCTAGTGCCCCAAAGGAAAAGGTCGTGGCCCCCAGCGCCACCGAGAAAGTAGTGACTCCCACAGCCACGAAGGAAAAGGATGCAGCCGCAAGTGCTGCAAAGAAAAATGCTGAGGCCCCTAGTGCCTCGAAGGATAAAGCTGCGGCCCCTAGTGCTGTCACAAAACCCATTGCTGCTACCAAGGCCACCAAGGAGGCCGAGAAGAAAGCCAAGGAGGCTAGGCAGAAGGCTCAGGCTGCTCCAGTTCCTCGAGCTGCTCCAACTCCTGTCCCTGCCCCTGTTGCGCCAGTTGGTTCCGGCCCTCGTGCCGATGAAGAAAGTTCAAACAAAGGAGATTCTGCTGCCCATGCTCCTTGGGATGCTGCAAATATTTCACACATCCTCTGGAAGATGGCTACCACACCGAGCAAAGTCACTGCCGAGGATGATGTTCCTGCTGAAATCCAAGAGCAAGTTGCTCGATATATGATTCGCTGGGAAACATACCTCACCCAGGATCGAAAGGACAAGGAACAAGTGAGATTTTACACCAGGCAACTTCAAGAATAAACCGAGGACATTGAGTCCCGTAAGTTTTTCAAATCCAAGATTGCCACCACTGAAGCATCCAGAAGGGCACAGAAGGAAAACTTGGCAGTTGTGTATGAAAAGGTTCGACAAATTGTGTCTGCCACATGCAAAGAGCATAATGATGCGCTGTACCAAAGACAATCTTGAAAGAGAAAGTCTGATGCCCCAACCTCTGAGCGTGGGACGCCAGAGATCGAGAAGAATGCCAAGAAGTCCAAGCCAACCGAGGTCGTTGCTGCCATAGCACGACAGGAAACTGCACCAACCCCCACCAAGCAACCCACTCCTCCTCGTGAGACAACTCCACCCCCTCGCCAAGCCACTCCTCCACCTCGACAACAAACACCTTCACCTCCACCTCGTCAACCATCACCACCAAAAGCCTCGTCGCCACCACCAAACCCACCATCACCACCTCACATCATTCCATCGACCACCCCAGCCATCGAGACCCAAGCTCAAGCAGAGACCGAGAAACCTGCTCAGGTCGAGCAAGAAACTCAAGCCCCCATCTCCTCTGCTCAAAAAGATTATTCCTCTGCACACACTCTGCATGAAGGAGAAGACGCTGATGTTGATATCACGACAGTTTCTTCTCGTCAAGATGATGTCGAAGGAAATAGTTCTGGAGATTACGGTTCTAGTGACAGTTCTTCCTCCTCATCATCAAGTTCCTCGAACGAAGAAATGGTTGATGCTTTCGCACAACTAGACGAAGATTTTGAGGACATGGAGACTGAAGAGGCCGCTCAAAATGCTAATGTCGACGAAGGAGTTGCCGTCGAAGCGCAGGCCGAGGAAAATGCTCCTGCAGCCATCCGAGCTCAGGACATTGTAAACGTTCCATCTTCAATTCCTCGTCCTGCTGAGCCAGTTTTCCAGATGCCGGATAATGCTGCCGAAGTTTTTCCAGTTGATGAGCTTCTCCATTCTACTCATCCGAGAGAAATGCTTCCCCTGTTCCGCTCAGATGTTCCTCGAGGAGGCCCCATCTTTAAAAGGCGTGAACACAAGCCATTTTTCTTCGGTACCAATCCCTTCGAGAAGCCCAGAAGTGCATATTCTCTTCGGTTTTGGACCCAAGAGCAAGCCATCTATTATACTCGTGTGTTGTACAACAAGGCGAGAGTTTTCCAACATCAATACCTTGATATGCCTTCGGTGTACTCCACTTCATGTTTCGAGAATGTTGCCGAAACAATTGATGGTCTTCATGCTCACAAGATGTTTGCTCTCGATTGTGGCTACAATCCCGAGCTTATCAAGCAGTTTTATGCAACGCTCTATGTCACTGGTGATCTCGAGAACTCGAAGACATGGAAATTTGATTATATGATCCAAGGCCAAGTATTCCATATGACTGTCGACCAATTTTTGGCCATCATCAATTTACCTCGGTTCGAAGGATTACCACACAAGCTTCATGACTTACCTGCTCCAACTCCTGCAGAATTCTCTACGCTCATGAATCCAGATGTCGTAGGAGATCACTACCCAGCTGAGCCAAAGCCAAGACACTTACTTTTTGAAGCAAAGGCATGGTTTTATATTCTTTCGAAGACCTTGATGCCAATTCTCGATGTGCACGATGATTTTCCCATTCCCAATGATGTGCAACTTGCTCTGTTGAAGTTAGTCCACGGTCATCCTTTCGATTTTGAAGACTACTTCATCAGAACTTTGGTGTCTTGTGCTGATGATCACAATTCCCACAAACCGTATGCACCATGGCTGATGGCTATATGCAATTACTCTCGGGACGTTCCATTCCCCGTGTAAATTTTCCCGAAGATTTTCACTCCACCAGTTAGGGAAGTATTGCAGATTGTTGCTCGACCCAACGATCAATATGCTGAGCACACTGGCATCCGCGCCCACTTAACTAAGCGTAATGTTCGCTCGAAGTTTATCAAGCCAGTGCATCACATGGAAGTTTCTCTTCGGTCCCAGCAAATGCTTCAACATCATATCGACCAAGATTTCATTCAGAAGCAAGAATTGATGGATGAGATAAATCATTTGCGAAATATTACCATGAACAACAATCAGATGCTGCGTGAATGCCTTCGCCGTGATTGGAAAGGACTGCGGAAATTCAATTCCCTCGGTCAACTTCAACGATGCGGCTTCGAAGAATATCCTCCCCATCTTAACAGGAATTGGACTAATGATGATCGAGTAGATCGCCCGGATCCCAATATCCATCGGCTGCCGAAGAACAGAGATGTACTCAGTGTCGATGATTATTATCACATTACTGTGAACACCTTCTCCTCCGACTCCGAGAAAGATGAAGCCCCTCAACGTCAAGCGAGAGTTTACTCTCCACTCCCTCGAAGCCCCAGGACCCCGCCGGAATCGCAGCTGGAATCTTCTGGAGATCAACACTCCTTCCGCACGAAGATCACTCCTCCTGGCGCTCGCCCAATTCGTTGTGCTCCAACGCTCGCCGAATCTTCTCGTCGCCGCCGGAGCCATCCAAGCGAGTAGGGATTTCTTTCGACCCTATTCTCTCGACTTTATGTACGTTGTGACAAAAAGGGGGAGATGTAGTGGCATCGAAGAAATTAGTTTGCCTACGGGGTTAAGGGATTTGCTTTTCATTCGATAAACTTTTGAACTTTGAGGTTTTCTGAGTAGTTTCAACAAACTTTCGATTCATATTCGATCTGGTTGTAACTAACTCTAAGTAGGTCTGTGAACTGTTACTCTTTTCGTAAGATATCTATCTGTTGCTTGCGATACTTAACATTTTTGCAGGAAGTTATCTTTCATATAAGTTCACAGGTCATTCGAGGAGATTGCATATTTCTCATTGGATATTATCTGGAATGCAATTTCACTCGCTAAGATTATTGATGTTTTTCCCTCGACTCTACTTGTCAAATATGCACTTCACAGGAAATCTTTATCTTCCGTGCATACATCAAGGGGGAGTATTTCATCGATCTTAGCACTGGTTTATCATCGAAAACTCAAAACTTTTTCAATTACTTATCGATGCCTATTTTGTCAACAATCGTCCAAAAAGGGGGAGATTGTAAGAGCAAGTTTTGCCCCCGAAGGTTTTGGACATTGTTGGACAAAGCAGAAGTGGAACTAATATTGTTTTCGAGTATAAACAGATACTTAGGTTCCGAAAGAATGGAGTTTGCAAGTAGAAGGTCGAAGGACAACTCACTGCTGCGAAGCTGCAGTCATCTACCGAAACCTTTGAAGGAAGACGACCCCTAAAAATGTCATCGAAGAAGATGACTGTCTCGAGTAAAAGCGCAACGAGGAGAAAGCTGAAGCTGGTCGAAGACTTAGTCTTTTTACTAGTTTCTCTTTATTTTCTTGAGTCGTAGGAAAAACTGTACTATCAAGAGGGGTTTGCTAGTTGAGATCTTAGTCGAAGTGAATTTGCTCTGCTCAACTTAAACCCACGAAAGCCTACCGAGAGAAATCTTACTGAGTCGAGTGAATAGCTCGAAGGCAAAGTCATCGCACTTCGTGCCTTCGAGAGAGAACTCGTTTGGTAAGTCAGCTTACTTGTTCCTCAAGTAAAGTTGCGCAGTGATTGGATTCCGACCGTTGTGGACACGCGTCAAGCGGTCGCATCGGGTCACTTCAGTCATTTTACCCATCGGGATCGCCAACTATAAATACCCCGCACCTACCCGCCATTTCGGGTTGGCTGCTCCACTGAAGATTCTAAGACAGAAGTCTCTGAGCATCCCAAGAGAGATCCATCGAGAGAAAACCAAAACCCAAGTCTGAGCTGAGTTGAGCTATTCACAGAGACTTAGGTCGAGATTAGCCGATCTTTTTATCTTGGATAACTGCAAGTCTCCTAGACGGTTAGGCGTCGCCTGTCAAGCAGTCGAAGAGTAATTGTCGCTGCTGAAGGAAGTTTGTAAAGGTCTCGGAGATGTCCTGAATCATCTACCACGAGTGAAATCTGGACAAGCTCGAGGAGTTTGTTGCAGTGGAGAATAGGACGGAGAGAGTTTTGCTCCAGGTGTTCACTCACCAGTCCCTCCAACCAGACGTAGCACTTTGCAGAGTGTGAACTGGTTTACCAAACATCGTCGTGTCAGGCTCGTTTTCCTTCTAGCATTTACATTAAGTATTTACTCGTTGCCTGTTTGTCTTCGATGTTTTCCTTCGCTCCCAATCCTTTCGAGCCATGCATTACTTTCGATACTGTATTTCCTTCGAGATGTCTTTAGTCCTTCGTTGTTTGAATGAATTCCTTCTAAGTTCCTTAGAATTTTTAGAAGTGATCATTCACCCCCTCCCCCTCGATCATTCTTGAGCTTTCACGAGGCCCGATCCACAATTCTCGGGAGTAGATATTTAGCGCGATCCCGACGTCGACGAGGCAGGGGGGCAGGTGGGACGAGATGGCTGGTCGACGTCGGCTCGGTCGTTCTGTCCATGGCTTCGGTCGGAGGAACAGTGCGAGAGGAAGGAGAAAGTGGAGATGGGCTTCGGTGGACTGGACCTGGTGAGAACGCCCTGGGCGACGTTTAATGTTTTTGGTATTTGGTTGCCTCCAACCTTTTATTCTTTCAATTAGAAATTAGATTAATAGCAAAAGAGTTTTTGTAAAATGTGCAACCCATTGCATAATTAGTGTAACACCATACAGAGTTGCCACAAAAAGTTTGGGGGCTAAAGAAATATA
Organism: Bromus sterilis; assembly: GCA_950022295.1. Lineage (NCBI taxonomy): Eukaryota > Viridiplantae > Streptophyta > Magnoliopsida > Poales > Poaceae > Bromus > Bromus sterilis. Next base: position 53,673,467 of record OX465599.1, read on the forward strand.
TTTAATACTCCCTCCGATCCATAATAAGTGTCGCTCATCTAGTACAAAGTTTGTACTAGCTTAGTACAAAATGACCGACACTTATTATGGATCGGAGGGAGTATTTATTTTAAATATACAATTGATAATTGGTGCTATTTTGGCTCGTGTTTGAATTGTTTGAATTTTTTAGAGGCATAATAAATTACCATAACCACATGGGCATGGCCCACTGATTATTAGTGATTAAACAAAAGTGGGTTCACAAATTTTGGACAAGGTTTAATTGTCACATGATTTTTGATATTAACCAAAAGGCATTTTTGAATGTGATCAAAAGCAAGGATGATCATGGCATGATTGCAACAGTAATTGTCATTAGCAAAATGATTACTGTTACATGACAGTGATGGTGTTACAGCACGGGCATGTTTGCTAGTAGATTCCTATAAACTAAAGAACTCAACTTTTTCCCCTACTATAAATTCCTATTTTTAAAGTTCTTACAAAATTCTTGTATGTAGATAGATCAAAGAGGTCTGTTGAAGACTTTGAGGGCTCGTTTGGTTACACGAGATCTTTTTCCCAGGGCAGTAAATCTTACCGAGCGGCGAGCGTAGGTGAAGAAAGGGGGAAATTTTGTCTAATATCTTGAGGCCGTGATTTCCTACCCTGAAAAATTAAAGGATCCCGGTCTACCAAACTAGCCCTAAAGGCATTAGGCTGCTCCCAATGCTCGACCTTAGATGGGTGCTAAGCATGCCAACAAGGCAAAAAAATTCTATGTGACACTTTAATTAAGAGGAGAGAGAGGAGTTTGGTGACCCTAAGAGGACATGGTGCTAGTCGCGGGAAACTATGCAAAACATTAAAAAAGAGGAAACTAGCCTATACATGCAAGACTTTAGTTGCTAAACCATTAAATAAGGGAACCTTAGCACCAAGAAGTTAAGCACCAATGCATTGGAGACTATGATTGCTTAGCACATTTAGGGCCAGTTCTTTTGGGGTCCGGCTTATACAAAAGCTCCTGTGAGAATAAGCCAGTGATAAGCTCATATGAAAATAAGCACTTAAAAATAAGCCCACCAGTTCTTTTCACTTTCTGTTTTTAGCTTAATTTTGATATAGCTAGTGGAAAGTCTATAATGCCCTTGGACCAGATCGGCTGGCACAGAGGTAACTCCAGGGCTGGCCTGCGTCGGGGAAGAGGCAGGAGAGGGCCGTCGCCGCACTGGACAGAGGAGCCCGCCGTCGAGGGCCGTCGTCGCGGGAGGCGGGGTAGGTGCCCTCGAGGCCGCCGTCGCGGGACGACACAGGGGCGCAGGGTGAGCTGCAGCCCGGGGCACGGGGGTGCACGCGGGGAAGGAGCCGCCGCCTTGGACCTCGCCGGGAGCAGATCCGGCCGCCGCGCCCCCAGTCCGGCCTCCCCCGCCTCGCCGCTTTGCGCCGGCGTGCGCATCGCCGGCCAGCCGCGCCACCTAGCCCCGTCGGCCGTCGCGGAGCGGAGAGGACGAGCGCCCCGCTCCCGATCCAGCGCATGGCAGCGACACCATAGGCCTTCCCTGCCCAGTCCGACCGCGAGCTCGGGGAGGCGGCGGAGGGAGGCGGGGCTGGCGGCGAGGGCTGGGGAGAGGAGGAGAGGATTCGTTCGTGCGGGGGCGCGGGGGCAGTTTCTTCTTAATTTCCACAAGATGACGGGGGCAATGCCTTATACCGGTTCGCAACATTGCGGGAAGCCGCGACGCCCGCGAGAAGCTCCTTCCCCCAGCTTATTTCCATTGCAAAGAGAGGCCCGGTGGGGAAAAGCTGAGCCCATCTCTGAAAATGAGTTCTTTTGGGCTTATAGCTTAATTTGGCTAGAAGATGCTATAAGCCCGAAAAGAACTGGCCCTTAATACTTCTAGCATCTCACTTAAAGCAAGTACAATAAGGTACAGTCAGCAGGCTGTAAGCATTAAAATATTATATTTGAGGTGAGGCGGAGGAGAGAGAAGATGAGAGAAAATAGAAGCGGGCTACAGATTAGTAGCCAGCTGCAGCACATGCTCCTAAGCACTTTGTAAGATAGACATGTGGACCATGTATCAATATAGTAGTACATATTTATACCTAAACATTGTACTAGTTGACTATAAGGTTGATTATAGATGACATAAATCTTCTTATAGCCAACAGTCGGCTATACTATTAACCATGCTCTTAGCACCTTTGCATTGAAGAAAGCCTTAACATTCTCGGTTACTAGTTTAAGCGTCTTCAAAGTCTTTTTTAAAATCTGTTTAAAAGGTAGACTAGGGGCTAGGGCCTAGGGCCATAGTTCAATGTGTCGTGTCTATACATTGTTTTTTTAAATTTTCACCGGGGGAAGAGATTCCCCACCTTTTTTTAGTGGACCAGCCAACTCGTGAGTCCACCGACCACAAGCGATACACAAGGTCCCCTTCCCCGAAGCTTCGCGGTGGTGGAAACCCTAATGCTGCCCGAACTCCCCCATCCCAGAAACTTGTAGAAGCATCTTCCGCGGGCCGAAGTCCCATGGACGGCGCGGTCTCGGCGGAGGAGGAACCGTCCGGCGACTCCGTCGATCTCGACTCCAGCGTGTCCGCCGCCTCTGCAATGCGCGAGCTTGTTTGTCCCCAAACTCCTCCCCCCCCCCCCCCCCCCCCCTCCCCTCCACTCCGCGCAGTACTCTAGGTAACACTTCGAAATTTCGTTTTCCTACCGATTGATCTGAGGATGGTATGTTATAGGGAGAAGAAGTGTACGAGGAATTGTTGGTGAAGGCGTCGCTTCAGTTGCTTGGGAAGGGTCTTCCGCCTCAAGTCCAGCACTATGGCTTCGAAATGACGCGGGTTATTCCTTTTTACATACTCATCATCTCCGTTTTCATCTCACACTGAGAGTTCCGTCCAGAGACAGTTAGTAGACGAGGATTTATAATTTCCAGTAGTTTTACTTACTTATAGCCAAACAAATGATGCTGGCCATTACTCGTTACATACTCACCATCTCTGTTTTGTGATGGAAATCCTTCGTGCTTTCGTTAGCTCGAGTTTGAGGCAACCATTGTGTTTTGTAACACTTTCCCTGTTAGATCGCACTGAGTGAAATTGCAATTTGCAGATCCCATTATCACTCAGCTTTAATCTTTTCTTAATTGAGACAGCAACATCCACCAAGACTAGACAGTACTAAACCTGTTCCCATCTGTAACAAGTCCTGTGCCTCTTAGAGAACTTAAAAAAAAAAGGAATAGAGGTAGTATGGTTGAATTATTTTCCTCCCACGCAGGGGGTTCTGTTCAGAGACATGTAGTAGACGAGGATACAACTTGTAATAACGCTACTTACTTATTCACTGCATATGCAACTCTTGTACGTACTCCATCTTACTTTGATCATCACTTCATCATTACCGTAGTATGGCTGTTGTGGAATTTTCCTGTAAAATACGTAGCATTCATATGCTTGATATATATGTATATATTGCACAAGTTTGTACGGTGATCTTACCACTCAGCTATAACCCGTGGCATGCTGATATTGGCAGCATCTATTTATATCAAGGAGTGCTACAGCTGCTTTAGTGGCAAAGGTTCTTTTTTTTCTTTCTGTTTTTGGTATTTGTTTTGTTTGTTTCTGTGCCTGTTTTGTGTTTAAATGTCAATGTTGTTTTGCAGGCAATTTGGACTGATGGAATTTCTTCATTGAATGATCTGCTTTTTTCCATCACTTATCTATCTAAATCAGGTCCTAAGGATGTGAGTTCATCAACATAGCCTTTTAGTTTCCTTCCCACCATTGAAGTTATTGTTAATAAGTGTCTCTCAAATTGTTAGGCTGAGTTGGCTGCCTTCATTTTAAAGTGGATTTCAGATTTTAGGATTGTTTCTGCCGTAGACTTAAAAGGTAAGTGTTGTTTTCCTTGGTTATTTTCTTTGCAATTGTTTGAATTACTATGGTAAACCAATGTCACTCTTCTTGTTATGCCTATGTGAAGCAGGTTTATCTGATCTGGATGAGTTTCTTACAAATGTCATGCTTCTCCTTTTGTCAGTAAGTTATTTTTCTTACTATGTAGTCAGCCTTGATAGTTCATCTAGTAAGATATGGCTTCTTAATGTGAATTCTTCTTTGGATATCTCATTTTAGTTGCTTGAGCAACATGTTGAGTCAATTCTTTCTGAGCACCCTGAAGTGCTCATGGTATCAACTGAAAAGGATGTCTTGGCAGTAACAGCTTGCTTGCTTGCTGCAAACGCGTACGCGGAGTGGGTTCCCGTGGTTCATCTTGTCAAACATGGTTTAGTAAAAAGGTTTGCTTTCAGAAATTTGAATTTGTTAGTTGGTGTTATCTTTATTTTGATGATGACCACAGGATCTTTAATTTTGCAGATGCGAGTCCTTACTTCATCTCAGTAAATTCCAGACATATGCTTTGAAGTTTTTCAAAATTCTGTGCCAAAGGTGTGTATACTATTGGTTTCCCATTTCTACTTAGCCAATACAATTTTCACCCTTCCTTCTGTATTGCTTGTGGTTGTGAATGTTTTCTCAGAAGAAGGCCTCTTACTGTTACAAAGTATTATGACGACGCAATGAACCATGTCTTTGAGATCTTGATGAGCATTTCACAAGATTCTTTGACCAAAGTTGGAGCATACTTTGATTTTGGTAGTGAAATGGAGCTCAACATTGCTGAGGGTATCTGTGACTGTTTGGTTGCTCTGGGTTTGTTCAACATGCAATTTATTATTGCAGATACCATTAAGGCCTCCTGTTTCATTCGACAGGTCAGTGCTCACCAGATAGTATTCTTTGCTTCTCGTGCTATCAGTGCTCACCAAATAGTATTTTTTGCTTATTTTGGTATCTTGTTGACATATTGATTGATACTTTGCACCCTCCTTTTCATCACTCCGAGGGTTGTATAGTTGTAAGTGGTCCTGATGTCTACCTTATGTTGGTGCTTGTAGATGCTGGAATATTACCAACATTACAAGATTGCACTTCATTTTCAATGCTTACCATTTTGGCTGGTATGCTCTGTATGTCACACAGCTATACTAAAATATTCTCTCCATTTGCCAATACTTATCTATTTATGGGAAGTTTCGTTTCACAATGTTTGTCAAACGAGGAAATCATTATTGCAGCTATTGCACTATTCGCCCTTTTTACCTTGTTTTAGTGTTGTTAAAGATGTTGAGTAGTGGTAGTTTATCATTTTTCTAGTAGAGTATGCTTAATCCAACATCACCAACAATTTCCTGTGCCTCCTTGGTATATGCATATGGTAGGCTTGTACTAATAATGTGAAATGGAGGGAGTGAATGCAACATTATTCTTATAAATTTATTCCTTGTACAGATGGTCCTAACTGAGCTGCCTAAAGAAATTTGTATAACCCCTGACCTTGGGGATGTTACTTCTGCATCTGGGACCAATTCAGCAGATGAGGGGAATATTGGAACATTTATATTTTTTAGTGATGATATATGCAATGTGATTCTGGATGTTTCATTTAAAAGAATGCTCAAGACACCTGCAACCATATTACCGAACTCGTTAGAGTTATGGAGCGATGAGCTTCATGGAAAGGATGGCTTCATACAGTACCGTTCCAGACTGGTGCGTTTCTTGTTGCATCCCATAGCTCCTTGAATTAACAGTCTGTTGTCTACTATCACTTGTTTACTATCTGTTGAAGCTTTCTCAATAGTTTTTACCATAGTGAAGAGATATAAGAGTTGCTTATGGTGGTTCTTATGTTTGTTGTCTGCTGAACGTAACGATTTGATTCCTTCATTCAGTTGGATCTCATCAAACATATTGCTTATCAAAGACCAATCCTTGCTGCCAGCAGAGCTGCACAGAGAATTAACAGCGTCATTGGAGATGCAAGTACAGTATCAAATTCCCCCAAGGTTGGTTCATATTTATTCAGCCAAAGGTTAATTATATGTCATGTTTTTATCTCAAAAATTTATTTGAGTGCATGACTATTTTAGGATTTGGCTGCAACTGAAAGTGTACGGCTAGTGCTTACCACAGTTGTTAATGCAATATTTGACGATTCGGTTAAGAATGGAGAGATTATTCTGGGCACAATTTTTTCGTCGCAGAGGATACATGCCATATTTGGAGGTCTGCAGATCATTCACTCGTATTTTGTGTTTGGTAAATGTAGTTCAGTTTTATCTTTAGCTCACTTTATGATTTTAAATCAGGTCTACTTGATCAGCTTCTATCTTTGAAGTGGACGGAACCAAGACTTGCTGTTATCCTTGGACAGTACTTTAATGCGTTTTGCCCTTACCTGAGGTGTCATCCACCTGTAGTCCCCACAGTTGTAAATAAACTTTTTGAACTATTGTCATCAATCACTGCCAGCTCTCATGTAAGCTTAATACTTCCAGTCAAAAGGGAAATACAGTTGTAACCTTTAGACTGATTATTGGCAGTTTAGACTGTAGTCTACTATTAATCTAATACTCCACGCCCGTGAACCTGAAATCATTCTCCCTGATTTTAGTCTGTTGTTCCTTCTTGAAATAGGCTATTTGCTTCTCGGCAATTAATCTACCTTTTTGAGATATTACCTTGAAAATTTCACAATAATTGATTTTTTAGCCAAGATTGGATGTGCTCTAGGTGGTCCAATATTTGTGCAACTAACATTTAAGGGGGCAAGCATGAAGAGCTGTTCCATGTCTTCAACTAGGCATTTAAAAATCCGATTATAATATCCAAGTTCTCTATAAGTTTGGTTTAACTTACTTCCCCCTTTCTTTATTAACATTGCTGTCTAACAGGACCCTTCAACAGTTCAGAGTGCCAGCTTGCAAATATGCTCATGTATCATTCACATATGCAAAGCTGTTGATAGCACTGCCCTTCCTTTATATATGAAGGTTGGTTTTGATTCACTTCCCATGACCTTATGGTTTATATTCTTAGCAACAACTCTCTTGGTATTTTTCAACAGGCTCATTTCTTTTATATTTTAGCCGCATACATGTATGGCGTACCTTGCTAGTTTGATTAAAAGTACTATCAGTTCTACATCTTTACTGCATATTGTTTACAAGCTAGAGATTACATACCATATTATCATGTGGTTCTCATTACTCATTACATTTTGAACCAATTTGCATGGTAATTATATGCGCACACTATACTTGACTTTTGTTGCATGGTTAATGAAACGAGTTCACTAATTTGCTCTATAAGGGGGTATTTCTTTTTCTACTTCTTACTGAAGTGCTCAGTAAGGTTTTACTAAAGTGCTCGGTAAGGTTACTTCTTACTACTTTTGCTTTATGGGATACATGCATATTCAGCTCTGTTGTGGATCTTGTAGCTTGGATTTTTTATTACATAGTTTTGGGACTTACTGGCATTGCCAAGTAGAAATCTATAAGAAACTGATTCTGTGAATTCTCTAATTCTTAAGATAATAAATCAATTGACATGCAGGATTTCTTCTCTCCTTGCATTACCGAAGAAGATGTGCTGGCCTCTGTTATTCTAGAGAGAGCAAATTATTCCATTGAACAGAACAAAGGTAAGATGCACCTTTTGCTCTAAGCCACTAACATGGAACCATTTGAGAACTCTTGTTGGAGAAAAGAAAGTATATAGTAACTAACCATTTTTTTTGAGGATTCAACGGTAAATTCCATGTGAAAACATAATAGTTCAGAAATGGCAACCATCAAACTCGCAGATGTAGAATATGGACTATATCCTGGCACTAGTTTTATGTGGAGAGCGTCTTTTAGTAATTAAATTTGAACGTAACAGCTAAACTTGACATGGGAGAGTCCGTGACTGGGATACCACCAAAGATTTGGCTATGGACATGGGTGTGTGGAAGTTAGCTATCCACGTACCAGAACCATGACTTGGTTTCTTTCGATATCATATGGGTTTCAACTCAAGCCTACCCCAGCTTGTTTGGGACTGAAGGGCTTTGTTGTTGTTGTTGTTTCCTGCTTGATGGATAAGTCCTTGTACTCCAGTCTTTGTGGGGCTGCAGCACAACTTTTAGGTAGTTAGCATCTTTGTGGGGCTGCAGCACAGCTTTTAGGCAGTTAGCATCTTTGTGGGGCTGCAGCACAACTTTTAGGCAGTTAGCACCTTTGGCTGCAGCACATGGTCCTTGTGGCTGTTAGGATAGCATCTTAGACTAGCATCTAGCATATGCTTGGCTGGCTAGCAGCCTCCTATAAATATGTAATCCCCAACCCCTCAGGTTGGTATGACATTGAGTGAGAAAAACCAGAAAATTGCCCCAACTTCCCGGTGTCATCCTCTTCCTAGATGAGAGTAAAGTTCAAGAGACTAACAAGTGGTATCAGAGCCTCGTTATCCTGCAGCGTGAGCATCTCCTGTTCACCCATTTCCCTTGGGAAGGAGCAGCCCCAGCCCAAAGCAGCAGCAGCGCCGGCTGCCAAGAGAGCAGCAGCGACACCGGCTGCCCTGGTCACCTTTCTCCCTCCACGCGGCCGAGCAGCAGCTCGTCTGCAGGCCCTTCGCGCAGCAGCCCCCCAGCAGCGAGCCATGTCCGCAAGCCACTCTCAGCACATGGCTACCTTGAGTACGCGGCGTCGGCAGGAGGCCGAGCTCGCCGCCGCAGAGGAGCGTGAGCGAGCGGCTGCAGCAACCGCTGCGGCGGTAGAAAGGGCGTCAAGGCTGGCAGCGGCGTAGCTGGCAGCGGCCAGAGCGGAGGCAGAAGCAGCAGCGGCAGCGGACGCCGCACGTGAGGCGGCGGCGGAGGTGAAGGTGCTATGTGAGAGCACCAACAACTCCGTCTCTGCTGAAGACTGCGCCAACGCAGGGTGCGATGGTGCAGCACAAGAGCAGACGGCGCAGTGGGCAGCTGAGCACGGAGGCGTGCACTGCGGCGGCGGCGGCTGGGGCGACCAAGACCGCGGCCTCTACGGGGTCCGGACTGTGGTCAGGGAAGTTGGTCCCGGTGCTGGGTGGCCTACCCTCACCAAAACCAACTACGTCGAGTGGGCCGCGGTCATGAGGATCAGGCTCCAGGTGCGGCACATGTGGGAGGCGGTCCAGCATGGCAACGTCGACTATCATGAGGATTGACGGGCGCTGGACGCCCTCATCGCCGCAGTCCCGCCCGAGATGCAGTTCTTGCTTTCCAACAAGCGGACTGCCAAGGAGGCTTGGGACGCCGTCCCTGCAGCCCGCATAGGTAGCGACCGCGCCCGCAAGTCCACTCTGCAGGCCCTTCGCAAGGAGTGGGAGAACCTGGCCTTCAAGCCAGGTGAGGACGTTGATGACTTTGCTCTCCGTCTCAATACTCTCCTACAGAAGATGGTGCAATTCGGCGATGACACCTACGACGAGGAGAGAGAGCTGTCGAGAAGCTTCTTCGTTGCGTCCCCGAGAAGTACAAGCAGATGGCTCGCTCGATTGAGTCGTTGCTAGACCTCTCCACGATGACGATCGAGGAGGCGATGGGTCGCCTCAAGGTCATCGACACTGACGAGCCACAACCCCTATCGGGGCCCATCACCACTGGCGGAAAGCTCCTCCTCACTCGGGAGCAGTGGGATTCCCGCCACGGTGACATGAGGAGGGGGGAGCCCTCTTCCATGAGAGGCGGCCGCAAGCGTGGCAGGCCGCGCAGGGCGCGCAACGACGCTCAGGTCGGAGCGCGAGGACGTGCCGGAGGTGATCCCCACGAAGGCACCCGGGGAGGCGCCGCCGGCAGATTCCAGCCGGCTCTGTTCATGGCACATGCGAGCATCGAGCTAGCTCCAGCGGCCCCGGCCGCAGCGGCTCTCCTCCACCTCGACGAGCCAAAAGCTCATGCCCTTCTTGGCGACGGCTTCGGCAAGGACAAGACCAGCGGGTGGTGCCTCGACACCGGCGCCACCCATCGCATGACCGGTCGACGGGAGTTCTTCGCCGAGCTTGACTCCACCGTGCGAGGCTCCGTCAAGTTCGGGGATGCCTCCGCCGTGGAGATCAAGGGCGTCGGCTCCGTCATCTTCGCCGCCAAGACCGGAGAGCATCGGCTGCTCACTGGCGTCTACTACATCCCCGCGCTGAGGAACTCCATCATCAGCCTGGGACAACTGGATGAGAACGGCTCGCGCGTGCTGATCGAGCATGGGATCCTACGCATCTGGGATCGCCACCGACGTCTTCTCGCCAAGGTAACCAGAGGTGCAAACCGACTCTACGTCCTTGACGTGCAGGTGGCACAACCTCTCTGTCTCGTAGCTCGTCGGGACGACGAGGCGTGGCAGTGGCATGAGCGCTTTGGGCATCTTCACTTCGAGGCCCTGAAGCAGCTCGGTGCCACGGAGATGGTGCGAGGCCTGCCGTGCCTCGACCATGTGGAGCAATTCTGCGACATCTGCGTGATGACGAAGCAAAGGCGACTTCCCTTTCCCCAGCGGACGAGTTTTCGAGCCAAGGAGAGGCTCGAGCTCGTACACGGGGACTTGTGCGGCCCGGTAACGCCGGCCACTCCGGGAGGACGACGCTATTTCCTGCTGCTTGTTGATGACCTCTCCCGCTACATGTGGGTGCTGGTCCTTGGCAGCAAGGGAGAGGCGGCGGTCCGCCATCAGGCGCGCGCAGGTGGCTGCGGAGGCGGAGTGCGGCCACAAACTGCACGTACTACGCACCGACAACGGCGGCAAATTCACGGCAGCTGAATTCGCGTCGTACTGCGCTGATGAAGGCATCCAGCGCCACTACGCGCCGTACAACCCGAAGCAGAACGGCGTCGTCGAGCGACGCAACCAGACGGTTGTGGGGATGGCTCGGGCTCTTCTCAAGCAGAGAGCGATGCCGGCTGTTTACTGGGGAGAGGCGGTGGCGACGACCGTCTACATCCTCAACCGCTCGCCTACCAAGGCTCGACGGCGAAAACCGGCGGTCTCCCACTTGCGGGTCTTCGGCTGCCTCGCCTTCGCCAAGGAGCTTGGCCATATCGGCAAGCTCGACGACAGGAGCACTCCGGAGTGTTCATCGGCTACGCGGAGGGCTCGAAGGCCTACCGCATCCTCGACCCAAAGACACAACGTGTTCGCACGACGCGCGACGTTGTGTTCAACGAAGGGCGAGGATGGGCGTGGGACAAGGTGGTGGACGACGGCTTGACTCCGAGGTATGACGACTTCACCGTCGAGTACGTTCATTTCGAGGAGGCTGGGGGAGTAGGCATCAGCTCTTCATCGGGCACGCCTACCTCAGTTTCCAAGTCTCCATCGGCCCCAACGTCTACTCCACCGGCACCACGCTCTCCGACCACGACTTCAGCTGCACCGAGTCCTTCACCGACTCCACCGCAGCCGGCGATGCCACGTACTCCAGCACCGATAGCCACTCCTCCGGGCACGTCTACTCCAGCACCAGCTCCCAGCCCGGTGGAGTTTGCTTCCCCGCTCTCTCACGACGAGGAGCGCATCGACGCGTATCATGACGGCGAGCCGCTGCGGTACCGTACGATGGAGGACCTCCTTGGCGACCAGCCAACGCCGGGGCAGGCGTCCCGTGATCTGGAGGCGCAACTGCAATTGGTGTGTGAAGACGGCGAGCCTCGGTCTTTTGCGGAGGCCGAGGGAGACGCGGCTTGGCGCGCCGCGATGCAGTTGGAGATGGATGCGGTCAAGACGAACCGCACCTGGGAGCTTGCAGACCTCCCTCGGGGTCATCGCGCGATCACCCTTAAGTGGGTGTTCAAGCTCAAGAGGGATGAAGCCGGCGTCATCGTCAAGCACAAGGCTCGCCTGGTGGCACGAGGTTTCTTGCAGCAGGAGGGAGTCGACTTCGACGACGCCTTCGCTCCCGTGGCACGAATGGAGTCCGTGCGACTCCTCCTTGCGCTAGCTGCCCAGGAGGGCTGGCGTGTCCATCACATGGATGTCAAGTCTGCATTTCTCAACGGCGATTTGAAGGAGGAGGTCTACGTGCATCAACCGCCGGGGTTTGTGATCCCCGGCAAGGAAGGCAAGGTACTCCGCCTGCGCAAGGCCCTCTATGGCCTGCGGCAGGCACCAAGGGCGTGGAATGCCAAGTTGGACTCCACGCTCAAGGGGATGGGCTTTGAGCTGAGCCCACACGAGGCGGCCGTCTACCGACGGGGCAGTGGAGGAAATGCCCTGCTGGTGGGCGTCTATGTCGACGACTTGGTGATCACCGGCACCAAGGATGCGGAGGTGGCGGCGTTCAAGGAGGAGATGAAGGCCGCCTTCCAGATGAGTGATCTGGGGCTCCTCTCTTTCTATCTGGGCATCGAGGTGCACCATCACGCTTCGACAGACCGCCTACGCCAAGCGCGTTGTTGAGCTCGCAGGGCTCACCGACTGCCACCCAGCTCTCACTCCGATGGAGGAGCGGCTAAAACTGAGCCGCAACAGCACGACGGAAGAGGTGGATGCTACACAGTACCGGCGTCTTGTGGGGAGCCTTCGCTACCTCGCCCACACACGGCCGGACTTGGTGTTCTCCGTCGGCTACGTTAGCCGGTTCATGCAGCGTCCGACGACGGAGCATCAGCAGGCTGTGAAGAGGATCATCCGCTACGTTGCGGGGACTCTCGACCACGGCCTACACTACCCTCGGTGTCCTGGTGCGACACACTTCATCGGGTACAGCGACAACGACCACGCCGGCGACATCGACACCAGCAAGAGCACAAGCGGGATTCTCTTCTTTCTCGGCAAGTGCCTTGTGAGCTGGCAGTCGGTCAAGCAGCAGGTGGTGGCCATGTCCAGCTGCGAGGCTGAGTACATGGCGGCCTCCACCGCATGCACTCAAGCGCTCTGGCTCGCTCGACTGCTTGGTGATCTCCTCGGTCGAGACACCGGAGCAATGCAGCTCAAGGTGGACAGCAAGCCCGCTCTGGCTCTGGCAAAGAACCCCGTTTTTCATGAACGGAGCAAGCATATCCGGGTGAGGTACCACTTCATCCGAGGCTGCTTGGAAGAAGGAAGCATCAAGGCGAGCTACATCAACACCGCAGACCAGCTCGCGGATCTGCTCACCAAGCCCCTTGGGAGGATCAAGTTCCTCGAACTCTGCTCCAGGATCGGGATGGTCCAACTCTCCCACAAGACGACGTACAAGACTTAGGGGGAGAATGATGGATAAGTCCTTGTACTCCAGTCTTTGTGGGGCTGCAGCACAGCTTTTAGGCAGTTAACATCTTTGTGGGGCTGCAGCACAACTTTTAGGCAGTTAGCACCTTTGGCTGCAGTACATGGTCCTTGTGGCTGTTAGGATAGCATCTTAGACTAGCATCTAGCATATGCTTGGCTGGCTAGCAGCCTTCTATAAATATGTAATCCCCAACCCCTCAGGTTGGTATGACATTGAGTGAGAAAAACCAGAAAATTGCCCCAACTCCCCGGTGTCATCCTCTTCCTAGATGAGAGTAAAGTTCAAGAGACTAACACTGCTTACCATGTACTGTGTCCTTTCCAAATTATAAGATGGTCTAGTTTTGTCCTAAGTTGTGGATTTAATAAAACTAATTTAATGTTGTAGATGTTGGTACATTTTTTTAATGAACTTGGTCAAATTTAAACAAGTTTGACTGAAGGCAAAGCTAGAACATCATATAATTTCGATCGTAGGGAGTAGTTCTGGAAGAGTATCCTGAAAACTGCAGTCTGTTTTCTTGACGCAGACTCATCTGTTAAAATTGTTAGAACTGATAAGTTCTAAAACCAGGATCCACTCACTGTCTCACTGTTTGCTCACACAAACACGCACACAAGGATATATCAATAGAACAAGCTTGAGACTACGGGCCTGTTCGGTAGCCCTCCACAGCCTCAAACTCCTCAACTCCTCCTCCAGCAGCCAGCAGCCAACTTCTTGTTCGAACTCCCGGAGTTAGCCGAGCGTTCGGGAGCACAGCTTCTTGGCTAGAGTAGGTGGGCTGGAAAATTTGACATAAGCAGCTAACCAATTCGTCCATCTAGCTCTCATGTGCTTCGTCACCTTCCTCATGCCGCTCCAGCAAGACTGTTGTGCGCCGTTCCGAAGGAGAGGTCGTCCTCCACGTGCCAGCTGCTCGGCGTCGGGCTGAGCTCCGTCATGGCCGACTCGAAGTCAGGCCAGTGCGGGGAGCGGTCCTGGTGGGGTGGCGGTGGACGGCGACTTGCGGAGGAAGATCTCGTGGAGTTGCTCGGGCTGCTCCTTGCGGCGGGTAGGTTTTCTGCGGGGAGGAGGACGAGGGGAGTGGGAGGAGGAGGACGAGAGGGGATCGATCGGGCCGGTCGGCCCACTGTTTGCTTGGACGACCGCACGTTGTTCCCTCGTACCGGTTTGTCAAATGACTTGGCGGTGGCAGTCTCAGCGTAAATTCTTTCAACTCCCGCTTCTCAGTTTTTCGGGAGCTCGGGTTTTCCAACTCCTGGACTACTCCAAATTTGCACTGCGGGATTATCCAGCTTCTTTCTCGTAAAGCCAGGAGTTAGACCGTTCGGGTGGGCTCCGAACGTGGAGTTGAGGAGTTGAGAAGCCAGAGGGCTACCGAACAGGCCCTACATCCTGGCTTACAAGCTGCTTCTACATCTTGTCTTTGTAGCTTCTGCCCCTGCTACATATGGGTGTGCGTCTCCTTATATAGAGGCTTTAGGTCGGTGCTACAGTCACCTTGCTACAGTGACCGACCTTGCTACAGGGCACAACCTAGCTGTGTACCTGGAACCTACACTAGCTATTACAGCTCACCTTCCTTGACTACTAAGTCACCCAAGGCCAAAATATCCTAATACACTTTGCCAAACTCAAATTGACTTCTTGTTCTTCCATGCACGCATATGTTTGGTATATGACACGATTAACTTTAACAAAAATAATGTGACATTCTTTTTGTTACTATTTAGAACTCAACAGAACTGGTATAAATATTGAATATGTATGCATATTTTTCAAATGTTTCTGCTCATTTCTTATATCTTTTTGTCCTTCTGCAGGGGGAGAAGGAAATCAAGACAGGCACACTATTAACCTATCCGCACCTGATACAATGCCGTCTCCTTGGGCTCTAAGAGATGAAAATACAGGCTTATCAGTTGCTCTTCCCTATCGAGAGTATCCATTCATTATACAACCTTCTCCTGATTCTTCTTCTAATCCCCCATGTCCTAAAGCTAATCCATTCCCGAGCTTATTTGGTTGGTTCAGTAACAGGTCAGCCCATAAGCATCAAATATATGTAAATGGCTATACCTTAAACCCAGTGAACTCAAAGCACAATCTCCTTCCTGATCCCCAACTCTACCCCTCCTCTTTCTCTCTCCATGGTCCTGTGCCCATCTCTTGGTTGGGTTTGGGTAAGGAATCCCAAAACATAGATAGAGGCAAGAGCTCAAGCCAAAGTACAGGATCTCAAATTAATGCTGGAAGTTCTAGCAGCTGTTCTCTACCCTTTACTACTGGAATTGGGGATTCTTATTGCTCTCTTGCTACACAAAGACAACTATCTCATCCAAATCTGGAACTTGAAAATTGTGTTACTTCTGTGAAGCAAGTGGTCAGTGACACTGATAAATCAGGAGTGGAGGTTGGGCTTCCTTAAAAGAACTCCTTACCACACAAGTACCGTGCGTGATACTGTACCTATCCATCAATAAGATATGTTTATATTGCTGCCTATCTTTTATCAGGTCCCGGCAGCTAACAGTTCTGATGGCTTTGGTCAAGGGCACAATGAAGAGTACGATCCTGTTTGGGTTGATGCTACTAGTGATTTAGAAAGCCCCTCAGAGTTTTTTGTGCCAAAATGGCTGGTAAGGGTAGCGTTATCCTCTCTATTCCCTTCTTGTTTGTTTCACATATTTGGACCTGTGGTTACTGAATCTCCTCTTTAAAAAATCAAGTGATTCTTAAAAGCATTCATTTCTGCAGTTACAATAAATACGTATGAGTATGTGTTTGAAAATTAATATGTCAACTGTTTTTATTGAAACCGTATGATTGTGATCTGGCCTACCTTTTAACATGTATGATTGTAATGCACCATCATAACAGTATCAGCGTCTGGACTTATTGTAGCCTTCCCTGTAAGAGTCAGACTGGCCAAGCTAGTTAGGCGGTGTATGTGCACTGTGATGAGGCTGTTTGGTTGAATATGGTGTACGTGCTGGAATTGTGGTTGTATTGAAGGTTAAATAACTGAATTAGTTTTGTGTGGCTTGTAGATGGGCACATTGCACATTGGTTTTCACCTTATGCAGGCTTACCATATGCATGCACACTTCTCTTATATTTTCTTATTGACTTAGCTTGAGCCGACCTTGCCGTGCCACATGCCAGATGCAAAATCCATCTTGCCAATTAAACATGTACTGTAGCATTAAACATATGCCCAGGCTAAATCATATGCTCAGCCTGTAAATGATAAGTTGACAGTGGCCATTGAGGAGAGAACCAGCAATGGAGTGCTGGAAGAAGCCCCCAATAGGGACACATATAAATATCTAGTTTCAACGGTAGCATACCTAAGAAAATTAGGGAAGCTGACGGCAGGATGGAACCCAAGTGGAGAGAGTGTGGTCCTCTTTAGCAATACATTACAGAGTTTAGGGAAGTTAAGGAAATTTCTTTTTCTTTGAATATCCTGAATTTTATTGGTGCATTGTCGCTTATGTTTTACATCCCTGACTGTTCTAGTGTCATTGATGGTGCAGGGTAAATATAAAGTAACGCCAGGCTATCAAGGAAAGGCTGAGCTACTTCTTTGGGAGCATAATCTCCTGTCTGAAGCATTCATCAGTGTGACGGCCTGTCCTGGGTACAGGGGCAATACCATCCTTCTACACTTCCCATGTTGTCACATTAAGTGCACTTAGTTATAAAGTTCACTACTGCAGATCATGATGCATAACAAATTTATGCCTTTTGTCTGTCAGGATTGAATGTAAGGAGCAGTTGATTATATCTCTATTGAACCCTTTGAACGAAATTTGGACCCAGCCAGAGTGGGATGAAGAATACATGAGTTATACATATCGTCTACCTGGTCTTCTTTGCAATGATAAATTTATGAAGACATTATGTTTGTTGGTGAAGTCATTTGAGGAGGAGAGCAAAGGAAGCAAAAGTGAAAATTTAACAGGACCACAGGAAGAATGCCATCCAACGTCAGCAACTAATTATCAGTACTCTTCTTCCTTTAGACATCTAATGCTTGCCCTGCTTTTACGGGTAAATAACTACCACCAACACTTCATTTTGTATGGTTTGTGACAATAGAGCCGATATACAATTTATAGGATTTTTTCAGACAATAACTATGGAAAAATACTTCTTTTTTTTCAAAACCAGTACTGCAGAGATATATGTGTGTGGGCCTGATCTGTCAGTGACATGACTAGTGGTATTTTTTGGGTGTCCTCCATCTGTGCAAATGCTTATGAAAACTACCCTAGTTTAAATTTCTGTTTTCATGTTTTATTTTGATTATGTAGTTACAATGTTTCACATTTACTTCAGATCCTTCATTTTATACACATGGCTTGGATGGATGAGTCTGCGCATGATCTGCCAGTAATCATTAGAAGAGCTAAACTCATGAGTACCATGGAGATATCCACTTTCCTAAAGGACACTAATACTTTACCAGAAGATGATGGACTCGATGCTATTAGGGTGGATGCTATCGGAACATGGTTACGTGAAATTCGAGAGACTGGGTAAGTCTGCTGCTTCACAGCTGTTTGTCAAACGGATTCTATTGTTTCTACAGAGATAAGTTTAAAAAGAAGTGTATTCTGGTTGCATTAGTGATATACGCTCTTTCCATATCGTTAAGTTGTGCATTTATGTTCAAATCACTGAACATAAATATCCCACAATGGAGGTTATAAGTCCATCCGCTCCTAGGCAGATGACACTGAACTGCTTCCCTATGGACTTTCGATTGTCTGTGTGTTTGAAAGATGCTATTTTGTATAATGTTGCAGGTACAACGTCATAGGCTTGTGCGCATCTGTTGAAAGATCCTTTTTTGGACTGGACCGTTCTCTTTTCATTCCTGCTCTTGTAGAGGATGTAAGCTGCATGGAATTTATTCATTTGGGGAAACTCATAGAGCTCACCTTTATTCCATTAGTCAGATATTACCCTCAAGGGTGTTGGGACAAATGGTTGGTGGAGTCGTTGGAATGTTTATTTTTCTACTGTGAAGATACCTTTGGTTATGCATGGTTCAGTCTTATACAAGAGGGCCGAGCTAAACCTGCAGCTTACTTTGGTGATCTGTATGGACCAGAAGAAAAACTCAAGAAATTAGAAGTGAAGCTGTTGCTTGAATTCACTCGTTCTGTATCTTGTTTGCTCAGGGTTTTATCATTAGAAGAACTTAATAGGGGCCTTCCACATTTGACTTGTCCAAAGTCTGACTTGAAATCCATATCTTCCAGCTCTGTTATGGGGTATGAATGTAATTTAGTTGTGTTTTCTGTGTATGATTTCTACACATTTACTTACTCCTTAGCAATGCTTATTGTAGGTATCTTTTACTTCACAATTGCTTTGGGAAGTTTAGTATGTACTTGTTTGGGTCTTTGGTGGATTATCAAGCAGCTAAGGATGCACTGCCATTTTGTCATGCATTAATCCGCCTTGCCGTTGCTACTGATGATGAGAGACTCAAACAGTTTATTCTTAATGAAATGCTTCCAACTGTTGTCCGGTTTGATGATAGGAGTCCTCAAAGTGGAATCTCACGGCTAAGATCGGAGTTAAGATCAAGCATAAAAGTGAGTTCTATGGATGATGTTGTTTGCCTTTGTCAGGAAATATACAAAGTTTACATCCACAATCAGGCAAGTTATGCGGGTATCTCTTCCTATTGTATACTTGTAATTTGTTGTGATCTCAAGGGTTCTAGCTACATGTGCGCTCAAATCAATACAAAATATGTGTGTTCGGAAATTTTCTGCCCTGTTTTCTAAATTAGCTGGTCCAAATTAGGTGCGCTAATTGCTTTCTGCCAAGATAATACCTCACTTACGTCTTAAGAATTTGGTTGCTGTGAGGTCTACTTTTGACAGCGGCATGGCATGACTGTTTGTGGATTCATTTTTATCAAGCCGAGTACTGGTTGCTGATGGACCAATTCTTTTAGATGGTTCTGGGTAAACTGCATTAAATCAAATGGCATATTGACATTTCGGTAATTGTTGCTCCAAGTCTAAAATGTGTTGCTCCCTCCGACCCATATTAATTGACGCACACTTAGTACACAGTTGTACTAAGTGTGCGTCAATTAATTTGGATCGGAGGGAGTACATTAAATTTGGCATGCGATGCAACATAATATGCTGTAGTGATCATGTGGATAATAACCCATGAGAGCACTGTAGCAACAAAGCGATTTAGTTGCAGCTCCTTTTGGATTTTCCATTTAGCTTTGTATAGTATGATCGGCATTAGGAGCTGTGTGATACCTTTGTAAAGGTTAACGTAAATCACAAGCATATAACTATTTATGTTGCTTTGGTATACTGGCATTAGCCTTCTTCTTTTCCAAGCAAAGCTTAGTTCAGTCAAAACACTGTAAGTGAATTCTGCTATGATGCATGTATTTTTACCAGGTTACTATTGTGAACGGCGAATGGACGGACAGAAAATCTTGTGAGGATGGATTCACTGATTGGTTGGATAAGGAATTGAAGGATCTTCGTAATCGTGCGTCTTTAACCGCTCCAAATATTTTTCCGAAGCACCTTGTGTGGAATTGGGAGGTGAGTTCTCTTTTTTTCTTGATGTCTCGCGTTCAAAGAAGTTACTTGGCCTACTTCTAGTGCTTATTTTCTTCACAATATACTCCCTTTTGTTGTTTGCGCAGTTTAACGAAGAATTTGACAGATCTTTTCCAACCTATATGGAAATGCTGCATGAGGTGGATACCTTGAATGACTGTCTAGAGGTAAATTTTTGGTCCATCATGTGATATGCATTTATTAAGCACTTACATCTTTGTCTTGCCTAGGCATGTACAGAGAATTTACAGTATTATGTTGTGGGGTCCCACAAAAGCCAATAAAAGTCTGTGCACCTTTTTGCCCCAACTTACAGGCTGAACTTTTCATCGTCCATCCAAGGCAAAATCGGTTGTAGGTTATCACAATCAATTAAAGACTAGTATGAAAAAAGGTGTTTCTAAACTATAAATTTTTGTGTGAAGACGGCTGGTTCTCTAGTGTTAGGGGAACTGCTAATCTGAAATATATATTTTTCTGTATGCTTGGTTTCCAATCAATAAACAAGATAAAATTCCAGTAAGCAAAAAATTGGAATGATGCAAACACTGTGCTGTGACGCTTTGATCTCCTGTGTCTTGACGCTACTTGCCTCGTGTTCTTGTTCGCCATTGTTAGCGCGTGCCAAATGACCTGTGCTTGCTCTTGCCTGCCTTTCTCTTATGGATCTTGACTTAGCAGAACAAATTTCTATAAGAGGGGCAGTTTGACTTGAACCAGGGTCATGTTAGGCTACATATGATACAATTTTTTACTTTCAGTTTATTGGATGCATTTGCTGTCCCAAATCTTCTATCAACTCAGCTGATTTTACTTTTGTTACAAAATTGTATATGTGCAATTGACATATCTTTTCTTCTTTTCTTCTCTTTATTACTTTTTTTATATGTATAAAGATTTGAGTTGGTGGTCGTCCGTTCACTCTTTCTTCAGTCTTCCTCCTCTCAACTGTGACAGGTGGAAACCTACAAACACAAAAGATACAAACCCTTCCTGAATCGTCTCTCTTCTGTTATCTTGCATCGCTCAGTCACCTCCTCCTGCCGTCTCCCACCTCTAATCACATTGTGCCAACTGCCAAAACACATATAAGCTAGCCTGCAAGTT
The DNA here is from genome assembly GCA_950022295.1 of Bromus sterilis. Classification (NCBI taxonomy): domain Eukaryota; kingdom Viridiplantae; phylum Streptophyta; class Magnoliopsida; order Poales; family Poaceae; genus Bromus; species Bromus sterilis. Next base: position 53,694,318 of record OX465599.1, read on the forward strand.
TTTGTGTGTGATTAAACTAGATTCCATCATGTTTCTTGTGGTTCTCTGGTGTCCTACTGTGCTAATTGAAGCCAGCCATGTGAACAAATGCAAATATTGTCATTTTTTAAACTAAAGTGGACACACTTTGTTTCACGCATGTGCTTGTAAGAATAAAATATAATAATTGGGAGGCGGAATTCTTTTTGATGGGTATTAATTTTGTTTTTTCAGTTTGTTTTATCCGTCTTTTTGTGCTGCTTTCAGGATGACATTTGCTATTTTCATATTTCCACAAATTTCTCTAGAGGTAGAGCTGGAAAAACCTTGTTGGATTATTGATACAACTATTGCACATTTCCATACATTCCTCTAGACATGCAGCGTGAGAAAACTTGTTAGATTACTGATACAACCAGGAAGCCTTGGGTGGTACCTCTGGGAGTTGCCTTCGAATGGCACTAATTGACTACTTACTTGCAGCGTAAAATTTCAAATGGCGATGCTCTTCTTGAGAGATTGAATCCAAAGTTTAAGGCAAAGTATGCCATTAACAGCGTGCAGCATCCTCATTTGCGAATCATGTCTCGCATGCTACCGGTGAGTCTCACATTCTTGATAATCTTCAGCTTGCAACATGCACGTGCATTTTTGTTATAGTTTGTTTTGTTGTTTTAAAGAGAAAGGAGCGTGATGTATGCTATCAGAGACGTTCTGATGAGATCTACAAGTTGTTGGTCCAACTTATCAATCTGAAACCTTACATTAAGGTATTTGGCCTGGTCCTTATTTTTCAGTAACACTGGGACATCCCTAACTTAGTCTTAATCATTTACAGCAAACTGATTGTTGCGATATGGTTTTTTCTCGTCTTACGAAAAGCTGTCATGCACAATCTAACCTTTGGCTAAGTGATGCGCCAGTGGCAGTTGATGTAAGTATTAGCTTACTCTGTAGTTTATTTGACGAAAGGTTGGGCTAACTATCTTTCTTCTTGTAGATATTCCTTGATTCGTTGTTGCTTTTCTGGGAGCCTCAGTTTCATCCTTTGATACGTGAGGTCGTATGATGTTTTGAAGTTGTTTCATATGTTTCCTAGATTGTTTTTTGTCGCCTATGCAAGCTAAATAAACTGACATTTTCTAGGGCCACAAGGAGCTACTGCTTACAAGTGCCCATGCATTAGCTGTAGGAAGTGCAAGTTTTAAGGTTTGTGCATTCATTTTCTGTTTTGGGTGGTGTTCCTAGAACTTTAGTAATCTAGTTCCTTTTCACAGCCACTGAAACCTGACGCTTGTGATTTCTTGGAGCATTTGCGGCCATATGCATCGGTATTCATCAAGAATAAGAAGGAACAGTCTGGGGTATGCCATTACTATTTTAATTGTATTGCCCCATCCACAAAGTTGTTTCCATGTGTATTTTATATCCAAACTCTACTACGTGCATTGATATTCTAATAGATTTTAGCAGATTGCTGATGAGATGGTCATATGGTACAATACATGTGCTATGGGATTGCTAAAAATGTGTAACACAATTATGTACAGTACCTAGTAAGCGAGTAACCACCTTTTTTTAAACTGAGGGCTGTTACATGCAAGTCAGGGCTACAAGCATAGCTATCATATAACTTCTGTTGTGCACGTGCTCATATGTGAAAGATATATTTGTATCTGAAACTAGCATTTGATGTGAATGAATGCAATTGTTGACTCGTTGTGAACAGAACTACCAAGTTTTCTTGTGTTGTGTATGTTATAATTCATCATTATACTTGTTGGTTCAACTTCTTATACACTTCTTCCAGATGATAAGATTTGTTAAGGAGTAGTATTAGTATTGGTCTAGCAGTCCTTGTTATTAGGCTATGTCTCTTTCCTTGTACCCCAAGTCTTATGTAATATATATGCCCCTTGGGCTATGCAATAGAGATAAGTTGCATCCATAACATGGTATTGGAGCATATGTTTTTTTTTGTTGCACGTTACAACTCACGCTTAATCCCGTCTTGTGCTGCCGTTTCCTCTGTTGTCTGGCTGCACTGCTCCTGCTGCTGCCGCTTCTAGCCACCGATGCTGCCTCCCACTACTGCTTCGTCTAACTGCCGTGCTGGTTCTAGCCGGTCAGGCCTCGCACACTCGCCCTACCCTGCCCGCCGGCCCTGCAGGTCAAAGCCTGCTGGATCCCGTATTCCCGTCTGCCTCCAGGTCAAGTCCCTCCCGCCCGCTGGAACCCCTTCCCATACAAGCTGCTGTCTGATTAGGTCTCCCGCTGATCCCTTCAGCCTGCTTGATCCTGTCTGCCTTCAGGTCAAGTACCTCCCGCCTGCCTGCCCGCTGGAATCCACCCCCCTATAAGCCGCTGTCCGATTGGATCTCGTGCTTTGATTGTTTAAATGGTTGGCCATACTTGTAAGATTTTATTTTTGAAGGGTCAACCTGGTTAGATTTGGTGAATCTGGCATAAGCTACTTCATTGGAAATATATATTACAAGCAAAGATGAAGCAACTGTTGGTGTCACCATCGTTGTTACTTGTATAGGATCCTCATAAATATAAGTGTTATTCAAGGCAAAGAAGCCAGAGAAATAGCCTAGTCCAATTTTTCTGCAAAAAGGGAGATGCAGGATCCTTCACAAATTATATGTTACAGTAGCTTTTAATTAAGCTCTGAAATCTGTTTCAATAAACTCAGTGTATGATTTGCTTGAGGTTTATAAGCTTGATGGCTGAACAGAGGTGCAAGCTTAAATATTTTACTGCCTTAAGCTTAGGGGTGCTTGGTTAGGCTTATTTTTGGCTTTTGGATTTCGGCTTATAAGCCAGAATGTTGAACCGTTATGGGCTGCCTATGCTATCTCCACTTAAGCCCACAAGGCCCAGCCCATATCTAGACCTAGAAGAGGAGGTGCAGCCATCCAGGGGATGTAACACGCACAGAACACACTACCCAGCCGCCAGGGAACCAAGGTGAACACACTACACACTACTATAGTCGGGTCAGTGGAGCCGGCTCCGACTAACCCAATGGGTCAACAGGGTCGACCCGCCGCCGTTCGTCTGCTCCTTCTCGCTAGTCGCTACCGCATTGGCAATGACGAGCGGCACCACAAGGGCGCACGCCGTCGACATGCCTTGCTGCGACCTGCTCCACGGGGTGAACCTAGCGCCGTGCCTGGTGATAGCAGGTGTGAGAGTAATCCTTGCTTAGGAATTAAGTCAGTAGGTTCTAGAATGTACTAGTAGTACTGTAGGTAAAACTGGTAGAATGTACTAGTAGTACTATATGTAAATCTTAGGCTAGATAGCAGTAGCAAACTCTGGTTAGCTGTAGAAAGCTCTAGAAAGCTAGTTGTAGTAAGATGTTCATAGAAAACTCTAGAAAGCTGGCTGTAGAAATCTGTGAGGTCCAAACAGACCTTGTACTCCTATATATACCCCCTATGTAATACAAGTTGTAGTAGCTTGAGCAGCATACAAAAAAACACCTTCCCACATAGCCTAGTCTAACATTTTGGTACCAGAGCCTGGTTGGCAAGGAGAGGAGAGGATCCTGAGAGATGTCAGCTCCACTTGAGCAGGGTGTTGCGGGCAGTGTGTCTGTGCAGTCGCGACGCCATTCCCCTTCACCACCACCAAGACGACCGCGCCACCGTGACGCTGGAAGGCGCGAGGTTGTCGTCGAGCGCGTCGTGAAGGAAGTCGGCGGCGGCAATTACCCCATGCTGACGCGGACGAACTACACCGAATGGAGCCTCCTCACGAAGGTGAAGCTGCAGGCTCGGGGCATTTGGGATGCTATCGAGCTCGGCGCTGATGACTTCCATGAAGATCGAATGGCGCTGGAGGCCATCTTGCAAGCGGTGCCACCAGAAATGATTGCTGGTTTGGCTGTCAAGCGGACAGCGAAGGAGGCGTGGGAGGCGATTCGAGCCATGCGCATTGGTTCAGACCGCGTACGGAAGGGCAAGGTGCAGCAGCTGAAGAAGGAATTTGAGATGATCTCGTTCCGCGACGGGGAGTCCGTTGATGATTTCGCGTTGCGCCTCACCAACCTCGTCACAAGCCTCGCCACGCTCGGAGCACCTATCGATGAAACTCAAGTCGTCGAGAAGTTCTTGCGAGTTGTCCCACCTAGGCTGTCGCAGATAGCCCTTGCAATCGAGACCCTCCTTGACACTACTGATATGTCGTTGGAGGAGGTTACTGGTCGGCTGAAGGCAGCAGAGGACCGTCTTGAGTCACCGGAGCCGCTGCGTGAGCAGGGCAAGCTTCTACTCACCGAGGAGCAGTGGCAACAAAAGATGAAGGAGCGCCAAGGAGGCAGCTCCTCCAGGCCTGCGCGGGGCAAGGCACAACAACGACGTCGGCCACCGCGTAAGAAGAGTGGAGAAGGCGGCAACGATCGTGCAGCAGCTAGGGACTGCCAGCGCGATGACAGATGCCGCAATTGTGGCCGCCGTGGGCATTGGGCCAAAGACTGCTGGAAGCCCAAGAGAAATGGAAACAGGGCATACTTGGCCCAAGCAGAGGAAGATGATGAGGAGCCTGCTCTCCTCATGGCACAGGTCAGCGAAACTACTCCTGCCCTGGCCTTGACGGTGCAGCAAAGTGAAGCTCCTGGCCATGTCATGAAGGTGCAACAAAGCGACGCTCCAGCTGCAGCCATGGTGGTGCAGCAAAGCGTCGCTCCAGCCCCAGCCATAGTGCTGAAGGACATGTCTACACCTCCAGAGCAAGCCCCACTTCACATCGACGAACCGAAGGCAAAAGCCTACCTCGGGACGAGCAGCGACGACGAGCGACTCGAGGGCTGGTACCTTGACACCGGCGCCACAAATCACATGACGGGCCGTGGTGATGCCTTTGCTGAAATTGACCGAACAGTCACCGGCACCATCAGATTCGGTGATGGCTCAGTTGTCGAAATCAAGGGCGTCGGCACCATCATCTTCGCTGGCAGAAACGGAGAACACAAGGCTCTCAGCGGCGTCTACTACATTCCACGCCTGAAGAACTCGATTATCAGCATTGGTCAGCTTGACGAGAGTGACGCAAGTGTGCTGATCAGGAGAGGTGTGCTTCGCATATGGGACCAGCAAGGTCAACTCCTTGTTCGGGTTAGGCGCGGCCGGAATCGTCTCTACGTCATCTATCTTGAGGTTGCCCGACCAATATGTCTCTCTGCACATCGTGATGATGTTGCTTGGCGCTGGCATGAGCGATTTGGGCATCTCAATTTTGATGCTTTGGAGAAAATGGGGCGCCTCGGCATGGCACGTGGGCTGCCACGGTTGGAGCATGTGGAGCAGTTTTGCGACACGTGCGTCATCACCAAGCATCGTCGCAGCGCATTCCCTCGGCAAGCAAGGTACCGCGCACTAGAGCTACTTGAGCTCGTCCACGGGGACCTCTGCGGTCCTATCTCGCCGGCAACCCCCGGAGGCCGGCACTATTTTTTGTTGTTGGTGGATGACGCCACCCGTTACATGTGGGTGATGCTCCTGGCAGCCAAGAACAACGCACCGGAAGCCATCAAAAGAGTCCAGGCAGCAGCAGAAGCTCAAAGCGGACGCAAACTGCGTGTGTTCCGTACCGATAACGGCGGCGAGTTCACCTCGACAGAGTTTGCCGCCTACTGTGCTGATGAAGGAATCCAGCGCCACTTCTCCGCTCCGTACGCCCCGCAGCAGAATGGTGTCGTCGAGCGGCGGAATCAGACGGTGGTGGCAATGGCGCGTGCTTTGTTGAAACAGAGGAGTATGCCAGCAGAATTTTGGGGGGAGGCGGTGAGCACTGCTGTTTTCTTGCTGAACCGAGCTCCCACCAAATCTCTCACCGGAAAGACGCCTTATGAGGCATGGCATGGACGTAAGCCGGCTGTCCACTACCTTCGCACCTTTGGGTGTTTGGCGTATGTCAAGGAACAGGGGAATCTACGGAAGCTTGATGACCGCAGCTCTCCCGCTGTCTTCATTGGCTACGAGGAAGGAGTAAAGGCTTACAGGCTGCTGGACCCAACAACAAGGCGTGTCTGCATCGCCCGTGATGTTATCTTTGATGAAGAACATGGCTGGGATTGGGCAGCAGAAGGCAGCAAATACTCTGGCAGCCATTTTGACATAGAGTACATCATCAGGAAGCCCAGCCAGGTGCCCAGTTCAGGAGAAGACGAACCTGCATCATCGAGACATGCAGATCAAGGCACCTCAACCAGCGCACCGCCATCACCTCCATTTGCTCCAGCAAGTGCTGCAGCGCCAGCAACTCCAGAATTTGTCACGCCACCAGAAGATGATGATGATCGACTCGATGCTGCACATGGCGACACACCAGTTCGCTATCGCATGGTCGAGAATCTGATTGGAGGAGAAGAACCAGTGCCCGGGCTCGCACCGCGCAACCTCGACTCCGAGCTTCACTTGACCAGCACGGGGGAGCCGTGCTCATTTGAAGAAGCCGAGCGTGACAAGGCTTGGCAGGCAGCCATGCGCGAGGAAATCGAGGCGGTAGAGCGAAACAGGACAAGGGAGCTCGTGGATCTGCCACACGGGCATCGACCAATAGGCCTCAAATGGGTCTATAAGTTGAAGAGAAATGAAGCTGGCAAAGTAATCAAACATAAAGCGAGGTTGGTCGCCCGCGGCTTCGTCCAACAAGTCGGCATTGACTTTGATGAAGTCTTTGCTCCCGTGGCTCGCATGGATTCAATCCGGCTGCTGCTTGCTCTGGCTGCCCAGGAGGGGTGGCCTGTCCACCACATGGACGTGAAATCAGCCTTTCTCAATGGAGAACTAAAGGAGGAAGTCTATGTGAAGCAGCCACCCGGTTTTGTCGTCCAAGGAGAAGAAGGAAAGGTTCTGCGGCTACGCAAGGCCCTCTATGGCCTGCGACAGGCACCACGGGCATGGAACGCGAAGCTTGATTGCACACTCAAAGAAATGGGCTTCAAACAGAGCGAGCACGAGCATGCATTCTACCGACGCACCAACGGTGATACAACATTGCTCGTTGGAGTATATGTGGATGATCTGATCATCACAGGTTCATCCAAGGGAGCAATAGAGAGTTTCAAGGACGAGATGAAGACGGAATTCCAGATGAGTGACCTTGGATTGTTGTCATTCTATCTCGGAATTGAAGTCCAGCAGCACGGTGATGGCATCAGCCTATGTCAGGCACACTATGCCTCACGCATCCTTCAGCTGGGAGGAATGGAAGGTTGCAATTTTGCACACACTCCAATGGAGGAGCGGCTCAAGCTGAGCCGTGAGAGTACAGAAGAAAAGGTGGACCCTACGGAGTACCGACGGATAGTTGGCAGCCTTCGCTACCTCGTCCACACCAGGCCAGACCTGGCCTTCGCTGTTGGGTTTGTCAGTCGATTCATGGAACGACCCACGAAGGAGCACATGATGGCTGTGAAGAGAATTCTTCGCTACGTTGCTGGCACGACCCACTATGGTCTTCACTACAGGCGAAAGACAAAGGAGGCAGGACTGATTGGCTATAGCGATAGTGACCTCGCTGGAGACATTGACACCAGGAAGAGCACGAGTGGCTCACTATTCTTCCTCGGCAACTGCTTGGTAAGTTGGCAATCTCTCAAGCAAAGAGTCGTTGCTATGTCTTCCTGCGAGGCAGAGTATGTGGCAGCCACAACTGTAGCAACCCAAGGAATTTGGCTGGCTCGACTGCTTGGGGAACTTCAAGGAAGAAAAGCTGAGACAGTTGAGCTAAAGGTGGATAGCAAGTCTGCCATAGCATTAGCCAAAAATCCAGTCTTCCACGAACGCAGCAAACATATCGATCTTCGGTACCACTTCATCAGAGGATGCGTGGAAGATGGAAGCATCAGCATCAACTTCATCCAAACATTAGATTAGCTCGCTGACATTTTGACAAAATCGTTGAGGCGAGTGAAGTTTCAGGATATGCGTTCGCGAATTGGGATGATCCAGATCAAGCCAAGCTTGAAGAGCAAGGATTAGGGGGAGAATTGTGAGAGTAATCCTTGCTTAGGAATTAAGTCAGTAGGTTCTAGAATGTACTAGTAGTACTGTAGGTAAAACTGGTAGAATGTACTAGTAGTACTATATGTAAATCTTAGGCTAGATAGCAGTAGCAAACTCTGGTTAGCTGTAGAAAGCTCTAGAAAGCTAGTTGTAGTAAGATGTTCATAGAAAACTCTAGAAAGCTGGCTGTAGAAATCTGTGAGGTCCAAACAGACCTTGTACTCCTATATATACCCCCTATGTAATACAAGTTGTAGTAGCTTGAGCAGCATACAAAAAAACACCTTCCCACATAGCCTAGTCTAACAGCAGGTGCCGTGGCAAGCATCAACATAAGTGTCGCCTTGCCTGCTGCTCCTTGCTCAACCAGACGTTGGACGTCGGCTGCCGCTGCCTGTGCTCGCTGCTGCTGGCCGCGGCAGGCATCAACGTAAGCGTCACTGCCTGTGCTTGCTGCTGCTAACCACCATTGCCTGTGCTCGCTACTGCTGTTGGCCAACTTTTTTTTGAGACAAACCAGCGAAGCTTTATTGCACCACATTCCCAACAATTACAGGGATGGAAGTTAAGTTACCGGGATGACCTAACCAAACATGGTGGCCATACCCCAAGTTCATACTGTGCTTCGCTAGGTTATGGGACTCAAAATTATTTGCCTTAAATTCATGAAAGAAAAGACAGGAATTAAAATCTACAGAACTAAGCTGAATTTCTCTGACAATTGCTCCATACGTCGCCGCCCCTTCCGTCTTGATTTCTTCAATTACTACCTTGCAATCCGAGGACACATGCACAATTGAGCTGTTAAGGTCTTTTGCTAGAGCCAAACCCTCACGGACTGCTAGGGCTTCCAGGGATGGTGGATCAGATATGCCTTTAAAAACAATGGAGGAAGCTCCCAGATATGCACCATTGAAATCTCTGGCCACGGCTCCCACAACACCATAGTTCATGTTGCACGACACTGCTGCATCAACGTTGGCCAACTAGTAGTACGTATGATTGTTTGGGTCGACCCGAGATGCCCATCGGGCCAGCAAGGCCATGGAAATTTTAGATATGGGTCGACCCATGGCCTCATAAATTGGCCTTGAGGCCATGAAGGCCAGGTCAAAGGCCAGGGCCGGGTCGTCCCGTTCCCATCCTGAGATAATAGATATCTACCACCCATCTTGAGGGGGAGTGTTGAACTGTTATGGGCTGCCTAGCCCATCTCCACTTAAGCCTACAAGGCCCAGCCCATATCTAGACCTAGAAGAGGAGGTGCAGCCATCCAGGGGATGTAACACGCACAGAACACACTACCCAGCCGCCAGGGAACCAAGGTGAGGACTCAGCTCAACACAGAAAGACACCTATTTGTAAGCTTTTGGCTTATTTTTCTTCTTGATCGACGCAGGAGAGGTGTGTGTAATTCCATTGAGAAGAAACAATTAAAATACAAAGAGAGGCTGACAGGCCTGCTCCCAGAACGCACCCAAAAACAGTCATGCCACACACATAAAACAATGACCGCGACCATACACTATCCCAAGGTGGACCAAGTGTCCAGGGTAAACAACTGCTTGTAGAACCATATGAATACTGGGGTTTCCTCCCTCAAACACACAAGCCAGAATGATGAGGGAGTTAAGACCTTTCCTCATCTCTTTAGGATCCCTCTTGATAACACTGCACCACCACCTGAAGAAACGAGTAGCACCGGGTTGGGGGGCAGTAGCTTTCAAACCCAAGTTTTGGAGAACCAGCATTCGGACTTGCCATGAGAACACACAAGAAACTATAGGATGTGCTGAATTTCTTCTTCCTGATCACACAAAGGACAATCAGCAGGATGCAGCAGCCCACCCCTAGATAACCAATCAGCTGTCCAGCAGCGGTTCTTAACAGCCAACCAGAGGAAAAGTTTCCAGGGTGCAAACTCAATGGATCCCAGAAAGTAAGCATCGTAGGCCGACTTACTGGTGTAGGAGCCTGATTTAGTTAGGCGCCATTTGTGCTGATCCGGCATATCAATAACCTTATAAGATAAGGTTATCAACCATATCCCATATTTGAAGATATTCGAAAATAACTTGCACATTAAGGCTCCCTCAATGTCAGCCACCCATCTTCGGTTGGTAAGAGCTTGAGCCACGGTTCACCGATTAATGTCTCGTTTGGGAATGAGAGAACAGGAGCCAACTCTGCCACTGTGTTACCTTGCAACCAGAACTTGGTCGTGTCACCATTGCCGATAACAGATTCAACAGCCACTCCAAATAAGGCCCGGGTGTTGCGTGGATCCTTAATTGGCAAACCAAGCCCAGGGCCGAGCTGGTTTGGCCCAATGCATATAATTCTCTTGCAATTAACTTGTGAAAATGATGTGTTCTTGCTTTTCGTCCTACTCCTGTATTCTCTAGCTTATCATGCATCCCTTTAAAATACAATTAAATGGAAATTCACAATTTTAAAAAATGGCAATGTATTGGTCATGTTCCTTTTCTATGCAGCCTTGTATTCTGTAACCTATATTGTTGTTACCATCTCAGGACCACTAAGTTTTGACTTGTTGGTGCTTTAGAGCACTAGCTCTTTTAACTTGGGTCACCTTCTAGTCTGTATTAACTTGGGAAGTCTTCTGTGCAGTATTATACAGCTAAAGAGCAAGTACGTCTGCATGAAGAGTTTGATAATTATTTGGCTACATGCACATGGGATAAGGCTTTGGATGACTTCCGTTCTTTCATGGTAGAACATCATTTTCTGTTGTTGGAAACATTTCACTCTATGGCTCCACACATTTATGTATTAATTGCTTAATGCATTGTGTGTATGCTGACTTTTCTTCAGGAAAGTGTTGGTAGAGACGATGAGAAAAGTAAGTTTGTAAAACTGGACGTCAGTCTTGCTGAAATGTCCTTTAAGGTACTTGTTACTTCGCATAATTTCGTGGTCGATTTTACACTTCTACTTTTGTTTTTGAAGATTATGTTAGAAATTATTCTCCTACACGTTTTTACTCTTTTATAGCGAATGGCCAAGTTTGTCAAATGGGAAAACGAAATAAACTCTTACACTCAGAGCTTAAGAGCGCTCCTTCTCAATGATACGGTATGTAAACCTGTTTTGTATCTCCACCTTAACTTCTCAGAGAAGTTAGGTGGTCTTTTCTCCCCGGTAATGCTTGTCCTTTTTAATGGATGGCTCTACTTCTCAATAAAAATTTAATGCAATTCTTCTAGGAAAAAAAAAGAACTACAGACTTTCCGCATCATGCTGAATTTCCTGTTTGTATCATGTCCCAAGACAAGATTTCGTATTTTTTTTATCTCAATGGTCCAATAATTTGATTTAGGGCCTGTTTGGTTCTAGGCCATGCTATGCCACATTTTTTGGGGTCAAAGTTGCCTAAGGTTAGGGGCTGTTTGGATTGTGACTAAGCTTGCCACAACTAACCTTAGGCAAAGTGTGGCTGCCACAAAAGTGTGGTGAGCAAAATGGCCACCACAAAGTGTGGCAAAAAAATAAGTCGACATATGGGCCATAGTACTACTAAAGTGTGGCAAGCCACAAGTGTGGCAATGAACCAAACACAAGCCAAAGATGTTGTGGCATGACTAAGGTTAGGTGTGGCAAGCTTAGGCTGGGAACCAAACAGCTAGTTCTTCAAAATAAAAGCCACAAGTTGGCAAGCCTAAGGGAATCTTATCACACTTTTTATGTGTATAAGATGTGGGACCCTACTGTGGCAAAAAACATCTTGACTTAAGTTGAGGCTGGAACCACTAGCCTAACTTGCCTAACCTTAGGTGTGGCAAACTTAGTCACAAACCAACCAGCCCCTTAGTACAAAACCCTCAGCCGGAACTATGTATTGATGGTCATTTGTTGCAATTATGATCAGTTGGACCATGTATTTACATTGAAAACTTCCAGGTGAAGGGTGAACTTGCAAGTTTGATGAATCTGCTGGATGAAGAAGGCTTTTTCAGTATCGATGATGAATCTATTGATTGGGTACCTTTCTTATTAATAAATGTTATATCTTAGTTCCATATTTCGTATAGTGAACATGTTTTTTTTTCCTTTTGAAGGAGAAGGAAACATTTACAGGATTAGTGGAGAAATTTAATGCTTTGACTAGGCATTGCTTTGATGGATGTTATGCAATCCAAGGGATAATGGTATACTTATTTTGCTATATCTCTATTGTCTCATATTACATGGTTGATGAATGTTATGCAATCCAAGGAATAATGGTGTACTTATTTTGCTATCTCTATTGTCTCATATTACATGATTGATTAAGCTCCATTTTTTTTTCTTGAATATCAGGATCTTCAAAAGTTCTTACCTAGGAAGGATGATATGTGTCATGATGTGGTTAAAATGGTAGGCTCCTCCTAAAGGTCAACTTGTAACTCATTTCGTTCACGCAAATTCTCCTTGAGTTAAATATACAATTATTCTTGGCCAACTTTTGACAGGTTGATTATGCAAACAAGGCGTGGAAGGAAAATCTTCGGCAGGTATGTTGAACTATATATCTTGCTATATCTGTGGGATTTGTGTTATCGTGTTCATTATTTTGTTTGGTTCTTCAGATTTGGAGGGACACGAGGCATTATGAACATGAATACTATGACATGCTTAGAAAACCTCTTGAAAAGGTGACTTTTTGTTCAATCCTCATGCACTGTTCCTGGAATTTTTGTTTGTCTGAAATGTAATTGTGCGACGTGAGCTGCCACATAACGAATCCGATCCCACGTTGCAGCCACCCCATCTTTAGGTCTGTCCCTGACTCTGCTTCATGCCTCATCACCACAACATTTTTCATATTTGTTTGCGTTGTAGTCAGCTTATATGGCAAGCATAACTACAGATTAAGCAGTCTACGAACAAGCTTTGTTCAGTTTTTCCTCCAAAAGAGTTTCCAGAGTTAGGATGCCATCTAAATGGTATACGAGTTTGTGATGAAAATTAGACTTGGATATATTCTCGAGGACAATTAGATTTTTCCCAAAACATTTTAGTTACTTCTATTATCAGTTAAAATTTAAAAAATCAGTAAAGGAAAAACCTAACATGTGAATAGTTAGAAACCTAAATTCTTTGACAAGACATTTTGTGTATAGTTTTGTTTCTGTTCACTCAAGGTGGGCATGCCGAAAAAATGATGCCGTATGAAGAGTATTTCTTTGAAATGCTGATGGGCAAGTTGACTGTTATACTGTGACATACCAATCCTAGAATTGATGGAATTCGTCATTCTTACATATTTCACTTGCCAATTAGTAATCTGAACAATTTTACGAGCTTGGTGCGATTGTGCGGGAGCATATTTTTACTTAGCTTTTGTGCACTTGAGAAGATGGATTACTATTAGCATTTAACTGTTTGATCCTTACGATAGCTTGAACATTTTATAGTACTAGAAAAGTATCTTGATAATCATGCAGACCGGACAATAACTTGAATGTAGGCTTTCATATTCTTCGATGTCTTCGCATGCGCAGATTTCTGCACATTGTGCTGAAAATTTGGCCGACTAACTGTAAAATTCACCTATTTATCCTAGTACCAGTTACTGATATCCTGAACGTTGTGTATCAGTTTGGTACTTCCCCCGTTCCAAAATAATTGAAGTTCTAGGTTTATTCCAAGTAAAACGTCAGTAAGTTTGACCAAATGTATACAAAAATTTATCAACATCTGCAACACCAAATTTGCTTCATTAGATTCATTATGAAATATATTTTCATATAGATCTTAACAGTTTTTCTATAGACTTAGTCAAACTTTAAAATATTGACTTAGGGAAATCCTAGAACTTTAATTATTTTAGAACCGAGGGAGCATTTTGTTTGCAAATCAGTTTAACTTTGTATAGTCCCGCAAGAATCATGCTTGTTGATGGTGGCAAGCATCATCGGAGGCAGAGACATGGGGGCCTGTTGCATCATGGAAGACCTTGTGGTGGTCGAGGCAGAGATGCAAAGTTAGGAGTTACAACCTGTTTGGAAACGTTTTGGCTCTGCAACCCAAGAGCTCGGAGTCGAAACCCTTCCTATGGGGCAAAAACCCACCAGCCATCCAAGTTCACCAGTTCACCGAAAACGGTCAAGCAGCCAAAAGCAGGACCCATACAAGGTCATACACCTCGCGCAGGAGGGAAGGGAAAACCAAAATAGAGAACTAAAGACATGCAGTGTTGCAGATCCTCAGGAGCCTGGAAGCACTGTCCTTGAGCATCGCCGAGCCGTTCTTCAACATCTCCTTGTCACTGTCTTTGAGCAAACCTGCCTAGGAATCAAGGAAAGCCACAACCATGAACACAATTTCAAACGGGAACTGTAAGCGTTTAAATTCGAATGTAGCCCGGTTTCTACAATTCCAGATTCCCAGGAAATAGCTGCCAACCTAGTAGTGTAGAATCTTTCTCCACCAGGGAGATAAGCATTACCAAGAGAAAAATTGCCAAATGTTGGTTGGACATAAATCTGTCCCAAGTACCATACCAACCGTGCGCCATGCAATCTTAGCCACATGGCACGCAAAGAGCAAATGATTAGATGTCTCACGTAAAGGACAAAGGGAACACATAGGGTTCCCCATCCATTTTCTCTCGCTCATCGCATCACGAGTGAGAATCGCATCCTGAAAGAGCTGCCACAAAAAACAAAAGAATCTTGAGTGGAATTCGGGCTCGCCAAATCCAAGAGAAATTGCACCCCACAACAAAACGCTCTTGTAAACCAAAGGCCCAACCGATCGAATCGGGGAGCTCATTAGTCACCAGGTTATCAAGAATCTCCACGACAGTCGCCCATTGTTCACTTAGAGGATGGAACGGGCGTTGACGAAAGAAATTAGGGAGGTTATCCCTCTAGTTTTTGACCACCGCATCAGGAAAATTGCAGATTTCAAAGAGTTGAGGGAACTGATCGCAGAAAGGGGTATTATTACCAATCGGGTCTTTCCACACCCGGGTATTGTCACTAGAATTAAGGGTAACAATCCTACCAGCCATATAGTATTCTTTAACTTTCAAAATAGCTTTCCAGATGGGAGAATATGAGAGTCTGGCTGTCACGGTAGCAACCGAGAGCCTCCTCAGATAATTGGCTTTCACTATGTCCTGCCAAAGCCCAGATTGAGTCTCTAATTTCCACCACCACTTCACTAACAGACTGATATTCTGTTTGCGCAAGTCTTTGACCCCTAGTCCCCCTTTGCATTTGGATCTACAAATGCGGGACCATTTCATTAGATAATATCTTTTCTTGGTTCCACCCCCTTGCCAAAAGAAGTGCCGTCTATGCTTATCTAGTTTTTCGGAAAATGTCTTTGGCAACAGGAACATAGACATGTAATAATACACTATGCTGGACAAGGAGGAATCGAGGAGAATGAGGCGGCCGCCAAAAGAAGAGGTGGTACCGGCCCAGGAACCACAACGTTTACCAAACCTGTCTTCCACATAGTCCCAGTCGCTGACTGTCAAACTACTAAAATTGAAAGGCAGACCCAAGTATCGCATAGGAAAGTGGCCAATCTGATAGTCAAATAAGTCAGCATAGTAGTTAAGCATCTCATCATCCCTGTCAACACATAGCACTTCGCTTGAGGAAGTTAATTTTTAACCCTGACATAAGCTCAAAAACATAGAGAAGTTTGAGATTCAACGCCTTTTCAGGGGAATGCTCGATGCAACATAGTATCATCGACGTACTGGAGGATAGCTACACCACCATTGATAAGATCTGACGCCAGACCCGTGAATAAGTTTTTTTTTGGGCATTCAAAACCATTTTAGATGGGCATTCCACCGCCAGGTTGAACATAAAAGGGGATAAGGGATCTCCCTACCGAACCCCTTCTCAAGAATATTCTTAACCCAACCGCACCAAGTTGGATCAAAGCCACGCGTCTTATGGCAATCAATAAGGAACTCCCAGCTCACCTTATTGTAGGCTTTCTCAAAATCAAGTTTAAGAACCACCCCAACTTGTTTTTTCATATATGTGTGATGAAGAATCTCATGCAGATGATGGGCTAGACAACTATATAGACTAGATAAGGCTCCCAACAAGACGACGATTACATGTCGGATCAGACAAAGGGTAACCATGAGTAGCATGTAGGTGAACATTGAGCTCCATGGGAGTCTCAACAATGCGCTCATCAGTAAGAGGCACACGAGCTATACGTTTCTTCGGAAATAAAAAACACATTAGAGGTAGAAGAGACCCCAATCCCAAGAAAGTAGCAAAGGGGACCAAGATCGTGTTCTCTACATTGATATGGTCTCGCACATGTGTCGTCTCTCGGTACTTGGTGCTCGCCAGCTTGTGACATCGAGGTTGTGCTGGTCGCTCTATAACAATTTCTCTCATGACTTTCGCTGATGGTGATGGTCGCTCTACATCGACTTCTACATATGATTGGGGTGGTCCCTCTTCTATGACTTCTCTTTCGACTTTCACCAGTGATTGTTGCTTTACAACGACACCTCTCGTGACTTCCACCGGCAATGTTGGTGCCTATGGGTCTATCGACTATGCTTAGCACAAGTGTTTTCCCTTGGCGCTTGGATGCATGCCTAATTCGGAGGGCACGAGTGGATCCTGCCCGATCTGGATGGGAGCTTGTGTTCGTTGACCATAGCAGGCAACAACAGTCACATGGTCCAATCTGGAGGGAAAGGGCGGTTGTATCCTGAACAATTTGGATGGGAAGCCCGCGGATGTTGACGATGGATGAGTGTAGCAGTAGGGGGTGGAGATGGACGGGAGGCGCAAGAGAGCAACATCAACAGAGAAGGGTAATGGCATTCGGTCGGAGAGCAGCGACGACGCAAGACCAGACCAGGAGGACGAGTTGCGGCGCTAAAAAAATATCTTTTAACCGGCAGAGAAGTGCAATATATACAATGTACAAGTGGCAAATATGCAAAATGCCCCTTATACTACGAGGAAACTATACAAGCTACATGGAGACATAATATAACTCACAAATTCATCAAAAGAGGAAGATGTTCAACGATGAAGGGGAGGTAATCCTGGAGCACGGCTACCACAACAACGTGTAGTTTAGCGTACTTCATGAAGGCCAACTTGTGTTGAAACTTTTAAAGGTGAAGAATATGATGATGCCCTTGAAGAATTTCATCTCTGTGCATATCGAGGAGTATCCAACCCTAGATATATGGATACATAAAGGTGAACATTGAGATCCAACTTCTCATGGAAATGTTTATATTGAAGGGTGCCTTTACTAGTTATATGAAGTGGAGATTTTTCTTGAGGTCATGGATATGAAGATCGTATAGTTCCTTTGTGAG
Organism: Bromus sterilis; assembly: GCA_950022295.1. Taxonomy (NCBI): domain Eukaryota; kingdom Viridiplantae; phylum Streptophyta; class Magnoliopsida; order Poales; family Poaceae; genus Bromus; species Bromus sterilis. The sequence continues at coordinate 53,711,646 of OX465599.1, forward strand.
GCCTATAAAGACAACTAAGGCTCCATATCCTCATACGGAAGGCTCGTCTAGGAGTCACCCGAGTGGAAGAAAGGGATGGATAAGTCTTTGTACTACAATCTTTGTGGGGCTGCAGCACATGGTCCTTGTGTCCTTGTGGCTGTTAGGCTGTTAGGATTCTCTGCACAACACATGGCACATGCGAGCATCGAGCTTACTTTAGCGGCACCGGCCGCAACAGCCCTCCTCCACCTCGATGAGCCAAAAGCTCATGCCCTTCTCGGCGACGTCTCCGACAAGGATAAGCCCAACGAGTGGTGCCTTGACACCGGCGCCACCCATCACATGACCGGTCAACGGGAGTTCTTCGCCGAGCTTGACTCCACTGTGCGAGGCTCCGTCAAGTTCGGGGATGCCTCCGCCGTGGAGATCAAGGGTGTCAGCTCCGTCATCTTCGCCGCCAAGATCGGCGAGCATCGGCTGCTCACTGGCGTCTACTACATCCCCACGCCGAGGAACTCCATCAGCATGGGTCAGCTGGATGAGAACGGCTCGCGCGTGCTGATCAAGCATTTGATCCTACGCATCTGGGATCGCCACCATCGCCTTCTCGCCAAGGTAACCAAAGGTGCAAATCGACTCTACGTCCTTGACGTGCAGGTGGCACAACCCCTCTGTCTCGCAGCTCGTCGGGACGATGAGGTGTGGCAGTGGCATGTGCGCTTTGGGCATCTTCACTTTGAGGCCTTGTAGCGGCTCGGTGCCACGGAGATGGTGCGAGGCCTGCCTTGCCTTGACCATGTGGTGCAATTCTGTGACGTCTGGGTGATGACGAAGCAGAGGTGACCCCCCTTCCCCCAACGAATGAGTTTCTGAGCCAAGGAGAGGCTTGAGCTCGTACACGGGGACTTGTGCGGCCCGGTGACATCGACCACACCGGGAGGATGATGCTACTTCCTGTTGCTCGTCAATGACCTCTCCCGCTACATGTGGCAGCTGGTCCTCGACAGCAAGGGAGAGGGCGGAGGATGCCATCAGGCGTGCATAGGTGGCTGCGGAGGCGGAGTGCCGCCACAAATTGCGCGTCCTAGGCACCGACAACAGCGGCGAATTCATGACGACTGAATTCGCATCGTACTGCGCTGATGAAGGCATCCAGCGCCACTACTCTGCGCCGTACAACCCGCAGCAGAACGACATCGTCTAGTGACGCAACCAGACGGTTGTGGGGATGGACTGGGCCCTTCTCAAGCAAAGAGGGATGCCGTCCGTTTACTGGGGAGAGGCGGTGGCGACGGCTGTCTACATCCTCAACCGCTCGCCTACCAAGGCACTCGACGACAGGACGCCGTAGGAGGCTTGGCATGGGCGAAAACCGACGGTCTCCCACCTGCGGGTCTTCGGCTGCCTCACTTTTGCCAAGGAGCTTGGCCACATCGGCAAGCTCGACGACAGGAGCACTCCGGGAGTGTTCATCGGCTACGCGGGGGGCTCGAAGGCCTACCGCATCCTCGACCCAAAGACACAGCGTGTGCGCATGGCGCGCGACGTCGTGTTCAACGAAGGGTGAGGATGGGCGTGGGGCAAGGCGGTGGACGAGGGCTCGACTTCGACGTATGACGACTTCACTATCGCTAACCAGAGGCTCATTATTATTGGCTAGAAAATTTGTTCAAAGGTGCCCCATATGTCAAACCTTGCAAAGGCCATGTCCAGAACATAAGGCTATACATACCTTTGCTTGATCCTGTTGCTCCATGGGTGGATCTCTTTATGGACTTTGTCTTAGGTTTGCTAAGAACCTGGCGAGGGAGTGATCTTTTGGTCGTAGACAGATTCTCTAAAATGACTCGTTTCATCCATGTCGCAAGACGATGGATGCTCTTCATGCGGCAAACGTATTCCGAGAAGTGATCATACTTGATGGAGTTCGAAGGTCCATCGTCTTAGACCGTGAGAGCAAGTTTCTTGACCCATTTTGTCTCATTTCGTGAAAGCCGACACTAAATTAAAATTATCTATAGCATTACCCATCCACAAATAGATGGTCAAACCTAAGTGTTAAACATTTTGGGTAATCTGATTCGTCGCATTTTTGAAAAAAGGAAGGTGGAATTTTGCTTTATCTCTTGTGGAGTTCTCCTACAACAATTCTAAGCATAGGTCCATAAGGAGTCCTTTTTTTACAATAAAATTCCAACACATGTTGTGGCCTTTGATGAGGGACAATAGACAATAAAATAAAAACTAACTAGGAGTCATATGTGGTGTAGTGGCTTCTACACACTTGTACTATATTCTACATAATTTGGCACTATAGCATATGTGTAGCGGTTTCTAGAGATTTCTAGCCATCAATAGTAGCCAGGTTGCTTGTATTTACTTTCCTAGCCATAAGTAGTGTTCTGTAGAACCTTCTAGCTATAAATAGAGCTAAGCAGTAAAGGCTCATGAAGCCTATAAATAGAGGTCCTCACCTCTACCTATGTACCCAGACTATGTACTCCCACTACCTATAATAGAACTCGGTGTTCTTATCTAAGATCTATCTTGTGCTCTAGGAGTTTTGGATTGAACTCCTGCTGCCATATCAGCCCTATCTCCGCCTCTAGAGCGATATCTAGCACAACACGTTGAAGTTGTTCCTTCAACACTTGTGCTGTACATATTGTAGCAGCAAGGTGGAGTTGCTTCTCCACAACCTTGTGCTGTTTCAGGTGGTACCAGAGCCCCACATACCATTTTTGCTGTTCTCTTTGAGAGAAAGCTGCAGCAAGCAATGGAGCAATTGGAGAAAAGGATGGATGCTGTAGAACAACATATCAAAGAGCTGCGTGAAGATCTTAATAGGAAATTCAACCAGCTGGTTGAGTTGATAAGAAGGGGCGTTCCCCCTGCTGCCAATGAAGAAATTTCATCTAAAGAAGAAGATGTTCTACCATGAAGAAGGGGAGGCAATCTTGGAGCAAGACTACCACGACAACATGCAGTTCAACGTACTTCAAGAAGGCCAATTTATGTTGAAACTTCCGGAGGTGAAGAATATGATGATGCCCTCGAAGAACCCGATCTCTATGCATATTGGAGAGTACCCAACACTACATATGCAAGGGATACATACAAGGTGAAAGCTGAGATCCCAACTTTTAGTGGAAATGCTGATATTGAAGGGTGCCTTGGTTGGTTATATGAAGTGGAGACTTTCTTTGAGGTCATGGAGGTTCCGAAAGATCGTAGAGTTCCTTTGGTCGCATACAAGCTGAAAGGAGGAGCCGGTGCATGGTGGCATCGTGTTCAAGAAGAACGCAGGCTGAGAGGAGAACATCGTGTGAGAACTCGGTAGCAAGTGAAAGGTCTTCTGAAAGGGAGATTTTTACCTGCTGATTATGAACAAATCTTATTTATCCAATTCCAAAATTGTGCTCAAGGAAATAGGGTTGTTTCAGATTATACAGAGGAGTTTCTAAGGCTACAAGTAAGGTGCAACCTTGCCGAAACTGAAGATCAACAAGTTGGAAGGTACATCAATGATCTCAATGATGCTATTCAAGATTGATTACTGATGCAACAAATCTGGTCCATTGATCAAGCACAAGCTCTAACCCCGTTTGAATGATATGTTGGATCAGCTTAGTGGAGCAAGGGTGTTCACAAAGCTAGATTTAAGAAGCGGATGTCATCAAATTCGTATCAGACCCAGGGGTGAATGGAAAACTGCCTTCAAGATAAAGGAAGGGTTGTTTGATTGGCTAGTCATGCCATTTGGACTCTCAAATGCACCAAGTACCTTTAAGAACTTGATGAATCAAGTCCTTCAACCCTTCTTATCGTACTTTGTTGTAGTCTATTTCGATGACATCTTGATTTATAGCAAGGATGAGGATGAACACTTTGATTACATTCGGAAGGTGCTAGAAGCACTAAGGGAAAACGAGCTCTACGTCAACTTGAAGAAATATGTTCTCCTGCAAACACAATTTCTTTTTCTAGGATTTGTCATAACATGTGATGGTATTCTTGTTGATGATTCTAAGGTTGAAGCAATTCGAGAATGGCCAACTCTGAAGGCCATTTCTTAGGTTAGAAGTTTTCATGGCCTTGCAACTTTCTATAGGCGATTTGTTAAGGATTTCAACACTATCATGGCACCAATTACCGAGTGTTTGAAGAAAAGAAAGTTTCAATGTACAGAGGTGGCACCTGTCTTGGTGTTACCCGATTTCAACAAAACTTTTGAGTTGGAGTGTGATGCAAGTGGAGTAGGCATCGGAGCTGTTCAATCTCAAGAAAAGAAGCCCATTGCTTTCTTCAGTGAGAAATTAAGTGAAGCAAGGCAGAAATGGAATACTTATCAGCAAGAATTGTATGCTGTTTTCAGAGCTTTGAAAACTTGGAAGTCTATTTGCTGCTACAATGACCATCAATCCTTGAAGCATTTTAGGAATCAGAAGCATGTTGATCGCATGCTTGCAAGATGGGCAGCATATTTGGAGGTTTAACCGAAGAAGCACGGATACAGGGACAGAGACACGGCGATACGCATTCGGGGATACGGGATACGGCATTTTCTAAAAACAGCCATTCGGGCATACGGCGAGTATATATAAAATAAAATAAAAATATACGATGTAATATGGAGTTATGAAAAATATGATAAAGAGAGCAGAATAGGGAATACTGCCCCTCTGCCTCATTTGTTGTCTCTTGCATCAGGTCCCACCTATCATTGCAAGTTGCATCTTGCAACGACCAGGCTGCCCTTCACTGTCACAGCAGCAGTACTACAAACTACAATTAAAATCAAGGACGGCTGTGGGGATTGGGGAGTATCAGAATAAAAGAGAGGACGTTGGGGTTTGGAGACGTGGGGATTGGGGAGGGTTGGCTGCCGTAAGGAGGAGATGCGGTCGTCAGCTCGTCGAGTCCAGAGTCGCCGGCGGCAACGGTGGCGTCAAGTCCAGGCGGCAGCGGCGGCTTCAATCCAAGAGGAATACAGACGGGATCTCCTCGTTGTGATCTGGGGGTGGGACTGCCTGCACCGCTGCAAAATAGGGTTAGGAAAGTGGATCGAGGCTGTTTTTCTGGGCCAGGCCGTATCTCGTACGTATCCCTGCATTTTTTTGTTTTTTTAAATCAGAAATCAGGGGATACTGGGGGATTCGCGTATCCCACCATATCCCGTCGTATCCCCGTATTTCGCCGTATCGGGACGGCTAATCGGCAACTTTTGCCGTATCCATGCTTCTTAGGGTTTAACTATCTCATCGTGCGTAAATCTGGAACAACTAACCGAGTGGCGGATGCTTTGAGTCGTCGTGCATGCCACTTGACTTATTTTGAGGCTGAACTTCAGGCATGGATCAACTAAAGGAGTTATATGAAGATGACGTATATACAGACTAAAAAGAAATGGAGGGAGTATATTAAGAGGTGTAGGTATTGCTTCAATGAATATCTTTTGTCTATTGAAGCAGGCAATTTCTACTACTTGGATTGCATCTTTCCATTTTAGTCCCAGTCAAAGCGTTTCACACTTTGCCATGTGTTGGCACCAGCTTTAATTTCTACTACTTGGATTGCATCTTTCCAATGAGTCCCAGTCAAAGCGTTTCACACTTTGCCATGTGTTGACACCAGATTTTGGTTTGCACAAAAATGTCCTCAAGTATACAGACGATTGAACAACTCACATGTGAACAAGCACATCTACTTTTTATCTACTTACCTCGCTTGCTCTCTATCGGTATTCGTGTTGGAGAACACTCAATCCCATGGCTTTAGGGCAGTTAGGTCGTCTAGTGCAGCCTAGAGTCGTTGAACTCCCCGATGGGTTCTCTCTCGGGTGTGTGAGGTTTTGGGTCTTCAAATGGTCTACCCGGGGTCTCTTGCATATTGCACTCCTGCAAAGGCTCCTTGGAGCTCGACGATGATACACGATGACCTATTCGTATGTGAAAAACATGGTATTTGGAAAAATGTTGCACCTTGAGACATGTTACGGGAATTGCCATGTAGCAAACACATTGAACATGTTATTTGCAGATTATATAGGTCAAAGACTTCATTTGTGTTTCAAATACCTTGCTGAATGTAAATACACACCTATATACATTTACACAAGTTTGAAAGTAAAAGAAATAGGACTGAAACGTAAATAGTAGAACACAGGAGCTAAACAAAGCAAATACAAAATTGTATTGTTAATTGGACCTTTTGTGGAAACCCAAAAATGTTAGGAGTTTTTCACAAAAAGCCCCAAGCACCTAAGTCATTGCAAACTTCAATACACCTCCCTCCCTCCTCGCGTTGAGCGCACGTCATACGTAATAGGCCGATGGTTATGGTTAGGGTTAAAAACCCTAATAGAATCCATTCGGTCTGGCTGTGTTGTTGGCGTTGGCCTTGGGGCTTCACACCTTGTATGTTAGCCCATGCTCTTTCTATGGTGGAGGGATGAGACCCTCCTTGTCCAATAAGGTGTCGGTGTAGGCGACAATGTACATGTACTCGTTTGCGTGCCTGGTGATCCTTCGTAGAGGTGGCGATGAGTCTCAAGTGTGGGGAGACATCAATGTGGTGGCGGAGACAAATATCCACATTAGCTCATAGGCGACGCTTTGGTCTCATATCGGTCGCTCTTGCTCCCATGCCGGTTGATGGTGATGATTTTAATGGGTGCGGTCTCGTTTGTTGGCGTCACCAGCATGAGAGCCTTGAGGTCGTGGATTGTCGACGATAACACTCGATGGAGCGTGCCAAACACAATTTGTATCAGTCCATCAGGCCATTGTTGGTGGGGCTGGCAGGTGGTACCGAGGCTTGGTGGTGCCGCGTCATTGGTCTTTGTCGTGTCGATCGCTGGTGTAGGCAATAACGGGCCAACGCGTTTCGCGTCCAGTGCCGACCACTCGATTTTGCTGTCAGTCAAAGTTGAGGCACTTATTTCAGACCAGAGGGAGTACATCATATAATGGTTATTATCTTTTTGATTACTCATGTAAGTAAAAACATTAGAATGGAAAACCTAGTACGTGAGTTAGAGAGCAATAGTTATGTCATGTATACTGGCTCGCTTGTGGGTCCTCGCGGGTGCCAAATGTTTGGGCAACTTGATACCACGAGAGTAGTCGAGTTGTACTTTATTCGGTCACAAAACTTGCTCTCTTGCAATCCTCTCCTTAATTAATATACGGGGCAAAGCTTTTGCCCCTCTTTATCTTTTTTCAAAAAAAAAAAAAAACTTGGTGGGGAAAATAAAAAAGTCGACATATGATCTTGTGAAGATACTACCTCATTAAAAACCTAGACGAGAACCTTGAGAGTAAACTCATCAAGGGAAAGAGTGCAATATGATGTAATTTGTCGAATTGTTGGTAGGAGTGAGGGAGTGTTAAGCGGGGATGACAGATGAGGGGGTCGGTGGATTCGGTTGGAAAAAAAATTAGTTGGTTGTTTCAAAATATTCTGAAATTAAACTTTGTCAAAGGATGATCAAAGTTGATATTTTTGAAACGAATGGGATGTGGACGAAAGAGGCTGCAGATCCTCAAGTGGCCAGAAAATTGGGGCATTGTTTTAAACAATTAAAATTTCCTTGTGTTGAATTCTGACATTGCTGAAGTTAAGTTCCGTTAATTTCTACAAACTATTTCTCTTCACCTATTTGCTTATTTATTTGTACTGTACCTTTTTTCTACAGGTGTTTAAATCAAGCGAGTTTGTGCAGATGAGACCCACTTAATAGGATCGCATCAATTGCAAATCAGATTCTGGGGAAATCAGATTGAGCAACACAAGCTTGGGGCAGAAGATGCTAGCAATTTTCATGGCAGACACTGTCTAGCTATTGTTCTCTTAGAGAAACTTTTTCATATGGCGTTTAACATGCTCTGGGATAGGTTGAATTCCGTAAAAAGTTGTTTTGGTGGATGACCACCTAATAGCACAATATCATGCCCACATGGATGCCTTGGATCACCTACCTCACCTACCTCGATGTGAACATTCAAATATGTGCACAAACTAGGGATTAGATTATGAGTACTGACAACAACAAATTGTGAGTGCTGAGATTCACATTATTGTAATAAAAACATTTCCACATGATAAGCACCCACATGGCAGTTACCAGCATTAGTTCTAATAAACGGAAGTATTCTAATGGCTGACGCTGGTATCTGGCCATAATTTTGAGCAGTTACTATACATGTTGACGGTCTGGACATACGAAGTGCATACTGCGGACGCATTCAAATCCAAATCTCTCCCTGCAAACCGTACACAAATGCGATGAATCTTCATCCCTCTGTTTTACTATACGTTTTAATTGTAGTCCCATAGTTCTTAAATACAAAATATTTTAGATATTTCAGTATTGACTTAATACCAACTGAAATTAGTGAACAAACAAATATCGGATGTACTCCAATGGATTTATGTAGTCAATGCTGAATTATCTAAACTATAACAAACAAAAATCGGATTTATGTAGTCAATGCATAAATATCTAAATTAGCTTATATCTGAGAATCTACACCTATAAAAGAGCCAATAGCGCAGATCCGAAAAATCTTCACCGTTGAATTAGCTTAATCTAACGCCGAAAATCCTAAATGGCTCACGCGGGCATATGCACTCACTAACTAGATTTTTTTTTAAAATAATTAGAAGTAATTCAAAAATATCTAAATTTTTGTAGTGGATGAAAGATGGAGATGCCATGTTTTCGTCTGATTCCTTCTAGGATGGTCTATGGTTATCCTTTTCGGAGTCGCATCAAGGTGGAAACAGGTGGGCATAATAGGTATTCCTTTAACTCCATGTACAACAATTTTTGGCATAGAATTTACCTTTGACATTTTCGCTGGAATTTTTTATTATAACACTTGGTTCAAACATATTTTGTGGAGTTCTAATTGCTTTAATATTTTTCAGGGAACGACATGTATTTGTTTCCATTCAATAAAAATGTGTGAGTTGTTGCTTGACAACAGCTACATGGCTTTAAAGTAAAAAAACATGTATTTACAAGGCATGTGGTGCAACGCATTGGGCACTTTTCAATGGTTCTGATCTTTGCAAGCACTGGTCGTTGTGCTTTTGGGTCAAGGTATGTTTTGATAACTAGCTCCTTTAATTTATTGTTTTTCCATGGCATGTATTTATTTCCATTCAATAAAATGTGTGAGTTGTTGCTTGATAGCAGCTACATGGCTTTAAAGTAAAAAAAACATGTATTTACAAGGCATGTGGTGCAACGCATTGGGCACTTTTCAATGGTTTTGATCTTTGCAAGCACTGGTCGTTGTGCTTGGGTCAAGGTATGTTTTGATAACTAGCTCCTTTAATTTGTTGTTTTTCCATCTAATTTGAGGTTGCTGCATGATAATTCTAAATCTCCATTTTTTGTATTATCGTATCAATCAGAATGTTGTTCTATAATGGAAAGTATCATATATGAATATCATACTACTTCTCCTATATTAGTGGGGTAATATGATATAGATTCTAGGCATTCGCATTATGCTTGTTACCATTCTCCTGGAGGATCCACATTAAAGCTTGATCATCCAATTCAATCCTTTCATTGTGCAGACAACCTAAGGTATGAGAAAAACAAGTATATTTTCTTTTACTATCGCATTGACAGAATGATTGGACTTCGCAATAGTGTGCTGCACCTATCTACAAATCTACGACAGCTGGGCCCTCCCCTTACATATCGACGACACTATTGTCTTAATTCATTCGACAACTTCTAATTTGCAAAAATATCCCCCAGATAATATATCGTTCGTCAGAAAGAACCAATCATGATATTATATATTTTAAATCATGTTGTCTGGATCATGGATAGTCGAAACAGTCATGCTGCGCTTATCCATTTTACATCATGTTAGTTTCCCTACATTTGGCCTTCGTTCTTTCTTAGAACCCTAAACCATACGGATATAGAGAAAATGTACATTACTGACATTTTGTCTATCACTAGGGTTGATTGCTGTATTTTCTTGTTTCATGCGGTTGTCGACTTCAAGTTAATCATGGATAGATGGTGTACAAGGATATAAGGCTTTTACACTTGCATTATTAGAAATTTCCGAGCTGGTAAATTCTTTTTGAATGAATTTGGATGTGCTCCTTTATTTTTTATCAAGAGGGAAAACAATAATAAGAGATCCGCAAAATTAAAGAAGTTTTATAAAAACTGCCTTGTGTAACTTCGGTTCATACATAAATTGTACAATTCAAATTTTGTTTTGGTATTACCATTTATTGAGAAATAGCATCAAGAAGCACTAACATTTCCGTCAAACATCTTTTGATTACTTGTATGTTGGACCAAGTTCAACTCCTAAATTGTACGGACAGTGAATGAACAACACCGCACTTGGTACAACAACCTATCTTTCGCCCTCTTCAACTTTGGATACCATTTTTAGATAGGCTCATAGCCTATCTATTATTTACTGAACGTTCTCAGCAATATGCTATAGAGTTTATGTGTTTCCTTTTAGACGTTGCTCTTGTTAATTACTCAAGCAATCATCTCTGCAGTCAAATAATATTTTTTCTTTAGTTTTTCAATGAACCCTGATTTTATTATAGTGATGTATTTTCTGATCTTTCTTAAAAATGAAACTGAGTCCTCGACTTATTTCAAGTGAGCTAATTTTGATGTGTAATGATGCCACTTCAGTCACATAAGAAAATTTGGTCATAACACTTGCATGTGTGTGCACTTGTTTGTACATAATGGTGATGTACATTTTTTGTAGTGAATATGTTCAAGAAGGATATGTTGTGATAGGTAGGAATTTCAAATGATTATATGTGGTACAACTTACGTTGACAAATGCACACTTAGATAAAAACTATTTGGTGACAATAAATACTAAAATTTGTGATATTTGAATAAGCGAGGCTTGGTTATTTCTGAGACACAGCAATAAAAAGTATTTGTATAAAGGTAAGAAACATGAATTATGCACTTCACATTACGCTTTTAGTAAAACTTTTTTTTATTAAAATTGTGATGGTTGATATGTTGTCTAAATATTTAATTAATATGCACGCTTACTAGTTCAAGAAGTATGACAAAAGGAGGTGAATTTCTCCTTACGTTTTGGCTGTTTTACATAAAAACCTCTGACTTTTTGTGGAATTAACCCACAGTCCTGATTATGAGAAAACGGTTCGTTTAGCCAGATTTCTTCGTCCGTCACTTCATTGGGCGCCGAGGACCGCGTCGACCTGGATCAGCCTTGGATCGGATTTGGTGGTGTCCGTGAGACGATGGAATTCCTATGGTTTCCATTGCGATCTCTCTTCCTATATACTCTCTGCGGATCGGGAGGGGTTTCGTTGCGGTGACAGATTAGAGACTACTAGGGCGCCGAGCCGCAGACGACGCAACAACGCGGATCTCGCCGGCCCCTCCGGCCTCTGCACATAGGGTGGCTGATCTTTCCTTGTCGACCACCATGGATGAGAAGCGCGGCTAGCACGAGCTCCCGGATCAGCGGTGGGGACTACGAGGACAGCGACAATAAAAACTAGCCTCGGCTGGCGTCGTCCGTATCGACCACCAAGTCTCTCTCCTCCGCCGGCGGCAACAACGATGGCGCTAGCTCTGCTCTGATAGAGCTGGACCTGTTCGCCAACGACCGCATGCAAAAGGCCAGGATGAGCCAGCGGCCGTGGCACCTGTGGCCATCACGCGCAGCGATGCTTAGATGGTTAGGAGCAGCGCAGCAGTTAACCCTCCGCAGAGGCCAGCGAGCGAGAGCGACGACGCGCATCGGGCGGCGTCGGGGCTCGGCACACGAGCGTATAGCGACAGCCGGCAACGAAAGCCGGCAACGCAGTGGGCAGCGGCTGCTCGCGATTCACGTCCCAGGTAACCTACTCGTTGCTCCCTGACCGCGTCACTGATGAGTAAAAGGGCACCGGGTGCCGGGGTCAAGTTGATGCTGCTCTCCTTTCCTTCCCAGCCCGCTACTCCTGATCCACCGCCAAGTCGCTCCATGGTGCGCCTCCCAGATCTCACATGGTTGTGGTGCCTCTTCTCGTGAGAGGTTAATTTGAATTAGCAACTTGCAATAACTATATTCTTTGTAATTCTGTATGCAGCTCTACCATATTCTCTGAATTTCCTTGTGCAGCCCTACCATGTTCTCTCAATTTATATGTGCAGCCCAAGTGTTACTGGAATGTTTCTTACTTTTTGTGTGTGCTACCATCTTTTGTATACTGTGAATTTTTGTGTGCTATCATCTAAGGTGTTCTCTGAATTTCTGTGTGCAACGTAAGTGTTACTTAAAATTTTCTTACATTACTGTCTTTGTGTGCTACCATGTTCTATACGCTCTAAATTTTTGTGTGCTACCATGTTTTGTATTCCTATATCTGTCATTCATAGATCGTGTGTGAGCAAAGAACAGAAATAAAAGGAAAAGCTGCAACTGATACATAGCTAAGAATTCAGAGGCTGTAATGTCAATCATATAGGAGTACTACTGCAAGAGATCATCACTAAGCATTGTTGTGGTTAATGGTTATACCTGCAGATTAGTGTTGCTCCTGTCCAAAGTAGCAAAGGTTGAAGGTAGGATCTAGAAAGTAGATACGTAGGGCTCTGTTTCCAGTATCCTCCGTGCTGCAACCCTTGATTTCTAGAGTGTCGCTATACAATAAAAATGCATATGCCCAAATCCTGTGAGCTCTGGTAAAGCATGACTGAAGCTGGATCTTAATGAATATTTTTACGAGCCTAGATAAGCATGCTGCTGGATGGGTCCTGTTTTGCTATTGGTGATTGTTGTTGGAGCAAGTGGGGGCCTTGGCTGCACACTTTGTTATTTTTTCTTGATTAAAAGCTCAGGCTCTATCAGTAACACTAATTAATGATCTATTTTAATCTGCACCGTGTGGATTTTTTCAGCCTTACATTAAGCAAATTAATGATCTATTTTGATCTGCACGGTGTGGACTTTTTTTAGCAACTTGATTTCCTGATGTTTCAAGTCAGTCAGTGGCCAACTATTTTTAGTTAGGTTATATGAATTTTTATGTACCCTACAAAAAAATGAATTTTTATGTAAAAGTTTGATGTCATCGCTTGCACTCAAGTCGTGCACTTACAATGCCATTTATAGAGAGATATTTGTAGCATACATGCTACAATAGATGTATGATTATGCCTGCTATTTGATGAAGGGCATAAATGACACAAAGTTAGGTTAACCATGTTGCTTGATTTACTTCCTCTTTTGATTATGATGTGAAATATTTGTTTCATGTATATAGGCGTTAGCCTGACCGGAAGGTCGATTGATCGTGGCAAACAAGTGGCGAAGGCAAGATTCCTAGACCTTGGTACTTTGAAGTACTTACTCTTAATATATTTTTTTCTATTTGCAAAGTTGTTACACTTGTAAATTATTAGTAAGATTTGTAAGCACGTGTTTGTTAAGTTTCTTTCGTTGCAACGCACGGATAATTTTCTTAGTATCTAAGAAGTAAGAACTATGTAACTACAATACAATTAAAAGGTGCACCATCTCAAGTTTGATGCACTCATTTTTTGTGTGTGTGCGGTGATTGATGCACTCATTTCAGTACACTATTGCTACAAAGCTTGATGCACTCGTCGGTGATGCCACAATCTTTTGCGTACCACGACAAATGCTGAAGCCGGTGTCCAAGGTTGGAAGGCCCCTCTTGTCTTCCACAAGCATCGACTTTTTAGCTGGACCGGTGCCAACAGTTGTTGGAAAGGGCCCTCTGTTTTGCTGCAAACGACGAAGGGAGGTGCCATGGCGTACGAGCTGTGATGTGAATATGTGATGATGCCACTGTTTGCTGCTACTGTATCTACAACCGGTGAGCGACTGTGCTGCAATGGCGACGGGGTTGCAACATCGTCGAGCTTCATGTGCTGGAACTGACACACCTATTTGCTATGAATCCTATGATCGAGGAGATATTTTTACTTGGGGGGTGGGGGAGATTTTTTTCGACCAGCATACCAATGGCAAGTACATTGCGAGCTCATCAATTTGCCACCGGAGATGTGGTTGTTCCATAGGAATTCATCCGACACCATCAGGAGCTGCGACTACGTGCGCACAATGCTGCATGTGGGGAGTCGGCGAGAAACACATATAGTGAGGGCGGCAACCGGCACGTGCACCGTTGGTGCTTTGATCAGGGGAGGACCCAAAACAAAAATGTTCTTTTTTTTAAACGGAAAAACAAAAATGTTTTGGTGTCCATTTATACGTTAGTAGAATGTTCTTACGTGACAACGTGCTTTTCATTTTTCTTTGTTTCTTTTTAGTTTTTTTACTATATAATGCATATCAAATTTCAAATGTACAAAAAAAATTATAAGCCATAAAATTGAAAATAAATGTGTCTATCCACTAATTGACATTTGTAAACTAAAATCTACTTGATGTGATTAGGATAGTCATAGAGTTATCTCATTGGCTTCTCGAAGGGCCTCACGGATTGCTCGGGAGCCGATTCAAGTTTTATGCTTTGACATTTTAAAGTTGGTCTTCAATTTCGACAACGGTTTTGTCATGTGGGGAGGAGATCTTAACTATCATTCAGATCATTTCTCCTTTGTCTTCCCTCTCAACCTCCATATTGAAGGTCCGCTTTGCGATTTTTGTTAGCAGAAACATGGTGGCAAGCTTGATTGATTTGCAAGCTCCCCATTTGGGAAGCTTCCTACCGATGAATCAACTCATATTGTTTGTCGTCACATGCGCTTCTACATCATCCGTCTCATCGATGATTCATGTAGAGCATGTTTTTCTACACCATCATTGACTATAGTGGTTTTTTCCGCCTTTTTTTGGGATATGGTTGGTTGCAGATGCTCTTGTTTGGGCTGGTCAGTCCGATGCAGCAAAATACGACTACCATTGCAACAAATTAAATCATCCATTACAACAAAAATTTACCCCCATTTATATTTTCTTTTCTTAAATTCTTGCATCGTTGCAACAAAAATCGTAGCATCGTCTTCATAGGTCACACTCGTCGTCACGTGGTGGCAGCAAATTTAGTCGCCGGTTGTACTTTTTACGTTATCAGTGGCAGCAAATTCCTAGCACGTCGGTGCCGACCACACTTCATCTTTTTTGATTGTAGCGAAAATGAAGGTTAGTGGTAGCTATTGAACATAATCTCATATCCATAGAATCCCAACAAACACAACATATCAAAGAAGGAATCATAACATAGGTGCCTTGATCATGATAGGAAGCTCACAAGGGCTAGACGTTGAAGCACAAGATTGGAGAGAAGACATAAACTAGCTACTGATCATGGACCCATGGTCCAAGGGGAACTACTCACGCCGCATCCCGAAGGCGATCATGATGATGGAGGAGCCTTCGGAGATCAATCCTCCCTCCGGCAGGGTGCCAGGATAGTACCTTCTGGCGATCTCGAGATCAGAATTGTGGCGGCGGCGGAGCAGTGGGTATTTTCGCGGAACGGAGACGTCCTCGAGGGTTTCTGGAAAATCAGGTAAATATAGACCAAAGGGGGGCATCAGAGGTGCCCCCTCTGGCCTAGGCGACCAGAGGGCGCTCCCCTAGGGCGATCCTTCGGCCTTCTGGAGTCTTCCGTGATAAAAGATTTTAGTTTTTTTTTCTGAGCACTTTGTTTTTTTACCTTTTTTTTCAATGCACGGACAAAAACAGCTAGAAACTGGCCCTAAGCACTAGGTTAATACGTTAGTCCAAAATATGTTGTAAATGATATGAAAGTGCATCAAAACATATAACAATATCACCAAAAAAGCATGGAACAAATAAAAATTGTATATACATATCATAATTGTACGAATAAAAACGTTTTAATATCATAGTTGAAGCATTTATCATAGACTAGTAAGTATGCACATTTCAATTAATATATATTCTACTATGAAACACAATAACTGTACGATAACATAAACCTACTTTTGAAAAAGCTGAAATCTCATGCAAAGAGCATATAGTTTCTATGTGATACAGACGATTCGAAATGTTATGCTTTAGTTATCAACATGCCCACGCCCACTGCTTAGCAACTACCAAATATCATTAACTAATTGATAGAAAATCAAACCATCAAAAAAAATGTGGACAAGTGTAGTTGCACTATGGCCATGCCCCCATAGTTAGTGCATCTCGGGAGCCAACGCAATTGCCAACACCTCAGTGGCAACCATAGTACCATATATAGATGTTCATCATGTATCGCGGACAACTGTTTATCATTTATCACAACGACGAACCTCTTAAAATGCATAATCGACATATTTAACATGTTATTCAGAGCCTAGAGTCATCACTCCTATAAAACATGATACCCTACTCGGCCTCAGAGCGATTTAAGCTTGTTTAGAGGATCTGGTCTGTTTCGCTGGTAAACAGTTCCCTTACCATCATTGGCTCCAGGATCTACCGTGGGTTACTAAGCCATGCTGTAAACTTGGTTTAGCGCCCATGACTGGTGGCCCTGCTTCTCCTGGTTCCTGTGAGCGTGAGGTAAAAAACTGTTGCTTGCGCTGCGATCGGCGAGATTGGCATTGATTGGTTGTTGCGTTTGCGTCGCTGGTTGGCTGAGAAGCTGGTACGTAACTTTGGGTCATGTGTTATCTCTCTGCCGATGGGTCCCGACAGTTCCTGTAGAGCACGATGAGCTCTGAAGAGCGCAATCTCCCCTGCCCTCTCCCTCTTCCCCAGTTGCAGGTCATGGTTCCACTTCTTCTTGTAGCTTCCTGTGTGTGCTTCTTTGCTTGCTTGGTTCTTTGCCTGTAGCTTCCTATAGCATCTGGCTATGGAGGTCACTTTTACTACTCGGTGTGCGCTTCTCTGCTTGCTATGAAGTCACCATTCCTTTCTTGCTTTTTTGCTTTCTTAGTTCCTTGCCTCTTAGTTTACTTGTATGATTTTTTTGCATTAATAGGTTTGTCGTGCTTAGGATTTGACTTTTCTTTCTGCCCCTCTTCTTGTTGCAAGATTGGATCTGAGTGTGCTTCACTGGTGCTTTGCTTTCTACAAAGGTGATGCATGTCTATGCTTGCTATGTGTTTGATGTAATGTGCCAGCGTAATCTTCAGGTTCCTGCTTTCTTCTCATTGCAGAAATTGGATTCAGTTTTGTTCTTTGCTGCTTTCTCTGTTGGAAAGGTAAGCCTTTTCCTCTGGTAATCTCTTTCTTGTTTCCTCCCTTTTCCATGCTTGTGGTCTTTAGGATCCTTCTGTCCATTGCTTTTGATCTTTGAAATAAAAAATGGTAGGCAATTTGGTATGTTTCGTTCTATGGAAAATAATAATTATAGGTGGTTTTCTATGATTTGTACATTCAACTATGCCATGCATTTTCTGAAGGAAAATTAGCTGTATTATTTTCCCTTCTAAAAGCTTGTGTTGCTTTTTCCTCCTTCTTCATATATTTTTCATGTTTGTGGTTCTTTGCTGCATGTTCTCTTCCTAATATAGGATTTGGATTCAGTGATGTTGATCTTCTCTGGTGTAAAGGTGATTCCCCCCTCCCCTGTTCATCTTTTGCCCTTCATGTTTCTACGTCATGGTACTATTTAACCTGTGCAATGTTTTTATATTCTCAAGAAAACAATGCTAGGAAGTTTGGTATGTTTTTTTGCTTATGAAAGATTTGGCAGTCTGGCATGCTTTCTGCTCATGAAAGATTATCTAGGCAATAAATTGTTGTAGTTGGTTTCCTATGTTTTTTATTAAGAACTTCTTTCTTACCTTGCTCATCTTTTTTACCTTTTCGTGCAGGTTGTCTTAGCAGTGGAAAGGGTGCTTCTACACTCATCCAGTTTTCTATGTTACTTGTATTATTATTTTGTCTTCCATATACTACCACATTCTTATTGATTCTTGCAGCGTTATGCCTTATCATACCTCTACTGTTTAGTTTTTGCGGTATAATCATGCCTTCAGGACGTTCTGTGCCTCTTCGTCGTACTCTGCTTGCGCCACATGCTCAGTGTGTACTATTTCACCATCATCCTCCGCTCCTCTTCCCATTTGACGAGGATTGGCCTCGGCAAATCCCATCGTTAGGAACCCTGTGTTTGATCGTAAGAGAAGGAGTGCAATGTTGGCGATCTCGTCGGCTAACAGGAGACACGGATTTACCCAGATTCAGGGCCCTCAATCGATAAAACCCCCACTTCCTGCTCGATGTATTATATTGTGGAGGCGATTACAGCGGTGGTTCCAACGAGATAGCTCTGGCCGAAAGTATTGCGAGGATATTGCGTGCCCTAGACGTCCCCCCTCCCAGCCTTTATATACTAGGTTAGGTCTCGAGGTCCGCCTAGGTTTACATAGATAGTTTCCTAATCCAGCTAGTCTTGGCGGTCAAGTCTTGGACTGCATGTCGGGCAGTCGCCGATGCTTCGGGTGGGCTTGATCTTGGGCCAGGCGAAGCTCCTATTGGTCCGTCGGTCTTGACACACACTAGGTACCCTCACGTAGAGGAATCGTGGGGAGATCCCCTCGTCACTATCAGGAAAAGGAAACATACGCCCTGTGTCTTTCCTGTGCAATCACATTCTTTTAGATATTTGTGGTTGCTGAGTATCTGTTGGCAACACTTACACTTTTGGTTTTGATGGTCCTAGGGGATGCCTTTTTCCCATTCCTTCATACATCCATATCCACCAGGAACCGTAAAATACGCAGGTTCCTGTTGGATAGGTTTCAGGCGTACAAATATGTCGGTTAGTTCGCAATTGCTTTTGTGATCTTCTTTACGCGCCCTGGTTTTCTTTCCATCTTACGAGCGTTTTTTCACTACCGTTTCACCCTTGATTATATCTTTAGTTCACCGCTTGATCCTAATTGGTCTCGTTTCATGCCTTAGGAGGTAGATATGTTGAAAGGTATTGCTGTGTGATGCTTTCGATTCCACCTTGTTTTACATACCCTAGTTGCTCTCATTTAACACCATGGTTTCTCTCTCTATCCTCTTATCCAAAAAGGCCATATTATGGAGGACAAAACTATACATGCCATCGTTGTAAAGCTGCCTTTTGGTGGCGTGAGAGGGTCAAGTCCTAGTCAGTATTATAAAAAGAAGGATGCTTTATAATCTTTGTTGCAAAGTAGGAAAAGTTTTTACCCCTCCTTGTAAAAACTGCTTGAGTTTTTAAATACCTTGCTTGACTACTATAACACTCTCTCTGTCAGTGAACAGTAACACCATTACTGTTGATCAATACTGTTCAATTTTTTTGTTTGATCAACTTGGTTCAGCTCAAATTCAATTCCCCTTTGTTATTGTTGAATGCAATGTGAACCTTGGGCCTTGATAATCATGGATCAATAACAAAGTCCAAACCTTTTCTATTTGAAATCAAATCAAAGTTCAAAATGCCTTTGGTGGAATATTAAAACCAAGGTGCAAAATAAACCTAGTCCAAAAATTGTGCTTCCACTTTTATAAAATCACTAATATTCAGTGGAGCATGTCACACAAATTTGGAGATTTTATCAATCTGTAAATTAATTCAAACAATAATAAAAAGTAGCCAAAAAACCCCCTATTAACCATTTAATATTTAATTCAAATTAAATGACTTTTAATATTGCCCAAACTAATTGTGGTACTGACCTATGGTGAATACTAAATTATGGGTCACATAAAACAATTTACAAAAATGCCTAGGTTAGTAGAACAATTGCAAAAGAAAATGAACAGAAAAAGAAAAGAGAAAAATAAAAACCTAGCCAAACCTACCCCCTAGGCGGAGCCCATTTCCCTTCCCCCTGGGCCGCCTAGCCCAACAAGCCCACCAGCCACCCAGAGACCAGCCCAAGTCCCCCCTCCCCTGTTCTCCCCTGTTCACCACGCCGTGGAGAGCATCCATGGCGCCACGACACCCGACGACGCCGTGTCGGCCATCGAACGGCACCCCGACGACCATATGAGGCCGAGACCCCCCGGTGCCCTAGAACGAACCCTAGCACCTCCCCTCGAAATATCTCACCCTCCCTCGCGCCCCCATCGTTGTCTCCCTCGAAACCGAGCGCCACCGTGGACACAGTCGTGCTCCGGCGCGGACAAAGGCCACCAGAACCCCAGCCACCGTGTCCTATACGTCCGCGGTCGTCGTCTTCGTCTCTGGACGGAAGGATTTGAGCCCGACGCCACCACAGCGAGCTCCTCGTCATCTTCTTCAAGCTCCAGACGGCGAGATCGCGCTGCAATTCACGCCGCCACAGCCCTCCATCGAGCAGTCTGCCATCGCCTACGTGATCGCGGTGAGCTATTGAGTCGAACGCCCCTCTTCCCCCCTCGTTTAGCCACCTGGGGCGCCGTGCCCGTGAGCCCCATGCACCGGCCGCCGCCTTGCTTCGCACCGCCGCCGTTCTAACCTTCCCCGACGACCACCTCGTGCCGCAGCAGATGCGCGACGTCCACCCCGTTCCATTCCCCCCAGCCGCACCCCAAACTGTTAACTTATCTGTTAAGTAAATACCCCCTACTGCCTATTACATGTGGGGCCACCCCCCTTAATTAACTAATGGATTATTTAAAATTGTTTAATTAAAACATTAGTTAAGCTAGAGCCTATGAAAACTGGGTCCCACTTGTAAGTATTTAAATAAAATGAATATATAATAATAACAGTGTATGACATGTGGGCCACCCTTCTGTTTTATTAAATAAAAATGATTTATCAATATGTGTGGCTGACCAGTGGGACCCACTGGTCAGGTTTGACCAGTCAACCCCTCTGTGGATAATGTTTGAATTAAATATTAAAAGAAAATCCTGAAAATGATTTAAATTGAATTAAACTTTGAAATTGAATATCTTTTAAACCGTAAATCACATGAAAATAATTTATATATCAAAATTTCTCAGAAAAATATAACGAATACAAATACGCTATTCGTATGTCAATCACCCCCTCTAACACAACGAACATGACATCCCCCCCTTGGGTCGTCTGTCCGATAATTGCTCGATACCGTAAAACTATCCAGATGAATTTATTCCGAACGCGAAAGTTGTTCAGAATGGATTAACTAACACGAATACACCGTTCGTATGTTTGTCTGATGTCCACGACACCTCCGGCATGGTACCTTCCCCCTCCGGACACCCTGTCCGGTAATTACCCGAAGCTGGCAGTTCACCCCCGGATGAATTCCCGCTCCGAGCATAGTGCATCGTACTACGTTAGAGCACCGATAACATTTCATCTGTCATGTCATGCATTTGATTGCTATGTTTGATTTATATTTATTGTTTCTTCCCCCTTTATTCTCCGGTAGACCCTGCTGCTACCGCCGACTACACCGCCGCTGAGTACGACTACTACGTCGACGACCCTACCCCTACCGTCGAGCTTCCAGGCAAGCGGAGCCATTCTCTTCCCCAGATATCGCCTATCTTTCCGTACCTTTCTTGCACTAGGCATTGATACTGCTGCTGCTACGTTACAATCTTATTCAACTGCATAGCTTATCATTGTCGCCCCTTGATTACCTTTTCCGCTATCCTATGCTGCCACATATACATATATCTTATAATCAGCAGTTAGCCCTGCGCCTTGTTAGTCAATAGGATTAGATAGCGGGCCGTGATCACTCTAGGAGTGATCGTGGAAACGATACATTATAAACTGCTACAGGTACGGTTCAGAGCAGACACCGATACAAGCCCCTACCCCGGTTCTGCCGAGCCACCTCAAGTGTGAGCTATCGAGGAGTAATCCTTGTACTCCACTCGAGGCTGACTTTGTATAGCCGGCCTAGGGTACTGATCTACGAGTGTCCTTAAAGGTAAGGAGTCGGGTGACCCAACGGTGCCCGCGCATGGTATCTTAGCGGAACGACAGGTCAAGTGTATTCCACCGGTGTGCGGCGGGCCTGGTACTGTTCGTGGCCGGCAGATATCCTGTTGTACGAAAGTCGAGCTCTTCAGAGCAAACGCGAGACAAGGTAAGGAGACGGTTCACCTTGTTGGTAGCCGCACGAGTTGGTGGGATGACAGGGCAGGCGACCACTGGCTCTGGTAATGGGGGTGGACCTGGCTGCTGTCGTTGTCCGCGACTCACCTAAATAAGGACAACGATAACGGTTTTTCCGACAGATAATAATTAAAATGCTTAATGGGTCAGGTGGATGACTTGAGTGGGTCGTCGTGCCCTTTACGCACTACCTCCACATGGGATTATGGTGTGGGCCCTCTCTGTTGTAGCCTCGTTCGAAGGGCTCTTCAGACGTCAGATTTACCTCTGGCTGATTGCCGGGCTTGGACCTCTTACTCCTGTAGTGGGAAGTGGGTCTGCATCACCGGCCAGTCGCGTACCGTGCAGGAGTACAAAGGACAGGGGTCCAAAGTTCCTTTGTACTTAGGATTTAGACCGGCGGATGGCCTCTCTATTGAGATCGAAGGATGGACTTCGGCGTATCGGATAGCCTCGGTGGGATATTCCCTAACAAGGTGTACGCCACCCTGGAGATCCGAGCATGTAGGGTAACAGTAGTGCAGCCCCTGCAGGGAATATAATCTATTTGGATAGACGTGTCCACGGTAACAGGACGCTTTATGCTGAAGCCAGATCCTACTACTACAAACTACTACTGTTGGTTCCGGTTTCTCTTCCTCGCAGGGAAGTCGAGGAGGGGATATCGGAGGCATATATAATTGTTATATAATACAACTTACTATTATACAATGCTGCAACAACTTCTGCTGCATTGTTATTACATTCACGCTATTGAACTGTTGGCTATTCTCTTCTCATGCTGCAAGACTCGTCGGAAGATGGTAGTCTTCGTTAGGCCTAGCTTCTTACCCTTATTCTGATTTCTATCTTGCAGTCCACTATATATAGCCTCCCCTTTCCATTTGATACATGCATAAATGCTTAGTAGCGGACGTAAGACTCGCGGGTATGCTAGATACTCACCTTTGCTTTATTTTCCCTTTTTCGTTTTTCCTGATCGGCCGCTGCAGTCGACGTTGGAGCCCAGGAGCAGAAGATCCCCGGAGCCCTCTACGACGTCGAGTTCCCCCTTTGACCAGGAGTAGTTCGGTGGATCCCAGGCAGGAGGCCTCGCCTTTTCGATCTGTACCTCTGATGTTATTTGTGCTAGCCTTCTTAAGGCAAAACTTGACTAACTATGTCTGTACTCAGATATTATGATTGTCTAACTTATGTTTTCGGACCCTCGTGATCCCTGGTTGTAATATCAGTTTTATTTTATTTGAGTCTAGTGTTGTGTTGTGAAATTATCATCGTGGCACCCTGATTTCGGTCGTGTACCTTGCGTGTATGATTAATTTACATGACTTGATTTTGGGGGTGTCACAACTACCTGGGCCACCCCGAAGTTTAAGGTTTATTCAAATAATAAGGCAGTAAAATTGCTTGTTTGCTTTCACATCCATGGGGGTGAATATTGATAGGTCTATCAACAATGATGGGGGTCCAATTTTTTTAAGTTCAATGGACAGGTTTGCCAACGTATAGGTTCTCTTCTACCCATTGAAGTTAATGGACCAAAGTATGAAGAATATGCTTATTGAAAATAATTCATTGGTAAGGAAAGTATGCATGGCTAGCGAAATCTTGAAAGAAAATGAACATGCAGTCATTTCTATACGGCTTATAGTGAAATCTTGTGTGCTATGATATGGTGCAACACAAACATGTTAGTTATCGAAAATGTCTTCTTTGTAGGCACACATTTTGCAACTGCCACCCGTCTGAGATATACTTGACAACAGATACGTTTCTGTGTTGAGAATTGTCTGCTCTGCCAAGCAAACAATTAAACTGAATGACATGTGGGCATAGTAATACTTATCTCCGACAGATTGATTTTAGAAAGTGTGGTCGATTTTACTCCTCTATTCCCATACCAGGAGAATGAATAAATAACATATATAACATGGAAATATTTATACTGACAAAGTTTGCATCACATTGAACATTGCAGATGAAGGTACATGCATTGCAGAGCAGGAAAAGTTTTCACCCTCCTTTGAAAAACCACCCGAGTTTTTAAATACCTTGCCGGACTACCTGGCCCACCCTGGAGTTTAAGGTTTATTCAAAAAATAAGGCAGTACAATTGCTTGTTTTCTTTCACATCCACGGTGGAGAATATTGATAGGTCTATCAACAATGGGGGGGTTCCAATTTTTTATAAGATCAATAAACATGTTTGCAATCATATAGGTTCTCTTCTACCCATTGAAGGTAATGCACCAAAGTATGCAAATTATATATATATCTAGGAGTATACAATGAATTACAGACGTATGATCATTACCCTTCAACCGGGTTATTCTATTCCAATTTTCTAGGTTAGTGTAAAAACTTGAACCAACATAACATTTATGGTAAAGTCCACTATCCTTTACAAATTTGAGATGTATCCTCAGTTCTCTTCAGACACTGAAGGATAAACTTAACTCTTTGTTCAATGATTTACTCATAAATCATATCACAACATGTTCTTACTACTAAGAACTTGGGTCACATTACGTCGAGTACATAACTCTGGTTTTATATGAAAGAACCTATGACAAAGGCATAGATGATCCAACACATCCATTTCTTTCATTAACCATTAACCATTGTTTTTGTACTGAGATTAACTCAACACTTCTCTTGGATATACAAGTAAGGACCACTTCTTAACTTGTCCCATTCTGAACTCCTTCAGAATCTTATCCAGGAAAGTATTACGACTCAATGTTATTAAACACATATCTATCTTAATAGATCTTCAATGCTTAATACTTATTCATCTTCATTTATGAAAGATTCAAATAATCATTAACACCAACTGCACCATTCATAATATGTTATCCATATATGAGAATGTTATCATGCTCCCACTCAAATATGTCATGCACATATTAAATTATAGGATAACACTCATATTTCTCCCACTCAAATATGTCAGCCACATATAAGACAAGGATAACATCCACATGGCTCCCACTTAGATATGTCAGACACATATTAAGTTCAGGATAATAACCACATGGCTTCTACTCAAATATGTCATTTACATATAAGTCTAGGATAATACTCCCATAACTCCTACTCAAAATATGTCGTCTACATATTAAGTTTCAGGAAACTATTCAGCTCCCACTCAGTTTCATGCAAATGCATGTTTCCTCGATATTTTGGTTAAGTCCAAAATCCTTTGATCATCCATCAAAATGAGAATTCAGTTTACGAGACACTAGTATCCATATGTTTTTTCCAAAATCTTCTTGTTGTACCAATTACAACACTTCTTCAAATACATGATTTGAGGAAGTCACGGTATTGATAACAATCCTGGATCAATCGTAGTGAATATCCCTTTGACTCAAGCATTGCTACACATTGTAGTCAACCCATTGAATTTGTCAGAAACAATCTTTGTGACAAACCAATCTTGACGTCCCTTTGATGTTCACATTTATTCCTCATAACTCTGAAGTTATTGTGAATATCAAGTAACCTCCTTACTTGATAAGATTCAAGCAATCTTAAATGTAACTCAACATAGGATTTCATGACTCATAGTCATATCTCGTACTTAGGTCCACCATCGCTTCTTTGTAGTTCATAGGAATGTCTTGTTCCATTAACATGACTAGTGATTCATGAATATCATTTTGCACCAGGGGCAAATATATATTCTTGAATCCTACCTTTCTCAGTAAAAGCTCCCATCATAAGATCATGATCATTATCATTAGTTTCTCCTCTTATTGTAGAGCTTTGCTTCCAGAACATATTCCGTTGCACTACTCTGACATTTGGAGGCAAGGTCAATTACCTTGGTTGAACTTTCACTTTTCTTCCATTACCACATTTATCAAGAACAATTCTTGACAAACACCAAACATAGAAATACTAGTTTTTCTCCTTTTGGTTCTAGTTGTGGAAGATGCATCCATAGTTGTCTAAGGATACACTACAAAGATAATTTATCTTACATAAATCAAGCTTCCTAGAAACCACAACACACCATGACATATATAGTGTTGGTTTCCACGAACTCAGATGGTTCCCTATGCTGAAGTGAGTGTTTGCATATTAAATTAATAACTCTAAACAATAATAATGTAACTTGGTAAGAGATAACTTAGACCATACACTTTCTGATAGAATATGATCACAATGTTCAGGCACGTCAATCATATTGAAGTGTCTCAAGACATTGAAATTTGTGGAACAACTTTCACACAAGTCTTTATGCCCAAGACTAACTCAAAACATTTGTCACTTTGATCAAATCGTAGAGACTTGTCTTTCTTGTTAATTTAATATCCATCTTTACTCTGAAATCCCTTTTGATCATATCAAATTATTTGAAACTCGGTTTCATTAGTGAATACAAATATTCATCTAAGTCCACATACGAAGTTCACGAAATAATGAAATTCACCACATGCTGACATACGATACATCACAATGTATGATACTCAACAATCAGTACACATTCCGTTTACCAGAATGCGAGGTTTTAGTCATCTCACCTAAAAGGCATGGTTTGTATGTGTCAAGAGATCAAGTATCTTAAGACATCATCATACCATTCATGACTTAAACTGTAGTGTCATTATTAAGCCTGGATATTTCTTGGCATTACAATATTTCTTATAAATGATCAAAAAACTATCATCAATATAAGAATAACTCATTCATAATCGTAATGTGACCATAAGAGATATCATTCATAAAAGGAGAACAACTGACTTGTTTCTCACTAATATGAATAATCGTCTTCGCGAGATGCAAGACACACTAATAAAGTCCTCATTTAAACGATCATAAAATTTATTCATATATTAATCAATTGATAGATGTAGAGGGAGAGTGTTGTCGACCATCAACTATCTTGATTGCCGTCAGCACACATTGTCACCTCATCCCTTCCAAGTCACTCTCAAGCAGTAAGTTCAAGCATCGAATACTTAATCAACCGCAATTAGTGTTTCGTGGGAAAGACATTTATAACTCGTATATAAAATATACCTTCTCCGTCAATGACCATTCCTGCATTGGTTCTACTCTTAAAGTTCTTGACTTTAACATGACCTCATGACAGGTGAACGATTCTCCTTCATGACATAGTCCAGACATGGTCTTTGTAACTGGGAGGAAGCGGATGCAACTCCCCAGTTATCACAAAGTAACCAGTCATTCAGTAGTCCAAGTTATACACAAGGTGTTCCATGTATCTTATATATTTTCCAAGTGAATTTCTCAGCAGGTTGTTCCTTCCACCATAGTTGAAAGAAACCCCGTCCATATACTCATATTCCATTACTCTGATTTGTGACCAAGTGCTTTCAAGTTCACCTAGCACGTCATACGTGTTGGTTAACATGCATTCACAATTCAGATTCCATAGAATGAATTATGGTGTATTGGACAGTCATTCATAAGTGACGGTGAGTGCGATACTCATCATCATCTTCCTTGATTACGGAGTTGTCAGGTGTATCTCCTAGAAGTTCTTCGTATTATGTTTAGCAAGTCATTACTAATGAGTATGTCTCTAATGGTGTTGGTACACATCAATGAAGTAAGACCCATTTACCTTAAGTTCTATCATACTAAAAGAGCAATAGTTCTAAAACATTGGTGTGACGTTATCTACAATGATATTTGCTAAGACATGAAGATTAAGTTCATAATATGGAGTTCATGTTTCAAAAACAATTCTGGAACTCCCACTCAGACAAACATCCCTCATAGTTTATTCTAAGTGATTACACGATCCTTGAAGAACATACCTCCCCCGTGTGACACGACCATCAGTATGTTGTTCAAGGTAGGCCATCATGCCAATCACATCATCCATGTGACTCATGCTCGACCTTTCGGTCTCTTGTGTCCCGAGGCCATGTCTGCACATGCTAGGATCGCCACAATAACCTTAGTGAGTATATGCCGCGTATGCAAGGCCATGTTTCTGGACATGCTAGGCTTGCTCCACCCATCTCTTGTGAACGTAAAAATGTTTGACACCCATGTGACACGTGATGCCTCCATAATGAAGAACTTTCCAGATGGTGCTTCACTAAGGAAGGACACTTTGTTGGATTAGTGAGGGATCATCCTATTATGCTACCGTCGTATATCTAACATATTAGCAAAACAGGATGCAACAGTATAAATCATACATGCTATGATTCCCCCTTACATGCAAATTAAAGTTGAAAACGCCTTTCTACTTTATCTTTTGCAAGTTTTACGTGGCTGCTAGGGGTTTCAAGAAAAGAACCGCTTTCTATCCTGCGAAAACAAGCCACAACACCAATCCCGCAATTGTCTCTATTACACCCCTGTCGGGGCCCTCCGTTGCAAACATCTTCGCATTGCTAATGTAGAGAGACAGACACCCCCAACCACTTTATATGGTACAAGCCATATGTCAAGCATGGAACCAGTCTCGCGTAAACGCGTAAGGTCGGTCGGTGGCCGCTTCATCAAACATTGCCGCAACGCTAAATGAGTATACGTGAGAGGGTAAAAATTGGAGAATTGATGCCCACATACTAGATGTGTTCTATCCATACAATACATCTACGCATAGCCTTGCTCATGATACCACTGTTGGGGTTAGGGGCAGAAAACACAAAATTTTCATAACCTACGAGACCCATACCCAAGACCTATGCTATGGCGATGCAAGTAACAGACAGAAATAGATCACATACCAGTATGTAGTCCGTTAAGCGGGAAACGTTCCCGCATGAACGTGGTTGGTGTAGTCATACCGGCAATCCCCGATGCCGCGCAGATCCACGATGACTCCTGTAGCCACCCGATCCTTGTAGACCGATGACGGGATTACGTCCTCGTCGGAATGTTGATGATGAAGAACTCGCGATACGACCACGACGATGAAGTAGCACCACAAGTGTAGTGCCTCGCGGGATTATACACATACAGTATACCCGACGTCCCTCCGGGCTCCGAACCAGTAGAGCAACGAAAAGAAGATGGATTCGGATCCCGATTCCAGCAGCACGACAGCGTGCGTATAGTGGAGAAATCCCCAACCAAGTGTAGACTCCAAACAAGGGGAGTCCACTCGAGGAAGGAGAAAAAGAGGGAGAGAGAGATGAGAACTTATCTCAAAAATATATGATGAATAAAAGGGAACCTCTACCCCTCCTTATATAGGCCAAGGAGGGGTGCCACCCCCTCCACTTCCGGGGTGGGACTAATCCCAAGGGAGGGGGGGTGGAGCACCTATAAGGGGGGTGGGCCCCCTCACGGCGCCATGGCCCATGGGGGAGGACTCCCTCTCCCCCTAATGGGCCCTATGAGGCCCATATGCCTTTTAATTCATTTTTAATTATATTTAAATATATTTTAATATTTAATTCAGATAATTAAATAATAAAACATATATTAAACATTATTAAATATATTTTGAACCTTTCAAAATACCCGGAACAACTTCCGGCCTTCATCGAAACAATTCCGGTCATTACTGGAACAATTCCGGTGTTCTCTCCAATTTCTCCGGTGATCCCGAATCAACCCTTACTGCGTCGAGTACCCTTAAGTGTAACACCCTACGGTCCGGGAAACAACATACATGATCGAGACAATTCTCATTGATCAATGACTAATCAATTGGACCTGGTTATAATCCTTGATAGCCCCTGCGCTTCCATCGAATGAACTTCAATCGCTGTTGGATCCGTTAACCGTGTGCCTGTTCCCTTTGTCCTGTGGTACTTTTCTTGTCCGAGGTTTGATCATCGGTATCCACTATACCTAGTTCATCCTCGTTCTCAACAAACAAGTTTACTCGTTCCCGTGATATTACAACTCCGTGACCTAGTCACATGTTTGCAAACTTTATGATGTAACATCACCGAGTGGGCCCAGAGTACTTATCCATCACACGGATGGACAAATCCCGCTTTGATCTATTTGCATACTCATTAACATATCTATTCGGAATACCTGAAGTACTCCTTTATGGCCAGCATATTTCAGTCAGGCGGTGGGTAGCAAATCAAGGCATCCTAATAGACAGTATTTACGTATGATCATTACGGTCTAAGGATCTGGTCACTACGTTATAGTTATCGCAATGTCGAACTATGTAACTTGATCACATCGCAACACTTCTGGTGGGTGTATGTCCATCATATCATTATCCAATGATACGTCTCCATTGTCAACAGACGCCATTGTCTCATGATCAGGAAACCTTGATCATCGATCGCCCAATGGACTAGTATACTAGGGTTGACTAGGGACCTGGTTGTTTGTATACCACACCTGTATTAATGTTTCCGCTTAATACAGTTATAGCATAGTATCAAACGTATTATGAACTAATGGAATATGCTCGATAAAACATATTTTATTTGCCTCTAGGGCACATTCCCAACAACTATTGCTCGTTGCTCAGCCCCTGCTTAGTATGCATGCTTAGGATGCTACGATGTTACCCTGTTACTCCTTGGTTTGGGATATCACATTATTATATTGTTGTTGATGATATAATTATTATAATGTTGACTATATTCGATGAAGGATGGAAGGTCTAGGCTATCTCGCCCCGACGCTTTGTTCCATTCGAGTCACCTAGGATCCGAGTTCCGGGTATTGGTTTTAAGACTGAGCGTGCCTAACCGCGTGTGGGATTTTATGGGGTCCCCTTTTCTTACCTACCTAGCTTCAAGCATTTCTAGTGGTGGCCCAAGCTGATTTACCATTTGAAACCGTGTGTGTGCTGGTCAGCTGCCAGTAGTTTTTAAACCAACCCGCACCAGCGGAGACATGGTTTCCCTGTTGGTCCACCTTTGACCGGAGAGGGCCCGAGGCCTCACGTGAGGCGTCTCGGCAACCCAAACCCTGTTGAGACGGAAGAGGCCGATCCGAGGGCGCGGCCGGCTTTTGGATTGGATGTCGACTCCCCGGGGGCCACCCGGATTTGTTCGTTGTTAGCTAGAGGGAGCTGTCGTTTCAGATCTCTTGGAACTAAATCATAAAATGGTTGCCTGTGATGGGTAGCAACTGAGAGAGATGGGCGTGCGTGCGGAGCCTTGTAATGGGCAGTTGGTACACCCCTGCAGGGTTAAATATTTTCGAGAAGCCGTGTCCACGGTTATGGACGACTTGAGACCTACTCCTTGTTCATAGACAACAACAACTGAGATAATCTTAATATAACTTGATCAACATGTGTGTGCCTTGACTGCTTCTTCGTTGGGATGCGAAGAGGCGGACAAGGATAGGATAGGTGTTATGTTTGCGTAGTAGGTGGATAGCAGACTTGTTGGAGGCGATTCCTCATTGATTGCTTGGCTTCTTATCTTACTCTCTAGATCGTTAGCCACTTCATAAATGCTAGTGCGGCAACAACCTCACCACTTACCCCTTCCTTACCGTAAACTACTAGTTGTCCTAGAATGACGAGTGATGAAGTCCTTGCTGGGTCAGATGACGACTACAGTTGGATGCTGAGTACGTCTATACTCATGATACTACCCCCAAACTCTTTTTAGGGTTGTTGATCGACAACAGGTATGGTGATCGACGTTTCACGTGGAGACTCGACGACGACTAGTTAGGCGGATCCCGGCGGAGGGCCTGGACCCGTGTGGTTATGGGATCGATGTTTTTCTCTTTGCCACTAGGCATTTGATTGTAGTCTGTACTCAGACATGTATCTTCCGCTGTTGTATTGTATTAAGGAAGTTGTATGCCGATTGTATGAGATGTTGTATCCTTGTATCTGTAATGTTGTGATATCATGTTGGAAATCCGGGGCATATGACTCCGTCATATGTCGTGGTGGGACCGATATGTGCTTCGTCCCCGGATCTGGATGGAAACATCTAGATCTGGAACAGTACGCATATCAGGCCTTACACTTTCCTAAAAGCTCCATGCGTGAAGTGTGACCCTCCATCTGTCATGAGGTACCTTGGTACTCCAAACCTAGGAAAAATTACATCTTTGAGCATTTTCAAAGATGTCTTGTGATCAACACTCTCAGTGGGGATTGCTTCAACCCACTTGGTTACATAATCAACAACAACTAAGATGTGTGTGTACTTGTGTGAAGGAGGAAAATGACCCAGAAAATCAAAACCTCATTAATCAAAAGGTTCGATCACTAGTGAGTAATTCATAGGCATCTCATTTCTCCTGCTAATGTTACCAACTCTCTGACACTTATCACAAGATAGAACGTACCTTCGGGCGTCCTTAAAGAGAGTAGGCCAATAAAAACCTGATTGTAAAACTTTATGTGCTGTCCTTTCACCGGCATGATGTCCTCCATAGGGACTATCGTGACATTGTCGAAGAATGTCTTGCTGCTCGTGCTCCGGTATACACCTTCTTACGATCCCGTCCACACCTTCTTTATAAAGATGTGGATCATCCCAAAAGTAATGCCTCAAATCCGTGAAGAATTTCTTCCTCTGCTGAAATGTGAAACCTGGAGGCAAAAACTTTTCAACGATAAAATTAGCATAATCTGCAAACCAAGGGTCGGAATGAGATTGTACTTTTACAACAGCAAGCTGTTCATCTAGGAAACTGTCATTGACTGGAATAGGATCGTGCGGGATATCTTCCATCCTTGAAAGATTATCCGCCACTGTATTGTCTTCTCCTTTTCTATTGACAATCTGCAAATCAAATTCTTGAAGGAGTACCCACCTAATGAGTCTTGGTTTGGCATCATTTTTCTGCATAAGATACTTAATGGAAGCATGGTCAGTATGAATAATAACTTTAGAATCAACAATATACTGCCTAAACTTATCACAAGCAAACACCACTGCCAAGAATTCCTTCTCGGTAGTAGCATAATGCTTTTGAGAACTATCAAGTGTTTTGCTGGCATAGTGGATGACATTCAACCTCTTGTCAACCCTTTGTCCTAAAACAGCTCTAACAACAAAATCACTAGCATCACACATAATTTCAAAGGGAAAATTCTAGTTAGGTGGTTGTACTATAGGAGCGGTTATCAAGGCTTTCTTAAGAACTTCAAAAGCTTCCTTACAATCTTCATCAAATACAAAAGGAGCATCCTTCTGGAGAAGATTGGTAAGGGGTCTCGAGGTCTTAGAAAAGTCCTTGATAAATCTTCTATAGAAACCAGCATGACCTAGAAAACTATGAATACCTTTAATGTCCCTTGGATAAGGCATCCTTTCAATAGCTTCAATTTTTGCCTTGTCCACTTCAATTCCCCTTTCGGAAATCTTGTGTCCAAGAACTATCCCTTCGTTAACCATGAAATGGCACTTCTCCCAATTGAGCACAAAATTTGTTTCTTCACATATCTGCAAAACTTTATTAAGATTGTGGAGACAGTGGTCAAAGGAGTTTCCATAGACGGAAAAGTCGTCCATGAAAACTTCTACAATCTCCTCACAGAAACCATGAAATATTGCAGACATACACCTCTGAAAAGTAGCAGGTGCATTACACAAACCGAAAGGCATATGCCTATAAGCATAAGTACCGTAAGGACACATGAAAGTGGTCTTCTCTTGATCCGCGGTGTTGACGTGAATCTGGGAGAAGCCAGAGTACCCATCAAGATAGCAGAAGTGGGTG
Source organism: Bromus sterilis (assembly GCA_950022295.1). Lineage (NCBI taxonomy): Eukaryota > Viridiplantae > Streptophyta > Magnoliopsida > Poales > Poaceae > Bromus > Bromus sterilis. The sequence goes on from OX465599.1 coordinate 53,745,258, forward strand.
TTTTTAGACAACCACTCGAGCATCTGATCAATAAAGGTCAAAGGATAGTGGTCCTTCCGGGTGGCCTTGTTTAACTTCCTGAAATCAATACACATTCTATATCCAATAATAGTCCTCTGAGGTATTAGTTCATTTTTATCATTAGGAACAACAGTCATACCTCCTTTCTTAGGAACACAATGAACGGGACTTACCCACTTACTATCAGCTATAGGATAGATGATACCTGTGGCTAGAAGTTTGAGAACCTCCGTCCTAACCACGTCCTTCATCTTTGGGTTCAACCGTCGTTGATGATCAACAACTGGTTTAGCATCGGGCTCGAGATTGATAGTATGTTGGCAAATAGATGGACTAATACCCTTGAGAACATCAAGAGTATAGCCAATAGCACCTCGGTGTCTGCGGAGTGTCTCCAATAATCGCTCTTCTTCATACCCTGAAAGGTTAGAATTGATAATAACATGATATACTTTCTTTTTATTTAAATAAGCATACTTGAGCGTATCGGGTAGTGGTTTTAGGTCGAACACCGGGTCTTCTTTCGGCTGCGAGAGGATTCCTAAAGGTTCAACCGGGAGGTTGTGCTTCAGGATGGGAGTTTGTCTTAAAAATATGTCTTCTAGTTCATCCCTCTCCTGCATATGTATATCATTCTCATGGTCTTCCATAAATTGCTGCAAAGTATCATTAGGAGGAATAGAAATGGAAGCAATTTCTTCAATAATTTTGTCATTACTTGACAGGTCAGGACCACGAGGCTGCTTAGAAAACTTAGAAAAATAAAATTCATACGGCTCACCGTTGAATTCAACAGAAACTTTACCTTTCTTGCAATCTATTATAGCTCCGCAGGTGCTGAGGAAGGGCCTACCAAAGATAATAGGCAAAAACTATCTTGCACTAAACCAAGTACAAGAAAGTATGTAGGATATTTTACCTTCCCGCAGAGTACTTCAACATCTCTTACAATCCCAACTGGAGAGATTGTTTATTTATTTGCAAGTTGGATAGTGACATCTATGTCCTCGATCTCACATGGCTGAATCTCGTGCATGATTTCTTGATAAAGTGTGAAGGGAATAGCGCTAACGCTAGATCCCAAATCACATAGCCCATAGTAATTATGATCTCCTATTTTGACAGATACAACTAGTGTACCTGAAATTGGGCCTTTTTTCCTGGCTGTGACAATGTTTGTGGCAACAGCACAAAAACTAATAGTGGATTCTTCGATATCACTGGTTACCAGATCCTTGACCATGGCAACTTGAGGCTGGACCTTGATCATGTCCTCAGGTTCGTCAGTGGTCCTTCTATTCTTGTTTAGAATACCTGTAACAAAAGAGTGCTCCTTTATCCTGGAGGGATAAGGAGGCTGTTCATACACAACTGCAGGTAAAACAGGATCAGTAACATTAATCTCAATTGGTGACTCCTTGAAAGGTTTATGATGTTGAATCTCCTTCTTCCTGGAAGAATCAATATGAGAAGCAAAGTCCTTGCAAAAGTCAACCATTAGCTGGGAATCAAGACCAATTTTAGAGCAAAAGGTATTAAAGTAATCAGTCTTCACATAACTCTCAATGTAGTCATGCTCATAGTTTATAGCGGGTTCAATACCTTTATCAATTTCCCAGTCTTCAGTGTTCTTCTGGATCCTTTCTATAAGATCCCATTTTTCTTCCATACTTCTGGTCTGGAATACCCCACTAGAGGAGGCATCCAACATCTCCTTGTCCTGACGAGAAAGCCTGGCATAAAAATTTGCAAGTATAATTTCCTTGGGGAGCTCATGGTTTGGGCATTTGAGCATCAGGGACTTCAGTCTCCCCCAAGCTTGAGCGATGCTCTCTCCGTCGCGAGACCAAAAGTTGTAGATGTAGTTCCTGTCTTGGTGAATTTCACGAAGAGGATAAAACATTGCATAAAAGAGAGACATAAGCTCTGGCCATTCAAGCAGATCAGGGTTATCGAGTAGCTTATACCAATCTGAAGCTTTATCTTTGAGTGATATGGAGAATAGTTTCTTCCTGACGAACTCCATCGTCACACCTACAAGCTTAAATAAAGAACATAATTGTGATAAATATAGCAGGTGTTCTTCCGGATGTCCTTCTCCTGTATAATGATTAGCCAAGACATAATCAACAATACCAGATGGTATTTTATAGGGCACAATTTCAGTAGGGGTAGGAGTGACCACCACAGTCGTGGGACGACTCCTTACCAGCAACGAACCAACAGCAGAAGAGTCCATAAGGACTGAAAGTAACAACAGAAAATAAAAGTTCCCTTACCGGCTTCACTTACCAATAGCGCTACACTCCCCGGCAACGGCGCCAGAAAAGCTCGTTGATGGCGGAGAAGTTAATAGGTTTAGTTGGGTTGCCTTCCCTGTTAACCGCGCCAATAAACGATTCTTGATAACCCACAAGTCTAGGGGATCAATTGTAGCTTTTCGATAAATAAGAGTATCGATCCCACGAGGAGGAGAAGGTGTTGATAAGTGACACTGGATAAGGAAAAGGCTGCAAACACTCAAAGGTAAATATTTAGGGGTTTTTGGTTTAAGCAACAGAAAAGTAAAAGACAGGCAAAGTAAATAGGGTAACTGAGGAGTAGCAAGTGGCCCAATCCTTTGACAAGGATAAGCCTAGGAACTGGACTTATAAAAGCTAAAGCGTTCTCGAGAAAACACGGGAGAGATAGTCAAGCCACTTTCACCATACTCCGCCAAGTAATATGTATCGTGTTGATAAGTGTCGGTGGGTGGATCAATGCCAGTACACCTTCTAGACTAAGATAAGTGTACTCTTATGATTACACACCTTGCAAGCATCCGCAAATACAAGGTAGTAATTAAGGCATAAGCCTAACCACAACATTACGATCAAGGATCCATAACTCCCTTGTGCGAAAGTCTGCGAACTGGGGTTCAGGTTTCTGTCACTCCGGCAACCCACCATAAGCATCCTTTGTGCACAATGTATTCCTCTAGGCCCATGAAAGGTGAAGTGTTATGTGTTCGACTCACATAACACCACTAAAGAAATAACAACACAACTTAAGTATCAAACAACACATAATACTTCAACATCATATGACTACTAACAACTAGACTTCTCCCATGTTCTCAAGAACTAAAGTAACTACTCACAAGACATAAAAGAGATCATGATCAGAGGTGATAGATGGGTGGTAAACAATCTGGACACAATGATATTTCTCCAACAAAACTCAATAGCATTCACCACAAAGTAGTAATCAACACCAACAGAGTAGAGAGGATCGATAGTACGGATTACAACACAAGTTGCAATTGTCACCGAGGGGTGCCACCAGGCACCCAGGAGGACTCCTCTCTAGGGGTTTCCTCCCCAGGGGGCTTATATAGGCGAAAGGGGGCACCAAGGGGGGCCACCAGGCACCCAGGAGGGTGCCTGGCGCGGCCAGGAGGGGGGCCGCGCCAGGCACCCTTCTGGCTGCCTGGTGGGTCCCCTCACCTCCTCCTTCGGTGATCCCCAGTCAATCTTCATAAAAATTCTCCCCATAAAATTTCATCGCATTTGGACTTGATCTGATTAAGCAACTTTGTATCCACTTTTTACCGCTGAATTCTGGTTCTGCTGCTTCGGCACCGGAAAGTTGTAAACTGTGTAAAATAAGCCAAAACAACATAAGAAACATACTTTAAAGTGGAATATATCAATGAATAGGGTGAAATCACAATATAAAATAGTGATGCTTTTTGGACGTATCAGCAAGCAGTGGACTGGGAAAAAGAGAGAAAAAGGTTGTTGAGAACAACTATCTACTAAAGTTTCACACTTAGTCTCCTTTGGATTCTTATCTTGACTCATCCCCAGACCACTAGCCAGGTACAAGTCAAATTGATCCACTCCCTTTCGATATTTTGAGAACTCATGCAATGGATGAGCGTGAGCAAGAAAGTTGACACCTAAAAGGCGAAACAGAAAGAAGGTGGAGGAGGAAGACAAAAAGGTGTGAAAGGCTCATATCAATGACGACAATCATAGGCGAGAGAAGGCCATATGATAGATATGATGTGAGGAGTAGGGATATCCATGCAACGGATGCACATGTGAGCTCAGGTAAGCTCTCCGATGGAACTAGTGGGGGTGCATCCAACTTGCTTTCTCAAGAAGACCTAGAGCTCTTTTGAGGAGGCTCATCATTGGAATATACAAGCCAAGTTTTATAGTGTGAAAGTCCCCACATAGCTATATGCATGATGATGATCTCTATGGAGTACAAGGGATCGAGGATGAAGTACTAGTGTGGATCTCTCAAAAGGAATATTAGTTTGCCCCCTTCTCTCTTTTTCTTTTTCTTTTTCTCTTTTTTTTCTATTTTTTTGTATTTTTTGGTGGCCTCAATGGCTCTTTCTATTTAACTCTCATTTGTCCTCTTTGGGATCTTTTGATTTTGTCCTCTTTGGGATATTTTCCTCACTTTAGGGGCATCACTCTATATTTTACAAGAATATAGGAGATCTTTCACACTTTACAAAGGTACTCACATAAAGAAGATATAACTATCATGATGCAAAGGTATGACATGAGGATCAAGTCATGAGAAGATGGATGTTGCATGGCATGTATCTCGGAAAGGCTATGGAAATGCCTTGTAGGTAGGTATGGTGGCTGTTTTGAGGAAGGATATAAGGAGGCTTATGATGACAGAGCGTATCGTCCCAAGGGTTTGGATGCACCGGCGAAGTATGCGCCAACTCTGAAGGTGAGAAAGGGCAATGCACGGTACCGAAGAGGCTATAAAAAGTATAGGTGGGTGGAAGTGTCAACTTTCGAATACTCACATTAGCCCAAAGAACTCATGCACTTATTATCGGTAACTCTCAATCTAATCAGGAGGTTTACAAAGAGACAAGTACCCCGAGGAGGAGTGTATGGGGGTTTGGTTATCCTTGCGCATCCTCGACTCATGGTACGTGAGTGTACTCTAATATTCGAACCCTCCAGAGGTTAGTGATCCATCTAGTAGCTAGAGTTCTCAACAGGGGTTTTTGGTTTTTGAAAAACACACGGATTTCCCAAAATACGACACCTATCACTAATAGGCTCGAGCTCTTGACACCAAAAGTTCAAACATTACTCTAGTCAATACCTCAAAACCATTGCAAGTTACTACTGCAAAGAGAATAACAACTTCAACTACCTACTTCTAGTCAAGACACAAAACTCAGTGGAACAGGCAAACTCTCTAACAAGATAAAACATGAAACCTATAGAAAGTTCAACCTAAAACAAAATAAAAGCTCTAGAAAGACTAAAGCACTACAACTAAATAGAGCAACATCTAAGAAAAGAGAAAGAACAACTCACAGCTAAAAGAATAAGCATGCAAATCCTATGAGGAGTTCTAGTTCAAGCGGAGCGTGTAATTCTCCCACACAAAAGATTAAGCTGGGGTCTAACTTGTTATGAATAGCAAGCAAAGCTAAAACAAACCTAGAAAATTAAAGAGCGAGACTCTCCAAGTATAGCACATAACGCATGAAGCGATAAAAATATAGTGCAACGAGAGACGAACTGATAATTGTTGATGAAGAAGGGGATGCACGGGGGCATACCCAAGCTTAGACGCTTGAGTCTCCTTGAATATTTATTGGGGGTGCACATGGGCATCCCCAAGCTTGAGCGTTTGACACTCCCGGATCTTCTTTCATCATCTTCCATCGCACACTTGAAAACTCCCTTCATACATAACTCATTGTAGACTGATTAGAGAGGTTAGTACCCATAATAAAATAATTTTTCCTTTGCTAGAAATAAAGATAATCTTGAAGAGCTAATGTTTCTCAAGATTGCCAAAAAGTTTTTGCAAAGAAAAAGCAAGCTTTAAGGTTTGCAAAAGTAGAGAGAGACAAAACATGGCAGAATCTGTGAAAAACAGAACAACAGATAGAAACGAATTTTTTAGGGGTACTTCTGCAACTCAAATAAAAAAACTTAGAACATACGAAAGTTTCGTAATTGTATAGAGCACACTGTGTAAAATTTCAGCTCAAAAAGATGAATTGGGATTTTTCTCTGAATTTTCTAGTCACGAGGACATAATCTGTTTTCTGGACAGCATGTCACAACTTTCACTTCCCTTGCCGTATGAGGCTATAAAAGGCACAAAGCTTAAAAAGTAAAGATACAATGATGTTTCTACATTAGTAACAATCATCAAGACCACTAAGAACAGAAGAAAAGCAAAAAGGAAAAACCTAAATTCGTTGCGGGCTGCCTCCCGAAAGCGCTTCTTTAAAGCCATTAGCTAGGCTTAAAGCAGAGGATCAAGTCTTTTCAAGAGAATAACTAGCCCGTGTGACGGACTAAAAAGGTAACTTAATCTTTTTCCTAGGGAAATGTTCCATCCCTTTCTTGAGAGGGAATTGGAATTTGATATTCCCCTCTTTCATGTCAATAACAGCACCAACTGTGCGGAGAAAAGGATGTCCCAAAATAATTGGAGAAGAAGGTTCACATTCAATGTCCATAATAGTAAAATCAACGGCAACATAATTGGCATTGACAATGATAAGAACATCGTCGATCTTCCCCAAAGGTTTCTTTACGGATGAATCAACAAGACGAACACCAAAATAACAAGGATCAAAAGGTTTCAATTCAAGCATATCATACATTCTGTTGGGCATAACAGAGGTACTTGCTCCAACATCACAAAGAGCATAACAAGAGAAGTTATTCAATTTGATTTTTATCATAGGATCCCAACCATCTTCTAGCTTCCTAGGTATGGAGGCTTCTAGTCTAAGTTTCTCCTCCCTAATTTGATTAGAGCATTGGTGATATGCTCTGTGAAGGCAAGATTAAGTGTGCTAGTGTGGGGGTCTCTAGACATCTTGTGTAGGAAACCAATAACTTCAGGTAAGGTGCAGTTGTCAAAGTCTAGGTCACTACTATCTATAAAGGAGGTAGTGATATCATTTAATCTCACTTGTTTGAAAGCCTCTATGTTCATAGAGGTTTCTTCATTTATGGTTGAGGTGGTAGCATCACCATTGATAGGTCCAGTGGGGCTAGGGGTGTGATGGGTGCTAACTGTTTGGACATCTTGAACTACTTGGATAGTGGCTACTGTGTGGTAGGTAGGAAGGCTCTGAATTCTCTCTTCTTCCTTGGGAATGACTTCTGGTTTGGCTGCCATCTGGTTTATCAAGGTAGATTGGGTGTGAGACATGTTTGAAACATAGGTCTCAATGGCAGTGAGTCTAGTTTGGAGGCTGGAAATGTCACTATTCAGGCTCTCAAGTTGTTTGCTAATGTTTTGCAGGATAGAGGAGTGCTCATCTAACTGTCTGGAAAAGTCCTTGTTTTTTTCAAACTGTGCGTGCAAATAGATTTTGGTGGCCTTTTCTATTTCTATAAGTTTCTCATAGCTGGGTAGGTCTCTTTCCCTATAATTATGGCTGTAGGAGTTTCTATTACCCTTCCCATAGTTGTTGGATGGGAAAGGCCTAGTATTGTTGCTACCAAAATTACTCCTATAAGCATTATTGTTGAAGTTGTTTCTAGAGATAAAGTTCACATCTATTTGTTCTTGAGCAACCAAAGAATTTAAAGGAACATCCTAAGGATCAATAGGATCTTGCTTGGTAAGTAGAGACATGATAAGGTCAACCTTTTCATTTAGAGAGGAGATCTCCTCGACAGAATTTACCTTCTTATCAGTTGGAGATCTTTTGGTGTGCCACTGAGAGTAGTTCAGCATCATCTCATCAAGTAGCTTTGTGGCAGCACCAAGTGTGGTTGACATAAAAGTTCCTCCTGCGGCCAAATCTAACAGGTTCCGCGATGTAAAGTTCAAGCCTGCATAAAAAGTCTGGATAACCATCCAGGTAGTCAGTCCATGTGTGGGACAGTTCTTGACAAGCGTCTTCATACGTTCCCATGCCTGGGCAACGTGTTCATTATCCAATTGCCTGAAATTCATAATGTTACTCCTCAATTGAATAATTTTAGCAGGGGGATAGTACTTCCTGATAAAAGCATCCTTGCACTTATCCCAAGAATCTATACTATTCTTAGGCAAGGATTGAAACCAGATTTTAGCTTCATCCCTCAAAGATAAAGGAAGAAGCTTAAGATTAACAATTTCACCATCTACTTCTTTTTACTTGTTCATATCACAAAGCTCAATAAAATTATTTAAGTGCAAAGCAGCATCATCTCTAGCACCAGAGAATTGATCTTTCATAACAAGGTTCAGTAAAGCAGGTTTAATTTCATAAGAAGGTGCTGAAGTAGAAGGTGGAGCAATAGGAGTGCAGATAAAGTGACTATTGTTGTGACTAGTGAAGTCACACAACTTGGTGTTTTCATTGGAACCCATAGTAGCAGCAGGTATTTTTGATAAGGGACACAAAAGTAAAAACTGAAAGGTAAACTAACAAGACTAAAAAGCAAAGATAAAAGATAGTGTGCAACTCCCCTATCTTGTAGACTGGAGTCCCCGACAACGACGCCAGAAATTGGCTTGATACGGTGAGGATAGTTGTCACTCCTCGTTGGTTACCCCAAGTGAAAGGTGAGATGTAGCGTAGCAGCAAATTTCCCCTATGTAGAGGATAGGGTTTGTCTCCCGTAGGACTCGCAGAGATACAAGAAGGTGGTAAAGTGAACAATGGCGCCGAGGTTTCTAACTTCACCTGGACCTGCACACAGATACAAATAACTTTGCTCCCAACGAGTACAGAGGAGTTTTCGATTCCTCCGGCCTTGCTGTTTACAAAGGATCAACGCAAGAGATAATAGTAGTGGCAACTGAAAGTAAATTGAAGGTGTAAACAATGATATGAAGATGGACCAAGGTCCTGTGATTTTCACTAGTGATGTCTCTCTCCCAACAGACGATAAAAGTGCTAGCGAGGTAAACAAATCACAGTTGGGCAATTGATAGGATTATGAAGGCACCGCAATACTAACTATGTTGCAAAGAAAGAAGGGCTCAAAAGCAATGGGCAGTACGCCAAGGTAAGTAGACCGAAATCCAACTACATCTACTACGAATCATCCACCTTGAGATATCTATCCAGAACATCTCGCTGGTATTAAGTTGCGAATCCCACCCAAAGTGTAAATCCAAAGCAACAAACAACTGCATTAAAAGAACTTTGCGTAAAGTAAACAATCCTTGCATCCGTGGATACAAGCACCGTTGTTTTATCCCTGGTGGCAACAACACATCCCCCAGTCTCATGTTTCTGTCACTCAAGCTAGACATCAAGGGGCTGAACCCACAATCAAGCATAACGCTCCCTCTTGGAGTTGCAACAAATCACTTGGCCAAAGTAAAATACGTCAACAGAGAGCATGCAAGAATTTACTCAAGAACAAAGTACAAAAGAGAAGAACCAAATATATTACTCATCACAATCCTAACATAGTCTCATAATTCATCAGATCCCAACAAACCAGCATAGCAACAGCAGAAAATTACGAAGGTGCCTCGATCATGTGAGACAGCTCACGAGGTCTCAAAAGTGGAGGCACAAAGAGGGGAGAGATATATCACATATCTACTGGTCACGGACCCATGGTCCAAGGGAAACTACTTACGGTACATACGGGAGGAGTCCATGGCTATGGATGGTCTCCCGGAGGGGGTAGCTTCTCCCGGCAGGGTGCCGGAGCAACTTCTCCAGGCAGCCCCGAGCTTGAAACGGCGGCGGCGGCGGCGGTACAGAGGCGAGATCACGAAAGAAAGATCGATATTAGGGGTTTCCACCCCGAGGGCTAAATATAGGCGGAGTGGGGTGTCGAGGGGACCCACCTGGGAGCCAGCAGGCCTCCTAGCGCGGCCTAGGGTGGGGGCGCGCCAGGGACCCTCCTGGTCTCCTGGGGGTGGACCCCCTCCGCTACCTTGGTGATTCCGGAAGCTTCCGGGTCGCTGATTTTTTTATCTGATTTTTCCGGATTTTTTGGAGCACTTTTAATGGACGGAAAACCTGAAATACAAAAACAACAGAAAACAGCAACTGGCAACTGGGTACACTGGGTTAATAGATTAGTCCAAATATGCTTGATACCAAGTCTGTCGGGACCCGGGGTTAGCGTATGCAAGCCTCGCTACAACACAATCATATGGAGAGCCGAGAACCGTACCCACTTGTCTAAGCAGACAAGGCCAAGCACAGAACGTTCTCGGAAAGCATCGAACGTGAGGGACATCCCATTCAGGCCGGATGATCCACTGAGATGGGTCCTCATCGTCCGCACACAAGTCTAATTGATATGGGTGGTGAACTCCCATACTCATAGACAAGTCGCCTCAACCATACTATCGATTGTATTATAACCCTTACATAGACTTACTCCAGCCCGATCACTTAGTCGGGGTCTAGGGCGGGCTCGATCATACATCAAAGTGTGCACGAGACAGAGTCTCGAGCAATCGCATCGCGATGCCCCAAGATGCGCACATCTAAGGGCCACTTGGTGTATAAAAGACCGCCAGCTAGATCACAACTAAGGTCTCGAAAACCCATACAAAGACATGCATGTTATAAACATACACGCAGCACACATGCCTTTTATGAACAGCAGGTATCATTGCAATTCTCTACAAAGTATACATCTTTATTAATAACTCTTACAGAGTGCACACAGAGATCACAAGCATGTGATCCAACATTACAACAGACAAGATGAAGCAAAGTAGGTCTGAGTACAGACAAGTTTAACAAATGGCTTAGAGAAGCCTTATCTAAAAACAAGCCCTCCACGAGGGAACCAGTCGTCTGACTGGGATTACACTAGCTTGGTCTTGGTCTGAGTCTTCATTCTTTAAGCTTCGGTTAGAAGCCACCATCGGGGTAGGTGGGTTCATCTAAAACATAGAATAAGCAAACGTGAGTACAAAGTCGTACTCAGCAAGACTTACGTAGGAGCTATACTACTCATGCACATGTTTCAAGGTAAAGGGAGGTGGGGTTTCACTTGCAGAAGTGCAAGCTTTGACTTGGCTAGTCCTGAACTACGAGTACCAGACTTGAGGTAAGAAGCGTACACGAGTCCACTACATCTCTTCAACCAATACACCACTATGGTTACTTCCTCGACTTACCCACGAGAAGCATACCATAGCACTCACGCTTATCTTGCGAGTTTTAGAAGTATCCAGTTCAAGTTGTCTAGTAATCAAGCTAAGCTTTCCAAGCAGTCCATAACCGCGGACGCGGCTATTCGAATAGTTTTGTTAACCCTGCAGGGGTGTACCGCTACACACACGTGCCATCAGTTACCGCCTTTTGCGTGTCACCGTTCAAGAGATGACAGCGAGGATGCCACCACAACACTTCGCCCACATCTCCGTTCTAGTCCAGAGAGTCACCTATCTGAGGGGGATCCGTATGGAAGTCCGGCCGAGGTTCCAATACAGCCTCAAACGATGTGTGCAGGGTCCCAAGCCGGTCTTGAAAATCCGTTCATCCACTTCGCAGACCGTGCCACAGCCCTACCAGAACTCCGAACTACTGCGACTCTTGGGGTTCGAACGGGGTGAGGTACTAGGATGAGAGGGGTCAGTGAGCCCAATGTGTGGTTGTACTCTTCTTCTTGGATCACCACACAAGAACTCAGACTTAAGGCAGTGTTCAACGAGACAACCCACTGTGTACTCCTACACAACCTCTCATCGTTCACCTTGTATTAGGGTAGATTCACCAACACATTTCACTTTCATCAACACCATGTTTATCATCATCCCGACTCACATCATAAGCAACCTCATTGTACCACTAAGCATGCAATAAGCAGTCACAGTTGCAGGGGTCACATGATATCAACCAACTCCTACATCTGCTAGGATTGTGGTTTGCTTACTACTGTGACAAGATGATAGGTCATGCAAAGGATATCGGTTCAACTATGCGACAGAAACGTTATCATGGTGATCATCCTAAACAATGCATAAGCGAGATATGAGAGGGAAGTGGGATTTTATCGACATGATCAATGGGGGTTTGCTTGCCTTGCTGACGAGGTTCAGTCACGGGGTCTTCAACGAAGGGGGTGATCTCGAGTTCCGGCTCCACTTCTATCAGCAACATGACAATCATAGGATCAACATAATGTACAATGCACAATCACATGAATAAGATTGCAATGGTGATGTTCAAGGTACTGATGTGTTGAGCATTCCATTTAAAAGGAGTATATTGCATTTGAAATGCAAATTCAAACTCCAGTTGATTTATCGATGAATTTCAAATGCATTTGAATGCATGAAAGTTCATTTGAAAATGTTGATCATGAAGTGATGTGGTAAAGTTGAAGTAAAGCTTCTGATGTGTGGATGAAACCATTCAAAATAAGTGTGTTGCAAAATCATTTGCAAAATCACTCCAAATTTGAATTTGAAAAGGATCCATATGCATGTTTGCTACTTTTCACCCATTTTAAAATGGTCAAACATGAAAACAAATTGCATATTCAGAATGCTTGTATTTTTCTGATAATTTTAGACATATTATTTGCTATATTTGGAGTTAGTATGAATTTATTATGAATTTCCAAAGTTTATTGCATTTTCTGGAATTTCTGGAATTAATTAAACCATTTAACTGATTTACTGCGTCAGCCTGACGCCAGGGTGACGTCAGGGGGCTGCTGACGCTTGGGTCCGGGCTGTCAGTGGGGGGGGGGGTTAATTAACCTGGTTAGTTAAACTAACCAGGGGTTAGTTAGTGGCCTTGGGCCCACTCGTCAGTGGGGTTAGGGGGGTGATTAGGGGGGGGGTTAAGAGATAAGTGCCCGACGGCTTAATGCCGGCGACACTGGCCACGGCGGCGCTCGCCGAACTCGGCCAAAAGGCCACGGGGAGGGAAGAGGAGGTCACCAGGGGGTGCCTCTCGCTCGTGCGCTTCGAGTGGAGCACGCCGGGGACCTCGGGGAGGCCTGGAGCCATGCCGGGGACGAGGAGCGCGGCGGCCGGGCTCGGGCTCAGGTGGAGACGGCGATAGAGGCCACGGGGAGAAGATCTGAGGGCACGGGTGTGTAGCCCGCGGCGTTGCGCAGCGAAGGGAGCAGGCGGGGGTCAAAGGCGTGGTCTCGGGCCACGGCTACGTCGTCGGGCGTGGCGGCCGGACTACTGTCGACGGCGACAAGAAGAAAACAGGCACGTAAGAGGTTGGGGATAGGGGGGAACACAGAGGAGCTCACCAGGAGCTCGAAGATGGCGTCGGTGTCGCCGGGGAGCTTCAGCAGGTGGCGAATTCGTCGTCGGAAAACATGGCGGCCGGCGGTGACTCGGCGACGAAGGCGTCGGCTCCATAGCTTCAAGAGCTCGATTGGGTGCGCGGGAAGACGAAGCCGATGGTTCCGGTGCTCCTGGACACTTCAGCTCGGCAAGAGGAGGCCGTTGGCCACGACTGGGCGCGGCGGCGCTCTCCGGTGGGTTCTCGGGTGGCTGAGATTCTTCGCCGGGGAGGAAGGGGAAGGCCAGAGCGAGGGGGGAAGAAAGGAGATGGCGTCTCCAGACGCGTGGTGGCGAGGAGGTGGAGGCAGGGGAGGCCTAGAAGGGGTCGGGCGTCGCGGTGTCGTCGTCGCCGCACTCCGCAGCTCCAGCGAGCTGCTTGGAGGGGCGGGGAGGAAGACGACACGCGGCGAGCTGGGCTGGGCCGAGGCCAAGGCGAGTTGGGCCTCGCCTGAGGCGCAAGGTAAGGTCCCTCACTTTATTCTTTCTGTTTTCTATTTTCTGCTTTATGTTTTGCTTTGAATAAAATAGCAAAGCATTTTTATTAAATTCCCAATTAATTTTATAATTCCTAGGTGACCAGTAGCTAGTCACTTGTGGAATTTGAGCATTTTTGAAAGTCAAAAAATTTGAATTTCAAATCAAATAGGGGTCAAATTTAATTTCCAGGGCACCTTTTGAATTTTAGAATATTCCATGGGCATGGGAAAATACCCAAACCACTTTTAAAATGATCAGCATCATTTATAGGAATTTTCCAAACATTCAAATGATTTTTGGAAAAATATTTTTATCTGGCCATTTGATTTAATTTCTCAGGGCTTTTCTTTTCCCCATTTTTGAATTTTCTTTTGAATTTTTTGCATGATGCAAAGGTGAACTCAAACCCTAGCACATACCTAACTTGGGGTTGTGACAAAAAGTGTATGAAAGTTCAAGCAAAACATGGCAAAGTCACACAAAACATGCATGGAGCAAGAAGAAATTATAGATACGTTTGGGACGTATCAGCGAGCCCCACGAGTGTCTGTTTTTGGATTCACGTAAACGAATAACGCCTCGGGGGGTGGCTGCTGCGAGCGAGCCCTCGAGTGCCAATTTTTGAGTCGCGTAAGCGAATAATGCCTCGGGGGGTGGCTGCTACGAGCGAGCCCCCAAGTGCCAATTTTCAAGTCGCGTAAGCAAATAGCACCTCGGGGGGTGGCTTCTGCGAGCGAGCCCCCGAGTGCCAATTTTCAAGTCGCGTAAGTGAATAACGCGTCGGGGGGTGGCTGCTGCGAGCGAGCCCCCGAGTGCCAATTTTCAAGTCGCGTAAGCGAATAATGCCTCGGGGGGTGGCTGCTGCGAGCGAGCCCCTGAGTGCCAATTTTCAAGTCGCGTAAGCGAATAACGCCTCGGGGGGTGGCTGCTGCGAGCGAGCCCCCGAGTGCCAATTTTGAAGTCGCGTAAGCGAATAACTCCTCGGGGGGTGGCTCCTGCGAGCGAGCCCCGAGTGCCAAATTTCAAGTCGAGTAAGCGAATAACGCCTCGGGGGGTGGCTGCTGCGAGCGAGCCCCCGAGTGCCAATTTTCAAGTCGTGTAAGCGAATAACGCCTCGGGGGGTGGCTGCTGCGAGCTAGCCCCCGAGTACCAATTTTCGAGTCGCGTAAGCACTTTTTGGAAAAATATTCTCGGTATCTTTCCTGTTGTTCTTACACGAGGGGCTGTTGAAGACATCCCTTTATTTGGATCGATGGCTTGGTAGCCCTAGGAATGTAAAGTTGTTGCTAAGATAACTTGAGTCCTTGGCGTGTGATGCCGGCGAGTCGTCTGGTTGTGCCTTGACTTCAATGGGAGCCCTTCTTCTTCTTGTGTCGCTGCTTTGCGGGTTTGGTGTGTTCCAAAGGTTTCTGATATCTTGTGGAATTCTCTGTCGCAGCGGTCGGATCTGATGAAGCTGCCGCTGACTATGATGACTCCTCGTGGGCCTGGCATTTTCAGCTTGAGGTAGGCGTAGTGCGGTACTGCCATGAAGCGCGCGAAGGCTGGTCAACCGAGGATGGAATGATACTGCGATTTCAAGTCGACCACTTCGAAGTCTAACATTTCCTTGCGGAAATTGCTCGCGTTGCTGAAGTTCACTTCCAAGCTTATCTTTCCGAGGGGGTAAACTGCTTTGTGTAACGACCCAATTCACACAGAATTGAAGTCTCTGTGCTCAAGTGCCAGTCCCTGGATCGAACTCGCTGGCACACACAATATCATAGATGTATATCAAAGTACAAGTGCATCATTATTACAACGTATGATCCAGAGTAAATAAATAACAAGTTGCATAGCTCAAGGCTAGCTTATTCAATATATATATAGCGGAAGCAAAAGAAAATAACGTGGAGTCCATCAACAACCACATGCGAACATGCTGAGTGTAGACTCGCAACCCCTAAACGCACCTTACTGATCGTCTGAAAAACCTTCAACACCGAAGGTTACAGCCCGACAACGGGTCAGTACATCTGATTTGTACGGCAAGTGACACGGAAAAGTTTATATAAAGGACCTACAACTACATGCAAGGTAAGTCAAAGGAAAGGCTTATGGTTTAGTTTTGCCGAAAGCCAATTTTCTCCTGAACTAAACTAGTCAAAGTTTTAAGTTGAACTTACTACTAAAGATTGAACTGGGCACACCAGTCTCAATCCACACCCTTTATTAAAATCTTTCCCACTCAAATTATTATGGTGATTCATCTGTCAAGATCCTCCAGTAACAGTAATGTCTAGTAGCTCAAGGATGTCCATAACCGGGGACACGGCTAATCATGATTAGTTTTTACTCTGGAGAGGTTAGTACACTTTCCCCGCTGGACTCAACCCGAAGATTGATACGAAGTCTTTCAGAAGAGGTCACCTACACCCAACGGCAAGCCGGTACCACCTATCACATCTACATCTGCTAGCTTTGCACGGGAGAGGCTTCCTACATCCTACTCAACTAAGCCAGAGCCCATATGGCCAGCGGCTGTACATGTAAGCTTCTAGTCACCAAGTATGTCTGATCTTTTAGAGCCTGGACGGCGCCCACTGCGTCATAGGGTACTCACCATGACATACGGTCAACCACCAAACCAACCATTAGGGGTACAACCTGGTCTCGACCTTAGATAAGGAACGAGCCCCCAGGAAGCACTCCCTGCCCTTCCAGAAGTGATTTCTATTTATTACACAGTTTCTACACAAATTATTAAATAGCTCACATGCACTCCATGAATTTACACAACCCAAACCACGTCTACAAAGCATAGCAATAAAGCAACAACACGGCTAGGTTGATCTACGGTAGACAAGTCAAGACATGTGGCTATCCTATCTGGTTTTGCAGCAACAATAAAACAAACTACCTATCATGCAATAGAGTGATATTTCTTAACATAATGCATATAGAAAATATAGGTATGAGTATGGTCAAAGCATCACTTGCCTGATACATTCGATGAAGATCTTCGCTCTCACGTTCCAGTCAACTCTATTCGTCACACTCCGAGCAATATATAGTCAACGAAAGAACTCAATAAGCAATCACACCACAAGGACAAACACATAAGCTCAACAAAACAATCACAAAGGTTTTAGTAACAAAACAAAAGCTTTGAAGTGCAAAGGTGTGGATGTGGTCGATGGTGATCAGTGGAACGTGAACTCGAGAGAGTCAACGGATAAGGAATTGTCGATACCAAAAATACGATCAAGGCATTATGAAATCAAGGTAAAGATCATGGCAATATGAATGGTGTGTGGATGTTGCCGATAAGATGTCTCATATGATCCAATATGCAAAAAGAATCACGTGAAACGGAATACTACAACGCAGGTCATAGCAATTGCAACATGGAATTGAATTTGAATTTAAACAGATCAATAAACTTGTGAATTTTTGTGTACACATGATATAAACAGAAGGTACACGACATGAGTGATCCAACGCAAAAAGAATCACTCGATTTGGATCAACGGTATAAAAGATATGGCCTCCGGAATTTGAATTTGAATTTGAAATAAATTCAAATTCAAAAGTGTGCAAAACTTTATACCATGCAAAAGTACAGAACAATACGAGCGCGTAGCAAAAAGATTCACCGCGATCCGACTTACGGTGTAGAAGATATCGCGGGTACGGCGCCGGGGGGTTTTCTGCCAAAAGGACTCATTCGCGAATAAAATTTCTTCCGAAAAAGCAATCGGGTCCCTGGATCTGGATCTGGCCGGAGTTGACTCCGGTGAGCTCAAAAAAATTCCTGCGAACTGCGGGGCGGCTTCTGGCGAGGCGGTTCTGCTCCGGCGTCGTTGGAGTGGGGGTGGTGGCCGGGATGGCGCCTGAGGGGCGGCCGTGGTGGCGGCGTCGGCCCGGTGAGAGGCGTGCGACGGCGCGGCCTGGCGGGACCCGGCGGCGAGGCCCGCTAGGGTTTTTTTTGAAGAAACGAAAAGAAATAAAAAGGGAAAAATCCTAAATTGTATATATAGGCTGAAAAAAAAACAAATCAGGCCCGACTTGGACTCCAATTGCGCTCGGGGCGGAGACAAACTACTGGGCCGGGGCTACGAGTTTTTTTCTTCTTTTAATTAAAAACCGTAACTTCAAACAATAAAATAAAAATAACGGTTACTCCTACAAATATGAAACAAAATTCTAAATTCATCAAATAATCTAAATAAAATTATGCAATGAAAATAGTTTCCAAAAAGTAAAATAAAAATAATTTTTTTTTCTAAATACTTTATTTAAATATAAAATACTTTTCATAAATCAAATAAAGTCCAATAAATTATTTAAATATTTTTATTTGGTAAAAAGCATTGACAAACCATTTCTAAATAATAAAATATAAATTTTAAAATTGTTACACCAATAAATAATTTGGTAAAATAAAAATATCCCATTGGAAAACTATTCAACTCTTTTAAAATATTTAATAAATCATTTCAATGAAATAAAAACTCTCTTAGCATTATAAAACCCCTAAAATAATTTAGAGTTATTTATAATACTCAAAATAAAATTTAAAAACTTTAAAATAATATTCTAAATATTTCCAACTTTATTTAAAAAGGGGATAAGTCATTTTATATCCTCTCAAATGGATTTTCCTTTAGTTGAAAATTATTTTGAATAATCAAAAGAATTCCAATAATAATTTAGACCATTTTCCAAACTTTTAAATATATTGAAGGAGTCATATTACCTTCTCTCATTGTGTTTTGTTGGTTTTGTTTTAAATAGTAAATTTCAAAACATCAATTATGAATATTAGGGAAAGTCCTTTTATTCCCTCTCATTTTAATATTCAATAAAACTCCAAAAGTTTTAAATCCCAGAGAAAATCAAACACATCAATCAAACAATCATTATCTATTTAATTTTATTAACATTCCAAAATTCGGAGAATTTTGGGATGTTACACACTACCACCCTTAAAAGGAATCTCGTCCTCGAGATTCGAGATGGCTAGAAAGAAAGGTTAGGGTTCGGGTCCTCATGACAGTCCATCGATCCTCCGATGAGCTAGGGTGCTACCACCCTTAAAAGGAATGCGGCATGGTCTTAGAAAATCTTGATCCATCGATGACGTCCTTCATAGAGATTTCACCAACTCCTTTGAAGTCTTGATTCCTTAGTAAGAGAGGAGTCTTCCATATACCGAAACTTCACGGCTGACAGGTCAGACGTCACTACTAAACAACTATCGATTTCTCTCTTGGTGGTCATCAAGAATACTTCTACTGGATATCTTCAGCAAATGGTCTTGGTCCATACTCACCGTATAACACAAACGGTAATCTCCTACAGGGGTCACACATCGTACCATTCTATGGTTTAGGCTTAACATCGTCGTCTCTCTGCTATGGGTAAGTCACTCAAGATTTACTATCCCGCATAGCAAGAGCGAATAATAAAGGTAGTCGGCATGGTGATCAATCCATTCCGCACCCAAATCATTTCCTTGTATATGGTTTAGCGAATCTCGCAATCTATCACTCGGTCATCCTCACAAAAATTTCAGAAGTCCTCCTTATCTTGAACTGGGTCCAGATAAATCCATGGTTATGCAAGCCAACCAAAACATCTATCGTTTCCTCACAACTCTCAGGTTTACGTAGCCTTCTACAAAACGTGCACTGGTGCACTATAACTTCCTTCGGGGTTCTTCCTTCAGCAAGATTGTGCTTGCTTGTCGTAAGATCCTGGGACATTGGGTTATCCTTGAACCCAGCCTTAAGTTGCATCCATCTTTACTCCATTCTTGACATAGCAGTCATTTTAGTAACTCCTTCTGGGTAGGGATGAGGATGAGGGGGAATATAATGTAGATAGCGAGGTGGAGAGAGAGATAAAGATAGATACCCATACAAACATCACATTAGTTTTGAAAATATGTTTTGATGTGTAGCTGTCGATAAAACAGAAATGACAGCTCACAGAAATGATCTAACGGTAGAACTTGGATCTTCCAGGTATTCAAGTCTCCAATGACGGCAACTTCAGTTTTGCAATGTCGAAACAATCTTCATATCGTTGAGTCATTTGTCAAGTTATTCTTCTTTTGGTTGTGTCTTCTTTAGTTTCGAAGCATACTAATTAGATAAGGGGTCTAAGGTAACATAAACTTATTCTACTCGCGAAGAAGAACCACAAAGCACAACACATCACATCAATCAAATACATATCCAGGCCACAAGCAAAACTTAACAAAACAATCATGACATAAAACATCCAGTCAATCCATAGCAAAACGTGCATCGATCAACATCTCCAACTAACATTGAAAGGTAACACCATACACTTAGTGCACACCACGAATATTCTATTCTCCAATTGCAAAACATAAGCTTCGATATGTCGACGTCTTTGCTCCCATTTTCACATCCTCTTATTTCCCTTCAATTCGGGACACATATCGCTGTAGTGTCCCATGTTCCTGCACCGATAGCACTCAATTTGGCTAAGGTCCTTTATCTTCTTCAGCATGAGTGCTTCCTTTAATTTTGGACACATGTTGGCGTAATGTCCCATATTCCTGCACCGGAAACACTGAATGTGGCTAATGTCCTTCTTTTTGTTTTTCACGGGTGCTTCCTTCAATTCTTGGATAGCTTTCTTCATTTCTTCCTTTTGATGTTGAACCACTTGTTGTGTCACGATGAAAAATTGACACTGAGCGGGGTAATGATCAGTTCCTTCACACGTAAAACATGTTACTTGTGCAGTGGGGCATTCTTCACCCGAGTGAATTTCTTCACAATAGGGACATCCATCTTGGTGTCCTTCATAGGAGTGTCCTACTTCCCTGCAAATTGTACATGCGCGGCTCCTCTTAAGGGTTACCGTCCTTTGCGTCGGGGTGACAAGGCGGGATCCCAACAAACTCTTGGTGAACTCCTTCCAAGTAATTTTCCTTCGTGACTCGTCAATCGCTTGGTGCATTCTCCACCAAGTAGCAGCCTCTTCTACAAAGTACTTGACAGCATAGGGGACCATGTCCTCACTTCCAACCTTGTTTATCTTCATGTGCTCCTCCATTCTACGAATCCATTGCTCCACCTTCCGTCTCGACATCGCCCCAAAAAAAAGGCGAGTCCTACTTCATACTCCATCTATTAAACCCATACGACAAGGTTTAGGGCAAAACTATAACACCGACAAAATAACAACTAAAGGTAACACCAAACATATGCCCTCAAACAAGAAAGCGGCAAAAACACCTACGTTCGACAGTAACACATAACAACCAAACAATACAGTCACAACAGTCAAAACACACAAACAACACCTAGAGTAAGGTCATATGTGCAAGACATACGATCTCATCTTACTACGCGAAATTCGTTCATCTAACTTCACCTAAAAGGTGGTGGTCTGATTCTAAGCTTCATCCTTCTCAGCTAAGATGATCTTAAAGGTTCCTCTCACCGTGTCAAAACTTATTGATCACCATAGGGTATTCTTCTCGTTCTTGTGGTCACAACTTCAATTGATCCACGAGGTTGATGATGCACTTCTCAAATGTCTCGTCTTCAGGGGTAGGCAACTCAGAGGGGTATTTATAGTAAAACAAGATGAGAAGTTTTAGAAGATGAATAATAGATGAGAAATACTAGTGAAGAGAGTAAGTAATCAGAGAATGATAAAATATTTTTGTTCCTATGGCTTTTCCTATCCATTTTCTAGGGTCACGAACCTACAGTCAACACACTGCTCTGATACCATATGTAACGACCCAATTCACACAGAATTGAAGTCTCTGTGCTCAAGTGCCAGTCCCTGGATTGAACTCGCTGGCACACACAGTATCATAGATGTATATCAAAGTACAAGTGCATCATTATTACAACGTATGATCCAGAGTAAATAAATAACAAGTTGCATAGCTCAAGGCTAGCTTATTCAATATATATATAGCGGAAGAAAAAGAAAATAACGTGGAGTCCATCAACAGCCACATGCGAACATGCTGAGTGTAGACTCGCAACCCCTAAACGCACCTTACTGATCGTCTGAAAAACCTGCAACACCGAAGGTTACAGCCCGACAACGGGTCAGTACATCTGATTTGTACGGCAAGTGACACGGAAAAGTTTATATAAAGGACCTACAACTACATGCAAGGTAAGTTAAAGGAAAGGCTTATGGTTTAGTTTTGCCAAAAGCCAATTTTCTCCTGAACTAAACTAGTCAAAGTTTTAAGTTGAACTTACTACTAAAGATTGAACTGGGCACACCAGTCTCAATCCACACCCTTCATTAAAATCTTGCCCACTCAAATTATTATGGTGATTCATCTGTCAAGATCCTCCAGTAACAGTAATGTCTAGTAGCTCAAGGATGTCCATAACTGGGGACACGGCTAATCATGATTAGTTTTTACTCTGCAGAGGTTAGTACACTTTCCCCGCTGGACGCAACCCGAAGATTGAGACGAAGTCTTTCAGAAGAGGTCACCTACGCCCAACGGCAAGCCGGTACCACCTATCACATCTACATCTGCTAGCTTTGCATGGGAGAGGCTTCCTACATCCTACTCAACTAAGCCAGAGCCCATATGGCCAGCGGCTGTACATGTAAGCTTCTAGTCACCAAGTATGTCTGATCTTTTAGAGCCTGGACGGCGCCCACTGCGTCAGAGGGTACTCGCCATGACGTACGGTCAACCACCAAACCAACCATTAGGGGTACAACCTGGTCTCGACCTTAGATAAGGAACGAGCCCCCAGGAAGCACTCCCTGCCCTTCCAGAAGTGATTTCTATTTATTACACAGTTTCTACACAAATTATTAAATAGCTCACATGCACTCCATGAATTTACACAACCCAAACCACGTCTACAAAGCATAGCAATAAAGCAACAACACGGCTAGGTTGATCTACGGTAGACAAGTCAAGACATGTGGCTATCCTATCTGGTTTTGCAGCAACAATAAAACAAACTACCTATCATGCAATAGAGTGATATTTCTTAACATAATGCATATAGAAAATATAGGTATGAGTATGGTCAAAGCATCACTTGCCTGATACATTCGATGAAGATCTTCGCTCTCACGTTCCAGTCAACTCTATTCGTCACACTCCGAGCAATATATAGTCAACGAAAGAACTCAATAAGCAATCACACCACAAGGACAAACACATAAGCTCAACAAAACAATCACAAAGGTTTTAGTAACAAAACAAAAGCTTTGAAGTGCAAACGTGTGTATGTGCTCGATGGTGATCAGTGGAACGTGAACTCGAGAGAGTCAACGGATAAGGAGTTGATACCATAAATATGATCAAGGCATTTTGAAATCAAGGTAAAGATCATGGCAATATGAATGGTGTGTGGATATTGCCGATAAGATGTCTCATATGATCCAATATGCAAAAAGAATCACGTGAAACGGAATACTACAACGCAGGTCATAGCAATTGCAACATGGAATTGAATTTGAATTTAATCAAATCAATAAACTTGTGAATTTTTGTGTACACATGATATAAGCAGAAGGTACACGACACGAGTGATCCAACGCAAAAAGAATCACTCGATTTGGATCAACGGTATAAAAGATATGGCCTCCGGAATTTGAATTTGAATTTGAAATAAATTCAAATTCAAAAGTGTGCAAAACTTTATACCATGCAAAAGTACAGAACAATACGAGCGCGTAGCAAAAAGATTCACCGCGATCCGACTTACGGTGTAGAAGATATCGCGGGTACGGCGCCGGGGGTTTTTTTGCCAAAAGGACTCGTTCGCGAATAAAATTTCTTCCGAAAAAGCAATCGGGTCCCTGGATCTGGATCTGGCCGGAGTTGACTCCGGTGAGCTCAAAAAAATTCCGGCGAACTGCGGGGCGGCTTCCGGCGAGGCGGTTCTGCTCCGGCGTCGTTGGAGTGGGGGTGGCGGCCGGGATGGCGCCTGAGGGGCGGCCGTGGTAGCGCTGGCTGAGGACTCCGGCGAGGTGAGGCGCGGTCCGACGAGCCGTGGCCGGCCGGCGGCTCGTGGTGGCGGCGTCGGCCCGGTGAGAGGCGTGCGGCGGCGCGGCCTGGCGGGACCCGGCGGCGGCGGCGGCGAGGCCCGCGGGTCTGCTAGGTTTTTTTTTGAAGAAACGAAAAGAAATAAAAAGGGAAAATCCTAAATTGTATGTATACGCTGAAAAAAAAAACGATTCGGGCCCGACTTGGACTCCAATTGCGCTCGGGGCGGAGACAAACTACTGGGCCAGGGCTACGAGTTTTTTTCTTCTTTTAATTAAAAACCGTAACTTCAAAAAAAAAATAACCGTAACTCCAAAAAATATAAAACAAAATTCTAAATTCATCAAATAATCTAAATAAAATTATGCAATGAAAATATTTTCCAAAAAGTAAAATAAAAATAAAAACATTTTCTAAATACTTTATTTAAATATAAAATACTTTTAATAAATCCAATAAAGTCCAATAAATTATTTAAATATTTTAATTTGGTCAAAATCATTGACAAACCATTTCTAAATAATAAAATATAAATTTTAAAATTGTTACACCAATAAATAATTTGGTAAAATAAAAATATCCCATTGGAAAACTATTTCAACTCTTTTAAAATATTTAATAAATCATTTCAATGAAATAAAAACTCTCTTAGCATTATAAAACCCCTATAATAATTTTAGAGTTATTTATAATACTCAAAATAAAATTTAAAACTTTAAAATAATATTCTAAATATTTCCAACTTTATTTAAAAAGGGGATAAGTCATTTTATATCCTCTCAAATGCATTTTCCTTTAGTTGAAAATTATTTTGAATAATCAAAAGAATTACAATAATAATTTAATCCATTTTCCAAACTTTTAAATATATTGAAGGAGTCATATTACCTTCTCTCATTGTGTTTTGTTGGTTTTGTTTTAAATAGTAAATTTCAAAACATCAATTATGAATATTAGGGAAAGTCCTTTTATTCCCTCTCATTTTAATATTCAATAAAACTCCAAAAGTTTTAAATCCCAGAGAGAATCAAACACATCAATCAAACAATCATTATCTATTTAATTTTATTAACATTCCAAAATTCAGAGAATTTTGGGATGTTACACTTTGCCTGGCACGATTCCATGGAAAGTCGTTGTCGGGACCCGGAATATGCGTATGTAATTCCAGTCACGATACAATCATATGGAGAGTTGAGAGCCGTACCCACTTGTCTAAGAAGATAAGGCCAAGCACAGAACACTCTCGGAAAGCATCGAATGTGAGGAGCATCCCATCCAGGCCGGATGATCAACTGAGATGGGTCCTCATCGCCTGCTCACAAGTCTAAATGACTAGGGGTGGTGAAATCCCATACTCATAGACAAGTCGCCTCAACCATATTATCGATTGAATCATAACACTTACATAAACAGACTCCAGCCCGATCACTTAGTCGGGGTCTCGGGCGGGCTCAATCATACATCAAAGTGTGCCACATGACAGAGTCACGAGAAATCACATCGCGATGCCCCAAGCTGCGCACATCTAAGGGCCACTTAGTGTATAAAAGACCGCCGGCAAGAACACAACTAAGCTATCGAACCCCACACTAAGACATGCACGTTATAAACATGCACGCAACATACATGTCTAGTGTGAACAGCATGTATCATCACATAACTCTACAAAGTACTTCTTTATTGACTTACACATAGAGCATACAAAGATCACATGGCTGTGATCCAACATTACATCAAACAACGGAAGCAAATTAGGTCTGAGTATAGACAAGATTAAAAAATGGCTTAGATAAGCCTTGTTCAACATACATGCCCTTCCACGAGGGACCAGACTGATGTCTGGAACTATACTACAATGGTCAATGTCGAGCTTCAGGAAGATGGCTCCATCGGGGTCTGGGTTCCCATCTAAAACATAGAATAAGCAAACGTGAGTACAAAGTCGTACTCAGCAAGACTTACATCAGAACTACACTACTCATGCTCAAGTTTCACGGTAAAGGAGATGGGGTTCAACATGCAGAAGTGCCAGCTTTGACTTGACTAGTACTGAACTACGAGTACCAGACTTGAGGTAAGAAGCGTACACGAGTCCACTACCAAGTCTCCAACCAATACACCACTACGGATACTTCCTCGACTTCCACACGAGGAAGCACACCATAGCACTAATGCTTATCTTGTGAGTTTTATAAGCACATCAAGTAGAGGTCTCCAAGTAGTCCATAACCGCAGACACGGCTATTCGAATAGTTTCTTAACCCTGCAGGGGTGTACATCTTCACACGCGTATCATCACTTATCGCCTTGATCTTGTCACCCTTCAAGCGGGTGTCGAACGTGGATGAAACCAAGGCACTACCCTCACATCACCTTCTCTAATCCAGGAGTCGACTACCTAAGGTTGTCACCGCTCGAGAGTCCGGCCGGTTCAACGAAACGGACTCAATGCCACCTTTGACAGATGGTTTCGCTGCCTCACAGGTCCACCCACATATCTATGCATATGCCAAATGGAAAGCACGATTCTAGTGTGACTCCTGGACCGGATCGGGTACGTAAAGAGGCCAAACGGGGCCCCCATAAACCCTACATGTGGTCATACTCTTTGTCTTGGATCACCAAACAGGAACTCGGGGCCTAGGGCAGTGTTCAACGAGACAACCCACTGTGTACTCCTATACAACCTCTCATCGTTTACCTTTGTTTAGGGTGGATTCACCAACACGTTATCATCAACACCATTATGAATATCCATCCCGACTCACAAACAATGTAACCTCATTGTGTCACTAAGAAGCAATAAGCAGTACCATTTGCAGGGGCCACATGCTCATCATTCAACTCCTATATCTGCTAGGATTGTGGTTTGCTTAATACGGTTACAAAATGATAGGTCATGCATCGGAATAGGTTCAACTATGCGAAAGAACGTGTCTCGGTGATCTCCTAAACATGCATAAGCGAGACTGAGAGGGAAGTAGGATTTATAGACATGATCAATGGGGTTTGCTTGCCTTGCTGACAATACACGGGTTTAACGGACTTCTTCTTCTTCGGGGGTGATCACCGTCTCGGAAAGTCTGTTACCGGAACAATCATCAACAAAGGGCGGCAACATAGAAATAAATGCACAAGCACATGATATAGTTGTCCATGATATATATGGTACTGGTTTGTGGCAAATTCCATTTAATTGAAGTGTACTGCAAAGGAATTTGCAAATTCGCTCCAAATTTTGAATTCAAAAGGGTCCATATGCACATATGCCACTGTTCACCCATTATAAAATGGTCAGACATGTAAACAAATTGCATATTCATAATCCTTGCATTTTTATGATAATTTTTCATATATTATTTGTTTAATTTGGAGTTAGTATGAATTTTCTATGATTTTCCAAAGTTTATATCTTTTTCTGGATTTTTTTTAATTCTTTTAATTGGATAAAAGGGTTATTGCGTCAGCATGAGGTCATGCTGACATGGGGGGGCTCTGACCAGTGGGCCATCCCTGTCAGCCTCAGTGGATTAATCCCGTGGTTAAATTAATTAGTGGATTAGATTAAGGCTCGGGGGCCCACATGGCAGTGAGGTTAGGGGGGTTAGTGACTAAGTTAAACCGCCCATCAGTGTTTAGCCGGCGGCGACCACAGTGCACGGCGGAGGGCTAGTCGGAGTGGCTTCCCGGCCACTGCTTGGCACGGGGAGGCTACCAAAACGAAGCCCGCGGTCGTCCGCGTCGAGTGGGGCTAGTGGGGTGTCACGGGGGGGGCTCCAGTCCACGCCGGCGTCGACAAGCGCGGCGGCCCGCCACTGACCACGATGGAAACAACAATGCAAAGCACGGGGAGAGCACTGGGAGGGGGCATTCGGAGCGCAAATCTCACCCGAGCTCGATGGTGGGCGCAGCGAGGCCGGAGGAGGCTCGGCGGCGTCCAATTGCTCGCCGAGATCTTGCTGCGGTCGGCGGCGATACGTTGTCGCGGTCGTCATTGCTGGTGCTGTTCGGGCTCGATTGACGCGGCTACTTGGTGAAGACGAACCCGGGGACGTCGATGGATAAGCTGGGGAAGTGCCTCGTCGCCGTTGGCCACGCGGGCGCGGCGGCGTGCTCCGGCGTGAGCTTCGGGCGGCGAAAAGAACAGCGAGGGAAGAGGGGTAGGATGAACCAGAGGAGGTGGAAATGGACGTGGAGCACTTGGGCGTCTCCGTGGCGCGTGTACAAGCCTCGGGGTCGCCTGGAAGCGTCTCGGTGTTGAGGTGGCGTCCATGGCGCGCTCTGGCTCGACACCGAGTTTCTTGAGGAAGACTACATAGGAGGGTAGCTGGGCTTGGCTGGCTGGGGTTTGAGTTGGGCCGAAATCCCAGGTAAGGCCTTTTTCTTTATTCTTCTGTTTTTCTTTTTATTTCTTCTAACATTTGTTCTGTTTTGATAAAAAAAAATATCAAAGCATTTTATAAAATCCCCATATCATTTATATGGACTTACATGGCTTATAGTTAGCCACTCCCAAAATTTGAAGATTTTTGAAATTCAAACTATTTGAATTTCAATAAAAATAGGGGTATTATTTAATTTCCAAGCCCTTTTCAGAATTTTTGACAAATCTTAGGCATGCAGTGGGACCCACTTCACTTTATATGTGATCATGCTTATTTATAAGACTTTTCAAAAATAACAGAGGAATTTTTGGAAGAAATTTTTGTCTGGCCATTTGAATTAAATTCTTTAGGGATTTTTCTTTTCCCATATTTTGAATTTCTTTTTAAATTTCCACATGATGCAAAGGGCACTCAAACCCTAGCACATACCTAAACTTGGGTTGTGACAACTCGCCCCCACTCAAAAGAATCTCGTCCCGAGATTCAGAAGTCATCGGGAGGAAGGTGGGGTACTCAGCATGGAGGCGGTCTTCTCTTTCCCATGTTGCTTCTTTCTCGTAGTGGTGTGACCATTGCACTTTGAGAAACTTGATCTTCTGACGACGAGTGACACACTCTGCGGAATCAAGAATACGAATGGGGTATTCTCGATAAGAAAGGTCATCCTTGAGATCAAGCGTTTCATGGTCGACTTCGCGGATGGGGTCCTTGAAGCAACGCCTGAGTTGTGACACATGGAATACATCATGTACCCGAGAAAGGTGCGGGGGTAGTTCAAGTTGGTAGGCAACTTCTCCACGTTTAGCTAGAATGCGGAAAGGTCCGATGTAACGTGGGGCCAACTTGCCTTTGATACCAAATTGTTGGGTTCCCTTCAGAGGAGTAACTCGAAGGTAAGCCTTCTCATCCAGATTGTAGCTTTCTTGCCTATGATGACAATCATAGTAGCTTTTCTGACGAGACTGGGCGACTTTCAATTAATCACGAACAATGCGAACTTTCTCTTCTGCTTCATTGATCATATCCGGTCCAAAGAATTGTCTTTCACCGGTTTATGACTAGTTTAAAGGTGTTCGACATCTTCGTCCACAGAGGAGTTCAAAAGGAGCCATGTTCAGACTAGATTGGAAACTATTGTTATAAGCAAATTCGGCAAATGGAAGAGATTTCTCCCAATTCTTTCCGAAAGAGATAACACAAGCTCTGAGCATGTCTTCCAAGATTTGATTAACCCTTTCAACTTGACCGCTAGATTGAGGGTGGAAAGCTGTACTAAAGGAGATATGAGTTCCCATAGCATTTTGAAAACTTTCCCAGAATCAGAATTGATTTCCAAAGGAACACCATGAAGCGACACGATCCTAGAGACATACAAGTCCGCTAACTGGCTAGCAGTTATAGACTTGCAAACAGGAAGGAAGTGAACAACTTTGGAAAGTTGATCAATGACAACGAAGATGGCATCATTTCCTTTATGGGTTTTTGGAAAGCCGGTGATGAAGTCCATACCGACTTTGTCCCATTTCCACTCGGTAATAGACAATGGTTGAAGAGTACCAGCAGGTCTTTGATGTTATGCCTTAATGCGACGACAAACATCACATTCGGGAACAAATTGAGCAATGTCTCTCTTCATCAGGGTCCACCAAAATCTCTGGCGTAGATCTCGGTACATTTTTGTGCTACCAGGATGAATCGATAGGGGAGTGTCATGAGCTTCCTGAAGGATCAGCTGCCTTAGGTCTCGAATCCCAGCCCTTATATACTAGGCTAGGTCTCGGGTAGTCCTTCTTGGATAACAGATGAGGTTTCCTAACCCTAATCTTGTACCGCACGGCAGGTTTTGCACCTTCCTTACGAGTCATGGACTCTTACATCGGTGCCACTAGTGGGCCAAGGCTGGGCCCAGTCGGCATCTTTGTGGGCCTTGTGTCTTTGGGTACACCGGGTAGGCCTATCCATAGGAATCGTTGGGTCGCCCCCTCGTCAGTAGCCCCCGAGTGCCTCGGGGGCTAGAAGAGTCGCGCAGGGACTCGAGTCCATTCTTGCGTCGTTTTGATGTATGCACGGTTCAACCGCGGGTCGCTGGAAGTCTAGGGCCATGAAAAAACCTGTTTCGAGGGAATGCTAAGCTGAAAGGGCCCAAGGAGTCGACTG
Source organism: Bromus sterilis (assembly GCA_950022295.1). NCBI lineage: Eukaryota > Viridiplantae > Streptophyta > Magnoliopsida > Poales > Poaceae > Bromus > Bromus sterilis. Next base: position 53,775,543 of record OX465599.1, read on the forward strand.
GTCGAGCCTTGGTGAATTTCGCTAGTGGAAAAATACCGCAGTAGCCCAATCAAACTTACGTCCCTCGACATGAGATTGGAACACTGGTGTCGAGCAAAAGTCATGCCGCTGCAGGTATTGCAGTGATCAATTGCCGCCAGTAAAGTTCGTAGCCTAGGGCGTCCGCCTGGCTTTTTCTATCATGCAAGCGCATGGAAAATATTGGGAGTGAAGTCGCTCTGCGGCAGGTCCCAGCCCGGCCGATCTGCGCAGCGGGGTCTTACCTACACGCTAAGCTTGCGAGGCATCTGGGCACAGTGTATCGTGTTCCAGGGATATTATTTTTTATCGAGGCACGGAGCCTAGTTAGTAATGCACCCACTTGGAATAAACAATCAAGTGAGCTGTTTTAGTGGTCACTCGCGGAGCTTTGTCGAGCGCTCGGGCGAGGAGTAATATAGAGGAGTACTTGCTCGGGAGGTCTTCGAGTGCTCGGGTACTCAAAGTTCTGCGAGTAATCACTCGAGTATCGCCTTCGCCCTCGGGGTGAGGGAGGACTCGATACTCTGGGACCGTATGATATGGCGAGTGCAGGTCTGCTTATCTTGTGTCGTGGTGAGGGTGCACCCGAAACTCTCATGGGTGCGAGTAATCACTCGAGCACATCTTTTTCTTCTAGGTGAGGGAGCACCCGAGACTCTCATGGGTGCGAGTAATCACTCGAGCATGTCTTTTTATTCTAGGTGAGGGAGAACCCGAGATTCTCATGGGTGGATACGCTCCCGATGGGAGTTAAATATACTTGAAAAATGTATTTGAGTCAGTAAAAACGGTGCTTGCAGGATGCATTTTCTTTTGCGCTGCCACTTTAATTTACCTCTTGTTGGTAAGGATAACTATCTCCTTGCTGGAGGACCTTCAAAGATGCTCTGTCTGCGAACCGTCATGTCTTTATGACCGGTCATAATGATGGCCTTTGTGGCGTGCTGCAGCCGCCTGTTGATTTACCGATGCATGTATTGAAAACGCGCGAGATTTGATGCGTCCAGCGCACAATGCCGCCCGTATGAAAGCATCTTTTGTCTCGGAATTCGAATCGCCCAATACGCTCGGTCTTTGAATTAATTTCTCCTGTTGTCTGGGCTTCTGCGTGCTCTTGGATTTGTGCTATAAATAGACCCCTCTTCTTCATCTAGCAACAGTGTTCGACCCCTGCTCATCTTGCTCCTCTTTCTCTTCCTCTTCTCATGGGGCCCAAGCGAGGTGCAGATATGACTGGTCGCGACCGTGTTCGCCGTGGCCACGGTAGTCGTACTCCGCGCTCCTCTCGCGGCGGCCGTCGTGGTGCGTCGTCGACGCCTTCCTCCTCTTCCTCGGAGGAGGGTTTTTGGCGCTACGATTTCCTCCTACGCATCCGTGGCCGGAACGCCGCTCGCATTCTTCTTCCTCCTGCATTTTCTGCCCTTGTTTTTGAGTGTAGTCTTGATGGCTTGCTTCTTCGTCTTCAGGGGTGCACTCGATCTCCTTCTTATGTTGAGTTGGAGATCGATAGTTCCCGCTTGATTTTTCTTGGCATTGGCTGGAAGTCGTTTGCTCGGCGTTTGAACTTGCGTGATGGTGATACCCTCTGTTGCCTCTTTGATGGCGAAAATACTCCCACCATCCGCGATTTTGACACGAGCGGCAATCGCATGGATCCGTACTGGCAGGAGATAAGCAGTGACAATTCCGGCAGGTCGGGGAGTCGTACGCCTATGTCTTCAACGACTTTATCTTCAGGCGACTCCTCGGGTGGTGGTGATGTTCCCTCCAGCTCTGGAGAGGACCTCAACGTCAAGCCACCGATCAAGCGGGCATGCCAGGCGACCTTGTAGAACTGGAGACAGCGGCATCATCTTCGCCGGCAGCTCGGGTGGAGTTTGGAGGAGAAGCTGTGCAGCTGGAGAAGAAGCTGGTGGAGCTGGAGAAGAAGCTGGTGGAGCGTCGGCTTCGGTGCTCCACGAATAAGTCGAGCTTCACCTTTTGTTATGTCATTGGCATCATGAGCTAGCTGCTTCGACTCCTCCTTTGTCTGTGATGATGCTCGTCGTATTAGTGCCAATCATCCCAGCATGGGCACACATGTAAAAGTCGTAATTCCTTGGGTGAGTGATGCTGTAGGCTTATCGGCTGCTTGTGTCTTTTTTAACTAGGTTAGTTCTCCATGTAATGAGGATTTCCTTCGAGTAATCAGAGATGCCTTCTATCCAATGTACTCGAGTCTTTTGTACTGAGAATGATCTTCGGATCCTTGTAATGCGAGCTGTGTTTGAGTCTTTGTAATTGAATCTGTCTTTGAGTCCTTTGCAAACGGGAGCTGTCTTCGAGTCCATCAAGTCCTTGTACTGTGGGTTCTATCGGGTGCGCGACAGCGCTCCCGATGGGAGTAGCTCCCGAGGCTACGTTCGAGTTGTAGAGTCGAACGTAGACTAATATTTGTCTCCTTTGCCGTTTGTTGTGTTTGCTGCCGGTAATATCGGGTGTGCGACAGCGCTCCCGATGAGAGTAGCCCCCGAGTCTTTAGGTGATCGTTGGCGATCAGGTGAAGGCTAAAGGATTTTCTTTGTTTTGATGCCTCTGTTTATATCTCTTTCCAAAGTGCTTCGTGCTCTGCCAGGTTGCTGGGCTGGTCGTGTATTGACGTGGCTTCCCTTTGATTTCTCCGGGCAATTGTCAGTTCCGTAGGTGAACGCCTTCCGGTGGGGTTTTTGTTTGGACCCTTGCGTATTTTTAAGTTACAGGCTGCACGGGAGATGATAGCGTTTCTCGGGGGGAGGTGTGCTCGAGTCCCCGAGTGCTTTAGGTAAAAATCGCATGGGCGACGATAGCGTCTCTCGGGGGGAGTTTGTACTCGAGCCCCCGAGTGCTTTAGGTAAGGATCGCGTGAGTGACGATAGCGTCTCTCGGGGGGAGTTTGTACTCGAGTCCCCGAGTGCTTTATGTAAAGATCGCGTGAGCGAAGATAGCATCTCTCGGGGGGAGTTTGTACTCGTGCCCCCGAGTGCTTTAGGTAAGGATCGCGTGAGCGACAATAGCGTCTCTCGGGGGGAGTTTGTACTCGAGCCCCCGAGTGCTTTAGGTAAAGATCGCGTGAGCGACGATAGCGTCTCTCGGGGGGAGTTTGTACTCGAGCCCTCGAGTGCTTTAGGTAAAGATCGCGTGAGCGACGATAGCATCTCTCGGGTGGAGTTTGTACTCGAGCCCCCGAGTGCTTTAGGTAAAGATCGCGTGAGCGACGATAACGTCTCTCGGGGGGAGTGAGTACTCGAACCCCCGAGTGCTTTGAGGTGGTAGCATTTTGGCAACACCATTTTATTGCGTCGAACGGTTACATGAGTTTCCAGTCGAGCATAACTGGAGGAGACTATGGGTAGAACAGGCGTAGGTTCGCCACGTTCCATGGGTTTCCCACGCCCTCGTCCGTCTTTGGGTTCTTTAGCCTGTAGGCGCCTCCTCATATGACTTCTGAGACTATGAACGGTCCTTCCCATTGGGGGCAAGCTTGTGGACTTTCTCTTGTATCAGTCGCAGGACGAGGTCTCCTTTGTTGAAGGTTCTGGTGCGCAGGCGGCTACTTTGGTAAGTGCGTAGCTTGTCCTGGTACCCCTCTGACCTTGCTAGGGCTGTGTCTCTTGCTTCGTCTGTTGTGTCCTTGTCATCTTGCAGTGCTTCTTCTGCTTCCTCTTCTTCATACCTCGAGATCCGGGGTGCCCCGAATTTGAGGTCATGTGGTAGTACTGCCTCCGCCCCGTACACCATGAAGAAAGGAGTGTACTGGGTTGCGGTATTTGGGGTAGTGCGCAGGCTCCATAGTAGTACAGGGGGTTCTTCTATCCAGTTGCCTGCGGCCTGCTTGAGTGGTGCAAGGAGCCATTTTTTGATTCCTCCGCATACTAGGCCATTTTCTTTTCCCACCTGGCCATTGGACTGCGGGTGCATGACTGATGCATAGTTGATTTTGATGCCCAGTTCTTCGCAGAAGTTCTCGAATTCTGCCGCTGTAAAGTTCATACAATTGTCCGTGATGATGTTGTGTGGTACCCCGAACCTGAAGATGATTGATTTGATAAAATTCACTGCCATGAGGGCTGTGGAGCTTGTGATGGGCACTGCTTCGATCCACTTGGTGAACTTGTCGACTGCGACCAATAGATGTGTTCTTCCTCCTTTTGATGATTTCTTGAGTGGGCCTACCATGTCGAGTCCCCAGGTGGCAAACGACCATGATAGTGGTATGGTCTTGAGTTCTGAGGCTGGAGCGTGCGGTCTGCTGGCGAATTTTTGACAGGCGATGCAACGCCGCACGATGTCTTCTGCGTTTTTCATGGCAGTGGGCCAATAAAACCCTGCTCGGAATGCTTTGGACACGAGCACTCGATTGCTCGCGTGGTGCCCGCAGGTACTCTCGTGGATTTTGAGCAGTAGGGCTTTGCCGTCTTCTTCGTCGATGCACTTTTGGAGTATCTGGGTGATACTACGCTTGTATAACTGTCTGTTGATCACTGTGAATGCCTTGGATCGATGACTGATGCGCCGAGCTTCTGTGACGTCTTGCGGTAGGGTGCCTTCGATTAAGATCGGAGGAACGGTTTCGTCCTCGCTGGTCCTTCGAGTGCTGTTGGTTCTGTAGATTCGACCGCTTGGCTGTTGTTGCCTTCGGATGGACTCGCTGATGCCACCTGTGCTGGCTCAGTGGTGTCGTCATCTGCAGTTGCCTCGGGTGCTGCTGTTTTTACTTTGATGGATCTCTGGCTGATACTTTCGATCAAGACGCCGGGTGGTACTGATCCTCGAGTCTAGCCGATGTTTGCAAGTTCGTCGACTTCTGTGTTGTTTGCTCTGGAGATATAATTGAGCTCGCAACCGTCGAAACTTCCTTCGAACGTGTTGTAGAGCTTGTGATAGGTCGCCATGTTATCGGCTACTGCATTGCAGTCTTTCATCGCCTGCTGGACGACGAGGTTGGAGTCTCCGTGGATTACGAGGCGAGTGGCGCCGCATGTTTTGGCCATTCGCATGCCATGGAGTAGTGCCTCGTATTCGGCTTCGTTGTTGGACGCATGGCTGAAGTTGAGCTGGAGGACGTATTTGAGCTTCATTCCTTTGGGGGAGACCAGAACGACTCCTGCTCCAGATCTTTGCTGTCTTTTGAACCCGTCGAAGAACATTGTCCATGAGTTCGATAGGTCTGGGGGGCCTGGTGTTTGGACCTCCGTTCACTCGACCAGATAATCTGGGAGGACTTGGGCCTTGATTGCTATTGGGTGCTTTAACTGCAGGTCCCGCGGGCTGAGCTCAATGTTCCACTCGGCGACTCGCCCAGTCGCTCCGGGGTTGTTGAGGATGTCCGCGAGTGGTGCGCTTCTCACGATTGTGATAGGATGTTCGTCGAAGTAGTGTGACACCTTTCTTGAGGTCATGATGATGGCCAGTAGTAGCTTCTGGTAGTGTGGGTACCGCTGATGGGATTTTGTCAAGAGCATGCTGAGGTAGTAGATCGGCCTTTGTATGCTCTGGACCTTGCCTTCTTCTGTGAGCCCGACGACGAGTGATGTGCTTACCACGCTGTTGCGTGCTGCCACATAGAGGTACATCTTTTCTCGTTCTTTGGGTACCACCAAGATCGACGGGGTCAAGAGCATCTTCTTTAGGTCCGCGAATGCTTGGAGGGCTTCTTCTGTCCACTCGAATTTCTCCCCTTTTCTGAGCAGCTGGTAGAATGGCAGTGTGCTTGCTGATGAAACGACTCAAGGCTGCGAGTCTTCCGGTGAGCTGCTGCATGCCTTTGATGTCGGTTGGCTCCTGCATCCTGGCGATTGCTTGAACTTTCTCAGGGTTCTCTTCGATTCCTCGAGCGGAGACCATGTACCCGAGAAACTTCCCGGCTGGGACGCTAAATGCGCACTTCTTCAGGTTGATCTTGATTCTGTACTTGTTGAGTGCTGCGAAGGTCTCACGCAGGTCGTCGAGTAGCGTGTTTCCACTGTAAGTTTTGATGATGATGTCGTCCACGTAGACCTACACGTTTCTTCTGATTTGCTCTTTCAATCAGGCTTGCATCATCCGCTGGTATGTGGCTCCGGCGTTCTTGAGTCCGAAGGGCATTGTCCTGTAGAAAAATACGCCGTAAGGGGTGATGAATGATGTATGCTCTTCTTTTTCTTCCTTCATCCTGATCTGATTGTATCCTGAGTAGGCGTCGAGGAACGAGAGTAGATCGCATCCTGCTGTCGAGTCGATTATCTGATCGATTCTTGGCAGGGGAAAGTGTTCCTTTGGGCAGAGTATTTGTTGACTGGCCCGTAGTCGACGCACATCCGCTGCATGTCTGTGTCTTTCTTGGGGACCAGCACAGGGTTGGCGATCCAAGTGGCTTTCTTCGTCTCTCGGATGAATTGGGCGTCGAGTAATCGGTTGACCTCCTCCCCGATTGCTCTGCGCTTGGGTTCTGAGAATCTTCGTAGTGCCTGCTTTACTGGCTTGGTGTTTGGCTTGATGTGCAGCGCGTGTTTCGCGAACTCGCGCGGTACTCCTGGCATGTCGGCTGGGCACCAGGCAAAGATTTCCCATTCTTCATGGAGGAAAGCGATGAGGGCGGTCGCTTGCTCTTCCGGGAGGTGGGCGTACACGCGGATTTTTTTTTCTGGGTCTGTCGGGTGCACCTGGTGGGTGACCGTGTCGCTGTCGATCCTAAAGTCTCGCCCGAACTCTTTTGACTCGCTTCGACTTGCTAGCGGAAAGATACTTTTGTCTGTCGCCATGGATATTTCTGTGAGTTATTTCTCGACTCCAAAGGTGTCGGAAACTTTGTGGAAATCGCGATCACATTGGTCTGATTTAGTGAAGCCCCCGTTGACTGTAATGACGCACAAAGATCCTGGCATCTTGAGATTGAGGTATGTAACACCCCAAAAATCGGGTTATCGATTTTTGTTTTATTATTCCTTCCTAGATTTTTCTCCCGATCTTTTTCCCCTAGAGTCTGGTTTATGACCGGAAGAATCCAGACAAACCTTGACCTTGCAATCCTTTTCTCTGCCCCTTTGCAAGGCAAGATCCCTCCCCAGACCCTCGAGCCGGGATATGCAAGGATATTGCCGAGTCCGGTGCAATGTTCTTCATACCGGCTTAATTCCATTTGTGCCAATCGATGGAATTAAATCCCGGAAAATACCTAGACATCTCTAAAGGTTGTGTAAACTTGTGGGGATGATCTTGGTTATCTTCTTGACCTCTCCCAAAGATATTGGCTATGATTGAATAAAGAAAATTGCGATTTTCTTTATAAAGCCAATAATTACCTTTTAGCTCAATTGCAAAGAAGCTACCATTTTGGTTGCCCCATTGGTGCTCAAATGAATTGTTGAGATCCTAGTATCTAACCCATGGCCATTTGTATGAAAACATGGGGTTCCATAGTTCAAAGTTTGAGCATAGCTTCCATTTCCAAATTCAAGGCAAAATGACACTTTCTAAAGGAAGTATTATTTATCTTTGCCCATTGCCTCCCAAACTTTTTTTTGCCTTTTCCCCTGCCTATGTAATGGTGTTGTACCAAATTTGAGCCCTAATGGCCAAGCCAGTAATGCACAATAAATTCCCAAAGTTTCTGTCCAGCAGCCAACTTTGTGAAGGAAGTGCAAGCTATCCTTGTCCATTTGAGCTGAAATTTTGTGTACATACTTATCCTAGTATATGATGAAGCTCGGCCAAATTTCAAGCCAAGTGGACTAGTGTTCTAGCCACACCACAGCACAAACACCTTGTGCCTAGTGGGTGCCTTTGTAAAGGAAGTGCTGTGTACATTGATCCATTTGAGCCCAAACTTGGCAGAGGTAATCACCTATGGATAAGATTGCTATGAAACAAGTTTCATTCTATTTCACCAGATGCAACTCCCCCAGTTCAGTACAAACACTTTGCTGTGTGCACCCATGTCATGTCACTTTCAGCCACTCCATGCCATGCATTCCCTTCCAAGTGAGTGATTACACCTCCTTAGATGTCACCTCACCATGTGGACACAGTTCCTGGTCATAAGCATGAGCGGGACACGTGTTGGCCTGGGTGACCACGCATGTGGCTGGTCCAGCTCACGTCCAGCAAGTGCTTGTACTGGATCCTTATCTCCAATGGCATCTTCTTCGTGTCCGAGCATGTCCTGCGTGATCCCCACTCCACACACGCTCGCCCCAGCCTGTTTCCCCTTGTCCCCGTTCCCCTGTCCGCTCGTGCCGACGCTGTGTTCTCCACGGCCTGGCCGCCGCATGGCCATGGCTCTGGAGGCTTCGAGCTCTCACCCGTGCCCCCTCCCCTGGCTATAAGAGGGAGCACCCGAGGCCCCCCAGCAGAAATCAGCGCCTCCGCGCCCCTCCACAGCCCACTCGCCCCCGCAGCCGAAGCCGCCACGGCCGCCGCCCCGGCGAGCTCGAGTGGAGCCGCCCTGCTCCCTGTGGCGCCTCTCTACCCCAGTTCCCCTTCGCGCAGAGGCCGTCGCCGCGCGCCCCGTCGCCTCGGGCCGCCGCCGGTCAAGTCCAGCCGCCCCGGCCCGCGCGCCCTGGCCCGTGGGAGATGGCTTCGCCGGCCACCTCGAGTGGCCCCGCAAGCACCTGCGTGTGCGCCCGGCGAGCCGCACCTAGAAGGAGACGACGGCGAGCCTCCGCCCGCGCCGGTCGCCGGCGGCTATCGCCTGCCCAGCCGCCCTGCTCGACCCGCCCGCGGTGCTCCCCTGTATTGGCCACAGAGAGGCAGGGGAGAGGAGAACAGAGGAGGAGGGAGGCAGATCAGAGGAGGTCCTGACCTGTGGGTCCCATCCGTAAGAGAGAGAGAAGAGGCTGACCCGCGGGTCCCGCACGTCAGCCGCTGAAGACCTCGGCCGCGCGAGGTGTATTCAAAAGAATATGTTTCCCTGCTGGGAAAGCGTACTTCGGGAAGCCCCGGTCCAGAATACGCCTCCCTGTTCCGAAAGCGTAGTCTAATGCTGCTGCGGGCTGAATTACGCATTCGTTTCGGTGAAAGCGTATTTTAATAACGGCGCTTTCTCTCTCCAGAACCGAATCTACTAAGTTGTGGATGTTCACCCGATAAGCCCATTTTTCTGCTTATCGAACGAACGACCATATCTTCGCGACCGTAACTCCGATCGAGGTGATTCAAAAGCCCAGGTTCTCAGTTTTCCGAGCCCGTTCCGTTGGTGTAAGTTTCATGATGTGTTTGCATTGTTAGATTTACCCTTTTGCCCCTGGATGTCGTTAGGCTTCGCCGGAGTATCGTCGGTCCCGTCGGATCTTTTCGGAGGGCGACCGCACGTCCGTCCGGTGGATTCATCGACACCCCCCAGGCAAGCAAGCCATCTGATATATGCTCTAAGCATTGTGTCGTGTTGTTCTTGTGTGTTTAAAATGCGATCTCGTCATGTTGCTTAACTGATGAATTCAACCGTGATATGTTAATTTGACTTGACATGCTTATGCCATGCTTACGTGATATGTTTATGTCGATCATGCTATGTTCACTCGTAAGTATCATGCTTGTGTTGTTTATACATGTCTACTTGACATGATAATGCTAAAAGTGATCATGCCATGTTTACTGGTTAGTATCATGCCCATGTTGTTCATGTTAATTATATCATGCTTATGCCGGTAATTTTACATGTGTTGACCTTATTCATGCTTTAATGTCCATGCTTACTAGATTCATGCCATGCTAGTGGTTGCAAGTGTTTGGTGGTAGTGTTATGTTCATGACATGTTGCCTTGGTCAATTTATGCTGCAAGAACTAATGCTAAAACTTGATGAACATAATATAACCGTTGACCCAGTGCCACCGAACCGAGATTTATTCGTGCAGCCACATTTTCTTGTATGGGCGGGCCTTAACTCGTGCTATCGTAGTGCCTTCTACGGATATCACCAAAGAGGGGAGGTTATGCACACACACTACCCTGGCCCGGTAGGTGGTGATAACCTTGAAATCCATAGTGTTTACCCGGGAGTCCCCGTTGGGACATTTTGCCACAAGGTGGCCGAGTGGTTCTGGTGGTAACGTGGACACCTAACCACAGGGATACCCAAGACCGTGTGTCGGTGAGTCCGTAGGGAGGTTACACAGTAGTCGGGTTTCATTGGAGAGGTCCTAGTCCACTCCTACGGTACGACTTCCAAGGATCCTGTGGGACAAGTACCGAGGTGCTGGATGGAGGAGGAACTCCATAGTGTGGGTAACGTGCACAAACTCTGCAGAGTCAAAATCTATTCGAATAGCCGCGTCCTCGGTCATGGGACACAGTTCGTACTAGGTCACACTATGGTCAACACAAACTGGTATAAAAATGGTGTTGAGTTGCTGGTCATGCGATGAATGGAATGATTGGGTGGTAACATAAGGACACCTAATCCGTTGAGTGGTCATGCGCTGACCCGTCACTTGAAGGTGGAGTCGGTGATGACTCCGAGGTAAGCTGCATATGCGATGATCATGAGTGTTCCATGTGTTGTTTGCACTAGTCTTAATCAGGGTAGAATGCTCATTTCATTATGATGATATTTATCATTCCATGTGTTGATTGTTATTGCCCTGGTTTTGATCTTAATAGTATGCTAGATTCATCATGTTAATATTGTTCAGATTCATCATGTTAACATTGCTCATGCCATGATTATTAATATTGTTTAAACTGCTATGCCATGATAACTAATGTCACTCTAATAACTTAAGGCATGCTTGAATGCCATGGATTTCTTTGCTTGTTGTATATGTTACTTGGTTTGCTTGTTTGCGAGTACATTCAAACGTACTCACATGGCTTTCATCCCTGGCTATTCGCGTAGCCAGATTTCCAGGTTTATCTAAGGATCCGCTTTCCCTAGGAGGAGTCGAGTGTTTGCGAGCTAGGAAGAGTAACCCAGTCAGATCCCTGTGGATTGGAGCCGCTCCAAGTCCATGCTGCCGTAGACAGTTATTATTCCGCTGCCCCCATCTCTGTAATGAACCATCTATGGTGGTAATGTATTGATTCAAGCCACTTTGGCTTATGAATCCTTTTACAGTTGTGCCTATGTTCTTGGTACGTGTTGTAAGCGCGCACACAAGAGTGATTCCTGGGCTGGTGTGTGGGAGACACTCGTCTGTGTACAGTGGTATTCAGGCGGGGTGTCACAAGGTAGGCGTAGTGCGGAATCGCCATGAATTGCGCGAATGCTGGACGTCCCAGTATGGCGTGGTACTGCGACTGCCAGTCGAGTACTTCGAACTCGAGGGTGTGTCTTTCGAAATTGCGTCTGCTTCCAAAGACAACTTCGAGCTCGATTATTCCAAGGGAAGTAGCCGCTTCTCCTGGGACTACTCCATATAACACGGTGCTTGATTTTTTCCATACTGATCGTGGGATCAACATCTTGTGTAGGGTGCTGACGAAGATTATGTTCATGCTGCTGCCTCCGTCCATGAAGATTCTGTCCATGTCGTACCCTCCAATTTGAGCATCGAGTACTAGGGGCGCGTGCCCCGGCCTTGGGACTGCAGGTGGGTGATCGCTCTGGGAGAACGTGATACTAGTTTTTGTGTCGTGTAGCTGGTAGACTTCGACTGTGTTTAGGCTCTCGGCTGCTCTGACTTGCAGGGTGTAGGCGTCCTGTTGAGCTTGCGATACCCCGCCTTCTTGGATCGTGTACACCTGTCCTTGAGGCGAGTTGTAGCGTTTTTCGGGACTTGGAGTCGGTGACTGCTCGGTTCGTCGGGTGCGATTGGTTTCTCGTTGTTTTTCCTCCTTGAGGCTGTCGGCGAGTTCGTTGAACAGGCGGCAGTCTCCCAGAGTGTGACTCGATCTGATGTATCCCAGTCGTCTTCAAAGCAGTGGATCGTGCAGGGTCCTTCGAGCTGCTCCCTGACCGTGAGTTTGCTGGATCCGGCATGCCGTCTCCTCCTTGAGATTCAGAAGATCTGCGCATGATCCGCCGTGTGCTCGTGGACTCGCGGGTCGATTTCGATACCCTCGCTCAAATTCTGGTTCTTTATCTGTCTTCGATCTGGGTCGTAGTATTCGCCGGTCCGAGTCTCAGAGTCGCTGTCCTGGCGGGCGACAGCTGTCCGCACGGCGGCGGGTCGTCAAGTGGTCGGCGAGCGCGTAGCTGTATGGTGCGACTCGTCGAGTGGGGTTTCTTCGTAGAATCCTCGCGCCTGTCTTCTGGGTCGACGGTTTCTTCTTTGTTGGCTTTGATCTTGACGATCGACGATCTCGAGCTCGGAGTTGGTGTCTTGTTGTGCGGCGGGTGCCTGGGTGGTGGTGGGTCGTCGAGTGGTCGGCATGTCCTCTGCTTCGTGCTGTAGTTCGTCGATAGGGATCTCTGCGTAGAACCCTCGCGCCTTTCTTTCGGGTCGTCGATTTCCCCTTCGCTGGCGGTGGACTCGGTTGCCGCCATAGTATGGGTTTTGGCACAGCTGCGGGCCGAGCGATCTCAATGGGGCGGCAGAGATGTTTGCCGTGATCTTGAATTCTTTGGGTGGATTGGATCTGGTTCTTTCTCTTGAGTAGAGGCTTGCTGAAGACAGAACCGCCGAGATCGTAATTCCAACCTGTGTAGTTCCCACAGACGGCGCCAATTGACGGGGATCAACCCCGGCAAATCTCATGGTCAGGGACCCTGGGTTAGTCATGAGAGGCACAGGTTGGAGGATAGCTCGTCGGCTAACATGAGGAGACGTTCCTGCTCGATATTATTGCTTGGAGATGCGATTACAAGGAAGGCCAAGGCTAGTGCGCATAAGGCTAGGGTTACAGATCGTGTGTTCCCCCCCTAGACGTCTCCCCTCCCAACCCTTATATACTAGGCTAGGTCTCGGGGAGTCCGTCTTGGATTACAGATGAGGTTTCCTAACCCTAATCTTGTACCGCACGGCAGGTTTTGCACCTTCCTTACGAGTCGTGGACTCTTACGTCGGTGCCACTAGTGGGCCAAGGCTGGGCCCAGGAGGCATCTTTGTGGGCCTTCTGTCTTCGGGTACATCGGGTAGGCCTATCCATAGGAGTCGTGGGGTCGCCCCCTCGTCAGCCTGTCATTGTCGCCCCTTGATCTACCTTCCTTTATCCTATGTTGCCTATTAAATATATATATTATTCAGCAGTTAGCCCTGCGCATTGTTAGTCAACTAGGATTAGATAGCGGGCCGTGATCGTTCTGGGGAGTGAACGCGGATACAATATATTATTACTGTAACAGGTACGGTATAGATCAGACACCGCCCAAGGTCCGTACCACGACCCTGCCGAGCCACATCAAGTGTGAGCTATCAAGGAGTAATCCTTGTACTCCACTCGTTCCTGACTCTGTAGTGCTGCCCAAGGGTCCCGAACCACAGTTGTCCTTAGAGGTAAGAAGTTGGGTGACCCAACGGTGCCCGCGAGTGGTATTGCGACGGGACGATAGGGAGGGTACACCGATGTACTAGTGGGCTTGGATCCTGATAGTTGTCCGCGAGAGTTACCAAACCACGAAAGTCGAGCTCTTCCAAGAGCACCCACGAGACAAGGTAAGGAGATGGTTCACCTTGTTGGTAACCGCGTGCTTTGGCGGGACGACAGGGCAAGCACTGATGTACTAGTGGCACGGGCTGCTGTTCGTTATCCGTTGTGTTAACTAGTCGGGCAACGATAACGATTGACCCGCGAGATAATAAAATGTTTAAATGGGTTCGGTGGATTACTTGAGTAACCTTTTGGCTTATACGCACTGCGTACACGTGGGATAATGAGTTATCGGCTCCCCTGCATCGTAGTGTCGTTCGAGAGCTCTTTAGACGTCATAAATAGCGCGGGTTGATTGCCGGGAAGTGAGGTGTATTCTGTGCTCGAGTTGTGTTGTTTGTTACTGCTTCCCGATCACCCACACACCGTGCAGGAGTACGTCAGGGTTAGGGTCCAAAGCCCTGCGTACTTAGGATTTACACCGGCGGATGGACTCTCTATTGAGTTTGAAGGATGGGCTACTTTGTGTCGAATAGCCTCGGTGGGGCATTCCCTAACAAGGTGTACGCCACCCTGGAAATCTGTGCGTTGTAGTGTAACAGAAGTGCACCCCTGCACGGAATATTAATCTATTCGAATAGTGATGGCAGTGAAGTAGTGCTCCTCGTTGGCTACCCAAAGTGGAAGGTTGAGATGTAGCACAACAACAAATTTCCCTTGGCAAAGATGCCAAGGTTTAAAGATCGTCTCCCGTAGGACTCCAACGACGACAAGTAGGTGGTTCGGCAAGTGATGCGCCGTTTGAGAGATATCACTTTCTTTGCCTGGACCTGCACACAGATACGAATAACTTTACTCCCAACGAGTACATATAGGTTGTCAATCTCTCAGGCCTTGCCGTTTACAAAGGATCAAATGCAACAGATAATAGATAGTGATAACTGCAACTAGAAAGTAAAACAGGAAGTAAATTGAGGGTGTAAACAGTGGTGGAAATATGGACCAGGGTCCCATGATGTTCACTAGTGATGTCTCTCTCCCAAAAGACGATAAACAACTATGCGAAGTAGACAAATCACAGCTGGGCAATTGACAGGATTACGGATGCAAACCAATGCTAACTATGCTACAAAAGAAAGGAAGAGGCTCAAAAGCATGGGCAGTACGCCACAACAAGTAGACCAAAATCCATCTGCATCTACCTACTAATCATCCACCTTGAGATATCTATCCATAACATCTCGCTGGTATTAATTTGCGAGCCCCACCCAAAGTGTAAACCCAAAGCAACAGACAACTGCATTAAAAGAACTTTGCATAAAGTAATCAAATCCTTGCAACTGTGGTTACAAGCACCGTTGTTTTCCCCCTTGTGGCAACAACACATCCCCTAGACTCATGTTTCTCTCACTCAAGCTAGTCATCAGGGGGCATGAACCCACAATCAAGCATAACGCTCCCTCTTGGAGACACTACCTAATACTTTGCCAAAGAAATAAACATCAACGGAGAACATGCAATAATTACTCAAGAACACAAATATAAAAGGATAAGAACCAAATATATTACTCATCACAATCTGAACATAGTCTCATAATCCATCAGATCCCAGCAAACTCAACATAGAAACAACATAAATAATTACATATGTGACTTGATCATGTAGGGCATCTCACAAGGTCTAATCCATTAAGAACAAAGAGGGGGAGAGGACATCACATAGCTACTGATCATGGACCCATGGTCCAAGGTGGACTAATCACGGATCATCCGGGAAGTGTCCATGGTGGTGGAGAATCTCCCGGAGGTCAATCCTCCCTCCATCACGGTGCCGGGAAGAGGTCTTCTGGTGCTCCCGATCTTAGAAGCGCGGCGGCGGAGGAACAGAGGCGAGATCACTAAAAAGGGTTCTGTCCTTGGGGGTTTCGGGACGAAGGAAATATATAGGAGAAGGGGGACAACCAGGGGGGCCACCATGTGTCCAGGCGGCCTCCCGGCGCGACCCCACCCTAGGCCGCGCCACCTGGCCGCCTGGGAACCAGGTGGGGCCCCTCTGCCCCCCCTTATGGACTCTGGAAGCTTCCGTTATGCTGATTTTTTATATATTTTCCTGGAATTTTTCTAGCACTTTACGTAATGGGAAAAACTGAAATAAAAAGACAGCAGAAAACAGAAACTGGCACTGGGGTGCACTGAGTTAATATGTTAGTCCAAATATGATCAAAAGTGTATGAAAGTGTATCAAAAGCATAACAATATCACCCAAAACATGCATGGAGCAAGGAGAAATTATAGATACGTTTGGGACGTATCAACATCCCCAAGCTTAATTCCTGCTCGTCCTCGAGTAGGTAAATGATATCAAGCATAATTTCTGTGGTGACATGCTAGCAACCATATAAGAACTTTTAAGTAAAACAATCAAGGGATGTAATTCAATTCAAGTCATAACAAGCAAGAGTCTATATTAGCATTGAAACAAGAAACATAAGAACATAAAGGTGCAAGAGCTCTCGCTGTCCGTGACTCGAATGTCTCCAAATGGTGTTTGCGTGCAAGGAGTGGGGGATGGGAATACGAGAGACACACATAATTTTTTTTGGTTCAGAACTCAATCTACTAAAGTTTCACACTTAGTCTTCTTTGGAATATTATCTTGACTCGTCCCTAGACCACTAGGCAGGTACAAGTCAAACTGATCCACTCGCTTTCGATATTTTGAGCACTCATGCAATGGATGAGCGTAAGCAAGAAAATTGACACTTAGGATGGCAAAGATAAAGAGATGGTGGAGGAGGAAGACAAAAAGGCGTGGAAGGCTCATATCAATGAGGACAATCATATGCGAGATATATGATGTGAGGAGTAGGGATTGCCATGCAACGGATGGACATATGAGCCATGGAAAGATCTCCAATGGAACTAGTGCGGGTGCATCCAACTTGCTTGCTCAAGAAGACCTAGAGCTCATTTGAGGAGGCTCATCATTGGAATATACAAGCCAAGTTCTATAGTGTAAAGGTCCCCACATAGGTATAAGAGCTTCTTGTAAAGGTAATTATCCCCTTGGTATAAATTCTGCTGCACCTATGATCCTCCATTCTAATTTCGAGTATTACCTCCTGGTAACTCGAGGATATCATATCTTTGCACTACATCTAATGAATTTGATGGAACAATACCTTGCCCTGTCGTAACTACTCCATGGGTTCTGGGTTGTTGTCAACCGAGAACACCGAATGCCTTTTGCTTCACCATTCCTTTCGCTTGATGTCTTCACTATTCGATTGCATTCTCTTGAAACCTCTCGACATAATGTGTCGTGTTCATCATCAACATTTTGTCTTCTCCCATGTGTCTATTGAATTCATGACGAGAAATACCATCCTTTCCCCTCGATGATTTGTGTTATCATCGACAACCTCTTTTGACTCCCTGCCGATACAAACTTGGTCATGTATATCTTGATCTGCTTTCCCTTGCGAAATATATACACCTGATACTTGCGTATCATCACATTTTCCTTTCCATTGGTCCGTTTAACCTTTCCTTTAATAAATTATCTGAGCAATGATAATTCCCTGCTGATATAAACACTTCGGTCTACTACTTTGTCTGTACAACTTGTTAATATTGTTGATGACTTTTCGGTGACCACCAATGGACAAGAACTTTGCCAATTGGTCTGCCTCGTCTTAGCGAGTAGGAAAATGGTTCTCTTCGTCCCTCGCCATTGGCACTAATGTTGTTCCCGACATAGTTGACAAGTTGTTCTCTGACAAACCTTGCATTGTGATCGCATACTATGTCACCACCCCTCCTACTCATAATCCGCACTGTGCCACAATCCCATAGGACCGAAACCTGACTCTCCTGTACCTATCTATTTCCGAGGTTATTCCTATTGATTGACCTCGTATGCAATTCACGAGTCATATACGTTGTGATCTTCAGTCCAATATCAGACGCAGTGCTCATGCCTGATGCTCTGAACCCCTTTTCATCACTCGTCATCGATGTCGAGTGATTTTCTATCCGCTTGAAACTTAACATGCCTCCTTTGATTCCTCTCGATGTATTCCCCTGAGTTTAAACTCGTAAGATACTTTGTACCCCATTCCCTCGGACATCCTCGGTTGATTAACTGGGTACCAATCTGACCTGCTGAAATTTTCCTCATAGCTTACTCATAGGTACGATGAAGCCCCGCGGGAAGGATAAGAACTCGTCGATATGCACCGATGCAGAAATGAAGACATCAACAAGAAGGATTAACTACTTCGAAAAGGGCAACAAGAACCAGAAAATTCATTAGAATTTCGTAACCAAAACTTTACCCCTTACCTCTTATAATTCTCGGGACGAGAATTCTTTGTAGCGGGGGAGATTTGTAACACCCTCAGTTTCAAGGAACAGTAATCATTTTGTTAAAGATGATTCTATGTGTTCAACAAGTCTCTAATCACCCTTGATCATGCCCTTGTCAATTTCAAACCAAATTGAAAGGCCAAAATTAAAGTGGAAATAACTCAACTTCAATTTCAAAATGCAAATGCTAGTCAAGATAAAACCTATGCAAATAGTTAAACAAAATTATTGATAATATTTTTAAATAATCCCAAGTTAATGATAAAGATAAAACCAATAATGGTGGGTTATTAAATTGCCCTGGATTTTCAATAAACAAGTGTAAATTAAAACTAAGCTAAATATTGTGCCACAAATTTTATCAATTGCCTAAAAGATAGTAGATCATATTAGAATAACAATGGGAATTTATTAAATTGTTTAAATGGTACCAACAAATCAAAACAGTAGAAAATATCCACATTTAATCCATTTTAAATAAAAATAGAAATGCATGTGAATTTATTTAACAACCAAACTTTTTGTAACAGTACAATGCAGTGTAATAAGAATATTGGAACAAGTTGTGCATTTTATAAAAATGTCTTGCTAGCAAAAGAAATATAAAATACAAAAACGAAAAGGAAAAGAAAACAGAAAACAACTAGTAATAGAAAAACCTATCTAGCGCCTAGGGCCATCTTGCCCCTTTTTTCCCATTGCGCCGGCCCACCTGGTGACCTCCCCCGCGCCTCCAGGGGATGTATACAAGCCTCACCGTGAACATCTACGTCTCCCCGCGCCTTCAATCGAGCCTGGGGCGCACCGGGTGCTCGCTATCTCTTCGTTACCTTCCGCCACGGCCACCGCGACTGGCAGAGCAATGTGTCGTCGTCGCCGCGCCCCAAGCCTCATCGAGCTCCCCTTCAAGCTCCTGGTGAGCTGCTCGATCTTTCCCAGCATTGCATGCTCGATTCCGTTGTCGGGACCCGGAGTTAGCTTATGTAAGTCCAGCTAAGACATAGTCATATAGAGAGCCGAGAACCGTACCCACTTGTCTAAGCAGACAAGGCCAAGCACATAACGTTCTCGGAAAGCATCGTACGTGAGGGGTATCCCATCCAGGCCGGATGATCAACTGAGATGGGTCCTCATCGTCCGCACACAAGTCTAATGATATGGGTGATGAACTCCCATATTTAAAGACAAGTCGCCTCAACCATACTATCGACTATCCCATAACTCTTACATAGACTTACTCCAGCCCGATCACTTAGTCGGGGTCTAGGGCGGGCTCGATCATACCACAAAGTGTGCACGAGACAGAGTCTCGAACAATCGCATCGCGATGCCCCAATCTGCGCACATCTAAGGGACAATTGGTGTATGAAAGACCACCATCCAGATCACAACTAAGGTCTCGAAAACCCATACAATGACATGCATGTTATAAACATACACGCAACACACATGCCTTGTATGAACAGCAGGTACCGTTGCAATTCTCTACAAAGTATACATTTTTATTGATAACTCTTATAGAGTGCACACAGAGATCACAAACATGTGATCCAACATTACAACATCAAGCGGAAGGAAAGTATGTCTGAGTACAGACAAGTTTAACAAATGGCTTAAGAAGCCTTATTTAAACACATGCCCTCCACGAGGGAACGAGTCGTCTGACTGGGACTAGACTAGCTTGATCTTCAGTCGTCGAGCTCGTTGAAGAAGCCACCTTTGGGGTCAGTGGTTTCATCTAAAACATAGAATAAGCAAACGTGAGTACAAAGTCGTACTCAGCAAGACTTACATAGGAGATATACTACTCATGCACATGTATCAAGGTAAAGGGAGGTGGGGTTTCACTTGCAGAAGTGCCAGCTTTGACTTGGCTAGTCCTGAACTACGAGTACCAGACTTGAGGTAAGAAGCGTACACGAGTCCACTACTTTCTCCAACCAATTACACCACTATGGTGCCTTCCTCGACTTCCCCACGAGAAAGCACGCCATAGCACTCACACTTATCTTGGTGTGTTTTAGAAGTATCCGGTTCAAGTTGTCTAATAATCAAGCTAAGCTTTCCAAGCAGTCCATAACCGCGGACGCGGCTATTCGAATAGTTTTGTTAACCCTGCATGGGTGTACCGCTACACACACATGATCATCTGCTACCGCCTTTGTACTCGACACCGTTCAAGAAGTGTCGGCGAGGATGCTCACCACAACTGTTACCTCATAGCCGATCTAGTCCGAGAAAGTGGTTCGAGATCCGAAGGGACCAAGTCTCTGTGCTTAACGTGCTAGTCCCTGGATCAGTTTGCTAGCACACACAGTACTCGATGAAATAACAGAAGTAAAACATGTCTTTATTACATCGAATGAAGTAAATATTACAATAATAACATGGCTTAAGGCCATCTAATCAAATACTTGCGGAAGCTATAATAGTAGTAGTAGAGAGTCCATCCGACTCCACGGCAAAAGTTGAGTATAAGACAGCGACCTATTCGCACCTTACTCCTCATCAGAACAATCTGCAACATGAATAAGTTACAGCCCCAAAAGGGGTCAGTACTTTGATCGTACGGCAAGCCATATCACAGAAAGAAGTAAAAGCCCTGTAATACATGCAATTTGGCTGGTGGAGCTTCTACATTTATTTTTGCAAAAAGCTATTTTTTCCCTATAGAATAATAATAGCTAAGTTCTACAATAGCATACAATTGATATGGGAAACCCCCACTCAATCTATCCCAAAGTGATTAACCCAATAAATTAATTAAAGATGATGAGACAAATCAATATTTCCACAACTAGTTGCTCAATTTGTCCATAACCGGGGACACGGCTAATCGATTAGTTTTACACTCTGCAGAGGTTTGTGCACTTTTCCCCACAAGACTCGATCGCCTCCTTTGTAGTTTGTCACACTGCATGGTGTATGACAACCGGAAGATCGAGACATGGTCTTTCAGAAGAGTTTCCCTTACTCCGGTAGAACCCATCCCACCTACTCACATCTACTTTCGTAGCGCTACCTAGTAAGAGTCCCTACAACTAATCAACCAAGCCAGATCCCATAGTAGCTTGTGGCTGCACACGTAAGCTTCTAGGTATGTCAATACAAACAGTCCCTTTGAGCCTGGGTGGCTTTCCGCAGTCATCACTGGCCACCCCCAGGATGCTCGCAACCATCCCACCCAGGTAGTTCATTAACTTTATCTTGGTCCTAATTACTACATTATCACTCATACCTCATAATGATTCACTTCCCAATCCACGTCTACTTAGCATAGCAATATCCTATTATACGATGGTGACAAAGATGTCGGGATCAGACCTACCTCAATGAACTACTGGGTGTAATAGCATAGCATAACCTATCATGCAATCTAAAGAAGAAGAACTAATGCATTGAAAACATAGGTAATAGGGAGTATGGTCAAAGATATGACTTGCCTTGCTGTTGATTGCAGAACTCTAAAGATTGGTGGGACTCTGCTTCGCACTCCGGAAAATCTATCGTGAGCAAACAAAGATACACACAATCAATACACAACCAAAAGCAAAACAATGTTCAAGAACTCCAAAATAAAATCCGAATAAAAGATTTTGCAAAACAGATCAAGATTGATTTTAAAAAGTGGGTTGCAAAGTGTCTAGAATATAGGGTTTAGCTAGGGTTTTAGTTTGCAAAAAGAATCAATCAAATCCGAGTTGTAAAACAAAAGATACGATCAACTAAAGTTGAAAATAGAATCTGATCAGATCTGAATATTTTCGAAAATACCAAAACAAACTTTATGGTTGAACTGAAAAGAGGGCTTCGAAAGAAAACCGTGGGCTTTGGAATCACGCAAAACGGATCTACGAGTAAAAAGATATTACAACAACACTTTTGCATAGGATTTAGGAATTTTTTTTTGATCGAACGGAAAAAATAATTTTCTCAAAACTTGGATCTACAGTACACATTAATTAGAGGGTTTCAAAACAACGATTTGACCGCTGGTTTCATCTAAAACGGAGCAACGGATAAAAAAATTACGGCACTTTTACTAACCGCGACGTGTAGATTAGACGCGACGAAGACGACAACTCCGGCGATCTTTGGCGTCAACGAGGACGTCTAAGATGTAGGGCTTGATTAGAAGATCACAACGGTGGTGGTGATGATCTCCAACGTCGTCCGTACGGGCGTGGGAATCCGGTGAACCGAGCGCGCTCCGATGAACTCCTGCGGTACGCGTACAATTTGGGGATCAATCTTGCGCAAGAAAAGAAGAGGGAAAAAATGTCAATTAGAAGCACAACGAAGAGAAGAGTCGGTCTGCAGAATTTGGGGTCAAGGGGAGGCTCACCGGTGACGAAATTCGTCCAACAATGGAGCTCCGTTGGACTTAGATCTACCCTGAAATTAGCTCGATTTGGAAAGGTTTGCCGCGAAATTTTGTGGGGAATCGGTGGAGGGGGTCATGGGGTATTTAAGGGACAAGATTTCGTGGGCAGGGGGCAATCGAATTGGAGTTCATAGGTAGCACGAGCGGCGGCCGGCGTTGTGCTGAGTCCGTTCTGGACTCAGCCTTGTCTTCGTGTTGAAGACGGAGAGAGGAGACGCACGTGCGTGCGTGCATGGCCACGCTGGCCACGCCCTGGCCTTTCGGCCTCTGGCCGCTGGCTGGCTGGGCTGGCCTCGGCCCGGCTGGCCGCGACGTTTTTTTTTCGCGAATTTTTTTATTTTAAAAAAAATATAGAGGTATTTTTAATATAAAAAAATAGCCCCGAAAAAATAACATCTTATATTTTTAAAATAAATAAAAATACGTAAAACGTAATTACGTTTATATAAATATATACGTACTTTTCTTTAAACTTCAAAGAGTTTTATAACATAAAATATAAGTCGGAAAAATACGAAATAAATTTCTAAAATCTTAGAAAAACATAAATAATATTTTCAATAAGTTGTTTATATAAAATAAAATACTAAAGAAAAACTTTATTCAATAAATTCAAATAAACTCTCAAATAAGATCCAAGATGCACACACACAAAAAAAATGATATGCATATGCTCTCTAGTAACTCATCCAAAAATAAATTTGGGATGTTACAAAACCTACCCCTCTTAAGGTGAATCTCGCCCTCGAGATTCGGGTTGGTCAGCAAAAAGGTGTGGGTGATCATGCTTGAGATCCTCTTCTCGCTCCCAAATAGCTTCTTCCTCGGTGTGGTGACTCCACTGAAATTTGCAAAATTTAATAACCTTGGTACGAGTGACTCTGTCTTCCGTATCGAGAATCTTCACAGGCTTCTCCTCATATGTCAAATCACCCTCCAGCTGAATTGCCTCCAATGGCACGGTGTCTCTCAGCGGAATATTTGTCATCTCTGCATAACACTTCTTCAACTGGGACACATGAAACACATCGTGAACTCCAGACAAACCTTCGGGAAATTCTAACTTGTAAGCAAGCTCTCCTTTGCGTTCCAAGACTTTATATGGCCCCACAAATCGTGGTGCTAACTTTCCTTTAACTCCAAATCTCTTAATGCCACGAAGCGGAGACACTCGAAGGTATGCTCTATCTCCCACTTCATACGTTACTTCCTTTCGTTTAGCATCGGCATAACTTTTCTGTCTAGACTGAGCTATCTTCAGCCTATCACGGATTAACTTGACCTTCTCTTCTGAATCCTTGATCAAATCTGGTCCGAATAGCTTGCGGTCTCCAACTTCATCCCACATTAACGGTGTTCTACACCTTCTTCCATACAACGCTTCAAACGGGGCCATCTTTAGACTGGCTTGATAACTGTTGTTGTGCGAGAACTCCGCATATGGCAAATTATCATCCCAACTGGATCCATAATCCAGTGCACAAGCTCTCAACATGTCCTCCAGAATTTGATTCACTCTCTCAGTCTGACCATCTGTCTGTGGATGAAAAGTTGTGCTAAACTCCAGCCTAGTTCCCAAGGTTTCATGTAACTGATGCCAAAGCTTGGAGGTAAACTGCGTGCCTCTATCTGATACAATCTTCTTCGGAACTCCATGCAGACATACGATCCTGGTCATGTATATCTTAGCCAACTTAGCACTAGTATAGGTGGTTTTCACTGGAATGAAATGAGCCACTTTGGTCAAACGGTCAACCACTACCCAAATAGAGTCATAGCCTGATCGTGTCCTGGGTAATCCTGTGATAAAATCAATACCAAGTTTGTCCCATTTCCAATCAGGTATCGGCAAAGGTTGAAGTAATCCGGCCGGTTTCTGATGCTCCGCCTTCACTCTCTGACATACATCACATATAGCCACATACTCAGCAATATCCTTTTTCAACCCGGTCCACCAAAAACTTTCCTTCAAGTCCAAATACATCTTGGTGTTTCCCGGGTGTATTGAGTAAGGCGAGTCATGAGCTTCTTGGAGAATCAACTTCCTGATCTCCGGGTCATTGGGTACGTATATACGCTTCTCAAACCATAATGTTCCGTACTCATCTTCATGAAATCCTTCTGCTTTTCCTTTCTCCATTCTCTCCTTGATCTCTGCAATACCCTTGTCCAACTTCTGAGCTTCTCGGATCTTTCCCAATAACGTGGACTGAATTTCTAGTGTGGCGACATATCCTCGTGGAACAACCTCCATGCGAAGATCTCTGAGATCGTCACACAACTCCTGAGGTAAACCTCCTGCTATAAGGGTATTGACATAACTTTTCCGACTCAGGGCATCTGCCACTACATTGACCTTTCCTGGGTGGTAATGCAATCTCATATCATAATCCTTGAAAAGCTCCAGCCACCTCCTCTTCCTGAGGTTCAACTCCTTTTGCGTAAAAATATACTTTAAACTCTTATGATCCGTGTATACGTCACACTTGTTCCCAATAAGAAAATGCCTCCAAGTCTTGAGTGCGTGTACTACGGCTGCTAACTCCAAATCATGGGTGGCATAGTTCAACTCATGAGGTCGAAGTTGACGCGAGGTGTAACATACAACCTTTCCATCTTGCATGAGAACGCCTCCGAGTCCTTGCCGCGAGGCATCACAATATACTTGAAAATCCTTACGCACATCGGGCAAAATCAGCACTGGGGCTGTAACCAAACGCTTCTTCAATTACTGAAAACTGGCTTCACATTCCTCCGTCCAGACGAACTTGGTGTCCTTCTTCAACAATTCCGTCATAGGTTTGGCAATCTTGGAGAAACTCTCGATGAATATCCTGTAATAACCCGCAAGTCCAAGAAAACTACGGATTTCACCAACGGATGTGGGCGCCTGCCATTCTGTGACTACTTCAACCTTGGATGGGTCCACTGCGATTCCTTCGCCTGACACATGTCCAAGAAATCCCACTTCCTTCAACCAAAACTCACACTTACTAAACTTGGCATAAAGTTGATGTTCCCTAAGTTTCTCCAAGATTAAGCGTAGGTGTTCTTCATGCTCCTCTTCATTCTTGGAATAAATCAAAATATCATCAATGAACACCACAACAAATTTGTCCAAAAACTCCATGAAGACCGATTCCTTCGCCTGACACAACATGTCCAAGAAATCCCACTTCCTTCAACCAAAACTCACACTTACTAAACTTGGCATAAAGTTGATGTTCCCTAAGTTTCTCCAAGACTAAGCGTAGGTGTTCTTCATGCTCCTCTTCATTCTTGGAATAAATCAAAATATCATCAATGAACACCACAACAAATTTGTCCAAAAACTCCATGAAGACCTTGTTCATCATGTTCATAAAGTATGCAGGGGCATTGGTTAGACCGAAAGACATGACTGTGTAATCATAGAGTCCATATCTCGTGGTGAAAGCGGTCTTGGGTATATCCTTCTCACGGATCTTCAACTGGTGATATCCCGATCGGAGATCGATCTTGGAAAACACACTAGCTCCTTCCAACTGGTCAAACAAATCATTGATCATCGGTAGTGGATACTTGTTCTTGATAGTCACCTCGTTCAACGAGCGATAATCCACGACCATCCTTAGAGATCCATCCTTCTTCTCCACTAAAAGCACCGGGGCTCCCCAAGGTGATGAACTCGGGCGAATATACCCTTTCTCCAATAACTCTTTAATCTGCTTCTTAATTTCCTTAAGTCATTTGCGGGCATTCTATACGGCCTTTTGGATATAGGTCCGGTGCCTGGCAATAACTCGATCAAAAACTCGATATCCTGGTCCGGTGGCATTCCGGGCAACTCCTCCGGGAATACGTCAGGGTACTCCTTGACTATCGGCACTTCCTCTAGGCTAACCCCCTTAAGAGAATATACCTGGGTCCTTCTAAACTTGTGCTTGGTCACATACTTGATCCTCTTCCCCTCGGGTGTGGTGAGAGAGATTGATCTTCCCTCACAGTCAATGTTGCCCTTATACTTCGACATCCAATCCATACCTAGGATTACATCCAAACCTTGGGACTTCAAAATTATCAGGTCTGTGGGGAATTCATGATTGCCAATGGCGAGGCTCAACTGGGGACAACCTAAACCTGCCATCATCTCGGCTCCCGGGGAACTTACTAAAATTGGCACACTAAGGGTCTTGGTAGAAAAACCATACTTATCCACAACTACCCTTGATATGAATGAATGTGATGCACCGGTGTCAAAAAGAACTAGTACTGGTTGAGAGTTTAGAAAAAACTTACGAAACACTGCATCGGGTTGTTCATAGGCTTCCTCCACGTTGACATGGTTCACTTGTCCCTTAGCAAAAGGGTTAGGCTTCTTATTTCCAGAACTCCCATTGCCATTCTTCAGCTCAGGACATTCATTGGAGTAATGCCCTTTGTTGTTGCATTTCAAGCAGGTGATGTGACTTAGGTCCTTCTTCATGGGCGTAGATGGGTTGGACCGCTGCTGATTCCCATTTCCTCCATTGCCATTCCTCTGGTTTCCATGGTTGTATCCATTGCCTCCATGCTGAGAATGACCTCCATGATTATGATGGTTGTGCCCTCCGAATTTATTGGGTCCTGTTCCACCATATCCTGAGAATGGTGCGGAACGGGGCTTCTGTTGAGTGCCAGATTGATACTTGCCCTGTCTGTACTTCCTCTTGCGATTCTCCATTATCTGATGCTTGCCTTCAATAATGATAGCCTTATCCACCATCTCCTGGTAGTTAGCAAAGGTTGGCACCGTCAACTGAACTCCAAGCTCATCATTTAGTCCCTCCAGAAATTTCTCCTGCTTGGCAGCATCTGTGGCCACATCTCCTGGAGCATAACGGGACATCTTGTTGAATTCCTCCACATACTCTGCCACTGAACGGCCTCCCTGGCATAAGTTGCGAAACTCCCTCTTCTTGAGACTCATAACTCCAGCTGAAACATGAGCAGTGCGGAACGCCTGCTAGAACTGGTCCCAAGTCACATTCGCCATGGGGTATGTGGTGGTGTAATTATCCCACCATGCGGCTGCAGGTCCATCTAGCTGGTGCGAGGAAAATCTCACTTTCTCCTCATCAGTGCATCCAGCGGTTGCTAGCTTCCTTCCCATATTGCGGAGCCAGTCATCTGCAACAATCGGCTCCGGGCTGCTAGAGAACAAATGTGGGTTCAACCTTAGGAAATGGGTGAGGCTGTCTCCCAAAGGTGGTGGTGGTGGGGCATTGTTGTTGTTGTTGTTGTTGTTGTTGTTGTTGTTGTTCATGTTCTGCATCAAAAGCTGCATCATCTGATTCTGGGTCTGAAGCAACTGCTCTAAGCCGGGTGGAATTCCATTCCCTGATCCACTAGCAGAAGGGGCACGTCTTGGCGGCATCTGTCGGGTTAGAATAGATGAGGTTATAGAGAGAAAATAGGCCTAAGGGGGATAACACTACCCATATGCAACATGATAGCAAGAAATTTCAACCAATCACTCATTCAAATCAAGGTTCACACAATTAACTAAGATAGGCCATGTCACAAGAGTCGACATGGTAACTCTAAGAAAACTCACAGATCGAAACTCTAAACGTTTAACTAAAAGAAGAAAAAAAATCTATAATGGTGGTCTATGACTAGTTTGAGTCGGAAGAAGAATCGATCATCAAGACATCATTTCCGTTTTCCTCTTCCTCTGACTGGTAATCCTCATCTTGGCTGACGAGGCATCCATCGGAGTGATCCTGCTGAATGTTTTCTCCTTGGTCAAGTTGTTCTTCTGCTTCCTCCAGCATGAGCTTCAACTCTTAATTCCTTTCTTGTAGTGCGTCGATTTGCTCCTCATACTCTTCACGGACTCTCTTAGCTTCCTCCTCCAAACCCTCAATAACGTCCATGAAATGAAGCATTTCTTCCTCCACACGTTGAACATGTTCCCCCAAGTCTTGAATGTGGGATGCCATTGATGTATCCTCAATAGTACGTACTAATTCTCCAGTATGATCTCGGCGTCCATACATCTCGAAGCGGGTTCCTTGAAGATCTGGGTGGTACTCCTGTCGAATACGTCCTAAGGTCATCAATGCGACACGACTTCTTCCCACGCTCCAGTTTGGTGCTTTCACCGAGAAGTTAATTGGCTTGATTTTCCTTCCAAAGGTACGTCCTGGAATGTGAACTTGGACCTTCCAGCTCTTTGCTCCTGGTCCTGTAGTCATGAGTGTCCCGGTGAAACTAGGCAAGGCGATCTCCAAAAACTTCACGATCTCCATCAGGCTTTGTCCAAAAGGTGTGGTCTCATCAGGCTAAGCGAACTTGGTGACCGGCATCTATATTTGTAAGGAGAGAAGAGATTAGAAGTGAATAGGAAAGAGTATGAGAATCATTAGAACTGTAGAGGGTTCTAAAATAAAGTTTTCATCCTATGGCTTTTCTATTCCTAAGGTCACGTCCTACAGTCAACATGTGCTCTGATACCATCTTGTAGCGACCAGATCCGAAGGGACCAAGTCTCTGTGCTTAACGTGCTAGTCCCTGGATCAGTTTGCTAGCACACACAGTACTCGATGAAATAACAGAAGTAAAACATGTCTTTATTACATCGAATGAAGTAAATATTACAATAATAACATGGCTTAAGGCCATCTAATCAAATACTTGCGGAAGCTATAATAATAGTAGTAGCGAGTCCATCCGACTCCACGGCAAAAGTTGAGTATAAGACAGCGACCTATTCGCACCTTACTCCTCATCAGAACAATCTGCAACATGAATAAGTTACAGCCCCAAAAGGGGTCAGTACTTTGATCGTACGGCAAGCCATATCACAGAAAGAAGTAAAAGCCCTGTAATACATGCAATTTGGCTGGTGGAGCTTCTACATTTATTTTTGCAAAAAGCTATTTTTTCCCTATAGAATAATAATAGCTAAGTTCTACAATAGCATACAATTGATATGGGAAACCCCCACTCAATCTATCCCAAAGTGATTAACCCAATAAATTAATTAAAGATGATGAGACAAATCAATATTTCCACAACTAGTTGCTCAATTTGTCCATAACCGGGGACACGGCTAATCGATTAGTTTTACACTCTGCAGAGGTTTGTGCACTTTTCCCCACAAGACTCGATCGCCTCCTTTGTAGTTTGTCACACTGCATGGTGTATGAAAACCGGAAGATCGAGACATGGTCTTTCAGAAGAGTTTCCCTTATTCCGGTAGAACCCATCCCACCTACTCACATCTACTTTCGTAGCGCTACCTAGTAAGAGTCCCTACAACTGATCAACCAAGCCAGAGCCCATAGTAGCTTGTGGCTGCACACGTAAGCTTCTAGGTATGTCAATACAAACAGTCCCTTTGAGCCTGGGTGGCTTTCCGCAGTCATCACTGGCCACCCCCAGGATGCTCGCAACCATCCCACCCAGGTAGTTCATTAACTTTATCTTGGTCCTAATTACTACATTATCACTCATACCTCATAATGATTCACTTCCCAATCCACGTCTACTTAGCATAGCAATATCCTATTATACGATGGTGACAAAGATGTAAGGATCAGACCTACCTCAATGAACTACTGGGTGTAATAGCATAGCATAACCTATCACGCAATCTAAAGAAGAAGAACTAATGCATTGAAAACATAGGTAATAGGGAGTATGGTCAAAGATATAACTTGCCTTGTTGTTGATTGCAGAACTCTAAAGATTGGTGGGACTCTGCTTCGCACTCCGGACAATCTATCGTGAGCAAACAAAGATACACACAATCAATACACTACCAAAAGCAAAACAATGTTCAAGAACTCCAAAATAAAATCCGAATAAAAGTTTTTGCAAAACAGATCAAGATTGATTTTAAAAAGTGGGTTGCAAAGTGTCTAGAATATAGGGTTTAGCTAGGGTTTTAGTTTGCAAAAAGAATCAATCAAATCCGAGTTGTAAAACAAAAGATACGATCAACTAAAGTTGAAAATAGAATCTGATCAGATCTGAATATTTTCGAAAATACCAAAAAAAACTTTATGGTTGAACTGAAAAGAGGGCTTCCAAAGAAAATCGTGGGCTTTGGAATCACGCAAAACGGATCTACGAGTAAAAAGATATTACAAGAACAATTTTCCATAGGATTTAGGAATTTTTTTTTGATCGAACGGAAAAAATAATTTTCTCAAAACTTGGATCTACAATACACAATAATTAGAGGGTTTCAAAACAACGATTTGACCGCTGGTTTCATCTAAAACGGAGCAACGGATAAAATTTTTACGGCGCTTTTACTAACCGCGACGTGTAGATTAGACGCGACGAAGACGACAACTCTGGCGATCTTTGGCGTCAACGAGGACGTCTAAGATGTAGGGCTTGATTAGAAGATCACAACGGTGGTGGTGATGATCTCCAACGTCGTCCGTACGGGCGTGGCAACGCGGTGAACCGAGCGCGCTCTGATGAACTCCCGCGGTACGCGTACAATTTGGGGATCAATCTTGCGCAAGAAAAGAAGAGGGAAAAAGATGTCAATTAGAAGCACAACGAAGAGAAGAGTCGGTCTGCAGAATTTGGGGTCAAGGGGAGGCTCACCGGTGACGAAATTCGTCAAACAATGGAGATCCGTTGGACTTAGATCTACCCCGAAATTAGCTCGATTTGGAACGGTTTGCTGCGAAATTTTGTGGGGAATCGGTGGAGGGGGTCATGGGGTATTTAAGGGACAAGATTTCGTGGGCAGGGGGCAATCGAATCGGAGTCCATAGGTAGCACGAGCGGCGGCCGGCATTGTGCTGAGTCCGTTCTGGACTCAGCCTTGTCTTCGTGTTGAAGACGGAGAGAGGAGACGCACGTGCGTGCGTGCATGGCCACGCTGGCCACGCCCTGGCCTTTCGGCCTCTGGCTGGCTGGGCCGGCCTCGGCCCGGCTGGCCGCGACGTTTTTTTTTTCGCGAATTTTTTTATTTAAAAAAAAGTATAGAGGTATTTTTAATATAAAAAAATAGCCCCGAAAAAATAACATCTTATATTTTTAAAATAAATAAAAATACGTAAAACGTAATTACATTTATATAATATATATACGTACTTTTCTTTAAACTTCAAAGAGTTTTATAACATAAAATATAAGTCAGAAAAATACGAAATAAATTTCTAAAATCTTAGAAAAACATAAATAATATTTTCAATAAGTTATTTATATAAAATAAAATACTAAAGAAAAACTTTATTCAATAAATTCAAATAAACTCTCAAATAAGATCCAAGATGCACACACACACACAAAAAATGATATGCATATGCTCTCTAGTAACTCATCCAAAAATAAATTTGGGATGTTACACGAAAGGGATGAGTTAATAGGTTGAGAGGGGTCAGTGAGCCCAATGTGTGGTTGTACTCTTCATCTTGGATCACCACACAAGAACTCAGACTTAGGGCGGTGTTCAACGAGACAACCCACCGTGTCCTCCTACACAGCCTCTCATCGTTCACCTTGTATTAGAGTAGATTCACCAACACTTTTCTACCATCATCAACATGATCATTACCATCCCGACTCACATAACAGTATCATCATGGTATCACTCTAAGCATGCAATAAGCAGTAATAATTGCAGGGGCCACATGATATCAATCAACTCCTACATTTTCTAGGATTGTGGTTTGCTTACTACTGTGACAAAATGATAGGTCATGCAAAGGAATGGGTTCATCTATGCGGTAGAAACACATCATGGTAATCATCCTAAACAATGCATAAGCGAGACATGAGAGGGAATTGAGATTTTATCGACATGATCAAAGGGGGTTTGCTTGCCTTGCTGACGAGGTTCGGGTTCGGGGTCTTCAACGAAGGGGGCAGCCTCCTGTTCCGGTTCGACCTCTACTCGACAAACAACAAACAAGGAAGCAAAGTAAATACTGCACAATCACATGATGGAAGGTTGAAACTTGATGTATATGCTTTGATGTGTGAAGCAATTCCATTTAAATGGAGTATATTGCAAATTGACTTGCAAATTCAAACTCCAATTTGAATTCAAACTTAGCTAAGTTACATGTGACATTGTTTGATCAATTTGAATAATTTTGAAATGTGTATGATATGCCTCTGATGTGTGGTTTAAATGTAGCATGTTTCCATGGTCAAAGTTACAAAAGCTTTTGAATTGAATTTGATTTAATTCCATTTAAATCAAATATCAAATGCCACTGATCCCATTTTAAATTCAACTCCAAAAAAGTTGAAAGGTGTAATTTGGATAGCTTATTTTCTCCTGATCATTTTCATATATTATTTGTCCAATTTGGAGTTAATATGAATTTTCTATGAATTTCCAAAGTTTGGGCTATTTTCTGGATTTTCTGGAATTCTTTAATTCATTTCTAATTTCTGGAAATTCATTTACCGCGTCATGCTTGCGCAAGGATGACGTGGGGGGGGGTGTCTGACGTGTGGGCCAGGGTTGTCAGCCTCTGGGTTAATTAACCCGGCTGTTTAATTTAACCAGTGGCTTAATTAAGCCACTGGGGCCCAGTGTTAGTGACCTAGGGTCACTTAACCCAGGTGGGGTTAAGCCCCTAATCATGGCCACGTCGGCGGCCTGCCGGCGGCTAAACACCGGCGTCACAGACGCGGCGGCGCTGCACGGGGAGGGTGCTCCCGGCCACCATTTGGCTTGGGGAGAGCACGGGACTGCTCCTTGAGCTCGTCTGCGTCTCGTGGTGCACACGGGAGGGCAAGGGGGTGGCCGGAGCCTCGCCGGCGTCGAGGTTTGGCGGCGGCCGTGGCTCGGTTTAGAAGCATTAGTCGACTCCGTGCACCAAAACGGACGGGAAGCAGTGCGTTGCAACGCTGGGGTGGAGGGGAACACGACGCACGCTCTGGCTGAGACGGAGGGGCACAGGGGCGACCTCGAGCTCATCCATGGCGGAGGCCGTGCTCGGCTCTCATGGAAAATCGCAAAGGAGAAGGAGAAAAACTCCGGGGTTGGTCGGGGAGGATGAAGAATCTCACCCTGATGATAGCAGAGGGGTCAGGGAGGTCGGGGAGGTCGTGGTGGCGGCGAATTCGACGACAGCGACTTGCGGGTCCGACGACTCCTCGATGAAGCTGGCGTCGTCTGTTGAGGTGCTCGGGCTCGATTGATTGAGAGGAACGACGAAGACGCCTGCTGCGGTTCTTCTGGACACGGTGGCACGGCTCGGGTACGACGGTGGCTGCGTGGACTCGGCGGCGTGCTCCACGGCGGTCCTCGGGCGGCGACGAAATCGAGCACGGGAGGAGGAGGAGGAAGCTCTGGAGGAGGGGAATGGATCGGGACGGGCGAGAGACGTCTCCAGGCGTGGCTAGAAGGCACGGGGAGGCCTGGAAGGCGCTCGGCGGCGACGTGGCGTCCAAGGCTGGCTCGGTGGCATTCCACCCAGCAGCTTGGAGGCGCGGGGCGGGGAAGAAGACCCTGCTGCCCCTCTGGGCCGGGTGGGCTGGATGGGCCGGCTTCGCCTGGGCGTCTGGTAAGGTTTTCCCTTTTCTTTTTCGGTTTAATCTTTCCTAACTGTTTTTCTTTTCTGTAATTTGTTTTGGTTAGCTAAAATAAATAGCAAACCATTTTATTAAATGCTCATAATTTTTATACGGCCTTACCAAATAATATACTAGCCACTTATAAATTTTGAACATTTTTAAAATTCAAATAATTTGAACTTTAAATCAAATAGGGGTTTTTAATTAATTCCAAGGCACTGTTTGAATATTTGAAAAATCTATGAGCATGGGGTGGGTCCCACATCACTTGATATGTGATCACACTCATTTATAAGACCTTTCAAAAATCTAACATGAATTTTTGGAGAAGATTTTTATGTGTCCTTTTGAAGTACTTCATCTGGGGGGTTCCTTCTCCCATTTTGCTTTTGATTTTTATTTCAAAGATTTCTTTTGAAATTTTAACATGATGCAAGTAACTTGCTAACCCTAGCACATTACCTAACAAAGGGTTCTGATAACTCGCCCCCACTCAACAGAATCTCGTCCCGAGATTCAGAAGTCTGCGGGAGGAAGGTGGGGTACTCGGCACGGAGAAGGTCTTCTCTTTCCCACGTAGATTCTCTCTCAGAGTGGTGTGACCATTGCACTTTCAGAAACCTAATCTTCTGACGATGAGTGACACGCTCTGCGGAATCAAGAATACGAATGGGGTATTCTCGATAAGAAAGGTCATCTTGGAGATCAAGCGTTTCATGGTCGACTTCGCAGATGGGGTCCTTGAAGCAACGCTTGAGTTGGGACACATGGAATACATCATGTACTCGGGAAAGGTGCGGGGGTAGTTCAAGTTGGTAGGCAACTTCTCCACGTTTGGAAAGAATGCGGAAAGGTCCGATGTAACGTGGGGCCAACTTGCCTTTGATACCGAAATGTTGGGTTCCCTTCAGAGGAGTAACCCGAAGGTAAGCCTTCTCATCCAGATTGTAGCTCTCTTGCCTATGATGACAATCATAGTAGCTTTTCTGACGAGACTGGGCTTCTTTCAATTGATCACGAACAATGCGAACTTGCTCTTCTGCTTCCTTGATCATATCCGGTCCAAAGAATTGTCTTTCACCGGTTTCTGACCAGTTTAGTGGTGTTCGACATTGCCGTCCATAAAGGAGTTCAAAAGGAGCCATGTTCAGACTAGATTGAAAACTATTGTTATAAGAAAATTTGGCAAATGGAAGAGACTTCTCCCAATTCTTTCCGAATGAGATAACACAAGCTCTGAGCATGTCTTCAAGAATTTGGTTAACCCTTTCGACTTGACCGCTAGACTGAGGATGGAAAGCCGTAATAAAGGAGAGATGAGTTCCCATAGCATTCTGAAAGATTCCCAAAAATCTAGAGGTGAAAAGGCTACCACGATCAGAATTGATTTCCAAAGGAACACCGTGAAGGGATACAATTCTAGAGACGTACAAGTCCGCTAACTGGCTAGCAGTTATAGACTCGCGAACCGGAAGGAAGTGAGCAACTTTGGAAAGCCTATCTATGACAACGAAGATGGCATTGTTTCCTTTCTGGGTTTTTGGAAAGCCGGTGATGAAGTCCATACCGACTTTGTCCCATTTCCACTCGGGAATAGACAAAGGTTGAAGTGTACCAGCAGGTCTTTGATGTTCTGCCTTAATGCAACGACAAACATCACATTCGGCAACAAATTGAGCAATGTCTCTCTTCATCCTAGTCCACCAAAATCTCTGGCGTAGATCTCGGTACATTTTTGTGCTACCGGGATGAATCGAGAGGGGTGTGTCATGGGCTTCCTTGAGGATGAGTTGCCTTAGTTCCCTATTCTTAGGTACTACCAAACGATTTTCAAAGAATACCGTTCCCTTGCTATCTGTGGAGAAACATTTAGCAACTCCGCTAGCAATGTTCTCCTTGATCCGGCGAACACCTCATGCACACCTTTGGGCAACTATAATTTGATCCTCAAGAGTTGGTTTCGCCACCAAGGTAGAAAGATAACCATGAGGAACAATCTCAAGATTGAGCTTGCGAAAGTCCTCATGAAGAAGTGGTTGATACTGTTGTAACATGAGGTTGTTACAATACGACTTACGACTTAGTGCATCAGCCATGACATTGGCTTTGCCTGGGGTGTAAGAAATTCCTACGTCGTAATCTTTTATCAACTCAATCCAGCGTCTTTGCCTGAGATTAAGATCTTGCTGGGTGAAAATGTATTTGAGGCTTTGGTGGTCGGAATAGATCTCACAACGATTACCAAGGAGGTAATGTCGCCAAGTTGTTAGGGCATGAACTACGGGAGCGAGTTCAAGGTCATGGGTAGGATAGTTCTCTTCATGTGGCCGCAACTGGCGTGAAGCATAAGCTACCACATGTCGATCTTGCAGAAGTATGCATCCTAACCCTTGCCGTGATGCGTCACAATAGATCTCGAAATCCTTTTTGGTGTCTGGAGGTGCAAGTACGGGTGCATAAGTCAATCTTCTTTTTAGCTCTTGAAAGATTTCCTCGCACTTGGGAGTCCATAGGAATTTCTTATCTTTCTTGAGGAGTTCAGTTAGAGGCTTTGCAACTTTAGAGAAGTTCTCGACGAAGCGACAACAATAGCTGGCTAGGCCAAGAAAACTCCTAACTTGCTTAACCGATTCAGGTGGAGTCCAGTCAAGGACGACCTGAACTCTCTCGGGATTCACAGCAATGCCCTTTGTATAAATCACGTGGCCTAAGTAGGTCACTTCTGGCAGCCAAAATTCACACTTGGAGAATTTAGCATACAGGCGATGCTCTCTAAGTTTCATCAATACCAGCCTTAGGTGTTCGGCATGTTCTTCTTCGTTCTTCGAGTAGATGAGAGTGTCATCAAGATAAACTACAACAAATTTATCTAAGTACTCCATGAAGATCGAATTCATCATGCGTGAGAAAGTGGCAGGGGCATTGGTTAAACCAAAGGACATAACGGTGTACTCGTAAAGACCATAACGAGTAGTAAAAGCCGTTTTGGGAATGTCCTCATTTCGGATTTTGATTTGATGATAACCTAATCTCAAATCCATCTTGGAGAAGACAGAGGATCCTGCAAGTTGATCATAAAGATCATTGATCCTGGGCAATGGGTACTTGTTCTTTATCGTCGCTAAATTTAGCGGGCTATAGTCTACGCACATCCTTTCTGTTCCATCCTTTTTCGTTACGAACAGAACGGGGAAACCCCATGGCGATGAGCTAGGGAGGATGAAGCCTTTTTCCAACAAAGCTTCCAGTTGGGTTTTAAGCTCAGCTAACTCACGTGGGGCCATTTTGTATGGGCGTCTAGAAATTGGTGCGGTTCCTGGCACAAGATCTACGATAAACTCTACACATCTGTCGGGTGGCATACCCGGCAGCTCTTCAGGAAATACATCCGGGAAGTCACGAACCACCGGAATATCTTCAAGTTCGGGAAGGGGAAGTACATTCAAGGAATGCACTTGGGTTCTTGTTCTGGGTGAAGTATAGTTGACGGTTTTGCCTGAAGGGTGGGTGAGTTTCACGGATTTTCCTTTGCAATCCAGGTAGGCATTCTGTCTTGATAGCCAATCCATGCCAAGGATGACATCAATATCTGAAGACTTGAGGGCTATGAGTGAAGCAAGGAATACTAAACCCTCAATTGAAATTTGATTACCATGGCTTACTCTATTAGTCTGCCATCTTGACCCTGGAGTTTGAATAATCATGGGGGTGGATAATTCAACAAAAGATAGCTCATGACGAAGTGCGTAACTTTCCGACATGAATGAATGAGATGCTCCTGGGTCGAAAAGAACGGAAGTAGGAACATAATTGACTAGGAGCGTACCAAGAATGACGTCAGTGGTGTCGTCAGTCTCTTCGGCGGCAATCTGGTTCACACGTCCACGAGTGGCGGGAGGAGCGGGTTTGGCGGTGTAGACCTTCTGGGGTGGCTTTCCACGACCATTGTTGTTGCCTCCGGCACGGGGTAGAGCATTCTGATTCTGGAGCTGGTTCTGGGGACATTCGCGGGAGTAGTGGCCTGCCTGACCACACTTGTAACAGGCTCCAAAGACAGTGCGTGGAGCTGGGTTGTTTGGTGGAGCTGGGTGGAACTGAGTTGGTGGACGAGGCGCCACATAGGATGGCCTCGGTGGGTTGTTCTGGCGGAACATACTATTTGGGATCCAGATCTTGCGCTTCTGGGAGCCGGAACTGGATGATCCATCGTCTCTAGGGTGTTTGCGGAAGTCGTTGGGGGTGTTCATGTCCTCTTCCTTGATGGCCTTGTTGACAATGACTTGGAATGTGGCAAAGTCATGTAGGATGAGCTCACGACGGAGTCCGGAATTGAGTCCACGACGGAACCTCTCTTGTTTCTTGGAGTCGGTGGAGACTTCTTCAGTAGCATAATGAGCAAGTCGGTTGAACTCACGACTAAACTCGTCAACGGTCCTTCTGCCTTGGGTGAGGTTGCAGAACTCCTCACGCTTGCGGTCCATAAGACCCTTGGGAATGTGGTGCTCACGAAAGGAAGTGCAGAATTCCTCCCAAGATGTAGGCGGTCCAACAGGACGCATGTTCAAGGAGTTCTCCCACCAAGAGCTAGCTGCACCTTCAAGGTGATAGGTGGCATAGCTGACCTTGTCTCCATTTGCAACATGGCCTGCCTGGAGCTTCCTCTCGATGCTGCGAAGCCAGTCATCGGCGTCAAGGGGCTTGGTGGAGTAACTGAAAACCGGGGGATGAAGCCGGATGGAGTCGTTCAGGGACACCAACTCGTTGCGCTGCTGAGTGGTGTTGCGGGCAATGACCTCCAGTAGATGGTGAGAGTCTCGGCGGTTCCTCTCAACCTCCATCAGAACCTGAGCCATCGTGGGTGGGGGTGGAAGGTTTCCTTCCTCCTGGTCATTCCCACGACCCTGGTTACGACCAAGCTGGCCACAGGTTCCTTGAGACATCCTGAAGGTGAAAAACCAAAGTCAAACAGAGTAGATTTGAAGAGTCTAATCAAGTTATTGAAGTACTGGAAGCATTACAGAGCAAAGGAAGTAATCATCTTGACAACATGGTGATAAAAGCATATAAGCCATATATTCACAAGCTGTCATACAAACCATACATCGTTTTAGTACAAGCACCAAGCTAATACAAACGTGTGAAGATGATAATCCTTGAGAGGCACTCTGACTTCCTATACATTATTTATCTAAGCCTCTCGAACTTAGACACCTTGCGTACAATATACTAAGATACTACTACATCCTCACTAAGTAAGTGTCGGGACCCGGGGTTAGCGTATGCAAGTACAGTTAAGACATAGTCATATGGAGAGCCGAGAACCGCACCCACTTGTCTAAGCAGACAAGGCCAAGCACTGAACATTCTCGGAAAGCATCGTACGTGAGGGGCATCCCATCCAGGCCGGATGATCAACTGAGATGGGTCCTCATCGTCCACACACAAGTCTAATGATATGGATGGTGAACTCCCATATTCAAAGACAAGTCGCCTCAACCATACTATCGACTATCTCGAAACTCTTACATAGACTTACTCCAGCCCGATCACTTAGTCGGGGTCTAGGGCGGGCTCGATCATACCACAAAGTGTGCACGAGACGGAGTCTCGGACAATCGCATCGCGATGCCCCAAGCTGCGCACATCTAAGGGCCACTTGGTGTATGAAAGACCGCCAGCCAGAACACAACTAAGGTCTCGAAAACCCATACAAAGACATGCATGTTATAAACATACACGCAACACACATGCCTTGTATGAACAGTAGGTATCATTGCAATTCTCTACAAAGTGTACATCTTTATTTATAACTCTTATAGAGTGCACACAAAGATCACATACATGTGATCCAACATTACATTACAAGCGGAAGCAAATTATGTCTGGGTATAGACAAGTTTAACAAATGGCTTAAGAAGCCTTATTTAAACACAAAGCCCTCCACGAGGGAACCAGTCGTCTGACTGGGACTAGACTAGTTTAACTTCAGTCGTCCAGCTCGATGAAGAAGCCACCTTCGGGGTCGGTAGTGTCATCTAAAACATAGATTAAGCAAACGTGAGTACAAAATCGTACTCGGCAAGACTTACATAGGAGCTATACTACTCATGCACATGTATCAAGGTAAAGGGGGGTGGGGTTCACTTGCAGAATTGCCAGCTTTGACTTGGCTAGTCCTGAACTACGAGTACCAGACTTTGAGGTAAGAAGCGTACACGAGTCCACTACTTTCTCCAACCAATTACACCACTATGGTGCCTTCCTCGACTTCCCCACGAGAAAGCACGCCATAGCACTCACACTTATCTTGGTGCGTTTTAGAAGTATCCAGTTCAAGTTATCTAATAATCAAGCTAAGCTTTCCAAGTAGTTCATAACCGCAGACGCGGCTATTCGAATAGTTTTGTTAACCTTGCAAGGGTGTACCGCTACACACACATGACCATCATTTACCGCCTTTGATCTCGACACCATTCAAGGGGTGCCAGCGAGGATGCTCACCACAACTATTACCTCATAGCCGACCTAGTCCGAGAAAGTCGCCTACTTGGGTTGGCTACCACTATCGTGAACCCGACCGGTTTACCGAAGTGGACCCAAGCGATGTGTGCGTGGTGCATAAGCCGGTCTCGAGTGAGCCGTTCTCTCACTTAGCATCCAGGCCACAAGCCTACCAGAACTCCGAACTACTGCGACATCTGGACATCGAAAGGGATGAGTTAATAAGTTGAGAGGGGTCAGTGAGCCCAATGTG
This sequence comes from Bromus sterilis, assembly GCA_950022295.1. Taxonomy (NCBI): domain Eukaryota; kingdom Viridiplantae; phylum Streptophyta; class Magnoliopsida; order Poales; family Poaceae; genus Bromus; species Bromus sterilis. The sequence continues at coordinate 53,816,056 of OX465599.1, forward strand.
TGGTTGTACTCTTCATCTTGGATCACCACACAAGAACTCGGACTTAGGGCGGTGTTCAACGAGACAACCCACTGTGTACTCCTACACAGCCTCTCATCGTTCACCTTGTATTAGGGTCGATTCACCAACACTTTTCTACCATCATCAACATGATCATTACCATCCCGACTCACATCACAGTAACAACATGGTATCATACTAAGCATGCAATAAGCAGTAACATTGCAGGGGTTACATGATATCAACCAACTCCTATATTTGCTAGGATTGTGGTTTGCTTACTATTGTGACAAAAGATAGGTCATGCAAAGGAATGGGTTCATCTATGCGGTAGAATCGTAACATGGTGATCATCCTATACAATGCATAAGCGAGACATGAGAGGGAAGTGGGATTTTATCGACATGATCAATGGGGGTTTGCTTGCCTTGCTGACGAGGTTCGGGTTCTGGATCTTCAGCGAAGGGGGTGACCTCCTGCTCCGGTTCCACCTCTACTCGACAAACAAAGCACGAAGTAGCAATCAATATGAATGCAATGCTCAAGCACATGATTGAATGCTAAAACTTGAAGTATAAGTTTTGATGTGTGAGGCAATTCCATTTAAGTGAAGTATATTGCATTTAAAATGCAAATTCAAACTCCACATTTGAATTCAACCTAGTCAATTTGTATGTGACATAGTTTAATCATTTTGAATCATCTTCACTTGTATAAGATGTGCTTCTGATGTATGGTTGAATTACAACATAATTCCATGGTCCAAGTTGCAAAATCAAGTGATTTGAATTTGAATTAAATTCAAATAAACCAAATGACATATGCTACTGGTCCCATTTTAAAATCAACTCCAACATAGTTGAAAGTTGCATATTTGGAAAGATAATTTTCTCCTGATCATTTTTCATATATTATTTGTCCAATTTGGAGTTAATATGAATTTTCTATGAATTTCCAAAGTTTGGGGTATTTTCTGGAATTATTTAAATCATTTTGCTTTTCTGGAAATTCATTTAAACCGATTTACTGGGTCAGTGCTGACGTCAGGGGGGGCTGACATGGGGGTCCCACCTGTCAGTGACTGGGTTCACTTAACCGGTGCGTTAAGTTAATCCAGTGGCTTCATTAAGCCACTAGGCCCACTGGTCAGTGACCCAGGGGTCACTAACTGGGTGATTAACGGGGGGGGGGGGGGGGGGGGGGTTAGAGCTGACACGCCGGCGACTGGAGCCGCGGCGGCGCTGCTCGTTCTTCCACTCCTGGCCTCCAAACTCTGCGCCGAGACCACCGTTCGAAAGCCCGTGAAGAGCCGCGTCGAAAGCACCACTTGTACGTTGCCGGGGAGGTCGGGAGCGACGACGGCGACGTCCTTGGCGGCGACAGAACCACGTTGAGGTTGCAGTTGATGTTGTAGTTCACGGTTTGGGTTGAGCTCGCGTGCTTTCGAAAGCTAGGGTCACTGGGAGCCAAACGCGCGCGCTGGACGCGATGATGGGGCACAGGGGCGACCTCATCGTCGTCCATGGCGGCGACGTGCTTCGGCAACCATGGCGAAAATGGCTAGAGGGTGCGCGGGGTGCTGGAAGCTTAGGGGAAACGCTCAGTAGCTCACCGCAGTTCGAATGGAAGCAACGGAAAGCTCGGGGAGGCTTCAACGGCGGCGAATCGACGGCGGCGAGCTCGCGGGTCCAGCGAGAGGTTGAAGACGATGGCGTCGTCTCGGGGAGGAATTAGGGCTCCGGCTTCTGCTTGAAGACGAAGTCGAGGACGAGGAGCACGATGGACTTGCTGGCTTGAGCTCTAGGGCACGGTGGCCACGTCGTCCACGGCGATGCGCTCCGGTGAAGCTTCGGGCGGCGACGGATTCGAGCACGAGAGGAGGAGGAGGAAGCTCTGGAGGGGGGGAATGGACGTGTCGTGCTCCAGGGCGTGTCCAGGTGCGAGAAGAGGCCACGGGGAGGCCTGGAAGGTCTTCGACGACGACGTGTCGTCCCCGGCTTGCTCGGTGGCATTCCACCGAGCAGCTTGGAGGCGCGGGACGGGGAAGAAGACCCCCGTGCCCTTTTGGGCCGGCTGGGCAGGGTGGGCCGGCTCCGCCTAGGCGCCAGGTAAGTGTTTCTGCTTTCTTTTCTATTTTTCTTTTCTGACATTTGTTCTGTTTGGCTAAATAAAATAGCTAAATTTTTTATTAAATGCTGAAAACTTTTATGTGGCCTCATAATAATATAGACTAGCCACTCATAAACTTTCAACATTTTTAAAATTCAAAAGATTTGAATTTTAAATCAAATAGGGATATTTCATTAATTCCAAGGCACTGTTTGAATATTTGAAAACTCTATGAGCATGGGGTGGGTCCCACATCACTTGATATGTGATCACACTCATTTATAAGACTTTTCAAAACTCTAACATGAATTTTTGGAGAAGATTTTTATCTGGCCTTTTGAATTAGTTCATCTGGGGAGGGGTTCCTTCTCCCATTTGCTTTAGAATTTTGATTTCAAGGATTTCTTTTGAAATTTTGGCATGATGCAAGAGTACCAACTAACCCTAGCACATACCTAACAGAGGGTTCTGACAGTAAGACCACAGGAGGTCTCACTCATCTCCATCTCCATAGTAGTCCTCGTAAAAGTTACCCGCGTATCCCGGTAGCTGAAGGTGACCATCGGAAAACACGGAAACCGGTGGACCCTGATATCCATTTGGGCAAGGATGGGGCCTAGGTCCAGCGTAGGGTGGAAGCAAAGGACCACAGGGTGGAAAAATGCCTCCAATCTCGGGCCAAGCAACTCGAGAAGGCAACTGAGTCCTCACTGGGTAGATAGCATCATGCTCAACTGATCCAACGCTCACAAAGGGTGCCAAGAGTGTCAGTGCTCGATACAGACGAACACGGGTGGCGTGAAGCTCAAAACGGAGAGCGCGTGCATCACGATCTCGATCACTAGCAAACCTAGCAGTCATCTGAAGTGCTGGATCCTCTGTAGAGTGATCTGAGTAGAGTCCGGTGTAATATCCCTCTTCTCCTAGAAGTGCAGCAGGGATATAGCGGAACGAGGTCTCTCTCAACATAGTGTGCTCCTCTCTCAGCAGGGTAATACACGAGTATGCAGAATCCTGCACAGCCATGTTCTCGGTCATGCCAATGCCATGTCCAAAGTGGATAGGCTGAGTGACTCCAACGTGGTGCGGGTAGATCCTGACAATGCAGTGGAATTGGGTCTGGTTGAAGTCGTGGAACTGCTCCTCGACGGTGTACTCAGGATAACATCGATATCCCACATAGGACATCATCTCGATCAACGTGGCGGGATGGCCACGCACACCGAGGCACCTGGTCAAACGAACGATCTGCCGAGGGGGAAGATCTGCCATCTGAAATAGAAAGAAGGAGTTTTGCAAATGAATCAGATTATGAGATAAACCTGGAATGACTCGGGCAGCATAACGGCTGTAATTGCAAGAAAAATACAATTTCTTACAACATGGAAAACAGCACTTACATAATACGATGTAAGAAATTAGCATGACAACAATGCTAGGAAACCAGACAAAACTTTCCTACGGCTATAAGGAAGCAAACAACGAGATGTTCTAATCAGACAGAGGAGAGTCTAGTCCTATCTTCCCGTAGAACAAGATCAGGGTGACTCAGAACTCAGAACGAAGGGGGTAAGGAGAAAAAAAAGGCTTATGTTGTTCCCTTATATACCTAGAGTAACTATATAACTATAGCAAGCTAGACTCGACTTCGGCCAAGGCTACTAGTCCTACAGTCAGTCCTGCTCTGATACCAAGTCTGTCGGGACCCGGGGTTAGCTTATGTAAGTCCAGCTAAGACATAGTCATATGGAGAGCCGAGAACCGTACCCACTTGTCTAAGCAGACAAGGCCAAGCACATAACGTTCTCGGAAAGCATCGTACGTGACGGGTATCCCATCCAGGCCGGATGATCAACTGAGATGGGTCCTCATCGTCCGCACACAAGTCTAATGATATGGGTGATGAACTCCCATATTCAAAGACAAGTCTCCTCAACCATACTATCGACTATCCCATAACTCTTACATAGACTTACTCCAGCCCGATTACTTAGTCGGGGTCTAGGGCGGGCTCGATCATACCACAAAGTGTGCACGAGACAGTCTCGAACAATCGCATCGCGATGCCCCAAGCTGCGCACATCTAAGGGCCAATTGGTGTATGAAAGACCGCCAGCCAGATCACAACTAAGGTCTCGAAAACCCATACAATGACATGCATGTTATAAACATACACGCAGCACACATGCCTTGTATGAACAGCAGGTATCGTTGGAATTCTCTACAAAGTATACATTTTTATTGATAACTCTTATAGAGTGCACACAGAGATCACAAACATGTGATCCAACATTACAACATCAAGCGGAAGCAAAGTATGTCTGAGTACAGACAAGTTTAACAAATGGCTTAAGAAGCCTTATTTAAACACATGCCCTCCACGAGGGAACCAGTCGTCTGACTGGGACTAGACTAACTTGATCTTCAGTCGTCGAGCTCGATGAAGAAGCCACCTTCGGGGTCAGTGGTTTCATCTAAAACATTGAATAAGAAAACATGAGTAAAAAGTCGTACTCAGCAAGACTTACATAGGAGCTATACTACTCATGCACATGTATCAAGGTAAAGGGAGGTGGGTTTCACTTGCAGAAGTGCCAGCTTTGGCTTGGCTAGTCCTGAACTACGAGTACCAGACTTTTGGTAAGAAGCGTACACGAGTCCACTACTTTCTCCAACCAATTACACCACTATGGTGCCTTCCTCGACTTCCCCACGAGAAAGCACGCCATAGCACTCACAGTTATCTTGGTGTGTTTTAGAAGTATCCGGTTCAAGTTGTCTAATAATCAAGCTAAGCTTTCCAAGCTGTCCATAACCGCGGACGCGGCTATTCGAATAGTTTTGTTAACCCTACAGGGGTGTACCGCTACACACACATGATCATCTGTTACCGCCTTTGTAATCGACACCGTTCAAGAAGTGGTTGATATGTAGCATGTTTCCATGGTCAAAGTTACAAAAGCTTTTGAATTGAATTTGATTTAATTCCATTTAAATCAAATAGCAAATGCCACTGATACCATTTTAAATTAAACTCAAAAAAAGTTGAAAGGTGGATATTTGGATATCTTATTTTCTCCTGATCATTTTTCATATATTATTTGTCCAATTTGGAGTTAATATGAATTTTCTATGAATTTCCAAAGTTTGGGCTATTTTCTGGATTTTCTGGAATTCTTTAATTCATTTCTAATTTCTGGAAATTCATTTACCGCGTCATGCTTGCGCAAGGATGACGTGGGGGGGGGGGGTGTCTGACGTGTGGGCCAGGGTTTTCAGCCTCTGGGTTAATTAACCCGGCTGTTTAATTTAACCAGTGGCTTAATTAAGCCGCTGGGGCCCAGTGTTAGTGACCTAGGGTCACTTAACCCAGGTGGGGTTAAGCCCCTAATCATGGCCACGTCGGCGGCCTGTCGGCGGCTAAACGCCGGCGTCACAGACGCGGCGGCGCTGCACGGGGAGGGTGCTCCCGGCCACCATTTGGCACGGGGAGAGCACGGGACTGCTCCTTGAGCTCGTCTGCGTTTCGTGGTGCACACCCTAATGCTAGCAGAGGGGTCAGGGAGGTCGGGGAGGTCGTGGTGGCGGCGAATTGGACGACGAAGACTTGCGGGTCCGACGACTCCTCGATGAAGCTGGCGTCGTCTACTGAGGTGCTCAGGCTCGATTGATTGAGGGGAACGACGAAGACGCCTGCTGCGGTTCTTCTGGACACGGTGGCACGGCTCGGGGACGACGGTGGCTGCGTGGACTCGGCGGCGTGCTCCACGGCGGTCCTCGGGCGGCGACGAAATCGAGCACGGGAGGAGGAGGAAGCTCTGGAGGGGGGGAATGGATCGGGACGGGCGAGAGACGTCTCCAGGCGTGGCTAGAAGGCACGGGGAGGCCTGGAAGGCGCTCGACGGCGACGTGGCGTCCACGGCTGGCTCGGTGGCATTCCACCGAGCAGCTTGGAGGCGCGGGGCGGGGAAGAAGACCCTGCTGCCCCTCTGGGCCGGGTGGGCTGGATGGGTCGGCTTCGCCTGGGCGTTTGGTAAGGTTTTTCCCTTTTCTTTTTCTGTTTAATCTTTCCTTTCTGTTTATCTTTTCTGTAATTTGTTTTGGTTAGCTAAAATAAATAGCAAACCATTTTATTAAATGCTCATAACTTTTATATGGCCTTACCAAATAATATACTAGCCACTTATAAATTTTGAACATTTTTAAAATTCAAATATTTTGAACTTTAAATCAAATAGGGGTTTTTAATTAATTCCAAGGCACTGTTTGAATATTTGAAAAATCTATGAGCATGGGGTGGGTCCCACATCACTTGATATGTGATCACACTCATTTATAAGACTTTTCAAAAATCTAACATGAATTTTTGGAGAAGATTTTTATCTGGCCTTTTGAATTACTTCATCTGGGGGGGTTCCTTCTCCCATTTTGCTTTTGATTTTTATTTCAAAGATTTATTTTGAAATTTTAACATGATGCAAGAGACTTGCTAACCCTAGCACATTACCTAACAGAGGGTTCTGACATCCGTGCCGTAGGATGTCGTCCCCGCATCCGCCGTTCTCCACCGCCGACCAACTCGTCGTGGCCATCGCAGTGATCCGCCTCAGCTCATACAAATGGCATCGGTGGGTGCGGCGTGTCATGTAGAGCGCGTAGGAACAACCGGTACTCGATTTAGTGCACCGTAGAGTGTACACGCTCGTCGCCAGCCTTCATGTGTCCATGTCGGCGACGGCCTGGGTCACCGCCGGCGCGCGTGGCTCAAACTGTGGGTTAGACCACTAACTGGTGGGCCCCAACTCATGTTAATCCCCAGTTAATTAGGCATTTAGATTAAATTAAAACTCTAATAAAATACTTGTGACAATGACAGGTGACGAGGGGGTGACCCCACGACTCCTGCGTATGAGGATACCTGGTGCATACGAAGACAAGAGGCCCGCTGGAAGCTTCGGAAGGCCCACGGCTGGCCCTCTCCAAGCACCGACGTAGGAGTCCGCGATCAATATGGATGTCATGACTTGGCGTTTAAGGCAAGGATAGAATTAGGCAAACACCCCTGTAAACCTGAGACGGACTCTCCGAGACCTAGCCTAGTATATAAAGGCTGGGAGGGGGGACGTCTCAGGACATCCAATCTACAATCGATACCTTCGGTCTTGCGCGAACTCGCCTTGACTCCCACTGTAATTGCCCCCTCGCATAATACAATCGAGCAGGAAGTGCTTCTCCTGTTAGCTGACGAGTATCGCCAACCTGTTCTCTCTACGATCTAACCCAGGGTCCCTGACCATGGGATTTGCCGAGGTTAATCCTCGTCAATTGGCGCCGTTCGTGGGGACTACACAGGTTGGAATCACGATCTCGGCGGTCCCATCTCCAGCAAGCCGCAACGCAAGGAATCGAACAAGATCCAGCCCACTCGAGGAATTAAAATTCATCGCAAACCTCTCCATCGCTCCACTAGGATCGCTCGGCCCGCAGCTAGACCAAATCCAATATATTGGCGATTACCAAAGTCGTCATCGACGGAAAAGAACTCGGCGATCCAGAAGTCGAGCACAAGACACGACCGCGAAGCCAACCAGGACGCTGGAACAAGCACAAGAATTCTGCGCAGGAATCCCACTTGAGGAGTCGCAACATGTGACATAAGCCTCGCCAGCCACTCGAAGACCCACTGCCACCCGGACACCCGCCGCGGGATAGGACATCGACTCCAAAACCCAGACCGGTGAGTACTACGACCTAGATCGAAGACTAGACGAATTCGCCAAATTCATCCGGAACCACTCGATCAATCACGGAATAGAACTCGACCCAAGGTTCCACTTCCGCTCAGAAGACCACTCGCAGTCGTTCCAAGTCATGTGAAGAAGAAGGCACGCCGGCTCAAGCAAGCTCTCAGCCAAAGAACAACTGGATGGACCGTGTACAATCCAGTGTTTTGAGGACTACTGGGGACGCCTTCGAGCAAGCCACACCCTAAGAGATTGTCGACTATTCGACGAACTCTCCAACAGCCTCAAGGAGGAGAAGCAGCACGAAGCCAAACGGACCCAAGGAACTGAGGAATCGCCAGCACCAAATACGGAAGAGCAATATCCCGTGTCCCACAGACGAGTCTGCATGATCCAAGAAGGGCGACCCTCCAAAGCAAAACAGGACGCCCACACACTGCAGACCCGAGCAGCCGAGGGCCTCCAAAAAGCAGAAATCTACCAACTGTATGGCGCAGATACCAACATCACCTTCTCACAAAGCGACCACCCAACCGCAATTCCAAGACCAGGACACGCACCACTGGTGCTCAACGCTCAGATCGGTGGCTACGACATGGAGAAAATCTTCATCGATGGAGGCATCAGCTTAAACATAATCTTCACCAGCACCCTGCACAAGATGCTGATCCCACGGTCAGTCTGGAATAAATCAGGTGTCTCAATCTACGGTTTAGTCCCAGGAGAAGCAACCGCCTCCCTCAGAGCAATCGAGCTCGATGTCATCTTCGGCAACAAGGGCAACTTCGCAAGAAAAGTCCTCGAGTTCGAAGTACTCGACTGACAGTCCCAATACCACGCCATGCTAGGACGACCCGCATTCGTACAATGCATGGCGGTCCCGCACTACGCATACCTCAAGCTCAAGATGCCAGGACCCTCAGGGGTCATCACGTTCAATGGAAGCTTCATCAAATCAGACCAGTGCGATCATGATTTTCATGAAGTTTCTGACACGTTTGGAGCCCAGCAACAGCTCGAAGAGATAGCCATGGCAACAGATAGAAACATATTTCCACTAGCAAGCAGAAGTGGGTCAAACGAATTCAATCGCGACTTCAGCGTCGACAGCGACACAGTCACCCACCAAGTTCACCCAACAGACCCGGACAAGACGGTTCGAATTTACGCGCACCGCCCACAAGAACAAGCAGCTGCCCTCATGGCCTTCCTCCGCCAAGAGTGGAAAATTTTCGCCTGGTGCCCGGCTGACATGCCCGGAATACCACGAGAGTTTGCAGAACACGCGCTGCATATACATCCAAACATCAAACCAGTAAAGCAGGCGTTGAGCCGATTCTCATAACCCAATCACAGAGCCATTGGAGAAGAGATTAACCGACTACTCGACGCGAAATTCATTCGAGAGACGAAGAAGGCCACCTGGATCGCAAACCCAGTCTCGATACCCAAAAGGACACCGACGTACTACGAATGTGCGTCGACTACGGGCCCATCAACAAATATTGCCCGAAGGACCACTTTCCCCTGCCAAGGATAGACCAGATAATTGACATCACCGCATGATGCGACCTCCTATCTTTACTCAACGCCTACTCAGGATACAACCAAATCAGGATGAAAGAAGAAGACGAAGAACACACCTCGTTCATCACCCCTATGGTGTATTCTGCTACAAAACAATGTCTTTCAGATTAAAACTGCCGGAGCCACGTACCAACGGATGATGCAAGCATGCATGAGAAATCAAACCGGCAGAAACGTCCAAGTCTATGTCGACGACATCGTCATCAAAACACACAGCGCAGGAACACTACTCGACGACCTCCGCGAAACCTTCGTCGCTCTCAAAAAATACAGAATCAAGCTCAACCCAAAAGTGCGTGTTTGGCGTCCCAGACGGAAAATTACTCGGGTACATGGTATCCGCTCAAGGAGTCGAAGCAAACCCTGAAAAAGTCCAAGCAATCTCCAAGATGCAAGAACCAATCAACATCCGGGGCGTACAACAACTCACAGGAAAACTCGCAGCACTGAGCCGCTTCATCAGCAGGCTGGGAGAAAGGACCCTACCATTCTACCAGCTGCTCAGAAAAAGGAGAAAAATTTGAGTGGACTGAGGAAGCCCGCAACGCATTCGCAGACCTAAAGAAGACCCTCTCGACACAACCAATCCTGGCGGAGCCCAAGGATAAAGAACCACTCTACCTCTACATAGCGGCACGCAGCAGCGTAGTCAGCCCGACGCTCGTTGTCGAGCGCATGGAAGAAGGCAAAATCCAGAGCATCCAAGGGCCAATTTACTACCCAAGCATGCTCCTCACAAAATCTCAGCAACGGTACCCGCACTACCAGAATCTCGTATACGCCATCGTCATGACTTCAAGGAAAGTAACACATTACTTCGACGAGCACCGCATCACTATCATGAGCAGCGCACCACTCGCGGACATCCTCAATAATCCTGGAGCAACTGGCAGAGTCGCCGAATGGAACATCGAGCTTAGTCCCCGCGATCTACAATTCAAGCACCCAACGGCGATCAAAGCCCAAGTACTCCCAGAGTTTCTGGTCGAGTGGGCAGAAGTGCAAACACCATGCCCCCAGACCTGTCCAACTCATGGACAATGTTCTTCGACGGGTCAAAAAGATAGCAAGGAGATAGAGCAGGCGTCGTCCTAATCTCTCCCAAAGGAGCCAAACTCAGATACGTACTTCAGATCAACTTCAGCAATGCCTCAAACAACGAAGCAGAATACGAGGCACTACTCCATGGCATGCGCATGGAGAAAGATTGCGGCGCCACTCGCCTCTCCATCTACGGCGAATCCAACATCGTCGTCCAGCAGGCAATGAGAGACTGTGAAGCAGTCACATAAAACATGATGGCTTACCAGAAGCACTACAACACACTTGAAGGAGGATTCGATGGCCGCGAGCTAAACTACATCCCCAGAGCAAATAACACAGAAGAAGACGAGCTCGCAAACATTGGATCAACCCGAGGACACATCCCGCCAGGTGTTTCCCTAGAAGGCATCAGCCAGAGGTCAATCAAAACCAAGGGACCCGCATCAGAGACAGTCTCAAAGGACGAAGACGCAAACGAACCAGCACAAGTGGTGGTGGCGAACCCAACAGCCGACGAAGGCAACGAAGCAGCCGAAGAAGCTGAACCAGCCGCACCTGAAGGCCCAGACTGGACAAAGCCGTTCCTTCGATTTTTAATCGAGGGCACCTTACCACAAGACGTCGCAGAAGACTGACGCATCAGCCTACGATCGAAAGCATTCACAGTAATCAACGGAAAGCTCTACAAGAGCGACATCTCTCAGGTCCTACAAAAGTGCATCGAGGAGGAAGACGGCAAGGCCCTATTGCACGAGATCCACGAAGGCACTTGCGGGCACCACGCGAGCAGTCGCGCACTCGTGGCCAAATCCTTTCGAGCAGGGTTCTACTGGCCAACCTTAATGAAAAATGCGGAAGACATCGTACGATGTCGCATCACCTGCAAAAAATTCACCACCAGGCCGCACGCCCCAGCATCAGAACTCAAAACGATACCACTATCCTGGCCGTTCGCCACCTGGGGACTCGATATGGTGGGGCCACTCAAGAAATCTTCAAAAGGAGTCCGAACACATCTACTAGTAGCAGTAGACAAGTTCACCAAGTGGATCGATGCGGTGTCAATCACCAGCTCAACAACCCTCACGACAGTTAACTTCATCAAGTCCATCATCTTCAGATTCGGCGTACTCCATAACATCATCACAGATAACGGCACAAACTTCACAGCGACAGAATTTCAGAACTTTTGCCAAGATCTGGGCGTCAAAATAGCCTACACGTCAGTCGCGCACCCACAATCTAACGACCAGGTGGAGAAAGCAAACGGTTTAGTGTGCGGAGGAATAAAAAAGCGGCTCCTCACACCACTCGAACAAGCTGCTGGCAACTGGGTAGAAGAACTCCCCGCAGTCCTGTGGAGCTTGCGCACTACCCCCAACACCTCAACCATGTACACACCGTTCTTCATCGTGTACAGAGCAGAAGCGGTACTACCGCACAACGTAAAGTTTGGATCCCCCCGAATCTCGGGATACGAGGAAGAAGAGGCAGAAGAAGTGCTCCAGGACGATAAAGACACTGCATATGAAGCAAGGGACACAACCATAGCAAGGTCAGAAGGATACTAGGGCAAACTACGCACATACCAAAGCAGTCGCCTGCGGAACAAAACTTTCCGCAAAGGAGATCTCGTCCTGCGACTAATACAAGAAAAAGTGCACAAACTTGCCCCGCAGTGGGAAGGACCCTTCATAATCTCTGAGGTCATAGGAGGAGGTGCATACATGCTGAAGAATACGAAGACTGACGAAGACGTGGGAAACCCGTGGAACGTGGAAAACTTGCGCCTGTTCTACCCATAGTTTACTCATAAGCCGCAGCAGGAGTATCAGCAGCAGCACCGATTGACAGCTCATGTAAAAACTCACAAGAAATAAAAGGTGTTGCCCAAATAATACCCCTAAAGCACTCGGGGGCTCGAGCACAAACTCCCCCCGAGAGACGCTATCTTCGCTTACGCGATGCTACCTAAAAGCACTCGGGGGCTCGAGCACAAACTCCCCCCGAGAGACGCTATCTTCGCTTACGCGATGCTACCTAAAAGCACTCGGGGGCTCGAGCACAAACTCCCCCCGAGAGACACTATCTTCGCTTACGCAACGCTACCTAAAAGCACTCGGGGGATCGAGCACAAACTCCCCCCCTGAAGAGACGCTATCTTCGCTTACGCGATGCTACCTAAAAGCACTCGAGGCCTCGAGCACAAACTCCCCCTGAGAGACGCTATCTTCGCTTACGCGACACTACCTAAAAGCACTCGGGGGCTTGAGCACAAACTCCCCTCGAGAGACGCTATCTTCGCTTACGCGACGCTACCTAAAAGAACTCGGAGGCTATAACGCACTCCCCCCGACGGACAACATATTCTACTTACACAGCGACAAAAAACTTATTCAGGCACGCTTTAAAGATAAGGAGAAAGAAAGACAGAAAAAATCGTTAGTCTTCACCTGATCAAAAAATGATCACCTAAAGACTCGGGGGCTACTCCCATCGGGAGCGCTGACGCGCACCCGATAAAAAGTTTGGAACAACTAAGAAGCTACAAGAAAGGACAATCTAGGTGCATAAAAGCTCGCAGCCTACGTCTGATTCTACAAATCAAACGTAGCTTCGGGGGCTACTCCCATCGGGAGCGCTGCCGCGCACCCGACAAACCTATACAAAGGAGTCGAAGACAGTTCCTCATTACAAAGGAGTCGAAGATAGTTTTCATTACAAAGGAGAAGCAGGCGAACCACCTCTCGACCCATCAGAACTGTCACTGCTTGTTTCCTCCCAGTATGTATCCAGACGATTACCACCGGCATCAAACACACGAACAATGAGGGTGTCTTCACCATCAAAACGATAGCAAAGACTATCCCCATCACGCAAGTTTAGCCGCTGTGAAAACGACCTCCAACCAGTATCAAGACAAATCAAGAAAGAGCCATCAACAAAAAGCTCAACCCAAGCAGGAGACCGAGCGCACCCTTGAAGCCGAAGCCACAGACCCCTCAGATTAAGCTCAAAAATCATGGAGGCAAATGAGAATTGAAGAGGGATCCGAGTAGCAGTGCGACTAAATGCGCAGAAGGAAGTCATAGCGCCAAACATCCTCATCCGCACAAGACGAAGAGGGCGTCGCCGCAGCTCCACGACGCCCACCACGAGAAGAGCGAGGGGTACGGCCACCACGACCGCGCCGGCCACGACCTCGGCCAGACGCACCACCACCCCGCTTGGGAGCCATACGAAGAAGAAGAAGAGGGGAGAAGAATGGACGACCAAGCCCAAGCAAAAAGCAACGGGTATTTATAGAGCAACCTGGGGGAAAAACAGTAAAAATGCAGAAGCCCAGGAGGCGCCATCATTAAATCAAAGACCAAACACGCCAGGCGTTACGAATTCCAAGACAAGATGCCTTCACACGGTCAACAATATTTAAAGGACGCATCAAATCTTGCCTGTTTCCCATACACGCCTTGGAAATCCAATGGGCACCAGGCAGCACGACGTCCAAGTCATCATTATGACTGGCCAGAAGATGCGACGGATCGAAGACCAAGCATCATCATAATAGCATGACAAGAACTATCAACACGACATCCCAAGAAGGATGGATCAAGATAAAAACAACTGGAAAAAAAAATACTAGCAAAGGTTACCTATATCTCGGTGCCAAAATATTCCGATTCCAAAATCTTTTACTCCCATCGGGTGTACCTTTATTCGAGTTTGGGTGCTCCCTCACCCAGAAGGCAAAGGTGTGCTCGAGTGACTACTCGCACCAGTTGAATTCACAGTGACTACAGAGTTTCGGGTGCTCCCTCACCCAGAAGACAAAACACGTGCTCGAGTGATCACTCACACTAACAGACACGACGTACCTTCAGAGTTCGGGTGCTCCCTCACCCCAAAGACAGCAAAGCAATCGAGTTATTACTCACAAGGACTCAACAACTATTCGACAATATAGACTACTCGCGCACTCGACGGCTTTCCGAGTGGGCCCTTTCTTATTTTCCTCGCCTGAGTTCGTAAAACAGCTCCGCGAGTGACCGCTAATAGGTCACTTGATCGTTTATTCCAAGTGGGTGCATCTCTAATTAGGCTCCACGCCTCTATAAAAAATGATGCCTGGGCTGTGACTTGCTGTACCCAGATGCCACGCAAGCTTAGCGTGTAGGTAGGACCCCGCTGCGCAGAATGGCCGGGCCGGGACTTGCCACAACGCGACTTCATTCCCGACATTTTCCATGCGCTCGCATGATTGAGAGATGAGCCGATAACGGACGTGTTAAGGCTATTTACTGGGACCGGCAGCACTGATCATGTAAGACCTGCAGCGGCATGAACTTTGCTAGACACCGGTCGTTCCCAAGTTCATGTCGAGGAACACGGGCTTGATTGGGCTACTGAGGTAATTTCCACTAGCGCAATTCACCGAGGCTCGACCAGTCGACTATCTTGGGCCCTTTCAGCTTAGCATCCCTCGAATTAAACATTTGTCATGGATAAAGCTGCTAGCGGCTCGCAGCTGCGCTGCGCAAAGCGAACGAGGATGAATTCGAGTCCCTGCGCGACTCTTCGAGTCCTCCCAGGCACTCGGGGGCTACTGACGAGGCGGTGATCCCACGACTCCTGCGTATGAGGATACCTGGTGCATACGAAGACAAGAGGCCCACTGGAAGCTTCGGTAGGCCCACGGCTGGCCTGCTCCAAGCACCGACGTAGGAGTCCGCGATCAATATGGATAGAATTAGGCAAACACCCCTGTAAACCTAAGACGGACTCTCCGAGACCTAGCCTAGTATATAAAGGCTGGGAGGGGGGACGTCTCAGGACATCCAATCTACAAATGATACCTTTGGTCTTGCGCGAACTCGCCTTGACTCCCACTGTAATCGCCCCCTCGCATAATACAATCAAGCAAGAAGTGCTTCGCCTATTAGCCGACGAGTATCGCCAACCTGTTCTCTCTACGATCTAACCCAGGGTCTCTGACCATGGGATTTGCCGAGGCTAATCCTCGTCAACAGGTGGGTCCAGTCAGTGTTTAAATAACAAAATGACTTTTGTTAATATCCAGTGGCTAACAGGTAGCCCCACTGGATACTTAAGTTAACTAAATAGATTAATAACAAACCTGTCAGAACCCTTTGTTAGGTAATGTGCTCGGATCAAAGTCATCTTGCATCATGTTAAAAATTTCCAAAGAAATCATTGAAATCAAATTAAAAAGCAAAATGGGAGAAGGAACCCCCCCAGATGAATTAATTCAAAAGGCCAGATAAAAATCTTCTCCAAAAATTCATGTTAGATTTTTGAAAAGTCTTATAAATGAGTGTGATCACATATCAAGTGATGTGGGACCCACCCCATGCTGATGGATTTTTCAAATATTCAAACAGTGCCTTGGAATTAATAAAAAACCCCTATTTGAGTTAAGATTCAAATTATTTGAATTTTAAAAAGTGCCAAACTTTATAAGTGGCTAGTCTATATTATTATGAGGCCATATAAAAAGTTTCAGCATTTTATAAAATGGTTTGATATTTTTATCAGAGCCAAAACAAATATACAGAAAAAGAAAGGAAAGATTAAACAGAAAAATAAAAAGGAAGACTTACCTCTCGCCAGGGGCGAAGCCCACTCACCTCAGCCGGCCCAGCCCACCTGGAGGGGGTACATGCGTCTTCTTCCCCTCCAGGCAGGCAAGCAGGTCGCCGGCGAGCGGCGAGGGCGCGCCAGGCAGCTCCCATCTTCCCTGGCCCTTATCTCGTCGCCTGGAGACGTCTGGGAGACGTCCCGATCCTATTCCCTCCCTCCAGAACCACCTCCCCTCCCTCGCCGTGTTCGTCGCCGACAGAAGAACTCGCCGGAGCACCGAAGCGCCGCCATTGACGCCGAGGAGCCCACCCAAGATGTCCAGCGTGCTCGCCGTCCTCGTCTTCGTCGACTAGCAGAAGCAGGAGCTCCAATTTGGACTACAGGTGACGCCAGGTTCATCGGATCGCCGCCGGCCGCCGGAGCTCGAGTTGATCGATTCGCCGCCGCCGTAACCTCCCCGCCTCCGATGCCTGCTCCAACGTGTTCACCAGCGTCTGGTGAGCATTTACCCTCAAGCCACGGCACCGCTCGCCTCCTCTAGCCCTTTCCGCCATGGACGCCGGAGCACAGAGCTGCCATGCTCTTCGTCGACGAGCCTACGCAGAGCTTTCGATCATGTTACCCTGTCCGTTGTCACCGCAGAGCTCCTCTGGTTCGATCCAGCCTAAACCCGCCCCAAATGGTGCTCCGTAGCCAAGTTCACCTCGAGCCAGCAGCTCCGCCGCCGCTAGGGCTCGTCGTCGCCGTCAAACCAGTGCCTCCCAGGCCCCCACTTAGTTCCATTCGATGCGCGGCACCAAGAGCGAAGTATCGGTGGTTGCGGCGCTCGATTTGGACCACGGGAGCGCCCTTCCCGTACAGCGCCGCCGCACTGGTGGCCACCGGCGGCTCAACGCCGGCAAGTCCGACGTGGCCACGGTCATTAGGAGTTAACCACCCCCCCTAATGACCCCCAGAGTCGATGACAAGTGGGCCCAAGGACACTAATTAACCCCCTGGTTAATTTAACTAACCGGGTTAATTAACCCCCCCACTGACACCCCGGCCCCACTGGTCAGCCCCCTGCTGACGCCATGCTGGCGCAGTGCTGACGCAGTGCTGACGCAGTAAATGAATTTCCAGAATAAAAAGAAATCAAGAAATTGCAGAAAATTCCAGAAAAAGGCTGAAACTTTGGAAATTCATAGAAATTTCATATTAACTCCAAATTTAACAAATAATATATGAAAAATGATCAGGAGAAAATAAGCTATCCAAATATCCAACTTTCAACCATGTTTGAGTTGAATTTAAAATGTGATCAGTAGCATTTGCTATTTGATTTAAATGGAATTAAATCAAATTCATTTTAAATACTTTTGTAACTTGAACCATGGCAACATGCTACATTTCATTTACATATCAGAGGCATATCATACACATTTCAAAATGTTTCAACTTGATCAAACAATGTCACATGTAACTTGGCTAAGTTTGAATTCAAATTGGAGTTTGAATTTGCAATTCAATTGCAATATACTCCATTTAAATGGAATTGCTTAACACATTAAAGCATATACATAAAGTTTCAACCTTCCATCATGTGATTGTCCATTGTATTTACTTTTCTACCTTGTTTGTTGTTTGTCTAGTGGAGGTGGAACCGGAACAGGAGGCTGCCCCCTTCGTTGAAGACCCCGAACCCAAACCCCGTCAGCAAGGCAAGCAAACCCCCATTGATCATGTTGATAAAATCCCACTTCCCTCTCATGTCTCGCTTATGCATTGTATAGGATGATTACCATGCTATGTTTCTACCGCATAGATGAACCCATTCCTTTGCATGACCTATCATTTTGTCACAGTAGTAAGCAAACCACAATCATAGCAAATGTAGGAGTTGATTGATATCATGTGGCCCCTGCAAATGTTATTGCTTATTGCATTCTTAGAGTGATACCATGATGATACTGTTATGTGAGTCGGGATGGTAGTGATCATGATGATGACGGTGGAAAGGTGTTGGTGAATCTACCCTAATACAAGGTGAACGATGAGAGGCTGTGTAGGAGAACACGGTGGGTTGTCTCGTTGAACACCGCCCTAAGTCCGAGTTCTTGTGTGGTGATCCAAGATGAAGAGTACAACCAAACATTGGGCTCACTGACCCCTCTCAACATATTAACTCATCCCTTTCGATGTCCAGATTTCGCAATAGTTCGGAGTTCTGGTAGGTTTGTGGCCTGGCTGCTAAGTGAGAGAACGGCTCACCCGAGACCGGCTTATGCACCACGCACACATCATCTGGGTCCACTTCGGTAAACCGGCCGGGTTCACGATAGTGGTAGCCAACCCAGTTAGGCGGCTTTCTCGGACTAGATAGGCTATGAGGTAACAGTTGTGGTGAGCATCCTCGCTGGCACCCCTTGAATGGTGTCGAGATCAAAGGCCGTAAATGATGATCATGTGTGTGTAGCGGTACACCCCTGCAGGGTAAACAAAACTAGTCGAATAGCCGCGTCCGCGGTTAAGGACTGCTTGGAAATCTTAGCTTGATTATTAGATAACTTGAACTGGATACTTCTAAAACACACCAAGATAAGTGTGAGTGCTATGGCGTGCTTTCTCGTGGGGAAGTCGAGGAAGGCACCATAGTGGTGTAATTGGTTGGAGAAAGTAGTCGACTCGTGTACGCTTCTTACCTCGAAGTCTGGTACTCGTAGTTCAGGACTAGCCAAGTCAAAGCTGGCACTTCTGCAAGTGAAACCCCACCTCCCTTTACCTTGATACATATGCATGAGTAGTATAGCTCCTATGTAAGTCTTGCTAAGTACGACTTTGTACTCACGTTTGCTTAATCTATGTTTTAGATGAAACCACTGACCCCGAAGGTGGCTTCTTCATCGAGCTCGACGACTGAAGATCAAGCTAGTCTAGTCCCAGTCAGACGACTGGTTCCCTCGTGGAGGGCATGTGTTTAAATAAGGCTTCTTAAGGCATTTGTTAAACTTGTCTGTACTCAGACATACTTTGCTTCCGCTTGTTGTTGTAATGTTGGATCACATACTTGTGATCTCTGTGTGCACTCTGTGAGAGTTATCAATAAAATGTTTACTTTGTAGAGAATTGCAAAGATACCTGCTGTTCATACAAGGCATGTGTGCTGCGTGTATGTTTATAACATGCATGTCTTTGTATGGGTTTTCGAGACCTTAGTTGTGATCTGGCTGGCGGTCTTTCATACACCAAGTGGCCCTTAGATGTGCGCAGTGTCAGAACCCCAACTAGGGTAAGTGCTAGGGATTGTTTGGCCCTTTGCATTATGCAAAATTTTCAAAAGAAATTCAAAAATGGGGAAAAGAAAATCCCTGAGAAATTTAATTAAATGGCCAGACCAAAATTGCTTCCAAAAATTCCTCTGGTATTTTTGAAAAGTCTTATAAATATGCATGATCACATATAAAGTGATGTGGGCCCCACTCCATGCACCAAGATTTTTCAAATATTCCAAATAGGGCTTGGAAATTAAATTAAACTCCAATTTGAATTTAAATTCAAATTGTTTGATTTTAAAAAATCACCAAAACTTATGAGTGGCTAGCTATATATGTTATAAGATCACATAAAAGTTTTCATGATTTTTAAAAATGCTCTGCTATTTTTATTCAGGGCAAAACATATTTACAGAAAAGGAAAAACAGAAAGAAATAGAAAAGAGGAACCCCCTGGCCATCTCGCCCAACTTACCTTAGGCCTCGGCCCAGCCCACCAGACGAGCTTGTCGTCTACCTCCCCGCCGAGCCAAGCAGCTCGGTGGAGGCAGAGCGCGGGCAAGGCGCCACCTCGTCGCCCTGGAGCTTCTAGACCCCCCCCAGGCCTCCTCCTCGCGCCACACAGCTCGCCCAGAAGCCCCGCACCCTTTCCCCCTCCTCTGGCTTCCTCCCTGTCCCTCTCACCCGTGAATCCAGCGCCGCCCGAAGCCCAGCCGAAGCACGCCGCCGTGCAGCGCGTGGCCATCGAGCACTTCCCGGCGAACCGTGATGTCCAGAAGGTCCGCCGTAGACGACTTCCTCAAGCCGCGCAACGAATCGAGGCCAGGAACCCTTGGAAGAGCCGCCAGCTTCGAGTTCTTCCCCCACGGCCGCCGTGCGCCATTGCCGGAATTCGCCATCGCCTCGCATCCTCCGGCTTCCTCGAGCCCGTCTCTGCAACCAGGGTGAGCATGCGCTCCTTTCCCCTCAAATTCCCGCTCGAATTTGTGCCCGAGACGTGTTTTGCCTTGGTCCAGTCCATGGCCGCCGCTGCCCCTTGTCGCCGGCGAGGTTCCGACCGCCCCCTGACCTCCCTGGTGGCATAGCTCGAAGCGGACGAGCACGGGCATCACTCCAGTGCCTTCCGCGTGCCCAGCCGTGGCTGATTTGGTCACTTCGGCGGGGCTCCGCCGTGCCCAGTGGCACCGGCGGCTAGCCGGCCGGTGGATTAGCTTAAGGGCTAATTAGCCCTTAATCCCCCCACAGTGACTGCCATGTGGGCCCAGCCTGCCTAATCACCCTCTGTTAACTCTAATTAAAACGGGTTTAACCTCACTGTAACTGACTTACATGGCCCACCAGTCAGAAGCCCCCCACGTCACCCTGGCCTAAGCATGACGCAATAAACAATTTTCCAGAGATTTAAAATAATCCAGAAAAATCCAGAAAAGGGCTTAAACTTTAATAAATCATAGAAAATTCATTTTAACTCCAAATTTAATAAATAATATGTCTACAAATATCAGAAAAATCCAAGGATTATGAATATGGGCTCTGTTTTCATGTTTGACCATTTTAAAATAGGTGAACAATGCAAAACATCCATATGGCTTTATTTCAAATTCAAATTTGAAGCACATTTGCAAATGACTTTGCATTTGACTTCTTTTAAATGGAATTGTACCCACATTGTGACCAAGAACATCACCATTTCAATATTGATCATGTGTTTGAGCATTGCAAATAAATTTATACCTTGTTTGATTGTTTGCTCGATAGACGTGCAACCGGAACCGGAGGCTACCCCCTTCATTGAAGACCCCGATATCGAACCTCGTCAGCAAGGCGAGCAAACCCCATTGATCATATCTATAAAATCCCAATTCCCTCTCAGTCTCGCTTATGCATGTTTAGGAGATCACTTTGTATCGATTCTACCGCATAGTTGAACCCATATCCGATGCATGACCTATCATGTTGTCACAGTAGTAAGCAAACCACAATCCTAGCTGACATAGGAGTTGTTTGATATCATGGAGCCCCTGCAACTGTTATAGCTTATTGCATGCTTAGTGTTACATGAGGTTGCTTTTGATGTGAGTCGGGATGATGGTGAATATGGTGTTGATGAAAGTGAAACTATGTCGGTGAATCCACCCTAATACAAGGTGAACGATGAGAGGCTGTGTAGGAGTACACAGTGGGTTGTCTCGTTGAACACCGCCTTAAGCATCGAGTTCTTGTATGGTAATCCAAGACAAAGAGTACAACCACACATTGGGCTCACTGACCCCTCTCGTCCTAGTACCTTGATCCGTGTCGACGTCCAGGAGTCACATTAGTTCGGGCTTTCCATTTGAGATGTGCATAGAAAAAGAACGAAGGAAATGGTTGCATCATATAGATATGTGGGTGTACCTGTGAGGCAGGAAAACCATCTGCCAGAGGTGGCGTCTCGGTCAATTACATTGTTTGAGTCCGTTTCTTTGATCCGGCCGGGCTCTCGAGCGGAGGCAAACTCAGATAGTCGACTCCTGGAATAGACCGGTTGTGAGCGAAGTGTCGTGGTGAACATCCTCGCTGTCACCTCTTGAACGGTGGCGAGACCTGGCGGTAACCGATGGTCATGTGTGTGTAGTTTACACCCTTGCAAGGTAAACAAAACTATTCGAATAGCCGCGTCCGCGGTTAAGGACTACTTGGAACCTGTACCTGATTATTAGACAACTTGAACTGGATACTTCTAAAACTCGCAAGATAAGCGTGAGTGCTATGGTCAATGGGGGTTTGCTTGCCTTGCTGACGAGGTTCGGGCTCTGGGTCTTCAACGAAGGTTGCAGCCTCTTGCTCCGGTTCCACCTCTACTCGACAAACAAAGCACGAAGTAGCAATCAATATGAATGCAATGCTCAAACACATGAATGAATGTTGAAACTTGAAGTATAAGTTTTGATGTGTGAGGCAATTCTATTTAAGTGGAGTATATTGCATTTGAAATGCAAATTCAAAATCCACATTTGAATTCAACTTAGCCAAGTTGTATGTGACATAGTTTGAACATTTTGAATCATCTTCACTTGTATAAGATATGCTTCTGATGTGTGGTTGAATTATAACACAATTCCATGGTCCAAGTTGCAAAATCATTTGGTTTGAATTTGAATTAATTTCAAATAAAGCAAATGACATATGCTACTGGTCCCATTTTAAATTCAACTCCAACATAGTTGAAAGTTGCATATTTGGAAAGATAATTTTCTCCTGATCATTTTTCATATATTATTTGTCCAATTTGGAGTTAATATGCATTTTCTATGAATTTCCAAAGTTTGGGGTATTTTTTGGAGTTTCTGGAATTCTTTTAATTCAAATAATCTCTGGAAATTCATTTAACTGATTTATTGCGCAAGTGCTGACGTCAGGGTGGGGGGCTGAGAAGGGGGTCCCACCTGTCAGTGGCTGGGTTCACTTAACCGGTGGGTTAAGTTAATCCAGTGGCTTAATTAAGCCACTGGGCCCACTGGTCAGTGACCCAGGGGTCACTAACTGGGTGATTAACGGGGGGGGGGGGGGGGGGGGGTTCTGCTTGACACGCCGGCGACTGGAGTCGCGGCGGCGCTGCTCGTTCTTCCTCTCCTGGCCTCCAAACTCTGCGCCGAGACCATCAACTTGAAGCCCACACTCGCGCGCGTCGAATGGGACCGAAATCAAGCGCTGGGGTGCACCGTACGCTCGCCGGCGTCAAGCTTTGCGGCGACCTAGCTACGGCTGTGATCGAGATATCGTTCCAGGGCACGACTTGATGCGGGCTAGGCTGGTTCGACGAGGAAGAACACGGGGAATAAGATGGACATCATGGCTGGCTCGATGGCGTAGCGGTTGGACGTCTCCATTGATGCCGGCGGCGAGAAGCTTCGGCTACCATGGCGATCAAGGATACAGGGAGTAATCGAAGGGGGAAAGTGAGGGGTTTTGATCCCAAGCTCACCAGGAGCTCAACAGAGGTGGTGGCGATGGCTGGGGTGGCTCAACAGCGACGGAATTGACGAAGTCCTTCACGGCGGCCTGCGGGAACTCGAGGAAGAATCCGGCGTCTACGCGGGCTACGGGCTCGATTCCTTCTGCAAGTCGGTGAAGACGACGACGACGAAGAGCTTGGACACAGTGTTGGGGCTTCTCAGCGTCAATGGCCACGCGTGTGCTCGACGGCGCTCCGGCGTGCTTCTCGGGCGGCGACGAATCGGGCGAGAGAGGAAGGGGAGGTGTTCCTGGAAGGGGGGGAATGAAGCGGGGCGGTTCCAGGACGCTTCCAGACGCGACGACGTGGACGGGGAGGGAAGCAGGAGGTGTCCAGCGTCGACGGCATGCTTGCCACGGCGGCAGCAGCCTGCCTGGCGCGAGGAAGAAGACGGCCTTGTCCCTGGGCCAGGCTGCCTCGGTAAGTTGGGCCCGTTTGAGGTCGGCCATCTTTTCCTTTTTGTTTTCTGTTTTTCTTTCTGTCATTTGTTCTTTTTAGCCAAAATAAATAGCTAAACATTTTATTAAATGCTGAAAACTTTTATGTGGCCTCATAATAATATAGACTAGCCACTCATAAACTTTCAACATTTTTAAAATTCAAAAGATTTGAATTTTAAATCAAATAGGGGTATTTCATTAATTCCAAGGCACTGTTTGAATATTTGAAAAATCTATGAGCATGGGGTGGGTCCCACATCACTTGATATGTGATCACACTCATTTATGAGACTTTTCAAAACTCTAACATGAATTTTTGGAGAATATTTTTATCTGGCCTTTTGAATTAATTCATCTGGGGGGGGCGGGGTTCCTTCTCCCATTTGCTTTGAATTTTGATTTCAAAGATTTCTTTGGAAACTTTTGACATGATGCAAAGGCACTAACTAACCCTAGCACATACCTAACAGAGGGTTCTGACAGAGTGGCTAGCTATATATGTTATAAGCCCACATAAAAGTTTTCATGATTTTTAAAAATGCTCTGCTATTTTTATTCAGGGCAAAACATATTTACAGAAAAGGAAAAACAGAAAGAAATAGAAAAGAGGAACCCCCTGGCCATCTGGCCCAACTTACCTTAGGCCTCGGCCCAGCCCACCAGACGAGCTTGTCGTCTACCTCCCCGCCGAGCCAAGCAGCTCGGTGGAGGCAGAGCGCGGGCACAGAACCACCTCGTCGCCCTGGAGCTTCTAGACCCCCCAGGCCTCCTCCTCGCGCCACGCAGCTCGCACAGAAGCCCCGCACCCTTTCCCCCTCCTCTGGCTTCCTCCCTGTCCCTCTCCCCCATGAATCCAGCGCCGCCCGAAGCCCAGCCGGAGCACGCCGCCGTGCAGCGCGCGGCCATCGAACACTTCCCGGCGAACCGTGCTGTCCAGAAGGTCCGCTGCAGACGAATTCCCCAAGCCGCGCAACGAATCGAGGCCCGGAACCCTTGGAAGAGCCGCTAGCTTCGAGTTCTTCCCCCACGGCCGCCGTGCGCCATTGCCGGAATTCGCCATCGCCTCGCATCCTCCGGCTTCCTCGAGCCCGTCTCTGCAACCAGGGTGAGCATGCGCTCCTTTCCCCTCAAATTCCCGCTCGAATTCGTGCCCGAGACGTGTTTTGCCTTGGTCCAGTCCACGGCCGCCGCTGCCCCTCGTTGCCGGCGAGGTTCCGGCCGCCCCCTGACCTCCCTGGTGGCATAGCTCGAAGCGGACGAGCACGGGCATCACTCCGGTGCCTTCCGCGTGCCCAGCCGTGGCCGATTTGGTCACTTCGGCGGGGCTCCGCCGTGCCCAGTGGCACCGGCGGCTAGCCGCCGGCCGATGGATTAGCTTAAGGGCTAATTAGCCCTTAATCCCCCCCCCCCCCCCCACAGTGACTGCCATGTGGGCCCAACCTGCCTAATCACCCTCTGTTAACTCTAATTAAAACGGGTTTAACCCCACTGTCACTGACAGACATGGCCCACCAGTCAGAAGCCCCCCCACGTCACCCTGACCTCAGCATGACGCAATAAACAATTTTCCAGAGATTTAAAATAATCCAGAAAAATCCAGAAAAGGGCTTAAACTTCAATAAATCATAGAAAATTCATTTTAACTCCAAATTTAATAAATAACATGTCTAAAAATATCATAAAAATCCAAGGATTATGAATATGGGCTCTGTTTTCATGTTTGACCATTTTAAAATGGGTGAACAGTGCAAAACATCCATATGGCTTTATTTCAAATTCAAATTTGAAGCACATTTGCAAATGACTTTGCATTTGACTTCTTTTAAATGGAATTGTACCCACATTGTGACCAAGAACATCACCATTTCAATATTGATCATGTGTTTGAGCATTGCAAATAAATTTATACCTTGTTTGATTGTTTGCTCGATAGACGTGCAACCAGAACCGGAGGCTACCCCCTTCATTGAAGACCCCGATATCGAACCTCGTCAGCAAGGCGAGCAAACCCCATTGATCATATCTATAAAATCCCAATTCCCTCTCAGTCTCGCTTATGCATGTTTAGGAGATCACTTTTTATCGATTCTACCGCATAGTTGAACCCATATCCGATGCATGACCTATCATCTTGTCACAGTAGTAAGCAAACCACAATCCTAGCTGACATAGGAGTTGTTTGATATCATGGAGCCCCTGCAACTGTTATAGCTTATTGCATGCTTAGTGTTACATGAGGTTGCTTTTGGTGTGAGTCGGGATGATGGTGAATATGGTGTTGATGAAAGTGAAACTATGTCGGTGAATCCACCCTAATACAAGGTGAACGATGAGAGGCTGTGTAGGAGTACATAGTGGGTTGTCTCGTTGAACACCGCCTTAAGCATCGAGTTCTTGTATGGTAATCCAAGAAAAAGAGTACAACCACACATTGGGCTCACTGACCCCTCTCGTCCTAGTACCTTGATCCGTGTCGACGTCCAGGAGTCACATTAGTTCGGGCTTTCCATTTGACATGTGCATAGAAAAAGAACGAAGGAAATGGTTGCATCATATAGATATGTGGGTGTACCTGTGAGGCAGGAAAACCATCTGCCAGAGGTGGTGTCTCGGTCAATTACATTGTTTGAGTCCGTTTCTTTGATCCGGCCGGGCTCTCGAGCGGAGGCAAACTCAGATAGTCGACTCCTGGAATAGACCGGTTGTGAGCGAAGTGTCGTGGTGAACATCCTCGCTGTCACCTCTTGAACGGTGGCGAGACCTGGCGGTAACCGATGGTCATGTGTGTGTAGTTTACACCCTTGCAAGATTAAAAAAACTATTCGAATAGCCGCGTCCGCGGTTAAGGACTACTTGGAACATGTAACTGATTATTAGAGAACTTGAACTGGATACTTCTCAAACTCGCAAGATAAGCGTGAGTGCTATGGTGTGCTCCTCGTGGGGAAGTCGAGGAAGTAACCATAGTGGTGTATTGGTTGGAGACTTGGATAGTGGACTCGTGTACGCTTCTTACCTCAAGTTTGGTATTCGTAGTTCAGAACTAGCCAAGTCAAAGCTGGCACTTCTGCATGATGAAACCCCACCTCCCTTTACCTTGATACTTGAGCATGAGTAGTTTAGTTCTGATGTAAGTCTTGCTGAGTACGACTTTGTACTCACATTTTCTTATTCTATGTTTTAGCTGAGAAACTGGACCCCGATGGAGTCACCGACCTGAAGCTTGACGTTGACCTTGGTAGTATAGTCCCAGACAGCAGTCTGGTTCCTCGTGGAAGGGCATGTTTGTTGTACAAGGCTTCTCTAAGCCATTTGTTAAACTTGTCTGTACTCAGACCTAATTTGCTTCCGTTGTATGATGTAATGTGATCACAGACATGTGATCTTTGTATGCTCTATATGTATATCAATAAAGAGTACTTTGTAGATTTATGTGATGATACCTGTTGTTCATACTAGGCATGTGTGCTGCGTGTATGTTTATAACATGCATGTCTTCGTATGGGTTTTCGAGACCTTAGTTGTGATCTGGCTGGCGGTCTTTTATACACCAAGTGGCCCTTAGATGTGCGCAGCTTGGGGCATCGCGATGCGATTGTTCGTGACTCTGTCACGTGCACACTTTGTTGTATGATCGAGCCCGCCCTAGACCCCGACTAAGTGATCGGGCTGGAGTAAGTCTATGTAAGAGGTAGGATCCAATCGATAACATGGTTGAGGTGACTTGTCTATGAGTATGGGATTCACCACCCATAAGCATTTAGACTTGTGAGCGGATGTTGAGGACCCATCTCAGTTGATCATCCGGCCTGAATGGGATGCCCCTCACGTTCGATGCTTACCGAGAACGTTCTGTGCTTGGCCTTGTCTGCTTAGACAAGTGGGTACGGTTCTCGGCTCTCCATGTGATTGTATCGTGACTGGAATTACATACGCTAACCCCGGGTCCCGACAGACTTGGTAAGCTTGGGGCATCGCGATGCGATTGCTCGAGACTCCGTCTCGTGCACACTTTGTGGTATGATCGAGCCCGCCCTAGACCCCGACTAAGTGATCGGGCTGGAGTAAGTCTATGTAAGAGTTATGAGATAGTCGATAGTATGGTTGAGGCGACTTGTCTTTGAATATGGGAGTTCATCACCCATATCATTAAACTTGTGTGCGGACGATGAGGACCCATCTCAGTTGATCATCCGGCTTGGATGGGATGCCCCTCACGTACGATGCTTTCCGAGAACGTTCTGTGCTTGGCCTTGTCTGCTTAGACAAGTGGGTACGGTTCTCGGCTCTCCATATGACTATGTCTTAGCTGGACTTGCATACGCAAACCCCGGGTCCCGACAGACTTGGTATCAGAGCAGGACCGACTGTAGGACTAGTAGCCTTGGCCGAAGTTGAGTCTAGCTTGCTATAGTTATATAGTTACTCTGGGTATATAAGTGAACAACGTAAGGCTTCTGTTTTCTCCTTACCCCCTTTGTTCTGAGTTCTGAGTCACCCTCATCTTATTCTACGGGAAGATAGGATTAGGCTCTCCTCTGTCTGATTAGAACATCTTGTTGTTTGCTTCCTTATAGCCGTAGGAAAGTTGTGTCATGTTTCCTAGCATTGTTGTAATGCTGATTTCTTACATCGTATTATGTAAGTGATGTTTCTATGTTGTAAGAAATTTTATTTTCTTGCAATTACAGCCGTTATGCTGTCCGAGTCATTCCAGGTTTATCTCATAATCTGATGCATTTGCAAACTCCTTCTTTCTGTTTCAGATGGCAGATCTTCCCCCTCGGCAGATTGTTCGTTTGACCAGGTGCCTCGGTGTGCGTGGCCATCCCGCCATGTTGATCGAGACGATGTCCTATGTGGGATATCGATGGTATCCTGAGTACACCATCGAGGAGCAGTTCCATGACTTCAACCAGACCCAGTTCCACTGCATTGTACGGATCTACCCACACCACGTTGGAGTCACTCAGCCTATCCATTTTGGACATGGCATTGGCATGAGTGAGAACATGGCTGTGCAGGATGCTGCATACTCATGTATTACCCTGCTGAGAGAGGAGCACACTATGCTGAGAGAGACCTCGTTCCGCTATATCCCTGCTGCACTTCCAGGAGAAGAGGGACATTACACCGGACTCTACTCAGATCACTCTGCAGAAGATTCAGTACTTCAGATGACTACTAGGTTTGCTAGTGATCGAGATTGTGATGCCCGCGCTCTCCGTTTCGAGCTTCACGCCACCCGTGTTTGTTTGTATCGAGCACTTACACTCTTGGCACCATTTGTGAGTGTTGGATCAGTCAAGTATGATGCTATCTACCCTGTGAGGACTCAGATGCCTTCTCGAGTTGCTTGGCCCGAGATTGGAGGCATTTTTCCACCCCGTCGTCCTTTGCTTCCACCCTACGCTGGACCTAGGCCCCATCCTTGCCCAAACGGATATCAGGGTCCACAGGCCTCCGTGTTTTCCGATGGTCAACTTCAGCTACCGGGATACGCGGGTAACTTTTACGAGGATTACTATGGAGATGGAGATGAGTGAGACCGCCTGTGGTTTTACTTAGTGAGGATGTAGTAGTATCTTAGTATATTGTACGCAAGGTGTTCTAAGTTCTAGAGGCTTAGATAAATAATGTATAGGAAGTCAGAGTGCCTCTGAAGGATGTATCATCTTCATCACGTTTGTATTAGCTTGGTGCTTGTACTAAAACGATGTATGGTTTGTATGAAAACTTGTGAATATATGGCTTGTATGCTTTTATCACCATGTTGTCAAGATGATTACTTCCTTTGCTCTGTAATCCTTCCATTACTTCAATAACTTGATTAGATTCTTCAATCAACTCTGTTTGACTTTGTTTTTCACCTTCAGGATGTCTCAAGGAACCCGTGGCCAGCTTGGTCGTAACCAGGGTCGTGGAAATGAACAGGAGGAAGGCAACCTTCCACCCCCACCCACGATGGCTCAGGATCTGATGGAGGTTGAGAGGAACCGCCGAGACTCTCACCATTTGCTGGAGGTCATTGCCCGCAACACCACTCAGCAGCGCAACGAGTTGGTGTCCCTGAACGACTTCATCCGGCTTCATCCCCCGGTTTTCAGTTACTCCACCGAGCCCCTTGACGCCGATGACTGGCTTCGCAGCATCGAGAGGAAGCTCCAAGCAGGCCATGTTGCAGATGGCGACAGGGTCAGCTATGCCACCTATCACCTTGAAGGTGCAGCTCGCTCTTAGTGGGAGAACTTCCTGAACATGCGTCCCGTTGGACCACCCGCATCTTGGGATGAATTATGCACTTCCTTCCGCGAGCACCACATTCCAAAGGGTCTTATGGACCGCAAGCGTGAGGAGTTCTGCAACCTCACCCAAGGCAGGAGGACTGTTGACGAGTTTAGTCGTGAGTTCAACCGACTGGCTCGTTATTCTACTGAAGAGGTCTCCACTGACGCCAAGAAGCAAGAAAGGTTCCGTCGTGGACTCAATTCCGGACTCCGTCGTGAGCTCAACCTACATGACTTTGCCACCTTCCAAGTCCTTGTCAACAAGGCTATCAAGGCAGAGGACATGAACACCCCCAATGACTTCCGGAAACACCCTAGGGACGATGGTTCATCCAGTTCCGGCTCCCAGAAGCGCAAGATCTAGATCCCCAACAGTATGTTCCGCCAGAACAACCCCCCGAGGCCATCCTATGTGGCGTCTCGTCCACCAACCCAGTTCCACCCAGCTCCACCAAAAAACCCAGATCCACGCACTGTCTTTGGAGCCTGTTACAAGTGTGGTCAGGCAGGCCACTACTCTCGTGAGTGTCCCCAGAACCAGCTCCAGAATCAGAATGCTCCACCCCGTGCCGGAGGCAACAACAATGGTCGTGGCAAGCCACCCCAGAAGGTCTACACCACCAAACCCGCTCCTCCCGCCACTCGTGGACGTGTGAACCATATTGCCGCCGGAGAGACTGACGACACCACTGACGTCATTCTTGGTACGCTCCCAGTCAAATATGTTCCTACTTCCGTTCTTTTCGACCCAGGAGCATCTCATTCATTCATGTCGGAAAGTTATGCACTTCGTCATGAGTTATCCTTTGTTGAATTGTCCACCCCAATGATTATTCAAACTCCAGGGTCAAGATGGCAAACTAATAGAGTAAGCCATGGTAATCAAATTGCAATTGAGGGTTTAGTATTCCTTGCTTCACTCATAGCCCTCAAGTCTTCAGACATTGATGTCATCCTTGGCATGGATTGGCTATCAAGACAGAATGCCTACCTTGATTGCAAAGGTAAATCCGTGAAACTTACCCACCCTTCAGGCAAGACAGTCAACTATACCTCACCTAGAACAAGAACCCAAGTGCATTCCTTGAATGTACTTCCCCTTCCCGAACTTGAAGACATTCCGGTGGTTCGTGACTTCCCGGATGTCTTTCCTGAAGAGCTGCCGGGCATGCCACCCGACAGATGTGTAGAGTTCATAGTGGATCTTGTACCAGGAACCGCACCAATTTCTAGACGCCCATACAAAATGGCCACACGTGAGTTAGCTGAGCTTAAAACCCAACTGGAAGCTTTGTTGGAAAAAGGCTTCATCCGCCCTAGCTCATCAGCATGGGGTTGCCCCGTTCTGTTCGTAACGAAGAAAGATGGAACAGAAAGGATGTGCATAGACTATCGCCCGCTAAATTTAGCGACGATAAAGAACAAGTACCCATTGCCCAGGATCAATGATCTTTATGATCAACTTGAAGGATCCTGTGTCTTCTTCAAGATGGATTTGAGATTGGGTTATCATCAAATCAAAATCCGAAACGAGGAAATTCCCAAAACGGCTTTTACTACTCGTTATGGTCTTTACGAGTGCACCGTCATGTCCTTTGGTTTAACCAATGCCCCCGCCACTTTCTCACGCATGATGAATTCGATCTTCATGGAGTACTTAGATAAATTTGTTGTGGTTTATCTTGATGATATTCTCATCTACTCGAAGAACGAAGAAGAACATGCCGAACACCTAAGGCTGGTATTGATGAAACTTAGAGAGCATCGCCTGTATGCTAAATTCTCCAAGTGTGAATTTTGGCTACCAGAAGTGACCTACTTAGGCCACGTGATTTCTGCAAAAGGCATTGCTGTGAATCCCGAGAGAGTTCAGGCCGTCCTTGACTGGACTCCACCTGAATCGGTTAAGCAAGTTAGGAGTTTTCTTGGCCTAGCCAGCTATTGTCGTCGCTTCGTCGAGAACTTTTCTAAAGTTTCAAAGCCTCTAACTGAACTCCTCAAGAAAGATAAGAAATTCCTATGGACTCCCAAGTGCGAGGAAAGCTTTCAAGAGCTAAAGAGAAGATTGACTTCTGCACCCGTACTTGCACCACCAGACACCAAAAAGGATTTCGAGATCTATTGTGATGCATCACGGCAAGGGTTAGGATGCATACTTCTGCAAGATCGACATGTGGTAGCTTATGCTTCACGCCAGTTGCGGCCACATGAAGAGAACTATCCTACCTAGGACCTTGAACTCGCTGCCGTAGTTCATGCCCTAACAACTTGGCGACATTACCTCCTTGGTAATCGTTGTGAGATCTATTCCGACCATCAAAGCCTCAAATACATTTTCAACCAGCCAGATCTTAATCTCAGGAAAAGACGCTGGATTGAGTTGATAAAAGATTACGACGTAGGAATTTCTTACACCCCAGGCAAAGCCAATGTCATGGCTGATGCACTAAGTCGTAAGTCGTATTATAACAACCTCATGTTACAACAGTATCAATCACTTCTTCATGAGGAATTTCGCAAGCTTAATCTTGAGATTGTTCCTCATGGCTATCTTTCTACCTTGGTGGCGAAACCAACTCTTGAGGATCAAATCATAGTTGCCCAAAGGCGTGCACGAGGTATTCGTCGGATCAAGGAGAACATTGCTAGCAGAGTTGCTAAATGTTTCTCCAAAGATAGCAAGGGAACGGTATTCTTTGGAAATCGTTTGGTAGTACCTAAGAATAGGGAACTAAGGCAACTCATCCTCAAGGAAGCCCATGACACACCCCTCTCGATTCATCCCGGTAGCAAAAAATTGTACCGAGATATACGCCAGAGATTTTGGTGGACCAGGATGAAGAGAGACATTGCTCAATTTGTTGCCGAATGTGATGTTTGTCGTCGCATTAAGGAAGAACATCAAAGACCTGCTGGTACACTTCAACCTTTGCCTATTCCAGAGTGGAAATGGGACAAAGTCGGTATGGACTTCATCACCGGCTTTCCAAAAACCCAGAAAGGAAACAATGCCATCTTCGTTGTCATAGATAGGCTTTCCAAAGTTGCTCACTTCCTTCCAGTTCGCGAGTCTATAACTGCTAGCCAGTTAGCAGACATGTACGTCTCTAGAATTGTATCCCTTCACGGTGTTCCTTTGGAAATCAATTCTGATCGCGGTAGCCTTTTCACGTCTAGATTTTGGGGAAGCTTTCAGAATGCTATGGGAACTCATCTCTCCTTTAGTACAGCTTTCCATCCTCAGTCTAGCAGTCAAGTCGAAAGGGTTAACCAAATTCTCGAGGACATGCTCAGAGCTTGTGTTATCTCATTCAGAAAGAATTGGGAGAAGTCTCTTCCATTTGCCGAATTTTCTTATAACAATAGTTTTCAATCTAGTCTGAACATGACTCCTTTTGAACTCCTATATGGACGACGATGTCGAACACCACTAAACTTGTCAGAAACCGGTGAGAGACAATTCTTTGGACTGGATATGATCATGGAAGCAGAAGAGCAAGTTCGCATTGTTCGTGATCAATTGAAAGCAGCCCAGTCTCGTCAGAAAATCTACTATGATCGTCATCATAGGCAAGAGAGCTACAATCTGGATGAGAAGGCTTACCTTCGGGTTACTCCTTTGAAGGGAACCCAACGTTTCGGTATCAAAGGCAAGTTGGCCCCACGTTACATCTGACCCTTCCGCATTCTTGCTAAACGTGGAGAAGTTTCCTACCAACTTGAACTACCCCCGCACCTTTCCCGAGTACATGATGTATTCCATGTGTCCCAACTCAGGTGTTGCTTCAAGGACCCCATCCGCAAAGTCGACCATGAAACGCTTGATCTCCAAGATGACCTTTCTTATCGAGAATACCCCGTTCGTATTCTTGATTCCGCAGAGCGTGTCACTTGTCGTCAGAAGATTAGGTTTCTAAAAGTGCAATGGTCACACCACTCTGAGAGAGAAACCACGTGGGAAAGAGAAGAACGTCTCAGTACCGAGTACCCCTCCTTTCTCCCGCAGACTTCTGAATCTCGGGACGAGATTCTGTTGAGTGGGGGCGAGTTGTCAGAACCCTCTGTTAGGTAATGTGCTAGGATCAAAGTCATCTTGCATCATGTTAAAAATTTCAAAAGAAATCATTGAAATCAAATTCAAAA
This sequence comes from Bromus sterilis, assembly GCA_950022295.1. Taxonomy (NCBI): domain Eukaryota; kingdom Viridiplantae; phylum Streptophyta; class Magnoliopsida; order Poales; family Poaceae; genus Bromus; species Bromus sterilis. The sequence goes on from OX465599.1 coordinate 53,850,256, forward strand.
GCAAAATGGGAGAAGGAACCCCCCCAGATGAATTAATTCAAAAGGCCAGATAAAAATCTTCTCCAAAAATTCTTGTTAGATTTTTGAAAAGTCTTATAAATGAGTGTGATCACATATCAAGTGATGTGGGACCCACCCCATGCTCATGGATTTTTCAAATATTTAAACAGTGCCTTGGAATTAATCAAAAACCCCTATTAGAGTTAAGATTCAAATTATTTGAATTTTAAAAAGTGCCAAACTTTATAAGTGGCTAGTCTATATTATTATGAGGCCATATAAAAAGTTTCATCATTTTATAAAATGGTTTGATATTTTTATCAGAGCCAAAACAAATATACAGAAATAGACAGGAAAGATTAAACAGAAAAATAAAAGAGAAGACTTACCTCTCGCCAGGGGCGAAGCCCACTCACCTCAGCCGGCCCAGCCCACCTGGAGGGGGTACATGCGTCTTCTTCCCCTCCAGGCAGGCAAGCAGGTCGCCGGCGAGCGGCGAGGGCTCGCCAGGCAGCTCCCTGCTTCCCTGGCCCTTATCTCCTCGCCTGGAGATGTCTGGGAGACGTCCCGATCCTTTTCCCTCCCTCTAGAACCACCTCCCCCTCCTCCCTCACCGTGTTCGTCGCCGACAGAAGAACTCGTCGGAGCACCGAAGCGCCCCCGCGTGGCCATTGACGCCGAGGAGCCCACCCAAGATGTCCAGCGTGCTCTTCGTCCTCGTCTTCGTCGACTAGCAGAAGCAGGAGCTCCAATTTGGACTAGAAGTGACGCCAGCTTCATCGGATCGCCGCCGGCCGCCGGAGCTCGAGTTGATCGATTTGCCGCCGCCGTAACCTCCCTTCCTCCGACGCCTGCTCCAACGTGTTCACCAGCGTCTGGTGAGAATTTCCCCTCAAGCCACGGCACCGCTCGCCTCCTCTAGCCCTTTCCGCCATGGACGCCGGAGCACAGAGCCGCCATGCTCGTCGTCGACGAGCCTACGCAAAGCTTTCGACCCTGTTACCCTGTCCGTTGTCACCGCAGAGCTCCTCTGGTTCGATCCAGCCTAAACCCGCCCCAAATGGTGCCCCGTAGCCGAGTTCACCTCGAGCCAGCAGCTTCGCCGCCGCTAGGGCTCGTCGTCGCCGTCAAACCAGTGCCTCCCAGACCCCCCACTTGGTTCCATTCGATGCGCGGCACCAAGAGCGAAGTCTCGGTGGTTGCAGCACTCGATTTGGACCACGGGAGCGCCCTTCGCGTACAGCGCCGCCGCACTGGTGGCCACCGGCGGCAAAACGCCGGCAAGTCCGACGTGGCCACGGTCATTAGGAGTTAACCACCCCCCCTAATGACCCCCAGAGCCGATGACAAGTGTGCCCAAGGCCACTAATTAACCCGCTGGTTAATTTAAATAACCGGGTTAATTAACCCCCCCACTGACACCCCGGCCCCACTAGTCAGCCCCCTGCTGACGCCATGCTGGCGCAGTAAATGAATTTCCAGAATAAAAAGAAATCAAAAAATTGCAGAAATTCCAGAAAAAGGCTGAAACTTTGGAAATTCATAGAAAATTCATATTAACTCCAAATTTAACAAATAATATATGAAAAATTATCAGGAGAAAATAAGCTATCCAAATATGCAACTTTCAACCATGTTTGAGTTGAATTTAAAATGTGATCAGTAGCATTTGATATTTGATTTAAATGGAATTAAATCAAATTCATTTCAAATACATTTGTAACTTGAACCATGGCAACATGCTACATTTCATTTACACATCAGAGGCATATCATACACATTTCAAAATGTTTCAACTTGATCAAACAATGTCACATGTAACTTGGCTAAGTTTGAATTCAAATTGGAGTTTGAATTTGCAATTCAATTGCAATATACTCCATTTAAATGGAATTGCTTCACACATCAAAGCATATACATCAGGTTTCAACCTTCCATCATGTGATTGTGCATTGTATTTACTTTGCTACCTTGTTTTTTGTTTGTCGAGTAGAGGTGGAACCGGAACAGGAGGCTGCCCCCTTTGTTGAAGACCCCGAACCCGAACCTCGTCAGCAAGGCAAGCAAACCCCCATTGATCATGTCGATAAAATCCCACTTCCCTCTCATGTCTCGCTTATGCATTGTATAGGATGATTACCATGCTACGTTTCTACCGCATAGATGAACCCATTCCTTTGCATGACCTATCATTTTGTCAAAGTAGTAAGCAAACCACAATCCTAGCAAATGTAGGAGTTGATTGATATCATGTGGCCCCGTCAAATGTTATTACTTATTGCATGCTTAGAGTGATACCATGATGATACTGTTATGTGAGTAGGTATGGTAGTGATCATGATGATGACGGTGGAAAGGTGTTGGTGAATCTACCCTAATACAAGGTGAACGATGAGAGGCTGTGTAGGAGTACACGATGGGTTGTCTCGTTGAAGACCGCCCTAAGTCCGAGTTCTTGTGTGGTGATCCAAGATGAAGAGTACAACCACACATTGGGCTCACTGACCCCTCTCAACCTATTAACTCATCCCTTTTGATGTCTAGATGTCACAATAGTTCGGAGTTCTGGTAGGTTTGTGGCCTGGCTGCTAAGTGAGAGAACGGCTCACCCGAGACCGGCTTATGCACCACGCACATATCATCTGGGTCCACTTCGGTAAACCGGCCGGGGTGACGATAGTGGTAGCCAACCCAGGTAGGCGGCTTTCTCGGACTAGATAGGCTATGAGGTAACAGTTGTGGTGAGCATCCTCGCTGGCACCCCTTGAATGGTGTCGAGATCAAAGGCGGTAAATGATGATCATGTGTGTCTAGCGGTACACCCCTGCAGGGTTAACAAAACTATTCGAATAGCCGCGTCCGCGGTTAAGGACTGCTTGGAAAGCTTAGCTTGATTATTAGATAACTGGAACTGGATACTTTTAAAACACACCAAGATAAGTGTGAGTGCTATGGCATGCTTTCTCGTGGGGAAGTCGAGGAAGGCACCGTAGTGGTGTAATTGGTTGGAGAAAGTAGTGGATTCGTGACGCTTCTTACCTCAAAGTCTGGTACTCGTAGTTCAGGCCTAGCCAAGTCAAAGCTGGCACTTCTGCAAGTGAAACCCCACCTCCCTTTACCTTGATACATATGCATGAGTAGTATAGCTCCTATGTAAGTCTTGCTGAGTACGACTTTGTACTCACGTTTGCTTAATCTATGTTTTAGATGAAACCACTGATCCCGAAGGTGGCTTCTTCATCGAGCTCGACGACTGAAGATCAAGCTTGTCTAGTCCCAGTCAGACGTCTGGTTCCCTCGTGGAGGGAATGTGTTTAAATAAGGCTTTTTAAGCCATTTGTTAAACTTGTCTGTACTCAGACATACTTTGCTTCCGCTTGTTGTTGTAATGTTGGATCACATACTTGTGATCTCTGTGTGCACTCTGTGAGAGTTATCAATAAAATGTATACTTTATAGAGAATTGCAATGATACCTGATGTTCATACAAGGAATGTGTGCTGCGTGTATGTTTATAACATGCATGTCTTTGTATGGGTTTTCGAGACCTTAGTTGTGATCTGGCTGGCGGTCTTTCATACACCAAGTGTCCCTTAGATGTGCGCAGCTTGGGGCATCGCGATGCGATTTCTCGAGACTCCTTCTCGTGCACACTTTGTGGTAGGATCGAGCCCGCCCTAGACCCCGACTAAGTGATCGGGCTGGAGTAAGTCTATGTAAGAGTTATGAGATAGTCGATAGTAAGGTTGAGGCCACTTGCCTTTGAATATGGGAGTCCATCACCCATATCATTAGACTTGTGTGCGGACGATGAGGACCCATCTCAGTTGATCATCCGGCCTGGATGGGATGCCCCTCACGTACGATGCTTTCCGAGAACGTTTTGTGCTTGGTCTTGTCTGCTTAGACAAGTGGGTACGGTTCTCGGCTCTCCATATGACTATGTCTTAGCTGGACTTGCATACGCTAACCCCGGGTCCCGACAAAAACAGAGTATGACAAGTGGGCCCCTCTGTTCTGTTAATTAAATAAAATGAATTTAAATGCCTCTATGTATGACATGTGGGTCCCCCATGTCAGTAACATTATTTTTGATAATCTTATGGATAATGCTATTTAAATAATAAAAGAATTCCAAAAATTGATTTGAAATAATTTAAACTTTAGAAGTTTATATCTTTTTAACCGTAGCTCAGATAGAAAACTTTATACATGAAAGTTGATCAGAGAAATACAACAAATACGAATACGCTATCCATATACCCACCACACCCATTTAACACACCGAACATGGAACATTTCTCCTTCGGTTCATCTGTCTATCAGACGATCGGAGCCGGTAAAACTTTCCGGATGAAAATGTTTTGAATATAAAAGTTGTTCAGGATGGATCTACGAGCACGTCTGTCAGATGTCTCTAACACTGCAGACATGGAACCTTCCCCTCCGCATCATTTGTCTGGTAAGCAACCGGTACCAATGAGTCATCCCCGGATAAATTAACGCTCCGCCTAAAATACTTAACACTCTGTTAGACACTGAGTTTGCCATGTCTTGAATTTGTATTTCTATTATTGCTTTTTATTTACTATTTATCCCCCTTATTCTCCGGTAGACCCCGCGACTGCCGCCGACTACACCGCTGTTGAGTACGATTATGTCGTCGATGACCGTACCCCTACCGTCGAGATTCCAGGCAAGCAGTTCCCCTTCACCTCTCCCATATATCACCTATCTATCTATATTTATCTGTTGCACTAGGCATTGCTGCTGCTATGTCACATTCCTATTCATTGCATAGCCTGTCATTGTCGCCCCTAGATGTAACTTCATTTATCCTACGCTGACTATTAAATATATATATTATTCAACAGTTAGCCCTACGCATTGTTAGTCAACTAGGATTAGATAGCGGGCCATGATCTCTCTGGGGCGTGAACGCGGATACAATATATTATTATTGTAACAGGTACGGTACAGCGCAGACACCGCCCAAGGCCCGTACCATGACCCTGCTGAGCCACATCAAGTGTGAGCTATTAAGGAGTAATCCTTGTACTCCACTCCTTGCTGACTCTGTAGTGTGTCACCCTAGGGTCCCGAACCACGGTTTTTAGAGGTAAGAAGTGGGTGACCCGACGGTGCCCGCGAGTGGTATTGCTATGGGACGACAGGGAGGGTACACCAATGTACAAGTGGGCTTGGACACTGATCGTAGTCCGCGAGAGTTACCAAACCACGAAAGCCGAGCTCTTCCAAGAGCACCCGCGAGACAAGGTAAGGAGATGGTTCACCTCGTTGGTAGCCGTGTGCTTTGACGGGACGACAGGGCATGCACCGATGTACTGGTGGTCCGGGCTGCTGTTCGTTGTCTGTTTTGTTAACTAGTCGGGAAACGATAACGGTTGACCCGCGAGATAATAAACTGTTTAAATCGGTTTGGTGGATGATTTGAGTAGCCTTTTGGCTTATACGCGCTGCCTACACGTGGGACAATGAGTTATGAGCTCCCCTGCATCGTAGTCTCGTTCTAGAGCCCTTCAGACGTCAGAAGTACCGCGGGCTGATGCTAGCAAGGAATATAATTCTCTCGCTTCTCGTTGGTTACCCCAAGTGGAAGGTGAGATGTAGCGTAGCAGCAAATTTAACCTACATAGGGGATAGGCTTTGTCTCCCGTAGGACTCACAGAAATACAAGAAGGTGGTAAAGTGAACAATGGCGCCGTTCACAACCGAGGTTGCTAACTTCACCTGGACCTGCACACACAACAAGTAACTTTTGCTCCCAACGAGTACAGAGGAGTTGTCAATTCCTCCGCCCTTGATGTTTACAAAGGATAAACGCAAGAGATAATAATAGTGGCAATGGAAAGTAAGAACTGAAAGTAAATTGATGGTGTAAACAATGGTGGAAATATGGACTGGGGTTCCATGACGTTCACTAGTGATGTCTCTCTCCCAAAAGACTAAAAAAGTGCTAGCGAGGTAAACAAATCACAGCTGGGCAATTGATAGGATTATAAACGCACCTCAATGCTAACTATGCTACGAAAGAAAGGAAGACGCTCAAAAGCAATGGGCAGTACGCATGGGTAAGTATACCGAAATCCTTTTGCATCTACTATGAATCATCCACCTTGAGATATCTATCCAGAACATCTCGCTGGTATTAAGTTGCGAATCCCACCCAAAGTGTAAACTCAAAGCAACAGACAACTGCATTAACAGAACTATGCGTAAAGTAAACAATCCTAGCACCTGCAGGTACAAGCACTGTTGTTTTATCCCTGGTGGCAAAAGCACATCCCCTAGTCTCATGTTTCTGTCACTCAAGCTAGACATCAGGGGGCTGAACCCACAATCAAGCATAACGCTCCCTCTTGGAGTTGCAACAAATCACTTGGCCAAAGAAAAATACGGCAACGGAGAACATGCAAGAATTAACTAAAGAACACAAATATAAAAGAGAACCAAATATATTACTCATCACAATCTGAACATAGTCTTATAATCCATCAGATCCGAGCAAACTCAGCATAACAACACAGAAAATTACAAAGGTGCCTCGTGTTGGGGTTCGGGGAAGAAAACACAAAATTTTCATAACCTACGAGACCCATACCCAAGACCTATGCTATGATGATGCAAGTAACGGAAAGAAATAGATCACATACTAGCATGTAGTCCGTTAAGCGGGAAACGTTCCCGCATGAACGTGGTTGGTGTAGTCGTACCGGCAATCCTTGATGCCGCGCAGATCCACGATGACTCCTGTAGCCACCCGATCCTTGTAGACCGATGATGGGATTACGTCCCCGTCGGAATGTTGTCGATGAAGACCTCGCGATACGACCACGACGATGAAGTAGCACCACAAGTGTAGTGCCTCGCGGGATTATACACATACAGTATACCCGACGTCCCTCCGAACTCCGAACCAGTAGAGCAGCGGAAAGAAGATGGATTCGGATCCCGATTCCAGCAGCACGACGGTGTGCGTATAGTGGAGAAATCCCCAACCAAGTGTAGACTCCAAACAAGGGGAGTCCACTCGAGGAAGGAGAAAGGAGGGAGAGAGATGAGAAACTTGTCTCAAATTTGGATGTGTAGAAAAGGGCACCCTACCCCTCCTTATATAGGCCAAGGAGGGGGGCAACCTCCCCTCAACTTCCCATGTGGGAATAATCCCAAGGGGAGGGGGGGGGCAAATGCGCCCCTAGGGGGGGCATGGGCCCCTTCATGGCGCCATGGCCCATGGGGGAGGACTCCCTCTCCCCCTAATGGGCCTTATGAGGCCCATATGGCTTTTAATTCATTTTTAATTATATTTAAATACATTTTAATATTTAATTCGTATAATTAAATAATAAAACATATATTAAACATTATTAAATATATTTTGAACCTTTCAAAATACCCGGAACAACTTCCGGCCTTCATCGGAACAATTCCGGCAATCACCAGAACAATTCCGATGTTCTCTCCAATTTCTTCGGTGATCCCGAATCAATCCTTACTGCGTCGAGTACCCTTAAGTGTAACACCCTACGGTCCGGGAAACAACAGACATGATCGAGAAAATTCTCATTGATCAATGACTAATCAATTGGACCTGGTTACAATCCTTGATAGCCCCTGCGCTTCCATCGAATGAACTTCAAACGCTGTTGGATCCGTTAACCGTGTGCATGTTCCCTTTGTCCTATGGTACTTTGCTTGTCCGAGGTTTGATGATCGGTATCCAATATACCTAGTTCGTCCTCGTTCTCAACAAACAAGTTTACTCGTTCCCGTGATATTACAACTCCGTGACCTAGTCACACGTTTGCAAACTTTATGATGTAACATCACCGAGTGGGCCCAGAGTACCTATCCGTCACACGGATGGACAAATCTCGCTTTGATCTATTTGCATACTCATTAACATATCTATTATGAATACCTGAAGTACTCCTTTATGGCCATCATATTTCAGTCAGGCGGTGGGTAGCAAATCAAGGCATCCTAATAGACAGTAATTACATATGATCATTACGGTCTAAGGATCTGGTCACTACGTTATAGTTATCGCAATGTCGAACTATGTGACTTGATCACATCGCAACACTTCTGGTGGGTGTATGTCCATCATATCATTATCCAATGATACAACTCCATTGTCAACAGACGCCATTGTCTCATGATCAGGAAACCTTGATCATCAATCGCCCAATGGACTAGTATACTAGGGTTTACTAGGGACCTGGTTGTTTGTATACCACACCTGTATTAATGTTTCCGCTTAATACATTTATAGCATAGTATCAAACGTATTATGAACTAATGGAATATGCTCGATAAAACATATTTTATTTGCCTCTAGGGCACATTCCCAACAGTCTCCCACTTGCACTAGAGTACAAGTAATCTAGTTGCATTTTCTCTGGATCATAACTCCTTATTGATCATGCTTGCCCGTGGAAGAGGTTGTATCAAGGATCTGGGTACCATTTAGAACCGTATGTACTTTCGCAAATCATAATGCCACCTAATTTTGACATTCCTTCATTATCCACTATAATGATGAGGTATATATATTTGGCGGTGAAGTGAGACTTCGTTTGCTGTGTCATAGCAATGACATCCGGTGGGTTAAGCGGACTTTCCCATAGTCATGCACACTTGAAACTCACTCAATCAAAAGTCGAACTTCTTAAGCCATAATATAACTCCTGCTACTTCTAAAGCAGCCACATCAATGTAGATTCAATCCTTAGTGCATTGTATGCAACTTTGATGTCTAACCAAGTTTCTTTCAACTTAGGCATTCATTATATGATATCTCAATTTTCTAGGTTAGTGTCAAAACTTGAACCAGCATAACATTTATGGTCAAGTCCACTATCCTTTACAAATTGGATATGTATCCTCAGTTCTCTTCAGACACTGAAGGATAAACTTAACTCTTTGTTCAATGATTTACTCATAAATCATATCACAACATGTTCTTACTACTAAGAACTTGGGTCACACTACGTCGAGTACATAACTTTGGTTTTATATGAAAGAACCTATGACAAAGGCATAGAGGATCCATCACATCCATTTCTTTCATTAACCATTAACCATTGTTCTTGTAATGAGATTAACTCAACACTTCTCTTGGATATACAAGTAAGGAGCACTTCTTGACTTGTCCCATTCTGAACTCCATCAGAATCTTATCCAGGAAAGTATTACGATTCAATGTTATTAAACACATATCTATCTTAATAGATCTTCAATGCTTAATACTTATTCATCTTCATTTATGAAAGATTCAAATAATCATTAATACCTACTACACCATTCATAATATGTTATCCATATATGAGAATGTTATCATGCTCCCACTCAAATATGGCATGCACATATTAAGTCTTAGGATAACACTCATATTGCTCCCACTCAAATATGTCAGCCACATATACGACAAGGATAACATCCACATGGCTCCCACTTAGATATGTCAGACACATATTAAGTTCAGGATTCTAACCACATGACTCCTACTCAAATATGTCATTTACATATAAGTCTAGGATAATACTCCCATAGTTCCCACTCAAAATATGTTATCTACATATTAAGTTTCAGGAAACTATTCAGCTCCCACTCAGTTCCATGCAAATGCATGTTTCCTCGATATTTTGGTTAAGTCCAAAATCCTTTGATCATCCATCAAAATGAGAATTCAGTTTACGAGACACTAGTATCCATATGTTTTTCCAAAACCTTCTTGTTGTACCAATTACAACACTTCTTCAAATACAGGATTTGAGGAAGTCACGGTATTGATAACAATCCTGGATCAATCGTAGTGAATATCCCTTTGACTCAAGCATTGCTACACATTGTAGTCAACCCATTGAATTTGTCAGAAACAATCTTTGTGACAAACCAATATTGACGGCCCTTTGATGTTCACATTTATTCCTCATAACTCTGAAGTTATTGTGAATATCAAGTAACCTCCTTACTTGATAAGATTCAAGCAATCTTAAATGTAACTCAACATAGGATTTCATGACTCGTAGTCATATCTCGTATTTAGGTCCACCATCGCTTCTTTGTAGTTCGTAGGAATATCTTGTTCCATTAACATGACAAGTGAATCATGAATATCATTTTGCACCAGGGGCAAATATATATTCTTGAATCCTACCTTTCTCAGTAAAAGCTCCCATCAAAAGATCATGATCATTATCATTAGTTTCTCCTCTTATTGTAGAGCTTTGCTTCCAGAACATATTCCGTTGCACTACTCTGACATTTGGAGGCAAGGTCAATTACCTTGTTTGAACTTTCACTTTTCTTCCATTACCACATTTATCAAGAATAATTCTTGACAAACACCAAACATAGCAATACATGTTTTGCTCCTTTTGGTTCTAGTTGTGGAAGATGCATCCATAGTTGTCTAAGGATACACTACAAAGATAATTTATCTTACATAAATCAAGCTTCCTAGAAACCACAACACACCATGACATATATAGTGTTGTTTTCCACGAACTCAGATGGTTCCCTATGCTGAAGTGAGTGTTTGCATATTAAATTAATAACTCTAAACAACAATAACGTAACTTGGTAAGAGATAACTTAGACCATACACTTTTTGATAGAACATGATCACAATGTTCAGGCACGTCAATCATATTGAAGTGTCTCAAGACATTGCAATTTGTGGAACAACTTTCACACAAGTCTTTATTCCCAAGACTAACTCAAAACATTTGTCACTTTGATCAAATCGTAGAGACTTGTCTTTCTTCTTAATTTAATATCCATCTTTACTCTGAAATCCCTTTTGATCATATCAACTTATTTCAGACTCATGCTTAATTAGTGAATACACATATTCATCTAAGTCCACATACGGAGTTCACGAAATAATGAAATTCACCACATGCTGACATACGATACATCACAATGTATGATATTCAACAATCAGTACACACTCTGTTATACCAGAATGCGAGGTTTTAGTCATCTCACCTAAAAGGCATGGTTTTCATGTGTCAAGAGATCAAGTATCCCAAGACTTAATCAAACCATTCATGACTTAAACTGTAGTGTCATTATTAAATTTGGATATTTCTTGGCATTACAATATTTCTTATAAATGATCAAACAACTATCATCAATATAAGAATAACTCATTCATAATCGTAATGTGACCATAAGAGATATCATTCATAAAAGGAGAACAACTGACTTGTTTCTCACTAATATGAATAATTGTCTTCGCGAGATGCAAGACACACTAATAAAGTCCTCATTCAAATGATCATAAAATTTATTCATATATTAATCAATTGATAGATGTAGAGGGAGAGTGTTGTCGACCATCAACTATCTTGATTGCCGTCAGCACACATTGTCACCTCATCCCTTCCAAGCCACTCTCAAGCAGTAAGTTCAAGCATCGAATACTTAATCAACCGCAATTAGTGTTTCGTGGGAAAGACATTTATAACTCGTATATCAAATATACCTTCTCCGTCAATGACCATTCCTTCATTAGTTCTACTCTTAAAGTTCTTAACTTTAACCATGACCTTATGACAGGTGAACGATTCTCTTTCATGACATAGTCCAGACATGGTCTTTGTAACTGGGAGGAATCGAACGCAACTCCCTAGTTATCGCAAAGTAACCAGTCATTCAGTAGTCCAAGTTATACACAAGGTGTTCCATGTATCTTATACATTTTCCAAGTGACTTTCTCAGCAGGGTTTTCCTTCCACCATAGTTGAAAGAAACTCCGTCCATATACTCATATTCCATTACTCTGATTTCTGACCAAGTGCTTTCAAGTTCACCTAGCACGTCATACGTGTTGGTTAACATGCATTCACAATTCAGATTCCATGGAATGAATAATGGTGTATTGGACAGTCATTCATAAGTGACGGTGAGTGTGATACTCATCATCATCTTCCTTGATTACGGAGTTGTCAGGTGTATCTCCTAGCAGTTCTTCGTATTATGTTTAGCAAGTCATTACTAATGAGTATGTCTCTAATGGTGTTGGTACACATCAATGAAGTAAGACCCATTTACCTTAAGTTCTATCATACTAAAAGAGCCATAGTTCTAAGCATTGGTATGACGTTATCTACAATGATATTTGCTAAGACATGAAGATTAAGTTCATAATATGGAGTTTCAATTTGATCTCAAAATTCTAGAAAGCTCCCACTTAGATAAACACCTCTCAATTTAACTAAGTGATTACACAATCCCAGCCCCTATACCTCCCCCGATCGTCATGGCCATCAGTATGCGAACCAGGTAGGCCTCTAAGCCAATCACATCAGGCATGTGACTCGTGCTCGACCTTTCGGTCTCCTGTCTTCCAGGCCCGCATCTACATACGTCAAGCCTGCCAATCGAACCTTGATGTTAGCTATTCAGCAAGGCCATATCTGCATATGCCAGGCTTGCCGAACCCAACCTCATGCGAACTCCGTTTAATATGTAGGACAAATCCGGTATGTACGGAGCATCAAGCCATATGGGAGAACCTTCCAGGCGGTGCGCACCAAGGGAGAACACAATGTTGGTATTGTGAGAGATGGTCCTGTTTCGTGCTACCGTCGATATATCTAGCATACTAGCATAAAACAGGAAGTAAAACTGTAAATCATACAACCTATGATCCCCCTTCATGCAAATTAAAGTTAAAAACGCCTTTCTACTTTATCTTTTGCAAGTTTTACGTGGATGCTAGGGGTTTCGAGAAAAGAACCGTTTCTATCCTACGAAAACAAGCCACAACACCAATCCACAATTGTCTCTATTACACCCCTGTCGGGGCCCTCCGTTGCAAACGTCTTCGCATCGCTAATGCAGAGAGACAGACACCCCCCAGCCACTTTATATGGTACAAGCCATATGTCAAGCGTGGAACCAGTCTCGCGTAAACGCGTAAGGTCGGTCGGGGGCCGCTTCATCAAACATTGCCGCAACGCTAAATGAGTACACGTGAGAGGGTAACAATTGGAGAATTGATGCCCACATACTAGATGTGTTCTATCCGTACAATACATCTACGCATAGCCTTGCTCTGATACCACTATTGGGGTTCGGGGAAGAAAACACAAATTTTTGATAACCTACGAGACCCATACCCAAGACCTATGCTATGCTGATGCAAGTAACGGACATAAATAGATCACATACCAGTATGTGGTCCGTTAAGCGGGAAACGTTCCCGCATGAACGTGGTTGGTGTAGTCGTACCGGCAATCCTCGATGCCGCGCAGATCCACGATGACTCCTGTAGCCACCCGATCCTTGTAGACCGATGACGGGATTACGTCCCCGTCGGAACGTTGTCGATGAAGACCTCGCGATACGACCACGACGATGAAGTAGCACCACAAGTGTACTGCCTCGCGGGATTATACACATACAGTATACCCAACGTCCCTCCGGGCTCCGAACCAGTAGAGCAGCGGAAAGAAGATGGATTCGGATCCCGATTCCAGCAGCACGACGACGTGCGTATAGTGGAGAAATCCCCAACCAAGTGTAGACTCCAAACAAGGGGAGTACAGTCGAGGAAGGAGAAAGGAGGGAGAGAGATGAGAAACTTGTCTCAAATTTGGATGTGTAGAAAAGGGCACCCTACCCCTCCTTATATAGGCCAAGGAGGGGGACAACCTCCCATCAACTTCCCATGTGGGACTAATCCCAAGGGGAGGGGGGCAAATGCGCCCCTAGGGGGGCATGGGCCCCTTCATGGCGCCATGGCCCATGGGGGAGGACTCCCTCTCCCCCTAATGGGCCTTATGAGGCCCATATGCCTTTTAATTCATTTTTATTTATATTTAAATACATTTTAATATTTAATTCAGATAATTAAATAATAAAAAAATATATTAAACATTATTAAATATATTTTGAACCTTTCAAAATACCCGGAACAACTTCCGGCCTTCATCGGAACAATTCCGGCCATCACCGGAACAATTCCGATGTTCTCTCCAATTTCTCCGGTGATCCAGAATCAATCCTTACTGCGTCGAGTACCCTTAAGTGTAACACCCTACGGTCCGGGAAACAACAGACATGATCGAGACAATTCTCATTGATCAATGACTAATCAATTGGACCTAGTTACAATCCTTGATAGCCCCTGCGCTTCCATCGAATGAAATTCAATCGCTGTTGGATCCGTTAACCGTGTGCATGTTCCCTTTGTCCTATGGTACTTTGCTTGTCCGAGGTTTGATCATCGGTATCCAATATACCTAGTTCGTCCTCGTTCTCAACAAACAAGTTTACTTGTTCCCGTGATATTACAACTCCGTGACCTAGTCACACGTTTGCAAACTTTATGATGTAACATCACCGAGTGGGCCCAGAGTACCTATCCGTCACACGGATGGACAAATCCCGCTTTGATCTATTTGCATACTCATTAACATATCTATTCGGAATACCTGAAGTACTCCTTTATGGCCAGCATATTTCAGTTAGGCGGTGGGTAGCAAATCAAGGCATCCTAATAGATAGTAATTACGTATGATCATTACGGTCTAAGGATCTGGTCACAACGTTATATTTATCGCAATGTCAAACTATGTGACTTGATCACATCGCAACACTTCTGGTGGGTGTATGTCCATCATATCATTATCCAATGATACGACTCCATTGTCAACAGACGCCATTGTCTCATGATCAGGAAACCTTGATCATCAATCGCCCAATGGACTAGTATACTAGGGTTTACTAGGGACCTGGTTGTTTGTATACCACACCTGTATTAATGTTTCCGCTTAATACAGTTATAGCATAGTATCAAACGTATTATGAACTAATGGAATATTCTCGATAAAACATATTTTATTTGCCTCTAGGGCACATTCCCAACACCTCGATCATGTGAGGCAGCTCACGAGGTCTCGAAAGTGGAAGCACAAAGAGGGGAGGAGAACATCACATAGCTACTAGTCATGGACCCATGGTCCAATGGGGACTACTCACAGCACATCCGGGAGGCGTCCATGGTGATGGATGGTTTCCCGGAGGGGGTTCCTCCTTCCGGCAGGGTGCCGGGGCAGCTTCTCCTCGCAGCTCCGATCTTGAAACGGCGACGGCGGTACAGAGAGGAGAACGGGAATAGCAGATCGATATTAGGGTTTTCCTCCGCGGGGGATAAATATAGGACAAGGGGGCACAGAGAGGGGCCACAGGGCAGCCAGGAGGTCTCCTGGCGCGCCCTAGGGTTGGGCCGCGCCAGGGACCCTCCTAGGGCCCTGGTGGGTCCACTCCCTTCCATCCTTGGCTCTTCGGGAAGATTCCGGGACGCTGATTTTATTATATAATTTTTCCAGGATTTATTTGTTACTTTTAATGGCCGGAAAACCTGAAATACAAAAAAAGCAGAAAACTGGAACTGGCAACTGGGTGCACTGAGTTAATAGGTTAGTGCAAATATGATCAAAAGTGTATGAAAGTTCAAGAAAAACATAGCAAAGTCACACAAATCATGCATGGAGCAAGCATAAATTATAGATACGTTTGGGATGTATCAACATCCCCAAGATTAATTCCTGCTCGTCCTTGAGTAGGGAAATGATAACAAGCATAATTTCTTTGGCGACATGCCACACAACCATATAAGGACTTTTAAGTAAATCAATCAAAGCATGCAATTAAATTCAAGTCTTAACAAGCAAGAGTCTATATTAGCATTGGCACAAGCAACAAAAGAACAAAGGGTGCAACAGCTCTCGCTTTCCGTGACTCGAATTTCCCAAGATGGTGTTTGCATGCAAGAAGGGGGATATGGGAATACGAGATAAAAAATATTGTTGAGAACTACTATCCACTAAAGTTTCCCACTTAGTCTCCTTTGGATTCTTATCTTGACTCGTCCCCATACCACTAGCCAGGTACAAGTCAAACTGATCCACTCCCTTTCGATATTTTGAGCACTCATGCAATGGATGAGCGTGAGCAAGAAAGTTGACACCTAAAAGGCGAAACAGAAAGAAGGTGGAGGAGAAGACAAAAAAGGTGTGAAAGGCTCACATCAATGAGGACAACCATAGGCCAGAGAAGGCCATATTATATATATGATGTGAGGAGTAGGGATTGCCATGCAACGGATGCACATGTGAGCTAAAAGCTCTCCAAGGGAACTAGTGGGGGTGCATCCAACTTGCTTGCTCAAGAAGACCTAGAGCTCATTTGAGGAGGCTCATCATTGGAATATACAAGCCAAGTTCTATAGTGTGAAGGTTCCCCACATAGCTATATGCATGTATGATGATCTATGGAGTAGAAGGGATAGAGGATGAAGTACTAGTGTGTATCTCTCAAAAGGAATAGTAGTGTGCCCCCTTCTCTATTTTTTTCTTTTTCTCTTTTTATTTTTATTTTTTTGGTGGCCTCAATGGATCTTTCTATTTCTCTCATTTGTCCTCTTTGGGATCTTTTTCTCACTTTAGGGGCAACACTCTATATTTTACAAGAATATAGGAGATCTTTCAAACTTTACAAGGGTACTCACATAAAGAAGATGTAACTATCATGATGCAAATGTATGCCTCCGCCAGGATAGCAGGATATGCAATGATACCAGCGCTTCATGTAGCAATGATTAGGGCAAGGCCCAACTAGCATACGGCTCATCGATCAAGCAAGTAGCATGTATGACATGAAGATCAAGTCATGAGAAGGTGGATGTTGCACGCCAATGAATCTCGGAAAGGCTATGGAAATGCCTTGATAGGTTGGTATGGTGGCTGTTTTGAGGAAAGATATAAGGAGGTTTCTGATGACAGAGCGTATCATGCCAAGGGTTTGGATGTACCGGTGAAGGTGGACGCCAACTCTCGGAGTGAGAAGGAGGCAATGCACGGCACATGAGAGGCTAGCAAAATATGGGAGGTGGAAGTGTCAACTTTCCAATACTCACATTAGTCCGAAGAACTCATGCACTTATTATCGGTAACTCTCAATCTAATCAGGAGGTTCACAAAGAGACAAGTACCCTGAGGAGGAGTGTATGGGGATTTGGTTATCCTTGCGCATCCTCGACTCATGGCACGTGAGTGTACTCTAATATTCGAACCCTCCAGAGGTTAGTGATCCATCTAGTAGCTAGAGTTCTCAATAGGGGTTTCGGCTTTTGACAATCACACGGATTTCCCAAAATACGACATCTATCACTAATAGGCTAAAGCTCTTGACACCATAAGTTCAAACATTAGTCTAGTCAATACCTCAAAACTATTGCAAGTTACTACTATGAAGAGAATAGCAACTTCAACTTCCTACTTTCTAGTCAAGACACAAAACTCAGTGCAACAGTCAAACTCTCTAAACAAGATAAACACGCAACCTATACAAAGTTCAACTGAGACAAAAGAAAATCTCTAGAAGAAAACTAAAGCACTACAACTAAACATGGCAGCAGCTAAGAAAAGAAAAAGATGAACTCACAGCTAAGGAAATAAGCATGCAAATCCTATGAGGAGTTCTAGTTCAAGCGGAGCGTGATTCTCTCCTACACAAAAGAAAGTTGGGGTCTAACTTGTTACTACAGCAAATAAAACAAAAACAAACCTAAGAAAAGTAAAGAGCGAGATGCTCCAAGAATAGCACATAACGCATGAAGTGATAAAAATATAGTGCAACGAGGGACGAACTGATAATTGTTGATGAAGAAGGGGATGCTCGGGGGCATCCCCAAGCTTAGACGCTTGAGTCTCCTTGAATATTTATTGGGGGTGCACATGGGAATCCCCAAGCTTGAGCGTTTGAGACTCCAGGTTCTTATTTCATCATCTTCCATCACACACTTGAAAACTCCCTTCATACATAACTCATTGTAAACTGATTAGAGAGGTTAGTACCCTATTAAAATAATTTTCCTCTACTGCAAATAAAGATATTCAGGAAGAGCTACTGTTTCACAAGATTTCAAAAAAAAATGCAAAGAAAAATCAAGCTTAAAGTTTGCAAAAGTTAGGAGAGACAAAACATGGCAGAATCTGTGAAAAACAGAACAACAGGTAGTAAAGAATTTTTAGGGTTACTTCTGGAACTCAAATAAAAAACTCAGAACATACGAAAGTTCCGTGATTGTATAGATCATGTTGTGTAGAAAATTCAGCTCAAAACGATGAACTGGTGATTTTCTATGATTTTCCCATCACGAGGATATAATCTGTTTTCTGGACAGCATGTCACAACTTGCACTTCCCTTGTCATATGTGGCTATATTTGGCACAAAGCTTGAAAAATAAAGATACAATGATGTTGTTACAGTAGTAACAATCATCAAGACCACTAAAAACAGAAGAAAAAACATCTTGGGTTGCCTCCCAACAAGCTCTTTCTTTTACGCCTTTAAGCTAGGCATAAAGCAAAAGATCAAGTTTTATCAAGAAAATAACTAGCCCGTGCGACGGACTCAAAAGGCAACTTAATATTTTTTCCTAGGGAAGTGTTCCATCCCTTTCTTGAGAGGGAATTGGAATTTAATATTCCCCTCTTTCATGTCAATAACAGCACCAAAGGTGCGAAGAAAAGTACATCCCAAAATAATTGGACAAGAGGGCTCACACTCAGTGTCCATAATAGTAAAATCAACGGGAACATAATTGTCATTGACAATGATAAGAACATCATCGATCTTCCCCAAAGGTTTCTTTATGGAAGAATCGACAAGACAAACACCAAAATAACAAGGATCAAAAGGTTTCAATTGAAGCATATCATACATTCTTTTGGGCATAACAGAGGTACTAGCTCCAACATCACAAAGAGCAAAGCAAGAGAAGTTATTCAATTTGATTTTTATCATAGGATCCCAACCATCTTATAGCTTCCTAGGTATGGAGGCTTCTAGTCTAAGCTTCTCCTCCCTAACTTTGATTAGAGCATTGGTGATATGCTCTGTGAAGGCAAGATTAAGTGTGCTAGTGTGGGGGTCTCTAGACATCTTGTGTAGGAAACCAATAACTTCAGGTAAGCTGCAGTTGTCAAAGTCTATATCCCTACTATCTATCAAGGAGGTAGTGATATCATTAAGGCTCACTTGTTTTAAAGCCTCTATGTTCATAGAGGTTTCTTCATCTATGGTTGAGGTGGTAGCATCACCATTGATAGGTCCAGGTGGACTAGGGTGTGATGGGTGCTAATAGTTTGGACATCCTCAACAACTTGGATAGTAACTACGGTATGGTAGGTAGGAAGGCTCTAAACTCTCTCTTCTTCCTCCTTTTCTCTAGCCTATCTCTCTTTCAGTTTTCCCAACATCCTATTGTTTTCATTAATTTGCACTTGGATAGCATTCATAGGAGTGATTTTCCTCTCCTCAGGGGGAGAAGTTCTACTCTTAAGCATCTCAACATCATGGGCTATGTTGTCTACCTTCGAAGAGAGGATATCTAATTTGTCTAATTTATCTTCTACACTCTTGTTGAAGGATTTTTGGGTAGTGAGAAATTCTTTAAGCATACTCTCTAGTTCAGAAGTGGAGTTTTTGGTGCTAGGGTAAGTGTTGTTGTTCCAATAGTTGTTGGATGGGAAAGGTCTAGGATTGTTGCTACCAAAATTACTCCTATAAGCATTATTGTTGAAGTTGTTTATAAAGATAAAGTTCACATCAACTTGTTCTTGAGCAACCAAGGAATTTAAAGGAACATCCTGAGGATCAATAGGAGCTTGCTTGGTAAGTAAAGACATGATCAAGTCAATCTTTTCATTAAGGGAGAAGATCTCCTCGATAGAATTTACCTTATTCTAGTTGGAGATCGTTCGGTATGCCACTGATAGTAGTTCAGCATCATCTCATCAAGTAGCTTCGTGGAAGCACCAAGTGTGGTTGACATAAAAGTACCTCCCACGGCCGAGTCTAGCAGATTCCGTGAGGTAAAGTTTAAGCCTGCATAAAAAGTCTGGATAACCATCCAAGTAGTCAAACCATGTGTAGGGAAGTTCTTAATAAGAGATTTCATACGTTCCCAAGATTGGGAAACGTGTTCATTATCCAATTGCCTAAAATTCATAATGTTACTTCTCAACTGGATAATTTTAGCAGGGGGATAGTACTTCTCAATAAAAGCATCCTTACACTTGTCCCAAGAATCAATGCTATTCTTAGGTAAGGATTTCAGCCACTCCTTGGCTCTTCCTCTCAAGGAGAAATGAAAAAGCTTCAGCTTGACGATGTCTCCATCTACTTCCTTGTACCTCTCAAGTGCAAGGCAACATCTTCTCCAGCACCTAAGAATTGATCTTTCATAACAAGATTCAGCAAAGAAGGTTTAATTTCATAAGAAGGTGCTGAAGTGGCAGGTGGAGCAATAGGAGTGCATATAAAGTCAATGTTGTTGTGACTAATGAAGTCACACAACTTGGTGTTTTCATTGGAACCCATAGTAGCAGCATGTATTTTTGGTATTTTTGATAAGGGACACAAAAGTAAAAACTGAAAGATAAATTAACAAGACTAAAAAGAAAAGATAAAAGATAGTGTGCAACTCCCCTATCTTGTAGACTGGAGTCCCCGGCAATAGCACCAGAAATTGCTTGATGCTAGCAAGGAATATAGTTCTCTCGCTTCTCGTTGGTTTACCCAAGTGGAAGGTGAGATGTAGCGTAGCAGCAAATTTCCCCTATTTAGAGGATAGTGTTTCTCTCCCGTAGGACTCGCAGAAAAACAAGAAGGTGGTAAAGTGAACAATGGCGCCGTTCACAATCGGGGTTGCTAACTTCATCCGGACCTGCACAACCAACAAGTAACTTTTTCTCCCAACGAGTACATAGGAGTTGTCAATTCCTCCGGCCTTGCTGTTTACAAAGGATCAATGCAAGAGATAATAATAGTGTCAATGGAAAGTAAGAACTGAAAGTAAATTGATGGTGTAAACAATGGTGGAAATATGGACCGGGGTTTCATGACGTTCACTAGTGATGTCTCTCTCCCAAAAGACGATAAAAGTGTTAGCGAGGTAAAAAATCACAACTGGGAAATTGACAGGATTATAAACGCACCGCAATGCGAACTATGCTACAAAATAAAGGAAGAGGCTCAAAAGAAATGGGCATTACTCCAAGGTAAGTATATCGACATCCATCTGCATCTACTACGAATCATCCACCTTGATATATCTATCAAGAACATCTCACTGGTATTATGTTGCGAATCCCACCCAAAGTGTAAACTCAAAGCAACAGACAACTGCATTAAAAGAACTATGCATAAAGTAAACAATCCTTGCACCCGCAGGTACAAGCACCGTTGTTTTATCCTAGGTGGCAACAACACATCCCCTAGTCCCATGTTTCTGTCACTCAAGCTAGACATCAGGGGGCTGAACCCACAATCAAGCATAACGCTCCCTCTTGGAGTTGCAACAAATCACTTGGCCACGACAAAATACGGAAACAGAGAACATTCAAGAATTAACTAAAGAACACAAATATAAAAGAGAACCAAATATATTACTCATCACAATCTGAACATAGTCTCATAATCCATCAGATCCCAGCAAACTCAGCATAGCAACATAGAAAAGTACAAAGGTGCCTCGATCATGTGA
Source organism: Bromus sterilis (assembly GCA_950022295.1). Classification (NCBI taxonomy): domain Eukaryota; kingdom Viridiplantae; phylum Streptophyta; class Magnoliopsida; order Poales; family Poaceae; genus Bromus; species Bromus sterilis. Next base: position 53,871,849 of record OX465599.1, read on the forward strand.
GGCAGCTCACGAGGTCTTGAAAGTTGAAGCACAAAGAGGGGAGGAGAACATCACATAGCTACTGGTCATGGACCCATGGTCCAAGGGGGACTACTCACAACACATCCGGGAGGCGTCCCTGGTGATGGATGGTCTCCCGGAGGGGGTTACTCCTTCCGGCAGGGTGCCTAGGCAGCTTCTCCTGGCAGCCCCGACCTTGAAACGGCGGAGGCGGCGGTACAGAGAGGAGAACGGGAATAGCAGATCGATATTAGGGGTTTCCTCCGCGGGGGCTAAATATAGGCCAAGGGGGGCACCGAGAGGGGGCACAGGGTAGCCAGGAGGTCTCCTGGCGCGCCCTAGGGTTGTGCCGCGCTAGGGACCCTCCTGCGGCCCTGGTGGGTCCACTCCCTTCCATCTTTGGCTCTTCGGGAAGCTTCTGGGACGCTGATTTTTATATAATTTTTCCGGGATTTATTTGGTACTTTTAATGGCCGGAAAACCTGAAATACAAAAACAGCAGAAAACAGGAACTGGCAACTGGGTGCACTGAGTTAATAGGTTAGTCCAAATATTATCAAAAGTGTATGAAAGTTCAAGCAAAACATAGCAAGTAACACAAATCATGCATGGAGCAAGAATAAATTATAGATACGTTCGGGACGTATCAAGGGCTGATTGCCGGGAAGTGAGGTGTCGTCGTTGCTCGAGCTGTGTTGTTTTCTACCACTTTACGGCCACCCACGCACCATGCAGGAGTACGTCAGGGTTGGGGTCCTAAGCCCTGCGTACTTAGGATTTAGACCGGCGGATGGCCTCTCTGTTGAGTTTCAAGGATGGGCTACTTTGTGTGAGATAGACTCGATGGGGAATTCCCTAACAAGGTGTACGCCACCCTAGAGATCCCTGCGTTGTAGTGTGACAAAAGTGCACCCCTAATGGGAAGATTAATCTATTCGAATAGCCTTGTCCACGGTAATAGGACGCTTTATGCTGAAGATCGACTCTACTACTACAAACTAGTACTACTAAACTGATTGGTTCCGGTTTTTCTTCCTCGCAGGGAAGTCGAGGAAGGATTCTCGGAAGCATTGATAATTGTTAACTAATACAACTTACTATTATACAATGCTGCAGCAACTTCTGTTGCATTGTTACTTTATGCTTTATGTATAACTGTTGGCTGTTCTCTTCTTGTGCTTCAAGAATCGTCGAAAGATGCTAGTCTTCGTTAGGCCTAGCATATTCCCTCTTACCCTGGTACTTATATCATACAGTCCACTATACATACTCTTCATCTATTTTGATACAAATTCATAAATGTTTAGTAGCCTGGGTTTAAGTCTCGCTGAATATGCTAGATACTCACCATTGCTTTCCCCCTCCCCTTCTTGTTTTGTATACACGGTTGCTGCAATCAGATGTGAGGCGTCCAGGAGCAGGAGATCCACGATGCCGACCACCGCAACGTACAGATCCCCGTTCCCAACGACCAGGAGTAGTTTGGAGGTTCCCAGGCAGGAGGCCTCGCCTTTTCGATCGTTGTTGTTTTTGTGCTAGCCTTCTTAAGGCAAATCATGTGTACCTTGTGTCTGTAACCAAATACTATTGCTTTCGCTAATTTTTTGCTCTCGAGTCGTTGTATTCGAGCCCTCGTGGCCCCTGTCTTGTATTAAACAACTTGTATTATTTTTATTATTAGAGTTGTGTTGTGATATCATGCCGGGAGTCCTTGATCTCGGTCATGTACATTGCATGTATGATTACTGTACACAATCTGATTTTGGGGGCGTAACATAGGACAAGGAGGGGGCATCTGTAAGGCCCGATATGCGGTACTGTTCCAGATCTAGGTGTTTCCACCCAGATCCGGGGACGAAGCACATATCGGTCCCACCGCGATATATGACAAAGCCATATGCCCCGGATTTCCAACATGATATCACAACATTACAGATAAAAGGATACAACATCTCATACAATCGGCATACAACTGCCTCAAATACAATACATCAGCGGAAGATACTTGTCTGAGTACAGACTACAATCAAATGCCTACTGGCAAAGAGAAAATCATCGATCCCATAACCACACGGGTCCAGGCCCTCCGCCGGGATCCGCCTAACTAGTCGTCGTCGAGTCTCCACGTGAAACGTCGATCACCATACCGGTTGTCGATCAACACCCTGAAAAGAGTTTGGGGGTAGTATCATGAGTACAGAAGTACTCAGCATCCAACTCTAGTGGTCATCTGACCCAGCAAGGACTTCATCACTCATCATTCTAGGACAACTAGTAGTTTACGGTAAGGAAGGGGTAAGTGGTGAGGTTGCTGCCGCACTAGCATTTATGAAGTGGCTAACGATCTAGAGAGTAAGGTAAGAAGCCAAGCATTCGATGAGGAATTGCCTCCAACAAGTCTGCTATCCACCTACTACGCAAACATAACACCTATCCTATCCTTGTCCTCCTCTTCACATCCCGACGAAGAAGAAGCAGTCAAGGCACACACACGTTGATCAAGTTATATTAAGATTATCTCAGTTGTTGTTTTCTATGAACAAGGAGTAGGTCTCAAGTCGTCCATAACCGTGGACACGGCTTCTCGAAAAGATTTAACCCTGCAGGGGTGTATCAACTTCCCATTACAAGGCTCCGCACGCTCGCCCATCTCTCTCAGTTGCTACCCATCACAGGCAACCATTTTATGATTTAGTTCCAAGAGATTCGAAACGACAGGTCCCTCTAGCTAACAACGAACAAATCCGGGTGGCCCCCGGGGAGTCGACACCCAATCCAAAAGCAGGCCACGCTCTCGGATCGGACTCTTCCGTCTCAACATTGTTTGGGTTACCGAGACGCCTCACGTGAGGTCTCGGGCCCTCGCCGGTCAAAGGTGGACCAACAGGGAAACCATGTCTCCGCTGGTCCGGGTTGTTTTAAAAGATATCTGCTAGGAGCGACCCGACAAGATATATATGCATGTTTCCAAATGGTAAATCAGCTTGGGCCACCTCTAGAAATGTTTGAAGCTAGGTAGGTAAGAAAAGGGGACCCCATAAAATCCCACACGCGGTTAGGCACGCTCAGTCTTAAAACTAATACCCTGAACTCGGATCCTAGGTGACTCGAATGGAACAAAGCGTTGGGGCGGGATAGCCTAGACCTTCCATCCTTCGCCGAATATAGTCAACATTATAATAATCATATCATCAAAAACAATAATAATAAGGTGATATCCCAAACCAAGGAGTAACAGGGTAACATCGTAGCATCCTAAGCATGCATACTAAGCAGGGGCTGAGCAACGAGCAATAGTAACATAGCAGTACAAGGTTTGCTGGGACGGGACATGGCTGTATCGGTTTGAAAGAGGCTGTAAACATGTGGTAGGATCAAACATCGAACTTAACCTATACTAGCATGCAAACCGCTAGTTGAAATAGAATGGATCATAAGTAATGCAAGTCCTTGCCTGTTGATAAGTCGGGTTCCGAAGGTGTAGCCGATCGCACGCTCGCATCGTCTCCAAGAGGTACCCGCGAAAGCACACAAGAAGGAAACACTGGAAAGCAATCAACGGTGCACCACTATTACTATGGAGCAAACACGAGCAAGCCTCAACAAGAAGCAACACGAGACATCGCACCTACCGTCGAGAGCGGTTACTAACAATTTAAGTGGAGTACTCGTCACACACGACGATACCGCACGTTTACGGTGGTTCAACTTTCTTAGCTACAAGTGACCAAACAACGGTTATTAACATGGAAACTCAAGAAAGCATGGCATAGCACTCAAACATGGCAAGGGTGAAGCACAAAATAAACTATCTATGCTAGACAATTTAAGTGGGGCACAATCTTAAACATGGCATAACACTAAGTGCCGCACAATGATTAAAAGATTTTGTATTGTTCTGTCCTAAACCATATTTTAGGTTGCTTAACAACAGCAAACAATAGCATAAACACAAAGTACACGGAAAACTAATCAAGTTACATATAAGGCACACTCCAAACGGAGTTACGGTTAAAAAGATATAAGCAAAACAAATTATGCACCCAAGCTGTATAAACATGGGTAAATCTATATGCAAAAGTGCAGCAACATGACATAGCAATACATGGGATGGAATTAGACATGATGCTTAACAATATGCAACTGAAATCACTCAATTCCGATAAACGGTTGCGAAGCAATCGTCATCCGAAGTTGCAACAAAATAACAGTTTCAGCAATAGCAGCACAATAACATCAGGATAGCTACTTTGGAGCAAGATATAAACATGATTCAGCAAGCAAATATGGCATGTGAATGCATGAAACTGAAGTAGAAACATTGCTTAACGCAACGCAAAAGGAATCAATGCAATAGGCCTCATGGATTACTCACAATCATCATGCAAAGTTGCAACAAAATAATAACAGCAGCACAATAACAGGAAAAGTAGCAGTTTAACGGCCTGATGCCCACTTTAGCACACAATTACACAATCAAGATGAGCTCAAATTCAAATGCTCACAAAAGATTAATGCTAGAGCATGCAATTCTAAACAACTTTTATTTTGGGGGCACATTCATCGGAGCTACCGTTTAACGGGAAATCGCATCGCGGAATTGAATCAGCACACAGTTATTCCAACACTTAGCAAAAATCACAGAGGGTCATACTAAAAAAAATAAAGGGCTCACCCCAACTAGGCCGAGCCCATCTGGCTGCTGGAGGCCGCCGCTGGGCTATGGAGGGGGGCCGGCTTGGGCCGTGGAGGGCGAGTGGGTCGGCCTGCTCGGAGGGGAGAGGCGCTGGAGCTCGGGCGTCTGCCTGCTCGTCCCTCCCGAGCGGGAGCTGTGGCGGCGGCGGCCTGTGCCCTCCGGCGACGTGGCCCGCGCGGCTGGGCAGGTGAGGCGGCGGCGGGGGATGGACTGTAACAGCCCAGTTTTCACAAAAATTAAAAAATTGTTTTCGGTGTGAATTGTTTGATTGTCTGATTTGTTTGCGGTGTTTGCGTCCCCAATTTATCGATCGGCGATTATTTTCCCCCCTCTTATCTCGTACCGGACAGAGACCGACCCTTGCCACCTTGACACTCGACCTTTGCGACACCGGGTTTCGCCCGATCACCGTCGCGAAAACCGCACGAGACCAGCCGAACCCAACGGAACGAAAACCCCGTTTAATAATTAAACGGGATATTTTTGTAGCGCGCCGGAAAGTGTTTTCGGAACGGTTTAGCGCGAGGTGAACGCCTCCGGCTCGACGCACTGATCGCGCAGTTTGAAGTTTTACCCGAATCGGAGATACTGCGGACCCCCGGCAGTCAGAAACGTGAGCACCGTGCGCACGAGAGAAAAACCGATGATGTTTTTGCAAACTGCCAGCCACCCATGCTATATAAAGACCAGCACATTCCCACCCATTTTTAGGGTTTCCCTAGTCCAATTTTGCAGCCACACCCCTGTTTTACCCCAATTTTTGCAGTAGTTCCAGCCCAGCAGATCTGGACCGTCAGATCGCCCGATCTGACGGTCGAGATCGCCTGTAGCCTCTCCCTTCTCTCTCCTCTCCTCCACGGAGCCGCCTCCATCCCGTGGGATCCCGAGGCCGCCGCCGCACGCCGGCAGCAGCAGGCCGGAGCAGCCCCGCCGGACCTCTCCTCTCCCTCCTCCCCTCCTTCCCTCTCTCCCCTCTCCTTTCTCTCCTCTCCCTCTCATCCTCTCTCTCTGTGTGGTTCATCAGGACGCGCCGGCCGCCATTGGAGCCCGAGGGAGCTCGAGCTCGCCCGAAGCCGCGCCGTGCGCCGCCCCCCTGGATCCGCGCCGGATCCGGCCGGCCACGCCTCCGATGGCCTCCTCCTCGGCCTCGCCTGCTCCGCCGCCCTCCTCGCCGCCGGTGGCCGGCGAGCCACCGAACAGCCGCCGCCGCAGCTCCCGCTCGGGAGGGACGAGCTGCCCGAGCCGGCTGCTCCAGCGCCCTCCAACGGCCGCGTGGGCCGGCCTCAGCCCCAGGCCCACTGGCGCCAGCCCAGATCCGAGCCCAGCAGCCACTTGGGCCGAGCCCATGTGGGGTGAGGCCCCCTTTTCCTTTTTTTTTCTATTTGTTCTGCTGCTATTTATTTTTGCTAAGTCTCGAGTAATTTAGCTGCTGATTCGATATTGCGTTGAAGTTTGCGAGTGATCCGTAGCTCCGATGACGTTGCCCCCAAAATGAAATTTGTTTAGAATTGCGTGTAATTTAATTCATCTTTTGTGAGAATTTTTATTTGAGCTCATCTTGATTGTGTAATTGTGTGCTAAAGTGGGCATCAGGCCGTTAAACTGCTACTTTTTCCTGTTATGTGCTGCTGATATTATTTTGTTGGCACTTTGCATGATGATTGTAACAAATCCATGAGGCCTTTTGCATTGATTCCTTTTGCGTTGCGTTAAGAAATGTTTCTACTTCAGTTTCATGCATTCACATGCCATATTTTCTTGCTGCATCATGTTTAAATCTTGCTCCAAAGTGGTGATCCTGATGTTATTGTGCTGCTATTGCTGAAACTGTTATTTTGTTGCAACTTCGGATGACGATTGCTTCGCAACCGTTTATCGGAATTGAGCGATTCCAATTGCATATTGTTAAGAATCATGTCTACTTTCATCCCATCTATTTCTATGTCATTTTTCTGCACTTTTGCATATAGATTTACCCCTGTTTATACAGCATGTGTGCATAGCTTGTTTTGCTCGTATCTTTTTAACCGTAACTCCGTTTGGGGTGTTCTTTATATGTAACTTGATTAGTTTTTCATGTACTTTGTGTTTATGCTATTGTTTGCTGTTGTTAAACAACCTAAAATATGGTTTAGGGCAGAACAGTACCAAATCCTTTAATTGTCGTGCGGCACTTAGTGTTATGCCATGTATAGGATTGTGCCCCACTTAAATTGTCTAGCATAGATAGTTTATTTTGTGCTTCACCTCTTGACATGTTTGTGTGCTATGCCATGCTTGCTTGAGTTGCCATGTTAATAACCGTTTTTTGATCACCTGTAGCTAAGCAACTTGAACCACCGTAAATGTGCGGTATCGTCGTGTGTGACGAGTACTCCACTTAAATTGTTAGTAACCGCTCTCGACGGTAGGTGCGATGTCTCGTGTTGCCTTCTTGTTGATGCTTGCTCGTGTTTTCTTCGTAGTAATAGATTCTTGCTCATTGATTGCTTTCCAGTGTTTATCGTCTTGTGTGCTCCCGCGGGTACCTCTCGGAGACGATGCGAGCTTGCGATCGACTACACCTTCAGAACCCGACTTATCAGTAGGCAAGGACTATACATTAATTATGATCCATTCTATTTCAACCAGAGGTTTGCATGATAGTCTAGGTTAGGTTTGATGTTTGATCCTACCACATGTTTACAGCCTCTTTCAAACCGATACAACCATGTCCCCTCCTAGCAAACCATGTACTGCTATGTTACTATTGCTCGTTGCTCAACCCCTGCTTAGTATGCATGCTTAGGATGCTACGATGTTACCCTGTTACTCCTGGGTTTGGGATATCACATTACTATATTGTTGTTGATGATATGATTATTATAAATGTTGACTATATTCGACGAAGGATGGAAGGTCTAGGCTATCCCGCCCCAACGCTTTGTTCCATTCGAGTCACCTAGGATCCGAGTTCCGGGTATTGGTTTTAAGACTGAGTGTGCCTAACCGCGTGTGGGATTTTATGGGGTCCCCTCTTCTTACCTATCTAGCTTCAAACATTTCTAGTGGTGGCCCAAGCTGGTTTTACCTTTTGCAAACGTGTGTGTGCGAGTGTCGACCTCGCAAGTTTTCAAACAACTCGGGCCAGCGGAGACTTAGTTCCTTTGTTGGTCCACACCTGGAAGCTAGGGGGCTGCCCACATCTGTTTGGGTAGCTAACCCGACCTTGTCCAGACGGTAGAGGCCGACTCGATAGCGCGGCCGGCTTTTGAGTTGGATGTCGACTCACCGGGGGCCACCCGGATTTGTTCGTTGTTAGTTAGAGGGACCTGTCGTTCCGGATCTCTTGGGACTAAATCATAAAATGGTTGCCTATCATGGGTAGCAACTGAGAGTGATGGGCGTGCGTGCGGACCCTCGTAATGGGAAGTTGGTACACCCCTGCAGGGTTAAATCTTTTCGAGAAGCCGTGTCCACGGTTATGGACGACTTGAGACCTACTCCTTGTTCATAGACAACAACAACTGAGATAATCTTAATATAACTTGATCAATGTGTGTGTGTGCCTTGATTGCTTCTTCTTCGTCGGGATGCGAAGAGGAGGACAAGGATAGGATAGGTGTTATGTTTGCGTAAGTAGCTGATAGCAAGACTTGTTGGAGGCGATTCCTCATCGAATGCTTGGCTTCTTATCTTACTCTCTAGATCGTTAGCCACTTCATAAATGCTAGTGCGGCAGCAACCTCACCACTTACCCCTTCCTTACCGTAAACTACTAGTTGTCCTAGAATGACGAGTGATGAAGTCCTTGCTGGGTCAGATGACCACTACAGTTGGATGCTGAGTACCTCTGTACTCATGATACTACCCCCAAACTCTTTTCAGGGTTCTGATCGACAACAGGTATGGTGATCGACGTTTCACGTGGAGACTCGACGACGACTAGTTAGGCGGATCCCGGCGGAGGGCCTGGACCCGTGTGGTTATGGGATCGATGCTTTTCTCTTGCCAGTAGGAATTTGCTTGTAATCTGTACTCAGACATGTATCTTCCGCTGTTGTATTATATTTGAGGCAGTTGTATGCCGATTGTATGAGATGTTGTATCCTTGTGTCTGTAATGTTGTGATATCATGTTGGAAATCCGGGGCATATGACTTCGTGATATGTCGCGGTGGGACCGATATGTGCTTCGTCCCCGGATCTGGATGGAAACATCTAGATCTGGAACAGTACCGCATATCGGTCCTTACAACTTGGTATCAGAGCCTTACCGACCGTAGGATCCCCTCTCTGGCCGAAGTGGAGTCTAGACAAAAACTATTTTGTAGTTACTAAGTTAGTTATCGGAGAGTAGGAATCTTTTTACTCCTTATCTTTGCTCTGGTGAGGACAAGTGTCGTAAGTGTTTTAATTCTTGCCTTATCCCCTTTCAAACTTTAGGATCTCGAGTGTGTCGAGTTTCGGAACCGTTACAATGCCTTGCTTGCAGCGTATTGTCTCGATTCCGAGCTCAGGTGGGAATTCCTGTAGTACCTTTAGCTTCTCCGACTTCGGTTATCATCTGGGTCGTCCTTTGCCCTCCATCCTTTTCCTCGGTGTTTTTACGACTTGCGTCAAAAATCACTATCCCTTGATATGGTTTTCGCTCTCGTTCCTCCTCTTGACACTGACGGTTTCGTTCTTCCGACGATGTCGTCTCTCTGCGGAAATTTATCTCGACCGAAGTTCGACGTCGACATGGAGCAGAGTCCCTTGTTGGTGGTGTTGAAGATCCTGGTCTCTTTTCTCTCCCCCCTCTCCCCCGGATCGTCCTGGATCTCGGGACGAGATCCCTTGTTGGTGGTATTGTATTGTAACAGCCCAGTTTTCATAAAAATTAAAAAAATTGTTTTCGGTGTGAATTGTTTGATTGTCTGATTTGTTTGCGGTGTTTGCATCCCCGATTTATCGATCGGCGATTATTTTCCCCCTCTTATCTCGTACCGGACGGAGCCCGACCCTTGCCACCCTGACACTCGACCTTTGCGACACCGGGTTTCGCCCCATCACCATCGCGAAAACCGCACGAGACCAGCCGAACCCAACGGAACGAAAACCCCGTTTAATAATTAAACGGGATATTTTTATAGCGCGCCGGAAAGTGTTTTCGGAACGGTTCCAGCGCGAGGTGAACGCCTCCGGCTCGACGCACTGATCGCGCAGTTCGAAGTTTTACCCGAATCGGAGGTACTGCGGACCCCTGGCAGTCAGAAACGTGAGCACCGTGCACACGAGAGAAAAACCGATGATGTTTTTGCAAACTGCCAGCCACCCATGCTATATAAAGACCACCACACTCCCACCCATTTTTAGGGTTTCCCTAGTCCAATTTTGCAGCCACACCCCTGTTTTACCCCAATTTTTGCAGTAGTTCCAGCCCAGCAGATCTGGACCGTCAGATCGCCCGATCTGACGGCCGAGATCGCCTGTAGCCTCTCCCTTCTCTCTCCTCTCCTCCACGGAGCCGCCTCCATCCCGTGGGATCCCGAGGCCGCCGCCGCACGCCGGCAGCAGCAGGCCGGAGCAGCCCCGCCGGACCTCTCCTCTCCCTCCTCCCCTCCTTCCCTCTCTCCCCTCTCCTTTCTCTCCTCTCCCTCTCATCCTCTCTCTCTCTGTGGTTCATCAGGACGCGTCGGCCGCCATTGGAGCCCGAGGGAGGTCGAGCTCGCCCGAAGCCGCGCCGTGCGCCGCCCCCCTGGATCCGCGCCGGATCCGACCGGCCACGCCTCCGGTGGCCTCCTCCTCGGCCTCGCCTGCTCCGCCGCCCTCCTCGCCGCCGGTGGCCGGCGAGCCACCGAACAGCCGCCGCCGCAGCTCCCGCTCGGGAGGGACGAGCTGCCCGAGCCGGCTGCTCCAGCGCCCTCCAACGGCCGTGTGGGCCGGCCTCAGCCCCAGGCCCACTGGCGCCAGCTCAGATCCGAGCCCAGCAGCCACTTGGGCTGAGCCCATGTGGGGTGAGGCCCCCTTTTCCTTTTTTTCTATTTGTTCTTCTGCTATTTATTTTTGCCAAGTCTGGAGTAATTTAGCTGCTGATTCGATATTGCGTTGAAGTTTGCGAGTGATCCGTAGCTCCGATAACGTTGCCCCAAAAACGAAACTTGTTTAGAATTGCGTCTACTTTAATTCATCTTTTGTGAGCATTTGCATTTGAGCTCATCTTGATTGTGTAATTGTGTGCTAAAGTGGGCATCAGGCCGTTAAACTGCTACTTTTTCCTGTTATGTGCTGCTGTTATTATTTTGTTGCAACTTTGCATGATGATTGTAACAAATCCATGAGGCCTTTTGCATTGATTCCTTTTGCGTTGCGTTAAGCAATGTTTCTACTTCAGTTTCATGCATTCACATGCCATATTTTCTTGCTGCATCATGTTTAAATCTTGCTCCAAAGTGGTGATCCTGATGTTATTGTGCTGCTATTGCTGAAACTGTTATTTTGTTGCAACTTCGGATGACGATTGCTTCGCAACCGTTTATCGGAATTGAGTGATTCCAATTGCATATTGTTAAGAATCATGTCTAATTTCATGCCATGTATTTCTATGTCATGTTGCTGCACTTTTGCATATAGATTTACCCCTGTTTATACAGCATGTGTGCAGAGCTTGTTTTGCTCGTATCTTTTTAACCGTAACTCCGTTTGGGGTGTTCTTTATATGTAACTTGATTAGTTTGTCGTGTACTTTGTGTTTATGCTATTGTTTGCTGTTGTTAACCAACCTAAAATATGGTTTAGGGCAGAACAGTACAAAATCCTTTAATTGTCGTGCGGCACTTAGTGTTATGCCATGTATAGGATTGTGCCCCACTTAAATTGTCTAGCATAGATAGTTTATTTTGTGCTTCACCTCTTGACCTGTTTCTGTGCTATGCCATGCTTGCTTGAGTTGCCATGTTAATAACCGTTGTTTGATCACCTGTAGCTAAGCAACTTGAACCACCGTAAATGTGCGGTATCGTCGTGTGTGACGAGTACTCCACTTAAATTGTTAGTAACTGCTCTTGACGGTAGGTGCGATGTCTCGTGTTGCCTTCTTGTTGATGCTTGCTCGTGTTTGCTTCGTAGTAATAGATTCTTGCTCGTTGATTGCTTTCCAGTATTTATCGTCTTGTGTGCTCCCGCGCGTACCTCTCGGAGACGATGCGAGCTTGCGATCAACTACACCTTCGGAACCCGACTTATCAACAGACAAGGACTTTACATTACTTATGATGCATTCTATTTCAACCAGCGGTTTTCATGCTAGTCTAGGTTAGGTTTGATGTTTGATCCTACCACATGTTTACAGCCTCTTTCAAACCGATACAGCCATGTCCCCTCCCAGCAAACCATGTACTACTATGTTACTATTGCTCGTTGCTCAGCCCCTGCTTAGTATGCATGCTTAGGATGCTACGATGTTACCCTGTTACTCCTGGGTTTGGGACATCACATTACTATATTGTTGTGGATGATATGATTACTATAAATGTTGACTATATTCGACGAAGGATGGAAGGTCTAGGCTATCCCGCCCCGACGCTTTGTTCCATTCGAGTCACCTAGGATCCGAGTTCCGGGTATTGGTTTTAAGACTGAGCGTGCCTAACCGCGTGTGGGATTTTATGGGGTCCCCTCTTCTTACCTATCTAGCTTCAAACATTTCTAGTGGTGTCCCAAGCTGGTTTTACCTTTTGCAAACGTGTGTGTGCGAATGTCGACCTCGCAAGTTTTCAAACAACTCGGGCCAGCGGAGACTTAGTTCCTTTGTTGGTGAACTCCTGGAAGCTAGGGGGCTGCCCACATCTGTTTGGGTAGCTAACCCGACCTCGTCCAGACGGTAGAGGCCGACTCGATAGCGCGGCCGGCTTTTGAGTTGGATGTCGACTCACCGGGGGCCACCCGGATTTGTGCGTTGTTAGTTAGAGAGACCTGTCGTTCCGGATCTCTTGGGACTAAATCATAAAATGGTTGCCTATCATGGGTAGCAACTGAGAGTGATGGGCGTGCGTGCGGAGCCTCGTAATGGGCAGTTGGTACACCTCTGCAGGGTTAAATATTTTCGAGAAGCTGTGTCCACGGTTATGGACGACTTGAGACCTACTCCTTGTTCATAGACAACAACAACTAAGATAATCTTAATATAACTTGATCAATGTGTGTGTGTGCCTTGATTGCTTCTTCTTCGTCGGGATGCGAAGAGGAGGACAAGGATAGGATAGGTGTTATGTTTGCGTAAGTAGCTGATAGCAAGACTTGTTGGAGGCGATTCCTCATCGAATGCTTGGCTTCTTATCTTACTCTCTAGATCGTTAGCCACTTCATAAATGCTAGTGCGGCAGCAACCTCACCACTTACCCCTTCCTTAGCGTAAACTACTAGTTGTCCTAGAATGACGAGTGATGAAGTCCTTGCTGGGTCAGATGACCACTACAGTTGGATGCTGAGTACCTTTGTACTCATGATACTACACCCAAACTCTTTTGAGTATTCTGATCGACAACAGGTATGGTGATCGATGTTTCACGTGGAGACTCGACGACGACTAGTTAGGCGGATCCCGGCGGAGGGCCTGGACCCATGTAGTTATGGGATCGATGCTTTTCTCTTTGCCAGTAGGCATTTGCTTGTAGTCTGTACTCAGACATGTATCTTCCGCTGTTGTATTTTATTTGAGGCAGTTGTATGCCGATTGTATGAGATGTTGTATCCTTGTATCTGTAATGTTGTGATATCATGTTGGAAATCCGGGGCATATGACTTCGTCATATGTCGCGGTGGGACCGATATGTGCTTCGTCCCCGGATCTGGATGGAAACATCTAGATCTGGAACAGTACCGCATATCGGGCCTTACAAGGACCCAGGTGGCGGCGGCCGTCGGCGGTTGCGGGTGCGGCTGCGCAAGCCCAAGCTCGGGGCGGCGCGGAGCTTCGAGGCCGAAGCCATGGTGGCCGGCACCTCCTGCAGGACAGAGAGAGGGAGAGGTGAGAGATGAGAGAGGAGGAGGAAGAAGGGGAGAGGAGGGAAGAGGCCGCGGGGAGGAGAAGGGAGAGGGCCGGCCGGCTAGCCGGAGTTGGAGGCGGTGCGGTGAGGCCCCTCGGCGCTGGCGGCTGGTTCCATGGGAGAGTGAGGAGGGAGGGGAGATGGAGGTTGGTGGAGGCGATCTCGGCCGTCAGATCGGGCGATCTGACGGTCCAGATCTGCTGGGCTTGAACTGCTGCGAAAATTGGGGTATTTGGGGCAAAGTGGGGGGGGGGTGGCTGCAAATTTTGGCTAGGGAAACCCTAGAAAGGGGTGGGAGTGTGGTGGTCTTTATATAGCCCCGGTGGCTGGCAGTTTGCAAAAACATCCCCGGTTTCTCTCGCGCGCGCGGTGCTCACGTTTCTGACCGCCGGGGGTCCGCGGTACCTCCGATTCGGGTAAAACTTCGAACTTCCCGATTAATGCGTCGAGCCGGAGGCGTTCACCTCGCGCAGGAACCGTTCCGAAAATACTTTCCGGCGCGCTATAAAAATATCCCGTTTAATTATTAAACGGGGTTTTTCGTTCCGTAGGCTGCGGCTGGTCTCGTGCGGTTTTCGCGACGGTGATCGGGCGAAACCCGGTGTCGCAAAGGTCGAGTGTCAGGGTGGCAATGGTCGGTCTCCGTCCGATACGAGATAAGAGGGGGAAAAAATAATCGCCGATCGATAAACGGGGATGCAAACACCGCAAAAAACTCAGACAATCAAACAATTCACAGCGAAAACAAAATTTTCAATTTTTGCAAAAACTGGGCTGTTACAGCATCCTCCTCCCCTCCCCCATGTGAGATTAAACCCTTGGGAGGGGGAGTGCGCCGACAAAGGGGGGGGGGTGGGCCCCTACCTTGGTGCATGGTCCAAGGGGGGACCCCCTTCTTCCCCTAATGGTCCTCAAATAGGCCCATATTCCTTTTTCCTCATTTATATTTATATTTAATTATATTTTAATATTTAATTCTGTTAGTTAAATAATAAAACATATTAAACATTATTTTGAACCTTTCAAAATATCTAGAACAACTTCCTGCACCTTCCGGAACAATTCCGGTGTTCTCTCTTATTTCACCAATGATCTCGAATCATTCCTTAATGCATCATTTACCCTTAAGCGTGACATCCGACGGTTTGGGACAACAACAACAACAGACATGATCGAGACACTCTCTAAACAATGACCATCATGCGGGATCTGGTTACAATCCTTGATAGTGCCTGTGCTTCCATCGAATTAACTTCATCGCAGTTGAACCGTTAACGATAAGACTTGATCCCTTTGTTCTACGGTATTATGTTTGTCCGAGGTTTGATCATCAGTATCCTTATACCTAATTCATCCTCATCTCCAACAAAACATGTTTACTCGTGCATGCATATTATATTTCCGTGACCTAGTCACATGATTGCAAGCCATTGATGAAATATCATCGAGTGGGCCCAGAGTACCTATCCTTCACTCGGATGGACAAATCCCGTTCTGATCTATTTCATACTCCTCAAGATATCTACTTCGGAATACCCAAGATACACCTGTATGGTTACCATATTTTAGTGTAAAGTTCAGTGCACTCAAAAAATCCTAATAGATAGCAATTATGTATGCTCATCACGGTCTAAGTATTGATTCACTATGTTATCGCAATGCTGAACTATGTGACTGGATCACATTGCAATGCTTTAGGTGGATGTGTGTCCATCACATCATTATCCTAATGATATGACCTCATTGTCAACGGATGTATGTGTCTCCATCATCAGGAAACCTTGATCATCAATTGCCCAATGAGCTAGTATACCTGAGTTGACTAGGGACCTGGTTGTTTATATACTACATGTGTATTAATGTTTTGTCTTAATACAATTCCAACATAGTATAAAATGTATTATGAACAGTCTCCCACTTGAACTAGAGTACACATTACACTAGTTTACATCAGGCATGTATCTAACACCAATAGTCTCTCGGTGTTGCTCAAACTTGCTTTGTGGAAGAGGTTTAGTCAACGGGTCTACAACGTTCAGATCCGTATGTATTTTTCAAATCCTATATGACCATCCTTGACGTAGTCCCGCATCACATGGAAATGTCAGAGAATATGCTTGGATGTAGAGTGAGACCTTGGTTTCCTTGCGTTAGCAATAACACCCGTATTGTCGTAATGAATGCAAATAGGGTCAGTGCAACTGGGAAATACACCAAGTTCAATCATTAACTTCTTCACCCAATGATCTTCATTTTATGCTTCGGAAGCGGCAATATACTCTAACTCCATTGTAGATTGGGCAATGACTGACTGCTTGCCGCTCCTCCATCTTATCACGCCTCCATTCAACATGAATATGTATCCTGTCTGGGATTTAGAGTCATCGAGATCAGTACCACGAGTAGCATCGACATAACCCTTTACGGCGAGCTCTTCTTCACATCATCCATACACGAGAAAAAAATCCTAATTTCATCGTAAGTACTTAGAGCATCTCCAATAGGCGCTGGAAAATTTGGCGCTGGGAAACTGCGTTGCAGCATGCGCGATACGCGTTTACCACGCCGCGGCCGAATCTCCTCCACCGGATGCGCTAAAATGCCGCGCGCTAAAGCGAAAAAGAAAGCCCCTCAGCAGACGCGGTAAAATCCAGCGTGTGCAAACAGTTTTTTACCAGAAACTGGCATTCACAAGATCTAGAAATTAGGCCAATATAGAACACTAGATTCATATTACGTCGTGGAAGTTCATCTGGCTGCGGGGCCGCCCGAGCCGCCACGCCACAGTGTCATAGGCGCATGCCGCCTCGTGCGCCGTCTCGAACGTGTCGAGGCCGATGCGCTCGTCGCCGGTCCGTATCTCGGCGTAGAACATCCCATTCAGGCGGGCGCGGATGCCGAGGGAGCCAGAAAAGGAGCAGCGCGGCGGCATGGCACGACGCGGCACCTGGGCTGCGCTGGTGCGGTGAAAGAGATGGAGGAAGAGGATAAGATGGCGTGGTGCGAAGGAAGCGGTGGTGGTTGGCCTTTATCGCACGCACACGTTTTATACCGCGCACGCTCGTTGGTGCATGTTACGTCCCAAACGTATCTATAATTTTTGCTTGCTCCATGGATGTTTTCTGTGATATTGTTATGATCTAGATACACTTTCATACAATTTGGATCATATTTGGACTAACTTATTAACTCAGTGCACCACAGTGCCAGTTCCTGTTTTCTGCTGTTTTTTTATTTCAGGTTTCCCCCATATTAAAAGTGCTCCAAAAATTCGAGAAAAATCAGATAAAAAATAAGCGCAACGGAACCTACCAGAATCACCAAGGTGGGGCCAGAGGGCCACCACCAGGGGCCCAGGCGCCCTGGTGGCGCGCCCTAGGGGCTGGTCGCGCCAGGGGGCGCTTGGACCCCTGGAGGCCCCCCTGGATGCCCCGCTTCGCCTATATATTCTCCGTGTCGGGATTCTTCCGAAGACATAACCCTTTTTCGCGATATCGCCTCTATTCCACCGTCGCCGCGCTTCCAAGATCGGGAGCGCCAACAGACCTCTTCCCGGCACCCTGCCGGAGGGAGGATTGACCTCCGGGAGCCTCTCCTCCACCATGGACGCTTCCCGGATGATCCGTGCGTAGTCTACCTCGGACCATGGGTTCGTGATCAGTAGCTATGTGATGTTCTCCTCCCCTCTTTGTTCTTCTGTTGCTATGCTGATTTTTCTGGGATTTGATGGATTATGAGACTATGTTCAGTTTGTGATTGAGTAATATATTTGGTTCCTATCTTTTATATTTACGTTCTTGAGTAATTCTTGCATGTTCTCTCTTGCTGTTTATTGCTTTGGCCAAGTAGTAGGTAGTGACTCCAAGAGGGAACGTTATGCTCGATTGTGGGTTCAAGCCCCCTGATGACACGCTTGAGTGAAAGAAACATGAGTCTAGGGGATGTATTGTTGCCACAAGGGGGGAAAACAACGGTGCTTGTAACCGCGGTTGCAAGGATTGTTTACTTTATGGAAAGTGCTTTTTAATGCAGTTGTCTGTTTCTTTGGGTTTACACTTTGGGTGGGGCTCGCAATTTAATACCAGCGAGATGTTCTGGATAGATATCTCAAGGTGGATGATTAGTAGTAGATGCATTTGGATTTCAGTCTACTTATTTTTTTCGTATCTCCCATGCTTTTGAGCCTCGTCCTTTCTTTGTAACATATTTAGCATTGGTTTGCGCCCGTAATCCTGTCAATTTCCCAGTTGTGATTTGTTTACCTCGCATAGCAGTTTTATTGTCTTTTGGGAGAGAGACATCACTAGTGAACATCACGGGACCCCGGTCCATATTCTCATCGTTGTTTACACACTTATTTATTTTCTTCTTTTACTTTCTAGCTACTATCACCATTATCATTATCCCCTGCGTTTTATCCTTTGTAAACAACAAGGCCGGAGAGATTGACAACCTCTCTGAACTTCATTGGGAGCAAAGTTATTTGTGTCGTGTGCAGGTCCAGGTCAAGGAAGCAACTTTTGTCTAAAATTGTGCCATTGTTTCCTTGCCACCTACTTGGCGTTATCGGGGTCCTACTGGTCAATACTCAACCTTGGTATCTTCACCAAGGGAAACTTGCCGCTACGCTACATCTCACCTTCCACTTGGGGTAACCAACGAAGGGCGAGAAGCCGTTATCATCTCTCGAGTATCAAGCAAATTTCTGGCGCCATTGCCGGGGACTCCAAGGTGCAACAAAAGATTGGACCCGTCAACCGCCAAATTTCTGGCGCCGTTGCGGAGGGGACTCCAATCGTCAAGATAGGGGAGTTGCACACTATCTTTTACCTTTGCTTTTTAGTCTTGTTAGTTTACCTTTCAATTTTTGTCTTAGTGTCCTATATCAAAAATCACAAAAAAATTATTTACTTTGCTTTTAGTAGTCCTTCTTGTTTAGATGAACATGTTAAGATTTGGAGCTTTGAGGAAATCGAAAGTTCTAGATTTCCGTCAAAGGGATGGAGAAAATATGAAGAAGGCATGGGACAGAATTTCTGAGGCACATAAGATAATTATGCCTTGGATACCTATACAAATTGTGCTTAGAAATTTTTACCATGATCTTTTTAAGTGGTGTAAACACTCTCTTGATATTTGTAACAGCAAAGATTTCAAAAAAAATAAAAAAATTGTTTTCGGTGTGAATTGCTTGATTGTCTGAATTATTTGCAGTGTTTGCATCCCCGATTTATCGATCGGCGATTATTTTCCCCCCTCTTATCTCGTACCGGACGAAGACGAACCCTTGCCACCTTGACACTCGACCTTTCAAACACCGGGTTTCACCCTATCACCGTCGCGAAAACCCACACCAGACCAGCCGTAGCCAACAGAACGAAAAACCCCGTTTAATAAATAAATGGGATATTTTTTATAGCGCGCCGTAAAGTGTTCTCGGAACGGTTCCAACGCGAGGTGAACGCCGCCGGCTTGACGCGCTGATCGCACAGTTCAAAGTTTTACCCGAATCGGAGGTCCTGCGGACCCTCGGCGGTCAGAAACGTAAACACCGTGCGTGCGAGAGAAAAACCGGGGATGTTTTTGCAAACTGCCAGCCACCTGGGCTATGTAAATACCACAACTCTCCCGCCCCTTTCTAGGGTTTCCCCTAAGCCAAAATTCCAGACAACTCCTCCACTTTGCCCCCAAAATAGCCCCATTTTTGCACCAAACCCTAGCCCAGATCTGAAATCAGCCCCAGCAAATCTGGACCGCCAGATCTGAGGATCCGACGGCCCAGAGGCCACCACGTATCCTCCCAGGCTTCCCCCACCTCCAGCCGTTTGAGCCCGCGCCGCCGCCTACCGAGCCGGCTCCTCCGCCGTGCCGCGCCTCCCTCTAGCCACCCGGGCCGCCGCCCGCCGCCGGCCCCTCTCCTTCCCGCTCCTTTCTCCTCCCTCTGTCCTCTTCTCACCACCTCCCACGCCCCCTTTCGCAGGTCCGCCGCCATGGAGAAGCTCGGCCCGAGCCGCCGCGCGCCATGGAGGCCGGCCAAGACCTCGCCGCCGGCGCCTCGAAGGTCGCCGCCTCCGCCACCACATGGATCCGGCGGGGCCGCGCCCGGATCCAGACCGGCCTTCGACCCTGGGCCACCCTCCCACCACCGACCGGTGAGCCCTGCCGCAGTTGACTGGCTGACCGCCTCCTCCACGACCCGACTCGGCTAGGACAGCAGCCAGCCGCCGCTGCCACCGTGGTGGGCCAGCGCGCCCACTACGGGCCTCCAGTGCCTCCCAGTCACAGCCCCTGCGGCCCACCGCCCCAGCTCCAGCCCACCTCCAAGCCGCGCCAGGCCGCCTCCTCCTCGCCAGATGGGCCGAGCCCATCAGGGGTGAGAGCCTTTTTTATTTACTTTTTTTATTAGCAGCCTTCAGTTTTTTTCTGCTAAGTCCCTGATGTGTGTTATTTTATTCAGTTTTGCAATGTAGTTTGCGCGTAAACCGCAGCTCGGATCACGTTGCGACCAAAAGGAAAATTGTTTAGTTTTGTGTGTACTTCAGTTCATCTTTTGTGAGCATTTCGATTTGAGGCAATCTTGATGTCGTTAATCACTGTTGAAGTGGGCACCAGGCTGTTAACTGCTATTATTTCCTGTTAGTGTGCTGCTACTGTTATTTTATTGCAAGTTTGATTGATGATTGTGACTCATCCATGAGGCCTATTGCATTGATTCTTGTTGCATACTGTTAAGCATCATGTCTACTTCAATCCTATGAAATCACTTGTCATGTTTTCCTGTTGTAGCTATATTATTTATTGCTCCAAAGTGGTGACCCTGATGATATGTGCTGTTGTTTATATAAAGTTGCTACTTTGCTTCCCTATATCTTTTTAACCGTGCATCCTATTGAGCATTGCAATATGTCATTTTGATATATGCCATGTCTACTTCCATTATATGTATTGCAATTTCATGTTTGCATTTCTGGTCATAGATATGTTTAGCTCCAAATTTGCTATGCCACTGTTTTTGACAGCCACCTTTGTCTGTAACTTTCCGATGCCATGTTGCATGCTTAATATCTTTTGATCTGTTATGCCTATGACCTTGATTCATTTTTGTACCTGATCAACATCATGTCTACTCCATGCTTATATATTTCTATGTCATGTTGCTGCACATTTGCATATAGTATTACCCCTGTTTATACAACATGAAAATAACAGTTTTTGCCCTGTTTTCCTGATTTTCACCAAGTCCTTGACCAGTAATGTTTTATAGCTATTTTGTCTTGCTTATAACTAGTGAACCATGATGCCTTTTTGCATGATTCCTTTTGCAATGCCTTCCCTGCCATGTCTATTTTAGTTGCATATCATTCGTGAGCATGTTTGCATTCATTATACTGTTTATGCATTGCTCTAAAGTGTGCTTCCTGATGTTGGCAGATTGTGTTGCAAACTTGTTTTGCTTGTATCTTTTTAACCGTAACTCTGTTTGGACTGTTCTTTATATGTAACTTGATTAGTTTTTCGTGTACTTTGTGTTTATGCTATTGTTTGCTGTTGTTAACCAACCTAAAATATGGTGTAGGGAAGAACAGTAACAAATGCTTTAATCTTCATGGGACACTTAGTGATATGTCATGTTTAGGTTGTGCCTCACTTAAATTGACTAGCATAGATAGTTTCCTTTATGCTTCACCTCTTGTCATGTTTTTGTACTATGCCATGCTTGAGTGAGATGCCATTTTAACAACCTTGCTCACCTTGTGTAGTTTAAACCCTTGTAAACGTGCAGTATCGTCGTGTGTGACGAATACTTCACTTAACCTGTTAGTAACCGCTCTCGACGATAGGTGTGATGTCTCGTGTTGCCTTATTGTTGATGCTTGATCTTGATTGCTTCATAGTAATAGATCCTTGCTCGTCGATTTCCTTTTCCAGTGTTTCCTTCTTGTGTGCTTCTACGGGTACCTCTCGGAGACATTGCGAGCTTACGATCGACTTCACCTCCGGTTTCGTCTTCTCATCAGGTAAGGGGGAGCATATATCATTCTTATAACTTTTAGCTCACTCGCACCTAGGTGTAGGATAGAACGATTGCTTGATCCTACCACTTCTTATTCATGCCTCTCAAATAAACCCAAACATCCATGTCCTCCACATCCTAGCAATCCTTGTTTGGCTATGTTACTAAGGATCGGTGCTCAGCCACTTCTTAGTATGCATGCTAGAATGTTATCAATTGTTACCTCCTATTACTCCTTGGTTTGGGCTATCACCTTATTATATTGTTGTGGATGATATGATTATTATAATGTTGACTATATTTGATGAAGGATGGAAGGTCTAGGTTATCCTGCCCCGACGCTTTGTTCCATTCGAGTCACCTAGGACCCGAGTTCCGGGTATTGGTTTTAAGACTGGGCATGCCTAACCGCGTGTGGGATTTATGGGGTCCCCTTTTCTTACCTACCTAGCTTCAAATATTTCTAGAGGTGGCCCAAGCTGATTTACCATTAGAAACCATGCATATATATCTGTCGGGTCGCTCCTAGCAGATATCCTTTTAAAACAACCTGGGCCAGCGGAGACATAGTTTCCTTCTTGGTCCAACCTTGACCGGCGAGGGGCCGGCTCCATGTGAGGTGTCCCGTTAAGCCAAACCCTGTTGAGACGGAAGAGGCCGATCCAAGAGTGCGGACGACTTCTGGATTGGATGTCGACTCCCCGGGGGCCACCCGGATTTGTTCGTTGTTAGGTAGAGGGACCTGTCGTTTTGGATATCTCGGGACTAAATCATAAAATGGTTGTCTTTGATGGGTAGAAACTGAGAGAGATGGGCGTGTGTGCGGAGCCTTGTAATGGGCAGTTGGTACACCCCTGCAGGGTTAAATCTTTTCGAGAAGGCGTGTCCAGGGTTATGGACGACTTGAGACCTACTCCTTGTTCATAGACAACAACAACTGAGATAATCTTAATAACTTGTTCAACGTGTGTGTGCCTTGACTGCTTCTTCTTCGTCGGGATGCGAAGAGGAGGACAAGGATAGGATAGGTGTTATGTTTCCGTAAGTAGTTGATAGCAAGACTGGTTGGAGGCGATTCCTCATCGAATGATTGGTTCTCATCTTACACTAAATAGACCGTTAGCCACTCATAAATTGCTAGTGCGTCTGCACCCACACCACTACCCCCATATTACCCGTGAGAAGTTAGTTACAAGACTTTTGATATATTCTCAACCCTTTATTTTCTTTTCCCTTTTATGTTTTGCCTGATCGACCGCTGCAGCTGAATTCTACCTCGACTCTTCTTCTGGACGCCTTCACGGAGACTCGACAACGACGACTAGTTAGGTGGATCCCGACGGAGAGCCTGTACCCATGTGGTTACGGGAATGGTGTGTTTTACCTTTGCCACTAGGCATCGATTGTAGTCTGTACTCAGGCATGTATCTTCCGCTATTGTA
Source organism: Bromus sterilis (assembly GCA_950022295.1). Lineage (NCBI taxonomy): Eukaryota > Viridiplantae > Streptophyta > Magnoliopsida > Poales > Poaceae > Bromus > Bromus sterilis. The sequence continues at coordinate 53,895,008 of OX465599.1, forward strand.
TTGTATTAAGGCAGTTGTGTGCCGATTGTATGAGATGTTGTATCCTTGTAGTTGTAATATTGTGATATCATGTTGGAAATCCGTGGCATATGGCTTCGTCATATGTCGCGGTGGGACCGATATGTGCTTCGTCCCCGGATCTGGATGGAAACATCTAGATCTGGAACAGTACCGCATATCGGGCCTTACAACTTGGTATCAGAGCTTTACCGACCGTAGGATCCCTTTTGTGGCCGTAGTCGAGTCTAGACAAAAACTATTTTGTAGTTACTAACTAAGTTACCGGGAGTAGGATTCTTTTTCCTCCTTACCCATGCTCTATTCAGGACAAGTGTCGTAAGTGTTTTACTCTCTCCTTATCCCCTTCAAACTCTAGGATCTCGAGTAAGTGGAGTTTCAGAATAGTTACAATGCCTTGCTTGCATCATATTGTCTCGATTCCGATCTCGGGTTGGGAAATCCTGTAGTACCTTTAGTCTGTCCAACTCTGGTTTACATCTTGGTCATATGTTGACTTCAGTCCTCTTGCCCAGTATCCTCACGATTTCAGTGAGAATGCTTCCCTTGATCGTCGCTTTGAATTGTCGTTCTTCCTCTTGATCTCCCGATGGTTTTGTTCTCCGACATTGCCATCTCTCTGCGGAAAATATCTCGACGGAGTTCGTAGTTCGACATGGAGCAGAGTCCCTTGTTGGTGGTGTTGAAGATCGTCGACTCTCTTTTTCTCTCCCCTCTCCCCCGGATCATCCAGGATCTCAGGACGAGATCCCTTGTTGGTGGTGTTGTATTGTAACAGCCCAGATTTCACAAAAATTAAAAAAATTGTTTTCGGTGTGAATTGCTTGATTGTCTGAATTGTTAGCGGTGTTTGCATCCCCGATTTATCGATCGGCGATTATTTCCCCGCCTCTTATCTCGTACCGGACAAATACCGACCCTTGCCACCTTGACACTCGACCTTTGCGACACCGGGTTTCACCCGATTACCATCGCGCCCCTGTGCATCCCCTTCTCCATCAACAATCATCAGTTCGTCCTACGTCTCACTATATTTTTATCACTTCATGCGTTATGTACTATGCTTGGAGCGTCTCGCTTTTAGGTTTCTCTTTTAGTTTTCTTTAGTTTTGCTTTCTCTTCATAAAAAGTTAGACCCCAGCTTACTTTGTGTGGGAGAGAAACACACTCAACTTCAATCAAGAACACATCATATGATTTTTATGCTTATCTTTCTCTGTTGTGTGTTCTTTATCCTTTCGTTGCTGCTGCCATGTTTAGCTCTTAGTTTTCATGTTTGTCTTTTTAAAGAGCTTTAGATTTAGTTTAGTTTAGTTTGTTGCTGGAACTCTCTTTACTTTTCATGTTTATCTTGTTAAGAGAGTTGGTTGTTGCACTGAGTTGTGTCTTGTCTTGAAGTAGGTAATTGAGGTTGCTATTTAATTGTAGTAGTAACTTACAATAGTTTTGAGGTATTGTTGTGATTAATGTTTGAAGTTTTGGTGTGAAGATCTCTAGCCTATTAGTGATAGGTGTCGTATTTTGGGAAATTCGTGTTAATTTCTAAACCTACAAAAAACTAGTTGAGAACTCTAGCTACTAGATGGATCACTAATCTTTTGAGGGATCGGATATTAGAGTACACTCACGTACCATGAGTCGAGGATGCGCAAGGATAACCAAGCCCCCATACCCTCCTCCTTGGGGTATTTGTCTCTTTGTGAACCTCCTTATTAGATTGAGAGTTACCGATAATAAGTGCATGAGTTCTTCGGACTAATGTAAGTATTGAAAGTTGACACTTTCACCTCCTCATATTAACTAGCCTCTTCGGTACCGCACATTTTCCTTCTCGTGGGAGTTGGTGCAAACTTCTCCGGTGCATCCAAAACCTTGGCATGATTCGCTCTTTCATCATAAACCTCCTTATATCTTTCCTCAAAACATCCACCATACCTACCTATAAGGGCATTTCCATAGCCTTTCCGAGATATATTTCGATGCAACATCCACCTCTTCATGACTTGATCTTCATGTCATACATGTCCCTTCTACAATGCCAGAGGCATACATTTGCATACATCATGATAGCTACATCTTCTTTATGTTGAGTACCTTGTAAAATGTGAAGATCTTCTTTACCTTCTTGTAAAATAGTGTTGCCCTTAAGTGAGGAAAAGATCCCAAAGTGGACAAATTTAAAAGATACCAAAGAGAACAAATGAGAGTTAAATAGAAAGAGCCATTAAGGCCACCAAAAAATACAAAAAAGAGAAAAAAGATAAAAAGGAAATAAAAAGAGAGAAAGGGGCAACACTACTATTCCTTTTGAAAGATGCACACTCGTACTCCCTCTATATCTTTGTGCTCCATAGAGATGATCATTTATGCATATAGCTATGTGGGGACCTTCACACTATAGAACTTGGCTTGCATATTCCAAGGATGAGTCTCCTCAAACGAGCTCTAGGTCTTCATGAGAGAGAAAGTTAGATGCACCCCCACTAGTTCCATTGGAAAGCTTTCCTTAGCTCATATGTGCATCCGTTGCATGGAAATCCCTACTCCTCACATCATATCTATCCTTTGGCCTTCTCGCCTATGATTGTCCTCATTGATGTGAGCCTTTCTCACCCTTTTTGTCTTCTTACTCCACTATATTTATCTCTTGCCATCCTAAGTGTCAAATCTCGTGCTTATGCTCATCCATTGCATGAGTGCTCAAAATATCGAAAGGGAGTGGATCAAATTGACTTGTATCTGACTAGTGGTCTGGGGACGAGTCAAGATAAGATTCCAAAGAAGACCAAGTGTGAAACTTTAGTAGATTGAGTTCTCAACAAATATATTTTTCTCTCGTATTCCCATCTCCCCCTTCTTTCACGCAAACACCATGTGGAGATATTTGAGTCATGTACAGCGATAGCTCTTGCACCTTTATGTTCTTATGTTGCTTGTTTCAATGCTAATATAGACGCTTGCCTGTTATGACTTGAATTGAATTACATACCTTGACTTCTTTACTTTGAAAGTTCTTATATGGTTGTTAGCATGTCACCACAGAAATTATGTTGGTTATCATTTACCTACTCGAGGACCAGTAGTAATTAAGCTTGGGGATGTTGAGACGTCCCAAACGTATCTATAACTTCTGCTTACTCCATGCATGTTTCGTGTGATATTTCTAAGATCTAGATACACTTTCATACAATTTTGAACATATTTGGACTAACTTATTAACTCAGTGCACCACAGTCCCAGTTCCTATTTTCTGCTGTTTTTTTATTTCAGGTTTCCCCCATATTAAAAGTGCTCCAAAAATTCGGGAAAAATCAGATAAAAAATCAGCGCAACGGAACCTTCCAGAATCAGCATGGTGGGCCAGAGGGCCACCACCAGGGGCCCAGGCGCCCTGGTGGCGCGCCCTATGGGCTGGCCGCGCCAGGGGGGCGCCTGTACCCCTGGTGGCCCACATGGCTGCCCCCTTCGCCTATATATTCTCCGTGACGGGATTCTTCCGAAGACATAACCCTTTTTCGCGATCTCGCCTCTGTTCCTCCGCCGCCGCGTTCCAAGATCGGGAGCGCCAGCAAACCTCTTCTCGGCACCCTGCCGGAGGAAGGATTGACCTCCGGGAGCCTCTCCTCCACCATGGACGCTTCCCGGATGATCCGTGAGAAGTCTACCTTGGACCATGGGTTCGTGATCGGTAGCTATGTGATGCTCTCCAACCCTCTTTGTTCTTCATGGATTAGACATCGTGAGCTGCCCTACATGATCAAGGCACATATGTAATTTTCTGCGGTTGCTATGCTCTGTTTTCTGGGATCTAATGGATTATGAGACTATGTTCAGTTTGTGATTGAGTAATATATTTGATTCTTATCTTTTATATTTATGTTCTTGAGTAATTCTTGCATGTTCACTGTTGTTGTTTATTGCTTTGGCCAAGTAGTAGGTAGTGACTCCAGGAGGGAACGTTATGCTCGATTGTGGGTTCATGCCCCCTGATGACACGCTTGAGTGACAGAAACATTAGTCTAGGGGATGTGTTGTTGCCACAATGGGGATAACAACGGTGCTTGTAACCGCGGTTGCAAGGATTGTTTACTTTACGCAGAGTGATTTTTAATGCAATTGTCTGTTGCTTTGGGTTTACACTTTGGGTGGGGCTCGCAACTTAATACCAGCGAGATGTTCTAGATAGATATCTCAAGGTGGATGATTAGTAGTAGATGCAGTACGATTTTGGTCTACTTGTTTTGGCGTACCGCCCATGCTTTTGAGCCTCGTCCTTTCTTTGTAGCATAGTTAGCATTGGTTTGCGCCCGTAATCCTATCAATTGCCCAGTTGTGATTTTTTACCTCACATAGCAGTTTTATCTTCTTTTGGGAGAGAGACATCACTAGTAAACATCACGGGACCCCGGTCCATATTCTCATCACTGTTTACACGCTTATTTATTTTCTGCTTTTACTTTCTAGCTGCTATCACCATTATCATTATCCCTTGTGTTTGATCCTTTGTAAACAACAAGGCCGGATAGATTGACAACCTCTCTGAACTTCGTTGGGAGCAAAGTTATTCGTGTCGTGTACAGGTCCAGGTCAAGGAAGCAACTTTTGTCTAAAACGGTTCCATTGTTTCCTTGCCACCTACTTATCATTATCGGAGTCCTACCGGTCGATACTCAACGTTGGTATCTTCACCAAGGGAAACTTGCCGCTACGCTACATCTCACCTTGCACTTGGGATAACCAACGAACGGCGAGATGCCGTTATCATCTCTCATGTATGTGCGGCAAAGAAAGGGCGCGCAGGCGTGCGCGCGGCAAAGTTTTTCCCGCGCGAGGGAGGATCGCGCGCTTGCTGGAGCTCACCGGTGGGACTTGGTGCGGTAAACGGTCCGTTTCTTAGCGCGCGTCCCGTTTCCGGCATCTTTTGGAGTTTCTCTTAAGGATATTCTTCACTGCATTCCAATGATCCATTATAGGATTAATTTAGAAACATTTAGTCAGACTAATCGCCAGGGCCACATCTGGTAAAAGTACTCAGCATATCATACATTATAGAACCTATGGCTGAAGCATAGGGTTTAGAGGACATTTCCTTGCTTTCTTTTGTTGTTGATGGGCATTGAGTCACACTCAATCTACTTCCTTTCAAAACTGGCAAGAGCCCTCTCTTGGAGTTATCCATATTGAACTTCTTCAATATCTTCTCAAGGTAAGTTCTCTGACTCGGTGCTAATAGGCTTTTTGATCTATCTATATAGATATTAATGCCTAATATATAGGCGGCTTCACCTAGGTCCTTCATGGAAAATTTTCCATTTAAGTATTCCTTTACACTCTCTAGAAATTTCACATCATTCCCTATTAATAATATGTCGTCCACGCTTTGATCACCTCATCAAATCGAAGATTCCATCTCCGAGAGCTTGCTTCAACCCATAAATGGACCGTTGAAGTTTGCATACTTTACAAACGTCCTTAGGATCAATAAGACCTTCTGGTTGCACCATGTACAACTTTTCCTCAATGTTTCCATTAAGGAACGCGGTTTTCACATCCATCTGCCATATTTCATAATCATAATAGGCAACAATTGCTAGTAATATCCAGATAAACTTTAGCATCGCTACGGGAGAGAAAGTCTCTTCATAGTCAACTCATTGAACTTGTCAGAAACCTTTTGCGACAAGCCGAGCCTTATAACAGATACATTTCCATCTGCTTCAATCTTTTTCTTGAATATCCATTTATTCTCGACGTCCTTTTGGTCCTCGGGAATATCCACCAAAGTCCATACTTGGTTGGCATACATGGAGTCTATCTCGGATCTCATGGCTTCTAGCCATTTCTCAGACTCGGGTCCTTTCATTTCTTCTTTGTATTTCACGGATTCGTCAGGTTCATTTAACATGACAGCGTTAACAAGTTGTCCGTAAAACTGGGTAGTATAATACTCTTGACGACCTGCGAGGTACAATAGGATCCTCGACATGTTCTTCATGATCATCGTGTATGTCATGATCGTCTTGAACATCATGATGACCATTCTCTTCAGCTCCCACTGTGGAAGGTGGTTCCAGAACGATTTCTTTTATCGTGTCTTTCAATTGGAGTGATTGGTCATTTATTTCATTTAGGTCTATTTTCCTCCCACTCAAATCTTTCTAGAGAAACTCTTTATCAAGAAAGTATCCAGTCTTGGTGACAAACGTTTTGCCCTCAGACTGGTTGTAGAAGGTGTATCCAATAGTTTCCCTTGGATATCCCACAAAGTTTCACTTATCCGCCTTTGATTCGAGTTTGTGAGGCTAAATTTTTCCTAACATAGGCCTAACAACCCCAAATTTTCATGTGAGACAACTTTGGTTTCTTTCCATACCATTCCTCAAATGGAGTTGTCTTTAAGGATTTGGACGATACCCTATTAATAATGTAAGTGGCAGTTTCTAATGCATACCCCCAGAATGACACATGTAAGTCGGTATGAGACATCATCGAACGTACACCATCCAATAGGGTTCGATTACGTCGCTCATACAAACTGTTTCGATGAGGTGTTCCTGCCGGCGTAAGTTTTGGTATGATCCCACAAGTCTTAAGATGATCGTTAAACTCGTGACACAAATCCTCGCCACCTCGATCGGATCAAAGGTGCTTGATTTTATTTCCGAGTTGATTCTCGACCTCACTCTAAAATTCCTTGAACTTTTCAAAGCTTTCATACTTGTGTTTCAACGAGTAGATATACCCGTATCTACTTAAGTCATCAGTGAAGGTCACGAAGTAACGAAGACCATTGCGGGTGGAGACGTTCATTGATCCACATACATCTGTATGTATGATCCCTAATAAGTCTGACACACGCTCTATTATTTCATTGAATGGAGTACTTGTCATTTTTCCCATGAGGCATGGTTCACATGTGTCAAGGGATCCAAGATCTAATGACTCCAGAAGTACATCGGTATGAAGCTTCTTCATGCCTTTTATACCGATATGACCAATTCGAGAATGCCACATTATCATAGGTTCTTCGCCATGTGGCTTGAATCTTTTGGCCTCTATGTTATTGATATGAGATACATCACTATCGAGATTAAGTATGTCACAACCCCAAGTTAGGTTTTTGCTAGGATCAAGAGCTACATTGCATTCATGTTAAAAATTTCAAAAATAAATTGAAATGGGAGAAGAAAACCCCCCAGATGAATTTCATTCAAATGGCCAGAATAAAAGTTGCTCCAAAAATTCCTTTTGCATTTTTTAAAAGTCTCATAAATGAGTGTGATCACATATCAAGTGATGTGGGACCAACCCCATGCTCATGGATTTTTCAAATATTCAAAAAGGAGCATGGATTTAAATTTAAACCCCTATTTGAATTAAAGTTCAAATTATTTGAATTTTAAAAATTCCCAAACTTTATAAGTGGCTAGCCTATTATATTGTGAGGCCACATAAAAATTTGGAGGATTTTATAAATTGCCTTGCTATTTTATTCAGGGCAAAAAAAATAACAGAAAAAAACAGAGAAGAAAAAGAAAAAGGAAAGCTAGCCCACCCCTACAGGCCTCGGGCCCAACTATAACCCCCCGGCCCAAGCCCACCTGGGGGCTTGTCGTCTTCCCCGCGCGTGGCAAGCAGCTCGGTTGCTGCCATGCCGACGTCGGCGAGGGCCATGTCGCCCCAAGAGCCTCCCATGTCCTCTACGCACGCCACGAGGACCCCCAGATCATCCCGCACTCTTCCCCTCTCTCTCTGATCGCCATTCCCCTCTCTCTCGCGCCGAATCACCACCGTCAGTGAAGCCACCGGAGCACCGCCGAGCACAACACGTGGCCAACGGCCTCTCCTCGCCGCCCCGACGTGTCCATCAAGACCGGCGTCGACGTCTTCTTCGTTCCGCACGCCCAATCGAGCCGCGAAGCCCCTGGAGCGGCCGTCGCCTTCCATTCCCAACCGCCGACCGCCATTTATTCCGGCGAGGGATTCCTTCACACCAGCTCGTCTTCGACCACGCTGTCGTCACGGATCAAACCAGGGTGAGCTCCTGTTTGATTTGCCCCCTTCCGCGCATCTCCCCGTGGCTGGAATCGCCACCTCGCCGTGGTCAGTGGCTCCGGCCGCCGCCTTCTTGCTCGTCGGCGTGGCTCCCGTTGCCTACGTCGATGACTGCTTCGTCTGCGTGGTGCGCGAGTGCACGGGCTTCATCCCGCTGCACTCGACGCTATAAATGGCGCACCGTGCCGCCGTCTGCGTGCCACGCCGCCATGCGCTATGGTCGCCGCCGGCTAACGCCGGTCTGACACCCTGGCTCCACTGGTCAGCCCTTTTCTGATGTCATGCTGAGGCAAGGCTGACACAGTAAATCCTTTTCAATTTAAAAATAAGTCAGAAATTCCAGAAAACAGTATAAACTTTGAGAATTAATAACTAATTCATATGAACTCCAAATTTAACATATAATATATGAAAAATGATCAGAAGAAAATGCTCTTTCCAAATATCCAACTTTCAACCATGTTTGAGTTGATATTAAATTGGGACCAATAGCTTTTTCTATTTGGTTTAATTGGAATTAATTCAAATTGAATTCAAATGCTATTCCAACTTCAACCAATGCAATGCAAACATGATCACTTGTACATCATAAGTATATCATACACATGTCAAGATGGTTTACAATGATGAAACACTAGCAAATGCAACTTGGCTAATTTGAACAACATATGGAGTTTGAATTTGCATTTCAAATGCAATACACTTCATTTAAATAAAATGTGCCACAAATCAATACCATTCACATCATGTGACAACATAAGCATGTGCTTGTGCATTTCCATTCAATGCCCCCCCTTTGTTGATGTTTGTGCCGGTAACAGTGCCTCCGAGACGGTGATCACCCCCAAAGAAGAAGACCACCATTAAGATTTGTGTATCGTCAACAAGGCAAGAAATCCCCCATTGATCATGTCGATAAAATCCCACTTCCCTCTCAGTCTCTCTTATGCATTGTTTAGGATGATTACCATGATAACGTTTCTACCGCATAGTTGAACCCAATCCTTTGCATGACCTATCATTTTGTCACAGTAGTAAGCAAACCACAATCCTAGCAGATGTTGGAGTTGTTTGTTATCATGCGGCCCTTGCAACTGTTACTTCTTATTGCATGCCTAGAGTTACAATGAGGTTACTCTTCTGTGAGTCGGGATGGTAGCAATCATGTTGAAGAAGGTGAAACTGTGTTGGTGAATCTACCCTAGTACATGGTGAACGATGAGAGGCTGTGTAGGAGTACACAGTGGGTTGTCTCGTTGAACACCGCCTTAAGTACGAGTTCTTGTGTGGTGATCCAAGAAGATGAGTTCAACCACACATTGCGCTCATTGACCCCTCTCAACCTAGTACCTCACCCCGTTCGACCCCCAGAAGTCGTAGTAGTTCGGAGTTCTGGTAGGGCCGTGGCACGGTCTGCGAATTGGATGAACAGCTAATCAGACCGGCTTGGGACCCTGCACACATCGTTTGAGGCTGTACTGGAACCTCGGCCGGACTTCCATACGAATCCCCCTCAGACAGGCGACTCTCTGGACTAGAACGGAGCTATGGGTGAAGTGTTGTGGTGGTATCCTCGCTGTCACCTCTTGAACGGTGACACGCAAAAGGCGGTAAGTGATGACACGTGTGTGTAGTAATACACCCCTGCAGGGTTAACAAAACTATTCGAATAGCCGCGTCCGCGGTTAAGGACTGCTTGGAAAGCTTAGCTTGATTATTATACAACTTGAACTGGATACTTATAAAACTTTCCAAGATAAGCGTGAGCGCTATGGCGTGCTTTCTCGTGGGGAAGTCGAGGAAGGCACCATAGGGGTGTAATTGGTTGGAGACATGTAGTGGACTCGTGTACGCTTCTTACCTCAAGTCTGGTACTCGTAGTTCAGGACTAGCCAAGTCAAAGCTGGCACTTCTGCTTATGAACTCCACCTCCCTTTACCTTGATACATGTGCATGAGTAGCATAGCTCCTACGTAAGTCTTGCTGAGTACGACTTTGTACTTACATTTGCTTATTCTATGTTTTAGATGAACCCACTGACCCTGAAGGTGGATTCTTCCTCGAGCTCGACGACTGAAGACCAAGCTAGTGTAGTCCCAGTCAGACAGCTGGTCCCTTGTGGAAGGGCTTGTTTATAGATAAGGCTTCTCTAAGCCATTTTTTAAACTTGTCTGTACTCAGACCTACTTTGCTTCCGCATGTTTGAAGTAATGTTGGATCACAGACTTGTGATATCTGTGTGCACTCTGTAAGAGTTATCAATAAAGTTGTAAACTTTGTAGAGAATTGCAACAATACCTGCTGTTCATACTGGACATGTGTGCTGCGTGTATGATTATAACATGCATGTCTTAGTATTGGTTTTCGAGACCTTAGTTTTGATCTGGTTGGAGGTCTTTTATACACCAAGTGGCCCTTAGATGTGCGCAGCTTGGGGCATCGCGATGCGATTGCTCGTGACTCCGTCACGTGCACACTTTGATGTATGATCGAGACTGCCCTAGACCCCGACTAAGTGATCGGGCTGGAGTAAGTCTATGTAAGGGTTATAATACAATCGATAGTATGGTTGAGGCGACTTGTCTATGAGTATGGGAGTTGACCACCCATATCATTTAGACTTGTGTGCGGACGATGAGGACCCATCTCAGTTGATCATCCGGCCTGGATGGGATGCCCCTCACATTTGATGCTTTCCGAGAACGTTCTGTGCTTGGCCTTGTCTGCTTAGAAAAGTGGGTACGGTTCTCGGCTCTCCATATGATTGTGTTGTAGCGAGTCTTGCATACGCTAACCACGCACATATCATCTGGGTCCACTTCGGTAAACCGGCCGGGGTGACGATAGTGGTAGCCAACCCAGGTAGGCGGCTTTCTCGGACTAGATAGGCTATGAGGTAACAGTTGTGGTGAGCATCCTCGCTGGCACCCCTTGAATGGTGTCGAGATCAAAGGCGGTAAATGATGATCATGTGTGTCTAGCGGTACACCCCTGCAGGGTTAACAAAACTATTCGAATAGCCGCGTCCGCGGTTAAGGACTGCTTGGAAAGCTTAGCTTGATTATTAGATAACTGGAACTGGATACTTTTAAAACACACCAAGATAAGTGTGAGTGCTATGGCATGCTTTCTCGTGGGGAAGTCGAGGAAGGCACCGTAGTGGTGTAATTGGTTGGAGAAAGTAGTGGATTCGTGACGCTTCTTACCTCAAAGTCTGGTACTCGTAGTTCAGGCCTAGCCAAGTCAAAGCTGGCACTTCTGCAAGTGAAACCCCACCTCCCTTTACCTTGATACATATGCATGAGTAGTATAGCTCCTATGTAAGTCTTGCTGAGTACGACTTTGTACTCACGTTTGCTTAATCTATGTTTTAGATGAAACCACTGACCCCGAAGGTGGCTTCTTCATCGAGCTCGACGACTGAAGATCAAGCTTGTCTAGTCCCAGTCAGACGTCTGGTTCCCTCGTGGAGGGAATGTGTTTAAATAAGGCTTTTTAAGCCATTTGTTAAACTTGTCTGTACTCAGACATACTTTGCTTCCGCTTGTTGTTGTAATGTTGGATCACATACTTGTGATCTCTGTGTGCACTCTGTGAGAGTTATCAATAAAATGTATACTTTATAGAGAATTGCAATGATACCTGATGTTCATACAAGGAATGTGTGCTGCGTGTATGATTATAACATGCATGTCTTAGTATTGGTTTTCGAGACCTTAGTTTTGATCTGGTTGGAGGTCTTTTATACACCAAGTGGCCCTTAGATGTGCGCAGCTTGGGGCATCGCGATGCGATTGCTCGTGACTCCGTCACGTGCACACTTTGATGTATGATCGAGACTGCCCTAGACCCCGACTAAGTGATCGGGCTGGAGTAAGTCTATGTAAGGGTTATAATACAATCGATAGTATGGTTGAGGCGACTTGTCTATGAGTATGGGAGTTGACCACCCATATCATTTAGACTTGTGTGCGGACGATGAGGACCCATCTCAGTTGATCATCCGGCCTGGATGGGATGCCCCTCACATTTGATGCTTTCCGAGAACGTTCTGTGCTTGGCCTTGTCTGCTTAGAAAAGTGGGTACGGTTCTCGGCTCTCCATATGATTGTGTTGTAGCGAGTCTTGCATACGCTAACCACGGGTCCTGACAAAGTATGAATACGCCATTGAATTCTGGTGCTCGAACATAAAACACATCATCCTTATAAATCGCACAACCAACCGTATCAGACTTAAAAGATTAGTGGTCTCGCTTTAAGCAAGAACCACTAACGATGTTCACACTCAATGCGTATACTTAGTAGCACTTATTCAAAACAAAAATTAATCCCAAAGAAAGACTAACTTGTTGCGTGCCGACTGCCACCACGTCATCTTGAAAGTCGTTAACTATGCGCATCGTAACTTCATCTCTTGACAAGTGATGACCCTCAACTGTAGGGGATCAATTGTAGATTTTTCGATAAATAAGAGTGTCGAACCTAACGAGGAGCAGAATGTCTTGGTAAGTGACTTTGGCAAAGAAATAACTGCAGGCACTGAAAGATAGCTTTTTAGGGGTTTTCGGTATAAGCAACAAGAAGGTAAAAGCAAGCAAAGTAAAAGGCACTGAGGAGTAACAAGTGGCCCAATCCTTTTGAGAAAAGGATAAGCCTAGCAACTGAACTTATAAAGGCTAAAGTGTTCTTGAGGACACACGGGAGAGATAGTCACGTGCTTTCGCCATATTCTGTATCGATACTATGTGATGTGTTGATAAGTGTTTAGTGGGGGGATCTATGCTAGTACACCTTCTAGACTAAGATAAGTGCACTCTTATGATTAAACACCTTGCAAGCATCCGAAAAAATAAGGTAGTAATTAATGCATAACCATAGCAATACGATCGATGATCCATTGTTCCCTTGTGCAAAAGCGTGCAAACTGGGGTTCAGGTTTCTGTCACTCCAGAAACTCACTGTAAGCATTCTTTATACAGAATGCATTCCCCTAGGTCCTTAATAAGCCGAAGTGTTGAGTGTTTGACTCACACAACATCACTAGGAAAATAATAACATAACTTAAATATCAAACAACACGTGTTACTTCAACATCATATGACTACTAACAACTAGACTTCTCCCATGTCCTCAAGAACTAAAGTTACTACTCACAAGACATAAAAGAGATCATGATCAGAGGGGATGAATAGCTGATAAACAATCTGAACACAATGATATTTCTCCAAGAAAACTCAATAGCATTCACCAAAAAGTAGCAATCAACACCGATAGAGTAGAGGGGATAGATACTACCGACTACAACACAAGTTGCAATTGTGAGATGAGATAGGATGGTGGTGGAGATGGTGCTGATGTTGATGATGATCTCGATGATTCCCATGATGATGGTGATGACGATGGCGGTGATCTCCCCTTCCGGGAGGTGTTCTCCCCGACGGAATCTTCCCACCAGAGATATCTTTTCTTCTCTGTAGGTTTCCGCCATCGAGCGGCGGTAGAACTCGCGAAACTCCTCTCTTCTTAGGGTTTTCGGACGACAAGGGATAAATAGGCCAGAGGGGGGAGCCTGGGGTGGCCCCAGGGGTCCAGGTGGCCACCCGGCGTGGCCAGAGGTGGGGCCGCACCAGGGGGCGCCTGGGCTCCTGGTGGCCCCCCTCTGGTGTCGGTTTTGCGTGTCCCCGTCATTCTTCTAGAAAATGGCCTCCGTCGATTTTCAGGTAATTTGGAGGTCTTATGATTCAGCAACTCTGCAACCGCTGAATCCTGCGTCTGCTGCTTCGGCATCGGAAATTTGCAAACTGTGTAAAAAAAGCCAAAACAACATAAGAATAGCATCATGACATGAAATATATCAATGAATAGGGATGAATTACTTTATAAAATAGTGATGCATTTTGGACGTATCAACTCCCCCAAGCTTAGACGTCGCTTTTCCCCAAGCGAATACTGAGCTCGGTAAACCTGTCCACAAGTATAGAGAGTGAAGTCTCGATAAATAGAATACAGACAAGAAGCATCATTATTTCTTCACCAAACTCAGGCATCCTCAACAGCAACCTTGACTCATAAGGACCTTATGAGAAAGTAATAACAATTATAATCAAAAGTAGGGCTGAGAAAACTCATCAAATTATGGCAAACATATTCTTGGTCAAAGGACAACTAATAACTTTTACTTTTGCTCTTTCTCTTTATAATGAAACAATTTTGAAGATTTTGAAAGAACATGTTATTAGTCATGAAGTGAAAATGTTAACACAAAGGAAGATGCTTGCTTGGCATAAGCTTTCGCAAACAACTTACTTATCAAAAGATAATGTCAACAATGACGTGGAATGGCAAAACATAATGCATCATTATATGAATGAATACTCATCAACATCAAGTTTTTGTTCTCTTTGAGAAAGGAAGGAAGTAGGAAAACTGACTCAACATAAAAGTAAAAGACATGCCTTGTTATAGGGAAGCAGGGAAAACTCATGTGCTATCCGTAAATAAAAAAAATGAAAACAAATTTTGGGAGGTGCATAGTTTATCAACGAATGCTAATAGATAACTCAATTACTTCTCAAGTTTGTCGGGACCCGGGGTTAGCGTATGCAAGTCCAGTTAAGACATAGTCATATGGAGAGCCGAGAACCGCACCCACTTGTCTAAGCAGACAAGGCCAAGCACTGAACATTCTCGGAAAGCATCGTACGTGAGGGGCATCCCATCCAGGCCGGATGATCAACTGTGATGGGTCCTCATCGTCCGCACACAAGTCTAATGATATGGGTGGTGAACTCCCATATTCAAAGACAAGTCGCCTCAACCACACTATCGACTATATCGAAACTCTTACATAGAATTACTCCAGCCCGATCACTTAGTCGGGGTCTAGGGCGGGCTCGATCATACCACAAAGTGTGCACGAGACGGAGTCTCGAGCAATCGCATCGCGATGCCCCAAGCTGCGCACATCTAAGGGCCACTTGGTGTATGAAAGACCGCAAGCCAGAACACAACTAAGGTCTCGAAAACCCATACCAAGACATGCATGTTATAAACATACACGCAGCACACATGCCTTGTATGAACAGCAGGTACCATTGCAATTCTCTACAAAGTGTACATTTTATTTATAACTCTTATAGAGTACACGCAGAGATCACATACATGTGATCCAACATTACAACATAAAGCGGAAGCAAATTATGTCTGAGTACAGACAAGTTTAACAAATTGGCTTAAGAAGCCTTATTAAAACACAAAGCCCTCCACGAGGGAACCAGTCTGCTGACTGGGACTAGACTAGTTGGTCTTCAGTCGTCCAGCTCGATGAAGAAGCCACCTTCGGGGTCAGTGGCATCATCTAAAACATAGATTAAGCAAACGTGAGTACAAAGTCGTACTCAGCAAGACTTACATAGGAGCTATACTACTCATGCACATGTATCAAGGTAAAGAGAGGTGGGGTTCACTTGCAGAAATGCCAGCTTTGACTTGGCTAGTCTTGAACTACGAGTACCAGACTTGAGGTAAGAAGCGTACACGAGTCCACTACTTTCTCCAACCAATTACACCACTATGGTGCCTTCCTCGACTTCCCCACGAGAAAGCACGCCATAGCACTCACACTTATCTTGGTGTGTTTTAGAAGTATCCATTTCAAATTGTCTAATAATCAAGCTAAGCTTTCCAAGTAGTACATAACCGCGGACGCGGCTATTCGAATAGTTTTGTTAACCCTGCAGGGGTGTACCGCTACACACACATGATCATCGGTTACCGCCTTTGTACTCGACACCGTTCAAGAAGTGTCGGCGAGGATGCTCACCACAACTGTTACCTCATAGCCTATCTAGTCCGAGAAAGCCGCCTACTTGGGTTGGCTACCACTATCGTGAACCCGGCCGGTTTACCGAAGTGGACCCAAGCGATGTGTGCGTGGTGCATAAGCCGGTCTCGGGTGAGCCGTTCTCTCACTTAGCATCCAGGCCACAAGCCTACCAGAACTCCAAACTACTGCGACATCTGGACATCGAAAGGGATGAGTTAGTAAGTTGAGAGGGGTAAGTGAGCCCAATGTGTGGTTGTACTCTTCATCTTGGATCACCACACAAGAACTCGGACTTAGGGCGGTGTTCAACGAGACAACCCACCGTGTACTCCTACACAGCCTCTCATCGTTCACCTTGTATTAGGGTCGATTCACCAACACTTTTCTACCATCATCAACATGATCACTACCATCCCGACTCACATCACAGTAACAACATGGTAACATACTAAGCATGCAATAAGCAGTAACATTGCAGGGGTTACATGATATCAACCAACTCCTACATTTGCTAGGATTGTGGTTTGCTTACTACTGTGACAAAAGATAGGTCATGCAAAGGAATGGGTTCATCTATGCGGTAGAATCGTAACATGGGGATCATCCTATACAATGCATAAGCGAGACATGAGAGGGAAGTGGGATTTTATCGACATGATCAATGGGGGTTTGCTTGCCTTGCTGACGAGGTTCGGGTTCTGGATCTTCAGCGAAGGGGGTGACCTCTTGCTCCGGTTCCACCTCTACTCGACAAACAAGCACGAAGTAGCAATCAATATGGATGCAATGCTCAAGCACATGAATGAAAGTTCAAACTTGAGGTACAAGTTTTGATGTGTGAGGCAATTCCATTTAAGTGGAATATATTGCATTTAAAATGCAAATTCAAACTCCACATTTGAATTCAACCTAGTCAAGTTGCAAGTGACATGGTTTGATCATTTGAATCATCTTCACTTGTATAAGATGTGCTTCTGATGTATGGTTGAATTACAATATAATCTCAAGGTCCAAGGTGCAAAATCGTTTGGTTTGAATTTGAATTAATTTCAAATAAAGCAAATGAAATATGCTACTGGTCCCATTTTAAATTCAACTCAAACATAGTTGAAAGCTGCATATTTGGAAAGATAATTTTCTCCTGATCATTTTTCATATATTATTTGTCCAATTTGGAGTTAATATGAATTTTCCATGAATTTCCAAAGTTTGGGGTATTTTCTGGAATTTCTGGAATTATTTAAAACATTTTGCTTTTCTGGAAATTCAATAATTGATTTATTGCGTCAGCAGGGGGACTGACAAGTGGGGCCACCCTGTCAGTGGCTGGGGTTAAATAATCCGTGGGTTAACTTAATCCAGTGGCTTAATTAAGCCACTGGGCCCACTGGTCAGTGACCCAGGGGGTCACTAACTGGGTGATTAGTGGCTAATCCACCAGCGGCTTGATGCCGGCGACTGGAGCCACGACGGCGACTCACCGGAACCTGCTAGGGGCCACGGGAAGCCACGGGGAGGTCACCACTGGATGCAGCGTCGTCTTCCGCGTCTTCTGGAAGCATCAGGGGTTCAAGGGGAGGTCGGGAGCGACGACGGCGACGACTCCGGCGGAAGAAGAACCGGGGCGAGGTCGTAGTCGACGTTACAGTGCATGGTTCGGGATGATCTCGCGCGCGTTCGAACGCTGGCATGCTCAGGAGCCAAACGCGCGCTTTGGCTGAGACAGAGGGGCACAAGGGCGACCTCGAGCTCATCCATGGCGGCGACAAGCTTCGGCAACCATGGAGAAAACGTCTAGAGTGAGCAATCCAGGGCGGAAAAGGAGGGGTTTCGTTCGCAAGCTCACCCTGAATCTATCCGGAGTGGTCGCTTGCTCGGGGAGGCGCTGGAGTTGCCGGAATTCGAAGTCGATCCGCGGCGGCCGGCGATGAAGACGATGACGCTAGCGAGCTCGTGGAGGCGTCCGGCTCCGATTCCTTTCGCAGGTCGATGAGGACGACGACGGCGAAGCGCTTGGACACCTTGGTTCGGCTCCTCGACGTCAGTGGCCACATGTGTGCTCGACGGCGCTCCGGCTAGGCTACGGTGGCGTCGTTGTTCTTCGCGGGGAGGAAGAACTGGAGGGCGAGGAAGGAGGGGAAAGAGGTCTGGACGTCTCCAGGACACGCGGGCGGTGAGAAGGAGGCAGGGGAGTCGCTGAGGAGCCTCCACCGCGACGGCCACGGCATGCCGGGCACGCAGCTGTGTGCTCGTGCCCGGGGAATACGACAGGGGAGTTCCCCCTGGTGGGCTGGGCCGGCTGGAGAGGTGGGCCTCGCCCCCTGGCGACAGGTAAGTTCTTTTCCTGTTTCTGTTTAATCTTTCCTTTCTGTTTTTCTGTAAATTTTTTTTGACTTTGGTAAAAATACCAAATCATTTTATTAAATGCTGAAAACTTTTACATGGCCTCATAATAATATAGACTAGCCACTTATAAACTTTCAACATTTTTAAAATTCAAACGATTTGAATTTTAAATCAAATAGGGGTATTTCATTAATTCCAAGGTACTGTTTGAATATTTGAAAAATCTATGAGCATGGGGTGGGTCCCACATCACTTGATATGTGATCACACTCATTTATAAGACTTTTCAAAACTCTAACATGAATTTTTGGAAAATATTTTTATCTAGCCTTTTGAATTAATTCATCTGGGGGGTGTTCCTTCTCCCATTTTGATTTTGAAATTGATTTCCAAGATTTCTTTTTGAAATTTTGACATGATGCAAAGGCACTAACTAACCCTAGCACATACCTAACAGAGGGTTCTGACAACTCGCCCCCACTCAAAAGAATCTCGTCCCGAGATTCAGAAGTCTGCGGGAGGAAGGTGGGGTACTCGACACTGAGACGGTCTTCTCTTTCCCACGTGGCTTCTCTTTCAGAGTGGTGTGACCATTGCACTTTCAGAAACCTAATCTTTTGACGACGAGTGACACGCTCTGCGGAATCAAGAATACGAACGGGGTATTCTCGATAAGAAAGGTCATCTTGGAGATCAAGCGTTTCATGGTCGACTTCGCGGATGGGGTCCTTGAAGCAATGCCTGAGTTGGGACACATGGAATACACCGTGTACTCGGGAAAGGTGTGGGGGTAGTTCAAGTTGGTAGGCAACTTCTCCACGTTTAGCTAGAATGCGGAAAGGTCCGATGTAACGTGGGGCCAACTTGCCTTTGATAGCGAAACGTTGGGTTCCCTTCAGAGGAGTAACCCGAAGGTAAGCCTTCTCATCCAGATTGTAGCTCTCTTGCCTATGATGGCGATCATAGTAGCTTTTCTGACGAGACTGGGCTGCTTTCAATTGTTCACGAACAATGCGAACTTGCTCTTCTGCTTCCTTGATCATGTCCGGTCCAAAGAATTGTCTTTCACCGGTTTCTGACCAGTTTAAAGGTGTTCGACATCGTCGTCCATAAAGGACTTCAAAAGGAGCCATGTTCAGACTAGATTGAAAACTATTGTTATAAGCAAATTCGGCAAATGGAAGAGAATTCTCCCAAATCTTTCTGAATGAGATAACACAAGCTCTGAGCATGTCTTCAAGAATTTGGTTAACCCTTTCGACTTGACCGCTAGACTGAGGATGGAAAGTTGTATTAAAGGAGAGATGAGTTCCCATAGCACGTTGGAAGCTTCCCCAAAATCTAGAGGTGAAAAGGCTACCGCGATCAGAATTGATTTCCAAAGGAACACCGTGAAGGGATACAATTCTGGAGAGGTACAAGTCCGCTAACTGGCTAGCAGTTATAGACTCGCGAACCGGAAGGAAGTGAGCAACTTTGGAAAGCCTATCTATGACAACGAAGATGGCATTGTTTCCTCTCTGGGTTCTTGGAAAGCCGGTGATGAAGTCCATACCGACTTTGTCCCATTTCCACTCGGGAATAGACAAAGGTTGTAGTGTACCAGCAGGTCTTTGATGTTCTGCCTTAATGCGACGACAAACATCACATTCGGCAACAAATTGAGCAATGTCTCTCTTCATCCTAGTCCACCAAAATCTCTGGCGTAGATCTCGGTACATTTTTGTGCTACCGGGATGAATTGAGAAGGGTGTTTCATGGGCTTCCTTGAGGATGAGTTGCCTTAGTTCCTTATTCTTAGGTACTACCAAACGATTTTCAAAGAATACCGTTCCTTTGTTATCTGTGGACAAACATTTAGCAACTCCGCTAGCAATGTTCTTCTTGATCCGGCGAACACCTCGTGCACGCCTTTGGGCAACTATAATTTGATCCTCAAGAGTTGGTTTCGCCACCAAGGTAGAAAGATAGCCATGAGGAACAATTTCAAGGTTGAGCTTGCGAAAGTCCTCATGAAGAAGTGGTTGATACTGCTGTAACATGAGGTTGTTACAATACGACTTACGACTTAGTGCATCAGCCATGACATTGGCCTTTCCTGGGGTGTAAGAAATTCCTACGTCGTAATCCTTTATCAACTCAATCCAGCGTCTTTGCCTGAGATTAAGATCTGGCTGGGTGAAAATATATTTGAGGCTTTGGTGGTCGGAATAAATCTCACAACGATTACCAAGGAGGTAATGTCGCCAAGTTGTTAGGGCATGAACTACGGCAGCGAGTTCAAGGTCATGGGTAGGATAGTTCTCTTCATGTGGCCGCAATTGGCGTGAAGCATAAGCTACCACATGACTATCTTGCAGAAGTATGCATCCTAACCCTTGCCGTGATGCGGCACAATAGATCTCGAAATCCCTTTTGGTGTCTGGAGGTGCAAGCACAGGTGCAGAAGTCAACCTTCTTTTTAGCTCTTGAAAGCTTTCCTCGCACTTGGGAGTCCATAAGAATCTCTTATCTTTCTTGAGGAGTTCAGTTAGAGGTTTTGCAACTTTAGAAAAGTTCTCGACGAAGCGACGGCAATAGCTGGCTAGGCCAAGAAAACTCCTAACTTGCTTAACCGATTCAGGTGGAGTCCAGTCAAGGACGGCCTGAACTCTCTCGGGATTCACAGTAATGCCTTTTGCAGAAATCACGTGGCCTAAGTAGGTCACTTCTGGTAGCCAGAATTCACACTTGGAGAATTTAGCGTACAGGCGATGCTCTCTAAGCTTCATCAATACCAGCCTTAAGTGTTCGGCATGATCTCCTTCGTTCTTCGAGTAGATGAGAATATCATCGCAATAAACCACAACAAATTTATCTAGGTACTCCATGAAGATCGAATTCATCAAGCGTGAGAATGTGGCGGGGGCATTGGTTAAACCAAAGGACATTACGGTGTACTCGTCAAGACCATAACGAGTAGTAAAAGCCGTTTTGGGAATGTCCTCGTTTCGGATTCTGATCTGATGATAACCTAATCTCAAATCCATCTTGGAGAAGACAGCGGATCCTGCAAGTTGATCATAAAGATCATTGATCCTGGGCAGTGGGTATTTGTTCTTTATCGTCGCTAAATTTAGCGGGCGATAGTCTACGCACATCCTTTCTGTTCCATCTTTCTTCTTTACGAACAGAACGGGGCAACCCCATGGCGATGAGCTAGGGCGGATGAAGCCTTTTGCCAACGAAGCATCAAGTTGGGTTTTTAGCTCAGCTAACTCATGTGGGGCCATTTTATATGGGCGTTTGGAAATTGGTGCGGTTCCTGGAACAAGATCCACTATAAACTCTACACACCTGTCGCGTGGCATGCCCGGCAGCTCTTCAGGAAAGACATCCGGGAAGTCACGAACCACCGGAATATCTTCAAGTTCGGGAAGGGGAAGTACATTCAAGGAATGCACTTGGTTTCTTGTTCTGGGTGAGGTATAGTTGACGGTTTTGCCTGAAGGGTGGGTGAGTTTCACGGATTTGCCTTTGCAATCCAGGTAGGCATTCTGTCTTGATAGCCAATCCATGCCGAGGATGACATCAATATCTGAAGACTTGAGGGCTATGAGTGAAGCAAGGGATACTAAACCCTCAATTGCTATTTGATTACCATGGCTCACTCTATTAGTTTGCCATCTTGATCCTGGAGTTTGAATAACCATTGGGGTGGACAATTCAACAAAGGGTAACTCATGACGAAGTGCATAACTTTCCGACATGAATGCATGAGATGCTCCTGGGTCGAAAAGAACAGAAGTAGGAACAAAATTGACTGGGAGCGTACCAAGAATGACGTCAGTGGTGTCGTCAGTCTCTTCGGCGGCGATCTGGTTCACACGTCCACGAGTGGCGGAAGGAGCGGGTTTGGCGGTGTAGACCTTCTGGGGTGGCTTGCCACGACCATTGTTGTTGTTGTTGCCTCCGGCACGTGGTGGAGCATTCTGGTTCTGGACTTGGTTCTGGGGGCGCTCGCGAGAGTAGTGGCCTGCCTGACCACACTTGTAGCAAGCTCCGAAAACAGTGTGTGGAGCTGGGTTGTTTGGTGGAGCTGGGTGGAACTGGGTGGGTGGACGAGGTGCCACATAGGATGGCCTCGGTGGGTTGTTCTGGCGGAACATGTTGTTGGGGATCCAGATCTTGCGCTTCTGGGAGCCAGAACTGGATGAACTGTCATCTCTAGGGTGTTTGCGGAAATCGTTGGGGGTGTTCATGTCCTCTGCCTTGATGGCCTTGTTGACAAGGACCTGAAAGGTGGCAAAGTCATGAAGGTTGAGCTCTCGACGGAGTCCACTGTTGAGGCCACGACGGAACCTCTCTTGTTTCTTGGAGTCGGTGGAGACTTCTTCAGTTGCATAACGAGAAAGTCGGTTGAACTCACGACTAAACTCGTCCACTGTTCTTCTGCCTTGAGTGAGGTTACAGAACTCCTCACGTTTGCGGTCCATGAGACCCTTAGGAATGTGGTGCTCGCGGAAAGACGTGCATAATTCCTCCCAAGATGCAGGTGGTCCAACGGGGCGCATATTCAGAAAGTTCTCCCACCAAGATCTAGCTGCACCTTCGAGGTGATAGGTGGCATAGTTGACCTTGTCTCCATCTGCAACATGGCCTGCTTGGAGCTTCCTCTCGATGCTGCGAAGCCAGTCATCGGCGTCAAGGGGCTCGGTGGAGTAACTGAAAACCGGGGGATGAAGCCGGATGAAGTCGTTCAGGGACACCAGCTCATTGCGCTGCTGAGTGGTGTTGCGTGCGATGACTTCCAGCAGGTGGTGAGAGTCACGGCGGTTCCTCTCAACTTCCATCAGAACCTGTGCCATCGTGGGTGGGGGTGGAAGGTTACCTTCCTCCTGGTCGTTCCCACGACCTTGGTTACGACCAACTTGGCCACGGGTTCCTTGAGACATCCTGAAGGTGAAAATCCAAAGTCAAACAGAGTTGATTTCAAGAGTCTAATCAAGGTATTGAAGTACTGGAAGGATTACAGAGCAAAGGAAGTAATCATCTTGACAACATGGTGATAAAAGCATACAAGCCATATATTCACAAGCTGTCATACAAACCATACATCGTTTTAGTACAAGCACTAAGCTAATACAAACGTGATGAAGATGATACATCCTTCAGAGGCACTCTGACTTCCTATACATTATTTATCTAAGCCTCTGGAATCTTAGACACCTTGCTTACAATATACTAAGATACTACTACATCCTCACTAAGTAAGACCACAGGCGGTCTCACTCATCTCCATCTCCATAGTAGTCCTCGTAAAAGTTACCCGCGTATCCCGGTAGCTGGAGGTGACCATCGGAAAACACGGAGGCCTGTGGACCCTGATATCCATTTGGGCAAGGATGGGGCCTAGGTCCAGCGTAGGGTGGAAGCAAAGGACCACGGGGTGGAAAAATGCCTCCAATCTCGGGCCAAGCAACTCGAGAAGGCATCTGAGTCCTCACTGGATAGATCGCATCAAACTCAACTGATCCCACGCTCACAAAGGGTGCCAAGAGCGTCAGTGCTCGGTACAGACGAACACGGGTGGCGTGGAGCTCGAAACGGAGAGTGCATGCATCACGATCTCTGTCACTAGCAAACCTAGCAGTCACCTGAAGTGTTGGATCCTTTGCAGAGTGATCTGAGTAGAGTCCGGTGTAATATCCCTCTTCTCCTGGAAGTGCAGCAGGGATATAGCGGAATGAAGTCTCTCTCAGCATGGTGTGCTCCTCTCTCAGCAGTGTAATACATGAATATGCAGCATCCTGCACAGCCATGTTCTCGGTAACGCCAATGCCATGTCCAAAGTGGATAGGCTGGGTGACTCCAACGTGGTGCGGGTAGATCCGTACAATGCAGTGGAACTGCGTCTGGTTGAAGTTGTGGAACTGCTCCTCGATGTTGTACTCAGGGTACCATCGATATCCCACATAGGACATCATCTCGATCAACGTTGCGGGATGGCCACGCACACCGAGGCACCTGGTCAAACGAACAATCTGCCGAGGGGGAAGATCTGCCATCTGAAACAGAAAGGAGTTTGCAAATGCATCAGATTATGAGATAAACCTGGAATGACTCGGAAATCATAACGGCTGTAATTGTAAGAAATGACAATTTCTTTCAATCATGAAAACATCACTTACATAATACGATGTAAGAAATCAGCATTACAACAATGCTAGGAAAACCTGACACAACTTTCCTACGGCTATAAGGAAGCAATCAACGAGATGTGCTAATCAGACAGAGGAGAGCCTAGTCCTATCTTCCCGTAGAATAAGATGAGGGTGACTCAGAACTCAGAACGAAGGGGGTAAGGAGAAAAAAAGAAGCCTTACGTTGTTCCCTTATATACCCAGAGTAACTATATAACTATAGCAAGCTAGACTCAACTTCGGCCAAGGCTACTAGTCCTACAGTCAGTCCTGCTCTGATACCAAGTCTGTCGGGACCCGGGGTTAGCGTATGCAAGTCCAGTTAAGACATAGTCATATGGAGAGCCGAGAACCGCACCCACTTGTCTAAGCAGACAAGGCGAAGCACTGAACATTCTCGGAAAGCATCGTACGTGAGGGGCATCCCATCCAGGCCGGATGATCAACTTTGATGGGTCCTCATCGTCCGCACACAAGTCTAATGATATGGGTGGTGAACTCCCATATTCAAAGACAAGTCGCCTCAACCACACTATCGACTATCTCGAAACTCTTACATAGAATTACTCCAGCCCGATCACTTAGTCGGGGTCTAGGGCGGGCTCGATCATACCACAAAGTGTGCACGAGACGGAGTCTCGAGCAATCGCATCGCGATGCCCCAAGCTGCGCACATCTAAGGGCCACTTGGTGTATGAAAGACCGCCAGCCAGAACACAACTAAGGTCTCGAAAACCCATACCAAGACATGCATGTTATAAACATACACGCAGCACACATGCCTTGTATGAACAGCAGGTACCATTGCAATTCTCTACAAAGTGTACATTTTATTTATAACTCTTATAGAGTACACGCAGAGATCACATACATGTGATCCAACATTACAACATAAAGCGGAAGCAAATTATGTCTGAGTACAGACAAGTTTAACAAATTGGCTTAAGAAGCCTTATTAAAACACAAAGCCCTCCACGAGGGAACCAGTCTGCTGACTGGGACTAGACTAGTTGGTCTTCAGTCGTCCAGCTCGATGAAGAAGCCACCTTCGGGGTCAGTGGCATCATCTAAAACATAGATTAAGCAAACGTGAGTACAAAGTCGTACTCAGCAAGACTTACATAGGAGCTATACTACTCATGCACATGTATCAAGGTAAAGAGAGGTGGGGTTCACTTGCAGAAATGCCAGCTTTGACTTGGCTAGTCCTGAACTACGAGTACCAGACTTGAGGTAAGAAGCGTACACGAGTCCACTACTTTCTCCAACCAATTACACCACTATGGTGCCTTCCTCTACTTCCCCACGAGAAAGCACGCCATAGCACTCACACTTATCTTGGTGTGTTTTAGAAGTATCCATTTCAAATTGTCTAATAATCAAGCTAAGCTTTCCAAGTAGTCCATAACCGCGGACGCGGCTATTCGAATAGTTTTGTTAACCCTGCAGGGGTGTACCGCTACACACACATGATCATCGGTTACCGCCTTTGTACTCGACACCGTTCAAGAAGTGTCGGCGAGGATGCTCACCACAACTGTTACCTCATAGCCTATCTAGTCCGAGAAAGCCGCCTACTTGGGTTGGCTACCACTATCGTGAACCCGGCCGGTTTACCGAAGTGGACCCAAGCGATGTGTGCGTGGTGCATAAGCCGGTCTCGGGTGAGCCGTTCTCTCACTTAGCATCCAGGCCATAAGCCTACCAGAACTCCAAACTACTGCGACATCTGGACATCGAAAGGGATGAGTTAGTAAGTTGAGAGGGGTCAGTGAGCCCAATATGTGGTTGTACTCTTCATCTTGGATCACCACACAAGAACTCGGACTTAGGGCGGTGTTCAACGAGACAACCCACTGTGTACTCCTACACAGCCTCTCATCGTTCACCTTGTATTAGGGTCGATTCACCAACACTTTTCTACCATCATCAACATGATCACTACCATCCCGACTCACATCACAGTAACAACATGGTAACATACTAAGCATGCAATAAGCAGTAACATTGCAGGGGTTACATGATATCAACCAACTCCTACATTTGCTAGGATTGTGGTTTGCTTACTACTGTGACAAAAGATAGGTCATGCAAAGGAATGGGTTCATCTATGCGGTAGAATCGTAACATGGTGATCATCCTATACAATGCATAAGCGAGACATGAGAGGGAAGTGGGATTTTATCGACATGATCAATTGGGGTTTGCTTGCCTTGCTGACGAGGTTCGGGTTCTGGATCTTCAGCGAAGGGGGTGACCTCTTGCTCCGGTTCCACCTCTACTCGACAAACAAGCACGAAGTAGCAATCAATATGGATGCAATGCTCAAGCACATGAATGAAAGTTGAAACTTGAGGTACAAGTTTTGATGTGTGAGGCAATTCCATTTAAGTGGAATATATTGCATTTAAAATGCAAATTCAAACTCCACATTTGAATTCAACCTAGTCAAGTTGCAAGTGACATGGTTTGATCATTTGAATCATCTTCACTTGTATAAGATGTGCTTCTGATGTATGGTTGAATTACAATATAATCCCAAGGTCCAAGGTGCAAAATCATTTGGTTTGAATTTGAATTAATTTCAAATAAAGCAAATGACATATGATACTGGTCCCATTTTAAATTCAACTCAAACATAGTTGAAAGTTTCATATTTGGAAAGATAATTTTCTCCTGATCATTTTTCATATATTATTTGTCCAATTTGGAGTTAATATGAATTTTCCATGAATTTCCAAATTTTGGGGTATTTTCTGGAATTTCTGGAATTATTTAAAACATTTTGCTTTTCTGGAAATTCAATAATTGATTTATTGCGTCAGCAGGGGGACTGACAAGTGGGCCACCCTGTCAGTGGCTGGGGTTAAATAATCCGTGGGTTAACTTAATCCAGTGGCTTAATTAAGCCACTGGGCCCACTGGTCAGTGACCCAGGGGTCACTAACTGGGTGATTAGTGGCTAATCCACCGGCGGCTTGACGCCGACGACTGGATCCACGGCGGCGACTCGCCGGAACCTGCTAGGGGCCACGGGAAGCCACGGGGAGGTCACCACTGGATGCAGCGTCGTCTTCCGTGTCTTCTGGAAGCATCAGGGGTTCAAGGGGAGGTCGGGAGCGACGACGGCGACGACTCCGGCGGAAGCAGAACCACGGCGAGGTCGTCGTCGACGTTACAGTGCATGGTTCGGGCTGATCTCGCGCGCGTTCGAACGCTGGCATGCTCAGAAGCCAAACGCGCGCTCTGGCTGAGACGGAGGGGCACAAGGGCGACCTCGAGCTCATCCATGGCGGCGACATGCTTCGGCAACCATGGCGAAAACGTCTAGAGTGAGCAATCCAGGGGGGAAAAGGAGGGGTTTCGTTCGCAAGCTCACCCTGAATCTATCCGGAGTGGTCGCTTGCTCGGGGAGGCGCTGGAGTTGCCGGAATTCGAAGTCGATCCGCGGCGGCCGGCGATGAAGACGATGACCCTAGCGAGCTCGTGGAGGCGTCCGGCTTCGATTCCTTTCGCAGGTCGATGAGGACGACGACGGCGAAGCGCTTGGACACCTTGGTTCGGCTCCTCGACGTCAGTGGCCACGTGTGTGCTCGACGGTGCTCCGGCTAGGCTACGGTGGCGTCGTTGTTCTTCGCGGGGAGGAAGAACTGGAGGGCGAGGAAGGAGGGGAAAGAGGTCTGGACGTCTCCAGGACACGCGGGCGGTGAGAAGGAGGCAGGGGAGTCGCTGAGGAGCCTCCACCGCGACGGCCACGGCATGCCGGGCACGCAGCTGTGTGCTCGTGCCCGGGGAAGACGACAGGGGAGTTCCCCCTGGTGGGCTGGGCCGGCTGGAGAGGTGGGGCTCGCCCCCTGGCGACAGGTAAGTTCTTTTCCTGTTTCTGTTTAATCTTTCCTTTCTGTTTTTCTGTAAATTTTTTTTGACTTTGGTAAAAATACCAAATCATTTTATTAAATGCTGAAAACTTTTACATGGCCTCATAATAATATAGACTAGCCACTTATAAACTTTCAACATTTTTAAAATTCAAATGATTTGAATTTTAAATCAAATAGGGGTATTTCATTAATTCCAAGGTACTGTTTGAATATTTGAAAAATCTATGAGCATGGGGTGGGTCCCACATCACTTGATATGTGATCACAATCATTTATAAGACTTTTCAAAACTCTAACATGAATTTTTGGAAAAGATTTTATCTGGCCTTTTGAATTAATTCATCTGGGGGGTGTTCCTCCATTTTGATTTTGAAATTGATTTCCAAGATTTCTTTTTGAAATTTTGACATGATGCAAAGGCACTAACTAACCCTAGCACATACCTAACAGAGGGTTCTGACAAAGTTGGACAAGTTTCGAGGAACGGGTCCCAAGTGGGGAAGATCACATCCCCTTAGTCTCCTTTGTTTATCACTGCCAAAGTTTCTGATTTCTCATAGACCAAGCGTGAAGAAGTGTTTGTTTGTTGTATTATCTTACAAGCTGGGCGACTCATGCCAGTTCCTCCTCGTAT
Organism: Bromus sterilis; assembly: GCA_950022295.1. Lineage (NCBI taxonomy): Eukaryota > Viridiplantae > Streptophyta > Magnoliopsida > Poales > Poaceae > Bromus > Bromus sterilis. The sequence goes on from OX465599.1 coordinate 53,923,951, forward strand.
TATGGGTTTGCAGATTAGACATGCAATCCCGGGGTAAAACTTGTCCAACTTAAGAATATCATGAATTACCTACTACTTCCTCATGAGCTAAACAAGAGGCACAAAACAGAAGATTTTGAACATTTAAGGATAACACATAAATTCTATACTTTTAGGAGTGGTAGGGGAAATGCTACGAATAGGAAGGTATGGTGGACTCATGTGGAAGATATTGGTTTCAGGGTATGGATGCACAAGCAGAAATCTTCTTGGCAATGAGTTTGGCTAGAAAAGGCTTTGAGAGAACAGACAATTGATGCTAACTTAGATGCAAAACATATAAAGCATAAACCATAAAGTAGGCATAACTCATAAAGTTGTCTTCCTTGTCAACATAACACTTCAACCATAATAACATAAAGGTTTTGGCTATGTCGCTACTTGAGAAAATATCCATGTTGTCATGACCAACGCTATGATTGAGAAAATTTAAATAAAGTTTTCAAAGTCATACCTGATATAAGGTCAATACTCTCCATAAGAATCATCATATAAGGTCGATTGCGCGAAGAGAATACCGAGTGCAGTGAAGGAACCAATAGACTTCTCATTAATATTCCATCATAGATGAATCCACACTCACGGATACAAACTCTCCACAAAGGAGTGATAGACCTCAATGCAAACACCTATTTCATATAATAACTTCCCTAGACATGATACGACTCTACTTGACTCTAAAAGACTAAGATAAAGATAAAGATATTGGGCACTCCCCCAAGCTTGGAACTAGCCAAGGGGATGCCATTACCAGAGGAGATTTCACTCCTCATTCCTGTTGTTGTTGGTCACGTAGTCCTGGAAAAAGCACTTCCATGGAAGAGGTTCTCCCGTCTCATGAGAGGCTTCAGTCTCCAAGATCCTGCTTCCATCACCTAAACCCATGCGTATAAACTTTAGTTCATACGCATAGTTCTGGTTATGCAGATCATAAATCTGCCCTTGGAGCTCATCAATTCTTTCTTCTGATGTGGTGATGCTTGACCACATCCCGCTCATCTCCTTCTTGTAGAACGTCTTCAGTTCGTTGAAGATGTAGAAGTTGGCTTCAACATCGCGCTCAACCATCCTCTTGTACTTTAAGACTTCTTGCTCCACTTCTTCCAGCCTGGCCTCGATGCTCCCTTCCTTGACAGGTTCCTTTAGATCTTCTTGGTGTAGAACACCATCCTCCAACCGAACAATTTGAGGGTGCTTCTTCACCTCAGCGGGGTAAGGGTTGATGATGTTGATGATGAACTTGTCCTTGGGGGAACTTGGGGAAGCCATGGCACCTAGGTCTAGATGAAAGTTTTGTTGGGTTATGTGGTACGCTACGCTAGCGCGAAATTAAAATTTCTACCGCGCACAACCAAGATCACTCTTACTGGGGATGAAGTACGTGATTAGGGTTTACATCTAGACGCGCAATCACGGCAGCGGAAGGAGAGTTGGCGATGCGCGTCGGCGGCTGCTGCTCGAATCCCTCGAACCGATCCCTCGTACTGATCCCACGAATGGAGTCCCGCGATCCGATCCCGCGAACAGTTCTTCCAAGCGCCACAGGTGCAGCGCCTCCAAGGGATGCACACGTACAAGGAGGAGCGCCGGGCGGCGGATAGATAGGTCCAACGGCTCGGCCTGGAGGTGGAGTGGCGGCTAGGGTTTTTGGTCTAAACTCTACCCCTTCGGGGTTCGCCCTAGCCTTTATGTAGGCGCCCGTGGAATGGCCTCAACCCTTGAGGAAATCCGGACCCTGCATCCATAATCCATTCAGATCACATCCGAATGGGCTCCTTTCCCCTTAAGCGCGCGACCCTATAGGTTCACGTACACATGGACACGTCCCGAATCACATCCAGTTCGATAGTCGGTAGCGGTTCCTAGCAGAACGTGCCGACTCCCATATATGCGTAAAGTCATAAGACGAACCATTACAAAGTGTCATATGCAACATTCCTTTTGCCTCACGATATATGTTGTCAAGCTCAAGGCGAGTACTTGTCACCCTTGTGATAGCTTGACCTCTCTTGTCGAAATCGTGATACAGATTCCTGAACCGGGTTAACTCTTAACCCATTTCGCATGGCCATGCTTTCTGAATCTTATCACTCGAGAGGGCCCAGAGAATATCTCTCCAAAGTGGAGGGGCAAATCCCATCTTGATCAACCATGTCTCGCGGCATGTATCATGACTCACCCGTAAGCTACCTTTATAACTACCCAGTTACGGTGTAGCGTTTGATAGTCCCTAAGTGAGTCATTCCTCATCCCGAGAACATGCGAGGACCTCAGGTCTAGGAAATTGCATATACATTGTATTGAGACTAACAGATGACAATATCTCGCTACGTCTCAAAGTGGGTCTCTGTCCAACTCAGTGATCCCATCACTAAGTCCATACTATCGGTAGCATCTCCATGCTCATGACTTGTGAAACATAGTCATCAATCTAATCATATACTAGTCAAGGATATGTGTCTGCATAACCTTATCAACTAGGTACCATTAGAACAATCATCATAGAATATATAGTCTCACAAACAAGTCACATACTTATTGATACATATCAGTGATGATGTTCAAGGACAATACAAATAACTCATGAATACATAAGGAGATAACATCATAACATGATTGCCTCTAGGGCATATCTCCAACAATCTCCCACTTGCACTAGAGTCAATAAGTTAGGCATCTAAGGCCTATGGCTCTTACATGCGTCTCATGCTTCAGCATCGGGAGAGCCTTCGTCAAAGGATCAACAACGTTTGCATCCATGTGTACTTTGCATACATTTATATTACAATCATCTACGAATTGTCGTATGAGATGATAACGCCTTTCTATGTGATTGGATTTCTGGTGATGCCTTGGCTCCCTGGCCGGTGCGATGGCACCACTATTATCACAATAGAGGTCCAATGGGTTTGCCGAGTTTGGAACCACACCAAGTAGGGTAATGAAATCCCTTATCCAAACACCTTCCTTTGAATCTTCAGAAGCGGCAAGGTACTCGACCTCTGTTGAAGAATCAACTACCGTCTCTTGCTTGGAACTCTTCCAGCTCACCACACCTCCGTTCAGAATGAACACATAACCAGATTGCGAATGAAAGTCATCATTGTCGGTTTGGAAACTAGCATCGGTGTAACCCTTTACAACGAGCTCATCCTCACCTCCATAAACTAGGAACATATCCTGAGTACTTTTCAGGTACTTTAGGATTCTCTTAACTGCTGTCCAGTGGCTCTCGCCTGGATTAGCCTGGTATCTTCTCGTAGCGCTTAGAGCATAGGAAACATCTGGACGAGTACATGATAGACATGATAGACCCGATGGCCGAAGCATATGGAATCTTATCCATGCGTCTTTTCTCATCAGGAGTCGATGGACCCAGAGTCTTGCTTAGATGAATGCCATGTGACACAGGCAAGAACCCTTTCTTAGCCTCATGCATGTTGAACATTTTCAACACCTTGTCAATATACGTACAATGGCTTAATCCAATAAGTCTCCTTGATCTATCTCTATAGATCTTGATTCCCAAAATGTAAGCTGCTTCTACCAAGTCCTTCATTGCAAAACTATTTTTCAATGAGTCCTTGACAGCTTCAAGCATTGGAATGTCATTCCCAATCAGTAATATGTCATCCACATATAAGATTAGAAATACGATTGAGCTCCCACTAAACTTCTTGAACACACAAGGTTCCTTTTCGTTCTCGATGAAGCCAAACGATTTGACAACCTCTTTAAAACGAATATTCCAACTCCGAGATGCTTGCTTCAATCCATAAATGGATTTCTGAAGTTTGCATACCTTACTAGCATTCTCTGGATCGACAAAACCCTTGGGCTGTATCATATACACGTCCACTTCTAGATTTCCATTAAGGAAAGCTGTTTTGACATCCATTTTCCATATCTCATAATCGAAATAGGCAGCTATAGCTAGAATAATCCGAACTGATTTAATCATCGCTACAGGCGAGAAGGTCTCGTTGTAGTCAATTCCTTGAACTTGTCGAAACCCCTTCGCGACAAGTCGAGCTTTATGGATTTGAACATTTCCATCCATATCAGTTTTATTCTTAAAGATCCATGTGCACTCAATGGTTCTTGCACCATTTGGCAGATCAACCAAGTTCCAAACTTGATTGTCATCTAGTGACTTTAACTCGGATCTCATAGCCTCAAGCCATAACTCAGAATCTGGATCCACCATCGCTTCCGCATATGTCAAAGGCTCATCGTTGTCCAACAACAATACATTGTTTGCATTACGCAGCCTTTCTGACCTTCGTGGTGCGGGTGCTACTTCAACCACGGGTTCACTGACTGGCTCTGCCATAATGGAATCACTTGTCGTGTCTTCCCCAAGTGGGGTATCTCGAACCTCTTCGAGTTGCACCGTCCTCCCACTAGCCTTCCTAGTGAGAAACTCTTTCTCAAGGAAGGTACCATGTCGAGCGACAAACACTTTGCCCTCTTGTCAGTTGTAGAAGTAATACCCTAAGGTTTCCCTTGGATATCCCACGAATATGCACTTAACCGATTTGGGTGCTTGCTTGTCCGACTGAAGTCGCTTGATAAACGCTTCACAACCCCAAATCTTTAGAAAAGACAAACTATGAAGCTTCCTTGTCCATATTTCATATGGTGTCTTATCTACGGATTTAGATGGTACTATGTTTAGTGTGAAAGCTGCAGTTTATAGAGCATGACCCCAAAATGACAACGGTAGATCTGACTGACTCATCATCGATCAAACCATGTCCAACAAGGTGTGATTCCTCCGTTCCGATACACCATTTCTTTGAGGAATTCCAGGAGGAGTGAGTTGTGGAACTATTCCACGACACTTGAGATGATCATCAAACTCTTGACTCAGATATTCACCTCCATGATCTGATTGTAGAAGTTTGATCGTCTTGCCGAGTTGATTCTCTACTTCATTCTGAAACTCCTTGAACTTTTCAAAGGTTTACGACTTGTGCCTCATCAAGTAGATATATCCATATCTGCTCAATTCGTCGGTGAAAGTCATGAAGTACTGGTAACCACCTATAGCAGTCGAGCTCATTGGTCCACACACATCAGTATGTATGAGTTCCAACAAGTCGGATGCCCTCTTGCAACTCTTTGCAAAAGGTGTCTTGGTCATCTTGCCGAGTAGGCACGATTCGCATGTCTCGAATGATTCAAAATCAAACGAATTTAAAAGTCCATCATCATGGAGCTTCTTCATGCGCTTTTCACTAATATGACCAAGCCGACAATGCCAAAAGTAAGTTGTATTCAGATCATTAGGTTTAAGCCTCTTGGCATTTATATTATAGACAGATTCACCTTCAAGATTCAAAATGAATAACCCATTCACAACGGGCGCCAAGCCATAAAACATCTTATTCAAATATATAGAACAACCATTGTCCTTAATTATGAATTCATAACCTTGTCTCATCAAACATGAGGCAGAAATAATGTTTCGACTTAACGATGGAACATAATAATAATTATCAAGCTCCATTAAAAATCTAGAAGGTAAATTAAGTTGCATGGTGCCGACGGCTAATGCAACAACTCTTGCTTTATTCCCGACGCGAATGTCAACTTCTCCTCTTGCGACATCTCTACTTCTTTTTAGTCCCTGCATCGAGTTGCAAATGTGAACAACCAATCCGGTATAATATACCCCAGAACTATTAGAAATATCCGCAAGATAAATGTCTATAACATATACAACAAGTGTACCTGTAGAAGACATACTCCCACTGCTCTTGCCCTTGCTGGCTAACCACTTGTTGCAGTTCCTCTTCCAGTGACCATTCTTCTTGCAATAGAAGAAAATGGTCTCCGCGTCAGGTCCAGGCTTAGGCGCCGGGGCTGGAGTCGGGATCACATCCTTGTACTTTCCCTTTGATTTAGCCATCTTCTTGGTCCATGAATTCTTGAACTTGGCCGTGTTCTGCACCATCAACACTTGATGTGTGCCCTTCTCAATGTCCTGCTCTGCTATCTTAAGCATCCCATGAAATTCAGTGGGCTTCTTTTCCATGCCACGCATATGAAAGTTCGTAATGAATGAGTTATAGCTTGCCGGAAGAGAACCCAGAATTGTATCTGTAGCTGACTCAGGAGTCAACGGATGCCCAAGACGATCCAAAGATTGCATGTATCCCATCATTTTGATGACATGCGGGCTCAATGGATCACCCTCTTTCAGCTTGAAATCCATCAGGGATCGCCAGACGTTGAACCTTTCGGTCCTAGCCTGAACCTGAAACATGCCCTTAAGACTCTCGATCATATCGATAGCCCTAATGTCTTCGAACTGCTGGTGCAGCTCGGGCTCCATAGAAGCCAGCATGAGGCAGCTGATCTCAGTAGACTCATCCTTGAGTTTCTGATAGGCATTCTTAGCAGCAGCGGTGGCATTATCAGCCGGTTCCTCTGGAAGAGGTTCCTCTAGAAAATTTTCCTTTTTATCATGCTTGAGAACAATTCTCAGATTTCTATACCAGGTGGTAAAGTTTGTTCCATTACGTTATTCTTTCTCAAGGATGGATTTCAACGCAAAATTGGTAACTGGAGCAGGTGGTGCCATTGATCTACAACATAAAATGCAAAATACTAAGACATGTATTCATGAAGAGCAATTCATATTAAACTCTTTAATAAAATTACTCCCACTAAGTTAAACATCCCTCTAGTTGACACTAAGTGATTCAGGATCCGATGGGGCGAATTGACTAGTGAGATTTTGCATCACTGCTAGCCGACTCGACCTACCGATAAGCAACTCCTTGCTAATCGCATCAACCATACGACTCCTGTTTGTTGATGCGCATCACATACACACCAACACCTATGCCCCGAAGCCCAAAACTGTTTTGATAGCCTCGACAAGTTAACCAAGTGCTATGCGTGTAAGTGTCCGACACAAACCCATCACGCCAAGGAGATCTAGCAGCACCCTAATTTTATAGGCCTACTACTAAACATACATGACATGTGATGTGCAGCAATTGGGGAAGCAAATTTTACTTGACATTCTTTGAGGGATCATCCTACTTAAAACATCTACCATGTCAAAGAAGGATGCATAAAGGGATAAACTTTCACATGCAGTTTATACAAGTGATATCGTATAGCCCCTTTATCATAGCGCATGGTGATCTCCATCTCCATGTGCACGAACCTCCCATGGCGATCTCCATCTCCATGTACGGTTTTCCTCGTGGTGATCTCCATCGCCACGCCATGGTGTCAGCCGCCAACTGTTACATAAGTTACTATACTATTACAAACTAATAGCTATGAAAGTAAATTACATTACATGGCTCCACAAGTTGACACGCAGGTCATTGATACAATAATGAGACAACCATATGGCTCCAGCCGGTTGTCAAAACCATGACACACAGGCCATGAATAATAACATACACAATGGGCTATCCCAAATCACAATCATACCCTGCAAAACCAAGTTAGACGTTCTACCACCGTCTAAACCTCTTTTAGAACTAGTCAAATTAGGTCTGCAAAAAAACACAATCACTGTTTTGCATATCTTTTCATTCTGCATCGTTTGGTAGGTCACGGAGCTCAACCGGAGTTCATATGACCAAGATATGGCCTCTGAACCGAACCTGCTCACAGATTTCTGGACAGCGCAGATCATATCTACGCCGTGTCCTGATCCGTTTCCCGGATCAATCACCTAGTGATATCCGCGTGCCACAATAGGATTTACGGCTCACTGTCTATCCCAATGGCGGATAACCTACATCTAGGGATAGGTTGTGGCACAACCTAATTAGCTCGCGCCTCGGGACATATCATGAAATCAAGAACCTCAAACATGCAAAACCAATCTGATCTATTAACACAAAATCCGATCTACATATCTCCATATGAAATTCTATCACGAATTCAACACCACGCAGCAGAGGCTATGATACCACTGTTGGGTTATCCGGTATGCTACGCTAGAGAGAAATTAAATTTTCTACCACGCACAACCAAGATCACTGCTACTAGGGATGAACTACGTCATTAGGGTCTACCACTAGACACGCAGTCACGGCAGCGGAAGGAGAGTTGGCGATGCGCGTCGGCGGCTGCTGCTCGAATCCCTCGAACCGATCCCTCGTACCGATCACACGAACGGAGTCTCGCGATCTGATCCCGCGAACAGTTCGTCCAAGCGCCGCAGCTGCAGCGCCTCAAAGGGATGCGCACGTACAAGGAGGAGCGCCGGGCGGCGGACTGATAGGTACGACGACTCGGCCTGGAGGTGGAGTGGCGGCTAGGGTTTTTGGTCTAACCTCTACCCCTTCGGGGTTCGCCCTAGCCTTTATATAGGCGCCCGTGGAATGGCCTCAACCCTTGAGGCAATCCGGACCCTCCATCCATAATCCATTCGGATCACATCCGAATGGGCTCCTTTCCCCTTAAGCGCGCGACCCTATAGGTTCACGTACACATGGACACGTCCCGAATCACATCCGGTTCGATAGTCGGTAGCGGTTCCTAGCAGAACGTTCCGACTCCCATATATGCGTAAAGTCATAAGACGAACCATTACAAAGTGTCATATGCAACATTCCTTTTGCCTCATGATATATGTTGTCAAGCTTAAGGCGAGTACTTGTCACCCTTGTGATAGCTTGACCTCTCTTCTCAAAATCGTGATACAGATTCCTGAACCGGGTTAACACTTAACCCATATCGCATGGCCATGCTTTCTGAATCTTATCACTCGAGAGGCCCCAGAGCATATCTCTCCAAAGTGGAGGGGCAAATCCCATCTTGATCAACCATGTCTCGCGGCATGTATCATGACTCACCCGTAAGCTACCTTTATAACTACCCAGTGACGGTGTAGCGTTTGATAATCCCTAAGTGAGTCATTCCTCATCCCGAGAACATGCGAGGACCTCAGGTCTATGACATGGCATATACATTGTATTTTGACTAACAAATGACAATATCTCGCTGTGTCTCAAAGTGGGTCTCTGTCCAACTCAGTGATCCCATCACTAAGTCCATACTATCGGTAGCATCTCCATGCTCATGACTTGTGAAACATAGTCATCAATCGAATCATATAATAGTCAAGGATATGTGTCCGCATAACCTTATCAGCTAGGGACCATTAGAACAATCATCATAGAATATATAGTCTCACAATCAAGTGACATACTTATTGATACATATCAGTGATGATGTTCAAGGACAATATAAAAATAACTCATGAATACATAAGGAGATAACATCATAACATGATTGCCTCTATGGCCTATCTCCAACAAGTTTTCCTAGCAGAAAACATCTCGAAAAGAAAACACACAAAATCGCGAGATACGGTGTCGGGACTATCCGGGCAAATATATAGCAAAAATTTCTGCAACAAAAGGAAGGTAACGAGCCAAAGTTGGGTCGAAGACGGACTCCGTGGTGCCCAGGCGACCACCCGACGCGGCCAGGAGGTATTCGTGCCATGGGGGGCGCCTGGGCCCCTTGGAGCTCCTCTCCGACTCCAATTAGGCTCTGAATTTTCTATATTTTGCAAAAACTGGTAATATGTAACTTTTTATGGTGGTTCACGATGTTTCCTTACCGTAATACATACCTTTTCTTATTCTGCCGGTGTCTGAAAAAGGGCTGCAATATATTCTTCATGAGTTGTTGTGTGTATTAAATTTACATTAACATTGATGGGGTCTCCCTCCATGTAATTCTTGAGTCTTTGCCCATTCACAACTTGAGGTTTGGTGCCATCAAAATTGTTAATCTTGATTGCACCGGAACGGTATACTTCTTCGATATGAAAAGGTCCTTCACATCTGGAAAGTAATTTACCTGGACAAAACCTGAAACGGGATCTGAACAAGAAAACTTTATCACATGCATTAAATTCACGTTTCATAATCCTTCTATCATGCCACTTCTTTACCTTTTCCTTAAACATTTTAGCACTCTCGTAAGCTTCACTTCTCCACTCATCTAGATAAGTCAAGTTCATGAGACACTTTTCACCGGCTAACTTTGGGTCAGCATTAAGCTCTCTAACAGCCCAGAAAGCTTTGTGTTCCAATTCTAATGGAAAATGGCAAGCCTGGACATAGACCATCTTATAGGGAGACATGCCCATGGGGTTTTTGTAAGCAGTTCTTTACGCCAACAAAGCATCTCCTAACTTCTTTAACCAATCCTTTCTATAACTGTTAACTCTCTTTTGCAAGATCAACTTGACCTCTCTATTGGTAAGCTCAACTTACCCACTAGTTTGAGGATGGTACGGTGAAGGAATTCTATGATTGACATCGTACTTGGCTAGAGCTTTTCTAAAAGCTCCATGCATGAAGTGTGATCCTCCATCAGTCATGAGGTATCTAGGTACACCAAACCTAGGGAAAATTACATCTTTGAGAATTTTCAAAGATGTCTTGTGATCAACACTCTCAGTGGGGATTGCTTAAACCCACTTGGTTACATAATCAACAACTACTAAAATGTGAGTGTACTTGTGTGAGGGAGGAAAAGGACCCATAAAATCAAAACCCCAACAACCGAAAAGCTCAATTACTAGAGAGTAATTCATAGGTATGACATTCCTCCTACTAATATTACCAACTCTCTAACACTTATCACAAGATAAAACATAATTTCTAGCATCTTTAAAGAAACTAGACCAATAAAAACCTGATTGGAGAACCTTGTGTGCGGTCCTCTCACCGGCATGATGTCCTCCATAGGGACTATCGTGACATTGTCTGAGAATGTCCTTTTGCTCGTGTTCCGATATGCATGTTCTCACGATCCCGTCCGAACCTTCTTTGAAAATATAAGGGTCATCCCAAAAGTAATGCCTCAAATCGTGAAAGAACTTCTTCCTTTGCTGAAATGTTAGACATGGAGGCAAATACTTTGCAACGATAAAATTAGCATAATCTGCAAACCAAGGATCGGAAAGATATTGTACTTTTACAACGGCAAGTTGTTCATCTGGAAAACTATCGTTGACTGGAATGGGATCATGTGGTATATCTTCCATCCTTGAAAGATTGTCCGACACCGGATTATCTGCTCCTTTCCTATCAAAAATTTGCAAATCAAATTCTTGAAGAAGGAGTACCCACCTGATGAGTCTTGGTTTGGCATCCTTCTTCGCCATAAGGTACGTAAGAGCAGCATGGTCAGTATGAATAATGACTTTTGAATCAACAATATAAGGTCTAAACTTGTCATAATAAAACACTACTGCTAAGAATTCCTTCTCAGTAGTAGCATAATTCTTTTGAGAACTATCAAGGGTTTTGCTAGCATAATGTATAACATTCAATTTTTTTCAACCTTTTGTCCTAAAACAGCTCAAACAGAAAAATCACTAGCATCACACATAATTTCAAAGGGCAATTTCCAGTTAGGCGGTTGTACTATAGGAGCGGTTATTAAAGCTTTCTTAAGAACTTCAAAGGCTTCCTTACAATCTTCATCAAATACAAAAGGAACATCCTTCTGGAGAAGATTAGTGACGGGTCTCTAAGTCTTAGAAAAGTCTTTAATAAATCTACTATAGAAACCAGCATGATTGAGAAAACTACGAATACCTTTGATTTCCCTTGGATAGGGCATCCTTTCGATAGCTTCAATCTTCGCCTTGTCCACTTCAATTCCCCTCTCGAAAATCTTGTGAACAAGGATGATCCCTTCGTTAACCATGAAGTGGCACTTTTCCCGGTTTAGAAATAAATTTGTATCCTCACATCTCTGCAAAACTTTATTATGATTGTGAAGACAGTGTTCAAAGGAAGTTTCATAGACGGAGAAATAGTCCATGGAGACTTCCACAATCTCCTCACAGAAACCATGAAAAATAGAAGACATACATATCTGAAAAGTAGTAGTTGCATTGTATAAACCAAAAGGCATACACCTATAAGCATAAGTACTGTATGGGCACGTGAAAGTGGTATTCTCTTGATCGGCAGTGTTAACATGAATTTGAGAGAAGCCAGAGTACCCGTGAAGATAGCAAAAGTGGGTGTTTTTAGACTACCTCTCAAGCATCTGATCGATGAAATGCAGCGGGTAGTGGTCCTTCCTGGTAGCTTTGTTCAACTTCTTGTAATAAATACACATCCTATATCCAATAACAACTCTTTGAGCTATTAGTTCATTTTTATCATTAGGAACAACAGTCATACCTCCTTTCTTGGGAACACAATGAACTGGACTTACCCACCTACTATCAGCTATAGGATAGATGATACCTGCGGCTAGAAGCTTGAGAATTTTAGTCGTAACCACATCTTTCATCCTTGAGTTCAGCCGTTGTTGATGATCAACAACTTTCTTAGCATCGGGCTCGAGATTGTTAGTATGTTGGAAAATCGATGTACTAATCCCCTTAAGGTCTTCAAGGGCATAGCCAAGAGCACCACGGTGTCTGCGAAGTGTCTCCAATAATCTCTCTTCTTCAAATCCTGAAAGGTTAGCATTGATAATAATAAGATATATTTTCTTTTCATCTAAATAAGCATACTTGAGCGTATCGGGAAGTGGTTTGAGGTCAAACATTGGGTCTTCTTTTGGTTGTGCTAGGATTCCTAAAGGTTCAACCGGAAGGTTGTGCTTCAGGATAGCAGTTTTCCTTTTGAATATCTCATATAACTCATTTATCTCCTGCATATGCATATCATTCTCGTGGTCTTCCATATATTGCTGCAAAGGTTCATTAGGAGGAATAGAAATGGAAGCAATATTTTCAATAATTTTATCATCACTAGATAGATCAGTACCACGAGGCTGCGTGGAGAACTTAGAAACTTTAAATTCATATGGCTCACCATTGAATTCAACAGAAACTTTAACTTTTTTGCAATCTATTATAGCTCCAAAAGTTCTGAGGAAAGGCCTACCAAATATAATAGGGAAAACTATCTTGCACTGAACCAAGTACTAGAAAGTTGGTAGGATACTTTACCTTTCCACATAGGACTTCAACATCTCTCACAATCCCAATGGGAGAGATAGTTTCGTTGTTTGCTAGATAAATAGTAACATCAACCTCTTCAAGTTCACAGGGCGAAATCTCACCCATGATCTCCTGATAAAGTGAATAAGTAATAGCGTTAGCATTTGTTCCCAAATCGCATAGCTCGTAATAATTGTGATCTCCTATTTTGACAGATACAACTGGTGTACCTGAAATTGGGCTTTTATTCTTGGATGTAACAATGTTAGTTGAAACAACACCAAAATTTATATTGGAATTTAAAACATCATCAATAACTAGATCTTTAACCACCGCAACTTGAGGATCGACCTTGATCAGGTCCTCAGGTTCGTTAGTTTTTCTCTCACTTTTTTTATTATGCGTGTCACAAAAGAGTGCTCCCTTATCCTTGTGGGAAAAGGGGGCTTTTCATACATAACTGCAGGAAAAATAGGGTCCGGATTGGTATAAGCTCCTCGATAACTCACATTTTCTTGATTGGCAAGAGCTTATGTCTCTCTTTTATACAAAGTTTTATCCTCTTCATGAAATTCATCGAGACAAGAACTACATCTTTAACTTTTGGTCTCGTGACGGAGAAATCATCGCTCAAGCTTGGGGGAGACTGAAGTCCCTAATGTTTAAATGTCCTATTCATGAACTCCCCAAAGGTATTATACTTACAAATTTTTATGCCAGGCTTTCTCGTTAGGATAAGGAAATTTGGATGCCTCCTCTAGCAGGGTGTTTCAAAAAAGAAGCGTTGAAGAAAGATGGGATCTCATTGTGAGGATCCAGAAGAATACTGAAGACTGGGAAATCGATAAAGGTATTGAACCTGCTATAAATTATGAGCATGATTACATTGAGAGCTATGTGAAAATGATTACTTTAATACCTTTTTCTCTAAGATTGGTCTTGATTCCCAGCTTATGATTGATTTTTGTAAGAACTTCGCCTCTCACATTGATTTCTCTAAAGAAGAGAATGATCAGTATCTTAGACCCTTTAAAGAATTTCCTGTTGATGTAAATGTTGTTGAAGCTCTATCTATAAGCGATACGGAGAATAATTTATTCATAACAAAATCCCTTGACACACCTGCAAGCTTGAATAATGAACATAGTTGTGATAAATATAGCAGGTGTTCACTTGGATGTCTGTCTCCTGCACAACGATTAGCCAAGACGTAATCGATAATACCAGTTGGTATTTTATAAGGAACAATTTCAGTAGGGTTAGGACTGACCACCACAGCAGTGGGGCATTTACCCATAAGAAATGAACCAAGATTAAAGGTGTCCATAAGGAAAAAAGCCAGCAACGACAAAACAAGAATATAAAAGCTTCCTTACCAGCTTCACTTACTAATAGCGCTACGCTCCCCGGCAACGGTGCCAGAGAACATTACTTGATGACCCTCAACTGTAGGGGGTCGATTGTAGCGTTTTCGATAAATAAGAGTGTCGAACCCAACGAGGAGCAGAAGGTATTGGTAAGTGACTTTGGCAAGTAAATAACTGCAGGCACTGAAAGATAGATTTTTAGGGTTTTTTGGTGTAGGCAACAAGAAGGTAAAAGCAAGCAAAGTAAAAGGCACTGAGGAGTAACAAGTGCCCCAATCATTTTGAGCCAAGGATAAGCCTAGCAACTCAACTTATAAAGGCTAAAGTGTTCTTGAGGACACACTGGAGAGATAGTCACGTGCTTTCGCCATATTACGTATCGATACTATATGCTGTGTTGATAAGTGTTGAGTGGGTGGATCTATGCTAGTACACCTTATAGACTAAGATAAGTGCACTCTTATGATTAAACACCTTGCAAGCATCCGCAAATACAAGGTAGTAATTAAGGAAAAAGCCTAACCATAGCAACACGATCGATGATCCATTGTTCCCTTGTGCAAAATCGTGCAAACTGGGGTTCAGGTTTCTGTCACTCCGGCAACCCACCGTAAGCATTCTTTATACACAATGCATTCCCCTAGGTCCTTAATAAGGCGAAGTGTTGAGTGTTCGACTCACACAAGAACACTAGGAAAATAACAACACAACTTAAATATCAAACAACACATGTTACTTCAACATCATATGACTACTAACAACTAGACTTCTCCCATGTCCTCAAGAACTAAAGTAACTACTCACAAGAAATAAAAGAGATCATGATCAGAGGGGATGAATAGATGATAAACAATATGAACACAATGATATTTGTCCAACAAAACTCAATAGCATTCACCACAGAGTAGCAATCAACACCGATAGAGTAGAGGGGATAGATAGTACGGATTACAACACAAGTTGAAATTGCGAGATGAGATAGGATGGTGGTGGAGATGGTGCTGATGTTGGGGATGATGTTGATGATGATCTTGATGATTCCCGTGACGATGGTGATGCAGATGGCGGTGATCTCCCCTTCCAGGAGGTGTTCTCCCTGGCGGAATCCGCCTGCCGGAGATGTCTTTTCTTATCTATAGGTTTCCTCCACGGAGTGGTGGCGGAACTCGCGGATCTCCTCTCTTTTTAGGGTTTTCGGACGATGAGTGATAAATAGGCTATAGGGTGGAGCCTGGGGTGTCCCCAGGGGTCTAGGCGGCCACCCGGCGCAGAAGGGGTGGGGCCGCGCCAGGGGGGCGCTTGGGCTCCTGGTGGCCCCCCTCTGGTCTCCGTTTTGCGTGTCCCCGTTGACCTCCGGCGATTTTCTGGTAATTTGGAAGTCTTCTGATTCAGCAACTCTGCATCCACTTTTTACCGCTGAATCCTGCGTCTGCTGGTTCGGCATCGGAAAGTTTCAAACTATGTAAAACAAGCCAAAACAACATAAGAATAACATCATAACATGAAATATATCAATGAATAAGGATGAATTACTATATAAAATAGTGATGCATTTTCGACGTATCAACAAGCGTCGCTTATTCCGTAGCCCCTGAATGGAGTAAGAAATATGAGCAACCGATCCTGTATCAAATATCTAGGATGTGCTCCCAGCGCTTGTTAAGAAAATATCAATAACATGTATATAAAATATACCTTTGTCTCTTCTGACAATCTTGTCATCCTTCTTGTCCTCTAGGTACTTGGGGGCAGTTGCGTTTCCAGTGACCATCACCCTTGCAGTAGAAGCACTCAACGCCAGGGTTGGGTCCGGGTTTTGGGTGCCTTACGAGGAGTGACAACTGGCTTTCCACACTTTTTTGGGCCTCCCTTCTTTCCCTTCTCCCTCTTGCCAGACATCTTGAATTCAACGTTCTTGTTGACCATGAACACAACATGCTCCTTCTTGATCTCAACCTCAGCAGTTTTCGGCATGGTGAATAACTCAGAAGGGGTCTTAGTCATTCCCTGCATGTTGTAGTTCGGCATGAAGCCTTTGTAGCTAGGGGCCAGCGACTGCAACACCCTATCAACAGCAAGTTCATCCGGAATCTGAAATTCTAGAGCATTCAAGTATTGAAACATAGCCAGACATCTTGACCACGCGCTTACTAAGACTGCTATGCTCATCCATCTTTGCTAGGAAGAAATCTTCAGAAGCCTCATATCGTTAAGCCCTGGCTTGTGGTGCAAAGAAAACCCTGAGGTCGGTGATTATGTCATAAGCACCCATCCTCTTAAAGTGCTTTTGCAGCTCATCCTCCATGGAGTATAGCATGACACCCTGGAGAAGGTTGTAATCATCCAGCTTGGAGAGATATGATAGACTTTCCTCTCATCCTGACTAACGTTTGCTGGTGGTGCATCACCTATCGCGACCTCTAGTACGTATGCCATCTTGAGGGGAACGAGGAGAATCCTCAGAGTGCGGAGCCATTTGGGGAAGTTTGACCCATTGGTTTTTAGTTTGTCTTTCTCTAGGAATGACCCTAAGTTGAATGAGGGGCGTGGTGCCGACATCTACAATGGTTATTTGCAAAACATATATTTAGACTTTGTTCATAATTTGGAGTTCAATTTTAAGCAATTCTAGAACTCCCACTTAGTTAAACATCCCTCAAAAATTTACTAAGTGATTACATAATCCTAGGTTGAATGATTGTCCTCGAATATCAAAATGGCCGACAACACATTTCCCTAGGTAGGCCATCATGCCAATCACATCTTATATGTGACTCATGCTTAACCTTTCGGTCATCCGTGTTCCAAGCTCATATCTACATATGTCAAGCCTGCCAATCTGACCTTAGTGTATGGCTGTTCAGCAAGGCCATATTCGCATATGCTAGGCTTGCTGAACCCAACCTCATGCTAACGCTTAGGTATGTGTGACACCCGATCATCATGGCGTGCCTATCATAAAGAGATCTTTCCAGGTGGTTCCCACTAAGGGAGAACACAATGTTGGTAATGTGAGAGATTATCCTATTATGCTACCGTTGTTATATCTAGCATATTAGCAAAATAGGGAGTAAAATTGTAAATCATACATGCTATGATCCCCCTGATACGTCCTAAATGTATCTACTTTTCCAAACACTTTTGCTATTGTCTTGCCTTCATTCTTGCATGATTTGAACGAAACTAACCCGGACTGGCGCTGTTTTCAGCAGAGCTACCAGTGTTGTTTTGTTTTGTTTAGGTTTCTGGATATTTAGGTACGCTGGAAAAATCCCAAAAAAATATATAAAAAATCAGCGTTCCGGAAGCTTCCACCAGGACAAAGGGGGACCACATGGCAGCCAGGGGGACAGCCGGGAGGGTGCCTGGCGCGACCCAGCCCTTGGCCGCGCCACCTGCCCTCCTGGCTGGGTGCCACACCCCCTGGTGACCTACCTTGGCCCCTATTTATTCTCCCGACGCAGAAACCCCGAAACAGAAGTCGCTTTTCCAATCTACGTCGCGGAACCGCCGCAACCCTCTGTTCTTCTCCGGGAGAGCTAATCTGGAGGCTGCTTTGGCCTCCGGTGAGGGGGAAATCATCGCCATCGTCATCATCATCGCCTCTCCATAACCCCTCCATGACTTCTCCTCTCATGTGTGAGTAATTCCCTGTTGTAGGCAAAGGGGATGGTAGGGATTGGATGAGTTAGATCATGTAATAGTTCAATCAGATTGTTGGGGGCATGTTGCCTATCATCTACTTGGTGTTTATCATCTCTGTTACAAATTGTTGCTCTTAATGCTTGTCACTTTGGGCACGAGTGCCATGATTTCAGATCTGATCACCCTTTTGTTTCTTGAGTTTGTGGTGGTCTTGATCCTATCTATGAGTTGTATGCACCTATTATAGTCCGGAACCGGCGATCCCAATGGTGACAGCTTGGGACACCAAAGGGGATGGACTATAATTTGAGGATTCCGTGTATCCATGAATTGTTAATGCTTTGTTCCGGTGCTCTTTGACAAGAGTACCTTAATCTCCCTAAGTTCCTTTTGGTCCCGTTTTTAGTGGGAGGGTAGGACAAAAGATGTTGTGCAAATTTCTTATTGCAAGCACGTACAACTACCTTGGGATACATGCCTAATCTTTGATATTTTCCTAGATGATCCTTTGTTTTCTGTGAGCCTTGCCCAAGTTAGAATTTGTTACATGTTCGTTCTCATCCAAGCAGCGCCCAACCATCCATCTCCCTAGACTCCAGTGTTTTCCTTCTGCTGGTTACTAGTTGTTTACTTTTGCTGTTCCATTATCACTATCACCACTATTATCATCATCACTACCACCACCATATCACAGTTGCTACTAATACCTTTGTGCGAGCAAGTGTTTATTTCAGGTGCGGTTGAATTGACAACTCAATTGACAAAGCCTGTACGTATTCTTTGTGTCCCCAAGTGTCGAATCAATAAATTGTGTTATCTTGCCCGCGAAGACTATCTCGATCCCCTACAGTTGAGGGTTATCAAGTACTATTTTCTGGCGCCGTTGCCGGGGACCATAGATTTATTTACAGGTCTACTTGAAGTATCCTACCTGCTGCACGTTATCCACTATGGGTAAGAAAGGAGATCCTAAAGTTCCGATCTTACCATCCCGTACGAGACGAGGTACTGCTCTTAGCACTAGTGCTAAACTTGATTCACCTTCGGTTATGAGTCAGTTTGATTCACCTCATTTACATGCTACTTCTGCTGAGTCTTGAAATATATCAGATACTTTTGATGATGCTTCTACTACTTTTGAGACTACAGGTTCACTTGGTTCTTTTATAGAAGAACAGATTGCTGCTGCTGCCCCATTCTCGGGTGTTGAAATTCCTGTTATCCAAACTCCTATTAGGAAAACTCATAACTTTGCTGACCTTAAGGAGAAACTCCTTGAGGATGATTATATTACACTTGATGATGTTTTTTGCAGGGAACTTAATGAATGTGCTGATTCCGACCCTGCTACTATAAAGAAGTTGCTAGCAAAACACTCCCTGAAGAACAAGTTTACTCCTGATCCTACTTTTGCTACGTCTCCTATACGCATTCCTGATCCTGATTATGATTTCTCTGTTGACCTTTCACTTATATCCACAGTTGAAGCTGATCCCTTTTATGACAGAGAAAATGATGATGTTATCGGGCACCTGACCAAACTCACTGAGTTAGGCGGCTTGTTTACCACAGATGAAAGGATCCGGAACTTTTATGTGACCAAGCTTCTTCCTTTTTCCTTGAAAGGGGATGCTAGAGCATGGTACGATGCACTACCATGTGTTTCCATTCAGAGTCCTCAAGATATGGCTATATCTTTCGTTGATAAGTATTTTCCTGCTCATATGCAACATGCTGCTTTACAAAGAATTTATAACTTTAAACAGTTGCAGGATGAGCATCTCCCTAAAGCTTGGGGAGATTTTGCAGTTTGCTAAAGGCTAGACCGGGACATGAAATCCCTAAAAATGAATTACTTGATATATTTTTATGCTGGTCTAACCGATGGGTCTAAATCCTACCTAGATAGTTGTGCTGGGTGTGTTTTCAGGCAAAGAACACCGGACGATGCAGAGGAATTGATGGGCAAAATTGCCAAAAACCATGAAGATTGGTCCGTGCCTGAACCACCTCCACCACCAAAGAAGAGGGGCATGCTAGTCCTAAGCCCGGAAGATATGCAAGAAGCAAAGAAGTCCATAAGAGAGAAAGGTATTAAAGCTAACGACGTGAAGAATCTACCTCCAATTGAGAAGCTGTGTGAGCTTACCACTCACCCACCTATGGTAGAAATACACTCTCTTTTAGATTTCAATGCAAGTGACATCCCTAAAGGTAATCCTCCTAACCAATGTTTAGATGAGCTTGATAATTTTATTATGAAGCAGAATCACTTCAATAAGAAGATACATGGTCAATTGCATGATAATACTCTTGCTATCAAAAGTTTTCTTGGTGTTCTAGGTAGAAAAGTTAATGATGTTAAATGTCTTGTGAAGCATTTTCATATGGTTCAAACTCAGCTTGAACAAATTTCTAATGTTCAAAAAAAAAATTCTTGCTAATAATGCCAAACAGGACAATTTACAAGCTTACGGTATAAAGACCCGGGGTGGCACACACACCCAGGACCCTCTCTATCCAGAGGGGCATCCAAAGAGGATCGAGCAAGATTCTCAAGTGCAAGAATAAGAAATTGTTAGCTCCCCAAAGAATAAGAAACACAAGGATGCTGACAATTCCAATGATCCTATAGAAGAAGAAGAACAAGCTGTGGATCCAAACAGCATATCTACATCCGATGCTGAGACTGAAGATGGTGCTGAACCTGAAAAAGATACTGAAAAGAATGATCCACCCGAGGTTCATGAAGAAGAAGCACCCGATAAGTGCAAGAAGTATACTAGAGAAGACTTCCTTGCAAGGAGACACGGGAAGAAACGAGAACCATGGGTACAAAAACCCATGCCTTTCCCAAGCAATTCCGTCAAATCCAAAGAATAAGAGTACTACAACAAGTTTTGTGAGTGGATGAAACCTCTTTTTCTTCAAATTCCTTTGACTGATGCTATTAAATTACCTCCTTACTCAAAATATATGAAAGATATTGTTACTAATAAAAGAAAAGTCCCTAATGAGGCAATATCTACTATGCTTGCTAACTACTCTTTCAGTGGAAAGATTCCTGAAAAGCTCGGTGATCCAGGTATACCCACCATTCCTTGCTCCATAAAGAATAATTATGTTAGAACTGCCTTATGTGATCTTGGTGTAGGAGTGAGTGTTATGCCCTTCTCTCTCTACAAAAGGCTTTGTTGAGAGAAACTAATTCCTACAGATATCTCTCTTCAGATGGCCGACAAGTCCACGGCCGTCCTGATCGGTATTTGTGAAGATGTTCCTGTTGAAGTTGCCAATTGCTTAATACTTACTGATTTTGTTGTTCTTGACATGCCCGAGGATGGCAGCATGTCCATTATCCTTGGTAGACCTTTTCTTAACACCGCAGGTTCCATTATTAATTGCAATAAAGGAAAGGTTACCTTCAACGTAAATGACAAGAACACACGGTGTATTTTCCAAAGAAAATCGACAAAAGGCATGGCCTTAACTCCATTGAGAATATCGAGACCATGAAGATTGGAGAATGGGATTGTCCACTACATGTATACAACAAATACAAAACAATTATGGTGGCATTAAAGTGAGAGTGCAATGATCACTTCATAAGAGGCGAGAATTTCTGCGCTATATATCACCGGTGTGTTGGTAAGACTTGATCAACCTTGCTAACTAGCAAGTATTATATAGGTAAAAAGTTCAGCTTGTTATGTTTTCATTTCCTTTAACTTTTATTCTCCTTGCTGTACCCCAAGTTTTTGTTTAAAACTTCACTTGTTCTAACTTTTTTCTCAAGTTCACAAAAGTTTTTGCAGCTTTTTGAACTTTGAAAATTTCTCTACAGTGAAGTTGCCCAGAAAGTTCAAAATAAAAATTTGCAGGTAAAAAGCCATCGAGGAGTACCTTTGAATGACCAGGGGGGTCCACTCCTGGCCCAGGAGGCCAGGTGGCGCGGCCCAGCTCCTGGCCGCGCCACCCACCCTCCTGGGGCCCACAGGAACCCCCTGCTGGCATCTCTTCTTTCACTCTCTCTCTTTCACTCCGAAAGCTCGTGTTCTTGCTCTGGTTTCGTGTTCTTGCTGTTCTTGAGCACGGAACTTTGATCTCCCTCTACAACCACTCATTTGAGCTGAAATTTGGGACAAATATTCTCTGGTATGTGACTCCCTCACCCCTCCAATTAGTTTTCTAGTTGGTGGATTCATTAGTGAGTATTTAGTGGTTCTTGGTGTTGTTTAGTTGAGCTTAAATGTTTGTGTAGAAATTTATTTTTCAAGTTTTGTTGCTAGTTTGAGCCTTGGTTAACTAAGTATAATTTTTTGCCCAAACTAGTTTTGCTTAAATCCTCGTTTTTGTGAATTGTTAAAAAATTTCAGAAATGGAGAGGCTAGGAAAGTGGCTTGGGAAGAAGAAGCCTGAGCGCTCTAGCCGTGTTACGCGTTCCGCAGCTTCACCTTCGGCCACGAGGGTGAGCTATAATGAAAACATCGTACCCATGGAGATGTTGGACGTGTCACCCGCAAGAGCTATGGCATTTCCATGCGAAGACTTCATGGAGGATGCCGGCATACGAGAAGAGTTCTATGCTCTGTGTGCCCATGCAGGTTTGACACGGATTGTTACGAGCCGTGTACAACAATACGAGACATTCACCGCTATTTTTGTTAACAGTTTCAGGTTTTATCCTGACAACGATACTGTGGTGTTTAGACTTTATGAAAGGTTGCTGACCATGCCTATGAGGACATTTTGTGAAGCTTTAGGTTTGCCAGGCTTGGTCAAGAAGAAGAAGAGGAAAAATGTCCAAACTATTGCACTCAACACCCTCCTCGACTCGTTCTGTAACACTGAAGTGAGGGCATCCAACCGTCAGAAGATTTCCAACATTATGTTCCCTCACCTCAGGGAAGCACGAGTATCATGTGGGTTCGCTTATTGCGAAGCGCCTTGCTACTAATAGTAACAAGGGGGACCTCTTTGGTGGCTTCTATGCCACACTTCTTTTGCAGATTCTCCAAGGAGAACCGCGCCCAGATTATA
The DNA here is from genome assembly GCA_950022295.1 of Bromus sterilis. Taxonomy (NCBI): domain Eukaryota; kingdom Viridiplantae; phylum Streptophyta; class Magnoliopsida; order Poales; family Poaceae; genus Bromus; species Bromus sterilis. The sequence continues at coordinate 53,947,009 of OX465599.1, forward strand.
CAGTCTTTCCTTTTGTTAGCCTTGACTTGGCTGCCATGAAGAGGCATTTCTTTGTTACTAAGGCCTCTGACCGCTATGCACTTGCTTATATTTTGCGGTGTAAAGACGGTGTGGAACGCGCTGTCCGTCTACCTGCACCACTTGTGTTTGATTTTTCTTGCAGGAACGGATTTAGCTTTTCAGTTGCTGAGTTTGAAGAGATCACGGGGAGATACCAGTTTCACGACCCCACGGAGGGGGTCGAGCCGGACGAGGAGGAGCACGTGGTATATCCACCAGTTCAGGAGGATGCCGTCACCCCCTGGGGTGAAGGGTCTTTCTCTGGATGGGGGGTTGTACCTTCCCCTTCCACGTGGGAGGATCCGAGGACTTCAGTGTCCGCACCGGAGGGCTCATACAACCCGTGGGATTACCATTACCCCGGAGCAGGAAGCTCCGCGGGACCGCAGTAGAAGAGCCCAACTTAGGCCAAAATCCTAAGCTTGGGGGAGTACGTGCTCTCCTCCCCTTTCCTTTGTATCTACCGTTGGTTCGCTTTTATCTTTTTGCAAGTTTTTGCCTGTTCTTCTTTGCTCTTTTAGTTCGCAAAAAAACCCCAAAAAGATTTCTCCTTTCTTTTGCTTTCGTTAAACCTTAAAAAGGCCAAAAATATGTTTCCTTTGCTCTTTAGTTTGCTTTGTTTTCAGAGTTCAGCTCGAGTCTGTGATGATTATAATTTCCTATGTTCGATCGTGCAAGTGACAAGGCAGTAATGACGAAGATCGATGAAGGGACGCAACAAGGAAAGCCGGTATGAACTCTTTTTGTTTCTACTTTTGTACATATGCCTGTACCTATGATTAGAGACCAGCTTGTAGCGACATAGTGCTATGTTTACAATGCTTTCCCAGTGGTTCATGCTTTCTTTGTGGTTAGTCTCAAATAGCTAGAGTTTATAATGTGTTGCTTGAAATGATTGACATGCATTGCATTGTTCATGGTGTGGCATATTGAAGTGGTATTTCCCTCCGGGGGATTCTTGGATTGACTTGGCACATGTTCACGCATGTTAAGACTAAAAAGTATGTTTTTCCTTGATGATATTTTTACTTCAGAGTGAGCTATATCACTTTCATGCCCGATTCAATGTTGCTTTGTCGCTCTGCATGATTATGACTGTTATGCTCTCTAGTTGGTCGCTTCCCCGTCTTTTGCTAGCCTTCGCTCGCACCAAGCGGAATTCTGCTTGTGCTTCCAAACTCCTTTTTAAACCCAGTTGTTCCATTTGAGTCCACCATACCTACCTATATGTGGTATTTACCGGCCACTCCTAACTTAGACTTTCTTGTGCCATATCGAAATTTATTCAAAAAGCTTCCCCTTTTTAACCGTACAAGCTCATGGTGCGGTGAGAAAAAATCAGTATCTTTCATGCCAAAAATATTTTGACGGAAGTTTTAACTAGTCAATATAAAAAATGAAATATATATGAGTTATACCTCCCCCATACTTGATGATGGAATGAAATGGACCAAATGTTGCTTATGATAGATGGAACGATATCCTCCTTCCATCCTTGAGGCAAGATAAAAAGTTCCGAAGACCATCAAAGGATTTATGGATAAGGGAACATTTGTAAGCAAAAGGCATCAATATGGTTGGCATGGGAGATATTGAGAGACTTTTACCGTTCACCGTTGAATGGAAAGTTGCACTTCTCAAAAGAGTTTTATCTCTATTTTCAAAACCAAGAGCTCTGGCACATGTTTAGTATTTGCTTCCTTTCACGGGTTTTCAACCTTGCCATCAAAAGCCACGGTTCGAGAGTCTCCACCTTCCTTTCTCCAAAGCACCAACTATGAGAGCATAATTGTCATTCTTAGTGTAACACGCATTGTCCCAAAGTATCCCATTGTCTTCTGCATGCTTGTGTTGTTTCTTAATTTGATTTCTGAGTTCTAGTCTCCTTTAAAACTCCGCGGAGGAGTTTCTGCATTTATGTTTTGCTTCACTCATGGAGGCTAGCGAGATACCACTCTGATATGTTCATGCTATGTGCATTGTGATCTTAGATTGATTTTCAGCAGCATATTATTTACTTTATGTTTGTTTGTGACTGATTACATGAAAGAAGGATTGCTTCGTGCATTGTCCTTGTAGCATGGTGTCAAAACTTACTAAACTCTTTCGTAGTACATGCATATATACATTTAATGAAGCAAAAGACTTTGTCAAAGTTTTCTTTGTCGCGTCCAGTTCGTTGAACTGGATTTCTTGAGGACAAGCAATAGCTAAGCTTTGGGGAGTTGATACGTCCTAAACGTATCTACTTTTCCGAACACTTTTTCTATTGTTTTGCGTTCATTCTTGCATGATTTGAACGAAACTAACCCGGACGGACGCTGTTTTTAGCAGAGCTACCAGTGCTGTTTTCTTTTGTGCAGGTTTCTGGATAGTTAGGTACGCTGGAAAAATCCCAAAAAAATATATAAAAAATTAGCATTCCGGAAGCTTCCACCAGGCCAAAAGGGGGCCACAGGGCAGCCAGGGGGCAGCCAGGAGGGTGCCTGGCGCGGCCCAGCCCCTGGCCGCGCCACCTGCCCTCCTGGCTGGGTCCCACACCCCCTGGTGACCTACCTTGGCCCCTATTTATTCTCCCGACGCAGAAACCCCGAAACAGAAGTCGCTTTCCAATCTACGTCGCGGAACCGCCGCAACCCTCTGTTCTTCTCCGGGAGAGCTAATCTGGAGGCTGCTTTGGCCTCCGGTGAGGGGGAAATCATCTCCATCGTCATCATCATCGCCTCTCCATTACCCCTCCATGACTTCTCCTCTCATGTGTGAGTAATTCCCTGCTGTAGGCAAAGGGGATGGTAGGGATTGGATGAGTTCGATCATGTAATAGTTCAGTCAGATTGTTGGGGGCATGTTTCCTATCATCTACTTGGTGTTTATCATCTCTGTTGCAATTTGTTACTCTTAATGCTTGTCACTTTGGGCCCGAGTGCCATGATTTCAGATCTGATCACCCTTTTGTTTCTTGAGTTTGTGGTGTTCTTGATCCTATCTATGAGTTGTATGCACCTATTATAGTCCGGAACCGGCGATCCCAATGGTGACAGCTTGGGACACCAAAGGGGATGGACTATAATTTGAGGATTCCGTGTATCCATGAATTGTTAATGCTTTGTTCCGGTGCTCTTTCACAGGAGTACCTTAATCTCCCTAACTTCCTTTTGGCCCCGTTTGTAGCGGGAGGGTAGGAAAAAAGATGTTGTGAAAAGTTCTTATTGCAAGCACATACAACTACATTGGGATACATGCCTGATGTTTGATATTTTCCTAGATGATCCTTTGTTTTCTTTGAGCCTTTCCCAAGTTAGAATTTGTTACATGTTCGTTCTCATCCAAGCAGCGCCCAACCATCCATCTCCCTAGCTTATAGTGTTTTCCTTCTGCTGGTTACTAGTTGTTTACTTTTGCTGTTCCATTATCACTATCACCACTATTATCATCATCACTACCACCACCATAATACAGTTTCTACTAATACCTTTGTGAGAGCAAGTGTTTATTTCAGGTGCGGTTGAATTGAAAACTCAATTGTCAAAGCCTGTATGTATTCTTTGTGTCCCCAAGTGTCGAATCAATAAATTGGGTTATCTTGGCCGCGAATACTATCTCGATGCCCTACAGTTGAGGGTTATCACCCCCCTCTTTGCAAATTAAAATTGATAAGCTTCTACTTTATTTTTTGCAATGCTAGGGGTTTCGAGAGAGAACCACTTTCTATCCTGCGGAAAACATGCCACAACACCAATCCTGCAATCGTCTCTATATTACACCCCTACCGGGGCCCTCCATTGAAAATTTCTTCGCACCACTAACGTTAGAGAGACACACACCCCCAGCCAATTATATGGTACAAGCCATATGTCAAGCATGGAACAAGTCTCGCGTAAACGCGTAAGGTCGGTCGGGGCCGCTTCACCAGGACATTGACGCAACGTTAAACGAGTACACGTTGGAGGGTAACAATCGGAGAATTGATGCCCACATCCTAGATGTGTTCTACCCGCACAATACATCTACGCATACCCTTGCTCATGATACCACTGTTGGGGAACGGGGCATAAAACAATAGTTTTCCTACTATGACTCCCGAACCCAAGATCTATGCTATGCCGATGTATGTAACGGAGGGAATCGGTGTTCATACCTTTGAAGACCGAAAGAGGGAAACATTCTACGAATGTGGTTGTCGTACACTCTAATCCTATGACCTCCCTGTCGTGTAGAAGACCTCCGACGGTGAAATACCACCACAAGTGTAGTGCCTCAGGGGATTACACGCGTACGATGCAACTGATGTTCCCTCCGGGATCCGAACCAGGCGAGCAGCGGAAATAGGACACACTACAAGATAAAGGCTAACTTGTGACCTTCTGTTAGTGACCCTGGAAGAAATGTTTGTAAATCTACGACTATCTCGAACCAATTGGTCGTAAGATGTTTGGAAGGCTCCAAACCCTATACTATAGCGACCATTTGAATCAAAAAGGTCGTAATTGCCTTACATGAAAATGTCATAAAGCAGACAACACTGATCGATGGACTTATTTCTAGCTAATTAGGACCAATCTAGATGGTCATCATGTTGTAAAAGTGAATGAATTGATATGATTAAGTGTCACTTCATCAATTTTTATCTATGTGTGTCATATTCATGTGTCAATTGTGTACGTTTGAACCATGCAGCTGACTAATAGGACCCACCACCAAAGAGATCCACCACGTTGGAACAAAAAAGGGGCGTTCGGGGTTCAAAACCGAGACCTTCGGCTCCTTCACCAAGCTCCTAACCACTACTCCAACCACTAGATGGAGAATATAGTACAAACTAGAATTTATTAACACATAGCATTACTATGTTGGGCCTGGGCCCTGGTACGACGAGGCCTCCCAATCCCATTTTATTGCTAACGTCCCATAGGCCATATGAACATGCATATCAAGGTATTCCTGAAGTTTGACTCCACACAACTCTAGGGAGTTCAAATGTTTTCTTTGAAATTTCCTAAAATATATATTTTTGGGAATGTCTGAAATGAAATTTCACCATCAATTTTCCGATTGACTTTGGATTGAGATGATCCGAAAATCTATTTGGTTCATCTCAAAGAGATTCATAACATCCGTGTTGGCGAATTTTAAATTTTATGTCATCCTAAGTGCATGCCATCATTTTTTATTTGTATATGATGATTTCAAAATTAGGTCCAAATTTGGTTCATCAAATTTTGAAAAATGTTCTAATATTTTTTCTAATGGTGTGGTGTCAAAAAAATCTTGAAATTTTATTTGAAAAATGTTCAATGTGTATAGTAAAAATGTTCACACCATGTATTAAAAATGTTAAAAAAATATCTGAAAAGAAAATGAGTATAGAAAAAGTTGACCAGTATTAAATGTGATGAAAATAAATTCTCATGTACATTGTAATCGTGCCACATAACTTGACATAATGCGAAGGGTTTACGTTTTTTATTTTTTTGAATTAGTTAAGTTGATTTCAAAATGCGGTCAAAATGGTGGGCATCTAGTCAATTGTACATAAATTATTGTCTAGTATTATTTAAAAATAAATTGGTCCAAATTTTTAACAAATATTTGGTATGTTCTTCACAAAATAACACTACTTTTGCACTCAAAAAATAAAAAATGGTTTTTCCGTCCAAAGAAAATGAAAACTTCTTTCAACAACATTGTTTGCCATTCCAATATGAACATTTTTGTAAAATATGAGATCATTTGAATCCATAAATTTGGCTATAACATTGATTATTTCTCTTGAAAGTTATGAAACTTCGTAGAATATAGCTCATTTTAGAACACATTTTCCAAGATAATTGTCGTATTCCAAGTTTATATTTTTGTGGATATTAGGACATATATAATGACACAATACGAAGGTTTTCTAATGTTTTCATTTTTTTTAAATTTCGTATGCCAGTTTAAAAATACGGTCAAAACGGTCGGCATGACCGTTCGTAGCTAGGAGTTGAATCTTCTAAAAAATAATTGTGTATCTATGATGGAATAGCTACTTGAGTATCTAAAAATGATTTTTGCTAAAAATCATGAGCAAACTCTGAGGTACATGTAGTTAAAATTTGACTCACTTTCCGTTGAATTGGCAGGAATTTGTCCTTTTCAAAAGATGTGGATGGATAACTTTTTAGAGGCAACCACTTGGTATTTTGTACATATAACATGGTGTAGTATTTTTTTAATGGATTTTTTCAAAAAAATTCAACATATTTGTGGTAGGTGCTTCACGAAAAAAACATTTTTTGCACTCAGAAAATGAAAAATGGTATTTTTGTGCAAGTAATAAAGAAAACTTTGTTAGTCAACATTGTTCGTAGTTCCAGGATGCACATTTGTGCGTGATATAAGGTCATTTGAACAAACTATACCCTGGATGTGGCCATAATATCCGTCATTTGGCCCGAAAGCCAAAAATCTTCATAGAAGATAGCTCATTCACTACTGGAATTCACCAGTTTGCCATGTGTCAAGCTCTGTGTCGCCTTTTTTTCGTCAGGGAAGACGGCAAAGAGGTGAGTTGCCCTCTGTTGACCTAAAGACAGACGACAAACGATTGACTCATGGCAAATCGACAGTTTGCCGTTAGCCTGCCACTATTGACAGACGACATAGCACCTACGGGCCCTACATGCGACCTGGCTAACGGCCTCCGTGCTATGCCGTCTGCCAGCAGACGGCAAAGAGGTGCGTTCTGTCTATGGCAAACGACATAGCGTGGGGCAACCGTCAACCCCACGTTCTCTCTCTCTTTCTTTACCTCACACCTCAATCTCCCCTGACCCATCGCGCCGCCGCCGTCCCTGCTCCATCTCCAGCGACGTCGCCCCCAGGTGAGTGCCGCACCCTCCCCTCCTCTTCACCTTCCTCCCCTCCACCATAACCACCACTGCCCCAGGCCTGCCAGATGCCAGCGCCGCCGTCTCAACATCCCCAGCGCCGCCCAGTCCCGCCGTCGCCATCGTCGCCGTCCAGCCCTCCCGAGGTGAGGGCATCCCTCCCCCTCCACTGCCCCTTCCCTCCCCTTTTCCTTTTCTCCCCACCCCCTATGTGTAACAACGCCGCATCCTCCCCCTCCCCAGATCAGCTTCCACCGCCAGCGACCTTCTCCGTAGTCGTCCACCTGCTCCGAGCCGCCGGTGACCTCCCCAGGTGAGCCTCTCCTCCCCCACTGTTAATTTTTTTTTAATTTTTTTAGGGTTTGTTAGATTTTTAGTATTTAACTATCTTTTTTAATTACCCCCTAGCTAGAAATCTTAGTTAGTTTTAGTTTCAGTTAGCAATTAGTAAGAAAGAAATGAAAAGGACAGAGAAAGAAAGTTAAATAAAGAAAGAAAAAAACAAAGAAAGAAAAGGACAAAGAAAAAATATTAAATAAATAAAGAAAAGAAAATAAAATAAGGAAAAGAAAGAAAAGAAAAGAAAAGAATGTAAATAAAGTTCTTTGTATATACTAGCTAGGTAGATGTAAATAGAATAAGAAAATGGAAAAGAAGAAATAAAAGATAAAAGAATAGGAGGAAGAAGGAGAAGGAAGGGAAGTAAAAGAAGGGGAAGGAGAAGAAAAGAAGAAGAAGCTATAGAATAGGAGGAAGAAGGAGAAGGAGAAGAAAAGAAGAAGAATATGATAAAGAATAGGAGGAAGAAGGAGAAGATGGAGGGGAAGGAAAAGAAGGGGAAGAAGAAGGAAGGAGAAGAAGAAGAATAAGAAGAATAGGAATAAGAAAAGAAGAATAGGAAAAAGAAAGATAAAAGAAGGAGAGGGAGTGTAATGAGTTGATTGAGTGCAATTAATGTGTTAGATGTAATTACCGGGACTGAGTGTCTGGGTTAATCGCTTGCTTTTTCATGTGCAGAACTTTCCCGTGCGAGGGTCTGGTGTTCGACAACCTCCCCCTGAGTTCGACGATCTCCCCCTACGTTCGAGGGTGAGCGCAAATGTCATATCCTCCTCCCCCCTCCTTTTCTCTGTTCCGGCCTTCGTGCCGATGACACTAGCTAGCTAGGTAGATTTAGTATATTCATCAGTAAATTCGTGTAACCATTATGCGTCCCCCATTCGAAAGAGTTACAGTTATAAATATGCATCCACGGACAACCCGTATGTGTAGATCGGGTCGGTTTCCCATGCTTTGGTCCCGACCCGACTCGGTATTTCGTCAGCGCCTCCCTGTTATTCTCTGGATACACAACCTCTCGGCTTGTTGTCGAGACGTGTATTACGAGAACAGCGGGGAGGTGCTGCCGAAATTCTGCGTCGCCAAATTCTCGAATGGAGTGGTTATTGAAAGTGGTTCCATCGCAGAGTATGAGCTTCTTGCCAATCAAGGAGACGACAATCCTGGTTTCATGTCTTGGTTCAAATGAACGGTAACTATCATTCATATATAGGGTTTCATTTGTTGGTCCGGCCTATTTTTTACTAATATACCAATCATTTCCTATTAAAATTATAGGCAAATGAGGAGCCTATAGACGCATAATTGAGACAAGTCGCTAATGGTTTTGTCAATAAGGTCTGTGTATTTGAGAAATACGACATCAATGAGTATCGCTTTTGTACCATTGATAAAGAGCGAAAAATGGCCGATTGAAAAAGTAAAAATTCGGGTGTCTTTGCTGTCGGCGACAGAGGTATTGAGTATTATGGAAGAGTTGTAGAAATATACGAACTTATATTCTATGGTGAAAATCCTCCGAACATCGTTGTCTTCAAATGTCATTGGTTTCTCCCGTCGAGGAATAGACGGACTCATGAACATGTAGGTCTAGTCAAAATTCGACAAGTCACACATTTAAATGTCCCCGATGTCTATATTATGGCTCAACAGGCCAACCAGGTTTTCCATCTATCCTACCCCTGCCAAACGGTTGAAAACCTGAAAGTTTGGGATGTCGTTTATCATGTGCCATCACATATTAGACCACCTCCCCCCAATCAAGAGGATTATGTACCCCACATTGACCTAGAGACATATGAAGGAGAATTCTTCCAAGAAACTAGCGTGATAAAAAAACGTTTCCAAAACCGCTCTAAAAAACCCCAGAACATGGAATAAGATAATGAGAGTGAACCCAATAACGATGATGAGAGTGAACCCGCTAACGACGATGTGGAAGAGCATGAAGAATAAAAGGTTACTGCTCCAGATGACCTGTCAGTGCTTGACCATTTACATAAAGGCCTTCCAAATGTTAGTGGTGTTGAACCTGATGAGGCCGTCATTATCGACGACACGCGTGATAGTGATGACGATCCTTCAATTGATCGCGGAGAAGAGACAGATGATCCCGACTACTGTTAGTTGGATGCATCTCAAATTTATTTAGATATATATATATTCTCATTATTGTAGTACTCCCTCCGATCCACATTAATGGACTTAAGTTTGTCTAGATACACATGCATCTAGTTCAAATACTTAACTAGATACATATGAATCTAGACAAATTTGAGTCCATTAATATGGATCAGAGGCAATAATTACTTTCGTATTGTTATTTCTTTTTCTCATTGTACTAATTATTTTACCTTAAATCTTGGCAGGTTCGTGACAGATATGGAGGGAGAGACCTCAGGCTCACGAGGGAGAGCTCGGGGTACTGCGCTCCCACCTCTGGCTCTACGGAGGTCTTTACTCAAGAGTATGTCCTCGCCTCCTCCTACTGCTAAGGTGCCCAGGGGGAGAGGAGGTCGGAAGAAGACCGGGAGAGGCAAAGCAGGTGGTGGCCGCGGGAAAGGGATACGGACTGCTGCTGCTGCTTCCTCGCCGCCACCTCCGGCTGATTCACCAGAGCACAGGGTTGATCCCTCCTCGGACACTCCGGTCCACCAGCCTGAGTTGGAGGAGGAGGCTACGTCCACCCGCACGACTTGGAGTCTCTGGCCGGACAAGTCGAAGCAGCACACGACTCAGGGGGAGGCTGGTGCCGAGGGGCCGGTGGACACTACTGATGAGGAGGAGGTGGCTGAGGGTACCACTGTGTACCAGCCTGGGGGTACACGGCTCCCGCCCCCACCGGTGACTCCCGCCCATAAGTCGTTGATTACAATTGATGGAGAGACGTAAGTGCACTTATTCTCTCTTTCGGTACCTTCTATAATCATGTATATCTGATGGCTTTGCCTTTTTATACTGCAGGGGTTAGACATACGGCAATGGTGTCCGCAATCCCAACGCCATCCTTGGTGTGCTCATCAGGCAGAACTTCTCGGAGCTGATTTAGTTGCCTGGACCGGATCAGGTTCCGCAGCCTGGACTCTTTTGGGAGAACTATTGTGATGCCTCAGCCCCGCCGGATACAATCATCAACGGGGTCGAATGCCACACCAGAGCCGAAATGGTGGTCAACGACTTTTGGGTAATTTCTGTTTCACACAAGAAAAAATTTTTGTTTCACGACACTTATTAGTTTTCTTGTTTACTAACTTAGGCGCCACCAAGATGGTGTGCGGACAAGATGGATTGTTGGGAGGTCATTATGGACCACTGGTGCTCAGATGCCTGGTTGGCCATCCACAAGAATGCCAAGGACCAGCGCGCCCAAATGGTTGGTGTGCCACACCATCAAGGAAGCTGCAACTTAGCTAGTTACGAGCATAAATGGGTATGTGCTTTGCTTCAATTTTCATGAAAATTCTTCTTTGCTTTGTCTTTTAGGCACCCACAACTTACTAATATCATGCTTTCCTTGTCTTTTTGGCGGAGCATAATAAAACGGAGGTGCCTGAGGTGTTCGACATGTATGGCATGGCCCATACAGCGTCGTACAAGAAGGCAAAAGCGCTCTTAGAGTCAAATCTCGCCACTCCTTCGACTTTCACAAACATTGCCGCCTACAGTAAGCTCAAGGCTTATACTGAGGTGGCGGAGGAGAAGCACGGGGAGGCCTATCACTCGATTGGGAAGCCTATTGACCTGGAGCTGGTGATGATCTCTGGTGGCGGAAGGCGCCATGGCCATTGGAGATAAGTTGATTAGGTGCGGCAAGACTCTTCCTGAGATCAAGGCGCACCAAACGAGCTCTTCTACTGCTATAAGGACTCATTCACGGCCAGTCGATCTCGCCATCGAGGTTAGCCATAAGGACTCTTCCATTCTTCTGTTATCTCATCGATTATGACAGTGCTAACTAGAGGAGTGGGGTTGCAGGAAGCTCTTGAGAAAGAGCGACAGAACACCCAACGGCTACTAGAGGAGACGGAGTGCTTGGCGGAGGAGAAGGCAGCGGAGAGAGAGCGGCTGGCGGAGGAGAGGACGGCGAAGGCTCTTGAGGAGGCCGCGGCACGCGACGATGCATCGAACCGGGCCTTGTACGAGCTCATCATGGTAAGTCACTTGTTCATATTCACCCAAATAATGCATGTTATAAATTTGTTTATATTAGTAACTAATATGATTGACTCGTGGAAAACAAATGAGCAGACTATGTGCGGGAAGACTGATCAGGCCGCTCCACCGATGCCGATCATTTCTCCTCTGGGGACAGTGAGTATCTTTCAATGATCATCAATACCATATTGAGTGGCGTCGTGCTAACCACTAGTTAATATTTTCGTGCAGCATAACTCTCATGCTGCATCCCATGACCCTTCTCCCGCGTCAACCTCGGGCAACCCGACTGATGCTTCTCAGCCACCTCAGCCTTGAGGGCTTCTCGGACACTCTGGTAAGTTGTCTTGTATATTTTTCTTTATAAATCCTTAGATAGTTTGAAAATGCATATTTAGCTTTTGAAATATTATGAAAATCTTATATATATCTAAGTTAGCTCAATAATAGCATAATTAGCTAGATTTGCTCAAAATATGACGAAGTTAGTTGATTTGCTCACAAAATGCTAAAGTTACCTTAATTGGCTCAAAAATCCTAAAGTTAGCTTAATTTCCTGACAAATATGCCAAAGTTAGCTTCATTTGTTCAAAGTTGCCAAAGTTAGCTTAATTTGCTCAAAAATGGTAAAAATAGCTTTATTTACTAATAAATAACTAAGGTAATACATTGATGGAGTCGCTGCATTTTAACTTGTAAAGAGAAGAAGAAAAGAACAAGGAGGAGAAGAAGAAGAAGAAGAAGAAGAAGAAGAAGAACTTCTTCTTCTTCTTCTTCCTCTTTTCTCCTTCTTCTCTTCTCATTCTTCTTCTCTTTTTATTCTTCTTCTACTTCATCTTCTTATAACTTTCTTAACTTCATTTTGAATATTTTCTTAATGGGATTAATGCTATGATGAAGTGCTACATTTGGATATAGCTTATTTTTATAAACTGTTTTGGTGACTATGTGCAATGTATAAACCATTGTTTGGAGACTATGTTTTATGTATAAGCTTAGAGACCTTGTTCACATGTGCATTTTGTATACAAACATTGTTGGAGACTATATATTGTTGTTGGTTACTATATACTTTTTGTTGGATACTATATATTGCCATTGGAGATTATATCTATAGCAATTTGTCAAAATGCAGGGATTTTAAAAAATAGAAAAAACAGTGGTGTAGCACCCTCTTTGTCGTCTGCTAACAGTCGGCAAAGAACTTTGCTGTCTGCTGGTGGTCGGCAAAGGGGACACGTGGCACCCAGTTGTGCAATCTCGCAAGAGCTTGGTGACCATTTGGTCATTATGCCGTCTGCCTTGCCGCCAGGCAGACAGCAAAGGCAAGGAGGATGTTGTCTACCAACAGACAAGAAACTATGCGGGGGGGGGGGGGTGACGTTCGTAAAACTGCTAGATGACGTCATCGTGTTTTGCCGTGTGTCGACAGATGGCAAACGCCTCCATTAACGGCCTGACGGAGCCGACTAGCAAAGCTTCGCCGTCATGCTCGCGATGTCGTCTGCTTCAACATAGGCGGACGAAAAAGCGCTTTGCCGTCCGTCGATTTCCTGAAGACGGCAATGTACCTCTTTGCCGAAGAAATGGCTGACGAGATATTTTCCGTGCGGGGGCAGATGCCAACGGGCATTCCCGTCCTCCATATAGATGTTTGCCGACCGCCAGGGCAGACGACAAATTGGCGAATTCGAGTAGTGATTCATGAGAAACTTTTCCAAGATAATTGCCGGATTCCAAGTTTATATATTTTATGGATATTATTACACATATAATGACACAATGTGAAGGTTTCCCATTGTTTTATTTTATTTTGTATGCCAGTTTAAAAATACGGTCAAAATGGTCGTCATGACCGTTCGTAGCTAGAAGTTGAATCTTCTAAAAATAATTGTGTATCTATGATGAAATAGCCACTTGAGTATTTAGAAATGATTTTTGCTAAAAAATATGAGAAAATTATGAGGCACATGCAGTTCAAATTTGACCCGCTTTCAACTGAATTGGTAGGATTTGTCCTTTTCAAAAGACGTGGATGGAAAAAAATTTAGAGGCAACCACTTGGTATTTTGTACATATAACATGCTCTAGTATTTTTTTCAAATGTGGTAGGTGCTTCATGAAAAAAACCATTTTTCGCACTCGGGAAATGAAAAATTGTATTTATGTGCAAGTAAAAAAGAAAACTTTGTTCGTCAACATTGTTCATGGTTCGATAATGCACGCTTGTGCACGATATGAGGACATTTGAACAAACTATACACTACAATGTTGTTCCTATTTCACCGCTCTGAATAACGACCACTAGTTCCTCTTCCTTGTAATTATCTGATTATAAAGTAGAGGTTCCTGACTTTCACATATTTTGCTCTCATACATTATTGGGATTTGGATTAATAATTGTTTACTCATCCTGTCTTACACAATTGTTATGTAGCAAGAATGACATTTCTCAAATTTAAGCCTCTCTTATCTGCTCTGCTGCCACCATGGACAATGTTAACATTGCATCTGTCATGCCATGCATATGTTTGCATATGCTTGCTTTATATTTACCATTTCTTTGTCCCTTATTCTCCGGTAGACCCCGAGACTGCCGCCGACTATTGACTAGTTCCTTGCTACCGAGTTTTCAGGCAAGCAGTGCCCCATCCCCTTGTGACGCCCCCGAAATCGGACCGTGTACATTAATCATACATGCAAGGTAGCCGAGATCAAGGACTCACGACATGATATCACAACACAACTCCAATAATAAAAATAACACAAGATGTATAATACAAGCCAGGGGCCACGAGGGCTCGAATACAACGGCTCGGGAGCACAAAGTTAGCGAAAGCAATAGTATCTGAGTACAGACACAAGAATACAAGTTTGCCTTAAGAAGGCTAGCACAAACACTACTCAACGATTGAAAAGGCGAGGCCTCCTGCCTGGGAACCTCCAAACTACTCCTGGTCGACAGGGAACTCGACTTCGTAGGAAACACCGGGGATCTTCTTCTCCTGGAACCCAAGGCTCCAACGTTTGATTGCATCAAACGTGTAAAAAGAAAACAAAGGGGGGAGAAAAGCAAGGGTGAGTATCTAGCATACTCAGCGAGATTTAAACCCATGCTACTAAGCATTTATGAATTGGTAACAAAATGGATGAAGAGGCTGTATAGTGGACTATAAAACAGAAATACTAGAGTACTACAAGAAATATGCTAATACACGACGCTATATTTTCGTCGTTACATCGTCAAGGTTTTAAATTTACGACGATCTTATGAAGAAAAACCAAGCGTAGAAAACGAGGCGTCAAAAACTGAAAGCAACGACGTTTTAGTCGAAATCGTCGTAACTTTCACGACAATTTCTGGATCGTCGTAACCTTTACGATGATCCTAAATCGCCGTTGGCAATCTAACCCAATCCTACGTGGCAGTCCTACGTGGCAATATTGCGACGAAAACAAAACGTCTTAGATCAAAATCAGCCCAATCCATTCTGATGGTCAATTTGGGCTGAGCCCAATAATTCTATCCTTTTATGGTCCATTTTCGTTTGGGCCATAGCCTCTTTACAGACTTTTTATTTTAGGAGTTTTGGCCTTTTTGATTTTCTATTTATATTTTTTAGCCATTTTTCTGTATATAAAAAAATGGGCCAGAACTTAGTTAGGGAATTTCAATTTTTTTCATTGTTCAAGCAAAGCTATGAATTATTATTTTTTGATCTACTTATTTCTATGGCCACTTTGCATACAGAACAACCCATATTTTTTTGCCATTTTTGGTTAAGGCAAATAAACAGGAATTTTATTAATAGGAAATTACACAATAAGTTCAATTTCTGCAATGAGAAAACTTCACAGAACTGCAATACATCGCATAAGAAGGAACATTACATTCACCATTACATAAAGATCCAGGAACACACATTTCACAGGAAAATGAGTAGCAAAATATATGATGCAAAGAGGTCGTCGCTCTTGTTTTGGGAACAATGGAAGGTGTTGTCCTTGCGCCTTCAGCACTTTCTTTAGTGTCTGCACAAACAAATATATTTTTTTTTCTAGCAGTGTGTTACCAATTCACCAACAAATCCCTATCTTTAAAATGGAATTACCATTAGATATATTTGCACAGGAAAAGAACTGCAGTTCTAAGATACCTTGTTTAAATTAGAGCATTTTGTTTAACTTGCTCAATCTAGGAGTCTACTAAGAACCCAAGATACCTTGAGTAGAATGAATAAAATGCTTGTCTTTGTACGTATGAATAAAAACTGAGTCAAACTACTTATAAACAGTGAACATGCAACTGTAGGTGCAGTTTTAAGTTAAAATAGGCGCTACTCTCAAGGACACACTGTATTTTAGCGGACAAATGATTCGGTTTAGCCCTGGGTTTTTTTTCATGTTCTTACAATAATATTACAACAGCACAACCCCCTAAACAGGTTCAATTTAACACAACATGAAGGGATTCGATTTGGAGAGAATTTACTGGACAGAAAATCCAAAAGTAACAACTTGGTCAAATAACAAGAGCATGGCAATCTTATGCTGCTCTATAACCTTCAAATATAATAGTTACTAATGTAGGCTCGCATGTCGATACACAGTCCAATCTTTGTGTGCATGTACTCTTAATATGATTTTTATAGCATGTGGTGCTCCTTACTGAATATGATGATTGTTACAGTAACCTTGAAAAGAAACTATGGGCATGAATGGATTGTAGAAATAAAAATGTGAAACCAATTTTTTAGGTTCTCCTCAAAGTTAGTGAAACTAAAAGTGCATACAATAATTGCTGCCACTGTACAAGCTTTTAGAAACCTATTGCAGTCCAGCGAGCACATAACAATTTTTTTTGAATAAGATGACACTTTGCCAAATGCAAAACAATAGCTAGAGATATTCGAATAATGAATTTACATTGTAAATATACACGCCAGGAGTAAGTTGACAGCATCATACAACACGAAGGAGACGAGGAAGACACAAGTTAGTCAAACACTTGAAACAATTTGCAGGATATAAGAAAGATAGATATTGATAACTACTCAAGGGTGCAAGAATATAATATAAATATGGAAACTGGTCCAGGGGGTAACTTCTCATTACAGAGGATTGATAATTCACGCAGACAGTAGAAAACCCTACAGCAGATTGAACCCAAAACAAAGCATCGCAATCTAAATTCTCATGGGAAGGAAGGAAGAACAAGGAGATACCCAGAGGCGCTCAGAGAGGATGGAGGGCGTGATGTGCTTGTACTTGGGGATGGCTTGAGTGGATTGACACCATCCTGATGAGCCCCCTCTTAATCAGGTCCTTGATAGCAGTGCGAGCTAGAGACCCGTTGACCTGCAAGTAGATAAACACAGGCTGAGATCATAGAGATCAAATAAACAGACAATGCACTAATATAGTGTGTACATGACAAAGTTGGAGTTCAAATTATTAAATTGAGACACTTGAGGTACAAATACATGAAAGGGAAAATAAGTAAACACAACTTGTAGTTAACAGCTCAAGACACAACTTGTAGACAATAGACGCTTAGCCCCACGTTAGAAATTGGAGAGGTTGCTTCATCTTTTAAAAAAAACAGTTGTTTGTTTGCTAAAACTAAGCATTAGTGCAGACTGAAAGAAGTAACCTTGTTTTTTTTCAAAGAAAGTAGAGAGTATTATATTATCAAGGATGTTAGTTTTGCAAAGCACCTCTTATCAGTGAAAGACATATGTTGCCAACATCCAGTTATAATAATATGTTCAAAAGACAACTCATAAAAAAAGTAGCAAAAAAGGTATTCCTTTACAAGGGATCATTGGTCCACTTTCCTTTTAAAACTCATGGAGAAGAAAATAATCCTACTAAGAAGACACCACATCGGCACATCCTAATACTGGATGCATGATCTTTCAGCTTCCAACCATTTATCAGTAAATAGAGATATGCCATTTGTTGTGCCTAGCAAAGTCCTTGTCATCTTGACAGTAGCAAGCTTATCTTACTTCTCATCCTAATAGAGTGTGCAAACTCTGTACAATATTTAACAGTAAATAGTAGGTGTACCTCTTCTATTTTTAATACTTATCTAGAACAGAAGTGAGGCTGTAGCTAATATTCATGTACCAAATGAAAGCAAATATTAAAGTGTGTTATTCAAAACAGGAGTCACATTTTTTTTTCTGAATGCTAGTCTTCACCTTATACACCATGAGGAAATAAAACTTTAGTTACAAAGATAGATAATGAAATTAGAAGTAATTCTGAGAAACGGGATAGCTGTCCATGTCACAGAACCTAAGTCAATAGAATAAAAATTACATTTTATATTATCATAGTGTATAATAGTGCACTAAAAATCTGGCATCACATCATTGCCCAAAAATTATAGCATTCAACCAAATCTATTAAAGGCAAGCAACAATTCCACCAGGAGATAAAATAGAACGGGAACTGTTCCTACAGAACTACCAAATACATTATATAAACCTTTGGATAGGTAATCATGCAACACTGCAAGCCCTATATTTTTTTTAGAAGAGTCAAGCCCTTGTTAAAGCACAAGACAATCTTAAAGAAACAAAGAAAAAGTAAAACACTCCATGGTGTATCTTAGACGATGGAAAAACAGATATCATCAAAACGTACAGAAAATGACGGCAGTAGCAACCGGATGAACATCCACACAACTAGAACAGGTCTCCAGCAATAACCATGTTCCAACTAAGCGCCGAGCAGAAGGACAAAGAAAAAAATCTCTAGGCTGATAAGACCTCGCAACACGATGTCAGGGTAGATGATGACGACCAATCACGAGCTCAGGACGCCTTCACTGAAACTGAGCTGCCGCTGGTGCTTCTGGCTTCACCGCTGGAATCTCCTCTTCCTTGTCCTCAGGCTCAACCTTCTTCCTGCCAAACGCATGCCACCCATCACAAAGCATTCACGGGTTAGTAATCAGATTCCAAAATAATACTACTATTCAGATACATGAGGAAACAGTAGCAGATTGGCTACAAGAATTCACAAGTTTAGAGCAAAATCTATAATAGATTGCCTACCTGAATACACAAGCACAACTAGAAACCAAAATCAATGGAATTAGCAAGGAAGTAACCAGAGAAAAGTACAAAATATATGTATCCATAGCAGACATTCAGAACATCCACAAGCAGAAAAGTTTAAGCTCACAAGTAATACATTCTGGAGCATTAGTAAGGAAGTAACGAGAGCAAAGAAACTACTCCTACTACATAGTTGTATCTGTATCTATCTCCCATTGTAGGTCAATGAACTGGAGGCCTTTTTTTAAGTGCCAGTGATTACTGCTGGAATATGTATGCCTGAACCATCATGGAAAAAAATCTTGAGAAGAGAAATCTTTTCCCTTTTCGGCCAAACCTGTGAACAAACTGAACCCAACCATTGCCATCGCTTTAACCTTGGGCTTCAGTTTTTTACCGAGGAGCTGAATATTATTTTCTCCAGCACACACACAACATCTTGTATGCTTTTTCAGACACGCATATTTGGGTTTCAGATAATAGTGATAATAAACTAAAAAATTAAGATTAGAAACCAGTGAAGAAAACCGTGTAGCTACCCCCTCTCTAGTAGAATAGCAAGGCTACTGGAGACAAAATGTTAGTTATTGTAACAAATACTAGTAGAGCAAGCTTATACAACAGATCACTAGTTGGTGACTCATGAAACTTGTTGCTGCATAGGTGTTGTTAGAGCAGCTTCATGTTAAGACTAATTAGAGAGAGCAGTCTTGAAACTGCGATACTACATTGTGTTTTCCTTATAAACAAAGTAATTACTCTTCTTCTACGGTTTGCATCCTATGCTAGCAAAAATATGGTGTTGCATCACATTGGATACTTTCACACTTTGCCTGTGCACCTCTGCCTTCACACTTTCATCTATGGTAGCCCAAATTTCAACAATGTTCATCAAATCATCTATGGAAGAGGAGGAGGAAACAAATAAGCGAGGAGGAAGAGGAGCTCACCAAACAGGAAAGGGCTAGGCTTCGTCGTCTAGAAGAAGATGGGGTCAGGGCCGGCGTATCTCCAGCGAGTCACGGCCGGAGGAGGGCTGGCGAGCCGTGGCCGAGCTCAGCGGGGCGGACACAGGAGAGGCGTCCGGCGGCGGGAGGAGGTGCGCAGGCGAGAAGTCGGGGTGGCGGTCTGCACCCCCTGCGGGCCCTCGAAGCCCACCTTACCGGACTTGATCAACATCGCGTACAACAGCACCAAGGAGGGCCATCTTAGTCTCCATGGCTGGGGTAGGGTTTTGTTCGTTGGCGGCAGTGTGGTGCTCGGCCGGCGCGCTAGGAAATGCCTCCATCGCAGATCCAGGAGCAGCGATGTGGATCTCCTACCCCGGCGGCTCAGAGAGGACACGGTAAGACCAAGGGGAGTCAAAACATGGAGGCTCGTCCCCTGGCTTGACGACGACGCGGCCATGGCGGATCTGAAACCCCTTGTTGGATCTGCGGCTTCGGGTAGGTAGGGAGCGGGTGTGGAGGGGGGAGGGTGGGGTGGGTGCGAGGGCGGAGCAGGGTAATTGAGGTAGCCGGTGGAGACAGCCGACGGCGGGGAGAGGAATCGGAAGAGAGAGGAGGATAGCGGTGGCGCATGTTGCTGGTAGAGAAGGGAGAGAGTGGCTGGCGGCGGATAGGTTTGGGGCTACGGTTTGGGGAGGACGCCTGCGGTGAGAGAAAGACTTAGCGAAAATTTGGGGTTGTGAGGGAGGGAAAGTGGGAGGGAAAAATTCGCGATGAATAAGCATAAAAATATAAATAAAATGGGCAATGAATAAGTAAAAAATCATTGTTTTTTTATTTTCCAAGTGTCAACAATTGGTAATGAATAACTAACAAGCTATTTAATCATAGACTAATATTTTAAAAGGTGTTCACAAAAGTAAGCTATTTGATCGTTTTTATTTTTTGGGTGTTATAAATCGGAAAATAATTAACCAATGTCATGGCCGCACTTGTGGCATAGTTTACTGAAATGTGCCCATATTGTGCACATGTGTGGAGCTTGGGATGGTGAACAATATTGTTGAAGGAAGTTTTCATTTACTTTGCACGAAAAAATCACTAGCTAAATACCTATGCGTTGGTACAGAAAAATAATATGCATAGATGATATACTATTAGAAAAAAAATTGTAGATCACATTTCAAGCTTATAGATTTTGACACACGAACACGTCCACGTGTACCCGCAGCACCGAGGGAGATACTCCGTAACTCACGCCGCGGGAGTCCTGCCGGAAGCGCGATACGCAAGACAGAATGGCATGCGCTTTTGAGATCAGACGCCCCGGGTACTCGGGAGGGACCCCGTCGGAGTACCCGGCGACGATTGTCTGCTCCAAGTCGTCCTAAAATCCCCTAGAGACTTGTAGATCGTAGCCCCCAAATCTTAAGAACAACGAAGAACAAGAAGCAAGGTACAATGGAGATAGATAGATGAACACGAAAAAAGATATAGAAGTGTTTTATGTTTGTTCGATTGTGTGTTTTTTTCAATCGGCCGTCACCTCATCTATATATGAGGAGGCTGGACTTTCCGTGCAAGAAAAGGACTCCAAATCCCGTCCAAATCTCTCCAAACATAACCGAACTCAGATTATAGGTGGTCCCAAGACAGTAGTTCGGTTTTTGGTAGTTTTGGGGCTGCAAACAACCTCGGATGAAAAAATTCAAAACATCAAAGTTGTAGTACTGGAAATTTCCAAACATTTTCGTGTTGAACGTTTTTTTATTCGAAGCCATCTTAAGGGCCGAAATCTTCACGCTTTCCATCAGACATCAACTGTATAGGTGTCTGGTTCTGACCGTTAGTTTTTTCCTCTTGACAGGTACATATTGTCATAGCTATAACTTTTGCTGTAGAACTCGGATTGAGATGATCCAAAAACCGAAATCGACCGGTTCGACGAGAAAAATCCGGACCATATAGAACACTTTTCCATTTGATGATGTCTTGAAGGCCTAATTGGCAAAATAGTACTTCGAATGCGAGGATCTTATCGCTTCCAACATAGTTTCGACCTCCAAGATGGAATCGGATGACGATGGCTCGAACTACAAAGATGTTCATATTGACTAGACCAAACTTTCTCGTGTATATCAGTTCTTCATTTGAGGTCATCTTATATAAGTTTTTTGTTGTGCAAAAAACTGGTGTCAACAATAGCAGCCCACGAAACGTCTTATGTATGTCATACATCTCTCTGTTTTAGCATGGCTTCTGCACTCAACCTCATGCTAGTTGTTTTGCTGCTTATTATGATGCCTTCCTACACAGATATCCATAGGATTATTTGATACTTCAGTTGTAATCAAAAGGGAGGTTGTTTAGTTTTTAACAAGTGGCTAAACCTTACATGTTAAGGCTAAATTGGTGATTTCCTAATTTCCCATGGTCATCCCATGATTTACCAATATAAATGTTCTCCCATTAGCTCCCCTCTCAACAAATTCACTCTTAGAGCACCTCTATTAGGTACATGTCATATGATCTATAGGATGCGTTATTGAAAGAAGCACTGCTAATTTCGATGAAAAAAACCATTACTGATAACTAGCAGTTGCGGCCATGACACATACATTTAAAAGGGAATCATCAATTATTACAAAAAAGTAGAGTACCTTGCATATCTTCTTTCTGGAGATAACGCACAGAGTATTTCAAGTTCTTAGTTTAGAACTTTCAAACTTCCCTAATCTAATTTAAATGAGAATCAACAAACATGTAAAAAGCAATAGATGAATCGGAATTTGGTAATTCTGCCTTCTTGATTGATAATGTCTGTCTATGAATTCTCATCATTCTGCAAATCTTCGTTCACTCAAACTTGTAACTAATGAAGTAATAATTTCATGAATTTATTCAAAATCCTGCACACACACACACACACACCAACCATCCTCAAAAATCATCCATCCAGTAGCAACCACGTATAGCAGCACACACGTTTCATGTTTTTGAAATTCATTTCAATTCTAATATTTTTGTGTGTACAATATGAAGCAATCAAAGCAACCTCCCAAGTTTCAAACATTTTTAACTTCATTCCCTAGTTTTCATGCATTTA
This sequence comes from Bromus sterilis, assembly GCA_950022295.1. NCBI lineage: Eukaryota > Viridiplantae > Streptophyta > Magnoliopsida > Poales > Poaceae > Bromus > Bromus sterilis. The sequence goes on from OX465599.1 coordinate 53,969,552, forward strand.
GTGATTTATTGGGCTGAATAACCCTGAAATTGAAAACCACTATAGATCAACTCGGAAATGGTTGAAACTTGGAATTCATCATTTCACACATATATCATGTGATAAACATTTGAGAGGGCTACGTTAAAAACTGGATAAAATTTGTGTACAAACTAGACCATCTCTTTCGGAAGTATAAGGGTTCGAAGGAAAACTCATGTGTTACAAAGAAATTTTATTTTTTAACATTTATTTCTTCTTCAATATTTTTGTGTATTCAATATAAATCAATCATAGCCATCTCCCCGAATTTCAAACCTTTTTGACTTAATTTACTAGTTTTCATGCATTTAGTGATTTATTTTGATCTACATAACGTTGAAATTGAAAACCACTCAATACTCAACTCATAAATGGTTGAAACTTGGCATGATATCATCATTTCACACATATATCATTTGCTAAAAAATTTAGTGGGTCACACATAATTACTATTATTTGAATATTAATTAATTATATTTCTTCTTTTAGGTATTTTTAATTATTGAAATAATAATTAATTCCACAAGCAATAATGCATTTATGATTTTTTGATATAATTCTATGTTTTAATGGTGATCAGTATTGCCTATTTTCTATGAAAAACCTACAAAATCTTTGTTGTAAAATTATACCAAACCATTTTTAAATAATATTAGACAACATTGTATGTACAACTGACCAAATGGTCACAGGTAAAATCTTTTTCATACACCTTTGATAAAAAGACAAAATTTTGCCGATTTAATTGGATAGAGCATATTTTTCTCATGATTATTCGTATACAAATCATTTTCATATGAATTATGGTTTCACAAATATGAAAATTTAAAGTTTATTGCAATTTTTGGAATTTTTAATAAATCAAAAATTCAATGAATTATTTTTTTACTCAGGGGTTAGCCAGCTTGTGTCATTGACTGTGGGGCCTAAAAATGGGCCTCTCCCAGAGAGAGAGAGAGAGAGAGAGGGCGTGGTTTTGGAAGAGACCATAGTGGGCTTCGGCCCACTAAAGGTAGGTCTAGATTTTCTTTTTTTCTTCCGTTTTTGATTATTTCTTCATGTTATTTTCTATTTTGAGAAAGTATCCTATGGAAACCGAGTTTCGATGGAAACCGGTGAACACCATTTGAAAATAAGGTTTTGAATGTTTCAAAAAATCCAAAAAAATTGTTGGATGTTAAGAGAAGCATATTCTAGTACCACGCGACATTTGAAATGGAAAACACATTTTTAAATGCGAGAATTGAAAATCACAAAACCAACATTGAATAGTGTCGGAATAGTGATTTGGATTTTTCGACACTATTTAACGCTGGTTTTGTGATTTTAAGTTCTCGCATTTGGAAATGTGTTTTCGATTTCAAATTTCGCGTAGTACTAGAAGATGCTCCTCTTAACATCCCAGATTTTTTCCGGATTTTTCAAAACATTCAAAACCTAATTTTCAAATGGTTTTCACCGGTTTCCACCGAAACTCGGTTTCCATAGGATATTCGCTCTTCTATTTTTAGTTCAAAATGAAATTTAAAATTTAACTTTAAATCTAATTAGTAAATTTAAATATTATATATTTATTATCCTAATTTCATTGGGTTTTTATTGAACATTTATTTAGGTTAATAATATTATTACTATTCTCTTAATAGAAATTAATTATCGGTTCTATTTTTTAATGTTTTAAGTAAATACCTTCTGCTATTTGTATAAGAATTAATCATTCTATCAATAATTAATTTAGATTTTTTAATTAATGCGAAGTTTTAGTGGTGATCATTATTAGTTATTTTTTGAAAACCTACCTAATATTTGTTGCAAAATTGTACTAACCCATTTTTCAAAAATATTATATCACATTTTATGTACGATTGACCAAATAGTTGCATGTTAAATGTTTTTCATACACCTCTCATAAAAAATACAAAATTTCACCAATTTAGGTGGAACTGGGTCAAATTTAAACTTCATGTGTAGATAGTTTTCTTTTTATTGTTTCCAGAAATCATTTATAGGAAAACAAGTAGTTATTTCATTATAGATCCACCAAAAGTTTGTCAAGAGTGACAGCTAGCAAGGAACGCTCAGTAGATGGATGAGGTGGGATCAAATAGACCCCACGAATGACATGTAGGCGTAGTTAGAACAGGTTACAACGTTATTATAATCATCGTAAATGATATGACGATCTAAATGTGTCGTAATCGACTAAAAACAACTTCGTAAAATTTGTGCATCAGTTTACGACGATTTCATCTTATGCGATTATGATGTTTTTAACTCACATCGTCATAAATTTATAGGGATTTGACCCCCCTCAGACGGTTTGCGACCATCTTGTATGAAATTGTCATAGATTTATGACGAATTCATCCACGACCATGTACATAACGTCATGTATGAGCATATTTCTTGTAGAGGGAAGAAGCTAGGCCTATTGAAGAATAGCATCTTCACGCGATTCTTGCAGCATGGGAAGAGAATAACCAATAGTTATATATAAAGCATAAAGTAACAATGCAGCAGAAATTATTGCAGCATTGTATAATAGTAAGTTGTAATAATTATCAATGCCTCTGAGATTCTTTCCTCGACTTCCCTGCGAAAAAGAAAACCCAGAACCAATAGTTTAGTAATGTAGTAGTTTGTAGTAGTAGGATCTGGCTTCAGCATAAAGCATCCTATTATCGTGGACATGGCTATTCGAATAGATTATCTTCCCTGCAGGGGCTGCACTACTGTTAACCTACACGCTCGGATCTCCAGGGTGGCGTACAACTTGTTAGGGAATGCCCCACCGAGGCTATCCAACACGACGAACTCCTACCTAGGCTCATCAGAGAGGTCCCCGTCGGTCTACATCCTAAGCGCAAGGGGGTCTTGGGCCATCGCCGCTCGCCCTCCGGGGCGTTGTGTACAGGGTGAATTCCACGCAACTCCGCTAGGATGCGTGTCTGACCGTGCCACAATGATAAACTGGATGTCTTTCAGAGCTTTCGATAGAATGTAAGCCGCTGAGGGGGCCACACCCTTGTCCCGCATGGAGGTATCGCGTATAGGGCACGTCGACCCACTCAAGTCATGCACCTAACCCATTTAACCATTTTATTATCTCGCGGGTCAACCGTTATCGTTGTCCTGACTTATTAACACAACGGACAACAAACAGCAGCCAAGACCACCAGTACATTGGTGACTGCACTGTCGTCCCGTCAAAGCACGCGGTTACCAACAAGGTGAACTGTCTCCTTACCTTGTCTCGCGTGTGCTCGTGGAGGAGCTCGACTTTCATGGTTTGGTATCTCACGGCCAACGAGCAAGGACCATGCCCACAATGGTATCCGCCTGTCCTGCCATCCCGATACAATACCTCTCGCGGGCACCGTTGGGTCACCCGACTACTATGAATTATTACAAGTTAACTGTTGGTTCCGGGTTTTCTTCCTCGCAGGGAAGTCGAGAAAGGGATCTCAGAGGCATTGTTAATTATTACAACTTACTATTATTCAATGCTGCATCAACTTATGTTGCATTGTTATTACATTCAAGTTATTATAACTGTTGGCTATTCTCTTCTCATGCTGCAAGAATCATGTGAACATGCTAGTCTTTGATAGGCCTAGCGTATTCCGCCCTACCCTGGTATTTCTGTCTCGCAGTCCACTATACAACCTCTTCTTTCATTTTGATAAAATGCATAAATGCTTAGTAGCCTGGGTCTAAGTCTCGCTGAGTATCCTAAATACTCACCCTTGTTTTATTTCCCCCTTTTGTTTTATATACCCGTTTGCTGCAATCAGAAGATGGAGCCCAAGAGCAGGAGTACCCCCAGAGGAGCCTACTATGACGTCGAGTTCCCCGTCGACCAGGAATAGTTCTGAGGTTCCCATGTGATGGAACTGAAGTAGTGCTCCTCGTTGGCTACCCCAAGTGGAAGGTTGGATGTAGTCTAGCAGTAAATTCCCTTGGCAAAGATACCAAGGTTGAGATTGAACCAGTAGGACTCCGACAAAGACAAGTATGTGGTAAAGTGAACAATGTCGTCGTTCACAACCGAGGGTGGCTTACTTTACCAGGACCTGCACACACAACAAATAACTTTGCTCCCATCGAGTATAGAGGGGTTGCCAATCCCTCTGTCCTTGCCGTTTACAAAGGATCAAATGCAAGAGATAATGATAGTGGTAGTGATAAATGCAAAGTAAAGTAAATACGATAAAGTAAAGTGGAGGTGTAAACAATGGTGGAAATATGGACCGGGGTCCCATGACGTTCACTAGTGATGTCTCTTTCCCAAAAGATGATAAACAACTAAGCTGGGTGAACAAATTACAACTGGGAAATTGACAGAATTATAAACGCACCGCAATGCTAATTATGCTACTTGAAAGTAAGAGTGCTCAATAGTATGGACAGTACGACAAGACAAGTAGACCGAAATCCATCTGCATCTACTACTATTCATCCACCTTGAGATATCTATCCAGAACCTCTCGCTGGTATTAAGTTGCGACCCCCACCCAAAGTGTAAACTCAAAGAAACAACGTAAGGTAAACAATCCTTGCAACCGCGGTTACAAGCACTGCTGTTTTCTCCCTGGTGGCAACAACACATTCCCTAGTCTCATGTTTCTGTCAATCAAGCTAGACATCGGGGGGGAGCACGAACCCATAATCATGCATAACGCTCACTCTTCGATTTACTATTTACTACTTGGAGAAAGTGATGTCTACGAACGCTTCTATTCTTGTAGACTATGTTGGGCCTCCAAGCGCAGAGGTTTGTAGGACAACAGCAATTTCCCTCAAGTAGATGACCTAAGGTTTATCGAACTCAGGGAAGTAGAGGTTGAAGATGGTCTCTGTCAAGTAACCCTGCAATTAAGATACAAGAAGTCTCTTGTGTCCCAAACACACCTAATACAACAAGGAGTTGTATAGGTGCACTAGTTCGGCGAAGAGATAGTAAAATATAGGTGATAGGTGTGGCAAAGCAAGGTAATATAAATCTGTAATAAAAAGTGCAGCAAGAAAACAAGTAGTAAACGTGAGCGCAAACGGTATTGCAATGGTGGAAAAAAGGCCTAGGCTTCATACTTTCACTAGTGGCAACTCCCAACAACATTAACATAGTCTAATCACATGATATTTCCCATAATACATGCAATGGAGACGTACTCGGAGGTCATTCCTTTGTGGTCAAGAGAGGACAAGAATTGTGTAGGGCAGCAAAAGCACACCTCAAAGTTCATAGTTCTCAATCTATGGATTTCCCAATGTCACCGCGGCCATCCAAAGAGAGTGCCACAATCACCACAACATATCTAAAGGATAGTCAAAGACAAGCACCAAAAGACTCTCAATCTTCAATCCACACACAAAAGAGGAAATCACTCATGAAAATATTCTTCTAATCCATTTGTAATAGACCAGCTGTCACCATGGTCTCGGGGATTATACTAGATAAGATCAATTGAGTACATCAATCCAATACATAGAGGAAGGGGAAATATCATGGGATCACCCTAGATTAACATAGCCTATGATAACAACGAAGATCACATCATGGGAGAGAGAGAAGAACACATAGCTACTGGTAGAAACCTTAGCCCCGAGGGAGAACTACTCCCGCTTCATGTAGGGAGGAAGCAACGTCGATGGAGATGAATCCGGGGGCACTTCCCCGTCCCGGCAGGGTGCCGGCACAGGAATTCTGGTCCCCCGAAACTTGATGGCGATGGCGGCGAAGATCGGAATTGCTTCAGGAGAAAAGGGGTCTGGAATCAGGGATTCCTCCGCGGGGGTAAAAATAGCGGCCAAAGGGGGCACCGGGAGGGGACACGAGGCAGTCAGAAGGGAAGGTGGCGCAGCCTAGGGCTGGGCCGCGCCAGGCACCCTCCTGGCTGCCTGGTGGTGGCCCTCCCTTCCTTCCTTGGTGATTCCGAAAGCTTCCGGGACGCTGATTTTTTATATAATTTTTCCGAAATTTTTGGAGCACTTTTAATGGCCGGAAAACCTGAAATAGAAAAATAGCAGAAAACAGGAACTGGCAACTGGGTGCACTGAGTTAATAAGTTAGTCCAAATATGATCAAAAGTGTATGGAAGTGTATGTAAAACATGGCAAAGTCACACAAAACATGCATGGAGCAAGCAGAAATTATAGATACGTTTGGGACGTATCAACATCCCCAAGCTTAATTCCGGCTCGTCCTCGAGTAGGGAAATGATAACAAGCATAATTTTTGTGGCGACATGCCAAACAACCATATAAGGACTTTTTAAGTAAAGCAACCAAAGCATGCAATTCAATTCAAGTCTTAACAAGCAAGAGTCTATATTAGCATTGACACAAGCAACAAAAGAACATAAAGGTGCAAGAGCTCTTGCTGTCCGTGACTCGAATGTCTCCAAATGGTGTTTGCGTGCAAGAAGGGGGATATGGGAATAAGAGAGAAAAGTATATTTGTGGAGAACTCAATCTACTAAAGTTTCACACTTGGTCTTCTTTGGAATCTTATCTTGACTCGTCCCCAGACCACTAGCTAGGTACAAGTCAATTTGATCCACTCCTTTTTGATATTTTGAGCACTCATGCAATGGATGAGCGTAAGCACGAGAGTTGACACTGACGATGGAAAAGTGAGAATATGGTGGAAGAGGAAGACAAAAAGGGTGTGAAAGGCTCACATCAATGAGGACAATCATAGGCGAGAGAAAGCCAAATGATAGATATGATGTGAGGAGTAGGGATTGCCATGCAACGGATGCACATATGATCTAAGGTAAGCTCTCCAATGGAACTAATGGGGGTGCATCCAACTTGCTTGCTCAAGAAGACCTAGAGCTCGTTTGAGGAGGCTCATCATTGGAATATACAAGCCAAGTTCTATAGTGTGAAGGTCCCCACATAGCTATATGCACGATGATGATCTCTATGGAGTACAAGATATAAGAGGGAGTACGAGTGTGGATCTCTCAAAAGGATAGTAGTGTTGCCCCATTCTTTCTTTTTATTTCTTTTTCTCTTTTTTTCTATTTTTTTGTATTTTTTTGGTGGCCTCAATGGCTCTTTCTATTTCTCCCATTTGTCCTCTTTGGGATCTTTTCCTCACTTTAAGGGCAACACTCTATATGTTACAAAAAGTATAGATGATCTTTCACACTTTACAAAGTACTAAAATCATAAAGAAAATGTAACTATCATGAAGTATGCAAATGTATGCCTCTGACAGTGTAGCAAGAACATGTATGACATGAAGATCAAGTCATGAGAAGGTGGATGTTGCATGGCAATATATCTCGGAAAGGCTATGGAAATGCCTTGATAGGTAGGTATGGTGGATGTTTTGAGGAAATATATAAGGAGGTTTATGATGACAGAGCGTATCATGCCAAGGGTTTGTATGTACGGGCGAAGGTGGACGCCAACTCTCGGAGTGAGAAGAAAGCAATGCACGGCACAGGAGAGGCTAGAAAAATATGGGAAGGTGGAAGTGTCAACTTTCGAATACTCACATTAGTCCGAAGAACTCATGCACTTATTATCGGTAACTCTCAATCTAATAAGGAGGTTCACAAAGAGACAAGTACCCCGAGGAGGAGTGTATGGGGGTTTGGTTATCCTTGCGCATCCTCAACTCATGGTACGTGAGTGTACTCTAATATCCGATCCCTCCAAAGATTAGTGATCCATCTAGTAGCTAGAGTTCTCAACTAGTTTTGTAGGTTTTTTAAAATAGACACGGATTGCCCAAAATACGACACCTGTCACTAATAGTCCAGAGCTCTTGACACCAAAAGTTCAAACATTACTCACATCAATACCTCAAAACCATGGCAAGTTACTACTAAAATTAAATAGCAACCTTAATTACGTACTTTCAAGACAAGACACAACTCAGTGAAACAACCAACTCTCTTAACAAGATAAACATGAAAACTAAAGAGAGTTCCAACAACAAACTAAACAAAAGCCAAAGCTCTTGCTAAAGACAAACTAAAACTAAAACTAAACATGGCAGTAGCTATGAAAAGGTAAAGAACACACAACAAAGAAAGATAGGCATGAAAAATTCTATGATGTGTTCTAGATTTTGAAAGTGGAATGTGTTTATCTCCCACACAAAGTAAGACGGGATCTAACTTGTTATGAACAGCAAGCAAAGCTAAAGAAAACTAAAAATAAAACCTAAGAGCGAGACGCTCCAAACATAGCACATAACGCATGAAGTGATAAAAATATAGTGAGACGAAGGACGAACTGATGATTGTTGATGGAGAAGGGGATGCACGGGGACATCCCCAACCTTAGACGCTTGAGTCTCCTTGAATATTTATTGGGGATGCATGGGGGCATCCCCAAGCTTGAGCGCTTGACACTCCTGGATCTTCTTTCATAATCGTCCATCGCACACTTGAAAACTGCCTTCATACATAACTCACCATAAGCTGATTAGAGAGTTTAGTACCCTTAATAAATAATTTTTCCCTACTGGATATAAGGATATTCTTTAAGAGCTACTGTTTCTCAAGATTTCCAAAAGGTTTTTGCAAAGAAAAAGAAAGCTTAAGGTTTGCAAAATTTAGTAGAGACAAAACGTGGCAGAATCTGTGAAAAACAGAACAGCAGGTAGTAAAGAATTTTTTAGTGGTACTTATGCAAATCAAATAAAAAAAACTCAGAACATACGAAAGTTCGTGATTGTATAGAGCACGCCGTGTAAAAATTTCAGCTCAAAAAGATGAACTGGGATTTTTCTATGATTTTTCCCTTCACGAGGACAGAATCTGTTTTCTGGACATCATGTCACAACTTTCACTTCCCTTATCATATGAGGCTATAACTTGGCACAAAGCTTGAAAATAAAAATACAATGATGTTTCTACAGTAGTAACAATCATCAAGGCCACTAAAAACAGAAAGTAAAAACTCAAAGTAAAGATTACAAGGGTTGTATCCCTAGAGCTCTTTCTTTATAGCCATACAGATAGGCTTAAGATTTTAATGATGCTCTCGTAGGAATAAGTCTTGAAAAACAAAAGAGAGCATGAAGAAGCAAATACCAAAAACATTTAAGCCTAACATGCTTCCTATGCAAAGGGATCTTGTAGAGAAATAACTCATGGGAGCATAAAGATATTAGCATAGGAAGCTAAAATAAGTGCAACTTCAAAACCTTCAACATAAAGAGAGGGAACTTGATATTATTTAAATATCTATAAGCATATGTTCCCCTCTCATAATAATTTTTAGTTGGATCATGAATAAACTCAACAATATAAGTATCACATAAAGCATTGTTACCATGATCCACATGCAAAAGGGTACTCTTACTCTCCACATAAGCATAATCTTTCTCATTGGTAATATTGGGAGTAGGACTATCATAAACAACTTGAACACTATAGATTAATTGTGTATTAGGAAGATGGTGTTCAACAAGGGAGTAATTCCCTCCATGATTATGACAAGTTTCATAAGGATAATTTCTCCTTATGTCATAGGTACCTTTAAAATCACTAAAGATAGGAGTTATAACATCATCATAGTAGATAAGAGCATTATCATTTCTAGAAACTATATTTGGAAACATGTTGTATTTATTCTTACTAGCAATAGAATTATCAATTACCACATCACTAATGGGTAAAGGACTTGCAATCCTATCATCCCCAAGCTTAGAACTTTCCATATCATCACTCTCAGATTTGGTACCAAAAAGATTTTAAAGATCATAAGTAGCATTATCATCGTTTTCCCAATCACAAAAAGTAACATGCATATCATAATCAAAATCATCTTCAATAGTGCCTACGGACTTAACATCGGGATAATAATGAATACAATCAAGCTCACCGTCCTCCAAAAATGTATGTCCGTTAGGATAAAAATTGATGCGAGGAATATGCTCAGGCCAGGTTGATACCCATTCTTCTTCCTTCTTGCTCCTCTTTCTCCTCCTCTTCTTTTTCTTCTTATTCACCTTAGGAAGGATTGGTTGGAGAGAAAGCTTCTCGACATATCCTGGTTTATCATTAGAGACAATAGGGGAAACTTGGGAGAAACTCTCCTTTTTATTAGTAGAAACATAAGAGACATTTCTGTAATTTGGTAAAGTTCCCTCCTTTCTAATATTTTTTATGTAATCATTATCATGGCAATTAACAACACAGTAGAGATGGAAATTCTGCAAAGTGTTATTTATTCCCAAAGCATGAACATCTAGCCAAGAAGTCTTTTCTGATAACTCTTCACATATCAAAAATAACATAAGCTCATCATAAAGATTAGGGGTGATCATGTCATCACACAACTGGCTAACAGTTATGTTTTGAAAGTACATGCACTGAAAATTGAAGTGACCCATTATGCAGCAAAGTTCACAAGTAAAAGGATAAAGGTCACACAATTCTCTAGCAATTTCATTTAAATCTCTTACCCAAGTGATTGTTCTTTCATGCTTATGTTGCTTATAATACTTCTCTTCTTCAATCATTAACATGCTTACATAAAACTTCATTTTCAGGAATTGGATCATGCATGTTGCAGTCATCATTAACAATTTCATTTTCTTTGCAAATATCTTTAAAAGGTTCATGATGCTTGATCCAATTCTCCTTAGGCATATTAAGATGTGAAGCAAAAGATTTGAGGAAATCAACAAGGAGTTGAGAATCAAGCCCAAACTTAGCACTAAACTTATTAAAACTTGCTGTTTCAACAAAGGACTTAATGCAATCATACTCATAAATTATACCTGACCCTTTACCTTTGTCGATCTCCCAATCTTCAGTATTGTGTTGGATTCTTTCAAGGAGTTACCATTTAGCATCAATCTTTTCGTTTGTGAAAGAACCCATCGAGGAAGCATCGAGCAAGTCTTTATCCTTTCGATATAGCCTTGCATAGAAATTAGTAATAATCATATCTTTGGGGAGCCCATGGTTAGGATATTTTAGCATCAAAGTTTTTAGTCTCCCCCAAGCTTGAGCTATGCTCTCTCCGTCATGAGGATAGAAATTATAAACATAATTCCTATTCTCATGGACTTCATGAAGAGGATAAAACGTGGAGTAAAAGAGAGATCGGATCTCTTCCCAATCCAGCAGATGAGAATCATGTCGTAGACTATACCATTCCAATGCTTTTCCTTTCAATGACAAGGCAAATAATTTCCTCATGAATTCATCTCTTGTCAAACCTGAAATCTTAAATAACTCACAAAGTTCTGTAAGTTTCAACAGATGAACACTAGGATGGACAGTTCCATCCCCTGCATAATGATCATTCATAACCTTTTCAATTATCCCAAGTGGTATTTTGAATGGGATAGATTCATTAGGTAGAGGATACTTCTCTACCACGGGTGTTGTAAAGCGGCCTCCCCGAAGCAGCGAACTAAGATTGCAGTTTTCCATAAGCCTAACTAGTGAAAATAAAAACAAGAAACGAAAAGATTTAATTGCAGAATCTAAAGATATACCTTCAAACCTTACTTCCCCGGCAACGGCGCCAGAAATAGCTTGATGTCTACGCACGCTTCTATTCTTGTAGACTATGTTGGGCCTCCAAGCGCAGAGGTTTGTAGGACAGCAGCAATTTCCCTCAAGTAGATGACCTAAGGATTATCGAACTCAGGGAAGTAGAGGTTGAAGATGGTCTCTGTCAAGTAACCCTGCAATTAAGATACAAGAAGTCTCTTGTGTCCCCAACACACCTAATACAACAAGGAGTTGTATAGGTGCACTAGTTCGGCGAAGAGATGGTAAAATATAGGTGATAGGTGTGGCAAAGCAAGGTAATATAAATCTGTAATAAAAAGTGCAGCAAGAAAACAAGTAGTAAACGTGAGCGCAAACGGTATTGCAATGGTGGAAAAAAGGCCTAGGCTTCATACTTTCACTAGTGGCAACTCCCAACAACATTAACATAGTCTAATCACATGATATTTCCCATAATACATGCAATGGAGACGTACTCGGCGGTCATTCCTTTGTGGTCAAGAGAGGACAAGAATTGTGTAGGGCAGCAAAAGCACACCTCAAAGTTCATAGTTCTCAATCTATGGATTTCCCAATGTCACCGCGGCCATCCAAAGAGAGTGCCACAATCACCACAACATATCTAAAGGATAGTCAAAGACAAGCACCAAAAGACTCTCAATCTTCAATCCACACACAAAAGAGGAAATCACTCATGAAAATATTCTTCTAATCCATGTGTAATAGACCAGCTGTCACCATGGTCTCGGGGATTATACTAGATAAGATCAATTGAGTACATCAATCCAATACATAGAGGAAGGGGAAATATCATGGGATCACCCTAGATTAACATAGCCTATGATAACAACGAAGATCACATCATGGGAGAGAGAGAAGAACACATAGCTACTGGTAGAAACCTTAGCCCCGAGGGAGAACTACTCCCGCTTCATGGAGGGAGGAAGCAACGTCGATGGAGATGAATCCGGGGGCACTTCCCCGTCCCGGCAGGGTGCCGGCACAGGAATTCTGGTCCCCCGAAACTTGATGGCGATGGCGGCGAAGATCGGAATTGCTTCAGGAGAAAAGGGGTATGGAATCAGGGATTCCTCCGCGGGGGTAAAAATAGGGGCCAAAGGGGGCACCGAGAGGGGACACGAGGCTGTCAGAAGGGAAGGTGGCGCAGCTTAGGGTTGGGCCGCGCCAGGCACCCTCCTGGCTGCCTGGTGGTGGCCCTCCCTTCCTTCCTTGGTGATTCCGGAAGCTTCCGGGACGCTGATTTTTTATATAATTTTTCCGGAATTTTTGGAGCACTTTTAATGGCCGGAAAACCTGAAATACAAAAATAGCAGAAAACAGGAACTGGAAACTAGGTGCACTGAGTTAATAAGTTAGTCCAAATATGATCAAAAGTGTGTGGAAGTGTATGTAAAACATGGAAAAGTCACACAAAACATGCATCGAGCAAGCAGAAATTATAGATACGTTTGGGACGTATCACAAAGGAACAAACAACAACGGAGAACATGAAAGAATTACTAAGAACAAAATATAAAAGGTAAACCAAATATATAACTCATCACGATCTGAACATAATCTCATAATCCATCGGATCCTAGCAAACTCAACAGAGCAACAACAAGAAAATTACATAAGTTCCTTGATCATGGAGGGCAGATCACAAGGTCTAAAACATTGAAGAACAACGGTGGAGAGAAGACATCACATAGCTACTGATCATGGACCCATGGTGTCACAACCCCAACTTAGGTATGTGCTAGGATTAGCAAGTCACTTTGCATCATGTTAAAAATTTCAAAACAAAACAATTGAAATCACTTTCACACTCAAATGGGAGAAGGAACTAGATGAATTAATTCAAAAGGCCAGAAATAAATCTTCTCCAAAAATTCATATTTGATTTTTGAAAAGTCTTATAAATGAGTGTGATCACATATCAAGTGATGTGGGACCCACCCCATGCTCATGGATTTTTCAAATATTCAAAAAGGACCTTGGGATTAATGAAATACCCCTATTTGAATTTGAATTCAAATAAGTTGAATTTCAAAAATGTTCAAAACTTGGGAATGACTAGCTACTGGTCATGTAAGTCCATATATAAATTTTGAGCATTTATAAAAATGCCTAGCTATTATATTTAATGGGAAAAACAAATTACAGAAAAGAAAATCAAGAAAGGAAAGATTAAACAGAAAAGAAAATAGAGAAACCTTACCTGACGCCTAGGCGAAGCCAGCCCATCCGGCCCAGCTGGCCCAAAAGGGCACATGGGTCTTCTTCCCCGACCACGCGCCTCCAAGCTGCTCGATGGAATGCCACCGAGCTAGCCGAGCACGTCGCCGCTCTCCCAGTCGCCACCTGCCCCTCTGGAGCCTTCTAGCCGCGCCACGCCACGCCTGGACAAGCCGTGCTTCCATTCCCCCCTCTAGAGCCTCTCCCTCTCTCTCTCTCCCGCCGAGTTCGACGACGAACCGAGCGCCACCGTCGCCATGGATTGAAGCTCGCGTGGCCGCTGTCCTCCCCGAGCTGCGCCGTCATGTCCATCTTCTTCGCCTTCGTCGTCTATGCCGAGCCGCAGAAGGAATCGCCCCAGGACGCTTTGTAGCCGACATGCGCTTCATCGTCTTCCACTTCGGCCACCGCGGATCCACTTTGAATTCCGGCGCCACCGTGACCTCCCCGCCTCCATCAGCTGCTCCGTCGTGTTGCTAGCACCACAGTGAGATTTTCCCCTAACCTATCGAAGCCCCGCTCGCCCTCTGTGCCTTTCCACCATGAGAGCCGAACCATCCCGCCGCCGTGTTCCATGTCGCCGAGCCCCCGTTACGCAATCGATCTCGCCGCTGTGTCCATGGTGATCCCCTCGCTCCGCTGCTCCTTTTGCACCTACGCCCGCTCCAAATGGCGCACCCCAACGAGTTTTACCCCGAGCCCGTGGCTCCGCCGTCGCCAAAGCTCGTCGCCGACGACGTTACGGTGCACCCCCGCCCTAGTTCTTGGTTCCATTCGATGCGCGGCGCCAAGAGCTCTGTCTCAGTGGTCGCAGCACTCGATTTGGGCCAGGGTTCGAGAACCCGAGCAGCGCCACCGCGCTTTTGGTCACCGGCGGCTAGCTGCCGGCGAGTTCAACGTGGACGTCATTAACTTAGCACTAATCCCCCTCCCTCCAGTCACTGACAGGGGCCCCAGGACCCTTAATCTAATTAGGATTAGATTAACAGCACGGTTTAGTTAACCCAGCCACTGAACAGTGGGTCCCAGCAGTCAGCCCCCCCCCTTACATCAGCCTGACGCCATGCTTACGCAGTAAATCGAATAATTGATTTATTTAAATCCAGAAAATCCAGAAAAAGGCTGAAACTTTGAAAATTCATAGAAAATTCATATTAACTCCAAATTTAACATATAATATATGAAAAATGACCAGGAGAAAATAATCTATCCAAATATACAACTTTAAACTATGTTTGAGTTGAATTTAAAATGGGACCAGTAGCATTTGCTATTTGGTTTAATTGGAATTTAATTAAATTAAATTATAATGCTTTTAAAATTTGAACCTTAGCAACATACCCTAATTCACTTGAACATCAGCGGCATATCATACACATGCCAAGATGAATTACATTGATCAAACAATAGAATTTGTAACTTGGCTAAAATGAATTCAAATTGGAGTTTGAATTTGCAATTTCTTTGCAATATACTCCATTTAAATGGAATTGCCTCACACATCAGAAGCATATACATACAGTTTCAACCTTCAACCATGTGATTGTGCATTGCACTTATTGTGCTCCCTTGCTTGTTGTTTGCCGAGTATAGGTGGAACCGGAACAGGAGGCTGCCCCCTTCGTTGAAGATCCCGAGACTAAACCCCGTCAGCAAGGCAAGCAAACCCCCATTGATCATATCGATAAAATCCAACTTCCCTCTCATGTCTCGCTTATACATTGTTTAGGATGATTACCATGCTACGTTTCTACCGCATAGATGAACCCATTCCTTTGCATGACCTATCATTTGTCACATTAGTAAGCAAACCACAATCCAAGCAAATGTAGGAGTTGATTGATATCATGTGACCCCTGCAACTGTTACTGCTTATTGCATGCTTAGAGTGATACAATGTTGATACTGTTATGTGAGTCGGGATGGTAGTGATCATGTTGAAGATGGTGGAAATGTGTTGGTGAATCTACCGTAATACAAGGTGAACGATGAAAGGTTGTGTTGGAGTACACAGTGGGTTGTCTCGTTGAACACCGCCTTAAGCCCGAGTTCTTGTGTGGTGATCCAAGCTGAAGAGTACTACCACATGTTGGGCAAACGGATCCCCGCTCAACCTACTAACTCAACCCTTCTCAGTTCAATGAGTCGCAGTAGTTCAGAGTTCTGGTAGGTTTGTGGCCTGGATGCAAGGTGAGAGAACGGCTCAACCGAGACCGGCTTATGCACCACGCACACATATTATGGGACCACTTCGGTAAACCGTCCGGGTTACGAATTTGGAAACCATCATAGATAGGCGTCTTTATTGAACCTGAGTTGGCTGTGAGGTAAAAGTTGTGGAGATTATCCTCGCCAACACCCGCTTGAAGGGTGACGAGATCCCGGCGGTAACTGATGGTTTCATGTCTGTAGCAGTACACCCCTGTAGGGTTAATAAACTATTCGAATAGCCGTGTCCGCGGTAAGGGACTACTTGGAAAACTGTGCTTGATTATTAGACAACTTGAACTGGATACTTATAAAACTTGCCAAGATAAGCGTGAGTGCTATGTTGTGCTTTCTCGTGGGGAAGTCGAGGATGGCACCATAGTGGTGTAATTGGTTGAAGAGATGTAATGGACTCGTGTACGCTTCTTACCTCAAGTCTGGTACTCGTAGTTCCGGACTAGCCAAGTCAAAGCTGGCACTTCTGCTTATGAACCCCACCTCCCTTTACCTTGATACATGTGCATGAGTAGTATAGTTCCTACGTAAGTCTTGTTGAGTACGACTTTGTACTCACGTTTTCTTATTCTATATTTTAGATGAACCCACTGACCCCGAAGGTGGATTCTTAATCGAGCTCGACGACTGAAGACCAAGCTAGTGTAGTCCCAGTCAGACGACTGATTCCCTCGTGGAGGGCTTGTGTCTAAATAAGGCTTCTTAAGCCATTTGTTAAATGTGTCTATACTCAGACCTACTTTGCTTCTGCTTGTTTGTTGTAATGTTGGATCACAGACTTGTGATCTCTGTGTGCACTCTGTGAGAGTTATCAATAAAATGTATACTTTGAAGAGAATTGCAATGATACCTGCTGTTCATACAAGGCATGTGTGCTGCGTGTATGTTTATAACATGCATGTCTTTGTATGGGTTTTCGAGACCTTAGTTGTGATCTGGCTGGCGGTCTTTTATACACCAAGTGGCCCTTAGATGTGCGCAGCTTGGGGCATCGCGATGCGATTGCTCGAGACTCTGTCTCGTGCACACTTTGTTGTATGATCGAGCCCGCCCTAGACCCCGACTAAGTGATAGGGCTGGAGTAAGTCTATGTAAGAGCTATGAGATAGTGATAGTATGGTTGAGGCGACTTGTTTGTGAATATGGGAGTTCATCACCCATATCATTTAGACTTGTGTGCGGACGATGAGGACCCATCTCAGTTGATCATCCAGCCTGGATGGGATGCCCCTCACGTACGATGCTTTCCGAGAACGTTATGTGCTTGGCCTTGTCTTCCTAGACAAGTGGGTACGGTTCTCGGCTCTCCATATGACTATGTCGTAGCGGGAGTTGCATACGCTAACCCCGGGTCCCGACAGACTTGGTATCAGAGCAGGACTGACTGTAGGATTATCAGCCTTGGCCGAAGTCGAGTCTAGCTTGCTATAGTTATATAGTTACTCTGGGTATATAAGGGAACAACGTAAGGCTTCTTTTTCTCCTTACCCTAATCATTCTGAGTTTTGAGTCGCCCTCATCTTGTTCTACGGGAAGATAGGACTAGGCTCATCTATGTCTTACTAGAACATCTCGTTGTTTGCTTCCTTGTAGCCGTAGGAAAGTTGTGTTCGGTTTGCTATAGTTGTTGTGCTTCCTGATTTCTTACATCGTATGTAAGTGTTGTATCTACATTGGAAGAAAATTGTTTTCTTATAATTACAGCCGTTATGATGTCCGAGTCATTCCAGGTTTCTTCATAATCTGATGCATTTTCAAAATCCTTCTCTCTATTTCGGTTGTCCTTTTAGAAGAACCTCTAGGTGGCATGCCCGACAGTTCTCTAGAATTTGTTGTAGGTTTTGTTCTAGAAACCTATAGTGATTCATTTGCAGTTCTTCCTCCCAGTTTAGATGTCTTCGAGCCAGAATAACCACACTAACCATCGTGTTGGGGTACTTTGCTACTCTAACATATCCGTTGTAGCCATAGTAAACCTTGGTCATCCTCTAGAAAACTATCCAGTGACCCAACTCCTTAAACCTAGCCACCCGACAGATGTGTAGAGTTCATAGTGGATCTTATGCCAGGAATCGCACCAATTTCCAGACGCCCATACAAAATGGCCCCACGTGAGTTAGTTGAGCTTAAAATCCAACTTGAAGTTTTGTTGGCAAAAGGCTTCATCCGCCCTAGCTCATCGCCATGGGGTTGCCCCGTTCTGTTCGTAACGAAGAAAGATGGAACAAAAAGGATGTGCGTAGACTATCGCCCGCTAAATCTAGCGATGATAAAGAACAAGTACCCACTTCCCAGGATCAATAATCTTTATGATCAACTTGCTGGATCCTCTGTCTTCTCCAAGATGGATTTGAGATTGGGTTATTATCAAATCAAAATCCGAAACGAGGACATTCCAAAAACGGCTTTCACTACTCGTTATGGTCTTTACGAGTACACCGTCATGTCCTTTGGTTTAACCAATGCCCCCGCCACTTTCTCGCGCATGATGAATTCGATCTTCATGGAGTACCTAGATAAATTTGTTGTAGTTTATCTCGATGACGTTCTCATCTACTCGAAGAACGAAGAAGAACATGCCGAACATCTAAGGTTGGTATTGATGAAACTTAGAGAGCATCGCCTGTATGCTAAATTCTCCAAGTGTGAATTTTGTCTACCAGAAGTGACCTACTTAGGCCACGTGATTTCTGCAAAAGGCATTGTTGTGAATCCCGAGAGATTTCAGGCCGTGCTTGAATGGACTCCACCTGAATCGGTTAAGCAAGTTAGGAGTTTTCTTGGCCTAGCCAGCTATTGTCGTCGCTTCGTCGAGAACTTTTCTAAAGTTGCAAAGCCTCTAACTGAACTCCTCAAGAAAGATAAGAAATTACAATGGACTCCCATGTGCGAGGAAAGCTTTCAAGAGCTAAAAAAAGATTGACTTCTGCACCCATACTTGCGCCTCCAGACACCAAAAAGGATTTCGAGATCTTTTGTGACGCATCATGGCAAGGGTTAGGATGCATACTTATGCAAGATAGACATGTGGTAGCTTATGCTTCACGCAAGTTGCATCCACATGAAGAGAACTATCCTACCCATGATCTTGAACTCGCTGCCTTAGTTCATGCCCTGACAACTTGGTGACATTACCTCCGTGGTAACCGTTGTGAGATCTATTCCGACCACCAAAGCCTCAAATACATATTCACCCAGCCAGATCTTAATCTCAGGCAAAGACGCTGGATTGAGTTGATAAAATATTACGATGTAGGAATTTCTTACACCCCAGGCAAAGCCAATGTCATGGCTGATGCACTAAGTCGTAAGTCGTATTGTAACAACCTCATGTTACAAGAGTATCAACCACTTCTTCATGAGGAATTTTTCAAGCTCAATCTTGAGATTGTTCCTCATGGTTATCTTTCTACCTTGATGGCGAAACCAACCCTTGAGGATAAAATTATAGCCGCCCAGAAACGTGATAGTAGTATTCGAGAGATCAAGAAGAACATTGCTAGTGGAGTTGCTAAATGTTTCTCCATGAATGATCAAGGTAGCTCATGACACAATCTTACGAGGCTAATTCTTAAGGAGGCCCATGACACACCCCTTTCGATTAATCCTGGTAGCTCAAAGATGTACCGAGACCTACGCTAGAGATTTTGGTCGACCAGGATGAAGCGACAAATTGCTCAGTTCATTGCCGAATGTGATGTTTGTCGTCGCATTAAGGCCGAACATCAAAGACCTGTGGTACACTTCAACCTGTTCCTATTCCAGAGTGGAAATGGGACAATGTCACTATAGATTTCATCACTGGATTTCCAAAAAGGAAACGATGCCATCTTCGTTGTGGTAGATAGTCTTTCCAAAGTTGCACACTTCCTGCCCGTTCGCGAGTCTATAACTGCTAGCCAGTTAGAGGACTTGTATGTCTCTAGAATTGTGTCTCTTCATGGTGTTCCTTTGGAAATCAATTCTGATCGTGGTAGCCTTTTCACCTCTAGATTCTGGGGAAGCTTTCAGAATGCTATGGGAACTCATCTCTCCTTTAGTACATCTTTCCATCCTCAGTCTAGCGGTCAAGTCGAAAGGGTTAACCAAATTCTTGAAGACATGCTCAGAGCTTGTGTTATCTCATTCGGAAAGAATTGGGAGAAATCTCTGCCATTCGCCGAATTTGCTTATAACAATAGTTTTCAATCTAGTCTGAACATGGCTCCTTTTGAACTCCTTTATGGACGAAGATGTCGAACACCCCTAAACTGGTCAGAAACCGGTGAAAGACAATTCTTTGGACCAGACATGATCATGGAAGCAGAAGAGCAAGTTCGCATTGTTCATGATCAATTGAAAGGAACCCAGTCTCATCAGAAAATCTACTATGATCGTCATCATAGGCTAGAAAGCTACAATATGGATGAGAAGGCTTACCTTCGGGTTACTCCTCTGAAGGGAACCCAACGATTCGGTATCAAAGGCAAGTTGGCCCCACGTTACATCGGACCTTTCCGCATTCTTGCTAAACATGGAGAAGTTGCCTACCAACTTCAACTACCCACACACCTTTCCCGAGTACATGATGTATTCCATGTGTCACAACTCAGGCGTTGCTGCAAGGACCCCATCCGCGAAGTCGACCATGAAACGCTTGATCTCCAAGATGACCTTTCTTATCGAGAATACCCCGTTCGTATTATTGATTCAGCAGAGCGTGTCACTCATCGTCAGAAGATTAAGAATCCGAAAGTGCAATGGTCACACCACTCTGAGAGAAAATCCACGTGGGAAAGAGAAGACCGTTTCCGTGCCGAGTACCCCTCCTTCCTCCCGCAGACTTCTGAATCTCGGGACGAGATTCTGTTGAGTGGGAGTGAGTTGTCACAACCCCAAGTTAGGTATGTGCTAGGATTAGCAAGTCACTTTGCATCATGTTAAAAATTTCAAAAGAAATCAATTGAAATCATTTTCAAACTCAAATGGGAGAAGGAACACCCCCCAGATGAATTAATTCAAAAGGCCAGAAATAAATCTTCTCCAAAAATTCATGTTTGATTTTTGAAAAGTCTTATAAATGAGTGTGATCACATATCAAGTGATGTGAGACCCACCCCATGCTCATGGATTTTTCAAATATTCAAACAGGACCTTGGGATTAATCAAATACCCCTATTTGAATTTGAATTCAAATAAGTTGAATTTCAAAAATGTTCAAAACTTCGGAATGACTAGCTACTGGTCATGTAAGTCCATATATAAATTTTGATCATTTATAAAAATCCCTAGCTATTTTATTTAATGGTCAAAACAAATTACAGAAAAGTAAATAAAGAAAGGAAAGATTAAAAAGAAAAGAAAATAGAGAAAACCTTACTTGATGCCTAGGCAAAACCAGCCCATCCGGCCCAGCCGGCCCAAAAGGGCACAGGGGTCTTCTTCCCCGACCCCGCGACTCCAAGTTGCTCGGTGGAATGCCACCGAGCTAGCCGAGCACGTCGCCGCTCTCCCAGTCGCCACCTGCCCCTCTGGAGCCTTCTAGCCGCGCCACGCCACGCTTGGACGAGCCGTGCTTCCATTCCCCCCTCCAGAGCCTCTCCCCCTCTCTCTCTCTCGCCGAGTTCGACGACGACCCGAGCGCCGCCGTCGCCATGGATTGAAGCCCGCGTGGCCGCTTTCCTCCCCGAGCCGCGATATCGTGTCCATCGTCTTCGCCTTCGTCGTCTACGCCGAGCCGCAGATAGAATCTCCCCGGGATGCTCTGTAGCCGACGTGCGCTTCATCGTCTTGCACTCCGGCCACCGCGGATCCACTTCGAATTCCGGCGCCACCGTGACCTCCCCGCCTCCATCAGCTGCTCTGTCATGTTCCTAGCACCACGGTGAGCGTTTCCCCTAACCTATCCAAGCCCAGCTCGCCCTCTGTGCCTTTACACTATGAGAGCCGAAGCATACCGCCGCCGTGGTCCATGTCGGTGAGCCCCCGCTATGCAATCGAGCTCGCCGCCGTGTCCATGGTGATCCCCTCGCTCCGCTGCTCATTTTGCACCTACGCCCGCTCCAAATGGCGCACCACAACGAGTTTTACCCCGAGACCGTGGCTCCGCCGCCGCCAAAGCTCGTCGCCGACGACGTTCCGGTGCACCCCCGCCCTGGTTCTTGGTTTCATTCGATGCGCGGCGCCAAGAGCTCCGTCTCAGTGGTCGCAGCACTCAATTTGGGCCAGGGATTCGAGAACCCGAGCAGCGCCGCCACGGTTTGGGTCAGCGGCGGCTAGCCGCCGGCGAGTCTGACATGGACGTCATTAACTTAGCACTAACCCCCTACCTCCAATCACTGACAGTGGGCCCAGGACCCTTAATCTAATTAGGATTAGATTAACAGCACGGTTTAGTTAACCCAGCCACTGACCAGTGGGTCCCAGCAGTTAGCCCCCCCTTACGTCAGCCTGACGCCATGCCTACGCAGTAAATTGAATAATTGATTTATTTAAATCCAGAAAATCCAGAAAAAGGCTGAAACTTTGAAAATTCATAGAAAATTCATATTAACTCCAAATTTAATGATTAGGAGAAAATAATCTATCCAAATATACAACTTTCAACTATGTTTGAGTTGAATTTAAAATGGGACCAGTAGCATTTTCTATTTGGTTTAATTAGAATTTAATCACTTCAACATCAGAGGCATATCATATACATGTCAAGATGAATTACATTGATCAAATAATAGAATTTGTAACTTGGCTAAAATGAATTCAAATTGGAGTTTGAATTTGCAATTTATTTTCAATATACTCCATTTAAATGGAATTGCCTCACACATCAGAAGCATATACATCAAGTTTCAACCTTCAACCATGTGATTGTGCATTGTACTTATTCTGCTCCCTTGCTTGTTGTTTGTCGAGTAGAGGTGGAACCGGAACAGGAGGCTGCCCCCTTCGTTGAAGATCCCGAGACTGAACCCCGTCGGCAAGGCAAGAAAACCCCCATTGATCATATCGATAAAATCCCACTTCCCTTTCATGTCTCGCATATGCATTGTTTAGGATGATTACCATGCTATGTTTCTACCGCATAGATGAACCCATTCCTTTGCATGACCTATCATTTGTCACAGTAGTAAGAAAACCACAATCCTAGCAAATATAGGAGTTGATTGATATCATGTGACCCCTGCAACTATTACTACTTATTGCATGCTTAGAGTGATACAATGTTGATACTTTTATGTGAGTCGGGATGGTAGTGATCATGTTGAAGATGGTGGAAATGTGTTGGTGAATCTACCCTAACACAAGGTGAACGATGAGAGGTTGTGTAGGAGTACACAGTGGGTTGTCTCGTTGAACACCGCCTTAAGCCCGAGTTCTTGTGTGGTAATCCAAGCTGAAGAGTACTACCACATGTTGGGCAAACGGAACCCCGCTCAACCTACTAACTCACCCCTTCTCTGTTCAATGAGTCGCAGTAGTTCGGAGTTCTGGTAGGTTTGTGGCCTGGATGCAAGGTGAGAGAACGGCTCAACCGAGACCGGCTTATGCACCACGCACACATCTTCTGGGACCACTTCGGTAAACCGGCCGGGTTACGGATGTGGAAACCATCCCAGATAGGCGTCTTCAGTGAACCTGAGTTGGTTGTGAGGTAAAAGTTCTGGAGATTATCCTCGCCGACACCCGCTTGAAGGGTGAAGAGATCCCGGCGGTAACTGATGGTTTCATGTGTTTAGCAGTACACCCCTGCAGGGTTAATAAACTATTCGAATAGCCGTGTCCGCGGTAAGGGACTACTCGGAAAACTGTGCCTGATTATTAGACAACTTGAACGGATACTTATAAAACTTTCCAAGATAAGCGTGAGTGCTACGGCGTGCTTTCTCGTGGAGAAGTCGAGGAAGGCACCATAGTGGTGTAATTGGTGGAAGAGATGTAGTGGACTCGTGTACGCTTCTTACCTCATGTCTGGTACTCGTAGTTCAGCACTAGCCAAGTCAAAGCTGGCACTTCTTATTATGAACCCCACCTCCCTTTACCTTGATACATGTGCATGAGTAGTATAGTTCCTTGATGACCCACAATGTAAGGGATCGATTGCAGCGTTTTCGATAAGTAAGAGTGTCGTACCCAACAAGGAGCAGAAGGTAATAGCAAGTGACTTTGGTAAGGAGATAACTGCAAGCACTGAAAGATAACTTTTTAGGGGTTTTTCTTGGTATAAGCAACAGGAAAGTAAAAACGAGCAAAGTAAAAGACACTGAAGAGTAACGAGTGGCCAATTCCTTTCTTAGCAAAGGAGAGGCCTAGCAACTGAACTTATAAAGGCTAAAGTGTTTGTAACACCCTCAGAATCAGTAACATTAATCACTACAGTGATTCACTGTTAGTGATCATTACTGTTGATTGCAAGGTCAACTTGATCTCTCTATTGGTGAGCTCAACTTGCCCACTAGTTTGAGGATGGTACGGTGAAGCAATTCTATGATTGACATCGTACTTGGCTAAAGCTTTTCTAAAAGCTCCATGCGTGAAGTGTGATCGTCCATCAGTCATGAGATACTTAGGTACACCAAACCTAGGGAAAATTACATCTTTGAGCATCTCCAAAGATGTTTTGTGATCAGCACTCTCAGTGGGGATTGCTTCAACCCACTTTGTTACATAATCAACAACAACTAATATGTGAGTGTACTTGTGCGATGAAGGAAAAGGATCCATAAAATCAAAACCCAAGCAATCAAAAGGCTCAATCACTAGTGAGTAATTCATAGGCATCTCATTCCTTCTACTAATATTACCAACTCTCTGACATTTATCACAGGCTAAAACATAATTTCTAGCATCTTTAAAGAGAGTAGGCCAATAAAAACCTGATTGGAGAACCTTATGTGTGGTTCTCTCACCGACGTGATGTCCTCCATAGGGACTATGGTGACATTGCTTGAGAATGTCCTTCTGCTCGTGTTCAGGTATGCATCTTCTCACGATCCTGTCTGGACCTACTTTGAAAATATGTGGGTCATCCCAAAAGTAATGCCTCAAATCATGGAAGAACCTCTTCCTTTGCTGAAATGTTAAACCTGGAGGCAAATACTTTGCAACGATAAAATTAGCATAATCTGCAAACCAAGGATAGGAAAGAGATTTTACTTTAACAACGGCAAGTTGTTCGTCTGGAAAACTGTCGTTGACTGGGATGGGATCATGCGGTATATCTTCCATCCTTTAAAGATTGTCCGCTATAGGGTTGTCTGCTCCTTTCCTATCAACAATCTGTAAATCAAATTCTTGAAGGAGGAGTACCCATCTGATGAGCCTTGGCTTGGCATCCTTCTTCGTCATACGATACTTAATGGCAGCATGGTCAGTATGAATAATAACTTTGGAATCAACAATATACTGCCTAAACTTTTCACAAGAAAACACTACTGCTAAGAATTCCTTCTCAGTAGTAGCATAATTCTTTTGAGCACTATCAAGGGTTTTACTAGCATAATATATAACATTCAATTTTTAATCAACCCTTTGTCCTAAGACAGCTCCAACAGCAAAATCACTAGCATCACACATAATTTCAAAGGGCAAACTCTAGTCAGGCGGTTGTACTATAGGAGCAGTTATTAAAGCTTTCTTAAGAACTTCGAAAGCCTCCTTACAATCTTCATCAAATACAAAAGGAACATCCTTCTGGAGAAGATTAGTGAGGGGTCTCGAGGTCTTAGAAAAGTCTTTAATAAATCTTCTATAGAAACCCGCATGACCGAGAAAACTACGAATACCTTTAATGTCCCTTGGATAGGGCATCCTTTCGATAGCTTCAATCTTCGACTTGTCCACTTCAATTCCCCTCTCGGAAATCTTGTGGCCAAGCACGATCCCTTCGTTAACCATGAAGTGGAACTTTTCCCAGTTTAGAACTAAGTTTGTATCATCGCATCTCTGCAAAACTTTATTAAGATTGTGGAGACAGTGGTCAAAGGAAGTTCCATAGACGGAGAAATCGTCCATGAAGACTTCCACAATCTCCTCGCAGAAACCATGAAATATTGCGGACATACATCTCTGAAAAGTAGCAGAGGCATTGCATAAACCAAAAGGCATACGCCTATAAGCATAAGTACCATAAGTACAAGTGAAAGTGGTCTTCTCTTGATCGGCAGTGTTAACATGAATTTGAGAGAAGCCAGAGTACCCTTCAAGATAGCAAAAGTGGGTGTTTTTGGACAGCCTCTCAAGCATCTGATCAATAAAGGGCAGCGGGTAGTGGTCCTTCCTAGTTTCCTTGTTCAACTTCCTGTAATCAATACACATTCTATATCCAATAATAATTCTCTGAGGTATTAGTTCATTCTTATCATTAGGGACTACAGTTGTCCCTCCTTTCTTAGGAACACCATGAACTGGACTTACCCACTTACTATCAGCTATAGGGTAGATAATACCTGCGGCTAGAAGCTTGAGGATTTCGGTCCTCACAACATCCATCATCTTTGGGTTCAACCGTCGTTGATGGTCAACAATAGGTTTAGCATCGGGCTAGAGGTTGATAGTATGTTGACAGATGGATGGACTAATTCCCTTAAGGTCATCAAGGGTATAGCCAATTGCACCACGGTGTTTGCGAAGTATCTCCAATAATCGCTCTTCTTCATATCCTGAAAGGTTAGAGCTGATAATAACAGCATATACTTTCTTTTGATCTAAATAAGCATACTTGAGCGTATCGGGAAGAGGATTGAGATCAAACACCGGGTCTTCGTTTGGTTTGGATAGAATTCCTAAAGGTTCAACCGGAAGGTTGTGCTTCAGGATAGCAGGTTGTCTCAAGAAGATTTCATCAATTTCATTTCTTTCCTGCATATGAGTATCATTCTCATAGTCCTCCATGTATTGCTGCAAAGGATCATTAGGGGAATAGCAATAGAAGCAATACTTTCAATAATTTTATCATCACTAGGTAATTCAGTACCACGAGGCTTCTTGGAAATCTTAGAAAAGTTAAATTCATATGGCTCACCATTGAATTAAACAGAAACTTTACCTTTCTTGCAAACTATAACAGCTCCACAAGTTCTGAGAAAGGTCTACCAAAAATAATAGGACAAAAACTATCTTGTACTGAACCAAGTACGAGAAAGTCGGTAGGATACTTTACCTTTCCGCATAGGACTTCAACATCTCTCACAATCACAATAGGAGAGATAGTAGCTTTGTTTGCAAGATGAATAGTAGCATCAATCTCTTTAAGTTCACAGGGTGAAATCTCACCCATGATCTCTTGATAAAGAGAGTAAGGAATCGCGCTAGCACTTGATCCCAGATCGCATAGCCCGTAAGAATTAGGATCTCCTATTTTAACAGATACAACTCGCGTACCTGAAATTGGGCTTTTACTCCAGGCGGCCTCCCGGCGCGGCCAAGAGGTAGGCCGCGCCAGGGGGGCGCCTGGGCCCCCTGGAGCTCCTCTCCGGCTCCACTTAGGCCTCGAATTTTCCTAATTTTGCAAAAATCATAATATGGAAATTTTATGGCGGTTCGCGATGTTTCCTTACCGTATTACATACCTTTTCTTATTCTGCTTCTGTCGGTGTCTGAAACAGGGCTGCAACATGTTCTTCATGAGTTGTTGTGCGTATTATATTTACATCAACATTGACGGGATCTCCCGCTATGTAATTCTTGAGTCTTTGCCCATTCACAACTTGAGGTTTGGTGCCTTCAAAATTGTTAATCTCCATTGCACCTGACCGGTAGATTTCTTCGATATGAAATGGCCCTTCCCACCTGGAAAGTAGTTTACCTGGAGAAAACTTGAAACGGGATCTAAACAATAAAACTTTATCACCAACATTAAATTCGCGTTTCAGAATCCTCCTGTCATGCCACTTCTTTACCTTTTCCTTGAACATTTTATCGCTCTCGTAAGCTTCACTTCTCCACTCATCTAGAGAAGTCAAGTTCATGAGACGCTTTTGACCAGCTAACTTTGGGTCAGCATTAAGCTCTCTAACAGCCCAGAAAGCTTTGTGCTCTAACTCTGATGGCAAATGGAAAGCCTTGCCATAGACCATTTTATAGGGAGACATGCCCATGTGGTTTTTGTAAGTAGTTCTATACGCCCACAAAGCATCTCCTAACTTATTTGACCAGTCCTTCCTATTTCTGTTAACTGTCTTTTGCAAGATCAACTTGATCTCTCTATTGGTGAGCTCAACTTGCCCACTAGTTTGAGGATGGTACGGTGAAGCAATTCTATGATTGACATCGTATTTGGCTAAAGCTTTTCTAAAAGCTCCATGCGTGAAGTGTGATCCTCCATCAGTCATGAGATACCTAGGTACACCAAACCTAGGGAAAATTACATCTTTGAGCATCTTCAAAGATGTTTTGTGATCAGCACTCTCAGTGGGGATTGCTTCAACCCACTTTGTTACATAATCAACAACAACTAATATGTGAGTGTACTTGTGCGAAGAAGTAAAAGGACCCATAAATTCAAAACCCCAGCAATCAAAAGGCTCAATCACTAGTGAGTAATTCATAGGCATCTCATTCCTTCTACTAATATTACCAACTCTCCGACATTTATCATAGGCTAAAACATAATTTCTAGCATCTTTAAAGAGATTAGGCCAATAAAAACCTGATTGGAGAACCTTGTGTGCGGTTCTCTCACCGGTTCCTTTGTGGTCAAGAGAGGACGAGAATTGTGTAGGGCAACAAAAGCACACCTCAAAGTTCATAGTTCTCAATCTATGGATTTCCCAATGTCACCGCGGCCATCCAAAGAGAGTGCCACAATCACCACAACATATCTAAATGATAGTCAAAGACAAGCACCAAAAGACTCTCAATCTTCAATCCACACACAAAAGAGGAAATCGCTCATGAAAATATTCTTCTAATCCATGTGTAATAGACCAGCTGTCACCATGGTCTCGGGGATTATACTAGATAAGATCAATTGAGTACATCAATCCATTACATAGAGGAAGGGGAAATATCATGGGATCACCCTAGATTAACATAGCCTATGATAACAATGAAGATCACATCATGGGAGAGAGAGAAGAACACATAGCTACTGGTAGAAACCTTAGCCCCGAGGGAGAACTACTCCCGCTTCATGGAGGGAGGAAGCAACGTCGATGGAGATGAATTCGGGGGCACTTCCCTGTCCCGGCAAGTTGCCGACACAGGAATTCTGGTCCCCCGAAACTTGATGGAGATGGCGGCGGAGATCGGAATTGCTTCAGAAGAAAAGGGGTCTGGAATCAGGGTTTTCTCCGCGGGGGTAAAAATAGGGGCAAAGGGGGCACCGAGAGGGGCCACGAGGCAGTCAGAAGGGAAGGTGGCGCGGCCTAGGGCTTGGCTGGGCCGCGCCAGGCACCCTCCTGGCTGCCTGGTAGTGGCCCTCCCTTCCTTCCTTGGTGATTCCGGAACCTTCCGCGACACTGATTTTTTATATATTTTTTCTGGAATTTTTGGAGCACTTTTAATGGCCGGAAAACCTGAAATACAAAAATAGCAGAAAACAGGAACTGGTAACTGGGTGCACTGAGTTAATAAGTTAGTCCAAATATGATCAAAAGTGTATGGAAGTGTATGTAAAACATGGCAAAGTCACACAAAACATGCATGGAGCAAGCAAAAATTATAGATACGTTTGGAACGTATCACAAAGCAACAAACAACAACGGAGAACATGAAAGAATTACTAAGAACAAAATATAAAAGGTAAACCAAATATATAACTCATCACGATCTGAACATAATCTCATAATCCATCGGATCCTAGCAAACTCAACATAGCAACAACAGGAAAATTACATAAGTTCCTTGATCATGGAGGGCAGATCACAAGGTCTAAAACATTGAAGAACAAGGGTGGAGAGAAGACATCACATAGCTACTGATCATGGACCCATGGTGTCACAATCCCAAGTTAGGTATGTGCTAGGATTAGCAAGTCACTTTGCATCATGTTAAAAATTTCAAAAGAAATCAATTGAAATCATTTTCAAACTAAAATGGGAGAAGGAACACCCCCTAGATGAATTAATTCAAAAGGCCAGAAATAAATCTTCTCCAAAAATTCATATTTGATTTTTGGAAAGTCTTATAAATGAGTGTGATCACATATCAAGTGATGTGGGACCTACCCCATGCTCATGGATTTTTCAAATATTCAAACGGGACCTTGGGATTAATGAAATACCCCTATTTGAATTTGAATTCAAATAAGTTGAATTTCAAAAATGTTCAAAACTTGGGAATGACTAGCTACTGGCCATGTAAGTCCATATATAAATTTTGAGCATTTATAAAAATGCCTAACTATTTTATTTAATGGGCAAAACAAATTACAGAAAAGAAAATCAACAAAGGAAAGATTAAACAGAAAAGAAAATAGAGAAAACCTTACCTGACGCCTTGGCGAAGCCAGCCCATCCGGCCCAGCCGGCCCAAAGGGCACAGGGGTCTTCTTCCCCGACCCCGCGCCTCCAAGCTTCTCGATGGAATGCCATCGAGCTAGCCGAGCATGTCGCCACTCTCCCAGTCGCCACCTTCCCCTCTGTAGCCTTCTAGCCGCGCCACGCCACGCCTGGACGAGCCGTGCTTCCATTTCCCCCTCCAGAGCCTCTCCCCCTCTCTCTCTCCCGCCGAGTTCGACGATGACCCGAGCGCCGCCGTCGCCATGGATTGAAGCCCGCGTGGCCGCTTTCCTCCCCGAGCCGCGCCGTCGTGTCCATCGTCTTCTCCTTCGTCGTCTACGCCGAGCCGCAGAAGGAATCGCCCCGGGACGCTTTGTAGCCGACGTGCGCTTCATCATCTTCCACTCCGGCCGCCGCGGATCCACTTCGAATTCCGGCGCCACCGTGACCTCCCCGCCTCCATCAGCTGCTCCGTCGTGTTCCTAGCACCACGGTGAGCTTTTCCCCTAACCTATCGAAGCCCCGCTTGCCCTCTGTGCCTTTCCACCATGAGAGCCGAAGCATCCCGCCGCCATGGTCAATGTCGGCGAGCCCCCGCTACGCAATCGATCTCGCCGCCGTGTCCATGGTGATCCCCTCGCTCTGCTGCTCCTTTTGCACCTACGCCCGCTCTAAATGGCGCACCCCAACGAGTTTTACCCCGAGCCCGTGGCTCCGCCGCCGCCAAAGCTCGTCGCCGACGATGTTCCGGTGCACCCCCGCCCTGGTTCTTGGTTCCATTCAATTTGGGCCAGGGATTCAAGAGCTCCGTCTCAGTGGTCGCAGCACTCGATTTGGGCCAGGGATTCAAGAACCCGAGCAGCGCCGCCGCGCTTTTGGTCACCGGCGGCTAGCCACCGGCGAGTTCGACGTGGACGTCATTAACTTAGCACTAATCCCCCTCCCTCCAGTCACTGACAGTGGGCCTAGGACCCTTAATCTAATTAGGATTAGATTAACAGCACGGTTTAGTTAACCCAGCCACTGACCAGTGGGTCCCAGCAGTGAGCCCCCCCCTTACGTCAGCCTGACGCCATGCTTACGCAGTAAATCGAATAATTGATTTATTTAAATCCAGAAAATCCAGAAAAAGGCTGAAACTTTGAAAATTCATAGAAAATTCATATTAACTCCAAATTTAACATATAATATATGAAAAATGATCAGGAGAAAATAATCTATCCAAATATACAACTTTCAACTATGTTTGAGTTGAATTTCATATGGGACCAGTAGCATTTGCTATTTGGTTTAATTGGAATTTAATCAAATTAAATTCAAATGCTTTTGAAATTTGAACCTTAGCAACATACCCCAATTCACTTCAATATCATAGGCATATCATACACATGTCAAGATGAATTACATTGATCAAACAATAGAATTTGTAACTTGGCTAAAATGAATTCAAATTGGAGTTTGAATTTGCAATTTATTTGCAATATACTCCATTTAAATGGAATAGCCTCACACATCAGAAGCATATACATCAAGTTTGAACCTTCAACCATGTGATTGTGCATTGTACTTATTGTGCCCCCTTACTTGTTGTTTGTCGAGTAGAGGTGGAACCGGAACAGGAGGCTGCCCCCTTCGTTGAAGATCCCGAGAGTGAACCCCGTCAGCAAGGCAAGAAAACCCCCATTGATCATATCGATAAAATCCCACTTCCCTCTCATGTCTCGCTTATGCATTGTTTAGCATGATTACCATGCTACGTTTATACCGCATAGATGAACCCATTCCTTTGCATGACCTATCATTTGTCACAGTAGTAAGGAAACCACAATCCTAGAAAATGTAGGAGTTGATTGATATCATGTGACCCCTTCAACTGTTACTTCTTATTGCATGCTTAGAGTGATACAATGTTGATACTGTTATGTGAGTCGGGATGGTAGTGATAATGTTGAAGATGGTGGAAATGTGTTGGTGAATCTACCCTAATACAAGGTGAACGAGGAGAGGCTGTGTAGGAGTACACAGTGGGTTGTCTCGTTGAACACCGCCTTAAGCCCGAGTTCTTGTGTGGTGATCCAAGCTGAAGAGTAGTACCACATGTTGGGAAAACGGATCCCCGCTCAACCTATGAACTCACCCCTTCTCAGTTCAATGAGTCGCAGTAGTTCGGAGTTCTGGTAGGTTTGTGGCCTGGATGCAAGGTGAGAGAACGGCTCAACCGAGACCGGCTTATGCACCATGTACACATCTTCTGGGACCACTTCGGTAAACCAGGCGGGTTACGAATGTGGAAAATATCCCAGATAGGCGTCTTCATTGAACCTGAGTTGGCTGTGAGGTAAAAGTTGTGGAGATTATCCTCGCCAACACCCGCTTGAAGGGTGACGAGATCCCGGCGGTAACTGATGGTTTCGTGCCTGTAGCAGTACACCCCTGCAGGGTTAATAAACTATTCGAATAGCCGCGTCCGCGGTAAGGGACTACTTGGAAAACTGTGCCTGATTATTAGACAACTTGAACTGGATACTTATAAAACTTGCAAAGATAAGCGTGAGTACTATGGCGTGCTTTCTCGTGGGGAATTCGAGGAAGGCACCACAGTGGTGTAATTGGTTGAAGAGATATAATGGACTCGTGTACGCTTCTTACCTCAAGTCTGGTACTCGTAGTTCAGGACTAGCCATGTCAAAGGTGGCACTTCTGCTTATGAACCCCACCTCCCTTGTACTCACGTTTGCTTATTCTATGTTTTAGATGAACCCACTGACCCCGAAGGTGGATTCTATCGAGCTCGACGACTGAAGACCAAGCTAGTGTAGTCCCAGTCAGACGACTGATTCCCTCGTGGAGGGCTTGTGTCTAAATAAGGCTTCTTAAGCCATTTGTTAAACTTGTATGTACTCAGACCTACTTTGCTTCCGCTTGTTTGTTGTAATGTTGGATCACAGACTTGTGATCTCTGTGTGCACTCTGTGAGAGTTATCAATAAAATGTATACTTTGTAGAGAATTGCAATGATACCT
Source organism: Bromus sterilis (assembly GCA_950022295.1). Lineage (NCBI taxonomy): Eukaryota > Viridiplantae > Streptophyta > Magnoliopsida > Poales > Poaceae > Bromus > Bromus sterilis. The sequence continues at coordinate 54,002,972 of OX465599.1, forward strand.
GCTGTTCATAGAAGGCATGTGTGCTGCGTGTATGTTTATAACATGCATGTCTTTTTATGGGTTTTCGAGACCTTAGTTGTGATCTGGCTGGCGTTCTTTTATACACCAAGTGGCCCTTAGATGTGTGCATCTTGGGGCATCGCGGTGCGATTGCTCGAGACTCTGTCTCGTGCACACTTTGTTGTATGATGGAGCCCGCCCTAGACCCCGACTAAGTGATCGGGCTGGAGTAAGTCTATGTAAGAGCTATGAGATAGTCGATAGTATGGTTGAGGCGACTTGTCTGTGAATATGGGAGTTCATCACCCATATCATTTAGACTTGTGTGCGGACGATGAGGACCCATCTCAGTTGATCATCTGGCCTGGATGGGATGCCCCTCACGTACGATGCTTTCCGAGAACGTTCTGTACTTGGCCTTGTTTGCTTAGACAAGTGGGTACGGTTCTCGGCTCTCCATATTACTATGTCGTAGCAGGACTTGCATACGCTAACCCCGGGTCCCGACACATGGTCCAAGGGAGACTACTCATGGCACATCCCGGAGGCGTCCATGGTGGTGGAGAGCCTCCCGGAGGTCAATCCTCCCTCCGGAAGGTTGTCGGGAAGAGGTCTTCTGGTGCTTTCGATTTTGGAGCGCGGCGGCGGAGGAACAGAGAGGTAATTCGCGATGCAGGATTCTCTTCGAGGGTTTTCTGGAAGAGTGGTAAAAATAGGACGAATGGGGAACCAAATTTGGGGCCCACCGCCTAGTCGCCCTAGTGGCGTGGCCAGGGCTGGGGCCACACCACCTGGCCTCCTGGGAGGGGGGTGGCCCCCCCTCCGGCTCTCCTTCGGTGTTTTCAGAAGCTTCCTGAATGCTGATATTTATTCTGATTTTTTGGATGTTTCCTAGCATTTTAAATTGGCGAAAAATCGTTGCAACTAAAGACATTAGCAGACGTGAACTGGCACTGGGTGCACTGAGTTAGTAGGTTAGTTCAAATATGTGTAAAATGATATGTAAGTGTAGCAAAACATGAAAGTGCGTGGAACAAGAAGAAATTATAGATACGTTTGGGACGTATCAACATCCCCAAGCTTAATTCCTGCTCGTCCTCGAGTAGTTAAATGATAACACAGATAATTTCTGTGGTGACATGCTAACACACACATATAAGAACTTTCAAAGTAAAGAAAGTAAGATATGCAATTCAAGTCAAGACAATAACAAGCAATAGTCTTAGTATTAATTCTAGCAAAGTATAAACATAAAGGTGCAAGAGCTCTCGCTGTCCGTGACTCGAATGTCTCCAAATGGTGTTTGCGTACAAGAAATGGGAGATGGGATTAACAGAGAGTGAAAATATATAAATAGTTTAATTGAGAACTCAATCTACTAAAGTTTCACACTTGGTCTCCTTCGGGATCTTATTTTGACTCATGCCCAGACCACTAGTCAGGTACAAGTTAAACTGATCCTCTCCCTTTCGAATTTGAGCACTCATGCAATGGATGAGTGCGAGCAAGATACATTAGCACTTAGGATGGCAAAGAGAGAAATGATGGGGAAGGAAGACAAAAATGTGTGAAAGGCTCACATCAACGAGGACAATCATAGGCGAGAGAAGGCCAAATGATAGATAGATTTGAGGAGTAGGGATTGCCATGCAACGTATGCACATGTGAGATAAGATAAGCTCTCTAATGTAACTAGTGGTGGTGCATCCAACTTGCTTTCTCATGAAGACCTAGAGCTCATTTGAGGAGGCTCATTCTTGGAATATGCAAGCCAAGTTCTATAGTGAAAGGGTCCCCACATAGTTATGCATGAATGATAATATCTATGGAGTACAAGTATAGCAATGGAGTATGAGTGTGGATCTTTCAAAAGGAATAGGAGTGTTTCCCCCTTCTCTCTTTTTATTTCTTTTTTCTCTTTTTTCTATGTATTTGTATTTTTATGGCCTCTTTGGCTCTTTCTATTTATCTCTCATTTGTCCTCTTTGGGATCTTTTAATTTTTCCTCTTTGAAATCTTTTCCTCACTTAAGGGAAAAACTCTATATTTTACAAGAATATAGAAGATCTTCACACTTTACAAGAAGTACTCAAACATAAAGAATAATGAAAACTATCATGATGTATGCAAATGTATGCCTCTGCCAGTGTAGCAGGATATGCAATGATACTAGCGCGTCATGTAGCAATAATAAGGACAAAGCCCAAATATCATGCAGCTCCTTGATCAAGCAAAAGAATTTATGACATGTAGATCAAGTCATGAGATGGTGGATGTTGCATGTCAATGTATCTCGGAAAGGCCATGGAAATGCCTTGATAGGTAGGTATGGTGGCTGTTTTGACGAAGATATAAGGAGGTTTATGATGACAGAGCGTATCGTGCCAAGGGTTTGGATGCACCGGTGAAGTATGTGCCAAATCTTGAGGTGAGAAAGGGCAATGGACGGTACCGAAGAGGCTAGCAAAATATGAGGAGGTGGAAGTGCCAACAATCGAATACTCACATTAGTCCAAAGAAATCATGCACTTATTATCGGTAACTCTCTATCTAATCGGGAGGTTCACAAAGAGACGAGTACCCCGAGCAGGAGTGTATGTGGGTTTGTTTTTCCTTGCGCATCCTCGACCCATGGTATGTGAGGGTACTCTATATATTCCAACCCCTCCAGAGGTTAGCGATCCATCTAGTAGCTAAAGTTCTCAACTAATTTTTTTTGTAAATTTTTAAAATAAACATAGATTGCCCAAAATACGACACCTATCACTAATAGGCTCAAGCTCTTGGCACCTTGATGTCCAAACATTACTCTAATCAATACCTCAAAAATATTGCATGTTACTACTACACTTGTAATAGCAACCTTAATTACGTACTCATGCAAGCCACACAACTCAGTGCAACAAGACCACTCTCTAAACAATATAAACATGAAGCCTAAGAGAGTTCCTAGAACATCCTAAACAAAATCTCTTAAAAAGATAAGCATGAAAACTAAGAGCTAAACATGACAGTAGCTATGAAAAGATAAAGAACGCACACAAAAAGAAAGATAAGCATGTTGATGCGCGAGAGATGATAAAGGCTTCTCGCCCTTCGTTGGTTACCCCAAGTGGAAGGTGAGATGTAGGATAGAAGAAAATTTCCCCTAACGTAGAGGATAGGGTTTGTCTCCCGTAGGACTCTGAGGTCGACAAGTAGGTGGTTTGGCAAGTGAGGCGCCGTATCACTTGCTTCGCCTAGACCTACACACACATACAAATAACTTTTCTCCCAACGAAGTTCAGAGAGGTTCTCAATCTCTTCGGCCTTGATGTTTACAAAGGATCAAACGCAAGGGATAAAGGATAATAGTGACTGCAACTAGAAATTAAAAGAAGGAAGTAAATTGAGGGTGTAAACAGCGGTGGAAATATGGATCGGGGTCCCATGATGTTCACTAGTGATGTCTCTCTCCCAAAAGATGATAAAATTGCTATGCGAGGTAAACAAATCAGGGAAATTGACAAGATTACGGGCGCAAACAATTGCTAACTATGGTACAAAGAAAGAAAGAGGCTCAAAAGCATGGGCAGTACGCCAAAATAAGTAGACTGAAATCCATCTGCATCTACTACTAATGATCCACCTTGAGATAACTATCCAGAACATCTCGCTGGTATTAAGTTGCGAGCCCCACCCAAAGTGTAAACTCAAAGCAACAAAGAACTGCATTAAAAGAACTTTGCGTAAAGTAAACAATCCTTGCAACCACGGTTACAAGCACCGTTGTTTTCCCCCTTGTGGCAACATCACATCCCCTAGACTCATGTTTCTGTCACTCAAGCTAGTCATCAGGGGGCATGAACCAACAATCAAGCATAAAGCTCCCTCTTGGAGTCACTGCCTACTACTTGGCCAAAGCAATAAACAGCAACGGAGAACATGCAAGAATTACTGAAGAACAAAATGTCAGAACCCCAACTAGGGTAAGTGCTAGGGTTTGTTTGTGTCCTTTGCATCATGCAAAAATTCAAAAGGAAAATCAAAAATGGGGGAAAAGAAAGCCCTGAGAAATTATTTCAAATGGCCAGATAAAAATCTTTTTCCAAAAATCATTTGAATATTTGGAAAATTCCTATAAATGATGCTGATCATTTTAAAAGTGGTTTGGGTTCATTCCCATGCCCATGGAATATTCAAAAATTCAAAAAGTTCCTTGGAAAATTAAATAAACCCCTATTTGATTTGAAATTCAAATTTTTTGAATTTCAAAAATTCCCAAAAGTAATAAGTGGTTTGCTACTGACCACCTAGTATTTATAAAATTATTTGGGCATTTTAATAAATTGCTCTGCTATTTATTTTGGGGCAAAACCAATTACAGAAAAGATAAATACAGAAAAAAGCAAAGAAAATTTAGAAAAAAGAAAGAGGCCCAGCCAGCAGGCCTAGCCGGCCCAACTCGGGGAGGTGGCCCAGCCCAGGGGCGCCTTCGTCTTCCTCCCCGAGCCAGGAAGGCAGGGCGCTGCGTGGCGCCCATGCCGGCGTCGCCAGGCCGCCCACGGCTCCCTGCCGTCCTTATCCCGCCCCAAGGACGACGCCATGGAGCCCCCTTCCCTTTCCCCTAGCTCTTCGTCTCCTCCCCCTCTTCCTTCGCCGTCCCGCTCGCAAACCGAATCACACGCCGGAGCGCGCCACCGCACCTGCGTGGCCACCGGCTGAGATAGCTCGAGGCGCCATGTCCAGGCAACGGCCCGTGCTCGACTTCGTCTCCCCAAGCGCGGAATCAACCCCCGAGGACCCCGAGGACGTCGCCATCTCCACCGGCTTGCCGTGGTCGCTATTGACTCTGGCGACGAATTCCGGTCGCACCACGGCATCTCTGGCCTCGCCGCCCTCTTCAACCTCTTCGGGGTAAGCTCCTCGTGCCGTAGTCCCTTCGCACGCTCCTCCTCGAACCCCCGACCATGTTTTCCACCGGGACAGCGCCACGGCCGCCGCGCCCGTTGCTCAACCGGCGTGTTTCCGGCGCCCCCGTGCCTGCCCTTGGCGTCCCGGTGAAGCGCACGAGCACGGGGGGCAGTTTGACGCCTCTCCCGTGCCAAGACGAGGCCGGAGGGCCTCTCTCCTGTGGACGCCGCCGCCTGCAGAGGTCGCCTCCGGCCGGATTCCGGCGAGTCCCACACGTCAGAGGGATTAGGGGCTTAATCCCCCCCTAATCACTCACTGACAGTGGGACCCACAGCCCCTTAATCCCCTCTGTTAGTTAAACTAACATGGGTTAACTCCCAGTGCCACTGACCAGCCGGCCCCACCTGTCAGCCCCTGTGACGTCACCCCTGCGTCACTGCTGACGCAGTAAATGGAAAAACATTTAAGAGAAATTATAGAACTTGCAGAAAATCATTTAAACTTTGGAAAATCATAACTAATTCATATGAACTCAAAATTGGACATATAATATGTCTAAAATTATCAGAAAAATCCAAGGATTATGAATATGGGCTCTGTTTTCATGTTTGACCATTTTAAAATGGGTGAACAGTGCAAAACATCCATATGGCTTTATTTCAAATTCAAATTTGAAGCACATTTGCAAATGACTTTGCATTTGACTTCTTTTAAATGGAATTGTAACCACATTGTGACCAAGAACATAACCATTTCAAGTTTGATCATGTGTTTGAGCATTGCAAATAAATTTATACCTTGTTTGATTGTTTGCTCGATAGACGTGCAACCGGAACCGGAGGCCACCCCCCTTCGTTGAAGACCCCGATATCGAACCTCGACAGCAAGGCAAGCAAACCCCATTGATCATGTCTATAAAATCCCAATTCCCTCTCAGTCTCGCTTATGCATGTTTAGGAGATCATCTTGTATCGATTCTACCGCATAGTTGAACCCATATCCGATGCATGACCTATCATCATGTCACAGTAGTAAGCAAACCACAATCCTAGCTGACATAGGAGTTGATTGATATCCTGAAGACCCTGGAACTGTTATAGCTTATTGCATGCTTAGTGTTACATGAGGTTTCTTTTGATGTGAGTCGGGATGATGGTGAACATGGTGTTGATGAAAGTGAAACTGTGTCGGTGAATCCACCCTAATACAAGGTGAACGATGAGAGGCTATGTAGGAGTACACAGTGGGTTGTCTCGTTGAACACCGCCTTAAGTACCAAGTTCTTGTATGGTAATCCAAGACAAAGAGTACAACCACACATTAGGCTCACTGACCCCTCTCGGCCTAGTACCTTGATCCGTGTCGACGTCCAGGAGTCACATTAGTTCGGGCCTTCCATTTGACATATGCATAGCAAAAGAGTGAGTGGAAATGTTGCATCATCCTAGATATGTGGGTGGATCTGTGAGACAGTGAAACCATCTGTCAGAGGTGGCGTCTCGGTTGCCTACATTGTCTGGGTCCGTTTCGCTGATCCGGCCGGACTCTCGAGGGGTGACAAACTCAGATAGTCGACTCCTGGAATAGACCGGTTGTGAGAGAAGTGTCGTGGTGAACATCCTCGCTGTCACCTCTTGAACGGTGGCGAGACCTGGCGGTAACCGATGGTCATGTGTGTGTAGTTTATACCCTTGCAAGGTTAACAAAACTATTCGAATAGCCGCGTCCGCGGTTAAGGACTACTTGGAACCTGTACCTGATTATTAGACAACTTGAATGGATACTTATAAAACTCGCAAGATAAGCGTGAGTGCTATGGTGTGCCTCCTCGTGGGGAAGTCGAGGAAGTAACCATAGTGGTGTATTGGTTGGAGACTTGGATAGTGGACTCGTGTACGCTTCTTACCTCAAGTCTGGTACTCGTAGCACAGGACTAGCCAAGTCAAAGCTGGCACTTCTGTATGATGAAATCCCACCTCCCTTTACCTTGATACTTGAGCATGAGTAGTTTAGTTCTGATGTAAGTCTTGCTGAGTACGACTTTGTACTCACGTTTGCTTATTCTATGTTTTACATAAGAACCGGACCCCGATGGAGTCACCTTCGTGAAGCTCGACGTTGACTAAGTTAGCATAGTCCCATACAGCAGTCTGGTCCCTCATGGAAGGGCATGTTTGTTGTACAAGGCTTCTCTAAGCCATTTGTTAAACTTGTCTGTACTCAGACCTAATTTTCTTCCGTTGTATGATGTAATGTGATCACAGACATGTGATCTTTGTATGCTCTATGTGTATATCAATAAAGAGTACCTTGTAGAGTTATGTGATGATACCTGCTGTTCATACTAGGCATGTGTGCTGCGTGTATGTTTATAACATACATGTCTTAGTATGGGTTTTCGAGACCTTAGTTGTGATCTGGCTGGTGGTCTTTTATACACCAAGTGGCCCTTATATGTGTGCAGCTTGGGGCATCGCGATGCGATTACTCGTGACTCTATCACGTGCACACATTGTTGTATGATCGAGCCCGCCCTAAACCCAGACTAAGTGATCGGGCTGGAGTAAGTATATGTAAGAGTTAGGATTCAATCGATAACATGGTTGAGGCGACTTGTCTATGAGTATGGGATTTCACCACCCATAATCATTTAGACTTGTGAGCAGGCGATGAGGATGGGATGCCCCTCATGTTTGATGCTTTCCGAGCGTGTTCTGTGCTTGGCCTTGTCTGCTCAGACAAGTGGGTACAACTCTCGGCTCTCCATGTGATTGTTGTTGGATATATGCTCTAGAGGCAAATAATATATGATTATTCCAATATATATCTAAGCAAGTTCATAACCGGTTTCATACCATGCTAGAACTGTGTCAGTGAAACAATGATGCAGGTGTGGTATAGAAACCCCCAGAGTTCCTAGTTAGCCTCTACATCGATAACTAGTTCATGGTCAACATGATGGTCGTGGTTTCGCGATCATGGACAATTAAGTCTCTTGACTATGAGGTCACCTCACGGGTTAAGTGACGTGATGAACATTACCCAAAGTAAGCATTACAGCATGATCAAATCTTATGAAGGTTCAGTGTTGTAATTACAGAACGTGGTAGACCGTTCCTTTGACCGTGAGTACGTGCATAATCACTATCTTCCCGGATGCTTTGACTTACATCCCACCACCTGACTGAAATATGCGGGTCATAACGGTTGTATCTTAGGTATTCCGTGGAGATACGTTGAGGAGTATTGTTGACAAGAGCGGGATTTGTCAATCCATATAATGGATAGATACTCGGGGCCCACTCGGTGAGATTCCATCCATAAAGCTGCGCAGCGTGTGACTAGGTCACGGGGATGAATATCACGGGAACAAGTGAATAAGGATTAGTTCGGAACGAGGTTGAACCAGACATAGGATGTCATTGATCGAATCTCGGAACAATCCAGTATCGCTGACAAAGGGAATGTTATACGGCCTAAGGTCCAATCGATGTTGATATCCGGAATGCACAGGGGTCATTATGGGCATCCAGGTCCCGCTGATGATCATTGACCATAGCTTCTGCGAGGTCATGACTGGAGTGTTCTCGGACCGTAGGGTAAAACACTTAAGGGCTCGATGAAATCGGAGACCTTTTCGGAACCATCGGAGCAACCAGAGAATAAAGGAAACAATATCGGAGAAGTACCGTGTTGAACCGAAACAAGTTCGGAGTGAACCGGAAGGGTTTCCGGAGCACCGGGAGATGGAATAATATGTTTTAGTTATTAATTAATTGAATTAATAATTAAAATCATTTTATTTCTAATTAAATATGTGCTATGGTCCTTAGTGGAGAAAAAGGCCCATTAAGGGAAAATAAAAAGGGAAAAAAAGAAAAAGAAAAGGGGGGGAGGCGCAATGGGCCCTAGGGCCTATGAGGGGTGCGCCCCCTTTCCCCCCTTGGCCGGCCACCTCCCCCTTAGCAAAGTGTTTAGTCCCACATTGCTAAGGGAGGGGGTTGACTCCCTCCCCTCTGCATATATATAGATAGCCAGGGTGCACATAATTAATACACAGAAATTCGTGAGAAAATAAATATTACTCCGAATTGAGATCGGTTTTCTCCGGTCTTCTCCCCTCCCTCGTCTCTTTCACTGTGGACTCCCTAGTGTGAGTCTATAGTGGAATTGAGGCTTCTCTGCTAGAATCGGAGGTCGTCGTGCTGCCGAAGCTCCGTCCGGAGGTCTGCTTCCGCCCCCTCCGCTGGATCGGAGAACGGAGGTCGTCATCGAGTCTCGTATGTGTGCGAGTACTACGAGGTGCTGCACGTGTGGCACAACACCCATCCGGGGTGCTCAACACAGCCAGGGGGCTGTGAAACTTGATCGTCTACATCAACCACGTTTGCGGGAACGTTTCCCGCACAACGGACTACACCCCGAGGTATGTTATTTCCGCACTACTGTCCGTTACGGTAATACGGCTAGCTAGATCTGGGGTTAAGGGAACGCTAGTTAGAAAAAATTGTGTTTTCTGCTGCGAACCCCAACAGTGGTATCAGAGCTAGGTCTATAATTAGTATTACTGTACGGATAGAACACATCGGGGATGTGGGCGTTGATTGTATGATTGTTACCCTCCCACGTGTACTTGTTCACATCTGCGGCATTGTTTGATGAAGCAGCCCCCGATCGACTTTACGCGTACTCTTACGCGAGACTGGTTCCACGCTTGACATACGGTTTGTACCGTATAAAGTGGCTGGGTGGGGTGTCTGTCTCTCTACTTTAGTGGATGTGGCATTTGCAACGGAGGGCCCCGTGCGGGGTGTAATAGAGACAATCGTATGGTTGACGTTGTGGTTGACTCGTAGGTTAAAACCTGTTTAACTATGAAAGCCCTAGCAGCCACGTAAAACTTGCAATATACAAACTAGACCGTCTAAACCTTGTATTGCTAAGTGGGGGCTATCGTTTGTTTGTTTGTGATGTAGTGATAGCTTTGCTATGTGTTACTAGTAAGTAGTAATCTTCATCATAAAACAAACTAAAATGGAGACACTGTAGACTTAGTGTTGCCATAGCCTAGACATCTTAAAACTTGCTAGTATAGGATACACGACGGTAGCATGTGATAAGATGATCCCTTAACAAAGCCAAACACAAGTATTCTACCGAAGTGTGCACCACCTGGAAGGTTCTCCCATATGGCTTGATGCTCCGTACATACCGGAGTTTTCCTACATATTAAATGGAGTTCGCATGAGGTTGGGTTCAGCGAGCCTAGCATATGCAGATATGGCCTTGCTGAACAGCATATAACATGGAGGTTAATTTGGCGAGCCTAGCATATGCAGATATGGCCTCGGAATATTAGAGATTGAAAGATCGAGCATGAGTCACAGTACATATAAGATAATGTGATCGCACAAGTTGTTGTCTACCTTTGAAACTGACCCGTCGGCCGTGTGATATTCGAGGTCGGGCAGTGAATCTGGATCATGTAATCACTAAAACTTCCTAGGGATGAAATGTTTTAGTGCGAGCTCATATGATTATATGAACTCATTGTTGTGAAATAGTCTTAATTGTGTTCCTTGCAATTATGTTTGTAGAAAATGAATGCACTAGAGCAACGTGAACTATCTTTCTTCATGGAAGGTGAAAGACTTAGAGAAAATGGGTCAAACTTTGTTGATTGGTATTCACGCCTTAGGACGTCTCTCACGAGAGCAGACATCTTATTTACAATAGAAATGCATGTGGAAGAACATCCGGACGATCATGTTGGTGATCAAGAGATACTTGATCATTATGCTCGCCGACAGAAATGCTCCGTAGTCAGGAATGTCATGATCTTCAGCATGTCAGAGGAGTTACAGGACACTGGCCCATATGACATGATGGACACGCTAAAGACAATGTTCGTACGTGAGTTCAGAATTGCCAGATTTGAGATAGAAAGCAAGTTTCTATCTACAAAGATGGAAGAACACACAAGCCTTGATGATCACTTAGACAGGATGCATGAGATGTACCTAACCCTGGTGGAGGACTATGAATATTGGACAATGAACGAAAGCACCACGGAAGAGTTTGCAATAAATACGTTATTGCACTCACTCCCTCCAAGTTATGGTGATTATGTTCATAGCTATGTCGGAAGAGGAGCTAATATGAGTCTCCAGAACTTCATGACTGATCTCTTGACCGCGGACATTGCTCCTTTCGAGGATGCAGAAGTCGTGGATGGAGAAGGTATATATTTGATATACTTTATAAATGTTTATTCCCTTATACAACAGTTCCAGTAAATGAGTATATGATACTTATTCTGTTTTATGAAAACAGGACCTGCCGTTGCATGGATGGGAAGAGGTGAAATCGAGGATTGATGGATATCAAGTCAGTTGATGGCCAGCATGGATTCCGCCGAGACATCTATCATAGGAGATACTTAGAGTATTAGATAAATCTTATGTAATCATTATAGTATGAACACTTAGTTGTATGTTTTGCATCTCGCGAGACAAAGTTATTCATGTAATGAGACAAGTCAGTTGTTCCATCCTTATGAATAAAAGTGTGCTTATACTTTGATTACGTCTTGATTTATGATGTGATAGAAAGCATTTATAATACTACTATTATTGTCAAGAAATATTCAATGTTTAATGATAAAGTTGTCTTGATTATAACAAGTCAAAGATCTGATTGCATGAGGTGACTTCATAACTGATGAATTCATTAAATGTATGATCTATTAACTTGTGAGTTCATTATAGAATGAAAATCATAAACTTGATTGCTTGAGATGGATTAGATACACGATCTACGAACCTCTGCAATAAATATAATCGTGACAAGGTTCTAGCAAGTAGAACTTGTGCCAATCATTATACATAAATGATGTAGAATGGGCATGTGAGTTATCATTAAAGACTTCATATTATTAATTGAAAGTTGTATTCAATTGAGATCATAAAACTGAGATTCAGGAATCACAGTGAGAAGTGAGAATACAAGGATACATATCACTACGCTACGATCCGAAGTGATAAGTATTGATATTGACATAATGGGAGACTTGTGGAAGTTGTACGACAAACTACGATGGAAGTTGAAAGTGCTAGACTACTTAAACCATTCGTAGTCATACTAAACCATAGTATGGTCTAAACGTTCTTTCCCCTAGCACTATAGTTATTGTCGAATAAGTTGTTTAATTCATTAAGTTAAAACACCCACTTCATGAATAGGAAACCATCCTAATTCTAACGAGACATGATAGCTCCATAACTGATGGTGTTATAAGGTTTCTTAAAAGAAAGAATTTCTTTGTAATAAAACTACGAGCAATTGAAATTACATATTCTCCCCGAATAGCAAAATTTGTGTTGCTTAATTGGTAATACGAGAAAAGTCTCTCGATACGGATGCAATGGGAGATAATGGAAACTTAGACCGGGGTATTGACCTTGCCTTCAGAATATCAGAGTATTGCAACGGAAGCATGTTCCGCTGTAATGACATTGTATAAGGAAGGATATGCTAAACATGATTGATCTTGGTATATGAGTTGAAGCCATTGTTGAATTTAGAAGGTTATCATGAATACGTTCTGTACAGAACAATAATCATGAGTCTTCTTAATAAAACAATAGGGAATAATAATGCTTGAAGATACAAAGGAATGATGGTAGCCTAGAACACGAGACGAAATGAAATAATATTGAGTTACATTAAGGATGGCTCACGTCCTGTGAAATAAATCGGTTATTTCATATTCTCGACAAACTGGAGAGTTATTGAGAATAATGTAATGGACATAAAGCATTATTTGGTTATGACCAAAGTTCAATGGTGATTGACTACGGAAACGTAGGAATGCTTTAATCAATAAAATATTTCATTTACACTACGATGGACCATAGCCTGAAATTGCATCTCAGTCAAATTTGGGATTTGAAAGAGAATTGTAATGGGTATGACGAAGGTTACTTCGTTAAAAGATGGACTATAGTACCTCAAGACAGGAACCCTCTACCTTGATTTGATCAAGTGATTTTGTGATGACCAAAATATTGAGTGGGCCTGCAGTTTCATGAAACCGAGTGAGAGCTTTGAAGACTTCCCGGAAACTTGGAATGCAGAGGGCATTTTCTGAGTGGGACCTTTGGAAGCTTTGTCATTATGTGAGACATAGTGAAACAATAGAATGACTTGATGAAAGCTGAACCACAAATATATGAGTATATGATGGATATATTTGAGTGGGAGCATGATCATTGTCTCAAACATATATGCATTGATATGTGTGAAGAATGATCTCATATGTATATATATGGATATGCATTGATTGTGTATATAGAGAATCGTCTTATATACATATATGCATTATGATATATATATATATAGAGAGCATAAGGCAAATAAAATACAAGATTGCAAGAATCTTCTTTTATATGAAATACCAACACATTACACGTTGAAATCTATATGAGTAGATTAAGATACGGATAATGAAACGTAGTGAAAGGTTGGAATAACTTCTAGACAAGAAACAGGTTCTTGTGGCTAGAAATTATATAATGGATGAAATCCAAATATCACTAGGAATGTCTGGATGGAAGAATAGAGATGCACCATGTACTGGACATGTGATCTTATATGTTCTTGACATATGATTCTACCATATAACATGCATTGTGAATCCAACAACGGAATGACTCAAAAGTTCTTGGAAGAAGAACAGATTCCGATGTGCTTTAGGAGTAAAACACAGAATCTGAATAAAGTCCATGCATTTAGTATAGAGAGGCATACTAAGGACTATTCTCTAAATATAGAAAGGATAATAGACTTGAATGTAATGCAAGATTACAATAGCAAGCCATATTATGGGTCTATATGGAATTAGAGACATCACCAAAGACATGAAAGGAATGTGAGCAAAATTCACGGTACTACAAACATAATACTACTTAAGAAAGTAGACGTATGGATAAAAGTTTAGCGTTAGAAGTATTGGACTTCTGGCTGAGTGTATTTCCCAGTATATATGACTGTGGATAAGTCTTCTAAAGACTGAACCAAAAGATCATTGGAGGATACTCTGAAATAATAGTCTCACTCTCCCGCGAAACTTATATCCAACCATTATATGATAATGAGTGGTATGTCAAAAGAGCTTTTGACCTATACCAGTTGCAAAGGAAACATACGAATCTGAATTGGTGCAGTTCGTTGATGAACCCTCTTCCATCAGCATGCATGATCAATGAAACACTTATGTGATAAGATGATTATGATCGGAAAAATGCGGCTAGATTATTAGCACTCTAGTGCAAGTGGGAGACTGTTGGATATATGCTCTAGAGGCAAATAATATATGATTATTCCAATATATATCTAAGCAAGTTCATAACCAGTTTCATACCATGCTAGAACTGTGTCAGTGAAACAATGATGCAGGTGTGGTATTGAAACCCCCAGAGTTCCTAGTTAACCTCTACATCGATAACTAGTTCATGGTCAACATGATGGTCGTGGTTTCGCGATCATAGACAATTAAGTCTCTTGACTATGAGGTCACCTCACGGGTTAAGTGACGTGATGAACATTACCCAAAGTAAGCATTACAGCATGATCAAATCCTATGAAGGTTCAGTGTTGTAATTACAGAACGTGGTAGACCGTTCCTTTGACCGTGAGTACGTGCATAATCACTATCTTCCCGGATGCTTTGACTTACATCCCACCACCTGACTGAAATATGCGGGTCATAACGGTTGTATCTTAGGTATTCCGTGGAGATACGTTGAGGAGTATTGTTTACAAGAGCGGGATTTGTCAATCCATATAATGGATAGATACTCGGGGCCCACTCGGTGAGATTCCATCCATAAAGCTGCGCAGCGTGTGACTAGGTCACGGGGATGAATATCACGAGAACGAGTGAATAAGGATTAGTTCGGAACGAGGTTGAACCAGACATAGGATTTCATTGATCGAATCTCGGAACAATCCAGTATCGCTGACAAAGCGAATGCTATACGGCGTAAGGTCCAATCGGTGTTGATATCCGGAATGCACAGGGGTCATTATGGGCATCCAGGTCCCGCTGATGATCATTGACGATAGCCTCTGCAAGTTCAAGACTGGAGTGTTCTCGGACCGTAGGGTAACACACATAAGGGCTCGATGAAATCGGAGACCTTTTCGGAACCATCGGAGCAACCAGAGAATAAAGGAAACAATATCGGAGAAGTACCGTGTTGAACCGAAACAAGTTCGGAGTGAACCGGAAGGGTTTCCGCAGCACCGGGAGATGGAATAATATGTTTTAGTTATTAATTAATTGAATTAATAATTAAAATCATTTTATTTCTAATTAAATATGTGCTATGGGCCTTAGTGGAGAAAAAGGCCCATTAAGGGAAAATAAAAAGGGAAAAAAAGAAAAAGAAAAGGGGGGGAGGCGCCATGGGCCCTAGGGCCCATGAGGGGTGCGCCCCCTCTCCCCCCTTGGCCGGCCACCTCCCCCTTAGCAAAGGGTTTAGTCCCACATTGCTAAGGGAGGGGGCTTGACTGCCTCCCCTCTTCTTATATATAGATAGCCAGGGTGCACATAATTAATACACAGAAATTCGTGAGAAAATAAATATTACTCCGAATTGAGATCGGTTTTCTCTGGTCTTCTCCCCTCCCTCGTCTCTTTCACGGTGGACTCCCTAGTGTGAGTCTATAGTGGAATAGAGGCTTCTCTGCTAGAATCGGAGGCCGTCGTGCTGCCGAAGCTCCGTCCGGAGGTCTGCTTCCGCCCCCTCCGTTGGATCGGAGAACGGAGGTCGTCATCGAGTCTCGTATGTGTGCGAGTACTACGAGATGCTGCACGTGTGTCACTACACCCATCCGGGTGCTCAACACAGCCAGGGGGCTGTGAAACTTGATCGGCTACATCAACCACGTTTGCGGGAACGTTTCCCGCGCAACGGACTACACCCTGAGGTATGTTATTTCCGCACTACTGTCCGTTACGGTAATACGGCTAGCTAGATCTTGGGTTAAGGGAACGCTAGTTAGAAAAATTTGTGTTTTCTGCTGCGAACCCCAACAATTGTATGGTGACTGGAATTACATACGCTAACCCCGGGTCCTGACAGACTTGGTATCAGAGTAGGACTGCCTGTAGGATTATCAAACCCTTGGTCGAAGTCGAGTCTAGCATTCTATAGTTATATAGTTACTCTGGGTATAAGGGAACAACGTAAGGCTTCTTTTTCTCCTTACCCTCATCGATCTGAGTTCTGGGTCACCCTTATCTTTTCTACGGGATGATAGGACTAGGCTCATCTTATTCTTTACTAGAACATCTCGTTGTTGCTTCCTAGTAGCCGTAGGATCGTTGTGGTCGTCCAGACTCATCGAGTTTTGAGTTCCTTGAGGAAGTTATGTCCAATCTCCTCAAAGTTATCTTGTTTTCCATTCCGGTGTAGCCTTTATGCTGCCGGATTTATCCCGTGTTTCTATGAATCTTTGCCTTCGCATTACAATCTTTTCCGCCTTCATCATGTCTTGTTATCCTTGAATCCATCATTCAACCTGTTCTGATTGTTGATTTTTATCACACAGGATGTCAGGTGGAACTCGTAGTGCTGTTCGTCGGAATCGAGACCGTGTTCGGAATCGAAATGATGATGAACCTCTACCACCGTCTTTTGCGGCGGAAATCATGATGGAAGCTGAGAAGAATCAACGTGATCAAACACGCCTTCTAGAGCTCATCGAGCAGAATACCTCACGTCATCGCAATGTGGTTGTGAGCATTCAGGACTTCATCCTCCTCAAGCCACCGGTATTCCGATGTTCTTCTGAGCCCCTTGAAGCTGATGATTGGCTCCGTTCCATCGAGCGTAAGCTTGATACTGCACATGTTGCTCCCGATGACCGAGTTGTTTTCGCGGTATACTTCTTGGAAGGTGCTGCTCTTCAATGGTGGGAGAACTATGTTGCTATGCAGCCAGATAGTCACGTAGTGACTTGGCAGGAGTTCTGTGTTGCCTTTCGAGGGTACCACATTCTGGATAAGTTGATGGAGCGCAAGAAAGAAGAGTTCTGCAATTTGACTCAAGGAGAGATGTCCATCCATGAGTATGTGAGAGAGTTCAACCGTCTTGCCCGGTATGCCCAAGATGAGATCACCACCGATGCCAGAAAGCAGGCAAGGTTCCGCAAGGGACTTAGCCCCATCATTCTCCATGATCTCAACCTCATCGAATTTGCCACCTTTGAGGATTTAGTCAACAGATCCTTCAGAGGTGAGCATGGCAATGAAGTGTTCGAAGAGTCTCGCAAGCATGCTCTTGAGCTTGCTTCTTCTTCCAGTTCAGCCCCTCAGAAACGCCGAATTTGGATTCCAACCAGAGCCATACCCAAAAGCCTTCTCCAGAGGCCACCACCGAATATATGCCATTCACCTCAACACATTGTTCCTCCCCGGAATGATGGTGTGCAACCAAGCAATCCCACTCCCAACAATCCAGGCAGGGTGTGTTTCACGTGTGGTCTGACAGGCCATCACTTCCGACAATGCCCTATAGTGTTTGTGGCACCCCGTCGACCTAGTCATAGGCCTTCAAAGAAATCCACCACCAAAACCATCCCAGCAAAGCTTTTAGTCACAAGTAGTGGATATGTGAACCAAATCTCAGTTGAGGAAACCACTGCTGCTTCTGACGTCATTCTTGGCACACTCCCAGTCAATCATGTCCCCGCCTCCGTTCTTTTCGACCCAGGAGCTTCTCATTCATTCATGTCGGAGAGTTATGCACTTCGTCATGAATTTCCTTTTGAAGAAATGTTTTCCCCAATGATCATTCAAACTCCTGGTTCAAAGTGGCAAACTAATAGAGTAAGCCATGGCAATCAAATTGCAATTGAGGGTTTAGTATTCCTTGCTTCTCTTATAGCCCTCAAGTCTTCGGACATTGATGTCATCCTAGGAATGGATTGGTTATCAAGGCAAAATGCTTTCCTTGATTGTAAAGCCAAATCAGTCAAACTCACCCATCCTTCAGGCCAGACCATTGACTACACATCACCCAGCTCTAGAATCCAAGTGCATACTTTGAATGTACTTCCCCTTCCAGACGTTGAAGATATTCCGGTGGTTCGTGACTTCCCGGATGTCTTTCCTGAAGAGCTTCCGGGTATGCCACCCGACAGGTGTGTAGAATTCATAGTGGATCTTATACCAGGCACAACCCCAATTTCTAGACGCCCATATAGGATGGCCCCAGATGAGTTAGCTGAGCTAAAAACCCAACTTGATGCTTCGTTGGCAAAAGGCTTCATCCGCCCTAGCTCATCGCCATGGGGTTGCCCCGTTCTGTTTGTAACGAAGAAAGATGGAACAGAAAGGATGTGCGTAGACTATCGCCCGCTAAATCTAGCGACGATAAGAACAAGTACCCACTGCCCAGGATCAATGATCTTTATGATCAACTTGCATGATCCTCTGTCTTCTCCAAGATGGATTTGAGATTAAGCTATCATCAAATCAAAATCCGAAACGAGGACATACCCAAAACGGCTTTCACTACTCGTTATGGTCTTTACGAGTATACCGTCATGTCCTTCGGTTTAACCAATGCCCCCGCCACATTCTCGCGCTTGATGAATTCGATCTTCATGGAGTACCTAGATAAATTTGTTGTGGTTTATCTCGATGATATTCTCATCTACTCGAAGAACGAAGAAGAGCACGCAGAACATCTTAGGTTGGTATTGATGAAACTTAGAGAGCACCGCCTTTATGCCAAGTTCTCCAAGTGTGAATTTTGGCTACCAGAAGTGACCTATTTAGGCCACGTGATTTCTGCGAAAGGTGTTGCAGTCAATCCCGAGAGAGTTCAGGTCGTCCTTGACTGGACTCCAACTGAATCCGTTAAGCAAGTTAGGAGTTTTCTTGGCCTAGCCAGCTATTGCCGCCGCTTCGTCGAGAACTTTTCTAAAGTTGCAAAGCCTCTTACTGAACTCCTCAAGAAAGATAAGAAATTCCAATGGACCCCCAAGTGCAAGGAAAGCTTTCAAGAGATAAAAATAAAATTGACTTCTGCACCCGTACTTGCACCTCTAGACACCAAAAGGGATTTCGAAATCTATTGTGATGCTTCACGACAAGGGTTAGGATGCATACTTATGCAAGATCGACATGTGGTAGCTTATGCTTCACGCCAGTTGCGTCCACATGAAGAGAACTATCCTAACCATGACCTTGAACTCGCTGCCGTAGTTCATGCCCTGAAGACTTGGCGACATTACCTCCTTGGTAATCGTTGTGAGATCTATTTCGACCACCAAAGCCTCAAATACATTTTCACCCAGCCAGATCTTAATCTCAGGCAAAGACGCTGGATTGAGTTGATAAAAGATTATGACTTAGGAATTTCTTACACCCCGGGCAAAGCCAATGTCATGGCTGATGCACTAAGTCGTAAGTCGTATTGTAACAACCTCATGTTACAACAGTATCAACCACCTCTGCATGAGGAATTTCGAAAGCTTAATCTCGAGATTGTTCCTCATGGATCTCTTTTCAACTTGGTGGCGAAACCAACCCTTGAGGATCAAATCATAGTTGCCCAAAGGCGTGCACGAGGTGTACGTCGGATCAAGGAGAACATTGCTAGCGGAGTTGCTAAATGTTTCTCCACAGATAGTAAAGGAACGGTATTCTTTGAAAATCTTTTGGTAGTACCTAAGAATAGGGAACTAAGGCAGCTCATCCTCAAGGAAGCCCATGACACACCCCTCTCGATTCATCCCGGTAGCACAAAAATGTACCGAGATCTACGCCAGAGATTTTGGTGGACCAGGATGAAGAGAGACATTGCTCAATTTGTTGCCGAATGTGATGTTTGTCGTCGCATTAAGGCAGAACATCAAAGACCTGTTGGTACACTTTAACCTTTGCCTATTCCAGAGTGGAAATGGGACAAGGTCGGTATGGACTTCATCACCGGCTTTCCAAAAACCCAGAAAGGAAATGATGCCATCTTCGTGGTCATTGACCGACTTTCCAAAGTTTCTCACTTCCTTCCAGTTCGCGAGTCTATAACTGCTAGTCAGTTGGCAGACTTGTACGTCTCTAGAATTGTGTCTCTTCACGGTGTTCCTTTGGTGATCAATTCCGATCGTGGTAGCCTTTTCACCTCTAGATTCTGGGGAAGCTTTCAGAATGCTATGGGAACTAATCTATCCTTTAGTACAGCTTTCCATCCTCAGTCTAGCGGTCAAGTTGAAAGGGTTAATCAAATCTTGGAAGACATGCTCTTAGCTTGTGTTATCTCTTTCGGAAATAATTGGGAGAAATCTCTTCCATTCGCCGAATTTGCTTATAACAATAGTTTTCAATCTAGTCTGAACATGGCTCCTTTTGAACTCCTCTATGGACGACGATGTCGAACACCCCTTAACTGGTCAGAAACCGGTGAAAGACAACTCTTTGGACCGGATATGATCAAGGAAGCAGAAGAGAAAGTTCGCATTTTTCGTGATCGTTTGAAAGCCGCTCAGTCTCGTCAAAAGAGCTACTATGATCGTCATCATAGAGAGGAGAGCTACAATATTGATGAGAAGGCTTACCTTCGGGTTACTCCTCTGAAGGGAACCCAAAGATTCGGTATCAAAGGCAAGTTGGCCCCACGTTACGTCGGACCTTTCCGCATTCTTGCTAAACGTGGAGAAGTTTCCTACCAACTTGAACTACGTCCGCACCTTTCCCGAGTACATGATGTATTCCATGTGTCACAACTCAGGCGTTGCTTCAAGGACCCCATCCGCGAAGTTGACCATGAAACGCTTGATCTCCAAGATGACCTTTCTTATCGAGAGTACCCTGTTCATATTCTTGATTCCGCAGAGCGTGTCACTCTTCGTCAGAAGATCAAGTTCCTTAAATTTCAATGGTCACATCACTCCGAGAAAGAAGCAACATGGGAAAGAGAAGACCGCCTCCGTGCCGAGTACCCCACCTTCCTCCCGACGACTTCTGAATCTCGGGACGAGATTCTTTTGAGTGGGGGCGAGTTGTCAGAACCCCAACTAGGGTAAGTGCTAGGGTTTGTTTGTGTCCTTTGCATCATGCAAAAATTCAAAAGGAAAATCAAAAATGGGGGAAAAGAAAGCCCTGAGAAATTATTTCAAATGGCCAGATAAAAATCTTTTTCCAAAAATCATTTGAATATTTGGAAAATTCCTATAAATGATGCTGATCATTTTAAAAGTGGTTTGGGTTCATTTCCATGCCCATGGAATATTCAAAAATTCAAAAAGTGCCTTGGAAAATTAAATAAACCCCTATTTGATTTGAAATTCAAATTATTTGAATTTCAAAAATTCCCAAAAGTAATAAGTGGTTTGCTACTGACCACCTAGTATTTATAAAATTATTTGGGAATTTTAATAAATTTCTCTGCTATTTATTTTGGGGCAAAACCAATTACAGAAAAGATAAAAACAGAAACAAAACAAAGAAAATTTAGAAAAAAGAAAGAGGCCCAGCCAGCAGGCCTAGCCGGCCCAACTCGGGGAGGTGGCCCAGCCCAGGGGCACCTTCGTCTTCCTCCCCGAGCCAGGTAGGCAGGGCGCTGCGTGGCGCCCATGCCGGCGTCGCCAGGCCATCCACGGCTCCCAGCCGTCCTTATCCCGCACCAAGGACGACGCCATGGAGCCCCCTTCCCTTTCCCCTAGCTCTTGGTCTCCTCCCCCTCTTCTTTCGTCGTCCCCCTCTGAGATAGCTCGAGCCGCCGTGTCCAGGCGACGGCCCGTGCTCGACTTCGTCTCCCCAAGTGCGGAATCAACCCCCGAGGACCCGAGGACGTCGCCATCTCCACCGGCTTGCCGCGGTCGCCATTGACTCCAGCGACGAATTCCGGTCGCACAACGACATATCTGGCCTCGTCGCCCTCTTCAACCTCTTCGGGGTAAGCTCCTCGTGCCGTTGCCCCTTCGCACGCTCCTCCTCGAACCCCCGGCCATGTTTTCCACTGGGACAGCGCCACAGCCGCCGCGCCCGTTGCTCAACCGGCGTGTTTCCGGCGCCCCCGTGCCTGCCCTTGGCGTCCCGGTGATGCGCACGAGCACGGGGGGCAGTTGGACGCCTCTCCCGTGCCAAGACGAGGCCGGAGGGCCTCTCTCCTGTGGACGCCGCCGCCTGCAGAGGTCGCCGCCGGCCGGATTCCGGTGAGTCCCACACGTCAGAGGGATTAGGGGCTTAATCCCCCCTAATCACTCACTTACAGTGGGACCCACAGCCCCTTAATCCCCTCTGTTAGTTAAACTAACAGGGGTTAACTCCCACTGCCATTGACCAGCCGGCCCCACCTTTCAGCCCCTGTGACGTTACCCCTGCGTCACTGCTGATGCAGTAAATGGAAAAACATTTAAAAGAAATTACAGAAATTGCTGGAAATCATTTAAACTTTGGAAAATCATAACTAATTCATATGAACTCCAAATTGGACATATAATATGTCTAAAATTATCAGAAAAATCCAAGGATTATGAATATGGGCTCTGTTTTCATGTTTGACCATTTTAAAATGGGTGAACAGTGCAAAACATCCCTATGGCTTTATTTCAAATTCAAATTTGAAGCACATTTGCAAATGACTTTGCATTTGATTTCTTTTAAATGGAATTGTAACCACATTGTGACCAAGAATATCACCATTTCAATTTTGATCATGTGTTTGAGCACTGCAAATAAATTTATACCTTGTTTGATTGTTTGCTCGATAGACGTGCAACCGGAACCGGAGGCCACCCCCCTTCGTTGAAGACCCCGATATCGAACCTCGACAGCAAGTCAAGCAAGCCCCATTGATCATGTCTATAAAATCCCAATTCCCTCTCAGTCTCGCTTATGCATGTTTAGGATATCATCTTGTATCGATTCTACCGCATAGTTGAACCCATATCCGATGCATGACCTATCATCTTGTCACAGTAGTAAGCAAACCACAATCCTAGCTGACATAGGAGTTGATTGATATCCTGAAGCCCCTGCAACTGTTATAGCTTATTGCATGCTTAGTGTTACATGAGGTTGCTTTTGATGTGAGTCGGGATGATGGTGAACATGGTGTTGATGAAAGTGAAACTGTGTCGGAGAATCCACCCTAATACAAGGTGAACGATGAGAGGCTGTGTAGGAGTACACAGTGGGTTGTCTCGTTGAACACCGCCTTAAGTACTGAGTTCTTGTATGGTAATCCAAGACAAAGAGTACAACCACACGTTGGGCTCACTGACCCCTCTCGGCCTAGTACCTTGATCCGTGTCGACGTCCAGGAGTCACATTAGTTCGGGCCTTCCATTTGACATATGCATAGCAAAAGAGTGAGTGGAAATGTTGCATCATCCTAGATATGTGGGTGGATCTGTGAGACAGTGAAACCATCTGTCAGAGGTGGCGTCTCGGTTGCCTACATTGTCTGGGTCCGTTTCGTTGATCTGGCCGGACTCTCGAGCGGTGACAAACTCAGATAGTCGAATCCTGGAATAGACCGGTTGTGAGCGAAGTGTCATGGTGAAAATCCTTGCTGTCACCTCTTGAACGGTGGCGAGACCTGGCGGTAACCGATGGTCATGTGTGTGTAGTTTACACCCTTGCAAGGTTAACAAAACTATTCGAATAGCTGGGTCCGCGGTTCAGGACTACTTGGAACCTGTACCTGATTATTAGACAACTTGAATGGATACTTATAAAACTCGCAAGATAAGCGTGAGTGCTATGGTGTGCCTCCTCGTGGGGAAGTCGAGGAAGTAACCATAGTGGTGTATTGGTTGGAGACTTGGATAGTGGACTCGTGTACGCTTCTTACCTCAAGTCTGGTACTCGTAGCACAGGACTAGCCAAGTCAAAGCTGGCACTTCTGCATGATGAAACCCCACCTCCCTTTACCTTGATACTTGAGCATGAGTAGTTTAGTTCTGATGTAAGTCTTGCTGAGTACGACTTTGTACTCACGTTTGCTTATTCTATGTTTTAGATAAGAACCGGACCCCGATGGAGTCACCTTCGTGAAGCTCGACGTTGACTAAGTTAGCATAGTCCCAGACAGCAGTCTGGTCCCTCGTGGAAGGGCATGTTTGTTGTACAAGGCTTCTCTAAGCCATTTGTTAAACTTGTCTGTACTCAGACCTAATTTGCTTCCGTTGTATGATGTAATGTGATCACAGACATGTGATCTTTGCATGCTCTATGTGTATATCAATAAAGAGTACCTTGAAGAGTTATGTGATGATAACTGCTGTTCATACTAGGCATGTGTGCTGCGTGTATGTTTATAACATACATGTCTTAGTATGGGTTTTCGAGACCTTAGTTGTGATCTGGCTGGCGGTCTTTTATACACCAAGTGGCCCTTAGATGTGCGCAGCTTGGGGCATCGCGATGCGATTGCTCGTGACTCTGTCACATGCACACTTTGTTGTATGATCGAGCCCGCCCTAGACCCCGACTAAGTGATCGGGCTGGAGTAAGTATATGTAAGATTTAGGATTCAATCGATAACATGGTTGAGGCGACTTGTCTATGAGTATGGGATTTCACCACCCATAATCATTTAGACTTGTGAGCGGACGATGAGGACCCATCTCAGTTGATCATCCGGCCTGGATGGGATGCCCCTCACGTTTGATTCTTTCCGAGCGTGTTCTGTGCTTGGCCTTGTCTGCTCAGACAAGTGGGTACGGCTCTCGGCTCTCCATGTGATTGTATCGTGACTGGAATTACATACGCTAACCCCAGGTCCCGACAATAAAATATAAAAGAGAAGAACCAAATATATTACTTATCACAATATGAACATACTCTCATAATCCATCAGATCCCAGCAAACTCAGCATAGCAATAGCAGAAATAATTACATATGTGCATTGATCATGTAGGGCAGCTCACCAGGTCTAATCCATGAAGAACAAAGAGGGGAGGAGAACATCACATAGCTACTGATCATGGACCCATGGTCCAGGTGGACTACTCACGGATCATCCGGGAAGCGTCCATGGTGGTAGAGAAGCTCCCGGAGGTCAATCCTCCCTCCAGTAGGATGCCAGGAAGAGGTCTTCTGGTGCTCCCGATCTTGGAAGCACCGCGGCGGAGGAACATAGGCGAGATCGCGAAAAAGGGTTCTGCCTTCGGAGGTTTCGGGGTGAAGGAAATATATAGGCGAAGGGGGAAGCCGGGGGGCCCCAGGGAGTGCAGGCGCCCCCTGGCGCGGCGAAGGGTGGGGACGCACACCCTGGCCGCCTAGGCACAGGGTGCCCCCCGGGGCTCTCCTTCGGGGCTCCGGAAGCTTCCGTTGCGCTGATTTTTTATCGGCTTTTTCTAGAATTTTCTAGCATTTTTGTGACATCCTCGTTTCTGGCCCCTTTTTTTGCAAACCTTTTTTGCTAAATTCTAGAATTTGAATTCCATTTCCCTGGTGTTTCGTAACTCTTGACACATGTGAACCATGCCTTTTGGGCAAGATGACAAGAACTCCATTCAATGGAACAATGGAGCGTGCGGAAGACTTGTTAGGGATCATACATTCAGAATGTTATGACGCTTCTGAAGCTTTCTTCTCAGCAAAGATGGATGAACATATCGGTGTTAGTGAGCACATGGTCAAGATGTATGGCTACGTTCAACGCTTGAATGCTCTGGAATGTCAGATTCCAGATGAACTTGCTGTTGATAGGGTGCTGCAGTCGCTGGCCCCTAGCTACAAAGGCTTTGTGTTGAATTACAACATGTAGGGGATGACTAAGACCCCTTCCGAGTTGTTCGCCATGCTGAAAACTGCTGAGGTTGAGATCAAGAAGGAGCATGTTGTATTCATGGTCAACAAGGCCATTGAATTCAAGAAGTCTGGCAAGAAGGAGAAGGGAAAGAAGGGAAGCCCGAAGAAGGGTGACAAGCCAGTTGTCACTCCTCGTAAGGCACCCAAACCTGGACCCAAGCCCGGCGTTGAGTGCTTCTACTACAAGGGTGATGGTCATTGGAAACGCAACTGCCCCAAGTACCTAGAGGATAAGAAGGCTGGCAAGATTGTCAGAAGAGACAAAGGTATATTTTATATACACGTTATTGATCTTTTCTTCACAAGCGCTGGGAAAAAATCCTGGATATTTGATACAGGATCTGTTGCTCATATTTCTAACTCCTCTCAGGGGCTACGGAATAGGCGACGCTTGATGAAAGATGAAGTGATGATGCGCGTGGGAAACGGTTGCCGGATTGAAGTTGTGGCGGTCGGCACGAAGCATCTTAGTCTCACTTCGGGATTAGTTTTGATTTTGAATAAGTGCTACTATGTACCCGCGTTGAGTGTGAACATCGTTAGTGGTTCTTGTTTGAAGCGAGACCACTATTCTTTTAAGTCAGATACAATTGGTTGTGCGATTTATAAGGATGATGTGTTTTATGTTCACGCACCGGAGAAAAATGGCTTATTCATTTTTAATATCGATTGTGATATACTTCATATTGATAACGTAGAGGCCAAAAGATTAAAACCTAGTTGAGAAGAACACATGACGATGTGGCATTGTCGACTTGGTCATATTGGTGAAAACCGCATGAAGAAGCTTCATGCTGATGGACTTCTAGAGTCATTGGATTTTGGATCCGTTGACACATGTGAACCATGCCTTTTGGGAAAGATGACAAGGACTCCATTCAATGGAACAATGGAGCGTACAGAAGACTTGTTAGGGACCAGTAGCATTTTCTATTTGGTTTAATTGGAATTTAATCAAATTAAATTCAAATGCTTTTGCAATTTGAACCTTAGTAACATAACCCAATTCACTTGAACATCAGAGGCATATCATACACATGTCAAGATGAATTACATTGATCAAACAATAGAATTTGTAACTTGGCTAAAATGAATTCAAATTGGAGTTTGAATTGGCAATTTATTTGCAATATACTCCATTTAAATGGAATTGCCTCACACATCAGAAGCATATACATCAAGTTTGAACCTTCAACCATGTGATTGTGCATTGTACTTATTGTGCTCCCTTTCTTGTTGTTTGTCGAGTAGAGGTGGAACCGGAATAGGAGGCTGCCCCCTTCGTTGAAGATCCCGAGACTGAACCCCGTCAGCAAGGCAAGAAAACCCCCATTGATCATATCGATAAAATCCCACTTCCCTCTCATGTCTCGCTTATGCATTGGTTAGGATGATTACCATGCTACGTTTCTACCAGATAGATGTCTTGGGGTTCGCAGCAGAAAACACAAATTTTTCTAACTAGCGTTCCCATAACCTAAGATCTAGCTAGCCGTATTACCTTAACGGAAAGTAGTGCGGAAATAACATACCTCGGGGTGTAGTCCGTTGCGCGGGAAACGTTCCCGCAAACGTGGTTGATGTAGCCGATCAAGTTTCACAGCCCCCTGGCTGTGTTGAGCACCCGGATGGGTGTAGTGCCACACATGCAGAACCTCGTAGTACTCGCACACATACGAGACTCGATGACGACCTCCGTTCTCCGATCCAGCGGAGGTGGCGGAAGCAGACCTCCGGAACCAGAATTTCAGCAGCACGACGGCGTGCGTATAGTGGAGACATCCCCAACCCAGTGCAGAACCCAAACAAGGGGAGTCCGCTCATAGGAGGGAGAAATAGGAAGAGAGAGATCTACAGAATTTATCTATATTTTTCTGGAATTTTCTGTGTTGAAAAAGGGGCACCCTCCATATCTATATATAGGGGAAAACCGGGGTGCAATACCTGTCAACTAGTCATGTGGTACTAAACTATTAGTACCACATGTGCTAGCCGTGTGCACACATGGGCATGGCCGCATGTGGCCGGCGGCCGGCCATGTCCTTGGCGCATGTGGCCATGTGGCCAAGTGGCCATACATGGGCCACAAGCCCATGGCGCCATTGCTCCCTTTTTTTTTCTTTATTCCTTTTTTTTCTTTCTTCTTTCTCATAGAAAAAACAAAAAACAAAAGAATAACATTCCATTAATTATTTTAATTATATTTTAATATTTAATTCATTAGTTAAATAATAAAACATATCTAAATAACTTTCCGAACAATTCTGAACCACGGAACTTTTCCGTCTCCCCTCCGAACCGATTTCGGAGTTCTCTCTTATTCTCCGGTAACTCCGATAGTTCCGAAAAGGTCTCCGATTTCATCGAGCCCTTAAGTGTGTTACCCTACGGTCCGAGAACACTCCAGCCATGACCGAGCAGAGGCTACAGTCAATGATCATCAACGGGAACTGGATGCCCATAATGACCCCTGTGCATTCCGGATATCAAACACCGATTGGACCTTACGCCGTATAGCATTCCCTTTGTCAGCGATACTGGATTATTCCGAGATTCGATCAATGACATCCTATGTCTGGTTCAACCTCGTTCCGAACTAATCCTTATTCACTCGTTCCCGTGATATTCATCCCCGTGACCTAGTCACACGTTGCAGCTTTATGGATGGAATCTCACCGAGTGGGCCCCGAGTATCTATCCATTATATGGATTGACAAATCCCGCTCTTGTAACAATACTCCTCAACATATCTCCACGGAATACCTAAGATACAACCGTTATGACCCGCATATTTCAGTCAGGTGGTGGGATGTAAGTCAAAGCATCTGGGAAGATAGTAATTATGCACGTACTCACGGTCAAAGGAACGGTCTACCACGTTCTGTAATTACAACACTGAACCTTCATAAGATTTGATCATGCTGTAATGCTTACTTTGGGTAATGTTCATCACGTCACTTAACCAGTGAGGTGACCTCATAGTCAAGAGACTTAATTGTCCATGATCGCGAAACCACAATCATCATGTTGACCATGAACTAGTTATCGATGTAGAGGCTAACTAGGAACTCTGTGGTTTCTATACCACACCTGTATCATTGTTTCACTGACACAGTTCTAGCACGGTATGAAACTGGTTATGAACTTGCTTAGATATATTGGAATAATCATATATTATTTGCCTCTAGAGCATATATCCAACATTCTCCCACTTGCACTAGAGTGCTAATAATCTAGCCACATTTTTCCGATCATAATCATCTTATCACATAAGTGTTCATTGATCATGCATGCTCATGGAAGAGGTTTCGTCAACGAACTGCACCAATTCAGATTCGTCTGTTTCCTTTGCAACTGGTATAGGTCAAAAGCTCTTTTGACATACCACTCATTATCATATAATGGTTGGATATAAGTTTCGCGGGAGAGTGAGACTATTATTTCACAGTATCCTCCAATGATCTCTTGGTTCAGTCTTTAGAAGACTCATCCTTAGTCATATATACTGGGAAATACACTCAACCAGAAGTCCAATACTTCTAACGCTAAACTTTTATCCATACGTCTACTTTCTTAAGTAGTATTATGTTTGTAGTGCCGTGAATTTTGCTCACATTTCTTTCATGTCTTTGGTGATGTCTCTAATTCCATATAGACCCATACTATGGCTTGCAATTGTAATCTTGCATTACATTCAAGTCTATTATCCTCTCTATATTTTAGAGTACAGTCCTCAGTATTCCTCATATACTGAAATCATGGACTTTATTCAGATTCTGTGTTTTACTCCTAAAGCACATCGGAATCTGTTCTTCTTCCAAGAACTTTTGAGTCATTTTGTTGTTGGATTCACAATGCATGTTATATGGTAGAATCATATGTCAAGAACATATAAGATGACATGTCCAGTACATGGTGCATCTCTATTCTTCCATCAAGACATTGCTTGTGATATTTGGATTTCATCCATTATATTATTTCTAGCCACAAGAACTTGTTTCTTGTCTAGAAGATTATTCCAACCTTCACTTCGTTTCATTATCCGTATCTTAATCTAATCATATAAAACCCCCAGAGTTCCTAGTTAGCCTCTAATCATATATGCTCTAGAGGCAAATAATATATGATTATTCCAATATATCTAAGCAAGTTCATAACCAGTTTCATACCGTGCTAGAACCGCGTCAGTGAAACAATGATGTAGGTGTGGTATAGAAACCCCCAGAGTTCCTAGTTAGCCTCTACATCGATAACTAGTTCATGATCAACATGATGGTCGTGGTTTCGCGATCATGGACAATTAAGTCTCTTGACTATGAGGTCACCTCATGGGTTAAGTGACGTGATGAACATTACCCAAAGTAAGCATTACAGCATGATCAAATATTATGAAGGTTAAGTGTTGTAATTACAGAACGTGGTAGACCGTTCCTTTGACCGTGAGTACGTGCATAATCACTATCTTCCCGGATGCTTTGACTTACATCCCACCACCTGACTGAAATATGCGGGTCATAACGGTTGTATCTTAGGTATTCCGTGGAGATACGTTGAGGAGCATTGTTTACAAGAGCGGGATTTTTCAATCCATATAATGGATAGATACTCGGGGCCCACTCAGTGAGATTCCATCCATAAAGCTGCGCAGCGTGTGACTAGGTCACGGGGATGAATATCACGGGAACGAGTGAATAAGGATTAGTTCAGAACGAGGTTGAACCAGACATAGGATGTCATTGATCGAATCTCGGAACAATCCAGTATCGCTGACAAAAGGGAATGCTATACGGCGTAAGGTCGAATCGGTGTTGATATCCGGAATGCACAGGGGTCATTATGGGCATCCAGGTCCCGCTGATGATCATTGACCATAGCCTCTGCGAGGTCAAGACTGGAGTGTTCTCGGACTATAGGGTAACACACTTAAGGGCTCGATGAAATCGGAGACCTTTTCGGAACCATCGGAGCAACCAGAGAATAAAGGAAACAATATCGGAGAAGTACCGTGTTGAACCGAAACAAGTTCGGAGAGAACCGGAAGGGTTTCCGGAGCACCGGGAGATGGAATAATATGTTTTAGTTATTAATTAACTGAATTAATAATTAAAATCATTTTATTTCTAATTAATATGTGCTATGGGCCTTAGTGGAGAAAAAGGCCCATTAGGGGAAAATAAAAAATGGAAAAATAAAAAAGAAAAGGGGGGTGGGGAGGCGCCATGGGCCCTAGGGCCCATGAGGGGTGCGCCCCCTCTCCCCCCTTGGCGGTCCACCTCCCCCTTAGCAAAGGGTTTAGTCCCACATTGCTAAGGGAGGGGGGTTGACTCCCTCCCCTCTGCCTATATATAGATAGCATGGGTGCACATAATTAATACACAGAAATTCGTGAGAAAATAAATATTACTCCGAATTGAGATCGGTTTTCTCCGGTCTTCTCCCCTCCCTCTTCTCTTTCATTGTGGACTCCCTAGTGTGAGTCTATAGTGGAATTGAGGCTTCTCTGCTAGAATCGGAGGCCGTCGTGGTGCCGAAGCTCCGTCCGGAGGTCTGCTTCCGCCCCCTCCGCTGGATCGGAGAACGGAGGTCGTCATCGAGTCTCGTACGTGTGCGAGTACTACGAGGTGCTGCACGTGTGGCACTACACCCATCCGGGTGCTCAACACAGCCAGGGGGCTGTGAAACTTGATCGGCTACATCAACCACGTTTGCGGGAACGTTTCCCGCGCAACGGACTACACCCCGAGGTATGTTATTTCCGCACTACTGTCCGTTACGGTAATACGGCTAGCTAGATCTTGGGTTATGGGAACGCTAGTTAGAAAAATTTGTGTTTTCTGCTGCGAACCCCAACAGTGGTATCAGAGCTAGGTCTATGCTTAGTATTACTGTACGGATAGAACACATCGGGGATGTGGGCATTGTTTGATGAAGCGGCCCCCGACCGACTTTACGCGTACTCTTAGGCGAGACTGGTTCCACACTTGACATGCGACTTGTACCGTATAAAGTGGCTGGGGGGGTGTCTGTCTCTCTACTTTAGCGGATGTGGCATTTGCAACGGAGGGCCCCGTGCGGGGTGTAATAGAGACAATCGTATGGTTGACGTTGTGGTTGACTCGTAGGTTAAAACATGTTTAACTATGAAAGCCCTAGCAGCCACGTGAAACTTGCAATATACAACTAGACCGTCTAAACCTTGTATTGCTAAGTGGGGGCTATCGTTTGTTTGTTTATGATGTAGTGATAGCTTTGCTATGTGTTACTAGTAAGTAGTAATCGTCATCATAAAACAAACTAAAATGGAGACACTGTAGACTTAGTGTTGCCATAGCTCAGACATCTTAAAACTTGCTAGTATAGGATACACGACGGTAGCATGTGATAAGATGATCCCTTAACAAAGCCAAACACAAGTATTCTACCAAAGTGTGCTCCGCCTGGAAGGTTCTCCCATATGGCTTGATGCTCCGTACATACCGGAGTTGTCCTACATATTAAATGGAGTTCGCATGAGGTTGGGTTCGGCGAGCCTGGCATATGCAGATATGGCCTTGCTGAACAGCATATAACATGGAGGTTAATTTGGCGAGCCTAGAATATGCAGATATGGCCTCGGAATAATAGAGATCGAAAGATCGAGCATGAGTCACAGCACATATAAGATAATGTGATCGCACAAGTTGTTGCCTACCTTCGAAACTGACCCGTCGGCCGTGTGATATTCGAGGTCGGGCAGTGAATCTGGATCATGTAATCACTAAAACTTCCTAGGGATGAAATGTTTTAGTGCGAGCTCATTTATAATGTGATTATATGAACTCATTGTTGTGAACTAGTCTTAATTGCGTTCCTTGCAATTATGTTTGTAGAAAATGAATACACTAGAGCAACGTGAACTATCTTTCTTCATGGAAGGTGAAAGACTTAGAGAAAATGGGTCAAACTTTGCTGATTGGTATTCACGCCTTAGGACGTCGCTCAAGAGAGTAGACATCTTGTTTACAATAGAAATGCATGTGGAAGAACATCCGGACGATCAGGTTGGCGATCAAGAGATAATTGATCATTATGCTCGCCGACAGAAATGCTCCGTAGTCAGGAATGTCATGATCTTCAGCATGTCAGAGGAGTTGGGAATACAGTTATAGGACACTGGCCCATATGACATGATGGACACGCTAAAGACAATTTTCATACGTGAGTTCAGAATTGCCAGATTTGAATTACAAAGCAAGTTTCTATCTACAAAGATGGAAGAACACACAAGCCTTGATGATCACTTAGACAGGATGCATGAGATGTACCTGACCCTGGTGGAGGACTATGAATATTGGACAATGAACGAAAGCACCACGGAAGAGTTTGCAATAAATACGTTATTGCACTCACTCCCTCCGAGTTATGGTGATTATGTTCATAGCTATGTCAGAAGAGGAGCTAATATGAGTCTCCAGAACTTCATGACTGATCTCTTGACCACGGACATTGCTCCTATCGAGGATGCATAAGTCGTGGATGGAGAAGGTATATGCTTGATATACTTTATAAATGTTTACTCCCTTATACAACAGTTGCAGTAAATGAGTATCTGATACTTATTTTGTTTTATGAAAACAGGACCTGCTATTGCATGGACGGGAAGAGGTGAAATCAAGGATTGATGGATATCAAGTCAGTTGATGGCCAGCATGGATTCCACCGAGACATCTATCATAGGAGATACTTAGAGTATTAGATAAATCTTATGTAATCATTATAGTATGAACACTTAGTTCTGTGTCTTGCATCTCGCGAGACAAAGTTATTCATGTAATGAGACAAGTCAGTTGTTCCATCTTTATGAATAAAAGTTTGCTTATACTTTGATTACGTCTTGATTTATGATATGATAGAAAGCATTTATAATACTACTATTATTGAAAAATATTCAATGTTTAATGATAAAGTTGTCTTGATTATAACAAGTCAAAGATCTGATTGCATGAGGTGACTTCATAACGGATGAATTCATTAAATGTATGATCTATTAACTTGTGAGTTCATTATCGAATGAAAATCATAACTTGATTGCATGAGATGGATTAGATACATGATCTATGAACCTCTGCAATAAATATGACCATGACAAGGTTCTAGCAAGTAGAACTTGTGCCAATCATTATATATAAATGATGTAGAATGGGCATGTGAGTTATCATTAAAGACTTCATATTATTAATTGAAAGTTTTATTCAATTGAGATCATAAAACTGAGATTCAGGAATCACAGTGAGAAGTGAGAATACAAGGATACATATCACTAGGTACGATCCGAAGAGATAAGTATTGATATTGACATAATGGGAGACTTGTGGAAGTTGTACCACAAACTACGATGGAAGTTGAAAGTACGAGACTACTTAAACCATTCGTAGTCATACTAAACCATAGTATGGTATAAACGTTCTTTCCCCTAGCACTATGGTTATTGTAGAATAAGATTGTTTAATTCATTAAGTTAAAACACCCACTTCATGAATTGGAAACCATCCTGAATCTAACGAGACATGATAGCTCCATAACTGATGGTGTTATAAGGTTTCTTAAAAGAAAGAATTTCTTTGTAATAAAACTACGAGCAATTGAAATTACATATTCTCCCCGGATAGCAAAATTTGTGTTGCTTAATTGGTAATGCGAGAAGAAGTCCCTCGACACAGATCCAATGGGAGATAATGGAAACTTTGACCGGGTTATTGGACCTTGCCTTCAGAATATCAGAGTATTGCAACGGAAGCATGTTCCGCTGTAATGACACTTCATAAGGAAGGACATGCCAAAGATGATTGATCTTGGTATATGAGTTGAAGCCATTGTTGAATTTAGAAGGTTATCATGAATACGTTCTGTACAGAACAATAATCATGAGTCTTCTTAATAAAACAATAAGGAATAATATTTCTTGAAGACACAAAGGAATGATGGTAGCCTAAAACACGAGGAGAAATGAAATAATATTGAGTTACATTAAGGATGGCTCACGTCCTGTGAAATAAATCGGTTATTTCATATTCTCGACAAACTAGTGAGTTATTGAGGAAAATGTAATGGGCATAAGGCATTATTTGGTTATGACCAAAATTCAATGGTGATTGACTACGGAAACGTAGGAATGCCTTAATCAATAAAATATTTCATTTACACTACGACGGACCATAGCCTGAAATTGCATCTCAGTCAAATTTGGATTTGAAAAGGAATTGCAATGGGCATGACGAAGGTTACTTCGTTAAAAGGATGGACTATAGTACCTCAAGACAGGAACCCTCAACCTTGATTTGATCAAGTGATTTTGTGATGACCAAAATATTGAGTGGGCCTGCAGTTTCATGAAACTGAGTGGGAGCTTTGAAGACTTCCCGGAAACTTGGAATGCAGAGGGCATTTTCTGAGTGGGAGCTTCGGAAGCATTGTCATTATGTGAGACATAGTGAACAATAAAATGACTTGATGAAAGCTGAACCACAAATATATGAGTATATGATGGATATATTTGAGTGGGAGCATGATCATTGTCTCAAACATATATGCATTGATATGTGTGAAGAATGATCTCATGTGTATATATATGGATATGCATTGATTGTGTATATAGAGAATCGTCTTATATACATATGTGCATTATGATATATATAGAGCATAAGGAAAATAAAATACAAGATTGCAGGAATCTTCTTTTATGTGAAATACCAACACATTACACGTTGAAATCTATATGAGTAGATTAAGATACGAATAATGAAACGAAGTGAAGGTTGGAATAATCTTCTAGACAAGAAACAGGTTCTTGTGGCTAGAAATTATATAATGGATGAAATCCTAATATCACAAGCAATGTCTTGATGGAAGAATAGAGATGCACCATGTACTTTACATGTGATCTTATATGTTCTTGACATATGATTCTACCATATAACATGCGTTGTGAATCCAACAACAGGATGACTCAAAAGTTCTTGGAAGAAGAACAGATTCCGATGTGCTTTCGGAGTAAAACACAGAATCTGAATAAAGTCCATGCATTCAGTATAGAGAGGCATACTGAGGACTATTCTCTAAAATATAGAAAGGATAATAGACTTGAATGTAATGCAAGATTACAATTGCAAGCCATATTATGGGTCTATATGGAATTAGAGACATCACCAAAGACATGAAAGAAATGTGAGCAAAAATTCACGGTACTACAAACATAATACTACTTAAGAAAGTAGACGTATGGATAAAAGTTTAGCGTTAGAAGTATTGGACTTCTGGCTGAGTGTATTTCCCAGTATATATGACTAAGGATGAGTCTTCTAAAGACTGAACCAAGAGATCATTGGAGGATTATGTGAAATAATAGTCTCACTCTCCCGCGAAACTTATATCCAACCATTATATGATAATGAGTGGTATGTCAAAAGAGCTTTTGACCTATACCAGTTGCAAAGGAAACATACGAATCTGAATTGGTGCAGTTCGTTGATGAACCCTCTTCCATGAGCATGCATGATCAATGAAACACTTATGTGATAAGATGATTATGATCGGAAAAATGCGGCTAGATTATTAGCACTCTAGTGCAAGTGGGAGACTGTTGGATATATGCTCTAGAGGCAAATAATATATGATTATTCCAATATATCTAAGCAAGTTCATAAGCAGTTTCATACCGTGCTAGAACTGCGTTAGTGAAACAATGATGCAGGTGTGGTATAGAA
Organism: Bromus sterilis; assembly: GCA_950022295.1. Taxonomy (NCBI): domain Eukaryota; kingdom Viridiplantae; phylum Streptophyta; class Magnoliopsida; order Poales; family Poaceae; genus Bromus; species Bromus sterilis. The sequence goes on from OX465599.1 coordinate 54,039,444, forward strand.
ACCCCCAGAGTTCCTAGTTAGCCTCTACATCGATAACTAGTTCATGGTCAACATGATGGTCGTGGTTTCGCGATCATGGACAATTAAGTCTCTTGACTATGAGGTCACCTCACGGGTTAAGTGACGTGATGAACATTACCCAAAGTAAGCATTACAGCATGATCAAATCTTATGAAGGTTCAGTGTTGTAATTACAGAACGTGGTAGACCGTTCCTTTGACCGTGAGTACGTGCATAATCACTATCCTCCCGGATGCTTTGACTTACATCCCACCACCTGACTGAAATATGCGGGTCATAACGGTTGTATCTTAGGTATTCCGTGGAGATACGTTGAGGAGTATTGTTTACAAGAGCGGGATTTGTCAATCTATATAATGGATAGATACTCGGGGCCCACTCGGTGAGATTTCATCCATAAAGCTGCGCAGCGTGTGACTAGGTCACGGGGATGAATATCACGGGAACGAGTGAATAAGGATTAGTTCAGAACGAGGTTGAACCAGACATAGGATGTCATTGATCGAATCTCGGAACAATCCAGTATCGCTGACAAAGGGAATGCTATACGACGTAAGGTCGAATCGGTGTTGATATCCGGAATGCACAGGGGTCATTATGGGCATCCAGGTCCCGCTGATGATCATTGACCATAGCCTCTGCGAGGTCATGACTGGAGTGTTCTCGGACCGTAGGGTAACACACTTAAGGGCTCGATGAAATCGGAGACCTTTTCGGAACCATCGGAGCAACCAGAGAATAAAGGAAACAATATCGGAGAAGTACCGTGTTGAACCGAAACAAGTTCGGAGTGAACCGGAAGGGTTTCTGGAGCACCGGGAGATGGAATAATATGTTTTAGTTATTAATTAATTGAATTAATAATTAAAATCATTTTATTTCTAATTAATATGTGCTATGGGCCTTAGTGGAGAAAAAGGCCCATTAGGGGGAAATAAAAAAGGGAAAAAGAAAAAAGAAAAGGGGGGGAGGAGTCATGGGCCCTAGGGCCCATGAGGGGTGCGCCCCCTCTCTCCCCTTGGCCGGCCACCTCCCCCTTAGCAAAGGGTTTAGTCCCACATTGCTAAGGGAGGGGGGTTGACTCCCTCCCCTCTGCCTATATATAGATAGCCAGGGTGCACATAATTAATACACAGAAATTTGTGAGAAAATAAATATTACTCCGAATTGAGATTGGTTTTCTCTGGTCTTCTCCCCTCCCTCGTCTCTTTCACGGTGGACTCCCTAGTGTGACTCTATAGTGGAATTGAGGCTTCTCTTCTAGAATCGGAGGCCATCGTGCTGCCGAAGCTCCGTCCGGAGGTTTGCTTCCGCCCCCTCCGCTGGACCGGAGAACGGAGGTCGTCATCGAGTCTCGTACGTGTGCGAGTACTACGAGGTGTTGCACATTTGGCACTACACCCATCCGGGCGCTCAACACAGCCAGGGGGCTGTGAAACTTGATCGGCTACATCAACCACGTTTGCGGGAATGTTTCCCGCGCAACGGACTACACCCCGAGGTATGTTATTTCCGCACTACTGTCCGTTACGGTAATACGGCGAGCTAGATCTTGGGTTATGGGAACGCTAGTTAGAAAAATTTGTGTTTTCTGCTGCGAACCCCAACAGGCTTATGCACCACGCACACATCTTCTGGGACCACTTCGGTAAACCGGCCGGGTTACGAATGTGGAAACCATCCCAGATAGGCGTCTTCATTGAACCTGAGTTGGCTGTGAGGTAAAAGTTGTGGAGATTATCCTCGCCGACACCCGCTTGAAGGGTGACGAGATCCCGGCGGTAACTGGTGCCTTCGTGTCTGTAGCAGTACACCTCTGCAGGGTTAATAAACTATTCGAATAGCCGCGTCCACGGTAAGGGGCTACTTGGAAAATTGTGCCTGGTTATTAGAAAACTTGAAATGGATACTTATAAAACTTGCCAAGATAAGCGTGAGTGCTATGGCGTGCTTTCTCGTGGGGAAGTCGAGGAAGGCACCATAGTGGTGTAATTGGTTGAAGAGATGTAATGGACTCGTGTACGCTTCTTACCTCAATTCTGGTACTCGTAGTTCAGGACTATCCAAGTCAAAGGTGGCACTTCTGCTTATGAACCCCACCTCCCTTTACGTTGATACATGTGCATGAGTAGTATGGTTCCTACGTAAGTCTTGCTGAGTACGACTTTGTACTCACGTTTGCTTATTCTATGTTTTAGATGAACCCACTAACCCCGAAGGTGGATTCTTCATCGAGCTCGACGACTGAAGACCAAGCTAGTGTAGTCCCAGTCAGATGACTGATTCCCTCGTGGAGGGCTTGTGTCTAAATAAGGCTTCTTAAGCCATTTTTTAAACTTGTCTGTACTCAGACCTACTTTGCTTCCGCTTGTTTGTTGTAATGTTGGATCACAGACTTGTGATCTTTGTGTGCACTATGTGAGAGTTATCAATAAAATGTATACTTTGTAGAGAATTGCAATGATACCTGCTGTTCATACAAGGCATGTGTGCTGCGTGTATGTTTATAACATGCATGTCTTTGTATGGGTTTTCGAGACTTTAGTTGTGATCTGGCTGGCGGTCTTTTATACACCAAGTGGCCCTTAGATGTGCGCAGCTTGGGGCATCGCGATGCGATTGCTCGAGCCTCTATCTCATGCACACTTTGTTTTATGATCGAGCCCGCCCTAGACCCCGACTAAGTGATCGGGCTGGAGCAAGTCTATGTAAGAGCTATGAGATAGTCGATAGTATGGTTGAGGCGACTTGTCTGTGAATATGGGAGTTCATCACCCATATCATTTAGACTTGTGAGCGGACGATGAGGACCCATCTCAGTTGATCATCCGGCCTGGATGGGATGCCCCTCACGTACGATGCTTTCCGAGAACGTTATGTACTTGGCCTTGTCTGCTTAGACAAGTGGGTACGGTTCTCGGCTCTCCATACTACTATGTCCTAGCGGGACTTGCATACGCTAACCCCGGGTCCCGACACATGGTCCAAGGGAGACTACTCATGGCACATCCGGGAGGCGTCCATGGTGGTGGAGAGGCTCCCGGAGGTCAATCCTCCCTCCGGCAGGGTGTCGGGAAGAGGTCTTCTGGTGCTCCCGATTTTGGAGCGCGGCGGCGGAGGAACAGAGAGGTAATTTGCGATGCGGGATTCTCTTCGAGGGTTTTCTGGAAGAGTGGTAAAAATAGGACGAATGGGGAACCAAATGTGGAGCCGACCACCCAGTCGCCCTGGTGGCGTGGCCAAGGGTGGGGCCACACCACCTGGCCTCCTGGGAGGGGGGTGGCCCCCCCTCCGGCTCTCCTTCTGTGCTTTCAGAAGCTTCCTAAACGCTGATTTTTATTCTGATTTTTTTGGATTTTTCCTAGCATTTTAAATTTGCGAAAAAACGCTGCAACTAAAGACATCAGCAGACATGAACTGGCACTGGGTGCACTGAGTTAGTAGGTTAGTTCAAATATGTGTAAAATGATATATAAGTGTAGCAAAACATGAAAGTGCATGGAACAAGAAGAAATTATAGATACGTTTGGGACGTATCAACATCCCCAAGCTTAATTCCTGCTCGTCCTCGAGTAGTTAAATGATAACACAGATAATTTCTGTGGTGACATGCTAACACACACATATAAGAACTTTCAAAGTAAAGAAAGTAAGATATGCAATTCAAGTCAAGACAATAACAAGCAATAGTCTTAGTATTAATTCTAGCAAAGTATAAACATAAAGGTGCAAGAGCTCTCGCTGTCCGTGACTCGAATGTATCCAAATGGTGTTTGCGTCCAAGAAATGGGAGATGGGATTAACAGAGAGTAAAAATATATAAATAGTTTAATTGAGAACTCAATCTACTAAAGTTTCACACTTGGTCTCCTTTGGGATCTTATTTTGACTCATCCCCAGACCACTAGTCAGGTACAAGTTAAACTGATCCTCTCCCTTTCGACTTTGAGAACTCATGCAATGGATGAGTGCGAGCAAGATACATTAGCACTTAGGATGCAAAGAGAAAAATGAAGGGGAAGGAAGACAAAAATGTGTGAAAGGCTCACATCAACGAAAACAATCATAGCGAGAGAAGGCCAAATGATAGATATGATTTGAGGAGTAGGGATTTCCATGCAACGTATGCACATGTGAGATAAGGTAAGCTCTCTAATGTAACTAGTGGCGGTGCATCCAACTTGCTTGCTCATGAAGACCTAGAGCTCATTTGAGGAGGCTCATCTTTGGAATATGCAAGCCAAGTTCTATAGTGAAAGGGTCCCCACATAGTTATGCATGAATGATAATATCTATGGAGTACAAGTATAGCAATGGAGTACGAGTGTGGATCTTTCAAAAGGAATAGGAGTGTTGCCCCCTTCTCTCTTTTTATTTCTTTTTTCTCTTTTTTCTATGTATTTGTATTTTTATGGCCTCTTTGGCTCTTTCTATTTATCTCTCGATGTTCCTCTTTGGGATCTTTTAATTTTTCCTCTTTGAAATCTTTTCCTCACTTAAGGGAAACACTCTATATTTTACAAGAATATAGAAGATCTTCACACTTTACAAGAAGTACTCAAACATAAAGAATAATGAAAACTATCATGATGTATGCAAATGTATGCCTCTGCCAGTGTAGCAGGATATGCAATGATACTAGCGCGTCATGTAGCAATAATAAGGGAAAAGCCCAAATATCATGCAGCTCCTTGATCAAGCAAAAGCATGTATGACATGTAGATCAAGTCATGAGATGGTGGATGTTGCATGGCAATGTATCTCGGAAAGGCCATGGAAATGCCTTGATAGGTAGGTATGGTGGCTGTTTTGAGGAAGATATAAGGAGGTTTATGATGACAGAGTGTATCGTGCCAAGGGTTTGGATGCACCGGTGAAGTATGTGCCAACTCTTGAGGTGAGAAAGGGCAATGGACGGTACCGAAGAGGCTAGCAAAATATGAGGAGGTAGAAGTGCCACCAATTGAATACTCAGATTAGTCCAAAGAAATCATGCACTTATTATCGGTAACTCTCTATCTAATCGGGAGGTTCACAAAGAGACGAGTACCCCGAGCAGGAGTGTATGTGGGTTTGTTTATCCTTGCGCATCCTCGACCCATGGTATGTGAGGGTACTCTATATATTCCAACCCCTCCAGAGGTTAGCGATCCATCTAGTAGCTAAAGTTCTCAACTAATTTTTTTTGTAATTTGTTAAAATAAACATAGATTGCCCAAAATACGACACCTATCACTAATAGGCTCAAGATCTTGGCACCTTGATGTCCAAACATTACTCTAATCAATACCTCAAAAATATTGCATGTTACTACTACACTTGTAATAGAAACCTTAATTACGTAGTCATGCAAGCCACACAACTCAGTGCAACAAGACCACTCTCTAAACAATATAAACATGAAGCCTAAGAGAGTTCCTAGAACATCCTAAACAAAAGCTCTTAAAAAGATAAGCATGAAAACTAAGAGCTAAACATGACAGTAGCTATGAAAAGATAAAGAACGCACACAAAAAGAAAGATAAGCATGCTGATGCGCGAGAGATGATAATGGCTTCTCGCCCTTCGTTGGTTACCCCAAGTGGAAGGTGAGATGTAGGATAGAAGAAAATTTCCCCTAACATAGAGGATAGGGTTTGTCTCCCGTAGGACTCTGAGGTCGACAAGTAGGTGGTTTGGCAAGTGAGGCGCCGTATCACTTGCTTCGCCTATACCTACACACACATACAAGTAACTTTGCTCCCAACGAAGTTCAGAGAGGTTCTCAATCTCTTCGGCCTTGTTGTTTACAAAGGATCAAACGCAAGGGATAAAGGATAATAGTGACTGCAACTAGAAATTAAAAGAAGGAAGTAAATTGAGGGTGTAAACAGTGGTGGAAATATGGATCGGGGTCCCATGATGTTCACTAGTGATGTCTCTCTCCCAAAAGATGATAAAACTGCTATGCGAGGTAAACAAATCAGGGAAATTGACAAGATTACGGGCACAAACAATTGCTAACTATGGTACAAAGAAAGAAAGAGGCTCAAAAGCATGGGCAGTACGCCAAAATAAGTAGACCGAAATCCATCTGCATCTACTACTAATGATCCACCTTGAGATAACTATCTAGAACATCTCGCTGGTATTAAGTTGCGAGCCCCACCCAAAGTGTAAACTCAAAGCAACAAACAACTGCATTAAAAGAACTTTGCGTAAAGTAAACAATCCTTGCAACCACGGTTACAAGCACCGTTGTTTTCCCCCTTGTGCCAACATCACATCCCCTAGACTCATGTTTCTGTCACTCAAGCTAGTCATCAGGGGGCATGAACCAACAATCAAGCATAAAGCTCCCTCTTGGAGTCACTGCCTACTACTTGGCCAAAGCAATAAACAGCAACGGAGATCATCTAAGAATTACTCAAGAAAAAAAAATATAAAAGAGAAGAACCAAATATATTACTTATCACAATCTGAACATACTCTCATAATCCATCCGATCCCAGCAAACTCAGCATAGCAATAGCAGACAGAATTACATATGTGCATTGATCATGTAGGGCAGCTCACAAGGTCTAATCCATCAAGAACAAAGAGGGGAGGAGAACATCACATAGCTACTGATCATGGACCCATGGTCCAAGGTGGACTACTCACGGATCATCTGGGAAGCGTCCATGGTGGTAGAGAAGCTCCCGGAGGTCAATCCTCCCTCCGGTAGGGTGCCGGGAAGAGGTCTTCTGGTGCTCCCGATCTTGGAAACACCGCGGCGGAGGAACATAGGCGAGATCGCGAAAAAGGGTTCTGCTTTCGGAGGTTTCGGGGTGAAGGAAATATATAGGCGAAGGGGGAATCCGAAGGGGCACCAGGGAGTGCAGGCGCCCACCTGGCGCGGCGTAGTGTGGGGACGCGCACCCTGGCCTCCTAGGCATAGGGTGCCCCCCCCCCCGGATCTCCTTCGGGGCTCCGAAAGCTTCCGTTGCGCTGATTTTTTATCGGCTTTTTCTGGAATTTTCTAGCTTTTTTGTGACATCCTGGTTTCTGGCCCCTTTGTTTTGCAAACCTTTTTTGTTGAATTCTGGAATTTGAATTCCATTTTCCTGGTGTTTTGTAACTCTTGACACATGTGAACCATGCCTTTTCGGAAAGATGACAAGAACTCCATTCAATGGAACAATGGAGCGTGGGGAAGACTTGTTAGGGATCATACATTCAGAACGTTATGAGGCTTCTGAAGTTTTCTTCTCAGCAAAGATGGATGAACATATCAGTGTTAGTGAGCACGTGGTCAAGATGTCTGGCTACGTTCAACGCTTGAATGCTCTGGAATGTCAGATTCCAGATGAACTTGGTGTTGATAGGGTGCTGCAGTCGCTGCCCCCTAGCTACAAAGGCTTTGTGTTGAACTACAACATGCAGGGGATGACTAAGACCCCTTCTGAGTTGTTTTCCATGCTGAAAACTGCTGAGGTTGAGATCAAGAAGGAGCATGCTGTATTCATGGTCAACAAGGCCGTTGAATTCAAGAAGTCTGGCAAGAAGGAGAAGGGAAAGAAGGGAAGCCCGAAGAAGGGTGACAAGCCAGTTGTCACTCCTCGTAAGGCACCCAAACCTGGACCCAAGCCCTGCGTTGAGTGCTTCTACTGCAAGGGTGATGGTCACTGGAAACGCAACTGCCCCAAGTACCTAGAGGATAACAAGGCTGGCAAGATTGTCAGAAGAGACAAAGGTATATTTGATATACACGTTATTGATCTTTTCTAAACAAGCGCTGGGAATAAATCCTGGATATTTGATACAGGCTCTGTTGCTCATATTTCTAACTCCTCTCAGGGGCTACAGAATAGGCGACGCTTGATGAAAGATGAAGTGACGATGCGCGTGGGAAACGGCTGCCGGATTGAAGTTCTGGCGGTCGGCACGAAGCATCTTAGTCTCCCTTCGGGATTAGTTTTGATTTTGAATAAGTGCTACTATGTACCCACATTGAGTGTGAACATCTTTAGTGGTTCTTATTTGAAGCGAGCCCACTATTCTTTTAAGTCAGATACAATTGGTTGTGCGATTTATAAGGATGATGTGTTTTATGTTCACGCACCGGTGAAAAATGGCTTATTCATTTTTAATCTCGATTGTGATATACTTCATATTGATAACATAGAGGCCAAAAGATTAAAACCTAGTTGAGAAGAACACATGACGATGTGGCATTGTCGACTTGGTCATATTGGTGAAAAGCGCATGAAGAAGCTTCATGCTGATGGACTTCTGGAGTCATTGGATTTTGGATCCCTTGACACATGTGAACCATGCCTTTTGGGCAAGATGACAAGGACTCCATTCAATGGAACAATGGAGCGTGCGGAAGACTTGTTAGGGACCAGTAGCATTTGCTATTTGGTCTAATTGGAATTTAATCAAATTAATTTCAAATGCTTTTGCAATTTCAACCTTAGCAACATACCCCAATTCACTTGAACATCAGAGGCATATCATACACATGTCAAGATGAATTACATTGATCAAACAATAGAATTTGTAACTTGGCTAACATGAATTCAAATTGGAGTTTGAATTTGCAATTTATTTGCAATATACTCCATTTAAATGGAATTGCCTCACACATCAGAAGCATATACATCAAGTTTCAACCTTCAACCATGTGATTGTGCATTGTACTTATTGTGCTCCCTTTCTTGTTGTCTGTCGAGTAGAGGTGGAACCGGAATAGGAGGCTGCCCCCTTCGTTGAAGATCCAGAGACTGAACCCCGTCAGCAAGGCAAGCAAACCCCCATTGATCATATCGATAAAATCCCACTTCCCTCTCATGTCTCGCTTATGCGTTGGTTAGGATGATTACCATGCTACGTTTCTACCGGATAGATGAACCCATTCCTTTGCATGACCTATCATTTGTCACAGTAGTAAGCAAACCACAATCCTAGCAAATGTAGGCGTTGATTGATATCATGTGACCCCTGCAACTGTTACTGCTTATTACACGCTTAGTGTGATACAATGTTGATACTGTTATGTGAGTCGGGATGGTAGTGCTCATGTTGAAGATGGTGGAAATGTGTTGGTGAATCTACCCTAATACAAGGTGAACGATGAGAGGCTATGTAGGAGTACACAGTGGGTTGTCTCGTCGAACACCGCTTTAGGCCCGAGTTCTTGTGTGGTGATCCAAGTTGAAGAGTACTACCACATGTTGGTGAAATGGATCCCCGCTCAACCTACTAACTCACCCCTTCTCGGTTCAATGAGTCGCAGTAGTTCGGAGTTCTAGTAGGTTTGTGGCCTCGATGCAAGGTGAGAGAACGGCTCAACCGAGACCGGCTTATGCACCACGCACACATCTTCTGGGACCACTTCGGTAAAACGGCCGGGTTACGAATGTGGAAACCATCCCAGATAGGCGTCTTCATTGAACCTGAGTTGGCTGTGAGGTAAAAGTTGTGGACATTATCCTCGCCGACACCCGATTGAAGGGTGACGAGATCCCGGAGGTAACTGATGGTTTCGTGTCTGTAGCAGTACACCCCTGCAGGGTTAATAAACTATTCGAATAACCGCGTCCACGGTAAGGGACTACTTGGAAAATTGTGCCTGGTTATTAGACAACTTGAACTGGATACTTATAAAACTTGCCAAGATAAGCATGAGTGCTATGGCGTGCTTTCTCGTGGGGAAGTCGAGGAAGGCACCATAGTGGTGCAATTGGTTGAAGAGATGTAATGGACTCGTGTACGCTTCTTACCTCAAGTCTGCTACTCGTAGTTCAGGACTAGCCAAGTCAAAGGTGGCACTTCTGCTTATGAACCCCACCTCCCTTTACGTTGATACATGTGCATGAGTAGTATGGTTCCTACGTAAGTCTTGCTGAGTACGACTTTGTACTCATGTTTGCTTATTCTATGTTTTAGATGAACCCACTGACCTTGAAGGTGGATTCTTCATCGAGCTCGACGACTGAAGACCAAGCTAGTGTAGTCCCAGTCAGACGACTGATTCCCTCGTGGAGAGCTTGTGTCTAAATAAGGCTTCTTAAGCCATTTGTTAAACTTGTCTGTACTCAGACCTACTTTGCTTCCGCTTGTTTGTTGTAATGTTGGATCACAGACTTGTGATCTCTGTGTGCACTATGTGAGAGTTATCAATAAAATGTATACTTTGTAGAGAATTGCAATGATACCTGCTGTTCATACAAGGCATGTGTGCTGCGTGTATATTTATAACATGCATGTCTTTGTATGGGTTTTTGAGACTTTAGTTGTGATTTGGCTGGCGGTCTTTTATACACGAAGTGGCCCTTAGATGTGTGCAGCCTGGGGCATCGCGATGCGATTGCTCGAGACTCTGTCTCGTGCACACTTTGTTGTATGATCGAGCCCGCCCTAGACCCCGACTAAGTGATCGGGCTGGAGTAAGTCTATGTAAGAGCTATGAGATAGTCGATAGTATGGTTGAGGTGACTTGTCTGTGAATATGGGAGTTCATCACCCATATCATTTAGACTTGTGTGCGGACGATGAGGACCCATCTCAGTTGATCATCCGTCCTGGATGGGATGCCCCTCACGTACGATGCTTTCCGAGAACGTTCTGTACTTGGCCTTGTCTTCTTAGACAACTGGGTACGGTTCTCGTCTCTCCATATTACTATGTCGTAGTGGGACTTGCATACGCTAACCCCGGGTCCCGACACATGGTCCAAGGGAGACTACTCATGGCACATCCGGGAGGCGTCCATGGTGGTGGAGAGGCTCCCGGAGGTCAATCCTCCCTACGGCAGGGTGTCGGGAAGAGGTCTTCTCGTGCTCCCGATTTTGGAGCGTGGCGGCGGATGAACAGAGAGGTAATTCGCGATGCGGGATTCTCTTCGAGGGTTTTTTAGAAGAGTGGTAAAAATAGGACGAATGGGGAACCAAATGTGGGGCCCACCACCTAGTCGCCCTGGTGGCGTGTCCAGGGGTGGGGCCACACCACCTGGCCTCCTGGGAGGGGGGTGGCCCCCCCTCCGGCTCTCCTTCGGTGCTTTCAGAAGCTTCCTGAACGCTGATTTTTATTCTAATTTTTTTGGATTTTTTCTAGCATTTTAAATTGGCGAAAAATCGATGCAACTAAAGACATCAGCAGACATGAACTGGCACTGGGTGCACTGAGTTAGTAGGTTAGTTCAAATATGTGTAAAATGATATATAAGTTTAGCAAAACATGAAAGTGCATGGAACAAGAAGAAATTATAGATACGTTTGGGACGTATCAACATCCCAAAGCTTAATTCCTGCTCGTCCTCGAGTAGGTAAATGATAACACAGATAATTTCTGTGGTGACATGCTAACGCACACATATAAGAACTTTCAAAGTAAAGAAAGTAAGATATGAAATTCAAGTCAAGACAATAACAAGCAATAGTCTTAGTATTAATTCTAGGAAAGTATAAACATAAAGGTGCAAGAGCTCTCGCTGTCCGTCACTCTAATGTCTCCAAATGGTGTTTGCGTACAAGAAATGGGAGATGGGATTAACAGAGAGTGAAAATATATAAATAGTTTAATTGAGAACTCAATCTACTAAAGTTTCACACTTGGTCTCCTTCGGGATCTTATTTTGACTCATCCCCAGACCACTAGTCAGGTACAAGTTAAACTGATCCTCTCCCTTTCGACTTTGAGCACTCATGCAATGGATGAGTGCGAGCAAGATACATTAGCACTTAGGATGTCAAAGAGAGAAATGATGGGGAAGGAAGACAAAATTGTGTGAAAGTCTCACATCAACGAGGACAATCATAGGCGAGAGAAGGCCAAATGATAGATATGATTTGAGGAGTAGGGATTGCCATGCAACGTATGCACATGTGAGATAAGGTAAGCTCTCTAATGTAACTAGTGGTGGTGCATCCAACTTGCTTGCTCATGAAGACCTAGAGCTCATTTGAGGAGGCTCATCCTTGGAATATGCAAGCCAAGTTCTATAGTGAAAGGGTCCCCACATAGTTATGCATGAATGATAATATCTATGGAGTACAAGTATAGCAATGGAGTACGAGAGTGGATCTTTCAAAAGGAATAGGAGTGTTGCCCCCTTCTCTCTTTTTATTTCTTTTTTCTCTTTTTCTATGTATTTTTATTTTTATGGCCTCTTTGGCTCTTTCTATTTATCTCTCATTTGTCCCCTTTGGGATCTTTTAATTTTTCCTCTTTGAAATCTTTTCCTCACTTAAGGGAAACACTCTATATTTTACAAGAATATAGAAGATCTTCACACTTTACAAGAAGTACTCAAACATAAAGAATAATGAAAACTATCATGATGTATGCAAATGTATGCCACTACCAGTGTAGCAGGATATGAAATGATACTAGCGCGTCATGTAGCAATAATAAGGGCAAAGCCCAAATATCATGCAGCTCCTTGATCAAGCAAAAGCATGTATGACATGTCGATCAAGTCATGAGATGGTGGATGTTGCATGGCAATGTATCTCAGAAAGGCCATGGAAATGCCTTGATAGGTATGTATGGTGGCTGTTTTGAGGAAGATATAAGGAGGTTTATGATGACAGAGCGTATCGTCCCAAGGGTTTGGATGCATCGGTGAAGTATGTGCCAACTCTTGAGGTGAGAAAGGGCAATGGACGGTACCGAAGAGGCTAGAAAAATATGAGGAGGTGGAAGTGCCAACAATGGAATACTCAAATTAGTCCAAAGAAACCATGCACTTATTATCGGTAACTCTTTATCTAATCGGGAGGTTCACAGAGACGAGTACCCCGAGCAGGAGTGTATGTGGGTTTGTTTATCCTTGCGCATCCTCGACCTATGGTATGTGAGGGTACTCTATATATTTCAACCCCTCCAGAGGTTAGCGATCCATCTAGTAGCTAAAGTTCTCAACTAAATTTTTTTGTAATTTTTTGAAATAAACATAGATTGCCCAAAATACGACACCTATCACTAATAGGGTCAAGCTCTTGGCACCTTGATGTCCAAACATTACTCTAATCAATACCTCAAAAATATTGCATGTTACTACTACACTTGTAATAGCAACCTTAATTACGTACTCATGCAAGCCACAAAACTCAGTGCAACAGGACCACTCTCTAAACAATATAAACATGAAGCCTAAGAGAGTTCCTAGAACATCCTAAACAAAAGCTCTTAAAAAGATAAGCATGAAAACTAAGAGCTAAACATGACAGTAGCTATGACAAGATAAATAACGCACACAAAAAGAAAGATAAGCATGCTGATGCGCGAGAGATGATAATGGCTTCTCGCCCTTCGTTGGTTACCCCAAGTGGAACGTGAGATGTAGGATAGAAGAAAATTTCCCCTAACGTAGAGGATAGGGTTTGTCTCCCGTAGGACTCTGAGGTCGACAAGTAGGTGGTTTGGCAAGTGAGGCGCCGTATCACTTGCTTTGCCTAGACCTACACACACATACAAATAACTTTGCTCCCAACGAAGTTCAGAGAGGTTCTCAATCTCTTCGGCCGTGTTGTTTACAAAGGATCAAACACAAGGGATAAAGGATAATAGTGACTGCAACTAGAAATTAAAAGCAGGAAGTAAATTGAGGGTGTAAACAGTGGAGGAAATATGGATCGGGGTCCCATGATGTTCACTAGTGATGTCTCTCTCCCAAAAGATGATAAAACTTCTATGCGAGGTAAACAAATCAGGGAAATTTACAAGATTACGGGCGCAAACAATTGCTAACTATGGTACAAAGAAAGAGGCTCAAAAGCATGGGCAGTACGCCAAAATAAGTAGACCAAAATCCATCTGCATATACTACTAATGATCCACCTTGAGATAACTATCCAGAACATCTCGCTGGTATTAAGTTGCGAGCCCCACCCAAAGTGTAAACTCAAAGCAACAAACAACTGCATTAAAAGAACTTTTCGTAAAGAAAACAATCCTTGCAACCACGGTTACAAGCACCGTTGTTTTCCCCCTTGTGGCAACATCACATCCCCTAGACTCATGTTTCTGTCACTCAAGCTAGTCATCAGGGGGCATGAACCAACAATCAAGCATAAAGCTCCCTCTTGGAGTCACTTCCTACTACTTGGCCAAAGAAATAAACAGAAACGGAGAACATGCAAGAATTACTCAAGAACAAAAATATAAAAGAGAAGAACCAAATATATTACTTATCACAATCTGAACATACTCTCATAATCCATCAGATCCCAGCAAACTCAGCATAGCAATAGCAGAAAGAATTACATATGTGCATTGATCATGTACGGAAGCTCACAAGGTCTAATCCATGAAGAACAAAGAGGGGAGGAGAACATCACATAGCTACTGATCATGGACCCATGGTCCAAGGTGGACTACTCACGGATCATCCGGGAAGCGTCCATGGTGGTAGAGAAGCTCCCAGAGGTCAATCCTCCCTCCGGTAGGGTGCCGGGAAGAGGTCTTCTGGTTCTCCCGATCTTGGAAGCACCGCGGCGGAGGAACATAGGCGAGATCGCAAAAAAGGGTTCTGCCTTCGGAGGTTTCGGGGTGAAGGAAATATATAGGCGAAGGGGGAAGCCGGGGGGGCACCAGGTAGTGCAGGCGCCCCCCTGCCGCAGCGTAGGGTGGGGACGCGCACCCTGGCCACCTAGGAACAGGGTGCCCCCCCCGGGGCTCTCCTTCGGGGCTCCGAAAGCTTCCGTTGCGCTGATTTTTTATCGGCTTTTTCTGGAATTTTCTAGCATTTTTGTGACATCCTGGTTTCTGGCCCCTTTGTTTTGCAAACCTTTTTTGCTGAATTCTGGAATTTGAATTCCATTTTCCTGGTGTTTTTTAACTCTTGACACATGTGAACAGTGCCTTTTGGGAAAGATGACAAGAACTCCATTCAATGGAACAATGGAGCGTGCGGAAGACTTGTTAGGGATCATACATTCAGAACGTTATGAGGCTTCTGAAGCTTTCTTCTCAGCAAAGATGGATGAACATATCAGTGTTAGTGAGCACGTGGTCAAGATGTCTGGCTACGTTCAACGCTTGAATGCTCTGGAATGTCAGATTCCAGATGAACTTGTTGTTGATAGGGTGCTGCAGTCGCTGCCGCCTAGCTACAAAGGCTTTGTCTTGAACTACAACATGCAGGGGATGACTAAGACCCCTTCTGAATTGTTTTCCATGCTGAAAACTGCTGAGGTTGAGATCAAGAAGGAGCATGCTGTATTCATGGTCAACAAGGCCGTTGAATTCAAGAAGTCTGGAAAGAAGGAGAAGGGAAAGAAGGGAAGCCCGAAGAAGGGTGACAAGCCAGTTGTCACTCCTCGTAAGGCACCCAAACCTGGACCCAAGCCCGACGTTGAGTGCTTCTACTGCAAGGGTGCTCGTCACTGGAAACGCAACTTCCCCAAGTACCTAGAAGATAAGAAGGCTGGCAAGATTGTCAGAAGAGACAAAGGTATATTTGATATACACGTTATTGATCTTTTCTTAACAAGCGCTGGGAACAAATCTTGGATATTTGATATAGGATTTGTTGCTCATATTTCTAACTCCTCTCAGGGGCTACGGAATAGGTGATGCTTGATGAAAGATAAAGTGACGATGCGCGTGGGAAATGGCTGCCGGATTGAAGTGGTGGCGGTCGGCACGAAGCATCTTAGTCTCCCTTCGGGATTAGTTTTGATTTTGAATAAGTTCTACTATGTACCCGCATTGAGTGTGAACCTCGTTAGTGGTTCTTGTTTGAAGCGAGACCACTATTCTTTTAAGTCAGATACAATTGGTTGTGCGATTTATAAGGATGATGTGTTTTATGATCATCCACCGGAGAAAAATGGCTTATTCATTTTTAATCTCGATTGTGATATACTTCATATTGATAACGTAGAGGCCAAAAGATTAAAACCTAGTTGAGAAGAACACATGAGGATGTGGCATTGTCGACTTGGTCATATTGGTGAAAACCGCATGAAGAAGCTTCATGCTGATGGACTTCTGGAGTCATTGGATTTTGGATCCCTTGACACATGTGAACCATGCCTTTTGGGCAAGATGACAAGGACTCCATTCAATGGAACAATGGAGCGTGCGGAAGACTTGTTAGGGACCAGTAGCATTTGCTATTTGGTTTCATTGGAGTTTAATCAAATTAAATTCAAATGCTTTTGCAATTTGAACCTTAGCAACATACCCCAATTCACTTGAACATCAGAGGAATATCATACACATGTCAAGATGAATTACATTGATCAAACAATAGAATTTGTAACTTGGCTAAAATGAATTCAAATTGGAGTTTGAATTTGCAATTTATTTGCAATATACTCCATTTAAATGGAATTGCCTCACACATCAGAAGCATATACATCAAGTTTCCACCTTCAACCATGCGATTGTGCATTGTACTTATTGTGCTCCCTTTCTTGTTGTTTGTCGAGTAGAGGTAGAACCGGAATAGGAGGCTGCCCCCTTCGTTGAAGATCCCGAGACTAAACCCCGTCAGCAAGGCAAGCAAACCCCCATTGATCATATCGATAAATTCCCACTTCCCTCTCATGTCTCGCTTATGCGTTGGTTAGGATGATTACCATGCTACGTTTCTAACGGATAGATGAACCCATTCCTTTGCATGACCTATCATTTGTCACAGTAGTAAGCAAACCACAATCCTAGCAAATGTAGGAGTTGATTGATATTATGTGACCCCTGCAACTATTACTGCTTATTGCATGCTTAGAGTGATATAATGTTGATACTGTTATGTGAGTCGGGATGGTAGGGCTCATGTTGAAGATGGTGGAAATGTGTTGGTGAATCTACCCTAATACAAGATGAACGATGAGAGGTTGTGTAGGAGTACACAGTGGGTTGTCTCGTTGAACACCGCCTTAAGCCCGAGTTCTTGTGTGGTGATCCAAACTGAAGAGTACTACCACATGTTGGGCAAATGGATCCCCGCTCAACCTACTAACTCACCCCTTCTCGGTTCAATGAGTCACAGTAGTTCGGAGTTCTGGTAGGTTTGTGTCCTGGATGCAAGGTGAGAGAACGGCTCAACCGAGACCGGCTTATGCACCACGCACACATCTTCTGGGACCACTTCGGTAAACCGGCCGGGTTACGAATGTGGAAACCATCCCAGATAGGTGTCTTCATTGAACCTGAGTTGGCTGTGAGGTAAAAGTTGTGGAGATTATCCTCGCCGACACCCGATTGAAGGGTGACAAGATCCTGGCGGTAACTGATGGTTTAGTGTCTGTAGCAGTACACCCCTGCAGGGTTAATAAACTATTCGAATAGCCGCGTCCACAGTAAGGGACTACTTGGAAAATTGTGCCTGGTTATTAGACAACTTGAACTGGTTACTTATAAAACTTGCCAAGATAAGCGTGAGTGCTATGGCGTGCTTTCTCGTGGGGAAGTCGAGGAAGGCACCATAGTGGTGTAATTGGTTGAAGAGATGTAATGGACTCATGTGCACTTCTTACCTCAAGTCTGGTACTCGTAGTTCAGGACTAGCCAAGTCAAAGGTGGCACTTCTGCGTATGAACCCCACCTCCCTTTACGTTAATACATGTGCATGAGTAGTATCGTTCCTACGTAAGTCTTGCTGAGTATGACTTTGTACTCACGTTTACTTATTCTATGTTTTAGATGAACCCACTGACCCCGAAGGTGGATTCTTCATCGAGCTCGACGACTGAAGACCAATCTAGTGTAGTACCAGTCAGACGACTGATTCCCTCGTGGAGGGCTTCTGTCTAAATAAGGCTTTTAAAGCCATTTGTTAAACTTGTCTGTACTCAGACCTACTTTTCTTCCGCTTGTTTGTTGTAATGTTAGATCACAGACTTGTGATCTTTGTGTGCACTCTGTGAGAGTTATCAATAAAATGTATACTTTGTAGAGAATTGCAATGGTACCTTCTGTTCATACAAGGCATATGTGCTGCGTGTATGTTTATAACATGCATGTCTTTGTATGGGTTTTCGAGACTTTAGTTGTGATCTGGCTGGCGGTCTTTTATACACCAAGTGGGCCTTAGATGTGCGCAGCGTGGGGCATCGCGATCCGATTGCTCGAGACTCTGTCTTGTGCACACTTTGTTGTATGATCGAGCCCGCCCTAGACCCCGACTAAGTGATCGGGCTGGAGTAAGTCTATGTAAGAGCTATGAGATAGTCGATAGTATGGTTGAGGCGACTTGTCTGTGAATATGGGAGTTCATCACCCATATCATTTAGACTTGTGTGCGGACGATGAGGACCCATCTCAGTTGATCATCCGGCCTGGATGGGATGCCCCTCATGTACGATGCTTTCCGAGAACGTTCTGTGCTTGGCCTTGTCTTCTTAGACAAGTGGGTACGGTTCTCGGCTCTCCATATGACTATGTCGTAGCGGGACTTGCATACGCTAACCCCGGGTCCCGACACATGGTCCAAGGGAGACTACTCATGGCACATCCGAGAGGCGTCCATGGTGGTGGAGAGGCTCCCGGAGGTCAATCCTCCCTCCGGCAGGGTGTCGGGAAGAGGTCTTCTGGTGCTCCAGATTTTGGAGCGCGGCGGCGGAGGAACAGAGAGGTAATTCGCGATGCGGGATTCTCTTCAAGGGTTTTCTGGAAGAGTGGTAAAAATAGGCCGAATGGGAAACCAAATGTGGGGCCCACCACGCAGTCGCCCTGGTGGCGTGGCCAGGGGTGGGGCCACACCACCTGGCCTCCTGGGAGGGGGGTGGCTGTGACGCCCCCAAAATCAATCCTTGTACAGTAATCATACACGCAGGGTACACGGCTGATATTAGGGTGCCACGGTGAGAATATCACAGCACAACACTAAACACAAAAGGATAAACCAATATGTTACAATAAAGGGGGGGTCGCTCGGACCCGAATACATAAGTCATACAAGCCATAATATCTGAGTACATACATAGTTAGTCAAGTTTTGCCTTAAGAAGGCTAGCACAAATCACATCAGAGATACAGATCGAAAAGGCGAGGCCTCCTGCCTGGAATCCACCGAACTACTCCTGGTCAACGGGGAACTCGACGTCGTAGTAGGCGCCTCCGGGGTACTCCTGCTCCTGGGCTCCAACATCGACTGCAGCGGCCGATCAGGCAAAACAGTAAAGGAAATAAAGCAGGTGAGTATCTAGTATACCCGCGAGTCTTACTTCCGCTACTAAGCATTATGCATTGTATCAACGGAAAGAAGAGGCTGTATATAGTGGACTGAAAGACAGAAATTCAGAGCAAGGGTAAGAAGCTAGGCCTAACGAAGACTAGCATCTTCCGACGATGTCTTGCAGCATGAGGTAAGAATCAGCCAACAGTTCATATAAAGCATAAAGTAACAACGAAGCAGAAGTTGCTGCAACATTGTATAATATAAGTTGTAATGATTAATAATAATAATGTCTCCGAGTTCACCTCCTCGACATCCCCGCGAGGAAGAAAACCCGGAACCATACAGTTTAATAATAATAGTTTCTAGTGGTAAGATCCAGCTTCAGCATAAAGCGTCCTGTTACCGTGGACACGGCTATTCGAATAGATTAATCTTCCCTGCAGGGGTGCACTGACGTGACTCTACGACGCTCGGATCTCCAGGGTGGCGGGAATCTTGTTAGGGAACGCTCCACCAAAGCTATCCGACACAAAGTAGCCCATCCTTCGGCAATCAACAGAGAGGTCATCCGCCGGACTATATCCTATGTATGCCGGGCTTTGGACCCTAACCCGAACGTACTCCTGCACGGTGCGTGACTGGACAGTGAAGCAAAATCAAAGCAAATACAAATACACCGCTCGAGCAAGAGAAGACAACACCACTTCCCGGCAATCAGCCCGCGGTACTGCTGACGTCTAAAGACCCTCGAATGAGACTACGATGCAGGGGAGCCCACACTCATTATCCCACGTGTAGGAAGTGCGTACAAGCCAAAAGGCTACTCAAGACATCCGCCGAACCATTTAGCATTTTAATTAACCTGCGTGACAACCATTATCGTTGCCTCGACTTAACCGACCCGCGGTCAACGACAGCAGTCAGGTCCACCAGTAACGTTGGTGCCTGCCCTGTCGTCCCACCAAGTCACTGCGGTTACCATCAAGGTGAACCGTCTCCTTACCTTGTCTCGCGTTTGCTCTTGGTAGAGCTCGACTTTTGTGGTTTGGTAACTCTCGTGAGATACGAGCAGGGGGCAAGCACGCCAGTAACGTCGGTCGTACCCACCCTGTCGTTCCCGATGATATACCGCTCCGTTGGGTCGCCCGACTTTCTTACCTTTAAGGACAACCGCTGTTCAGGACCCCATGGCGGCAAGACAAAGTCAGCCGAAAGTGGAGTACAAGGATTACTCCCGGATAGCTCACACTTGAGGTGACTAGGCATAACCCAGATAAGGGCCTTTGGCGGTGTCTGCTTTGTACCGTACCTGTGCAGCTGTATATATATCGTATCCGTGTTCACTCCCTGAGTGATCACGACCCGCTATCTAACCCTAGCTAACAATGCGGAGGGCTCACTGCTGACATATGCATAAATAATAATAGGAAGCATAGGATAAAGGAAAGGTACATCAAGGGGCGACAAAAACATGCTATGCAGTTGAATAGGATTGTAACGTAGCAGCAGCAGTAACAATGCCTAGTGCAAGAAAGTACGGAAAGGTAGGCGATATCTGGGGAAGAGAATGGCTCTGCTTGCCTGGAAGCTCGACGGTAGGGGCAGGGTCGTCGACGAAGTAGTCGTACCCGGCAGTAGTGTAGTCGGCGGTAGCAGCGGGGTCTACCGAAGATTAAGGGGGGGAGGAAACAGTAAATACACAGCAATAATATACAGACATATGCATGACATGATAGATGAAATGTTAACGGTGTTCTAACGCAGTGCAATGCACGTTGCTCGGAGCGGGAATTCATCCGGGGATGAAGTACCGGCTCCGGGTGATTACCGGACAGGTTGTCCGGAGAGGGAAGGGTTCATGCCGGAGGCGTCGTGGACATCCGACAAACATAAGGGGGGTGTATCCGTGTTAGTTGAACCATTCCGGACAACTTTCGTGTTCGAAATAAATTCATCCGGGTACCTTTTATCGGTACCGGGAATTATCGACAAACAGCCCGGAGGGGGGAATGTCGATGATCGGTGTGTCAGGGGGGTGGGGTAGACATACGGATAGCGTATCGGTATTCGTTATATTTTTCTGATCAATTTTGATGTATAAAGTTTTTCGATCCGATATACGGATTAAAAGATATTGATTTTATAAGTTTAATCAATTTTTAAAACATTAAAAATCCTTTTTAATAATTTCTTTTATTATTTTTAGTAACATTATCCAGAACAGTGTTGACTGGTCAAACCTGACCAGTGGGTCCTATCTGTCATAGACACAGCTCTAATAATTCATTTTATTTATTCAAATAATAAAGGGGGACCCACATGTCATCCTCATAGTTTAATAAAATCATTAAATATATTTATATGACAGTGGGGTCCCACATGTCATTGACTCACAGTGTTAATTTAACAGATTAATTAATCTAACAGGGCATGGGGCCCATGTGTAAGTGGTGGTGGGGGTTATCTTTCTGTTTAATTAAGCAGGTCTATTAGGGGGCACCCTGGCCCGCAGGTCAGTGAGATTAAGGGGGGGGGCTAATGCCTAATTAGCGGCCTGACGCGCGGGCCCGCTCGGTCAGTGGCACATGAGAGGGGGAGTTAAGCCCACGGCTGTTGCAGCCATGCCGGCGAGGCCATGGCAGAGGAGCCCGGCGAGGCGTGCTCTCGGCACAGGGGCCAAATAGGGGCGCCGCTGGCTCGTACGCGCGCGGGGGAACGAGGCGCACCCGTAGGTGCCATTCGCGCGAGCTGGAGCGGCCCAGGATGACGACGACAACGAGCTGGGCGGCGCCGGTGCACTGTGTCCGTGGGGACGGAGCTACGGTGGGAGAACGACGCGGGTGAGCGAGGCGAAAGGGGGGGTTGCTCACAGGGGCCGAGCAGGGCTGGCAGCAGGCGCGGGGACGACGTGCGGCGGCCGGGATTTGAGAAGCTCGCTGCCGGCGTGGAAGAAGGGGAACGACCGCGTGCGCTCCACTCCGGGCTCCAGTCCTCGATTCCTCTAGCGAGAAGACGTAGGCGACGCCGGCGCACACGATGGACACGACGGGGAGGCGGGAGGAGCTCGGTGGCCGCGGTGGTTCATGAGCTTGAGCCCATGGCGACGGGCGGGGCTTCTCCCGGCGTTTGCGAGACGAGCGAGGGGAAAAAGGGGGCGGATCTCGATCCAGATGGGCGGGGCAGATATTTAGCGCGACCACACCCACTGTAGCGGCGCAGCGACGTGGCCTGGTCCGGCGAGAACGACGAACCCGTCGGGTGTCCATGGCGACCGGGCGTGAGCAGTGCGAGGTGGGAGAAAGCACGGTTGGGCCGGGGTGGACTGGGCCGTGGGGGTACCGCCATAGGCGTTAGTTAGGTGTTTTCTCTTTTCTTGTATTTTTTTTTCATTTCGTTTATTGCCTTAATGTTTTAATTTGTTTTACCTTCAAATGATTTTTTTCACATGCTAAACTTGTGGGCATACTTGTGTTGCATATATCAGAGGTGCCACAAAAAGTTTTGTGTCAAAATAAAATCAATTGTATTTTTGTTTTATTTAAAAGGTATTAAATCCCACTGGTTTGGCTACTGTTTGAATTGTTGCATTTATTTTATTGCTTAATAAATCCCCATGACCACATTGCCATGGTCCCATGATTATTTGGGATTTTATAAAAGTGGTTTCATAATTATTGGACAATGTTTTATTCATCACTTATTTTTAATAATCACTAAAAGGCATTTTAAGGTTTGTTTGAATTTTAATTCAAATGGCTTGGACTTTGTTTTCATCCATGATGATCAAGGTCCATGGTTCACATTGCTTGCAAAAATATCAAAGGAGAATTTGAATTTGAACTGAACCAGTTGATCAAACAAAAGTTTGAATACTACAGATGAACAGTAATAGTGATTACTGTTCACTGACAGTGAGGGTGTTACAGTGGCCCCCCTCCGGCTCTCCTTCGGTGCTTTCAGAAGCTTCCTGAACGATGATTTTTATTCTAATTTTTGGATTTTTCCTAGCATTTTAAATTGGCGAAAAATCGCTGCAACTAAAGACATCAGCAGACATGAACTGGCACTGGGTGCACTGAGTTAGTAGGTTAGTTCAAATATGTGTAAAATGATATATAAGTGTAGCAAAACATGAAAGTGCATGGAACAAGAAGAAATTATAGATACGTTTGGGACGTATCAACATCCCCAAGCTTAATTCCTTCTCGTCCTCGAGTAGGTAAATGATAACACAGATAATTTCTGTGGTGACATTCTAACACACACATATAAGAACTTTCAAAGTAAAGAAAGTAAGATATGCAATTCATGTCAAGACAATAACAAGCAATAGTCTTAGTATTAATTCTAGCAAAGTATAAACATAAAGGTGCAAGAGCTCTCGCTGTCCGTGACTCGAATGTCTCCAAATTGTGTTTGCGTACAAGAAATCGGAGATGGGATTAACAGAGAGTGAAAATATATAAATAGTTTAATTGAGAAACTCAATCTACTAAAGTTTCACACTTGGTCTCCTTCGGGATCTTATTTTGACTCATCCCCAGACCACTAGTCAGGTACAAGTTAAACTGATCCTCTCCCTTTCTACTTTGAGCACTCATCTAATGGATGAGTGCGAGCAAGATACATTAGAACTTAGGATGGCAAAGAGAGAAATGATGGGGAAGGAAGGCACAAATGTGTGAAAGGCTCACATCAACGAGGACAATCATAGGCGAGAGAAGGCCAAATCATAGATATGATTTGAGGAGTAGGCATTGCCATGGAACGTATGCACATGTGAGATAAGGTAAGCTCTCTAATGTAACTAGTGGCGGTGCATCAAACTTTCTTGCTCATGAAGACCTAGAGCTCATTTGAGGAGGCTCATCCTTGGAATATGCAAGCCAAGTTCTATAGTGAAAGGGTCCCCACATAGTTATGCATGAATGATAATATCTATGGAGTACAAGTATAGCAATGGAGTACGAGTGTGGATCTTTCAAAAGGAATAGGAGTGTTGCCCCCTTCTCTCTTTTTATTTCTTTTTTCTCTTTTTTCTATGTATTTGTATTTTTATGGCCTCTTTGGCTCTTTCTATTTATCTCTAATTTGTCCTCTTTGGGATCTTTTAATTTTTCCTCTTTGAAATCTTTTCCTCACTTAAGGGAAACACTCTATATTTTAGAAGAATATAGAAGATCTTCACACTTTACAAGAAGTACTCAAACATAAAGAATAATGAAAACTATCATGATGTATGCAAATGTATGCCTCTACCAGTGTAGCAGGATATGCAATGATACTAGCGCGTCATGTAGCAATAATAAGGGCAAAGCCCAAATATCATGCAGCTCCTTGATCAAGGAAAAGCATGTATGACATGTAGATCAAGTCATGAGATGGTGGATGTACCGTGGCAATGTATCTCGGAAAGGCCATGGAAATGCCTTGATAGGTAGGTATGGTGGATGTTTTGAGGAAGATATAAGGAGGTTTATGATGACAGAGCGTATCGTGCGAAGGGTTTGGATGCATCGGTGAAGTATGTGCCAACTCTTGAGGTGAGAAAGGGCAATGGACGGTACCGAAGAGGCTAGAAAAATATGAGGAGGTGGAAGTGCCAACAATGGAATACTCACATTAGTCCAAAGAAATCATGCACTTATTATCGGTAACTCTCTATCTAATCGGGAGGTTCACAAAGAGACGAGTACCCCGAGCAGGAGTGTATGTGGGTTTGTTTATCCTTGCGCATCCTCGACCCATGGTATGTGAGGGTACTCTATATATTCCAACCCTCTAGAGGTTAGCGATCCATCTAGTAGCTAAAGTTCTCAACTAATTTTTTTGTAATTTTTTAAAATAAACACAGATTGCCCAAAATACGACACCTATAACTAATAGGCTCAAGCTCTTGGCACCTTGATGTTAAAAATTACTCTAATCAATACCTCAAAAATATTGCATGTTACTACTACACTTGTAATAGCAACCTTAATTACGTAGTCATGAAAGCCACACAACTCAGTGCAACAAGACCACTCTCTAAACAATATAAACATGAAGCCTAAGAGAGTTCCTAGAACATCCTAAACAAAAGCTCTTAAATAGATAAGCATGTAAACTAAGAGCTAAACATGACAGTAGCTATGAAAAGATAAAGAACGCACACAAAAATAAAGA
This sequence comes from Bromus sterilis, assembly GCA_950022295.1. Lineage (NCBI taxonomy): Eukaryota > Viridiplantae > Streptophyta > Magnoliopsida > Poales > Poaceae > Bromus > Bromus sterilis. The sequence continues at coordinate 54,064,726 of OX465599.1, forward strand.
TAAGCATGTTGATGCGCGAGAGATGATAATGGCTTCTTGCCCTTCGTTGGTTACCCCAAGTGGAAGGTGAGATGTAGGATAGAAGAAAATTTCCCCTAACATAGAGGATAGGGTTTGTCTCCCGTAGGACTCTGAGGTCGACAAGTAGGTGGTTTGGAAAGTGAGGCGCCGTATCACTTGCTTCGCCTAGACCTACACACACATACAAATAACTTTGCTCCCAACGAAGTTCAGAGAGGTTCTCAATCTCTTTAGCCTTGTTGTTTACAAAGGATCAAACGCAAGGGATAAAGGATAATAGTGACTGCAACTAGAAATTAAAAGCCGGAAGTAAATTGGGGGTGTAAACAGTGGTGGAAATATGGATCGGAGTCCCATGATGTTGACTAGTGATGTCTCTCTCCCAAAAGATGATAAAAATAGTATGCGAGGTAAACAAATCAGGGAAATTTACAAGATTACGGGCGCAAACAATTGCTAACTATGCTACAAAGAAAGAAAGAGGCTCAAAAGCATGGGAAGTACGCCAAAATAAGTAGACCGAAATCCATCTGCATATACTACTAATGATCCACCTTGAGATAACTATCCAGAACATCTCGTTGGTATTAAGTTGCGAGCCCCACCCAAAGTGTAAACTCAAAGCAACAAACAACTGCATTAAAAGAACTTTGCGTAAAGTAAACAATCCTTGCAACCACGGTTACAAGCACCGTTGTTTTCCCCCTTGTGGCAACATCACATCCCCTGGACTCATGTTTCTGTCACTCAAGCTAGTCATCAGGGGGCATGAACCAACAATCAAGCATAAAGCTCCCTCTTGGAGTCACTGCCTACTACTTGGCCAAAGCAATAAACAACAACGGAGAACATGCAAGAATTACTCAAGAACAAAAATATAAAAGAGAAGAACCAAATATATTACTAATCACAATCTGAACATACTCTCATAATCCATCAGATCCCAGCAAACTCAGCATAGCAATAGAAGAAAGAATTACATATGTGCATTGATCATGTAGGGAAGCTCACAAGGTCTAATCCATGAAGAACAAAGAGGGGAGGAGAACATCACATAGCTACTGATCATGGACCCATGGTCCAAGGTGGACTACTCACGGATCATCCGGGAAGCGTCCATGGTGGTAGAGAAGCTCCCGGAGGTCAATCCCCCCTCCGGTAGGGTGCCGGGAAGAGGTCTTCTGGTGCTCCCGATCTTGGAAGCACCGCGACGGAGGAACATATGCGAGATCGCGAAAAAGGATTCTGTCTTCGGAGGTTTCGGGGTGAAGGAAATATATAGGCAAAGGGGGAAGCCGGGGGGCACCAGGGAGTGCAAGCGCCCCACTGGCGCGGCGTAGGGTGGGGACTCGCCCCCTGGCCTCCTAGGCAAAGGGTGCCCCCCCCCCCCGGGGTTCTCCTTTGGGGCTCCGGAAGCTTCCGTTGCGCTTATTTTTTATCGGCTTTTTCTGGAATTTTCTAGCATTTTTGTGACATCCTGGTTTCTGGCCCCTTTGTTTTGCAAACCTTTTTTGCTGAATTCTGGAATTTGAATTCCATTTTCCTGGTCTTTTGTAACTCTTTTGGCCTTGATCACTTGGACCTAAATTTTTTTCCCTAGTCCAAGTGACCCTAAAACCCCTCTCCCTCATGTCCTAGATCAATCTTTGATCATCCATTCCCTTGCCACATTTTTATTCCACAAGATATTCCTTTTTCATTAAAGGAATAAGCCTTTTTCCCCCATGTTTTGAAGCCATCACCTTCTCTGGTTCTCCAAATGCTCTGAAACTTTTTGTGCTGAACTCTAGGATCATGCCCCATGATTCTATGTAAAAAGATCAACAATTTCGGTACAATATTTCACCTGTAGAAATTCTTTTTCAATTCTGGACAGAGGAGTACTTTGTGAAGGAAGTACCATGTACACTTGTCAATTTGCTCTGGAGGAAGGAGCACTGAGCATTTTTTACCACTTGAGCACCTTCCTAAACCATGCATGCACACTAAAAATCAGCTCAAAACCTCCAACCGTTTAGCCTCCAGAAAATCCCAAAGTTTCTAGCAGAAACTTCTTTTTGAAGCTGGCATCCGCATGAGACCTCCCCCAGTGCCTCCAAGCCCCCAGGTGTTCTACTGGATGTTCACTACACGCCGTGGACACACTGGACACCCCCTGGCTTCCCTCGGCGCACGCGTGCATAGGGTGAGCATGTGTGCTGCCTAACAAAGGCACACTCTGGCCATGGCCGAGCCAACGCCATCGCGGCCAAGCCTCGCCCGGCGAGCCCGTGTCTGCTCCCCCGTGTCCTTAGCCACCACGGCGACTCCATGCGCCACCTGTCCGCACAGAAAGCCCCGCCGCCAGCCGTTGATGTCATACTAGTTGCTGCACATGTTTGGTGGTGGTATCATGTTCATATATTGTCAGAACCCCAACTAGGGTAAGTGCTAGGGTTTGTTTGTGTCCTTTGCATCATGCAAAAATTCAAAAGGAAAATCAAAAATGGGGGAAAAGAAAGCCCTGAGAAATTATTTCAAATGGTTAGATAAAAATCTTTTTCCAAAAATCATTTGAATATTTGGAAAATTCCTATAAATGATGCTGATCATTTTAAAAGTGGTTTGGGTTCATTCCCATGCCCATGGAATATTCAAAAATTCAAAAAGTGCCTTGGAAAATTAAATAAACCCCTATTTGATTTGAAATTCAAATTATTTGAATTTCAAAAATGCCCAAAAGTAATAAGTAGTTTGCTACTGACCACCTAGTATTTATAAAATTATTTCGGCATTTTAATAAATTGCTCTGCTATTTATTTTGGGGCAAAACCAATTACAGAAAAGATAAAAACAGAAACAAAACAAAGAAAATTTAAAAAAAAATAAAGAGGCCCAGCCAGCAGGCCTAGCCGGCCCAACTCGGGGAGGTGGCCCAGCCCAGGGGCACCTTCGTCTTCCTCCCCGAGCCAGGCAGGCAGGGAGCTGCGTGGCGCCCATGCCGGCGTCGCCAGGCCGCCCACGGCTCCCTGCCGTCCTTATCCCGCACCAAGGACGACGCCATGGAGCCCCCTTCCCTTTCCCCTAGCTCTTGGTCTCCTCCACCTCTTCCTTCGTTGTCCCGCTCGCCAACCGAAGCACACGCCGGAGCGCGCCACCGCACCTACGTGGCCACCGGCTGAGATAGCCCGAGCCGCCGTGTCCAGGCGACGGCCCGTGCTCGACTTCGTCTCCCCAAGCGCGGAATCAACCCCCGAGGACCCGAGGACGTCGCCATCTCCACCGGCTTGCCGCGGTTGCCATTGACTCCGGCGACGAATTCTGGTCGCACCACGGCATCTCTGGCCTCGCCGCCCTCTTCAACCTCTTCGGGGTAAGCTCCTCGTACCGTTGCCCCTTCGCACGCTCCTCCTCGAACCCCCGGCCATGTTTTCCACCGGGACAGCGCCACGGCCGCCGTGCCCGTTGCTCAACCGGCGTGTTTCCGGCGCCCCCGTGCCTGCCCTTGGCGTCCCGGTGATGCGCACGAGCACGGGGGGCAGTTTGACGCCTCTCCCGTGCCAAGACGAGGCCGGAGGGCCTCTCTCCAGTGGACTCCGCCGCCTGCAGAGGTCGCCGCCGGCCGGATTCCGGCGAGTCCCACACGTCAGAGGGATTAGGGGCTTAATCCCCCCCTAATCACTCACTGGAAGTGGCACCCACAACCCCTTAATCCCCTCTGTTAGTTAAACTAATAGGGGTTAAATCCCACTGCCACTGACCAGCCGGCCCCACCTGTCAGCCCCTGTGACGTCACCCCTGCGTCACTGCTAACGCAGTAAATGGAAAAACATTTAAAAGAATTACAGAAATTCCAGAAATTACTTTAAACTTCAATAATTCATAGAAAATTCATATGAACTCCAAATTGGACATATAATATGTCTAAAATTATCAGAGAAATCCAAGTATTATGAATATGGGCTCTGTTTTCATGTTTGACCATTTTAAAATGGGTGAACATTGCAAAACATCCATATGGCTTTATTTCAAATTCAAATTTGAAGCATATTTGCAAATGACTTTGCATTTGACTTCTTTTAAATGGAATTGTACCCACATTGTGACCAAGAACATCACCATTTCAATATTGATCATGTGTTTGAGCATTGCAAATAAATTTATACCTTGTTTGATTGTTTGCTCGATAGACGTGCAACCGGAACCGGAGGCCACCCCCCTTCATTGAAGACCCCGATATCGAACCTCGACAACAAGGCAAGAAAACCCCATTGATCATGTCAATAAAATCCCAATTCCTTCTCAGTCTCGCTTATGCATGTTTAGGAGATCATCTTGTATCGATTCTACCGCATAGTTGAACCCATATCCGATGCATGACCTATCATCTTGTCACAGTAGTAAGCAAACCACAATCCTAGCTGACATAGGAGTTGATTGATATCCTGAAGCCCCTGCAACTGTTATAGCTTATTGCATGCTTAGTGTTACATGAGGTTGCTTTTGATGTGAGTCGGGATGATGGTGAACATGGTGTTGATGAAAGTGAAACTGTGTCGGTGAATCCACCCTAATACAAGGTGAACGATGAGAGGCTGTGTAGGAGTACACAGTGGGTTGTCTCGTTGAACACCGCCTTAAGTACCGAGTTCTTGTATGGCAATCCAAGAAAAAGAGTACAACCACACATTGGGCTCACTGACCCCTCTCGGCCTAGTACCTTGATCCGTGTCGACGTCCAGGAGTCACATTTGTTCGGGCCTTCCATTTGACATATGCATAGCAAAAGAGTGAGTGGAAATGTTGCATCATCCTAGATATGTGGGTGGATTTGTGAGACAGTGAAACCATCTGTCAGAGGTGGCGTCTCGGTTGCCTACATTGTCTAGGTCCGTTTCGTTGATCCGGCTGGACTCTCGAGCGGTGACAAACTCAGATAGTCGACTCCTGGAATAGACCGGTTGTGAGCGAAGTGTCGTGGTGAACATCCTCGTTGTCACCTCTTGAACGGTGGCGAGACCTGGCGGTAACCGATGGTCATGTGTGTGTAGTTTACACCCTTGCAAGGTTAACAAAACTATTCGAAGAGCCGCGTCCGCGGTTAAGGACTACTTGGAACCTGTACCTGATTATTAGACAACTTGAATGGATACTTATAAAACTCGCAAGATAAGCGTGAGTGCTATGGTGTGCCTCCTCGTGGGGAAGTCGAGGAAGTAACCATAGTGGTGTATTGGTTGGAGACTTGGATAGTGGACTCGTGTACGCTTGTTACCTCAAGTCTGGTATTCGTAGTTCAGGATTAGCCAAGTCAAAGCTGGCACTTCTGCATGATGAAACCCCACCTCCCTTTACCTTGATACTTGAGCATGAATAGTGTAGTTCTGATGTAAGTCTTGCTGAGTATGACTTTGTACTCACGTTTGCTTATTCTATGTTTTTAGATAAGAACCGGACCCCGATGGAGTCACCTTCGTGAATCTCGACGTTGACTAAGTTAGCATAGTCCCAGACAGCAGTCTGGTCCCTCGTGGAAGGGCATGTTTGTTGTACAAGGCTTCTCTAAGCCATTTGTTAAACTTGTCTGTACTCAGACCTAATTTGCTTCTGTTGTATGATGTAATGTGATCACAGACATGTGATCTTTGTATGCTCTATGTGTATATCAATAAAGAGTACTTTGTAGAGTTATGTGATGATACCTGTTGTTCATACTAGGCATGTGTGCTGCGTGTATGATTATAACATGCATGTCTTAGTATGGGTTTTCGAGACCTTAGTTGTGATCTGGCTGGCGGTCTTTTATACACCAAGTGGCCCTTAGATGTGCGCAGCTTGGGGCATCGCGATGCGATTGCTCGTGACTTTGTCACGTGCACACTTTGTTGTATGATCGAGCCCGCCCTAGACCCCGACTAAGTGATCGGGCTGGAGTAAGTATATGTAAGAGTTAGGATTCAATCGATAACATGGTTGAGGCGACTTGTCTATGCTATGGGATTTCACCACCCATAATCATTTAGACTTGTGAGCGGGCGATGAGGACCCATCTCAGTTGATCATCCGGCCTGAATGGGATGCCCCTCACGTTCGATGCTTACCGAGAACGTTCTGTGCTTGGCCTTGTCTGCTTAGACAAGTGGGTACGGTTCTTGGCTCTCCATGTGATTGTATCGTGACTGGAATTACATACGCTAACCCCGGGTCCCGACGTATATTTATTATCATGTTGATTTTATTACTTGATCTCATGTTGCAAATGATTATAGTTAAAACTTAATGAACATGAATTAACAGTTGACCGAGTGCCACCGAACAGTACTTATTTCGTGCAACCACATTTTCCTGTATGGGAAGGCCTTAGCTTGGGCTATCTTTGTGCCTTTTATGTGTGCCACCAAAGAGGGGAGGTTACGCATTGCACGCTACCCTGATCAGGTAGGTGGTGGTAATCTCAAGATTTAGAGTTGATATATTTACCTGGGAGTCCACGATTGGGACAATGTTATGGACCATGCGATGGTCAGTGCCATGCGATGGCAGGTGTCTGGAGGACACAGGGATACCCAAGGCATGCGATGTCGGTGGTACCGTAGAAAGGTTACGCGGTAGGCAAGTTTCATTGGAGTAGTCATAGTCCGTTGGGAAAGGAGCTTCATGGTGTGGGTAAAGTGCACAACCTCTGCAGAGTGTTACAAATCTATTCGAATAGTCGAGTCCACGGTATTGGACACAGTTTGTTCGAGGTCACAATATGGGTCAACAAAAACCGGTAAAATGATGATGTTAACTTGTGGTCATGCAATGACCGGAATAGTTGGGAGGTCATGCGATGACCCGGATGTTGAGTCAGGATGGACTCGGGGGTAAGCTACATGATCATGTGATGATCATGGGTGATGGTTGGTATTTAAACAATCTTAACTATGATATTTTACTATGCTCATTATGTTTGCATTGTTGTTATTGTTCACTCTGATGATATGGCCGTAGTGAGCTTGCAAGTAGATTCGATGTATTGACCTGGCGTGTCATGCCAGATGCAGGAGAAGCTGTGCTGGAAGACTCTAGTGTGCCGTATTTCGCGAACTAGGCTGTATCCCATCAGTGTCCCCGTGGAGTGGAGCCCCATCACCCCGTTATTCCGCTGCCGTAGAATATCTCGTCGCTCGTATCGAGGCCCCGAGTTCTGACATAAATAATGTGGATATTGTCGCCGCACGAGATGTGCCGCCATGCCTCGTAGCAGTTTGTATCCTGAACCTATGTACTTGTATAATTATTAATGAAGCGGTTATTTCTATACCAATATGTAGTGCATTGCCAGAAGACATGATCTCTGGACTGGCAATGTGAGGCAAGCCGGTTGCTCTGAGCCGGGGTGCCACAATTTTACGTAATGGAAAACCCTAAAATAAAAAGACAACAAAAAATAGAAAATGGTACTGGGGTGCACTAAGTTAATAGGATAGTCCAAATATGATCAAAAGTGTATGAAAGTGTATCTAAAACATAGCAATACCACACAAAACATGCACGGAGCAAGCAAAAATTATAGATACGTTTGGGACGTATCAACATCCCCAAGCTTAATTACTGCTCGTCCTCGAGTAGGTAAATGATAACAAGCATAATTTTTGTGGTGACATGCTACCAACCATATAAGAACTTTTAAGTAAAGAAATCAAGGTATGTAATTCAATTCAGACCATAACAGGCAAGAGTCTAGTTCGCGAGCCGCGCTGACTGTAGGAAACGCTAGTTTGCGAGCGCTAGAGAAACGATAGTCTAGAATCTTTCTTGTCTTGTGCACCTTGATTGATGCATTAGATGGTTGCATGGCATGCATGTAGATGCATTGATTATTGTGACTAATGGCTAACCCTGTGAGTGTAGATGGCACCTGTTCCTTAGCCCTTTGAGTACAAGTATTCGTCGATAGGCTTTCCGTCGCTGCTCCGCCGAGTTTGGCTTCGAATTTACCCTCAGGGAGAAGACCCGGTGTTCCAGGTGTACCGCGAGAAGCTGGCCGACTTCGTGCACGAGTACCGCGCTGAGGTGTTCCTTTTCACAAGCTCCACGATTGGCAGCCTTTCGTGTTCCACGAAGGGAGGAACCTCGTCCATGCCAGAGTAGGCTATCCTTTATGCTTATCTGGATGCCCTTCTCGACTTGCGCCAGCAGGAGGTTGAGATGTAGACTCACCCAGGTTTCTCCCACTACCCCACCCTGTCTTCTACAGGGCAGGTACTTTTTCCGCCCGACTCGGAGAGCGACCGGGCAGCCGTCCACCTCACCCGTTACATGACAGCTCATTACGAGTTGATCATTAGTCTTGTAGAGGAGCTGGCGCGCTCTAGGGAGGCACTTGATTCTATCAGTATGGCTCAGTCACCGCCTCCTCCTCCGCCCTCCACCTTTGCACCGATGTCGACTCCGCCTGCTCCCCCTTCACTCACACCGGAGACTCCCTATTTTTCGGTGGTCACTCGACGCGAGACCCCAGAGGAGTGGGCCGCATTGACTGCTACATCTGCTGCTCCGATGCTCAGGCAGCGTACTCCCCCTCCTCCTAAGGGAGAGTCTTCTCGTCAGTGCCGCCGCCTGGACGTCACCTCTCACACCACGATCCACATCGTTTGTTCCAACTCTGAGGGTGACTGCGATGGTTCCGCTGACTATCAGTGCCCGCTTCACTTCCACGAATAGAGCGGTGTCGAGTAGCAGCATGAGTATGTTTCGCATCTATCGTAGTGCTATGCATGTTGTCAATGTTGGATATGTGCCCTAGAGGCAAATTAATAAAGATATTTGTCACATATCTATTTGTTCATAATACGTTATATATTGTGCTAGAACTGTATTAAGGGGAAACATTAATACACGTGTGATATATAACAACCTGGTCCCTAGTTAAACTCAGGCATACTAGCTCATTGGGCAATTGATGATCAAGGTTTCCTGATCATGAGAACATAATAGTCTATTGACAATGAGGTCATATCATTAGGAGAATGATGTGATGTACACACACCCACCTTAAACATTGCAGTGTGATCAAGTCACATAAGTTCAGCATTGCGATGACTTAATAACATAGTGACTGAATCCTTAGACCGTGATGATCATACATAATTGCTATCTATTAAGATGCTTTGAGTGCATTAATAGTTACACTGAAACATGGTAACTGAAAAGGTGTATCTTGGGTATTCCGAAGTAGATATGTTGAGGAGTATGAAATAGATCAGAGCGGGATTTGTCAATCCGAGTGACGGATAGGTACTCTGGGCCCACTCGATGGTGTTGCATCAATAGTTTGCAAGCAAGTGACTAGGTCACAAGAGATGTAATATTCACAGACGAGTAAACATGTTATGTCGGAGACGAGGAAGAACTAGTTATTGGATACCGATGATCATACCTCGGACAAACATAGTACCGAAGCACAAAGGGATCAAGTCATATTGTTAACGGTTCAACAGCGATGATGTTTATTCGATGGAAGTGTAGGGGCACATCAAGGATTGTAACCAGATCCCACATGATGGTCATTGGTCAGAGAGTTTCTCGATCATGTCTACTGTTTCCCGGACTGTAGGGTGTCACACTTAAGGGCAATCGATGCATTAAGGATTGATTCGGGATCATCGGTGAAAAGAGAGAAAACACCGAAAATGTGCCGGGAGGTGCCGGAAGTTGTTCTCGATATTTTGAAAGGTTCAAAATAAAATATATTAATGTTTAAATATGTTTTATTATTTAATTGGCAGAATTAAATATAAAAAATGATTTAAATAATTAATTAAAAATCCGAAAAGGTATTTGGGCCTTAAAAGGCCCATGAGGGGAAGGGGGAGCCTCCCCCCTTGGGCTTGGCGCCAAGGGAGGGGCCCATCCCCCCTCCTAGCCGCACCACTCCCCCCACTTGGGGGTTTAGTCCCACATGGGGGAAGGGGAGGGGTGGAGCCCCTCCTTGGCCTATATAAGGAGGGGTGGGGGTGCCTTTTTCAACACAATAGTGAGTTTCTCTCTCTCTCTTTCTCTGACCTAGAGCGGACTCCCCTGGTTTGGAGTTTGCACCTGGTTGGGGGTTTCACCATCATCCAGATGTCGTCGCGCTGCCGTAATCGGGATCCGGATCAATCTTCTTTCCGCTGCTATTCTGGTTCGGAGCCCGAAGGGACGTCGGTTGCACCGTACTTGTGTAATCCCGCGAGGCACTACACGTGTGGTGCTACTTCATCGTTGGAGGTTCTTCAACACGACAGGGAGGTCGTAGGATCAGAGTCTCCGCCAACCACGTTCGAAGAACGTTTCCCTCTTTCGGTCTTCAAAGGTATGAACACCGATTCCTTCTGTTACATACATCAGCATAGCATAGCTCTTGGGTTCGGGACTCGTAGGTAGGAATTTTTTTGTTTTCCGCGCCGATCCCCAACAGTGGTATCAGAGCAAGGCTATGCGTAGATGTATTGTACGGGTAGAACACATCTAGGATGTGGGCATAAATTCTCCAACTGTTACCCTCCCACGTGTACTCATTTAGCGTTGCGTCAATGTCCTGATGAAGCGGCCTCGACCGACCTTACGCGTTTACGCGAGACTGGTTCCACGCTTGACATATGACTTGTACCATATAAGTGGCTGGGGGGTGTCTGTCTCTCTAACATTAGCGACGCGAAGACGTTTTCAACGGAGGGCCCCGACAGGGGTGTAATAGAGACGATTGCAGGATTGGTGTTGTGGCTTGTTTTCGCAGGATAGAAAGCAGTTCTCTCTCGAAACCCCTTAGCAGCCACGTAAAACTTGCAAAAGATAAAGTAGAAGGAGTTTCAACTTTAATTTGCGTGTAAGGGGGGATCATAGCTTGTATGATTTACAGTTTTACTTCCTGTCTTGCTAATATGCTAAATATGCGACGGTAGCATGATAGGATAATCTCTCTCAATACCATGATTGTATTCTCCCTTAGTGGGCACCGCCTGGAAGAATCTCTTTATGATAGGTAGGCCGTGACGATCGGGTGCCATACATACATTAGCGATCGCATGAGGTTGGGTTTGGCAAGCCTAGCATATGCAGATATGGCCTTGCTGAACAGCCATACACTAAGGTTCGACTGGCAGGCTTGACATACGTAGATATGAGCTTGGGATACGGATGACCGAAAGGTTAAGCATGAGTCATATAACAGATATGAATGGCATGATGGCCTGCCTAGGGAGATGTGTCGTCGGCCGTGTGATATTCGAGGACGATCATTCAAACTAGGATTATGTTAATCACTTAGTAAATTTGGAGAGATGTTTAACTAAGTGGGAGTTTTAGAATTAATTAAAATTGAACTCCAATTATGAACAAAGTCTAAATATGTGTTTTGCAAATAACCATTGTAGATGGCTGCACCTCGCCCCTCATTCAACTTAGGGTCATTCCTAGACAAAGACAAACTGAGAACCTGTCACAACCCCAACTAGGGTAAGTGCTAGGGTTTGAGTTCCCTTTGCATCATGTGAAAATTTCAAAAGAAATTCAAAAATGGGGAAAAGAAAGCCCTGAAGAATTTAAATAATTGGCCAGACAAAAAATTTCTTCCAAAAATTCCTCTGATATTTTTGAAAAGTCTTATAAATCAGCATGATCACATATAAAGTGAAGTGGGTCCCACTGCATGCTCCAAGATTTGTCAAAAATTCAGAAAGGGCTTGGAAATTAAATAATACCCCTATTTAAATTGAAATTCAAATAGTTTGAATTTCAAAAATCTTCAAATTTTGGGAGTGGCTAACTATGAGCCATGTAAGTCCATATAAATGATTTGGGGATTTTATAAAATGTTTTGATATTTTATTCAAAGCAAAACAAACTACAGAAAAATAAAAAAACATAAAGAAAGGAAAAAGAAACCACCCTGGCTTCAGGCCCAACTTAAGCCCCCACGGCCCAGCTGGCCCATCCCACCACCCAGCCCCCCTTGTCGTCTTTCTCAACCAGCTCGGTGGCGAGCTGGGAGGGAGCCGACGACGCCACCGCGACAGCCCCGCCGCCTACGACTCTCCCCTTCCCTCTCCTCACGCCACGAGGACGCCCAGAGGCCCCTGCACCCTTTCCCCCTCTCGCTGCTCTCTCTGTATCACCTCCCTCGCCGATTTCTTCGCCGCCCGAGGGCCGCCGTGGAGTGCGCCGTTGAGCACGCGTGGCCAACGGCCACAACCCGGCGTGCCACCATGTCCCTCGTCTTCGCCGTGGTCGTCTTCATCTCGGTGCGGAAGGAATCGGACCCGTAAGCCTCGAGCACGGCGTCCTCTTCGTGTTCCTCCTCGCCGGAGCCCCGAGCTTGTCGTCATCGATTCTCCCTGTGCAGAGCCTCCCCAACCTTGCCTCGGCATCCGTTGAGTTCCCCGCACTCCGTTGAGCGAAAACCCCCCAAACCCCGCCTTTTTCCTCACCCTCTAGCCTTGGTCGTCATGGAATCCGAGCACGGTTGCCGCCATGGTCGACCTGGAGCTCGCTTCCGTGCGTCTCTTCCCTCCCCAGCATGTCTGTGCTGCTCCTGGGGACACTGGCATCCAAACGCGCGCACGAATGCTTCTTCCCGTGGACGTTTCGCTAGAAGTGCTCGAAGCCGATGCTCCGGCTGCCGCCAAAGTCGAAGCCGGCGACGTTGACGACCTCCCCGGCGTTGCGCAGATAGTTCCCGAGAACCGCACGTTCACGGGCTACAGTTTGGTAGCCTTGGCGCTGCGTTTGGCCGCCGGAATCGCCATGCAGGAGAGCGCCGCCGCGTCCAGTGGCCACCGGCGGCTAGACGCCGGCAGCCGCCGACGTGGCCGATTAGATTAGGGCCTAACCCCCTCCTAATTAACCCCTAGGGTCACTGACAGATGAGACCCATAGGCCCCTAACCCCTCTGTTTAAAATAACTAAAACGGGGTTAACCCCTGAGCCACTGACAGGGCTGGCCCACTGGTCAGAGGCACCCCCCACGTCAGCATGACCTCATGCTGACGCAATAATTCTTTTTTCTTTTTAAAAGAAATCCAGAAATTACCAGAAAATACAATAAACTTTGAAAAATCATAGAAAATTCATATTAACTCCAAATTGGACAAATAATATGTCTAAAATTATCAGAAAATTACAAGGATTCGGAATATGCAACTTGTTTCTATGTTTGACCACTTTACAATGGGTGAACAGTAGAAAACATGCATATGGCATTCTTTTGAATTCAAATTTGGAGTGAAGTTGCAAATGATTTTGCACCACACTTCTATTAGATGGACTCATCCACACATCAGAGACTTTACCTCAACTATACCACATCACTTCATGCTCAACCTTTTCAAATGAACTTCCATGTATTCAAATGCATTTGAAATTCATCGATAAATCCAATGGAGTTTGAATTTGCAATTCAATTGCAATATACTCCTTTTAATTAGAATTGTCCACACAATGCAACCATGAACATCACCATTACAATCTTATTCATGTGATTATTTATTGTACATTATATTGATCCTATGATTGTCATGTTGCTGATAGAAGTGGAGCCGGAATCGGAGACCACCCCCTTTGTTGAAGACCCCGATACTGAACCTCAACAGCAAGGCAAGCAAACCCCCATTGATCATGTCGATAAAATCCCACTTCCCTCTCATGTCTCGCTTATGCATTTTATAGGATGGTTACCATGCTACGTTTTTACCTCATACATGAACCCATTCCTTTGCATGACCTATCATTTAACACAGTAGTAAGCAAACCACAATCCTAGCAAATGTAGGAGTTGATTGATATCATGTGGCCCCTGCAATTGTTACTGCTTATTGCATGCTTAGAGTGATACAATGTTGATACTGTTATGTGAGTCGAGATGGTAGTGATCATGTTGATGATGGTGGAAATGTGTTGGTGAATCCACCCTAGTACAAGGTGAACGATGAGAGGCTGTGTAGGAGTACACGGTGGGTTGTCTCGTTGAACGCCGCCCTAAGTCCGAGTTCTTGTGTGGTGATCCAAGATGAAGAGTACAACCACACATTGGGCTCACTGACCCCTCTCAACCTATTATCTCATCCCTTTCAATGTCCAGATGTCGCAATAGTTCGGAGTTCTGGTAGGTTTGTGGCCTAGCTGCTAAGTGAGAGAACGGCTCATCCGAGACCGGCTTACGCACCACGCACACATCATCTAGGTCCACTTCGGTAAACCGGCTGGGTTCACGATAGTGGTAGCCAACCCAGGTAGGTGGCTTTCTTGGACTAGATCGGCTATGAGGTAACAGTTGTGGTGAGAATCCTCGCCGACACTTCTTGAACGGTGTCGAGTACAAAGGCGGTAACTGATGATCATGTATGTGTAGCGGTACACCCCTGCAGGGTTATCAAAACTATTCGAATAGCCGCGTCCGCGGTTAAGGACTGCTTGGAAAGCTTAGCTTGATTATTAGACAACTTGAACTGGATACTTATAAAACTCACCAAGATAAGTGTGAGTGCTATGGCGTGCTTTCTCATGGGGATGTCGAGGAAGGCGCCATAGTGGTGTAATTGGTTGGAGAAAGTAGTGGACTCGTGTATGCTTCTTACCTCAAGTCTGGTACTCGTAGTTCAGGACTAGCCAAGTCAAAGCTGGCACTTCTGCAATTGAACCCCACCTCCCTTTGCCTTGATACATGTGCATGAGTAGTATAGCTCCTATGTAAGTCTTGCTGAGTACGACTTTGTACTCACGTTTGCTTATTCTATGTTTTAGATGAACCCACTGACCCCGAAGGTGGCTTTTTCATCGAGCTCGACGACTGAAGATCAAGCTAGTGTAGTCCCAGTCAGACGACTGTTCCCTCGTGGAAGGGCTTGTTTATAGTCAAGGCTTCTCTAAGCCATTTGTTAAACTTGTCTGTACTGAGACCTACTTTGCTTCCTCATGTTTAATGTAATGTTGGATCACATACTTGTGATCTCTGTGTGCACACTGTAAGAGTTATCAATAAAGTTGTATACTTTGTAGAGAATTGCAATGATACCTGCTGTTGATACTGGACATGTGTGCTGCGTGTATGATTATAACATGCATTTCTTCGTATGGGTTTTCGAGTCCTTAGTTGTGATCTGGCTGGCGGTCTTTTATACACCAAGTGGCCCTTAGATGTGCGCATCTTGGGCCATCGCGATGCGATTTCTCGAGACTCTCTCTCATGCACACTTTGATGTATGATCGAGCCCGCCCTAGACCCCGACTAAGTGATCGGGCTGGAGTAAGTCTATGTAAGAGTTATGAGATAGTCAATAGTATGGTTGAGGCGACTTGTCTGTGAATATGGGAGTTCATCACCCATATCATTTAGACTTGTGTGCGGACGATGAGGACCCATCTCAGTTGATCATCCGGCCTGAATGGGATGCCCCTCCCGTACGATGCTTTGCGAGAACGTTCTGTGCTTGGCCTTGTCTGCTTAGACAAGTGGGTACGGTTCTCGGCTCTCCATATGACTATGTCGTAGCGGGACTTGCATACGCTAACCCCGGGTCCCGACAGACTTGGTATCAGAGCAGGACTAACTGTAGGATTATCTGGCTTGGCCGAAGTCGAGTCTAGCCTTCTATAGTTATATAGTTACTCTGGGTATATAAGGGAACAACGTAAGGCTTCTTTTTCTCCTTACCCTCATCGATCTGAGTTCTGAGTCACCCTTACCTTTTCTACGGGAAGATAGGACTAGGCTCATCTATGTCTTACTAGAACATCTCGTTGATTTCCTCCTTATAGCCGTAGGATTGTTGTGGTTGTCCAGAGTCTCTGTGTTTTGAGTTCCTTGAAGAAGTTCTGTCCAATTTCTTCGAGGTTGTTTCATTTTCCACCCCAGTGTAGCTGTTATGCTGCCGGATTTGTTCCGTTTTTCTTTGAGTCATTTCCTTCGCATTATTATCTTTTCCGCCTAGATCCTATCCTTTTATCCTTGCCTCCATCGTACAACCTATTCTGATTGTTGATTTTTATCACACAGGATGTCAGGTGGAACTTGTAGTGTTGTTATTCGGAATCGAGACCGTGATCGGAATCGAAATGATGATGAACCTCCACCACCGCCTTCTGCGGCGGAAATCATGATGGAAGCTGAGCGGAATAGACGTGATCAAACACGCCTTCTGGAGCTCATCGAGCAGAATACCGCCCACCATCGTAATGTGGTGGTTAGCATTTAGGACTTCATCTTCCTCAAGCCACCGGTATTACGATGTTCTTCTGAGCCCCTTGAAGCTGATGATTGGCTCCGTTCCATCGAGAGTAATCTTTATACAACACATGTTGCTCCCGATGACCGACTTATTTTCGCGGTATACTTCTTGGAAGGTGCTGCTCTTCAGTGGTGGGAGAACTATGTTTCTATGCAGCCAGATGGTCACGTAGTGACTTGGCAGGAGTTCTGTGTTGCCTTTCGAGGGTACCACATTCTGGATGAGTTGATGGGGCGCAAGAAGGAAGAGTTCTGCAATCTAAATCAAGGAGATATGTCCATTCATGAGTATGTGAGGGAGTTCAACCGTCTTGCTCGTTATGCCCAAGATGAGATCACCACCTATGCCAGAAAGCAGGCAAGGTTCCGCAAGGGACTTAGCCCCATCCTTCGTCATGATCTCAACCTCCTTGAGTTTGCCACCTTTGAGGATTTAGTCAACATATCATTCAGAGCTGAGCATGGCAATGAAGTTTTCGAGAAGTCTCGCAAGCATGCTCTTGAGCTTGCCCCTTCTTCCAGTTCACGCCCTCAGAAGCGCATGATCTGGATTCCTAACAGTTTGTTTCCCCAAAACAACCCACCGAGGCCATCCCTTGTGCCACCTCGTCCACCAGCTCCACCAAACAACCCAGCTCCCCGCACTATCTTTGGAGCCTACTTCAGATGTGGCCATCCTGGTCACTATTCTCGTGATTGTCCCATAAGTCAGAATGCTCCACCCCATGCCAAAGGGAACCCCACTGTTCGTGCCAAACCACCCCCGAAGGTTTCCACCACCAAGCCTTCCACTTCCGCAAGTCTTGGACGTGTGAACCAAATCTCAGCTGAGGAAACTGATGGTACTTCTGACGTCATTCTTGGTACGCTCCCAGTCAATTTTTTTCCCACTTCTGTCCTTTTCGATCCAGGAGCATCTCACTCATTCATGTCGGAGAGTTATGCACTTCGGCATGATGTATCTTTTGAAGAAATGTTCACCCCAATGATCATTCAAACTCCTAGTTCAAAATGGAAAACTAATAGAGTAAGCCATGGTAATCAAATTGCAATTGAGGGTTTAGTTTTCCTTGCTTCACTCATAGCCCTCAAGTCTTCAGACATTGATGTCATCCTTGGTATGGATTGGTTATCAAGATAACATGCTTTTCTTGATTGTAAATCCAAGTCAATTAGACTTACACATCCTTCAGGCCAGACAATAGCTTACTCCTCACCAAGAACAAGAACCCAGGTGCATTCTTTGAATGTGCTTCCCCTTCCCAACCTTGAAGATGTTCCGGTGGTTCGTGACTTCCCGGATGTCTTTCCTGAAGAGCTGCCGGGAATGCCACCCGACAGATGTGTAGAATTCATAGTAGATGTTATGCCAGGAACCGCACCAATTTCCAGACACCCATACAAAATGGCCCCACGTGAGTTAGCTGAGCTTAAAATCCAACTTGAAGCTTTGTTGGAAAAAGGCTTCATCCGCCCTAGCTCATCGCCATGGGGTTGCCCCGTTCTGTTCGTAACGAAGAAAGATGGAACCGAAAGGATGTGCGTAGACTATAGCCCACTAAATTTAGCGACGATAAAGAACAAGTACCCACTGCCCAGGATCAATGATCTTTATGATCAACTTGCTGGATCCTCTGTCTTCTCCAAGATGGATTTGAGATTGGGTTATCATCAAATTAAAATCCGAAATGAGGACATTCCCAAAACGGCTTTTACTACTCGTTATGGTCTTTACAAGTACACCGTCATGTCCTTTGGTTTAACCAATGCCCCCGCCACTTTCTCGCGCATGATGAATTCGATCTTCATGGAGTACTTAGATAAAAAAAATTGTAGTTTATCTTGATGACATTCTCATCTACTCGAAGAACATGCCAAACACCTAAGGCTGGTATTGAGGAAACTTAGAGAGCATCGCCTGTATGCTAAATTCTCCCAAGTGTGAATTTTGGCTACCAGAAGTGACCTACTTAGGCCACGTGATTTCTGCAAAAGGCATTGCTGTGAATCCCGAGAGAGTTCAGGTCGTCCTTGACTGGACTCCACCTGAATCGGTTATGCAAGTTAGTAGTTTTCTTGGCCTAGCCAGCTATTGCCGCCGCTTCGTTGAGAACTTCTCCAAAGTTCCAAAGCCTCTAACTGAACTCCTCAAGAAAGATAAGAAATTCCAATGGACTCCCAAATGCGAGGAAAGCTTTGAAGAGCTAAAAATAAGATTGACTTCTGCACCCGTACTTGCGCCTCCAGACACCAAAAAGGATTTCGAGATCTTTTGTGACGCATCACGGCAAGGGTTAGGATGCATACTTCTGCAAGATCGACATGTGGTAGCTTATGCTTCACGCCAGTTCCGTCCACATGAAGAGAACTATCCTACCCATGACCTTGAACTCGCTGCCGTAGTTCATGCCCTAACAACTTTGCGACATTATCTCCTTGGTAATTGTTGTGAGATCTATTCCGACCACCAAAGCCTCAAATACATATTCACCCAGCCAGATCTTAATCTCAGGCAAAGACGCTGGATTGAATTGATAAAAGATTATGACTTAGGAATTTCTTACACCCCAGGCAAAGCCAATGTCATGGCTGATGCACTAAGTCGTAAGTCGTATTGTAACAACCTCATGTTACAACAGTATCAACCACTTCTTCATGAGGAATTTCGAAAGCTCAATGTCGAGATTGTTCCTCGTGGATATCTTTTCAACTTGGTGGCGAAACCAACCCTTGAGGATCAAATCATTGTTGCCCAAAGGCGTGCATGAGGTGTTCGCCGGATCAAGGAGAACATTGCTAGCGGAGTTGCTAAATGTTTCTCCACAGATAGTAAAGGAACGGTATTCTTTGGAAATCGTTTAGTAGTACCTAAGAATAGAGATCTAAGGCACCTCAGCCTCAAAGAAGCCCATGATACACCCCTCTCGATTCATCCCGGTAGCACAAAAATGTATCGAGATCTACGCCAGAGATTTTGGTGGACTAGGATGAAGAGAGACATTGCTCGATTTGTTGCCGAATGTGATGTTTGTCGTCGCATTAAGGTAGAACACCAAAGACCTGCTGGTACACTTTGACCTTTGCCTATTCCAGAGTGGAAATGGGACAAAGTCGGTATGGACTTCATCACCGGCTTTCCAAAAACCCAGAAAGGAATGATGCCATCTTCGTTGTCATAGATAGGCTTTCCAAAGTTGCTCACTTCCTTCCAGTTCGCGAGTCTATAACTGCTAGCCAGTTAGCGGACTTGTACGTCTCTAAAATTGTGTCTCTTCATGGTGTTCCTTTGGAAATCAATTCTGATCGTGGTAGCCTTTTCACCTCTAGATTCCGGGGAAGCTTTCAGAATGCTATGGGAACTCATCTCTCCTTTAGTACAACTTTCCATCCTCAGTCTAGCGGTCAAGTCGAAAGGGAAAACCAAATTCTTGAAGACATGCTCAGAGCTTGTGTTATCTTGTTCGGAAAGAATTGGGAGAAGTCTCTGCCATTCGCTGAATTTTCTTATAACAATAGTTTTTAATCTAGTCTGAACATTGCTCCTTTTGAACTCCTTTATGGACGACGATGTCGAACACCCCTAAACTGGTCAGAAACCGATGAAAGACGATTCTTTGGACCGGACATCATCAAGGAAGCAGAAGAGCAAGTTCGCATTGTTCGTGATCAATTGAAAGCAGCCCAGTCTCGTCAGAAAAGCTACTATGATCTTCATCATAGACAAGAAAGCTACAATCTGGATGAGCAGGCTTACCTTCGGGTTACTCCTCTGAAGGGAACCCAACGATTCGGTATCAAAGGCAAGTTGGCTCCACGTTACATCGGACCTTTCCGCATTCTTGCTAAACGTGGAGAAGTTGCCTACCAACTTGAACTACCCCGCACCTTTCCCGAGTACATGATGTATTCCATGTGTCACAACTCAGGCGTTGCTTTAAGGACCCCATCCGCGAAGTCGACCTTCAAATGCTTGATCTCCAAGATGACCTTTCTTATCGAGAATACCCTATTCGTATTCTTGATTCAGCAGAGCGTGTCACTCGTCGTCAGAAGATCAAGTTTCTCAAAGTGCAATGGTCACATCACTCCGAGAAAGAAGCAACCTGGGAAAGAGAAGACCGCCTCCGTGTCGAGCACCCCTCCTTCCTCCCGCAGACTTCTGAATATTGGGACGAGATTCTTTTGAGTGGGGGCGAGTTGTCACAACCCCAACTAGGGTAAGTGCTAGGGTTTGAGTTCCCTTTGCATCATGTGAAAATTTCAAAAGAAATTCAAAAATGGGGAAAAGAAAGCCCTGAAGAATTTAAATAATTGGCCAGACAAAAATTTCTTCCAAAAATTCCTCTAATATTTTTGAAAAGTCTTATAAATAAGCATGATCACATATAAAGTGAAGTGGGTCCCACTGCATGCTCCAAGAATTGTCAAAAATTCAGAAAGGGCTTGGAAATTAAATAATACCCCTATTTAAATTGAAATTCAAATAGTTTGAATTTCAAAAATCTTCAAATTTTGGGAGTGGCTAACTATGATCCATGTATGTCCATATAAATAATTTGGGGATTTTATAAAATGTTTTGATATTTTATTCAACGAAAAACAAACTACAGAAAAATAAAAAAATAAAAAGAAAGGAAAAAAGAAACCACCCTGGCTTCATGCCCAACTTAAGCCCCCACGGCCCAGCTGGCCCAGCCCACCACCTAGCCCCCCTTGTCGTCTTCCTCAACCAGCTCGGTGGAGAGCTGGGAGGGAGCCGACGACGCCACCGCGACAGCCCCGCCGCCTACGTCTCTCCCCTGCCCTCTCCTCGCGCCACGAGGACGCCCAGAGGTCCCCGCACCCTTTCCCCCTCTCGCTGCTCTCTCTGTATCACCTCCCTCGCTGATTTCTTCGCCGCCCGAGGGCCGCCGTGGAGCGCGCCGTCGAGCACGCTTGGCCAACGGCCACAACCCGGCGCGCCACCATGTCCCTCGTCTTCGCCGTGGTCGTCTTCATCTCGGTGCGGAAGGAATCGGACCCGTAAGCCCCGAGCACGCCGTCCTCTTCGTGTTCCTCCTCGCCGGAGCCGCGAGCTTGTCGTCATCTATTCGCCGTGTGCAGAGCCTCCCCAACCTTGCCTCGGGCTCCGTTGAGTTCCCCGCACTCCGGTGAGCGAAACCCCCCAAACCCCGCCTTTTTCCTCACCCTCTAGCCTTGGTCTCCATGGAAGCCGAGCACGGTTGCCGCCATGGTCGACCTGGAGCTCGCTTCCGTGCATCTCTTCTCTCCCCAGCATGTCTGTGCTGCTCCTAGG
The DNA here is from genome assembly GCA_950022295.1 of Bromus sterilis. Taxonomy (NCBI): domain Eukaryota; kingdom Viridiplantae; phylum Streptophyta; class Magnoliopsida; order Poales; family Poaceae; genus Bromus; species Bromus sterilis. The sequence goes on from OX465599.1 coordinate 54,086,268, forward strand.
GACACTGGCATCCAAACGCGCGCACGTATGCTTCTTCCCTTGGACGTTTCACTAGAAGTGCTCGAAGCCGATGCTCCGGCCGCCGCCAAAGTCGAAGCCGGCGACGTTGAAGACCTCCCCGGCGACGCGCAGATAGTTCCCGAGAAGCGAACGTCCACGGGCTACAGTTTGGTAGCCTTGGCGCTGCGTTTGGCCGCCGGAATCGCCATCCAGGAGAGCGTCGCCGCGTTCAGTGGCCACCGGCGGCTAGACGCTGGCAGCCGCCGACGTGGCCGATTAGATTAGGGCCTAACCCCCTCCTAATTAACCCCGAGGGTCACTGATAGATGGGACCCACAGCCCCCTAACCCTTCTTTTTAAAATAAATAAAATGGGGTTAACCCCTGAGCCACTGACAGGGCTGGCCCACTGGTCAGAGGCCCCCCCACGTCAGCATGACCTCATGCTGACGCAATAAGTCCTTTTTCTTTTTAATAGAAATCCAGAAATTGCAGAAAATACAATAAACTTTGAAAAATCATAGAAAATTCATATTAACTCCAAATTGGACAAATAATATGTCTAAAATTATCAGAAAATTACAAGGATTCTGAATATGCAACTTGTTTCTATGTTTGACCATTTTAAAATGGGTGAACAGTAGCAAACATGCATATGGCATTCTTTTGAATTCAAATTTGGAGTGAAGTTTGCACCACACTTCTATTAGATGAATTCATCCACACATCAGAGACTTTACCTCAACTATACCACATCACTTCATGCTCAACCTTTTAAAATGAACTTCCATGCATTCAAATGCATTTGAAATTCATCGATAAATCAAATGGAGTTTGAATTTGCAATTCAATTGCAATATACTCCTTTTAATTAGAATTTTCCACACAATGCAACCATGAACATCACCATTACAATCTTATTCATGTGATTGTGCATTGTACATTATGTTGATCCTATGATTGTCATGTTGCTGATAGAAGTGGAGCCGGAATCGGAGACCACCCCCTTCGTTGAAGACCCGGATACTGAACCTCGTCGGCAAGGCAAACAAACCCCTATTGATCATGTCGATAAAATCCCACTTCCCTCTCATGTCTCGCTTATGCATTGTATAGGATGGTTACCATGCTACGTTTCTACCGCATAGATGAACCCATTTCTTTGCATGACCTATCATTTGTCACAGTAGTAAGAAAACCATAATCCTAGCAAATGTAGGAGTTGATTGATATCATGTGGCCCCTGCAATTATTACTGCTTATTGCATGCTTAGAGTGATACAATGTTGATATTGTTATGTGAGTCGGGATGGTAGTGATCATGTTGATGATGGTGGAAATGTGTTGGTGAATCCACCCTAATACAAGGTGGACGATGAGAGGCTGTGTAGGAGTACACGGTGGGTTGTCTCGTTGAACACCGCCCTAAGTCCGAGTTCTTGTGTGGTGATCCAAGATGAAGAGTACAACCACACATTGGGCTCACTGACCCCTCTCAACCTATTAACTCATCCCTTTCGATGTACAGATGTCGCAATAGTTCGGAGTTATGGTAGGTTTGTGGCCTGGCTGCTAAGTGAGAGAACGGTTCATCCGAGACCGGCTTACGCACCACGCACACATCATCTGGGTCCACTTCGGTAAACCGGCCGGGTTCACGATAGTGGTAGCCAACCCAGGTAGGCGGCTTTCTTAGAATAGATCGGTTATGAGGTAACAGTTGTGGTGAGCATCCTCGCCAACACTTATTGAACGATGTCGAGTACAAAGGAGGTAACTGATGATCATGTGTGTGTAGCGGTACACCCCTGCAGGGTTAACAAAACTATTCGAATAGCCGAGTCCGCGGTTAAGGACTGCTTGGAAAGCTTAGCTTGATTATTAGACAACTTGAACTGGCTACTTATAAAACTCACCAAGATAAGTGTGAGTGCTATGGCGTGCTTTCTCGTGGGGAAATCGAGGAAGGCACCATAGTGGTGTAATTGGTTGGAGAAAGTAGTGGACTCGTGTACGCTTCTTACCTTAAGTCTGGTAGTCGTAGTTCAGGACTAGCCAAGTCAAAGCTGGCACTTCTGCAATTGAACCCCACCTCCCTTTGCCTTGATACATGTGCATGAGTAGTATAGCTCCTATGTAAGTCTTGCTGAGTATGACTTTGTACTCACGTTTGCTTATTCTATGTTTTAGATGAACCCACTGACCCCGAAGGTGGCTTCTTCATCGAGCTCGACGACTGAAGATCAAACTAGTGTAGTCCCAGTCAGACGACTGTTCCCTCGTGGAAGGGCTTGTTTATAGTCAAGGCTTCTCTAAGCCATTTGTTAAACTTGTCGGTACTCAGACCTACTTTGCTTTCGCATGTTTAATGTAATGTTGGATCACAGACTTGTGATCTCTGTGTGCACTCTGTAAGAGTTATCAATAAAGTTGTATACTTTGTAGAGATTTGCAATGATACCTGCTATTCATACTGGACATGTGTGATGCGTGTATGATTATAACATGCATGTCTTAGTATGGGTTTTCGAGACCTTAGTTGTGATCTGGCTGGCGGTCTTTTATACACCAAGTGGCCCTTAGATGTGCGCAGCTTGGGGCATCGCGATGTGATTGCTCGACACTTTGATGTATGATCGAGCCCGCCCTAGACCCTGACTAAGTGATCGGGCTGGAGTAAGTCTATGTAAGAGTTATGAGATAGTCGATAGTATGGTTGAGGCGACTTGTCTGTGAATATGGGAGTTCATCACCCATATCATTTAGACTTGTGTGCGGACGATGAGGACCCATCTCAGTTGATCATCCTGCTTGAATGGGATGCCCCTCACGTACGATGCTTTCCGAGAACATTTTGTGCTTGGCCTTGTCTGCTTAGACAAGTGGGTACGGTTCTCGGCTCTCCATATGACTATGTCGTAGCGGGACTTGCATACGCTAACCCCGGGTCCCGACAAAACCGATGGGTCAAACTTCACCAACTGGTTCCACACTCTTAGGATTCTCCTCGTTTCCCTCAAGATGGCAAATGTACTAGAGGACACGTTAGGTGACGAACCACCAGTAGACGCTAGTCAGGATGAGAAGAATGTCTACCTCTGCAAGACGGATGATTACAACCTTGTCCAGAGTGGAATGCTTTACTCCATGGAGACAGAGCTGCAGAAACGCTTTGAGAGGATGGATGCATATGAGATAATCACCGACCTCAAGGCCGTCTTTGCACCCCAAGCCAGGGCTGAATGTTATGATGCTTCTGAAGCTTTCTTCTCAGCAAAGATGGATGAACATAGCAGTGTTAGTGAGCACGTGGTCAAGATGTCTGGCTATGTTCAACGCTTGAATGCTCTGGAATGTCAGATTCCAGATGAACTTGATGTTGATAGGGTGCTTCAGTCGCTGCCCCCTAGCTACAAAGGCTTTGTGTTGAACTACAACATGCAGGGGATGACTAAGACCCCTTCTGAGTTGTTCCTGTAATAAATTAAATAGATAATGAGAGAAGGTAATATGACTCCTTCAACATATTGAAGTTTGGAAAATGTTTTAAATCTTTATTGGAATTCTTTTAAAATATTTTAAACATTTTTCAACACATGGCAGTTCGCTGGAGAGGACATAAAAGGACTTATCCCCATTTTTAATTTATTGGAAAATAGTTTAAAAGATTTATGGGAGACTTTTTAATTTTACTTTTGAGTTATAAATATTTTCTAAAATTTTTTTTGGGATTTATTTATGCTCTGGAAAAGTTTTTAAATCAATTTTCGGAGTTTTTGGTATTTTTAAAATGCGAGAAAAGTATTTAAAAATATTTAAAAATAAGTTTTAAAGTTTTTATTTTATTTTAATATTTTGGTCAAGCCAAAAATTCAATTTTATTATTTTAAAAATATTGGCGAAGACGAAATTTTAAAATAATTTTCCGTGATTTTCTAATATTGTTTTGGGCCTATTAGGCCTTGTCTGTTTTTTTCCAGCAGACCGAATTTTTTTTATTTCGGATTAAAAAAAAGGATTAGGGGCTGGCTATAAATAGTCCCGATTAGGGCTAAGTTTATTTTCGCCAGCGTTTAGGGTTAGCTCTAATCTAATCCGCGGGACCCGCCGCCGCCGACGTCATTGCCGGAGTTCGCCGGAGCATCGCCGGATTTTTCGCCGGAGCAACGCCGGAGCTACGTTTTTGCGTTTTCGAGGTAAAATTTTTTTTCGCGAAGCCACCGCCGTAGCCGTCCCGTGCTGGCCGGAGCACCGCCGCGCCGTCCCCGCCGCGCCACCGCCACTGCCCGCCGCCTGCCGGCCGCAGCCCGTGCACCATGGCCGCCGTGGCCATGCGCCGCGCCTGCGCCTCCGCGCGCCCCCTGCGCCCCGCCCCTCCCGCGCTGGCAGCCGCGGCTGGCCGCTCCCCTGCCGCCGCCGCCGCGCCTGGCCGCTACGGCCGGAGCCGCCGCTGGCCTCGCCGGGGTCAGCCGGGCCGAGCTCCCGAGCCATGGCCATGGCCCTGCTCCTCTGTGCCCGTGCGTGGCGCAAGGAAGAAGACAGAGTTAGAAAAAAAAAACAGAAAATGTTTCGAAAAAAATATTTTTTTTTTTAGATCTGGATCCAAAACCGTCCAGGGACCCGATTGCGTTTTTTTGTAAAAGTTTTATTTATGTATCGATCCTTTTTACAGTAGAACCCACGGTAACCCCGTTTTTCACCCGAAACCGTTTTCGCGAGTACTTTTTAACCGTAACTCGGAATTGGGCGATTCCAGTTGCGTTGCGACCGTGTAGAAATTCTCTAGCCAGTAGACCTAGTGTTACATAAGTTTGAAGTATTTAAATTTGGATCCCAAGCTGATCCAAATTTGGACTTCCGGCAGCCGTAACTTTCTACCGGTGCACCCGTTTGCGCCGTTTCTTTTTGCGTTAGATCACTCGTGTCATGTACCTCCTGTTTGTATCATGTGTGCACAAAAATTCACAAGTTTATTGATCTGTTTAAATTCAAATTCAGTTCAATGTTGCAACTGCTATGACCTGCGTTGTAGTATTCCATTTCACGTGATTCTTTTTTGCATATTGGATCATATGAGACATCTTATCAGCAATATCGACATACCGTCATATTGCTATGATCTCTACTTTTATTTCATAATGCCTTGATCATACTTTTGTATCGACAGTTCCTTATCCGTTGACTCTCTCGAGTTCACGTTCCACAAATCACCTTCGAGCACATCCACACCTTTGCACTTCAAAACCTTTTTGTTTTGTTGATAAAACCTTTGTGATTGTTTTGTTGATCTTATGTGTTGTACTTGTGGTGTGATTGCTTATTGAGTTCTTTCGTTGACGATAGATTGCTCGGAGTGTGACGAGTAGAGTTGACTGGAACGTGAGAGCGAAGATCTTCATCGAATGTATAAGGCAAGTGATGCTTTGACCATACTCATACCTATATTTTTTATATGCATTATGTTAGGAAATATCACTCCATTGCATGATAGGTAGTTTACTTTACTGTTGCTGCAAAACCAGTTAGGATAGCCATATGTCTTGACTTGTCTACTGTAGATCAACCTAGCCGTGTTGTTACTTTATTGCTATGCTTTGTAGACGAGGTTGGGCTATGAGAATTCATGGAGTGCATGTGAGCTATTTAATAAACTGTGTAGCAACTTTATAATAAATAGAAATCACTTCTGGACAGGCGGGTTGCATCCCGGTAGTTGTGGCTCGGTTGAGGACAGTGCCGGGGTTAAATGCACCCAATGGTTGTTTTGGTGGTGAACCGGGTGCGTCATGGTGTCTACCCTCTCACGCAGTGGGCGCCGTCCAGGCTCAAAAAGATCAGACATGCAATATTACTAGTAGCTTCCGTGTACAGCCACTGGCTATATGGGCTCTGGCTTAGACGAGTACGTTGTGGGGAACCTGCCCCTGGTAGCTAGCTGATGTAGAATTGTGTTAGGTGTACCGGCTACCAAGGGTGGAGGCAACCTCTTCAGAAAGTTTTTGTCTCAATCTTCGGGTTGAGTCCAGTGGGGAACGTGTACAACCTCTGCAGAGCGTATAAACTGATCATGATTAGCCGTGTCCACGGTTACGGACGAACTTTGAGCAACTAGTCAGTACTGTTGATGAATGATCTTGACAGATGAACACTTAATAATAATTTGGTTGGGACAAGAGTAGCATGGGTTGCTGTGTGTTTCAGGTAGAACTCAACTTAAAATTTTGACTAGTTTAGTTCAGGAGAAAATTGGCTTTCTGCAAAACTAAACCATAAGCCTTTCCTTTGACTTACCTTGCATGTAGTATAGGTCCTTTATATAAACTTTTTCGTGTCACTTGCCGTACAAATCAGATGTACTGACCCGTTGTCGGGCTGTAACCTTCGGTGTTGCAGGTTTTTCAGACGTTCAGTAAGGTGCGTTAGGGGTTGCGAGTCTACACTCAGCATGTTCGCATGTGGCTGTTGATGGGACTCCATGTTACTTGCTTTTGCTTCCGCTATATTTATATTGTTTAAGCTAGCCTTGAGCTATGCAACTTGTTATTTATTTACTCTGGATCATACGTTGTAATAATGATGCACTTGTACTTTGATATACATCTACTATACTGTGTGTGCCAGCGAGTTCGATCCAGGGACTGGCACTTGAACACAGAGACTTCAATTCGGTGTGAATTGGGTCGTTACAGTTCCCCATGCTGAAAACTGCTGAGGTTGAGATCAGGAAGGAGCATGATGTATTCATGATCAACAAGACCGTTGAATTCAAGAAGTCTCGCAAGAAGGAGAAGGGAAAGAAGGGAAGCCCGAAGAAGGGTGACAAGCCAGTTGTCACTCCTCGTAAGGCACCCAAACCTGGACCCAAGCCCAGCGTTGAGTGCTTCTACTGCAAGGGTGATGGTCACTGGAAACGCAACTGCCCCAAGTACCTAGAGGATAAGAAGGATGGCAAGATTGTTAGAAGAGACAAAGGTATATTTGATATACACATTATTGATCTTTTGTTAACAAGCGTTGGGAACAAATCCTGGATATTTGATACAGGATCTGTTGCTCATATTTCTAACTCCTCTCAGGGGCTACGGAATAGGCGACGCTTGATGAAAGATGAAGTGACGATGCGCGTGGGAAACGGCTGCCGGATTGAAGTGGTGGCGGTCTGCACGAAGCATCTTAGTCTCCCTTCGGGATTAGTTTTGATTTTGAATAAGTGCTACTATGTACCCGCATTGAGTGTGAACATCGTTAGTGGTTCTTCTTTGAAGCGAGACCACTATTCTTTTAAGTCAGATACAATTGGTTGTGCGATTTATAAGGATCATGTGTTTTATGTTCACGCACCAGAGAAAAATGGCTTATTCATTCTTAATCTCGATTGTGATATACTTCATATTGATAACGTAGAGGCCAAAAGATTAAAACCTAGTGGCGAAGAACACATGACGATGTGGCATTGTCGACTTGGTCATATTGGTGAAAAGCGCATGAAGAAGCTTCATGATGATGGACTTCTGGAGTCATTGGATTTTGGATCCCTTGACACATGTGAACCATGCCTTTTGGGCAAGATGACAAGGACTCCATTCAATGGAACAATGGAGCGTGCGGAAGACTTGTTAGGGACCATACATTCAGATGTATGTGGACCTATGAACGTCCCCACACGCAATGGTCTTTGTTACTTCGTGAGCTTCACAGATGACTTAAGCAGATATGGGTATATCTATTTACTGAAACAATCAACTCGGGAAGAAAATCAAGCACCTTCGATCCGATCGAGGAGGCGAGTATTTAAGTCACGAGTTTGGCGATCATCTTAAGACTTGTGGCATTGTACCACAACTTACGCCGGCAAGAACAACTCAACGTAACGGTGTTTCTGAGCGACGTAATCGAACTCTATTGGATAGTGTACAATCGATGATGTGTCATACCGACTTACCTGTGTCATTCTGGGGGTATGCATTAGAAACTGCCGCTTACATTCTTAATAGGGCACCGTCCAAATCCGTAAAGACAACACCATTTGAGGAATGGCATGGCAAGAAACCAAAGTTGTCTCACTTGAAGATTTGGGGTTGTGAGGCTTATGTTAGGAAACTTCAGCCTGACAAACTCGAATCAAAAGAAGATAAGTGCATCTTTGTGGGATATCCAAGGGAAACCGTTGGATACACCTTCTACAACTAGTATGAGGGCAAAACGTTTGTCGCCAAGACTGAATGCTTTCTTGAGAAAGAGTTTGTTTCGAAAGAATTGAGTGGGAGGAAAATAGACCTCAACGAGATGATTGAGCAATCACTCCAAGTGGAAGAAATGGCAATGGAAGTTGTTCCGGAACCATCTTCCGTAGTGGGAGCTGAAGAGAATGGTCATCATGATATTCATAACGATCGTGACATACATGATGATCATGATCAACATGAAGAGGATCCTATTGCACCCCGCAGGTCATTAAGAGCCCTAGTAAAAACTCAGTTTTATGGGCAACTTGTCAATGCAGTCATGTTAAATGAACCTGACGAACCTGCGAACTACAAAGAAGCAATGGAGGGACCCGAGTCCGAGAAATGGCTCGAAGCCATGAAATCCGAGATAGACTCCATGTATGCCAACAAAGTATGGACTTTGGTTGATATTCCCGAGGACCTAAAGGCCGTTGAGAATAAGTGGATATTCAAGAAAAAGACTGACGCGGACGGAAACGTATCTGTCTATAAAGCTCGACTTGTCGCAAAAGGTTTCCAACAAATTCAGGGAGTTGACTACTGATGCCTACACATTCTTCTATTCTTGTAGACTATGTTGGTCCTCCAAGCGCAGAGGTTTGTAGGACAACAGCAATTTCCCTCAAGTGGATGAGCTAAGGTTTATCGAACTCAGGGAAGTAGAGGTTGAAGATGGTCTCTCTCAAGCAACCCTGCAATTAATATACAAGAAGTCTCTTGTGTCCCCAACACACCTAATACAACTAGGAGTTGTATAGGTGCACTAGTTCGGCGAAGAGATGGTAAAATATGGGTGATAGGTGCGGATAAACAAAGTAATATAAATCTGTAATAAAAAGTGCAGCACGCAAACAAGTGGTAAACGTGAGCACGAACGGTATTCCAATGGTGGAAACAAGGCCTAGGCTTCATACTTTCACTAGTGGAAACTCTCAACAACATTAACATAGTCTAATCACATGATATTTCCCATAAAACATGCAATGGAGACGTACTCGAAGGTCATTCCTTTGTGGTCAAGAGAGGACGAGAATTGTGTAGGGCTACAAAACATCATCAACCTCGGGGATCAATTGGAGTTATGATTATTGGAACTAGAAGGAATACCCTATGGTGATCAATAAGTTTGACACTGTGAGAGGAACCTTTAAGATCAGCTTAGCTGAGAAGGATGAAGCTTAGAATCAGACCCCCACCTTTTATGTGAAGTTAGATGAACGATTTTCGCGTAGCATGACGAGATCGTATGTCTTGCACATATGACCTTACTCTAGGTGTTGTTTGTGTGTTTTGAATTTTGTGACTGTATTGTTTGTTGTTATGTTTTACTGTCGAACGTAGGTGTGTTGCCTCTTTTTGTTTGAGTGCATATGTTTGGTGTTATCTTTAGTTGTTGTCTGGTCGGTGTTGTAGTTTTGCCCTAACCTTTGTCGTATGGGCTTAATAGATGGAGTATGAAGTAGGACTCGCCTTTTCTGGGGCGATATCGAGACTGAAGGTGGAGCAATGGATTCGCAGTATGGAGGAGCACATGAAGATGAACAAGGTTGGAAGTGAGGACATGGTCCCCTATGCTGTTAAGTACTTGGTAGAAGAAGCTTCTACTTGGTGGAGAATGCACCAAGCAATTGACGAATCACGAAGGAAGATTACTTGGAAGGAATTTACAAAGATGTTGTTGGGATCTCGCCTCGTCACCCCGATGCAAAGGACGGTAACCCGTAAGAGGAGCTGCGCCTATACAATTTGTGGGGAAATAGGACACTCCCATGAATGACACCAAGATGGATGTCCCTATTGTGAAGAAATTCACTCGGGTGAAGAATGCCCCACTACACAAGTCACATGTTTTACGTGTGAAGGAACTGATCATTACCCCGCTCAGTGTCAATTTTTCATCGTGACACAACAAGTGGTTCAACATCAAAAGGAAGAAATGAAGAAAGCTATCCAAGAATTGAAGGAAGCACCCATGAAGAAGAAAAAGAAGGACCTTAGCCGCATTCATTGTTTTCGGTGCAAGAACATGGGACACTACCGCGATATGTGTCCAGAATTTAAGGGGAAGGAGAAGTTGTGAACGTGGAAGCAAGGATGCTGACTTGAAGAAGCTTATGTTTTTCAAGGGGAGAATAGAATTTTCGTGGTGTGCACTAAGTGCACGTTGCTACCTTTTTATCTTAGTTAGAGATGTGTATCGATGCATGTTTGTTATGGATTGACTAGATGTTTATGTCATGATTGTTTTGTCAAGTTTTGTCTTGTACCCTGTGACCCTGTTATGTCTTGTTTTGATTGATGTGATGTGTTGTGCTTTGTGGTTTTTCTTTGCGAATAGAATAAGTTTATGTTTCAGTAGACCTCTTATCTATTTAGTATGCTTCAAGACTAAAGAAGACACAACAACAAGAAGAATAACTTGACGAATGACTCAACGATATGAAGATTGTTTCGACATTTCAAAACTGAAGCTACCAGCATTGAAGACTTGAAGACCTGAAGATTCAAGTTTGTAGCGTTAGAACGTTATGTGAGCTGTCATTTTTTTTTGTTTTACCGACAGCTACACATCAAAAACTTATGTTTCAAAACTAGTGTGATGTTTGTATGGGTATCTCTCCCTATCTCTCTCTACCTCGCTATCTACATTCTGTTTCCTCTCACCTCAAACCCTACACTGAAGAAGCTACTACAATGGCTGCTAATATCAAGGCTGGAATAAAGATGGATGCAACCGATGCTGAGTTCAAAGTTAACCCCTTGTGCCCGGATCTTACAACAAGAGAGCACAATCTTGCTGAAGGAAGAACTTTGGAGGAATTTGAAGTCCACCAGTACACGTTTTATAGCAGTTTGCGCAAACCTGAGAGTTGTGAGGAAACGATAGATCTTTTGCTTGGCTTGCAGATCCATGGATTTATCTGGACCCAGTTCAAGATAAGGAGGACTTCCGCAATGCTTGTGAGGGTGACCGAGTGTTAGATTGCGAGATTCGCTAAACCATATACAAGGTAATGATTTGGGTGCGAAATGGATTGCCCCCATGACGACTACTCTTATTATTTGCTCTTGATATGCGGGATAGTAAATCTTGAGTGACTTACCTATAGCAGAGAGACGACGATGTTAAGCCTGAACCATAGAATGGTACGATGTGTGACCCCTGTAGGAGATTTCCGTTTGTATTATACGGTGAGTATAGACCAAGACCATTTGCTGTAGGTATCCCGCAATAATATTCGTGATGACCACCAAGAGAGAAATCGATAGTTGCTTAATATGGGCGTCCGAGCTGTCAACCATGAAGCCTCAGTACTTGGAAGTGTTGGAAATATGCCCTAGAGGCAATAATAAAATGTTATTATATATATTTCCACGTTCGTAATTAATGTTTATATTTCTGTGCTTAATTGCAATGACCCTGACTGTGAGATTCAGAAGAAAACTCATTTGCATGTGTGGAAATGTAAACACCAAGAGTTCCTGGTTTAGCCTCTAAGACCAGCTCATGTGCTAACTGATGATTACGTTTTCTTAATCATGGACATTGTTCTTGTAACAAGGATGTCAGTAGCAATGGGAACATATTGTTAGCAGAACAATGATGTTGAACCGACCCCAGTATTGAATGATATACTTAGAGATCACATCGTAACAACGTTATAAGTCATATCATGAAATGTTTTCATATACGTAATTCCTTAGACCATGAGAGTATCGAGTTGCTTCACACAGGAAGACATGCTTTGGTTCTTAGATGAATCCTCCCGTAAATGGGAAGTAGTAAAATAAGTTCTGGGTATGTCAGATGGTGTGGCTAGTGACTGTGATAGTTCAAGAATGGGATTTGCTCCTTCACGATGAAGAAGATATTCACTTCGGGCCCACTCGGTATGACGGTATCCATTATAGTCTGGCCAGACGCATTGTGATTCAGTCACGGGGATACCGGAATACGATAACGAGAAAAGGGACAAACGAGCAAAGAGGATAACGAGTGGCTTGTGTTCAAAAGTTGTTACACATGGGTGACAAACTTCTCTCCTCTAACTTTGTCATATATCGCGAAGCAAAGGGAATGGTACATGACTAAACATAATGGTTCACTCGAAGTTTCTTCGTGTATGTGCGGGAGTCAACATGGGTGTCCATGGCTCCGCTGTTGATTATTGGCTATTGACGAAAGGCTGTTGACCTATGTCCGGAAGATGTTCTGAGTCATGTCCGCATTATACCGAACCTATTGGGTCACACACTTAACGAGCAGTAGTCTGTTAGAATACTAGTATGGTAGAAGGTTTAGTGGAAGCAAAGCAGAATAGTTCATACGGGTACCGGAAGTAGTTCCGGGGATTTATGAAATAGTTCATAAGGGCACCAAAAGTAGTTTTGGGTATTTAAGGATATGTCCGGATCACTCTGGAGTAGTCCCAGGTGGTTCCGGAACATATGAAAATGGTAATGGGAAAGTTTACGATCAACCGGAATAGTTTCGGTGATCGGTGGACAGCTTAAACAATATGTTGTGTTCACCGAACATAATAACCTTTTCCCGGATGGCTCCGAAACCCATTTAGATGGCTCCGGAACATTCGTTAGAGGTTCCGGAAGGTATTGGAAGTGCTCCGAAAGTGTCCGGAATGTCCCGAAACAGTCCCGGTAGGTCCTGGAAGCTTCTAGAAGGTTCCGGAAGGTTCCGGTCAGTACCACCCACTGCCCTGCGCCCCTGGCCTTGGGGGGCAAGCCACCTAGGCTGCCCTGGCCGGCCAGGTGGTGGGGGCGCACCAAAAAGGGGTGGGAGATCCTCCAGGTGGGATTTCCAAATACCATTATGGAAGGTTTCCGGTGGGAAGGTATGTGTAGGTTTGGAAGGCTTGGGAGTCCAAGTTGGACTCCCAAACCTCCTTGAGCTGCGCCCTAGGCCCCTTGGCCACCTATATAAGGTGAGCCAAGGGTGGGGGAAGACACACAAAATCAATCCCCAAGGCCTATGCGCCACCCTCCCTCCTCTAAACCCCGTTGCTCCACTTTTAGACCCCGGTTTAGACGCTGTTCTAGATCGGAATCCGTTAGGGTTTTTCTCCCTCTAGTTTTCTCGGTGGCGTTCATCTCTGGACGGCGGAGCGCTGCTGGATTGCTGCTACGGGATGTGTGGATACTAATGGAGGGGTCGTACCTTCGACCCTTCTTCGAGGAGCTTGTTCATGGGACTTGTCCGTGGGACTAGATCGCGGGACTTGTTCGTGGGATTGATCGAGGGACTGTTCCTGGGAGAACTTGCGAGATCTACTTCCACTACGTCCACGAGCTTCACCAACTCTACTTCCGCTACATTGGTTGGTGAGCCATGACCTAAAACCTTGTATGCAATCTTCTTGGATGATCTTGGGTTCTTGATTCGTAGGCCGAAATTTTTTGTTTTCTACTACGTTTCCCAACAGTGGTATTAGAGCGATCCTTGATTAGATGCATGTTTAGGTAGATCATATGTTGATATGAGGCATTGATTTTCTTGTTTGCTTCCCTATCATGTGATCTTTTCTTTGCTCGACGGCATGATGTGATTTTGCTACAAGGTTTGAGTTTTGCCATGATCCCTCTATGCTGCTCTTAGTATGCTGGTTGCCTTGATCATGGACTACATCAAATTCCTTGGATCTCATCCTAGTCTTGCTATAGAAAATTTTACATCAACGGGCTTGTGGATTTTATGAACTCAAATCCACACGGGGGTCACGCGTTTAACGAAGTTTGGCTTGTGGCATTAGTTGCTACACGCACCCCGTATGTTAAACTAGCAACAAAAGAAGTATCGTGTTTTTGTTTTGTCTAGGGTTTCTCGTTTGCCTTGTAAACCTGCTTAACAACCACGATAAAAGTTGCAACAACCCGTGTAGATGGCGATCTAACTCGTTTTTGCAGAGTATGCTTGTGATGTGGTATAGCCTTCAAGATTTGCAATGTGTTTGTATGAGATGCTATATGTTATGTAATATTTATTCGCGACCTGCGTGTCGTGGTACGGCATGATGACTGGAGTCATATGATTGTCACTTAATTATGGCCTGCATGCCAGAACTGTTTATTAGCTCGAGGCAAAGCAATAGATAGATGCAAGGTGATGATCTACGATGCGGAGGTGGACCCCGACGCACATGCCGGAAGCCGTGGTGTTGGTCCCGGCACCAAGGACAAAGTTGGTGGACACGGTGACTTCAACCACGACGACGTGAAGATAATGAAGACTTCACGAAGCAAAGGGCTATATCATATCACATAATTTTATGAACTGCCTGTGATGTTTATCCCTTTGATGCACCCTTGTTTGATGCGCGGTAGTCGTATTTTATTAGGGTGATCTCTCGCAAAACAATATCAAGTTGATAGTGTTCTCCCAACTGTAGCACCGTCTATACTATGTTTCACACCGGAGCAGGTCATGTCACATGGGTGCACACGTGTGTGACGCATAAAAGGAGGGTGTGTTAAAAGAACACACAGCGCATTACACTTGGTTGTCTTGACGGTTTGGATAAAAGTTTGCTACCGGAACACGCCCATCGAAAGATGAACAAGGATCACCTTTGGTGTGATTGGCAAGTTGGCCTACCGGTCCAGTCTAAGTCATCAGTGATGTCACATCAATGGCGGACGATTGGGTTGGATCTTGAATCACTCCAGCATCAATTACGAGAGATATTGATCTGAGTGGGAGCGCACTTAGTAATTAAATTGATTAATCACAAGTGCAACTTAATTATGAACAAAGTCTTAGTATTTGCATTATCGTTGTAGAATAATGGCTCGCGTTACCACCTTCCCAATTGATTTTGATTAACTGTTTTATCTGGTAAAAACTTTACGATTGGTACCGTATTGTGAGGACTATCCTCAATAGTGTCGAGAAGGAGCTTGTCCTATCGCAAATTTTTGATGCTCTCCCGCTGATGCTATGGATGATGTGACTTATGTCCATAATCCAAAATGCTAGAATTCCACGACAGCTAAGTGCATTGTCTTCACCATCATGAAACCCGAACTTCGAAAAGTTTGGGATAGTTATGTTATATTCATGGAACTGAAAAATAAGTTTTCAGTAGTAAGACAATTAATGTTGGATATAAGATATCTAGTACAATGTATGATTGTAAGCATTAGTGAAAATGTTCATTGTGCTCTAAACAAAACTGATGTGTGGGATCCTGAAGAACAATGATCATATGATGATGAGGATTAAGGGAAAGGAAGTTCCATAGGGTGTTAGTAAGACTTACACGCCGGAAAGTCCATGGCCTGCGCCACCCTTGATCACGTGTGATCTTCTGTGAGTAGGAGTGACATTGGAAATAGAACTATGATACGTATAAAGGCAAAACGAAAGAAGACTGGAATAACCAGCTCAGAAATGAAAGTCATACGGAGTTATAGATGAATTCATTGCTGGTCAAGAGATGTAATTCTTGGGAATCATGATTAAGCAGTTAATTGTGGATTCTGTATATTGTGATTAAACTGTTGATCACTGGAATATCACATCGATTGCATATTGTTGCAACTCGATGCAAGAAATACTATGGCCTTTATGACTAGCTAATGATGAGTTTTGACACGCTCGGGAACACGGTAAAAGGTTTACTATACCGTGTGTTGACTCTATGATTATCTTCATAATTCATTTTAGAGTTGAGTAAATTGTTACTACACTTTAGCCTTGTTGCAAAAGATCATTTTGAATCATGTTTGTTGCAAGAGAGTTGTTCAAAGCTATGAATAACGTAAAGGCCATACTTCCATTATGTATAGGGTGTATGTTATGAATCTTGATAATAATACTAAACATTCATAACACTGACGCTAAACGTCGCAAGACTAACAGAAATACCACATAGATGTGGCACTGCTGTTTATCACAAGTGACATAACATGCATGAAGAATTTCCATAAGTGATGGACTTTCGAGTCATATGATTATGAATCACTTGACGCTTGCGATCTTTGTCTCGAATTAATGTGACTAAAACACCGTTAATAGGCCATACATGAACGGGCAACTAAACCATTGGTAATCATACATGATGATGTGTGTAGTCCAATAAGTGTAGTTGTGTGCAGTGGATTCCCTATCTTCACTCATGAGTTGAAGTAGATATGTGGATATCTGTTCAATAGAGACATACGTCTGAAATCTTTGAAATGTTCAAGGAATTTTAGAGTGAAATAGAAATTCATTGTAACAAGAAAATAAAGCTTCTGCAAATTAGATTGTAGAAAGTAATATTTGAGTTACAAGTTTAGCGAACGTCTGATGAGTTGTGAAGAAGTGTCATAACTTGCGTCTCCCGGAACACCACTATGAGTAAAGTGTTCGAGAGATGTAATCAATCCATGTATGACACGCTAAGATCAAATATGACGTTTATCAATTTTCCATTATACTTATTAAAGTTATGCGTTAGTGACTACAGCTTTTACACTGAAAAGAGCACCATCAAATCTGTTGAAATGACACCATATTAGATGTGGTATGGACTGTTAAAACCATGTTGTCTTTTCTTAAAATTTGGGTATATGAGGCATATGTTTGACATACTCAAAACCCCAAATCAAATAAGTGCTACTTTGTTAAGGTTATGCCAAAAGTTTTGGTATTCCTCTATCACTACACAAAAGCAAAACTGTTTGCTGTTAAGAACAATGTATTTTGAAGAAAAATAGTTTATTACAAAAGAGTGAGTGGGAGGACAGTGCAACTTGTCAAAGATTGTTGAATCTTCAGAGAAGTGCGCAGCTGAACCACACAGGTTAGACAAAACTCGTACAAACATTCATGATATGTAAAACGAGATATTGTTGTTCGACAATGATAAACCTGTGATATACAAAGAAGCGTTGATGGGCCCTGACTCCGGGATTTTGCTAAATGCCAAATAATCCGAGATAGTATCCATGGAAGTAAGTCAAGTTTTGAACTTGGTAGACCCTCCGAAAGACTAATAGTCTGAAGAATATATATATGTGGATCTATAATTGATTCGGATGAAAAAATTTTATCCATAAAGCTCAACTCGTTGGAAAATTGTTTTCTAGCAAGTTCAAAGGTTGACTACGGCGAAGTAGTTTCGACCGTAGAGATGCTTTAGTCAGTTCGGGTTATATTAGCAATTACTACATATCTCATTTATAGGATATTGTAGAATGAACGTCAAAACAACGTTCCTACACGGAAAAATAACAAAGGACGTATATGTGATACGACCGGAATGTTTTGTCGATTCAAAGGATGCTAAAATAGATGCAAGCCTTGGATATCCAGTGATGGACTAGAGCTAGCATAATGGAGTTGGAATTTTCGTTGTGATGAAATTGCCAAAAGAGTTTGTTTTCATCAGGAATAACGAAGATGCTTGAATATTCAAGAAAGTAAGTGGGAACTGAATAATATTTCTGAAACCTTATGTAGATGACATATTGTTTATTAGAAATGATATAAATTTCTTGACACGAATAAGGACTTCATTGGAAATAGTTTTCAGTTGAAGAACTTGGGCTGATATAGCATTAGTATTGAGCATAGTGATCTATGAAGATAGTAAGTGCCTGATCATGCTAAAGCCAACCCTACATATTGACATGATACTAAAGTAGTTTACTATGAAATGCCAAGAAACATGTTCTTGCCGAAGTCGTGGTGAAAAGTTGTTTGCAGAAATCGGTGTTGATGAACACAGATAAGCAAAAACACGTGAATTGAATTCCACTCACCCGTGTGTTTGGATTAATCATGTACACCATAATATGTAAAACAACCAGATATGTCCAGTGCTTCAAAAGGTTATGAGCAAGATACCAAAGTGATCAATATGTTGATCATTGGACAAACAGTGAAAAGTTAAACTTATGATAGATAAGATATGTTTCTCGGAAAATGGAGATAATGAAGAGCTCGTTGTAACAAGTTACACCAGCTGAATTTTGATGTAAACAGTTACACCAATTCAGTCTTGATACTTACTCCGATCGATTTTCGATTTTAATTGGGATTATGTGTTTCACACATAAGGGTGGCACAGTATGAAGGAACTGTGTTAAAGTTAGATACTGTGGCGAATTCTATAACAGAGGCTAAGTATATTGTTGCTTAAAGAAGTAACAAGGGAGGGTATTTTGAATCATCAGTTCATTTATGAACATGGTATGGTTTCCTAGATGCTTGAAGCTCATGGAACATTGATGAATGATATCATGACTTATTCTAAGGAACCAAGGTCCTACCAAATGATTCAAACATATACAAAGCTAAACTGATAAAATTAGTGAATTTTATGATAGTGTGAAAACGCGAAGATATGCAAGATACAAACGGGCCTGAAACGTCAGATCCGAAGATGAGGTCTATACCACAAATGAGGCATTTATTACACCGGTATGCCATAGGTGTAAAGTGCTCAAGCACTGACAATATTATTGACTCTAGTGCAAGTGGGAGACTGTTGGAAATATGCCCTAGAGGCAATAATAAAATGTTATTATATATATTTCCACGTTCGTAATTAGTGTTTATATTTCTGTGCTATAATTGCAATGACCCTGACTGTGAGATTCAGAATAAAACTCATTTGCATGTGTGGAAATGTAAACACCAAGAGTTCCTGGTTTAGCCTCTAAGACCAGCTCATGTGCTAACTGATGATTACATTTTCTTAATCATGGACATTGTTCTTGTAACAAGGATGTCAGTAGCAATGGGAACATATTGTTAGCAGAACAATGATGTTGAACCGACCCCAGTATTGAATGATATACTTAGAGATCACATCGTAACAACGTTATAAGTCATATCATGAAATGTTTTCATATACGTAATTCCTTAGACCATGAGAGTATCGAGTTGCTTCACACAGGAAGACATGCTTTGGTTCTTAGATGAATCCTCCCGTAAATGGGAAGTAGTAAAATAAGTTCTGGGTATGTCAGATGGTGTGGCTAGTGACTGTGATAGTTCAAGAATGGGATTTGCTCCTTCACGATGAAGAAGATATTCACTTAGGGCCCACTCGGTATGACGGTATCCATTATAGTCTGGCCAGACGCATTGTGATTCAGTCACGGGGATACAGGAATACGATAACGAGAAAAGGGACAAACGAGCAAAGAGGATAACGAGTGGCTTGTGTTCAAAAGTTGTTACACATGGGTGCCAAACTTCTCTCCTCTAACTTTGTCATATATCGCGAAGCAAAGGGAATGGTACATGACTAAACATAATGGTTCACTCGAAGTTTCTTCGTGTATGTGCGGGAGTCAACATGGGTGTCCATGGCTCCGCTGTTGATTATTGGCTATTGACAAAAGGCTGTTGACCTATGTCCGGAAGATGTTCTGAGTCATGTCTGCATTATACCGAACCTATTGGTTCACACACTTAACGAGCAGTAGTCTGTTAGAATACTAGTATGGTAGAAGGTTTAGTGGAAGCAAAGCAGAATAGTTCATACGGGTACCGGAAGTAGTTCCGGGGATTTATGAAATAGTTCATAAGGGCACCAAAAGTAGTTTTGGGTATTTAAGGATATGTCCGGATCACTCTGGAGTAGTCCCAGGTGGTTCCGGAACATATGAAAATGGTAATGGGAAAGTTTACGATCAACCGGAATAGTTTCGGTGATCGGTGGACAGCTTAAACAATATGTTGTGTTCACCGGACATAATAACCTTTGCCCGGATGGCTCCGAAACCCATTTAGATGGCTCCGGAACATTCGTTAGAGGTTCCAGAAGGTATTGGAAGTGCTCCAAAAGTGTTCGGAATGTCCCGAAACAGTCCCGATAGGTCCCGGAAGGTCCTGGAAGCTTCTAGAAGGTTCCGGAAGGTTCCGGGCAGTACCACCCACTGCCCTGCGCCCCTGGCCTTGGGGGGCAAGCCACCTAGGCTGCCCTGGCCAGCCAGGTGGTGGGGGCGCACCAAAAAGGGGTGGGAGATCCTCCAGGTGGGATTTCCAAATACCATTATGGAAGGTTTCCGGTGGGAAGGTATGTGTAGGTTTGGAAGGCTTGGGAGTCCAAGTTGGACTCACAAACCTCCTTGAGCTGCGCCCTAGGCCCCTTGGCCACCTATTAAGGTGAGCCAAGGGTGGGGGAAGACACACACAATCAATCCCCAAGGCCTATGCGCCACCCTCCCTCCTCTAAACCCCGTTGCTCCACTTTTAGACCCCAGTTTAGACGCTGTTCTAGATCGGAATCCGTTAGGGTTTTTCTCCCTCTAGTTTTCTCGGTGGCGTTCATCTCTGGACGGTGGAGCGCTGCTGGATTGCTGTTACGGGATGTGTGGATACTAATGGAGGGGTCGTACCTTCGACCCTTCTTCGAGGAGCTTGTTCATGGGACTTGTCCGTGGGACTAGATCGCGGGACTTGTTCGTGGGATTTATCGAGGGACTGTTCCTGGGAGAACTTGCGAGATCTACTTCCACTACGTCCACGAGCTTCACCAACTCTACTTCCGCTACATTGGTTGGTGAGCCATGACCTAAAACCTTGTATGCAATCTTCTTGGATGATCTTGGGTTCTTGATTCGTAGGCCGAAATTTTTTGTTTTCTACTACGTTTCCCAACAGGAAGACCACTCTCTTGCTAAGGAATGAAAAACCTCAAAGGAGGAATTCGTGAAACCTCAAAGACCGCAGGTGAAACCTGTACGGAGAATGTCATCGATTGATTAAGATACTGGAAGCCCACACTTGTGATGAAGAATTCAATGCCCCAACGGAGTATGAAGATTATGTGTGAGGAGCTCGCTGAGGGAGCAAGCTTTGAGGATAGCTTTTGAAGACCAAGTCGCATTTCTTTTAATGGTGGTAGCACCCTGGACCATCAGTGGATCGACAGACTGTCATGAAGACCCAAACCCTAACCTTTCTTTCTAGCTTTCTCGAATCTCGAGGACGAGATTCCTTTTAAGGGTGGTAGTGTGTAACATCCCAAAATTCTCCGAATTTTGGAATGTTAATAAATTAAATAGATAATGATTGTTTGATTGATGTGTTTGATTTTCTCTGGGATTTAAAACTTTTGGAGTTTACTGAATATTAAAACGAGAGGGAATAAAAGGACTTTCCCTAATATTCACCGTTGGTGTTATTGGAATTTATTATTTAAAAACAAAACCAAAAAAATAAAATGAGAGAAGGTAATATGACTCCTTCAACATATTGAAGTTTGGAAAATGTTTTAAATCTTTATTGGAATTCTTTTAAAATATTTTAAACATTTTTCAACACATGGCAGTTCGCTGGAGAGGCTATAAAAGGACTTATCCCCATTTTTAATTTATTGGAAAATAGTTTAAAAGATTTATGGGAGACTTTTTAATTTTACTTTGGAGTTATAAATATTTTCTAAATTTTTTTTGGGATTTATTTATGCTCTGGAAAAGTTTTTAAATCAATTTTCGGAGTTTTCGGTATTTTTAAAATGCCAGAAAAGTATTTAAAAATATTTAAAAATAAGTTGTAAAGTTTTTATTTTATTTTTATATTTTGGTCAAGCCAAAAATTCAATTTTATTATTTTAAAAATATTGGCGAAGACGGAATTTTAAAATAATTTTCCGTGATTTTTCTAATATTGTTTTGGGCCTATTGGGCCTGGTCTGTTTTTTTTTCAGCAGACCGAATTTGTTTTTATTTTGGATTTACAAAAAAAAGAGGGATTAGGGGATGGCTATAAATAGTCCCGATTAGGGCTAAGTTTATTTTCGCCAGCGTTTAGGGTTAGCTCTAATCTAATCCGCGGGACCCGCCGCCGCCGACGTAATCGCCAGAGTTCGCCGGAGCATCACCGGAGCTACGTTTTTGCGTTTTTTCGCGAAGCCACCGCCGTAGCCGTCCCGTGCTCGCCGGAGCACCGCCGCGCCGTCCCCGCCGCGCCACCGCCCCTGCCCGCGGCTTGCCGCCGCCGCCACGGCCGGCCGGCCGCAGCCCGTGCACCATGGCCGCCGTGGCCATGCGCCGCGCCTGCGCCTCCGCGCGCCCCCTGCGCCCCGCCCCTCCCGCGCCGGCAGCCGCGGCTGGCCGCTCCCCTGCCGCCGCCGCCGCGCCTGGCCGCTACGGCCGGAGCCGCCGCTGGCCTCGCCGGGGTCAGCCGGGCCGAGCTCCCGAGCCATGGCCATGGCCCTGCTCCTCTGTGCCCGTGCGTGGCGCAAGGAAGAAGACAGAGTTAGAAAAAAAAACAGAAAACGTTTCAAAAAAAATATTTTTTTTTTCAGATCTGGATCCAAAACCGTCCAGGGACCCGATTTCGTTTTTTTGTCAAAGCTTTATTTATGTATCGGTCCTTTTTACAGTAGAACCCCCCGGTACCCCCGTTTTTCACCCGAAACCGTTTTCGCGAGTACTTTTTAACCGTAACTCGGAATTGGGCGATTCCAGTTGCGTTGCGACCGTGTGGAAATTCTCTAGCCAGTAGACCTAGTGTTACAGAAGTCGGAAGTATTTAAATTTGGATCCCAAGCTGATCCAAATTTGGACTTCCGGCAGCCGTAACTTTCTACCGGTGCACCCGTTTGCGCCGTTTCTTTTTGCGTTAGATCACTCGTGTCATGTACCTTCTGTTTGTATCATGTGTGCACAAAAATTCACAAGTTTATTGATCTGTTTAAATTCAAATTCAGTTCAATGTTGCAACTGCTATGACCTGCGTTGTAGTATTCCATTTCACGTGATTCTTTTTTGCATATTGGATCATATGAGACATCTTATCGGCAATATCGACATACCGTCATATTGCTATGATCTCTACTTTTATTTCATAATGTCTTGATCATACTTTTGTATCGACAGTTCCTTATCCATTGACTCTCTCGAGTTCACGTTCCACAAATCACCTTCGAGCACATCCACACCTTTGCACTTCAAAACCTTTTTGTTTTGTTGCTAAAACCTTTGTGATTGTTTTGTTGATCTTATGTGTTGTACTTGTGGTGTGATTGCTTATTGAGTTCTTTCGTTGACGATAGATTGCTCGGAGTGTGACGAGTAGAGTTGACTGGAACGTGAGAGCGAAGATCTTCATCGAATGTATAAGGCAAGTGATGCTTTGACCATACTCATACCTATATTTTTTATATGCATTATGTTAGGAAATATCACTCTATTGCATGATAGGTAGTTTACTTTACTGTTGCTGCAAAACCTGTTAGGATAGCCATATGTCTTGACTTGTCTACTGTAGATCAACCTAGCCGTGTTGTTACTTTATTGCTATGCTTTGTAGACGAGGTTGGGCTGTGAGAATTCATGGAGTGCATGTGAGCTATTTAATAAACTGTGTAGCAACTTTATAATAAATAGAAATCACTTCTGGACGGGCGGGTTGCATCCCGGTAGTTGTGGCTCGGTTGAGGACAGTGCCGGGGTTAAATGCACCCAATGGTTGTTTTGGTGGTGAACCGGGTGCGTCCTGGTGTCTACCCTCTCACGCAGTGGGCGCCGTCCAGGCTCAAAAAGATCAGACATGCAATATTACTAGTAGCTTCCGTGTACAGCCACTGGCTATATGGGCTCTGGCTTAGACGAGTACGTTGTGGGGAACCTGGCCCTGGTAGCTAGCTGATGTAGAATTGTGTTAGGTGTACCGGCTACCAAGGGTGGAGGCAACCTCTTCAGAAAGTTTTTGTCTCAATCTTCGGGTTGAGTCCAGTGGGGAACGTGTACAACCTCTGCAGAGCATATAAACTGATCATGATTAGCCGTGTCCACGGTTACGGACGAACTTTGAGCAACTAGTCAGTACTGTTGATGAATGATCTTGACAGATGAACACTTAATAATAATTTGGTTGGGACAAGAGTAGCATGGGTTGCTGTGTGTTTCAGGTAGAACTCAACTTAAAATTTTGACTAGTTTAGTTCAGGAGAAAATTGGCTTTCTGCAAAACTAAACCATAAGCCTTTCCTTTGACTTACCTTGCATGTAGTATAGGTCCTTTATATAAACTTTTTCGTGTCACTTGCCATACAAATCAGATGTACTAACCCGTTGTCGGGCTGTAACCTTCGGTGTTGCAGGTTTTTCAGACGTTCAGTAAGGTGCGTTAGGGGTTGCGAGTCTACACTCAGCATGTTCGCATGTGGCTGTTGATGGGACTCCACATTACTTGCTTTTGCTTCCGCTATATTTATATTGTTTAAGCTAGCCTTGAGCTATGCAACTTGTTATTTATTTACTCTGGATCATACGTTGTAATAATGATGCACTTGTACTTTGATATACATCTACTATACTGTGTGTGCCAGCGAGTTCGATCCAGGGACTGGCA
Source organism: Bromus sterilis (assembly GCA_950022295.1). Classification (NCBI taxonomy): domain Eukaryota; kingdom Viridiplantae; phylum Streptophyta; class Magnoliopsida; order Poales; family Poaceae; genus Bromus; species Bromus sterilis. The sequence continues at coordinate 54,110,810 of OX465599.1, forward strand.
CTTGAACACAGAGACTTCAATTCGGTGTGAATTGGGTCGTTGCAGTTCCCCATGCTGAAAACTGCTGAGGTTGAGATCAAGAAGGAGCATGATGTATTCATGATCAACAAGACCGTTGAATTCAAGAAGTCTCGCAAGAAGGAGAAGGGAAAGAAGGGAAGCCCGAAGAAGGGTGACAAGCCAGTTGTCACTCCTCGTAAGGCACCCAAACCTGGACCCAAGCCCAGCGTTGAGTGCTTCTACTGCAAGGGTGATGGTCACTGGAAACGCAACTGCCCCAAGTACCTAGAGGATAAGAAGGATGGCAAGATTGTCAGAAGAGACAAAGGTATATTTGATATACACATTATTGATCTTTTGTTAACAAGCGCTGGGAACAAATCCTGGATATTTGATACAGGATCTGTTGCTCATATTTCTAACTCCTCTCAGGGGCTACGGAATAGGCGACGCTTGATGAAAGATGAAGTGACGATGCACGTGGGAAACGGCTGCCGGATTGAAGTGGTGGCGGTCTGCACGAAGCATCTTAGTCTCCCTTCGGGATTAGTTTTGATTTTGAATAAGTGCTACTATGTACCCGCATTGAGTGTGAACATCGTTAGTGGTTCTTGTTTGAAGCGAGACCACTATTCTTTTAAGTCAGATACAATTGGTTGTGCGATTTATAAGGATGATGTGTTTTATGTTCACGCACCAGAGAAAAATGGCTTATTCATTCTTCATCTCGATTGTGATATACTTCATATTGATAACGTAGAGGCCAAAAGATTAAAACCTAGTGGCGAAGAACACATGACGATGTGGCATTGTCGACTTGGTCATATTGGTGAAAAGCGCATGAAGAAGCTTCATGATGATGGACTTCTGGAGTCATTGGATTTTGGATCTCTTGACACATGTGAACCATGCCTTTTGGGCAAGATGACAAGGACTCCATTCAATGGAACAATGGAGCGTGCGGAAGACTTGTTAGGGACCATACATTCAGATGTATGTGGACCTATGAACGTCCCCACACGCAATGGTCTTTGTTACTTCGTGAGCTTCACAGATGACTTAAGCAGATATGGGTATATCTATTTAATGAAACATAAGTCTGAAACCTTTGAAAGGTTCAAGGAATTTCAGAGTGAGGTCGAGAATCAACTCGGGAAGAAAATCAAGCACCTTCGATCCGATCGAGGAGGCGAGTATTTAAGTCACGAGTTTGGGGATCATCTTAAGACTTGTGGCATTGTACCACAACTTACGCCGGCAGGAACAACTCAACGCAACGGTGTTTCTGAGCGACGTAATCGAACTCTATTGGATAGTGTACAATCGATGATGTGTCATACCGACTTACCTGTGTCATTCTGGGGGTATGCATTAGAAACTGCCGCTTACATTCTTAATAGGGCACCGTCCAAATCCGTAAAGACAACACCATTTGAGGAATGGCATGGCAAGAAACCAAAGTTGTCTCACTTGAAGATTTGGGGTTGTGAGGCTTATGTTAGGAAACTTCAGCCTGACAAACTCGAATCAAAAGAAGATAAGTGCATCTTTGTGGGATATCCAAGGGAAACCGTTGGATACACCTTCTACAACTAGTATGAGGGCAAAACGTTTGTCGCCAAGACTGAATGCTTTCTTGAGAAAGAGTTTGTTTTGAAAGAATTGAGTGGGAGGAAAATAGACCTCAACGAGATGATTGAGCAATCACTCCAAGTGGAAGAAATGGCAATGGAAGTTGTTCCGGAACCATCTTCCGTAGTGGGAGCTGAAGAGAACGGTCATCATGATATTCATAACGATCGTGACATACATGATGATCATGATCAACATGAAGAGGATCCTATTGCACCCCGCAGGTCATTAAGAGCCCTAGTAAAAACTCAGTTTTATGGGCAACTTGTCAATGCAGTCATGTTAAATGAACCTGACGAACCTGCGAACTACAAAGAAGCAATGGAGGGACCCGAGTCCGAGAAATGGCTCGAAGCCATGAAATCCGAGATAGACTCCATGTATGCCAACAAAGTATGGACTTTGGTTGATATTCCCGAGGACCTAAAGGCCGTTGAGAATAAGTGGATATTCAAGAAAAAGACTGACGCGGACGGAAACGTATCTGTCTATAAAGCTCGACTTGTCGCAAAAGGTTTCCAACAAATTCAGGGAGTTGACTACTGATGCCTACACATTCTTCTATTCTTGTAGACTATGTTGGTCCTCCAAGCGCAGAGGTTTGTAGGACAACAGCAATTTCCCTCAAGTGGATGAGCTAAGGTTTATCGAACTCAGGGAAGTAGAGGTTGAAGATGGTCTCTCTCAAGCAACCCTGCAATTAATATAAAAGAAGTCTCTTGTGTCCCCAACACACCTAATACAACTAGGAGTTGTATAGGTGCACTAGTTCGGCGAAGAGATGGTAAAATATGGGTGATAGGTGCGGATAAACAAAGTAATATAAATCTGTAATAAAAAGTGCAGCACGCAAACAAGTGGTAAACGTGAGCACGAACGGTATTCCAATGGTGGAAACAAGGCCTAGGCTTCATACTTTCACTAGTGGAAACTCTCAACAACATTAACATAGTCTAATCACATGATATTTCCCATAAAACATGCAATGGAGACGTACTCGAAGGTCATTCCTTTGTGGTCAAGAGAGGACGAGAATTGTGTAGGGCTACAAAAGCACACCTCAAAGTTCAGTTCTCAATCTATGGATTTCCCAATGTCACCGCGGCCATCCAAAGAGAGTTCCACAATCACCACAACATATCTCAAGGATAGTCAAAGACAAGCACCAAGACACTCTCAATCTTCAACCCACGCACAAAAGAGGAAATCACTCATGAAAATATTCTTCTAACTAATACGTCCAATATGCATCACTATTTTATATAGTAATTCTTTCTTACTCATTGATATATTTCATGATATGATGCTATTCTTATGTTGTTTTGGCTTATTTTACACAGTTTGCAACTTTCCGGTGCCGAAGCACTAGACGCAGGATTCAGCGGTAAAAAGTGGACGCTGAGTTGCTGAAGAAGAACACCTCAAAATTACCTGAAAATCGACGGAGGCTGTTTTCCAGAAGGATCACGAAGGCACGCAAAAGAGCGACCAGAGGGGGGCCACAGGGTGCCCAGGCGGCCACCTGGCGCGGCCCCACCCCTGGCCGCGCCGGGAGGGCGCCTGGACCCCCGGGGCCACTCCCGGCTCCCCCTTCAGGCCTATATACCCCTCGTCGTCCAAAAACCAGAAAAAGAGGAGAGTTTCCAGAGTTCCGCCGCCGCTCCGTGGCGGAAACCTACAGAGAAGAAAAGCCATCTCTGGCGGGCAGATTCCTCCGGGGATATCACCTCCCGGAAGGGGAGATCGTCGCCATTGTCATCACCATCGTCACTGGCATCATCGAGATCATCGTCAACATCATCCCCATCATCAGCACCATCTCCACCTCCATCCAATCTTGTATCACAGTTACAACTCATGTTGTAATCCGTACTATCTATCCTCTCTACTCTATCGGTGTTTATTACTACTTTGTGGTGAATGCTATTGAGTTTTGTTGGAGAAATATTATTGTGTTCAGATTGTTTATCATCTATTTATCCCCACTGATCATGATCTCTATTATGTCTTGTGGGTAGTTACTTTAGTTCTTGAGGACATGGGAGAAGTCTAGTTGCTAGTAGTCATATGATGTTGAAGTAATATGTGTTGGTTGATATTTAAGTTGTGCTGTTATTTTCCTAGTGGTGTTCTGTGAGTCGAACACTCAACACTTCGCCTTATCAAGGACCTAGGGGAATGCATTGTGTATAAAGAATGCTTACGGTAGGTTGCCGGAGTGACAGAAACCTAAACCCCAGTTTGCACGCTTTTGCACAAGGGAATAATGGATCACCGATCGTATTGCTATGGTTAGGTTTTTGCCTTAATTACTATCTTGTATTCGCGGATGCTTGCAAGGTGTTTAATCATAAGAGTACACTTATATTAGTCTAGAGGGTGTACTAGCATAGATCCATCCACTCAACACTTAGCAACACAGCACATAGTACCGATACGGAATATGGCGAAAGCACATGACTACCTCTCCCGTGTGTCCTCAAGAACACTTTAGCTTTTATAAGTTCAGTTGCTAGGCCTCTCCTTTGCTAAGAAAGGATTGGGAAACTCTTTACTATCCAGTATCTCTTACTTTGCTCGTTTTTACTTTCCTGTCGCTTATACCAAGAAAACCCCTAAAAAGTTATCTTTCAGTGCTTGCAGTTATCTCCTTATCAAAGTCACTTGCTACTACCTTCTGCTCCTCGTTGGGTTCAACACTCTTCCTTATCGAAAACACTGCAATAGGTCCCATTACGTCGTGGGTCATCAAGCTACGTTTTCTGGCCCCGTTGCCGGGGAGTGTAGCGCTATTAGTAAGTGAAGCTGGTAAGAAAGTTTTTATATTTCTGTTTTAGTTTTGCTGTTGTTGTTTTTGTCCTTATGAACGCCCCTACTATTGGATCGTTGTTCTTGGGGAGCCGCCCCACAACTAAGGTAGTTACTCCTGCCCCTACTGGAATTGTGCCTTATAAGATACCATCTGGTATTATCGATTATGTCTTAACTAATCTCTATGCAGGAGACAGACATCCAGGTGAACACTTGCTATATTTATCACAACTATGTTCATTATTCAAGCTTGCAGGTGTGTCACTGGAGTTCATTATGAAGAAATTATTCTCTGTATCGCTCATAGACAAAGCTTCAGATTGGTATAAGCTCCTTGATAACCCACATTCTCTTAATTGGGAAGAGCTTATGTCTCTCTTTTATACAAAGTTTTACCCTCTTCATGAAGTTTATCGAAACAGGAATTACATCTATAACTTTAGGTCTCGCGAGGGAGAGAGCATCGCTCAAGCTTGGGGGAGGCTAAAGTCCCTAATGTTCAAATGTCCTATTCATAAGCTCCCCAAAGATGTTATACTTAAAAATTTTTATGCCATGCTTTCTAATCAGGACAAGGAAAGGCTGGATGCCTCCTCTAGCGGGGTATTTCAGACAAAGAGCATTGAGGAAAGATGGGATCTCATCAAAAGGATCCAGAAGAATACTGAAGATTGGGAAATCGATAAAGGTATTGAACCTGCTATAAATTATGAGCATGATTATATTGAGAGCTATGTGAAACGGATTATTTCAATACCTTTTGCTCTAAGATTAGTCTGGATTCCCATCTAATGGTTGATTTTTGTAAGAACTTTCTTCTCATGTTGATTCTTCTAAGATGAAGAAGGATCAGTACCATAAGCCTTTCAAAGAAGTACCTATTGATATTCACGTTGCTGATCCTATTTTGCGTGCAGTTATCTATGAACATCCCCCTTTTCCTTCAAGAATAAGGGAGCACTCTTTTGTGACAGGCATCATAAATAAAAGTGAGAGAAGAACAGGCGAACCTGAGGGCCAGATCAGAGTCGATCCACAAGTTGCTATGGTAAAAGATTTAGTTACTGATGATGTTTCAGATTCTATTATAAATTTTTGTGCTGTTTCAACTAACATTGTCACAGCCAAGAATAGAATCCCAATTTCAGGTACACCAGTTGTATCTGTTAAAATAGGAGATCACAATTATTACGGGCTATGCGATCTGGGATCGAGCGCTAGCGCGATTCCTTATTCGCTTTATCAAGAGATCATGGGTGAGATTTCACCTTGTGAACTCGAAGAGATTGATGTTACTATTCATCTTTCAAACAAAGCTACTATCTCTCCTATTGGGATTGTGAGAGATGTTGAAGTCCTATGCGGAAAGGTAAAGTATCATACCGACTTTCTCGTGCTTGGTTCAGTACAAGATAGTTTTTGTCCTATTATTTTTGGTATCCTACTAACTTGTGGAGCTATTATAGATTGAAAGAAAGTTAAAGTTTCTGTTGAATTCAATGGTGAGCCATATGAATTTAACTTTTCTAAGATTTCCAAGAAGCCTGGTGGTACTGAATTACCTAGTGATGATAAAATTATTGAAAGTATTGCTTCTATTGCTATTCCCCTAATGATCCTTTGCAGCAATACATGGAGGACCACGAGAATGATATTCATATGCAGGAAAGAAATGAAATTGACGAAATCTTCTTGAGACAACCTGCTATCCTGAAGCTCAACCTTCCGGTTGAACCTTTAGGAATTCTATCCAAACCAAAAGAAGACCCGGTGTTTGATCTAAAACCTCTTCCCGATACGCTCAAGTATGCTTATTTAGATGAAAAGAAAGTATATCCTGTTATTATCAACTCTAACCTTTCAGGATATGAAGAAGAGCAATTATTGGAAGTACTTCGTAAACACCGTGGTGCAATTGGCTATACCCTTGATGACCTTAAGGGGATTATTCCATCTATCTGTAAACATACTATCAACCTCGAGCCCGATGCTAAACCTGTGGTTGACCATCAACGACGGTTGAACCCAAAGATGATGGATGTTGTGAGGACCGAAATCCTCAAGCTTCTAGCTGCAGGTATTATCTACCCTATAGCCGATAGTAAGTGGGTAAGTCCAGTTCATCGTGTTCCTTAGAAAGGAGGGACAACTGTAGTCCCTAATGATAAGAATGAACTAATACCTCATAGAATTATTATTGGATATAGAATGTGTATTGATTACAGGAAGTTGAACAAGGCAACCAGGAAGGACCACTACCCGCTGCCCTTTATTGATTAGATGCTTGAGAGGCTGTCCAAAAACACCCACTTCTGCTATCTTGACGGGTATTCAGGCTTCTCTCAAATTCATGATAACACTGCCGATCAAGAGAAGACCACTTTCACTTGTCCTTATGGTACTTATGCTTATAGGCGTATGCCTTTTGGTTTATGCAATGCCCCTGCTACTTTTCACAGATGTATGTCTGCAATATTTCATGGTTTCTGTGAGGAGATTGTGGAAGTCTTCATGGACGATTTCTCTGTCTATGGAACTTCCTTTGACCACTGTCTCCACAATCTTAATAAAGTTTTGCAAAGATGCGAGGATACAAACTTAGTTCTAAACTGGGAAAAGTGCCACTTCATGGTTAACGAAGGGATCGTGTTTGGCCACAAGATTTTCGAGAGGGGAATTGAAGTGGACAAGGCAAAGATTGAAGCTATCGAAAGGATTCCCTAACCAAGGGACATTAAAGGTATTCGTAGTTTTCTCGGTCATGCCGGTTTCTATAGAAGATTTATTAAAGACTTTTCTAAGACCTCGAGACCCCTCACTAATCTTCTCCAGAAGGATGTTCCTTTTGTATTTGATGAAGATTGTAAGGAGGCTTTCGAAGTTCTTAAGAAAGCTTTAACAACCGCTCCTATAGTACAACCGCCTGACTGGAATTTTCCCTTTGAAATTATGTGTGATGCTAGTGATTTTCCTGTTGGATCTGTTTTAGGACAAAGGGTTGATAAAAAGTTGAATGTTATTTATTATGCTAGTAAGACCCTTGATAGTGCTCAAAAGAACTATTCTACTACTGAGAAGGAATTCTTAGCACTAGTGTTTGCTTGTGATAAGTTTAGGCAGTATATTGTTGATTCTAAAGTTATTATTCATACTGACCATGCTGCCATTAAGTATCTTATGACGAAGAAGGATGCCAAGCCAAGGCTCATCAGATGGGTACTCCTTCTTCAAGAATTTGATTTGCAGATTTTTGATAGAAAAGGAGCAGACAACCTTGTAGCGGACAATCTTTCAAGGATGGAAGATATACCGCATGATCCCATCCGAGTCAACGACAGTTTTCCAGAAGAACAACTTGCCGTTGTTAAAGTACAATCTCTTTCCGATCCTTGGTTTGCAGATTATGCTAATTTTATCGTTGCAAAGTATTTGCCTCCAGGTTTAACATTTCAGCAAAGGAAGAAGTTCTTTCATGATTTGAGGCATTACTCTTGGGATGACCCACATCTTTTCAAAGAAGGTCCATACGGGATCGTGAAAAGATGCCTACCGGAATACGAGCAGAAGGACATTCTCAGGCAATGTCACGATAGTCCCTACGGAGGACATCACGCCGGTGAGAGGACCGCACATAAGGTTCTCCAATCAGGTTTTTATTGGCCTACTCTCTTTAAAGATGCTAGAAATTATGTTTTAGCTTGTGATAAGTGTGAGAGAGTTGGTAATATTAGTAGGAGGAATGAGATGCCTATGAATTACTCACTAGTGATTGAGCCTTTTGATTGCTGGGGTTTTGATTTTATGGGTCCTTTTCCTTCTTCACACAAGTACACTCACATCTTAGTTGCTGTTGATTATGTAACCAAGTGGGTTGAAGCAATCCCCACTGAAAGTTCTGATCACAAAACATCTTTGAAAATGCTCAAAGATGTAATTTTCCCTAGGTTTGGTGTACCTAGGTATCTCATGACTGATGGAGGATCACACTTCACGCATGGAGTTTTTAGAAAAGCTTTAGCCAAGTACGATGTCAATCATAGGATTGCGTCACCGTACCATCCTCAAACTAGTGGGCAAGTTGAGATCACCAATAGAGAGATCAAGTTGATCTTGCAAAAGACAGTTAACAGAAATAGGAAGGACTGGTCAAATAAGTTAGGAGATGCTTTGTGGGCGTATAGAACTTCTTACAAAAACCCCATGGGCATGTCCCCTTATAAAATGGTCTATGGAAACGCTTGCCATTTGCCATTAGAGTTAGAGCACAAAGCTTTCTGGGCTCTTAGAGAGCTTAATTCTGACCCAAAGTTAGCTGGTGAAAAGCGTCTCATGAACTTGACTTCTCTAGATGAGTGGAGAAGTGAAGCTTACGAGAGCGCTAAAATTTTCAAGGAAAAAGTAAAGAAGTGGCATGACAGGAGGATTCTGAAACGTGAATTTAATGTTGGTGATACATTTTTATTGTTTAGATCCCGTTTCAGGTTTTCTCCAGGTAAACTACTTTCCAGATGGGAAGGGCCATTTCATATCGAAGAAGTCTACCGGTCTGGTGCAATTAAGATTAACAATTTTGAAGGCACCAAACCTCAAGTTGTGAATGGGAAAATACTCAAGCATTACATAGCGGGAGATCCTATCAATGTTGATGTGAATATAATATGCACAAAAACTCATGAAGAACATGTTGCAGCCCTGTTTCAGACATCGACAGAAGCAGAATAAGAAAAGGTATGTATTACGGTAAGTAAACATCGCGAACCGCCATAAAAGTTCCATATTACAAGTTTTTGCAAAATTAGGAAAATTCGAGGCCTAAGTGGAGCCGGAGACGAGCTCCATGGGGCCCAGGCGTCCCCCTGGCGCGCCCTACCTCCTGGCCGCGCCGGGAGGCCGCCTGGGCACCCAGGAGTCCGTCTCCGACCCTACTTTGGCTCGTTACCTTCCTTTTGTTGCAGAAATTTTTTCTATATATTCACCCGGATCGTTCCGGCAACGTATCTCGTGATTTCGTGTGTTTTCTCTTTAATCTGTTTCTGCCAGGAAATCTTTTAGCTAAACCTAGGTGCCATGGCTTCCCCAAGTTCCCCCAAGGACAAGTTCGTCGTCAACTTCATCAACCCTTACCTCGCTGAGGTGAACAAGCACCCCCAGGTCCTTCGTGTGGAGGACGGTTTTCTCCACAAGGAAGAACTGAAGGGACCAGTCATGGAGGGGAGCACCGAGGAGCGGCTGAAGGAGATGGAACATGAGGTCTTCAAGTTCAAGAAGATGGTGGAGCGTGGTGTTGAAGCCAACTTCGACATCAGGAACGAGATCGATGCTTCCCATAGGAAAGAGATGAAGGAGATGTGGTCAAGTTTGTCCGCATTAGAAGAAAAAGTTTACCAGCTCCAAGCACAAATCTATGATCTGCACAACCAGAACTGTGAGTATGAACTAAAGTTTCTACGCATGGGTTTAGGTGCTGAGTGCAGGATCCTGGAGACGGGACTATCCTTCGAGACTGGAGAGGAGCTACCTTTGAAGCGCTTCGCCGAGGAGTACCTGATTGAGAAGAACAAGAATGAGGAGTAAATCTCCTCGGGTAATGCTATCCCCTCAGCTTATTCCAAGCTTGGGGGAGTGCCCGGTATCTTTATCTTTATCTTAGTCTTTTAGAGTCAATTAGAGTCATATCATGTCTAGGGATTTTATTATATGAAATAGGTGTTTGCTTTGAGGTCTATCACTCCGTCTGTGGAGAGATTGTATCTGTGAGTGTGGAGTCGTCCTTATTGGAATATTAATGAGAAGTCTATTGGTTCCTTCGCTGCACTCGGTATTCTCTTCACGCAATCGGCTTCATATGACGATTCTTATTGGGAGTATTGACCTTATATCAGGTATGGATTTGAAAACTTTATTTAAATTTTGGCAAACATAGCTTTGGTCTTGACAACATGCATGTTTTCTCAAGTAGAGACATAGCCAAAACCTTTATGTTATTATGCTTGAAGTGTTATATTGACAGGGAAGACAACTTGATGTGTTATGCTTACCTTAATGTTTATGCCTTATATGTTTTGCATCTAAGTTAGCATCAATTGTCTGTTCTCTCAAAGCCTTTGCTAGCCAAACTCTTTGCCAAGTAGATTTCTTCTTGTGCATCCTTACCCTGAAACCTTTACCTTCCATATGAGTCCACCTTACCTTCCTATTCGTGGTATTTCCCTACCACTCCTATAAGTATAGAATTTATGTGTTATCCTTAAATGTTCAAAATCTTCTGTTTTGTGCCTCATGTTCAGCTCATGAGGAAGTAGTAGGTAATTCATGATCTTCTTAAGTTGGACAAGTTTTATCCCGGGATTGCATGTCTAATCTGCAAACCCGTAATACGAGGAGGAACTGGCATGGGTGCGCCCAGCTCGAAAGATAATATAAACAAACAAACCCTCCTTCACGCTCGGTCTATGAGAAATCAGAAATTTGGCAGTGATAAACAAAGGAGATTAAGGGGATGTGATCGTCCTCACTTGGGATCCGTTCCTCGAAACTTGTCCATCTTGAGAAGTAATTGAGTTATCTATTAGCATTCGTTGACAAACTATGCACCGCCTCAAAATCTATTTTTTATTCTGTTTGATTTAAGGATAGCACATGAGTTTTCCCTGCTTGCCCTTAACAAGGCCTTCCTTCCACCTTCATGTTGAGTCAGTTTTCCTACTTCCTTCTTTTCCCTAAGAGAACATATATTTGATGTTGATGAGGATTCATCCATATAGAGCTGCATTAAGTTTTTCCATGCCATATCCTTGTTGACATTACCTTTTGATAAGTAAGTTGTTTGCAAAAGCTTTTGCCTAGCGAGCATCTTCCTTCGTGTTAGCATTTGCACTTCATGACTATTAACATGTTCTTTGAAAAGCTTCAAATTGTTTCTAGTTGCCCTTTGACCAAGGTTATGTTTGCCATAATTTGATGAGTTTCCTCAGCCCTACTTTTGATTATAATTGTTATTACTTTCTCATAAGAGCCTTATGAGTTGAGGTTGTTGTTGAGGATGCTTGAGTTTGATGAAGGAACCTTGATGCTTCTTGTCCATATTTTATTTATCGACACTTCACTCTCTAAACTTGTGGACAGGTTTACCGAGCTCAGTATTCGCTTGGGGACAAGCGAGGTCTAAGCTTGGGGGAGTTGATAAGTCCAAAATGCATCACTATTTTATATAGTAATTCTTTCTTATTCATTGATATATTTCATGATATGATGCTATTCTTATGTTGTTTTGGCTTATTTTACACAGTTTGCAACTTTCCGGTGCCGAAGCAGCAGACGCAGGATTCAGCGGTAAAAAGTGGACTCTGAGTTGCTGAAGAAGAACACCTCCAAATTACCTGAAAATCGACGGAGGCTGTTTTCCATAAGGATCACGAAGGCACGCAAAAGAGCGACCAGAGGGGCGCCATAGGGTGCCCAGGCGGCCACCTGGCGCGGCCCCACCCCTGGCCGCGCCGGGAGGGTGCCTGGACCCCCGAGGCCACTCCCGGCTCCCCCCTCTGGCCTATATACCCCTCGTCGTCCAAAAACCCTAAAAAGAGGAGAGTTTCTGGAGTTCCGCCGCCGCTCCGTGGCGGAAACCTACAGAGAAGAAAAGCCATCTCTGGCAGGCAGATTCCGCCGGGGAGATCACCTCCCGGAAGGGGAGATCGTCGCCATCGTCATCACCATCATCACTGGCATCATCGAGATCATCGTCAACATCATCCCCATCATCAGCACCATCTCCACCTCCATCCAATCTTGTATCACAATTACAACTCATGTTGTAATCCGTACTATCTATCCTCTCTACTCTATCGGTGTTGATTACTACTTTGTGGTGAATGCTATTGAGTTTTGTTGGAGAAATATTATTGTGTTCAGATTATTTATCATCTATTTATCCCCACTGATCATGATCTCTATTATGTCTTGTGAGTAGTTACTTTAGTTCTTGAGGACATGGGAGAAGTCTAGTTGCTAGTAGTCATATGATGTTGAAGTAATATGTGTTGGTTGATATTTAAGTTGTGCTGTTATTTTCCTAGTGGTGTTGTGTGAGTCGAACACTCAACACTTCGCCTTATCAAGGACCTAGGGGAATGCATTGTGTATAAATAATGCTTACGGTAGTATGCCGGAGTGACAGAAACATAAACCCCAGTTTGCACGCTTTTGCACAAGGGAATAATGGATCACCGATCGTATTGCTATGGTTAGGTTTTTTCCTTAATTACTATCTTGTATTTGCGGATGCTTGCAAGGTGTTTAATCATAAGAGTACACTTATATTAGTCTAGAGGGTGTACTAGCATAGATCCATCCACTCAACACTTAGCAACACAACACATAGTACCGATACGGAATATGGCGAAAGCACATGACTACCTCTCCCGTGTGTCCTGAAGAACACTTTAGCTTTTATAAGTTCAGTTGCTAGGCCTCTCCTTTTCTAAGAAAGGATTGAGCCACTCTTTACTATCCAGTATCTCTTACTTTGCTCGTTTTTACTTTCCTGTCGCTTATACCAAGAAAACCCCTAAAAAGTTATCTTTCAGTGCTTGCAGTTATCTCCTTACCAAAGTCACTTGCTACTACCTTCTGCTCCTCGTTGGGTTCGACACTCTTACTTATCGAAAACACTGCAATAGATCCCATTACGTCGTGGGTCATCACTAACCCATGTCCAATAGACCGCTGTCACCATGGTCTCGGGGACTATACTAGATAAGATCAAATGAGTACATCAATCCAATACATAGAAGAAGGGGAAATATCATGGGATCACCCTAGATTAACATATCCAATGATCACAACGAAGATCACATCATGGGAGAGAGAGAAGAACACATAGTTACTGGTAGAAACCTCAGCCCTGAGGAGGAACTACTCCCGCTTCATGGAGGAGGGAAGCAACGGCGATGGAGATGAATCCGGGGGCACTTCCTCGTCCCGGCAGGGTGCCGGCACAGGAATTCTGGTCCCCCGAAGCTTGTCGGCGATGGCGGCGGAGATCGGAATTGCTTTTGGAGAAAAGGGGTTTTGGAATCAGGGTTTCCGCGATGGGAGAATAAATAGGGGCCAAAGTAGGGAACCGGAGGGGCCACCAGGCGTCCAGGCGCCCCCCTGGCGCGGCCAGCCCCTAGGGCACGCCACTAGGGCGCCTGGGCCCCTGGTGGTGGCCCTCTTGCCCCACTAAGGTCCTTCCGGAAGGTTCTTCTACGCTGATTTTTTATCTGATTTTTCCCGAATTTTTGGAGCACTTTTTATATGGGGGAAAACTGAAATAGAAAAACAGCAGAAAACAGGAACTGGCACTGTGGTGCACTGAGTTAATAGGTTAGTCCAAATATGATCAAAAGTGTATGAAAGTGTATCTAGATCATAGAAATATCACATAAAACATGCATGGAGAAAGCAGAAATTATAGATACGTTTTGGACGTATCAACATCCCCAAGCTTAATTCATGCTCGTCCTCGAGTAGGTAAATGATAACAACATAATTTCTGTGGTGACATGCTAGCAACCATATAAGAACTTTGAAAAGTAAAGCAATCAAGGTTAGAGATTCAATTCAAGTCGTAACATGCAAGAGTCTATATTAGCATTGAAACAAGTAACAAAAGAACATTAGGTGCAAGAGCTCTCGCTGTCCGTGACTCGAATGTCTCCAAATGGTGTTTGCGTGCAAGAAGGGGGATAGGGAATACGAGAAAAAATATTTATTTGTTGAGAACTCAATGTACTAAAGTTTCACACTTGGTCTTCTTTCGAATCTTATCTTGACTCATCCCCAGACCACTAGACAGGTACAAGTCAAAATGATCCACTCCTTTTCGACATTTTGAGCACTCATGCAATGGATGAGCGTAAGAATGAAAGTTGACACTTAGGATGGCAAAGAGAGAATATGGTGGAGGAGGAAGTCAAAAAAGGTGAGAAAGGCTCACATCAATGAGGACAACCATAGGCGAGAGAAGGCCATATGATAGATATGATGTGAGGAGTAGGGATTGCCATGCAATGGATGCACATGTGAGCTAAAAGCTCTCCAAGGGAACTAGTGGGGGTGCATCTAACTTGTTTGCTCAAGAAGACCTAGAGCTCGTTTGAGGAGGCTCATCATTGGAATATACAAACCAAGTTCTATAGTGTGAAGGTCCCCACATAGCTATATGCTTGATGATAATCTCTATGGACTACACGGGATAGAGGATGAAATACTAGTGTGGATCTCTCAAAAGGAATAGAAGTGTGCCCCCTTCTCTCTTTTTATTTTTCTTTTTCTCTTTTTTTGTATTTTTTTGTATGTTTTGGTGGCCTCAATGGCTCTTTCTATTTAACTCTCATTTGTCCTCTTTGGGATCTTTTGATTTTGTCCTCTTTGGGATCTTTTCCTCACTTTAGGGGCAACACTCTATATTTTACAAGAATATAGGAGATCTTTCACACTTTACAAGGTACTCAAATCATAAATAAAATGTAACTGTCATGAAGTATGAAATGTATGTCGCTGCCAGTGTAGCAGGAACATGTGTGACATGAAGATCAAGTCATGAAGAGGTGGATGTTGCATGGCAATATATCTCGGAAAGGCTATGGAAATGCCTTGATAGGTAGGTATGGTGGCTGTTTTGAGGAAAGATATAAGGAGGTTTATGATGACAGAGCGTATCATGCCAAGGGTTTGGATGTACCGGCGAAGGTGGACGCCAACTCTCGGAGTGAGAAGAAGGCAATGCACGGCACAGGAGAGGCTAGAAAATATGAGGAGGTGGAAGTGTCAACTTTCAATACTTACATTAGTCCGAAGAACTCATGCACTTATTATCAGTAACTCTTAATCTAATAAGGAGGTTCACAAAGAGACAAGTACCCCGAGGAGGAGTGTATGGGGGTTTGGTTATCCTTGCGCATCCTCGACTCATGGTACGTGAGTGTACTCTAATATCCGACCCCTCAGAAGAGTAGTGATTCATCTAGTAGCTAGAGTTCTCAACTAGTTTTGTAGGTTTTGAAAATAAACACAGATTGCCCAAAATACGACACCTATCACTAATAGGCTAGAGCTCTTGACACCAAAAGTTCAAACATTACTCACATCAATACCTCAAAACTATTGCAAGTTACTACTAAAATTAAATAGCAACCTCAATTACCTACTCTCAAGACAAGACGCAACTCAGTGCAACAACCAACCCTCTTAACAAGATAAACATGAAAACTAAAGACAGTTCCAACAACAAACTAAACAAAAGCCAAGGCTCTTGCTAAAGACAAACTAAAGATAAAACTAAACATGGCAGTAGCTACTAAAAGGTAAAGAACACACAACAGAGAAAGATAGGCATGAAAAATTCTATGATGTGTTCTAGATTTTGAAAGTGGAGAATGTTTCTCTCCCACGCAAAGTAAGACGGGATCTAACTTTTTATGAACAGCAATAAAATCTAAATAAAACTAAAAATAAAACTTAAGAGCGAGACGCTCCAAGCATAGCACATAACGCATGAAGTGATAAAAATATAGTGAGACGAAGGACGAACTGATGATTGTTGATGGAGAAGGGGATGCACGGGGGCATCCCCAAGCTTAGACGCTTGAGTCTCCTTGAATATTTTTTGGGGATGCATGGGGGCATCCCCAAGCTTGAGTGCTTGACACTCCCGGATCTTCTTTCATCATCTTCCATCGCACACTTGAAAACTCCCTTCATACATAACTCATCATAAGCTGATTAGAGAGGTTAGTACCCTTAATAAAATAAATTTTCCCCACTGGATATAAATATATTCTTGAATAGCTACTGTTTCTCAAGATTTCAAAAATATTTTTGCAAAGAAAAAGCAAGCTTAAGGTTTGCAAAAGTTAGGAGAGACAAAACGTGGCAGAATCTGTGAAAAACAGAACAGCAGGTAGTAAAGAATTTTTTAGGGGCACTTCTGCAACTCAACTAAAAAAACTCAGAACATACGAAAGTTCCGTGATTGTATAGATCACGCTGTGTAAAAAATTCAGCTCAAAAAGATGAACTGGTGATTTATTCTGATTTTTCCCGTCACGAGGACAGAATCTGTTTTCTGGACAGCATGTCACAACTTTCACTTCCCTTGTCATATGAGGCTATAACTTGGCATAAAGCTTGAAAATAAAGGTACAATGATGTTGCTACAGTAGTAACAATCATCAAGACCACTAAAAACTGAAAGTAAAAACTCAAACTAAAGATAAAAAGGGTTGTCTCCCTAGAGCTCTTTCTTTATAGCCATAAAGATAGGCTTAAGATTTTAATGATGCTCTCATAGGAATAAGGAATAAGAGTTGAAGAACAAAAGAGAGCATCAAGAAGCAAATAAAAAACACATTTAAGTCTAACATGCTTCCTATGCAAAGGGATCTTGTAGAGAAATAACTCATGGAAGCATAAAGATATTAGCATAGGAAGCCAAAATAAGTGCAACTTCAAAATCTTCAACATAAAGAGAGAGAATTTGATATTATTGAAATATTCATAAGCATATGTTCCCCTCTCATAATAATTTTCAGTGGGATCATGAATAAACTCAACAATATAAGTATCACATAAAACTTTCTTATCATGATCCACAAGCATAGAAAATTTGTTACTCCCCACATAAGCAAAATCCTTCTCATTAGTAATAGTGGGAGAAAACTCAATAAAATAACTATCACATGAATCATTCTTATCATGATACACTTGCAAACATTTATTCTTTATAGCATAAGTGCCATCACAATAATCATCATAGATAGGAGGCAAAGTATCATCAAAATAAATTTCCTCATCAAAATTTGGGGGGCTAAAAAGATCATCTTCATAAAACGAAGCATCCCCAAGCTTATGGTTTTGCATATCATTAGTATCAAAAGTATTCAAAGAAGACATACTAGTAACATTGCTACTAACATGAGTGTTGTGCAAATAATGAAGCTCCATAGGCTTTTTGATTTTCTCTTCAAACATTTCATGTCCCAACTCAAGGTAGAGCTCATAAAGCTCTCCCATAATTTTTTTGTTGTTTTCCATAAAGCCTAACTAGTGAAAATAAAAACAAGAAACGAAAAGATTTAATTGCAAGATCTAAAGATATACCTTCAAGCACTCACCTCCCCGGAAACGGCTCCAGAAATAGCTGGATGTCTACACACGCTTCTATTCTTGTAGGCTATGTTGGGCCTCCAAGCGCAGAGGTTTGTAGGACAACAAAAATTTCCCTCAAGTGGATGACCTAAGGTTTATCGAACTCAGGGAAGTAGAGGTTGAAGATGGTCTCTCTCAAGAAACCCTGCAATTAAGATAAAAGAAGTCTCTTATGTCCCCAACACACCTAATACAACTAGGAGTTGTATATGTGCACTAGTTCGGCGAAGAGATGGTAAAATATGGGTGATAGGTGCGGCAAAACAAAGTAATATAATGTCAGAACCCCAACTAGGGTAAGTGCTAGCGTTTGTTTGTGCCCTTTGCATCATGCAAAATTCAAAAGAAATTCAAAAATGGGGAAGCAGAAAGCCCTGAGAAATTAATTCAAATGGCCAGATAAAAATCTTTTTCCAAAAATCATTTGAATATTTGGAAAATTTCAATAAATGATGTTGATCATTTTAAAAATGGTTTGGGATCAATCCCATGCTCATGGAATTTTCTAATTTTCAAACAGTGCCTTGGAAAATTAAATAAACCCCAATTTCATTTGAAATTCAAATAAGTTGAATTTCAAAAATGTCCAAATCCTAAATGTGACTAGCTACTGGTCACCTAGGATTTATAAAATTATTTGGACATTTATTAAAAATGCCTAACTAATTTATTTAGTGGGGCCAACCTATTTACAGAAATATAAAAAGAAAAACAAGAAGGAAACACCTACCTGGCGCCCAGGGGCGAGGCCCACCTCTCCACTGCCTCGGCCCAGCCAACAAGGGCATCTTGTCTTCTTCCTCCCCCGCGGCTCCAAGCAGCTCGCTGGAGGCCAGGGGCACGCCGACGCCATGTCGACGGCGTGAGAGCCGTCTAGGCCTCCCCTGCCTCCCTCCTCACGCCACGCAGACGCCCGCAAGGCTCCTCTTCCTTCCCCCCTAGCCCGTGGTCCTCTCCTCCTCTCTGCGTCGCCATTGCCAGGTAGCCCGAGAGCTCGCCGGAACACAGCAGCGCGCTCACCGTGGCCACCGGCCGACCCAAGCATCGCCACCGTGTCCCTGACGTCTTTCGTGGAGCTCCACTTCACCTCGGCCCTTCAATTCGAGCATAGCAACTTCGGAGATGACGACCGCCTCAAGAACTCGCCGCCGGCCGCCGAACACATCTCTGACAAATTCGCCCAACCCGAGCACCCCGGCCTCTCCGACTCCATCTTCGTGCTCCGGTGTGCTTCAGGCTTCGAATCCCCTTGCTCCCGCTTTTTTCCCATGCCCCCGTGCCCGAGTCCCTCTTCTCCAGTGCGCCGGCCGCCGCCTTTGCCGTCGTCACCGAGCACCAGGGCCTCCCCTTGACGCCCCAATGGCACCGTTGGGTGCAGGAGCCTGTAAGGAGCGCGCCCGTGGCCTCAAAACCCCACCCCGTGCTCAAAAGAGCAACTCCGGCGAAGTTCCGGTGGCTCGCCCGCGACTTGCTCCATTAGAGCCACTAACCCGAGCCCTAACCCCCTAATCACACGCTGACAGGTGGCCCCCCTGGCCCCTAAACCCCTCTGTTAATTAAACAGAGAGGGGTTAACCCCCAGTGACACTGACAGTGGTGGCCCACTGCTCAGCCCCCCTGTGACATCAACATTGCATCATGCTGATGCAATAAATCAATTCCATAAATTTTAGAAATGATTTTAATAATTGCAGAAAATCCAGAAAAATAGCCAAATTTCAATAATTCATAGAAAATTCATATTAACTCCAAATTAAACATAAAATATATAAAAAATTATCAGAAAAATACAAGGATTAAGAATATGCAAATTTTTTTTATGTTTGACCATTTTAAAATGGGAAAACAGTAGCAAATGTGCATATGGCTTAATTTGAATTCAAATTTGAAGTTTGAATTTGCATTTCAAATGCAATATACTTCAATTAAATTGAATATGCTACAAACCAGTACCATTCACATCATGGACAACCTTATCATTTGTATGTGCATTTTTACTTTCGAAGTTGTCCCCCCTTGTTGATGATTGCCTCCGATGACAGACGTTCCGAGACGGTGATCACCCCCGAAGAAGAAGACCACCGTTAAGACCCATGTATCCTCAGCAAGGCAAGCAAATCCCATTGGTCATGTCTATAAAATCCCAATTCCCTCTCAGTCTCGCTTATGCATGTTTAGGAGATCACCGAGACCCGTTCTTTCGCATAGTTGAACCCATTCCGATGCATGACCTATCATTTTGCCACCGTATTAAGCAAACCACAATCCTAGCAGATTTAGGAGTTGAATGATGAGCATGTGGCCCCTACAACTGTTACTGCTTATTCCTGCTTAGTGATACAATGAGGATGTTATGATTGTGAGTCGGCATGGAATGAACACAGTGATGCTGATGTTAACGTGTTGGTGAATCCACCCTAAAAAAAGGTGAACGATGAGAGGCTGTGTAGGAGTACACAGTGGGTTGTCTCGTTGAACACTGCCCTAGGCCCCGAGTTCCTGTTTTGTGATCCAAGACAAAGAGTATGACCACTTGTAGGGTTTATGGGAGCCCCATTTGGCCTCTTTACGTACCCGATCCGGTTCAGGAGTCACACTAGATTCGGGCTTTCCATTTGATTTATGCATAGATATGTGGGTGGACCTGTGAGGCAGTGAAACCATCTGTCAAAGGTGGCGTCTCGGTCCCTTGCATTATCTGAGTCCATTTCGTGGAACCGGCCAGACTCTCGAGCGGTGACAAACTCAGGTAGTCGACTCCTGGATTAGAGAAGGTGATGTGAGGGTAGTGCCTTGGTTTCATCCACGTCCGACACCCGCTTCAAGGGTGACAAGAACGAGGCGATAAGTGATGACACGCGTGTGAAGATGTACACCCCTGCAGGGTTAATGAACTATTCGAATAGCCGTGTCCGCGGTTATGGACTACTTGGAAACCTTTACTTGATCATAGAAAACTTGAATGGATACTTATAAAACTCGCAAGATAAGCGTGAGTGATATGGTGTGCTTCTTCGTGGGGAATTCGAGGAAGTAACCATAGTGGTGTTTTTGTTGGAGACTTGGTAATGGACTCGTGTACGCTTCTTACCTCAAGTCTGGTACTCGTAGTTCAGGACTAGCCAAGTCAAAGCAGGCACTTCTGCATGTTGAACCCCACCTCCTTTACCTTGATACTTGAGCATGAGTAGTATAGTTCTGATGTAAGTCTTGCTGAGTACGACTTTGTACTCACGTTTGCTTATTCTATGTTTTAGATAAGAACCCCGACCCCGATGGATTCACCTTCGTGAAGCTCGATGTCGACCTTGGTAGTATAATTCCAGACAGCAATCCGGTCCCTCGTGGAAGGGCATGTATGTTTACAAGGCTTCTCTAAGCCATTTGTTAAACTTGTCTGTACTCAGACCTAATTTGCTTTCGTTGTATGATGTAATGTGATCACAGACATGTGATCTTTGTATGCTCTCTGTGTATATCAATAAAGAGTACTTTGTAGAGTTATGTGATGATACCTGTTGTTTATACTAGGCATGTGTGTTGCGTGTATGTTTATAACATGCATGTCTTAGTATGGGTTTTCGAGACCTTAGTTGTGAACTGGCTGTCGGTCTTTTATACACCAAGTGGCCCTTAGATGTGCGCAGCTTGGAGCATCGCGATGCGATTGTTCGTGACTCTGTCACGTACACACTTTGTTGTATGATCGAGCCCACCCTAGACCCCGACTAAGTGATCGGGCTGGAGTAAGTCTATGTAAGAGTTATGATCCAATCGATAACATGGTTGAGGCGACTTGTCTATGAGTATGGGATTCACCACCCATAAGCATTTAGACTTGTGAGCGGACGTTGAGGACCCATCCCAGTTGATCATCCGGCCTGAATAGTATGCCCCTCACGTTCGATGCTTACCGAGAACGTTCTGTGCTTGGCCTTGTCTGCTTAGACAAGTGGGTACGTTTCTCAGCTCTCCATGTGATTGTATCGTGACTGGAATTACATACGCTAACCCCGGGTCCCGACAGACTTGGTACCAGAGCAGGACTGTCTGTAGGCTTATCAAACCCTTGGTCGAGGTCGAGTTTAGCATTCTATAGTTATATAGTTACTTGGGTATAAAGGGAACAACGTAAGGCTTCTTTTTTTCTCCTTACCCTCATCGATCTGAGTCCTGAGTCACCTTATCTTTTCTACGGGATGATAGGACTAGGCTCATCTATGTCTTACTAGAACATCTCGCTGAGTGCTTCCTTGTAGCCGTAGGATTGTTGTGGTCGTCCAGAGTCTTCGTGTTTTGAGTTCCTTGAGGAAGTTCTGTCCAATCTCCTCGAGGTTGTCTTGTTTTCCATCCCGGTGTAGCCGTTATGCTGCCCGATTTATCCCGTGTTTCTATGAATCATTGCCTTCGCATTATACTCTTTTCCGTCTTCATCATGTCCTTCTTGTCTTTGATTCCATCATACAACCTGTTCTGATTGTTGCTTTTTATCACACAGGATGTCAGGTGGAACTCGTAGTGCTGTTCGTCGGAATCGAGACCGTGTTCGGAATCGAAATGATGATGGAAGCTGAGAAGAATCAACGCGATCAAACACGTCTTATGGAGCTCATCGAGCAGAATACCTCACGTCATTGCAATGTGGTTGTGAGCATTCAAGACTTCATCCTCCTCAAGCCACCGGTATTCCGATGTTCTTCTGAGCCCCTTGAAGCTGATGATTGGCTCCGTTCCATCGAGCGTAAGCTTGATACTGCACATGTTGCTCCCGATGATCGAGTTATATTCGCGGCATACTTTATGGAAGGTGCTGCTGCGGAATGGTGGGAGAACTATGTTGCGATGCAGCCTGATGGTCACCTAGTGACTTGGCAGGAGTTCCGTGATGCCTTTCGAGGGTACCTGTCAGATCCCTCTGTTAGGTATGTGCTAGGGTTAGCTAGTACCTTTGCATCATGTCAAAATTTCAAAAGAATTCTTGGAAATCAAATTCAAAATCAAAATGGGAGAAGGAACACCCCCCAGATGAATTAATTCAAAAGGCCAGATAAAAATATTTTCCAAAAATTCATGTTAGAGTTTTGAAAAGTCTTATAAATGAGTGTGATCACATATCAAGTGATGTGGGACCCACCCCATGCTCATAGATTTTTCAAATATTCAAACAGTACCTTGGAAATAAAGAATTCCCCCTATTTGATTTAAAATTCAAATCATTTGAATTTTAAAAATGTTGAAAGTTTATGAGTGGCTAGTCCATATTATTATGAGGCCACATAAAAGTTTTCAGCATTTAATAAAATGGTTTGGTATTTTTATCAGAGCCAAAACAAATTACAGAAAAAGAAAGGAAAGATTAAACAGAGGAAAAAGGAAAAACTTACCTCCCGCCAGGGGCGAGGCCCACCTCTCCAGCCGGCCCAGCCCACCTGGACCCTCCCCTGTTGTCTTCCTCCCCACGCCCCGAAGCTGCTCGGTGGAATGCATGCAGCACTCCACCGACGCCGCCGACGAGCCCTGGCCACCTCCTGCTTCCCCCTCGCCACCTCTTCACGCCTGGAGACGCCCAGAAGGCCACCGCATCCATTCCACCTCTCCCTGGACCTCCTCCCCCTCTCCTCTTCGCGAGTTCATCGACGTTCGAGAGCTCACCGGAGCGCACCACAGTGGAAACCCGTGGCCACCTTCCTCCTCAGCCGCTGCCACCTTGCCCCGGACGCGCGCCGTCGTCGTCTTCATCGCCGTGTGCAAGCAATCGAAGCCAAGAGCCCCGAGCACGACGTCCTCTTCACCGAGCCGCCGCTGAACCCGCAAGAGCTCGTCGTCGATTCCGCCGCAGCCACAGCTCCTCCGGCTTCCTCGAGTCCATCTCTGCAACCAGGGTGAGCAGGCGCGCTTTCCCCTCATCTTGCCGCTTAAATCCGTGCCCGAATCGTGATTCCGACGAGGTCCGAGACCAAGCGCCGCCGCTCATCGTCGAAGTCATTCACCAGAGCCCCCGTTTGACCCCTGGATGGCTCCACTAGCTCCGCACACACCCCAACTTATTTTCCATGCTCTCGGTGTCCAAATCCGTGCACGAATTGAAGAACCCGACGAGTTCCGTGCCGACTTCTGCCGCCGCTCGTCGCCGATGACGTTCCGGTGATCCCCGTGGCCCCCTGATGCCACCACTCGATGCGGACGACCTCAAGGAGCAGGTCCATGCCCTCCAGGCCCCTCCCCGTGCCCTAGAACCCAACTCCGGCGAGTCTCTGGCAGGATTCCGGCGACTTCATGGCGAGCCCACCATTAGCCCCCCCTAATGACCCTGTTAAGCTTAACCCAGTGGCTGACAGGTGGGGCCAGCCACTAATTAACCCCTCGGGTTAATTTTAATCAGGGGATTAACCCCCTCTGTGGATGACAGGTGGGACCCCTTGTCAGTTTGACTCGGGTCAAACTCCCTGATGTCATGCTGACGCAATAATTCATTTAAGAATTTCCAGAAAAGAAAATAGTTTAATAAATCTAGAAATTCCAGAAAATACCCCAAACTTTGGAAATTCATAGAAAATTCATATTAACTCCAAATTGGACAAATAATATATGAAAAATGATCAGGAGAAAATTATCTTTCCAAATATGCAACTTTGAACTCTGTTTGAGTTGAATTTAAAATGGGACCAGTAGCATATATCATTTGCTTTATTTGAATTTATTTCAAATTCAAACCAAATGATTTTGCCACTTGGACCATGAATTTATGTTGCAAATCAACCACACTTCAGAGGCATATCATACACATTGAAGTTAATTCAAATTGACCAAACTATATCATGTATAACTTGGTTAAGGTTGAATTCAAATGTGGATTTGAATTTGCATTTTAAAAATGCAATATATTCCACTTAAATGGAATTGCCTCACACATCAAACTTGTACTTCAAGATTAAACATTCTATCATGTGCTTGAGCATTGCATTCATTTTGATTGCTACTTTGTACTTTGCTTGTCGAGTAGAGGTTGAACCGGAGCAAGAGGTCACCCCCTTCGCTGAAGATCCAGAGCCCGAACCTCGTCAGCAAGGCAAGCAAAACCCCATTGATCATGTCGATAAAATCCCACTTCCCTCTCATGTCTCGCTTATGCATTGTTTAGGATGATCACCATGTTACGATTCTACCGCATAGATGAACCCATCCCTTTGCATGACCTATCTTTTGTCACAGTAGTAAGCAAACCACAATCCTAGCAAATGTAGGAGTTGAATGATATCTTGTGGCCCCTGCAAATGTTACCGCTTATTGCATGCTTAGTATGATACCCTATTATTACTGTGATGTGAGTCGGGATGGTAGTGATCATGTTGATGCTGGTAGAAAAGTGTTGGTGAATCGACCCTAATACAAGGTGAACGATGAGAGGCTGTGTAGGAGTACACGGTGGGTTGTCTCGTTGAACACCGCCCTAAGTCCGAGTTCTTGTGTGGTGATCCAAGATGAAGAGTACAACCACACATTGGGCTCACTGACCCCTCTCAACTTATTAACTCATCCCTTTCGATGTCCAGATGTCGCAGTAGTTCGGAGTTCTGGTAGGCTTGTGGCCTGGATGCTAAGTGAGAGAACGGCTCAACCGAGACCGGCTTATGCACCACGCACACATCGCTTGGGTCCACTTCGGTAAACCGGCCGGGTTCACGATTGTGGTAGCCAACCCAAGTAGGCGGCTTTCTTGGACTAGATAGGCTATGAGGTAACAGTTGTGGTGAGCATCCTCGCTGGCACCCCTTGAATGGTGTCGAGATCAAAGGCGGTAAATGATGGTCATGTGTGTGTAGCGGTACACCCTTGCAAGGTTAACAAAACTATTCGAATAGCCGCGTCCACGGTTATGGACTGCTTGGAAAGCTTAGCTTGATTATTAGATAACTTGAACCGGATACTTCTAAAACACACCAAGATAAGTGTGAGTGCTATGGCGTGCTTTCTCGTGGGGAAGTCGAGGAAGGCACGATAGTGGTGTATTGGTTGGAGAAAGTAGTGGACTCGTGTACGCTTCTTACCTCAAAGTCTGGTACTCGTAGTTCAGGATTAGCCAAGTCAAAGCTGGCATTTCTGCAAGTGAAACCCCACCTCCTTTTACCTTGACACATGTGCATGAGTAGTATAGCTCCTATGTAAGTCTTGCTGAGTACGCCTTTGTACTCACGTTTGCTTAATCTATGTTTTAGATGACGCCACTGACCCCGAAGGTGGCTTCTTCATCGAGCTGGACGATTGAAGTTAAGCTAGTCTAGTCCCAGTCAGCAGACTGGTTTCCTCGTGGAGGGCTTTATGTTTGAATAAGGCTTCTTCAGCCAATTTGTTAAACTTGTCTGTACCCAGACATAGTTTGCTTCCGCTTCGTGATGTAATGTTGGATCACATGTATGTGATCTCTGTGTGTACTCTATAAGAGTTATAAATAAAATGTACACTTTGTAGAGAATTGCAATGGTACCTGCTGTTCATACAAGGCATGTGTGCTGCGTGTATGTTGATAACATGCATGTCTTTGTATGGGTTTTCGAGACCTTAGTTGTGTTCTGGCTGGCGGTCTTTCATACACCAAGTGGCCCTTAGATGTGCGCAGCTTGGGGCATCGCGATGCGATTGTCCGAGACTCTGTATCGTGCACACTTTGTGGTATGATCGAGCCCGCCCTAGACCCCGACTAAGTGATCGGGCTGGAGTAAGTCTATGTAAGAGTTTCGAGATAGTTGATAGTATGGTTGAGGCGACTTGTCTTTGAGTATGGGAGTTCACCACCCATATCATTAGACTTGTGTGCGGACGATGAGGACCCATCACAGTTGATCATCCGGCCTGGATGGGATGCCCCTCACGTACGATGCTTTCCGAGAATGTTCAGTGCTTGGCCTTGTCTGCTTAGACAAGTGGGTGCGGTTCTCGGCTCTCCATATGACTATCTCTTAACTGGACTTGCATACGCTAACCCCGGGTCCCGACAGACTTGGTATCAGAGCAGGACTGACTGTAGGACTAGTAGCCTTGGCCGAAGTTGAGTCTAGCATTCTATAGTTATATAGTTACTCTGGGTATATAAGGGAACAACGTAAGGCTTCATTTTTCTCCTTACCCCCTTCGTTCTGAGTTCTGAGTCACCCTCATCTTACTCTACGGGAAGATAGGACTAGGCTCTCCTCTGTCTGTTTAGCACATCTCGTTGATTGCTTCCTTATAGCCGTAGGAAAGTTGTGTCCGGTTTTCCTAGCATTGTTGTAATGCTGATTTCTTACATCGTATTATGTAAGTGCTGTTTTGCATGATTGAAAGAAATTGTCATTTCTTACAATTACAGCCGTTATGCTGTCCGAGTCATTCCAGGTTTATCTCATAATCTGATGCATTTGCAAACTCTTGCTTTCTGTTTCAGATGGCAAATCTTCCCCCTCGGCAGATTGTTCGTTTGACCAGGTGCCTCGGTGTGCGTGGCCATCCCGCCACGTTGATCGAGATGATGTCCTACGTGGGATATCGATGGTACCCTGAGTACACCATCGAGGAGCAGTTCCACGACTTCAACCAGACGCAGTTTCACTGCATTGTCCGGATCTACCCGCACCACGTTGGAGTCACCCAGCCTATCCACTTTGGACATGGCATCGGCGTTACTGAGAACATGGTTGTGCAGGATGCTGCATATTCATGTATCACACTGCTGAGAGAGGAGCACACCCTACTGAGAGAGACTTCATTCCGCTATATCCCAGCTGCACTTCCAGGAGAAGAGGGATATTACACCGGTCTCTACTCAGATCACTCTGCAGAGGATCCAGCACTCCAGGTGACTGCTAGGTTTGCTAGTGACAGAGACCGTGATGCACGTGCTCTCCGTTTTGAGCTCCACGCTACTCGTGTTCGTCTGTACCGGGCACTGACGCTCTTGGCACCTTTTGTGAGCGTGGGATCAGTTGAGTACGATGCGATCTATCCAGTGAGAACCCAGATGCCTTCTCGAGTTGCTTGGCCCGAGATTGGAGGAATTTTCCCACCCCGTGGTCCTTTGCTTCCACCCTACACTGGACCTAGGCCCCATCCTTGCCCAAATGGATATCAGGGTCCACAAGCCTCCGTGTTTTCCGATGGTCACCTCCAGCTACCGGGATACGCGGGTAACTTTTATGAGGACTACTATGGAGATGGAGATGAGTGAGACCGCCAGTGGTCCTACTTAGTGAGGATGTAGTAGTATCCTAGTATATTGTAAGCAAGGTGTCTAAGTTCCAGAGGCTTAGATAAATAATGTATAGGAAGTCAGAGTGCCTCTGAAGGATGTATCATCTTCATCACGTTTGTATTAGCTTAGTGCTTGTACTAAAACGATGTATGGTTTGTATGACAGCTTGTGAATATATGGCTTGTATGCTTTATCACCATGTTGTCAAGATGATTACTTCCTTTGATCTGTAATCCTTCCAGTACTTCAATACCTTGATTAGACTCTTCAAATCAACTCTGTTTGACTTTGATTTTTCACCTTCAGGATGTCTCGAGGAACCCGTGGCCAGGTTGGTCGTAACCAAGGTCGTGGGAACAACCAGGAGGAAGACAACCTTCCACCCCCACCCACGATGGCCCAAGTTCTGATGGAGGTTGAGAGGAACCGTCGTGACTCTCACCACCTGCTGGAAGTCATCGCACGCAACACCACTCAGCAGCGCAATGAGCTGGTGTCTCTGAAGGACTTCATCCGGCTTCATCCCCCGGTTTTCCGTTACTCCACCGAGCCCCTTGACGCCGATGACTGGCTCCGCAGCATCGAGAGGAAGCTCCAAGCCGGCCATGTTGCAAATGGCGACAAGGTCAACTATGCCACCTATCACCTTGAAGGTGCAGCAAGCTCTTGGTGGGAGAATTTTCTGAATATGCGCCCAGTTGGACCACCTGCATCTTGGGAGGAGTTCTGCACCTTCTTTCCGCGAGCACCACATCCCCAAAGGTCTCATGGACCGCAAACGTGAGGAATTCTGTAACCTCACTCAAGGCAGAAGGACCGTTGGCGAGTTCAGTCGTGAGTTCAACCAACTTGCTCGTTATGCAACCGAAGAAGTCTCCACCGACTCCAAGAAACAAGAGAGGTTCCGTCGTGGCCTCAACAATGGACTCTGTCGCGAGCTCAACCTTCATGACTTTGCCACCTTCCAGGTCCTTGTCAACAAGGCCATCAAGGCAGAGGACATGAACATCCCCAACGATTTCCGCAAGCACCCTAGAGATGACGATTCATCCAGTTCTGGCTCCCAGAAGCGCAAGATCTGGATCCCAAATAGCATGTTCCGCCAGAACAACCCACCGAGGCCATCCTATGCTGCGCCTCGTCCACCCACCCAGTTCCACCCAGCTCCACCAAACAACCCAACTCCACGCACTGTTTTCGGAGCTTGCTACAAGTGTGGTCAGGCAGGCCACTACTCTCGCGAGTGCCCCCAGAACCAAGTCCAGCACCAGAATGCTCCACCACGTGCCGGAGGAAACAACAGCAACAATGGTCGTGGCAAGCCACCCCAGAAGGTCTTCACCGCCAAACCCGCACCTCCCGCCAATCGTGGAAGGTTGAACCAGATTGCAGCTGAAGAGACTGACGACACCACTGACGTCATTCTTGGTACGCTCCCAGTCAATTTTGTTCCTACTTCCGTTCTTTTCGACCCAGGAGCATCTCATTCATTCATGTCGGAAAGTTATGCACTTCGTCATGAGTTACCCTTTGTTGAATTGTCCACCCCGATGGTTATTCAAACTCCAGGGTCAAGATGGAAAACTAATAGAGTAAGCCATGGTAATCAAATAGCAATTGAGGGTTTAGTATTCCTTGCTTCACTCATAGCCCTCAAATCTTCAGACATTGATGTCATCCTTGGCATGGATTGGCTATCAAGACAGAATGCCTATCTGGATTGCAAAGGCAAATCCGTGAAACTCACCCACCCTTCAGGCAAAACCATTAGCTATACCTCACCCAGAACAAGAACCCAAGTGCATTCCTTGAATGTACTTCCCCTTCCCGAACTTGAAGATATTCCGGTGGTTCGTGACTTCCCGGATGTCTTTCCTGAAGAGCTGCCGGGCATGCCACCCGACAGATGTGTAGAGTTTATAGTGGATCTTGTTCCAGGAACCGCACCAATTTCCAAACGCCCATATAAAATGGCCCCACATGAGTTAGCTGAGCTAAAAACCCAACTGGATGCTTCGTTGGCAAAAGGCTTCATCCGCCCTAGCTCATCGCCATGGGGTTGCCCCGTTCTGTTCGTGAAGAAGAAAGATGGAACAGAAAGGATGTGCGTAGACTATCGCCCGCTAAATTTAGCGACGATAAAGAACAAATACCCACTGCCCAGGATCAATGATCTTTATGATCAACTTGCAGGATCCGCCGTCTTCTCAAAGATGGATTTGAGATTAGGTTATCATCAGATCCGAATCCGAAACGCGGACATTCCCAAAACGGCTTTTACTACTCGTTATGGTCTTTACGAGTACACCGTCATGTCCTTTGGTTTAACCAATGCCCCCGCCACATTCTCACGCTTGATGAATTCGATCTTCATGGAGTACCTAGATAAATTCGTTGTGGTTTATCTTGATGATATTCTCAGATACTCGAAGAACGAAGGAGATCATGCCAAACACTTAAGGCTGGTATTGATGAAACTTAGAGAGCATCGCCTGTACGCTAAATTCTCCAAGTGTGAATTCTGGCTACCAGAAGTGACCTACTTAGGCCACGTGATTTCTGCAAAAGGCATTGCTGTGAATCCCGAGAGAGTTCAGGCCGTCCTTGACTGGACTCCACCTGAATCGGTTAAGCAAGTTAGAAGTTTTCTTGGCCTAGCCAGCTATTGCCGTCGCTTCGTCGAGAACTTTTCTAAAGTTGCAAAGCCTCTAACTGAACTCCTCAAGAAAGATAAGAAATTCTTATGGACTCCCAAGTGCGAGGAAAGCTTTCAGGAGCTAAAAAGAAGGTTGACTTCTGCACCCGTACTTGCACCTCCAGACACAAAAAGGGATTTCGAGATCTATTGTGATGCATCACGGCAAGGTTTAGGATGCATACTTCTGCAAGATCGACATGTGGTAGCTTATGCTTCACGCCAGTTGCGGCCACATGAAGAGAACTATCCTACCCATGATCTTGAACTCGCTGCCGTAGTTCATTCCCTGAAGACTTGGCGACATTACCTCCTTGGTAATCGTTGTGAGATTTATTCCTACCACCAAAGCCTCAAATATATTTTCACCCAGCCAGATCTTAATCTCAGGCAAAGACGCTGGATTGAGTTGATAAAAGATTACGACGTAGCAATTTCTTACACCCCAGGCAAAGCCAATGTCATGGCTGATGCACTAAGTCGTAAGTCGTACTGTAACAACCTCATGTCACAGCAGTATCAACCCCTTCTTCATGAGGATTTTCGCAAGCTCAACCTTGAAATTGTTCCTCATGGCTATCTTTCAACCTTGGTGGCGAAACCAACTCTTGAGGATCAAATTATAGTTGCCCAAAGACGTGCACGAGGTGTACGCCGGATCAAGGAGAACATTGCTAGCGGAGTTGCTAAATGTTTCTCCACAGATAGCAAGGGAACAGTATTCTTTGAAAATCGTTTGGTAGTACCTAAGAATAAGGAACTAAGGCAACTCATCCTCAAAGAAGCCCATGACACACCCCTCTCAATTCATCCCGGTAGCACAAAAATGTACCGAGATCTACGCCAGAGATTTTGGTGGACTAGGATGAAGAGAGACATTGCTCAATTTGTTGCCGAATGTGATGCTTGTCGTCGCATTAAGGCAGAACATCAAAGACCTGCTGGTACACTTCAACCTTTGTCTATTCCCGAGTGGAAATGGGACAAAGTCGGTATGGACTTCATCACCGGCTTTCCAAGAACCCAGAAAGGAAACAATGCCATCTTCGTTGTCATAGATAGGCTTTCCAAACTTGCTCACTTCCTTCCGGTTCGCGAGTCCATAACTGCTAGTCAGTTAGCGGACTTGTACATCTCCAGGATTGTATCACTTCACGGTGTTCCTTTGGAAATCAATTCTGATCGCGGTAGCCTTTTCACCTCTAGATTTTGGGGAAGCTTCCAACATGCTATGGGAACTCATCTCTCCTTTAGTACGGCTTTCCATCCTCAGTCTAGCGGTCAAGTCGAAAGGGTTAACCAAATTCTTGAAGACATGCTCAGAGCTTGTGTTATCTCATTCGGAAAGAATTGGGAGAATTCTCTTCCATATGCCGAATTCGCTTATAACAACAGTTTTCAGTCTAGTCTGAACATGGCTCCTTTTGAACTCCTTTATGGACGACGATGTCGAACACCTTTAAACTGGTCTGAAACCGGTGAAAGACAATTCTTTGGACCGGATATGATCAAGGAGGCAGAAGAGCAAGTTCGCATTGTTCGTGATCAATTGAAAGCAGCCCAGTCTCGTCAGAAAAGCTACTATGATCGTCATCATAGGCAAGAGAGCTACAATCTGGATGAGAAGGCTTACCTTCGGGATACTCCTCTGAAGGGAACCCAACGTTTCGGTATCAAAGGCAAGTTGGCCCCACGTTACATCGGACCTTTCCGCATTCTAGCTAAGCGTGGAGAAGTTGCCTACCAACTTGAACTACCTCCGCACCTTTCCCGAGTACACGATGTATTCCATGTATCCCAACTCAGGCGTTGCTTCAAGGACCCCATCCGCGAAGTCGACCATGAAACGCTTGATCTCCAAGATGACCTTTCTTATCGAGAATACCCCGTTCGTATTCTTGATTCAGCAGAGCGTGTCACTCGTCGTCAGAAGATTAGGTTTCTGAAAGTGCAATGGTCACACCACTCTGAAAGAGAAGCCACGTGGGAAAGAGAAGACCGTCTCATTGCCGAGTACCCCTCCTTCCTCCCGCAGACTTCTGAATCTCGGGACGAGATTCTTTTGAGTGGGGGCGAGTTGTCAGATCCCTCTGTTAGGTATGTGCTAGGGTTAGGTAGTACCTTTGCATCATGTCAAAATTTCAAAAGAATTCTTGGAAATCAAATTCAAAATAAAAATGGGAGAAGGAACACCCCCCAGATGAATTAATTCAAAAGGCCAGATAAAATTATTTTCCAAAAATTCATGTTAGAGTTTTGAAAAGTCTTATAAATGAGTGTGATCACATATCAAGTGATGTGGGACCCACCCCATGCTCATAGATTTTTCAAATATTCAAACAGTACCTTGGAAATAAAGAATTCCCCCTATTTGATTTAAAATTCAAATCATTTGAATTTTAAAAATGTTGAAAGTTTATGAGTGGCTAGTCCATATTATTATGAGGCCACATAAAAGTTTTCAGCATTTAATAAAATGGTTTGGTATTTTTATCAGAGCCAAAACAAATTACAGAAAAAGAAAGGAAAGATTAAACAGAGGAAAAAGGAAAAACTTACCTCCCGCCAGGGGCGAGGCCCACCTCTCCAGCCGGCCCAGCCCACCTGGACCCTCCCCTGTCGTCTTCCTCCCCACGCCCCGAAGCTGCTCGGTGGAATGCATGCAGCACTCCACCGACGCCGCCGACGAGCCCTGGCCACCTCCTGCTTCCCCCTCGCCACCTCTTCACGCCTAGAGACGCCCAGAAGGCCACCGCATCCATTCCACCTCTCCCTGGACCTCCTCCCCCTCTCCTCTTCGCGAGTTCATCGACGTCCGAGAGCTCACCGGAGCGCACCGCCGTGGAAACCCGTGGCCACCTTCCTCCTCAGCCGCTGCCACCTTGACCCGGACGCGCGCCGTCGTCGTCTTCATCGCCGTGTGCAAGCAATCGAAGCCAAGAGCCCCGAGCACGACGTCCTCTTCACCGAGCCGCCGCTGAACCCGCAAGAGCTCGTCGTCGATTCCGCCGCAGCCACAGCTCCTCCGGCTTCCTCGAGTCCGTCTCTGCAACCAGGGTGAGAAGGCGCGCTTTTCCCCTCATCTTGCCGCTTGAATCCGTGCCTGAATCGTGATTCCGACGAGGTCCGAGACCAAGCGCCGCCGCTCGTCGTCGAAGTCATTCACCAGAGCCCCCGTTTGACCCCTGGATGGCTCCACTAGCTCCGCACACACCCCAGCTTCTTTTCCATGCTCTCAGTGTCCAAATCCGTGCACGAATTGAAGAACCCGACGAGTTCCGTGCCGACTTCCGCCGCCGCTCGTCGCCGATGACATTCCGGTGATCCCCGTGGCCCCCTGATGCCACCACTCGATGCGGACGACCTCAAGGAGCAGGTCCATGCCCTCCAGGCCCCTCCCCGTGCCCTAGAACCCAACTCCGGCGAGTCTCCGGCAGGATTCCGACGACTTCACGGCGAGCCCACCATTAGCCCCCCCTAATGACCCTGTTAAGCTTAACCCAGTGGCTGACAGGTGGGGCCAGCCACTAATTAACCCCTCGGGTTAATTTTAATCAGGGGATTAACCCCCTCTGTGGATGACAGGTGGGACCCCTTGTCAGTTTGACTCGGGTCAAACTCCCTGATGTCATGCTGACGCAATAATTCATTTAAGAATTTCCAGAAAAGAAAATAGTTTAATAAATCCAGAAATTCCAGAAAATACCCCAAACTTTGGAAATTCATAGAAAATTCATATTAACTCCAAATTGGACAAATAATATATGAAAAATGATCAGGAGAAAATTATCTTTCCAAATATGCAACTTTGAACTCTGTTTGAGTTGAATTTAAAATGGGACCAGTAGCATATATCATTTTCTTTATTTGAATTTATTTCAAATTCAAACCAAATGATTTTGCCACTTGGACCATGAATTTATGTTGCAAATCAACCACACTTCAGAGGCATATCATACACATTGAAGTTAATTCAAATTGACCAAACTATATCATGTATAACTTGGTTAAGGTTGAATTCAAATGTGGATTTGAATTTGCATTTTAAAAATGCAATATATTCCACTTAAATGGAATTGCCTCACACATCAAACTTGTACTTCAAGATTAAACATTCTATCATGTGCTTGAGCATTGCATTCATTTTGATTGCTACTTTGTACTTTGCTTGTCGAGTAGAGGTTGAACCGGAGCAAGAGGTCACCCCCTTCGCTGAAGATCCAGAGCCCGAACCTCGTCAGCAAGGCAAGCAAAACCCCATTGATCATGTCGATAAAATCCCACTTCCCTCTCATGTCTCGCTTATGCATTGTTTAGGATGATCACCATGTTACGATTCTACCGCATAGATGAACCCATCCCTTTGCATGACCTATCTTTTTTCACAGTAGTAAGCAAACCACAATCCTAGCAAATGTAGGAGTTGAATGATATCTTGTGGCCCCTGCAAATGTTACCGCTTATTGCATGCTTAGTATGATACCCTGTTGTTACTGTGATGTGAGTCGGGATGGTAGTGATCATGTTGATGCTGGTAGAAAAGTGTTGATGAATCGACCCTAATACAAGGTGAACGATGAGAGGCTGTGTAGGAGTACACGGTGGGTTGTCTCGTTGAACACCGCCCTAAGTCCGAGTTCTTGTGTGGTGATCCAAGATGAAGAGTACAACCATACATTGGGCTCACTTACCCCTCTCAACTTATTAACTGATCCCTTTCGATGTCCAGATGTCGCAGTAGTTCGGAGTTCTGGTAGGCTTGTGGCCTGGATGCTAAGTGAGAGAACGGCTCAACCGAGACCGGCTTATGCACCACGCACACATCGCTTGGGTCCACTTCGGTAAACCGGCCGGGTTCACAATTGTGGTAGCCAACCCAAGTAGGCGGCTTTCTTGGACTAGATAGGCTATGAGGTAACAGTTGTGGTGAGCATCCTCGCTGGCACCCCTTGAATGGTGTCGAGATCAAAGGCGGTAAATGATGGTCATGTGTGTGTAGCGGTACACCCTTGCAAGGTTAACAAAACTATTCGAATAGCCGCGTCCACGGTTATGGACTGCTTGGAAAGCTTAGCTTGATTATTAGATAACTTGAACCGGATACTTCTAAAACACACCAAGATAAGTGTGAGTGCTATGGCGTGCTTTCTCGTGGGGAAGTCGAGGAAGGCACCATAGTGGTGTATTGGTTGGAGAAAGTAGTGGACTCGTGTACGCTTCTTACCTCAAAGTCTGGTACTCGTAGTTCAGGATTAGCCAAGTCAAAGCTGGCATTTCTGCAAGTGAAACCCCACCTCCTTTTACCTTGACACATGTGCATGAGTAGTATAGCTCCTATGTAAGTCTTGCTGAGTACGCCTTTGTACTCACGTTTGCTTAATCTATGTTTTAGATGACGCCACTGACCCCGAAGGTGGCTTCTTCATCGAGCTGGACGACTGAAGTTAAGCTAGTCTAGTCCCAGTCAGCAGACTGGTTTCCTCGTGGAGGGCTTTATGTTTGAATAAGGCTTCTTAAGCCAATTTGTTGAACTTGTCTGTACCCAGACATAATTTGCTTCCGCTTCGTGATGTAATGTTGGATCACATGTATGTGATCTCTGTGTGTACTCTATAAGAGTTATAAATAAAATGTACACTTTGTAGAGAATTGCAATGGTACCTTCTGTTCATACAAGGCATGTGTGCTGCGTGTATGTTGATAACATGCATGTCTTTGTATGGGTTTTCGAGACCTTAGTTGTGTTCTGGCTGGCGGTCTTTCATACACCAAGTGGCCCTTAGATGTGCGCAGCTTGGGGCATCGCGATGCGATTGTCCGAGACTCTGTATCGTGCACACTTTGTGGTATGATCGAGCCCGCCCTAGACCCCGACTAAGTGATCGGGCTGGAGTAAGTCTATGTAAGAGTTTCGAGATAGTTGATAGTATGGTTGAGGCGACTTGTCTTTGAGTATGGGAGTTCACCACCCATATCATTAGACTTGTGTGCGGACGATGAGGACCCATCACAGTTGATCATCCGGCCTGGATGGGATGCCCCTCACGTACGATGCTTTCCGAGAATGTTCAGTGCTTGGCCTTGTCTGCTTAGACAAGTGGGTGCGGTTCTCGGCTCTCCATATGACTATGTCTTAACTGGACTTGCATACGCTAACCCCGGGTCCCGACAGTACCACCTTCTAGATGAGTTAATGGAGTGCAAGAAGGAAGAGTTCTGCAATCTGACTCAAGGAGAGATGTCCATGCATGAGTATGTGAGAGAATTCAACCGTCTTGCTCGGTATGCCCAAGATGAGATCACCACCGATGCCAGAAAGCAGGCAAGGTTCCGTAAGGGACTTAGCCCCATCCTTCACCATGATCTCAATCTCATCGAATTTACCACCTTTGAGGATTTAGTCAACAGATCCTTTAGAGCTGAGCATGGCAATGAAGTGTTTGAAGAGTCCCGCAAGCATGCTCTTGAGCTTGCTCCTTCTTCAAGTTCATCCCCTCAGAAACGTCGAATATGGATCCCAACTCGTGCCATGCCTCAAAACTTTCTTCATGGTACACCATCCAATATATGCCATCCACCTCAACACATTGTTCCTTCCAGGAATGATGGTGTGCAATCAAGTAATTCTGCTCCCAGCAATTCAGGCAGGATGTGTTTCACGTGTGGTCTGACAGGCCATTACTTCCGACAGTGCCCTACAGTGTTGGTGGCACCACGTCGACCTAGTCATAAGCCTCCAAAGAAATCAACCACCAAAGTCTTCCTAGCAAAGCTTTCATCCACTAGTAGTGTTTGTGTGAACCAAATATCAGTTGAGGAAAGCACTGCTGCTTCTGACGTCATTCTTGGCACACTCCCAGTCAATCATGTTCCCGACTCCGTTCTTTTCGATCCAGGAGCTTCTCATTCATTCATGTCGGAGATTTATGCACTTCGGCATGGATTTTCTTTTGAAGAAATGTTTTCTCCAATGATCATTCAAACTCCTGGTTCCAAATGGCAAACTAATAGAGTAAGCCATGGCAATCAAATTTCAATTGAGTGTCTAGTATTCCTTGCTTCTCTTATAGCCCTCAAGTCTTCGGACATTGATGTCATCCTAGGAATGGATTGGTTATCAAGGCAGAATGCTTTCCTTGATTGTAAAGCCAAATCAGTCAAACTCACCCATCCTTCAGGCCAGACCATTGACTATACATCACATAGTTCTAGAATCCAGATGCATACTTTGAATGTGCTTCCCCTTCCTGACCTTGAAGATATTTCGGTGGTTCGTGACTTCCCGGATTTCCTTCCTGAAGAGCTGCCGGGAATGCCACCCGACAGGTGTGTAGAATTCATAGTGGATCTTATACCAGGCACAACCCCAATTTCCAGACGCCCATATAGAATGGCCCCACATGAGTTAGCTGAGCTAAAAACCCAACTTGATGCTTCGTTGGCAAAAGGCTTCATCCGCCCTAGCTCATCGCCATGGGGTTGCCCCGTTCTGTTCGTAACGAAGAAAGATGGAACAGAAAGGATGTGCGTAGACTATCGTCCGCTAAATCTAGCGACGATAAAGAACAAGTACCCATTTCCCAGAATCAATGTTCTTTATGATCAACTTGCTGGATCCTCTGTCTTCTCCAAGATGGATTTGAGATTAGGCTATCATCAAATCAAAATCCGAAACGAGGACATTCCAAAAACGGCTTTCACTACTCGTTATGGTCTTTATGAGTATACCGTCATGTCCTTCGGTTTAACCAATGCTCCCGCTGTTGGATATATGCTCTAGAGGCAAATAATATATGATTATTCCAATATATCTAAGCAAGTTCATAACCAGTTTCATACCGTGCTAGAACTGTGTCAGTGAAACAATGATGCAGGTGTGGTATAGAAACCCCCAGAGTTCCTAGTTAGCCTCTACATCGATAACTAGTTCATGGTCAACATGATGATCGTGGTTTCGCGATCATGGACAATTAAGTCTCTTGACTATGAGTTCACCTTACTGGTTAAGTGACGTGATGAACATTACCCCGAGGTATGTTATTTCCGCACTACTTTCCGTTACGGTAATACGGCTAGCTAGATCTTGGGTTATGGGAACGCTAGTTAGAAAAATTTGTGTTTTCTGCTGCGAACCCCAACAGTGGTATCATGAGCTAGGTCTATTCTTCGTATTACTGTACGGATAGAACACATCGGGGATGTGGGCGTTGATTGTATGATTGTTACCCTCCCACGTGTACTTGTTCACATCTGCGGCATTGTTTGATGAAGCGGCCCCCGACCGACCTTACGCGTACACTTACGCGAGACTGGTTCCACGCTTGACATGTGGCTTGTATCGTATAAAGTGGCTAGGGGGGTGTCTGTCTCTCTACTTTAGCGGATGTGGCATTTGCAACAGAGCGCCCCGTGCGGGGTGTAATAGAGACAATCGTATGGTTGACATTGTGGTTGACTCGTAGGTTAAAACCTGTTTAACTATGAAAGCCCTAGCAGCCACGTAAAACTTGCAATATACAACTAGACCGTCTAAACCTTGTATTGCTAAGTGGGGGCTATCGTTTGTTTGTTTGTGATGTAGTGATAGCTTTGCTATGTGTTACTAGTAAGTAGTAATCGTCATCATAAAACAATCTAAATTGGAGACACTGTAGACTTAGTGTTGCCATAGCTCAAACATCTTAAAACTTGCTAGTATAGGATACACGACGGTAGCATGTGATAAGATGATCCCTTAACAAAGCCAAACACAAGTATTCTACGGAAGTGTGCACCTCCTGGAAGGTTCTCCCATATGGCTTGATGCTTCGTACATACCGGAGTTGTCCTACATATTAAATGGAGTTCGCATGAGGTTGGGTTTGGCAAGCCTGGCATATGCAGATATGGCCTTGCTGAACAACATATAACATGGAGGTTAATTTGGCGAGCCTAGCATATGCAGATATGGCCTCGGAATACTAGAGATCGAAAGATCGAGAATGAGTCACAGTACATATAAGATAGAGTGATCGCACAAGTTGTTGTCTACCTTTGAAACTGACCCGTCGGCCGTGTGATATTCGAGCTCGGGCAGTGAATCTGGATCATGTAATCACTAAAACTTCCTAGGGATGAATTTTTTTAGTGCGATCTCATTTATAATATGATTATATGAACTCATTATTGTGAACTAGTCTTAATTGTGTTCCTTGCAATTATGTTTGTAGAAAATGAATGCACTAGAGCAACGTGAACTATCTTTCTTCATGGAAGGTGAAATACTTAGAGAAAATGGGTCAAACTTCATTAGATGGTACTCACGCCTTAGGACGTCGCTCAAGAGAGCAGACATCTTGTTTACAATAGAAATGCATGTGGAAGAACATCCGGACGATCATGTTGGCGATCAAGAGATACTTGATCATTATGCTCGCCGACAGAAATGCTCCGTAGTCAGGAATGTCATGATCTTCAGCATGTCAGAGGTTTTGGGCATACAGTTTCAGGACACTGGCCCATATGACATGATGGACACGCTAAAGACAATGTTCGTACGTGAGTTCAGAATTGCCAGATTTGAGTTAGAAAGCAAGTTTCTATCTACAAAGATGGAAGAACACACAAGCCTTGATGATCACTTAGACAGGATGCATGAGATGTACCTGACCCTGGTGGAGGACTATGAATATTGGACAATGAAAGAAAGCACCACGGAAGAGTTTGCAATAAATACGTTATTGAACTCACTCCCTCCGAGTTATGGTGATTATGTTCATAGCTATGTCGGAAGAGGAGCTAATATGAGTCTCCAGAACTTCATGACTGATCTCTTGGCCGCGGACATTGCTCCTATCGAGTATGCAGAAGTCGTGGATGGAGAAGGTATATACTTGATATACTTTATAAATGTTTACTCCCTTATACAACACTTGCAGTAAATGAGTATTTGATACTTATTCTGTTTTATGAAAACAGGACCTGCCATTGCATGGACGGGAAGAGGTGAAATCTAGGATTGATGGATATGAAGTCAGTTGATGGCCAGCATGGATTCCGCCGAGACATCTATCATAGGAGATACTTAGAGTATTAGATAAATCTTATGTAATCATTATAGTATGAACACTTAGCTGTGTGTCTTGCATTTCGTGAGACAAAGTTATTCATGTAATGAGACAAGTCAGTTGTTCCATCCTTATGAATAAAAGAGTGATTATATTTTGATTACGTCTTGATTTATGATATGATAGAAAGCATTTATAATACTACTATTATTGTCAAGAAATATTCAATGTTTAATGATAAAGTTGTCTTGATTATAACAAGTCAAAGATTTGATTGCATGAGGTGACTTCATAACGGATGAATTCATTAAATGTATGATCTATTAACTTGTGAGTTCATTAGCGAATGAAAATCATAACTTGATTTCATGAGATGGATTAGATACACGATCTATGAACCTCTACAATAAATATAACCATGACAAGGTTCTAGCAAGTAGAACTTGTGCCAATCATTATACATAAATGATGTACTAAATGGGCACGTGAGTTATCATTAAAGACTTCATATGATTAATTGAAAGTTGTATTCAATTGAGATCATAAAACTGAGATTCGGAAATCACAGTGAGAACTGAGAATACAAGGATACATATCACTATGCTACGATCCGAAGTGATAAGTATTGATATTGACAAAATGGGAGACTTGTGGAAGTTGTACCACAAACTACGATGGAAGTTGAAAGTGCTAGACTACTTAAACCATTTGTAGTCATACTAAACCGTAGTATGGTCTAAACGTTCTTTCCCCTAGCACTATAGTTATTGTCGAATAAGATTGTTTAATTCATTAAGTTAAAACACCCACTTCATGAATAGGAAACCATCCTGAATCTAACGAGACATGATAGCTCCATAACTGATGGTGTTATAAGGTTTCTTAAAAGAAAGAATATCTTTGTAATAAAACTACGAGCAATTGAAATTACATATTCTCCCCAAATAGCAAAATTTGTGTTGCTTAATTTGTAATACGAGAAAAGTCTCTCGATACGGATCCAATGGGAGATAATGGAAACTTTGACCGGGGTATTGGACCTTGCCTTCAGAATATCAGAGTATTGCAACGGAAGCATGTTCCACTGTAATGACGCTATATAAGGAAGGATATGCCAAAGATGATTGATCTTGGTATATGAGTTGAATCCATTGTTGAATTTAGAAGGTTATCATGAATACGTTCTGTACAGAACAATAATCATGAGTCTTCTTAATAAAACAATAGGGAATAATATTGCTTGAAGACACAAAGGAATGATGGTAGCCTAGAACACGAGGAGAAATGAAATAATATTGAGTTACATATGGGATGGCTCACGTCCTGTGAAATAAATCGGTTATTTCATATTCTCGACAAACTGGAGATTTATTGAGAATAATGTAATGGGCATAAGGCATTATTTGGTTATGACCAAAATTCAATGGTGATTGACTACGGAAACGTAGGAATGCTTTAATCAATAGAATATTTCATTCACACTACGATGGGCCATAGCCTGATATTGCATCTCAGTCAAATTTGGGATTTGAAAGAGAATTGCAATGGGCATGACGAAGGTTACTTCGTTAAAAGGATGGACTATAGTACCTCAAGACAGGAACCCTCAACCTTGATTTGATCAAGTGATTTTGTGATGACCAAAATATTGAGTGGGCCTGCAGTTTCATGAAACTGAGTGGGAGCTTTGAAGACTTCCCGGAAACTTGGAATGCAGAGGGCATTTTCTGAGTGGGAGCTTTGGAAGCATTGTTATTATATGCGACATAGTGAACAATAAAATGACTTGATGAAAGCTGAACCACAAATATATGAGTATATGATGGATATATTTGAGTGGGAGCATGATCATTGTCTCAAACATATATGCATTGATATGTGTGAAGAATGATCTCATATGTATATATATGGATATGCATTGATTGTGTATATAGAGAATCGTCTTATATACATATGTGCATTATGATATATATATATATATAGAGCATAAGGCAAATAAAATACAAGATTGCAAGAATCTTCTTTTATATGAAATACCAACACATTACACATTGAAATCTACATGAGTAGATTAAGATACGGATAATGAAACGAAGTGAAGGTTGGAATAATCTTCTAGACAAGAAACAGGTTCTTGTGGCTAGAAATTATATAATGGATGAAATCCAAATATCACAAGCAATGTCTTGATGGAAGAATAGAGATGCACCATGTACTGGACATGTGATCTTATATGTTCTTGACATATGATTCTACCATATAACATGCGTTGTGAATCCAAGAACAGAGTGACTCAAAAGTTCTTGGAAGAAGAACAGATTCCGATGTGCTTTAGGAGTAAAACACAGAATCTGAATAAAGTCCATGCATTCAGTATATGAGGAATACTGAGGACTATTCTCTAAAATATAGAAAGGATAATAGACTTGAATGTAATGCAAGATTACAATTGCAAGCCATATTATGGGTCTATATGGAATTAGAGACATCACCAAAGACATGAAAGAAATGTGAGAAAAATTCACGGCACTACAAAACATAATACTACTTAAGAAAGTAGACGTATGGATAAAAGTTTAGCGTTAGAAGTATTGGACTTCTGGCTGAGTGTATTTCCCAGTATATATGACTAAGGATGAGTCTTCTAAAGACTGAACCAAGAGATCATTGGAGGATACTATGAAATAATAGTCTCACTCTCCCGCGAAACTTATATCCAACCATTATATGATAATGAGTGGTATGTCAAAAGAGTTTTTTGACCTATACCAGTTGCAAAGGAAACATACGAATCTGAATTGGTGCAGTTCTTTGACGAACCCTCTTCCATGAGCATGCATGATCAATGAAACACTTATGTGATAAGATGATTATGATCGGAAAAATGCGGCTAGATTATTAGCACTCTAGTGCAAGTGGGAGACTGTTGGATATATGCTCTAGTGGCAAATAATATATGATTATTCCAATATATCTAAGCAAGTTCATAACCAGTTTCATACCGTGCTAGAACTGTGTCAGTGAAACAATGATGCAGGTGTGGTATAGAAACCCCCAGAGTTCCTAGTTAGCCTCTACATCGATAACTAGTTCATGGTCAACATGATGATCGTGGTTTCGCGATCATGGACAATTAAGTCTCTTGACTATGAGGTCACCTCACTGGTTAAGTGACGTGATGAACATTACCCAAAGTAAGCATTACAGCATGATCAAATCTTATGAAGGTTCAGTGTTGTAATTACAGAACGTGGTAGACCGTTCCTTTGACCGTGAGTACGTGCATAATCACTATCTTCCCGCATGCTTTAACTTACATCCCACCACCTGACTGAAATATGCGGGTCATAACGGTTGTATCTTAGGTATTCCGTGGAGATATGTTGAGGAGTATTGTTACAAGAGAGGGATTTGGCAATCCATATAATGGATAGATACTCGGGGCACACTCAGTGAGATTCCATCCATAAAGCTGCAGCGTGTGACTAGGTCACGGGGATGAATATCACGGGAACGAGTGAATGAGGATTAGTTCAGAACGAGG
This sequence comes from Bromus sterilis, assembly GCA_950022295.1. NCBI lineage: Eukaryota > Viridiplantae > Streptophyta > Magnoliopsida > Poales > Poaceae > Bromus > Bromus sterilis. The sequence continues at coordinate 54,154,951 of OX465599.1, forward strand.
TTGAACCAGACATAGGATGTCATTGATCGAATCTCGGAACAATCCAGTATCGCTGATAAAGGGAATGCTATACGGGGTAAGGTCCAATCGGTGTTTGATATCCGGAATGCATAGGGGTCATTATGGTCATCCAGGTCCCGCTGATGATCATTGACTGTAGCCTCTGCTCGGTCATGAATGGAGTGTTCTCGGACCGTAGGGTAACACTTAAGGGCTCGATGAAATCAGAGACCTTTTTGGAACCATCGGAGCAACTAGAGAATAAAGGAAACAATATCGGAGAAGTACCGTGTTGAACGGAAAGAAGTTCGGAGTGAACCGGAAGGTGTTCCGGAGCACCGGGAGATGGAATATTATGTTTTAGTTATTAATTAATTGAATTAATAATTAAAATCATTTTATTTCTAATTAATATGTGCTATGGGTCTTAGTGGAGAAAAAGGCCCATTTGGGGAATTAAAAGGGAAAAACAAAGGAAAAAGAGGGGGGAGGCGCCCATGAGAGGTGCGCCCCCTCCCCCCCCTTGGCCGGCCACCCCCCTTAGCAAAGGGACTTTAGTCCCACATTGCTAAGGGAGAGGGGTTGACTCCCTCCCCTCTGCCTATATATAGATAGCCAGGGTGCACATATTCAATACACAGAAATTCGTGAGAAAATAAATATTACTCCGAATTGAGATCGGTTTTCTTCGGTCTTCTCCCCTCCCTTGTCTCTTTAACGGTGGACTCCCTAGTGTGAGTCTATAGTGGAATTGAGGCTTCTCTGCTAGAATCGGAGGCCGTCGTGATGCCGAAGCTCCGTCCGGAGGTCTGCTTCCGCCACCTCCGCTGGATCGGAGAACGGATGTCGTCATCGAGTCTCGTACGTGTGCGAGTACTACGAGGTGCTGCACGTGTGGCACTACACCCATCCGGGTGCTCAACATAGCCAGGGGGCTTTGAAACTTGATTGGCTACATCAACCACGTTTGCGCGAACGTTTCCCGCGCAACGGACTACACCCCGAGGTATGTTATTTCCGCACTACTTTCCGTTACGGTAATACGGCTAGCTAGATCTTGGGTTATGGGAACGCTAGTTAGAAAAATTTGTGTTTTCTGCTGCGAACCCCAACACCCGCCACATTCTCGCGGTTGATGAATTCGATCTTCATGGAGTACTTAGATAAATTTGTTCTGTTTTATCTTGATGACATTCTCATCTACTCGAAGAACGAAGAAGAGCACGCAGAACATCTTAGGCTGGTATTGATGAAACTTAGAGAGCACCGCCTTTATGCCAAGTTCTCCAAGTTTGAATTTTGGCTACCTGAAGTGACCTAGTTAGGCCACGTGATTTCTGTGAAAGGTGTTGCAGTCAATCCCGAGAGAGTTCAGGCCGTCCTTGACTGGACTCCACCTGAATCGGTTATGCAAGTTAGGAGTTTTCTTGGCTTAGCAAGCTATTGTCGCCGCTTCGTCGAGAACTTTTCTAAAGTTGCAAGGCCTCTTACTGAACTCCTCAAGAAAGATAAGAAATTCCAATGGACTTCCAAGTGCGAGGAAAGCTTTCAAGAGATGAAAAGAAGATTGACTTCTGCACCCGTACTTGCGCCTCCAGACACCAAAAGGGATTTCGAGATCTATTGTGATGCTTCACGGCAAGGGTTAGGATGCATACTTATGCAAGATAGGCATGTGGTACCTTATGCTTCACGTCAGTTGCGGCCACATGAAGAGAACTATCCTACCCATGATCTTGAACTCGCTGCCGTAGTTCATTCCCTGAAGACTTGGCGACATTACCTCCTTGGTAATCGTTGTGAGATCTATTCTGATCACCAAAGCCTCAAATACATATTCACCCAGCCAGATCTTAATCTCAGGCAAAGACGCTGGATAGAGTTGATAAAAGATTATGACTTAGGAATTTCTTACACCCCAGGCAAGGCCAATGTCATGGCTGATGCACTAAGTCGTAAGTCGTATTGTAACAACCTCATGTTACAACAGTATCAACCACTTCTTCGTGAGGAATTTCGCAAGCTCAATCTTGAGATAGTTCCTCGTGGATCTCTTTTCAACTTGGTGGGAAACCAACCCTTGAGGATCAAATCATAGCCGCCCAGAAACAAGATAGTAGTAGTCAAGAGATCAAGCAGAACATTGTTAGCGGAGTTGCTAAATGTTTCTCTGCAAATGATCAAGGAACGATATTCTTTGAAAATCGTTTAGTAGTTCCTGAGAATGAAGACCTAAAGCAGCTGATCCTTAAGGAAGCCCATGACACTCCCCTCTCAATTCATCCCGGTAGCACAAAAATTTACCGAGATCTACGCCAAAGATTTTGGTGGAACCGGATGAAGAGAAACACTGCACAATTTGTTGCCGAATGTGATGTTTGTCGTTGCATTAAGGTAGAACACCAAAGACCTGCTGGTACTCTTCAGCCATTGTCTATTCCCGAGTGGAAATGGGACAAGGTCGGTATGGACTTCATCACCGGCTTTCCAAAAACCCAGAAAGGAAATGATGCCATCTTCGTTGTCATTGATCGACTTTCCAAAGTTGCTCACTTTCTTCCTGTTCGCGAGTCTATAACTGCTAGCCAGTTGGCGGACTTGTATGTCTCTAGGATTGTGTCTCTTCACGGTGTTCCTTTGGTGATAAATTCTGATCGTGGTAGCCTTTTCACCTCTAGATTTTGGGAAAGTTTTCAAAATGCTATGGGAACTCATCTCTCCACCCTCAATCCAGCGGTCAAGTTGAAAGGGTTAATCAAATCTTGGAAGACATGCTCAGAGCTTGTGTTATCTCTTTCGGAAAGAATTGGGAGAAATCTCTTCCATTCGCCGAATTTGCTTATAACAATAGCTATCAATCTAGTCTGGACATGGCTCCCTTTGAATTCCTCTATGGACGACGATGTCGAACACCCCTAAACTGGTCAGAAACCGGTGAAAGACAACTCTTTGGACCGGATATGATCAAGGAAGCAGAAGAGCAAGTTCGCATTGTTCGTGATCGATTGAAAGCCGCTCAGTCTCGTCAAAAGAGCTACTATGATCGTCATCATAGGGAAGAGAGCTACAATCTTGATGAGAAGGCTTACCTTCGGGTTACTCCTCTGAAGGGAACCCAAAGATTCGGTATCAAAGGCAAGTTGGCCCCACGTTACATCGGACCTTTCCGCATTCTCGCTAAACGTGGAGAAGTTGCCTACCAACTTGAAGTACCTCCGCACCTTTCCCGAGTACATGATGTATTCCATGTGTCACAACTCAGGCGTTGCTTCAAGGACCCCATCCGCGAAGTCGACCATGAAACGCTTGATCTCCAAGATGACCTTTCTTATCGAGAGTACCCTGTTCGTATTCTTGATTCCGCAGAGCGTGTCACTCGTCGTCTGAAGATCAAGTTCCTCAAAATGCAATGGTCACATCACTCCTAGAAATAAGCAACCTGGGAAAGAGAAGACCGCCTCCGTGCCGAGTACCCCACCTTCCTCCCGATGACTTCTGAATCTCGGGACGAGATTCTTTTGAGTGGGAGCGAGTTGTTAGAACCCCAAATAGGGTAAGTGCTAGGGTTTGTTTGTGCCCTTTGCATCATGCAAAATTCAAAAGAAATTCAAAAATGGGGAAGCAGAAAGCCCTGAGAAATTAATTCAAATGGCCAGATAAAATCTTTTTCCAAAAATCATTTGAATATTTGGAAAATTTCTATAAATAATGTTGATCATTTTAAAAATGGTTTGGGATCAATCCCATGCTCATGGAATTTTCTAATTTTCAAACAGTGCCTTGGAAAATTAAATAAACCCCTATTTGATTTGAAATTCAAATAAGTTTAATTTCAAAAATGTCCAAATCCTAATGTGACTAGCTACTGGTCACCTAGGATTTATTAAATTATTTGGACATTTATTAAAAATGCCTAACTAATTTATTTAGTGGGGCCAACCTATTTACATAAATATAAAAAGAAAAACAAGAAGGAAACACCTACCTGGCGCCCAGGGGCGAGGCCCACCTCTCCACTTCCTCGGCCCAGCCCACCAGAGCATCTTGTCTTCTTCCTCCCCCGCGGCTCCAAGGAGCTCGCTGGAGGCTAGGGGCACGTCGACGCCACGTCGACGGCGTGAGAGCCGTCTAGGCCTCCCCTGCCTCCCTCCTCACGCCACGTAGACGCCCGCAAGGCTCCTCTTCCTTCCCCCCTAGCCCGTGGTCCTCTCCTCCTCTCTGCGTCACCATTGCAAGGTAGCCCGAGAGCTCGCCGGAACACAGCAGCGCGGACACCGTGGCCACCGGCCGACCCAAGCATCGCCACCGTGTCCCTGACGTCCGCCGTGGAGCTCCACTTCACCTCGGCCCTTCAATTCGAGCATAGCGGCTTGGAGACGACGACCGCCTCAAGCACTCGTCGCCGGCCGCCGAACACATCTCCGACGAATTCGCCGCAACCCGAGCACCCCGGCCTCTCCGACTCCATCTTCGTGCTCCGGTGAGCTTCAGGCTTCGAATCCCCCTGCTCCCACTTTTTCCCAAGCCCCCGTGCCCGAGTCCCTCGTCTCCAGTGCGCCGGCCGCCGCCTTTGCCGTCGTCGCCGAGCACCAGGGCCTCCCCTTGACGCCCCAATGGCACCGTTGGGAACGGGAGCCTGCGAGGAGCGCGCCCGTGGCCTCAAAACCCCACCCCGTGCTCAAAAGAGCAACTCCGGCGAAGTTCCGGTGGATCGCCGGCGACTTGCTCCATTAGAGCCACTAACCCGAGCCCTAACCCCCTAATCACTCGCTGACAGGTGGGCCCCCTGGCCCCCTAAACCCCTCTGTTAATTAAACAGAGAGGGGTTAACCCCTAGTGACACTGACAGTGGTGGCACACTGGTCAGCCCCCCTGTGACATCAGCATTGCATCATGCTGATGCAATAAATCAATTCCAGAAATTTTAGAAATGATTTTAATAATTGCAGAAAATCCAGAAAAATAGCCAAATTTCAATAATTCATAGAAAATTCATATTAACTCCAAATTAAACATAAAATATATGAAAAATTATCAGGAAAATACAAGGATTAATAATATGCAATTTGTTTTTATGTTTGACCATTTTAAAATGGGGCAACAGTAGGAAATGTGCATATCGCTTAATTTGAATTCAAATTTGAAGTTTGAATTTGCATTTCAAATGCAATATACTTCAATTAAATTGAATATGCTACAAACCAGTACCATTCACATCATGGACAACCTTATCATGTGTATGTGCATTTTTACTTTCGAAGTTGTCCCCCCTTGTTGATGATTGCCTCTGATGACAGACGTTCCAAGACGGTGATCACCCCCGAAGAAGAAGACCACCGTTAAGACCCGTGTATCGTCAGCAAGGCAAGCAAACCCCATTGATCATGTCTAGAAAATCCAATTTCCCTCTCAGTCTCGCTTATGCATGTTTAGGAGATCACCGAGACCCGTTCTTTCGCATATTTGAACCCATTCCGATGCATGACCTATCATTTTGCCACCGTATTAAGCAAACCACAATCCTAGCAGATTTAGGAGTTGAATGATGAGCATGTGGCCCCTGCAACTGTTACTTCTTATTGCTGCTTAGTGATACAATGAGGATGTTATGATTTTGAGTCAGGATGGAATGAACACAGTGATGCTGATGTTAACGTGTTGGTGAATCCACCCTAAACAAAGGTGAACGATGAGAGGCTGTGTAGGAGTACACAGTGGGTTGTCTCGTTGAACACTGCCCTAGGCCCCGAGTTCCTGTTTTGTGATCCAAGAAAAAGAGTATGACCATATGTAGGGTTTATGGGAGCCCCGTTTGGCCTCTTTACGTACCCGATCCGGTTCAGGACTCACACTAGATTCGGGCTATCAATTTGATTTATGCATAGATATGTGGGTGGACCTGTGAGGCAGTGAAACCATCTGTCTAAGGTGGTGTCTCGGTCCCTTGCATTATCTGAGTCCGTTTCGTGGAACCGGCCGGACTCTCGAGCGGTGACAAACTCAGGTAGTCGACTCCTGGATTAGAGAAGGTGATGTGAGGGTAGTTCCTTGGTTTCATCCACGTCCGACACCCGCTTGAAGGGTGACAAGAACGAGGCGATAAGTGATGACACGCGTGTGAAGATGTACACCCCTGTAGTGTTAATGAACTATTCGAATAGCCGTGTCCGCGGTTATTGACTACTTGGAAACCTTTACTTGATAATAGACAACTTGAATGGATACTTATAAAACTCGCAAGATAAGCGTGAGTGCTATGGTGTGCTTCTTCGTGGGGAAGTCGAGGAAGTAACCATAGTGGTGTTTTGATTGGAGACTTGGTAGTGGACTCGTGTACACTTCTTACCTCAAGTCTGGTACTCGTAGTTCAGGACTAGCCATGTCAAAGCTGGCACTTCTGCATGTTGAACCCCACCTCCTTTACCTCGATACTTGAGCATGAGTAGTATAGTTCTGATGTAAGTCTTGCTGAGTACGACTTTGTACTCACGTTTTATTATTCTATGTTTTAGATAAGAACCCGGACCCCGATGGATTCACCTTCGTGAAGCTCGATGTCGACCTTGGTAGTATAGTTCCAGACAGCAGTCTGGTCCCTCGTGGAAGGGCATGTATGTTTACAAGGCTTCTCTAAGCCATTTGTGAAACTTTTCTGTACTCCGACCTAATTTGCTTCCGTTGTATGATGTAATGTGATCATAGACATATGATCTTTGTATGCTCTATGTGTATATCAATAAAGAGTACTTTGTAGAGTTATGTGATGATACCTTCTGTTCATACTAGGCATGTGTGCTGCGTGTATGTTTATAACATGCATGTCTTAGTATGGGTTTTCGAGACCTTAGTTGTGATCTGGCTGGCGGTCTTTTATACACCAAGTGGCCCTTAGATGTGCGCAGCTTGGAGCATCGCGATGCGATTGTTCGTGACTCTGTCACGTACACACTTTGTTGTATGATCGAGCCCGCCCAAGACCCCGACTAAGTGATCGGGCTGGAGTAAGTCTATGTAAGAGTTATGATCCAATCGATAACATGGTTGAGGCGACTTCTCTATGAGTATGGGATTCACCACCCATAAGCATTTAGAATTGTGAGCGGACATTGAGGACCCATCTCAGTTGATCATCCGGCCTGAATGGGATGCCCCTCACATTCGATGCTTACCGAGAACGTTCTGTGCTTGGCCTTGTCTGCTTAGACAAGTGGGTACGGTTCTCGGCTCTCCATGTGATTGTATCGTGATTGGAATTACATACGCTAACCCCGGGTCCCAACATATAAATCTGTAATAAAAAGTGCAGCAAGCAAACAAGTGGTAAACGTGAGAACAAGCAGTATTGCAATGGTGGAAACAAGGCCTAGGCTTCATACTTTCACTAGTGGAAACTCTCAACAACATTAACATAGTCTAATCACATGATATTTCCCAGAAAATATGCAATGGAGACGCACTCGGAGGTCATTCCTTTGTGGTCAAGAGAGGACGAGAATTATGTAGGGCTACAAAAGCACACCTCAAAGTTCGTAGTTCTCAATCTATGGATTTCCCAATGTCACCGCGGCCATCCAAAGAGAGTACCACAATCACGACAACATATCTCAAGGATAGTCAAAGACAAGCACCAAGAGACTCTCAATCTTAAATCAATAGACAAAAGAGGAAATCACTCATGAAAATATTCTTCTAATTCATGTACAATAGACCGCTGTCACCTTGGTCTCGGGGATTATACTAGATAAGGACAAGTAAGTACATCAATCCAATACATAGAGGAAGGGGAAACATCATGGGATCACCCTAGATTAATTAACATAGCCTATGATCACAACGAAGATCACATCATGAGAGAGAGAGAAGAACACATAGCTACTGGTAGAAACCTCAGCCCCGAGGGAGAACTACTCTCGCTTCATGGAGTGAGGACGCAACATCGATGGAGATGAATCCGGGCGCACTTCCCCATCCCGGCAGGGTGCCGGCACAGGAATTCTGGTACCCCGAAGCTTGTCGGCGATGGCGGCGGAGATCGGAATTGCTTCTGGAGAAAAGGGGTTCTGGAATCACGGTTTCCGCGACGGGAGAATAAATAGGGGCCAAAGTAGGGCACCAGAGGGGCCACCAGGGGTCCAGGCGCCCCCTGGCGCGGCCACCCCCTAGGGCGCGCCACCAGGGCGCCTGGGCCCCTGGTGGTGGCCCTCTCGCCCCACTCAGGTCCTTCCGGAAGGTTCTCCTGTGCTGATTTTTTATCTGATTTTTCCTGAATTTTTGGAGCACTTTTTATATGGGGGCAAACTGAAATAGAAAAACAGCAGAAAACAGGAACTGGCACTGTGGTGCACTGAGTTAATAGGTTAGTCCAAATATGATCAAAATTGTATGAAAGTGTATCAAGATCATATCAATATCACACAAAACATGCATGGAGCAAGCAGAAATTATAGATACGTTTTGGATGTATCAAGTACGAAGAGACTTTCTCTCCGGTAGCGATGCTAAAGTCTATCCGGATATTGCTAGCAATTGCTGCCTATTACGATTATGAAATATGGCAGATGGATGTGAAAACCGTATTTCTAAATGGCAACATTGAGGAAGAGTTGTATATGGTACAACCGAAAGGTTTTATTGATCCTAAGGACGCTGGTAAGGTATGCAAACTTCAACGGTCCATTTATGGGTTGAAGCAAGCATCTCGGAGCTGGAATCTTCGTTTTGATGAGGTGATCAAAGCTTTTGGATTGTCCAAAATGAAGAAGAATTATGTGTTTATAAGAAAGCGAGTGGGAGTTCTGTGGCATTCCTAGTACTATATGTGGATGACATATTATTGATAGGGAATGATGTGAAATTTCTAGAGGGGGTAAAGGAATATTTGAATGGACAATTTTCCATGAAGGACCTAGGTGAAGCTGCATACATATTAGGCATTAAAATCTATAGAGATAGATCAAGACGCCTATTAGCACTGAGTCAGAGTACTTACCTTGAGAAGATACTGAAGAGGTTCAATATGGATAACACTAAGAGAGGCCTCTTGCCCGTTATGAAAGGAAGTAAATTGAGTGTGACTCAATGCCCAGCAACAACAAAAGAAAGGGAGGAAATGTCCTCAAAGACCTATGCCTCAGCCATAGGTACTATCATGTATGCTATGTTGTGTACTTGTAACAGCCCAGTTTTCACAAAAATTAAAAATTTTGTTTTCGGTGAGAATTGTTTGATTGTCTGATTTGTTTGCGGTGTTTGCATCCCCGATTTATCGATCGGCGATTATTTGTCCCCCTCTTATCTCGTACCGGACGGAGACCGACCCTTTCCACCTCGACACTCAACCTTTGCGACACCGGGTTTCACCCGATCACCGTTGCGAAAATCGCACGAGACCTGCCGCAGCCAACAGAACGAAAACCCCTTTTAATAATTAAACGGGATATTTTTATAGCGCGCCGGAAAGTGTTTTTGGAACGGTTCCAGCGCGAGGTGAATGCCTATGGCTCGACGCGCTGATCGCGCAGTTCGAAGTTTTACCCGAATCGGAGGTCCTGCGGACCCCCGGCGGTCAGAAGCGTGAGCACCGCGCGCGAGAGAGAAAAACCGGGGATGTTTTTGCAAACTGCCAGCCACCGGGGCTATATAAAGACCACCACTCCCACCCCCTTTCTAGGGTTTCCCTAGCCACAAAATTGCAGCCACCCCCCTCACAATAGCCCAATTTTCGCATTTTTCCCAGTTTTGTAGCAAATTCTAGCCAGATCCATCCTGGACCGTCAGATCTCGCGATCCGACGGCCCAGGGAGATCCCCACCAACCCCATCTCTCCTCTATGTCTCCTCTCACCCCGTGCCCGCACCACCGTCCGTGGTGTCCCGCGCCGCCGGCGAGCCGCCGGAGCAGACACTAGCCGCCGCATTCTCCTCTCTCCTTGCTGCGCTCCACCTCCCTCTCCTCCTGGTCTCACCCCGCCTTCTCCTCTGCGCAGGGCCGCCACCAGAGGAAGCAGCCGCGGCCGCCATGGAGGCCGACCCGGAGCTCGCCGCCCGAGCCGCAACTCACCGGAGCCGCTGCCTCCTGGAGTCCTCCGTCGCCGCCCCGGCATGGCCTCCTGCGGATCCGCCCAGCCCTCCCCTGCATGTCCTCGCGCCCGTGCCTGGGCTTGCGCCGCCGCGCCGGAGCGCCACCGCCGGCCGGCTGGCTCCTGACGAACGGGATCGGGAGGATCCCCGATCCAATCGCCGCCCTGGGCCGGCCTCCTCCCCAGCGGCCCACGGCCCAAGCCGCAGCCCAAGCGACCTCTCCAGCCAGCCAGGCCAGATGGGTCGTGGCCCATGGTAACGCCCTCCGTTTTTTATTATTTTTCTTGTTGTTTTTACTGTTACCTGTTGGGCCTGATTGCCTTCGGCCCGTTTAGCTTTTTTTCTGTTCTGCTAGTTTTTTTTTATTAAAATTGGCAGATTGTATTGTTTTTATTGCGGTGCCCGTATCTTTTTGCTCGTAGCTCGGATCGCGATGCGTAAAATATGAAACTTGCTTAGTTTTTTGTGTATTTTAATAAAATGTTGCTTGTTGCCATGTTTGACCTTGTTTACATGTTGTTTACCTACTATTTACAACCGCTTTCCACTGTAAACTGTAATTGCAATAACTTTTTAAGCGTTGCTCCGTTTAAAATGTTCTTTATATGTAAATTGATTATAATTGCATGTAGATTGTGTTTATGCTTCTTTTGCTTGCTAATAAAAATAATATAATATTGTTTAGGGAAAAACAGTACCAAATGCAATAAATATCGTGGGGTCCGTAATAGTTGCCATGTATAGGTTTTACCCCCACTTAAAATGACTAGATTAGATAGTTTACTTTGTGCTTCACCTCTTCCATGTTTGTGTGCTATGCCATGCTTGAGTGATATGCCATGTTAACAACTTTGTTGATCACCTGTAGCTAAACAACTTGAACCACCGTAAACGTGCGGTATCGTCGTGTGTGACGAGTACTCCACTTAAATTGTTAGTAACCGCTCTCGACGGTAGGTGCGATGTCTCGTGTTGCTTCTTGTTGATGCTTGCTCGTGTTTGCTTCGTAGTAATAGATGCATCTCCGTTGCTTGCTTTCCAGTGTTTAACGATGCGAGCTTGCGATCAACTACACCTTCGTAACCCAACTTATCAACAGGCAAGGACTCTACATTACTTATGATCCATTCTATTTCAACCAGCGGTTTGCAAGCTAGTCTAGGTTAGGTTCGATGTTTGATCCTACCACATGTTTACAACCTCTTTCAAACCGATACAGCCATGTCCCTTCCCAGCAAACCTTGTACTGCTATGTTACTATTGCTCGTTGCTCAGCCCCTGCTTAGTATGCATGCTTAGGATGCTACGATGTTACCCTATTACTCCTTGGTTTGGGATATCACCTTACTATTATATTGTTGTTGATGATATGATTATTATAATGTTGACTATATTCGACGAAGGATGGAAGGTCTAGGCTAACCCGCCCCGACAATTTGTTCCCTTCGAGTCACCTAGGATCCGAGTTCCGGGTATTGGTTTTAAGACTGAGCGTGCCAAACCGCGTGTGGGATTTTATGGGGTCCTCTTTTCTTACCTATCTAGCTACAAACATTTCTAGTGGTGGCCCGAGCTGATTTACCATTTGAAACCCCGTGTGTGTGCTTGGTGGATCCCCTCGCAATTTCTAAACAACTTGGGCCAGTGGAGACTTTGTTTCTCTGTTGGTCCACCCGATCAGCTAGGACCCGGTTTCCCATGTGTGATTACCGGCAATCCGACCTGTGTCATACGGAAGAGTCCGATCCGAGAGCGTGGCCGGCTTTTGGATTGGGTGTCGACTCCCCGGGGGCCACCCGGATTTGTTCGTTGTTAGTTAGAGGGACCTGTCGTTTCGGATCTCTCGGAACTAAATCATAAAATGGTTTCCAATAATGGGTAGCAACTGAGAGAGATAGGCGTGCGTGCGAAGCATTGTAATGGGCAGTTGGTACACCCCTGCAGGGTTAAATCTTTTCGAGAAGCCGTGTCCACGGTTATGGACGACTTGAGACCTACTCCTTGTTCATAGACAACAACAACTGAGATAACCTTAATATAACTTGATCAACATGGGTGTGCCTTGACTGCTTGTTCTTCATTGGGATGCGAAGAGGAGGACCAGGATGGGATAGGTGTTATGTTTGCGTAGTAGGTGGATAGCAGACTTGTTGGAGGCGATTCCTCATCAAATGCTTGGTTCTTATCTTACCCTCTAGATCGTTAGCCACTTCATAAATGCTAGTGCGGCAGCAACCTCACCACTTACCCCTTCCTTACCATAAACTACTAGTTGTCCTAGAATGACGAGTGATGAAGTCCTTGCTGGGTCAGTTGACCACCACAGTTGGATGCTGAGTACTTCTGTACTCATGATACTACCCACAAACTCTTTTCAGGGTTCTTGATCGACTACAGGTTTGGTGACCGACGTTTCACGTGGAGACTCGACGACGAATAGTTAGGCGGATCCCGGCGGAGGGCCTGGACCCGTGTGGTTATGGGGATCGATGTTTTTCTCTTTGCCAGTAGGCATTTGCTTGTAGTCAGTACTCAGACATGTATCTTCTGCTGTTGTATTGTATTAAGGCTGTTGTATGCCGATTGTATGAGATGTTGTATCTTTGTATCTGTAATGTTGTGATATCATGTTGGAAATCCAGGGCATATGACTTCGTCATATGTCGCGGTGGGACCGATATGTGCTTCGTCCCCGGATCTGGATGGAAACATCTAGATCTGGAATAGTACCGCATATCGGGCCTTACAACTTGGTATCAGAGCCTTACCGACTGTAGGATCCCCTCTCTGGCCGAAGTCGAGTCTAGACAAAAACTATTTTGTAGTTATTAAGTTAGTTATGGGAGAGTAGGATCTTTTTACTCCTTACCCTTGCTCTAGTCAGGACAAGTGTCGTCGGTGTTTTAATTCTTCCCTTATCCCCTTCAAACTTTAGGATCTCGAGAGTGTGGAGTTTCGGAACCGTTACAATGCCTTTCTTGCAGCGTATTGTCTCGATTCCGAGCTCAGGTGGGGAATTCCTGTAGTACCTTTAGCTTCTCCGATTTCGTGTATCATCTGGGTCATTCATTGTCATCCATCCTTGTGCCGGTGTTTTCACAACTTGCGTCGAAAACACTATCCTTTGATCCGGTTATCGTTGTCGTTCCTCCTCTTGACACCGACGACTTCGCATTTTCGACGATGTCTTATCCCTACGGAAAGTTTCTCGACCAAAGTTCGACGTTGACATGGAGCAGATTCCCATGTTGGTGGTGTTGAAGATCGTCGTCTTTCTTTTCTCTTCCCCTCTCCCCCGGATCGTCCTGGATCTCGGGACGAGATCCCTTGTTGGTGGTGTTGTATTGTAACAGCCCAGTTTTCACAAAAATAAATTTTTTTTTCGGTGAGAATTGTTTGATTGTCTGATTTGTTTGCGGTGTTTGCATCCCCGATTTATCGATCGGCGATTATTTTCCCCCCTCTTATCTCGTACCGGACGGAGACCGACCCTTGCCACCTCGACACTCGACTTTTGAGACACCGGGTTTCACCCGATCACCGTCGCAAAAATCGCACGAGACCAGCCGCAGCCAACAGAACGAAAACCCCGTTTAATAATTAAACGGGATATTTTTATAGCGCGCCGGAAAGTGTTTTCGGAACGGTTCCAGCGCGAGGTGAATGCCTCCGGCTCGACACGCTGATCGCGCAGTTCGAAGTTTTACCTGAATTGGAGGTCCTGCGGACCCCCGGCGGTCAGAAACGTGAGCACCGCGCACGAGAGAGAAAACCCGGGGATGTTTTTGCAAACTGCCAGTCACCAGGGCTATAGAAAGACCACCACTCCCACCCCCTTTCTAGGGTTTCCCTACCCACAAAATTGCAGCCACCCCCCTCACAATAGCCCAATTTTCGCATTTTGCCCAGTTTTGTAGCAAATTCTAGCGAGACCCATCCTGGACCGTCAGATCTCGCGATCCGATGGCCCAGGGAGCTCCCCAACAAACCCATCTCTCCTCTCTGTCTCCTCTCACCCCGTGCCCGCACCACCGTCCGTGGAGTCCCGCGCCGCCGGCGAGCCGCCGGAGCAGCCTCCAGCCGCCGCGCCCTCCTCTCTCATTGCTGCGCTCCACCTCCCTCTCCTCCTGGTCTCACCCCGCCTTCTCCTCTGCGCAGGGCCGCCACCGGAGGAAGCAGCCGCGGCCGCCATGGAGGCCGACATGGAGCACGCCGCCCGAGCCGCAACTCGCCGGAGCCGCTACCGCCTGGGGTCCTCCGTCACCGCCCCGGCATGGCCTCCTGCGGATCCGCCCGCCCCGCCCCTGCATGTCCTCGCGCCCGTTCCTGGGCTTGCGCCGCCGCGCCGGAGCGCCACCACTGTCCGGCTGGCTCCTGACGAACGGTATCGGGAGGATCCCCGATCCAATCGCCGCCCTGGGCCGGCCTCCTCCCCAGCGGCCCACGGCCCAAGCCACAGCCCAAGCGCCCTCTCCAGCCAGCCAGGCCAGATGGGCCGTGGCCCATGGTAACGTCCTCCGTTTTTTTATTATTTTTCTTGTTTTTTTTTCTGTTACCTGTTGGGCCTGATTGCCTTCGGCCCGTTTAGATTTTTTCTGTTCTACTAGTTTTTTTTATTAAAATTGGCAGATTGTATTGTTTTTATTGCGGTGCCCGTATCTTTTTGCTCGTAGCTCGGATCGCGATGCGTAAAATATGAAACTTGCTTAGTTTTGTGTGTAGTTTAATAAAATGTTGCTTGTTGCCATGTTTGACCTTGTTTACATGCTGTTTACCTGCTATTTACAACTGCTTGCCACTGTAAACTGTAATTGCAATAACTTTTTAACCGTTGCTCCGTTTAAAATATTCTTTATATGTAACTTGATTAGAATTGCATGTAGATTGTGTTTACGCTGCTTTTTCTTGCTAATAAAAATAATAAAATATTGTTTAGGTCAAAACAGTACCAAATGCAATAAATATCGTGGGGTCCGTAATAGTTGCCACGTATAGGTTTTACCCCCACTTAAAATGACTAGATTAGATAGTTTACTTTGTGCTTCACCTCTTCCATGTTTGTGTGCTATGCCATGCTTGAATGATATGCCATGTTAACAACCTTTGTTGATCACCTGTAGCTAAACAACTTGAACCACCATAAACGTGCGGTATCGTCGTGTGTGACGAGTACTCCACTTAAATTGTTAGTAACCGCTCTCGACGGTAGGTGCGATGTCTCGTGTTGCTTCTTGTTGATGCTTGCTCGTGTTTGCTTCGTAGTAATAGATGCATCTCCGTTGCTTGCTTTCCAGTGTTTATCGTCTTGTTTGCTTTCGTGGTTACCTCTCGGAGACGATGCGAGCTTGCGATCAACTACACCTTCGTAACCCGACTTATCAATAGGCAAGGACTCTACATTACTTATGATCCATTCTATTTCAACCAGCGGTTTGCAAGCTAGTCTAGGTTAGGTTCGATGTTTGATCCTACCACATGTTTACAGCCTCTTTTAAACCGATACAGCCATGTCCCTTCCCAGCAAACCTTGTACTGCTATGTTACTATTGCTCGTTGCTCAGCCCCTGCTTAGTATGCATGCTTAGGATGCTACGATGTTACCCTGTTACTCCTTGGTTTGGGATATCACCTTACTATTATATTGTTGTTGATGATATGATTATTATAATGTTGACTATATTCGACGAAGGATGGAAGGTCTAGGCTAACCCGCCCCGACGCTTTGTTCCATTCGAGTCACCTTGGATCTGAGTTCTGGGTATTGGTTTTAAGACTGAGCGTGCCAAACCGCGTGTGGGATTTTATGGGGTCCTCTTTTCTTACCTATCTAGCTACAAACATTTCTAGTGGTGGCCCGAGCTGATTTACCATTTGAAACCCCGTGTGTGTGCTTGGTGGATCCCCTCGCAATTTCTAAACAACTTGGGCCAGTGGAGACTTTGTTTCTCTGTTGGTCCACCCGATCAGCTAGGACCCGGTTTCCCATGTGTGATTACCGGCAATCCGACCTGTGTCATACGGAAGAGTCCGATCCGAGAGCGTGGCCGGCTTTTGGATTGGGTGTCGACTCCCCGGGGGCCACCCGGATTTGTTCGTTGTTAGTTAGAGGGACCTGTCGTTTCGGATCTCTCGGAACTAAATCATAAAATTTATGCCTATAATGGGTAGAACCTGAGAGAGATGGGCGTGCGTGCGGAGCCTTGTAATGGGCAGTTGGTACACCGCTGTAGGGTTAAATCTTTTCGAGAAGCCGTGTCCACGGTTATGGACGACTTGAGACCTACTCCTTGTTCATAGACAACAACAACTAAGATAATCTTAATATAACTTGATCAACGTGTGTGTGCCTTGACTGCTTCTTCTTCGTCGGGATACGAAGAGGAGGACAAGGATAGGATAGGTGTTATGTTTGCGTAGTAGGTGGATAGCAGACTTGTTGGAGGCGATTCCTCATCG
Source organism: Bromus sterilis (assembly GCA_950022295.1). NCBI lineage: Eukaryota > Viridiplantae > Streptophyta > Magnoliopsida > Poales > Poaceae > Bromus > Bromus sterilis. The sequence continues at coordinate 54,171,486 of OX465599.1, forward strand.
AATGCTTGGTTCTTATCTTACTCTCTAGATCGTTAGCCACTTCATAAATGCTAGTGCGGCAGCAACCTCACCACTTACCCTTCCTTACCGTAAACTACTAGTTGTCCTAGAATGACGAGTGATGAAGTCCTTGCTGGGTCAGTTGCCCACTACAGTTGGATGCTGAGTAGTTCTGTACTCATGATACTACCCCCAAACTCTTTTCAGGGTTCTTGATCGACAACAGGTTTGGTGACCGATGTTTCACGTGGAGACTCGACGACGACTAGTTAGGCGGATCCCGGCGGAGGGCCTGGACCCGTGTGGTTACGGGGATCGATGTTTTTCTCTTTGCCAGTAGGCATTTTCTTGTAGTCTGTACTCAGACATGTATCTTCCGCTGTTGTATTGTATTAAGGCAATTGTATGACAATTGTATGAGATGTTGTATCCTTGTATCTGTAATGTTGTGATATCATGTTGGAAATCCAGGGCATATGACTTCGTCATATGTCGCGGTGGGACCGATATGTGCTTCGTCCCCGGATCTGGATGGAAACATCTAGATCTGGAACAGTACGGCATATCGGGCCTTATAGTACTCGACCAGATGTGGCCCTGGCAGTTAGTCTGACTAATCGTTTCCAAAGTAATCCTGGAATGGATCATTGGATTGTAGTGAAGAACGTCCTTAAGTACTTACGAAGAACTAAGGATCTGGTTCTTGTCTATGGAGGATGTGAAGAAGAGCTCGCCGTAACAGGTTACGTCGATGCCAGTCTTGGTACTGATCACGATGACTCAAAATTCCAGACGGGGTACGTGTTTATGTTGAATGGTGGTGCGATTAGCTGGAGGAGCGGCAAGCAGTCAGTTCGCCCAATCTACGATGGAGTCGGAGTATATTGCCGCTTGCGAAGCGTCAAATGAAGGGCATTGGCTGAAGAAGTTCGTCATTGAGCTTGGCACTGACCCTGTTAGCATTCATTGCGACAATACGGGTGCCATTGCAAACGCAAGGGAGCCGAGGACTCACTCTACAGCCAAGCATATTCTCCGGCGTTTCCATGTGACGCGGGACTACGTCAAAGATGGTCATACTAGGATTTGCAAAATACACACGGATCTGAATCCGTCAGACCCAATGACTAAACCTCTTCCACAAGCCAAGTTTGAACAACACCGAGAGACTATTGGTGTTAAATACATACCTGATGTAAACTAGTGTAATTTGTAGTCTAGTGCAAGTGGGAGACTGTTGGATATGTGCCCTAGAGGCAAATTAATAAAGATATTTGTCACATATCTGTTTGTTCATAATACGTTATATATTGTGCTAGAACTGTATTGAGCGGAAACATTAATACACGTGTGATATATAACAACTTGGTCCCTAGTTAAACTCAGGCATACTAGCTCATTGTGCAATTGATGATCAAGGTTTCCTGATCATGAGAACATAATAGTCTATTGACAATGAGGTCATACCATTAGGATAATGATGTGAGGGACACACACCCACCTTAAGCATTGCAGTGTGATCAAGTCACATAAGTTCAGCATTGCGATGACTTAATAACATAGTGACTGAATCCTTAGACCGTGATGATCATACATAATTGCTATCTATTAGGATGCTTTGAGTGCATTAACCGTTACAATGAAACATTGTAACTGAAAAGGTGTATCTTGGGTATTCCGAAGTAGATATGTTGAGGAGTATGAAATAGATCAGAGCGGGATTTGTCAATCCGAGTGACGGATAGGTACTCTGGGCCCACTCGGTGGTGTTGCATCAATGGCTTGCAAGCAAGTGACTAGGTCACAAGAGATGTAATATTCACAGACGAGTAAACATTTTATGTCGGAGACGAGGAAGAACTAGGTATTGGATACCGACGATCATATATCGGACAAACATAGTACCAAAGCACAAAGGGATCAAGTCATATTGTTAACGGTTCAACAGCGATGAAGTTTATTCGATGGAAGCGTAGGGGCACATCAAGGATTGTAACCAGATCCCACATGATGGTCATTGGTCAGAGAGTGTCTCGATCATGTCTACTGTTTCCCGGACCGTAGGGTGTCACACTTAAGGCCAATCGATGCATTAAGGATTGATTCGGGATCATCGGTGAAAAGAGAGAAAACACCGGAAATGTACCGGGAGGTGCCGGAAGCTGTTCCGGATATTTTGAAAGGTTCAAAATAATATATATTAATGTTAAAATATGTTTTATTATTTAATTGACAGAATTAAATATTAAAAATGATTTAAATAATTAATTAAAAAGGTGAAAAGGTATTGGGGCCTTAAAAGGCCCATGAGGGGAAGGGGGAGCCTCCCCCCTTGGGCTTGGTGCCAAGTGAGGGGCCCATGCCCCCTCCTAGCCGCACCACTCCCCCCCTTGGGGGTTTAGTCCCACATGGGGGAAGGGAAGGGGGTGGAGCCCCTCCTTGTCCTATATAAGGAGGGGTGGGGTGCCTTTTTCAACACAACATTGAGTTTCTCTCTCTCTCTTTCTCCGACCTAGAGCGGAATCCCCTGGTTTGGAGTTTGCACTTGGTTGGGGGTTTCACCATCATCCGGACGTCGTCGCGCTGCCGGAATCGGGATCCGGATCAATCTTCTTTCCGCTTCTCTTCTGGTTCGGAGACCGGAGGGACGTCGGTTGCACCGTACGTGTGTAATCCCGCGGGGCACTACACGTGTGGTGCTACTTCATCGTCGGAGGTTCTTCAACACGACAGGGAGGTCGTAGGATCAGAGTCTATGCCAACCACGTCCGAGGAACGTTTCCCTCTTTCGGTCTTCAAAGGTATGAACAGTGATTCCTTCCGTTACATACATCAGCATAGCATAGATCTTGGGTTCGAGACTCGTAGGTAGGAAAATTTTTGTTTTCTGCGCTGATCCCCAACGGTCAACTGCCGTTTGAGAAGAATTCGTCATGCTATCCCCAACTAGTTTGCGTTGTATGAGGTCGTAATGCTATGTATAATTATGGGTGTGCATCTCGTTTTCCCTCGGCTATTTTTAATGTTGCTCATTTCCTCGATGGTTTTGACCGGTGACCCGGACGAACCCCTGCTCGCTTTCGGATAATGGCACCACGCCTGGTTCTGAGCTGATTCTTGGTCGACCGTCCGGGGTGGATGCCTTTTTTACCTTTCTCTTTTCAACGACATGCCCGTGCTCTGAGCTGCTTATCGGCTGTCTCGGGCAGTTATTGAGTTTCTTTTCGTAGTGGCAACCCTATGTTCTGAGTTGTATTCTCGGCCGTCTTAGGGGACCTCTACCTTCTTCTTATGAACGCTGCTCCAAGTACTGAGCTGATTTTCGGCCGTCTGGAGCAGTGGTTGAGTAATTCCAGTAATGCCCCAGATCCGAGTTGTCAAGACCGTTCTGGAGGCCGCTGGTTTATTTGCTGGTTTCCGCAAGGGTTCTGTCGGGACCCGGAATATGCGTATGTAATTCCAGTCACAACTCAATCATATGGAGAGCCGAGAGTCATACTGATATGTCCCAAACGTATCTATAATTTCTACTTGCTCCATGCATGTTTTGTGTGATATTGCTATGCTTTTGATACACTTTCATATCTTTTTATAACATATTTTGGAACTAACCTATTAATGGTTGCAAGAGTATACAAGTTCTTGTTTTTCTACTTTATGTGTAGAAATTACTTGGATAAAGGAAAAATCACAAAAAGGAGCCTTGTAGGAGTTGGATTCTAACTCTCCCGAAATCTGTCCCCACCAGACAGGTTTTAAAGATCGCCTCGGGAACGCTAGAATACGGCCTCAAACGGAAAAACTTGAAACTACAAAGTTGTAGGGAAATTTTTTCCAGAGGATTTAGACTTAAAAGTCGGCCCAATCGAAGTTCGGATGCTTCCAGAAACTCCGAAATACAGAAGACGTAATCTGGATGACGGGAATCCGAGAGTCTATATAAAGAGAGGAAACCTAGGTCAAAGGGCACCACAAAAATTCCTCCCCCTTGGCAGCCGTCTTGAGGGGGAGATCAATGTCCACAGCAGCACCATCTCCAAGGAAGAAGAAGGGGCCAAGGGCCGCTGCCCCCAAGGGCCGTGGCCACCGCCGTGGTCGTGGGCGCCGCCGCCACCGTGGCCGCCGCCGTCGCCGTCTCCTTCATCTTCTCCGGGCTGCACCTCTCCATCAATACCTCTCTCTCACTCAACATGTCCATGTGTGAGTAGTTCCCCTCGGGGCTAAGGCTTGTATCTTGATCTATGTGGTTTTCTCTCTCCCATGATGTGATCTTTGTTGTGATCATTGGCTATGTTAATCTAGGGTGATCCCATGATGTTTCCCCTTCTTCTATGTATTGGATTTGATGTACTCACTTGATCCTATCTAGTATAATCCCCAAGACCATGGTGACAGTGGTCTATTGGACATGGGATAGAAGAATATTATGATGAGTGATTTCCTCTTTTGTGTGTGGATTGAAGATTGAGAGTCTTTTGGTGCTTGTCTTTGACTATCCTTTAGATATGTTGTGGTGATTGAGGTACTCACTTTGGATGGCCGCGGTGACATTGGGAAATCCATAGATTGAGAACTACGAACTCTGAGGTGTGCTTTTGTAGCCCTACACAATTCTCGTCCTCTCTTTACCACAAAGGAATGACCTCCGAGTATGTCTCCAATGCATGTTTTATGGGAAATATCATGTGATTAGACTATGTTAATGTTGTTGGGAGTTGCCACTAGTGAAAGTATGAAGCATAGGCCTTGTTTCCACCATTGCAATACCGTTTGTGCTCACGTTTACCACTTGTTTCTTTGCTGAACTTTTTATTAAAGATTTATATTACTTCGTTTTACCACACCTATCACCCATATTTTATCATCTCTTCGCCGAACTAGTGCACCTATACAACTCCTAGTTGTATTAGGTGTGTTGGGGACACAAGAGACTTCTTGTATCTTAATTGCAGGGTTGCTTGAGAGAGACCATCTTCAACCTCTACTTCCGTGAGTTCGATAAACCTTTGGTCATCCACTTGAGGGAAATTGCTGCTGTCCTACAAACCTCTGCGCTTGGAGGCCCAACATAGTCTACAAGAATAGAAGCGTGCGTAGACATCAAGCTATTTCTGGCGCCGTTGCCGGGGAGGTAAGCGTTGAAGGTATATCTTTAGATCTTGCAATTATATCTTTTTGTTTCTTTTTTTTATTTGCACTAGTTAGGCTTTATGGAAAACAACAAAAAAATTATGAGAGAGCTTTATGAGCTCTATCTTTAGTTGGGACATGAAGTGTTTGAAGAGAAAATCAAAAAGCCTATGGAGCTTTATTATTTGCACAACACTCATGATAGTAGCAATGTTATTAGCATGTCTTCTTTGAATACTTTTGATGCTAATGATATGCAAAGCCATAAGCTTGGGGATGCTACGTTTTATGAAGATGATCTTTTTAGCTCCCCAAGTTTTGATGAGGAAATTTATTTTGATGATACTTTGCCTCCTATCTATGATGATTATTGTGATGACACTTATGCTATAAAGAATAAATTTTTACAATTGCATCATGATAAGAATGATTCATGTGATAGCTATTTTGTTGAGTTTGCTCCCACTATTACTAATGAGAAGGATTTTGCTTATGTGGAGAGTAACAAAAAAATTATGCTTGTGGATCATGATAAGAATTTTTTATGTGATACTTATATTGTTGAATTTATTCATGATCCCACTGAAAATTATTATGAGAGGGAAACATATGCTTATATATATTTCAATAATATCAAGTTCCCTCTCTTTATGTTGAAGGTTTTGAAGTTGCACTTATTTTGCCTTCCTATGCTAATATCTTTATGCTTCAATGATTTATTTCTCTACAAGATACCTTTGCATAGGAAGCATGCTAGACTTAAATGTGTTTTTTATTTGCTTCTTAATGCTCTCTTTTGTTCTTCAACTCTTATTCCTTATTCCTATGAGAGCATCATTAAAATCTTAAGCCTATCTTTATGGCTATAAAGAAAGAGCTCTAGGGAGACAACCCTTGTTATCTTTAGTTTGAGTTTTTACTTTCAGTTTTTAGTGGTCTTGATGATTGTTACTACTGTAGCAACATCATTGTATCTTTATTTTCAAGCTTTGTGCCAAATTATAGCCTCATATGACAAGGGAAGTGAAAGTTGTGACATGCTATCTAGAAAACAGATTCTGTCCTCGTGACGGGAAAAATCAGAATAAATCACCAGTTCATCTTTTTTAGCTGAATTTTTTACACAGCCTGCTCTATACAATCATGGAACTTTCGTATGTTCTGAGTTTTTTGATTTGAGTTGCAGAAGTACCCCTAAGAATTCTTTACTACCTGCTGTTCTGTTTTTCAAAGATTCTGTCACGTTTTGTCTCTCCTAACTTTTGCAAACCTTAAGCTTGATTTTTGTTTGCAAAAGCCTTTTCGAAATCTTGAGAAACAGTAGCTATTCAAGAATATCTTTATATCCAGTAGGGAAAAATTATTTATTAAGGGTACTAACCTCTCTAATCACCTTATGATGATTTATGTATGAAGGGAGTTTTCAAGTGTGCGATAGAAGATGATAAAAGAAGATTCGGGAGTGTCAAGCGCTCAAGCTTGGGGATACCCCCATGCATCCCCAATAAATATTCAAGGAGACTCAAGCGTCTAAGCTTGGGGATGCCCCCGTGCATCCCCTTCTCCATCAACAATCATCAGTTCGTCCTTCGTCTCACTATATTTTTATCACTTCATGCGTTATGTGCTATGCTTGGAGCGTCTCGCTCTTAGGTTTTATTTTTATTTTTCTTTAGCTTTGCTTGCTGTTCATAAAAAGTTAGATCCCATCTTACTTTGTGTGGGAGAGAACCACGCTCCACTTTTAAAATCTAGAACACATCATAGGATTCTTCATGCCTATCTTTTTGCTGTTGTGTGTTCATTATCTTTTCGTAGCTACTGCCATGTTTAGTTTTAGTTTTAATTTGTCTTTAGCAAGAGCCTTGGCTTTTGTTTAGTTTGTTGCTGGAACTCTCTCTTTAGTTTTCATGTTTATCTTGTTAAGAGAGTTGGTTGTTGCACTGAGTTGCGTCTTGTCTTGAGAGTAGGTAATTGAGGTTGCTATTTAATTTTAGTAGTAACTTGCAATAGTTTTGAGGTATTGATGTGAGTAATGTTTGAACTTTTGGTGTCAAGACCTCTAGCCTATTAGTGATAGATGTCGTATTTTGGGCAATCCGTGTTTATTTTCAAAACCTACAAAACTAGTTGAGAACTCTAGCTACTAGATGAATCACTACTCTTTTGAGGGGTCGGATATTAGAGTACACTCACGTACCATGAGTCGAGGATGCGCAAGGATAACCAAACCCCCATACACTCCTCCTCGGGGTACTTCTCTCTTTGTGAACCTCCTTATTAGATTGAGAGTTACCGATAATAAGTGCATGAGTTCTTCGGACTAATATAAGTATTGAAATTTGACACTTCCACCTCCTCATATTTGCTAGCCTCTCCCGTGCCGTGCATTGCCTTCTTATCACTCCGAGAGTTGGCGTCCACCTTTGCCGGTACTTCCAAACCCTTGGCATGATACGCTCTGTCATCATAAACCTCCTTATATCTTTCCTCAAAACAACCACCATACCTACCTATCAAGGAATTTCCATAGCCTTTCCGAGATATATTGCCATGCAGCATCCACCTCTTCATGACTTGATCTTCATGTCATACATATTCCTGCTACACTGGCAGAGGCATACATTGCATACATCATGATAGCTACATCTTCTTTATGATTTGAGTAGCTTGTAAAGTGTGAAAGATCTCCTATATTCTTGTAAAATATAGAGTGTTGCTCCTAAAGCGAGGAAAAGATCCCAAAGAGGACAAAATCAAAATATCCCAAAGAGGAAAAATGAGAGTTAAATAGAAAGAGCCATTGAGGCCACCAAAAAATACAAAAAAATAGAAAAAAAGAGAAAAAGAAAAATAAAAAGAGAGAAGGGGGCACACTACTATTCCTTTTGAGAGATCCACACTCGTACTCCCTCTTATATCTTGTACTCCGTAGAGATTATCATTCATGCATATAGCTATGTGGGGACCTTCACACTATAGAACTTGGCTTGCATATTCCAAGGATGAGCCTCCTCAAACGAGCTCTAGGTCTTCTTGAGAAAGCAAGTTGGATGCACCCCCACCAGTTCCATCGAAGAGCTTTTCTTAGCTCATATGTGCATCCGTTGCATGGCAATCCCTACTCCTCACATCATATCTATCATATGGCCTTCTCTCGCCTATGGTTGTCCTCATTGATGTGAGCCTTTCTCACCATTTTTTTATTCCTCCTCCACCATATTTCTCTCTTTGCAATCCAATGTGTCAACTCTCGTGCTTACGCTCATCCATTGCATGAGTGTTCAAAATATCGAAAAGGAGTGGATCAAATTGACTTGTACCTGGCTAGTGGTATGGGGACGAGTCAAGATAAGATTACAAAGAAGACTGAGTGTGAAACTTTAGTAGATTGAGTTCTCAACAAAAATACTTTTTCATCTCGTATTCCCTATCCCCTTTCTTGCACGCAAACACCATTTGGAGACATTCGAGTCACAGATAGCGAGATCTCTTGCACTCTTTGTTCTTTTGTTGCTTGTGTCAATGCTAATATAGACTCTTGCTTGTTAAGACTTGAATTGAATTGCATGCTTTGATTGCTTTACTTAAAAGTCCTTATATGTTTGTGTGGCATCTCACCACAGAAATTATGCTTGTTATCATTTACCTACTCGAGGACGAGCAGGAATTAAGCTTGGGGATGTCATACCCACTTTTCTAAGCATACAAGTCCAAGCACAGAACACTCTCGTAAAGCATCGTACGTGAGGGGCATCCCATCAAGGTCGGATGATCAATTGAGATGGGTCCTCATCGCCCGCTCACAAGTCTAAATGATTATGGGTGGTGGAATCCCATACTCATAGACAAGTCGCCTCAACCATATTATCGATTGAATTATAACACTTACATAAACAGACTCCATCCCGATCATTTAGTCGGGGTCTCGGGTGGGCTCAATCATACAACAAAGTGTGCCACGTGATAGAGTCACGAGCAATCGCATCTCGATGCCCCAAGCTGTGCACATCTAAGGGCCACTTGGTGTATAGAAGACCGCCGGCAAGAACTCAACTAAGCTATCGAACCCCACACTAAGACATGCATGTTATAATCATACACGTAGCATACATGTCTAGTGTAAACAGCAGGTACACATTGCATGAACTCTACAAAGTATATCTTTATTGACTTACACATAGAGTACACAAAGATTATATGACTATGATCCATCATTACATAAAAAAACGGAAGAAAATTAGGTCTGAGTACAGACAAGATTAACAAATGGCTTAGAGAAGCCTTGTTCAACATACATGCCCTTCCACGAGGGAATAGACTGATGTCTGGAACTATTCTAGCTTAGTCAACGTCGAGCTTCAGGAAGGTGTCTCCATCGGGGTCTGGGTTCTCATCTAAAACATAGAATAAGCAAACGTGAGTACAAAGTCGTAATCAGCAAGAATTACATCAGAACTATACTACTCATGCTCAAGTTTCAACGTAAAGGGAATTGGGGTTTCATAATGCAGAAGTGCCAGCTTTGACTTGGCTAGTCCTGTACTACGAGTACCAGACTTGAGGTAAGAAGCGTACATGAGTCCACTACCATGTCTCCAATCAAAAACACCACTATGGATACTTCCTCAACTTCCCCACGATGAAGCACGTCATAGCACTCATGCTTATCTTGCGAGTTTTAGAGTATCCATTAAAGTTTTGTAATAATCAGGTACAGGTTCAAAGTAGTCCATGACCGTGGACACGGCTATTCGAATAGTTTTGTTAACCCTGCAGGGGTGTAAACTACACACACATGACCATCAGTTACCGCCAGGTCTCGTCACCATCCAAGGGGTGCCGGCGAGGATGTTCACCACGACACTTCGCTCACAACCGGTCTATTCTAGGAGTCGACTATCTGAGTTTGTCACCGCTCGAGAGTCCGGCTGGATCAACGATACGGACTGAGACAATGTAGGCAACCGAGACGCCACCTCTAACAGATGGTTTCACTTCCTCACAGATCCACCCACATATCTAAGATGATGCAACACTTCACTCGCTCTTTTTCTATGCAAATGCCAAATGGAAGGCCCGAACTAATGTGACTCCTGGACGTCAACACGGATCAAGGTACTAGGCCGAGAGGGGTCAGTGAGCCCAATGTGTGGTTGTACTCTTTGTCTTTGATTACCATTCAAGAACTCGTGCTTAAGGTGGTGTTCAACGAGACAACCCACTTTGTACTCCTACACAACCTCTCATCGTTCACCTTGTATTAGGGTGGATTCACCAACACAGTTTCACCTTCATCAACACCATGTTCACTACCATCCCGACTCATATCAAAAGTATCCTCATTGTAAACTCTAAGCATGCAATAAGTTGTAACAGTTGCAGGGGCCTCATGATATCAAACAACTCCTATGTCAGCTAGGATTGTGGTTTGCTTACTACTGTGACAAGAGGATAGGTCATGCATCGGAATGGGTTCAACTATGCGAAAGAACGTGTCTCGGTGATCTCCTAAACATGCATAAGCGAGGCTGAGAGGGAAGTAGGATTTTATAGACATGATCAATGGGGTTTGCTTTCCTTGCTGACGAGGGTCGTACACGGTATCTTCAACGAAGGGGGTGATCTCGGGTTCCGGCTCCACCTCTATTCGAGCAAACAACACAAACATTGCAATCAATAAATGTACAATGCATAATCACATGATCAAGTTGTAGAACATGATGTATATGGTGCTGATGTGTTGCAAATTGCATTTAATTGAAGTGTATTGCAAAAGGTTTGCAAATTCAAACTCCAAATTTGAATTCAAATTATGCCATATGCATGTTTGATACTGTTCACCCATTTTAAAATGGTCAAACATAGAAACAAGTTGCATATTCATAATCCTTGCATTTTTCTGATAATTTCTCAAATATGATATGCTAAATTTTGAGTTAAAATGAATATTCTATGAATTTCCAAAGTTTAATGTATTTTCTGTCTTTTCTGTAATTATTTTAATTGGAAAAGAGTTTATTGCGTCAAGCTGGTGTCATGCTGATGCAAGGGTGGGCTGAAATGTGGGGCCCTACTGTTAGTGTCTCTGTGGTTAACCCCGTGGTTAAATTAACTTAACAGTGGTTTTAAGGGGGCAGGGCCCACTTGTCAGTGGGGTTAGGGGTGGATTAGTGGGTTAGTTAACCCAGCTCACCGGCGGCTCGTCGCCGGTGCCACTGGGCATGGCGGTGGCACGCCGCAACAATGCTCCCCGCCACTTCTTGGCACGGGAATGGCACTAGAAGATGCTCCGTGCATGTCCGCAACGATCTATGCACACGAGAGGGGATCGGGGCTGCTGGAACCTCATCGACGGTGAGGGAAGGCGGCGGCCGTAGCACTGTAACGACGGGAATGGGCTACGGGTCACGGGGAGGAGCGTGAGATGGGGAAAAACAACGAGGAGCTTACCCCGGTTGTGTTGGAGAGGACGGGGAGGCAGGACGAGGTCTGAAGGCGGCGAATCGACAACGGCGAACTGGCGGCTCCGGCGGCGACTCGTTGAGGAATCCGGCATGTATGTGGTGAGGAAACTGGCCATCTTTTGCTCGAAGCCGAGGTCGTCTTCGTGGCGCTTGAAGGACAAGGTCCTATGGGCTATGGCGCTCGGTGGCCGTGCCAGTGCGTGATCGCGCTCCGGCGAGCTCTCGGTGGCAATGAAAAAAAAACGGCAAGGAAGAGCGGGAGGGAAACCAAGGAGAGGGGGAAAATAAACACGGCGGCAAGGGCATCTCCATGGCGTGCTTAGAGACAAGGGGGAGGCCTGGAAGCTGCTGGGCGTCGCGTTGGCGTCGGCCGCACGCTCCCAGCTCGCCACCGAGATGCTTGAGGTAGACGACAAGCACCCGGTGGGCTGGGCTGGGCCAGCCTGGAGGCTGGGGAGATAAGTTAGGCCAGAAGCACATGTGAGTTTCTCTTTTCCTTTTTCTTTTCTTTTATTTAATTATGTTTTGTTTGTTTTGCTTTGGAAAAAATAACAAAACACTTTGTAAAATCCCCAAAACAGTAATTTGTACTTAGGTTACATATAACTAGCCACTCCCAAGTTTTTAAGAATTTTGAAATTCAAACTATTGAATTTCAATTCAAATAGGGGTATTATTTAATTTCCAAGACCTTTTCTGAATTTTTGAAAAATCTTGGAGCATGCAGTGGGACCCACTTCACTATATATGTGATCATGCATATTTATAAGACTTTTCAAAAATAACAGAGGAATTTTTGGAAGAAATTTTTGTCTGGCCATTTGAATTAAATTCTTTAGGGCTTTTCTTTTCGCCCAATTCAAATTTTTTTGAATTTTTTTACATGATGCAAAGGAGCACTTGAACCCTAGCACATACCTAAAAGAGGGTTGTGAAAACTCGCCCCCACTCAAAATAATCTCGTCCTGAGATTCAGAAGTCGTCGGGAGTAAGGTGGGGTACGCAGCACGGAGGCGGTCTTCTCTTTCCCATCTAGCTTCTTTCTCGGAGTGGTGTGACCATTTCACTTTTAGAAACTTGATCTTCTGCCGACGAGTGACACGCTCTGCTGAATCAAGAATACGAACGTGGTACTCTCGATAATAAAGGTCATCTTGGAGAACAAGAGTTTCATGGTCGACTTCGCGGATGGGGTCCTTGAAGAAACACCCGAGTTGTGACACATGGAATACATCATGTACTCGGGAAAGGTGCGGGGGTAGTTAAGGTTGGTAGGAAACTTCTCCACATTTAGCGAGAATGCGGAAGGGTCCGATGTAATGTGGGGCCAACTTGCCTTTGATACTGAATCATTGGGTTCCCTTCAGAGGAGTAACCCAAAGGTAAGCCTTCCCATCCAGATTGTAGCTTTCTTGCCTATGATGACGATCATAGTAGCTTTTCTGACGAGACTGGCTGGCTTTCAATTGATCACGAACAATGCGAACTTGATCTTCGGCTTCCTTGATCATATCCGGTCCAAAGAATTGTCTTTCACCGGTTTCTTACCAGTTATGGGGTGTTCGACATCTTCGTCCATAGAGGAGTTCAAAAGGATCCATGTTCAGACTAGATTGGAAACTATTGTTATAAGAAAATTCGGCAAATGGAAGAGACTTCTCCCAATTCTTTCCGAAAGATATAACACAAGCTCTAAGCATATCTTCGAGAACTTGGTTAACCCTTTCAACTTGACCGCTAGACTGAGGATGGAAAGCTGTGCTAAAGGACAGATGAGTTCCCATAGCATTCTGAAAACTTTCCCAGAATCTATAGGTGAAAAGGCTACCACGATCAGAATTGATTTCCAAAGGAAAACCCTGAAGAGACACAATTCTAGAGACATACAAGTCCGCTAACTGGCTAGCAGTTATAGACTTGCGAACGGGAAGGAAGTGAGCAACTTTGGAAAGTTGGTCAATGACAATGAAGATGGCATCATTTCTTTTCTGGGTATTTGGAAAGCCGGTGATGAAGTCCATACCGATTTTGATTCGCTTTTGCTTGCCAGTGGAAAAAAGCTCTTGTCTGTCACCATGACTTTTTCTTCGAGTTGCTGCTGAGCTCCAAACGTGTCAGAAACTTCGTGAAAATCGCGGTCACATTGGTCTAATTTGGTAAAACTATCATTGACCATAATGACCCTTGACGGTCCTGGCATCTTGAGCTTGAGGTACGCATAGTGTGGGACCACCATAAATTGAGCGAACGCGGGCCACCCGCGTATGGCGTGGTATTGGGACTTTCAGTCGAGTACTTCGAACTCGAGGACTTTTCATGCGAAGTTGCCTCTGCTGCCGAAGGCGACATGGAGCTCAATTGTTCCGAGGGAGGTGGCTGCTTCGCCTGGAACTACGTTGTAGAGTGTGACGCCTGACTTCTTCCAGACTGACCATGGAAGCAGCATCTTGCGTAAGGTGCTAGTGAAGATTATGTTTAAACTGCTTCCCCAGTCCATGAAAACTCTGCCCATGTCATGAACGCCGATCTGGGCGTCGAGGACCAGCGCTGCGTGCCCTGCCCTTGGAATTGCGGGTGGGTGGTCGCTTTGTGAGAAAGTGATGTTGGTCTCTACGCCATACAGATGGTTGGTTTCTGCTGTTTTTAGGCCCTCAGTTGCTCGGGTCTGCAGGCTGTGGGGGTCCTGTTTTTCTTTTGAGGGTCGTCCTTCTTGAATCATGCATACCCGTCCATGAGAAATAGGGTATTGCTCCTCTGAATTGGGTTCTGGCAGCTGCGCGGTTCCTCGAGCTCGTTTGGCTTCGCGTTGCTTCTCGTCCTTGAGGCCATTGGAGAGTTCGGTGAACAAACGAAAATCTCTCAGGGTGTGGCCTTCTCTAAGGCGCCCCCCAGTCATCTTCGAAACAGCTGATTGTGCAGGGTCCATCCAGCTGTTCTTTGGCTGTGATCTTGCTAGAGCCATCGTGCCTTCTTCTTCTTGTGACTTGGAACGACTGCGAGTGGTCTTCTGAGCGGGAGTGGAACGTTGGGTCGATCTCTATTCCGTCGTTGATCGAGTGGTTCCGAATAAACTTGGCGAACTCATATGGTCTTCGATCTGGGTCGTACTACTCTCCGTACTGAGTTTCATATTCGTTGTCCTGTCCCGCAGTGGGTGTCCGGGCGGCGGCGGGTCTTCGAGTGCCTGGAAATGCTTCTTTCACACGTTGCGACTCCTCGAGTGGGATTTCTATGCATATTTCTTGTACTTGTTCCAGCGTCTTGGCTGGCTTCGCGGTCGCGGCTTGCGCTTGCCTTATGGATCATCAAGTTCTTTTCCGTCGGTGACGACTTTGGTGGTCGCCAAAAGATCGAACTTGGCCTAGCTGCGGGCTGAGTGATCTTGGTGGTGCGATAAAGAGGTTTGCGATGAACTTGAGTTCTTCGAGTGGGTTGGGTCTTACTCGAGCCCTTGAGTTGTGACTTGATTGAGACGGGACCGCCGAGATCGTAATTCCAACATGTGTAGTTCCCACAGACGGCGTCACTTGACGAGGATTAGCCTCGGCAAATCCCATGGCCAGGGACCCTGGGTTAGATCGTAGAGAAGGAACAGGTTGGCGATACTCGTCGGCTAACAGGAGAAGCACTTCCTGCTCGATTGTATTATGCGAGGGGGCGATTACAGTGGAGGTCTAGGAGAGTTCTCTCAAGACTGGTGGTGTTGATTGTAGATTGGATGTCCTAAGTCGACACCCCTCCCAGCCTTTATATAGTAGGCTGTCAGCCTGTGCGTTTGGTTTTTTCGGTTCGATTAGGTTCGATTTATACGGTTTTCAGTTTATATGGTTTTTATACTTCAGTTTATACAGTTTTATACATATATACAATTCGGTTTCGGTAATAACCTTTTATTATCGGTTCGGTTCGGTAATAACTGAAAAAACCAAAGTTGACGCGAATTTATTTGACGCAAATGAAATTTATTACATGTAATTTATTACATGATCTAGGTTGTATCGCGAGTTGTCTAGTCCTGGCTTGAAGTAAGTACTGGCTCTGGCTCCCGTGGACCACGGCTTATAAAGGTACTGGGTCCCGGGATTCCGTGTGTCCGACTCCTACACGAGGTAGAGTTCTATTCTACTTTACAAATTTACTACGTGTTATACAAGGTAAGTTGAATTCCTTCTAGGGCTTCAATCTTCACGCTTTGGCACGTCCAACTCCTGGCCGGGTCTTCTTTGTGGTGGGCCTTTGTATGTAAGTCGGCCCAGAGGTTTCTAATGCCGGTCTATGGGCCCGATCCATCCCCCCGACATTAGCCCCCAGGATTGTTGTGATGCTTTAGTCTTCATAGCAATCTTCTTCATTTTCTTCATTTCCGCTGGCTCTTCATGAGTTAAAAGCCGACTTCATGCTTGGCGTTGATTGGGATTCAAAGTCGTCTCTCTTCAATCTTGCTTTAGTTCCTTTATCTTTATAGGACCGACTCTTCTGGTTGAGTCGACTAATATTTGATGCTCACTAGGAGTCGAAGCCAACTCTCTTTAGCTTCACATCATCTTCTACTTGAATTTTTTTCTTTGACTTTTGGTCAAAGATCTGTTTTTACATTTATAGTCTCTTTGCCCGAGACGCCACTGTTAGAGGCATTCATGTCGTTGTGGGAATCGAGGAGTCTTTCCATAAATGTCATCCACCATATGTAGTTTACCCGTAGTATTGATTGATTTTCCTTGTAGTCGCTATAAATAGCCATCAACCAGTTTATCTTCTGAGTGCTCATATCTTCTTCCTTTGTTTCTTTTTCTCGCAACTCTCCATGGCTCCCAAGCTAAGCACCCGTGTTCCTTCGGCGACCGATGACCCTGGTTCTAGCGCTGGTACTCGCGGTGGTCGAGGTCGTGGCCGCGGTCGTGGCCGTGGACGGGGCCGTGGTCGTGGAAGGGGAAGAGGCACGCGTTCCACTTCTCCATTTGAATCTCCACCTTCTTTTGCTGAGAGGAGCGAGTTCTTGGTGAAGGTGCAGGCAGTCCGTCGTTGGGTAAAGCTTCCTGAATCTTTTGCTCAGATTGTAATGTATTCCAAGCCTCCAAGTCGTTGGCTCTGCTCTGAGAGGTGCCCTCATGGACCCATTCAGGTGGCTACCAGCTTTTCTGACCAAGACTCCATGTTCTTGAAGAAGGGTTGGAAAACTTTCCTTCGCTCCAGGAACATTCAGAAGGGAGATACTATCATTTTCAAATATGATGGTGATGAGACCCAGTGGGCCAAGATTTTTGACTCAGATGGTGATCGAGCCGGCTGTTACATGGAGAGCTCAAGCAGGAGTGATGAAGCTCAAGCCTCTTCATCTGATGATGAAGCCGACTCTGAAGACGACCACTAAAGCCGCGGAAGCCGTAGTTTTATCACTCCCAGCATGGAAAATGATAGTAGTCTAAAGTAGTCTGACCAGCCATATTTTGCTAGCCTCTTCGGTACCGCGCATTTCCCTTTCTCACCTCGAGAGTCGGTGCAAAATTCGTCCGTGCATCCAAATCCTTGGGATGATACGCTTTGTCATCATAAGCCTCATAATATCTTCCTCAAAAGACCCACCATACCTACTAATCAAGGCATTTCCATAGCCTTTCCAAGATATATCACCATGTAACATCCATCGTCTCATGACTTGGTCTTTCATTGTCATACATGATTTTTCTTGATCGTAGAGACGCATGATAGTTTGGCCTTGCCCTTACATAATTTCTACATGACCCACTAGTAGCATTGCATATCCTGCTACACTGGCAGAGGCATACATTGCATTCATCATGATATAGTTTCAGGTTTATTATGAGTGCCTTGTAAAAGTGTGTTGATCTTCTTCATCCTTGTAATATATAGATTGTTGCCCTTAAAGTGAGGAAAATATCCCAAAGAGGAAACAAATAAAAGATCCCAAAAGAGGCAAGATGAAAAAAATCCCAAAGAGGACAAATGAGAGATAAATAGGAAGAGCCAAAGAGGCCACAGAATTAAAAATAAAGAAAGAGAGAGAATGGGGCAACACTACTATTCCTTTTTAAAATATCCACACTTGTGCTTCAAATTAGAACTTGTACTTCATAGAGAGTTTTCATATCATTAATTCATAACTAAGTGGGGACATTTACACTATAGAACTTGCCTTGTATATTCCAATGACGAGCCTCCTCAAAAGAGATCTAGGTCTTCGTGCCAAGAGAGTTGGATGCACCCCACTAGTTGCATTAGAGAGCTTTCGTATACTCATAGCTCATTGTGCATCCGTTGCATGGCAATCCCTACTCCTCACACCATATCTACCATTAGGCTTGCCCTCGCCTAAGGTTGTCCTCATTGGTGTGAGACTTTCTCACTTTTTGACTTCCTTCCCCATCATTTTATTCTATTTGCCATCCTAAGTGCCAACTAATCTTGTTTGCGCTCATTCATTGCATGAGTGCTCGAATCGAAAGGGAGAGGATGAAATTGACTTGTATCTGGCCGACGGTCTGGGGATGAGTCATAATAAGATTCCAAAATTGTCACAACCCCAAGTTAGGTATGTGCTAGGATCAAGTGCTCCTTTTCATCATGCAAAATTTCAAAATAAAATTCAAAATTGGGGAAAAGAAAAGCCCTGAGAAATTTAAATCAAATGGCCAGATAAAAATCTTTTTCCAAAAATCATTTGAGTATTTGGAAAATTCCTATAAATGATGCTGATCATTTTAAAAATGGTGTGGGAGCAATCCCATGCTCATGGAATTTTCTAATTTTCAAATAATGGCTTGGAGATTAAATAAATACCCTATTTGATATAAAATTCAAATGTTTTGAATTTTAAAAATTCTCAAATTTTATAAGTGGCTAGCTCTCTATTTTATGAGGCCATATAAAAAATTGTGGCATTTTATAAAATGCCTAGCTATTTTTATTAGCTAGGTCAACCTATATGTAGAATAATAAAAAGAAAAGAAAGCAGAGCTTACCTGGCGCCTCAGGCGAGGCCCAACTCCCCTAGCCGGCCCAGCCCACCCGAGAAGCCTTGTCGTCTTCCTCCCCCGCCCCTCCAAGCAGCTCGCTGGAGCTGGGGAGTGCGACGACGACGCCACCGCGACGCCCTGGCTCTTCTAGCCCTCCCCTCTGCCCCAAAACGCGCCACGCAGCTGCTCTTTCTTCCCCGCACGCTTTCCCCCTCTTCTGGATCATCTCCCCCCTCTCGCTTCGCCGTTTTGTTCGCCGCCCGAGCGCACGCCGAAGCACCGCCGTTGAGCCTGCGTGGCCGTCGTCCTCCTCGAGCTGCACCATGATGTCCAGGAGATTCCTCGACGACGCCTTCGTCTTCACGCGCGAGTAATCGAGCCGGCGTGCTCTACAGACGCCGCGCCCTTCGTCGTCTTCACCGCCGGCCGCCGACGAGCTCGAGCTCAAATTCACCGCGGTCAAGCACTCCGCAGCTCCGCCGTCTCCTCCATCCAACTCACGGTGAACTGCTCGTCCGTTTGACTCTATTCCCACCTCCTCCCGAGCCCTCTCGCGTAGTTCCGGCGAGGTCTGAGCCCAGATGCCGTCGCTCGTCGACGTAGTCGCGCCCCAGAGCCCCTGTTTGAACCCCCGTTGGCACCACGCAATGCGCGGCTTCGCGCTGAGCCCGGCAGTGCCCTCCAGAACCCTCCCCGTGCCCTTTTTCCCAAGTCCGGCGAACTCCCCGACCAGTCTCTGTGAACTTGCCATTAGAGCCCTAACCCTAATCCTAACCCCACCACTAATCCTAACCCTTGGGCCACTGACCAGTGGGGCCAGGCCCCCTAATCCCTCTGCTTATTTAATTTAACCATGGGTTTAACCCCCACTGAGGCTGACAGAGAGGCCCCACCAGTCAGAACCCCCCCCCCCCCCTAGCGTCATGCTGACCTCATGATGACGCATTAAACAGAAAAGATTTAAAAGAATTAAACAAATTCCAGAAAATGGCAGAAAATCGGACAAACTTTGGAAAATCATAATAAATTCATACTAACTCCAAATATAGCAAATAATATATGAAAAATGATCAGGAGAAAATTATCTATCCAAATATGAAACTTTCAACTTTGTTTGAGTTGAATTTAAATTCTGATCAGTAGCTTTTTCTATTTGATTTAAATGGAATTAATTCAAATTTAATCCAAATGCAATTTCACTTTGAGCCTTTGCAATGCACATATGATCACCTACACTTCAGAAGCTTATCACACACATGATCATTTGGATTACAAAATACAAATACTAGCAAATGCAACTTGGACCAATTTAAATACATTTGGAGTTTGAATTTGAATTCACTTTCAAATCAACTTCAATTAACTTGTTGCAAATGGAACCTAGATCACATCAATACATTTCACATCATTTGACAACATAATCATGTGCTTGAGCATTGCAACTTATTTATGCTTTGTTTATATTGTTTGCTCGGATAGAAGTGGATCCGGAACTCGAGATCACCCCCTTCGTTGAAGACCCCGTGACTGAACCCCGTCAGCAAGGCAAGCAAACCCCCATTGATCATGTCGATAAAATCCCACTTCCCTCTCATGTCTCGCTTATGCATTATTTAGGATGATCACCATGATAACGTTTCTATCACATAGTTGAACCCATATCCTTTGCATGACCTATCATCTTGTCACAGTAGTAAGCAAACCACAATCCTAACAGATGTAGGAGTTTGTTGATATCATGTGACCCCTACAACTGTTACTGCTTATTGCATGCTTAGTGGTACCATGAGGTTGCTTATGATGTGAGTCGGGATGATGATAAACAAGGTGTTGATGAAAGTTAAATGTGTTGGTGAATCCACCCTAATACAAGGTGAACGATGAGAGGCTGTGTAGGAGTACACAGTGGGTTGTCTCGTTGAACACCACCTTAAGTCCGAGTTCTTGTGTGGTGATCCTAGAAGAAGAGTACAACCACACATTGGGCTCACTGACCCCTCTCGACCTAGTACCTCACCCCGTTCGAAACCCAGAAGTCGCAGTAGTTCGGAGTTCTGGTAGGGCTGTGGCACGGTCTGCGAAGTGGATGAACGGCTTTTCAAGACCGGCTTGGGACCCTGCACACATCGTTTGAGGCTGTACTGGAACCTCGGCCGGACTTCCATACGGATCCCCCTCAGATAGGCGACTCTCTGGACTAGAACGGAGCTGTGGGCGAAGTGTTGGGGTGGCATCCTCGCTGTCACCTCTTGAACGGTGACATGCAAAAGGCGGTAAATGATGACACGTGTGTGTAGCGGTACACCCCTGCAGGGTTAACAAAACTATTCGAATAGCCGCGTCCGCAGTTAAGGACTTCTTGGAAAGCTTAGCTTGATTATTAGACAACTTGAACTGGATACTTCTAAAACTCGCAAGATAAGCGTGAGTGCTATGGTGTGCTTCTCGTGGGGAAGTCGAGGAAGTAACCATAGTGGTGTATTGGTTGAAGAGATGTAGTGGACTCGTGTACACTTCTTACCTCAAGTCTGGTACTCGTAGTTCAGGACTAGCCAAGTCAAAGCTGGCACTTCTGCAAGTGAAACCCCACCTCCCTTTACCTTGATACATGTGCACGAGTAGTATATTTCCTACGTAAGTCTTGCTAAGTACGACTTTGTACTCACGTTTGCTTATTCTATGTTTTAGATAAACCACCGACCCCGATGGTGGCTTCTACCCGAAGCTCGAAGATTGAAGACTCAGACCAAGACCAAGCTAGTGTAGTCCTAATCAGACGACTGGTTCCCTCGTGGAGGGCTTGTTTTTAGATAAGGCTTCTCTAAGCCATTTGTTAAACTTGTCTGTACTCAGACCTACTTTTCTTCCGCTTGTTTGTTGTAATGTTGGATCACATGCTTGTGATCTCTGTGTGCACTCTGTAAGAGTTATTAATAAAGATGTATACTTTGTAGGGAATTGCAATGATACCTGTTGTTCATACAACGCATGTGTGCTGCGTGTATGTTTATAACATGCATGTCGTTGTATGGGTTTTCGAGACCTTAGTTGTGATCTTGCTGGCGGTCTTTTATACACCAAGTGGCCCTTAGATGTGCGCAGCTTGGGGCATCGCGATGCGATTGCTCGAGACTCTGTCTCGTGCACACTTTGATGTATGATCGAGCCCGCCCTAGACCCCGACTAAGTGATCGGGCTGGAGTAAGTCTATGTAAGAGTTATGAGATAGTCGATTGTATGGTTGAGGCGACTTGTTTGTGAATATGGGAGTTCATCACCCATATCATTTAGACTTGTGTGCGGACGATGAGGACCCATCTCAGTTGATCATCCGGCCTGGATGGGATGCCCCTCACGTACGATGCTTTCCGAGAATGTTCTGTGCTTGTCCTTGTCTGCTTAGACAAGTGGGTACGGTTCTCGGCTCTCCATATGACTATGTCTTAGCGGGACTTGCATATGCTAACCCCGGGTCCCGACAGACTTGGTATCAGAGCAGGACTGACTGTAGGATTATCAGCCTTGGCCGAAGTCGAGTCTAGCTTGCTATAGTTATATAGTTACTCTGGGTATATAAGGGAACAACGTAAGGCTTCTTTTTCTCCTTACCCTCATCGATCTGAGTTCTGAGTCACCCTCATCTTATTCTACAGGAAAATAGGACTAGGCTCATCTATGTCTTACTAGAACATCTCGTTGTTTGCCTCCTTATAGCCTTAGGATTGTTGTGATTGTCCAGAGTCTCCGTGTTTTGAGTTCCTTGAAGAAGTTCTGTCCAATTTCTTCGAGGTTGTTTCAATTTCCATCCTAGTGTAGCCGTTATGCTGCCGGATTTGTTCCGTGTTTCTTTGAGTCATTGCCTTCGCATTATTATCCTTTCCGCCTTCCTCATGTCTTGTTATCCTTGAATCCCTCATTCGACCTGTTCTGATTGTTGATCTTTATCACACAGGATGTCAGGTGGAACTCGTAGTGCTGTTCTTCAGAATCGAGACCGTGATCAGAATCGAAATGATGATGAACTTCCACCCCCGACTTCTGCTGCGGAAATCATGATGGAAGCCGAGCAGAATAGACGTGATCAAACACGCCTTCTGGAGCTCATCGAGCAGAATACCGCCCACCATCGTAATGTGGTGGTCAGCATTCAGGACTTCATCCTCCTCTAGCCACCGGTATTCCGATGTTCCTCTGAGCCCCTTGAAGCTAATGATTGGCTCTGTTCCATCGAGCGTAAGCTTGACACTGCACATGTTGCTCCCGAAGACCGAGTTATTTTCGCGGTATACTTCTTGGAAGGTGCTGCTCTTCAGTGGTGGGAAAACTATGTTGCTATGCAGCCAGATGGTCAACTAGTGACTTGGCAGGAGTTCTGTGTTGCCTTTCGAGGGTACCACATTCTGGATGAGTTGATGGAGCGCAAGAAGGAAGAGTTCTCCAATCTGAATCAAGGAGAGATGTCCATTCATGAGTATGCGAGGGAATTCAACCGTCTTGCTCGTTATGCCCAAGATGAGATCACCACCGATGCCAGAAAGCAGGCAAGGTTCCGCAAGGGACTTAACCCCATCCTTCGTCATGATCTCAACTTCCTTGAATTTGCCACCTTTGAGGATTTAGTCAACAGATCCTTCAGAGCTGAGCATGGCAATGAAGTTTTCGAGAAGTCTCGCAAGCATGCTCTTGAGCTTGCCCCTTCTTCCAGTTCACGCCCTCAGAAGTGCATGATCTGGATTCCTAACAGTTTGATCCACCAAAACAACCCACCGAGGCCATCCCTTGTGCCGCCTCGTCCACTAGCTCCACCAAACAACCCAGCTCCCCGCACTATCTTTGGAGCCTGCTTCAGATGTGGCCAGCCTGGTCACTACTCTCGTGAGTGCCCCGTAAATCAAAATGCTCCACCCCATGCCAAAAGAAACCCCACTGTACGTGCCAAGCCACCCCCGAAGGTTTCCACTTCCAAGCCATCCACCTCAGAAAATCTTGGACGTGTGAACCAAATCTCAGCTGAGGAAACTGATGGTACTTCTGACGTCATTCTTGGTACACTCCCAGTCAATTTTGTTCCCACTTCTGTCCTTTTTGATCCAGGAGCATTTCACTCATTCATGTCGGAAAGTTATGCACTTCGACATGATGTATCCTTTGAAGAAATGTTCACCCCTATGATCATTCAAACTCCTGGTTCCAAATGGCAAACTAATAGAGTAAGCCATGGCAATCAAATTGCAATTGAGGGTTTAGTATTCCTTGCTTCACTCATAGCCCTCAAGTCTTCAGACATTGATGTCATCCTTGGTATGGATTGGTTATCAAGACAACATGCTTTTCTTGATTGTAAATCCAAGTCAGTTAGACTTACACATCCTTCAGGCCAGACAATGGATTACACCTCACCCAGAACAAGAAACCAAATACAATCTTTGAATGTGCTTCCCCTTCCCGACCTTGAAGATGTTCCAGTGGTTCGTGACTTCCCGGATGTCTTTCCTGGAGAGCTGCCGGGCATGCCACCCGACAGGTGTGTAGAGTTCATAGTGGACCTTATACCAGGCACAACCCCAATTTCCAGACGCCCATACAAAATGGCCCCACGTGAGTTAGCTGAGCTTAAAATCCAACTTGAAGCTTCGTTGGCAAAAGGCTTCATCCGCCCTAGCTCATCGCCATGGGGTTGCCCCGTTCTGTTCATAACGAAGAAAGATGGAACAGAAAGGATGTGCGTAGACTATCGCCCGCTAAATTTAGCGGCGATAAAGAACAAGTACCCATTGCCCAGGATCAATGATCTTTATGATCAACTTGCAGGATCCTCTGTCTTCTCCAAGATGGATTTGAGATTAGCTTATCATCAAATCAAAATCCGAAAAGAGGACATTCCCAAAACGGCTTTTACTACTCGTTATGGTCTTTACGAGTACACCGTCATGTCCTTTGGTTTAACCAATGCCCCTGCCACTTTCTCACGCATGATGAATTCGATCTTCATGGAGTACTTAGATAAATTTGTTGTAGTTTATCTTGATGACATTCTCATCTACTCAAAGAACAAAGAAGAACATGCCGAACACCTAAGGCTGGTATTGATGAAACTTAGAGAGCATCGCCTCTATGCTAAATTCTCCAAGTGTGAATTTTGGCTACCAGAAGTGACCTACTTAGGCCACGTGATTTCTGCAAAAGGCATTGCTGTGAATCCCGAGAGAGCTCAGGCCGTCCTTGACTGGACTCCACCTGAATCGGTTAAGCAAGTTTGGAGTTTTCTTGGCCTAGCCAGCTATTGCCGTCGCTTCGTCGAGAACTTCTCTAAAGTTGCAAAGCCTCTAACTGAACTCCTCAAGAAAGATAAGAAATTCTTATGGACTCCCAAGTGCGAGGAAAGCTTTCAAGAGCTAAAAATAAGATTGACTTCTGCACCTGTACTTGCACCTCCAGACACCAAAAAGGATTTCGAGATCTATTGTGATGCATCACGGCAATGGTTAGGATGCATACTTCTGCAAGATGTGGTAGCTTATGCTTCAAGCCAGTTGCGGCCACATGAAGATAACTATCCTACCTTGACCATGAACTCGCTGCCGTAGTTCATGCCCTGACAACTTGGCGACATTACCTCCTTGGTAATCGTTGTGAGATCTATTCCGACCACCAAAGCCTCAAATACATTTTCACCCAGCCAGATCTTAATCTCAGGCAAAGACGCTGGATAGAGTTGATAAAAGATTATGACTTAGGAATTTCTTACACCCCAGGCAAAGCCAATGTCCTGGCGGATGCACTAAGTCGTAAGTCGTACTGTAACAACCTCATGTTACAGCAGTATCAACCACTTCTTCATGAGGAATTTCGAAAGCTTAATCTCGAGATTGTTCCTCGTGGATCTCTTTTCAACTTGGTGGCGAAACCAACCCTTGAGGATCAAATCATAGTTTCCCAAAGACATGCACGAGGTGTTCGCCGGATCAAGGAGAACATTGCTAGCGGAGTTGCTAAATGTTTCTCCACAGATAGCAAAGGAACGGTATTCTTTGGAAATCGTTTGGTAGTACCTAAGAATAGGGAACTAAGGCAACTCATCCTCAAAGAAGCCCATGACACACCCCTCTCGATTCATCCCGGTAGCACAAAAATGTACCGAGATCTACGCCAGAGATTTTGGTGGACCAGGATGAAGAGAGACATTGCTCGATTTGTTGCTGAATGTGATGTTTGTCGTCGCATTAAAGCAGAACACCAAAGACCTGCTGGTACACTTCAACCTTTTCCTATTCCCGAGTGGAAATGGGACAAAGTCGGTATGGACTTCATCACCGGCTTTCCAAAAACCCAGAAAGGAAATGATGCCATCTTCGTTGTCATAGATAGACTGTCCAAAGTTGCACACTTTCTTCCAGTTCGCGAGTCTATAACTGCTAGCCAGTTAGCGGACTTGTATGTCTCTAGAATTGTGTCCCTTCACGGTGTTCCTTTGGAAATCATTTCTGATCGTGGTAGCCTTTTCACCTCTAGATTTTGGGGAAGCTTCCAACATGCTATGGGAACTCATCTCTCCTTTAGTACAACTTTCCATCCTCAGTCTAGCGGTCAAGTCAAAAGGGTTAACCAAATTCTTGAAGACATGCTCAGAGCTTGTGTTATCTCTTTCGGAAAGAATTGGGAGAAGTCTCTTCCATTTGCCGAATTTTCTTATAACAATAGTTTCCAATCTAGTCTGAACATGGCTCCTTTTGAACTCCTATATGGACGACGATGTCGAACACCCCTAAACTGGTCAGAAACCGGTGAAAGACAATTCTTTGGACCGGATATGATCAAGGAAGCAGAAGAGCAAGTTCGCATTGTTAGTGATCAATTGAAAGCCGCCCAGTCTCGTCAGAAAAGCTACTATGATCGTCATCATAGGCAAGAAAGCTACAATCTGGATGAGAAGGCTTACCTTCGGGTTACTCCTCTGAAGGGAACCCAACAATTCGGTATCAAAGGCAAGTTGGCCCCACGTTACATCAGACCTTTCCGCATTCTTGCTAAACGTGGAGAAGTTGCCTACCAACTTGAACTACCCCCGCACCTTTCCCGAGTACATGATGTATTCCATGTGTCACAACTCAGGCGTTGCTTCAAGGACCCCATCCGCGAAGTCGACCATGAAACACTTGATCTCCAAGATGACCTTTCTTATCGAGAATACCCTGTTCATATTCTTGATTCAGCAGAGCGTGTCACTCGCCGAAAGAAGATCAAGTTTCGGAAAGTTCAGTGGTCACACCACTCTGAGAAAGAAGCCACATGGGAAAGAGAAGACCGCCTCAGTACAGAGTACCCCACCTTCCTCCCGACGACTTCTGAATCTCGGGACGAGATTCTTTTGAGTGGGGGCGAGTTGTCACAACCCCAAGTTAGGTATGTGCTAGGATCAAGTGCTCCTTTGCATCATGCAAAATTTGAAAAGAAAATTCAAAATTGGGGAAAAGAAAAGCCCTGAGAAATTTAAATCAAATGGCCAGATAAAAATCTTTTTCCAAAAATCATTTGCGTATTTGGAAAATTCCTATAAATGATGCTGATCATTTTAAAAATGGTGTGGGAGCAATCCCATGCTCATGGAATTTTCAAATTTTCAAATTATGGCTTGGAAATTAAATAAATACCCTATTTGATTTAAAATTCAAATGTTTTGAATTTTAAAAATGCTCAAATTTTATAAGTGGCTAGCTCTCTATTTTATGAGGCCATATAAAAAATTGTGGCATTTTATAAAATGCCTAGCTATTTTTATTAGCTAGGTCAACCTATATGCAGAATAATAAAAAGAAAAGAAAGCAGAGCTTACCTGGCGCCTCAGGCGAGGCTCAACTCCCCTAGCCGGCCCAGCCCACCCGAGAAGCCTTGTCGTCTTCCTCCCCCGCCCCTCCAAGCAGCTCGCTGGAGCTGGGGAGTGCGGCGACGACGCCACCGCGACGCCCTGGCTCTTCTAGCCCTCCCCTCTGCCCGAAAACGCCCCAAGCAGCTGCTCTTTCTTCCCCGCACGCTTTCCCCCTCTTCTGGATCATCTCCCCCCTCTCCCTTCGCCGTTTTGTTCGCCGCCCGAGCGCACGCCGGAGCACCGCCGTCGAGCCTGCGTGGCCGTCGTCCTCCTTGAGCTGCACCACGATGTCCAGGAGACTCCTCGACGACGCCTTCGTCTTCACGCGCGAGTAATCGAGCCGGCGTGCTCTACAGACGGCGCGCCCTTCGTCGTCTTCACCGCCGGCCGCCGACGAGCTCGAGCTCAAATTCACCGCGGTCAAGCACTCCGCAGCTCCGCCGTCTCCTCCATCCAACTCACGGTGAGCTGCTCGTCCGTTTGACCCTATTCCCACCTCCTCCCGAGCCCTCTCGCGCAGTTCCGGCGAGGTCCGAGCCCAGCTGCCGTCGCTCGTCGACGTAGTCGCGCCCCAGAGCCCCTGTTTGCACCCCCGTTGGCACCACGCAATGCGCGGCTTCGCGCTGATCCCGGCAGTGCCCTCCAGAACCCTCCCCGTGCCCTTTTCCCAAGTCCGGCGAACTCCCCGACCAGTCTCCGGTGAACTCGCCATTAGAGCCCTAACCCTAATCCTAACCCCACCACTAATCCTAACCCTTGGGCCACTGACCAGTGGGGCCAGGCCCCCTAATCCCTCTGCTTATTTAATTTAACCACGGGTTTAACCCCCACTGAGGCTGACAGAGAGGCCCCACCAGTCAGAGCCCCCCCCTTGCGTCATGCTGACCTCATGATGACGCATTAAACAGAAAAGATTTAAAATAATTAAATAAATTCCAGAAAATGGCAGAAAATAGGACAAACTTTGGAAAATCATAATAAATTCATACTAACTCCAAATATAGCAAATAATATATGAAAAATGATCAGGAGAAAATTATCTATCCAAATATGCAACTTTCAACTTTGTTTGAGTTGAATTAAAATTCTGATCAGTAGCTTTTGCTATTTGATTTAAATGGAATTAATTCAAATTTAATCCAACTGCAATTCCACTTTGAACCTTTGCAATGCACATATGATCACCTACACTTCAGAAGCTTATCACACACATGATCATTTGGATTACAAAATACAAATACTATCAAATGCAACTTGGACCAATTTAAATACATTTGGAGTTTGAATTTGAATTCACTTTCAAGTCAACTTCAATTAACTTGTTGCAAATGGAACCTAGATCACATCAATACATTTCACATCATTTGACAACATAATCATGTGCTTGAGCATTGCAACTTATTTATGCTTTGTTTATATTGTTTGCTCGGATAGAAGTGGATCCGGAACTCGAGATCACCCCCTTCGTTGAAGACCCCGTGACTGAACCCCGTCAGCAAGGCAAGCAAACCCCCATTGATCATGTCGATAAAATCCCACTTCCCTCTCATGTCTCGCTTATGCATTGTTTAGGATGATCACCATGATAACGTTTCTATCGCATAGTTGAACCCATATCCTTTGCATGACCTATCATCTTGTCACAGTAGTAAGCAAACCACAATCCTAGCAGATGTAGGAGTTGGTTGATATCATGTGACCCCTACAACTGTTACTGCTTATTGCATGCTTAGTGGTACCATGAGGTTGCTTATGATGTGAGTCTGGATGATGATAAACATGGTGTTGATGAAAGTGAAATGTGTTGGTGAATCCACCCTAATACAAGGTGAATGATGAGAGGCTGTGTAGGAGTACATAGTGGGTTGTCTCATTGAACACCGCCTTAAGTCCGAGTTCTTGTGTGGTGATCCAAGAAGAAGAGTACAACCACACATTGGGCTCACTGACCCCTCTCGACCTAGTACATCACCCCGTTCGAAACCCAGAAGTCGCAGTAGTTCGGAGTTCTGGTAGGGCTGTGGCACGGTCTGCGAAGTGGATGAACGGCTTTTCAAGACCGGCTTGGGACCCTGCACATATCGTTTGAGGCTGTACTGTAACCTCGGCCGGACTTCCATACGGATCCCCCCCAGATAGGCGACTCTCTGGACTAGAACGGAGTTGTGGGCGAAGTGTTGGGGTGGCATCCTCGCTGTCACCTCTTGAACGGTGACATGCAAAAGGCGGTAAATGATGACACGTGTGTGTAGCGGTACACCCCTGCAGGGTTAACAAAACTATTCGAATAGCCGCGTCCGCGGTTAAGGACTGCTTGGAAAGCTTAGCTTGATTATTAGGCAACTTGAACTGGATACTTCTAAAACTCGCAAGATAAGCGTGAGTGCTATGGTGTGCTTCTCGTGGGGAAGTCGAGGAAGTAACCATAGTGGTGTATTGGTTGAAGAGATGTAGTGGACTCGTGTACGCTTCTTACCTCAAGTCTGGTACTCGTAGTTCAGGACTAGCCAAGTCAAAGCTGGCACTTCTGCAAGTGAAACCCCACCTCCCTTTACCTTGATACATGTGCATGAGTAGTATAGCACCTACGTAAGTCTTGCTGAGTACGACTTTGTACTCACGTTTGCTTATTCTATGTGATAGATAAACCACCGACCCCGATGGTGGATTCTACCCGAAACTCGAAGATTGAAGACTCAGACCAAGACCAAGCTAGTGTAGTCCCAGTCAGACGACTGGTTCCCTCGTGGAGGGCTTGTTTTTAGATAAGGCTTATCTAAGCCATTTGTTAAACTTGTCTATACTCAGACCTACTTTTCTTCCGCTTGTCTGTTGTAATGTTGGATCACATGCTTGTGATCTTTGTGTGCACTCTGTAAGAGTTATTAATAAAGATGTATACTTTGTAGAGAATTGCAATAATACCTGTTGTTCATACAAGGCATGTGTGCTGCATGTATTTTTATAACATGCATGTCGTTGTATGGGTTTTCGAGATCTTAGTTGTGATCTGGCTGGCGGTCTTTTATACACCAAGTGGCCCTTAGATGTGCGCAGCTTGGGGCATCGCGATGCGATTTCTCGAGACTCTGTCTCGTGCACACTTTGATGTATGATCGAGCCCTCCCTAGACCCCGACTAAGTGATCGGGCTGGAGTAAGTCTATGTAAGAGTTATGAGATAATCGATAGTATGGTTGAGGCGACTTGTCTGTGAATATGGGAGTTCATCACCCATATCATTTAGACTTGTGTGCGGACGATGAGGACCCATCTCAGTTGATCATCCGGCCTGGATGGGATGCCCCTCACGTACGATGCTTTCCGAGAACGTTCTGTGCTTGGCCTTGTCTGCTTAGACAAGTGGGTACGGTTCTCGGCTCTCCATATGACTATGTCGTAGCGGGACTTGCATATTCTAACCCCGGGTCCCGACAAAAATAGAGCAAGTGAGAAAGTTAGTAGATTGAGTTCTCAACAACTATTATGTATTTTTTATGCTCTAAACCCATCTTCCACTTTTTTCACGGGAACACCGACTGGAGACATTCGAGTCACGGACAGCAAGAGCTCTTGCACCTTATGTTCTTACTTTACTAGTTTCAATACTATATATAGACTCTTGCTTGTTACTATCTTGACTTGAATTTCATCTTGTTCTTGTTGTACTTTAAAGTACAAAATTTGGTTGATAGCATGTCACCACAAAAATTATCTTGGTTGGAATTTACGTACTCGAGGACGAGCAGGAATTAAGTTTGGGGATGTTGATACGTCCCAGACGTATCTATAATGTTTGCTTGTTCCATGCTTGTTTTGGTGACTTTGCTATATGTTTTGATGCACTTTCATATCATTTACAACATATTTTGGACTAACCTACTAACTCAGTGCCAAATGCAAGTTTCTGTCTATTTTTTTCCATGCATTGCATAAAAAGGTGAAAAATCAAAGTGCTCGAAAAATTCCATGAAAAATCCTAAAAATATCCATCATCAAAGACCCAGAAGACCGAAGGAGAGCGGGAGGGGCACCCCCCCAATCCAGGCGCCTCCCTAGCGCGACCCAGGGGGTGGTCGTGCCAGCTGGACGCCTGGACCAGGGGGCCACCCCTGACATCCCCTTTGGCCTATATTTATATATCGTCCCAAGAACCCTCGAGGAGTTCCCCGTTCATAAAAAAAACCTACTATTATGTCGCCGTTGTGATTACAATCTCGGGACCGCCTGAAGGACCATTCCTGGCACCCTATCGGAGGGAGGATTGACCTCCGGAGGGTTCTCCACCACCACGACCGCCTCCGGGATGCATCGTGAGTAGCCCTCCTTAACCATGGGTCGACCAGTAGCTATGTGATGTCTTCTCTCCAATCTTGTGCTTCAATGTTTAGCCCTTTTGAGCTGTCTATCATGATCAAGACATATATCTATGAATTCCTCTTCTGCTATGCAATATTTGCTAGGATATGATGGATTATGAGATTATGATTAGATTGTGATGTAATATATTTGGTTTACCTTTATATTTTTGGTTTCCCTCTTGGAGTTGCAATCTACTACTTGGCCAAAGCAACAAACACAATAGGAAACATGCAAGAATACTCAAGAACAAAAATATAAAGGTACCAAATATATTACTCAACAGAAACTGAACATAATCTCATAATCCATCGGATCCCAACAAACACAGCATATCAAAGCAGGAATTAATACATAGGTGCCTTGATCATGATAGGCCGCCCACAAGGGCTAAACATTGAAGTACAAGATTGGAGAGAATACATCATTCACTACTTGAAAAATCTCGTTTGCCGTCAGCATTTCCACGGGGCTGATGGCAAAGAGGCTTTTCCCTCAGCTAGAAAAAAAACTGACGGCATAGGATAGGCTGACGGCAAACACAGGCTTTGCCGTCAACTGTCTGACGGCATAGATGGAACAGGCTGCCGGGAAAGCCGTGCGGATGACATAGAGAGGGTTCTAGGCCCACATTTGAGCCCCGCCTAACGGAGGCCAGCTATGCCGTCAGCTAGCTGACGGCAAAGCCTAACGACTGTCTTTGCCGTCAGCCGGCTGAAGGCAAAGCTGGGGGTTATCCCCTCGTGTGTCCACGACCTAGCCCCCACTCGATCTATTCCCACCTCTCGCATTTGAGCCCCCGTTCCGCCGCCGCCACCGTTGAGTCCCCGCGCCTGAGCCGCCGCCATCGTCGCCCTGGTCGCCGTCCTCGCCACCGCCACCACCGTCGTTGCCCCGGTTGACGTCCTCCCCGTCCCCACCCCGAGCAATCCTCGCCCCCGCGTCTGAGTTGTCATCGCCTGTAACAGCCCAGTTTTCACAAAAATTAAAAATTTTGTTTTCGGTGTGAATTGTTTGATTGTCTGATTTGTTTGCGGTGTTTGCATCCCCGATTTATTGATCGGCGATTATTTTAACCCCTATTATCTCGTATCGGACGGAGACTGACCCTTGCCACCCTGACACTCGACCTTTGCGACACCGGGTTTCGCCCGATCACCGTCGCGAAAACAGCACGAGACCAGCCGCAGCCAACGGAACGAAAAGCCCCGTTTAATAATTAAACGGGTTATTTTTATAGCACGCCAGAAAGTGTTCTTGGAACGGTTCCAGCGCGAGGTGAACGCCACCGGCTCGACGCACCGATCGCGCAGTTCGAAGTTTTACCCGAATCGGAGGTACTGCGGACCCCCGGCGGTCAGAAACGTGAGCACCGCGCGCGCGAGAGAAAAACCGAAGATGTTTTTGCAAACTGCCAGCCACTGGGGCTATATAAAGACCACGTCACTCCCACCCATTTCTAGGGTTTCCCTAGACCAAAATTGCAGCCACCCCCCTCACAATGTCCAGATCTGCTCCAAATACCCCATTTTTTGTGTGATTAACCGGCTATCCAAACCTGCGACAGACGGTTGAGACCAGATCGAGAGAGCGGCCGGCTCCTGAGATGGATGCCGACTCACCGGGGGCCACCCGGATTTGTTCGTTGTTAGTTAGAGGGACCTGCCGTTTCGGATCTCTTGGAACTAAATCATAAAATGGTTGCCTGTGATGGGTAGAAACTGAGAGTGATGGACGTGCGTGCGGAGCCTCGTAATAGGCAGTTGGTACACCCCTGCAGGGTTAAATATTTTCGAGAAGCCATGTCCACGGTTATGGACGACTTGAGACCTACTCCTTGTTCATAGACAACAACAACTGAGATAATCTTGATATAATTTGATCAACGTGTGTGTGCCTTGACTGCTTCTTCTTCGTCGGGA
The DNA here is from genome assembly GCA_950022295.1 of Bromus sterilis. Lineage (NCBI taxonomy): Eukaryota > Viridiplantae > Streptophyta > Magnoliopsida > Poales > Poaceae > Bromus > Bromus sterilis. The sequence continues at coordinate 54,205,203 of OX465599.1, forward strand.
TGCGAAGAGGAGGACAAGGATATGATAGGTGTTATGTTTGCGTAAGTAGTTGATAGCAAGACTTGTTGGAGGCGATTCCTCATCGAATGCTTGGCTTCTTATCATACTCTCTAGATCGTTAGCCACTTCATAAATGCTAGTGTGGCAGCAACCTCACCACTTACCCCTTCCTTACCGTAAACTACTAGTTGTCCTAGAATGACGAGTGATGAAGTCCTTGCTGGGTCAGATGAGCACTACAGTTGTATGCTGAGTACTTCTGTACTCATGATACTACCCCCAAACTCTTTTCAGGGTTCTTGATCGACAACAGGTATGGTGATCGACGTTTCACGTGGAGACTCGACGACGACTAGTTAGGCGGATCCCGGCGGAGGGCCTGGACCCGTGAGGTTATGGGATCGATGTTTTTCTCTTTGCCAGTAGGGATTTGATTGTAGTCTGTACTTAGACATGTATCTTCCGCTGTTGTATTGTATTTAAGGCAGTTGTATGCCGATTGTATGAGATGTTGTATCCTTGTATCTGTAATGTTGTGATATCATGATGGAAATCCGGGGCATATGACTTCGTCATATGTCGCGGTGGGATCGATATGTGCTTCGTCCCCGGATCTGGGTGGAAACACCTAGATCTGGAACAGTACCGCATATCGGGCCTTACAACTTGGTATCAGAGCCTTACCGACCGTAGGATCCCTTTTCTGGCCGAAGTCGAGTCTAGACAAAAACTATTTTGTAGTTACTAAGTTAGTTATCGGAGAGTAGGAATCTTTTTACTCCTTCCCCTTGCTCTGGTCAGGATAAGTGTCGTAAGTGTTTTCATTCTCGCCTTATCCCCTTTCAAACTCTAGGATCTCGAGTGTGTGGAGTATCGGAACCGTTACAATGCCTTGCTGGCAGCGTATTGTCTCGATTCCGAGCTCAGGTGGGAATTCCGGTAGTACCTTTAGCTTCTCCGATTTCGGTTATCATCTGGGTCATCCATTGCCATCCATCCTTTTACCGGTGTTTTTACGACTTGCGTCGAAAATCACTATCCCTTGATCTGGTTTTCGCGATCGTTCTTCCTCTTGTCACTGACGGTTTCGTTTTTCCGACAATGTCGTCTCTCTGCGGAAATTTATCTCGACAGAAGTTCGACGTCGGCATGGAGCAGAGTTCCTTGTTGGTGGTGTTGAAGATCGTCGTCTCTCTTCTTTCCCCCTTCCCCTCTCCCCCGGATCGTCCTGGATCTCGGGACGAGATCCCTTGTTGGTGGTGTTTTATTGTAATAGCCCAGTTTTCACAAAAATTAAAATTTTTGTTTTCGGTGTGAATTGTTTGATTGTCTGATTTGTTTGCGGTGTTTGCATCCCCGATTTATTGATCGGTGATTATTTTAACCCCTCTTATCTCGTATCGGACGGAGACCGACCCTTGCCACCCTGATACTCGACCTTTGCGACACCGGGTTTCGCCCGATCACCGTCGCGAAAACCGCACAAGACCAGCCGCAGCCAACGGAACGAAAAACCCCGTTTAATAATTAAACGGGTTATTTTTATAGCGCGCCGGAAAGTGTTCTTGGAACGGTTCCAGCGCGAGGTGAACGCCACCGGCTCGACGCACCGATCGCGCAGTTCGAAGTTTTACCCGAATCGGAGGTACTGCGGACCCCCGGCGGTCAGAAACGTGAGCACCGCGCGCGCGAGAGAAAAACCGAAGATGTTTTTGCAAACTGCCAGCCACTGGGGCTATATAAAGACCACGTCACTCCCACCCATTTCTAGGGTTTCCCTAGACCAAAATTGCAGCCACCCCCCTCACAATGTCCAGATCTGCTCCAAATACCCCATTTTTTGTGTGATTAACCGGCTATCCAAACCTGCGACAGACGGTTGAGACCAGATCGAGAGAGCGGCCGGCTCCTGAGATGGATGTCGACTCACCGGGGGCCACCCGGATTTGTTCGTTGTTAGTTAGAGGGACCTGCCGTTTCGGATCTCTTGGAACTAAATCATAAAATGGTTGCCTGTGATGGGTAGAAACTGAGAGTGATGGACGTGCGTGCGGAGCCTCGTAATAGGCAGTTGGTACACCCCTGCAGGGTTAAATATTTTCGAGAAGCCATGTCCACGGTTATGGACGACTTGAGACCTACTCCTTGTTCATAGACAACAACAACTGAGATAATCTTGATATAATTTGATCAACGTGTGTGTGCCTTGACTGCTTCTTCTTCGTCGGGATGCGAAGAGGAGGACAAGGATATGATAGGTGTTATGTTTGCGTAAGTAGTTGATAGCAAGACTTGTTGGAGGCGATTCCTCATCGAATGCTTGGCTTCTTATCATACTCTCTAGATCGTTAGCCACTTCATAAATGCTAGTGTGGCAGCAACCTCACCACTTACCCCTTCCTTACCGTAAACTACTAGTTGTCCTAGAATGACGAGTGATGAAGTCCTTGCTGGGTCAGATGAGCACTACAGTTGTATGCTGAGTACTTCTGTACTCATGATACTACCCCCAAACTCTTTTCAGGGTTCTTGATCGACAACAGGTATGGTGATCGACGTTTCACGTGGAGACTCGACGACGACTAGTTAGGCGGATCCCGGCGGAGGGCCTGGACCCGTGAGGTTATGGGATCGATGTTTTTCTCTTTGCCAGTAGGGATTTGATTGTAGTCTGTACTTAGACATGTATCTTCCGCTGTTGTATTGTATTTAAGGCAGTTGTATGCCGATTGTATGAGATGTTGTATCCTTGTATCTGTAATGTTGTGATATCATGATGGAAATCCGGGGCATATGACTTCGTCATATGTCGCGGTGGGATCGATATGTGCTTCGTCCCCGGATCTGGGTGGAAACACCTAGATCTGGAACAGTACCGCATATCGGGCCTTACAACTTGGTATCAGAGCCTTACCGACCGTAGGATCCCTTTTCTGGCCGAAGTCGAGTCTAGACAAAAACTATTTTGTAGTTACTAAGTTAGTTATCGGAGAGTAGGAATCTTTTTACTCCTTCCCCTTGCTCTGGTCAGGATAAGTGTCGTAAGTGTTTTCATTCTCGCCTTATCCCCTTTCAAACTCTAGGATCTCGAGTGTGTGGAGTATCGGAACCGTTACAATGCCTTGCTGGCAGCGTATTGTCTCGATTCCGAGCTCAGGTGGGAATTCCGGTAGTACCTTTAGCTTCTCCGATTTCGGTTATCATCTGGGTCATCCATTGCCATCCATCCTTTTACCGGTGTTTTTACGACTTGCGTCGAAAATCACTATCCCTTGATCTGGTTTTCGCGATCGTTCTTCCTCTTGTCACTGACGGTTTCGTTTTTCCGACAATGTCGTCTCTCTGCGGAAATTTATCTCGACAGAAGTTCGACGTCGGCATGGAGCAGAGTTCCTTGTTGGTGGTGTTGAAGATCGTCGTCTCTCTTCTTTCCCCCTTCCCCTCTCCCCCGGATCGTCCTGGATCTCGGGACGAGATCCCTTGTTGGTGGTGTTTTATTGTAATAGCCCAGTTTTCACAAAAATTAAAATTTTTGTTTTCGGTGTGAATTGTTTGATTGTCTGATTTGTTTGCGGTGTTTGCATCCCCGATTTATTGATCGGTGATTATTTTAACCCCTCTTATCTCGTATCGGACGGAGACCGACCCTTGCCACCCTGATACTCGACCTTTGCGACACCGGGTTTCGCCCGATCACCGTCGCGAAAACCGCACAAGACCAGCCGCAGCCAACGGAACGAAAAACCCCGTTTAATAATTAAACGGGTTATTTTTATAGCGCGCCGGAAAGTGTTCTTGGAACGGTTCCAGCGCGAGGTGAACGCCACCGGCTCGACGCACCGATCGCGCAGTTCGAAGTTTTACCCGAATCGGAGGTACTGCGGACCCCCGGCGGTCAGAAACGTGAGCACCGCGCGCGCGAGAGAAAAACCGAAGATGTTTTTGCAAACTGCCAGCCACTGGGGCTATATAAAGACCACGTCACTCCCACCCATTTCTAGGGTTTCCCTAGACCAAAATTGCAGCCACCCCCCTCACAATGTCCAGATCTGCTCCAAATACCCCATTTTTTGTGTGATTAACCGGCTATCCAAACCTGCGACAGACGGTTGAGACCAGATCGAGAGAGCGGCCGGCTCCTGAGATGGATGTCGACTCACCGGGGGCCACCCGGATTTGTTCGTTGTTAGTTAGAGGGACCTGCCGTTTCGGATCTCTTGGAACTAAATCATAAAATGGTTGCCTGTGATGGGTAGAAACTGAGAGTGATGGACGTGCGTGCGGAGCCTCGTAATAGGCAGTTGGTACACCCCTGCAGGGTTAAATATTTTCGAGAAGCCATGTCCACGGTTATGGACGACTTGAGACCTACTCCTTGTTCATAGACAACAACAACTGAGATAATCTTGATATAATTTGATCAACGTGTGTGTGCCTTGACTGCTTCTTCTTCGTCGGGATGCGAAGAGGAGGACAAGGATATGATAGGTGTTATGTTTGCGTAAGTAGTTGATAGCAAGACTTGTTGGAGGCGATTCCTCATCGAATGCTTGGCTTCTTATCATACTCTCTAGATCGTTAGCCACTTCATAAATGCTAGTGTGGCAGCAACCTCACCACTTACCCCTTCCTTACCGTAAACTACTAGTTGTCCTAGAATGACGAGTGATGAAGTCCTTGCTGGGTCAGATGAGCACTACAGTTGTATGCTGAGTACTTCTGTACTCATGATACTACCCCCAAACTCTTTTCAGGGTTCTTGATCGACAACAGGTATGGTGATCGACGTTTCACGTGGAGACTCGACGACGACTAGTTAGGCGGATCCCGGCGGAGGGCCTGGACCCGTGAGGTTATGGGATCGATGTTTTTCTCTTTGCCAGTAGGGATTTGATTGTAGTCTGTACTTAGACATGTATCTTCCGCTGTTGTATTGTATTTAAGGCAGTTGTATGCCGATTGTATGAGATGTTGTATCCTTGTATCTGTAATGTTGTGATATCATGATGGAAATCCGGGGCATATGACTTCGTCATATGTCGCGGTGGGATCGATATGTGCTTCGTCCCCGGATCTGGGTGGAAACACCTAGATCTGGAACAGTACCGCATATCGGGCCTTACAACTTGGTATCAGAGCCTTACCGACCGTAGGATCCCTTTTCTGGCCGAAGTCGAGTCTAGACAAAAACTATTTTGTAGTTACTAAGTTAGTTATCGGAGAGTAGGAATCTTTTTACTCCTTCCCCTTGCTCTGGTCAGGATAAGTGTCGTAAGTGTTTTCATTCTCGCCTTATCCCCTTTCAAACTCTAGGATCTCGAGTGTGTGGAGTATCGGAACCGTTACAATGCCTTGCTGGCAGCGTATTGTCTCGATTCCGAGCTCAGGTGGGAATTCCGGTAGTACCTTTAGCTTCTCCGATTTCGGTTATCATCTGGGTCATCCATTGCCATCCATCCTTTTACCGGTGTTTTTACGACTTGCGTCGAAAATCACTATCCCTTGATCTGGTTTTCGCGATCGTTCTTCCTCTTGTCACTGACGGTTTCGTTTTTCCGACAATGTCGTCTCTCTGCGGAAATTTATCTCGACAGAAGTTCGACGTCGGCATGGAGCAGAGTTCCTTGTTGGTGGTGTTGAAGATCGTCGTCTCTCTTCTTTCCCCCTTCCCCTCTCCCCCGGATCGTCCTGGATCTCGGGACGAGATCCCTTGTTGGTGGTGTTTTATTGTAATAGCCCAGTTTTCACAAAAATTAAAATTTTTGTTTTCGGTGTGAATTGTTTGATTGTCTGATTTGTTTGCGGTGTTTGCATCCCCGATTTATTGATCGGTGATTATTTTAACCCCTCTTATCTCGTATCGGACGGAGACCGACCCTTGCCACCCTGATACTCGACCTTTGCGACACCGGGTTTCGCCCGATCACCGTCGCGAAAACCGCACAAGACCAGCCGCAGCCAACGGAACGAAAAACCCCGTTTAATAATTAAACGGGTTATTTTTATAGCGCGCCGGAAAGTGTTCTTGGAACGGTTCCAGCGCGAGGTGAACGCCACCGGCTCGACGCACCGATCGCGCAGTTCGAAGTTTTACCCGAATCGGAGGTACTGCGGACCCCCGGCGGTCAGAAACGTGAGCACCGCGCGCGCGAGAGAAAAACCGAAGATGTTTTTGCAAACTGCCAGCCACTGGGGCTATATAAAGACCACGTCACTCCCACCCATTTCTAGGGTTTCCCTAGACCAAAATTGCAGCCACCCCCCTCACAATGTCCAGATCTGCTCCAAATACCCCATTTTTTGTGTGATTAACCGGCTATCCAAACCTGCGACAGACGGTTGAGACCAGATCGAGAGAGCGGCCGGCTCCTGAGATGGATGTCGACTCACCGGGGGCCACCCGGATTTGTTCGTTGTTAGTTAGAGGGACCTGCCGTTTCGGATCTCTTGGAACTAAATCATAAAATGGTTGCCTGTGATGGGTAGAAACTGAGAGTGATGGACGTGCGTGCGGAGCCTCGTAATAGGCAGTTGGTACACCCCTGCAGGGTTAAATATTTTCGAGAAGCCATGTCCACGGTTATGGACGACTTGAGACCTACTCCTTGTTCATAGACAACAACAACTGAGATAATCTTGATATAATTTGATCAACGTGTGTGTGCCTTGACTGCTTCTTCTTCGTCGGGATGCGAAGAGGAGGACAAGGATATGATAGGTGTTATGTTTGCGTAAGTAGTTGATAGCAAGACTTGTTGGAGGCGATTCCTCATCGAATGCTTGGCTTCTTATCATACTCTCTAGATCGTTAGCCACTTCATAAATGCTAGTGTGGCAGCAACCTCACCACTTACCCCTTCCTTACCGTAAACTACTAGTTGTCCTAGAATGACGAGTGATGAAGTCCTTGCTGGGTCAGATGAGCACTACAGTTGTATGCTGAGTACTTCTGTACTCATGATACTACCCCCAAACTCTTTTCAGGGTTCTTGATCGACAACAGGTATGGTGATCGACGTTTCACGTGGAGACTCGACGACGACTAGTTAGGCGGATCCCGGCGGAGGGCCTGGACCCGTGAGGTTATGGGATCGATGTTTTTCTCTTTGCCAGTAGGGATTTGATTGTAGTCTGTACTTAGACATGTATCTTCCGCTGTTGTATTGTATTTAAGGCAGTTGTATGCCGATTGTATGAGATGTTGTATCCTTGTATCTGTAATGTTGTGATATCATGATGGAAATCCGGGGCATATGACTTCGTCATATGTCGCGGTGGGATCGATATGTGCTTCGTCCCCGGATCTGGGTGGAAACACCTAGATCTGGAACAGTACCGCATATCGGGCCTTACAACTTGGTATCAGAGCCTTACCGACCGTAGGATCCCTTTTCTGGCCGAAGTCGAGTCTAGACAAAAACTATTTTGTAGTTACTAAGTTAGTTATCGGAGAGTAGGAATCTTTTTACTCCTTCCCCTTGCTCTGGTCAGGATAAGTGTCGTAAGTGTTTTCATTCTCGCCTTATCCCCTTTCAAACTCTAGGATCTCGAGTGTGTGGAGTATCGGAACCGTTACAATGCCTTGCTGGCAGCGTATTGTCTCGATTCCGAGCTCAGGTGGGAATTCCGGTAGTACCTTTAGCTTCTCCGATTTCGGTTATCATCTGGGTCATCCATTGCCATCCATCCTTTTACCGGTGTTTTTACGACTTGCGTCGAAAATCACTATCCCTTGATCTGGTTTTCGCGATCGTTCTTCCTCTTGTCACTGACGGTTTCGTTTTTCCGACAATGTCGTCTCTCTGCGGAAATTTATCTCGACAGAAGTTCGACGTCGGCATGGAGCAGAGTTCCTTGTTGGTGGTGTTGAAGATCGTCGTCTCTCTTCTTTCCCCCTTCCCCTCTCCCCCGGATCGTCCTGGATCTCGGGACGAGATCCCTTGTTGGTGGTGTTTTATTGTAATAGCCCAGTTTTCACAAAAATTAAAATTTTTGTTTTCGGTGTGAATTGTTTGATTGTCTGATTTGTTTGCGGTGTTTGCATCCCCGATTTATTGATCGGTGATTATTTTAACCCCTCTTATCTCGTATCGGACGGAGACCGACCCTTGCCACCCTGATACTCGACCTTTGCGACACCGGGTTTCGCCCGATCACCGTCGCGAAAACCGCACAAGACCAGCCGCAGCCAACGGAACGAAAAACCCCGTTTAATAATTAAACGGGTTATTTTTATAGCGCGCCGGAAAGTGTTCTTGGAACGGTTCCAGCGCGAGGTGAACGCCACCGGCTCGACGCACCGATCGCGCAGTTCGAAGTTTTACCCGAATCGGAGGTACTGCGGACCCCCGGCGGTCAGAAACGTGAGCACCGCGCGCGCGAGAGAAAAACCGAAGATGTTTTTGCAAACTGCCAGCCACTGGGGCTATATAAAGACCACGTCACTCCCACCCATTTCTAGGGTTTCCCTAGACCAAAATTGCAGCCACCCCCCTCACAATGTCCAGATCTGCTCCAAATACCCCATTTTTTGTGTGATTAACCGGCTATCCAAACCTGCGACAGACAGTTGAGACCAGATCGAGAGAGCGGCCGGCTCCTGAGATGGATGTCGACTCACCGGGGGCCACCCGGATTTGTTCGTTGTTAGTTAGAGGGACCTGCCGTTTCGGATCTCTTGGAACTAAATCATAAAATGGTTGCCTGTGATGGGTAGAAACTGAGAGTGATGGACGTGCGTGCGGAGCCTCGTAATAGGCAGTTGGTACACCCCTGCAGGGTTAAATATTTTCGAGAAGCCATGTCCACGGTTATGGACGACTTGAGACCTACTCCTTGTTCATAGACAACAACAACTGAGATAATCTTGATATAATTTGATCAACGTGTGTGTGCCTTGACTGCTTCTTCTTCGTCGGGATGCGAAGAGGAGGACAAGGATATGATAGGTGTTATGTTTGCGTAAGTAGTTGATAGCAAGACTTGTTGGAGGCGATTCCTCATCGAATGCTTGGCTTCTTATCATACTCTCTAGATCGTTAGCCACTTCATAAATGCTAGTGTGGCAGCAACCTCACCACTTACCCCTTCCTTACCGTAAACTACTAGTTGTCCTAGAATGACGAGTGATGAAGTCCTTGCTGGGTCAGATGAGCACTACAGTTGTATGCTGAGTACTTCTGTACTCATGATACTACCCCCAAACTCTTTTCAGGGTTCTTGATCGACAACAGGTATGGTGATCGACGTTTCACGTGGAGACTCGACGACGACTAGTTAGGCGGATCCCGGCGGAGGGCCTGGACCCGTGAGGTTATGGGATCGATGTTTTTCTCTTTGCCAGTAGGGATTTGATTGTAGTCTGTACTTAGACATGTATCTTCCGCTGTTGTATTGTATTTAAGGCAGTTGTATGCCGATTGTATGAGATGTTGTATCCTTGTATCTGTAATGTTGTGATATCATGATGGAAATCCGGGGCATATGACTTCGTCATATGTCGCGGTGGGATCGATATGTGCTTCGTCCCCGGATCTGGGTGGAAACACCTAGATCTGGAACAGTACCGCATATCGGGCCTTACAACTTGGTATCAGAGCCTTACCGACCGTAGGATCCCTTTTCTGGCCGAAGTCGAGTCTAGACAAAAACTATTTTGTAGTTACTAAGTTAGTTATCGGAGAGTAGGAATCTTTTTACTCCTTCCCCTTGCTCTGGTCAGGATAAGTGTCGTAAGTGTTTTCATTCTCGCCTTATCCCCTTTCAAACTCTAGGATCTCGAGTGTGTGGAGTATCGGAACCGTTACAATGCCTTGCTGGCAGCGTATTGTCTCGATTCCGAGCTCAGGTGGGAATTCCGGTAGTACCTTTAGCTTCTCCGATTTCGGTTATCATCTGGGTCATCCATTGCCATCCATCCTTTTACCGGTGTTTTTACGACTTGCGTCGAAAATCACTATCCCTTGATCTGGTTTTCGCGATCGTTCTTCCTCTTGTCACTGACGGTTTCGTTTTTCCGACAATGTCGTCTCTCTGCGGAAATTTATCTCGACAGAAGTTCGACGTCGGCATGGAGCAGAGTTCCTTGTTGGTGGTGTTGAAGATCGTCGTCTCTCTTCTTTCCCCCTTCCCCTCTCCCCCGGATCGTCCTGGATCTCGGGACGAGATCCCTTGTTGGTGGTGTTTTATTGTAATAGCCCAGTTTTCACAAAAATTAAAATTTTTGTTTTCGGTGTGAATTGTTTGATTGTCTGATTTGTTTGCGGTGTTTGCATCCCCGATTTATTGATCGGTGATTATTTTAACCCCTCTTATCTCGTATCGGACGGAGACCGACCCTTGCCACCCTGATACTCGACCTTTGCGACACCGGGTTTCGCCCGATCACCGTCGCGAAAACCGCACAAGACCAGCCGCAGCCAACGGAACGAAAAACCCCGTTTAATAATTAAACGGGTTATTTTTATAGCGCGCCGGAAAGTGTTCTTGGAACGGTTCCAGCGCGAGGTGAACGCCACCGGCTCGACGCACCGATCGCGCAGTTCGAAGTTTTACCCGAATCGGAGGTACTGCGGACCCCCGGCGGTCAGAAACGTGAGCACCGCGCGCGCGAGAGAAAAACCGAAGATGTTTTTGCAAACTGCCAGCCACTGGGGCTATATAAAGACCACGTCACTCCCACCCATTTCTAGGGTTTCCCTAGACCAAAATTGCAGCCACCCCCCTCACAATGTCCAGATCTGCTCCAAATACCCCATTTTTTGTGTGATTAACCGGCTATCCAAACCTGCGACAGACGGTTGAGACCAGATCGAGAGAGCGGCCGGCTCCTGAGATGGATGTCGACTCACCGGGGGCCACCCGGATTTGTTCGTTGTTAGTTAGAGGGACCTGCCGTTTCGGATCTCTTGGAACTAAATCATAAAATGGTTGCCTGTGATGGGTAGAAACTGAGAGTGATGGACGTGCGTGCGGAGCCTCGTAATAGGCAGTTGGTACACCCCTGCAGGGTTAAATATTTTCGAGAAGCCCTGTCCACGGTTATGGACGACTTGAGACCTACTCCTTGTTCATAGACAACAACAACTGAGATAATCTTGATATAATTTGATCAACGTGTGTGTGCCTTGACTGCTTCTTCTTCGTCGGGATGCGAAGAGGAGGACAAGGATATGATAGGTGTTATGTTTGCGTAAGTAGTTGATAGCAAGACTTGTTGGAGGCGATTCCTCATCGAATGCTTGGCTTCTTATCATACTCTCTAGATCGTTAGCCACTTCATAAATGCTAGTGTGGCAGCAACCTCACCACTTACCCCTTCCTTACCGTAAACTACTAGTTGTCCTAGAATGACGAGTGATGAAGTCCTTGCTGGGTCAGATGAGCACTACAGTTGTATGCTGAGTACTTCTGTACTCATGATACTACCCCCAAACTCTTTTCAGGGTTCTTGATCGACAACAGGTATGGTGATCGACGTTTCACGTGGAGACTCGACGACGACTAGTTAGGCGGATCCCGGCGGAGGGCCTGGACCCGTGAGGTTATGGGATCGATGTTTTTCTCTTTGCCAGTAGGGATTTGATTGTAGTCTGTACTCAGACATGTATCTTCCGCTGTTGTATTGTATTTAAGGCAGTTGTATGCCGATTGTATGAGATGTTGTATCCTTGTATCTGTAATGTTGTGATATCATGATGGAAATCCGGGGCATATGACTTCGTCATATGTCGCGGTGGGATCGATATGTGCTTCGTCCCCGGATCTGGGTGGAAACACCTAGATCTGGAACAGTACCGCATATCGGGCCTTACAACTTGGTATCAGAGCCTTACCGACCGTAGGATCCCTTTTCTGGCCGAAGTCGAGTCTAGACAAAAACTATTTTGTAGTTACTAAGTTAGTTATCGGAGAGTAGGAATCTTTTTACTCCTTCCCCTTGCTCTGGTCAGGATAAGTGTCGTAAGTGTTTTCATTCTCACCTTATCCCCTTTCAAACTCTAGGATCTCGAGTGCGTGGAGTATCGGAACCGTTACAATGCCTTGCTGGCAGCGTATTGTCTCGATTCCGAGCTCAGGTGGGAATTCCGGTAGTACCTTTAGCTTCTCCGATTTCGGTTATCATCTGGGTCATCCATTGCCATCCATCCTTTTACCGGTGTTTTTACGACTTGCGTCGAAAATCACTATCCCTTGATCTGGTTTTCGCGATCGTTCTTCCTCTTGTCACTGACGGTTTCGTTTTTCCGACAATGTCGTCTCTCTGCGGAAATTTATCTCGACAGAAGTTCGACGTCGGCATGGAGCAGAGTTCCTTGTTGGTGGTGTTGAAGATCGTCGTCTCTCTTATTTCCCCCTTCCCCTCTCCCCCGGATCGTCCTGGATCTCGGGACGAGATCCCTTGTTGGTGGTGTTTTATTGTAATAGCCCAGTTTTCACAAAAATTAAATTTTTTGTTTTCGGTGTGAATTGTTTGATTGTCTGATTTGTTTGCGGTGTTTGCATCCCCGATTTATTGATCGGTGATTATTTTAACCCCTCTTATCTCGTATCGGACGGAGACCGACCCTTGCCACCCTGATACTCGACCTTTGCGACACCGGGTTTCGCCCGATCACCGTCGCGAAAACCGCACAAGACCAGCCGCAGCCAACGGAACGAAAAACCCCGTTTAATAATTAAACGGGTTATTTTTATAGCGCGCCGGAAAGTGTTCTTGGAACGGTTCCAGCGCGAGGTGAACGCCACCGGCTCGACGCACCGATCGCGCAGTTCGAAGTTTTACCCGAATCGGAGGTACTGCGGACCCCCGGCGGTCAGAAACGTGAGCACCGCGCGCGCGAGAGAAAAACCGAAGATGTTTTTGCAAACTGCCAGCCACTGGGGCTATATAAAGACCACGTCACTCCCACCCATTTCTAGGGTTTCCCTAGACCAAAATTGCAGCCACCCCCCTCACAATGTCCAGATCTGCTCCAAATACCCCATTTTTTGTGTGATTAACCGGCTATCCAAACCTGCGACAGACGGTTGAGACCAGATCGAGAGAGCGGCCGGCTCCTGAGATGGATGTCGACTCACCGGGGGCCACCCGGATTTGTTCGTTGTTAGTTAGAGGGACCTGCCGTTTCGGATCTCTTGGAACTAAATCATAAAATGGTTGCCTGTGATGGGTAGAAACTGAGAGTGATGGACGTGCGTGCGGAGCCTCGTAATAGGCAGTTGGTACACCCCTGCAGGGTTAAATATTTTCGAGAAGCCATGTCCACGGTTATGGACGACTTGAGACCTACTCCTTGTTCATAGACAACAACAACTGAGATAATCTTGATATAATTTGATCAACGTGTGTGTGCATTGACTGCTTCTTCTTCGTCGGGATGCGAAGAGGAGGACAAGGATATGATAGGTGTTATGTTTGCGTAAGTAGTTGATAGCAAGACTTGTTGGAGGCGATTCCTCATCGAATGCTTGGCTTCTTATCATACTCTCTAGATCGTTAGCCACTTCATAAATGCTAGTGTGGCAGCAACCTCACCACTTACCCCTTCCTTACCGTAAACTACTAGTTGTCCTAGAATGACGAGTGATGAAGTCCTTGCTGGGTCAGATGAGCACTACAGTTGTATGCTGAGTACTTCTGTACTCATGATACTACCCCCAAACTCTTTTCAGGGTTCTTGATCGACAACAGGTATGGTGATCGACGTTTCACGTGGAGACTCGACGACGACTAGTTAGGCGGATCCCGGCGGAGGGCCTGGACCCGTGAGGTTATGGGATCGATGTTTTTCTCTTTGCCAGTAGGGATTTGATTGTAGTCTGTACTTAGACATGTATCTTCCGCTGTTGTATTGTATTTAAGGCAGTTGTATGCCGATTGTATGAGATGTTGTATCCTTGTATCTGTAATGTTGTGATATCATGATGGAAATCCGGGGCATATGACTTCGTCATATGTCGCGGTGGGATCGATATGTGCTTCGTCCCCGGATCTGGGTGGAAACACCTAGATCTGGAACAGTACCGCATATCGGGCCTTACAACTTGGTATCAGAGCCTTACCGACCGTAGGATCCCTTTTCTGGCCGAAGTCGAGTCTAGACAAAAACTATTTTGTAGTTACTAAGTTAGTTATCGGAGAGTAGGAATCTTTTTACTCCTTCCCCTTGCTCTGGTCAGGATAAGTGTCGTAAGTGTTTTCATTCTCGCCTTATCCCCTTTCAAACTCTAGGATCTCGAGTGTGTGGAGTATCGGAACCGTTACAATGCCTTGCTGGCAGCGTATTGTCTCGATTCCGAGCTCAGGTGGGAATTCCGGTAGTACCTTTAGCTTCTCCGATTTCGGTTATCATCTGGGTCATCCATTGCCATCCATCCTTTTACCGGTGTTTTTACGACTTGCGTCGAAAATCACTATCCCTTGATCTGGTTTTCGCGATCGTTCTTCCTCTTGTCACTGACGGTTTCGTTTTTCCGACAATGTCGTCTCTCTGCGGAAATTTATCTCGACAGAAGTTCGACGTCGGCATGGAGCAGAGTTCCTTGTTGGTGGTGTTGAAGATCGTCGTCTCTCTTCTTTCCCCCTTCCCCTCTCCCCCGGATCGTCCTGGATCTCGGGACGAGATCCCTTGTTGGTGGTGTTTTATTGTAATAGCCCAGTTTTCACAAAAATTAAAATTTTTGTTTTCGGTGTGAATTGTTTGATTGTCTGATTTGTTTGCGGTGTTTGCATCCCCGATTTATTGATCGGTGATTATTTTAACCCCTCTTATCTCGTATCGGACGGAGACCGACCCTTGCCACCCTGATACTCGACCTTTGCGACACCGGGTTTCGCCCGATCACCGTCGCGAAAACCGCACAACACCAGCCGCAGCCAACGGAACGAAAAACCCCGTTTAATAATTAAACGGGTTATTTTTATAGCGCGCCGGAAAGTGTTCTTGGAACGGTTCCAACGCGAGGTGAACGCCACCGGCTCGACGCACCGATCGCGCAGTTCGAAGTTTTACCCGAATCGGAGGTACTGTGGACCCCCGGCGGTCACAAATGTGAGCACCGCGCGCGCGAGAGAAAAACCGGAGATGTTTTTGCAAACTGCCAGCCACTGGGGCTATATAAAGACCACCTCACTCCCACCCTTTTCTAGGGTTTCCCTAGACCAAAATTGCAGCCACCCCCCTCACAATGTCCAGATCTGCTCCAAATACCCCATTTTTTGTGTGATTAAGCGGCTATCCAAACCTGCGACAGACGGTTGAGACCAGATCGAGAGAGTGGCCGGCTCCTGAGATGGATGTCGACTCACCGGGGGCCACCCGGATTTGTTCGTTGTTAGTTAGAGGGACCTGCCGTTTCGGATCTCTTGGAACTAAATCATAAAATGGTTGCCTGTGATGGGTAGCAACTGAGAGTGATGGACGTGCGTGCGGAGCCTCGTAATAGGCAGTTGGTACACCCCTGCAGGGTTAAATCTTTTCGAGAAGCCGTGTCCACGGTTATGGACGACTTGAGACCTACTCCTTGTTCATAGACAACAACAACTGAGATAATCTTGATATAATTTGATCAACGTGTGTGTACCTTGACTGCTTCTTCTTCGTCGGGATGCGAAGAGGAGGACAAGGATATGATAGGTGTTATGTTTGCGTAAGTAGTTGATAGCAAGACTTGTTGGAGGCGATTCCTCATCGAATGCTTGGCTTCTTATCATACTCTCTAGATCGTTAGCCACTTCATAAATGCTAGTGTGGCAGCAACCTCACCACTTACCCCTTCCTTACCGTAAACTACTAGTTGTCCTAGAATGACGAGTGATGAAGTCCTTGCTGGGTCAGATGACCACTACAGTTGTATGCTGAGTACTTCTGTACTCATGATACTACCCCCAAACTCTTTTCAGGGTTCTTGATCGACAACAGGTATGGTGATCGACGTTTCACGTGGAGACTCGACGACGACTAGTTAGGCGGATCCCGGCGGAGGGCCTGGACCTGTGAGGTTATGGGATCGATGTTTTTCTCTTTGCTAGTAGGGATTCGATTGTAGTCTGTACTCAGACATGTATCTTCCGCTGTTGTATTGTATTTAAGGCAGTTGTATGCCGATTGTATGAGATGTTGTATCCTTGTATCTGTAATGTTGTGATATCATGTTGGAAATCCAGGGCATATGACTTCGTCATATGTCGCGGTGGGATCGATATGTGCTTCGTCCCCGGATCTGGGTGGAAACACCTAGATCTGGAACAGTACCGCATATCGGGCCTTACAACTTGGTATCAGAGCCTTACCGACCGTAGGATCCCTTTTCTGGCCGAAGTCGAGTCTAGAAAAAAACTATTTTGTAGTTACTAAGTTAGTTATCAGAGAGTAGGAATCTTTTTACTCCTTCCCCTTGCTCTGGTCAGGATAAGTGTCGTAAGTGTTTTCATTCTCGCCTTATCCCCTTTCAAACTCTAGGATCTCGAGTGTGTGGAGTATCGGAACCGTTACAATGCCTTGCTGGCAGCGTATTGTCTCGATTCCGAGCTCAGGTGGGAATTCCGGTAGTACCTTTAGCTTCTCCGATTTCGGTTATCATCTGGGTCATCCATTGCCATCCATCCTTTTACCGTTGTTTTTACGACTTGCGTCGAAAATCACTATCCCTTGATCTGGTTTTCGCGATCGTTCTTCCTCTTGTCACTGACGGTTTCGTTTTTCCGATGATGTCGTCTGTCTGCGGAAATTTATCTCGACAGAAGTTTGACGTCGACATGGAGCAGAGTTCCTTGTTGGTGGTGTTGAAGATCGTCGTCTCTCTTCTTTCCCCCTTCCCCTCTCCCCCGGATCGTCCTGGATCTCGGGACGAGATCCCTTGTTGGTGTTGTTGTATTGTAACAGCCCAGTTTTCACAAAAATTAAATTTTTTGTTTTCGGTGTGAATTGTTTGATTGTCTGATTTGTTTGCGGTATTTGCATCCCCGATTTATTGATCGACGATTATTTTAACCCCTCTTATATCGTATCGGACGGAGACCAACCCTTGCCACCCTGACACTCGACCTTTGCGACACCGGGTTTCGCCCGATCACCGTCGCGAAAACCGCACGAGACCAGCCGCAGCCAACGGAACGAAAAACCCCGTTTAATAATTAAACGGGTTATTTTTATAGCGCGCCGGAAAGTGTTCTCGGAACGGTTCCAGCGCGAGGTGAACGCCACCAGCTCGACGCACCGATCGCGTAGTTCGAAGTTTTACCCGAATCGGAGGTACTGCAGACCCCCGGCGGTCAGAAACGTGAGCACCGCGCGCGCGAGAGAAAAACCGGAGATGTTTTTGCAAACTGCGAGCCACCGGGGCTATATAAAGACAACCTCACTCCCACCCATTTCTAGGGTTTCCCTAGACCAAATTTGCAGCCACCCCCCTCACAATGTCCAGATCTGCTCCAAATACCCCATTTTTGTGTGATTAACCGGCTATCCAAACCTGCGACGGACGGTTGAGACCAGATCGAGAGAGCGGCCGGCTCCTGAGATGGATGTCGACTCACCGGGGGCCACCCGGATTTGTTCGTTGTTAGTTAGAGGGACCTGTCGTTTCGGATCTCTTGGAACTAAATCATAAAATGGTTGCCTGTGATGGGTAGCAACTGAGAGTGATGGACGTGCGTGCCGAGCCTCGTAATGGGCAGTTGGTACACCCCTGCAGGGTTAAAACTTTTCGAGAAGCCGTGTCCACGGTTATGGAGGACTTGAGACCTACCCTTGTTCATAGACTACAACAACTGAGATAATCTTAATATAATTTGATCAACGTGTGTGTGCCTTGACTGCTTCTTCTTCGTCGGGATGCGAAGAGGAGGACAAGGATAGGATAGGTGTTATGTTTGCGTAAGTAGTTGATAGCAAGACTTGTTGGAGGCGATTCCTCATCGAATGCTTGGCTTCTTATCTTACTCTCTAGATCGTTAGCCACTTCATAAATGCTAGTGCGGCAGCAACCTCACCACTTACCCCTTCCTTACCGTAAACTACTAGTTGTCCTAGAATGACGAGTGATGAAGTCCTTGTTGGGTCAGATGACCATTACAGTTGGATGCTGAGTACTTTTGTACTCATGATACTACCCCCAAAATCATTTCAGGGTTCTTGATCGACAACAGGTATGGTGATCGACGTTTCACGTGGAGACTCGACGACGACTAGTTAGGCGGATCCTGGTGGAGGGCCTGGACCCGTGAGGTTATGGGATCAATGTTTTTCTCTTTGACAGTAGGCATTTGATTGTAGTCTGTACTCAGACATGTATCTTCCGCTGTTGTATTGTATTTAAGGCAGTTGTATGCCGATTGTATGAGATGTTGTATCCTTGTATCTGTAATGTTGTGATATCATGTTGGAAATCCGGGGCATATGACTTCGTCATATGTCGCGGTGGGACCGATATGTGCTTCGTCCCCGGATCTGGGTGGAAACACCTAGATCTGGAACAGTACCGCATATCGGGCCTTACACCGCCCTCATGCCCGAGCCGTTGTTGTCGTCGCCTCGCCGCCACGGTCCACGTCATCCTCACCGCCCCCACGGTCCTCCTCCTCCTCGCTGCCACCTCCTTTGTTCGCCGGTGAGGTACTCCCCTCCCTTGTTTGCTATTTTTTTAGTAATTGATTGTTATTATATTAGTTATATCTTTTAGAAGTAGATAGAAGCTTTAGTTAGCAATTAGTAGTTAATTTGTTATTAAATTTATTTAGAATATAGGAATTATTTATTTGTTACTATTTAGACAATAGGAATTTTTAGTGGTAGATTTATAGTACTTATTTAGTAGAAGTGGGAAGAGAAACAGAGGAGAAAGAGATGGAGAGAAGAAGAATAATTGAAGAATGAGGAGAAGGAGATGAAGAGAAAAAGAAGAAAAGGAAAAGGAAGAAGAAGGAGAAGAAAATTAAGAGAAGAAGAAGAAAAGGAAAAAGAGGTAGAAGAAGGAGAGAAAATGAAGAAAAAAAGAAAATAATAAGAAGAAAAGAAATAGAAGAAGAGAAGTGAAGAAGAAAAATTATTAGCTTTATAGTAGTCACCTTAATTAGCTCTATACTTGTAATAATGTAGTTGTCAATTAGATGTTAGTATTAGTTAGATTAATTATCGCGAGTGCGTATTTGTGTTGATTGACTGCATTTAAATGTGCAGTAGCTTCCCCGCGAGGGTTTGGTTTTCGACGACATCCCCTGCATTCGAGAGTGAGCACATTCGATGATCTCCTCCTCCTCCCCCTTTATATTGCTCTATTCCGGCCATCATGCCGATGACACTATCTAGCTAGGTAGTTTTAGTATTGGACACTACTAGGTAATGCCCTTTTAGTGGCGTCCTTTTTTTCCGTTTAGTGGCGCATTTAGGATGCACCACTAACTACAAGCCACTAATAAGGGCTTATAGGTGGCGCATTATGGATGCGCCACCCCTAAGACCCTTAGGCGTGGCGCACCTCAGAATGCGCCACCTATAAGCTCTTAGGGGTGACGCATTCTGAAAATGCGCCACTATTATTTTTTTTAAATTTTGAATTTTGAATCTGGATCTGGAAAACAATTTTTTTATTTTTATTTTTTTATTTTTTATTTTTTTCTTAATCTTAGGTTAGTATGCTTAATGCCCGGTCAATATGCTTAATCTCAGGTCACACTAACCTCCGTGGTCAAACTTCCCCGAGGGTCACCCATCCTAGCACTACTCCAGCCCCAACACGCTTAACTTCTCGGTTCTATTCAACTCTCACTCCAGCTCACCTAGCAGGCACTTGTTGATATATCTAACATATAAATCCTATTAAACCATGTTGATTTCTAGGACCTTGTTAATGTTCATGGGTGTGCTAAAATTTTCAAAAAAATTTTGAAACTTTCTCGATGGGACCATTAGCATATTTTGAACTTTTTTTAAAAAAAATATTTTTATTTTTTTAAATTTTTTTAATGTTACTATCTAAAATGTTCAACTTTTTTAACTTCCCGATTTGTCCTCTAGCCTATTTTGAATTTTAAAAAAAATTAAAAAAAATTAAAAAAAAATAAAAAAAAATTCTATTACTAGTGGCGCATTTCATACAAAATGCGCCACTACTAAGTTCAAAAATTTTTTCAATTTTTTCTCTTTTTTTGGGCCTCCAGATCTTCAAACGCCCGTAACTTTTTTTCTGTTAGGTTTTTGAGGATTCAAAAAATGTTAACCGGGTTACACCCAGTTGAATTTGGATATAAGTTTTCGAGTAGATGATTTTCATATAAAAAACTTTTTCATCGGAGGTCGTATGCAAAAGTTAAGCCCATTTCACGTAATTCTCGGGAGATTTTGCAAAAAAAATCGAAATTCATATTTGTAAATTTTCCTAACAACTAGACCACATATCATTTGGAAAACTTATTTTCTTTTATTTTTTTCAAATTTAAAAGGCGGTCCACACGGAGGGTGGGGGTGTATTTGGGAATTTTCCCGCCCAGTTTTTTCTTATTAGTGGCGCATATGGGAAATGCGCCACCCCTAAGAGCTTATGGGTGGCGCATTCTGGATGCGCCACTAATAATTCCTTAGGGGTGGCGCATTTCCAGAATGCGCCACCCCTAAGCTCTTAGGGGTGGCGCATTTCCAACATGCGCCACCTATAAGGTTCTTAGGGGTGGCGCATTTCTCCAAATGTGCCACGTATAAGGGGATCCAGGGCTGGCACACTCTTAGGGGTGGCGCATTTTTAAAAATGCGCCACCTATAAGGGCTTATAGGTGGCGCATTTTTTACCAGTGCGCCAACCCTTACAACATAGTGGCGCATTACATATAAGATGCGCCACTAATAAGCTTTCCATGTATAGCTATTTTCCTAGTAGTGGGAATGCAAAGTCTTTGCATAAGCAATATGCGTCTCCCGTTCGAAAGGATTACAGTTATAAATATGCATGCATTGTCAAATTTATAACGGTGATTCTTTCGAATTGTCCAACATTATCCATGGACAGCCCGGGTATGTGTAGATTGGGTCGTTTTCCCATGCTTTGCTCCGTATCCGATGCAGAGTTTCGACAGCGTCTCCTTGTTGTTATTCGGGTACACATCCTCTCGGTTAGTTGCCGATACGTGTATCAGGAGAACATTGGGGAGGTGCTTCCGAAATTTAGCGTTGGATTGGGAGCAGAGCATGGGAAACGACCCAATCTACACATACTCGGGTGGGATTAGTACCCATATTTACCTAGTAGATGTTAGGTGTGCATGTCGTCCATCCCAATGCATTAACCATAATTAAAAAAATGTTCATAATTAATTTGACATACTTGATGAACTGATAATTTATATTTTTCATATGTGGATACTATATAGCTAGCTTTCCAGAATGACTGATCATGAATGGATGTACACTGGTCACCCTAGTCCGAGAGAGATGACCGATGAATGGTTGAGCAAAACCTATGAATTCCTGCAAACGGCATTTTCTAAAGGCCAGCCAAAAACGTGGTGCCCCTGCACTAAGTGCAAGAATTATTCGTGATAGACAAAGGATGTAATGGGTAAACACCTATAGATGCATGGTTTTACTCCCGGCTATACCTTGTGGACATTTCATGGTGAGTCAACCCAACGTAACAGAGACGAGGTGTTGCGTTGGCGCACCGACGATTATGGTACAGGGATTGAAGACATGGTGAATGACTTTGATGATGCTCGGAACAAGGACGCATAGATGGAGGAATCCGCGAAGGCCTTCTATGCCATGTTGGAGTCTTCAAAACGTCCTCTTCACGAGCACACTGAGATTTCTCAGCTAGATGCCATCGCACAAGTAATGGCTCTGAAAGCCCAATTCAACATTGGAAGAGACCAGTTTGACTCAATGATGACCCTATTTGGGCGCTTTCTACCCGAAGGTCATATTATGCCTTCAAACCTATACGAGGCAGACAAAATCCTGAGTGCACTCAAGATGCCGTAAGAGAAGATACATGCTTGTGAGAAAGGATGTTCCTTATTTAGGAAAGAGTATGCGAACAAAACATATTGTCCATTTTGCAAGTCCTCCAGATATGTTGAGGTAGAAAATGGTGAAGGTGAGAAGACCAGAGCAAAATCCCCGTGAGTGTTCTACGGTATCTTCCAATCCTACCAAGACTTCAATGATTTTACATGCTCGAAGAAACATCAAAACATATGACATGGCACAAACAAGGAATTAGGAAAGAATTAGATGAAAACATAGAGCCGATGTTGGTACACCCTTCGGATGGTGACGCATGGAAGGCATTCAATCGTAAACATAAGGAAAAAGCTAAAGAGCCAAGGAATTGCCGAATCGCCATCGTCCTCGATGGGTTCAATCATTTTGGTATGACGGCTACCCAATATAGTTGCTGGCATGTATTTGTCATTCCCCTCAATCTTCCACCATCATCCATTATGCAAAGAAAGAACATCTTTATGACGTTGATAGTTCTAGGGCTGAACTATCCGGGGAAGAATATGATTGTGTACATGCAACCGCTGATGGATGACTTGAAAGAATCTTGGGTGAATGGGGTCAAGACATACGATGAAGCTAAGAAAGAGAACTTTCAAATGTATGTTTGGTACCAATACTCGTTGCATGATTTGCCGGCATTTGCACTTTTCATTGCGTGGTGTGTGCATGGAAGGTTCCAATGCCCACAATGCAAGGAAGCTCTTAAGTTTCATTGGTTTCCGGCAGGTGGCAAGTATTCCTGATTTGACTTGCATAGACAGTTCTTTCCTTTGGACCATCCATTCAGAAATGACAAGAATAATTTCATGATAGGTAAAGCAGTCAAACACTCGGCACCACCTGCGTTGACGGGCGCACAAATATATGAATAGTTAAAATTTATGGAGCCTGATCCAGACCGTCCAGGGTATTTCTTGGGTTATAATGAGGAACACGGCTGGACCCACAAGCCATGCATCTGCGATCTCCCCTACTTCAAAGACCTCTTACTTCCACACAACATTGACATGATGCACACTGAAAAGAATATCGCCGACACTACTAGGGAAATAGCTATACATGGAAAGCTTATTAGTGGCGCATATAGAAAGCCATGCGCCACCATCTGTTATGGGTGGCGCACTGGAAAATAATGCGCCACCCATAAGACCTTATGGGTGGCGCATATTTTTCCAGTGCGCCACCCCTAAGAGTGGGCCAGCCTGGATGACCTTATACGTGGCGCATCTAGTAATATGCACCACCCCTAAGAACCTTATAGGTGGCGCATATACAGAATGCGCCACCCCTAAGAGCTTAGGGGTGGCGCATTGCTCTAATGCGCCACCCATAAGAGCTTAGGGGTGGCGCATTGCACAGATGCGCCACCACTGACTTCCTATATGCGCCACTAAATGCCTAGAGCTGCCCTTATCTACTCAACCCCACCTACCACCTTTCATTCACTCCACACAATTCTCAAACTAGATCCACTCTTCTCACCCTAGATCTATTCGGTTTTCTCCTCCTCCCCACCTCATTTCTTCCATTTATCCATCGATACTTGGCATTACATCTATTTTGTTTCATATTGAAGTAAGTGGACCTCCTCCCAAACTCTTTTGTTCCATTTATGACCCATATACTTGCCTGTATTAGCTTGGGGTTTGTTGTATATGTGAAGCCTGGGTTTGATGTATATGTGAAGCTTGTGGTGGTTTGATGTATATGTGAAGCTTATGGTGGTTTGATGTATATGTGTATCTTGAGTGGCAAATGTTTTGCCGAAATGTCGATTCATTTCCGTTTCGGCAAATTTCTAGCGCACTCTCCGCATGCTCCCATGCATTATTAGGGAAGGTCATGCCGAATTTTTCCGGCGACGACTGTGATATATAATTGTGTTGCTCTCTTCGTGCACACAGGTGATCGACCATGGTCCGCGAGATGCTGAGCGATATCACCGTGGCTAGGTGGATGCAATGTGTGACAAACGACATGCTAAGGAATAATAGGTCGGATATAAGATGTCCGTGTCGGAGATGCAAACTGCAGTGCGTGACCGAGCCTGATTCCGGAATATTGCAAAGACACCTGAAGCGTAATGGTTTGATGGATGGCTACACACGATGGATAAGTGATGAAGCTGGTGAGGAGGAGGACGTCAATGGTGGGGTGCCAGTAAATGAGGAAGGGCAACCATAAAACAGCGGCGGGCGAGATGACGAAGAGCATCCCGTACATGATCATGAAGAAGATGCCGAAGCGGATCATGTAGATCAAGATGCCAGACATGAAGATCAAGATGTCGGACATGATGATTCAAGCTGGGTGCGGGACCCTCATGTTCAAGAGCTGCTTGTCAAAGAGGCGTTGAACGCAAGAGGTGCAGCTAGAGAGAAAGCCAAGATGGCGCAACTCGAGAAAGACGCGATTACGAAGTTGTACGAAGGATGCAACAACGAGGATACCCGCTTGAATGTAACACTTGGGGCTATGGAGATGAAGGCAAAACACAAATGGACCGACGAAAGCTTCGATGATAACATGGCATTCTGGCACGATCGTCTTCCGAAGGGCAACACGTGCCCAACTAGTATCGCTGAGGCCAAGAAAGTCCTTTGCCCTCTCGATCTTCCGCACGTTAAATACCACGTCTGCATAAATGATTGCATGATCTATCGGGGTGAGGACGAAGATTAAACCACATGTTCGGTGTGCGGTGTTAGTCGATACAAGAGAGGGAAGAAAGTTCCTAGAAAAGTTGTATGGTACTTTCCGATCACTCCTCGTCTGCAGAGGTATTTCGTAGATCCCGAGGAAGCAAAGCTCATGACCTGGCACGCGGATAGAAAGAAGCTAAAAGAGGATGACCCAAACCCGGATCCGGAAAAGGAGGACATGCTGAGGCACCCTTCAGATGGTAGCCAATGGACTGCGTTGGACCTCGAATACCCAGATTTTGGGAAAGAACCAAGGAACCTCAGGATTGGTGTGAGTGCCGATGGAGTCAATCCGATGGGGTACATCACAGACTTCATGCTACGGAACGCCGACAAAGATTCATTTCTTATGACCTACTCTCCCAAGTAAGTCATTCGCTCGCCTCCGTAGCATATATGCTTTCTTAGCTTTCCATTGTCCTCTTCCAACATTCCTTTTGGATTGTTTTAATTATGCAGTGAGGATCAAGACTGCGTGCTCATCTTCTTTTCACCGCAACACTCGCATGCCGTGTATTTAGACTCGGGGAGTGTGAAGAAGAAAGATTACAAGTATATCATGAGAGTTTTGGATGATGCTCTCGTCGGCTACATAAAAGCCGGAGGCAAGATCATGAAGCAGAAGTTCAGGAAAAATCAGCCTGGCGTGAATGTGTTCAACCACGTAACGCAGTTCCCGTGCGTCAAGCAGCCGGCTGGCAGTGTGAGGGATGCGTACTACGCCCTTCATCACATGAGGGCGATTGTACAGGAACAACGCAACCTTACGCTGCCAAGTCATCTCAGAGCGTGGCCCGAAAGGAAGGTGGAAATCGCCGATGCAAATCTGAAGGAGGAGTTCTTTCACATCCAAGCGCACATGGCGACTATCATCCGTCATGAAGTACAAATGAGGGGGTCGATCTTCCACTCCAATATTGCACCATCCAATGGGGAGATAGAAGTTCGCCTAAAGGCCCTGCGTGACACAAGGCCTTTCATAACGAAAGAAGGATGCCGCCCATTCCCCGAGCCGAGTCAGAACAATTGAATGTACTCTTTGTTTAATTTGGATGTAATTTGGATGTACTCTTTGTGTAGTAGATGGTAGTGTCAAATACTCTTGGTGCTCTTTGTGTATAAAGGTCACGGCATATGCATTTTTATGCATATGTGCATGCTTTTCACCATTCATCGACCTGCTTTAAGTTGTTGATAAGAATAGATGCTAGATTGCTTTGTTCTCCTTTGGTATGATTCATATGGATGTGACCTCTAAAGCTTTGTTTTGTGCAGGTTGAAGAGAAAACAAGATATGATGACGAAAGTAGCTTTCGGTTTTCAATAATTGTTGGACTCATTGTAATTTTGTGATGGATGCATGTAATCTTGTGAATCTTGTAAAAATTATATTGCAATTCTTTTGTATCAATAATTGTTGGCCTCATTTTATATTGTATCTTGCATTTCTGTAATATAATAAAAATATCTGTAATGCTTTTATTCTTTTATGTAACTCTTTTTTGTTGTTTTCTGTAATTATTTAGTGGCGCATATTTTCAGGATTTAGTGGCGCACTGTGAATGCGCCACCCCTAAGAGCTTAGAGGTGGCACATTCTGAGATGCGCCACGCCTAAGGGCCTTAGGGGTGGCGCATCTAGAATGCGCCACCTCTAAGCCCTTATTAGTGGCTTGTAGTTAGTGGCGCATCCCTAATGCGCCACTAAACTCAAAACCAGTGCGCCACTAAAAGGGCATTCCCTAGTAGTGCGAAGCCCTTCTTGGCACATTTTTTGGCACTGATAAGGGCAAAGATAATACAAAGGTTAGAGTTGACCAGGAGACTCTGTGTGATAGGAAATCACTAAACATGCAACAACCAAAAGGAAGGAAAAATTGGTGCAAACCACCCGCCTGGTACAATCTTGAGAAGGGAGAAATAATGGAAATCCTTTTGTGGGTGCAAAAAAAGTTGTTGTTCCCCGATGGGTACGCTGAGAATCTAGCGAGGGGAGCGAGCATTGGAAAAATGAAAATTTTTGTGCTCAAGAGTCATGATTGGCACATATGGCTTGAGCAGATAATGCCGGTGATGTTGCGCGGATATAACCCTGAGGCTGAATGGCTAGTATTGGCAGAGTTGAGATATTTTTTCCGTGTTCTTTGTGCTAAAGAGTTGTCGCATGTCGTGATAGATGAAATGGAAGATATGGCGCCTGATTTTCTCTGCAAGTTAGAGAAGATTTTTCCACCAGGCTTCTTTAATCCGATGCAAGAGATGATTTTGCATCTCTCGACCGAGGCAACATTGGGTAGCCCTGTGCAAAATCGTTGGTGCTACGCAACTGAAAGAATGCAGAAGACACTTCGAGAAAAATGTAAAAATAAACGCAGAATTGAAGAATCAATGGCCGAGGCGTTCATTACCGAGGAGGCGGAAAACTTTGTAAAAGCACACTATGATGCCACTATTCCCAGCTTACACAATCCAAAGCCTCGGTACAATGTTGGCGACCCCAAACGACGTGAATCCAATCTCAGCCTCTTCAAAGGGAAGCTCGCACCTTCTGGTGCGGGAAAACCAAAGTTGTTGTACGTCGAGGAGTGGCACACACTAACGATGTATATATTGAACAACTTAACAAAAGTTCGGTCGTACATCAAGTAAGTGCTCGGTACATTGTTTCGCAACTTTTAACAAGTTTTGTGTCTAACAACTTTTATTAATTGATATAGTAGATACGTCGCACAATTCTCGAATGGTGTTGCAATCGAAAAAGAATCCATTCTCGAGTATGAACTTCTTGAAAATACAGGAGGCGGCTATCCCAGTTTCATCTCTTGGTTCAAAAAACGGTACCTCCCCTATATATATGACATGTGATTTCGTTTGTTGCTATTACTTGTGAGTAACACACCGAATCTTTTCTTAACTTCTAGGCTAATTCAGATGAGCAATTCGATGACGAATTGAGACAGATAGCTAATGGTTTTGACTTTAAGATCCGTACATTTCAGAATTACGACATCAATGGGTATCACTTTCATACTGCTAGCAAAGAGCTTTCAATGACCGGTCAAAAAACAACCAATTCTGGTGTCTCTGCTATAGGCGATGGAGGTGTCGAGTATTATGGAAGACTTGAAGAAGTATACGAACTTCATTATTATGGTGAAAATCCTCCGAACGTTGTTGTGTTCAAATGTCATTGTTTCGATGCTACTAAGAGAAGAAGAACTCATGAACTTGTTGGGCTAGTCGAAATTCGACAAGACAGGAATTTAAGCGGTCCCGATGTCTATATTGTGGCTCAACATGCCACCCAAGTTTTCTATCTGCCATATAATCGTCAAAGTGTTAAGAACCTCGAAGGTTGGTATGTCGTGTATGATGTGCCGGTACATCTTAGAAGAAGAACCACGTGATGATGAGGAAGAAGTGGAAGTAGAAGAGGTTACCGATGCGGATGAGCTATCAATGCTTGATCGGTTACAAAAAGGCCTTCCACATGATGTCCCTGAACCCGATGATGATGTCATTCATGACGACACGTGCGATACTGATGATGATTATGATTCAATTGACCATGGAGAAGAGACAGATGATCCCGACTATTAGTACTTTGTATGCATCCAAACATTGTTGTTTAATTATTGAATTTTTCGTTAATTATTCATGTATTTATTAGTTTTTGTTTAATTATTGTATTACCTCTGATCCATATTAATGGACTCAACTTTGTCTAGATTCGTATGTATCTAGTTAAATATTTAGACTAGATGCATGTGTATCTAGACAAAGTTAAGTCCATTAATATGGATCAGAGGGAGTACTTGAATTTGTACTAATTATTTAACTATTTATTGTTGCAGGTGGTGAGACATGGCAGGCGGGGATAAGTTGAGGATAGCACCTGGGCAGCTATGGAGAGATTTGTTGAAGAGATTTGCCGAGGATCCCGGCCGTGGGAGAGGAGGGGGAAAGAAGAGAGGCAAAGGATGTGGTCGCGGGAGAGGGAGGAAGGCCGATAGGAGAAAGTTGTCACCACCCTCAGCTACTTCAGTCTCAGCCACTTCAATGCTGTAGACGAGGGTGTCACCAGTGCGGGATCCTCCCGTCCAGGATCCGACACCGATGTCGGATCCTCCCGTCCAGGAGCGGATACCCGCACACGAGGAGTGGGGGAGTTGGGGGGATGGCGAGGGGGATGAGGCGGAGGCTGAGGCGAAGGATGAGGGGGCTGAGGCGGAGGATGAGGGGGCTGAGGCGGAGGTTGCAGGAGAGAGGCAGAGCCCGTCTGCCAACAAGTCGATCTACCAACGTGGTATGACACGAGTTCCAGACCGATTGGAGTTCCAGCATAGGGCGTTGATTGCGCGAGATGGAGATAAGTAAGTTGATATATATTGTGTACCTTGTATCATTATGTTTCACTAAGTAGCTAATGTCTTTGCCTTCTCATTATGCAGGGGGTGGAATTACCCAGAGAATACCCAGAATCCAAACTGCCTCCTTGGTGCTTTGCGTAGGGAGCACTTTCCCGGGATAGTGCAGTTGCCCGGTGATGGTATGGTTCCAGAGCCAGGACTCAAGTGGTAGCACTACCAAGACGCTCGACTCCCGGAAAACACACACGTGAATGGTGTTCTTTGCGCGAGCGTGGCCGACAAGGTGTTGGCTGATTTTTGGGTAACTAATATTTTACCCAATAAAAAGTATACAATGTTATATCTTGTTATTTCATATTCATCTGTGCATCTATATGGCATAATTTCAGAGTTACCATAGGGTCGAGGAGGGGACAGAGGAGGCGGCCAGGAAGAACCTCGAGAAAAAGTGCAAGAGGTTATTGAATAACACGAGGCACGAGATGCGTGTTCAGGCCGTTCGAGATTGGTACACCAAGCAAAACGAGCCGAAGACGAAGGCTGAATGTCGAAAGGTTTACCCTCATAAGACCGAGTACATGGAGGTGCGTACATTCCTTAGTTACATTCTTTATTAATTAGTTTTATTATGGCTAGTTAGCTTTATTTAGTTACAATACTTAGTGTCATTCTTCATTAACTTACATTCATAGGTGCCCCGAGATGGTTAGCCGATAAGATGGATTGTTGGGAGATGATAGTGGACAAGTTGTGCACAAAGGCTTGGTTGATCACACACAATGTGGCCAAGGAGCATCGTGCACAATTGGTTGGTGTGCCACACCACCAAGGCAATGCCAACATCAAGCAATACGCCAAAAAATGGGTATGTGTGCTTTGTTTTCTTTCATCATTAATTCATTTGTGCATGATTTTTGTTGTAGTAATTATTTGCCTTTTCTTGTAGGCCAAACACCATAACCAGCCCGAGCCTCAGGGATACGCCGCATTTTGCATAGCCCTTAAGGGCTCGTACAAGACGGTGACACCATATTCTGAGGTGGGCGGGCCGTCGGCGTACACAACACGGTCTGCCTACAACAAGATGACGGCTTATTCTGAGGTGGTCAAATAGCTGCGCGGGCCTGACTTTGACCCGATACTGAATCCTATGGATGCGGCGGCATTGAAGATCTCGGGTGGTGGTAAGAGTCATGCACGATGGCCATGTGTGATGGCTTCGTCCGTGTCACCGAGACTCTGTCTCAGATCAAGGCGAGGCAAATGAGGTCGGCTCCTGTAATACGGCAATGCGCGAGGCCAGTTGATCTAGCCATCAAGGTTAGTTTTCCTTCATTATTTCTTTCGTTCATTTGTCCCTGGATGGATGATGACAATTCCTTCTGAGGAGTGGTTGCAGGCCGCACTTGAGAAGGAGAGGGAGGCCACTAGATTCTTGTTGGAGGATAGTGACCGAAATAAACAGAGGTTACTTGAGGAGGAGAGGGCACGTAATATTGCCCATGCGAAGGCCATGCACGACTTCGTTGCGGTAAGTCAGTTGTGTGAGAAGCAAGGCTATTTGTGAGAATCAATGCTATTTCTTTGACTCCTCAAAAACTAATTTGCAGGCTATGTGTGAGAAGAAAGGTTTGTCGCGCCCTCCACCGATGCCTTCTCCGGTGAGAACGGTGAGTTCCCTTTCAATGACCAACCTTGCACCGTCCTATACCATTGTCTGTCGCCGTGCTAACCACATATTTCAACTCATCTTGCCTTGTTGCAGCTTCATTCCAGAGGTGCATCCCACGATCCCGGCACTTCTCCTGGTGAGAGCCTTTCCAATCCGACGACCAACCGAGATGGTGCTTCTCCTCCGTGACTTGGCCTTCGGTAAGTTATTCCTCTCCTTCTTATTCTTCTTATTGTTTAGCTCAATTTAGATTATGACATGCATTAGTTAGCTTAGTAAATGCTAATTAGACTTTGCTTATTTGGTACAAACATGACATAATTACTTGATAACACCAAAAAAAATAGCATAATTAGTTGATATTAGAGCTCAAAAATGACATAATTATTTTATAAAGCTTAAAAAGAAAACAGGAGAGAAGAACAAAGAAGAGATTACGAAAGAAGAGAAGAAGAAAGAAGAGAAAAAGATAGAATAAGAAGAACAAATCTTCCTATTCTTCCTTTTCTCCATCTTCTTCTTCTTCTTCTTCTTATTCTTCTAATTGCTTAGCTTAATTTAGATTACTTCTTTATTATTGTATTCTTCTAATTGCTTATCGATAGGTTCTTCTTCTTCTTCTTCTTCTCATTATGCAGATTTTGATAAAGCAACATGTCAAATGGATGGATGTTCTAGGACTCTACTCATGTAGTCTTTGTGATGCACTTGTGATGTACTTTTTAATGCACTTGTTTTAGTGATATGCGCTTGTGATGCTTTTCTTTTTGTAATATGATACTTTGTGATCTTGTTTGCACTTTATATATTGGTGTTGTTTGCATTTTGTGATGCACTTATGGTGCTGTTTAGGGTCTGGGCAAAACAAATTATTGTTTGTATCTATGTTTTGCAAATGCAGGGAATTAAAATAAAACAAACAAAAAAAGAAAAAAGGGTTACTGATGGCAACGCCTTTGCCGTCACATTACTGACGACAACCCCTTTGCCGTCGGTGCGCTGACAGCAAAGAAGGACACGTGGCGACAACCTGTGTAATCTGGCAACTCACAGTCGACAAGTTTTGCGCAGGTTTTCGGCTTTGCCGTCAGCTAGGATATGGGCTGACGACAAAGAAGGGACCCACATGCCAGCGTTGGCAGCATCTTTGTCACGTATGGCCGACCTGCAGAATCTTTGCCATCTGCCGATGGACAACTGACGGCAACGCTTGCCGTTAACCCCCTAACGGCCCTCGGCTTGCGTCGTTGCCGTCAATTCGCTCTGTCGACAGCCCGTGTCACCTAGCCGACGGCAACGGCTTTGTCGTCGGTCGATTTTGAGCTGACGACAAAGAACATCTTCACCGATAAAATTGTGGCCAGCTTCTTTGCCGTCGACACACTGACGGCAAAGTCGTTCCCGTCGGATATCCAGTCCTTTGACGTCAGGCTGACTGCAAACCAGCAGATTCCAGTAGTGATCTAGCTACTGACAATGGACCCATGGTCCAAGGGGGACTACTCACGGCGCTTCCCGGAGGCGATCGTGGGGATGGAGAAGCCTCCAGAGGACAATCCTCCCTCCGACAGCGTGCCGGGACAGGTTCTTCTGGCAATCCCACGATCGGAATCACCTCAGCGGCGGGACAGTAGATGAAATCGCGTGATGGGGTTCCTCTTGAAGGTTTTCGGAGAGAGAGGCAAATATAGGGCAAAGGGGGGGCCTGAGGGGTGCCCCCCTGGCCCAGGTGGCCAGGGAGGCGCCTGTCCAGGGGGTGCCCCCCTCGAGGCCTCCTTCGGGCCTCTGGAGTCTTTCGATTTGGATATTTTTTGGTATTTTTTCTGGAATTTTCTGAGCACTCTTATATTTGTCCTTTTTCTACAATGCACGGACAATAACAGACAAAAACTGCCACTAGGCATTGAATTAGTAGGTTAGTCCAAATTATGAATTAAATGATATGAAAGTGCATCAAAACATATAGAAATATCACCAAAAGAAGCATGTAGCAAGTAAAAAATTATGGATACGTTTGGCACGTATCAACATCCCCAAAATTAATTCCTGCTCGTCCTCGAGTAGGGAAATGAAAAAAAAGATAATTTTTGTGGTGACATGCTACCAACAAAGATTTTAACTTTAATGTACAACAAGCAAGAGATGCAATTCAAGTCAAGATAATAACAAGCAAGAGTCTATATCTAGTATTGAAACTAGCAAAGTAAGAACATAAAGGTGCAAGAAGCTCTCGATGTTCGTGTCTCGAATGTCTCCAATCGGTGTTCCCGTGCCGGAAGTTAGAGATGGGTTTAGAGCATAAAAATACTTAATAGTTGTTGAGAACTCAATCTACTAACTTTCACACTTAGTTTCCTTTGGAATCTTATTATGACTCGTTCCCAGACCGTCGGCCAGGTGCAAGTCAATTCTATCCTCTCCCTTCCGATTTCGAGGACTCATGCTACAAATGAGCGCGAGCAAGATTAGTTGGCACTTAGGATGGAAAAGAGAATAAAATGATGGGGAAGGCAGTCAAAAACGCATGAAAGTCTCACACCAATGAGGACAAAATTAGGCTTGGGTAGGCCTAATGGTAGATATGGTGTGAGGAGTAGGGATTGCCATGCAACGGATGCACAAATGAGCTATGAGTATGAAAGCTCTCCAATGGAACTAGTGGGGGTGCATCCAACTCGCATACTCACGAAGACCTAGAGATCTTTGAGGAGGCTCATCATTGGAATATACAAGCCAAATTCTATAGTGTAAAGGTCCCACATAGTTATGCATGAATGATATGGAAACTCTCTATGAAGTACAAATGCTACTTTGAAGAACGAGTGTGCATCTTTAAAAAGGAATATTAATGTTGCCCCTTCTCTCTTTTCATTTCTTTTTCTTTCCCTTTTTCTATTTTTTTGTATTTTTTGTGGCCTCATTGGCTCTTTCTATTTATCTCTCATTTGTCCTCTTTGGGATCTTTTCATGTGTCCTCTTTTGGGATCTTTTATTTGTGTCCTCTTTGGGATCTTTTCCTCACTTAAGGGCAACACTCTATATATTACAAGGCTGATGAAGATCAACAAACTTTTACAGAAGTACTCACCATAAAGAAAATTGAAGATAAATCATAATGTATGCAAATGTATGCCTCTGGCATTGTAGCAGGATGTGCAATGATACCAACGCACCATGTGACAATTATAAGGGAAATCACAACTAGCATGCGGCTCTACGATTTAGCAAAATCATGTAGGACAATGAAAGATCAAGTCATGAGAATATGGCATGGCAATGTATCTCGTAAAGGCTATGGAAATGCCTTAATAGGTAGGTATGGAGTCTATTTTGAGGAAGGATATAATGAGGCTTATGATGACATAAACTATCATCCCAAGGATTTGGATGCACCAACGAAGTTTGCACCGACTCTTGAGTTGAGAAAGGCCAAGGCACGGTACATAAGAGGCTAGCAGAATATGGCTGGTGGAAGTGCCAACAATAGAATACTCGCATTAGGCAAAGGAACTCATCCACTTATTATCGATAACTCTCTATCTAGTCAGGAGATTCACAGAGACAATTACGATATGAGGAGTGTATGGGGACTTGGTTATCCTTGCGCATCCTTGACCCATGATAACGTGAGGGTACTCTGTATATTACAACCCCTCGAGAGGTTAGTAATCCATCTAGTAGCTAGAGTTCTCAACTAATTTTTGTAGTTTTCGAAAATAAGCACGTTGAACCAAAATACGACACCTATCACTAATAGGCTTGAGCTCTTAACACAGAGAAGTCGAAACATTACTCAAAAAAATACCTCAAAACTATTGCTAGTTACTACTAAACTAGCATAGCAACCTTGATTGCCTACTTAAAGTAAGACACACATTTAGTGCAACAGGACAACTCTCTAAACGAGATAAGCATGAAACTAAAGAGAGTACTAAAAGCAATATCCTAAATCAAAGCTATTAAAGGTGAACATGAAGAACAAGAGTTAAACTTGATAGCAACTAGAAATAATGAAGAACACTCAAAAAAGATTGGAATGAAAACTATGAGTATTCTAAGCAAAAGTGGAGGGTGTTTCTCATGTTAGGGTCCAACTGCTTATGACCAGAAAACACCTCTAAACTAAACAAAGAAAACTAAAAAGTAAAATCAAGACGCTCCAAGCATAGCACATAACACATGAAGTGATAAAAATATAGTGTGGAGAAGGACGAACTGATGATTGTTAATGAAGAAGGGGATGCATGTTCTTATAGTGTTTTGGCTTGTTTTACACAGTTTGCCACTTTCCGGTGCCGAAACCGCAGACGCAGGAATCACCGGGGAAAAGTGCACATCAAGTGGCCATATCAGCACATCTCCAAATGACCTGAAAATCACGGGGCATAATTTCTAGAAGATATCACGAAGACTGGCCAAAGGGTACCCGGAGGGGGGCCACCAGTCTCTTAGGCGCCCTGGTGGTGCGACCCCCTTCTGTCCACGCCACCTGGCTGCCTGGGAGGTGGGGCCCACTCCCAGGACCCCCTTTGGCCTATATGTTCATGTTCATCGTAACCTAAAAACCCCAGAACGAGAAGAGTTTCCGGAGTTCCGCCGCCGCTCCTTGGAGGAAACCAACAGAGAATAAAAGGCCTTTTCCGGTAGGCAAATTCCGCTGGGGAGAACTCCTCCCGGAGGGGGAGATCATCCTCATCGTCATCACCATCATCACGGGCATCATCGATATCATCATCAACGTCATCCTCACCATCAACACCATCTCCATCTTCATCCCATATCATCTCACCATTGCAATCCAAGTTGTAACCCGTACTATCCATCCCCTCTACTCTATCGGTGTTGATTAATCTTTGTGGTGAATGCTATTGATTTTTGTTGGAGAATTATTGTTATGACCATATTTTTCATCATATATTTATCACCACTGATCATGATCTCTTTTATTTCTTGTGAGTAGTTCTTTTAGTTCTTGAGTACATGGCAGAAGTCTAGTTGTTAGTAGTCATATGATGTTGAAGTAATATGTGTTGTTTGATATTTAAGTTGTGGTGTTATTCTTCTAATGGTGTTGTGTGAACTTCGACTACACAACACTTCGCCTTTTAAGGACCTAGGGGGAATGCATTGTGTATAAAGTATACTTATGGTGGGTTGCCGGAGTGACCGAAACCTGAACCCCAGTTCGCACACTTTTGCACGAGGGATTGATGGATCCTAGAGTTTATTGCTATGGTTAGGATTTTGCCTTAAATTCTCTGTTGTATTTTCGGATGCTTGCAAGAGGTTTAATCATAAGAGTGTACTTATCTTATTCTAGAAAGTGCACTAGCATAGGTCCACCCACACAACACTTATCAATACAAAACATAGTACCGATACAGAATATGGCGAAGGCACATGACTATCTCTCCCGTGTGTCCTTAAGAACATTTTAGCCTTTATAAGTTTAGATCTTTTGGCTTATCCTTTGCACAAAACGACTGGGCCACCTTTCTGCACCTTATCACAATTTACCTTATTTGCTTTTATCTCTTTGCTACTTATACCAGAAAACCCATAAAAAGTTACCTTTCAGTACTTGTAGTTATTCCTATCTCAAGTTCACTTGTCAATACCTTCTGCTCCTGATTGGGTTCGACACTCTTACGTATCGAAAAGGCTACGATAGATCCCCTACACTTGTGTGTTATCAAGACCATTTTCTGGCGCCGTTGCCGGGGAGCGTAGCGCTATTGGTAAATGAAATTGGTAAGGAAACCTATATATTTTAAGTGCTCATTTTATTTTGTTGCTGTTAATTTTAGTCCCTATGGACAACTCTGCTGTTGGTGCTTTGCTTGCGGGGAACAGCCCCACCATTACTATGGTGGAGAAGGATCCCCCACCTACTGAAATTGGTCCCTTTAAAATACCAACTTGTATTGTTGATTGTGTTATTTCTAATCGATATGTAGGAGATAGATATCCAGGTGAACACTTGTTATAACTTCCACATCTATGCTCCTTATTTAAGCTTGCAGGCATATCAATAGACTTTGTTATGAGGAAACTGTTCTCTCTCTCATTAAAAGATAATGCTTTGGATTGGTATAGGCTTCTTGACAACTCTCATTTACTAAATTAGCAAGAACTTATGCCTCTCTTTTATTCAAAGTGTTATCCTCTTCATGAACTACATCGTGACAGGAATTATATTTATAACTTTTGGTTTCGTGACGGAGAAAGCATCGCTCAAGCTTGGAGGAGATTGAAGTCCCTACTGCCCAAATGTCCCAATCATGAGCTTCCCAAGGAAATTATTCTTACAAATTTTTATCCAAGGCTTTCTCGTCAAGATAGAGAGATGCTTGATGCCTCCTTTAGTGGGGTATTCCGCACCAGAAGCGTTGAAGAAAGTTGGGATCTTATTGAAAGGATCAAGAAGAACACTGAAGATTGGGAGATTGATAAAGGTATTGAACCCGTTATAAATAATGAGCATGATTACATTAAGAGCTATAGAAACTGATTACTTCAATACCTTTTGTGCTAAGATTGGTCTTGATTCCCAACTTTTGATTGATTTTTGCAAAAACATTACATCTCATATGGATTCCTCTAAAAATAAAGAGGATCAACACCATAAGCCCTTTAAGGAATTACGTGTTGATATTCATTTTGTTGACCCTATCTTACCTGTAGTTATATATGAAAAGCCCCCTTTTCCCGCAAGGATGAGGGAGCTTTCTTATATGACACGCATATTAAAAAAAAGTGAGAGAAGAACTGATGAGCCTGAGGACCAGATCAAGGTCGATCCTAAAGTTGCATTGGTTAAAGATCTTGTTACTAATGATGTTTTAGATTCCAATATAAATTTTTGTGTTGTTTCCACTAACCTTGTCACAGCCAAGACCAAAGGCCCAATTTCAGGTACTCCAGTAGTATTTGTTAAAATAGGAGATCGTAATTATTATGGGCTATGCGATTTGGGATCGAGTGCTAGTCTTATTCCTTATTCACTCTATCGGGAGATCATGGGTGAGATTTCACCTTGTGAACTTGAAGCGATTGGTGTTAATATTTATCTAGGAAACAGAGAAACTATCTCTCCTATTGGAATTGTGACAGATGTTGAAGTCTTGTGCAGAAAGGTAAAATATCCTACCGACTTTGTTGTACTTGGTTCAGTGCAAGATAATTTTTGTCATATTATATTCGGTAGACCTTTTCTCAGAACTTGTGGAGCTATAATAGATTGCAAGAAAGGGAAAATATATGTTGAATTCAATGGTGAGCCATATGAATTTAACTTTTCTAAATTATCCAAAAAAACTCGTGGTACTGATTTGCCTAGTAATGATAACATTATTGAAGATATTGCTTCTATTGCTATACCTCCTGGCGATCCGTTGCAGCAATATATGGAGGACCACGAGAATTATATGGATATGCAGGAAAGAAATCAATTAGATGCATCTTTCTTGACACAACCCGCTATCCTGAAGCACAACCTTTCGGTTGAAACTTTAGGAATTTTATCACAACCCAAAGAAGACAGGGTGTTCGATCTCAAGCCTCTTCCCGATACGCTCAGGTATGCTTACTTAGATGAAAATAAAGTATATCCTGTTATTATCAATTCTAACCTTTCAGGGTATGAAGAAGAGAGATTATTAAAAACCCTTCATAGACACCGAGGTGCTATTGGATATACCCTTAACGACCTCAAAGGGATTAGTCCATCTATTTGTCAACAAACTATCAATCTTGAGCCCGATGCTAAACCGGTTGCTGATCATCTACGATGGTTGAAGCCGAAGATGAATGATGTTTTGAGGACCGAGATCCTCAAGATTCTAGCCGCAGGTATTATCTACCATATAGCTGATAGTAAGTGGGTGAGTCCTGTGCATTGTGTTCCTAAGAAGGGGGGCACAACTGTAGTTCCTAATGATAAGAATGAACCGATCCCTCGGAGAATTATTATTGGATAGAATGTTTATTGATTAGAGGAAGTTGAACAAGGCGACGAGGAATGGCCACTAGCCGTTTCCGTTCATCGACCAAATGCTTGAAAGGTTATCCAAAAACACCCACTTTTTCTATATTGATGGATATTCTGGCTTCTCTCAAATTCATGTTAACACTGCCAATCAAGAGAAGACCACTTTTACTTGTCCTTTTGGTACTTATGCGTATAGAAGTATGCCTTTAGGTTTATGCAATGCCCCTGCTACTTTTCAAAGGTGTATGTCTGCTATTTTTCATGGTTTTTGTGAGGAAATTGTTGAGGTCTTCATGGGCGATTTCTCCGTCTATGGAACCTCTTTTGACCATTTCTCCACAACCTTAATAGCGTTTGGTAGAGATGTGAGGAGACAAACTTGGTACTCAACTAGGAGAAGTGCCACTTCATGGTCAACGAAGGGATTGTTCTTGGCCACAAGATTTCCGGAAGGGGAATCGAGGTGGACAGGGCCAAGATCGAAGCAATTGAGAAGATGCCCTATCCAAGGGACATCAAAGGTATTCGTAGTTTTCTCGGTCATGCTGGTTTCTATAGAAGATTTATTAAAGAATTTTCCAAGACTTCAATACCCCTCACTAATCTTCTCCAGAAGGATATTCCTTTTGTGTTTGATGAAGGTTGTAAGGAAGCCTTCGAAGTTCT
Organism: Bromus sterilis; assembly: GCA_950022295.1. NCBI lineage: Eukaryota > Viridiplantae > Streptophyta > Magnoliopsida > Poales > Poaceae > Bromus > Bromus sterilis. The sequence continues at coordinate 54,244,600 of OX465599.1, forward strand.
TAAGAAACCTTTAATAACTGCTCCTATAGTCCAATTGCCTGATTGGAATTTACCTTTTGAAATTATGTGTGATGCTAGTGAATTTTCTGTTGGATCTGTGTTAGGACAAAGGGTTGATAAAAAATTAAATGTTATACATTATGCTAGCAAGACCCTTGATAGTGCTCAAAATAATTATGCTACTACTGAAAAGGAATTTTTAGCAATAGTGTTTGCTTGTGATAAATTTAGACCTTATATTGTTGATTCCAAAGTCATTATCCATACTGACCATGCTGCTATTAAGTACCTTATGGAGAAGAAGGATGCCAAACCTAGACTTATTAGATGGGTTCTTCTTCTTCAAGAATTTGATTTGCAGATTGTTGACAGGAAAGGAGCGAAAAATCCAGTAGCGGACAACCTCTCCAGGATAGAAAATATACCACATGATCCTATTCCTGTTAATGATAGTTTTCCTGAGGAACAATTAGCTACTTTGAGAATACAATCTATTTCTGACCCTTGGTTTGCAGACTATGCTAACTTTGTTGTTACCAAGTTTTTACCTCTAGGTTTAACATTCCAGCTAAGGAAGAAATTCGTCCACTATTTGAGGTATTACTTTTGGGATGACCCACACCTTTTCAGAGAATGTGCAGACGGCATCGTGAAAATATGCATACCGGAGCATGAGCAGAAGGATATTTGGAGGGATTGTCATGATAGTTGATGGCTTCTCACCCTTTGTTGGTTTCCCCAAATGTAAGGTTGAGATGTAGTGCAGCAGCAGTTTTCCCTCGGTGAAGATACCAAGGTTTGTCTCCAGCGGGACTCCAGAGATGATAAGTAGGTGTGAGTGGCGCAACTGACGTGGACCTGCACACAGACACAGATAACTTTGTACCCAACGAAGTTTAGAGAGGTTGTCAATCTCTCCGGTCTTGTTGTTTACAAAGGATAAAACGCAAGGGATAATGATAGCAAATAAAAGTGGTAAAGTAAATGTAGCGTAAGGATATGGACTAGGATACGTGATGTTCGCTAGTGATGTCTCTCTCCCGAAAGACGATAAAATTGCTATGCGAGGTAAACAAATTACAAAAAGGCAATTGACAGGATTATGAACGCACCGCAATGCTAACTATGCTACACAAGAAAGGAAGAGGTTCAAAAGCATGGGAAGTACGCCAAAGTAAGTAGACCGAAATCCATCTGCATCTACTACTAATAATCCACCTTGAGATATCTATCCAGAACATCTCGCTGGTATTAAGTTGCGAGCCCCACCCAAAGTGTAAACCCAAAGAAACAGACAACTGCATTAAAAAGAACTCTGCGTAAAGTAAACAATCCTTATAGCCGTGGTTACAAAAGAACATTAGGTGCAAGAGCTCTCGCTGTCCATGACTCGAATGTCTCCAAATGGTGTTTGCGTGCAAGAAAGGGGATAGGGAATACGAGAAAAAATATTTTTTGTTGAGAACTCAATCTACTAAAGTTTCACACTTGGTCTTCTTTGGAATATTATCTTGACTCGTCCCCAGTCCACTAGCCAGGTACAAGTCAATTTGATCCACTCCTTTTCGATATTTTGAGCACTCATGCAATGGATGATCGTAAGCACGAGAGTTGACACTTAGGATGGCAAAGAGAGAATATGGTGGAGGAGGAAGACAAAAAGGGTGAGAAAGTCTCACATCAATGAGGACAATCATAGGCAAGAGCTGCCAAATGATAGATATGATATGAGGAGTAGGGATTGCCATGCAACGGATGCACATACAAGCTAAGAAACTCTCCAATGGAACTAGTGGGGGTGCATCTAACTTGCTCACTTATGAAGACCTAGAGCTCTTTTGATGAGGCTCATCCTTGGAATATGCAAGCCAAGTTCTATAGTGTGAAGGTCCCCACATAGCTATATGCATGATGATCATCTCTATGGAGTACAAGGATATAAAGGGAGTACTAGTGTGAATCTCTCAAAAGGATAGTAGTGTTTCCCCTTTCTCTCTTTTTATTTATTTTTCTCCTTTTTCTATTTTTTTGTATTTTTTTGTGGCCTCAATGGCTCTTTCTATTGAACTCTCATTTGTCCTCTTTGGGATCTTTTAATGTGTCCACTTTGGGATCTTTTCCTCACTTAAGGGCAACACTCTATTTTACAAGAAGGTAAAGGAGATCTTTCACACTTTAGAAGGTACTCAAAAGCATAAAGAAGATGTAACTATCATGATGTATGCAATGTATGTCGCCGCCAGTGTAGCAGGAACATGTATGACATGAAGATCAAGTCATGAAGAGGTGGAAGTTGCATGGCAATGTAACTCGGAAAGGCTATGGAAATGCCTTGATAGGTAGGTATGGTGGCTGTTTTGAGGAAAGATATAAGGAGGCTTATGATGACAGAGCGTATCATGACAAGGGTTTGGATGTACTGGCGAAGGTGGACACCAACTCTCGGAGTGGGAAGAAGGCAATGCACGGCACAGAGAGGCTAGCAAAATATGGGAAGGTGGAAGTGTCAACTTTCAATACTTACATTAGTCCGAAGAACTCATGCACTTATTATCGATAACTCTCAATCTAATAAGGAGGTTCAAAAAGAGACAAGTACCCCGAGGAGGAGTGTATGGGGGTTTGGTTATCCTTCCGCATCCTCGACTCATGGTACGTGAGTGTTCTCTGATATTCGACTCCTTAGAAGAGTAGTGATCCATCTAGTAGCTAGAGTTCTCAACTAGTTTTGTTGGTTTTGAAAATACACACGGATTTCCCAAAATACTACACCTATCACTAATAGGCAAGAGCTCTTGACACCAAAAGTTCAAACATTACTCACATCAATACCTCAAAACCATTGCAAGCTACTACTAGAATTAAATAGCAACCTCAAGTAACTACTTCTCAAAACAAGACACAACTCAGTGCATAAACGAACTCTCTTTAACAAGATAAACATGAAAACTAAAAAGAGTTCCAGCTACAAACTAAGCAAAATCCAAGGCTCTTGCTAAAGACAGACTAAGACTAAGACTGAACATGGCAGTAGCTATGAAAAGATAAAGAACACACAACAACAAAAAGATAAGCAGGAAAAATCCTATGATGTGTTCTAAATTTTGAAAGTGGAGCGTGTTTCTCTCCCACACAAAGTAAGAAAGGATCTAACTTGTTATTAAAAGCGAACAAATCTAAAGAAAACTAAAAATAAAACCTAAGAGCGAGACACTCCAAGCATAGCACATAACACATGAAGTGATAAAAATATAGTGAGACGAAGTATGAACCATTGATTGTTGATGGAGAAGGGGATGCACGGGGGCATCCCCAAGCTTAGACGCTTGAGTATCCTTGAATATTTATTGGGGATGCATGGGGGCATCCCCAAGCTTGAGCGCTTGACAATCCTGGATCTTCTTTCATTATCTTCCATCGCACACTTGAAAACTCCCTTCATACATAACTCATCATAAGCTGATTAGAGAGGTTAGTACACTTAATAAATAAAAAATTTCCACTGGATATAAATATATTCATGAAGAGATACTGTTTCTCAAGAGTGCCAAAAAGTTTTTGCAAAGAAAAATCAAGCTTAAGGTTTGCAAAAGATAGGAGAGACAAAACGTGGCAGAATCTGTGAAAAACAGAACAGCAGATAGTAAAGAATTTTTTAGGGGTACTTCTGCAACTCAAATCAAAAAACTCATAACATACGGAAATTTCGTAATTGTATATAGAAGATAGTAAACTCTCCTATCCACTGGATATAAATATATTCATGAAGAGATACTGTTTCTCAAGAGTGCCAAAAAGTTTTTGCAAAGAAAAATCAAGCTTAAGGTTTGCAAAAGATAGGAGAGACAAAACGTGGCAGAATCTGTGAAAAACAGAACAGCAGATAGTAAAGAATTTTTTAGGGGTAATCTGCAACTCAAATCAAAAAACTCATAACATACGGAAATTTCGTAATTGTATATAGCATACTCTGTAAAAAGTTCAGCTCAAAAAGATTGACTGGGATTTTTTTGGAATTTTTCTGGTCACGAGGACAGAATCTGTTTTCTGGACAGCATGTCACAACTTTTACTTCCCTTGTCGTAAGAGGCTATAACTTGGCACAAATTTGAAAAATAAAGATACAATGATGTTGCTACAGAAGTAACAAACATCAAGACACAACAAAAGCGAAAAGAAAAACTTAAATTCGTTGCGGGCTGCCTCCCGAAAGCGCTTCTTTAAAGCCATTAGCTAGGCATAATGCAAAAAGAAGAATCAAGTTTTATCAAGAGAAAGAGAATAACTAGCCCGTGTAACGGACTCAAAAGGTAACTTGATTTTATTTCTAGGGAAGTGTTCCATACCCTTTTTGAATGGGAATTGGAATTTTATATTCCCCTCTTTCATGTCAATAACCGCACCAACGGTGCGAAGAAAAGGACGTCCGAAAATAATTGGACATAAAGGTTCACACTCTATATCCATAACAATAAAATCAACGGGAACATAGTTGTCATTGAAAATGATAAGAACATCTTCGATCTTCCCCAAAGGTTTCTTTATGGAAGAATCAACAAGACGAACACCAAAAGAACAAGGCTCAAAAGGTTTCAATTCAAACATATCAAATATTATTTTTGGCATGACGGAGGTACTAGTTCCAACATCACATAAAGCATAGCAAGAGAAGCTATTTAATTTAATTTTGATCATAGGGTCCCAACCATCATCTAGCTTCCTAGGTATGGAGGCTTATACTCTAAGCTTCTCCTCCCTAGCTTTGATAAGAGCATTTGTGATATGCTCCGTGAAGGAAAGATTAAGTGTGCTAGTGTGGGGGTCTCTAGACATTTTGTGTAGTAAGCTAATAACTTCTGAGAGGGTACAACTATCAAAGTCAATATCACTACTATCAAAGGTGGTAGTAATGTCATCTAGGCTCACTTGTTTGAAACCCTCTATGTTCATAGGATTTTCTTTATCTACGGTTGAGGTATTAGCATCACCATTAATAGGTCCAACGGGACTAGGAGTGCATTGGGTGCTAATAGTTTGAGTGTCCTCAACAATTTGGATAGTGGCAACTGTGTGGTGTGTAGGAAGGCTCTTAATTCTATCCTCTTCCTATTTTTCTCTAGCCCATCTTTCTTTGAGTTTAGCCATCATCTAATGTTTTCATTGATTTGTAACTGGATAGCATTAATAGGAGTGGCCTTATTCTCCTCAAGGGGGGAGGTTCTAATTTTAAGCATCTCAATATCAAGGGCTAAGCTTTCTACCTTCAAAGAGAGATTATCTATTTTAGATAATTTCTCTTCTACATTTTTGTTGAAGGCTTTTTGGGTAGTGATAAAGTCTCTAAGCATGCTTTCTAATTCAGAAGAGGGGTTCTTGTTGCTAGGGTAAGTGTTGTTGTTCCCATAGTTTGATGGAAACGGTCTAGGATTGCTAGAAAAATTTCCCCTATAAGCATTGTTGTTGAAGTTGTTTCTAGCAATAAAGTTTACATCTACTTGTTCTTGAGCAACCAAAGAATTTAAAGGAACATCATGAGGATCAATAGAGGGTTGCTTGGTAAGTAGAGAAATAATTAAGTCAACTTTTTCATTGAGGGAGGTAATTTCCTCGACAGAATTTACCTTCCTACCTGTTGGAGCGCGTTCGGTGTGCCATTGGGTATAATTGGTCATCATTTCATCGAGAAGCTTCGTGGAATCACCAAGTGTAGTTGACATAAAGGTTCCTCCCGCGGCCGAATCTAAGAGGTTCTGCGAGGTAAAGTTCAAGCCTGCATAAAAAGTCTGGATAACCATCCAAGTAGTCAAACCATGTGTAGGACATTTCTTAACAAGATATTTCATTCGTTCCTAGGCTTGGGCAACGTGTTCATTATCCAATTGCTTAAAATTCATAATATTACTCCTAAATTGGATAATCTTAGCAGGAGGGTAGTACTTCCCTATAAAAGCATCTTTGCACTTATCCCAAGAATCTATGCTATTTCTAGGCAAAGATTGAAACCAGATTTTAGCATCTCCCCTTAAAGAGAAAGGAAAGAGCTTGAGCTTGACAACTTCACCTTCCACTTTATACTTTTGCATATCACATAATTCAACAAAATGATTCAAGTGTAAAGCAGCATCATCGCCAGCACCAGAGAATTGATCTCTCATAACAAGGTTTAGCAAAGCAGGTTTAATTTCATAAGAGGTAGCTGAAGTGGAAGGTGTGGCAATGGGAGTGCAGATGAAGTCTTGGTTGTTGTGACTAGTGAAGTCACACAACTTGGTGTTTTCAGTGGAACCCATAGTAGCAGCAAGTGTGGCAGATTTTTTTGTAATTTTTGATAAAAGACACAAAGATAAAAACTGAAAGATAAACTGACAAGAATAAAAAACAATGGTAAAGGGTAGTGTGCAACTCCCCTATCTTAGCACTTGGAGTCCCCGGCAACGGCGCCAGAAAACTTGCTTGATGGCTTCTCGCCCTTCGTTGGTTTCCCCAAGTGTAAGGCTGAGAAATAGTGCAGCAGCAGTTTTCCCTCGGTGAAGATACCAAGGTTTGTCTCCAGCAGGACTCCAGAGATGATAAGTAGGTGTCAGCGGCACAACTGACGCGGACCTGCACACAGACATGGATAAATTTGTTCCCAATGAAGTTCAGAGAGGTTGTCAATCTCTCCGGTCTTGTTGTTTACAAAGGATAAAACGCAAGGGATAATGATAGCAAATAAAAGCGGTAAAGTAAATGTAGCATGGAAACAGTGATAAGGATATGGACCGGGATACGTGATGTTCGCTATTGATGTCTTTCTCCCAAAAGACGGTAAAATTTCTATGCGAGGTAAACAAATTACAGAAAGGCAATTAACAGGATTACGAACGCACCGCAATGCTAACTATGCTACAAAAGAAAGGAAGAGGTTCAAAAGCACGGGCAGTACGCCAAAGTAAGTAGACCTAAATCCATATGCATCTACTACTAATCATCCACCTTGAGATATCTATCCAGAACATCTCGCTGGTATTAAGTTGCGAGCCCCACCCAAAGTGTAAACCCAAAGCAACAGACAACTGCATTAAAAAGAACTCTGCGTAAAGTAAACAATCCTTGTAACCGTGGTTACAAGCACCGTTGTTTTCCCCCTTGTGGCAACAGCACATCCCCTAGACTCATGTTTCTGTCAGTCAAGCATGTCATCGAGGACGCATGAACCCACAATCTAGCACAACGCTCCATCTTGGAGTCACTACCTACTACTTGGCAAAAGCAATAAAAAGCAACGGAGAACCTGCAAGAATTACTTAGGAACAAAAATATAAGAGATAAAAACAAAATATATTACTCTATCACAATCTGAACATAATCTCATAATCCAGCAGATCCGATCAAACTCAACATAGCAACAGCAGAAATATTACAAAGGTGCCTCGATCATGTAGGAAGCTCACGAGGTCTAAACAATGAAGATCAAAGAGGGGAGGAGAACATCACATAGCTACTGATCACGGACCCATGGTCCAAGGAAAACTACTCACGGGACATCCGGGGAGCATCCATGGTGGAGAGGAGAATCCCGGAGGTTAATCCTCCCTCCGGCAGGGTGCCGAGAAGAGGTCTTCTGGTGCTCCCGATCTTGGAAGCGCGGCGGCGAAGGAACAGAGGCGATTTCACGGAATAGGGTTTTTCTTCTGGAGTTTTCCCGTGACAGGGGATAAATAGGCGAAAGGGGGCAGCCAGAGGTGGGGCAGGGCCCCAGGCGCCCCCTGGCGCGGCTAGGGGTGGGGTCGCGCTGGATGGCCACCTGCCCCCCCCTTGGCCCCCCTCTGGCCCCTCCCGGGATCTTCTGGAAGCTTCCTGTACGCTGATTTTTTCTGTATTTTTCCCGTAATTTTTCTGGCATTTTTTATATGGGGGAAAACTGAAATAGAAAAACACCTGAAAACAGGAACTGACACTGGGGTGCACTGATTTAATAGGTTAGTCCAAATATGATAAAAAATGTATGAAAGTGTATCTAGATCATAGCAATATCACACAAAACATGCATGGAGCAAGCAGAAATTATAGATACGTGTTGGTTGTATCAATAGTCCTTATGGAGGACATCATGCCGGTGAAAGGACCGCACACAAGGTTCTCCAATCAGGTTTTTATTGGCCTACTCTCTTTAAATATGCTAGAAAATATGTTTTATCCTGTGATAAATGTCAGAGAGTTGGTAACATTAATAGGAGAAATGAGATGCGTATGAATTACTCTCTAGTTATTGAGCCTTTTGATTGTTGAGGTTTTGATTTTATGGGTCCTTTTCCTCCTTCGCACAAGTACACTCACATTTTAGTAGAGGTTGATTATCTAACCAAGTGGGTTGAACAATCCCCACTGAAAGTGTTGATCATAAGAAATCTTTGAATATGCTGAAAGATGTGATCTTTCCTTAGTTTGGTGTACCAAGGTACCTCATGACCGACGAAGGATCACATTTCACACATGGTGCTTTTAGAAAAGCTTTAGCAAAGTATGATGTTAACCATAGGATTGCTTCACCTTACCACCCTCAAACGAGTGGGCAAGTTGATCTCACAAATAGGGAGACCAAGGGACAAAACTTGTCTGATTGAATAACCAGAGACAAAGCCGTGAGTACATACAAAGTACTCGCAAACCAACTAAAGAAATGAACAAGATTTTTGTATACGAAAATAATGGGATGGATATATGGTGGAGTTTATCATGGTGGAAGCTAACTACTCAATATTAGTTAAGTTGGCAACATTTTATCCTTGGAAAATTTTAATCCCACAATTTGATTTAATCATGTCAAACCCTTTTCATAATATCAACATCATCATCGTGAACCATAATCTCAGTACTAGAATTTCTCATCTATTCCCCACAAAGTGTGGCCTCACTAGCTGTCCATGACCGTGGACTCCGGCTACTTGAATAGATTTTACTCTGCAGAGGTTGTAAAATTTACCCACAACATTCGATACATCCGCCGTGAGTCCTCACGGTTCGTCATACCTTAGGATACGGTTTTCGGATAATCGACCGTAGTTTTCCACTTGCCTACCCTAGTACAGGTGATCTATCTGATGCCCACAACCTGAACTGTCCGCGTGCAAGGTCATGCTCCTCGTGAAAACATGCCTTCACCGTAGTAGAGGTGCAGCAAAGTTCTGTACCGACACTGATATAATCCAGTGTATTACACCCCCGATGCATCGGCAGGATTCCGACTTCTGGGTACCATCGTGCACCTCACTCATGTAGTTATAAGATCCCCGTACTAAGATAAATAAGCTTCCAACTAGCCTGTCCCATACCAGAGTATTGTGGTTGTACTGTAAGACTAGGTTTTGGCGGCACTTATAGAGAGTCCCTCCATACATTGAATATGTTCAACGATGTTTCCAACAACCACAATATTGGCCATCGCATCTTCCAAGATGTATTCCATCACATTAGGGTGGAGCAAGATTAACCAAATTATTATGTTGTCATTAGTTCCTTAGCAAGGCTAGGGGCATTACATCAAGATCATCGATGTCTAATTTCCTTCTCCCAAATAGGTAGGCTTACAAGGTATGTGGTGATTCACCTAATAAACTAATACAATCCCAACCAAAAATGGTATAATAATAGCATGATACATAATATGGTAAAAAAGAAAGTAAAAATGTAGGACAAGGGTTAAGTTTTTGAAGATGGCTTGCCTTCCTCGGCGAAGTCTCCTGGTACGACGTCTTCGGCTTGGAAGGAGTCTTCACCTGCAATGTCAAGCGTCTCATCTACGCGTTGTAGAAAAATAAACACACAGTTACAATCACGACATTCTCAAACAAGGCATTCAAACTAAACATTAAAACAAATTGCAAACATGACATTCAAAACAAGTATTCAAGAACACATATCACACACTTAGCACTTAAAATAGCAACACATGACTAACATTAATAAGTGTACTATGATTTACTCATGGTTCAACATACATATAAGAATAATATTTTTATAGGAAGTTTAACAAGTTAAAAAGGCTAAGCAAGAATATTAGGCATTAAACTAACGCATTTGATGGAATCTAAACAAGTCATTTTTATTTATTTATGCCCTATTTTAATTTATTAACTATACCATAATTACCTACTGTCCAGAGATATTAATAATGAAATTACAATTGATTTAATTCACTAATAGAGGATAAATTAAAATTATCCTAAACATAGAGTATTAGCAATATTAATAAAGTGGACATTAATTTATTTCGGTAAGAATCACTTCTATTTGCACCAAAAATTAAACCATAATTTCAGGATCATAATAAAAACAACTTCACATTTTTCTGTTGTTCCAATATTTCACTAAGAATATTTTAGTTTTGTCCAAAACTTATAAAGAAAACAATTTTTTTTTCGGCCAGGGAAAGAATTCGCTCTGTACAAAGTTCTTCAATGGGTTGGCCTAGTTTTGATAATATTGTCTACTGTTGTTTTTATTTAACTCATTTTAATGCTATGAATACACTAGAAATAGCTAATGATCAAAGACAAATTTAATAAAATGACATTGATTTTATTTCATTAATAGGAAATTTATTAAAACTAATCTAATCAGCATAGTAATAGGCTTATTAATCTAATAGCCACAATTTTATTTTAGGAAATATTAAGTATAAACATACAAAAAAATGAAGCATAGTAACATAAGCATGGCAACATTAGTATTGTATTATTAGGGTTAACAGGGATATAACTATAATTATATTAAGATGCCATAACATCAAATTAATAATAATAATGCACTTTGTTTTTCTGCAAACAAATTCATCTAGGCACACCAGTAAATAGATCATACTAACAGAAGCATAAAAAAATTAGTTTCCATTTTTTCTGAGTTTTATTTATTTATTTATTATACAAATATTTTATTATCAGGCCAATATTAAAAGGAAAAATCGTATAGAGCGACCCAGAAGCTATACGACGCTCTGTGCGGTGGGCATTAATGGGCCGGAGCTACTAAGGCCCGGTTCAGTTGAGCAGTCCTTTATTTTTTATTTTTTTAAGAAAAGCGAAGGGGTACGGGAAGCCCCTGGCCGTTAGATCTCGCGATCAGACGGTCAGGGCTCGTCTTCCCCAGCGAGGCTGAGCAGCTTGTGCCTGTACAGGCCATGGCGCCAGGGCGTAGGGGCTCACCGGGGGTCGGTGTTCCAGCGACTGTTGGAGATGGCGAGTGGTGGAGGGCATGCGGGCCGGTGTGGGCGACCCATTTTGGTCTCTTGTCGGCGCTAGACGCGGGAAAGCGCGGCGGCTCGGTGTAGACGGCGTTGGTGTAGGGCGTCTCCTCCTGGGCGCGGCTTGAGGGAGTTCGTCGGAGCTCCGCCGGGGCGTCGCCAGCGAGGGCATGCCGGCCTAATCTGTTGCGTGCGGTGGTTGTAGACGTGGGAGACGGGGTGGAGGTCCCGAACGGGTAGGGCCGAGTGTGACGTGGTGGTCCTCACCGGCGGCCGTGGATTCGTCCACGCCTACCCTGCGTGCATGGAGGTGAGGTAGGGGTTAGGATGGGGGCGTTAGCTAAGAAGGGTGGAGGGAGCGAGGCAAGGGCGCAGGGCTGGGGTACCTCTCTACTAGTCGGGCTCGAGCTCGAGCGCTTTGCTCATTCAGTCGCTCGGCCGAGCAGGGCTTCGCCCTTGGTATGCATCTATGAGGAGGGGAGGGAGGTGTGGTGAGGGCGAGTTGGAGATGGGCCTGGGTGGCTCCTTTTATAGCAGTTGGTCAGTGCACCGAGGGGAGGTGTGCCCCGCGTCCATGGTGGTGAGCGCGGGCTATGATTGGCGAGCAGGGCGGTGGCGGTCAAACCGTGGGCCGGAACACGGGAGAAGCTTCTCATGCTGGCTGCAAGAGAGGAGGAGGTTCGGGTCGAGGCTCGGGAGCGGTTTTCACCAGCGGTTTCCACTGTTCGTTGGCTCGGATGGTGGTTTCTGGAGCTGGCAATGGGAGGGTAGCGTGGAGAGAGGGACGACTTTTCCTCGGGCTCAAGCACGAGTGTAGGCTAGGCGTAGGGGAGAGGGAGGCTGCTAGTGGGATCGAGGGGACAAGGGATGCAGGGCGTGCCTGGCAATGCCAATAGCGAGGGCGTCAGGTTTGTTCTTGTCCAAGTGATCGGGCTGGCAATGGAGAGAAGGGAGGCTGGCTTGCAACTAAAGTGGGAGGTGCAACAGGGGGAGGTATGGCTAGGGGAGAGGGGATCAGGGAGAGATACTCAGGAGAGATGAGAGAGGGAAACAAGAGAGAAAGAGGGATGAGAGGTTTCGGTCCCTCTGTCTTATCTCTCCACAACCCCCAGTCGGATGAGGGGGGAGTGGGCTAGGTGTTAGGTAGTTTAGGTATTAAAAAATTCTACTATTTAAATGAGTATTTATACAATTTCAACAAAGATAGCAAACTGCCCTTTACGTGTTTGTCATTTGAATTATTATTATTTTGAAATTTCCAGAAATTCTTGTGTTTTGAAGTTGTTTGGGCGATGACATAATCATTAGTGATCATCATGTAGTTTAAAATAATAATCAAAACAAACTTCTCTTTGGTTTTTTATGATATGCATATTTTATTATGTTACTAACTTTGTGTGGGTTAAAGTATTTTAATATTACTTCCTTTTATGAAATTCTTGTGATCCACAAGCACACTTCATAATGTTAAACAAAAAACAACAAAAGCAAGACACATAAACAATGTGAATGGGTGCAAAATTGCTAAGTGATGTGAGGCTTAACTATATAGGTACTAGGGTTTAGTGAGTCCTAAAAGATTATTATTATTATTATTTTTCCTAAAATATATAAGGTTTCACACTCATAATTTTTTTAGAAAACTAGCGCAGAAGTTAACAAGAAGCGCAAACTCAATAAAAGAGTTAAGTGGTGCAAGCATACTAAATGATACTAGTGTTTGAGTTATTACTATGTTTGATGATGTTCATTTGATGTGATCATCTTAAGAAGTGTTCTCTATGTGGGGAAGAAATGGTCTTTACCATAACTATACTAGCTTATCTTAGCACATGCAACAATTTTCATGATCACCACTACAAGTGCATCTACAAGCAACCTCATTGTTTGGGCAATATATATTTTAATGATGCTAATTTTCTATGGTGGTTATATGTTGGTATTACAATATGTGTGGTATGTGCTAAATATTATTATTGGTTATTTCCATTTAGCAAGGCAAGGGAAACAACAAAGCATGGCATCAGCACAATGCAAGAAATTTACTAACAGTGCATGGCAAGCATTACAAGCAACAAGCAAGCATGAAATTAAAATCCTACTAATATCACATCACAACTTAGCAAGGTTTTTGTTGGCCCTAAGTTTTGTACTCTAATTACATGTTAATAAAAGTTGGGATGTGACAGACCTTCCCCCCTTGAAAATAATCTCGTCCCCGAGATTCCGAAGGTAAGGCATAAGGAGGCAAGGAAAGTTTTTCCGAGGATATTCATCTTGCTCGGTTTCTCTAATCGGTCTTGAGGTATTTGGGGTGGTGTCATCGAGTAGTAAGGTTTTTTTACCCACGGGGTAAATGGGGGTTTCTTATGTTATGATAGATCCTTATTTCTATCCATGGTATACGTCTCCAGAATATGGGGCTTGTCTGGAACATTCAGACACTTCCAGGGTTGAGGCCGAATATGTTCTTCAGACAACTCCGAGGGTAGCTCTAGCCGATAGGCAAATTCTCTTTCGCGATCTTGATCCTTATAAAGGACCATAATTTAAGGGGTTCGTGCACTACCTCTTCTCATGAATCCTCTTATTAGAGTCGTCGTTAAAAAGACTAACTAATGGCATAATTTTGATCCACTGGGTATTCCAGGTTGTTCTTGGGGTGAGGTGATGAAGGGCCTTGGAAACTACCTCCATTCGTAATTCTATACTCCGACGACATCTTGGTCGGCACTCGTCTTCGGGCTTCTTGGATTCTCTTTGAGGAGATAACCACTAATATGATTAGGTTAAGCTATGGGCAGGGATGGGTTCATACTCGTCAAAAAGTTCATGAGTAAATGGTTAAGTCGGTTGGGGTTTCACTTTCTATTGTGGCTTCTAGTTGGTGGTACCGATCCTTCGGTAGGGCTTCAGCTATATCTGGGTCTCTCGTGACTATTAGTGGATGAAGTGTGATTAGTTTGTTGAGTCTGTCATGATGGTGGAACAAAACCTTCATAACATCTTTTGTCGCTAACACCTTAAGGTTTATGATTCCCTCGTACTTCGCCCACAGGTGTACGGAAGTTACAACTTCACATGCTCCGATGGAATCATTGCAGTCGTAGGAGTATGCCAACATGTTACTAGGGTCTTACCTAGATTGTATCGATTCTCCTAGCATAGATTTACTATTGCATATAGCAAGGCGAATAATAAGAGTAGTCTTCATGGGGTCCAATCAATGCCGCACTCGAATCATTACCTTGTACATGTTGTAGTGAATCTGGTCCTCTAACAATGGGTCTTCCTTTCGAGCATTGCAAATACTGCTGCATCCGAACTTGCTTCGGATATTCTTGCTGTTCTACAATCCATGGCTAACATGAATTTCTAACTTGGGTTATTGCCCAATTGATGTCTACGCACGCTTCTATTCTTGTAGACTATGTTGGGCCTCCAAGTGCAGAGGTTTGTAGGACAACAGCAATTTCCCTCAAGTGGATGATCTAAGGTTTATCGAACTCAGGGAAGTACAGGTTGAAGATGGTCTCTCTCAAGCAACCCTGCAATTAAGATACAAGAAGTCTCTTGTGTCCCCAACACACCTAATACAATGGAAAATTTTATAGGTGCACTAGTTCGGCGAAGAGATGGTAAAATATGGGTGATAGGGGTGGCAAAGCAAGATAATATAAATCTGAATAAATAAAAACAGCAAGGTAGCAAGTGACAAAAGTGATCACAAATGGTATTGCAATGGTGGAAACAAGGCCTAGGATTCATACTTTCACTAGTGGAAACTCCCAACAACATTAACATAGTCTAATCACATTATATTTCCCATAAAACATGCAATGGAGACGTACTCGGAGGTCATTCCTTTGTGGTCAAGAGAGGACGAGAATTGTGTAGGGCTACAAAAGCACACCTCAGAGTTCGTAGTCCTCATCTATAGATTTCACAATGTCACTGCGGCCATCCAAAGAGAGTACCACAATCACCACAACATATCTAAAGGATAGTCAAAGACAAGCACCAAGAGACTCTCAATCTTCAATCCACACACAAAAGAGGAAATCACTCATGAAAATATTCTTCTAACCCATGTCCAATAGACCGCTGTCACCATGGTCTCGGGGATTATACTAGATAAGATCAAGTGAGTACACCAATCCAATACATAGAAGAAGCGGAAACATCATGGGATCATCCTAGATTAACATAGCCTATGATCACAATGAAGATCACATCATGGGAGAGAGAGAAGACCACATAGATACTGGTAGAAACCTTTGCCCCGAGGAGGAACTACTACCGCATCATGGAGGGAGGAAGCAATATCGATGGAGATGAATCCGGGGGCACTTCCCGGTCCCGGCAGGGTGCCGGCACAGGAATTCTGGTCCCCCGAAACTTGGTGGCGATGGCGGCGGAGATCGGAATTGCTTATGGAGAAAAGGGTTCTGGAATTGAGGGTTTTGGGACGAGAGATATATATAGGAGAAGGGGGGCACTAGAGGTGGACCAAGGGCCCCAGGCGCCCCCCTGGCGCGGCCTAGGGGGTGGCCGCGCCAGGTGTCCGCCTGGGCCACCCCTGGCTCCCCTCTGGCCCCACTTTGGCTCTTCCCGAAGCTTCCTGTACGCTGATTTTTCCTATATTTTTCCCAGATTTTTTGGCACTTTAAGTAATGGGAAAACCTGAAATATAAAAACAGCAGAAAAACAGGAAATGGCACTGGGGTGCACTGAGTTAATAGGTTAGTACAAATATGATCAAAAGTGTATGGAAGTGCATAAATATCATAGAAATATCACACAAAAGATTCATGGAGCAAGCAGAAATTATAGATACGTTTTGGACGTATCAACATCCCCAAGCTTAATTCCTTCTCGTCCTCGAGTAGGTAAATGATAACAAGCATAATTTTTGTGGTGACATGCTCCAACCATATAAGAACTTTTAAGTAAAGCAATCAAGGCATGTAATTAAATTCAAGTCATAACAGGAAAGAGTCTATATTAGCATTGAAAAAAGCAACATAAGAACATAAAGGTGCAAGAACTCTCGCTGTCCGTGACTCGAATGTCTCCAAATGGTGTTTGCATGCAAGAAAGGGGATAGGGATATACGAGAGAGTAAAACGTAGTTTTTATTGTTGAGAACTTAATCTACTAAAGTTTCACACTTGGTATTCTTTAAAATCTTATGTTGACTCTTCCCCAGACCACTAGCTAGGTACAAGTCAAAATGATCCACTCCCTTTTGATATTTTGACCACACTCATGCAATGGATGAGCGTAAGCAAGAAAGTTTACACTTAGGATGGCAAAGAGAGAAAAATGATGGAGAAGGAAGACAAAAAAGGTGTGAAAGGCTCACATCAATGAGGACAATCATAGGCGAGAGAAACCCAAATGATAGATATGATGTGAGGAGTAGGGATTGCCATGCAACGGATGCACATATGAGCTAAGGTAAGCTCTCCAATCGAACTAGTGGGGGTGCATCCAACTTGCTTCCTCAAGAAGACCTAGAGCTCATTCGAGGAGGCTCATCATTGGAATATACAAGCCAAGTTCTATAGTGTGAAGGTCCCCACATAGCTATATGCATAAATGATAATCTCTATGGAGTACAAGATATAAGATGGAGTACGAGTGTGGATCTCTCAAAAGTAATAGTAGTGTGCCCCCTTCTCTCTTTTTATTTCCTTTTCTCTTTTTTCTGTTTTTTGTATTTTTTGGTGGCCTCAATGGCTCTTTCTATTTAACTCTCATTTGTACTCTTTGGGATCTTTTGATTTTGTCCTCTTTGGGATCTTTTTATTTTGTCCTCTTTGGGATCTTTTCCTCACTTTAGGGGCAACACTCTATATATTACAAGAAGTATAGAAGATCTGTCACACTTTACAAAAGTACTCAACATAAAGAAAATGAAACTATCATGAAGTCACTACTAGGGAATACCCTTATGGTGGCGCCCTTTTTTGAGTTTAGTGGCGCATTAGGGATGCGCCACTAACGACAAGCCACTAATAAGGGCTTAGAGGTGGCGCATTCTGGATGCGCCACCCCTAAGGCCCTTAGGCGTGGCGCATCTCAGAATGCGCCACCTCTAAGCACTTAGGGGTGGCGCATTCTGGTATGCGCCACGCCTAAGGGCCTTAGGGGTGGCGCATTCAAAATGCGCCACTAAATCCTGACAATATGCGCCACTAAATAATTACAGAAAACCAAAAAAAAAGAATTACAGAAAAGAATAAAAGCATTACAGATATTTTTATTATATTACAGAAATGCAAAATACAATATAACAATGAGGCCAACAATTATTGATACAAAAGAATTGCATTATAATTTTTATTACAAAGGTTTAGAGGCCAACAAGATTCACAAGATTACATCCATCACAAAATTACAATGAGTCCAACAATTATTGAAAACCGAAAGCTACTTTCGTCATCATATCTTGTTTGCTCTTCGACCTGCACAAAACAAAGCTTTAGAGGTCACATCCATATGAATCATACCAAAGGAGTACAAAGCAATCTAGCATCTATTCTTATCAACAACTTAAAGCAAGTCGATCAATGGTGAGAAGCATGCACATATGCATAAAAATGCATATGCAGTGACCTTTATACACAAAGAGCACCAAGAGTATTTGACACTACCATCTACTACACAAAGAGTACATCCAAATTACACAAAGAGTACATTCAATTGTTCTGACTCGGCTCGGGGAATGGGCGGCATCCTTCTTTCGTCATGAAAGGCCTTGTGTCACGCAGGGCATTTAGGCGGACTTCTATTTCCCCATTGGATGGTGCAATGTTGGAGTAGAAGATCGCCCCCTTCATTTGTACTTCATGACGGATGATAGTCGCCATCTGCGCTTGGATGTGAAAGAACTCCTCCTTCAGATTTGCATCAGCGATTTCTGCCTTCCTTTCGGCCCACGCTCTGAGATGACTTGGCAGCGTAAGGTTGCGTTGTTCCTGTACAATCGCCCTCGTGTGATGAAGGGCGTAGTACGCATCCCTCACACTGCCAGCCGGCTGCTTGACGCACGAGAACTATGTTACGTGGTTGAACACGTTCACGCCAGGCTGATTTTTCCTGAACTTGTGCTTCATGATCTTGCCTCCGGCTTTTATGTAGCCCACAAGAGCATCATCCAAAACTCTCATGATATACTTGTAATATTTCTTCTTCACACTCCCCGAGTCTAAATACACGGCATGCGAGTGTTGCGGTGAAAAGAAGATGAGCACGCAGTCTTGATCCTCACTGCATAATTAAAACAATCCAAAAGGAATGTTGGAAGAGGACAATGGAAAGCTAAGAAAGCATATATTCTACGGAGGCGAGCGAATGACTTACTTGGGAGAGTAGGTCATAAGAAATGAATCCTTGTCGGCGTTTCGTAGCATGAAGTCTTTGATGTACCCCGCCGCGAGAGCCGCGTCCCCGTCGTCCATCAAGATGCTTTCACGCATGTAGAAGGGGTCCAATATCGCGACGCTCGGGGTCTTATCTCTCCTGATACTCATAGAAAGGCTGAGAGAAACAGACGGATAAGGCTATGGTCCAGCCGCTTGAGATGGTACAAATTGAAGATCTCCGAAAATCGCAGGATTATCATATCCGCGGGGATAGTGTTGATGAAGCCCATGTTGAGTGGCACCTTGGCCATGAAAACCGGGTACGAGGGATTCTCTTCTCGAAGAAGAATCTTCTCTAATGCCATAATACTATGATGCACACTCTGCATATCCGAAGTTGCAAGGTCCAGCATGTCCTTAGGTAGCATCGCCCTACCAGCCACATGGATTTCAAACGAGAGATCCGTGGGTCTTGGTGGCTTGTCCTGAGCCCGGATCGGCATCGAAGGTTGGCTACTAGAAGTGATGCTCTTCTTTCTTTTCCTTCCCTTCTTCTTTTCTGATTTTGAGCAGTCACCGGCCTTTATCTGCTCAGTGGCCTCCTTATGGAGTGTGGACGAGCTAAGAATAGATCTTGTGGCATCTGCTTGAGGCTCGGTGAAGGCGCAAGTTGCTGGAGACATGTCCTGAGAAGCAGCGAAGAGACGCGTGGAGCAAGCAGGCTTCGCCAAAGGATCAGCTGGACCGCGAGCTTCCTCGTCATGCTGATAGGCTCCGTCAGCAGGAGGCATGAATAAGTCATCAGCATCATACAAAGTATTGATGAACTGGTCGGTGCTCATATCATCATCAAGATCATCATCTCCTTGTTGTGCGCCGATGGGATCATGTGGCGCCGACACGATGACTAGCGGTGTTGTCCTAGGTGTGGTGCCCCTTTCCCCCGTCATTAAATGCATTTGGCTCTTCGGCCATAGGCATATTTGGTTGAAACAGTCACTGAGGACTGCCGGCTCGTCCTCATCGTATCCTGGGGGTTGAATGGGAGGTTCAACTCTCTCGTAGCCCAAAATCACGAGAGAGATTTGAACCCTATGCATCTCCGGTGCCATCGGCATATTGTGCATGATTCGATTTTGTGGTTGAATGATTTTACCTTTGGCAACATCCTTCAACTCGCCCGCACTACGGCCGGAGTCGGGACTGCAGGCGCCGCGGTGCCCGAGTTGCTGCGGACCATGCTGGGGACTGGTATGGGCCCTTGTCCACCACGCGCTTGCCAATTCGCGAGCGACTGCATCATATCTGGAAGGAGAGCGTTCATCGTCTTGGCCACTTCCTCCTGGACAAGCTGCGGAAGCATGTTCACCTTCTCCTCCAGTCCACGAACATAAGCGGCATCTTCTTCGGTCCTTCTCGCCTTGCGCCCCCTCGAACCGGACTGCTCCGCCGATTTTCCATAATATTCGGACCAATTTAGGTCCGCACCAAAGCCGACCACACGGCCGGCTGACGATGGCTTCGCCGTCACGTCGTCAACCTTCTTGAACTTGTTCAACACCCTGTTAAAGTCGTTGTCCCACGGGCCGGCCGGCTTAACCGACGACTCCTGCGATGAGGCGATTTTCATTTCCGCTTGCTGCAAAAAGAATGTGAAACGTTAAGAAATTGTGAACTTCACTCGAGAATTCAATCGACAAGGTCGCGTGGTAAACTACTTACCACGGCAGTCGTAAACTCCTGAATCTTAGGATCGATAATTATTTTTGAGGTTTCTTTGTCCTTATAGCTCCGGGCCCTCACAAAGAATTCGGTCTGCGGATCATCTTTGTATTGCCGGAAGGGGTTAGGTATGCCCGCAGTGGTGTACTCGGCATCCTCCTTGTCCCATTTAGGCTTGGAACTTTTGTAACCACCGGCTCCGAGAAGGTGGTTACCTATGACCTGCGACCGCATGGCCTTGCCCTTTGCACTCGCGGCCTTGGCTTGCTCGGACTCACACCTAGCCTTGAAAAGGTTGTAGATAGCTTCGTCGATCAACGACTCGTTCTCCTTGAGCTCCTCCCAGGTTTTGTTCTTTTCAAAAATTTCCCTCTTCACCAGGGTTTTCCAACTGGACAAGGCCTTGCTCATCTTCTTGAGGGCCCATGTGTTTACTTTGTTCCCTCTGAGTTTGGTGTTATTGTATGGCTCCGGAAACTTGTATCGTCTGTGCAGCTTGTTGATAAGAAGCTGACAATAATGAATATTCTCACGACTCCTGAGGTTAATCGTGGTGATCGGCATGGTGTTGCAGAGGATCGCCCCGACTTGACGGCCGTACCCTTCCGAAAAACGTTCGGGCTCTTTAGGAATCTCGACGGCGGTCACAACAGTAAACTCTTGCCTGATGACGCCGACCTTGGTCGGTTTCCGATTCCTCTTCTTCGACTGGGTACCATCTGTGTTGGAGCCACCGGTCCCATCATCCTCGCCGATGTTCCTCTCGCCGTCTGTCGTACCGGCCTCCTCCTCTAGGTCATCATCCGATGTGTCGGACTTCGACTCTATCTCCTCCTCATACTCCTCCTCGCCCGGAGGTACTTCCTCTTCTCTCTGCTCCTCGACCTCCTCCTGGGAGTATTCCCAAAATTGCTTCCTTTTTTCTCCCGGCTGAGAAGAAGGACCGGCGTCGGCTCCGGTCGACATGTTTGCACTAGTATAATATTAAGGAATGCAACTACTTAATTAATTAGCACAATAAATAAATGCAAATACTCTCATGTTAAGAAAAATAGCAAAAGTCATGCACGAATTCACGGAAAAATTCGGCATGACCTTTGCTCTTTTTCTTAACATGAGAGTGCCCCATTCTCAACCGAAACGGAAGTTAATCAACATTTCGGGAGAAAGGGGATAATGATTTGTACCTTCACAACATATAAATAGGCTATACATGAGACAATAACCAACAACATAGCATTTGTTCTTATCATATCAAATATAAACAGTGGATTGATATATGCTTAACAACATCTATATGACAAGTGCTGGATTTTAATAAGAACAACAGTAAAACTAGTACATAACCCTAGCTACAGGACACACACAAACACACATCACACACACAACACACACACACACAGAGGACACACACACACACACACAGAGGACACACACACACACACACATAGGACACACACACACACAGAGGACACACACACACACACACACACACAGGACACACACACACACCTCACACACACACTCACACACACACACACACACAATTGAAATATTTTGAACAGGGGCATACACACACACATCACACACACAATCGAAATATTTTCAACAGGGGCATACACACACACACATCACACACACACAGGGGCATGAACAATTGAAATTGAACCCAAGCTAGTTGAACAGGGGCATGAGCAGCAGGGGGAGTGGGGGTTGGGGGCGGTGCCATGGCCACCACGGCCGTCGTCGGAAGCCAGCAAGGGGAGGGAGGGGTACCTGGCGGTGGAGGGGCGTCACCGTAGAGGGGTTGGGGCGGCTCCGGCAGGCGGCTGCGTCAGGGCGGCGGCTAGGGCTCCGTCGTCGAGCCTGCAGGCGGCTCTGTCGTCGAGGGCGGCGGCCGGAGAGGAGGGGCTCCGGTGGCGGCTAGGGCTCTGGTGGCGGGCTAGGGCTTCGGCGGCGGGCTAGGGCTCCGGCGGCCGTAGCTAGAGGAGAGTGAGGGGTGGGGGGCGAATGGTGGTTACTGTGCGGGGTAGGGGGGTAGTTGGAATAGGCAAGTCTTAGGGGTGGCACATTTTGCAGAAATGCGCCACCAAGTAGATCCTTATGCGTGGCGCATTTTGCCAAAATGCGCCACGCATAAGGATCTACTTGGTGGCGCATTTCGGCAAAATGCGCCACCTCTAAGACTTGCCTATTTTTGGTTTAATATGAGCTAATTAACTAGCTTTATTAAAAACTATAAATGAACATGTAAGGGTACTTTTTTTTCAAATTCCATTCTGCCATATGCAATTGTACTAGTACTTTCATTTTTTAGCATGATATATATGATCTCGTGGGAAACCAAATACTTCAATAAATTATGAAGTGCATATTAAATCCATGCATACACAAAGTGATCATAAATTACAAAATATTTTCTTAAATTTGGAGCTAGCTATCTAGCTATTGTTTCCTCACGATCTTCTTCTTGCCCTTCTTTGTCGTGGTTGAATAATTTAGGCCCGGGACGCCTTCACTTTTCCTCTTGAACGGGAGGAGACCTTTCTTTGGTAGGGTTGTGGTGTATGTATCCTGAGCGGCGTAGTCATCCTCCATCTTCGGGTCGCCGTACTTGTCAAAGTCTTGCTCGTTGGCGTCTCCATCCATTCCGATGATGTTTATTTTGCCTCTCCTCACTACAATGCGGCTCGGATTTGATGGGTCGGTAATGAAGAAGCATTGGTCCACTTGGATAGCCAGTACCCATGGCTCATTTTTCGCGGTGACGTTTGCGCCCGCAGACTTGGATTTGGCTTCGGGTATAACCATGGTGGTGAAGTACCGGTCTTCTTTTACGACGCTCTTTGCCCATCTCACACGAAACATCGGCACCTTCTCTCCACAGTAGTCGAGCTCCCATATGTCCTTGATCCTTCCATAGAATCTTTCCTTGACGTCATCGGTGTAGAATATCCCGGTTACCCCTTAGTTCTGGTAATCGCAGTTATTGTCCCTTTCCTCCGTGTAAAATGTGTAGCCGTTGATATCATACGCTTGATAGGTCATCAGGTTGCGTGCGGCACCCTTTGACAAGGTGAATATCATCTTTTCGTCCTCGAAAGCGTTCCTTCGCGGGGGATTAGCACGAAGCTCGTCCCTGAACCAAGTCATGAAACCGGAGTTGTGCTCTTTGATTAGCCGTGGATCTTGGTCCGTTATCTGCAGGCCCTGGTCACTGTACTTCTTCCTGATTAAATCCTTGTGCTTTACTATCCAAGGATCGACCAGCTGGATGTGTTGTAGCGCGACTAGGCTTGCTCTTTCAAAGTCGATGTCTCGACCGTCAAAGTTGACATGCATTGCGCGGCTTCCCTCGTGGTGACCACACCCATCGGTCCTGCCAAAGTGCTTGTTGACGGCCAGACCAACAGGGTTCTCGGTGTTGAGATAATTCGTGCTAAAAGAGATGCACTCTTCGGTTAGAAAGCCCTTCGCTATGCTTGCATCTGGACGGGACCTGTTACGAAAGTATTTTTGATGTGCCCATTCATCCTTTCGAACGGCATCATGCTGCGCAGAAACGCAGGCCCGAGTTGGACGATATCCTCCACGACGTGGATCAGCAGATGCACCATAATGTCGAAGAACGCGGGCGGGAAATAGATCTCAAGCTCGCATAGTATGAGCACGATCTCCTCCTGTATCCTTTTGAGTTGCGTAGTGCAAATTGACTTCCGGGAGATGACGTCAAAAAAGTTGCAAAGGCCAAACAACGTTTTACGGACGTGCTCGTCCATTATCCCTCGCATCGCAACCGGGAGAATCTGCGTCATCAGCACGGCACAATCGTGAGATTTCATCCCGCTGAAACGCTTCTTCGCCTCGTCTAGGTATCTGCTTATCTTCCCCGCGTAGCCGTTAGTAAATTTTACTCCTATGAGGCAGTGGATAAACCGCTTGATCTCCTCCTCGCATACAGTGAAGCATGCCGGGGGGCAGTGATCAATACCGGTCTTCTTCTTGGTCGTCCTTTTTCATTTGCGAGAGTTTTGTGTTTCCGTATCCTCTTCCTCCTCCGGCTCATCATCATTGTCACTAGGGGGGGTGAAGTTCCCTCCTGATGCCCATAAATTTCAAGTCATTCCTTGCTTTTGGCCCGTCCTTGGTCTTCTCCGGCATGTTGAGCAGCGTGCCAAACAAGCTCTCGCACACGTTCTTTGTGATATGCATTAGATCAAGGCTATGAGGACTGCGGAGTAGACTCCAGTAGTCCAAATCCCATAAAAAATACCTCGCTTTAAATACCCTCATCAACGGCTGAGTCTTCTTTTTTTTCTTTCCCGGCGCGGGGCACTCTTTCCAAGTTTTCAGCAAGTTGTCGATTTCTTTGCCGCTCCTTCGAGCTGGGGGTGCTCGGAGCTCCTCGCTTCCATCGAACAGATGTCCCTGTTTTCTCCACGCGTGTTTATTGGGAAGCCACCTCCGAGACCCCTGGAACACGGTTTTTGAAGATCCGGGATCTTTTGGCAGCTGGCGGTATGTTGTATTATCCATGCACCTAACGCATGCACAGAATGTTTGGACCACCTGCCCTGAGAAATATCTGTATCCGAGATAGTCGTGCACCGTCGTGATCACTGCGGCTTTCATTGGGAAATATTATTTTTCCGCGGCGTCCCACGTATTGACTCCGTCTTTCCATAACGTTTCTAGCTCCTCTTTCAACAACTGCAGATATAGATTGAGGTCCGTACCTGGTTGTTTCGGCCCTTGAACTAGCATACACATTGTTATGTACTTTTTCTTCATGCACTTCCAGGGGGGAAGGTTGTATATGCATACAAACACGGGCCAGGTACTGTGTGTGCTGCTCTGGCCGCCAAACAGATTGACTCCATCGGTGCTCACACCAATCCTGAGGTTCCTTGGTTCTTTCCCAAAATCTGCGTATTCGAGGTCCAACGCAGTCCATTGGCTACCATCTGAAGGGTGCCTCAGCATGTCCTCCTTTTCCGGATCCGGGTTCGGGTCATCCTCTTTTAGCTTCTTTCTATCCGCGTGCCAGGTCATGAGTTTTGCTTCCTCGGGATCTACGAAATACCTCTGCAGACGAGGAGTGATCGGAAAGTACCATACCACTTTTCTTGGAACTTTCTTCCCTCTCTTGTATCGACTAACACCGCACACCGAACATGTGGTTTTATCTTTGTCCTCACCCCGATAGATCATGCAATCATTTATGCAGACGTGGTATTTAACGTGCGGAAGATCGAGAGGGCAAAGGACTTTCTTGGCCTCAGCGATACTAGTTGGGCACGTGTTGCCCTTCGGAAGACGATCGTGCCAGAATGCCATGTAATCATCGAAGCTTTCGTCGGTCCATTTGTGTTTTGCCTTCATCTCCATAGCCCCAAGTGTTACATTCAAGCGGGTATCCCCGTCGTTGCATCCTTCGTACAACTTCGTAATCGCATCTTTCTCGAGTTGCGCCATCTTGGCTTTCTCTCTAGCTGCACCTCTTGCGTTCAACGCCTCTTTGACAAGCAGCTCTTGAACATGAGGGTCCCGCACCCAGCTTGAATCCTCATCATGTCCGACATCTTGATCTTCATGTCCGGCATCTTGATCTACATGATCCGCTTCAGCATCTTCTTCATGATCATGTACGGGATGCTCTTCGTCATCTCGACCGCCGCTGTTTTCTGGTTGCCCTTCCTCATTTACTGGCGCCCTACCATTGATGTCCTCCTCCTCACCAGCTTCATCACGTATCCATCGTGTGTAGCCATCCATAAAACCATTACGCTTCAGGTGTCTTTGCAATATTCCGGAATCAGGCTCGGTCACGCACTGCAGTTTGCATCTCCGACACGGACATCTTATATCCAACCTATTATTCCTTAGCATGTCGTTTGTCGCACATTGCATCCACCTAGCCACGGTGATATCGCTCAGCATCTCGCGGACCATGGTCGATCACCTGCGTGCACGGAGAGAGCAACACAATTATATATCACAGTCGTCACCGGAAAAATTCGTCATGACCTTCCCTAATAATGCATGGACATGCGAAGAGTGCGCTAGAAATTTTCCGAAACGGAAATGAATCGACATTTCGGCAAAACATTTGCCAATCAAGATACACATATACATCAAACCACCACAAGCTTCACATATACATCAAACCCAAGCTTCACATATACAACAAACCCCAAGCTAATAAAGGCAAGTATATGGGTCATAAATGGAACAAAAGAGTTTGGGAGGAGGTCCACTTACTTCAATATGTGTCGGGACCCGGGGTTAGCGTATGCAAGTCCAGTTAAGACATAGTCATATGGAGAGCCGAGAACCGCACCCACTTGTCTAAGCAGACAAGGCCAAGCACTAAACATTCTCGGAAAGCATCGTACGTGAGGGGCATCCCATCCAGGCCGGATGATCAACTGAGATGGGTCCTCATCGTCCGCACACAAGTCTAAAGATATGGGTGGTGAACTCCCATATTCAAAGACAAGTCGCCTCAACCATATTATCGACTATCTCAAAACTCTTACATAAACTTACTCCAGCCCTATCACTTAGTCGGGGTCTAGGGCGGGCTCGATCATACCACAAAGTGTGCACGAGACAGAGTCTCGGACAATCGCATCGCGATGCCCCAAGCTGCGCACATCTAAGGGCCACTTGGTGTATGAAAGACCGCCAGCCAAAACACAACTAAGGTCTCGAAAACCCATACAAAGACATGCATGTTATAAACATACACGCAGCACACATGCCTTGTATGAACAGCAGGTACCATTGCAATTCTCTACAAAGTGTACATTTTATTTATAACTCTTATAGAGTACACACAGAGATCACATACATGTGATCCAACATTACAACACAGAACGGAAGCAAATTATGTCTGAGTACAGACAAGTTTAACAAGTGGCTTAAGAAGCCTTATTTAAACACAAAGCCCTCCACGAGGGAACCAGTCTGCTGATTGGGACTAGACTAGTTGGTCTTCAGTCGTCCAGCTCGATGAAGAAGCCACCTTCGGGGTCAGTGGCATCATCTAAAACATAGATTAAGCAAACGTGAGTACAAAGTCGTACTCAGCAAGACTTACATAGGAGCTATACTACTCATGCACATGTATCAAGGTAAAGAGAGGTGGGGTTCACTTGCAGAAATGCCAGCTTTGACTTGGCTAGTCCTGAGCTACGAGTACCAGACTTGAGGTAAGAAGCGTACACGAGTCCACTACTTTCTCCAACCAATTACACCACTATGGTGCCTTCCTCGACTTCCCCACGAGAAATCACGCCATAGCACTCACACTTATCTTGGTGTGTTTTAGAAGTATCCGATTCAAATTATCTAATAATCAAGCTAAGCTTTCCAAGTAGTCCATAACCGCGGACGCGGCTATTCGAATAGTTTTGTTAACCTTGCAAGGGTGTACCGCTACAGACATGACCATCATTTACCGCCTTTGATCTCGACACCATTCAAGGGGTGCCAGCGAGGATGCTCACCACAACTGTTACCTCATAGCATATCTAGTCCGAGAAAGCCGCCTACATGGGTTGGCTACCACTATCCTGAACCCAGCCGGATTTCTGAAGTGGACCCAAGCGATGTGTGCGTGGTGCATAAGCCGGTATCGGGTGAGCCGTTCTCTCACTTAGCATCCAGGCCAGAACTCCAAACTACTGCGACATCTGGACATCGAAAGGGATGAGTTAGTAAGTTGAGAGGGGTCAGTGAGCCCAATGTGTGGTTGTACTCTTCATCTTGGATCACCACACAAGAACTCGGACTTAGGGCGGTGTTCAACGAGACAACCCACCGTGTACTCCTACACAGCCTCTCATCGTTCACCTTGTATTAGGGTCGATTCACCAACACTTTTCTACCATCATCAACATGATCACTACCATCCCGACTCACATCACAGTAACAACATGGTAACATACTAAGCATGCAATAAGCAGTAACATTGCAGGGTTACATGATATCAACCAACTCCTACATTTGCTAGGATTGTCGTTTGCTTACTACTGTGACAAAAGATAGGTCATGCAAAGGAATGGGTTCATCTATGCGGTAGAATCGTAACATGGTGATCATCCTATACAATGCATAAGCGAGACATGAGAGGGAAGTGGGATTTTATCGACATGATCAATGGGGTTTTGCTTGCCTTGCTGACGAGGTTCGGGTTCTGGATCTTCAGTGAAGGGGGTGACCTCTTGCTCCGGTTCCACCTCTACTCGACAAACAAAGCACGAAGTAGCAATCAATATGAATGCAATGCTCAAGCACATGATTGAATGTTAAAGCTTGAAGTATAAGTTTTGATGTGTGAGGCAATTCCATTTAAGTGGAATATATTGCATTTAAAATGCAAATTCAAACTCCACATTTGAATTCAACCTAGTCAAATTGCATGTGACATAGTTTGATCATTTTGAATCATCTTCAAATGTGTATGATATGCCTCTGAAGTGTGGTTGAATTATAGCTTAAATCCATGGTCCATGTTGCAAACTCAATTGATTTGAATTTGAAATAAATTCAAATAAACCAAATGACATATGCTACTGGTCCCATTTTAAATTCAACTCAAACATATTTGAAAGTTGCATATTTGGAAATATAATTTTCTCCTGATCATTTTTCATATATTATTTGTCCAATTTGGAGTTAATATGAATTTTCTATGAATTTCCAAAGTTTGGGGTATTTTCTGGAATTTCTGGAATTCTTTTAATCATTTTGATTTTCTGGAAATTCATAATTGATTTATTGCGTCAGCAGGGGGACTGACAAGTGGGGCCACCCTGTCAGTGGCTGGGGTTAATTAACCCGTGGGTTAACTTAATCCGGTGGCTTAATTAAGCCACTGGGCCCACTGGTCAGTGACCCAGGGGGTCACTAACTGGGTGATTAGTGGCTAATCCACCGGCGGCTTGACACCGGCGACTGGAGCCACGGCGGCGACTCGCCGGAACCTTCTAGGGGCCATGGGAAGCCACGGGGAGGTCACCACTGGATGCAGCGTCGGGAGCGACGACGGCGACGACTCTGGCGGAAGCAGAACCACGGCGAGGTCGTAGTTGACGTTACAGTGCATGGTTCGGGCTGATCTCGCGTGCGTTCGAACGCTGGCATGCTCAGGAGCCAAACGCGCGCTCTGGCTGAGTCGAAGGGGCACATGGGCGACCTCGAGCTCATCCATGGCGGCGACATGCTTCGGCAACCATGGCGAAAACGGCTAGAGTGAGCAATCCAGGGGGGAAAAGGAGGGTTTTCATTCGCAAGCTCACCCTGAATCTATCCGGAGTGGTCTCTTGCTCGGGGAGGCGCTGGAGTTGCCGAAATTCGAAGTCGATCCGCGACGGCCGGCGATGAAGACGATGACGCTAGCGAGCTCGTGGAGGCACCCGGCTTCGATTCCTTTCACAGGTCGATGAAGACGACGACGTCGAAGCGCTTGGACACGTGTGTGCTCGACGGCGCTCCGGCTAGGCTACGGCGGCGTCGCTGTTCTTCGCGGGGAGGAAGAACTGGAGGGCGAGGAAGGAGGGGAAAGAGGTCTGGACGTCTCCAGGACACGCGGGCGGTGAAAAGGAGGTAGGGGAGTCGCTGAGGAGCCTCCACCGCGACGGCCACGGCATGCCGGGCACGCAGCTGTGTGCTCGTGCCCGGGGAAGACGACAGGGGAGTTCCCCTGGTGGGCTGGGCCGGCTGGAGAGGTGGGCCTCGCCCCCTGGCGACAGGTAAGTTCTTTTCCTGTTTCTGTTTAATCTTTCCTTTCTGTTTTTCTGTAATTTTGTTTTGACTTTGGTAAAAATACCAAATCATTTTATTAAATGCTGAAAACTTTTACATGGCGTCATAATAAAATAGACTAGCCACTTATAAACTTTCAACATTTTTAAAATTCAAATGATTTGAATTTTAAATCAAATAGGGGTATTTCATTAATTCCAAGGTACTGTTTGAATATTTGAAAAATCTATGAGCATGGGGTGGGTCGAACATCAATTGATATGTGATCACACTCATTTATAAGACTTTTCAAAACTCTAACATGAATTTTTGGAAAAGATTTTTATCTGGCCTTTTGAATTAATTCATCTGGGGGTTGTTCCTTCTCCCATTTTGATTTTGAATTTGATTTCCAAGATTTCTTTTTGAAATTTTGACATGATGCAAAGGCACTAACTAACCCTAGTACATACCTAATAGAGGGTTCTGACATCTCGCCCCCACTCAAAAGAATCTCGTCCCGATATTCAGAAGTCTGCGGGAGAAAGGTGGGGTACTCGGCACTGAGACGGTCTTCTCTTTCTCACGTAGCTTCTCTTTCAGAGTGGTGTGACCATTGCACTTTCAGAAACCTAATCTTCTGACGACGAGTGACACGCTCTGCGAAATCAAGAATACGAACGGGGTATTCTCGATAAGAAAGGTCATCTTGGAGATCAACCGTTTCATGGTCGACTTCACGGATGGGGTCCTTGAAGCAACGCCTGAGTTGGACACATGGAATACATCGTGTACTCGGGAAAGGTGCGGGGGTAGTTCAAGTTGGTAGGCAACTTCTCCACGTTTAGCTAGAATGCGGAAAGGTCCGATGTAACGTGGGGCCAACTTGCCTTTGATACCGAAACGTTGGGTTCCCTTCAGAGGAGTAACCCGAAGGTAAGCCTTCTCATCCAGATTGTAGCTCTCTTGCCTATGATGGCGATCATAGTAGCTTTTCTTACGAGACTGGGCTGCTTTCAATTGTTCACGAAAAATGCGAACTTGCTCTTCTGCTTCCTTGATCATGTCCGGTCCAAATAATTGTCTTTCACCGGTTTCTGACCAGTTTAAAGGTGTTCGACATCGTCGTCCATAAAGGAGTTCAAAAGGAGCCATGTTCAGACTAGATTGAAAACTATTGTTATAAGCAAATTCGGCAAATGGAAGAGACTGCTCCCAATTCTTTCCGAATGAGATAACACAAGCTCTGAGCATGTCTTCAAGAATTTGGTTAACCCTTTCGACTTGACCGCTAGACTGAGGATGGAAAGCTGTACTAAAGGAGAGATGAGTTCCCATAGCACGTTGGAAGCTTCCCCAAAATCTAGAGGTGAAAAGGCTACCGCGATCAGAATTGATTTCCAAAGGAACACCTTGAAGGGATACAATTCTGGAGATGTACAAGTCCGCTAACTTGCTAGCAGTTATAGACTCGCGAACCGGAAGGAAGTGAGCAACTTTGGAAAGCCTATCTATGACAATGAAGATGGCATTGTTTCCTCTCTGGGTTCTTGGAAAGCCGGTGATGAAGTCCATACCGACTTTGTCCCATTTCCACTCGGGAATAGACAAAGGTTGAAGTGTACCAACAGGTCTTTGATGTTCTTCCTTAATGCGACGACAAACATCACATTCGGCAACAAATTGAGCAATGTCTCTCTTCATCCTAGTCCACCAAAATCTCTGGCGTAGATCTCGGTACATTTTTGTGCTACCGGGATGAATTGAGAAGGGTGTGTCATGGGCTTCCTTGAGGATGAGTTGCCTTAGTTCCTTATTCTTAGGTACTACCAAACGATTTTCAAAGAATACCGTTCCTTTGTTATTTGTGGAGAAACATTTAGCAACTCCGCTAGCAATGTTCTCCTTGATCCGGCGAACACCTCGTGCACGCCTTTGGGCAACTATAATTTGATCCTCAAGAGTTGGTTTCTCCACCAAGGTAGAAAGATAGCCATGAGGAACAATTTCAAGGTTGAGCTTGCGAAAGTCCTC
The DNA here is from genome assembly GCA_950022295.1 of Bromus sterilis. Taxonomy (NCBI): domain Eukaryota; kingdom Viridiplantae; phylum Streptophyta; class Magnoliopsida; order Poales; family Poaceae; genus Bromus; species Bromus sterilis. Next base: position 54,276,697 of record OX465599.1, read on the forward strand.
ATGAAGAAGTGGTTGATACTGCTGTAACATGAGGTTGTTACAGTATGACTTACGACTTAGTGCATCAGCCATGACATTGGCCTTGCCTGGGGTGTAAGAAATTCCTACGTCGTAATCTTTTATCAACTCAATCCAGCTTCTTTGCCTGAGATTAAGATCTGGCTGGGTGAAAATATATTTGAGGCTTTGGTGGTCGGAATAAATCTCACAACGATTACCAAGGAGGTAATGTCGCCAAGTTGTTAGGGCATGAACTACGGCAGCGAGTTCAAGGTCATGGGTAGGATAGTTCTCTTCATGTGGCCGCAATTGGCGTGAAGCATAAGCTACCACATGTCAATCTTGCAGAAGTATGCATCCTAACCCTTGCCGTGATGCGTCACAATAGATCTCGAAATCCCTTTTGGTGTCTGGAGGTGCAAGTATAGGTGCAGAAGTCAACCTTCTTTTTAGCTCTTGAAAGCTTTCCACGCACTTGGGAGTCCATAAGAATTTCTTATCCTTCTTGAGGAGTTCAGTTAGAGGCTTTGCAACTTTAGAAAAGTTCTCGATGAAGCGACGGCAATAGCTGGCTAGGCCAAGAAAACTCCTAACTTTCTTAACCGATTCAGGTGGAGTCCAGTCAAGGACGGCCTGAACTCTCTCGGGATTCACAGCAATGCCTTTTGCAGAAATCACGTGGCCTAAGTAGGTCACTTCTGGTAGCCAGAATTCACACTTGGAGAATTTAGCGTACAGGCGATGCTCTCTAAGCTTCATCAATACCAGCCTTAAGTGTTCGGCATGATCTCCTTCGTTCTTCGAGTAGATGAGAATATCATCAAGATAAACTACAACAAATTTATCTAGGTACTCCATGAAGATCGAATTCATCAAGCGCGAGAATGTGGCGGGGGCATTGGTTAAACCAAAGGACATGACGGTATACTCGTAAAGACCATAACGAGTAGTAAAAGTCGTTTTGGGAATGTCCTCGTTTCGGATTCTGATCTGATGATAACCTAATCTCAAATCCATCTTGGAGAAAACAGAGGATCCTGCAAGTTGATCATAAAGATCATTGATCCTGGGCAGTGGGTATTTGTTCTTGATCGTCGCTAAATTTAGCGGGCGATAGTCTACGCACATCCTTTCTGTTCCATCTTTCTTCTTTACGAACAGAACGGGGAACCCCATGGCGATGATCTAGGGCGGATGAAGCCTTTTGCCAACGAAGCATCAAGTTGGGTTTTTAGCTCAGCTAACTCATGTGGGGCCATTTTATATGGGCGTTTGGAAATTGGTGCGGTCCCTGGAACAAGAACCACTATAAACTCTACACATCTGTCGGGTGGCATGCCCGGCAGCTCTTCAGGAAAGACATCCGGGAAGTCACGAACCACCGAAATATCTTCAAGTTCGGGAAGGGGAAGTATATTCAAGGAATGCACTTGGGTTCTTGTTCTGGGTGAGGTATAGTTGACGGTTTTACCTGAAGTGTGGGTGAGTTTCACGGATTTGCCTTTGCAATCCAGGTAGGCATTCTGTCTTGATAGCCAATCCATGCCAAGGATGACATCAATATCTGAAGACTTGGGGGCTATGAGTGAAGCAAGGAATACTAAACCCTCAATTGCTATTTGATTACCATGGCTTACTCTATTAGTTTGCCATCTTGACCCTGGAGTTTGAATAACCATCGGGGTGGACAATTCAACAAAGGGTAACTCATGACGAAGTGCATAACTTTCCGACATGAATGAATGAGATGCTCCTGGGTCGAAAAGAACAGAAGTAGGAACAAAATTGACTGGGAGCGTACCAAGAATGACGTCAGTGGTGTCGTCAGTCTCTTCGGCGGCAATCTGGTTCAGACGTCCACGAGTGGCGGGAGGAGCGGGTTTGGCGGTGTAGACCTTCTGGGGTGGCTTTCCACGACCATTGTTGTTGTTGTTGCCTCCGGCACGTGGTGGAGCATTCTGGTTCTGGACCTGGTTCTGGGGGCACTCGCGAGAGTAGTGGCCTGCCTGACCACACTTGTAGCAGGCTCCAAAAACAGTGCGTGGAGCTGGGTTGTTTGGTGGAGCTGGGTGGAACTGGGTGGGTGGACGAGGCGCCACATAGGATGGCCTCGGTGGGTTGTTCTGGCGGAACATGCTATTTGGGATCCAGATCTTACGCTTCTGGGAGCCAGAACTGGATGATCCGTCATCTCTAGGGTGTTTGCGGAAATCGTTGGGGGTGTTCATGTCCTCTTCCTTGATGGCCTTGTTGACAAGGACCTGAAAGGTGGCAAAGTCATGAAGGTTGAGCTCGCGACGGAGTCCACTGTTGAGGCCACGACGGAACCTCTCTTGTTTCTTGGAGTCGGTGGAGACTTCTTCAGTTGCATAACGGGCAAGTCGGCTGAACTCACGACTAAACTCGTCCACGGTTCTTCTGCCTTGAGTGAGGTTACAGAACTCCTCACGCTTGCGGTCCATAAGACCCTTGGGAATGTGGTGCTCGCGGAAGGACGTGCAGAATTCCTCCCAAGATGCAGGTGGTCCAATGGGGCGCATATTCAGAAAGTTCTCCCACCAAGAGCTAGCTGCACCTTCGAGGTGATAGGTGGCATAGTTGACCTTGTCGCCATCTGCATCATGGCCTGCTTGGAGCTTCCTCTCGATGCTGCGAAGCCAGTCATCGGCTTCAAGGGGCTCGGTGGATTAACTGAAAACCGGGGGATGAAGCCGGATGAAGTCGTTCAGGGACACCATCTCATTGCGCTGCTGAGTGGTGTTGCGTGCGATGACTTCCAGCAGGTGGTGAGAGTCACGGCGGTTCCTCTCCACTTCCATCAGAACTTGGGCCATCGTGGGTGGGGGTGGAAGGTTGCCTTCCTCCTGGTCATTCCCACGACCTTGGTTACGACCAACCTGGCCACGGGTTCCTTGAGACATCCTGAAGGTGAAAAAATCCAAAGTCAAACAGAGTTGATTTCAAGAGTCTAATCAAGGTATTGAAGTACTAGAAGGATTACAGAGCAAAGGAAGTAATCATCTTGACAACATGGTGATAAAAGCATACAAGCCATATATTCACAAGCTGTCATATAAACCATACATCGTTTTAGTACAAGAACTAAGCTAATACAAACGTGATGAAGATGATACATCCTTCAGAGGCACTCTGACTTCCTATACATTATTTATCTAAGCCTCTGAAACTTAGACACCTTGCTTACAATATACTAAGATACTACTACATCCTCACTAAGTAAGACCACAGGCGGTATCACTCATCTCCATCTCCATAGTAGTCCTCGTAAAAGTTACCCGCGTATCCCGGTAGCTGGAGGTGACCATCGGAAAGCACGGAGGCTTGTGGACCCTGATATCCATTTGGGCAAGGATGGGGCCTAGGTCCAGTGTAGGGTGGAAGCAAAGGACCACGGGGTGGAAAAATGCCTCCAATCTCAGGCCAAGCAACTCGAGAAGGCATCTGAGTCCTCACTGGATAAATCGCATCAAACTCAACTGATCCCACGCTCACAAAGGGTGCCAAGAGCGTCAGTGCTCGGTACAGACGAACTCGAGTGGCGTGGAGCTCAAAACGGAGAGCGCGTGCATCACGATCTCTGTCACGAGCAAACCTAGTAGTCACCTGAAGTGCTGGATCCTCTGCAGAGTGATCTGAGTAGAGTCCGGTGTAATATCCCTCTTCTCCTGGAAGTGCAGCAGGGATATAGCGGAATGAAGTCTCTCTCAGCATGGTGTGCTCCTCTCTCAGCAGTGTAATACATGAATATGCAGCATCCTGCACAGCCATGTTCTCGGTAACGCCAATGCCATGTCCAAAGTGGATAGGCTGGGTGACTCCAACGTGGTGCGGGTAGATCCATACAATGCAGTGGAACTGCGTCTGGTTGAAGTCGTGGAACTGCTCCTCGATGGTGTACTCAGGGTACCATCGATATCGCACATAGGACATCATCTCGATCAACGTGGCGGGATGGCCACTCACACCGAGGCACCTGGTCAAACGAACAATCTGCCGAGGGGGAAGATCTGCCATCTGAAACAGAAAGGAGTTTGCAAATGCATCAGATTATGAAATAAACCTGGAATGACTCGGACAGCATAACGGCTGTAATTGTAAGAAATGACAATTTCTTTCAATCATGAAAACAGCACTTACATAATACGATGTAAGAAATCAGCATTACAACAATGCTAGGAAAACCTGACACAACTTTCCTACGGCTATAAGGAAGCAATCAACGAGATGTGCTAATCAGACAGAGGAGAGCCTAGTCCTATCTTCCCGTAGAATAAGATGAGGGTGACTCAGAACTCAGAACGAAGGGGGTAAGGAGAAAAAAAGAAGCCTTACGTTGTTCCCTTATATACCCAGAGTAACTATATAACTATAGCAAGCTAGACTCAACTTCGGCCAAGGCTACTAGTCCTACAGTCAGTCCTGCTCTGATACCAAGTCTGTCGGGACCCGGGGTTAGCGTATGCAAGTCCAGTTAAGACATAGTCATATCGAGAGCCAAGAACCGCAACCACTTGTCCAAGCACTGAACATTCTCGGAAAGCATCGTACGTGAGGGGCATCCCATCCAGGCCGGATGATCAACTGAGATGGGTCCTCATCGTCCGCGCACAAGTCTAAAGATATGGGTGGTGAACTCCCATATTCAAAGACAAGTCGCCTCAACCATATTATCGACTATCTCAAAACTCTTACATAAACTTACTCCAGCCCGATCACTTAGTCGGGGTCTAGGGCGGGCTCGATCATACCACAAAGTGTGCACGAGACAGAGTCTCGGACAATCGCATCGCGATGCCCCAAGCTGCGCACATCTAAGGGCCACTTGGTGTATGAAAGACCGCCAGCCAGAACACAACTAAGGTCTCGAAAACCCATACAAAGACATGCATGTTATAAACATACACGCAACACACATGCCTTGTATGAACAGCAGGTACCATTGCAATTCTCTACAAAGTGTACATTTTATTTATAACTCTTATAGAGTACACACGGAGATCACATACATGTGATCCAACATTACAACACAGAACGGAAGCAAATTATGTCTGAGTACAGACAAGTTTAACAAGTGGCTTAAGAAGCCTTATTTAAACACAAAGCCCTCCACGAGGGAACCAGTCTGCTGACTTGGACTAGACTAGTTGGTTTTCAGTCGTCCAGCTCGATGAAGAAGCCACCTTCGGGGTCAGTGGCATCATCTAAAACATAGATTAAGCAAACGTGAGTACAAAGTCGTACTCAGCAAGACTTACATAGGAGCTATACTACTCATGCACATGTATCAAGGTAAAGAGAGGTGGGGTTCACTTGTAGAAATGCCAGCTTTGACTTGGCTAGTCCTGAGCTACGAGTACCAGACTTGAGGTAAGAAGCGTACACGAGTCCACTACTTTCTCCAACCAATTACACCACTATGGTGCCTTCCTCGACTTCCCCACGAGAAATCACGCCATAGCACTCACACTTATCTTGGTGTGTTTTAGAAGTATCCGATTCAAATTATCTAATAATCAAGCTAAGCTTTCCAAGTAGTCCATAACCGCGGACGCGGCTATTCGAATAGTTTTGTTAACCTTGCAAGGGTGTACCGCTACACACACATGACCATCATTTACCGCCTTTGATCTCGACACCATTCAAGGGGTGCCAGCGAGGATGCTCACCACAACTGTTACCTCATAGCCTATCTAGTCCGAGAAAGCCGCCTACTTGGGTTGGCTACCACTATCGTGAACCCGGCCGGTTTACCGAAGTGGACCCAAGCGATGTGCGTGGTGCATAAGCCGGTCTCGGGTGAGCCGTTCTCTCACTTAGCATCCAGGCCACAAGCCTACCAGAACTCCAAACTACTGCGACATCTGGACATCGTAAGGGATGAGTTAGTAAGTTGAGAGGGGTCAGTGAGCCCAATGTGTGGTTGTACTCTTCATCTTGGATCACCACACAAGAACTCGGACTTAGGGCGGTGTTCAACGAGACAACCCACCGTGTACTCCTACACAGCCTCTCATCGTTCAACTTGTATTAGGGTCGATTCACCAACACTTTTCTACCATCATCAACATGATCACTACCATCCCGACTCACATCACAGTAACAACATGGTAACATACTAAGCATGCAATAAGCAGTAACATTGCAGGGTTACATGATATCAACCAACTCCTACATTTGCTAGGATTGTGGTTTGCTTACTACTGTGACAAAAGATAGTTCATGCAAAGGAATGGGTTCATCTATGCGGTAGAATCGTAACATGGTGATCATCCTATACAATGCATAAGCGAGACATGAGAGGGAAGTGGGATTTTATCGACATGATCAATGGGGGTTTGCTTGCCTTGCTGACGAGGTTCGGGTTCTGGATCTTCAGTGAAGGGGGTGACCTCTTGCTCCGGTTCCACCTCTACTCGACAAACAAAGCACGAAGTAGCAATCAATATGAATGCAATGCTCAAGCACATGATTGAATGTTAAAGCTTGAAGTATAAGTTTTGATGTGTGAGGCAATTCCATTTAAGTGGAATATATTGCATTTAAAATGCAAATTCAAACTCCACATTTGAATAAAACCTAGTCAAATTGCATGTGACATAGTTTGATCATTTTGAATCAACATCAAATGTGTATGATATGCCTCTGAAGTGTGGTTGAATTATAGCTTAAATCCATGGTCCAAGTTGCAAACTCAATTCATTTGAATTTGAAATAAATTCAAATAAACCAAATGACATATGCTACTGGTCCCATTTTAAATTCAACTCAAACATAGTTGAAAGTTGCATATTTGGAAAGATAATTTTCTCTTGATCATTTTTCATATATTATTTGTCTAATTTGGAGTTAATATGAATTTTCTATGAATTTCCAAAGTTTGGGGTATTTTCTGGAATTTCTGGAATTCTTTTAATCATTTTGATTTTCTGGAAATTCATAATTGATTTATTGCGTCAGCAGGGGGACTGACAAGTGGGGCCACCCTGTCAGTGGCTGGGGTTAATTAACCCGTGGGTTAACTTAATCCAGTGGCTTAATTAAGCCACTGGGCCCACTGGTCAGTGACCTAGGGGGTCACTAACTGGGTGATTAGTGGCTAATCCACCGGCGGCTTGACGCCGGCGACTGGAGCCACGGCGGCGACTCGCCGAAACCTGCTAGGGGCCACGGGAAGCCACGGGGAGGTCACCACTGGATGCAGCGTCGTCTTCCGCGTCTTCTGGAAGCATCAGGGGTTCAAGGGGAGGTCGGGAGCGACGACAGCGACGACTCCGGCGGAAGCAGAACCACGGCGAGGTCGTAGTTGACGTTACAGTGCATGGTTCGGTCTGATCTCGCGTGCGTTCGAACGCTGGCATGCTCAGGAGCCAAACGCACGCTCTGGCTGAGTCGAAGGGGCACAGGGGCGACCTCGAGCTCATCCATGGCGGCGACATGCTTCGGCAACCATGGAGAAAACGGCTAGAGTGAGCAATCCAGGGGGGAAAAGGAGGGTTTTCGTTCGCAAGCTCACCCTGAATATATCCGGAGAGGTCTCTTGCTCGGGGAGGCGCTGGAGTTGCCGGAATTCGAAGTCGATCCACGACGGCCGGCGATGAAGACAATGACGCTAGCGAGCTCGTGGAGGCATCCGGCTTCGATTCCTTTCGCAGGTCGATGAAGACGACAACGTCGAAGCGCTTGGACACCTTGGTTCGGCTCCTCGACATCAGTGGCCACGTGTGTGCTCGACGGCGCTCCGGCTAGGCTACGGTGGCGTCGCTGTTCTTCGCGGGGAGGAAGAACTGGAGGGCGAGGAAGGAGGGGAAAGAGGTCTGGACGTCTCCAGGACACGCGGGCGGTGAGAAGGAGGTAGGGGAGTCGCTGAGGAGCCTCCACCGCGACGGCCATGGCATGCCGGGCACGCAGCTGTGTGCTCGTGCCCGGGGAAGAAGACAGGGGAGTTCCCCTGGTGGGCTGGGCCGGCTGGAGAGGTGGGCCTCGCCCCCTCGCGACAGGTAAGTTCTTTTCATGTTTCTGTTTAATCTTTCCTTTCTGTTTTTCTGTAATTTTGTTTTGACTTTGGTAAAAATACCAAATCATTTTATTAAATGCTTAAAACTTTTACATGGCCTCATAATAAAATAGACTAGCCACTTTTATATTTCAACATTTTTAAAATTCAAATGATTTGAATTTTAAATCAAATAGGGGTATTTCATTAATTCCAAGGTACTGTTTGAATATTTGAAAAATCTATGAGCATGGGGTGCGTCCCACATCACTTGATATGTGATCACACTCATTTTTAAGACTTTTCAAAACTCTAACATGAATTTTTGGAAAAGATTTTTATCTGGCCTTTTGAATTAATTCATCTGGGGGTTGTTCCTTCTCCCATTTTGATTTTGAATTTGATTTCCAAGATTTCTTTTTGAAATTTTGGCATGATGCAAAGGCACTAACTAACCCTAATACATACCTAACAGAGGGTTCTGACAATATGAAACAAAATAGATGTAATGCCAAGTATCGACGGATAAATGGAAGAAATGAGGTGGGGAGGAGGAGAAAACCGAATAGATCTAGGGTGAGAAGAGTGGATCTAGTTTGAGAATTGTGTGGAGTGAATGAGAGGTGGTAGGTGGGGTGGAGTAGATAAGGGAAGCTCTAGGCATTTAGTGGCGCATATATAAAGTCAGTGGTGGCGCATTGGTGAAATGCGCCACCCCTAAGCTCTTATGGGTGGCCCATTTACAGAATGCGCCACCCCTAAGCTCTTAGGGGTGGCGCATTCTGTATATGCACCACCTATAAGGTTCTTAGGGGTGGCACATATTGCTAGATGCGCCATGTATAAGATCATCCAGGCTGGCCCACTCTTAGGGGTGGCGCACTGTAAAATAATGCGCCACCCATAAGACCTTATGGGTGGCGCATTATTTTCCAGTGCGCCACCCCTAACAGATGGTGGCGCATGGCTTTCTATATGCGCCACTAATAAGTTTTCCATGTATAGCTATTTCCCTAGTAGTGAGTATGCGAATGTATGCCTCTGCTAGTGTAGCAGGATATGCAATGATACTAGCGCGTCATGTAGCAATGATTAGGGAAAGGACCAACGAGCATGTGGCTCATCGATCAAGCAAAAGCATGTATGGCATGAATATCAAGTCATGAGAACGTGGATGTTGCATGGTAATGTATCTCGGAAAGGCTATGGAAATGCCTTGATTGGTAGGTATGGTGGCTATTTTGAGGAAGGATATAATGAGGCTCATGCTGACAGAGCGTATCGTGCCAAGGATTTGGATGCACCGGCGAAGTATGCGCCAACTCTCGAGGTGAGAAAGGGCAATGCACGGTACCTGAAGAGTCTAGAAAAATATGGCTAGGTGGAAGTGTCAACTTTCAAATACTCACATTAGTCCGAAGAACTCATGCACTTATTATCGGTAGCTCTCAATCTAATTAGGAGGTTCACAAAGAGACAAGTACCCCGACGAGGAGTGTATGGGGGTTTGGTTATCCTTGCGCATCCTCGACTCATGGTACGTGAGTGTACTCTAATATTCGATCCCTCCAAAGATTAGTGATCCATCTAGTAGATAAAGTTCTCAACTAATTTTGTAGGTTTTTCGAAAATAAACATTGATTGCCCAAAATACTACATCTATCACTAACAGGCTAAACCTCTTGACACCAAAAGTTCAAACATTAGTCATGGAAATACCTCAAAACTATTGCAAGTTACTACTACAATTGAATAGAAACCTCAATTACCTACTTCAGGTCAAGACACAAAACTCAGTTCAACAGGAAAACTCTCTAAACAAAATAAACATGAAAACTCAAGAGAGTTCTAGCAAGAAACTAAAAAAAAGCTCTTAAAAAGATAATCATGAAAACTAAGAGCTATAACATGACAGCAGCTACGAAAAAGATAAAGAACACACAGAGCAAAGAGAAGCGTGAAAATCCTATGTTGTGTTCTAGGGTGAAGTGGAGAGTGTTTCTCTCCCACACAAAGAAAGCTGGATTCTAACTTGTTATGAACATCAAGCAAAGCTAAAGAAAACTAAAAAGGAAATAAAGAGCAAGACGCTCCAACCATAGCACATAACACATGAAGTGATAAAAGTATAGTGGAACGAAAGACGAACTGATAATTGTTGATGGAGAAGGGGATGCATGGGGGCATCCCCAAGCTTAGATGCTTGAGTCTTCTTGAATATTTCTTGGGGGTGCACGGGGGCATCCCCAAGCTTGAGCGTTTGACCCTCCTGAATCTTCTTTTATCATCTTCTATCGCACACTTGAAAACTCCCTTCATACATAACTCATCATAATCTGATTAGCGAGGTTAGTACCCACAATAAAATAATTTTTCTCTACTGGAAATAAGGATATTCTTGAAGAGCTACTGTTTCTCAAGATTTCCAAAAAGTTTTTGCAAAGAAAAACAAAGCTTAAGGTTTGCAAAATGAAGAAAAGGCAAAACAGGGCAGAATCTATGAAAAGCAAACTAGCTGGTAGTAAATAATTTTTTTGGGGCACTTCTGCAACTCAAATAAAAAAACTTAGAACAGACGCTCGAAATCCAATTGTATAGAGCACGATGTCAAAACAATTCAGGTCAAAAAGATGATCTGGTGATTTTATTCGAATTTTTCTGTCCAAGGACAGAATCTGTTTTCTGGACAGCATGTCACAACTTTTGAACTTTCTTGCAATCAGAGGCTAAACTTGGCACAAAGCTGAAAAATAAAGATACAATTATGTTGCTACAGTATTAACAAACATCAAGACCACTAAAAACTAAAAGAACAAACTGAAAGTAAAGATAACAAGGGTTGTCTCCCTAGAGCTCTTTCTTTATAGCCATAAAGCTAGGCTTAAGACTTTAATGATGCTCTCGCAGGAATAAGAGTTGAAGAACAAAAGAGAGCATCAAGAAGCAAATACGAAACACATTTAAGCCTAACATGCTTCCTATGCATAGGAATATTGCAATTGAATAATTCATTAAAGCACAAAGCAATAAGCATAGCAAGGCAAAACAAGTGCAGCTTCAAAACCTTCAACATAAAGAGAGGGAACTTGATATTATTGAAATATATATAAGCATGTGTTCCCATCTCATAATAATTTCCGGTGGGATCATGAATAAACTCAACAATATAAGTATCACATAAAGCATTGTTACCATGATCCACATGCAAAAAGGTACTCTTACTCTTTCTCATTGGTAATAGTGGGAGTAGGACTATCATAAACAACTTGAACACTATAGATTAATTGTGTATTAGGAAGATGGTGTTCAGAAAGGGAGTAATCCCCTCCATGATTATGACAAGTTTCATAAGGATAATTTCTCCTTATTTCATAGGTACCTTTACAATCACTATATATAGGAGTTATAACATAATCATATTAGAGAAGATCATTATCATTGCTAGCAACTATAGTTGTAAACATGTTGTATTTATTCTTACAAGCAAAAGAATTATCAATTACCACATCACTAATGGGTAAAGGACTTGCAATCCTATCATCCCTAAGCTTAGAGCTTTCTATATCATCATTTTCAGAGTTGGCACCAAAAAGATTTTCAAGATCATAAGTGGCATTATCATTATCTTCCCAATCACAATAAGTAACATGCATATCATAATCAAAATCATCTTCATTAGTGCCTACGGACTTAACATCGGGATAATAATGAATGCAATCAAGCTCACCATCCTCCATAAATTTATATCCGTTAGGATAAAAATTGATGCGAGGAATATGCTCAGGCCAGGTTGATACCCATTCTTCTTCCTTATTGCTCCTCTTCCTCCTCCTCTTCTTTTTATTCTTCTTAACCTTAGGAGGAAGTGGTTGGAGATGAAGTTTCTCCATACATCCTGGTTTATAATTAGAACAAACAGGGGAAACTTGGGAGAAACTCTCCTTTTTATTAGTACAAATATAAGAGACATTTTTATACTTTGGTAAAGTTCCCTCCTTTCTAATCTTACTTATGTAATCATTTTCATGGCAATTAACATCACAATAGAGATGGCAATTTTTCAAAGTGTTGTTTATTCCTAAGGCATTAACATCTAGCCAAGAAGTATTTTCTGATAACTGTTCACACATCAAAAATAACATAAGTTCATCATAAAGATCAGGGGTGATCAAGTTATCACACAATTGGTTAACAGTTATGTTTTGAAAGTTCATGCATTGAGAATTAAAGTGACCCTCTATACCACAAAGTTCACAAGTAAAAGGATAAAGGTCACACAATTCTCTAGCAATTTCATTTAAATATTTGACCCAAGTGATTGTTCTTTCATGCTTATGTTGCTTACAATACTTCCCTTCTTCTATCATAGGCCTTTCACAAGGTCTATCCACTCCACAAAAATTAACATGCATGTTGCAATCATCATGAACAATTTTATTTTCTTTGCAAATCTCTTTAAAAGGTTCATGATGCTTGATCCAATCCTGCTTAGGCATATTAAGATGTGAAGCAAAATATTGGAGGAAATCAACAAGGAGTTGAGAATCAAGCCCAAACTTAGCACTAAACTTATTAAAACTTTCAGTTTCAACAAAGGACTTAATGCAATCATACTCATAAATTATACCTGACTCTTTACCTTTGTCGATCTCCCAATCTTCAGTGTTGCGTTGAATTCTTTCAAGGAGTTCCCTTTTAGCATCAATCTTTTCGTTTGTGAAAGAACCCATAGACGAAGCATTGAGCAAGTCTTTATCCTGTCGAGAGAGCCTTGCATAAAATTAGTAATAATGATATATTTGGGGAGCCCATGGTTAGGACATTTTAGCATTAAAGTTTTTAGTCTCCCCAAGCTTGAGCTATGCTCTCTCCGTCATGAGGATAGAAATTATAAACATAATTTCTATTCTCATGGACTTCATGAAGAGGATAAAACTTGGAGTAAAAGAGAGATTGGATCTCTTCCCAATCTAGCAGGTGAGAATCATCTAGTAGCCTATACCATTCCAATGCTTTTCCTTTCAGTGGAAAGGCAAATAATTTCCTCATGACTGCATCTCTTGTCAAACCTGAAATCTTAAATAACTCACAAAGTTATGTAAGTTTCAACAAATGAATACTAGGATTGAATGTTTCATCATAACAATCATTCCTAATTATTTCAATTATCCCAAGTGGTATTTGGAACGGGATACATTCAGTAGGTGGAGGAGACTTCTCTACCACGGGTGTGGTAAAGCGGCCTTCCCCAAGCAACGAACTAGAGTGCGGTTTTCCATAAGCCTAACTAGTGAAACTAAAAAAAAGAAACAAAAAGATTTAATTGCAAGATCTAAAGATATACCTTCAAACACTTACTTCCCCGGGAACGGCGCCATAAATAGCTTGATGTGTACGCACGCTTATATTCTTGTAGAGTATGTTGGGCCTTCAAGCGCAGAGGTCTGTAGGAAAGCAGCAATTTCCCTCAAGTGGATGACCTAAGGTTTATCAAACTCAGGGAAGTAGAGGTTGAAGATGGTCTCCCTCAAGAAAACCTTCAATTAAGATACAAGAAGTCTCTTGTGTCCCCAACACACCTAATACAATGGCAAATAGTATAGGTGCACTAGTTCGGCGAAGAGATGGTAAAATACGGGTGATAGGGGTGGCAAAGCAACGTAATATAAATCTGAATAAATAAAAAAAGAAAGGTAGCAAGCGACAAAAGTGTGCACAAACGGTATTGCAATGGTGGAAACAAGGCCTAGGCTTCATACTTTCACTAGTGGCAACTCCCAACAACATTAACATAGTCTAATCACATGATATTTCCCATAAAACATGCCATGGTGACTTACTCGGAGGTCATTTCTTTGTGGTCAAGTGAGGACGAGAATTGTGTAGGGCTACAAAAGCACACCTCAGAGTTCGTAGTTCTCATCTATGGATTTCCCAGTGTCACCGCGGCCATCCAAAGAGAGTACCACAATCACCACAACATATCTAAAGGATAGTCAAAGACAAGCACCAAGAGACTCTCAATCTTCAATCCACACACAAAAGAGGAAATCACTCATGAAAATATTCTTCTAACCCATGTCCAATAGACTGTTGTCACCATGGTATCGGGGATTATACTAGATAAGATCAAGTGAGTACACCAATCCAATACATAGAAGAAGGGGAAACATCATGGGATCATCGTAGATTAACATAGCCTATGATCACAATGAAGATCACATCATGGGAAAGCGAGAAGACCACATAGCTATTGGTAGAAACCTCAGCCCCGAGGAGGAACTACTCCCGCATCATGGAGGGAGGAAGTAACGTTGATGGAGATGAATCCGGGGGCACTTCCCCGTCCCGGCAGGGTGCCGGCACAGGAATTCTGGTCCCTCGAAACTTGGTGGCGATGGCGGAGGAGATCGGAATTGATTCTGGAGAAAAGGGTTCTTGAATCGAGGGTTTCGGGACGACAGAGATATATAGGCGAAGGGGGGAAGCCAGAGGTGGACCAGGGGCCCAGGCGCCCCCCTGGCGCGGCCTAGGGGGTGGCCGCGCTAGGTGGCCGCCTGGGCCACCCCTGGCTCCTCTCTGGCCCCACTTTGGCTCTTCCCGAAGCATCATGTACGCTGATTTTTCCTATATTTATCCGGAAATTTTGCTTGCACTTTAAGTAATGGGAAAACCTGAAATACAAAAATAGCAGAAAACAGGAACTGGCACTGGGGTGCACTGATTTAATAGGTTAGTCCAAATATGATCAAAAGTGTATGGAATTGTATCAATATCATAGCAATATCACAGAAAAGATGCATGGAGCAAGCAGAAATTAGATATACGTTTTGGACGTATCACCAATTTACTTTCATCTTGCATTGCCTGATGATTTTCCTATGTAGCCTTATCCTGATGGGATTTTTTTAGGTTCCAGCACATGATACTTCCCGAATGTTACCTAAAATTTTTACAAGGTTCTTCTACGTGGGGTATTGGTCTCAGGCAACAATTCACTAAGGGTCGGGAGGGGTGAAACACACAAACATGAGGATGTGGTCGCAAGGTGATGTCGAAAAGACACGCAAGCGACACATACCTCCAATCGGTTCATAATGAAACAAGGGGTTATTCTAGTATTAGGATAGGACTAACAGTCACGGAAAATGGGGTTTACTCCAGCTATAACAACTTAGTTTATCTATACATACGAAGGTGGTTATAGTTGGGGTCTTGGTCTTTCCTTGCCATAGTCAAAGTGGTGAAAATGTCATTGGCACGAAAACCTCGTGGGACTAAGGTGGTATTGGCTTGGTAGTTTAGGCTTATATTTTTCCTTCATGAACAGGCACATAAGCTGAGCCATCTCGTGTCAAGCGGTGGTGGTGGCGTGCTACCGGACCCAGAAAGGTTGCCACAGGTGTTCCTTCCCAACATCCTGATAGTTAGTTTCATCCTAAGTGGGGGGTGGGTAGTGTAACTCTAACTTAAGACTAAATAGAGAAATTCAAACAAGCATAAGATCAAGCATTCGGGTAGGGGAATAAAGCAAAAATTCTACTAGTTCTTATCTGTTTCGGGACACCATCCCCTCTTAATATTCAGTCTTGCTTGGTTTAAAAAAATTGAAAGGGGTAAGAGGTATAAGAGATATATTTTTTATCAAAATTATTTCTATCTAACGTCCATGCTAACTAGGCTGCTACGGTCTGAACAGTGGCTCTGATACCAAGTCTGTGGGCACCCCGGACTATATGTCTGAAGGGCCACTTGTGTATATTTTCATGCTCTCATGATCAGGGTCGCATGACAGACAACTCGACAATGGATATCGTAGTCACAATGTTCATACAATACCGAATACAAAGTCATACAACAACGGAGTCTTACATTGCCTCATCGGGCTCAAATAGCAGCGGAGTAAGCAAAAGCATGATAGATAGCAGCGGCACAATCCACAGGGTAGTTCAGAGCATAGCACGTCCTAGTAATCCTCAGTCGCATCATCGTCAAATACCTGCTCCTCCAAGCCTGGCCAATTGAATAACCAGGGACAAAGCCGTGAGTACATACAAAGTACTCGCAAACCACCTAAATAAATGAACAAGATTTTTGTATACGAAAATAATGGGATGGATATATGGTGGAGTTTATCATGGTGGAACCTGACTACTAAATATTAGTTAAGTTGGCAACATTTTATCCTTGGAAAATTTTAATCCCACAATTTGATTTAATCATGTCCAACCCTTTTCATAATATCAACACCATCATCGTGAACCATAATCTCAGTACTAGAATTTCTCATCTATTCCCCACAAAGTGTGGCCTAACTAGCTGTCCATGACCGTGGACTTCGGCTACTCGAATAGTTTTTACTCTGCAGAGGTTGTACACTTTACCCACAACATTCGATACATCCTCCGTGAGTCCCAGTGGTTCGTCATACCTCAGTATGCGGTTTTCGGATAATCGACCGTAGTTTTCCACTTTCCTACCCTAGTACAGGTGATCTACCCGATTGCCACAACCTGAACTATCCGCGTGCAAGGTCATGCTCCTGATGGACACATGCCTTCACCGTAGTAGAGGTGCAGCAAAGTTCTGTACCGACACTGATATAATCCAGCGTATTACACCCCCGACTCATCGGCAGGATTCCGGCTTCTGGGTACCATCGTGTACCTCACTCATGTAGTTATAAGATCCCGTACTAAGATAAACAAGCTTTCAACTAGCCCTGTCCCATACCAGAGTATTGTGGTTGTACTGTAAGACTAGGTTTTTGCGGCACTTATAGACAGTCCCTCCAGATTTTGAATATGTTCAATGATGTTTCCAACAACCACAATATTGGCCATCACATCTTCCAAGATGTATGCCATCACATTAGGGTGGAGCAAGATTAACCAAATTATTATGTTTTCATTAGTTCCTTAGAAAGGCTAGGGGTATTACATCAAGATCATCGGTGTCTAATTTCCTTCTCCCAAATAGGTAGGCTTACAAGGTATGTGGTGGTTCACCTAATAAACTAATACAATCCCAACCCAAAATGGTACAAAGAAAGTAAAAATGTAGGACAAGGGTTAAGTTTTTGAAGATGGCTTACCTTCCTTGACGAATTCTCGTGGTAAGACGTCTTCGGCTTGGAAGGAGTCTTCACCTGCAACGCCAAGCGTCTCGTCTACGCGTTGTAGAAAAATAAACACATAGTTACAATCACGACATTCTCAAACAAGGCATTCAAACCAAGAATTCAAACAAATTGCAAACATGACATTCAAATCAAGCAGTCAAGAACACATAGCACACACTTAGCACTTAAAATAGCAACACATGACTAACATTAATAAGTGTACCATGATTTACTCATGGTTCAACATACATATAAGCATAATATTTTTATAGGAAGTTTAACATGTTAATAACGCTAAGCAAGAATATTAGGCAATAAACTAACGCATTCGATGGAATCTAAACAAGTCATTTTTATTTATTTGCGCCCTATTTTAATTTATTAACTATGCCGTAATTACCTTCTGTCCTGAGATATTAATAATAAAATTACAATTGATTTAATTCACTAACAGAGGATAAATTAAAATTATCCTAAACACAGAATATTAGCAACATTAATAAAGTGGACATTAATTTATTTCAGTAAGAATCACTTCTATTTGCACCAAAAATTAAACCATAATTTCAGGATCATAATAAAACTCTCTTCACATTTTTCTGTTGTGCCAATATTTCACTAAGAATATTTTAGTTCTGTCCAAAACTTATAAAGAAAACAATTCTGTTTTAGGCTAGGGAAAGAATTCGCTCTGTGCAAAATTCTTCAATGGGTTGGCCTAGTTTCGATAATATTGTGTACTGTTGTTTTTATTTAACTTATTTTAACGCTATGAATACACTAGAAATAGCTACTGATCAAAGACAAATTTAATAAAATTACATTGAATTTATTTCATTAACAGGAAATTTATTAAAACAAATCTAATCAGCATAGTAATTGGGTTATTAATCTAATAGCCACAATTTTATTTTAGGAAATATTAAATATAAACATACAAAAAATGAAGCATAGTAACATAAGCATGGCAACATTAGTATTGTATTATTAGGGTTAAGAGGGATATAACTATAATTATATGAAGCTCCATAACATAAAATTAATAATAATAATGCACTTTGTTTTTCTGCAAACAAATTCATCTAGGCACACCAGTAAATAGATCATACTAACAGAAACATAAAAAAATTAGTTTCCATTTTTTTAGTTTATTTATTTATTATACAAATATTTTATTATCAGGCCAATATTAAAAGGAAAGATCGTATAGAGCGGCCGAGAAGCTATACGACGCTCTGTGCGGTGGGCATTGATGGGCCAGAGCTACTAAGGCCCGGTTCAGTTGAGCAGTCCTTTGTTTTTATTTTTTTAAGAAAAGCGAAGGGGTACGGGAAGCCCCTGGCCGTTAGATCTCACGAGAACAGACGGTCAGGCATCGCCTTCCCCAGCGAGGCTGAGCGGCTTAGGCCTATACAGTCCATGGCGCCAGGGAGTAGGGGCTCACCGAGGGTCGGTGTTCCAGCGACTGTTGGAGACGGCGAGTATTGGAGGGCATGCAGGCGGGTGTGGGCGACCCATTTTGGTCTCTGGTCGGCGCTAGAAGCGGGCAAGCGCGGCGGCTTGGTGTAGACGACGCTGGTGTAGGGCGTCTCCTCCTGGGCGCGGCTTGAGGGAGTTCGTCGCAGCTCCGCCGGGGCGTCTCCTGTGAGGGCGCGTCGGCCTCCTCTGTTGCGTGCGGTGCTTGTAGACGTGGGAGATGGGTTGGAGGTCCCGAACGGGTAGGGCCGAGTGCGACGTGGTGGTCCTCACCGGCGGCCGTGGCTTCCTCCGTGTCTACCCTGTGTGCATAGAGACGAGGTAGGGGTTATGATAGGGGCGTTGTTGCTAAGGAGGGTGAAGGGAGCGAGGCAGGGGCGCAGGGCTGGGGTACCTCTCTGCTAGTCGCGCTCGAGCTCGAGCGCTTTGCTTGTTCAGCCTCTCGGCCGAGCAGGGCTTAGCCCCTTGGTATGCATCTATGAGGAGGGGAGGGAGGAGTGGTGAGGGCGAGTTGGAGACAGGCCTGAGTGGCTCCTTTTATAGCAGGTGGCCGGTGCACCGATGGGAGGTGTTCACCGCGTCGATAGTGGTGAGCGCGGGCTATGATTGGCAAGCAGGGCGGTGGCGGGAAAACCGTGGGCGGGAATGCGGGAGGATGAGGTTAGGGGTTAGCCTCAGGATCGGTTTGTTGGGAAACGTAGTAGAAAACAAAAATTTCGTGCCTACGAGTTAAAACCCAAGATCATCCAAGATAGATCGCATACAAGATTTAGGATAATGCTCACCAACAATTGCAGCGGAAGAAGAGTTGGTGATGCGAGTTGAAGAAGATCTCACGATCCGTCCCACGATCTCTCCCACGAACAGTTCTCCGAGGAAGAAGAAGATGATCCTCGAAGTAAGATCAAAGCTATGATCTCTCCACCGGTATCCACACGTCCGGCACAGCAATCCGGCAGCGCTCCGCCGTCTAGAGAAGAACGCCTCCGAGAAAACTAGAGAGAGAAAACCCTAGCGAGTTCCGTTCTATATTAGAATCTAAACCGGGGTCTAAAAGTGTAGCAACTAGCAACTAGGGCAAGGGGGGGGGGGGGCGCAGGAGCTTGTGTGTCTCCTCCCCCCCCCCTTGGCTCACCTTATATAGGTGGCCAAGGGGCTTGGTGCGCCGGCCTAGGGGGTGGGGAGTCCAACTTGGGGTCCAAACCTCCTAGGACTTTCCCACTAGGACTCCTTCCATAATAGGATTGGGGAATCCTACTCCAAGTAGGCTTCCCCCCCCCCTTTGTGGCGCCCCCCACCTCCTGGCCGGCCAGTGCAGCCTAGGTGGCTTTCCCCCAAGCTAGGGGGTGGGGCTAGTTGGTGGTACTGCCCGGAACCTTCCGGAACCTTCCGTTACCTTCTAGAAGCTTCCAGGACCTTCCAGGACCTATCGGGACCGTTTCGGGACATTCCCGACACTTCTGGAACACTTTCAAGACCTTCCGGGACCTCTAACGAATGTTCCGGAGCCATCTAAATAGGTCTTGGGTCAATCCGGGCTAATGTTAATATATCCGGTGATCATAACATATTGTTTACGCTGTCCACCGATCACCGAAACTATTCCGGTTGATCGTAAACTTTCCCATTACCATTTTCATATGAACTAAAGTTATCTGAAACAATTCCAAAGTGTCTTAGCCATATTCTTTGCTCTTTACTTGCTTCCACTAAACCTTCAATCATCCTAGTATTCTAACAGATTACTGTACTTTAAGTGTGTGACCCAATAGGTTTGGTATTATGTGGATATGACTTGGAACGCTTTCCAGACTTACAGTCATTCGTCAATAATCAACATCGGAGCCATGGACATCCATGTTGACTCCCACACATACATGAAAAGACATCGAGTGAACCTTTATGTTTATCGTATACTATTCCTTTTTCTTCGCGATATATGACAAAGTTAGAGGAGAGAAGTTTGGCACCTTTGTGAAACAACTTTTGATCACAAGCCATCAGTTATCCTCATTGCTCGTTTGTTTTCATTCCTCGTTACGTATACCGGTATCCCCGTGAATAAATCACAAAGTGTCTGGCCAGACGAGAATTGATACTGTTACACCGAGTGGGCCCTGAGTCTATATCTCTTCATCGTGAAGGAGCAAATCCCAATCTCGAACTATCACCGTTACTAGACACACTGTCCAATGTACCCAGAACTTATTTTACTACTTCCCATTTACGGTAAGATTTATCTAAGAACCAAAGCACATCTTCTTGTGTGAAGCAACTTGACATTCTCATGGTCTAAGGAACTATGTATATAATAACATTTTATGATATGACTTATAACGTTGTTTTCGATGAGTTCTCTAAGTAAATCATTTAACACTGGGGTCGGTTCAACATCATTGTTCTGCTAACAATATGATCTCATTGATATTGACATCCTTGTTACAAGAACAATGTCCATGATTAAGAAAAGATAATCATCAATAAGCCCTTGGGCTGGTCTTAGAGGAAAAACCAGGAACTCTTGTTGTTTACATTTCCACACATGCATATGAGTTTTCTTCCGAATCTCATAGTCAGGATCATTGCAATTATAGCACAAAAATATAAACATTAATTATGAACATGAATATATAAATAATAACACACTTTATTATTGCCTCTAGGGCATATATCCAACAGTCTCCCACTTGCACTAGATACAATAATACTAGTTACATAAGTTCTCTCACACCAATGTCTGTTCGGTGTTGCTCATGCTTTGCTCGTGGAAGATGCTTCGTCATCGGATCTGACACGTTCAGGTCTGTGTGAATCTTGCATACTTTCACATATCCTTTGTCAACGAACTCTCGGATTTTGTGATAACGGCGTTCAATGTGTTTGGATTTCTGGTGGGACCTTGGTTCTCTAGCTTGTGCCACGGCTCCACTATTGTCACAGTAGATATCCATGGGGTCTTCAGCACTAGGAACCACACCGAGATCAGTGATGAATTTCTTAATCCAATATCCCTCCTTCGTAGCTTCGTAAGATGCGATGTACTCTGCCTCCGTTGTAGAATCCGCGACCGTATTCTGCTTAGAACTTTTCCAGCTCACGGCACCCCCATTGAGTGTGAAAACATATCTTGATTGAGATTTGAAGTCATTCGGATCTTTCATGAAGCTTGAATCAGTGTAACCCTTTACAACAAGTTCTTCATCACCTCCGAATACCAAGAACATATTCTTAGTTCTGTTTAGATACTTCAAAAAAAATTTGACTGCTACCCAGTGTGCATTACCTGGGTTGCTCTGGTATTTGCTACATATACTTAGAGCATAGGAAACATCTGGTCTTGTACATATCATGGCATACATAACAGATCCAATTGCCGAAGCATATGGAACTGTGCTCATCTCTACCTGCTCCTCAGTATTCTTAGGACACTGACTCTTGCAGAGTACCACACCATGTGACATTGGGAGGAATCCCTTCTTAGATTTCTCCATTCTGAACCTATTCAGAACCTTGTCTATATACGTGCTCTGGCTCAGCCCTATCAGCCGCCGGGATCTATCTCTGTAGATCTTAATGCCCAATATGTAAGAGGCTTCACCTAAGTCTTTCATCGAAAAACTATTTTTCAATGACTCCTTTATAGTGTTAAGAAATTCTTTATCATTTCCAATCAACAATATGTCGTCTACATACAGTATTAGAAAAGATATTGCGCTCCCACTTACTTTCTTGTAAACACAAGCTTCTTCGCCATTCTGGATGAAGCCAAAACCTTTGACCACTTCATCAAAACGAAGATTCCAACTCCGTGATGCTTGCTTTAGTCCATAGATGGATCTTTTAAGCTTGCACACCTTTCCAGCATCCTTTGGCGCGACAAAACCCTCAGGTTGCATCATGTATACATTCTCCTCGAGGTTCCCATTTAGGAAAGTTTTTTTGACGTCCATCTGCCATATCTCATAGTCGAAATATGCAGCAATTTCTAGTAAAATCCGCACAGACTTAAGCATTGCTTCTGGCGAGAAAGTCTCGTCATAGTCAACTCCTTGCACTTGTCGGTACCCTTTTGCAACAAGTCTAGCTTTATGAATAGTAACATTACCATCCGCGTCTGTCTTTCTTTTGAAAATCCATTTACATTCAATTGGTTTCACACCCTATGGAGGGATCACCAAGTCCCATACTTGGTTTTCGTACATGGATTCCATTTCGGATTTCATGGCTTGTAGCCTTTCAGTGGAGTTGGGGCTCATCATCGCTTCTTTGTAGTTCACAGGCTCATCATCTTCCAATATGAATACTTCGTTAGCATACCACTCGGGTAGCTGACGTACTCTGCTTGATCTCCTTGGTTCAGTCACTAGCTTCTCCGAAGTTTCTACATCACTTGCAGGAGCTTCCGGTTCCTTCATCGAAATGACTGCTGGAACAACTTCCATCGTTTCATTCCTTGGTTCCGAAGGTTAACTAACCTCATCAAGCTGTACTGTCCTCCCACTCACCTCTTTGCTAAGAAACTCTTTCTCAAGAAAAGTTCCTCCTTTTGCAATAAAGACTTTGCCATCAGAGGGGTGGTAAAAGGAATAGCCTACGGTGTCTTTGGCATACCCTACAAAGTAGCACTTATCTGCTTTAGGGTCGAGTTTGTTCGGTTGTAAATGTTTTACATAAACATCACAACCCCAAATTTTCAGGAACGAAATGTTGGGTTTGTTCCCATTCCACAACTCGTATGGTGTCGTTTCCACAGATTTTGACGGCGCCCTATTTAAAGTAAAAGCGGCAGTCTCTAACGCATAACCCCAAAAAGAAAGTGGCAGATCAGTTAATGATATCATGGAACTCACCATGTCTAACAAAGTTCGGTTACGCCGCTCAGACACTCCATTTCTCTGTGGAGTTCCAGGTGGCGTCAGCTGTGAAACGATTCCACGCTCCATGAGGTGTTCTCTAAACTCATGACTAAGATATTCACCACCACGATCAGATCGTAGAAATTTGATTTTCTTGTCCCGATGATTCTCAACTTCGTTCTGAAATTATTTGAACTTTTCAAAAGTTTCGGATTTTTGCTTCATTAAGTAAATATAACCATATCTACTCAAATCGTCAGTGAA
The DNA here is from genome assembly GCA_950022295.1 of Bromus sterilis. Taxonomy (NCBI): domain Eukaryota; kingdom Viridiplantae; phylum Streptophyta; class Magnoliopsida; order Poales; family Poaceae; genus Bromus; species Bromus sterilis. The sequence continues at coordinate 54,300,428 of OX465599.1, forward strand.
AGTTACGAAGTAAAGATATCCACCGCGCGCCGGTACACTCATCGGTCCACACACATCACTATGTATTATTTCCAATAAGTCTGTCGCCCGTTCAACATGACATGTGAACGGCGTCCGGGTAAGTTTGCCCATCAGACAAGCCTCATACTTATCAAATGATTCGAAATCAAAAGATTGCAAAATCCCATCTTTATGAAGTTTCTGCATGCGTTTCTTTCCGATGTGACCTAGACGGCAGTGCCACATGTAAGTGGTATTTTCATCCTTCTTAAGTCGTTTAGAGCTTATGTTTAAGATGTCGTTACTACATTCAAGATCTAAATAAAACAGCCCATTCTTAATAGGTACAAAACCATAGAACATATTCTTCAAGTAAATAGAACAACCATTGTTCTCAGACTAAAAATTATAACCGTCGCGGATTAAACATGATCCGGACATAATGTTCTTACATATATAGCAGGAACGAAATAACAATTATCTAATTCTATGGTAAATCCTGAAGGTAGATGTAGAGTGTAGACGCCCACGGCTTTAGCAGAGATCGTAGATCCATTTCCGACACGCATCGTCACTTCATTCCTTTCCAGCTTCCTTATTCTCCTTAGTCCCTGTAATGAATTACAGATATGAGCAACAGCTCCAGTATCAAATACCCACGACTTAGAGTGAGGGCCGGAAAGAAAAACATCTATGACATATATAACTTTTATACATTCGCTGGTAAAACCAGGCTTCTTTCTATCTGCCAGATACTTCTTGCAGTTCCTATTCCAGTGACCTTTAGCTTTGCAGTAGAAACACTCAGTATCTTTGTTAGGGCCTGTTCCAGAGGGTTTCTTGGTCTTGGCGCCAGGCTTGCCGGCGCCCTTGCCCTTGGACTTGCCCTTCTTCTTGAAATTGGTGGTCTCGCTAACCGCCAACGTATAGTTAGGGTCAGCCTGCATGGTAGTCTCCGCATTTTTCAGCATTGCAAGCAGTTCATTAACGGACTTATCCATCCCGTTCATGCGATAGTTCTGAACAAAGCCTTTGAAACTTGGTGGGAGTGACATGAGGACAATATCTGTACCCAGTGATTCCGGGACCGGATATCCCAGCTCAGTCAACCTTTGCCCAAGGCGCATGATCTTTATCACGTGCTCACTGACAGGTGTTCCTTCCTTCATCTTGCAATTCCACATGGCATGAGTTACCTCATACCTTTCAGTTCTAGCGTGTTTGGCATACAGAGCGTCTAACTCCTTAACAATTAAGTGGGGATCGGTGTTTTCAAACCTCCCTTATAACTCTGATTCCATACATGCAGTCATAAGACACTGAACTGCGGTACTATCATCAAGCTTAATCTGATGCACATTCTGCTCAGCAACCGTGGCTTCAGGCCCCGGTGCTGCTGGGAGAGGTGTCGTTAGGACTATGTCCTTCTTAGCACTCCTGAGTACAATTCTCAGGGCACGAACCCAGTCCGCATAGTTGCTTCCATCAGCTTTCCATTTTTCTTTCTCAATCAACAAACCTAAGTTAAACTGGGGATTGACACGGGCCATTTCAATCTACAACATAAACACAAGTTTCACTTTAGACAATGTTCATAATTAAGTTGAACTAATTAATCATATTATTAATTTAATAAGTGCTCCCACTCAGACCAACATCTCTCGTAGTTGATACTAAGTGATTCAAGATCCAAGTTTAGTCGTCCGCCATTGATGTGACATCACTGATGACTTAGACTGAATTGGTAGGCCAACTTGCCAATCACTCAAGAGTGACTCTTGTTCATCTTTCGATGGGCGTGTTCCGGTAGCAAACTTTTATCCAAACCGTCAAGACAACCAAGTGCAAATGCAGTGTGTTCTTAACACACCCGCCTTTTATGCGTCACACCGTGTGCACCCATGTGACATGACCTACTCCGGTGTGAAACATAGTATAGACGGTGCTACAGTTGGGAGAACACTATCTACTTGATATTTTTTGCGAGAGATCACCCTAATTAAAACACGACTACCGTGCATCAAACAAGGGTGCATCAAAGGGATTAACATCATAGGCAATTCAAAAAATATGTGACATGGTATAGCCCTTTGTGGTTTGAAGTTTTCGTTGCCTTCATGACTCCGTGGTTGAAGTCTCCACCCACCACCTTTTGTCCTTGGCGCCGGGACCTCCTCATGGCTTCGGCATGTGTGTTGGGGTCCACCTTCACATCATTGATCATCACCGCGTCTCCATCTATAGCCTTGCCTCAAGCTACTAAACAGTTCTGGCGCGCAGGCCATAATTAAGTGACAATCATATGACTCCAGTCAACCTGCCGTACTACGGCTCGCAGGCCGCAAAAATATTACATCATATAGCATCTCATACAAAACACATTGCAAATCTTGAAGGCTATACCACATCACATGCATTCTCTGCAAAAACGAGTTAGATCGCTATCTATACGGGTTGTTGCAAATTTTATCATGGTTTTTAAGCAGGTTTACATGGCAAACGAGAAACCCTAGACAAAACAAAACACGATACTTCTTTTGTTGCTAGTTTAACATACGGGGTGCGTGTAGCAACTAATGCCACAAGCCAAACTTCGTTAAACGCGTGACCCCCGTGTGGATTTGAGTTCATAAAATCCACAAGCCCGTTCATGTAAAATTTTCTATAGCAAGACTAGGATGAGATCCAAGGAATTTGATGTAGTCCATGATCAAGGCAACCAACATACTAAGAGCAGCATAGAGGGATCATGGAAAAACTCAAACCTTGTAGCAAAATCACATCATGCCGTCGAGCAAAAAAAAGATCACATGATAGGGAAGCAAACAAGAAAATCAATGCCTCATATCAACATATGATCTACCTAAACATGCAACTAAACAAGGATCGCTCTGATACCACTGTTGGGGAAACGTAGTAGAAAACAAAAATTTCGTGCCTACGAGTTAAAACCCAAGATCATCCAAGATAGATCGCATACAAGGTTTAGGATAATACTCACCAACAATTGCAGCGGAAGAAGAGTTGGTGATGCGAGTTAAAGAAGATCTCACGATCCGTCCCACGATCTCTCCCACGAACAGTTCTTCGAGGAAGAAGAAGATGATCCTCGAAGTAAGATCAAAGCTATGATCTCTCCACCGGTATCCACACGTCCGGCACAGCAATCCGGCAGCGCTCCGCCGTCCAGAGAAGAACGCCTCCGAGAAAACTAGAGAGAGAAAACCCTAGCGAGTTCTGATCTAGATTAGAATCTAAAACGGGGTCTAAAAGTGGAGCAACTAGCAACTAGGGCAAGGGGAGGGGGGGCACAGGGGCTTGTGTGTCTCCTCCCCCCCCTTGGCTCACCTTATATAGGTGGCCAAGGGGCTTGGTGCGCCGGCCTAGGGGGTGGGGAGTCCAACTTGGAGTCCAAACCTCCTAGGACTTTCCCACTAGGACTCCTTCCATAATATGATTGGGGGATCCTACTCCAAGTAGGATCCCCCCCCCTTTGGGGCGCCCCCCACATCCTGGCCGGCCAGGGAAGCCTAGGTGTCTTGCCCCCCAAGCTAGGGGGTGGGGCTAGTGGGTGGTACTGCCCGGAACCTTCCGTGACCTTCTAGAAGCTTCCAGGACCTTTCGGGACCTATCAGGACCGTTTCGAGACATTCCGGACACTTTTGGAACACTTTCAAGACCTTCCGAGACCTCTAACGAATGTTCCGGAGCCATTTAAATAGGTCTCAGGTCAATCCGGGCTAAGGTTAATATATCCGGTGATCATAACATATTGTTTAAGCTGTCCACCGATCACCGAACATATTCCGGTTGATCGTAAACTTTACCATTACCATTTTCATATGAACTAAAGTTATCTGAAACAATTCCAAAGTGTCTTAGCCATATTCTTTTCTCTTTACTTGCTTCCACTAAACCTTCAATCATCCTAGTATTCTAATAGATTACTGTACTTTAAGTGTGTGACCCAATAGGTTCGGTATTATGTGGACATGACTTGGAACGCTTTCCAGACTTACAGTCATTCGTCAATAATCAACATCGGAGCCATGGACACCCATGTTGACTCCCACACATACACGAAAAGACTTCGAGTGAACCTTTATGTTTATCGTATACTATTCCTTTTTCTTCGTGATATATGACAAAGTTAGAGGAGAGAAGTTTGGCACCTATGTGAAACAACTTTTGATCACAAGCCATCAGTTATCCTCATTGCTCGTTTTTCTTCATTCATCATTACGTATACCGGTATCCCCGTGAATAAATCACAAACTGTCTAGCCATACGAGAATGGATACCGTTACACGGAGTGGGCCCTGAGTCTATATCTCTTCATCGTGAAGGAGCAAATCCCAGTCTCGAACTATCACCGTTACTAGACACACTGTCCAATGTACCCAGAACTTATTTTACTACTTCCCACTTACGGGAAGATTCATCTAAGAACCAAAGCACATCTTCTTGTGTGAAGCAACTTGACATTCTCATGGTCTAAGGAACTATGTATATAATAACATTTTATGATATGACTTATAACGTTGTTTTTGATGAGTTCTCTAAGTATATCATTTAACACTGGGGTCGGTCCAACATCATTGTTCTGCTAACAATATGCTCTCATTGCTATTCACATCCTTGTTACAAGAACAATGTCCATGATTAAGAAAACATAATCATCAATAAGCCCATGGGCTGGTCTTAGAGGCAAAACCAGGAACTCTTGTTGTTTACATTTCCACACATGCATATGAGTTTTCTTATGAATCTCATAGTCAGGATCATTACAATTATAGCACAGAAATATAAACATTAATTATGAAAATGAATATATAAATAATAACACACTTTATTATTGCCTCTAGGGCATATATCCAACACGGTTTTCACCAGAGGTTTCCACTGTTCGTTGGCTCAGATGGTGGTTTCTGGAGCTGGCAACGGGAGGGTGGCGTGGAGAGAGGGACGGCTTTGCCTCGGGCTCAAGCACGGGTGCAGGCTAGGCGTAGGGGAGAGGGAGGCTGCTGGTGGGGTCAAGGGGACAAGGCATGCATGGCGTGCGTGGCAAGGCCAATAGCGAGGGCATCAGGTTTCTTCTTGTCCAAGTAATCGGGCTGGCAATGGAGAGAAGGGAGGCTGGCTTGCAAGTACAGAGGGAGGTGCAACTAGGGGAGGTCTGGCTAGGGGAGAGGGCATCAAGGGAGAGATACTCAGGAGAGATGAGAGAGGGAAACGAGAGAGAAAGAGGGATGAGAGGTTTCGGCCCCTCTCTCTTATCTCTCCACAACCCCCAGTCGGATGAGAGGGGAGTGGGCTAGGTGTTAGGTAGTTTAGGTATTAAAAAAATTCTACTGTTTAAATGAGTATTTATACAATTTCAACACAGATAGAAAACTGCCCTTTAGGTGTTTGTGCAAATGCCTCAAATGCATTTGAATTATTATTATTATTTTGAAATTTCCAGAAATTCTTGTGTTTTGAAGTTGTTTGGATGATGACATAATCAGTAGTTATCTTCATGTAGTTTAAAAGAATAATCAAAACAAACTTCTCTTTGGTTTTCTATGATATGCATATTTTGTTATGTTACTAACTTTGTGTGGGTTAAAGTATTTTAATATTACTTCCATTTATGAAATTCTTGCGATCCACAAGCACATTTCATAATGTTAAACAAAAAAACAACAAAAGCAAGACACATAAACAATGTGAATGGGTGAAAAATTGCTAAGTGATGTGAGGCTTAACTATATAAGTGCTAGGGTTTAGTGAGTCCTAAAAGATTATTATTATAATTATTTTTCCTAAAATATATAAGGTTTCACACTCATAATTTTTTTAGCAAACTAGTTCAGAAGTTAACAAGAAGGGAACACTCAATAATAAAGTGAAGTGGTGCAAGCATACTAAATGATACTAGTGTTTGAGTTGTTACTATGTTTGATGATGTTCATTTGATGTTATCATCTTAAGAAGAGTTCTCTATGTGGGGAAGAAATGGTCTTTACCATAACTACTAGCTTATATTAGCACATGCAACAATTTTCATGATCACCACTACAAGTGCATCTACAAGCAACCTCATTTTTTGGGAAATATATATTTTAATGATGCTAAGTTTCTATGGTGGTTATATGTTGGTATGTGCTAAATATTTGTATTGGTTATTTACTTTTAGCAAGGCAAGGGAAACAACAAAGCATGGCATTAGCGCAATGCAAGACATTTTCTAACATGGCATGACAATCATTACAAGCAACAAGCAAGCATGAAATGACAATCCTACTAATATCACATCAAAACTAAGCAAGGTTTTTGTTGGCCCTAAGTTTTGTACTCTAATTACATGTTAATAAAAGTTGGGATGTGACAACCTTTCACACCTTTTTGTCTTCCTCCTCCACCAGCTCTCTCTCTTTGCCATCCTAAGTGTCAATTTTCTTGCTTACGCTCATCCATTGCATGAGTGCTCAAAATGTCGAAAGGGAGGGGATCAGTTTGACTTGTACCTGGCTAGTGGTCTGGGGACGAGTCATGATAAGATTCCAAAGAAGACTAAGTGTGAAACTTTAGTATATTGAGTTCTAAACCAAAAAATATATTATGTTCTTCTCTCGTATTCCCATCCCCCGATTATTGCACGCAAACACCAATTGGAGACATTGAGTCACGGATAGCGAGAGCTCTTGCACCTTTATGTTCTTATGTTGCTTGTTTCGATGCTAATATAGACTCTTGCTTGTTATGACTTGAATTGAATTACATGCCTTGCTTTCTTTACTTGAAAGTTCTTATATGGTTGGTAGCATGTCACCACAAAAATTATGCTTGTTATCATTTACCTACTCGAGGACGAGCAAGAATTAAACTTGGGGATGTTGATACGTCCCAAACATACCTATAATTTCTGCTTTCTCCATGCATGTTTTGGGTGATATTGCTATGCTTTTGATACACTTTCATACACTTCTAATCATATTTGGACTAACCTACTAACTCAGTGCAACCCAATGCCAGTTTATGTTTTCTTTTTTCTTTTTATTTCAGGTTTTCCCATTACGTAAAATGCCAGAAAAATTCCTGGAAAAATATATAAAAAATCAGCGTACCGGAAGCTTCCTGATTCCCGAAGGGGGGCGAGAGGGGCCCCACCTGGTGCCCAGGCGGCCAGGTGGCGTGGACTAGGGTGGGGCCGTGTCGGGAGGCCGCCTGGACACATGGTCTCTCCCCTAGCTGCCCCCCTTCGCCTATATATTTCCTTCGTCCTAAAACCCCCGAGGACAGAACCCTTTTTCGTGATCTCGCCTTTGTAGCGCCGTCGTCGCGCTTCCAAGATCGGGAGCACCAAAAGACACTTCCCGGCACCACACCCGAGGGAGGATTGACTTCCGGGAACTTCTCCACCACCATGGACGCTTCCATGGGTCGATGATCAGTAGCTATGTGATGTCCTCTCCCCCTCTTTGTTCTTCATGGATTAGACCTTGTGAGATGTGCTACATTATCAAGGCACATACGTCATTTTTTCTGTTGTTGCTTTGTTGAGTTTGATGGGATCTGATGGATTATGAGACTATGTTCAGATTGTGATAAGTAATATATTTGGTTCTTCTCCTTTTATATTTGTGTTCTTGAGTAATTCTTGCATGTACTCCTTTGCTGTTGATGGATTTGGCCAAGAGTAGGTAGTAACTCCAAGAGGTAGCGTTATTCTTGATTGTGGGTTCATGCCCCCTGATGACTAGCTTGAGTGACAGAAACATGAGTCTAGGAGGTGTGTTGTTGCCACAAGGGGGAAAACAACGGTGCTTGTAACCACGGTCGCAAGTATTGTTTACTTTACGCAAAGTTCTTTTAATGTAGTTGTCTGTTGCTTTGGGTTTACACTTTGGGTGGGGCTTGCAACTTAATACCAGCGAGGTGTTCTGGATAGATATATCAAGGTGGATGATTAGTGAGTAGATGTTGATGGATTTCGGTCTACCTGTTTTGGCGTACTGCCCATGCTTTTGAGCCTCTTCCTTTCTTTTTTAGCATAGTTAGCATTGGTTTGCGTTTGTAATCCTGTCAATTGAACAACTATAATTTGTTTACCTTGGATAGTTATTTATCGTCTTTTGGGAGAGAGACATCACTAATGAACATCATGGGACCCCGGTCCATATTTCCACACTGTTTACACCCTCAATTTACTTCCTGTTTTACTTGCTAGTTGTAGTTATCACTACCTATTATCTCTTGCGTCTGACCCTTTGTAAACAGAAAGGCCGGAGAGATTGTCAACCTCTTTGTACTCGTTGGGAGCAAAGTTATTTGTATCTGTGTGCAGGTCCAGGCAAAGGAAGTGATTATCAACGGCGCATCACTTGCCGAACCACCTACTTATCATCGTTGGAGTCCTACGGGAAACGATCTTAAACCTTGGCATCTTTGCCAAAGGAAATTTTCTGTTGTGCTACACCTCAACCTTCCACTTGGGGTAGCCAACGAGGAGCACTACTTTAGAGCCATCAAGCTATTTTCTGGCGCCGTTGCCGGGGACTCCAATCTTCAAGATAGGGGAGTTGCACACTATCTTTTATCTTTGCTTTTTAGTCTTGTTAGTTTAATTTTCAGTTTTTTCCTTTGTGTCTTATACCAAAACCCCCAAAAATAGTATGTCTAGTTACTTGCTTGCAACCAATGCCTAACTTCTTTGAAACCAGATCCTATTGGTATGGAGGATTCACTAAGGATCAACAAGAATATTACAAGGAACACCGCTTGTCTAAAAAGGGGATACACTTATGGAAACAAATACGTCAGTTGTATGAGTATGCTAGAAACTTGTGCTCAATATATAATATATCTTTCTGCAGGGATGAATCTTGTTGCTTTATGAGCCATAAATACCTTGCTTTCCAATGTGAGTACAATGATGATGAAACCATAGCTTCTTATGCTAAGATAAATTATCATTTTTTATGATGCAGAGTAAATAGAATTTTTTTTTGATTTTAAGGGTGCCTACGAACTTACATCTCTTCTTAAAAATATTGATGATGCCCCTGAAAAATATGAGAGTATATCTATACTTAACTATTGCTTTGACAATTATGGTGCAAATTATTATACTACTGATCATCATGAGAGAATCTCTCCCCGAAGAAAGAGACTAATGTTTTGCAGGACTCTATGGAAGAAGAAATTGCTGAACCTGAAAGCTCCTTGGATGAAAAAGAGGAGGAGAGTGACGAACAAAAGCAGGAAGAATGGAGCCATCCATGTCTACCTTCTAATGAGAGTAACTCTCTGACTCTTACCTTATATGAGTGTTATGATCATATGCATTCTTTTGAAATACCACTTTTTGATGAAGTTGATGCCTTCTATGCTTATGGCCGTGATGCCACTATGGATAATGCTTATGGAGATGAACTTGCTATAGTTCCTCATGTTAAGCATGAAATTTTTGCTATTGCACCCGCACATGATTGCCATATTATCCTTTTGAAATCTCCAACTCATATTCCGGAGAATTTTGTTCTTATCAAGGCTCAATGTGAGGGATTGCATTTATCTTATGATCCTAAAGACCGTGTTGAAAACTATACACGTGTGCTTGTAGGTCATGAACAATATTATTTATGTGATAGTTATATTCTTGATGTTGTTCATGATACTACTGAAAATTATTTTGAGAGAGGAAAGATTTTTTGTAGAAACCTCCATGTTACAAAAACACCTCTCTTCATGTTGAATGTTTTGAAGTTGTTCTTGTTCCACTTTCCTATGCTTGTATCTTTGTGATTATTTGATTTATTTTCTTACAAAGTTCCTAGGCATAGGAAGTGGGTTAGGCTTATAAATGTTTCATATTTTCTTCTTGATGCTCTCTTTTTCTTCAAACCTTATTCTTATGAGAGCATCTTTTATAATCTTCATGCCTAGCTCAAAGGCGTAAAATAAAGTGCTTGTTGGTAGGAAACCCAAGATTTTTTTATTTTGTTTTTAGTGGTCTTATTGATTTTTACTACTGTAGCAACATCATTATATCTTTATTTTCGAGCTTTGTGCCAAGTTTAGCCGCCGATTGCAAGAAAGTTCAAATGTTGTGACATGCTGTCCAGAAAACAAATTCTGTCCTTGGACGGAAAAAATTCACGATAAATCACTAGATCATCTTTTTTATCTGAATTGTTTTGAAAGCATGCTCTATACAATTAGCTTTCGAGCGTCAGTTCTAAGTTTTTTTATTTGAGTTGCAGAAGTACCCCAAAAAATTATTTACTACTTGCTGGTCTATTTTTCACAGAATCTGTCACGTTTTGCAAGTCTTGCGCTAGCTTTTTATTTGCAAAAACTTTTTGGCAATCTTGAGAAACAGTAGCCCTTCAGGAAATTTTTTATTTCCAATAGAGGCAAATTGTTGTATTGTGGATACTAACCTCTCTAATCAGCTTATGATGAGTTATGTATGAAGGGATTTTCAAGTGTGCGAGGGAAGATGATGAAAGAAGATCCGGGAGTGTCAAATTCTCAAGCATGGGGAGCCCCCCATGAACCACCAAGAAATTTTCAAGGAGACTCAAGTGTCTAAGCTTGGGGATGCCCCCGTGCATCCCCTTCTTCATCAACAATTATCAGTTCGTCCTTCGTTTCACAATATTTTTATCACTTCATGCGTTATGTGCTATGCTTGGAGCGTCTTGCTCTTTACTTTTTATTTTTCATTAGCTTTGCGTGCTATTCATAACAAGTTAGAACCCAGCTTTATTTGTGTGGGAGAGAAACACGTTCCACTTTAAACTAGAAAACATCATAGGTTTTTCATGCTTATCTTTCTGTTGTTTTGTGTTCTTTATCTTTTTGTAGCTGCTGTCATGTTTAGCTCTTAGTTTTCATGCTTATCTTTTTAGAGAGTTGGCTTGTTGCACTGAGTTGTGTCTTGACTTAAAGTAGGTAATTGAGGTTGCTATTCAATTGTAGTTGTAACTTGCAATAGTTTCGAGGTATTGTTGTGAGTAATGTTTGAACTTTTGGTGTCAAGAGCTCTAGCCTATTAGTGATAGATGTCGTATTTTGGGAAATCTGTGTTTTTTGTCAAAAACTACAAAAACTACTTGAGAACTCTAGCTACAAGATGGATCACAAATCATTGGAAGGATCGGATATTAGCATACACTCACGTACCATGAGTCGAGGATGCGCGAGGATAACCAAACCACCATACACTCCTCCTTGGGGTACTTGTCTCTTTTTGAACCTCCTGATTAGAGTGAGAGTTACCGATAATAAGTGCATGAGTTCTTCGGACTAATGTAAGTATTCGAAAGTTGACACTTCCACCTCCTCATATTTGCTAGCCTCTTCGGTACCGTGCGTTGTCTTTCCTCACTCCGAGAGTTGGCGCCTACCTCGCCGGTGCATCCAAACCCTTGGCATGATACTCTTTGTCATCTTAAAGCTCCTTATATCTATCCTCAAAACAACCACCATACCTACCTATCAAGGAATTTCCATAGCCTTTTCGAGATATATTGCCATGCAATATCCACCTTCTCATGACTTGATCTTTATGTCATTTATGTTCGTGCTACACTGGAAGAGGAATACATTTGCATACATCATGATAGCTTCATCTTTTTTATGTTGAGTACTTTTGTAAAGTGTGAAAGATCTTGTAGACTTCTTGTAAAATAGAGTGTTGCCCCTAGTGAGGAAAAGATCCCAAAGAGGAAAAATTTAAAAGATCCTAAAGAGGACAAATGAGAGTTAAATAGAAAGAGCCATGAAGGCCACCGAAAAAATAGAAAAAATAGAAAAAATAGAAAAAGAAAATAAAAAGAGAGAAGGGGGCAATAATACTATTCCTTTTGAGAGATCCAAACTCGTAATCCCTCTTATACCCTGTACTCCATAGAGATTATCATATATACATATAGCTATGTCGTGACCTTCACACTATAGAACTTGGCTTGTATATTCCAATGATGAGCCTCCTCTAATGAGCTCTAGATCTTCTTGAGCAAGCAAGTTGGATGCACCGCCACTAGTTCCATTGGAGACCTTTCCATAGCTCATATGTGCATCTGTTGCATGGCAATCCCTACTCCTCACATCATATCTATCATTTGGCCTTCTCTCGCCGATGATTGTCCTCATTGATGTGAGCCTTTCACACATTTTTGTCTTCCTCCTCCACTATCTCTCTCTCTTTGCCATCCTAAGTGTCAATTTTCTTGCTTACACTCATCTATTGCATGAGTGCTCAAAATGTCGAAAGGGAGTCGATCAGTTTGACTTCTACCTGGGTACTGGTTTGGGGACGGGTCAAGATAAGATTCTAAAGAAGACTAAGTATGAAACTTTAGTAAATTGAGTTCTCAACAAACAAATATTATGTTCTTCTCTCGTATTCCCATCCCCCACTTCTTGCATGCAAACACCATTTGGAGACATTTGAGTCACGGACAGCGAGAGCTCTTGCACCTTTATGTTCTTATGTTGCTTGTTTCAATGCTAATATAGACTCTTGCTTGTTATGACTTGAATTGAATTACATGCCTTGATTGCTTTACTTAAAAGTTCTTATATGGTTGGTAGCATGTCACCACAGGAATTATGCTTGTTATCATTTACCTACTCGAGGACGAGCAAGAACTAAGCTTGGGGATGTTGATACGTCCCAAACGTATATATAATTTCTTCTTGCTCCATGCATGTTTTGCGTTATATTGCTATGCTTTTGATACACTTTCATACACTTCTGATCATATTTGGACTAACCTAATAACTCAGCGCACCAAAGTGCCAGTTTCTGTTTTCTATTGTCTTTTTATTTCAGGTTTTCCCATTACGTAAAATGCCAAAAAAAATCCTGGAAAATATATATAAAAAATCAGCGTACCGGAAGCTTCCTGATGCCCGAAGGGGGCCAGAGTAAGCTACACCTGGTGCCCAGGTGGCCAGGTGGCGCGGACTACGGTGGGGCCGCGCTGGGAGGCCACCTGGACACCTGGTGGGCCCCCTAGCTGCCCTCCTTCGCCTATATATTTCCTTTGTCCTGAAACCCCCGAGTACAGAACCCTTTTTCGCGATCTCACCTCTGTTCCGCCGTCGCCGCGATTCCAAGATCTGGAGCACCATAAGACCTCTTCCCGGCACCGCGCCCGAGGGAGGATTGACCTCTGGGAGCTTCTCCACCACCATGGACGTTTCCCGAATGAGCCGTGAGTAGTCCACCTTTGACCATGGGTCCATGATCAGTAGCTATGTGATGTGCTCTCCCCCTCTTTGTTCTTCATGGGTTAGACCTTGTGTGCTGCCCTACATGATCAAGGCACATATGTAATTCTTTCTGTTGTTGCTATGTTGAGTTTGATGGGATCTGATAGATTATAAGACTATGTTCAGATTGTGATGAGTAATATATTTGGTTCTTCTCCTTTTATATTTGTGTTCTTGAGTAATTCTTGCATGTTCTCCGGTGCTCTTTATTGCTTTGGCCAAGAGTAGATAGTAACTCCAAGAGGGAGCATTATGCTTGATTGTGGGTTGATGCCCCCTGATGACTAGCTTGAGTGACAAAAACATGAGTCTACGGGTGTTTTGTTGCCACAAGGGGGAAAACAACGGTGCTTGTAACCACGGTTGCAAGGATTGTTTACTTTAGGCAAAGTTCTTTTAATGCAGTTGTATGTTGCTTTGGGTTTAAACATTGGGTGGGGCTCGCAACTGAATACCAGCGAGATTTTCTGGATAGAAATCTCAAGGTGGATGATTAGTGATTAGATGCTAATGGATTTCGGTCTACTTGTTTTGGCGTACTTCCCATGCTTTTGAGTCTCTTCATTATTTTTGTAGCATAGTTAGCATTGGTTTGCGTCCGTAATCCTGTCAATTGCCCAGCTATAATTTGTTTACCTCGGATAGTTGTTTATAGTCTTTTGGGAGAGAAAAATCACTAGTGAACATCATGGGACCCCGGTCCATATTTCCACCACTGTTTACACCCTCAATTTACTTCTTGTTTTACTTTCTAGTTGTAGTTATCAGTACCTATTATCTCTTGCGTTTGACCCTTTGTAAACAGCAAGGCCGGAGAGATTGAAAACCTCTCTGTACTCGTTGGGAGCAAAGTTATTTGTATCTGTGTGCAGGTCCAGGCAAAAAAATTGATTATCAACGTCGCATCACTTGTCGAACCACCTACTTGTCATCGTTGGAGTCCTACGGGAAACGATCTTAAACCTTGGCATCTTTGCCAAGGGACATTTTCTTTTGTGCTACATCTCAACCTTCCACTTGGGGTAGCCAACGAGGAGCACTACTTCAGTGCCATCAAGCTAATTTCCGGCGCCGTTGCCGGGGACTCCAATCTTCAAGATAGGGGAGTTGCACGCTATCTTTTATCTTTGCTTTTTAGTCTTGTTAGTTTACTTTTCAGTTTTTGCCTTTGTGTCTTATACCAAAAACCCCAAAAATAGTATGTCTAGTTACTTGCTTGCCACCAATGCCTAACTTCTTTGAAACCAGATCCTATTGGCATGGAGGATTCACTAAGGATCAACAAGAATATTACAAGGAACACCGCTTGTCTCAAAAGGGGATACACTTATGGAAAAAAATACATCAGTTGTATGAGTATGCTAGAAACTTGTGCTCAATATATAATATATCGTTCTGTAGGGATGAATCTTCTTGCTTTATGAGGCACAAACCTATTGCTTTCCAATGTGAGTACAATGATGATTAAACCTTAGCTTCTTATGCTAAGATAAATTATGATTTTTATGATGCTGAGCAAATAGAAGAATTTGTTGCTTTTAAGGGTGCCTACGAAATTACTTCTCTTATTAAAAATAATGATGATGCCCCTTAAAAATCTGAGAGTCTTTCTATACTTAACTATTTCTTTGAAAATTACGATGCAAATTATTATACTACCGATCATCATGAGAGAATCTCTCCCCCAAAGGAAGAGACAAATGTTTTGCAGGACTCTATGGAAGAAGAAATTGCTGAACCTGAAAGCTCCTTGGATGAAAAAGAGGAAGAGAGTGATGAACAAAAGGAGGAAGAATGGAGTCATCCATGTTTACCCTCTAATGAGAGTAACTCTTGACCCTTACCTTATATGAGTGTTATGATCCTATGGATTCTTTTGAAATATCTGTTTTTGATGAAGTTGATGCCTTCTATGCTTATGGCCGTGATGCCACTATGGATAATGCTTATGGAGATGAACTTGCTATAGTTCCTCATGTTAAGCATGAAATTTTTGCAATTGAACCCACACTTGATTGCCCTATTATCCTTTTGAAATCTCCAACTCATATTCCAAAGAATTTTGTTCCTATCAAGGCTCAATGTGACGGGTTTCATTTATCTTGTGATCCTAAAGACCGTGTTGGAAACTATACACGTGTTCTTTTAGGTCATGAACAACATGATTTATGTGATAGTTATATTCTTGATGTTGTTCATGATACTACTAAAAATTATTTTGAGAGAGGAAAGTTTGGTTGTAGAAACTTCCATGTTACAAAAACACCTCTCTTCATGTTGAAAGTTTTGAAGTTGTTCTCGTTCCACTTTCCTATGCTTTTCTCTTTGTGCTTATTTGAGTTATTTTCTTACAAAGTTCCTAGGCATAGGAGGTGGCTTAGGCTTAAAAGTGTTTCATATTTGCTTCTTGATGCTCTCTTTTTCTTCAAACCTTATTCTTATGAGAGCATCTTTTATAATCTTCATGCCTAGCTCAAAGGCGTAAAATAAAGCGCTTGTTGGGAGGAAACCCAAGATTTTTTTATTTTGTTTTTCGTGCTCTTTATTTTTACTACTATAGCAACATCATTGTATCTTTATTTTCAAGCTTTGTGCCAAGTTTAGCCGCCGATTGCAAGAAAGTTCAAAAGTTGTGACATGCTATCTAGAAAACACAATTTGTCCTTGGATGGAAAAATTCATGATAAATCACCAGATCATCTTTTTGATCTGAATTGTTTTGACAGCATGCTCTATACAATTAGCTTTCGAGCGTCAGTTCGGATTTTTTTTATTTGAGTTGCAGAAGCACCCCCAAAAAATTATTTACTACCTGCTGGTCTATTTTTCACAGATTCTGCCACATTTTGCCTTTCCTCGTCTTTTCAAGTCTTGTGCTATCTTTTTCTTTGCAAAAACTTTTTGGCAATCTTGAGAAACATTAGACCTTTAGGAAAATATTTATTCCTAGTAGAGGAAAATTGTTGTATTGTGGGTACTAACCTCTCTAATCAGCTTATGATGAGTTATGTATGAATGGAGTTTTCAATTGTGCGAGGGAAGATGATGAAAGAAGATCCGGGAGTGTCAAACGCTCAAGCATGGGGATTACCCCATGCACAACCAAGAAATATTAAAGGAGACTCAAGTGTCTAAGCTTGGGGATGCCCTCATGCATCCCCTTCTTCATCAACAATTATCATTTCGTCCTTCGTTTCACTATATTTTTATCACTTCATGCGTTATGTGCTATGCTTGGAGCGTCTTGCTCTTTAATTTTTAGTTTTCATTAGCTTTTCTTGTTGTTCATAACAAGTTAGAACCCAGCTTTCTTTGTGTGGGAGAGAAACACGCTCCACTTTAAACTAGAATACATCATAGGATTTTCATGCTTATCGTTCTTTTGTTGTGTGTTCTTTATCTTTTCGTAGTTGCTTTCATGTTTAGCTCTTAGTTTTCATGCTTATATTTTTAATAGCTTTTGTTTAGTTTGTTGATGGAACTCTCTTGAGTTTTCAAGTTTATCTTGTTTAGAGAGTTGGCTTGTTGCACTGAGTTGTGTCTTGACTTAAAGTAGGTAATTGAGGTTGCTATTCAATTCTAGTAGTAACTTGCAATAGTTTTGAGGTATTGTTGTGAGTAATGTTTGAACTTTTGGGCAATCTGTATTTATTTTCAAAAACTACAAAAACTAGTTGAGAACTCTGGCTACAAGATGGATCACTAATCTTTGGAGGGATCGCATATTAAAGTACACTCACGTACCATGAGTCGAGGATGTGTGACGATAACCAAACCCACATACACTCCTCCTCGGGGTACTTGTCTCTTGGTAAACCTCCTAATTAGATTGAGATTTACCGATAATAAGTGCATGAGTTCTTCAGAATAATGTCAGTATTCAAAAGTTGACACTTCCACCTCCTCATATTTGCTAGCCTCTTCGGTACCGTGCATTGTCTTTTCTCACTCTGACAGTTGGCGCCTACCTCGCCGGTGCATCCAAACCCTTGGCATGATACGCTCTGTCATCATAAAGCTCCTTGTATCTTTCCTCAAAATAGCCACCATACCTTACCTATAAAGGCATTTCCATAGCCTTTTCGAGATATATTTCCATGCAACATCCACCTTCTCATCACTAGATCTTTATGTCATTTATCTTTAGATCAGTAGCGACGTGATGTCCTCTCCCCCTCTTTGTTCTTCATGGATTAGACCTTGTGAGCTTCCCTACATGATCAAGGCACATATGTAATTATTTCTGCTGTTGCAATGTTGAGTTTGCTGGGATCTGATGGATTATGATACTATGTTCAGATTGTGATGAGTAATATATTTGGTTATTCTCCTTTTATATTTGTGTTCTTGAGTAATTCTTGTATGTTCTCCGTTGTTATTTATTGCTTTGGCCAAGAGTAGGTTGTAACTCCAAGAGGGACTGTTATGCGTGATTGTAGGTTCATGCCCCCTGATGACTAGCTTGAGTGACAGAAACATGACTCTAGGGGATGTGTTATTGCCACAAGGAGGAAAACAATGGTTCTTGTAACCACGGTTGCAAGGATGGTTTACTTTACACAAAGTTCTTTTAATGCAGTTGTCTATTGCTTTGGGTTTACACTTTGGGTGGGGCTCGCAACTTAATACCAGCGAGATGTTCTAGATAGATATCTCAAGGTGGATGATTAGTGAGTAGATGCCGATGGATTTCGGTCTACTTGTTTTGGCGTACTTCCCATGCTTTTGAGCCTCTTCCTTTCTTTTGCAGCATAGTTAGCATTGGTTTGCGTCCGTAATCCTGTCAATTGCCCAGCTGTAATTTGTTTACCTCGCATAGCTTTTTATCGTCTTGTGGGAGAGAGACATCACTAGTGAACATCATGGGACCCCGATCCATATTTCCACCACTGTTTACACCCTCAATTTACTGCCTGTTTTACTTTCTAGTTGTAGTTATCACTACCTATTATCTCTTGCATTTAACCCGTTGTAAACAGCAAGGCCGGAGAGATTGACAACTTCTCTGTACTCGTTGGGAGCAAAGTTATTTGTTTCTGTGTGGAGGTCCAGGCAAAGCAAGTGATTATCAACGGCGCATCACTTGCCGAACCACCTACTTGTAGTCGTTGGAGTCCTACGGGAAACGATCTTAAACCTTGGCATCTTTTCCAAGGGAAATTTACTGTTGTGCGACATCTCAACCTCCACTTGGGGTAGCCAACTGTAACTTCCCAGGATTTTCACCCAAATTGAAAATTTTGTTTGTTGATTTATTTTGTTGATTGACATAATTGTTTGTAGTATTTGCTTCGCCAATTTATTAATTGCTGAATATTTTCCCCCTATTTCTCGTTTCGGATGCGGGACCAAACCTTTTCCAACGGCACATGACCTTTGAGACACAGGGTTTACCCGAGCACCGTCGCAGTTTCCGGCACAGGACCAGCCATCGGAACGAAAAACCCCATTTAATATTTAAATGGGTTATTTTATTGGGCGCCGTAAAATATTCTTGGAACGGTCTCGAAGTGAGGTACGACTGACGGGCTCGACGCGCTGAGCGCGTGGTTCGAGATTTCGTTCGAATCGTAGGTCGTATGCAATCCCGGCGGTCAGAAACGTGGAGTACCGGACGCGAGAGAGAAAACCCGAGGGTGTTTGCGTAAACCTGCTATCCATGCCAGCCTATATAAAGACCACCACACTCCCCTAGCCCTTCTAGGGTTTCCCTCTGGAAAAATTGCAGCCACCCCCCTCCACTTTTCCGAAATCTTCCCAATAGCCCCTCCTCCAGCCGAAACCCTAGCCCCCAGCGATCTGGACCGTCGGATCGGCCGATCCAATGGCTAGATCGCGCCCAGCCTCCTCCCAGCCAAACCAGCCGCCGCCAGGCCCGCCCGAAGCCCGAATCACGCCGCCTCGAGCTCCTCTCATGGAGGAGCCACCGCCTCGCCACACCGGCCGGCCGCCGCCGCCGGCGACCACGGCTAGCCGCCGCACCACCCGAGTGAGCCGCCTCCCGCACATCCTCGCCTCCCTTGACCTCTCACCCCTCTCCCTCTCTCTAAACAGGACACCGGCAGCGACCCCAGCACCGCCGAGCGCCTTGGGCACCATGAAAGAAGCTTCCCGAGATGGAGCTTCGTGCCGCCTCTGGAACACCACCCAGATCGGATCCGGCCGCCGCACCTCCCCCGCGCCTCAGATCCGTGCCGTCCTCGGCCTCCCCAACGCGCACGCCCCCTCCCGTCCTCCTCCGATGAGCTGGCCGGCATTGCCAGCCGCCGCCCTCTCGATCCAGAAAAGGACGGGCGCTGCCCGCTTGGGTGAGCCAGGTGGGCCGCCACGCCTTCAACGGCCCAGCAACGGTGCCCCTCGCTTGGGCCTCCAGCGTCACACGGTCCAATTCGCTTCGCCGCCGCGGCAGCTACCCATCGCCCAGGGGCGCACCCTTGCTATCCTTCGGCCATATCGAGCTGGGCCTCGCCCCGACTGGTGAGCTAGCCCCCTTTTTTATTTTTACTTTTTTTCCTGTTTCTGTTGGGCCGAGCCCATTTATGCTGCTACAATAATACTCTCATAGGCGATGTTTAGTATCCAGTCCCCCTGTGTAGGCCCGTTTAGGAAGATTCGGCCCGAGAACCTTTATTATTATTATTTTCTGGTTTAATAAAAATGGCATATTGTGTTTTATTTTGCGGTAGCTATATCTTTCCAACGGTAGCTCGGATCGCGACGTGTTCTACATGAAACTTGCTCCGTTTTGCGTGTAGATTAATAAAATGTGCCCCTTTGCCATGTTTGAACGTGTTTACATGATGTTTACCTGCTAATTACACGCATGCCATCGTAAATGGTTTATTTAATAACTTTTTAACCGTTGCTCCGTTTAAAATGTTCTTAATATGAAACTTGATTAGAATTTTATGTATTTTGTGTTTATGCTATTGTTTTCTGTTGTTAACCAACCTAAAATATGGTTTAGGGCAGAACAGTACCAAATGCTTTAATCATCATGGGGCCCTTAGTGGAATGCCAGGTTTAGGTTGTGCCTCACTTAAATTGACTAGCATAGATAGTTTATCATATGCTTCACCTCTTGTCATGTTTGTGTGCTATGTCATGCTTGCGTGAGATGCCATGTTAACAACCTTTTCTCATGTTGTGTAGCTAAACAACTTTAACCATCGTAAAATGTGCAGTACCGTCGTGTGTGACGAATACTCCACTTAACATGCTAGTAACCGCTCTCGACGATAGATGCGATACCGTAGTGCGTTGTCTCATGTTGTCTTCTTGTTGATGCTTGCTCGTGATTGCTTCATATTAATAGATGCTTGCTCGTCGATTGCCTTTTCCAGTGTTTTGTCACAACCCCAAGTTAGGTATGTGTTAGAATAGCAAGTCACTTTGCATCATGATAAAATTTTCAAAAGAAATTGAAATGGGAGAAGAAACACCCCCAGATGAATTAATTCAAATGGCCAGAAATAAAGTTGCTCCAAAAATTCCTTTTGCATTTTTGAAAAGTCTTATAAATGAGTGTGATCACATATCAAGTGATGTGGGACCAACTCCATGCTCATGGAATTTTCAAATATTCAAACAGGACCTTGGAATTATAAAAAACCCCTATTTGATTTAAAGTTCAAATAATTTTAATTTTAAAAATGTTCAAACTTTACAAGTGGCTAGCCTATTATATTGTGAAGCCATATAAAAAGTTTCAGCATTTTAGAAAATGCCTAGCTATTTTTTTTGCAAGGCACAACAAATGGAAGAAAAGAAAAACAAAAACAAAAAGGAAAAGGACCTTACCTAGCTTTCGGCCCAACTAACCGCAGTGCAGCCCAGCAGCTGGCCCGACCCAGTTAACTCCTTGTCGTCTTCCTCCCCGCAGGCCGAAGCAGCTCGCTGTCGAGCATGCCCCGGCCGGCGACCGCCACCGCGACGTCGAGGACGTTCCAGGCGCCCGCGGGACACATCTCCTCGCCACGGAGACGAGAAGAGCACGCCGTGTCACTTCGCCCTCCTCTCTGGTGCTCTCCCGCCCTCTCCACGTTTTCCCCAAACCGGCCGAGCGCCACCGGAGTTCACCTCCTTGGAAACTCGCGGCCACTGCGCACCGGAGCCTCGCCGACTGTGTCCCGCGTCCTCGCCATCGTCGGCTTCGTCTCCGAGCGGAAGAAATCGACCTAGAACGCCTTCATCGCGCCGCGCCTTTCGTCGTCCTCACCGCCGACCGCCATGCTTCCTCGAGTTGATTCGCCATCGTCAGAGCATCTCTGGTCTCGCCTTAGCCTCCATCGCTTTGTTGGTGAGCCCCTGCTTCTTTCCCAACTATCCCCGCATCTCCCCTCGCTGTCTACCCACCGCCACCATGGACACAGTACGGCGCCGCCGCGCGTGTCGTCGCCGGAAGTGCTCCGGTGACCAATTGGTCAAGTGGAGGTGCCCTTCCTTCTCACCGCCTCCATCTAGTACCGCTGCACCCAAAATACCTCTCCTTTGCACACCCCAGCGACGCCAACACCTACACCCGAGCTCCGGGCGCCGCAACCCTCGTCGCCGGCCACGCTCCGG
Organism: Bromus sterilis; assembly: GCA_950022295.1. Classification (NCBI taxonomy): domain Eukaryota; kingdom Viridiplantae; phylum Streptophyta; class Magnoliopsida; order Poales; family Poaceae; genus Bromus; species Bromus sterilis. The sequence goes on from OX465599.1 coordinate 54,322,262, forward strand.
TGGTCCCCTGAGCCCCCTGCTAGCCCCATCAGACGCGCGCTTCTCCCCTGAGCACATAGGTGGTCGCGGCGCTCGTTTTGGTGCACAGCACCGTCGTCCAACGCATCGCCGCCGCGGCATTTGGTCGCCGGCAACTAGCCGCCGGCGTGCCAACGTGGCACGGATTAGCTTATGCTAATCCCCCCTAAAAGCCACTAACAGTGCCCCCCCTAATTAACCCTCTGTTAATTAAACTAAACGCAGTAAATCATTTAACTGTTTAATTCGATTAAACATATTCCAGAAAATGCAATAAACTTTGGAAATTCATAGAAAATTCATACTAACTCCAAATTGGACAAATAATATGTCTAAAATTATCAGGAAATTACAAGGATTGTGAATATGAACCTAGTTTCTATGTTTGACCATTTTAAAATGGGAGAACAGTAGCAAACATGCATATGGCATTCTTTTGAATTCAAATTTGGAGTGAATTTGCAAATGACTTTGCAACACACTTCTTTTAAATGGTTTCATCCACACATCAGAGACTTTACCTCACCTTTACAACATCGCTTCATGTTCAACTATTTCAAATGAACATTCATGGATTCAAATGCATTTGAAATTCATCGATAAATCAAATGGAGTTTGAATTTGCAACTCAAATGCAATACACTCCATTTAAATGGAATTGGCAACACATCAGCACCCCTTACACCATATTATAACAGTTGATCATGTGCTTGAGCATTGCATTCATATTGATTGCTACTTCATGCTTTGTTTGTCCGGATAGAAGTGGAGCCGGAACCCGAGATCACCCCCTTCATTGAAGACCCCGATACTGAACCTCGTCATCAAGGCAAGCAAACCCCCATTGATCATCTCGATAAAATCCCACTTCCCTCTCAGTCTCGCTTATGAATTGTTTAGGATGATTACCATGCTACGTTTCTACCGCCTAGATGAACCCTTTCCTTTGCATGACCTATCATTTGTCAAAGAAGTAAGAAAACCACAATCCTAGCAAATGTAGGAGTTGATTGATATCATGTGGCCCCTGCAATTGTTACAGCTTATTGCATGCTTAGATTGATACAATGTTGATACTGTTATGTGAGTCGGGTTGGTAGAAATCATGATGATGATGGTGGAAATGTGTTGGTGAATCTACCCTAATACAAGGTGAACGATGAGAGGCTGTGTAGGAGTACACAGTGGGTTGTCTCGTTGAACACCGCCCTAAGTCCGAGTTCTTGTGTGGTGATCCAAGATGAAGAGTACAACCACACATTGGGCTCACTGACCCCTCTCAGCCTATTAACTCATCCCTTTCGATGTCCAGATGTCGCGGTAGTTCGGACTTCTGGTAGGTTTGTGGCCTGGCTGCTAAGTGAGAGAACGGCCCAGCCGAGACCGGCTTATGCACCACACACACATCATCTGGGTCCACTTCGGTAAACCGGACGGGTTCACGATAGTGGTAGCCAACCCAGGTAGGCGGCTTTCTTGGACTAGATCGGCTATGAGGTAACAGTTGTGGTGGCATCCTCGCTGTCGCCTCTTGAATGGTGACACGCAAAAGGCTATAACTGATGACACGTGTATGTACCGGTACACCCCTGCAGGGTTAACAAAACTATTCGAATAGTCGCGTCCTCGGTTATGGACAGCTTGGAAAGCTTAGCTTGATTATTAGACAACTTGAACTGGATACTTATAAAACTTGCCAAGATAAGCGTGAGTGCTATGGTGTGCTTTCTCGTGGGGAAGTCGAGGAAGGCACCATAGTGGTGTAATTGGTTGGAGACATGTAGTGGACTCGTGTACGCTTCTTACCTCAAGTCTGGTACTCGTAGTTCAGGACTAGCCAAGTCAAAGCTGGCACTTCTGCCTATGAACCCCACCTCCCTTTACCTTGATACATTTGCATGAGTAGTATAGCTCCTACGTAAGTCTTGCTGAGTACGACTTTGTACTCACGTTTTCTTATTATTTGTTTTAGATGAACCCACTGACCCCGAAGGTGGATTCTTCTTGGAGCTCGACGACTGATCAAGCTAGTGTAGTCCCAGTCAGACGACTGGTCCCTCGTGGAAAGGCTTGTTTATAGATAAGGCTTCTCGAAGCCATTTGTTAAACTTGTCTGTACTCAGACCTACTTTGCTTCCGCATGCTTGTTGTAATGTTGGATCACAGTGTCGTGGTCTCTGCGTGCACTCTGCAAGAGTTATCAATAAAGTTGTATACTTTGTAGAGAATTGCAATGATACCTGCTGTTCATACTAGACATGTGTGTTGCGTGTATGATTATAACATGCATGTCTTAGTATGGGTTTTCGAGACCTTAGTTGTGATCTGGCTGGCGGTCTTTTATACACCAAGTGGCCCTTAGATGTGCGCAGCTTGGTGTAGGGGAACGCGGCAGAAAACAAAAATTTTCCGCACTACGAACAGCCCAGGACCACTATGGAGACTGCATACAAGGTTTTGATCTGATCGTTACCGACTCGTAGCGCAGCGGAAGTAGAGTCGATGTAGATCGTTGGTGCAGACCCCCGCAGCTAGGATTTACAACCTCCCACCCGCGAGGATGTTCTCCCTCGTATGCTCCTCGGACAACGCTCCGAGAGGCGGTCGGACAGTCCCTCGGACGATGCCACGGACAGCCCTTCGGGAGGACCCTCGAAACTTGAACGGTAACTCGGATAGCCCTTCGGGAGGACCCTCGAACAGTCCCTCGGGCAAAAGATCGAAACTACGACCTCTCTACGGGGTTGCACACATACGGTGTCATCTATCCGGCAGGGCTTCGCCGTCCAGAACTAGTTCCTGCCGGAACCCAGACAGCCTTTCGGCTCTACGAAACTATTTCGTGGGAGGGAGAGAAGAAAGCCAGATCATGCAATGGCACTTGTTGAGAGTTCAAGTGAGAACTTGGATCAAGGATATGGGGCTGCCCTCACACCTCTATTTATAGGAAACCCAAGGGGGCTTTCTTGGCTCCCAAGTCCTTCTAGAAGGCTTTCCAAAAATATCCCAAGTAGTACTTTTTACTATTCATAACACCACTTTTTCGCGTCCGAAAAATCCGAAAATATTTCTGTGGGTCTTAGAATAATTCCAACACCCACTAAAATGATTTTGGGCGCATTCCGAAACAATTCCGGATTAGTGATTTTCATCTGCGAAAAGCAACCTAAGCATTTCCGGCAGCTCCAAAATATTTCCGAAAAAAATATTTTAATCTTTTCTCCAGAAAAATTCCAGAAGTTACCAGAACAATTCTGGCACTCTCCAAAATTACCAGGTGCTCTCCGAAACCTTTTCGGCTTAGTGGTTTACCCCGAAACAACTTTTTGGTTTTCTCTCTCGGAACTTTTCCGCCGTCTCCGAAACCTTTCCGGTGACTTTATCTCAGACTCCCTGTCTAGTATTCAACAGATAGATGACCCTTAAGCGTGTGACCCTGTAGGTTCGATGAAGTATAGACATGACCGGAACACTTTCCGATCAATGATCAATAGCGGAACCGAGGACATCCATATTGATCCCTATACCCATACGAAGAATTATTCGAGTGAACCTTTAGTTGCTGTGTGCTATTCCTGTTGCTTCGCGATATATTACAAATACCCGAGGTGAGACTTATTGGCATCCCCGTTAATCAACAACTTGTCCACTATGCCAGTTACCTCGTTCCTGGTATTGTTCTCTTTTCTCGTTCCCGCGTTCCGGCATCCCTGTGATCAAATCACACTGTGTCTGGCCAGACGATGGTGGATACCGTAACACCGAGAGGGCCCGAAGAATATCTCTCCATCGACGGAGCAGCAAATCCCAATCTTGAGCTACCTAGTTCCTGGTCATACTTTTCCATGAACCCGTAAGCCGCCGTAATAGCCACCCTTTTACAGATGACGTTTAACAAACCCCAAAGTTCACGAAGCAAGTACGAAGGAACTCGATACTCTCATGGTCTAAGGAATTATGCAAACGCTCAACTTTCTCTGTGTTATAATCCATTAACTGGTGACGAATGTATCTCATAGCATAACATCAATTCGGGTCGATTCAACACAAATGTTCTTCTAACATTGTGCCCTCAAAATTGCCGGCATAGTCATGCCCATGATCAGGAAAACAGAACCATCATGCAACACTTGAGCTAGTCTTAGAGGCGAGACTAGGAATATATATTTTTTATCCGTTTATTATTCCACACGTGCATATGAGTCTTCCTCCGAGCCTCGTGGTTATTGCAGACTCGAGAACCATAGTAGTTATAGCATGGAATATAAACATAATTAGGAACATGGGGATAAATAATAACATTTATTATTGCCTCTAGGGCATATCTCCTACAGACTCCCACTTGCACTAGAGTCAATAATCTAGTCAATGCTAATGCACTTTACACCTACGGCATACTGGTGTAAAATATGCTTCACATGTGGTATAGCCTGATGTCCAACGGATCTGACAATTTCAACTCCGTGTGTATCTTTGCATATCCTCGCGTTTTCACGCTTTCACAAAATTCATATTTTGTGTGGACTTGGCTTTGTATATATGCGAATCACTGGTCGAACCTTGATTCCTCAGACTGAGCTATGGAGCAACTATCTTCAATAGTGTTCCATTGACCAAAGCCATATTGGAACCATACTAAGTTCATGAATGAACTATATGATTCAACATTTTCTTTGTTGCTTCTAAAGCAGCAACATACATAGCCATTTGTTATAGAATTTCGCCACAGTAACCTGTTATGAACAATTCCAACTTACTGTGCCACCATATTGTGTATTACACACAAAAAAACTTTAACTCAAATCGAACATCGCATGGAGCATTGATGAAGACCGTATCGATGTAATTACTTACAACAAGTACTTCATAATCTCTTCTTGCGAGAAAACATGTCATCAGTGCTACTTTAGTACTCAATGACATTTTTCACTGTTGTCCCACGATCAGTTCTTTGATCACTTTGGTATCTATACTCGCAACAACTTTGGAGTATTGGACATATCTGGTTGTTTTACATACCATGGAATACATGATTAATCCCAACACGAAGGTGTGTGGAATCTCCATCATGTAATTTGCTCATCAGTGTTTTGGGACACTGAGTCTTGCAAAAACTCTTTCCATGTGACTTTGGCAAGAATCACTCCTTGTCGTTTGTAACGCTAAACTGTTTTAGCATCTTGTCAATATGTATTTTGGCTTAGCCCTATTAGGCAATTATATCTCGTACATAATTATGCCTAATATCAAGACTACTTAGCCCAAGCACTTCGTCAAAAAACTATTTTCAATGAAGTCTTAATTTGTGTCAAGAAATTTATATTATTTCCAATTAACAATGTGTTAGGCACACAAGGTTTTTAGAAATATTATTATGCTCCCACTTACTTTCTTGTAGCCACAAGCATCTTCGTTATCCATCGATGAAATCAAACTCTTTTGACTATTTCATCAAAAACGAAGATTCCAACTCCATTATGCTCTCTTTTGTCCATCGCAGGAACTCTGAAGTTTGCATACTTACTAGCATCCTCTGGACTGACAAAATACCTTGGACTGTATCTCCAAGGCAGTATTTCCATCTCATGGAAATCCTTTTGGCATCCATGTTTCATATCTCATGAATGAAATACGTATTAATTGCTAGTTTAACCCGAACCGACTTTAAGCATCGCTACGGAGAGACAATCTTGCCGTAGTTAATTCCTTGAAATTGTTATAAGCAACAAGTCGAGCTTTATGGATAAAACATTTTTATCCGTATCCGTTTATAGTTCCATTAATATTCGTTAGACTCTAAGTCTTCCGAATGGTCCATCAAGATACAATCTTGAATTACGTATATGGAAACTATCTCGGATTTGTATTGGCATTTAGCCAATTCCGGAGTCAGGGCCCATCATCGCTTCCTTGATTATCGTAGGTATGCTGTTGTCTAACAACAATATCTCGTTTGCGCACCTGAGAGGTTTGCACGAGTTTTGCCTACGTGGCTCAGTTGCAAGTTTGACCGAAGTCCATACATCTCATGTAGAGGCTTCCGTATCAGTTGCAGTAGGAAACTCTGGAATCACTTCCAAGGTTCCTTTCCTTTGATCTGATGACGAAGATACTGTTATCTCGTCGAATTGCACTGTCCTCCCACTCACCTTTTTGCAAGAACCATTCTCTTTAAAAGCATACCGTTCTTTGTGGCAAAACCTTTTGCCTCGGTATAGTGGTGGAGGAATTCCCAATAATTTGGGATAACCTACAAAGTAGCACTTGTCTGATTTGGAATAGGTTTGTAAACATTTTACACAAGCCCCATATTCCAAATGTTAAGAAAAGATAAAACATGGTTGGGCGTACCATACCATGGCGTCATTTCAACAGACCTGATGGCGCTCTTTTCAGTGTAAAAGCCGCAGTCTCTAAAGCATTACATTAAAAGGGATAATGGCAAATTTATTTATGTCATCTTTGATCTTACCATGTCATGAATGGTTCGATTAATTCTTCACGGACTTTCCACTTGCAGTGGTGTTCCGGGAGGTGTAAGTTATGAAAACTCTTTTCATAACTCATCAGACATTCGCTAAACTTGTAACTCAAAATATTCCTTTCTGCAATCGAATTGTAGAAACATAATTTTCTTGTTACAATAACTTCCACTACTAGTAACAACATTTATCGGACTACATACATCAAAATGTATGATCACGAATAAGTTTGTTGCTCGTTCCTTATGGCCCGTGAACGGTATTTCAGTCACTTGACCTTTCGGACGAAGGTTGCAAGTGTCAGATGATTCATAATCAAATGACTTTAAAATCCATCATTATGGAATTTCTCCATGCGGGTTTCTCCAATGTGACCAAATGCAGTGCCACACATATGTGGTATTCTTTTAGTCTTTCGACATTTAGCGTCATTGTTATGGATGTATCATATTACCATCAATATTCGTAACATACATCGCATCCCCCATGGAAGCATGGCCCTTTATGTTATTCATAATACTGAACAACAATTGTTCTTTTATGAACAACCTTCTTGCAACATACTTTATGCAATGGGCTAGAGTGTATAAAACTCTAAACGAATTATGAAAATAAATACAGATGGTGATACACCGATGGAAGGTATAGTAACTTTTACTATGTTCCCAGCGCGTATCTAAACCTCATTACTGGCAAGTCTTTTAGGCCGTTGTAGTTCTTACATCGAGTTTCAACAGAATGCAATCGAGCGGGTATCTTTGTGATTTAACTCACAATACCCAAGAATTAGTGATTAACATGTTTAACCATAATTCCCAAGAACTATATTTTTGACCAGCCTTCTATACATCAAAAACTTGTATGACATTAATACATGAGCTGGATATTCCAGTCTTCTTTCCTTTTTGCCTTTATACTTCTTAAAGTTTAACTTTCAATATTTCTCCTACTCTTAGAAGAAGCACCCAACTTTAAGAGCGGCGTTAGCCCCGGACTTCCTAGGCGTGTGAGTCACACTAACACCCTTTGGACATTTCCTTTCTCTTTAAGTTGTTTGTTTTATTCACCTTCATCATATGACAGGCGTTCTTCTGGATCCCTCTCCTATCAGTCAAATGCCCAGTAAACACTTTACTAATACTTTGCAAACAAATATTGCTTTGGATATCTCATATCTTTTAGCCTTTGTCTGTATCTGAAAACAATTTTCAGTTCCATGAATATTACATAACTATCCCAAACTTGTGAAGTTCGGGTCTTATGGAAGCAAACGTATTGCACTTGACCACAATGGAATTCTAGCTTTTGGATCGAAGGACGAGAGTCACATCATCCATAGCATTAGCGGGAGGACACCGAAAGCATGCGATAGGACAAAATCCTTCTCGGCACTCTTGAGGACAATCCTCGCATTACGTTACCAACCGTAAAGTTTTAACCAGATATTTAACAGCTTATTCAATTTTAATAGGGAAGGTGGAAACGCGAGCCATTATTCTACAACTATTAGCAAATTATACTTAGACAGTGTTCATAATTAATTGCACTCAGAATTAAACAAGTTAATTCTAAAATGCGCTCCCACTCAAATCAATATCTCTCAAAATTGATTATGAGTGATTCAAGATCCAAATATGAATACAACGCCATAGAATCATCATCTCATGACGAGGATTTTGATTTGGTAGGCCAAGTTGCTGATCACATCTCTATGTGACTCTTGTTCATCTTTCGATGCGTGTGTTCCGAGCTCAGGACGATCCTTCCATGAACGTCAAGACAACCAAGTGATCTTGCTGCGAGGTCTGACCTCACCCGCCTTAGATTTCTCCAATCGTTCGTACCCATGCATCCATGGCGCACCCCGAAAGGATAGATGCTGTGACGGTGCTACATTTGGGAGAACACTAACTACTTGATATTTTAAGTGAGAGATCACCCTAATAAAAAGCGACTACCGCGCAATCAAGAAGGGTGCAACTTAAGGGATAAACATCTCAGGTAATTCATAATTGCATGATATGGTATAGCCCCTTCTGACGGAGAAGTCAAGTATTTCTTCGTCTTTGGCATTTGCGTCGGAGTTCACCTTCGCGAAGTTTGCCACCACCTTGTCGATGCACCAAATAATATTGCTATCTCTATAGCTAATAAAATAAGTGCATTACATAAGGTTGACTCGCAGGTCATTAAAGTGACAATCATATGGCTCCAGCCATCATGCCGAATCATGACACGCAGGTCATGTTAATAAATTTACATTATATAGTCATCTCATACATAATCAAATTAATATGAGCTTTGCTATACCACATCACATGCACATCCTGCAAAACCAAGTTAGACGCCTCTAATCGGTTTAGGAAAATTTTTATTTTACGTGGCTTCTAAGGTTTTGACTTAAACCGCAGCTACCAACGTTTATCATCAAGCATGATTATTCAAGTCGCTAGATTAACTTTGCGGGGTGTATGAAACACGAGATAATAAAATCTCGAGCCCCATACTGAACTTCGTCATACGCGTGATCCCCGTGCAGATCATATCTGCATTGCCCTTTAGTCTGCAGAATTTCTTCTTTCTCTAACTACGGTGGAATTCAACGAACTGTTAGCACTTCTTTGATCAATCAGGATCGCAGATTGCCAGAACTTTGAAACTCCACCATACTGTTATTGAGATCAGAAATACACAAATTCCAGGGAAGCAACAAGAACATCGGGTAACAGATTTCATCTGCCACCCGCATAAATAATTTTCAGCAATAGATCTGATCTACTCCAAAATTATATTATGCAATACCCATACATCTCTATGTATTCTAGATCGCAACATGCATCTACGCATAGCACGGCTCTGATACCACTGTAGGGGAACGCGGCAGAAAACAAAAAATTTCCGCACTACGAACAGCCCAGGACCACTATGGAGACTGCATACAAGGTTTTGATCTGATCGTTACCGACTCGTAGCGCAGCGGAAGTAGAGTCGATGTAGATCGTTGGTGCAGACCCCCGCAGCTAGGATTTACAACCTCCCAACCGCGAGGATGTTCTCCCTCGTCTGCTCCTCGGACAACGCTCCGAGAGGCGGTCGGACAGTCCCTCGGACGATGCCACGGACAGCCCTTCGGGAGGACCCTCGAAACTTGAACGGTAACTCGGATAGCCCTTCGGGAGGACCCTCGAACAGTCCCTCGGGCAAAAGATCGAAACTACGACCTCTCTACGGGGTTGCACACATACGGTGTCATCTATCCGGCAGGGCTTCGCCGTCCAGAACTAGTTCCTGCCGGAACCCAGACAGCCTTTCGGCTCTACGAAACTATTTCGTGGGAGGGAGAGAAGAAAGCCAGATCATGCAATGGCACTTGTTGAGAGTTCAAGTGAGAACTTGGATCAAGGATATGGGGCTGCCCTCACACCTCTATTTATAGGAAACCCAAGGGGGCTTTCTTGGCTCCCAAGTCCTTCTAGAAGGCTTTCCAAAATCCCAAGTAGTACTTTTTACTATTCATAACACCACTTTTTCGCGTCCGAAAAATTCGAAAATATTTCTGTGGGTCTTAGAATAATTCCAACACCCACTAAAATGATTTTGGGCGCATTCCGAAACAATTCCGGATTAGTGATTTTCATCTGCGAAAAGCAACCTAAGCATTTCCGGCAGCTCCGGAACATTTCCGGCAGCTCCGAAATATTTCCGAAAAAAATATTTTAATCTTTTCTCCAGAAAAATTCCAGAAGTTACCAGAACAATTCTGGCACTCTCCAAAATTACCAGGTTCTCTCCGAAACCTTTTCGGCTTAGTGGTTTACCCCGAAACAACTTTTCGGTTTTCTCTCTCGGAACTTTTCCGCCGTCTCCGAAACCTTTCCGGTGACTTTATCTCAGACTCCCTGTCTAGTATTCAACAGATAGATGACCCTTAAGCGTGTGACCCTGTAGGTTCGATGAAGTATAGACATGACCGGAACACTTTCCGATCAATGATCAATAGCGGAACCGAGGACATCCATATTGATCCCTATACCCATACGAAGAATTATTCGAGTGAACCTTTAGTTGCTGTGTGCTATTCCTGTTGCTTCGCGATATATTACAAATACCCGAGGTGAGACTTATTGGCATCCCCGTGAATCAACAACTTGTCCACTATGCCAGTTACCTCGTTCCTGGTATTGTTCTCTTTTCTCGTTCCCGCGTTCCGGCATCCCTGTGATCAAATCACACTGTGTCTGGCCAGACGATGGTGGATACCGTAACACCGAGAGGGCCGGAAGAATATCTCTCCATCAACGGAGGAGCAAATCCCAATCTTGAGCTACCTAGTTCCTGGTCATACTTTTCCGTGAACCCGTAAGCCGCCGTAATAGCCACCCTTTTACAGATGACGTTTAACAAACCCCAAAGTTCACGAAGCAAGTACGAAGGAACTCGATACTCTCATGGTCTAAGGAATTATGCAAACGCTCAAATTTCTCTGTGTTATAATCCATTAACTGGTGACGAATGTATCTCATAGCATAACATCAATTCGGGTCGATTCAACACAAATGTTCTTCTAACATTGTGCCCTCAAAATTGCCGGCATAGTCATGCCCATGATCAGGAAAACAGAACCATCATGCAACACTTGAGCTAGTCTTAGAGGCGAGACTAGGAATATATATTTTTTATCCGTTTATTATTCCACACGTGCATATGAGTCTTCCTCCGAGCCTCGTGGTTATTGCAGACTCGAGAACCATAGCAGTTATAGCATGGAATATAAACATAATTAGGAACATGGGGATAAATAATAACATTTATTATTGCCTCTAGGGCATATCTCCTACACTTGGGGCATCGCGACGCGATTGCTCGAGACTCTGTCTCATGCACACTTTGATGAATGATCGAGCCAGCCCTAGACCCCGACTAAGTGATCGGGCTGGAGTAAGTCTATGTATGGGTTATAATACAATCGATAGTATGGTTGAGGCGACTTGTCTAGGAGTATGGGAGTTCACCACCCATATCATTTAGACTTGTGTGCGGACGATGAGGACCCATCTCAGTTGATCATCCGGCCTGGATGGGATGCCCCTCACGTTTGATGCTTTCCGAGAATGTTCTGTGCTTGGCCTTTTCTGCTTAGACAAGTGGGTACGGTTCTCGGCTCTCCATATGATTGTGTTGTAGTGAGTCTTGCATACGCTAACCCCGGGTCCCGACAGACTTGGTATCAGAGAAGGACTGACTGTAGGATTAGCAGCCTTGGTCGAAGTCCAGTCTAGCTTGCTATAGTTATATAGTTACTCTGGGTATATAAGGGAACAATGTAAGACTTATTTTTCCTCCTTACCCTCATCGTTCTACGGGAAGATAGGACTAGGCTCATCTATGTCTTACTAGAACATCTCATTGTTTGCTTCCTTGTAGCCGTAGGAAGTTGTGTTCGGTTTGCTAGAATTTTCGTGCTTTCTGATTTCTTACATCGTATGTAAGTGTTGTTTCTACATTGCAAGAAAAGACATTTCTTACAATTACAGCCGTAATGTTGTCCGAGTCATTCCAGTTATCTTCAGAATCTGATGCATTTGCAAAATCCTTCTATCTATTTCGGATGTCTTTCCAGAAGAATTGTTAGGTGGCATACCCGACATTTCCATAGAGTTTGTTGTAGGTTTTCTTCTAGAAACCTATATTGATGCATTTGCAGTTCTTCCTCCCATTTTAGATGTCTTCTAGCCAAAAGAACCACACTAATCATCGTGTTGGGGTACTTTGCTACTCTGACATATATGTTGTAGCCCCTAGTAAACCATGGTCCTCCTCTAGGAAAACCATCCAGTAACCCAACTCCTTAAACCTAGCCACCCGAAAGATGTGTAGAGTTCATAGTGGATCTTATGCCAGGAACCGCACCAATTTCCAGACGCCCATACAAAATGGCCCCACGTGAGTTAGCTGAGCTCAAAATCCAACTTGAAGCTTCGTTGGCAAAAGGCTTCATCCGCCCTAACTCATCGCCATGGGGTTGCCCCGTTCTGTTCGTACCGAAGAAAGATGGAAGAGAAAGGATGTGCGTAGACTATCGCCCGCTAAATCTAGCGACGATAAAGAACAAGTACCCACTGCCCAGGAACAATGATCTTTATGATCAACTTGTTGGATCCTCTGTCTTCTCCAAGATGGATTTGAGATTAGGCTATCATCAAATCAAAATCCGAAACGAGGACATTCCAAAAACGGCTTTCACTACTCGTTATGGTATTTACGAGTACACCGTCATGTCCTTCGGCTTAACCAATGCGCCCGCCACTTTCTCCCGCATGATGAATTTTATCTTCATGGAGTACTTAGATAAATTTGTTGTAGTTTATCTTGATTACATTCTCATCTACTCGAAGAAACGAAGAAGAACATGCCGAACATCTCAGGCTGGTATTGATGAAACTTAGAGAGCATCGCATGTATGCTAAATTCTCCAAGTGTGAATTTTGGCTACCAGAAGTGACCTACTTAGGCCACGTGCTTTCTGCAAAGGGCATTGCTGTGAATCCCGAGAGAGTTCAGGTCGTCCTTGACTAGACTCCACCTGAATCGGTGAAGCAAGTTAGAAGTTTTCTTGGCTTAGCAAGCTATTGCCGTCGCTTCGTCGAGAACTTTTCTAAAGTTGCAAAGCCTCTAACTTAACTCCTCAAGAAATATAAGAAATTCCTATGGACTCCCAAGTGCGAGGAATGCTTTCAATAGCTAAAAAAAGATTGACTTCTGCACCCGTACTTGCGCCTCCAGACACCAAAAAGGATTTCGAGATCTTTTGTGACGCCTCACGGCAAGGGTTAGGATGCATACTTATGCAAGATAGACATGTCGTAGCTTATGCTTCACGCGAGTTGTGTCCACATGAAGAGAACTATCCTACCCACGATCTTGAACTCGCTGCCGTAGTTCATGCCCTGACAACTTGGCGACATCACCTCCTTGGTAATCGTTGTGAGATCTTTTTCGACCACCAAAGCCTCAAATACATTTTCACCCAGCCAGATCTTAATCTCAGGCAAAGACGCTGGATTGAGTTGATAAAATATTACGACGTAGGAATTTCTTACACCCCAGGCAAAGCCAATGTCATGGCTGATGCACTAAGTCGTAAGTCGTATTGTAACAACCTCATGTTACAACATTGTCAACCACTTCTTCATGAGGAATTTCGTAAGCTCGATCTTGAGATTCTTCCTCATGGCTATCTTTCTACCTTGGTGGCAAAACCAACTCTTCAGGATCAAATCATAGTTTCCCAAAGGTGTGCATGAGGTGTTCGTCGGATCAAGGAGAACATTGCTAGCGGAGTTGCTAAATGTTTCTCCACAGATAGTAAAGGAACGGTATTCTTTGGAAATTGCATGTCTCTAGAATTGTGTCTCTTCATGGTGTTCCTTTGGAAATAGGGAACTAAGGCAACTCATCCTCAAAGAAGCCCATGATCCACCCCTCTCGATTCATCCCGGTAGCACAAAAATGTACCGAGATCTACGCCAGAGATTTTGGTGGACTAGTATGAAGAGAGAAATTGCTCGATTTGTTGCTGAATGTGATGTTTGTCGTCGCATTAAGGCAGAACATCAAATACCTGCTGGTACACTTCAACCTTTGCCTATTCTAGAGTGGAAATGGGACAAAGTCGGTATGGACTTCATCACCGGCTTTCCAAAAACCCAGAAAGGAAATGATGTCATCTTCGTTGTCATAGATAGGCTTTCCAAAGTTGCTCACTTCCTACCCATTCGCGAGTCTATAACTGCTAGCCAGTTAGGGGACTTGTATGTCTCTAGAATTGTGTCTCTTCATGGTGTTCCTTTGGAAATCAATTATGATCGTGGTAGCCTTTTCACCTCTAGATTTTGGGGAAGCTTCCAGAATGCTATGGGAACTAATATCTCCTTTAGTACAGCTTTCCATCCTCAGTCTAGTGGTCAAGTCGAAAGGGTTAAACAAATTCTCGAGGACATGCTCAGAGCTTGTGTTATCTCATTCGAAAAGAATTGGGAGAAGTCTCTGCCATTCGCCGAATTTGTTATAACAATAGTTTCCAATCTAGTCTGAACATGGCTCCTTTTGAACTCCTATATGGACGACGATGTCGAACACCCCTAAACTGGCAAAAAACCGGTGAAAGACAATTCTTTGGACCACACATGATCATGGAAGCAGAAGAGCAAGTTCGCATAGTTCATGATCAATTGAAAGCAGCCCAGTCTCGTCAGAAAAGCTACTATGATCGTCATCATAGGCAAGAAAGCTACAATCTGGACGAGAAGGATTACCTTCGGGTTACTCCTCTGAAGGGAACCCAACTATTCGGTATCAAAGGCAAGTTGGCCCCACGTTACATCGGACCTTTCCGCATTCTTGCTAAACGTGGAGAAGTTGCCTACCAACTTGAACTACCCCCGCACCTTTCCCGAGTACATGATGTATTCCGTGTGTCACAACTCAGGCGTTGCTTCAAGGACCCCATCCGCGAAGTCGACCATGAAACGCTTGATCTCCAAGATGACCTTTCTTATCGAGAATACCCCGTTCGTATTCTTGATTCAGCAGGGCGTGTCACTCGTCGTTAGAAGATTAAGTTTCTGAAAGTGCAATGGTCACACCACTCTGAGAGAGAAGCCACGTGGGAAATAGAAGACCGTCTTAGTGCCGAGTTGTCACAACCCCAAGTTAGGTATGTGCTAGAATAGCAAGTCACTTTGCATCATGATAAAAATTTCAAAAGAAATTGAAATGGGAGAAGAAACACCCCCCAGATGAATTAATTCAAATGGCTAGAAATAAAGTTTCTCCAAAAATTCCTTTTGCATTTTTGAGAAGTCTTATAAATGAGTGTGATCACATATCAAGTGATGTGGGACCAACTCCATGCTCATGGATTTTTCAAATATTCAAACAGGACCTTGGAATTAATCAAAAACCACTATTTGATTTAAAATTCAAAGAATTTTAATTTTAAAAATCTTCACACTTTACAAGTGGCTAGCCTATTATATTGTGAAGCCATATAAAAAGTTTCAGCATTTTAGAAAATGCCTAGCTATTTTTTTTGCAAGGCACAACAAACGGAAGAAAAGAAAAACAAAAACAAAAAGGAAAAGGACCTTACCTGGCTTTCGGCCCAACTAACCGCAGTGCAGCCCAGCAGCTGGCCCGACCCACTTAACTCCTTGTCGTCTTCCTCCCCGCAGGCCGAAGCAGCTCGCTGTCGAGCATGCCTCGGCCGGCGACCGCCACCGCGACGTCGAGGACGTTCCAGGCGCCCGCGGGACACATCTCCTCGCCACGGAGACGAGAAGAGCACGCCGCGTCACTTCCCCCTCCTCTCTGGTGCTCTACCGCCCTCTCCATGTTTTCCCCAAACCGGACGAGCGCCACCGGAGTTCGCCTCCTTGGAAACTCGCGGCCACTGCGCACCGGAGCCTCGCTGACCGTGTCCTGCGTCCTCGCCATCGTCGGCTTCGTCTCCGAGCGGAAGAAATCGACCTAGAACGCCTTCATCGTGTCGCGCCTTTTGTCGTCCTCACCGCCGACCGCCGTGCTTCCTCGAGTTGATTCGCCATCGTCAGAGCATCTCTGGTCTCGCCTTGGCCTCCATCGCGTTGTTGGTGAGCCCCCTGCTTCTTTCCCAACTATTCCCGCCTCTCCCCTCGCTGTCTACCCACCGCCACCATGGACACAGTACAGCGCCGCCGCGCGTGTCTTCGCTGGCAGTGCTCCAGTGACCAATTGGTCAAGTGGAGGTGCCCTTCCTTCTCACTGCCTCCATCTAGTACCGCTGCACCCAAAATACCTCTCCTTTTCACACTCCAGCGACGCCAGCACCCACACCCGAGCTCCGGCCGCCGCAACCCTCGTCGCCGGCCACGCTCCGGTGGTCCCCTGAGCCCCCTGCCAGCCCCATCAGACACGCGCTTCTCCCCTGAGCACATAGGTTGTCGCGGCGCTCGTTTTGGTGCACTGCACCGTCGTCCAACGCATCGCCGCCGCGGCATTTGGTTGCCGGCGACTAGCCGCCGGCGTGCCAACGTGGCACGGATTAGCTTATGCTAATCCCCTCTAAAAGCCACTGACAGTGCCCCCCTAATTAACCCTCTGTTAATTAAACTAAACGGGACTTAACCCCCCTCTCACTGACAGCCCTGGCCCACTAGTCAGCCCCCCTGACATCGCCCTGACGTCAGGCTGACGCAGTAAATCATTTAACTGTTTAATTCGATTAAACATATTCCAGAAAATGCAATAAACTTTGGAAATTCATAGAAAATTCATACTAACTCCAAATTGGACAAATAATATGTCTAAAATTATCAGAAAAATACAAGGATTGTGAATATGCAACTAGTTTCTATGTTTGACCATTTTAAAATGGGTGAACAGTAGCAAACATGCATATGGCATTCTTTTGAATTCAAATTTGGAGTGAATTTGCAAATGACTTTGCAACACACTTCTTTTAAATGGTTTCATCCACACTTTCAGAACCCTCTGTTAGGTAATGTGCTAGGGTTAGCAAGTCACTTGCATCATGTTAAAAATTTCAAAAGAAGTCATTGAAATCAAAATCAAAAGCAAAATGGGAGAAGGAACCCCCCCAGATGAATTATTTCAAAAGGCCAGATAAAAATCTTCTCCAAAAATTCATGTTAGATTTTTGACAAGTCTTAAGTGATGTGGGACCCACCCCATGCTCATGGATTTTTCAAATATTCAAACAGTGCCTTAGAATTAATCAAAAACCCCTATTTGAGTTAAGATTCAAATTATTTGAATTTTAAAAAGTGCCAAACTTTATAAATGGCTAGTCTATATTATTATGAGGCCATATAAAAAGTTTCAGCATTTTAGAAAATGGCTAGGTATTTATTTTTGCTAGCCAAAACAAATGTCAGAAAAGAAAAACAGAAAAAGAAACAGAAAACCTTACCTGACGCCCCAGGAGAAAGCAGCCCACCAGCCCAGACGGCCCACCAGGGGCAGCAGGGTCTTCTTCCCCGCCCCGCGCCTCCAAGCTGCTCGGTGGAATGCCACCGAGCCAGCCGTGGACGACACGTCGCCGTCGAGGGCCTTCCAGGCCTCCCCGTGCCTCCTTCTCGCGCCTGGAGACGCCCTGGAGCACGCCTCCTCCTTTCCCCCCCTCCGGAGCTCTTCCCCTTCCTCTCTCGCTCGATCTCATCACCGCCCGAGACCCCGCCGGAGCACCGACGAGAAGAACGCGTGGACAACGCCGTCGACAAGCCGCGCCACCTTGTCCATATGCTTCGCCGTCGTCCTCTACGTCGAGGAGTGCAGCCAATCGAGAAGAAGAGCCCCTGGACATGACGCTAGCTTCATCTTCCCCAACTCCGACCGCCGTGAGTCACCTTCAAATTCCGGCCAACTCCGAGCTTCCCCGAGCACGCTAGCCCTTCCGTCGCGTTCGTGGTGAGCTTCTCACCGTTTCCCCTAACCTAGTGCCCTCCCTCTCGTTCTCTATCCACGTCCGCCATGAACCCCGAAGCTTGCCGCCGCCATGGTCGACGCAGCGCAAGCTCTGGTGTCCCTGGCGTTGCCCCAGTGTGCGCATTTGGACCCTGGCCTCGTCATCTTTCGAACGCTCCACTGGTTGGCCCAAGCCATGCACCACAACCCCGCGCCCAAGCTCGCCGTGGTTCTTCCGCCGCCATGGTTGAAGACGACGTCACCGGGAGCCTCCCCGACGACGGACGAGTAGCGCAGGCGATGCGGCTCGTCACCGGCCATCTTCTGGTGCCCTTGGCGCATGGAATGATGGCCGGGAACGTGATCCCGACGCAGCGCCGCCGCATACAGGACCGCCGGCGTCAAGCCGCCGGCCTGTCAGGCTAACCCCGGGCTAATCACCCTTTAATCCCCCCTGGTGTCACTGACAGTGGGCCCAAGGCCACTAACTAACCCTCTGGTTAGTTAAACTAACCGAGTTAATTAACCCAGTGGCTGACACCCCGGCCCCACAGGTCAGACCCCCCCCCTGACGTCATCCTTGCGCAAGCTTGACGCAGTAAAAGCTTTTCCAGAATTAAAAAGAATTCAAGAAATTACAGAAATTCCAAAAGAAGGATGAAACTTTGGAAATTCATAAAAAATTCATATTAACTAAAAATTGGACAAATAATATATGAAAAATGATCAGGAGAAAATAAGCTATCCAAATATCCAACTTTCAACTTTGTTTGAGTTGAATTTAAAATGTGAACAGTAGCATTTGCTATTTGATTTAAATGGAATTAATTCAATTTCTTTTCAAATACTTTTGCAACTTGAACCATGGCAACATGCTACATTTCAATTACATATCAGAGGCATATCATACACATTTCAAAATAATTCAACTTGATCAAACAATGTCATATGTAACTTGGCTAAATTTGAATTCAAATTGGAGTTTGAATTTTCAATTCAATTTGCAATATACTCCATTTAAATAGAATTGCTTCACACATCAAAGCATATACATCAAGTTTCAACCTTCCATCATGTGAGTGTGCATTGTATTTACTTTCCTACCTTGTTTGTTCTTTGTCGAGTAGAGGTGGAACCGGAACAGGAGGCTGCCCCCTTCGTTGAAGACCCCGAACCCGAACCTCGTCAGCAAGGCAAGCAAACCCCCATTGATCATGTCGATAAAATCCCAATTCCCTCTCATGTCTCTCTTATGCATTGTATAGGATGATTACCATGCTACGTTTCTACCGCATAGATGAACCCATTCCTTTGCATGACCTATCATTTGTCACAGTAGTAAGCAAACCACAATCGTAGCAAATGTAGGAGTTGATTGATATCATGTGGCCCCTGCAATTGTTACTGCTTATTGCATGCTTAGAGTGATACCATGATGATACTGTTATGTGAGACGGGATGGTAGTGATCATGATGATGATGGTAGAAAGGTGTTGGTGAATCTACCCTAATACAAGGTGAATGATGAGAGGCTGTGTAAGAGTACACGGTGGGTTGTCTCGTTGAACACCGCCCTAAGTCCGAGTTCTTGTGTGGTGATCCAAGATGAAGAGTACAACCACACATTGGGATCACTGACCCCTCTCAACCTATTAACTCATCCCTTTTGATGTCCAGATGTTGCAATAGTTCGGAGTTCTGGTAGGTTTGTGGCCTGGCTGCTAAGTGAGAGAATGGCTCACCCGAGACCGGCTTCTGCACCACGCACACATCACTTGGGTCCACTTCGGTAAACCGGCCGGGTTCACGATACTGGTAGCCAACCCAGGTAGGAGGCTTTCTTGGACTAGATAGGCTATGAGGTAACAGTTGTGGTGAGCATCCTCGCCGACACTTCTTGAACGGTGTCGAGTACAACGGCGGTAACAGATGCTCATGTGTGTGTAGCGGTACACCCCTGCAGGGTTAACAAAACTATTCGAATAGCCGCGTCCGCGGTTAAGGACTGCTTGGAAAGCTTAGCTTGATTATTAGATAACTTGAACTGGATACTTCTAAAACACACCAAGATAAGTGTGAGTGCTATGGCGTGCTCTGTCGTGGGGAAGTCGAGGAAGGCACCATAGTGGTGTAATTGGTTGGAGAAAGTAGTGGACTCGTGTACGCTTCTTACCTCAAAGTCTGGTACTCGTAGTTCAGGACTAGCCAAGTCAAAGTTGGCACTTCTGCAAGTGAAACCCCACCTCCCTTTTGTGACGCCCCCAAAATCAATCCGTGTACAGTAATCATACACGCAGGGTACACGGCGGAGATTAGGGTGCCACGGTGAGAATATCACAGCACAACACTAAACACAAAAGGATAAACCAATATGTTACAATAAGAGGGGGGTCACTCGGACCCGAATACATAAGTCATACACACCATAATATCTGAGTACAGACATAGTTAGTCAAGTTTTGCCTTAAGAAGGCTAGCACAAATAACATCAGAGATACAGATCGAAAAGGCACGGCCTCCTGCCTGGGATCCACCGAAGTACTCCTGGTCAACGGGGAACTCGACGTCATAGTAGGCGCCTCCGGGGTACTCCTGCTCCTAGGCTCCAATGTCGGCTGCAGCGGCCGATCAGGCAAAGCGAAAAAGGGGAAATAAAGCAAAGGTGAGTATCTAGCATACCCGCGAGTCTTACGTCCGCTACTAAGCATTATGCATTGTATCAACGGAAATAAGAGGCTGTATATAGTGGACTGCAAGATAGAAATTAGAATAAGGATAAGAAGCTAGGCCTATCGAAGACTAGCATCTTCCGACGATGTCTTGCAGCATGAGGTAAGAATCAGCCAACAGTTCATATAAAGCATAAAGTAACAACGAAGCAGAAGTTGCTGCAACATTGTATAATATAAGTTGTAATGATTAACAATAATAATAATTCCTCCGAGTTCACCTCCTCGACATCCCCGCGAGGAAGAAAACCCGGAACCATACAGTTTAATAATAATAGTTTCTAGTGGTAATATCCAGCTTCAGCATAAAGTGTCCTGTTACCGTGGACACGGCTATTCGAATAGATTAATCTTCCCTGCAGGGGTGCACTGACGTGACTCTACGACGCTTGGATCTCCATGGTGGCGGGAACCTTGTTAGGGAATGCTCCACCAAAGCTATCTGACACAAAGTAGCCCATCCTTCGGCAATCAACAGAGAGGTCATCCGCCGGACTATATCCTATGTACGCCGGGCTTTGGACCCTAACCCGAACGTACTCCTACACGGTGCGTGACTGGCCGGTGAAGCAAAATCAAAGCAAATACAAATACACCGCTCGAGCAAGAGAAGACAACACCACTTCCCAGTAATCAGCCCGCGGTACTGCTGACGTCTGAAGACCCTCGAACGAGACTACGATGCAGGGGAGCCCACACTCATTATCCCACGTGTAGGTAGTGCGTACAAGCCAAAAGGCTACTCAAGACATCCGCCGAACCATTTAGCTTTTTAATTAACCTGCGTGACAACCGTTATCGTTGCCTCGACTTAACCGACCCGCGGTCAACGACAGCAGTCAGGTCCACCAGTACATCGGTGCCTGCCCTGTCGTCCCACCAAGTCACTGTGGTTACCAACAAGGTGAACCATCTCCTTACCTTGTCTCGGGTGTGCTCTTGGTAGATGTCGACTTTCGTGGTTTGGTAACTCTCGCGAGATACGAGCAGAGGCCAAGCACGCCAGTGACGTCGGTCGTACCCTCCCTGTCGTTCCCGACAATATACCTCTCGCGAGCACCGTTGGGTCGCCCGACTTTCTTACCTTTAAGGACAACCGCTGTCCAGGACCCTATGGCGGCAAGAAAAAGTCAGCCTCGAGTGGAGTACAAGGATTACTCCTTGAGCTCACACTTGAGGTGACTAGGCATAACCCAGATAGGGGCCTTTGGCGGTGTCTGCTTTGTACCGTACCTGCAACAGTTATAATTAAAGTATCCGCGATCGCTCCCAGAGTGATGATGGCCCGCTATCTAATCCTAGCTAACAATGCGCAGGGCTCACTGCTGAATAATGCATAAGTAATAATAGGCAGCATAGGATAAAGGAAAGGTACATCAAGGGGCGACAAAATCAGGCTATGCAATTGAATAGGATTGTAATCGTAGCAGCAGCAGTAACAATGCCTAGTGCAAGAAAGTACGGAAAGGTAGGCGATATCTGGGGAAGAGAATGGCTCTGCTTGCCTGGAAGCTCGACGGTAGGGGTAGGGTCGTCGACGAAGTAGTCGTACCCGGCAGCGCTGTAGTCGGAGGTAGCAGCGGAGTCTACCGGAGATTAAGGGGGGGAGGAAACAGTAAATACACAGCAATAATCTACAAACATATGCATGACATGACAGATGAAATGTTAACGGTGTTCTAACGCAGTGCAATGCACGTTGCTCGGAGCGGGAATTCATCCGGGGATGAACTACCGACTCCGGGTGATTACCGGACAGGGTGTCCGGAGGGGGGAAGGGTTCATGCCGGAGGTATCGTGGACATCCGAAAAACATAAGGGGGGTGTATCCGTGTTAGTTGAACCATTCCGGACAACTTTCATGTTCGGAATAAATTCATCCGACAGGTTTTTACCGGCACCGGGAATTATCGACAGACAGCCCGGAGGGGGGGAAGGTCGATGATCGGTGCGTTAAGGGGGTGGGGTAGACATACGGATAGCGAATTTGGATATGTGATATTTTTCTAAGCAACTTTGATATATAAATTATTTTGATCTGACTTACGGTTTAAAAGATATTGAATTTTAAAGTTTAAATCGTTTTTAATCATTTCTAGAATTTCTTTTAATATTTAAACCAGCATTATCCACAACAGTCCTATTGACTGGTCAAACAGACATGGGGGTCCCACATGTCAGTGACCCAATTCTAATAAAATATTATTATTAATAAAAACAGAGGGGTGGCCCACATGTCATTCTAACAGTTTTCTAATTAAATAAAATCAAAGAGTTATTTGGTGGGGGCCAGGTGTCATAGGGAGGGGGTTTTATTTAACAGTTTTCCACTTTGATTTAAACCCAAATTAATTATCAGGGGCTGGCCCACCAGTCAGTAGAACAAATCCACCGGCTTAGCCAGCACGTGCCCGCCGGTGACCCTGGGCACGGCGGCGGTGGCCGGGACGGTGCTCCGACGAGGGGGCTGTGGCCACGGGGCGGCAGGCGCATGCGCTGGGCACGGCCAGAGCATGGCCTGGGCGGTGTACAGAAGGAGGGGTGGTGGGTGCTTCTCGGGTTCAAGCCCGCGGCGGCGGCCGGAGCCAGCGGTGCGCTGGACGGGTGGTCGTGGGGCAGCAGCAGCAACAACACGGCTAGTGGGAGGGGGAGTGCAGGGTGTGGTCACGCACGACAGGTGCACGCGGGCACGCGACCATGGGGGCGGGCGGCGCGGTGACACCGCGCGGCGGCTGGAGAAAGGCGTCTATGGCCACGGTGACAAGGAGAAGAAATCGAAGGGGGAAAAGAGAGGGAAGGTGCGTGAGCTCACAGGGAACCCGATGAAGGTCTCGGGGAAGCCTGAGATGCAGCGGCGGCGGCGAATTTCGCGACGCCGTCCGGCGGTCGTGGTGGAGGGGCGAGCTCGATTCGGTCGGTTAAGTGGCCTCCGGCTCGATCCAGAGTGCGGGCTCGACGAGGACGTCCATGGCGATCCTCTAGGACAGACCGGTGCGGCCATACGAGGCCCCCGGCCACGCCGACGGCGACCACACGGCGACGGCCGTGGCTTTCCTAGCACGGGGAGAAGAAAAAGGACGAGGAGATGGGGAAAAAATGGCAGCGCGAGGGGTAGATGTGGGTGCGCTAGGGTTCCGCAGTGGGGGTCGGGGACTTGAGCTCGCCGGTGACCCGCACGATGGCCGCCACGGCGATGGCCGTGGCCGTGGCGCCACGGATGCTTGCCACGGGCGAGTGAACAGGGGAGGGGACGATGGGGTGGTTGTGGTGGGCCGGGCCGGTGGGGAGGGGAGATGGGCCGGGCAGGCCTCGCCCTAGGCAGCAGATAGTTTTTTTTGTTTTTTTTCATTTCTCTTTCTGTTGGTATTTTATTTAGCTAGAAAATGAATTTTTTTTAAAGTGAAACTTGTACCAAAATTAGTAATGCACTTTATAACAGTGTCCCAAAAAGATTTGGAGTTTTATAAATTCTGTTGCATTTTTGTTTTATTTAAAAAGGTATTAAATGCCACTGTTTAGCTAATGTTTGAATTGTTTTATTTATTTTATAGCTTAATAAATTTCCATACCCACATGGACATGGTCCACTGAATATTTGTGATTTTATAAAATTAGTTTCACAATTTTTGGAGAAAGTTTATTTTGCACTTTGGTTTTAATATTCCACCAAAGGCAATATGAGCATTTGATTTGAATTCAACTCAAAGGCAATTGACTTGATCTTGGAGTTGTTTTGATTCATGATGACCAAGATCCATGATCACATTGCATTAAACAATATCAAAAGGAGAAATTGAATTTGAACTGAACCAAGTTGATCAAAACAAAATTTTGATCCAGGCCATTTTGAGCAAGAGAGATTATCAACTGTAACATCCCAATTTTCCAAATTCGGATGTTAATAGATCATCATATGCATCTCATGCTGCTTCCGCATTTTTCTGGAGTTTTAAAATATTTTTAAACATTTTTCAACACATGGCAGTTCGCTGGAGAGGATATAAAAGGACTTATCCCCATTTTTTTAATTGTTGGAAAATAGTTTAAAATACTTATGGGAGACTTTTTAAATTTACTTTGGAGTTATAGATATTTTCTAAAATTATTTTTGGAATTTATTTATGCTCTCGAAAAGTAATTAAATCAATTTTCGGAGTTTTCGGTACTTTTAAAATGCCAGAAAAGTATATAAAAATATTTAAAAATAAGTTGCAAAGTTTTTATTTTATTTTATTATTTTGGTCAAGCCAAAAATCCAATTTTATTATTTTAAAAATATTGGCGAAGACGGAATTTTACAATAAATTTCCGTGATTTTTCTAATATTGTTTTGGGCCTATTGGGCCTGGTCTGTTTTTTTTCCCAGCAGACCGAATTTGTTTTTATTTCGGATTTACAAAAAAAAAGAGGGATTAGGGGCCGGCAGTAAATAGCCCCAATTAGGGCTAAGATTATTTTCGCCAGCGTTTAGGGTTAGCTCTAATCTAATCCGCGGGACCCGCCGCTGCCGAGGTCATCGCCGGAGCTTCGCCGGATTTTTCGCCGGAGCATCGCCGGAGTGCGTTTTTTTTGCGTTTTTGAGGCAATTTTTCGCGAAGCACCGCCGTGCTCGCCGGAGCATCGCCGAAGTACCCCGCCGCCTAGCCCGCCGCGCCGCCGTGAGCTCGCGCCGCCCGCGCCATGGCAGCGAGCTCCGGGCCGAGCTGCGCCCCGCGCGCAGCGCCACGGCCCCCGCCCTTGGCCGCGCTGGGCCGCGCCGCCGCCGCCCGCTCCTGGAGCAGGAGCGCCCCTGGCCGGAGCTCCAAGGCGAGCAGCCATGGCTGCCTCCCCGTGCTCCCGTGCGTGCAGCCGTAGGTAGAAGACGAGCTGCAAAAAAAATATATTAGAAAATGGTTCGCGAAAAAAAAATTTTCCCAGATCTGGATCCAAAACCGCCCACGGACCCGATCGCGTTTTTTGTAAAAATTTCATTTATGTATCAGTCCTTTTTACAGTAGACCCCCCCCGGTACCCCCGTTTTTCACCCGAAACCGTTTTCGCGACTACTTTTAAACCGCAACTCGGAATTGGGCGATTCCAGTTTCATTGCGACCGTGTAGAAATTATCTAGCCAGTAGACCTAGTGTTACAGTATTTTGAAGTATTTATATTTGGATCCCAAGCTGATCCAAATTTGAACTTCCGGCAGCCGTAACTTTTTACCGGTGCGCCCGTTTGCGCCGTTTCTTTTTGCGTTGTTTTTTATTTGACAAGTACTTTAAGTTTAGCTACTGTTAGGAAAGTTTTGCTACTGTTCTTTGAATGTTCATTATTGTTTGAGCATAATTGTATTGAATATATGATTGATTGGTGCTATGTTTGCTCGTATAGATTGTCCGGAGTGTGCCGCCTCGTTTTGTGAGGAGTGTGACCATCAGGACCAGCAAGAAGGCATGTGATACTTTGACCATACTCATACCTATATTTTCTATATGCATTATGTCAGGAAATATCACTCTATTGCATGATAGGTAGTTTATTATACTGTTGCTGCAAAACCTGTTAGGATAGCCACATGTTTTGACTTGTCTACCGTAGATCAACCTAACCGTGTTGTTACTTTATTGCTATGCTTTGTAGACGTGGTTTGGGTTGTGCAATTCATGGAGTGCATGTGAGCTATTTAATAACTTGTGTAGCAACTGTTTAATAAATAGAAATCACTTCTGGACGGGCAGGGAGTGCTTCCTGGAGGCTCGTTCCTTATCTAAGGTCGAGACCAGGTTGTACCCCTAATGGTTTGCTTGGTGGACGAGAAAACGTCATGGTGAGCCCTCTGACGTGGTGTGTGCCGTCCAGGCTAAAAAAGATCAGACTTACTTGGTGACTAGAAGCTTACATGTACAGCCGCTGGCCATATGGGCTCTGGCTTAGTTGAGTATGATGTAGGAAGCCTCTCCCGTGCAATGCTAGCAGATTTAGATATGATAGGTGGTACCGGCTTGCCGTTGGGTGTAGGTGATCTCTTCTGAAAGACTTCGTCTCAATCTTCGGGTTGAGTTCAGCGGGGAAAGTGTACTAACCTCTGCAGAGTATAAACTAATCATGATTAGCCGTGTCCCCGGTTATGGACATCTTTGAGCTACTAGACATTACTGTTAATGGAGGATCTTGACAGATGAATCACCTTAATAATTTGAGTGGGCAAGATTAATAAAGGGTGTGGTGGATTGAGACTGGTGTGCCCAGTTCAATCTTTAGTAGTAAGTTCAACATAAAATTTTGACTAGTTTAGTTCAGGAGAAAATTGGCTTTCTGCAAAACTAGACCATAAGCCTTTCCTTTGACTTACCTTGCATGTAGTTGTAGGTCCTTTATATAAACTTTTTCGTGTCACTTGCCGTACAAATCAGATGTACTGACCCGTTGTCGGGCTGTAACCTTAGGTGTTGCAGGTTTTTCACACGATCAGTAAGGTGTGTTAGGGGTTGCGAGTCTACACTCAGCATGTTCGCATGTGGCTGTTGATGGGACTTCACGTTATTTGCTTTTGCTTCCGCTATATTTATATTGAATAAGCTAGCCTTGAGCTATGTAACTTGTTATTTATGTACTCTGGATCATATGTTGTAATAATGATGCACTTGTACTTTGATATACATCTATAATACTGTGTGTGCCAGCGAGTTCGATCCAGGGACTGGCACTTGAGCACAGAGACTTCAATTCTGTGTGAATTGGGTCGTTACATCAACAGTGATTAGCAACAGTAATCCTGATTACTGTAGGTGATTACTGTAGCATGACACCCGGGGTGTTACAAATCTCCAACACTACAAAGAATTTTCGTCCCGAGGATTTAACAGTAGTGAAAGGGGTAAGTTTCGGTTTCGTAATCTAACGATCCTTCTGGTGCTTGTTGTCCTTCTCGAAGAAGTTAATCCTTCACGTTGACGTCTTCATTTTTCTGCATCAGTGCATCTCGGTGAGTTGTCTTCCTTCTTTCAGGGTCTTCATCGTACCTACAGATAGGCTAGGAGGAGAACTCAAGGGGTGTAGGATCGGTACAAGGTTAATCAACCAAGGATGTCGAAGGGAATGGGGTACAAAGTATCTCACGAGTTAAACTCAGGGAGATACATCGAGAGAAACAAAAGAAAGCATAAGAAGTTTCAACCGGATAGGCAAGCATTCGATGCCGATAACGGAGGATGAAAAGGGGTCCAGAGCATCAGGCATAAGCACTGAATCTGATATCGGACTGAACATCACAAGGTAGGTGACTCGTGAATTGCATACGGGTTCAAGCAAGGGGAATAACCTCGAGAACAGAAAGGTACAAGAGAGTCAGGTTTCGATCCTGTGGAACTGTGGGTTATGGTCCCACATTGAATAAGAAGGGTGGTGACAAACAATGCGATCAAGTTGTAAGGTAAGTCCGAGAACAGTTTGTCAGCTATGTCGGCAACAACATCAGTGCCAAGGGCGAGGGACGCAGAGAACAATTTTCCTGCTCGTTAAGACGAGGCAGACCAATTGGCAAGGTTCTTGTCCATCGGTGGTTACCGAAATGTTATCAACAATTGTAATAGGTTGTACGAACAAAGTAGTACACCGAAGTGTTTACATCAGCAGGGAATTGTCACTGCTCGGATAATTTATATTAAAAGAAAGGTTAAACAGACCAAGGAAAGGAAATTGTGTGGATACACAAGCATCAGGTGTATATCTTTCCCAAGGGAAAGCAGAGCAAGATACATATGATCAAGTTTGTATTGGCGGGGGTCAAAGAAGGTTATCGATGATAACACAAATCATCGAGGGGCAAGGATGGTATTTCAAACGATGAATCCAATTAACACTTGGGAGAAGTCAAAATGTCGATGATCACCACGACAATTCATGCCAAAAAGGTTTCAAGAAAATACAATCGAACAACGGCGAAATCAAGAAAAAAGGAATGGTGAAGAAAAGGTATTCGATTTTCCCGGTTGACGACAACCCGGAACCATGAAATGGCTATGACAGGGATAGGCATTGTTTCATCACAATTCATAAGATGTAGTGCAAGGGCATGATATCCTCGAGATACCAGGGGGTAACACTCGAAGGTAGAATGGTGGATCATAGGTGCAGCAGAATTTATACCAAGGGGATAATTATCTTTACGAGAAGCTTTCATGATAAGTTCTACATAGTATCCATGGGCATGAACACAAAGGTTCAGGGTCGACTCCCACTTCTTCAATGCATAACATTTCAATCACTTCTCGCTTTCGATCGAGTTGTAGAGTAGGAAATTTATCTGGCGTAACACCAGTAGAGTATGTCCCGCAGAAGTTTCCGGGGTTCACACAGATGGTTGAAACATAGATACAACCCATAGGGACATATTACGAATCCATACGACAAACAATAGGAACAAGAGATACAAGTTTGAAAAGAGAAGGCTGATGACACGGAGCAGATGATACCGTTCTCCAAAGGCATTTCGTATCAGGGGAAATTCATCAAGGATTTAGGACACAAGGGGACGGCAGGAAGTAATCCACCAAAAGGTTAGGCGGCGTACAGAGAGTCTGGTGTGAGTATTGATACTCAACCATAAGAAGAAAGGATGTCAAAGCATTGGAGATAGAAGCATCAGAATAATTCGATGCTTAAGTACAAAGGAATTATGACTTCCATATCGGTGTATCAGATCCAGATACATCGATCAAACATGAATAAGTTGAATAGAAGCTTGACGGATAATCAATTAAGGCTTGATTTACCGAGAACCAGCTCATGTCCGGAATGACGTCTAGGCCAGAAGAATGTATTCATAGGGATCAACTGATAATTGTGTGCACTCGCGCACACGATGATTCAACAGATCGGAATAGCAATGCCAAGGGATGGCATCGAATACCACAAGACAAATGGGATTAATCATAGTACAAGCAGGCAAGAAGAACCTCCAAAGCAGTAGGCTCCCGAGGATTGGCGCGAGATCAGGTAGCATTTCAAAGTATTTTGTGAATCACAGGAACCACTTAGAATGAACGGATCCTCGATAAATGTGAGGAATTATCCGCAGGGGTGAAAAGAAGCGGCAAGGTAGTAGGCTCAAATGATTCGGACTTAACAGTGGCAGGGGATTGTAAGGTGATCGGCACATAAGATCTCGGGAGTTTTATCGGAGAGTAATCTTCGGTATCTTCTCGGGAAGCAAGCGATCATCTGTAATGAGGGGCTCTCCGGGAGGAAGTAGTCACGAGAACCTAATGTCAGAGTTAGCAAAATCTTTAACCCGAAAGAGAAGAGAGATCAGAGTCCCAGAGTAAAGGTACGGACTAAAAGATCCTAATACCACCCAATTAGCGACGAGGGCCGATAAGCCACACGACATTGTTAGTAAAGTAGTTTTGCAAGGGCTAGACTCGACTTCGACCAAGGAGTGGGAAGGGGGTTTCCTACAGGCAGTCGGCTCTGATACCAACTTGTGACGCCCCCAAAATCAATCCGTGTACAGTAATCATACACGCAGGGTACACGGCTGAGATTAGGGTGCCACGGTGAGAATATCACAGCACAACACTAAACACAAAATGATAAACCAATATGTTACAATAAGGGGGGGAGGGTCACTTGGACCCGAATACATAAGTCATACACACCATAATATCTGAGTACAGACATAGTTAGTCAAGTTTTGCCTTAAGAAGGCTAGCACAAATAACATCAGAGATACAGATCGAAAAGGCAAGGCCTCCTGCCTGGGATCCACCGAACTACTCCTGGTCAACGGGGAACTCGACGTCGTAGTAGGCGCCTCCGGGGTACTCATGCTCCTGGGCTCCAACGTCGGCTGCAGCGGCCGATCAGGCAAAGCGAAAAAGGGGAAATAAAGCAAAGGCGAGTATCTAGCATACCCGCGAGTCTTACGTCCGCTACTAAGCATTATGCATTGTATCAACGGAAATAAGAGACTGTATATAGTGGACTGCAAGATAGAAATCAGAATAAGGATAAGAAGCTAGGCCTATCGAAGACTAGCATCTTCCGACGATGTCTTGCAGCATGAGGTAAGAATCAGCCAACAGTTCATATAAAGCATAAAGTAACAACGAAGCAGAAGTTGCTGCAACATTGTATAATATAAGTTGTAATGATTAACAATAATAATAATGCCTTCGAGTTCACCTCCTCGACATCCCCGCGAGGAAGAAAACCCGGAACCATACAGTTTAATAATAATAGTTTCTACTGGTAAGATCCAGCTTCAGCATAAAGCGTCCTGTTACCGTGGACACGGCTATTCGAATAGATTAATCTTCCCTGCAGGGGTGCACTGACATGACTCTACGACGCTCAGATCTCCAGGGTGGCGGGAACCTTGTTAGGGAACGCTCCACCAAAGCTATCCGACACAAAGTAGCCCATCCTTCGGCAATCAACAGAGAGGTCATCCGCCGGACTATATCCTATGTACGCCGGGCTTTGGACCCTAACCCGAACGTACTCCTGCATGGTGCGTGACTAGCCGGTGAAGCAAAATCAAAGCAAATACAAATACACCGCTCGAGCAAGAGAAGACCACACCACTTCCCGACAATCAGCCCGCGGTACTGCTGACGTCTGAAGACCCTCGAACGAGACTACGATGCAGGGGAGCCCACACTCATTATCCCACGTGTAGGTAGTGCGTACAAGCCAAAAGTCTATTCAAGACATCCGCCGAACCATTTAACTTTTTAATTAACCTGCGTGACAACCGTTATCGTTGCCTCGACTTAACCGACCCGCGGTCAACGACAGCAGTCAGGTCCACCAGTACATCGGTGCCTGCCCTGTCGTCCCACCAAGTCACTGCGGTTACCAACAAGGTGAACCGTCTCCTTACCTTGTCTCGCGTGTGCTCTTGGTAGAGCTCGACTTTCATGGTTTGGTAACTCTCGCGAGATACGAGCAGGGGCCAAGCACGCCTGTAACGTCGGTCGTATCCTCCCTGTCGTTCCCGACAATATACCTCTCGCGAGCACCGTTGGGTCGCCCGACTTTCTTACCTTTAAGGACAACCGCTTTCCAGGACCCTATGGCGGCAAGACAAAGTCAGCCTCGAGTGGAGTACAAGGATTACTCCTGGAGCTCACACTTGAGGTGACTAGGCATAACCCAGATAGGGGCCTTTGGCGGTGTCTGCTTTGTACCGTACCTGCAACAGTTATAATTAAAGTATCCGTGATCGCTCTCAGAGTGATCACGGTCCGCTATCTAACCCTAGCTAACAATGCGCAGGGCTCATTGCTGAATAATGCATAAGTAATAATAGGCAGCATAGGATAAAGGAAAGGTACATCAAGGGGCGACAAAATCAGGCTATGCAATTGAATAGGATTGTAATCGTAGCAGCAGCACTAACAATGCCTAGTGCAAGAAAGTACGGAAAGGTAGGCGATATCTGGGGAAGAGAATGGCTCTGCTTGCCTGGAAGCTCGACGGTAGGGGTAGGGTCGTCGACGAAGTAGTCGTACCCGGCAGCGGTGTAGTCGGCGGTAGCAGCGGAGTCTACCATAGATTAAGGGGGGGAGGAAACAGTAAATACAGAGCAATAATATACAAACATATGCATGACATGACAGATGAAATGTTAACGGTGTTCTAACGCAGTGCAATGCACGTTGCTCGGAGCGGGAATTCATCCGGGGATGAACTACCGGCTCCGGGTGATTGCCGGACAGGGTGTCCGGAGGTGGGAAGGGTTCATGCCGAAGGTGTCGTGGACATCCGACAAACATAAGGGGGGTGTATCCGTGTTAGTTGAACCATTCCGGACAACTTTCGTGTTCGGAATAAATTCATCCGACAGGTTTTTACCGGCACCGGGAATTATCGACAGACAGCCCGAAGGGGGGGAAGGTCGATTATCGGTGCGTTAGGGGGGTGGGTAGACATACAGATAGCGTATTTGGATATGTGATATTTTTCTGAGCAACTTTGATATATAAATTATTTTGATCTGACTTACGATTTAAAAGATATTGAATTTTAAAATTTAAATCGTTTTTAATCATTTCTTTTAATATTTAAATCAACATTATCCACAACAGTCCTATTGACTGGTCAAACAGACATGGGGGTCCCACATGTCAGTGACCCAATTCTAATAAAACATTTTAATTAATAAAAACAGAGGGGTGGCCCACATGTCATTCTAACATTTTTCTAATTAAATAAAATCAAAGAGTTATTTGGTGGGGGCCAGGTGTCATAGGGAGGGGGTTTTATTTAACAGTTTTCCACTTTGATTTAAACCCAAATTAATTATCATGGGCTGGCCCACCAGTCAGTAGAACAAATCCACCGGCTTAGCCAGCACGTGCCCGCCGGTGACCCTGGGCACGGCGGCGGTGGCCGGGACGGTGCTCCGACGAGGGGGCTGTGGCCACGGGGCGGCAGGCGCATGCGCTGGGCACGGCCAGAGCACGGCCTGGGCGGTGTACAGAAGGAGGGGTGGTGGGTGCTTCTCGGGTTCAAGCCCGCGGCGGCGGCCGGAGCCAGCGGTGCGCTGGACGGGTGGTCGTGGGGCAGCAGCAACAACAACACGGCTTGTGGGACGGGGAGTGCAGGGTGTGGTCACGCACGACAGGTGCACGCGGGCACGCGACCATGGGGGCGGGCGGCGCGGTGACACCGCGCGGCGGCTGGAGCAAGGCGTCTATGGCCACGGTGACAAGGAGAAGAAATCGAAGGGGGAAAAGAGAGGGAAGGTGCGTGAGCTCACAGGGAAGCCGATGAAGGTCTCGGGGAAGCCTGAGATGCAGCGGCGGCGGCGAATTTCGCGACGCCGTCTGGCGGTCGTGGTGGAGGGGCGAGCTCGATTCGGTCGGTTAAGTGGCCTCCGGCTCGATCCAGAGTGCGGGCTCGACGAGGACGTCCATGGCGATCCTCCAGGACAGACCGGTGCGGCCATACGAGGCCCCCGGCCACGCCGACGGCGACCACACGGCGACGACCGTGGCTTTCCTAGCACGGGGAGAAGAAAAAGGACGAGGAGATGGGGAAAAAATGGCAGCGCGAGGGGGAGATGTGGGTGCGCTAGGGTTCCGCAGTGGGGGTCGGGGACTTGAACTCGCCGGTGAGCCGCACGATGGCCGCCACGGCGATGGCCGTGGCCGTGGGGCCACGGATGCTTTCCACGGGCGAGTGAACAGGGAAGGGGACGATGGGGTGGTTGTGGTGGGCCGGGCCGGTGGGGAGGGGAGATGGGCGGGCAGACCTCGCCCTAGGCAGCAGATAGTTTTTTTTTGTTTTTTTCATTTCTCTTTCTGTTGTTATTTTATTTAGCTAGCAAATAAAAAAAATTAAAGTGAAACTTGTACCAAAATTAGTAATGCACTTTATAACAGTGTCCCAAAAAGATTTGGAGTTTTATAAATTCTTTTGCATTTTTGTTTTATTTAAAAAGGTATTAAATGCCACTGTTTAGCTAATGTTTGAATTGTTTGATTTATTTTATAGCTTAATAAATTTCCATACCCACATGGACATGGTCCACTGAATATTTGTGATTTTATAAAATTAGTTTCACAATTTTTGGAGAAAGTTTATTTTGCACTTTGGTTTTAATATTCCACCAAAGGCAATATGAGCATTTGATTTGAATTCAACTCAAAGTCAATTGACTTGAGCTTGGAGTTGTTTTGATTCATGATGACCAAGATCCATGATCACATTGTATTCAACAATATCAAAAGGAGAAATTGAATTTGAACTGAACCAAGTTGATCAAAACAAAATTTTGATCCAGGCCATTTTGAGCAAGAGAGATTATCAACAGTGATTAGCAACAGTAATCCTGATTACTATAGGTGATTACTTTAGCGTGACACCCGGGGTGTTACACCTTTACCTTGATACATATGCATGAGTAGTATAGCTCCCCGTTTTCTTTGTACTCACGATTGCTTAATATATGTTTTAGATGAAACCACTGACCCCGAAGGTGGCTTCTTCATCGAGCTTGACGACTGAAGATCAAGCTAGTCTAGTCCCAGTCAGACGACTGGTTCCCTCGTGGAGGGCATGTGTTTAAATAAGGCGTCTTAAGCCATTTATTAAACTTGTCTGTACTCAGACATACTTTGCTTCCGCTTGTTGTTGTAATGTTGGATCACATACTTGTGATCTTTGTGTGCACTCTGTGAGAGTTATCAATAAAATGTATACTTTGTAGAGAATTGCAATGATACTTGTTGTTCATACAAAGCATGTGTGCTGCGTGTATGTTTATAACATGCATGTCTTTGTATGGTTTTTCGAGACCTTAGTTGTGATCTGGCTGGCGGTCTTTCATACACCAAGTGGCCCTTAGATGTGCGCAGCTTGGGGCATCGCGATGCGATTGCTCGAGACTCCGTCTCGTGCACACTTTGTGGTATGATCGAGCCCGCCCTAGACCCCGACTAAGTGATCGGGATAGAGTAAGTCTATGTAAGAGTTATGAGATAGTCGATAGTATAGTTGAGGCGACTTGTCTTTGAATATGGGAGTTCATCACCCATATCATTAGACTTGTGTGCAGACGATGAGGACCCATCTCAGTTGATCATCCAGCCTGGATGGGATGCCCCTCACGTACGATGCTTTCCGAGAACGTTTTGTGCTTGGCCTTGTCTGCTTAGACTAGTGGGTACGGTTCTCGGCTCTCCATATGAATATGTCTTAGCTG
This sequence comes from Bromus sterilis, assembly GCA_950022295.1. NCBI lineage: Eukaryota > Viridiplantae > Streptophyta > Magnoliopsida > Poales > Poaceae > Bromus > Bromus sterilis. The sequence continues at coordinate 54,357,646 of OX465599.1, forward strand.
GACTTGCATACGCTAACCCCGGGTCCCGACAGACTTGGTATCAGAGCAGGACTGACTGTAGGACTAGTAGCCTTGGCCGAAGTCGAGTCTAGCTTGCTATAGTTATATAGTTACTCTGGGTATGTAGTAGGCTTCTTTTTTCTCCTTACCCCCTTCGTTCTGAGTTCTGAGTCACCCTCATCTTATTCTACGGGAAGATAGGACTAGGCTCTCCTCTGTCTGATTAGAACATCTCGTTTTTTGCTTCCTTATAGCCGTAGGAAAGTTGTGTCCAGTTTCCTAGCATTGTTGTAATGCTGATTTCTTACATCGTATTATGTAAGTGTTGTGTCTATGTTGTAAGAAATTTTCTTTTCTTGCAATTACAGTCGTTATGCTGTCCGAGTCAATCCAGGTTTATCTCATAATCTGATGCATTTGCAAACTCCTTCTTTCTGTTTCAGATGGCAGATCTTCCCCCTCGGCAGATTGTTCGTTTGACCAGGTGCCTCAGTGTGCGTGGCCATCCCGCCACGTTGATCGAGATTTTGTCCTATGTGGGATATCGATGGTATCCTGAGTACACCGTCGAGGAGCAGTACCACGACTTCAACCAGACCCAGTTCCACTGCATTGTACGGATCTACCAGCACCACGTTGGACTCACTTAGCCTATCCATTTTGGACATGGCATTGGCATGACTGAGAACATGGCTGTGCATGATGCTGCATACTTATGTATTACCCTGCTGAGAGAGGAGCACACTATGCTGAGAGAGACCTCGTTCCGCTATATCCCTGCTGCACTTCCAGGAGAAGAGGGATATTACACCGGACTCTACTCAGATCACTCTGCAGAAGATCCAGTACTTCAGATGACTGCTAGGTTTGCTAGTGATCGAGATCGTGATGCCCGCACTCTCCTTTTCGAGCTTCACGCCACCCGTGTTCGTTTGTATCGAGCACTTACACTCTTGGCACCCTTTGTGAGTGTTGGATTAGTCGAGTATGATGCTATCTACCCTGTGAGGACTCAGATGCCTTCTCGAGTTGCTTGGCCCGAGATTGGAGGCATTTGTGCACCCCGTGGTCCTTTGCTTCCGTGGTTGAGGGCCTTGCTTCGTGGGTGGTGAAGTTTTCCGACCTCCTGCGGGGTGAGTCTTTCCTCTGCTTGGTTGCTTGATTCCGCTTGGTGGGTTTTTGCCATCTCTGTCTTGATCGTAGTTTTTGACTTTCGAAGTGCTGGCAGGGCGAACTCGGGATGAAGAGAGGGCTGTTCAGTCGAAGATGTCACGGCTTGATGATCCTAGTGTGCAGGAGAGCAATCCCTTTTGGGCAGGTGGGGCTCGTGCTCGAGCGTTTTCTTTGCTTCGTCGCCGAGTTGAGTGGGTGCCGGAGGCTCTCAACTACTGCCAGTGGGTACTGGGTGGTATCCATGCTGAGTTCTATCCGTTGGAGGTGGTTCCTTCATCCCTTGAGAGGCTTTGTCGCATATTTTCTCAGCCTGCCGAGTTACGTCGAGTGATGGATCATCAGATTCGTGCTGGAGCCCAAGCTACTTTGGGCTTGGTCCATAGTCATTGGCCAGGGGTGGATTTTTCTCAGGTGGTGGCGGGTCCTCCAGGTGGTAGGGATCATCCGATGAATGAGCACTACGTGGCTGTAGATAGGCATGCGCACCAGGTTGTGAGGCGAGTTTGCGAAGAGAACGACCGCCATCTGGGTGCACTTATTAAGGCGAAGTTGGAGCCTAAAGATTAGGTGCTTCCCTTCGTTGTATATGCTTCTTCTTGGTTGTATATATGCTGTCTTGGAGTGTCGTCTGCGCTTGTAGTTGCAAGGGGCGCCTCGGGGGGTGGCTGCTTCGGCGAGCCCCCGAGTGCCAAGTTAATGTGCCGCGGTTGCGGAGGATGCGTCGCAGGGTGGCTGCTTTGGCGAGCCCCCGAGTGCCAAGTTAATGTGCCGCGATTGCGGAGGACGCCTCGGGGGGTGGCTGCTTCGGCGATCCCCCGAGTGCCAAGTTAATGTGCCGCGTTTGCGGAGGACGCCTCGGGGGGTGGCTGCTTCGGCGAGCCCCCGAGAGCCAAGTTAATGTGCCGCGTTTGCGAAGGACGCATCGGGGGGTGGCTGCTTCGGCGAGCCCCCGAGTGCCAAGTTAATATGCCGCCTTTGCGGAGGACGCCTCGGGGGGGGGGGGGGTGGATGCTTCGGCGAGCCCCCGAGTGCCAAGTTAATGTGCTGCGTTTGCGGAGGACACCTCGGGGTGTGGCTGCTTCGGCGAGCCCCGGAGTGCCAAGTTAATGTGCCGCGTTTGCGGAGGACGCCTCGGGGGGTGGCTGCTTCGGCGATCCCCCGAGTGCCAAGTTAATGTGCCGCGTTTGCGGAGGACGCCTCGGGGGTTGGCTGTTGGGAATGTGCCCTAGAGGCAAATAAAATATGTTTTATCGAGCATATTCCATTAGTTCATAATACGTTTGATACTATGCTATAACTGTATTAAGCGGAAACATTAATACAGGTGTGGTATACAAACAACCAGGTCCCTAGTTAACCCTAGTATACTAGTCCATTGGGCGATTGATGATCAAGGTTTCCTGATCATGAGACAATGGCGTCTGTTGACAATGGAGTCGTATCATTGGTTAATGATATGATGGACATACACCCACCAGAAGTGTTCCGATGTGATCAAGTCACATAGTTCGACATTGCGATAACTATAACATAGTGACCAGATCCCTAGACCATAATGATCATACGTAATTACTATCTATTAGGATGCCTTGATTTGCTACCCACCAACTGACTGAAATATGCTGGCCATAAAGGAGTACTTCAGGTATTCCGAATAGATATGTTAATGAGTATGAAAATATATCAAAGCGGGATTTGTCCATCCGTGTGACGGATAGGTACTCTGGGTCCACTCGGTGATGTTACATCATAAAGTTTGCAAACGTGTGACTAGGTCACGGAGTTGTAATATCACGGGAACGAGTAAACTTGTTTGTTGAGAACGAGGACGAACTAGGTATATTGGATACCGATGATCAAACCTCGGACAAGCAAAGTACCATAGGACAAAGGGAACAGGCACACGGTTAACGGATCCAACAGCGATTGAAGTTCATTCGATGGAAGCGCAGGGGCTATCAAGGATTGTAACCAGGTCCAATTGATTAGTCATTGATCAATGAGAATTGTCTCGATCATGTCTGCTATTTCCCGGACCGTAGGGTGTTACACTTAAGGGTACTCGACGCAGTAAGGATTGATTCGGGATCACCGGAGAAATTGGAGAGAACACCGGAATTGTTCCGGTGATGACCGGAATTGTTCCGATGAAGGCCGGAAGTTGTTTCGGGTATTTTGAAAGGTTCAAAATATATTTAATAATGTTTAATATATGTTTTATTATTTAATTATCTGAATTAAATATTAAAATGTATTTAAATATAATAAAAATGGAAGAAAAGGCATATGGGCCTCATAGGGCCCATTAGGGGGAGAGGGAGTCCTCCCCCATGGGCCATGGCGCCATGAGGGGGCCCACCCCCCCTAGGGCTGCGCCAAAACCCCCCTCCCTTGGGATTAGTCCCACCCCGGAAGTGGAAGGGGGGGGGGGTGGCACCCCTCCTTGGCCTATATAAGGAGGGGTAGGGTGCCCTTTTTCTTCATACAAATTGATTTGAGACAAGTTTCTCTCATCTCTCTCTCCCTCCTTTCTCCTTCCTCGAGTGGACTACCCTTGTTTGGAGTCTACACTTGGTTGGGGATTTCTCCACTATACGCACGCCGTCGTGCTGCTGGAATCGGGATCCGAATCCATCTTCTTTCCGCTGCTCTACTGGTTTGGAGCCCGGAGGGACGTCGGGTATACTGTATGTGTATAATCCCGCGAGGCACTACACTTTTGGTGCTACTTCGTCGTCGTGGCCGTATCGCGAGGTCTTCATCGACAACGTTCCGACGGGGACTTAATCCCTTCATCGGTCTACAAGGATCGGGTGGCTACAGGAGTCATCGTGGATCTGCGCGGCATCGGGGATTGCCGGTACGACTACACCAACCACGTTCATGCGGGAACGTTTCCCGCTTAACGGACTACATACTGGTACGTGACCTATCTCTGTCCGTTACTTGCATCAGCATAGCATAGGTCTTGGGTATGGGTCTCGTAGGTTATGAAAATTTTGTGTTTTCTTCCCCGAACCCCAACAGTGGTATCAGAGCAAGGCTATGCGTAGATGTATTGTACGGATAAAACACATCTAGTATGTGGGCATCAATTCTCCAATTGTTACCCTCTCACGTGTACTCATTTAGCGTTGCGGCAATGTTTGATGAAGCGGCCCCCGACCGACCTTACGCGTTTACGCGAGACTGGTTCCACGCTTGACATATGGCTTGTACCATATAAAGTGGCTGGGGGGTGTCTGTCTCTCTGCATTAGTGATGCAAAGATGTTTGCAACGGAGGGCCCCGACAGGGGTGTAATAGAGACAATTGTGGATTGGTGTCGTGGCTTGTTTTCGTAGGATAGAAACGGTTCTTTTCTCGAAACCCCTAGCAGCCACGTAAAACTTGCAAAAGATAAAGTAGAAAGGCGTTTTTAACTTTAATTTGCATGAAGGGGGATCATAGGTTGTATGATTTACAGTTTTACTTCCTGTTTTATGCTAGTATGCTAGATATATCGACGGTAGCACGAAACAGGACCATCTCTCACAATACCAACATTGTGTTCTCCCTTGGTGGGCACCGCCTGGAAGGTTCTCCAATATGGCTTGATGCTCCGTACATACCGGAGTTGTCCTACATATTAAACGGAGTTCGCATGAGGTTTGGTTCGGCAAGCCTGGCATATGCAGATATGGCCTTGCTGAACAGCTAACATCAAGGTTCGATTGGCAGGCTTGACGTATGTAGATGCGGGCCTGGAACACAGGAGACCGAAAGGTCGAGCACGAGTCACATGCCTGATGTGATTGTCTTAGAGGCCTACCTGGTTCGCATACTGATGGCCGTGACGACCGGGGGAGGTATGGGGGCTGGGATTGTTCAATCACTTAGTTAAATTGAGAGGTGTTTATCTAAGTGGGAGCTTTCTAGAATTTTGAGATCAAATTGAAACTCCACATTATGACCTTAATCTTCATGTCTTAGCAAATATCATTGTAGATAACGTCATACCAATGTTTAGAACTATGGCTTTTTTAGTATGATAGAACTTAAGGTAAATGGGTCTTACTTCATTGATGTGTACCAACACCATTAGAGACATACTCATTAGTAATGACTTGCTGAACATAATACGAAGAACTGCTAGGAGATACACCTGACAACTCCGTAATCAAGGAAGATGATGATTATCGCACTCACCGCCACTTATGAATGACTGTCTAATAGACCATAATTCATTCTATGGAATCTGAATTGTGAATGCGTGTTAACCAACACGTATGACGTGCTAGGTGAACTTGAAAGCACTTGGTCACAAATCAGAGTAATGGAATATGAGTATATGGACGGGATTTCTTTCAACTATGGTGGAAGGAACAACCTGCTGAGAAAGTCACTTGGAAAATGTATAAGATACATGGAACACCTTGTGTATAACTTGGACTACTGAATGACTGGTTACTTTGCGATAACTGGGGAGTTGCATCCGCTTCCTCCCAGTTACAAAGACCATGTCTGGACTATGTCATGAAGGAGAATCGTTCACCTGTCATGAGGTCATGGTTAAAGTCAAGAACTTTAAGAGTAGAACCAATGCAGGAATGGTCATTGACGGAGAAGGTATATTTGATATACGAGTTATAAATGTCTTTCCCACGAAACACCAATTGCGGTTGATTAAGTATTCGATGCTTGAACTTACTGCTTGAGAGTGGCTTGAAAGGGATGAGGTGACAATGTGTGCTGACGGTAATCAAGATAGTTGATGGTCGACAACACTCTCCCTCTACATCTATCAATTGATTAATATATGAATAAATTTTATGATCGTTTGAATGAGGACTTTATTAGTGTGTCTTGCATCTCGCGAAGACAATTATTCATATTAGTGAGAAACAAGTCAGTTGTTGTCCTTTTATGAATGATATCTCTTATGGTCACATTACGATGATGAATGAGTTATTCTTATATTGATGATAGTTGTTTGATCATTTATAAGAAATATTGTAATGCCAAGAAATATACAGGCTTAATAATGACACTACAGTTTAAGTCATGAATGGTATTATGATGTCTTAAGATACTTGATCTCTTGACACAAACAAACCATGCCTTTTAGGTGAGATGACTAAAACCTCGCATTCTGGTAAACGGAATGTGTACTGATTGTTGAGTATCATACATTGTGATGTACCGTATGTCAGCATGTGGTAAATTTCATTATTTCGTGAACTTCGAATGTGGACTTAGATGAATATTTGTATTCACTAATGAAACATGAGTCTGAAATAATTTGATATGATCAAAAGGGATTTCAGAGTAAAGATGGATATTAAATTAACAAGAAAGACAAGTCTCTACGATTTGATCAAAGTGACAAATGTTTTGAGTTAGTCTTGGGCATAAAGACTTGTGTGAAAGTTGTTCCACAAACTACAATGTCTTGAGACACTTCAATATGATTGACGTGTCTGAACATTGTGATCATATTCTATCAAAAAGTGTATGGTCTAAGTTATCTCTTACCAAGTTACGTTATTATTGTTTAGAGTTATTAATTTAATATGCGAACACTCACTTCAGCATAGGGAACCATCTGAGTTCGTGGAAACCAACACTATATATGTCATGGTGTGTTGTGGTTTCTTGAAGCTTGATTTATGTAAGATAAATTGTCTTTGTAAGTGTATCCTTAGACAACTATGGATGCATCTTCCACAACTAGAACCAAAAGGAGAAAAACTTGTATTGCTATGTTTGGTGTTTGTGAAGAATTGTTCTTGATAAATGTGGTAATGGAAGAAAAGTGAAAGTTCAACCAAGGTAATTGACCTTGCCTCCAAATGTCAGAGTAGTGCAACGGAATATGTTCTGGAAGCAAAGCTCTACAATAAGAGGAGAAACTAATGATAATGATCATGATCTTCTGATGGGAGCCTTTTACTAAGAAAGGTAGGATTCAAGAATATATATATTTGCCCCTGGTGCAAAATGATATTCATGATTCACTTGTCATGTTAATGGAACAAGACATTCCTACGAACTACAAAGAAGCGATGGTGGACCTAAGTATGAGATACGACTATGAGTCATGAAATCCTATGTTGAGTTACATTTAAGATTGCTTGAATCTTATCAAGTAAGGAGGTTACTTGATATTCACAATAACTTCAGAGTTATGAGGAATAAATGTGAACATCAAAGGGACGTCAAGATTGGTTTGTCACAAAGATTGTTTCTGACAAATTCAATGGGTTGACTACAATGTGTAGCAATGCTTGAGTCAAAGGGATATTCACTACGATTGATCTAGGATTGTTATCAATACCATGACTTCCTCAAATCCTGTATTTGAAGAAGTGTTGTAATTGGCACAACAAGAAGGTTTTGGAAAAACATATGGATACTAGTGTCTCGTAAACTGAATTCTCGATTTGATGAATGATCAAAGGATTTTGGACTTAGCCAAAATATCGAGGAAACATGCATTTGCATGAAACTGAGTGGGAGCTGAATAGTTTCCTAAACTTGATATATGTAGATGACATATTTTGAGTGGGAGCTATGGGAGTATTATCCTAGACTTATATGTAAATGACATATTTGAGTAGGAGCCATGTGGTTAGTATCCTGAACTTAATATGTGTCTGACATATCTAAGTGGGAGCCATGTGGATGTTATCCTTGTCTTATATGTGGCCGACATATTTGAGTGGGAGCAATATGAGTGTTATTCTATAACTTAATATGTGCATGACATATTTGAGTGGGAGCATGATAACATTCTCATATATGGATAACATATTATGAATGGTGCAGTTGGTGTTAATGATTATTTGAATCTTTCATAAATGAAGATGAATAAGTATTAAGCATTGAAGATCTATTAAGATAGATATGTGTTTAATAACATTGAGTCGTAATAGTTTCCTGGATAAGATTCTGAAGGAGTTCAGAATGGGACAAGTCAAGAAGTGGTCCTTACTTGTATATCCAAGAGAAGTGTTGATTTAATCTCAGTACAAGAACAATGGTTAATGGTTAATGAAAGAAATGGATGTGTTGGATCCTCTATGCCTTTGTCATAGGTTCTTTCATATAAAACCAGAGTTATGTACTCGACGTAATGTGACCCAAGTTCTTAGTAGTAAGAACATGTTGTGATATGATTTATGAGTAAATCATTGAACAAAGAGTTAAGTTTATCCTTCAGTGTCTGAAGAGAACTGAGGATACATCTCAAATTTTTAAAGGATAGTGGACATGACCATAAATGTTATGCTGGTTCAAGTTTTGACACTAACCTAGAAAATTGAGATATCATACTAATGAATGCCTAAGTTGAAAGAAACATGGTTAGACATCAAAGTTGCATACAATGCACTAAGGAATGAATCTACATTGATGTGGATGCTTTAGAATTAGCAGGAGTTATATTATGGCTTAAGAAGTTCGACTTCTGATTGAGTGAGTTTCAAGGATGCATGATTATGGGAAAGTCCGCTGACCCACCATATGTCATTGCTATGACACAGTAAACGAAGTCTCACTTCACCGCAAAATATATATACCTCATCATTATAGTGGATAATGAAGGAATGTCAAATTAGGTGACATTATGATTTGAAAAAGGACATGCGGTTCTGAATGGTACCCAGACCGTTGATACAACCTCTTCCACGGGCAAGCATGATCAATAAGGAGTTATGATCCAGAGAAAATGCAACTAGATTATTTGTACTCTAGTGCAAGTGGGAGACTGTTGGGAATGTGCCCTAGAGGCAAATAAAATATGTTTTATCGATCATATTCCATTAGTTCATAATACATTTATACTATGCTATAACTGTATTAAGCGGAAACATTAATACAGGTGTGGTATACAAACAACCAGGTCCCTAGTTAACCCTAGTATACTAGTCCATTGGGCGATTGATGATCAAGGTTTCCTGATCATGAGACAATGGCGTCTGTTGACAATGGAGTCGTATCATTGGATAATGATATGATGGACATACACCCACCATAAGTGTTGCGATGTGATCAAGTCACATAGTTCGACATTGCGATAACTATAACGTAGTGACCAGATCCTTAGACCGTAATGATCATACGTAATTACTATCTATTAGGATGCCTTGATTTGCTACCCACCGCCTGACTGAAATATGCTGGCCATAAAGGAGTACTTCAGGTATTCCGAATAGATATGTTAATGAGTATGCAAATAGATCAAAGCGGTATTTGTCCATCCGTGTGACGGATAGGTACTCTGGGCCCACTCGGTGATGTTACATCATAAAGTTTGCAAACGTGTGACTAGGTCACGGAGTTGTAATTTGACGGGAACGAGTAAACTTGTTTGTTGAGAACGAGGACGAACTAGGTATATTGGATACCGATGATCAAACCTCGGACAAGCAAAGTACCATAGGACAAAGAGAATAGGCACACGGTTAACGGATCCAACAGCAATTGAAGTTCATTCGATGGAAGCGCAGGAGCTATCAAGTATTCTAACCAGGTCCAATTGATTAGTCATTGATCAATGAGAATTGTCTCGATCATGTCTGTTGTTTCCCGGACCGTAGGGTGTTACACTTAAGGGTACTCGACGCAGTAAGGATTGATTCGGGATCACCGGAGAAATTGGAGAGAACACCGGAATTGTTCCGGTGATGACCGGAATTGTTCCGATGAAGGACGGAAGTTGTTTCGGGTATTTTGAAAGGTTCAAAATATATTTAATAATGTTTAATATATGTTTTATTATTTAATTAACTGAATTAAATATTAAAATGTATTTAAATATAATTAAAAATGGAAGAAAAGGCATATGGGCCTCATAGGGCCCATTAGGGGGAGAGGGAGTCCTCCCCCATGGGCCACGGCGCCATGAGGGGGCCCACCCCCCTAGGGCTGCGCCAAAACCCCCCTCCCTTGGGATTAGTCCCACCCCAGAAGTGGAGGGGGGGGTGGCACCCCTGCTTGGCCTATATAAGGAGGGGTAGGGTGCCCTTTTTCTTCATACAAATTGATTTGAGACAAGTTTCTCTCATCTCTCTCTCCCTCCTTTCTCCTTCCTCGAGTGGACTCCCCTTGTTTGGAGTCTACACTTGGTTGGGGATTTCTCCACTATACGCACGCCGTCGTGCTGCTGGAATCGGGATCCGAATCCATCTTCTTTCCGCTGCTCTACTGGTTCGGAGCCCGGAGGGACGTCGGGTATACTGTATGTGTATAATCCCGCGATGCACTACACTCGTGGTGCTACTTCGTCGTCGTGGCCGTATCGCGAGGTCTTCATCGACAACGTTCCGACGGGGACGTAATCCCGTCATCGGTCTACAAGGATCGGGTGGGTACAGGAGTCATCGTGGATCTGCGCGGCATCGGGGATTGCCGGTACGACTACACCAACCACGTTCATGCGGGAACGTTTCCCGCTTAACGGACTACATACTGGTATGTGACCTATCTCTGTCCGTTACTTGCATCAGCATAGCATAGGTCTTGGGTACGGGTCTCGTAGGTTATGAAAAATTTGTGTTTTCTGCCCCGAACCCCAACAGTGGCTGCTTCGGCGAGCCCCCTAGTGCCAAGGTTAATGTGCCGCGTTTGCGGAGGACGCCTCGGGGGGTGGCTGCTTCGGCGAGCCCCCGAGTGCCAAGAATTTTTGGGGAAAAATATATATATAATATCTTTCTTGCTGTCTCTTACAAAGATTAGGAGGGCTCTGTTGAGGACAGGTCCCTTTTGCTTAGAGCGGTGATGTACTGGCCTTATGGGCCTGGTAGCTTTGTCTCCCAGTGCCGGGTTTCTTCGGGCGATGTTCCTTTCCTTCTACGGGAGCGCTTCTTCCGCGAGTCCCATGGTTCTGCTGCCTTGGTGGGCTACGAATGCTTCTGCTATCTTGTGGAATTCTTTGTCGCAGCGGTCTGATCTGAAGAAACTGCCGCTGATTGTGATGACCCCATGTGGGCCTGGCATCTTCAGCTTGAGGTAGGCGTAATGGGGTACGACCATGAAGCGAGCGAAAGCTGGTCGCCCAAGGATTGCGTGGTATTGCGACTTCCAGTCGACCACTTCGAAGTCGAGCGTTTCCTTGCGGAATTTTGTCGTGTTCCCAAAGATTACCTCCAGGCTTATCCTTCCGAGGGGGTAGACTGCTTTTTCTGGTACGATCCCGTGGAAGGTTGTGCCTGAGGACTTGAGTGCGTTGTTTTGGATGAGCATGTCGTCGAGTGTTTGGGTGAAGATGATGTTGATCCCGCTGCCGCCGTCCATGAATACTCGCGACATGTCGTAATTTACGATTCTGGCTTCGAGTACTAGCGCGGCGTGCCCTGGTTGGGGAACGACTGGCGGGTGGTTGTCTCGGGAGAAGGAGATTTCTGTCTCCGACCCGCGTACGTACTCTGGGACGGCCGGGTGCGCGGAGGTTGCCAGGAAGACTTGTCTGGTGATTTGTTTCTGCTACCTGTTGGAGGGTCTTCCTTCTTGTATCATGTAGATCCTCCCGTGGGCTTCTGGGTACTGCTTTTCTTCTTCTGGTGTCCTTTGCCGTTCCTGGATGGCGGCCATCTGTCTTGTTGGCAGAGGGGGGCTGGAGGCGCGCCGTGGGCGACTGGCCCCACTGCTATGCTTGCGAGTGGCCGTGCTGTTGCGGCCGCGGAGCGGCTTTTCTCCTCAGCTAGCTCATTGAAGCTTCTGCAATTCCTGAGGGTGTGGGATGATCTGAGCTCTCCTCGCTCGTTTCTGAATCCGTGTATGGAGCACGGTTCGTCGATTTGTTCTTTCGCGGAGCGGAATGTGCGAGTGCCGTCGCGTGGCTGCCTCGTCCTCCATTCTCGTCTCTGAGCCTGGGGCTCGTCTTCTAGGTTGTCTCGTCGCTGTGATCTGTTGTCATCCCGGTTCCTGCCGTTTTGATCGTCCGAGAAACCGGCGGCGACCATGTCAGGTCCTCTGTCGTTGTAGAAGTTCCGTCTGGGTCTCTTCCTTCTTCTGTCGTATCCTCTGTCTCCGTTGTAGTCGTAGTCGTACTCTGATCTTGCAGTGTGGGTTTCTGTTTCATTACGAACGGAGTCTTCTCCGTCCGCCCAGCTGTTGGCTAATTCTAACAGCCGTGCGAGTGTTCGGAATTTCATCTGTCCGAGCTGCTCCTTGAATTCGACGCGCTGGAGACCTCGCCTGAATGCGTCGATCGCACATTCGTCCGAGATGTCTTCCACTGAATTATTGAGTATCGTCCATCGCTGGATGTATGCTCGCAGGGCCTCCCTCGTTCCTTGTTTGCATGCCCGCAGCTCCTCGAGTGAGGCTGGTCGCTTGTATGTCGATTTGAAATTTTCTATGAAGGCTCCTCGGAACTAGCTCCAGGAGCTGATGGATCCGCGCCGAAGATTTTTCAGCCAATGTCGAGCGGAGCTCTCGAGCATGAGTTGCACGTACTGCATTGCCGTGACGTTGGTTCCTCTTTGGAACTTGACTGTTGTTAGGTAGTCGTCGAGCCATGCCTCCGGCTCCTCAAGTCTGTTGTACATTAGTGTCGTCGAGTTCAGTTTGAACCCGTTTGGCATACGCATCTCACGTATGGCGCGTGTGAAGCGGAGTGCCCCACATGGCTCGATTTCCTCGTCGGAAGCCTCTTCCTCCGAGTACTCTTCGCGTGCTGCACGTCTTCGCCTGTTGCGGTTGACTTTGTTCTGCGTGATGTCATCTCGCACATCTCGTCGAGTCCTGCGGCGCATGTTGTTGTCGTCGCTGTCGTGTTTCTTCTGCTTGTCGGGGCGCCTGCGCCTGTCGTCATTACTGTCATCGTCGTCGTCTGGTGAACTGGGGTCCCTGTCCGGTGTCCGCTCGCGAGTCTGCCGTTTTGCGCTGGATTTCTTAGGTACCGAGGCATCGATAGCGTCCTTCACTATCTGCAGAGCTATGGAAGTGTAGCGATCCGTCTTGCCCTTTCTGCTTTTCTGGGCACGGCACAGGTAATCCTGGGCGCTTATGAGTGCTTCTGCCGGAGTGAGGGGCTCTTCTTCGTCGCTGTCCTCCTCTGATCTGAAGTCATCTTCCAGTTTCCGCACCACTCTCACCCTTTCTGTCTTCCGCAGCTTGTTGAGTTTCGATCTGTTGCGGGTGGGGGAGTCGTGGCCTGGCGAGTCACTTTGGGGAGATTGTCTGTGATTGCTCGTCCTTTCGGGTTCCGCTTTTGCTTGCTTCTCCATGGCTAGGCGCCACTGTCTCGTCTGCTGGGTTAATTCGCCCGCTAACTTGTTGTATGGCCTTAGCTCGTCTCTTGAAGCATCTGATGGTCGTAACCTGCCGCGGGAGACTGCTTCCTTTACCATTGCCATTGATTCCTTGGACAAGTATATTTTTTCTTTGGGTGGTTTGCCCGCCGCTGCAACCGGGGTTTGCTGCCTGCTACGTGATGGCTTGGTCGGGTGCTTGCTGTTTGCTGCCTAGCGCCTGACTGCTTTTTTGGTTGCTGGGTCCTTGTTCCACCGGGACTTTCTTTGGTATGGTCCATGGTTCTCCTAGCTGTACGACCATCTGACTGGTGTTGCCGGGACCTGCCGCCCTGTTGGTGGTTGGGGTGTCTTGACGAGTGCCCGGGTCGTCGAGTCGCCCGTTGTTATCTGACGCTGATGCGCCAACTTCTACCATGAACACCTGCGATGGTTTCCTTGCCGTCTCCTTGCTGATGCGTGCGATTGTGCTTCTCCACGCTGGGGCTTCACTCAAGCGGTTGTGAGTGGTGTAGAGCCGTGAGTTGGGTGGGTAGCTACGACTGCCAAATAGGTTGGCCGTGCGGGCGGCGTCTGCTACGGTCATTGATGCAGGTGTTGCCGTGGGCGCACGGGCGCTGTCGATGAGGCGAAGAGTGCCCCAACGGTTGATGTAGATCTGATACGCTCCGAAGATCAGATTAACGCCGGAGTGTAGATTGGTGAAGACTGGCTTGAGGGTCGGGAGGTGGGCCGTGAATCCGAGGGACTCGAACAGGTTGGATCTTGCCGGAGCCATCGAGTTTATGAGTGTTGATGATGATGAGGCCGCCGAGATCGCGTTCCCAACCTGCGCGGTTCCCACAAACGGCGCCAATTGACGGGGATCAACCCCGGCAAATCCCATGTTCAGGGACCCTGGGTTAGTCATGAGATGCACAGGTTGGACGATAGCTCGTCGGCAAACAGGGAGGCTCGCTCCTGCTCGATATTATTGATGGGGGAGATGCGATTACAGTGGAGGCCAAGGCTGGAGCGCTCAAGGCTAGGGTTACAGGTGGTATTAGATATCTTTGGCGTCTCCCCTCCTAGCCCTTATATACCGGGCTAGGTCTCGGGGAGTTCATCTACGTTTACAGATAAGATTTCCTAACCCTAGCTTGCTCCGTACGGCAGGTTCTCGCACCTTCCTTGTGAGTCGCGAACTCCTACGTCGGTGCCAACTATCGGGGCGAGGCCATATCTTCATGGGCCTCCCGTCTTCATGGACACCAGGTAGGCTCATCCGTAGGAGTCGTGGGGTCACCCCCTCGTCACCAAGCTTAGACACTTGAGTCTCCTTGAATATTTCTTGGGGATGCATGGGGGCATCCCCAAGCTTGAGCGCTTGACACTCCTGAATCTTCTTTCATCATCTTCCCTCGCACACTTGAAAACTCCCTTCATACATAACTCATCATAATCTGATTAGCGAGGTTAGTACCCATAATAAAATATTTTTTCCTCTACTGGAAATAATGATATTCTTGAAGAGCTAATGTTTCTCAAGATCGCCAAAAAGTTTTTGAAAATAAAAAGAAAGCTTAAGGTTTGAAAAATGAAGAAAAGGCAAAACAGGACAGAATCTGTGAAAAAACAGACCAACAGGTAGTAAAGAAGTTTTTAGGGACACTTCCACAACTCAAATCAAAAAACTCAGAACATACGAAAGTTCTGTGATTGTATAGAGCATGACGTGTAAAAAACTCAGCTCAAAAATATGAATTGGGATTTTTCTATGATTTTTCCCGTCATGACGACAGAATCTGTTTTCTGGACAGCATGTCACAACTTTCACTTCCCTATCATATGTGGCTATAATTGGCACAAAGCTTGAAAAGTAAAGATAGAATGATGTTGCTACAGTAGTAACAATCATCAAGACCACTGAAAACTTAAAGAACAAACTGAAAGTGAAGATAACAAGGGTTGTCTCCCTAGAGCTATTTCTTTATAGCCATAAAGATAGGCTTAACAATTTAATGACGCTCTCGTAGGAATAAGAGTTGAAGCACAAAAGAGAGCATAAAGAAGCAAACAAAAAACACATTTAAGTCTAACATGCTTCCTATTAAAATGGATCTTGTAGAGAAATAACTCATTGTAGCATAAAGATATTAGCATAGGAAGGAAAAATAAGTGCAACTTTAAAACCTTCAACATAAAGAGAGGGAACTTGATATTATTGAAATATCTATAAGCATATGTTCCCCTCTCGCAATAATTTTCAGTGGGATCATGAATAAACTCAAAAATATAAGCCTCACATAAAACTTCCTTATCATGATCCACAAGCATAGGAAATTTGTTACTCCCCACATAAGCAAAATCCTTCTCATTAGTAATAGTGGGAGAAAACTCAACAAAATAGCTATCACATGAATCATTCTTATCATGATGCACTTGTAAAAATTTATTCTTTATAGCATAAGTGTCATCACAATAATCATCATAGATGGGAGGCAAAGTATCATCAAAATAAATTTCCTCATCAAAACTTGGGGGGCTAAAAAGATCATCTTCATAAAATGTAGCATCCCCAAGCTTATGGCTTTGCATACAATTAGTATCAAAAGTATTCAAAGAAGACATGCAAATAACAGTACTACTATCATGAGTGTTATGCAAATAATAAAGCTCCATAGGATTTTTTATCTCCTCCTCAAACACTTCATGTCCTAACTCAAGATAGAGCTCATAAAGCTCTCTCATAATTTTTTTGTTGTTTTCCATAAAGCCTAACTAGTGAAAACTAAAACAAGAAACAAAAAGAATTAATTGCAAGATCTAAAGGTATACCTTCAACGCTTACCTCCCTGGCAACGGCGCCCGAAATAGCTTGATGTCTAAGCACGCTTCTATTCTTGTAGACTATGTTGGGCCTCCAAGCGCAGAGGTTTGTAGGACAACAACAATTTCCCTCAAGTGGATGACCTAAGGTTTATCGAACTCAGGGAAGTAGAGGTTGAAGATGGTCTCTCTCAAGCAACCCTGCAATTAAGATACAAGAAGTCTCTTGTGTCACCAACACACCTAATACAACTAGGAGTTGTATAGGTGCACTAGTTCGGCGAATAGATGGTAAAATATGGGTGATAGGTGCGGCAAAACAAAGTAATATAAATCTTTAATAAAAAGTGCAGCAAGAAAACAAGTGGTAAACGTGAGCACAAACGGTATTGCAATGGTGGAAACAAGGCATAGGCTTCATAATTTCACTAGTGGCAACTCTCAACAACATTAACATAGTCTAATCACATGATATTTCCCATAAAACATGCAATGGAGACGCATTCGGAGGTCATTCCTTTGTGGTCAAGAGAGGACGAGAATTATGTAGGGCTACAAAAGCACACCTCAAAGTTCGTAGTTTTCAATCTATGGATTTCCCAATGTTACTGTGGAAATCCAAAGAGAGTACCACAATCACCACAACATATCTCAAGGATAGTCAAAGACAAGCACCAAGAGACTCTCAATCTTAAATCAAGACAGAAAAGAGGAAATCACTCATGAAAATATTCTTCTAATCCATGTCCAATGGACCGCTGTCACCTTGGTCTCGGGGATTATACTAGATAAGGACAAGTGAGTACATCAATCCAATACACAGAGGAAGGGGAAACATCATGGGATCACCCTAGATTAACATAGCCTATGATCACAATGAAGATCACATCATGGGAGAGAGAGAAGAACACATAGCTACTGGTAGAAACCTCAGGCCCGAGGGAGAACTACTCCCGCTTCATGGAGGGAGGAAGCAACATCGATGGAGATGAATCCGGGGGCACTTCCCCGTCCCGGCAGGGTGCCGGCACAGGAATTCTGGTCCCCCGAAGCTTGTCGGCGATGGAGGCAGAGATCGGAATTGCTTCTGGAGAAAAGGGGTCCGGAATCAGGGTTTTTGCGACGCGAGTATAAATAAGGGCCAAAAGGGGCACCGAGGGGGGCCACAGGGCAGCCAGGAGGGCAGGTGGCGTGGCCTAGGGTGGGGCCGCGCCAGGCACCCTCCTGGGCCCCTGGTGGTGGCCCTCCTGCCATGTCTTGGTTATTCCAGAAGCTTCCGGAGCGCTAATTTTTTATATAATTTTTTCGGGAATCCTTGGGCACTTTAATTATTGGAAAAACCTGAAATAGAAAAACAGCAGAAAACAGGAACTGGCAACTGGGTGCACTGAGTTAATAGGTTAGTCCAAATATGATCAAAAGTGTATGAAAGTTCAAGAAAAACATGGCAAAGTCACACAAATCATGCATGGAGCAAGCAGAAATTATAGATACGTTTGGGACCTATCAGTGTGAAATCCTGGTTTTTAGCCCCTTTGTTTTGCAAACCCTTTCTGCTGAATTCTGGAATTTGAATTCCAGTTTTCCTGGTGTTTTGTAACTCTTTTGGCCTTGATCACTTGGACCAAAATTTTATCCTAGGCCAAGTGACCCCAAAACCCCTCTCCCTCATGTCCTAGATCAAGCTTTGATCATCCATTCCCTTGCCACATTTTTAATCCACAAGATATTCCTTTTTCATTAAAGGAATAAGCCTTTTCCCCCATGTTTTGAAGCCATCACCTTTTATGGTTTTCCAAATGCTTTGAAACTTTTTGTGCTGAACTCTAGGATCATGCCTGATGATTCTATGGAAAAAGATCAACAAGTTCAGTACAATATTTCCCCTCTAGAAATTCTTTTTCAATTCTGGACAGAGGAGCACTTTGTGGAGGAAGTACCATGTACACTGGTCAATTGGCTCTGGAATTTATACCACTTGAGCACCTTCCTAAACCATGCATGCACACAATAATTAAGCTCAAAACCCCCAGCCATTTAGCCTCCAGAAAATCCCAAAGTTTCTAGCAGAAACTTCTTTTTGAAGCTTGCATCCGCATGAGACCTCCCCCAGTCCCTCCAAGCCCCCGGGTGTGCTACTGGACGTTCACTACACGCCGTGGACACGCTGGACACCCCCTGGCTGCCCTCGGTGCACGTGCGCACAGGGTGAGCACGCATGTTTCCTGCCAAAGGCACGCTCTGGCCATGGCCAAGCCATCGCCATCGTGGCCAAGCCTTGCCCGGCGAGCCTGTGGCTGCTCCCCCGTGTCCGTAGCCACCACGGCGCCTCCATGCGCCACCTGTCCGCGCCCAAAGCCCCGCCGCCCGCCGGAGAGGTCGACGTCGCTGCCACTATTCGTCCAAGAGGGCACGTGTGGAATCCACTGTGGCGAGCATGCCTCCGCTTGGGCCGTGGATGCTTCTATGCGTCTCTAGCACCGCCGCACCACAGCTTGCCACCTTCCCCCAGCAAAGCCGCGCCACCCGCCGCCTAGCTCGTCGTCGCAGAGCCGCCGCAGAAGCCATCGCCGTCGCGTCCCATCGCCCCCTTGATGAAGAGCCTCGGGAGCCGCACGCACGCGTACCAGCTCACCTCCAGAACCTCCTAGGCCCGCCGGGAACAGCTCGAGCTCATCCACACCGAGCACTGCTCCGATTTATTCTACCCGGCGGCATCCTCATCGGAATCCCGTGTCCCCCTATAAAAACCCGCACCCCCTTCGCCTCTGAGCATCGCAAATCCCTCCACCCTACTCCAATTGAGCACAAAGCCCTGTAAACCCCGTCGGGGAGGCCCCAGGCGGTGGACCTCACCGGAGCCTTGCCGTGAGATCGCCACCGGGGCCAGCCACCTCTGGTTGGCCTTCGACCTTGCCATTGCTTCCAGCAGACCCTCCTCACTCACGTGGTTATAACGGTGTGCTCGTCGGTGGAATTCCCTGCAGGAATCGCCGACTCCGACGAGCACCGCCGCTGATCGTAGCCGGAGAAGACCCTAGCCACGCTGTCCAGTCTCCATTTGCCGTGTTCCGGGTACATGTGTGCTCCCAGCAGCCCCCTCCGTCGTCTGGTGCATTCAGGCGCCACCGGAAGCGCCTCACCGCCGGCGAAATCCCTTGCCGGAGCCGTCGGGCCCTGTTTCCCTCCCTCTCTCAGTTGAACTGATTGGCAGGCCCCACCTGCCAATGACCCAGCCCCCTCCGAACCGTTTTCTAAGTGGAGACGCCTCGCTGAAGTACACCTTCGACGTGGCCTCTCCAGAAATTTTCTCAGAAATTCATTTAAATCATGTTAAAATGATATTTTGACCCAACTTTGACCACTAATATTTCCCAAACTACAAGGCCAAATGATTTGATTCTTTTTGCTAAAATTGTGTCTTGAAATCCTCTTTAAGTCGGCAAAGTTTGTTAGCTTTCCTCTCTATCTAGGTGTACTGGACAGAAGTAGTGTTCATCTGACTTATTTTGTTTTTCTATTTGAAATTATTTTCAGAGGACCACAACTTGCTTGCTGAGAACCAGGAGTTCAGTGACACTCCACTTGACCAAGGCAAGCCACAACATTATTTTCATGAGGACCTTGAGTTGCCACATAATGCTTTGCTCTTTTAACTTGAATTTGCTTTGAATTTAATTGCTAATTGAATTAATTATGCCATGCTAAATTGATGTGATTTAACCATGCCATGTTCTATGGTCATTTACATGCTTGTCATATTCTTGTTAATGCTATCATGATTCATGCTAGTAATTCATACATGTTGATCCCATATAAGTCTTGATGACCATGCCTCGGTGAATCCATGTTGATGTCATACTAGTTGTTGCACATGTTTGGTGGTGGTATCATGTTCATATATTTATTATCATGTTAAGTTTATGACTAGATCTCATGTTGCAAATGATTATAGTTAAAACTTAATGAACATGAATTAACAGTTGACCGAGTGCCACCGTACCGGACTTATTTTGTGCAGCCACATTTGCCTGTATGGGCAGGCCTTAGCTTGGGCTATCGTTGTGCCTTTTACGGGTGCCACCAAAGAGGGGAGCGCATTGCACACTACCCTGATCAGGTAGGTGGTGGTAATCTCGAGATCCAGAGTTGATATGTTTACCCGGGAGTCCCCGATTGGGACAACGTTATGGACCATGCGATGGTCAATGCCATGCGATGGCAGGTGTCTGGAGGAGACAGGGATACCCAAGGCATGCGATGTCGGTGGTACCGTAGAAAGGTTATGCGGTACGCAAGTTTCGTTGGAGTAGTCCTAGTCCGTCGGGCAAGGAGCTCCATGGTGTGGGTAAAGTGCACAACCTCTGCAGAGTGTTACAAATCTATTCAAGTAGCCGAGTCCACGGTATTGGACACAGTTCGTTCTAGGTCCACTATGGGTCAACACAAACCGGTAAAATGACGATGTTAACTTGTGGTCATGCGTGACCGGAATAGTTGGGAGGTCATGCGATGACCCGGATGTTGAGTCAGGATGGACTCGGAGGTAAGCTACATGATCATGTGATGATCATGGGTGAATGTTGGTATTTGTAACAGCCCAGATTTCACAAAAATTAAATTTTTTGTTTTCGGTTTGAATTGTTTGGTCGTCTGATTTGTTTGCGGTGTTTGCATCCCCGGTTTATCGATCTGCGATTATTTTCCCCATCTTATCTCGTACCGGACGGAGACCGTCCCTTTCCACCCTGACACTCGACCTTTGCGACAACGGGTTTCACCCGATCACCGTCGCGAAAACCGGCACAAGACCAGCCGCAACCAACGGAACAAAAACCTCATTTAATAATTAAACGGGATATTTTTATAGCGCACCGGAAAGTGTTCTCGGAACGGTTTCAGCGTGAGGTGAACGCCGCCGGCTCGACGCGTTGATCGCGCAGTTCGAAGTTTTAATTGAATCAGAGGTACTGCGGACCCCCGGCGGTCAGGAACGTAAACATCGCACGCGTGCGAGAAAAACCGGGGTTGTTTTTGAAAACTGCCAGCCACCTGTGCTATATAAAGACCACCACACTCCCACCCCTTTCTAGGGTTTCCCCTAAGCCAAAATTGCAGCCACCCCCCGTTTTTGCCCCAAATCTTCCCAATAAGCTCCAAATCACGAAACCCTAAATCCAGAGCAACTCTGACAGTCGGATCCGTAGATCGACGGACCAGAGCACGCCACGTCGCCACCCAGCCTCCACCTCTCTCTCTCCTCTCTCTCTCTCCAGCCCGTGGGCAACCGCCGCGACGCCCGATCCGGCTGCGCCACCGCGCCGACCACGCCCCGGTAAGGAGTTCCTCCCGCGCCTCCTCCTCCACATGCCCTCACCGCCCCGCCTCCTCTCCCTTGGGCAGGACCGCCGCCGGCGGGATTTGCGCGCTGCCGCGCCATGGCCATGGAGAGGCCGGAGCCGATCCAAGCTCCTCTAACGCCGCCCTGCAAACCATCCCCGACGGGATCCGGCAACACCGCACGCGGATCCACGCCTTCGGGGCTCCCCCACCTTCCCTTCGCCGCCTCCTCGCGCGCGCCGGCGTGCGCCGCCGCCAGCCGCCGGCGGCCGCTGTTGCTGCTCGGCCAGGTCCCGATCTGGACGAGCTAGGGGTGTTGACCAGCTGGGCCGCGCAGCGCCCGCGGCCCACCAAATACATGCGGCCCAGATGCCCCAGTCCAGCAGCCGCCGGCCTCTCCAGGCCAGATGGGCCGAGGCCCGTGGTGAGATCCCGAGCCCTTTTTTTTGTATTCTTTTATTTTTTCCAATTTTTCTAAGTCCTGTAAATAACTGCTGCTGATTGCCTTTTGCGAATAAATTTGTGAGTAATCTGTAGCCCGGATCGCGTTGCGCCCAAAAGGAAAATTGTTTAGAATTGTGCGTATTTCAATTCATATTTTGTGAGCATTTTTATTTGAGGTCATCTTGATGTTGTTAACCTGTGTTGAAGTGGGCATCATACTGTTAACTGCTGCTAATTTCTGTTATGTGTTGCTGCTGTTATTTTATTGCAAGTTTGCATGCTGATTGTGACACATCCATGAGGCCTATTGCATTGATTCTTGTTGCATACTGTTAAGCATCATGTCTACTTCCATTATATGTATTGCATTGTCATGTTTATATTTCTGGTCACAGTTATGTTTAGCTCCAAAGTTACTATGCCACTGTTTTTGACAGCCACCTCTGTTTTTCTCTAAGCGTGTAACTCTCCGATGTCATGTTGTATGCTTAATATCTTTTGATCTATGATGCTTATGATCTTGATTCTTGTTTGTACCTGATCACCATCATGTCTAGTTCATGCCCATATATTGCTGTGTCATGTTGCTGCACATTTTCATATAGTTTTTCTCCTGTTTATACAACATGAAAATAACAGTTTCTGCCATGATTTCCTGATTTTCACTAAGTCCTAGACCAGTAATGTTTTATTGCATTTTGCTTGGGCTATAACTAATTGTTCATGATGCCTATTTGCATGATTCCTTTTGGCATGCATTCCCTGCCATGTCTACTTTAGTTGCATATTATTTGTGATCATGTTTGAATTCATTATCCTGTTTATGCATTGCTCTAAAGTGTGCTCCATGATATTGGCAGATTGTGTTCCAAACTTGTTTTTCTTGTATCTTTTTAACCGTAACTCCGTTTGGGGTGTTCTTTATATGTAACTTGATTAGTTTTTCGTGTACTTTCTGTTTACGATATTGTTTGCTGTTGTTAACCACCTAAAATATGGTTTAGGGAAGAACAGTACCAAATCCTTTAATTGTTGTGGGGTACTTAGTGGAATGCCATGTTTAGGTTGTGCCTCACTTAAATTGACTAGCATAGATAGTTTATCTTATGCTTCACCTTTTTCCATGTTTATGTGCTATGCCATGCTTGAGGAGATGCCATGTGAACAACCTTTGTTGATAACCTGTAGCTAAACAATTTGAACCTTTCTAAATGTGTGGTATCGTCGTGTGCGACGAGTACTCCACTTACCCTGTTAGTAATCGCTCTCGATGGTAGGTGTGATGTCTCGTGTTGCCTTCTTGTTGATGCTTGCTCGGGTTCGCTTCGTAGTAATAGATGCTTTCTCGTTGATTGCTTTCCAGTGTTTATCGTCTTGTGTGCTTCCGCGGGTACCTCTCGGAGACGATGAGAGCTTGCGGTCAACTACACCTTCGGAACCCGACTTATCAACAGGCAAGGACTATACATTACTTTTGATCCATTCTATTTCAACCAGCGGTTTTCATTCTAGTCTAGGATAGGTTCGATGTTTGATCCTACCACATGTTTACAACCTCTTTCAAACCGATACAACCATGTCCCCTCCCAGCAAACCATGTACTACTATGTTACTATTGCTCGTTGCTCAACCCCTGCTTAGTATGCATGCTTAGGATGCTACGATGTTACCTCCTGTTACTCCTTGGTTTGGGATATCAAATTATTATATTGTTATGGATGATATGATTATGATAATGTTGACTATATTCGATGAAGGATGGAAGGTTTAGGCTATCCCGCCCCGACGGAGATATGGTTTCTCTGTTGGTCCACACTGGTGAGATAGAGGTCTGCCCACATGTGAGGGGATCAGTTACCTTGACCTTAGCCTGACGGAAGAGCCCGATCCGAGAGCGTGGCCAGCTTTTGGATTGGGTGTCGACTCCCCGGGGGTCACCCGGATTTTTTCGTTGTTAGCTAGAGGGACCTGTCGTTTCGGATCTCTTGGAACTAAATCATAAAATAGTTTTCTGTGATGGGTAACAACTAAGAGAGATGGGCGTGCGTGCGGAGCCTTATAATGGGCAGTTGGTACACCCCTACAGGGTTAAATCTTTTCGAGAAGCCGTGTCCAAGGTTATGGACGACTTGAGACCTACGTCCTGTTCATAGATAACATCAACTGAATCATATTTAATAACTTGATCAATGTGTGCGTGCCTTGACTGCTTCTTCTTCGTCGGGATGCGAAGAGGAGGACAAGGATAGGATAGGTGTTATGCTTGCGTAAGTAGGTGGATAGCAGACTTGTTGGAGGCGATTCCTCATCGAATGCTTGGCTTCTTATCTTACTCTCTAGATCGTTAGCCACTTCATAAATGCTAGTGCGGCAGCAACCCCACCACTTACCCCATCCTTACCGTAAACTACTAGTTGTCCTAGAATGACGAGTGATGAAGTCCTTGCTGGGTCAGTTGACCACTATAGTTGGATGATGAGTACTTATGTACTCATGATACTACCCCCAAACTCTTTTCAGGGTTCTTGATCGACCACAGGTATGGTGATCGACGTTTCACGTGGAGACTCGACGACGACTAGTTAGGCGGATCCTTGCGGAGGGCCTGGACCCGTGTGGTTATGGGGATCGATGTTTTGTCTTTGCCACTAGGCATTTGATTGTAGTCTGTACTCAGATATGTATCTTCTGCTATTGTATTGTATTAAGGCAGTTGTATGCCGATTGTATGAGATGTTGTATCCATGTAGCTCTAATGTTGTGATATCATGTTAGAAATCCGGGGCATATGGCTTTGTCATATGTCGCGGTGGGACCAATATGTGCTTCGTCCCCGGATGTGGATGGAAACATCTAGATCTGGAACAGTACCGCATATCGGGCCTTACAGTATTTAAACAATCTTAACTATGATATTGTACTATGCTCATTATGTTTGCATTGTTATTATTGTTCACTCTGATGACATGGCTGTTGTGAGCTTGCAGGTACATTCGATGTACTAACCTGGCGTGTCATGCCAGATGCAGGAGAAGCTGTGTCGGAAGACTCTGGTGTGCCGTATTTCGCGAACTAGGCCGTATACCAGCAGTGTCCCCGTGGAGTGGAGCCCCATCACCCCGTTATTCCGCTGCCGTAGAATATCTCATCGCTCGTATCGAGGCCCCGAGTTGTGACATAAATAATGTGGATATTGTCGCGGCACGAGATGTGCCTGAAGGGAATATGCCCGAGAGGCAATAATAAAGTGGTTATTATCTTATTCCATGTTTATGATAAATGTTTATTTTCATGCTATAATTGTGTTAACCGGAAACGTTAATACATGTGTGTTTAATAAACAAAGAAAAGGTTCCTAGTAATGCCTCTCTTTATACTAGCTTGTTGATTAACGGATGATCAAGTTTTCCTGATCATGAACATTGGATGTTCTTAATAACAAGTTCATGTCATTGGAGAATGATGTGATGAACATACACCCACAGTAGTTATAGAAATACGATCATGTCATCAAGTTTCTATTGTTGTATCAAACTTTCACGAAGTAACTCTAATCCTTAGACCATGAGATCACGTCAATCACTGACACCGGAAGAGTACTTTGATTCCATCAACGTCACACCCTAACAGGGTGATTATAAAGGTGTCGTTGGGTACTTGGAAAGTGTTAGTTGAGCCTCGTGGATCAAGAGTGGGATTTGTCCATCTAGATGACGGAGAGATATACTCTGGGCCCTCTCGGTGATATCACATTGACATCGCTTGCAAGCACGTGACTGGCTCACGAGGATGTTATATCACGGAACGAGTAAAGAGTACTTGTGGGTAACGAGATCGAACTAGTTATGGATGATACCAAATGATCGGATCTCGGACAAGTAAAATATCGCGAGACAAAAGGAATTGGTTACGGAGTTTTGGTTCACACGATCACTAGTTCATCGTTGAGTAAGTGGGAGTCATCATGGATCTCCAGATCCCTCTGATGATTATTGATCAGAGAAGAGTCTCTGTCATGTCCATTTTATTCACGAACCGTAGGGTGACACACTTAAGGATTCTTTGACGCGTTTGAGTGGATACGGAACGCCGGAGAATATACTGGACAGCACATGGACTTTTTTGATAAAGCTGCTGGAATAGTTTCGGTATATCAAAATAGTGCAAGGGGATAATTGTTAATGTGTTCATTGAATGAAGTGTTCATCAATGAAGTACTCATTGAATGAAGTGTTCATTAATTTGAGTGACATTAAACAAGATAATTAAAAGTGTTTTAATGTGATAAACTCTTGGAATTTTGAGTGGAGAATTATGGAAGTTATGGGAATAATGTGTGACCCTTTGTTTTTGTGAGTGGAGAGTCCACCCACATGATGAGGGGAGAGGTGGGGGCACCTCTTGGGGCGTGCTACCCCTTGGGGGCTGCCTCCCCCTCCTATATATAGATGGTTGGAGGTCCTCACACAACTCATTCCTTCATCTCTCATATGCCCTTTGGTTGGCATCTTCCTCCCCTTTCTAGCTGATCCAGTTTCACGAGTACGGTGCTTAGGCGAAGCCCTGCTCAAGATCTTCTCTACCACCACCACCACTATGTCGTAGTGCTGCTGGAGTTCCCGAGAAATCCACTACTTCCACTGCCCAACTGGAGCAAGGGGCGGAGGTCGTCAGTGATCTGTACGTGTGACCGACTACGGAGACGCTGCCCGTTCGTGGCGTCAAGTCTTCATCACGACCTTGAGGTCGGCGAGTGTTCGACTACATCACCCACGAGAATAGTTCTCGTTAAAGCTTTTGGTCTTTGAGGGTGAGTCCTTCTCAAACCGTTACAAGTGATCTTCTAGATGTGATCTTGGCTGTTACAACCGTAGGAAATTTTTTGTTTTCTATGCAACGAACCCTTCAGTGGTATCAGAGCCGTGTCTATGCGTAGATGCTTTATACGGTTAGAACACATAGAGATGTGGGCGTTGATCCTCTAGTTGTTACCATCTTTTGTGCACTTGTTCATATTGCGGTAATGTTGGATTGAAGCGGCCCTAAGCGCAAATTGCGTGTCACGCTTGACATACGGCTTGTACCGTATAAAGTGGCTTTGGGGGTGTCAGTTTCTCTAGCATTAGTGATATGGCATTTGCAACGGAGGGCCCTGCAAAGGGACGAAAAGAAACAACTAGCGAATCAACGTTGTGATTCTTGTCCGTAGGTAAGATCGGTTCTTTCCTAGGAAGCCCAAAACCACGTAAAATTTGCAAAGATAATTTAGAGGCGTCTAACTTGTTTTTGCAGGGCATGTGATGTGATATGGTCATTGTTACAAAATTGTTGTATGAAATGAGATTTATTGTAAACAACCGGCAGGAGCCATATGGTTGTGTTTTTCCTTTTTAAGGCCTGCGTGCTGTAGATATATCCATGAGATATATTGTAATGGAGAAGGACGACCATGGTGGTGGCGCCATGGACCTTGGTGCCGCGCCGGTGGCATGATGGAGATCATACCAAGACGCGCAAGATGGAGATCTAATGCGAGAAGGACCATATCATATCACATTATCCATGCATGTGATGTTTATCCTTTTATGCATCTTATTTTGCTTAAGTTACGATCATGATTGCTGCGGTAGAATTATAAGATGATCCCTCTCACTTAATATCAAGATAATTATATGTTCTTCCTTAGTATGCACCGTTAAGAAAGTTCGTCGTTTCGAGACACCACGTGATGATCGGGTGTGATAGACTCTACGTTCGCATACAACGAGTGTTTTCAAGCCTAGCATGTACATACATGGCCTTGAAAGACATGCAAATACTAAGGTTCTACTTGGCGAGCCTAGCATGTACAGACATGGCCTCGGAACATGGACCGAAAGGTTAAGCACGAGTCATATGGATGATATGATGAACCATATTGAGATGCTCGCCATTGCAGCTACACCGCCTCACGTGATGATCGGTCGTGGTGTAGTGAATTTGGTTCGTGTAATCACCAAAGACGACTCGAGGGATGTTGTTTTTGAGTGGGAGTTAGATGAACTCATTTTATCATGAACTAAATCAAAGTGAATTTGCATAGTTCGTTGTATTCATTGGCATTTGTTTACTACCTTGCGCTTAGCTATAATTGAGATAATAGAACTATAGAATTCTGGATATTTAACTTTACGGACTGGTACCGTATTGTTTGAGTGTCAATCTAAAGTTTAAAGTCTTATTGCAAACTTTAGCAAACCTTGCTTACTCCATGAATGTCGGGACCCGGGGTTAGCGTATGCAAGTCCAGTTAAGACATAGTCATATGGAGAGCCGAGAACCCTACCCACTTGTCTAAGCAGACAAGGCCAAGCACAGAACGTTTTCGGAAAGCATCCTACGTGAGGGGCATCCCATCCAGGCCGGATGATCAACTGAGATGGGTCCTCATCGTCCGCACACAAGTCTAATGATATGGGTGGTGAACTCCCATATTCAAAGACAAGTCGCCTCAACTATACTAACGACTATCTCATAACTCTTACATAGATTTACTCCAGCCGGATCACTTAGTCGGGGTCTAGGGCGTGCTCAATCATACCACAAAGTGTGCACGAGACGGAGTCTCGAGCAATCGCATCGCGATGCCCCAAGCTGCGCACATCTAAGGGCCACTTGGTGTATGAAGGACCGCCAGCCAGATCACAACTAAGGTCTCGAAAACCCATACAAGGACATGCATGTTATAAACATACACGCAGCACACATGCCTTGTATGAACAGCAGGTATCATTGCAATTCTCTACAAAGTGTACATATTTATTGATAACTCTTATAGAGTGCACACAGAGATCACATACATGTGATCCAACATTACAATACAGACGGAAGCAAATTATGTCTAAGTACAGACAAGTTTAACAATTGGCTTAAGAAGCCTTATTTAAACACAAGCCCTCCACGAGGGAACCAGTCGTCTGACTGGGACTAGACTAGTTGGTCTTCAGTCGTCCAGCTCGATGAAGAAGCCACCTTCGGGGTCGGTGGTGTCATCTAAAACATAGATTAAGAAAACGTGAGTACAAATTCATACTCGGCAAGACTTACATAGGAGCTATACTACTCATGTACATTTATCAAGGTAAAGGGAGGTGGGCTTCACTTGCAGAAATGCCAGCTTTGACTTGGCTAGTCCTGAACTACGATTACCAGACTTGAGGTAAGAAGCGTACACGAGTCCACTACTTTCTCCAACCAATTACACCACTATGGTGCCTTCCTCGACTTCCCCACGAGAAGGCACGCCATAGCACTCACACTTATCTTGGTGTATTTTAGAAGTATCCAGTTCAAGTTATCTAATAATCAAGCTAAGCTTTCCATGTAGTCCATAACCGTGGACGCGGCTATTCGAATAGTTTTGTTAACCATGCAGGGGTGTACCGCTACACACACATGATCATCATTTACCGCCTTTGATCTCGACACCATGCAGGGATGCTCACCACAACTGTTACCTCATAGCCGATCTAGTCCGAGAAAGCCGCCTACTTGGGTTGGCTACCACTATCGTGAACCCAGTCGTCTTACCGAAGTGGACCCAAGCGATGTGTGCGTGGTGCATAAGCCGGTCTCGGGTGAGCCGTTCTCTCACTTAGCATCCAGGCCACAGACCTACCAGAACTCCGAACTAATGCGACATCTGTACATCGAAAGGGATGAGTTAATAAGTTGAGAGGGGTCAGTGAGCCCAATGTGTGGTTGTATTCTTCATCTTGGATCACCACACAAGAACTCGGACTTAGGGCGGTGTTCAACGAGACAACCCATCGTGTACTCCTACACAGCCTCTCATCGTTCACCTTGTATTAGGGTCGATTCACCAACACTTTTCTACCATTATCATCATGATCACTACCCCCGAATCACATCACAGTAACATCATGGTATCATTCTAAGCATGCAATAAGCGATAACATTTGCAGGGGCCACATGATATCAAACAACTCCTACATTTGCTAGGATTGTGGTTTGCTTACTACTGTGATAAAATGATAGGTCATGCAAAGCAATGGTTTGATCTATGCGGTAGAATCATAACATGGTGATCATCCTATACAATGCATAAGCGAGACATGAGAGGGAAGTGGGATTTTATCGACATGATCAATGTGGGTTTGCTTGCCTTGCTGACGAGGTTCGGGTTCTGGGTCTTCAACGAAGGGGGCAGCCTCCTGCTCCGGTTCCACCTCTACTCGACAAACAAAGCACGAAGTAGCAATCAATATGAATGCAATGCTCAAGCACATGATTGAATGTTGAAACTTGAAGTATAAGCTTTGATGTGTGAAGCAATTCCATTTAAATGGAGTATATTGCATTTGGGATGCAAATTCAAACTCCAATTTGAATTCAAATTTAACCAAGTTTCATGTGACATTGTTTGATCATTTTGAATCATTTTCAAATGTGTATGATGTGCCTCTGAAGTGTGGTTGAAGTATAGCATAATTCCATGGTCCAAGTTGCAAAATCATTTGATTTGAATTTGAATTAATTTCAAATAAACCAAATGACATATGCTACTGGTCCCATTTTAAAATCAACTCAAACATAGTTTAAAGTTGCATATTTGGAAAGATAATTTTCTCCTGATCATTTTTCATATATTATTTGTCCAATTTGGAGTTAAAATGAATTTTCTATGAATTTCCAAAGTTTGGGGTATTTTCTGGAATTTTCTGAAATTCTTTAATTCTATTTGATTTTCTGGAAATTCATTATTCGATTTATTGCGTCATCACCACCTCAGCATGACATCAGGGGCTTGACTCTGGTCAAACTGACCTGTGGGGTCACCCTGTCAGCCTCTCTGGGATAAATCCCTGTTAATTAAATTAACAGAGAGATTAGAGGGGTCCCTGGGTCCATCTGTAAGTGACACTGGGGGTGGTTAATTAGTGCTAATCGCCCGTCCACGTCATCTCGCCGGCAGCTCAACACCGGCGACCATCCAGCACGGCGGAGCTCCACGGGACGGCGGTGCGTGGCATGATTCGCAGCGCCAGAGGCACTGGAGTGCAGCCCGTGCACTCGCGCTTCACGTGGAAGCCACGGCGCGGCCAGGGGGTGACGGAGGCGACGGCGGGGATCTCCTCGGCGGCAACCGGAGCACGGCGGCAACGCGGATGGCGCTACCGTGCAAGGCAGGGGGCAAGAGGTAGGGCGCTGTGCTCCTGGTGGCTCCGGGAACTCAACAGGCACCAACACGAGGGAAAAGGTGCACAGGAGCGACCTCACCGTCGGCCATGGCGGCAACGGAGCTCGGCTCCCATGGTGGCGCAGGACACAGGGCGAGAGGGGGCTAGCTAGGTGAGGGGAAACGCTCACCAAGATGCGGGGAGTACGGTGGTGCAAAGGTTGGAGGCGGGGAGGACTCAACGGCGACGGAATTCGACGAGGATCTTCACGGTGGCCGGCGGCGACTTGGTGACGATGGCGGAGTCTCCGGGGCTTCCTGGATCGATTCACCGCACGGGAAGACGAAGACGACGGATGTGGTTCCTCTGGACAGCTCGAGGCGTCGCGGGGAGCACGGTGGCCACGCGGGTGCAGCGGCCGCTCCTTCGCAAGCTTCGGGTGGTCGCCGTCGGCGTCGAAAACGGGCGAGAGAGAGGGAGGAAGAACTGCGTTCGTGGGGGAGAAGGTGCAGGGGACGTCCAGAAGCCTCCAGGTGCGAAGAGATAACTGAGGGAACCTGTTGCGTGGCTGCTGCTCGTCGGCGGCGTCGGTGGAGTGATGCATGCATTCCACCGAGCAGCTTCGGGGCGTGGGGAGGAAGACGCCAAGCGGGGAGGCTGGCTGGGCCGGCCAGGTGGGCTGCGGGGAGCTAGTTGGGCTGCTTCCAGGTAAGTCCTTTTTCCCTTTTTTTTTTCTTCTGTTTTCTTTTCTGACATTTTTTTTGCTGTGCTAAAATAAATAGCTAGGCATTTTATTAAATGCTCAAAAATTTTATATGGCCTCATGATAAAATAGACTAGCCACTTATAAACTTTGAACATTTTTAAAATTCAAATGATTTGAAGTTTAAATCAAATAGGGGTTTTTCATTAAATCCAAGGCACTGTTTGAATATTTGAAAAATCTATGAGCATGGGGTGGGTCCCACATCACTTGAAATGTGATCACACTCATTTATAAGACTTTTCAAAAATCTAACATGAATTTTTGGAGAAGATTTTTATCTGGCCTTTTGAGTTAATTCATTTGGGGGGGGTTCCTTCTCCCATTTGCTTTTGATTTTTGATTTCAAAGATTTCTTTTGAAATTTTGACATGATGCAAAAGCAATGCTAATCCTAGCACATTACCTAACAGAGGGTTCTGACAACTCGCCCCCACTCAAAAGAATCTCGTCCCGAGATTCAGAAGTCTGCGGGAGGAAGGTGGGGTACTCGGCACTGAGACGGTCTTCTCTTTCCCACGTGGCTTCTCTTTCAGAGTGGTGTGACCATTGCACTTTCAGAAACCTAATCTTCTGACGACGAGTGACACGCTCCGCGGAATCAAGAATACGAACGGGGTATTCTCGATAAGAAAGTTCATCTTGGAGATCAAGCGTTTCATGGTCGACTTCGCGGATGGGGTCCTTGAAGCAACGCCTGAGTTGGGACACATGGAATACATCGTGTACTCGGGAAAGGTGCGGGGGTAGTTCAAGTTGGTAGGCTACTTCTCCACGTTTGGCAAGAATGCGGAAAGGTCCAATGTAACGTGGGGCCAACTTGCCTTTTATACCGAAACGTTGGGTTCCCTTCAGAGGAGTAACCCGAAGGTAAGCCTTCTCATCCAGATTGTAGCTCTCTTGCCTATGATGACGATCATAGTAGTTTTTCTGACGAGACTGGGCTGCTTTCAATTGATCACGAACAATGCGAACTTGCTCTTCTGCTTCCTTGATCATATCCGGTCCAAAGAATTGTCTTTCACCGGTTTCTGACCAGTTTAGTGGTGTTCGACATCGTAGTCCATAAAGGAGTTCAAAAGGAGCCATGTTCAGACTAGATTGAAAACTATTGTTATAAGAAAATTCGGCGAATGGAAGAGACTGCTCCCAATTCTTTCCGAATGAGATAACACAAGCTCTGAGCATGTCTTCAAGAGTTTGGTTAACCCTTTCGACTTGACCTCTAGACTGAGGATGGAAAGCTGTACTAAAGGAGAGATGAGTTCCCATAGCCTTCTGAAAGCTTCCCCAAAATCTAGAGGTGAAAAGGCTACCACGATCAGAATTGATTTCCAAAGGAACACCGTGAAGGGATACAATCCTAGAGATGTACAAGTCTGCTAATTGGCTAGCACTTATAGACTCGCGAACTTGAAGGAAGTGAGCAACTTTGGAAAGCCTATCTATGACAACGAAGATGGCATTGTTTCCTTTCTGGGTTTTTGGAAAGCCGGTGATGAAGTCCATACCAACTTTGTCCCATTTCCACTCGGGAATAGACAAAGGCTGAAGTGTACCAGCAGGTCTTTGATGTTCTGCCTTAATGCGATGACAAACGTCACATTCGGCAACAAATTGAGCAATGTCTCTCTTCATCCTAGTCCACCAAAATCTCTGGCGTAGATCTCGGTACATTTTTGTGCTACCGGGATGAATTGAGAGGGGTGTGTCATGGGCATCCTTGAGGATGAGTTGCCTTAGTTCCCTATTCTTAGGTACTACCAAACGATTTTCAAAGAATATCGTTCCCTTGCTATCTGTGGAGAAACATTTAGCAACTCCGCTAGCAATGTTCTCCTTGATTCGGCGAACACCTCGTGCACGCCTTTTGGCAACTATGATTTGATCCTCTAGAGTTGGTTTCGCCACCAAGGTAGAAAGATAGCCATGAGGAACAATCTCAAGATTGAGCTTGCTAAAGTCCTTATGAAGAAGTGGTTGATACTGTTGTAACATGAGGTTGTTACAATACGACTTCCGACTTAGTGCATCAGCCATGACATTGGCTTTGCCTGGGGTGTAAGAAATTCCTACGTCGTAATCTTTTATCAACTCAATCCAGCGTCTTTGCCTGAGATTAAGATATGGCTGGGTGAAAATATATTTGAGGCTTTGGTGGTCGGAATAGATCTCACAACGATTACCAAGGAGGTAATGTCACCAAGTTGTTAGGGCATGAACTACGGCAGCGAGTTCAAGGTCATGGGTAGGATAGTTCTCTTCATGTGGCCGCAATTGGCGTGAAGCATAAGCTACCACATGTCGATCTTGCAGAAGTATGCATCCTAACCCTTGCCGTGATGCATCACAATAGATTTCGAAATCCTTTTTTGTGTCTGGAGGTGCAAGTACGGGTGCAGAAGTCAATCTCCTTTTTAGCTCTTGAAAGCTTTCCTCGCACTTGGAAGTCCATAAGAATTTCTTATCCTTCTTGAGGAGTTCAGTTAGAGGCTTTGCAACTTTAGAAAAGTTCTCGACGAAGCGACGGCAATAGCTGGCTAGGCCAAGAAAACTCCTAACTTGCTTAACCGATTCAGGTGGAGTCCAGTCAAGGACGGCCTGAACTCTCTCGGGATTCACAGC
The DNA here is from genome assembly GCA_950022295.1 of Bromus sterilis. Taxonomy (NCBI): domain Eukaryota; kingdom Viridiplantae; phylum Streptophyta; class Magnoliopsida; order Poales; family Poaceae; genus Bromus; species Bromus sterilis. The sequence continues at coordinate 54,392,214 of OX465599.1, forward strand.
AATGCCTTTTGCAGAAATCACGTGGCCTAAGTAGGTCACTTCTGGTAGCCAGAATTCACACTTGGAGAATTTCGCATACAGGTGATGCTCTCTAAGTTTCATCAATACCAGCCTTAGGTGTTGGGCATGATCTGCTTCGTTCTTCGAGTAGATGAGAATATCATCGAGATAAACCACAACAAATTTATCTAGGTACTCCATGAAGATCGAATTCATCAAGCGTGAGAATGTGGCGGGGGCATTGGTTAAACCAAAGGACATGACGGTGTACTCGTAAAGACCATAACGAGTAGTAAAAGCCATTTTGGGAATGTCCTCGCTTCGGATTTTGATTTGATGATAACCTAATATCAAATCCATCTTGGAGAAAACAGAGGATCCTGCAAGTTGATCATAAAGATCATTGATCCTGCGCAGTGGGTATTTGTTCTTTATCGTCGCTAGATTTAGCGGGCGATAGTCTACGCACATCCTTTCTGTTCCATCTTTCTTCTTTACGAACAGAACAGGGCAACCCCATGGCGATGAGCTAGGGCGGATGAAGCCTTTTGCCAACGAAGCATCAAGTTGGGTTTTTAGCTCAGCTAACTCATGTGGGGCCATTTTATATGGGCGTTTGGAAATTGGTGCGGTTCCTGGAACAAGATCCACTATAAACTCTACACATCTGTCGGGTGGCATACCAGGCAGCTCTTTAGGAAATACATCCGGGAAGTCACGAACCACCGGAATATCTTCAAGTTCGGGAAGGGGAAGTACATTCAAGGAATGCACTTGGGTTCTTGTTCTGGGTGAGGTATAGTTGACGGTTTTGCCTGAAGGGTGGGTGAGTTTCACGGATTTTCCTTTGCAATCCAGGTAGGCATTCTGTCTTGATAGCCAATCCATGCCAAGGATGACATCAATATCTGAAGACTTGAGGGCTATGAGTGAAGCAAGGAATACTAAACCCTCAATTGCAATTTGATTACCATGGCTTACTCTATTAGTTTGCCATCTTGACCCTGGAGTTTGAATAATCATCGGGGTGGACAATTCAACAAAAGATAACTCATGACTAAGTGCATAACTTTCCGACATGAATGAATGAGATGCTCCTGGGTCGAAAAGAACGGAAGTAGGAACATAATTGACTGGGAGCGTACCAAGAATGACGTCAGTGGTGTCGTCAGTCTCTTCGGCGGCGATTTGGTTCACACGTCCACGAGTGGCGGGAGGAGCGGGTTTGGCGGTGTAGACCTTCTGGGGTGGCTTTCCACGACCATTGTTGTTGTTGCCTCCGGCACGGGGTGGAGCATTCTGGTTCTGGATCTGGTTCTGGGGACACTCGCGAGAATAGTGGCCTGCCTGACCACACTTGTAGCAGGCTCCGAAAACAGTGCGTGGAGCTGGGTTGTTTGGTGGAGCTGGGTGGAACTGGGTTGGTGGACGAGGCGCCACATAGGATGGCCTCGGTGGGTTCTTCTGGCGGAACATGCTGTGTGGGATCCAGATCTTGCGCTTCTGGGAGCCAGAACTGGATGAACTGTCGTCTCTAGGGTGTTTGCGAAAGTCGTCGGGGGTGTTCATGTCCTCTTCCTTGATGGACGTGTTGAAGAGGACCTGGAATGTGGCAAAGTCATGAAGGTTGAGCTCACGACGGAGTCCAGTGTTGAGGCCACGACGGAACCTCTCTTGTTTCTTGGAGTCGGTGGAGACTTCTTCAGTTGCATAACGAGCAAGTCGGTTGAACTCACGACTAAACTCGTCAACGGTCCTTCTGCCTTGAGTGAGGTTGCAGAACTCCTCACGCTTGCGGTCCATAAGACCCTTGGGAATGTGGTGCTCGCGGAAGGACGTGCAAAATTCCTCCCAAGATGCAGGCGGTCCAACGGGGCGCATATTCAGAAAGTTCTCCCACCAAGAGCTAGCTGCGCCTTCAAGGTAATAGGTGGCATAGCTGACCTTGTCGCCATCTGCAACATGGCCTGCCTGGAGCTTCCTCTCGATGCTGCGAAGCCAGTCATCGGCGTCAAGGGGCTCGGTGGAGTAACTGAAAACCGGGGGATGAAGTCGGATGAAGTCGTTCAGGGACACCAACTCATTGCGCTGTTGAGTGGTGTTGCGAGCAATGACTTCCAACACATGGTGAGAGTCTCGGCGGTTCCTCTCGACCTCCATCAGAACCTGAGCCATCATGGGTGGGGGTGGAAGGTTGCCTTCCTCCTGGTCGTTCCCACGACCTTGGTTACGACCAATCTGGCCACGGGTTCCTTGAGACATCCTAAAGGTGAAAAACCAAAGTCAAACATAGTTGATTTGAAGAGTCTAATCAAGGTATTGAAGTACTGGAAGGATTACAGAGCAAAGGAAGTAATCATCTGGACAACATGGTGATAAAAGCATACAAGCCATATATTCACAAGCTGTCATACAAACCATACATCGTTTTAGTACAAGCACTAAGCTAATACAAACGTGATGAAGATGATACATCCTTCAGAGGCACTCTGACTCCCTATACATTATTTATCTAAGCCTCTGGAATCTTAGACACCTTGCTTACAATATACTAAGATACTACTACATCCTCACTAAGTAAGACCACAGGCGGTCTCACTAATCTCCATCTCCATAGTAGTCCTCATAAAAGTTACCCGCGTATCCCGGTAGCTGGAGGTGACCATCAGAAAACACGGAGTCCTGTGGACCCTGATATCCATTTGGGCAAGGATGGGGCCTAGGTCCAGTGTAGGGTGGAAGCAAAGGACCACGGGGTGGAAAAATGCCTCCAATCTCGGGCCAAGCAACTCGAGAAGGCATCTGCGTCCTCACTGGATAGATCGCATCATACTCAACTGATCCCACGCTCACAAAGGGTGCCAAGAGTGTCAGTGCTCGATACAGACGAACACGGGTGGCGTGGAGCTCGAAACGGAGAGCGCGTGCATCACGATCTCTATCACTAGCAAACCTAGAAGTCACCTGGAGTGCTGGATCCTCTGCAGAGTGATCTGAGTAGAGTCCGGTGTAATATCCCTCTTCTCCTGGAAGTGCAGCAGGGATATAGCGGAATGAGGTCTCTCTCAACATGGTGTGCTCCTCTCTCAGCAGGGTAATACATGAATATGCAGCATCATGCATAGCCATGTTCTCGGTAACGCCAATGCCATGTACAAAGTGGATAGGCTGGGTGACTCCAACGTGGTGCGGGTAGATCCGGACAATGCAGTGGAACTGCGTCTGGTTGAAGTCGTGGAACTGCTCCTCGACTATGTACTCAGGGTACCATCAATATCCCACATAGGACATCATCTCGATCAACGTGGCGGGATGGCCACGCACACCAAGGCACCTGGTCAAACGAACAATCTGCCGAGGAGGAAGATCTGCCATCTGAAACAGAAAGAAGGAGTTTGCAAATGCATCAGATTATAAGATAAACCTGGAATGACTCGGACAGCATAACGGCTGTAATTGTAAGAAATGACAATTTCTTCCAATCATGAAAACAACACTTACATAATACGATGTAAGAAATCAGCATTACAACAATGCTAGGAAAACCGGACACAACTTTCCTACGGCTATAAGGAATCAAACAACGAGATGTGCTAATCAGACAGAGGAGAGCCTAGTCCTATCTTCCCGTAGAATAAGATGAGGGTGACTCAGAACTTAGAACGAAGGGGGTAAGGAGAAAAAAAGAAGCCTTACGTTGTTCCCTTATATACCCAGAGTAACTATATAACTATAGCAAGCTAGACTCAACTTCGGCCAAGGCTACTAGTCCTACAGTCAGTCCTGCTCTGATACCAAGTCTGTCGGGACCCGGGGTTAGCGTATGAAAGTCCAGTTAAGACATAGTCATATGGAGAGCCGAGAACCGTACCCACTTGTCTAAGCAGACAAGGCCAAGCACAGAACGTTCTCGGAAAGCATCGTACGTGAGGGGCATCCCATCCAGGCCGGATGATCAACTGAGATGGGTCCTCATCGTCCGCACACAAGTCGAATGATATGGGTGGTGAACTCCCATATTCAAAGACAAGTCGCCTCAACCATACTAACGACTATCTCATAACTCTTACATAGACTTACTCCAGCCCGATCACTTAGTCGGGGTCTAGGGCGGGCTCGATCATACCACAAAGTGTGCACGAGACGGAGTCTCGAGCAATCGCATCGCGATGCCCCATGTTGCGCACATCTAAGGGCCACTTGGTGTATGAAGGACCGCCAGCCAGATCACAACTAAGGTCTCGAAAACTCATACAAGGACATGCATGTTATAAACATACACGCAGCACACATGCCTTGTATGAACAGCAGGTATCATTGCAATTCTCTACAAAGTGTACATATTTATTGATAACTCTTATAGAATGCACACAGAGATCACATACATGTGATCCAACATTACAATACAGACGGAAGCAAATTATGTCTGAGTACAGACAAGTTTAACAAATGGCTTAAGAAGCCTTATTTAAACACAAGCCCTCCACGAGGGAACCAGTCGTCTGACTGGGACTAGACTAGTTGGTCTTCAGTCATCCAACTCGATGAAGAAGCCACCTTCGGGGTCGGTGGTGTCATCTAAAACATAGATTAAGAAAACGTGAGTACAAAGTCGTACTCATCAAGACTTACATAGGAGCTATACTACTCACGCACATGTATCAAGGTAAAGGGAGGTGGGGTTCACTTGCAGAAATGCCAGCTTTGACTTGGCTAGTCCTGAACTACGAGTACCAGACTTGAGGTAAGAAGCGTACACGAGTCCACTACTTTCTCCAACCAATTACACAACTATGGTGCCTTCCTCGACTTCCCCACGAGAAGGCACGCCATAGCACTCACACTTATCTTGGTGTATTTTAGAAGTATCCAGTTCAAGTTATCTAATAATCAACCTAAGCTTTCCAAGTAGTCCATCACCGCGGACGCGGCTATTCGGATAGTTTTGTTAACCCTGCAGGGGTGTACCGCTACACACACATGATCATCATTTACCGCCTATAATCTCGACACCATTCAAGGGGTTCCAGCGAGGATGCTCACCACAACTGTTACCTCATAGCCGATCTAGTCCGAGAAAGCCGCCTACTTGGGTTGGCTACCACTATCGTGAACCCGGCTGGTTTACCGAAGTGGACCCAAGCGATGTGTGCGTGGTGCATAAGCCGGTCTCGGGTGAGCCGTTCTCTCACTTAGCATCCAAGCCACAGACCTACCAGAACTCCGAACTAATGCGACATCTGGACATCGAAAGGGATGAGTTAGTAAGTTGAGAGGGGTCAGTGAGCCCAATGTGTGGTTGTACTCTTCATCTTGGATCACCACACAAGAACTCGGACTTAGGGCGGTGTTCAACGAGACAACCCACCGTGTACTCCTACACAGCCTCTCATCGTTCACCTTGCATTAGGGTCGATTCACCAACACTTTTCTACCATCATCATCATGATCACTACCATCCCGACTCACATCAAAGTAACCTCATGGTATCATTCTAAGCATGCAATAAGCGGTAACATTTGCAGGGGCCACATGATATCAAACAACTCCTACATTTCCTAGGATTGTGGTTTGCTTACTACTGTGACAAAATGATAGGTCATGCAAAGGAATGGATTCATCTATGCGGTAGAATCGTAACATGGTGATCATCCTATACAATGCATAAGCGAGACATGAGAGGGAAGTGGGATTTTATCGACATGATCAATGGGGGTTTGCTTGCCTTGCTGACGAGGTTCGGGTTCTGGGTCTTCAACGAAGGGGGCAGCCTCCTGCTCCGGTTCCACCTCTAGTCAACAAACAAAGCACGAAGTAGCAATCAGTATGAATGCAATGCTCAAGCACATGATTGAATGTTGAAACTTGAAGTATAAGCTTTGATGTGTGAAGCAATTCCATTTAAATGGAGTATATTGCATTTGGGATGCAAATTCAAACTCCAATTTGAATTCAAATTTAACCAAGTTTCATGTGACATTGTTTGATCATTTTGAATCATTTTCAAATGTGTATGATGTGCCTCTGAAGTGTGGTTGAAGTATAGCATAATTCCATGGTCCAAGTTGCAAAATCATTTGATTTGAATTTGAATTAATTTCAAATAAACCAAATGACATATGCTACTGGTCCCATTTTAAAATCAACTCAAACATAGTTTAAAGTTTCATATTTGGAAAGATAATTTTCTCCTGATCATTTTTCATATATTATTTGTCCAATTTGGAGTTAAAATGAATTTTCTATGAATTTCCAAAGTTTCTGGTATTTTCTGGAATTTTCTGAAATTCTTTAATTCTATTTGATTTTCTGGAAATTCATTATTCGATTTATTGCGTCATCACCACCTCAGCATGACATCAGGGGCTTGACTCTGGTCAAACTGACCTGTGGGGTCACCCTGTCAGCCTCTCTGGGATAAATCCCTGTTAATTAAATTAACAGAGAGATTAGAGGGGGCCATGGGTCCACCTGTAAGTGACACTAGGGGTGGTTAATTAGTGCTAATCGCCCGTCCACGTCATCTCGCCGTCGGCTCAACGCCAGCGACCATCCAGCACGGCGGAGCTCCTCGGGACGACGGTGCGGGGCATGATTCGCAGCGCCAGAGGCACTGGAGTGCAGCCCGTGCACTCGCGCTTCACGTGGAAGCCACGGCGCGGCCAGGGGGTGACGGAGGCGACGGCGGGGAGCTCCTCGGCGTCAACCGGAGCACGGCGGCAACGCGGATGGCGCTACCGTGCAAGGCAGGGGGCAAGAGGTAGGGCGCTGTGCTCCTGGTGGCTCCGGGAACTCAACGGGCACCAACACGAGGGAAAAGGTGCACAGGAGCGACCTCAACGTCGGCCATGGCGGCAACGGAGCTCGGCTCCCATGGTGGCGCAGGACACAGGGCGAGAGGGGGCTAGCTAGGTGAGGGGAAACGCTCACCAAGATGCGGGGAGTACGGTGGTGCAAAGGTTGGAGGCGGGGAGGACTCAACGGTGATGGAATTTGGCGAGGATCTTCACGGTGGCCGGCGGCGACTTGGTGACGATGGCGGAGTCTCCGGGGCTTCCTGGCTCGATTCACCGCACGGGAAGACGAAGACGGCGGCTGTGGTTCCTCTGGACAGCTCGAGGCGTCGCGGGGAGCACGGTGGCCACGCGGGTGCAGCGGCCGCTCCGGCGCAAGCTTCGGGTGGTCGCCGTCGGCGTCGAAAACAGGCGAGAGAGAGGGAGGAAGAACTGCGTTCGTGGGGGAGAAGGTGCAGGGGACGTCCAGAAGCCTCCAGGTGCGAAGAGATAGCGGAGGGAAGCTGCTGCGTGGCTGCTGCTCGTCGGCGGCGTCGGTGGAGTGCTGCATGCATTCCACCGAGCAGCTTCGGGGCGTGGGGAGGAAGAGGCCAAGCGGGGAGGCTGGGCTGGGCCGGCCAGGTGGGCTGCGGGGAGCTAGTTGGGCTGCTTCCAGGTAAGTCCTTTTTCCCTTTTTTTTCTTCTGTTTTCTTTTCTGACATTTGTTTTGCTGTGCTAAAATAAATAGCTAGGCACTTTATTAAATGCTCAAAATTTTTATATGGCCTCATCATAAAATAGACTAGCCACTTATAAACTTTGAACATTTTTAAAATTCAAATGATTTGAATTTTAAATCAAATAGGGGTTTTTCATTAAATCCAAGGCACTGTTTGAATATTTGAAAAATCTATGAGCATGGGGTGGGTCCCACATCACTTGAAATGTGATCACACTCATTTATAAGACTTTTCAAAAATCTAACATGAATTTTGGGAGAAGATTTTTATCTGGCCTTTTGAATTAATTCATCTGGGGGGTTCCTTCTCCCATTTGCTTTTGATTTTTGATTTCAAAGATTTCTTTCGAAATTTTGACATGATGCAAAAGCAATGCTAATCCTAGCACATTACCTAACAGAGGGTTCTGACAATGAAATTTAATAATTAGTATTAAATCGAGAGTATCGACTCCAGCGTTAGTATCTAAGTATCACACTTGCCTCCATAATCCTTGATATTCAAAAGTTGTTTCTTATTATCAAGGTTATCTAGGATCTGAAAGGATTGTTTCAGAAACTATCATGTGTGGAAGATATAGCGATATCTGAAACAGTGTTTAGTTGCAATGTGATAGAGTAAAATTTAGTGAGAAACATGTTCTCATATTGTACGAGAATTTGTGAAGGTTGGAGACACTATGTGTCGTAATCTCCCAAAAGGTTTTGGGAACTAATATTGTACTCGAAATTCGTCCTTATGAGCTATAGTAGCTTTATCACGAAAGTTGTCATGATAGGATGAATAAAAGATGTAGGTAAAATGTTTACTACACTATAAGATTACTAAAAATGGAATTTGGAAGATCGCCAAATATTTGATGACGGTGATCTACATCAAAGTGAGAATCAAAGGGTGTTAGTATTTGACTAACACACTTTGGATTATGTGTCATATAAATGGTGCCACAAGTGATGTTGATAAATTCTTCTAAAAAGGAAAGGAATTGCTGAAAGAGGATCTGAAAAATATTTTGGCGAAAAAGAAAAAGGAAAAGACTGAAAATGTCCAGCTCGGGTATATAGATGATATACATGTTATGGGTATATTAATTGCTTGTTAAAACAGTGTGATTCTTGAGTATTGGATACTGATTGGTTGGTATGAAGTGTCATACAGAACAACGCAATACAAGAGTTGCAATGGCCTGAGTAACTAGCAAATGAATATGGGATGATTCTCATCAAGAACAAAATAAAGTGTTATTGTGTTTATCGTTGGAATTAAACCTAGCCTTCAAGATTTATTTGAATAATTGTTATTCTGTTCTGGTGTTATACGAAAAATAGTTGTTCAAATTATCACCATATTCATAGTAGATGGATGAACTCTATAAATCTTGTTGGAGAAATCACATCCATAATAACTGATGCTAAACATGTCGCAAGACAAATGATTAGAAGATCACTTATGAGTGACACCACCGTTTGAATCATATTGGAAAGAAACACATGAAGAAACTCCATGGTGATGGAATTTTTGAGTCTTTTGATTTTGAATCAATTGACGGTTGTGAGAAATTTCTAGAGATGATTGAAACACCGTTTAAATCATATTGGAAAGATAACATGAAGAAACTCCATGTTAGTGGAATTTTGGAGTCTTTTGATTTTGAATCAACTGACGCTTGTAAATAGTTTCTAGAAATGATTAAAACTCCGTTCATAGGCCAAAGAAGGGTGGACGACTAACTTATTGAACATTGTACATATTGATGTATATAGTTCATTATGTGTAGCCGTGTGTGGTGACTCTTTGTACTTCATATACTTTAACCGAGGATTTGAGTGGATATATGTGTATATTTACTTGATAAGGAAGAAGTATGAAATGTTTGAAAATGTTCAAATAAATTTCAAGATGAAGTGAAAATCATTGTAACGACAAAATAAGAGTTTATGATTGGATCATAAAAGAAGATTTTTGAGTTAAAAGTTTAGCAGATGCCTGAGAGTTTAGGAATCGTTCCAAAACTTACATTTCCCGAAACACCATAGGAGTATGGAGTGTTCGAGAGATGTAATCAAACCTTGTTTGACATGGTAAGGATCAAAGGTGTTATTTATAAAATTGCCATTATATTTTAAGGATTAAGCTTTAGAGACTACCGCTTTTCACTGAAAAGAGCGCCATCGATATCCGTTGAAATGACACCATATAAGTTATGGAATGGGATAAAACCCAATTTGTCTTTTCTTAAATTTTGGTATGCAAGGCATATGTAAAATGTTTACAACCAAAGTCGGATAAAGTACGTCTTTGTAGGTTATCCCAAAGTAACCATTGAGTATTCTATCGGGTAATCGATCAAATAGTAAGATTTGAGATTGAATCATTGTTATTTGATAATAATGGACCGACTACATGCAAAGAAGCGATGATGGGCCATGACTCCATCAAAATGGCTAGGAGCTATAAAATCCGTGATAGTTCAATACACGAGAAACCAAGTTTCTGAACTTGGAAGACCCTCTGAAAGGTGTGAAGCCTATTGACCGTATTTGGATCTATAAAGAAACAGACGTCGATGTTCTCACATCTATGAAATAGTTGACATATCGTGAAATTGGTTTACGACTATGTTCAAAGAGTTGACTATGACAAGATTTGATCTTTCATAGCGATATTTAGTCTGGACGGATTATTGTAGCAACCACTACATATGCTAGTTTTTGTATATGGTAGTTGAAAAAACGGAACAACGTTGTTCTAATAGAATGGTTACCTAGGACGTGTACAGGACACGGTCCAAAGGGTTCTGTTAATTCAAAGGATGCTAAAATAGCATGCAAATTTCAATGGTTGAAATATGCATCGCAGAGTTGGAATCTTCACCGTGATGAAATTGTTAAAATGTTTAGTTTCATCAAAGACGGTGAAAATGCTTGCTTTTGCAAGAAATTAAGTGGGAGCGCTGAGACATATTTCTAATACATTATGTAGAAGACATATTGTTGATTTGAAATGATGTATCTTTTATTGACACGGGTGAAGTTTCATTGAAAATTTGATTTTAATGGAAGATTTTGGAACAACCAGAATATTGGACATCAATGTCTATGCAGATAGATTGAGGTTCTAATATGGTTGTGCCAAAGTACATAGATGAGGTATTGAATGAAGTTCAATATGGAAACGACGAGAATATTTCTTGCCGCATGGAAAAGGTTGAAGCGAGATTCAAGTGTTTTGACACTTGGTGAGTAAAATCACATGAATGATTTGATCAATCATGTACACCATGATATGTACAATTCCAGAATGTCCTATGCTCTAAATGTTATGAGCATATACCGGAATGATTCATAAGATGATCATTGGACAATAGTAAAGATATCCTTACGTGTTTTGGAAGGACTAAGAATATATATTATGTATGTTGGACAATAGTTTATTGTAAAGTGTTACATTGATACTAGTTTAGTCGCAAGATACAATCTAAATTTATCTCAATTTTGGCGGTATGTTAAGGTGGCAAAATGTAATGGAAGAAAGTTCCATGATAGATTTGGAATAGTTTCAAATGGATTTGGATGAGTTCCAAAGTTAAGACATTATAACGAATACTACAACGAAAGGCTAAGTATATGACTGCTCTAGCAGCAGCAAAGGAGGGCATTTGTGTCAAGAAGTTTGTTTGACAAACTAGGTGTAGTTCCAAACGGGCTAATACTATGAAGATCTATTGTACGACAATAGATTCAACATGTTTTGAGCTCAAGGGACTAAGGTCTCACCGGAGGACCAAATTTATGCAATGCCATCTCATTAGTGAATGAGTGATGCGTAGAGACGCAAAGAAATGCAAATACACACGGACCTGAAGTGTCAGATCTGGAGATTAGGTTTACCACTAGCAATGCGTATGGATAACACCTGAATGCCATAGGTGTCGGATGCGCAAGTACCAAACTAGATTATTGACTCTAGTGCAAGTGGGAGACTGAAGGGAATATGCCCGAGAGGCAATAATAAAGTGGTTATTATCTTATTCCATGTTTATGATAAATGTTTATTTTCATGCTATAATTGTGTTAACCGGAAACGTTAATACATGTGTGTTTAATAAACAAAGAAAAGGTTCCTAGTAATGCCTCTCTTTATACTAGCTTGTTGATTAACGGATGATCAAGTTTTCCTGATCATGAACATTGGATGTTGTTAATAACAAGGTCATGTCATTGGAGAATGATGTGATGAACATACAGCCACAGTAGTTATAGCAATACGATCATGTCATCAAGTTTCTATTGTTGTATCAAACTTTCACGAAGTAACTCTAATCCTTAGACCATGAGATCACGTCAATCACTGACACCGGAAGAGTACTTTGATTCCATCAAACGTCACACCGTAACAGGGTGATTATCAAGGTGTCGTTGGGTACTTGGAAAGTGTTAGTTGAGGCTCGTGGATCAAGAGTGGGATTTGTCCATCCAGATGACGAAGAGATATACTCTGGGCCCTCTCGGTGATATCACATTGACATCGCTTGCAAGCACGTGACTGGCTCACGAGGATGTTATATCACGGAACGAGTAAAGAGTACTTGTCGGTAACGAGATCGAACTAGGTATGGATGATACCAAATGATCGGATCTCGGAAAAGTAAAATATCGTGAGACAAAAGGAATTGGTTATGGAGTTTTGGTTCACACGATCACTAGTTCATCGTTGAGTAAGTGGGAGTCATCACGGATCTCCAGATCCCGCTGATGATTATTGATCAGAGAAGAGTCTCTATCATGTCCATTTTATTCATGAACCGTAGGGTGACACACTTAAGGATTCGTTGACGCGTTTGAGTGGATACGGAACGCCGGAGAATATACTGGACAGCACATGGACTGTTTTGATAAAACTGCTGGAATAGTTTCGGTATATCAAAATAGTGCAAGGGGATAATTGTTAATGTGTTCATTGAATGAAGTGTTCATCAATGAAGTACTCACTGAATGAAGTGTTCATCAATGAAGTACTCACTGAATGAAGTGTTCATTAATTTGAGTGACATTAAAAAAGATAATTAAAAGTGTTTTAATGTGATAAACTCTTGGAATTTTGAGTGGAGAATTATGGAATTTATGGGAATAATGTGTGACCCTTTGTTTTTGTGAGTGGAGAGTCCACCCACATGATGAGGGGAGAGGTGGGGGCACCTCTTGGGGCGTGCTACCCCTTGGGGGCTGCCTCCCCCTCCTATATATAGATGGTTGGAGGTCCTCACACAACTCATTCCTTCATCTCTCATATGCCCTTTGGTTGGCATCTTCCTCCCCTTGCTAGCTGATCCAGTTTCACGAGTACGGTGCTTAGGCGAAGCCCTGCTCAAGATATTCTCTACCACCACCACCACTATGTCGTAGTGCTGTTGGAGTTCCCGAGAAATCCACTACTTCCGCTGCCCAACTGGGGCAAGGGGCAGAGGTCGTCACTGATCTGTATGTGTGACCGACTACGGAGACGCTGCCCGTTCGTGGCGTCAAGTCTTCATCACGACCTTGAGGTCGGCGAGTGTTCGACTACATCACCCACGAGAATAGTTCTCGTTAAAGCTTTTGGTCTTCGAGGGTGAGTCCTTCGCAAACCGTTACAAGTGATCTTATAGATGTGATCTTGGCTGTTACAACCGTAGGAAAATTTTTGTTTTCTATGCAACGAACCCTTCAGTGCCGCCATGCCTCGTAGAAGTTTGTATCCCGAACCTATGTACTTGTATAATTATTAATTAAGCGGTTATTTCTGTACCAATATGTTGTGCATTGCCAGAAGACATGATCTCTGGGCTGGCAATGTGAGCCAAGCCGGTTGCTCTGAGCTGGGATGCCACAACAATTGGTATCAGAGCCGCGCTGACTGTAGGACACGCTAGTTCGCAAGCGCTAGAGCAACGCTAGTCTAGAATTTGCTTGTCGTGTGCACCTTGATTGATGCATTAGATGGTTGCATGGCATGCATGTAGATGCATTGATTATTGTGACTAATGGCTAACCCTGTGAGTGTAGATGGCACCTGTTCCATACCCCTTTGAGTATGAGTATTCGTCTACAGGCTTTTCATCATTGCTCCGCCGAGTTTGGCTTCCACGCCAGAGCAGGCTATCCTTTATGCTTCTCTGGACGCCCTTCTCGACTTGCGCCAGCAGGAGGTTGAGATGCATACTCATCCAGGTTTCTCCCACTACCCGACTCAGAGTCCAACCGGGTAGCCGTCCACCTCACTCGTTACATGACCGCTCAGTACGAGTTGATCATTAGTCTTGCAGAGGAGCTGGCGCGCTCTAGGAAGGCACTTGCTTCTATCAGTATGGCTCAGTCGCCGCCTCCTCCTCCCTCCACCTTTGCACCGATGTCGACTCCGCCTGCTCCCCCATCACTCACATCGGAGACTCCCGCTGTTCTGACGGTCACTCAACGCGAGACCCTAGAGGAGTGGGCCGCGTTGACTGCTACCCTTGCTGCTCCGATGCTCAGGTAGCGTACTCCGCTCCTTCTGAGGGAGAGTCTTCTCGTCAGCGTCGCCGCCTTGACGTCACCTCTCTCAGCATGATCCACGTCATTAGTTCCGACTCTGAGGGTGACTCCGATGGTTCCGCTGACTGTCAGTGCCCGCTTCACTTCCACGACTAGAGCGGTGTCGATTAGCAGCATGAGTATGTTTTACATCTATCGTAGTGTCGTGCATGTTGTCAACTGCCTATGAGAAGTATTAGTCATGCTATCCCCTACTAGTTTGCGTTGTATGAGGTCGTAATGCTATGTATAATTATGGGTGTGCATCTCCCTCGACTATTTTTTATGTTGCTCGTTTCCTCGATGGTTTTGTATGGTGACCCGGACGAACCCCTTCTCGCTTTCGGATAATGGAACCACGCCTGGTTCTGAGCTGATTCTTGGTCGGTCGTCCGGGGTGGATGCCTATTTTACCTTTCTCTTTTCAACGACATGCCCGTGCTCTGAGCTGCTTCTCGGCCGTCTCGGGCAGTTGTTGAGTTTCTTTTCGCAGTGGCGACCCTATGTTCTTAGTTGTATTCTCGGCCGTCTTAGGGGACCTCTGCCTTCTTCTTATCAACGCTGCTCCAAGTTCTGAGCTGGTTTTCGGCCATATGGAGCAGTGGCTGAGTTATTCCAGTAATGCCCCAGATCCGAGCTGTCAAGACCCTTCTGGAGGCCGCTGGTTTATTTGCTGGTTTGCGCAAGGGTTTGAATGGTCATCAGCTAGCGCTTTGAGGTGTTTATTTTTACCTTGCTATCACGTTACTTATTTTCCCCTACGGTGGTTGCTCATTATATCGGCGCTTTATGTTGGGAACGGATATAGGATGAGGCGAGGTGAAGGCAACAACTTTGGTGGCGATGACACCCCCGTTCGTCGATCCGCCAGGCAAGATGGACTGTCACCAGAACCGATGCCACCTCATCCACCATAGGCACCAACCACAGAACAGATCATGAGAATGTTTGAAGAGAAAAGGAATCAAGATCTCATGGAATTACTGAGAAGCATGCAGACTATAGTGGGACAGAATCAGAACCCAGGATTCCACTCCAAGTTATCCGATTTTCAGCGCACCCGACCATCGAGTTTTGACCAAGCAGCAGATCCCATTGAAGCTGATGACTGGCTAAGGACCATTGAAAAGAAATTGGAGATTGCTCACTATGATGAAGCTGACAAGGTACCATTTTCCACTCATTACCTCGAAGGATACGCAGCTATTTGGTGAGACAATTCCAAGGCAGTATGGCCTCCCTTAGAAGACATCACCTGGGAAAAGTTTAAGGAAAAGTTTCGCACCTACCACATCCCTACCGGAGTATTGAAGGTCAAGCAGAGGGAGTTCCTCGCTCTCGTCCAAGGCAACATGTCAGTAACTGAGTACCTCAACAAGTTCAACCACCTCTCAAGATACTCGGTCCATGATGTGGCCACGTAAGAAAGGAAGATAGATCGCTTCCTTGGAGGACTCAAAGCCACTCTCTGTTGTCAACTCAGCATGTTAGACTTCCCGGACTTCCAGACACTTGTCAACAAGGCGCTCATAGCAAAAAGTGAGTACAAGTCTGTCATTGAGCACAAGTTTGGGAATGATGACCGCAAGTGCAAATATGAAGCTAAGAAGACCAACGATGGGCCATCCTTCCAGAAACCACGCGTTAGGCAACCCTCTTAGCAGCCTGCTCAGACCAATTTCAAGCCTTCTGGACTAATGGCAACGCCACCACCAACAAGCCGGCAAACCAAGGGAAGCCTTTCATCACTCCCCAAGTCAAGGAAGATTGCATTCAAAATAGCACTTGTTTCACTTGCGGAAAGCCAGGGCACTATTCCAGGCAATGCCCCACCAAGATGGGGAAACCAGCACCACAAGTCAACAACATTGGTGGCCATCCCAACTCAAACTATCGCCAGGCTCGAGTCAACCACGTCTCGGCCGAAGGAGCCCATGAGTCCCCTGACGTGTTCATCTGTATGTTTCCTATTAATAACAAACCCACAGTTATATTATTTGATTCCGGGGAAATCGACTCGTTCATTTCGCGGAGTTTTGCCACCTAAAACAATATTCCCATCTCTCTTTTGGAAAAAACTGTGGTGGTACAAACCCCTGGGGGCGTGCTCAGAGCAGACAGGATATACAAGGATCTGACAATTGAAATATATAAAGTGAAGTTTCCAGCCGCCCTTTTTCTGCTTGAATTCAAGGGGCTCGATGCAATTCTCAGAGTAGATTGGCTCACAGCTCACCAAGTCCGCCTCGCCTTTCATACACGAATAGTAAAGCTGGTCAACCGAGACGGAAAAGCAGTCTGGTTCACCGTCGTGGGAATGCCACGAAAGAAAGAGTTATTGGTATGCCAGATCACCACATATGACATGGACAAGATTCCAGTGGTTAGAGAATTCCCAGATGTATTCCCAGAAGAATTGCCAGGTATGCCACCAGATAGGGAACTGGAGTTTGCTACTGCGATTGTTCCCGGCACAACCCCAATATACAAGAAGTAATACCGAATGTCGTCTACCGAACTGGTAGAACTGAAGAAGCAGTTGGACGATTTATTACAGAAAGGGTACATTCGCCCCAGCACCTCACCCTGGGGATTGGCTGTGTTGTTTTTTAAGAAGAAGGTTGGGAGCCTGCGAATGTGTGTGGACTACCTCCCACTGAATGAAGTCACCATCAAGAACAAATACCCGCTACCCCGCATTGATGACTTGTTCGACCAGTTGAATGGTGCACGGGTATTTTCCAAGATAGACCTTCGTACGGGCTATTACCAGCTGAAGATCAAGAAAGAAGACATACCCAAGACGGCATTCACCACGAGATATGGCCTATATGAGTTCACGGTCATGTCATTCGGATTAACAAATTCTCCGGCGTACTTCATGGGCATGATGAACAAGGTCTTTATGGACTTCCTGTACATGTTTGTGGTGGTATTCATTGAAGACATCCTCATATACTCCAGGAGTGAAGAAGAGCATGAGCAGCATCTCCATATTGTGTTGGAACAACTGCGAGCTCACTGCCTGTACGCCAAATTTAGCAAGTGCGAATTTTGGCTAAAAGAGTGGGATTTTTGGGGCACATCCTATCAGCACAAGGAGTAGAGGTAGACCCCAGTAAAGTGGCCGACGTATTGAACTGGAATTCACCCACCACAGTGACTGAAGTCCAAAGTTTCTTGGGATTTGCTGCATATTATCGTCGATTCATTGAGGGGTTCTCCAAAATATCCAAGCCATTGACCGAGCTATTTAAGAAGAATCAGAAATTTGTCTGGACCAAGGATTGTGAGGATAGCTTCAGGAAGCTAAAGACCAAGTTAACTTCCGCACCTGTCTTAACCTTGCCATACCTCCACAAGGGATTTGACATTTATTGTGAAGCCTCCCGACGTGGCCTTGGATGCGTGCTAATGCAAGAAGGAAAGGTTATAGTGTATGCCTCCCGGCAGCTACGCCCACATGAAGGAAATTACCCCACCTATGATTTGGATCTAGCAGCCATAGCGCATGCTTTGAAGATATGGAGGCATTATCTTATCGGCCAACGATGAGAAATATACACGGACCACAAGAGCCTCAAGTACTGTTAGGACCCGGGGTTAGCGTATGCAAGTACAGCTAAGACATAGTCATATGGAGAGCCGAGAACCGTACCCACTTGTCTAAGCAGACAAGGCCAAGCACAGAACGTTCTCGGAAAGCATCGTACGTGAGGGGCATCCCATCCAGGCCGGATGATCAACTGAGATGGGTCCTCATCGTCCGCACACAAGTCTAATGATATGGGTGGTGAACTCCCATATTCAAAGACAAGTCGCCTCAACCATACTATCGACTATCTCATAACTCTTACATAGACTTACTCTAGCCCGATCACTTAGTCGGGTTCTAGGGCGGGCTCGATCATACCACAAAGTGTGCACGAGACAGAGTCTCGAACAATCGCATCGCGATGCCCCAAGCTGCGCACATCTAAGGGCCACTTGGTGTATGAAAGACCGCCAGCCAGATCACAACTAAGGTCTGGAAAACCCATATGTCAGAACCCTCTGTTAGGTATGTGCTAGGGTTAACTAGTGCCTTTGCATCATGTCAAAATTTCAACAAGAAATCTTGGAAATCAAATTCAAAATCAAAATGGGAGAAGGAACAACCCCCAGATGAATTAATTCAAAAGGCCAGATAATAATCTTTTACAAAAATTCATGTTAGAGTTTTGAAAAGTCTTATAAATGAGTGTGATCACATATCAAGTGATGTGGGACCCACCCCATGCTCATAGATTTTTCAAATATTCAAACAGTACCTTGGAATTAAAGAAATACCCCTTTTTGATTTAAAATTCAAATCATTTGAATTTTAAAAATGTTGAAAGTTTATGAGTGGCTAGTTTATATTATTATGAGGCCACATAAAAGTTTTCAGCATTTAATAAAATGGTTTGGTATTTTTTTATCAGAGCCAAAACAAATTACAGAAAAGGAAAGGAAAGATTAAACAGAAAAAGGAAAAGAAGACTTACCTCTCGCCCAGGCGAAGCCGGCCCACCCCAGCCCAGCCGGCCCAAAGGGGCACGGGGGTCTTCTTCCCCGATCCCGCGCCTCCAAGCTGCTCGGTGGAATGCCACCAAGCTAGCTGGGCACGTCGCCGCCTCTCCCGACGACACCTGCCCCTCCCGCGCCTTCTAGCAACGCCACGGAGACGCTGGAGACGCCGTGAGTCCATTCCCCCCCTCCAGAGCTTCCTCCTCCTCCTCCCGTGTTCGTTTCCATCGCCACCCGAGAGCGCCGCCGCTCGCCGTCGCAAGAAATCGTGGCCACTGACGTCGAGGAGCCGAACCAAAGTGTCCAAGCGCTTCGCCGTCGTCGTCTTCATCGACCTGCGAAAGGAATCGAAGCCGAGTGCCTCCACGAGCTCGCTAGCATCATCGTCTTCATCGCCGGCCGACGCGGATCGACTTCGAATTCCGACCAGCTCCGAGCTTCCCCGAGCCCACTAGCCATCCCATCGCATTCGTGGTGAACTTCTCACCGTTTTCCCTAACCTAGCACCCTCCCTCTCGTTCTCTATCCGGATCCGCCATGGATGCCGAAGCACGTCGCCGCCATGGATGAGCTCGAGTCGCCTCTGTGCCCCTTCAACTCAGCCAGCGCGCGCGTTTAGCTCCTGGTCATGCTAGCTTTCGAACGCAAGCGAGATCAGCCCGAACCGTGCACGGTAGTGTCGTCTACGACCTCGCCGTGGTTCTGCTGCCGCCGGAGTCGTCGCCGTCGTCGATACAGGGCTCCCCGTGGACCCCCGATGCCTCCAGAAGACGCGGATGACCTCCAGGAACAAGCCGGTGCCCTCCGTTTCCCCTCCCGTGGCCGGAATCGTGTTCCCGTGCTGCGCCGCCGTGGCCAGGCCGCCGGAGTTTAGCCGCCGGCGTGTCAGTGCTTAACCCCCCCCCCCCCCCCCCCTGTTTTCACCTAACTAGTGACCCCTGGGTCACTGACCAGTGGGCCTAGTGGCTTAATTAAGCCATTGGATTAATTTAACCGACGGGTTAAGTTAACCCAGCCACTGACAGGGTGGCCCCACTTGTCAGCCCCCCCTGACGTCAGCATTGCGCAAGAAATCAATTAAATGAATTTCCAGAGATTATTTGAATTAAAAGAATTCCAGAAAATCCAGAAAATACCCCAAACTTTGGAAATTGATAGAAAATTCATATTAACTCCAAATTGGACAAATAATATATGAAAAATGATCAGGAGAAAATTATCTTTCCAAATATGCAACTTTCAACTCTGTTTGGGTTGAATTTAAAAGGTGATCAGTAGCATATGTCATTTGGTTTATTTGAATTTATTTCAAATTCAAATCAATTGAGTTTGCAACTTGAACCATGGATTTAAGCTATACTTCAACCACACTTCAGAGGCATATCATACACATTTGAAGTTCATTCAAAATGATCAAACTATGTCACATTCAACTTGGCTAAGTTGAATTCAAATGTGGAGTTTGAATTTGCATTTTAAATGCAATATATTCCACTTAATTGGAATTACCTCACACATCAGAACTTGTACCTCAAGTTTCAACTTTCATTCATGTGCTTGAGCATTGCATTCATTTTGATTGCTACTTCGTGCTTGTTTGTCGAGTAGAGGTGGAACCGGAGCAGGAGGCTACCCCCTTCGCTGAAGATCCAGAGCCCGAACCTCGTCAGCAAGGCAAGCAAACCCCCATTGATCATGTCGATAAAATCCCACTTCCCTCTCTTGTCTCGCTTATGCATTGTTTAGGATGATCACCATGTTACGATTCTACCGCATAGATGAACCCATTCCTTTGCATGACCTATCTTTTGTCACAGTAGTAAGAAAACCACAATCCTAGCAAATGTAGGAGTTGAATGATATCATGTGGCCCCTGCAATGTTACTGCTTATTGCATGCTTAGTGTGATACCATGTTGTTACTGTGATGTGAGTCGGGATGGGAATGATCATGTTGATGATGGTAGAAAAGTGTTGGTGAATCGACCTAATACAAGGTGAACGATGAGAGGTTGTGTAGGAGTACATGGTGGGTTGTCTCGTTGAACACCGCCCTATTACGAGTTCTTGTGTGGTGATCCAAGATGAAGAGTACAACCACACATTAGGCTCACTGACCCCTCTCAACTTACTAACTCATCCCTTTCGATGTCCAGATGTCGCAATAGTTCGGAGTTCTGGTAGGCTTGTGGCCTGGATGCTAAGTGAGAGAACGGCTCATCCGAGACCGGCTTATGCACCACGCACACATCGCTTGGGTCCACTTCGGTTAACCGGCCGGGTTCAAGATTGTGGTAACCAACCCAAGTAGGCGGCTTTCTCGGACTAGATCGGCTATGAGGTAATAGTTGTGGTGAGCATCCTCGCTGGCACCCCTTGAATGGTGTCGAGATCAAAGGCGGTAAATGATGGTCATGTGTGGGTAGCGGTACACCCTTGCAAGGTTAACAAAACTATTCGAATAGCCCCGTCCGCGGTTATGGACTGCTTGGAAAGCTTAGCTTGATTATTAGATAACTTGAACCGGATACTTCTAAAACACACCAAGATAAGTGTGAGTGCTATGGCGTGCTTTCTCGTGGGGAAGTCGAGGAAGGCACCATAGTGGTGTAATTGATTGGAGAAAGTAGTGGACTCGTGTACGCTTCTTGCCTCAAAGTCTGGTACTCGTAGTTCAGGATTAGCCAAGTCAAAGCTGGCATTTCTGCAAGTGAACCCCACCTCCCTTTACCTTGATACATGTGCATAAGTAGCATAGTTCCTATGTAAGTCTTGCTGAGTACGCCTTTGTACTCACGTTTGCTTAATCTATGTTTTAGATGACGCCACTGACCCCGAAGGTGGCTTCTTCATCGAGCTGGACGACTGAAGTTAAGCTAGTCTAGTCCCAGTCAGCAGACTGGTTCCCTCGCGGAGGGCTTTTTGTTTGCATAAGGCTTATTAATCCATTTGTTAAACTTGTCTGTACTCAGACATAATTTGCTTCCGCTCTATGTTGTAATGTTGGATCACATGTATGTGATCTCTGTGTGTACTCTATAAGAGTTATAAATAAAATGTACACTTTGTAGAGAATTGCAATGGTACCTGCTGTTCATACAAGGCATGTGTGCTGCGTGTATGTTTATAACATGCATGTTTTGTATGGGTTTTCGAGACCTTAGTTGTGTCTGGCTGGCGGTCTTTCATACACCAAGTGGCCCTTAGATGTGCGCAGCTTGGGGCATCGCGATGCGATTGCTCGAGACTCCGTCTCGTGCACACTTTGTGGTATGATCGAGCCCGCCCTAGACCCCGACTAAGTGATCGGGCTGGAGTAAGTCTATGTAAGAGTTTTGAGATAGTCGATAATATGGTTGAGGCGACTTGTCTTTGAATATGGGAGTTCACCACCCATATCTTTAGACTTGTGTGCGGATGATGAGGACCCATCTCAGTTGATCATCCGGCCTGGATTGCAGCCCCTCACGTACGATGCTTTCCGAGAATGTTCAGTTCTTGGCCTTGTCTGCTTAGAAAAGTGGGTGCGGTTCTCGGCTCTCCATATGACTATGTCTTAGCTGTACTTGCATACGCTAACCCCGGGTCCCGACAGACTTGGTATCAGAGCAGGACTGACTGTAGGACTAGTAGCCTTGGCCGAAGTTGAGTCTAGCTTGCTATAGTTATATAGTTACTCTGGGTATATAAGGGAATAACGTAAGACTTCTTTTTTCTCCTTACCCCCTTCGTTCTGAGTTCTGAGTCAACCTCATCTTATTCTACGGGAAGATAGGACTAGGCTCTCCTCTGTCTGATTAGCACATCTCGTTGTTTGCTTCCCTATAGCCGTAGGAAAGTTGTGTCAGGTTTTCCTAGCATTGTTATAATGCTGATTTCTTACATCGTATTATGTAAGTGTTGTTTCTCATGATTGAAAGAAATTGTCAATTCTTACAATTACAGCCGTTACGCTGTCCGAGTCATTCCAGGTTTATCTCATAATCTGATGCATTTGCAAACTCCTTTCTGTTTCAGATGGCAGATCTTCCCCCTCGGCAGATTGTTCGTTTGACCAGGTGCCTCGGTGTGCGTGGCCATCCCGCCGCGTTGACCGAGATGATGTCCTATGTGGGATATCGATGGTACCCTGAGTATACCGTCGAGGAGCAGTTCCACGACTTCAACCAGACGCAGTTTCACTGCATCGTCCGGATCTATCCGCACCACGTTGGAGTCACCCAGCCTATTAACTTTGGACATGGCATTGGCATCACCGAGAACATGGCTGTGCAGGATGCTGCATATTCATGTATTACACTGCTGAGAGAGGAGCACACGTTGCTGAGAGAGACTTCTTTCCGCTATATCCCTGCTGCACTTCCAGGAGAAGAGGGATATTACACCGGACTCTACTCAGACCACTCTGCAGAGGATCCAGCACTCCAGGTGACTGCTAGGTTTGCTAGTGACAGAGATCGTGATGCACGCGCTCTCCGTTTCGAGCTCCACGCCACTCGTGTTCGTTTTTACCGAGCACTGACGCTCTTGGCACCCTTTGTGAGCGTGGGATCAGTTGAGTATGATGCGATCTATCCAGTGAGGACTCAGATGCCATCTCGAGTTGCTTGGCCCGAGATTGGAGGAATTTTTCCACCCCGTGGTCCTTTGCTTCCACCCTACACTGGACCTAGGCCCCATCCTTGCCCAAATGGATATCAGGGTCCACAAGCCTCCGTGTTTTCCGATGGTCACCTCCAGCTACCGGGATATGCGGGTAACTTTTATGAGGATTACTATGGAGATGGAGATGAGTGAGACCGCCTGTGGTCTTACTTAGTGAGGATGTAATAGTATCCTAGTATATGGTAATCAAGGTGTCTAAGTTCCAGAGGCTTAGATAAATAATGTATAGGAAGTCAGAGTGCCTCTAAAGGAGGTATCATCTTCATCACGTTTGTATTAGCTTAGTGCTTGTACTAAAATGATGTATGGTTTGTATGACAGCTTGTGAATATATGGCTTGTATGCTTTTATCACCATGTTGTCAAGATGATTACTTCCTTTGCTCTGTAATCCTTCCAGTACTTCAATACCTTGATTATACTCTTCAAATCAACTCTGTTTGACTTTGGTTTTTCCTTCAGGATGTCTCAAGGAACCCGTGGCCAGGTTGGTCGTAACCAAGGTCGTGGGAACAACCAGGAGGAACACAACCTTCCACCCCCACCCACGATGGCACAGGTTCTGATGGAGGTCTAGAGGAACCGCCGTGACTCTCACCACCTGCTGGAAGTCATCGCACGCAACACCACTCAACAGCGCAATGAGCTGGTGTCTCTGAACGACTTCATCCGGCTTAATCCCCCGGTTTTCAGTTACTCCACCGAGCCCCTTGACGCCAATGACTGGCTTCGCAGCATCGAGAGGAAGATCCAAGCCGGCCATGTTGCAGATGGCGACAAGGTCAGCTACGCCACCTATCACCTCGAAGGTGCAGCAAGCTTTTGGTGGGAGAACTTTCTGAATATGCGTCCCGTCGGACCACCTGCATCTTGGGAGGAGTTCTGCACTTCTTTCCGCGAGCACCACATCCCCAAGGGTCTCATGGACCGCAAGCGTGAGGAATTCTGCAACCTCACTCAAGGCAGAAGAACCGTGGACGAGTTTAGTCGTGAGTTCAACCGACTTGCTCGTTATGCAACTGAAGAAGTTTCCACCGACTCCAAGAAACAAGAGAGGTTCCGTCGTGGCCTCAACAGTGGACTCCGTCGCGAGCTCAACCTTCATGACTTTGCCACATTCCAGGTCCTTGTCAACAAGGCCATCAAAGAAGAGGACATGAACACCCCCAATGATTTCCGCAAACATCCTAGAGATGACAGTTCATCCAGTTCTGGCTCCCAGAAGCGCAAGATCTGGATCCCCAATAGCATGTTCCGCCAGAACAACCCACCGAGGCCATCCTATGTGGCGCCTCGTCCACCCAACCAGTTCCACCCAGCTCCACCAGACAACCCAGCTCCATGCACTGTTTTCGGAGCTTGCTACAAGTGTGGTCGGGCAGGCCACTACTCTCGCGAGTGTCCCCAGAACCATCTCCAGCATCAGAATGCTCCACCACGTGCCGGAGGCAACAGCAACAACACCAACAATGGTCGTGGCAAGCCACCCCAGAAGGTCTTCACCGCCAAACCCGCTCCTTCTGTCACTCGTGGACGTGTGAACCAGATTGCTGCTGAAGAGACTGACGACACCACTGACGTCATTCTTGGTACGCTCCCAGTCAATTTTGTTCCTACTTCCGTTCTTTTCGACCCAGGAGCATCTCATTCATTCATGTCGGAAAGTTATGCACTTCGTCATGAGTTACCCTTTGTTGAATTGTCCACTCCAATGATTATTCAAACTCCAGGGTCAAGATGGCAAACTAATAGAGTGAGCCATGGTAATCAAATTGCAATTGAGGGTTTAGTATTCCTTGCTTCACGCATAGCCCTCAAATCTTCAGACATTGATGTCATCCTTGGCATGGATTGGCTATCAAGACAGAATGCCTACCTGGATTGCAAAGGCAAATCCGTGAAACTCACCCACCCTTCAGGCCAAACCGTCAACTATACCTCACCCAGAACAAGAACCCAAGTGCATTCCTTGAATGTACTCCCCCTTCCCGAACTAGAAGATATTCCGGTGGTTCGTGACTTCCCGGATGTCTTTCCTGAAGAGCTGCCGGGCATGCCACCCGACAGGTGTGTAGAGTTTATAGTGGATCTTGTTCCCGGAACCGCACCAATTTCCAAACGCCCATATAAAATGGACCCACATGAGTTAGCTGAGCTAAAAACCCAACTTGATGCTTCGTTGACAAAAGGCTTCATCCGCCCTAGCTCATCGCCATGGGGTTGTCCCGTTCTGTTCGTAAAGAAGAAAGATGGAACAGAAAGGATGTGCGTAGACTATCGCCCGCTAAATTTAGCGACGATAAAGAACAAATACCCACTGCCCAGGATCAATGATCTTCATGATCAACTTGCAGGATCCTCCGTCTTCTCCAAGATGGATTTGAGATTAGGTTATCATCAGATCAGAATCCGAAACGAGGACATTCCCAAAACGGCTTTTACTACTCGTTATGGTCTTTACGAGTACACCGTCATGTCCTTTGGTTTAACCAATGCCCCCGCCACATTCTCACGCTTGATGAATTCGATCTTCATGGAGTACCTAGATAAATTTGTTGTGGTTTATCTTGATGATATTCTCATCTACTCGAAGAACGAAGAAAATCATGCCGAACACTTAAGGTTGGTATTGATGAAGCTTAGAGAGCATCGCCTGTACGCTAAATTCTCCAAGTGTGAATTCTGGCTACCAGAAGTGACCTACTTAGGCCACGTGATTTCTGCAAAAGGCATTGCTGCAAATCCCGAGAGAGTTCAGGCCGTCCTTGACTGGACTCCACCCGAATCGGTTAAGCAAGTTAGGAGTTTTCTTGGCCTAGCCAGCTATTGCCGTCGCTTCGTTGAGAACTTTTCTAAAGTTGCAAAGCCTCTAACTGAACTCCTCAAGAAAGATAAGAAATTCTTATGGACTCCCAAGTGCGAGGAAAGCTTTCAAGAGCTAAAAAGAAGATTGACTTCCGCACCCGTACTTGCACCTCCAGACACCAAAAGGGATTTCGAGATCTATTGTGACGCATCACGGCAAGGGTTAGGATGCATACTTCTGCAAGATCGACATGTGGTAGCTTATGCTTCACGCCAGTTGCGGCCACATGAAGAGAACTATCCTACCCATGATCTTGAACTCGCTGCCGTAGTTCATGCTCTAACAACTTGGCGACACTACCTCCTTGGTAATCGTTGTGAGATTTTTCCGACCACCAAAGCCTCAAATACATTTTCACCCAGCCAGATCTTAATCTCAGGCAAAGACACTGGATTGAGTTGATAAAAGATTACGACGTAGTAATTTCTTACACCCCAGGCAAAGCCAATGTTATGGCTGATGCACTAAGTCGTAAGTCGTACTGTAACAACCTCATGTTACAGCAGTATCAACCACTTCTTCATGAGGACTTTCGCAAACTCAACCTTGAAATTGTTCCTCATGGCTATCTTTCTACCTTGGTGGCGAAACCAACTATTGAGGATCAAATTATAGTTGCCCAAAGGTGTGCACGAAGTGTTCGCCGGATCAAGGAGAACATTGCTAGCGGAGTTGCTAAATGTTTCTCCACAGATAGCAAAGGAACGGTATTCTTTGAAAATCGTTTGGTAGTACCTAAGAATAAGGAACTAAGGCAACTCATCCTCAAGGAAGCCCATGACACACCCATCTCAATTCATCCAGGTAGCACAAAAATGTACCGAGATCTGGGCCAGAGATTTTGGTGGACTAGGATGAAGAGAGACATTGCTCAATTTGTTGCTGAATGTGATGTTTGTCGTCGCATTAAGGCAGAACATCAAAGACCTGCTGGTACACTTCAACCTTTGTCTATTCCCGAGTGGAAATGGGACAAAGTCGGTATGGATTTCATCACCGGCTTTCCAAGAACCCAGAAAGGAAACAATGCCATCTTCGTTGTCATAGATAGGCTTTCCAAAGTTGCTCACTTTCTTCCGGTTCGCGAGTCTATAACTGCTAGTCATTTAGCGGACTTGTACATATCCAGAATTGTATCCCTTCATGGTGTTCCTTTGGAAATCAATTCTGATCGCGGTAGCCTTTTCACCTCTAGATTTTGGGGAAGCTTCCAACGTGCTATGGGAACTCATCTCTCCTTTAGTATGGCTTTCCATCCTCAGTCTAGCGGTCAAGTCGAAAGGGTTAACCAAATTCTTGAAGACATGCTCAGAGCTCGTGTTATCTCATTCGGAAAGAATTGGGAGAATTCTCTTCCATTTGCCGAATTTGCTTATAACAATAGTTTTCAATCTAGTCTGAACATGGATCCTTTTGAACTCCTTTATGGACGACGATGTCGGACACCACTAAACTGGTCTGAAACCGGTGAAAGACAATTCTTTGGACCGGATATGATCAAGGAAGCAGAAGAACAAGTTCGCATTGTTCGTGATCAATTGAAAGCAGCCCAGTCTTGTCAGAAAAGCTACTATGATCGTCATCATAGACAAGAGAGCTACAATCTGGATGAGAAGGCTTACCTTCGGGTTACTCCTATGAAGGGGACCCAACGTTTCGGTATCAAAGGCAAGTTGGCCCCACGTTATATCGGACCTTTCCGCATTCTAGCTAAACGTGGAGAAGTTGCCTACCAACTTGAACTACCTCCGCACCTCTCCCGAGTACATGATGTATTCCATGTATCCCAGCTCAGGCGTTGCTTCAAGGACCCCATCCGCGAAGTCGACCATGAAACGCTTGATCTCCAAGATGACCTTTCTTATCGAGAATACCCCATTCGTATTCTTGATTCCGCAGAGCGTGTCACTCGTCGTCAGAAGATTAGGTTTCTGAAAGTGCAATGGTCACACCACTCTGGAAGAGAAGCCACGTGGGAAAGAGAAGACCGTCTCAGTGTCGAGTACCCCTCCTTCCTCCCGCAGACTTCTGAATCTCGGGACGAGATTCTTCTGAGTGGGGGCGATTTGTCAGAACCCTCTGTTAGGTATGTGCTAGGGTTAACTAGTGCCTTTGCATCATGTCAAAATTTCAAAAAGAAATCTTGGAAATCAAATTCAAAATCAAAATGGGAGAAGGAACACCCCCCAGATGAATTAATTCAAAAGGCCAGATAAAAATCTTTTCCAAAAATTCATGTTAGAGTTTTGAAAAGTCTTATAAATGAGTGTGATCACATATGAAGTGATGTGGGACCCACCCCATGCTCATAGATTTTCAAATATTCAAACAGTACCTTGGAATTAAAGAAATACCCCTTTTTGATTTAAAATTCAAATCATTTGAATTTTAAAAATGTTGAAAGTTTATGAGTGGCTAGTTCATATTATTATGAGGCCACATAAAAGTTTTCAGCATTTAATAAAATGGTTTGGTATTTTTTTATCAGAGCCAAAACAAATTACAGAAAAAGAAAGGAAAGATTAAACAGAAAAAGGAAAAGAAGACTTACCTCTCGCCTAGGCGAAGCCGGCCCACCCCAGCCCAGCCGGCCCAAAGGGGCACGGGGGTCTTCTTCCCCGATCCCGCGCCTCCAAGCTGCTCGGTGGAATGCCACCGAGCTAGCTGGGCACGTCGCCGCCTCTCCCGACAACACCTGCCCCTCCCGCGCCTTCTAGCGACGCCACGGAGACGCTGGAGACGCCGTGAGTCCATTCCCCCCCTCCAGAGCTTCCTCCTCCTCCTCCCGTGTTCGTTTCCATCGCCACCCGAGAGCGCCGCCGCTCGCCGTCGCAAGAACTCGTGGCCACTGACGTCGAGGAGCCGAACCAAAGTGTCCAAGCGCTTCGCCGTCGTCGTCTTCATCGACCTGCGAAAGGAATCGAAGCCGAGTGCCTCCACGAGCTCGCTAGCATCATCGTCTTCATCGCCGGCCGACGCGGATCGACTTCGAATTCCGGCCAGCTCCGAGCTTCCCCGAGCCCACTAGCCATCCCATCGCATTCGTGGTGAGCTTCTCACCATTTTCCCTAACCTAGCACCCTCCCTCTCGTTCTCTATCCGGATCCGCCATGGATGCCGAAGCACGCCGCCGCCATGGATAAGCTCGAGGTCGCCTCTATGCCCCTTCAACTCAGCCAGCGCGCGCGTTTAGCTCCTGGTCGTGCTAGCTTTCAAACGCAAGCGAGATCAGCCCGAACCGTGCACGGTAGCGTCGTCTACGACCTCGCCGTGGTTCTGCTGCCGCCGGAGTCGTCGCCGTCGTCGATACAGGGCTCCCCGTGGACCCCCGATGCCTCTAGGAGACGCGGATGACCTCCAGGAACAAGCCGGTGCCCTCCGTTTCCCCTCCCGTGGCCGGAATCGTGTTCCCGTGCTGCGCCGCCGTGGCCAGGCCGCCGGCGTGTCAGTGCTTAACCCCCCCGCCCCTGTTTTCAGCTAATTAGTGACCCCTGGGTCACTGACCAGTGGGCCCAGTGGCTTAATTAAGCCACTGGATTAATTTAACCCACGGGTTAAGTTAACCCAGCCACTGACAGGGTGGCCCCACTTGTCAGCCCCCCCTGACGTCAACATTGCGCAAGAAATCAATTAAATGAATTTCCAGAGATTATTTGAATTAAAAGAATTCCAGAAAATCCAGAAAATACCCCAAACTTTGGAAATTCATAGAAAATTCATATTAACTCCAAATTGGACAAATAATATATGAAAAATGATCAGGAGAAAATTATCTTTCCAAATATGCAACTTTCAACTCTGTTTGGGTTGAATTTAAAATGTGATCAGTAGCATATGTCATTTGGTTTATTTGAATTTATTTCAAATTCAAATCAATTGAGTTTGCAACTTGAACCATGGATTTAAGCTATACTTCAACCACACTTCAGAGGCATATCATACACATTTGAAGTTCCTTCAAAATGATCAAACTATGTCACATTCAACTTGGCTAAGTTAAATTCAAATGTGGAGTTTGAATTTGCATTTTAAATGCAATATATTCCACTTAATTGGAATTACCTCACACATCAGAACTTGTACCTCAAGTTTCAACTTTCATTCATGTGCTTGAGCATTGCATTCATTTTGATTGCTACTTCGTGCTTGTTTGTCGAGTAGAGGTGGAACCGGAGCAGGAGGCTACCCCCTTCGCTGAAGATCCAGAGCCCGAACCTCGTCAGCAAGGCAAGCAAACCCCCATTGATCATGTTGATAAAATCCCACTTCCCTCTCATGTCTCGCTTATGCATTGTTTAGGATGATCACCATGTTACGATTCTACCGCATAGATGAACCCATTCCTTTACATGACCTATCTTTTGTCACAGTAGTAAGCAAACCACAATCCTAGCAAATGTAGGAGTTGAATGATATCATGTGGCCCCTGCAATGTTACTGCTTATTGCATGCTTAGTGTGATACCATGTTGTTACTGTGATGTGAGTCGGGATGGGAATGATCATGTTGATGATGGTAGAAAAGTGTTGGTGAATCGACCTAATACAAGGTGAACGATGAGAGGCTGTGTAGGAGTACACGGTGGGTTGTCTCGTTGAACACCGCCCTAGTACGAGTTCTTGTGTGGTGATCCAAGATGAAGAGTACAACCACACATTGGGCTCACTGACCCCTCTCAACTTACTAACTCATCCCTTTCGATGTCCAGATGTCGCAATAGTTCGGAGTTCTGGTAGGCTTGTGGCCTGGATGCTAAGTGAGAGAACGGCTCATCCGAGACCGGCTTATGCACCACGCACACATCGCTTGGGTCCACTTCGGTAAACCGGCCGGGTTCACGATTGTGGTAACCAACCCAAGTAGGCGGCTTTCTCGGACTAGATCGGCTATGAGGTAACAGTTGTGGTGAGCATCCTCGCTGGCACCCCTTGAATGGTGTCGATATCAAAGGCGGTAAATGATGGTCATGTGTGTGTAGCGGTACACCCTTTCAAGGTTAACAAAACTATTCGAATAGCCGCGTCCGCGGTTATGGACTGCTTGGAAAGCTTAGCTTGATTATTAGATAACTTGAACCGGATACTTCTAAAACACACCAAGGTAAGTGTGAGTGCTATGGCGTGCTTTCTCGTGGGGAAGTCGAGGAAGGCACCATAGTGGTGTAATTGATTGGAGAAAGTAGTGGACTCGTGTACGCTTCTTGCCTCAAAGTCTGGTACTCGTAGTTCAGGATTAGCCAAGTCAAAGCTGGCATTTCTTCAAGTGAACCCCACCTCCCTTTACCTTGATACATGTGCATAAGTAGCATAGTTCATATGTAAGTCTTGCTGAGTACGCCTTTGTACTCACGTTTGCTTAATCTATGTTTTAGATGACGCCACTGACCCCGAAGGTGGCTTCTTCATCGAGCTGGACGACTGAAGTTAAGCTAGTCTAGTCCCAGTCAGCAGACTGGTTCCCTCGTGGAGGGCTTTGTGTTTGCATAAGGCTTCTTAAGCCATTTGTTAAACTTGTCTGTACTCAGACATAATTTGCTTCCGCTCTGTGTTGTAATGTTGGATCACATGTATGTGATCTCTGTGTGTACTCTATAAGAGTTATAAAGAAAATGTACACTTTGTAGAGATTTGAAATGGTACCTGCTGTTCATACAAGGCATGTGTGTTGCGTGTATGTTTATAACATGCATGTTTTGTATGGGTTTTCGAGACCTTAGTTGTGTCTGGCTGGCGGTCTTTCATACACCAAGTGGCCCTTAGATGTGCGCAGCTTGGGGCATCGCGATGCGATTGCTCGAGACTCCGTCTCGTGCACACTTTGTGTGCGGACGATGAGGACCCATCTCAGTTGATCATCCGGCCTGGATGGGATGCCCCTCACGTACGATGCTTTCCGAGAATGTTCAGTGCTTGGCCTTGTCTGCTTAGACAAGTGGGTGCGGTTCTCGGCTCTCCATATGACTATGTCTTAGCTGTACTTGCATACGCTAACCCCGGGTCCCGACACCATACAAAGACATGCATGTTATAAACATACACGCAGCACACATGCCTTGTATGAACAGCAGGTATCATTGCAATTCTCTACAAAGTATACATTTTATTGATAACTCTTATAGAGTGCACACAGAGATCACAAACATGTGATCCAACATTACAACACAGGCGGAAGAAAATTATGTCTGAGTACAGACAAGTTTAACAAATGGCTTAAGAAGCCTTATTTAAACACAAGCCCTCCACGAGGGAACCAGTCGTCTGACTGGGACTAGACTAGTTGATATTCAGTCGTCTAGCTCGATGAAGAAGCCACCTTCGGGGTCAGTGGTATCATCTAAAACATAGATTAAGCAAACGTGAGTACAAAGTCGTACTCAGCAAGACTTACATAGGAGCAATACTACTCATGCACATGTATCAAGGTAAAGGGAGGTGGGGTTCACTTGCAGAAATGCCAGCTTTGACTTGGCTCGTCCTGAACTACGAGTACCAGACTTTGAGGTAAGAAGCATACACGAGTCCACTACTTTCTCCAACCAATTACACCACTATGGTGCCTTCCTCGACTTCCCCACGAGAAAGCACGCCATAGCACTCACACTTATCTTGGTGTGTTTTAGAAGTATCCAGTTCAAGTTGTCTAATAATCAAGCTAAGCTTTCCAAGCAGTCCATAACCGCGGACGCGCCTATTCGAATAGTTTTGTTAACCCTGCAGGGGTGTACCGCTACACACACATAATCATCATTTACCGCCTTTGATCTCGACACCATTCAAGGGGTGCCAGTGAGGATGCTCACCACAACTGTACCCTCATAGCCGATCTAGTCCGAGAAAGCCGCCTACTTGGGTTGGCTACCACTATCGTGAACCCGGCCGGTTTACCGAAGTGGACCCAAGTGATGTGTGCGTGGTGCATAAGCCGGTCTCGGGTGAGCCGTTCTCTCACTTAGCATCCAGGCCACAGGCCTACCAGAACTCCGAACTATTGCGACATCTGGACATCGAAAGGGATGAGTTAATAGGTTGAGAGGGGTCAGTGAGCCCAATGTGTGGTTGTACTCTTCATCTTGGATCACCACACAAGAACTCAGACTTAGGGCGGTGTTCAACGAGACAACCCACTGTGTACTCCTACACAGCCTCTCATCGTTCACCTTGTATTAGGGTCGATTCACCAACAATTTTCTACCATAATCATCATGATCACTACCATCCCGACTCACATAACAGTATCATCATGGTATCAGTCTAAGCATGCAATAAGCGATAACATTTGCAGGGGTCACATGATATCAATCAACTCCTACATTTGCTAGGATTGTGGTTTGCTTACTACGGTGACAAAATATTAGGTCATGCAAAGGAATGGGTTCATCTATGCGGTAGAAACGTAGCATGGTGATCATCCTAAACAATGCATAAGCGAGAAATGAGAGGGAAGTGGGATTTTATCGACATGATCAATGGGGGTTTGCTTGCCTTGCTGACAAGGTTCGGATTCGGGGTCTTCGACGAAGGGGGCAGCCTCCTGCTCCGGTTCCACCTCTACTCGACAAACAACAAACAAGGTAGCAAAGTAAATACAATGCACAATCACATGATGGAAGGTCGAAACTTGGTGTATATGCTTTGATGTGTGAAGCAATTCCATTTAAATGGAGTATATTGCAAATTGAATTGCAAATTCAAACTCCAATTTGAATTCAAACTTAACCAAGTTACATGTGACATTGTTTGATCATTTTGAACCTTTTGGAAATGTGTATGATATGCCTCTGAAGTGTGGTTGTGTCGGGACCCGGGGTTAGCGTATGCAAGTACAGTTAAGACATAGTCATATGGAGAGCCTAGAACCGCACCCACTTGTCTAAGCAGACAAGGCCAAGCACTGAACATTCTCGGAAAGCATCGTACGTGAGGGGCATCCCATCCAGGCCGGATGATCAACTGAGATGGGTCCTCATCGTCCGCACACAAGTCTAATGATATGGGTGGTGAACTCCCATATTCAAAGATAAGTCGCCTCAACCATACTATCGACTATCTCAAAACTCTTACATAAACTTACTCCAGCCCGATCACTTAGTCGGGGTCTAGGGCGGGCTCGATCATACCACAAAGTGTGCACGAGACAGGGTCTCGAACAATCGCATCGCGATGCCCCAAGCTGCGCACATCTAAGGGCCACTTGGTGTATGAAAGACCGCCAGCCAGAACACAACTAAGGTCTCGAAAACCCATACAAAGACATGCATGTTATAAACATACACGCAGCATACATGCCTTGTATGAACAGCAGGTACCATTGCAATTCTCTACAAAGTGTACATTTTATTTATAACTCTTATAGAGTACACACAGAGATCACATACAAGTGATCCAACATTACAACACAGAACGGAAGCAAATTATGTCTGAGTACAGACAAGTGATCCAACATGACAAGTTGTCTAATAATCAAGCTAAGCTTTCCAAGTAGTCCATAACCGCGGACGCGGCTATTCGAATAGTTTTGTTAACCCTGCAGGGGTGTACCTCTACACACACATGATCATCATTTACCGCCTTTGATCTCGACACCATTCAAGGGGTGTCAGCGAGGATGCTCACCACAACTGTTACCTCATAGCCTATCTAGTCCGAGAAAGCCGCCTACTTGGGTTGGCTACCACTATCGTGAACCCGGCTGGTTTACCGAAGTGGACCCAAGCGATGTGTGCGTGGTGCATAAGCCGGTCTCGAGTGAGCCATTCTCTCACTTAGCATCCAGGCCACAAGCCTACCAGAACTCCAAACTACTACGACATCTGGACATCGAAAGGGATGAGTTAGTAAGTTGAGAGGGGTCAGTGAGCCCAATGTGTGGTTGTACTCTTCATCTTGGATCACCACACAAGAACTCGGACTTAGGGCGGTGTTCAACGAGACAACCCACCGTGTACTCCTACACAGCCTCTCATCGTTCACCTTGTATTAGGGTCGATTCACCAACACTTTTCTACCATCATCAACATGATCACTACCATCCCGACTCACATCACAGTAACAACATGGTATCATACTAAGAATGCAATAAGCAGTAACATTTCAGGGGTTACATGATATCAACCAACTCCTACATTTGCTAGGATTGTGGTTTGCTTACTACTGTGACAAAAGATAGGTCATGCAAAGGAATGGGTTCATCTATACGGTAGAATCATAACATGGTGATCATCCTATACAATGCATAAGCGAGACATGAGAGGGAAGTGGGATTTTATCGACATGATCAATGGGGGTTTGCTTGCCTTGCTGACGAGGTTCGGGTTCTGGATCTTCAGCGAAGGGGGTGACCTCCTGCTCCGGTTCCACCTCTACTCGACAAACAAAGCACGAAGTAGCAATCAATATGAATGCAATGCTCAAGCACATGATTGAATGTTAAAGCTTGAAGTATAAGTTTTGATGTGTGAGGCAATTCCATTTAAGTGAAGTATATTGCATTTAAAAATGCAAATTCAAACTCCACATTTGAATTTAACTTAGCCAAGTTGAATGTGACATAGTTTGATCATTTTGAATCATCTTCACTTGTATAAGATATGCCTCTGATGTGTGGGTGAATTATAGCATAATTCCAAGGTCCAAGTTGCAAAATCATTTGGTTTGAATTTGAATTAATTTCAAATAAAGCAAATGACATATGCTACTGGTACCATTTTAAATTCAACTCAAACATAGTTGAAAGTTGCATATTTGGAAAGATAATTTTCTCCTGATCATTTTTCATATATTATTTGTCCAATTTGGAGTTAATATGAATTTTCTATGAATTTCCAAAGTTTGGGATATTTTCTGGAATTCCTGGAATTATTTAAATCATTTTGCTTTTCTGGAAATTCAATAATTGACTTATTGCGTCGGCAGGGGGACTGACAAGTGGGTCCACCCTATCAGTGACTGGGTTCACTTAACCCGTGGGTTAAGTTAATCCAGTGGCTTAATTAAGCCACTGGGCCCACTGGTCAGTGACCCAGGGGTCACTAATTAGGTGATTAACAGGGGGGGTTTAGCACTGACACGCCGGCGGCTAAACGCCGGCGACTGGAGTCGCGGCGGTGCTGCACGGGAGCTCGATTCCGTCCAGCATTTGGAGCGCGAAGACCATCCATTTGAAGCTCTCACTCGCGCGCGTCGAACGGGACCAAAACCAAGCGCTGGGGTGCACCGTACGCTTGCCGGCGTCAACTCTTGCGGCGAACTAGCTACGGCCACCATCGAGATTTGGCTCTAGGGCACGACTTGAGGCGAGGTTGGGCTGGTTCGACGAGGAGGAACACGGGGAATACGATGGACATCATGGCTGGCTCGATTACTTAGCGGGTGGACCTCTCCATTGATCCCGGCGGCGAGAAGCTTTGGCTACCATGGCGGATCCGGCTAGAGTGAGTAATCCAGGGGAAGAAGAGAGGGGTTTCGAACCCGAGCTCACCAGGAACTCAGTAGAGGTGGTGGCGTGGCCTGGGGTGGCTCAACGGCGGCGTAATCCACGAAGTCCTTCACGGCGGCCGGCGGGAACTCGAGGAAGAATCCGGCGTCTATGCGGTCTCCGGGCTCGATTCCTTCTGCAAGTCGGTGAAGACGACGACGGCGAAGCGCTTGGACACCTTGGTTCGGCTCCTCGACGTCGTTGGCTGCGACTTCTCGCGACGATGAACGGCGGCTGCCCTCGGGGAAGAAGGGGAAACGAGCAGAGAGCTTGAGAGGAGGCTGCGATGGGGGGAAACTGAGAGGAGGCGATGCGGACGTCTCCTGGACACGTTTTGGAGTCCTAGGGCGGCCTGGAAGCTCCTGGGCGTCGAGTTGGCGTCCACGGTGTCGGCGCCTCGCCACCGAGCTGCTTGGCAGCGCGGGGTGGAAGACGACAAGGAGGGGGCTTCGCGGGCTGGGCCGGCTGGGGAGGTGGGCCGTGCCCCTGGCGAGAGGTAAGTCTTTTCATTTTCCCTCTGTTTAATCTTTCCTTTCTTTTCTGTAAATTTGTTTTGACTTTGGTAAAAATACCAAATCATTTTATTAAATGCTGAAAACTTATACATGGCCTCATAATAATATAGACTAGCCATTCATAAACTTTCCACATTTTTAAAATTCAAATGATTTGAATTTTAAATCAAATAGGGGTATTCCTTTAATTCCAAGGCACTGTTTGAATATTTGAAAAATCTATGAGCATGGGGTGGGTCCCACATCACTTGATATGTGATCACACTCATTTATAAGACTTTTCAAAACTCTAACATGAATTTTTGGAAAATATTTTTATCTGGCCTTTTGAATTAATTCATCTGGGGGGTGTTCCTTCTCCCATTTGCTTTTGAATTTGATTTCCAAGATTTATTTTTGAAATTTTGACATGATGCAAAGGCACTAACTAACCCTAGCACATACCTAACAGAGGGTTCTGAAAGGTTGAAATATCGCATAATTCCATGGTCCAAGTTGCAAAAGCATTTGAATTGAATTTGAATAAATCCCAAATAATTCAAATGACATATGAGACGGTCTTCTCTTTCCCATGTAGCTTCTCTTTCAGAGTGGTGTGACCATTGCACTTTCGGAAACCTAATCTTCTGACGACGAGTGACACGCTCTGTGAAATCAAGAATACGAATGGGGTATTCTCGATAAGAAAGGTCATCTTGGAGATCAAGCGTTTCATGGTCGACTTCGCAGATGGGGTCCTTGAGGCAACGCCTGAGTTGGGACACATGGAATACATCGTGTACTCGGGAAAGGTGCGGGGGTAGTTCAAGTTGGTAGGCAACTTCTCCACGTTTAGCTAGAATGCGGAAAGGTCCGATGTAACGTGGGGCCAACTTGCCTTTGATACCGCAACGTTGGGTTCCCTTCAAAGGAGTAACCCGAAGGTAAGCCTTCTCATCCAGATTGTAGCTCTCTTGCCTATGATGGCGATCATAGTAGCTTTTCTGACGAGACTAGGCTGCTTTCAATTGTTCACGAACAATGCGAACTTGCTCTTCTGCTTCCTTGATCATGTCCGGTCCAAAGAATTGTCTTTCACCGGTTTCTGACCAGTTTAAAGGTGTTCGACATCGTCGTCCATAAAGGAGTTCAAAAGGAGCCATGTTCAGACTAGATTGAAAACTATTGTTATAAGCAAATTCGGCAAATGGAAGAGAATTCTCCCAATTCTTTCCGAATGAGATAACACAAGCTCTGAGCATGTCTTCAAGAATTTGGTTAACCCTTTCGACCTGACCGCTAGACTGAGGATGGAAAGCTGTACTAAAGGAGA
This sequence comes from Bromus sterilis, assembly GCA_950022295.1. Taxonomy (NCBI): domain Eukaryota; kingdom Viridiplantae; phylum Streptophyta; class Magnoliopsida; order Poales; family Poaceae; genus Bromus; species Bromus sterilis. Next base: position 54,430,655 of record OX465599.1, read on the forward strand.
GATGAGTTCCCATAGCACGTTGGACGCTTCCCCAAAATCTAGAGGTGAAAAGGCTACCGCGATCAGAATTGATTTCCAAAGGAACACCGTGAATGGATACAATTCTGGAGATGTACAAGTCCGCTAACTGGCTAGCAGTTATAGACTCGCGAACCGGAAGGAAGTGAGCAACTTTGGAAAGCCTATCTATGACAACGAAGATGGCATTGTTTCCTTTCTGGGTTCTTGGAAAACCGGTGATGAAGTCCATACCGACTTTGTCCCATTTCCACTCGGGAATAGACAAAGGTTGAAGTGTACCAGCAGGTCTTTGATGTTCTGCCTTAATGCGACGACAAACATCACATTCGGCAACAAATTGAGCAATGTCTCTCTTCATCCTAGTCCACCAAAATCTCTGGCGTAGATCTCTGTACATTTTTGTACTACCGGGATGAATTGAGAGGGGTGTGTCATGGGCTTCCTTGAGGATGAGTTGCCTTAGTTCCTTATTCTTAGGTACTACCAAACGATTTTCAAAGAATACCGTTCCTTTGCTATTTGTGGAGAAACATTTAGCAACTCCGCTAGCAATGTTCTCCTTGATCCGGCGAATACCTCGTGCACGCCTTTGGGCAACTATAATTTGATCCTCAAGAGTTGGTTTCGCCACCAAGGTAGAAAGATAGCCATGAGGAACAATTTCAAGGTTGAGCTTGCGAAAGTCCTCATGAAGAAGTGGTTGATACTGCTGTAACATGAGGTTGTTACAGTACGACTTACGACTTAGTGCATCAGCCATGACATTGGCTTTGCCTGGGGTGTAAGAAATTGCTACGTCGTAATCTTTTATCAACTCAATCCAGTGTCTTTGCCTGAGATTAAGATCTGGCTGGGTGAAAATATATTTGAGGCTTTGGTGGTCAGAATAAATCTCACAACGATTACCAAGGAGGTAATGTCGCCAAGTTGTTAGAGCATGAACAACGGCAGCGAGTTCAAGATCATGGGTAGGATAGTTCTCTTCATGTGGCCGCAACTGGCGTGAAGCATAAGCTACCACATGTCGATCTTGCAGAAGTATGCATCCTAACCCTTGCCGTGATTCGTCACAATAGATCTCGAAATCCCTTTTGGTGTCTGGAGGTGCAAGTACGGGTGCGGAAGTCAATCTTCTTTTTAGCTCTTGAAAGCTTTCCTCGCACTTGGGAGTCCATAAGAATTTCTTATCTTTCTTGAGGAGTTCAGTTAGAGGCTTTGCAACTTTAGGAAAGTTCTCGACGAAGCGACGGCAATAGCTGGCTAGGCCAAGAAAACTCCTAACTTGCTTAACCGATTCGGGTGGAGTCCAGTCAAGGACGGCCTGAACTCTCTCGGGATTTACAGCAATGCCTTTTGCAGAAATCACGTGGCCTAAGTAGGTCACTTCTGGTAGCCAGAATTCACACTTGGAGAATTTAGCATACAGGCGATGCTCTCTAAGTTTCATCAATACCAGCCTTAAGTGTTCGGCATGATCTCCTTCGTTCTTCGAGTAGATGAGAATATCATCGAGATAAACCACAACAAATTTATCTAGGTACTCCATGAAGATCGAATTCTTCAGGCGTGAGAATGTGGCGGGGGCATTGGTTAAACCAAAGGACATGACGGTGTACTCGTAAAGACCATAACGAGTAGTAAAAGCCGTTTTGGGAATGTCCTCGTTTCGGATTCTGATCTGATGATAACCTAATCTCAAATCCATCTTGGAGAAGACAGCGGATCCTGCAAGTTGATCATAAAGATCATTGATCCTGGGCAGTGGGTATTTGTTCTTTATCGTCGCTAAATTTAGCGGGCGATAGTCTACGCACATCCTTTCTGTTCCATCTTTCTTCTTTACGAACAGAACGATGCAACCCCATGGCGATGAGCTAGGGCGGATGAAGCCTTTTGCCAACGAAGCATCAAGTTGGGTTTTTATCTCAGCTAACTCATGTGGGGCCATTTTATATGGGCATTTGGAAATTGGTGCGGTTCCGGGAACAAGATCCACTATAAACTCTACACACCTGTCGGGTGGCATGCCCGGCAGCTCTTCAGGAAAGACATCCGGGAAGTCACGAACCACCGGAATATCTTCAAGTTCGGGAAGAGGAAGTACATTCAAGGAATGCACTTGGGTTCTTGTTCTGGGTGAGGTATAGTTGACTGTTTTACCTGAAGGGTGGGTGAGTTTCACGGATTTGCCTCTGCAATCCAGGTAGGCATTCTGTCTTGATAGCCAATCCATGCCGAGGATGACATCAATATCTGAAGACTTGAGGGCTATGAGTGAAGCAAGGAATACTAAACCCTCAATTGCTATTTGATTACCATGGCTCACTCTATTAGTTTGCCATCTTGACCCTGGAGTTTGAATAACCATTGGGGTGGAGAATTCAACAAAGAGTAACTCATGACGAAGTGCATAACTTTCCGACATGAATGAATGAGATGCTCTTGGGTCGAAAAGAACGGAAGTAGGAACAAAATTGACTGGGAGCGTACCAAGAATGACGTCAGTGGTGTCGTCAGTCTCTTCGGCGGCAATCTGGTTCAGACGTCCACGAGTGGCAGGAGGAGCGGGTTTGGCGGTGAAGACCTTCTGGGGTGGCTTGCCATGACCATTGTTGTTGTTGTTGCCTCCGTCACGTGGTGGGGCATTCTGGTTCTGGACCTGGTTCTGGGGGCACTCGCGAGAGTAGTGGCCTGCCTGACCACACTTGTAGCAGGCTCCGAAAACAGTGCGTGGAGCTGGGTTGTTTGGTGGAGCTGGGTGGAACTGGGTGGGTGGACGAGGCGCCACATAGGATGGCCTCGGTGGGTTGTTCTGGCGGAACATGCTGTTTGGGATCCAGATCTTGCGCTTCTGGGAGCCAGAACTGGATGAACTGTCATCTCTAGGGTGTTTGCGGAAATCGTTGGGGGGGTTCATGTCCTCTGCCTTGATGGCCTTATTGATAAGGACCTGGAAGGTGGGAAAGTCATGAAGGTTGAGCTCACGACGGAGTCCGGTGTTGAGGCCACGACGGAACCTCTCTTGTTTCTTGGAGTCGGTGGAGACTTCTTCAGTTGCATAATGAGCAAGTCGGTTGAACTCACGACTGAACTCGTCAACTGTCCTTCTGCCTTGAGTGAGGTTACAGAACTCCTCACGCTTGCGGTCCATGAGACCCTTGGGAATGTGGTGCTCGCGGAAAAAGGTGCAGAACTCCTCCCAAGATGCAGGTGGTCCAACGGGGCGCATATTCAAAAAAGTTCTCCCACCAAGAGCTAGCTGCACCTTCAAGGTGATAGGTGGCATAGTTGACCTTGTCGCCATCTGCAACATGGCCTGCTTGGAGCTTCCTTTCGATGCTGCGAAGCCAGTCATCGGCGTCAAGGGGCTCGGTGGAGTAACTGAAAACCGGGGGATGAAGTCGGATGAAGTCGTTCAGGGACACCAGCTCATTGCGCTGCTGAGTGGTGTTACGTGCAATGACTTCCAACAGGTGATGAGAGTCTCGGCGGTTCCTCTCAACTTCCATCAGAACCTGTGCCATCGTGGGTGGGGGTGGAAGGTTGCCTTCCTCCTGGTCGTTCCCACGACCTTGGTTACGACCAACATGGCCACGGGTTCCTTGAGACATCCTGAAGGTGAAAATCCAAAGTCAAACAGAGTTGATTTGAAGAGTCTAATCAAGGTATTGAAGTACTGGAAGGATTACAGAGCAAAGGAAGTAATCATCTTGACAACATGGTGATAAAAGCATACAAGCCATATATTCACAAGCTGTCATACAAGCCATACATCATTTTAGTACAAGCACTAAGCTAATACAAACGTGATGAAGATGATACATCCTTCAGAGGCACTCTGACTTCCTATACATTATTTATCTAAGCCTCTGGAACTTAGACACCTTGCTTACAATATACTAAGATACTACTACATCCTCACTAAGTAAGACCACAGGCGGTCTCACTCGTCTCCATCTCCATAGTAGTCCTCATAAAAGTTACCCGCGTATCCCGGTAGCTGGAGGTGACCATCGGAAAACACGGAGGCTTGTGGACCCTGATATCCATTTGGGAAAGGATGGGGCCTAGGTCCAGCGTAGGGTGGAAGCAAAGGACCACGAGGTGGAAAAATGCCTCCAATCTCGGGCCAAGCAACTTGAGAAGGCATCTGAGTCCTCACTGGATAAATCGCATCATACTCAACTGATCCCACGCTCACAAAGTGTGCCAAGAGCGTCAGTGCTCGGTACAGACGAACACGGGTGGCGTGGAGCTCGAAACGGAGAGCGCGTGCATCACGATCTCTGTCACTAGCAAACCTAGCAGTCACCTGGAGTGATGGATCCTCTGCAGAGTGATCTGAGTAGAGTCCGGTGTAATATCCCTCTTCTCCTGGAAGTGCAGTAGGGATATAGCGGAAAGAAGTCTCTCTCAGCATGGTGTGCTCCTCTCTCAGCAGGGTAATACATGAATATGCAGCATCCTGCACAGCCATGTTCTCGGTAACGCCAATGCCATGTCCAAAGTGGATAGGCTGGGTGACTCCAACTTGGTGCGGGTAGATCCGGACAATGCAGTGGAACTGCGTCTGGTTGAAGTCGTGGAACTGCTCCTCGATGGTGTACTCAGGGTACCATCGATATCCCACATAGGACATCATCTCGATCAACGTGGCGGGATGGCCACGCACACCGAGGCACCTGGTCAAACGAACAATCTGCCGAGGGGGAAGATCTGCCATCTGAAACAGAAAGGAGTTTGCAAATCCATCAGATTATGAGATAAACCTGGAATGACTCGGACAGCATAACGGCTGTAATTGTAAGAAATGACAATTTCTTTCAATCATGAAAAATAGCACTTACATAATACGATGTAAGAAATCAGCATTACAACAATGCTAGGAAAACCTGGACACAACTTCCCTACGGCTATAAGGAAGCAAACCACGAGATGTGCTAATCAGACAGAGGAGAGCCTAGTCCTATCTTCCCGTAGAATAAGATAAGGGTGACTCAGAACTCAGAACGAAGGGGGTAAGGAGAAAAAAGAAGCCTTACGTTGTTCCCTTATATACCCAGAGTAACTATATAACTATAGCAAGCTAGACTCGACTTCGGCCAAGGCTACTAGTCCTACAGTCAGTCCTGCTCTGATACCAAGTCTGTCGGGACCCGGGGTTAGCGTATGCAAGTACAGTTAAGACAGTCATATGGAGAGCCGAGAACCGCACTCACTTGTCTAAGCAGACAAGGCCAAGCACTGAACATTCTCGGAAAGCATCGTACGTGAGGGGCATCCCATCCAGGCCGGATGATCAACTGAGATGGGTCCTCATCGTCCGCACACAAGTCTAATGATATGGGTGGTGAACTCCCATATTCAAAGACAAGTCGCCTCAACCATACTATCGACTATCTCAAAACTCTTACATAGACTTACTCCAGCCCGATCACTTAGTCGGGGTCTAGGGCGGCCTCGATCATACCACAAAGTGTGCACGAGACAGGGTCTCGAACAATCGCATCGCGATGCCCCAAGCTGCGCACATCTACGGGCCACTTGGTGTATGAAAGACCGCCAGCCAGAACACAACTAAGGTCTCGAAAACCCATACAAAGACATGCATGTTATAAACATACACGCAGCACACATGCCTTGTATGAACAGCAGGTACCATTGCAATTCTCTACAAAGTGTACATTTTATTTATAACTCTTATAGAGTACACACAGAGATCACATACAAGTGATCCAACATTACAACACAGAATGGAAGCAAATTATGTCTGAGTACAGACAAGTTTAACAAGTGGCTTAAGAAGCCTTATTTAAACACAAAGCCCTCCACGAGGGAACCAGTCTGCTGACTGGGACTAGACTAGTTGGTCTTCAGTCGTCCAGCTCGATGAATAAGCCACCTTCGGGGTCAGTGGCATCATCTAAAACATAGATTAAGCAAACGTGAGTACAAAGTCGTACTCAGCAAGACTTACATAGGAGCTATACTACTCATGCACATGTATCAAGGTAAAGGGAGGTGGGGTTCACTTGCAGAAATGCCAGCTTTGACTTGGCTAGTCCTGAACTACGAGTACCAGACTTGAGGTAAGAAGCGTACACGAGTCCACTACTTTCTCCAACCAATTACACCACTATGGTGCCTTCTTCGACTTCCCCACGAGAAAGCACGCCATAGCACTCACACTTATCTTGGTGTGTTTTAGAAGTATCCAGTTCAAGTTGTCTAATAATCAAGCTCAGCTTTCCAAGAAGTCCATAACCGCGGACGCGGCTATTCGAATAGTTTTGTTAACCCTGCAGGGGTGTACTGCTACACACACATGATCATCATTTACCGCCTTTGATGTCGACACCATTCAAGGGGTGTCAGCGAGGATGCTCACCACAACTGTTACCTCATAGCCTATCTAGTCCGAGAAAGCCGCCTACTTGGGTTGGCTACCACTATCGTGAACCCGGCCGGTTTACCGAAGTGGACCCAAGCGATGTGTGCGTGGTGCATAAGCCGGTCTCGGGTGAGCCGTTCTCTCACTTAGCATCCAGGCCACAAGCCTACCAGAACTCCAAACTACTGCGACATCTGGACATCGAAAGGGATGAGTTAGTAAGTTGAGAGGGGTCAGTGAGCCCAATGTGTGGTTGTACTCTTCATCTTGGATCACCACACAAGAACTCGGACTTAGGGCGGTGTTCAACGAGACAACCCACCGTGTACTCCTACACAGCCTCTCATCGTTCACCTTGTATTAGGGTCGATTCACCAACACTTTTCTACCATCATCAACATGATCACTACCATCCCGACTCACATCACAGTAACAACATGGTATCATACTAAGCATGCAATAAGCAGTAACATTTCAGGGGTTACATGATATCAACCAACTCCTACATTTGCTAGGATTGTGGTTTGCTTACTACTGTGACAAAAGATAGGTCATGCAAAGGAATGGGTTCATCTATACGGTAGAATCGTAACATGGTGATCATCCTATACAATGCATAATCGAGACATGAGAGGGAAGTGGGATTTTATCGACATGATCAATGGGGGTTTGCTTGCCTTGCTGACGAGGTTCGGGTTCTGGATCTTCAGCGAAGGGGGTGACCTCTTGCTCCGGTTCCACCTCTACTCGACAAACAAAGCACGAAGTAGCAATCAATATGAATGCAATGCTCAAGCACATGATTGAATGTTAAAGCTTGAAGTATAAGTTTTGATGTGTGAGGCAATTCCATTTAAGTGAAGTATATTTCATTTAAAAATGCAAATTCAAACTCCACATTTGAATTTAACTTAGCCAAGTTGAATGTGACATAGTTTGATCATTTTGAATCATCTTCACTTGTATAAGATATGTCTCTGATGTGTGGGTGAATTATAGCATAATTCCAAGGTCCAAGTTGCAAAATCATTTGGTTTGAATTTGAATTAATTTCAAATAAAGCAAATGCCATATGCTACTGGTCCCATTTTAAATTCAACTCAAACATAGTTGAAAGTTGCATATTTGGAAAGATAATTTTCTCCTGATCATTTTTCATATATTATTTGTCCAATTTGGAGTTAATATGAATTTTCTATGAATTTCCAAAGTTTGGGATATTTTCTGGAATTTCTGGAATTATTTAAATCATTTTGCTTTTCTGGAAATTCAATAATTGACTTATTGCGTCGGCAGGGGGACTGACAAGTGGGTCCACCCTGTCAGTGACTGGGTTCACTTAACCCGTGGGTTAAGTTAATCCAGTGGCTTAATTAAGCCACTGGGCCCACTGGTCAGTGACCCAGGGGTCACTAATTAGGTGATTAACAGGGGGGGTTTAGCACTGACACGCCGGCGGCTAAACGCCGGCGACTGGAGTCGCGGCGGCGCTGCACGGGAGCTCGATTCCGTCCACCATTTGGAGCGTGAAGACCATCCATTTGAAGCTCTCACTCGCGCGCGTCGAACGGGACCAAAACCAAGCGCTGGGGTGCACCGTACGCTCACCGGCGTCAACTCTTGCGGCGACCTAGCTACGGCCACCATCGAGATTTGGCTCTAGGGCATGACTTGAGGCGAGGTTGGGATGGTTCGACGAGGAGGAACACAGGCAATACGATGGACATCATGGCTGGCTCGATTACTTAGCGGGTCGACCTCTCCATTGATCCCGGCGGCGAGAAGCTTCGGCTACCATGGCGGATCCGGCTAGAGTGAGTAATCCAGGGGAAGAAGAGAGGGGTTTCGAACCCGAGCTCACCAGGAACTCAGTAGAGGTGGTGGCGAGGCCTGGGGTGGCTCAACGGCGGCGTAATCGACGAAGTCCTTCACGGCGGCCGGCGGGAACTCGAGGAAGAATCCTGCGTCTATGCGGGCTCCGGGCTCGATTCCTTTTTCAAGTCAGTGAAGACGACGACGGCGAAGCGCTTGGACACCTTGGTTCGGCTCCTCGACGTCGTTGGCTACGACTTCTCGCGACGATGAACGGCAGCTGCCCTCGGGGAAGAAGGGGAAAACGAGCAGAGAGCTTGAGAGGAGGCTGCGATGGGGGGAAAGTGAGAGGAGGCGATGCGGACGTCTCCTGGACACGTTTTGGAGTACTGGGGCGGCCTGGAAGCTCCTGGGCGTCGAGGTGGCGTCCACGGCGTCGGCGCCTCGCCACCGAGCTGCTTGGCAGCGCGGGGTGGAAGACGACAAGGAGGGGGCTTCGCGGGCTGGGCCGGCTAGGGAGGTGAGCCGTGCCCCTGGCGAGAGGTAAGTCTTTTCTTTTACCCTCTGTTTAATCTTTCCTTTCTTTTCTGTAAATTTGTTTTGACTTTGGTAAAAATACCAAATCATTTTATTAAATGCTGAAAACTTTTACATGGCCTCATAATAATATAGACTAGCCATTCATAAACTTTCCACATTTTTAAAATTCAAATGATTTGAATTTTAAATCAAATAAGGGTATTCCTTTAATTCCAAGGCACTGTTTGAATATTTGAAAAATCTATGAGCATGGGGTGGGTCCCACATCACTTGATATGTGATCACACTCATTTATAAGACTTTTCAAAACTCTAACATGAATTTTTGGAAAAGATTTTTATCTGGCCTTTTGAATTAATTCATCTGGGGGGTGTTCCTTCTCCCATTTGCTTTTGAATTGGATTTCCAAGATTTCTTTTTGAAATTTTGACATGATGCAAAGGCACTAACTAACCCTAGCACATACCTAACAGAGGGTTCTGACAGGTTGAAATATCGCATAATTCCATGGTCCAAGTTGCAAAAGCATTTGAATTTAATTTGAATAAATTCCAAATAATTCAAATGACATATGCTACTGGTCCCATTTTAAAATCAACTCAAACATAGTTGAAAGTTGCATTTTTGGATAACTTATTTTCTCCTGATCATTTTTCATATATTATTTGTCCAATTTGGAGTTAATATGAATTTTCTATGAATTTCCAAAGTTTGGGGTATTTTCTGGAATTTCTTTAATTCAATTTGATTTCTGGAAATTCATTTAATCGACTTATTGCGCCAGGCTGACGTCATGCTAGCGTGTGGGGGGGGGGCTGACATGTGGGCCAGGGGTGTCAGTGAGTCAGGGGGCTAATCCCTGCTGGTTTAATTAACCAGTGGCTTAATTAAGCCACTGGGCCCACTTGGCAGTGACCTAGGGTCACTTAACCCAGGTGGGGTTAAGTCCCTAAGCACGGCCACGTTGGCGGGGGCTGTCGGCGGCTAAACGCCGGCGACCAGAACCGTGGCGACGCTGCACGGGAGGAGGCTGCCGTGGTCCTTTTGAAGCGCTGGAGGCACCAAACGCAAGCCCGTGGAACTGCGCGTCTCGGGGAGGGTCCAAGTGACCAAGGAGGCCACCGGAGCGGCGCCGGTGACGACCTTCCGCGGCGGCCGTGGCACGGGCTCGGGGTGGATCTCGCTGCAGAGCACCATTTGAGCCACCGCTGGGCGCATTCGACGCAGTAGTTCACGGCGGAGGTGATGGACAAGACGGCGAGGATGATTGCCTAGCAGATGCTCGCCGACGACGACCGTGGCGGCTCGGTACTCCGTCGACCATGGAAATCGGTAACAGAGGAAGAAATCGAGGGGGAGGGTTAGGGGTTTTGACCGTGAGCTCACCAGGAACTCAACGGAGGTGGTGGCGAGGGCTGGGGTGGCTCGACGGCGACGAAATCGACGTCGATCTCTCTCGGCTCCGGTGGCGGCTCGAGCTCGAATTCGCTGGCTATGGAGGCGCCTTGCTCGCCATCTTCTGCAGGTTGATGAAGAGCTTGAAAGGGAACACGGGGGACAGCTCGGTGAAGGTCCTCGTCATCGTTGGCTGCGCGTGCTCGGTGTCGCGCTTCGGCGATCTTCTCGGGCGTCGACGAATCGGGCGTGGGAGACGGGGAGGGAGCTCGTGGAGAGGGGGGAATGGAGTGGGAAGGCTCTGGGCGTCTCCAGGCGCGACTACGTGGACGGGAGGAAGCAGGACGTGGCCAGGCACGTCGGCGGCCTCGGCATGGCCGGCACGCAGCAGTGCGTGCCCCTGCTTGGGAAGACGACAGGGGAGGGGAGGTGGGTTGGGCCGGCTGGGGGGACTAGTTGGGCTTCTTTTGCAGGTAAGCCCTTTTTCCTTTTCTTTCTGTTTTCTTTTCTGACATTTGTTTTGCTGTGCTAAAATAAATAGCTAGGAATTTTATTAAATGCTGAAAAAAATTATATGGCCTCATAATAATACAGACTAGCCACTTATAAAGTTTCAACATTTTTAAAATTCAAATAATTTGAATCTTAACTCAAATAGGGGTTTTTGATTAAATCCAAGGCACTGTTTGAATATTTGAAAAATCCATGAGCATGGGGTGGGTCCCACATCACTTGATATGTGATCACACTCATTTATAAGACATTTCAAAAATCTAACATGAATTTTTGGAGAAGATTTTTATCTATCCTTTTGAATTAATTCATCTGGGGGGGTTCCTTCTCCCATTTTTCTTTTGATTTTTGATTTCAAAGATTTCTTTTGAAAATTTTAACATGATGCAAGTGAAAAGCTAACCCTAGCACATTACCTAACAGAGGGTTCTGACAACTCGCCCCCACCCAAAAGAATCTCGTCCCGAGATTCAGAAGTCTGCGTGAGGAAGGTGGGGTACTCGGCACTGAGACGGTCTTCTCTTTCCCATGTAGCTTCTCTTTCAGAGTGGTGTGACCATTGCACTTTCAGAAACCTAATCTTCTGACGACGAGTGACACGCTCTGCGGAATCAAGAATACGAACGGGGTATTCTCGATAAGAAAGGTCATCTTGCAGATCAAGCGTTTCATGGTCGACTTCGCGGATAGGGTTCTTGAAGCAACGCCTGAGTTGGGACACATGGAATACATCATGTACTCGGGAAAGGTGCGGGGGTATTTCAAGTTGGTAGGCAACTTCTCCACGTTTGGCAAGAATGCGGAAAGTTCCGATGTAACGTGGGGCCAACTTTCCTTTGATACCGAAACGTTGGGTTCCCTTCAGAGGAGTAACCCGAAGGTAAGCCTTCTCATCCAGATTGTAGCTCTCTTGTCTATGATGACGATCATAGTAGCTTTTCTGACGAGACTAGGCTGCTTTCAATTGATCACGAACAATGCGAACTTGCTCTTCTGCTTCCTTGATCATATCCGGTCCAAAGAATTGTCTTTCACCAGTTTCTGACCAGTTTAGTGGTGTTCGACATCGCCGTCCATAAAGGAGTTCAAAAGGAGCCATGTTCAGACTAGATTGAAAACTATTGTTATAAGAAAATTCGGCGAATGGCAAAGACTTCTCCCAATTCTTTCCGAATGAGATAACACAAGCTCTGAGCATGTCTTCAAGAATTTGGTTAACCCTTTCGACTTGACCGCTAGACTGAGGATGGAAAGCCGTACTAAAGGAGGGATGAGTTCCCATAGCCTTCTGAAAGCTTCCCCAAAATCCAGAGGTGAAAAGGCTACCACGATCAGAATTGATTTCCAAAGGAACACCGTGCAGGGATACAATTCTAGAGATGTACAAGTCTGCTAACTGACTAGCAGTTATAGACTCGCGAACCGGCAGGAAGTGAGCAACTTTGGAAAGCCTATCTATGACAACGAAGATGGAATTGTTTCCTTTCGGGGTTCTTGGAAAGCCGGTGATGAAGTCCATACTGACTTTGTCCCATTTCCACTCGGGAATAGACAAAGGTTGAAGTGTACCAGCAGGTCTTTGATGTTTTGCCTTAATGCGACGACAAACATCACATTCGGCCACAAACTGAGCAATGTCTCTCTTCATCCTAGTCCACCAAAATCTCTGGCGTAGATCTCGGTACATTTTCGTGCTACCGGGATGAATCGAGAGGGGTGTGTCATGGGCTTCCTTGAGGATGAGTTGCCTTAGTTCCCTATTCTTAGGTACTACCAAACGATTTCCAAAGAATACCGTTCCCTTGCTATCTGTGGAGAAATATTTAGCAACTCCGCTAACAATGTTCTCCTTGATTCGGCGAACACCTCGTGCACGCCTTTGGGCAACTATGATTTGATCCTCAAGAGTTGGTTTCGCCACCAAGGTAGATAGATAGCCATGAGGAACAATCTCAAGATTGAGCTTGCGAAAGTCCTCATGAAGAAGTGGTTGATACTGTTGTAACATGAGGTTGTTACAATACGACTTACGACTTAGTGCATCAGCCATGACATTGGCTTTACCTGGGGTGTAAGAAATTCCTACGTCGTAATCTTTTATCAACTCAATCCAGCGTCTTTGCCTGAGATTAAGATCTGGCTGGGTGAAGATGTATTTGAGGCTTTGGTGGTCGGAAGATCTCACAACGACTACCAAGGAGGTAATGTCGCCAAGTTGTTAGGGCATGAACTACGGCAGCGAGTTCAAGGTCATGGGTAGGATAGTTCTCTTCATGTGGCCGCAACTGGCGTGAAGCATAAGCTACCACATGTCGATCTTGCAGAAGTATGCATCCTAACCCTTGCCGTGATGCGTCACAATAGATCTCGAAATCCTTTTGGGTGTCTGGAGGTGCAAGTACGGGTGCAGAAGTCAATCTTCTTTTTAGCTCTTGAAAGCTTTCCTCGCACTTGGGAGTCCATAAGAATTTCTTATCTTTCTTGAGGAGTTCAGTTAGAGGCTTTGCAACTTTAGAAAAGTTCTCGACGAAGCGACGGCAATAGCTGGCTAGGCCAAGAAAACTCCTAACTTGCTTAACCGATTCAGGAGGAATCCACTCAAGGACGGCCTGAACTCTCTCGGGATTCACAGCAATGCCCTTTGCAGAAATCACGTGGCCTAAGTAGGTCACTTCTGGTAGCCAAAATTCACACTTGGAGAATTTAGCATACAGGCGATGCTCTCTAAGTTTCATCAATACCAACCTAAGATGTTCAGCGTGCTCTTCTTCGTTCTTCGAGTAGATGAGAATGTCATCAAGATAAACTACAACAAATTTATCTAGGTACTCCATGAAGATCGAATTCATCAAGCGCGAGAATGTGGCGGTGGCATTGGTCAAACCAAAGGACATGACGGTGTACTCGTAAAGACCATAACGAGTAGTAAAAGCCATTTTGGGAATGTCCTCGTTTCGGATTTTGATTTGATGATAACCTAATCTCAAGTCCATCTTGGAGAAGACAGAGGATCCTGCAAGTTGATCATAAAGATCATTGATCCTGGGCAGTGGGTATTTGTTCTTTATCGTCGCTAAATTTAGCGGGCGATAGTCTACGCACATCCTTTCTGTTCCATCTTTCTTCTTTACGAACAGAACGGGGCAACCCCATGGCGATGAGCTAGGGCGGATGAAGCCTTTTGCCAACGAAGCATCAAGTTGGATTTTTAGCTCAGCTAACTCATGTGGGGCCATTTTATATGGGCGTTTGGAAATTGGTGCGGTTCCTGGTACAAGATCCACTATAAACTCTACACATCTGTCGGGTGGCATGCCCGTCAGCTCTTCAGGAAAGACATCCGGGAAGTCACGAGCCACCGGAATATCTTCAAGTTCGGGAAGGGGAAGTACATTCAAGGAATGCACTTGGGTTCTTGTTCTGGGTGAGGTATAGTTGACGGTTTTGCCTGAAGGGTGGGTGAGTTTCACGGATTTGCCTTTGCAATCCAGGTAGGCATTTTGTCTTGATAGCCAATCCATGCCAAGGATGACATCAATATCTGAAGACTTGAGGGCTATGAGTGAAGCAAGGAATACTAAACCCTCAATTGCAATTTGATTACCATGGCTCACTCTATTAGTTTTCCATCTTGACCCTGGAGTTTGAATAATCATTGGGGTGGACAATTCAACAAAAGATAACTCATGACGAAGTGCATAACTTTCCGACATGAATGAATGAGATGCTCCTGGGTCGAAACGAACGGAAGTAGGAACATAATTGACTAGGAGCGTACCAAGAATGACGTCACTGCTGTCATCAGTCTCTTCGGCGGCGATCTGGTTCACACGTCCACGAGTGGCGGGAGAAGCGGGTTTGGCGGTGTAGACCTTGTGGGGTGGCTTGCCACGACCATTGTTGTTGTTGCCTCCGGCACGGGGTGGAGCATTCTGGTTCTGGATCTGGATCTGGGGACACTCGCGAGAGCAGTGGCCTGCCTGACCACACTTGTAACAGGCTCCGAAAACAGTGCGTGGTGCTGGGTTGTTTGGTGGAGTGTAACATCCCAAAATTCTTCGAATTTTGGAATGTTAATAAATTAAATAGATAATGATTGTTTGCTTGGTGTGTTTGATTTTATCTGGGATTTAAAACTTTTGGAGTTTACTGAATATTAAAATGAGAGGGAATAAAATGACTTTCCCTAATATTCACCGTGGGTGTTTTGGAATTTATTATTTAAAAACAAAACCAACAAAATAAAATGAGAGAAGGTAATATGACTCCTTCAACTTATTAAAAGTTTGGAAAAAATTTAAATCTTTATTGGAATTCTTTTGATTATTCCAAATATTTTTCAACTAAAGGAAAATTCATTTGAGAGGATATAAAATGACTTATACCCTTTTTAAATAAAGTTGGAAATATTTAGAATATTACTTTTGAAGTTTTAAAATTTATTTTTAGTGTTATAAATAACCCTAAAATTATTTTAGGGATTTGATAATGCGAAGAGAGTTTTTATTTCACTGAAATGATTTATTAAATATTTTAAAAGGGTCGAAAAAGTAATTCAAAGGGATATTTTATTTTACCAAATTATTTATTGGTTTAACAATTTTACAATTTATAGTTTATTATATACAAATGGTTTGTAAATGTTTTTGACCAAATAAAAATATTTTAAAAGGTTTATTGGATTTTATTTGATTTATGAAAAGTATTTTATATTTAAATAAAGTATTTAGAAAAGGTTTTTATTTTTAATTTCCTTTTTGGAAAATATTTTCATTTTATAATTTTCTTTGTATTATTTGATGAATTTAGAATTTTATTTCATATTTTTCGGAGTTACGGTTATTTTTATTTTATTGTTTGAAGTTTCGGTTTTAAAAGAAAAAGGAAAATCAGCAGCGTCCGACCCAGAAGTTATTTCCGCTCACGAGCACAATTGGAGTCCAAGTCGGGCCTGATTCAAAAAAATTACGCAGCCTATTTATACAAATTAGGATTTTCCAAGTTATTTCTTTTCTTTTTCATCAAAAAAAAGGAAAAACCCTAGCGGACCGCGTGCCGCCGCCACCGGGCCCGCCTCGTCGCCGGACCGCCGCCGCCGCCATGCGCGGCCACACCTTCCGCGGCCGCCACCCGCGGCCAGCCGGAGCGCCACGCCGGCCGCCTCCTCGCGCGCGCCACCAGCCGCGTGCCTCCTCGCACCCCGCGCCGCCCGCGCAGGCCGCGCCAGCGTTGCCGGCAGCCGAGACGAGCCGGAGGCCGAGACGAGCCGCGTGCCGCAGGCCGCCGCCGCCCCGAGCCGCCACCCCACTGCCCTGCTGCCTCCTCCACGCCGGACCTTGCCTCGCCGGAGAACGAGTTTGGATCTGACCGGGGACCCCATTGCTTTTTGCAAAGAAGTTTATTTGTGGTTAGGTCCCTGCTGGCAGAAAACCCCCTGTTCTCGCGCCCGCGATATCTCCGCAACCGTAAGTCGGATCGAGGTGAAACTTTTTGCTACGCGCTCGTATTGTTCTGTACTTTTGCATGGTATAAAGTTTTGCACACTTTGAACACATTTGAATTTGAAGTTATTTCAAATTCAAATTCAAATTCCGGTGGCCGTATCTTTTATACCGTTGATCCAAATCGAGTGTTTTTTTTGCGTTGGATCACTCGTGTCATGTACCTTCTGTTTGTATCATGTGTACACAAAAATTCACAAGTTTATTGATCTGTTTAAATTCAAATTCAATTCCATGTTGCAATTGCTATGACCTGCGTTGTAGTATTCCGTTTCACGTGATTCTTTTTGCATATTGGATCATATGAAATATCTTATCGGCAATATTTATACACCATTCATATTGCTATGATCTTTACCCTGTGTTCATGATGCATTGATCATACTCTTGTATCGACAACTCTTTATCCGTTGACTCTCTCGAGTTCACGTTCCACCGATCACCTTCGAGCACATCCACACCTTTGCACTTCCAAACCTTTTGTTTTGTTGCTAAAACTTTAGTGATTGTTTTGTTGATATTATGTTTTGTCCTTGTGGTGTGATTGCTTATTGAGTTCTTTCGTTGACGATAGATTGCTAAGAGTGTGACGAGTAGAGTTGAATGGAATGTGAGAGCGAAGATCTTCATCGAATGTATAAGGCAAGTGATACTTTGACCATACTCATACCTATATTTTCTATATGCATTATGTTAGGAAATATCACTCTATTGCATGATAGGTAGTTTACTTTACTGTTGCTGCAAACCAGTTTAGGATAGCCACATGTCTTGACTTGTCTACTGTAGATCAACCTAGCCGTGTTGTTACTTTATTGCTATGCTTTGTAGACGAGGTTGGGCTGTGAGAATTCATGGAGTGCATGTGAGCTATTTAATAAACCGTGTAGCAACTTTATAATAAATAGAAATCACTTCTGGACGGGCGGGTTGCATCCCGATAGTTGTGGCTCGGTTGAGGACAGTGCCGGGGTTAAATGCACCCAATGGTTTGTTTGGTGGTCGAGAAATACGTCATGGTGCTACCCTCTAAACGTAAGTGGGTGCCGTCCAGGCTCAAAAAGATCAGACATGAAATATTACTAGTAGCTTCCGTGTACAGCCACTGGCTATATGGGCTCTGGCTTAGATGAGTAAGTTGTGGGGAACCTGGCCCTGGTAGCTAGCTGATGTAGAATTGTGTTAGGTGTACCAGCTACCAAAGGGTGGAGGCAACCTCTTCAGAAAGTCTTTGTCTCAATCTTCGGGTTGAGTCCAGTGGGGAACGTCTACAACCTCTGCAGAGCGTATAAACTGATCATGATTAGCCGTGTCCACGGTTACGGACGAACTTTGAGCAACTAGTCGGTACTGTTGATGAATGATCTTGACAGATGAACACTTAATAATAATTTGGTTGGGACAAGAGTAGCATGGGTTGCTGTGTGTTTCAGGTAGAACTCAACTTAAAATTTTGACTAGTTTAGTTCAGGAGAAAATTGGCTTTCTGCAAAACTAAACCATAAGCTTTTCCTTTGACTTACCTTGCATGTAGTTGTAGGTCCTTTATATAAACTTTTCCGTGTCACTTGCCGTACAAATCATATGTACTGACCCGTTGTCGGGCTGTAACCTTCGGTGTTGCAGGTTTTTCAGACGATCGGTAAGGTGCGTTAGGGGTTGCGAGTCTACACTCAGCATGCTCGCATGTGGCTGTTGATGGGACTCCACGTTATTTGCTTTTGCTTCCTCTATGTTTATATTGAATAAGCTAGCCTTAAGCTATGCAACTTGTTATTTATTTACTCTGGATCATACGTTGTAATAATGATGCACTTGTACTTTGATATACATCTATGATACTGTGTGTGCCAGCGAGTTCGATCCAGGGACTGGCACTTGAGCACAGAGACTTCAATTCTGTGTGAATTGGGTCGTTACATGGAGCTGGGTGGAACTGGGTTGGTGGACGAGGCGCCACATAGGATGGCCTCGGTGGGTTGTTCTAGCGGAACATACTGTTTGGGATCCAGATCTTGCGCTTCTAGGAGCCAGAACTGGATGATCCATCATCTCTGGGGTGTTTGCGAAAGTCGCTGGGGGTGTTTATGTCCTCTGCCTTGATGGCCTTATTGACAAGGACCTCGAAGGTGGCAAAGTCATGAAGGTTGAGCTCACGACGGAGTCCAGAATTGAGGCCACGACGGAACCTCTCTTGTTTCTTGGAGTCGGTGGAGACTTCTTCGGTAGCATAACGAGCCAGTCGGTTGAACTCACGACTAAACTCGTCAACAGTCCTTCTGCCTTGGGTGAGGTTGTAGAACTCCTCACGCTTGCGGTCCATGAGACCCTTGGGAATGTGGTGCTCGCGGAAGGAAGTGCAGAATTCCTCCCAAGATGCAGGCGGTCTAACGGGACGCATATTCAGGAAGTTCTCCCACCAAGAGCTAGCTGCGCCTTCAAGGTGATAGGTGGCATAGCTGACCTTGTCGCCATCCGCAACATGGCCTGCTTGGAGCTTCCTCTCGATGCTGCGAAGCCAGTCATCGGCGTCAAGGGGCTCGGTGGAGTAACTGAAAACTGGGGGATGAAGTCAGATGAAGTCGTTCAGGGACACCAACTCGTTGCGCTGCTGAGTGGTGTTGCGAGCAATGACTTCCAGCAGGTGGT
This sequence comes from Bromus sterilis, assembly GCA_950022295.1. Classification (NCBI taxonomy): domain Eukaryota; kingdom Viridiplantae; phylum Streptophyta; class Magnoliopsida; order Poales; family Poaceae; genus Bromus; species Bromus sterilis. The sequence goes on from OX465599.1 coordinate 54,449,477, forward strand.
GAGAGTCTCGGCGGTTCCTTTCGACCTCCATTAGAACCTGATCCATCGTGGATGGGGGTGGAAGGTTGCCTTCCTCCTGGTCATTCCCACGACCCTGGTTACGACCAATCTGGCCACGGGTTCCTTGAGACATCCTGAAGGTGAAAAACCAAAGTCAAACAGAGTTGATTTGAAGAGTCTAATCAAGGTATTGAAGTACTGGAAGGATTACAGAGCAAAGGAAGTAATCATCTTGACAACATGGTGATAAAAGCATACAAGCCATATATTCACAAGCTGTCATACAAACCATACATTGTTTTAGTACAAGCACCAAGATAATACAAACGTGATGAAGATGATACATCCTTCAGAGGCACTCTGACTTCCTATACATTATTTATCTAAGCCTCTGGAACTTATACACCTTGCGTACAATATACTAAGATACTACTACATCCTCATTAAGTAAGACCACAGGCGGTCTCACTCATCTCCATCTCCATAGTAGTCCTCGTAAAAGTTACCCGCGTATCCCGGTAGCTGGAGGTGACCATCGGAAAACACGGAGGCTTGTGGACCCTGATATCCATTTGGGCAAGGATGGGGCCTAGGTCCAGCGTAGGGTGGAAGCAAAGGACCAAGGGGTGGAAAAATGCCTCCAATCTCGGGCCTAGCAACTCGAGAAGGCATCTGAGTCCTCACTGGGTAGATAGCATCATGCTCAACTGATCCCACGCTCACAAAGGGTGCCAAGAGTGTCAGTGCTCGATACAGACGAACACGAGTGGCGTGAAGCTCAAAACGGAGAGCGCGTGCATCACGATCTCGATCACTAGCAAAGCTAGTAGTCACCTTTAGTGCTGGATCCTCTGCAGAGTGATCTGAGTCCGGTGTAATATCCCTCTTCTCCTGGAAGTGCAGCAGGGATATAGCGGAAGGAGGTCTCTCTCAGCAAAGTGTGCTCCTCTCTCAGCAGTGTAATACATGAGTATGCAGCATCCTGCACAGCCATGTTCTCGGTAATGCCGATGCCATGTCCAAAGTGGATAGGCTGGGTGACTCCAACGTGGTGCGGGTAGATCCTGACGATGCAGTGGAACTGCGTCTGGTTGAAGTCGTGGAACTGCTCCTCGACTGTGTACTCAGGGTACCATCGATATCCCACATAGGACATCATCTCGATCAACGTGGCGGGATGGCCACGCACACCGAGGCACCTGGTCAAACGAACAATCTGCCGAGGGGGAAGATCTGCCATCTGAAACAGAAAGAAGGAGTTTGCAAAATGCATCAGATTATGAGATAAACCTGGAATGACTCGGACAGCATAACGGCTGTAATTGTAAGAAATGACAATTTCTTCCAACATGAAAAACAACACTTACATAATACGATGTAAGAAATCAGCATTACAACAATGCTAGGAAAACCGGACACAACTTTCCTACGGCTATAAAGAAGCAAACAACGAGATGTGCTAATCAGACAGAGGAGAGCCTAGTCCTATCTTCCCGTAGAATAAGATGAGGGTGACTCAGAACTCAGAACGAAGGGTTAAGGAGAAAAAGAAGCCTTACATTGTTCCCTTATATACCCAGAGTAACTATATAACTATAGCAAGCTAGACTCGACTTCGGCCAAGGCTACTAGTCCTACAGTCAGTCCTGCTCTGATACCAAGTCTGTCGGGACCCGGGGTTAGCGTATGCAAGTACAGCTAAGACATAGTCATATGGAGAGCCGAGAACCGTACCCACTTGTCTAAGGAGACAAGGCCAAGCACAGAACGTTCTCGGAAAGCATCATACGTGAGGGGCATCCCATCCAGGACGGATGATCAACTGAGATGGGTCCTCATCGTCCGCACACAAGTCTAATGATGTGGGTGGTGAACTCCCATATTCAAAGACAAGTCGCCTCAACCATACTATCGACTATCTCATAACTCTTACATAGACTTACTCCAGCCCGATCACTTAGTTGGGGTCTAGGGCGGGCTCGATCATACCACAAAGTGTGCACGAGACAGAGTCTCAAACAATCGCATCGCGATGCCCCAAGCTGCGCACATCTAAGGGCCACTTGGTGTATGAAAGACCGCCAGCCAGATCACAACTAAGGTCTCGAAAACCCATACAAAGACATGCATGTTATAAACATACACGCAGCACACATGCCTTGTATGAACAGCAGGTATCATTGCAATTCTCTACAAAGTATACATTTTTATTGATAACTCTTATAGAGTGCACACAGAGATCACAAACATGTGATCCAACATTACAACACAGGCGGAAGCAAATTATGTCTGAGTACAGACAAGTTTAACAAATGTCTTAAGAAGCCTTATTTAAATACAAGCCCTCCACGAGGGAACCAGTCGTCTGACTGGGACTAGACTAGTTGATCTTCAGTCGTCCAGCTCGATGAAGAAGCCACCTTCGGGGTCAGTGGTATCATCTAAAACATAGATTAAGCAAACGTGAGTACAAAGTCGTACTCAGCAAGACTTACATAGGAGCTATACTACTCATGCACATGTATCAAGGTAAAGGGAGGTGGGGTTCACTTGCAGAAATGCCAGCTTTGACTTGGCTAGTCCTGAACTACGAGTACCAGACTTTGAGGTAAGAAGCGTACACGAGTCCACTACTTTCTCCAACCAATTACACCACTATGGTGCCTTCCTCGACTTCCCCACGAGAAAGCACGCCATAGCACTCACACTTATCTTGGTGTGTTTTAGAAGTATCCAGTTCAAGTTGTGTAATAATCAAGCTAAGCTTTCCAAGCAGTCCATAACCGCGGACGCGGCTATTCGAATAGTTTTGTTAACCCTGCAGGGGTGTACCGCTACACACACATGATCATCATTTACCGCCTTTGATCTCGACACCATTCAAGGGGTGCCAGCGAGGATGCTCACCACAACTGTTACCTCATAGCCGATCTAGTCCGAGAAAGCCGCCTACTTGGGTTGGCTACCACTATCGTGAACCCGGACGGTTTACCGAAGTGGACCCAAGTGATGTGTGCGTGGTGCATAAGCCGGTCTCGGGTGAGCCGTTCTCTCACTTAGCATCCAGGCCACAGACCTACCAGAACTCCAAACTATTGCGACATCTGGACATCGAAAGGGATGAGTTAATAGGTTGAGAGGGGTCAGTGAGCCCAATGTGTGGTTGTACTCTTCATCTTGGATCACCACACAAGAACTCGGACTTAGGGAAGTGTTCAACGAGACAACCCACCGTGTACTCCTACACAGCCTCTCATCGTTCACCTTGTATTAGGGTCGATTCACCAATACTTTTCTACCATCATCATCATGATCACTACCATCTCGACTCACATAACAGTATCATCATGGTATCACCCTAAGCATGCAATAAGCGATAACATTTGCAGGGGTCACATGATATCAATCAACTCCTACATTTGCTAGGATTTCGGTTTGCTTACTACGGTGACAAAATGATAGGTCATGCAAAGGAATGGGTTCATCTATGCGGTAGAAACGTAGCATGGTGATCATCCTAAACAATGCATAAGCGAGACATGAGGGGGAAGTGGGATTTTATCGACATGATCAATGGGGGTTTGCTTGCCTTGCTGACGAGGTTCGGGTTCGGGGTCTTCGACGAAGGGGGCAGCCTCCTGCTCCGGTTCCACCTCTACTCGACAAACAAAAAACAAGGTAGCAAAGTAAATACAATGCACAATCACATGATGGAAGGTCGAAACTTGATGTATATGCTTTGATGTGTGAAGCAATTCCATTTAAATGGAGTATATTGCAAATTGAATTGCAAATTCAAACTCCAACTTGAATTCAAACTTAACCAAGTTACATGTGACATTGTTTGATCATTTTGAACCTTTTGGAAATGTGTATGATATGCCTCTGAAGTGTGGTTGAAATATAGCATAATTCCATGGTCGAATTTGCAAAAGCATTTGAATTGAATTTGAATAAATTCCAAATAATTCAAATGACATATGCTACTGGTCCCATTTTAAAATCAACTCAAACATAGTTGAAAGTTGCATTTTTTGATAGCTTATTTTCTCTTGATCATTTTTCATATATTATTTGTCCAATTTGGAGTTAATATGAATTTTCTATGAATTTCCAAAGTTTGGGGTATTTTCTGGAATTTCTAGAATTTCTTTAATTCAATTTGATTTCTGGAAATTCATTTAATCGACTTATTGCGCCAGGCTGACGTCATGCTGGCGTGTGGGGGGGGGCTGACATGTGGGCCAGGGGTGTCAGTGACTCAGGGGGCTAATCCCTGCTGGTTTAATTAAGCAGTGGCTTAATTAAGCCACTGGGCCCACTTGGTAGTGACCTAGGGTCACTTAACCCAGGTGGGGTTAAGTCCCTAAGCACGGCCACGTCGGCGGGGCTGCCGGCGGCTAAACGCCGGCAACCAGAACCGCGGCGGCGCTGCACGGGAGGAGGCTGTCGTGGTCCGTTTGAAGCGCTGGAGGCACGAAACGCAAGCCCGTGGAACTGCGCATCTCGGGGAGGGTCCAGGTGACCAAGGAGGCCACCGGAGCGACGCCGGCGACGACCTTCCGCGGCGGCCGTGGCACGGGCTCGGGGTGGATCTCGCTGCAAAGCACCATTTGATCCACCACTGGGCGCATTCGAAGCAGCAGTTCACGGCGGAGGTGATGGACAAGACTGCGAGGATGATTGCCTAGCAGATGCTCGCCGACGACGACCGTGGCGGATCGGTACTCCGGCGACCATGGCAATCGGTAACAGAGGAAGAAATCGAGGGGGAGAGGTTAGGGTTTTTGACCGTGAGCTCACCAGGAACTCAACGGAGGTGGTGGCGAGGGCTGGGGTGGCTCGACGGCGACGAAATCGACGTCGATCTCTCTCGGCTCCGGCGGCGGCTCGAGCTCGAATTCGCTGGCTATGGAGGCGCCTTGCTCGCCATCTTCTGCAGGTTGATGAAGAGCTTGAAGGGGAACACCGGGGACAGCTCGGTGAAGGTCCTCGTCGTCGTTGGCTGCGCGTGCTCGGTGTCGCGCTCCGGCGATCTTCTCGGGCGTCGACGAATCGGGCGAGGGAGACGAGGAGGGAGCTCGTGGAGAGGGGGGAATGGAGTGGGAAGGCTCTGGGCGTCTCCAGGCGCGACTACGTGGACGGGAGGAAGCAGGAGGTGGCCAGGCACGTCGGCGGCCTCGGCATGGCCGGCACGCAGCAGTGCGTGCCCCTCCTTGGGAAGACGACAGGGGAGGGGAGGTGGGTTGGGCCGGCTAGGGGGACTAGTTGGCCTTCTTTTGCAGGTAAGCCCTTTTTCCTTTTCTTTCTGTTTTCTTTTCTGACATTTGTTTTGCTGTGCTAAAATAAATAGGTAGGCATTTTATTAAATGCTGAAAAATTTTATATGGCCTCATAATAATATAGACTAGCCACTTATAAAGTTTCAACATTTTTAAAATTCAAATAATTTGAATCTTAACTCAAATAGGGGTTTTTGATTAAATCCAAGGCACTGTTTGAATATTTGAAAAATCCATGAGCATGGGGTGGGTCCCACATCACTTGATATGTGATCACACTCATTTATAAGACTTTTCAAAAATCTAACATGAATTTTTGGAGAAGATTTTTATCTGGCCTTTTGAATTAATTCATCTGGGGGGGGGTTCCTTCTCCCATTTCGCTTTTGATTTTTGATTTCAAACATTTCTTTTGAAAATTTTAACATGATGCAAGTGAAAAGCTAACCCTAGCACATTACCTAACAGAGGGTTCTGACAAGTACATTTTCACCCAGCCGGATCTCAACCTCGGGCAAAGGAGATGGCTGTAATTGGTCAAGGACTACGACCTCAGGATCCACTACCATCCCAGGAAAGTCAATGTAGTGGCCGATGCCCCCAGTATAAAGCCAAGTATGGTCCACGCACTTTGGAAAGGGATGAATCCAAAACTACAAAGGGAATTTTCTAGTCTAAACCTGGTGCTGTGCAACCCGCTGCATGTGAAAACAATGGAGATTACCCCAACTCTCGTGGAAGAATTCAAACAAGCCCAGAAACAAAATCCGGAGATCCGGGAGATCAAGAAGAAGGTACGGAAAGGCAAAGCCGCACCCTTTCGCATGGATGACCAAGAGGCGCTATGGTTTGAAGACCGACTATGTGTACCAGACCAGAATAGCCTAAGGCAGCAAATACAGTGAGAAGCACATGAGTCTGCGTACTCCATCCACCCAGGAAGTACCCAGGATTTGCGGACAACATTTTGGTGGCCCGGGATGAAGAAGGATATTGCATATTACGTTGCGTGTTGCGATATTTGCAACCGGGTCAAGGCCGAACATCAGAAGCCCGCTGGATTGCTGCAACCCCTACAAGTCCCTCAGTGGAAGTGGGAGGACATATGCATGGACTTTGTCGTGGGACTTCCCAAATCAGCTCGAGGCCATGATTCCATTTGGGTTATTGTGGACATGCTCACCAAGGTGGCCAACTTTATCCCGGTCTGAACTACTTATCGAGCAGATCAGCTAGCAGAGCTATACATGTCCCGAATAGTTAGCCTCCACGGCGTACCCAAGACAATCACCTCCGACAGAGAGTCCACATTCACCTCCGCATTCTGGGCACGACTGCATCAAGCCTTGGGAAACGCACTAAAGCACAGAATGGCATATCACACGCAGACTGATGGGCAGACTGAACGAGTTAACCAGATTCTGGAGGATATGCTCAGGGCATGTGCGCTGGCCTATGGAACTAAGTGGGAAGACTGTTTTCCATATGCGGAATTCTCGTACAACAATAGCTATCAGTCCAGCCTCAAGATGTCACCGTTTGAAGTACTATATGGGAGTAGGTGTCGTACCCCTCTGAATTGGTCACAGACAGGGGACAGCCGTATCTTTGGTACGGATTTGATGCTTGAAGCCGAAAAGTGGGTCAGGGAAATTCAGGACCGTCTGAAAGCAACCAAGTGTCGTCAGAAAAGCTACTATGACCCGAAACATCGGGAAGTGAACTTTGAGCCCGGAGAGTATGCCTACCTTCGAGTAACACCGATGAAGGGAGTGAGGAGGTTCCACACTCAAGGAAAGCTTGCACCACGATACATCAGGCCATCAGTAAGGGCTGGAAGAGGAAGGGTAGCATACAAATTCGAACTACCCCAGGAACTGTCCGACGTTCATGATGTGTTCCACATATCATAGTTACGCAAATGCATCGCACCACCAGTCAAGGAAATGGATACGAAGGAATTAGAGTTGACTCAGGATCTGGATTATGAGGAGAAGCCCGTCAAAATTTTGGACTTAATGGAACGGACCACCCGCAGTAAGGTAATACGGTTTTACAAGGTACTGTGGGCAAACCATACCGAGGAAGAAGCTACTTGGCAAAGGGAAGATTTTCTGAGGTCCGCCTATTCGTATCTGTTCCCTGAGCAACCAAATCTCGAGGAAGAGATTTACCCTAATGGGGTAGGTTTGTGACATCATGGTTTTCGGCCCCTTTGTTTTGCAAACCCTTTTTGCTGAATTCTGGAATTTGAATTCCATTTTCCTGGTGTTTTGTAACTCTTTTGGCCTTGATCACTTGGACCTAAATTTTTCCCTAGGCCAAGTGACCCCAAAACCCCTCTCCCTCATGTCCTAGATCAAGCTTTGATCATCCATTCCCTTGCCACATTTTTATTCCACAAGATATTCCTTTTTCATTAAAGAAATAAGCCTTTTCCCCCCATGTTTTGAAGCCATCACCTTCTCTGGTTGTCCAAATGCTTTGAAACTCTTTGTGCTGAACTCTAGGATCATGCCTCATGATTCTATGGAAAAATATCAATAAGTTCAATACAATTATTTTTCAATTCTAGAAAGAGGAGCACTTTGTGAAGGAAGTACCCTGTACACTGGTCAATTGGCTCTGGAATTTTTACCACTTGAGCACTTTCCTAAACCATGCAAGCACAAAAAATTCAGCTCAAAAACCCCAGCCATTTAGCCTCAAGAAAATCCCAAAGTTTCTAGCAGAAACTTCTTTTTTAAGTTGGCATCCAAATGAGACCTCCTCCAGTGCCTCCAAGCCCCCAGGTGTGCTACTGGACGTTCACTACACGCCTTGGACAAGCTGGAAACCCCCAGGCTTCCCTCGGCGCACGCGTGCACAGGGTGAGCACATGTGCTACCTGACAAAGTCACACTCTGTCCATGGCCGAGCAGTCGCCATCACAGCCAAGCCTTGCCCGGCGAGCCCGTGGCTGCTCCCCCGTGTCCGTAGCCACCACGGCGCCTCCATGCGCCACCTGTCCGCGCCAAAAGCCCCATCGCCCACAGGAGAGCTCGCCGTCGCCGTCATTGTTAGTCCAGAGGGCATGCACGGCATCCATTGTGGCGAGCACGCTTCCGCTTGGCCCGTGGCTGCTTCTATGCGTCGCTGGCACCGCCGCACCACAGCTTGCCACCGTCGCCTATCTCGTCGTCGCAGAGACGCCGCAGAATCCATCTCCATCGCGTCCCATCGCCCCCTCGATGCAGAGCCTCGGGAGCCGCACGCACGCGTACCTGCTCACCTCCAGAACCTCCTAGACCCGCCGGGAAAAGCTCGAGCTCATCCACACCAAGCACTCCTCCGATTTCTTCTACCCGGCGGCATCCTCGTCGGAATCCCGTCTCCACCTATAAAAACCCGCACCCCCTTCGCCTCTAAGCATCGCAAATCCCTCCACCCTACTCCAATTGAGCACAAAGCCATGTAAACCCCGCCGGGGAGGCCCCAAGCAATGGACCGCACCGGAGCCCTGCTGTGAGATCGCCACCGTGGCCAGCCACCTATGGTTGCCCTTCGACCTTGCCATTGCTTCCAGTAGACCCTCCTCGCTCACGTGGTTCTAACGGTGTGCTCACCGGTGGAATTCCCTGCAGGAAACGCCGACTCCGACGAGCACCGCCGCTGATCGTAGCTGGAGAAGACCCTAGCCACGCTGTCCAGTCGCCCTTTGACGTGTTCCGGGTACGTGTGTGCTCCCCGCCGTCCCCTCCGTCATCTGGTGCATTCAGGCACCACCGGCAGTGCCTCACCGCCGACAAAATCCCTCGTCGGAGCCGTCGGGCCCTGTTTCCCTCTCTCTCTCAGTTGAACTGACTGGCAGGCCCCACCTCCCAGTGACCCAGCCCCCTCCGAACCGTTTTCTAAGTGGAGACGCCTCGCTGAAGTACACCTTCGACGTGGCCTCTCCAGAGATTTTCTTAGAAATTCATTTAAATCATTTTAAAATGATATTTTGACCCAACTTTGACCACTAATATCTCCTAAGCTACAAGGCCAAATGAGTTGATTCTTTTTTCTAAAATTTTGTCTTGAAATCCTCTTTAAGTTGGGAAAGTTTGGTAGCTTTCCTCTCTGTCTAGGTGTACTGGACAGAAGAAGTGTTCATTTGACTTATTTTGTTTTGCTATTTGAAATTATTTTCAGAGGACCCCAACTTGCTTGCTGAGAACCAGGAGTTCAGCGAAAGTCCACTTGACCAAGGCAAGCCACAACATTCTTGTCATGAGGACCTTGAGTTGCTACATGATGCTTTGCTCTTCTAACTTGAATTTTCTTTGAATTTAATTGCTAATTAAATTAATTATGCCATGCTAAATTGATGTGATTTAACCATGCCATGTTCTCTAGTCATTTACATGCTTTTCATATTCCTGTTAATGCTATAATGATTCATGCTAGTAATTCATACATGTTGATCCCATATAAGTCTTGATGACCATGCCTCGATGAATCCATGTTGATGTCATACTAGTTGCTGCACATATTTGGTGGTGGTATCATGTTCATATATTTATTATCATGTCGAGATTATGACTAGATCTCATGTTGCAAATGATTATAGTTAAAACTTAATGAACATGAATTAACAATTGACCGAGTGCCACCGTACCAGACTTATTTCGTACAGCCACATTTTCCTGTATGGTCAGGCCTTAGCTTGGGCTATCGTTGTTCCTTTTACGGGTGCCACCAAAGAGGGGAGGTTACGCATTGCACGCTACCCTGATCAGGTAGGTGGTGGTAATCTCGAGATCCACAGTTGATATGTTTACCCGGGAGTCCCCGATTGGGGCAATGTTATGGACCATGCGATGGTCAGTGCCATGCGATGGCAAGTGTCTGGAGGACACATGCATACCCAAGGCATGCGATGTCGGTGGTACCGCAGAAAGGTTATGCGGTAGGCAAGTTTCGTTGGAGTAGTCCTATTCCGTTGGGCAAGGAGCTCCATGGTGTGGGTAAAGAGCACAACCTCTGCAGAGTGTTACAAATCTATCAAAATAGCCGAGTCCACGGTATTGGACACAGTTCATTCTAGGTCCACTATGGGTCAACACAAACCGGTAAAATGATGATGTTAACTTGTGGTCATGCGATGACCGGAATAGTTGGGAGGTCATGCGATGACCTGGATGTTGAGTCAGGATGGACTCGAAGGTAAGCTACATGATCATGCGATGATCATGGGTGATGGTTGGTATTTAAAAAATCTTAACTATGATATTGTACTATGCTCATTATGTTTGCATTGTTGTTATTGTTCACTCTGATGACATGGCTGTTGTGAGCTTGCAAGTACATTCGATGTACTGGCCTGGCGTGTCATGCCAGATGCAGGAGAAGCTGTGCCGGAAGACTCTGGTGTGTCGTATTTCGCGAACTAGGTCGTATCCCAGCAGTGTCCCCGTGGGGTGGAGCCCCATCACCCCGTTATTCCGCTGCTGTAGAATATCTCGTCGCTCGTATCGAGGCCCCGAGTTGTGACATAAATAATGTGGATATTGTCGCCGCACGAGATGTGCCACCATGCCTCGTAGCAGTTTGTATCCCGAACCTATGTACTTGTATAATTACTAATTAAGCGGTTATTTCTGTACCAATATGTTGTGAATTTCCAGAAGACATGATCTCTGGGATGGCAATGTGAGGCAAGCCGGTTGCTCTGAGCCGGGGTGCCACACCCAGAGGAGTACAATCCAGATTCACCCTATCTCAAATCCCCTAGGGAAGGAGCCGTCTACACAACAAACACTCGTAGACGACGATACGCCTCAGAAGATAGGATCCCGGCCTATGAAAACTACGAAGCCGATGAAATCCAGAATCAATCAGACGACTCAGACACGCGAACCACCAGCATGTGGCAGCGACTGGTCCGAAATAGAATCGACTCTGGCCAGGAACTAGAGGAGTACAAGGAAAATACCACGAGGCTGCAAAAAGAGATAGTTTGGGAACGTCAAAATCTCATAGAAGCTCAAGACCGGCTCTCGCAGCAATTACGGCATAACAGCCCCCAAGAGTCGATCGCCGACTGACACCTATAACCGACGCACTAAAGCGCATAAAGGAGGTATCTGAAGACCTGAGGGGGCTCATAGATGTTGTCGTCATCTATGCCGAGTCCAATGAAGCCAGATATGGGAGGATCCCAAGCCAAACGTGCAATAAGAAGCGCAGGAGCAACCTGCAAAAACACGACGACAATTATTCCCAAAGCCACGAGAAGCCATCACAACAGGAAGTAAAATACCGGGACTGCGGGAACGCTATGCAAGAAGCTTGCCCAAAGCACTCCAAACCCGGCCACCCTGCTAATCATACCTGGGATCAGTGCTACTTCATGCAGGATTACAGACGCCTAGTTGAGGAAAACATCCAAAAGGCAAACCATGATGACGGCGGCCCAACCGGCTCATGCTACTACAAGAGATCAAGAACATGGACCCGTCCACAATAAAAGTCCGGCCTTAATTTCCTGTTCCCAATACAAGTCAATTTTCATCACACCAGGCTATCATCATATATAATATACAAGTCGATTTTCATTGCATTAGGTTATTGCCATATTTAACATATAAAGTCGATTTTCATCGCAAACAGGCCATCGCCATATCTGAAGTCGATTTTCATCGCAAACAGGCTATCACCATATTTAAAGTCAATTTTCATCGCAAACAGGCTATCGCCATATCTAAAGTCGATTTTCATCGCAAACAGGCTATCGCCATATCTAAAGTCAATTTTCATCGCAAACAGACTCTCGCCATAAAGTCGATTTTCATCGCAAACAGGCTCTCTCCATAAAGTCGATCTCCATCGCAATAGGATTTCGCCATAAATAAAGTCGATATTCATCGCACTAGGCTTTCGCCACATTTAAAGTCGACTCTCGTCGCACCGGCTCTCGCCACATTTACGCATAAAATCGACTTTCATATTGCATAAAACATCCAAAAGGCAAACCATCATGACGGCGGCCCAGACGGCTCATGCTACTACAAGAGATCAAGAACAAGGAACTTTCCACAATAAAAGTCGGGCCTTAATTTACTGTTCTCAATACAAGTCAATTTTCATCGCACCAGGATATCGTCATATCTAATATACAAGTCGATTTTGATCGCATTAGGTTATCGTCATATTTAACATATAAAGTCGATTTTCATCGCAAACAGGCTATCGCCATATCTAAAGTTGATTTTCATCGCAAAAGAGGCTATCACCATATCTAAAGTCGATTTTCATCGCAAACAGGCTATCGCCATATCTAAAGTCGATTTTCATCGCAAACAGGCTATCGTCATATCTAAAGTCGATTTTCATCGCAAACAGGCTCTCGCCATAAAGTCGATTTTCATCGCAAATAGGCTCTCGCCATAAATTCGATCTCCATCGCAACAGGTTTTCGCCATAAATAAAGTCGATTTTCATCGCACTAGGCTTTCTCCACATTTAAAGTCGGCTCTTAGACTACTGGCTCTCGCCACATTTACGCATAAAATCGACTTCCATATTGCATATTCTTTCATACATATTGTATCATAAATTACATATTTTTACACCTTTTCTCAGAGACCTGGGGGCTTGATCAACCCCTATCGGCTCTGAGCATGTATATTGCTTAGTCAGGCAAATCGGGGAGCTCGATGATACTCATCGACTCTTGACAGAGAATTCGGCATATATATGTAAAACTCCACATGTGTATGACTTATTCAGGGGAAGTAGGGGAGTTACATGACACCCATCGACTCTTAACTGAAGATATCCCGGCATACACATGAATTTGCCACCCACGCCGTTCGGCCTGTATAAGATTAAAGCTCGTATGACTAACGCGAACTCAGTTAGTCTAAACTTTCGGGGCTTTAAAAAAACGCCTATCGAGTTTAGCCTCGAGAGCCGGGCACGCTAGTCATATAAGCCGGTTTTACAGAGAATTTTCGACTCCTGAACTAATAATCTCTCTAAACGTGAGAATATGAGGTCTAAGTCGGCTTCTACTAGCCTTTGCATATTCATCTTTATATTCAAACATCATCCTACATTTTCAAGTTAGACCTATGTGACTCGGCACAGCACCCAGATGCATATACCGACTCATGGGGACTACACTTCAAAGTTCCTTCTCAAACAAATACTCGATATAGCACACAAATGCTGTCGGGGAACGGGGCAGAAAACAAAAAAAATCATAACCTACGCGTCCCGAACCCAAGACCTATGCTATAGCGATGTATGTAACGGATGGAAATAGGTCACATACCAGTATGTAGTCCGTTAAGCGGGAAACGTTCCCGCGTGAACGTGGTTGATGTAGTCATACCCGCTGATCCTCGATGCGGCGGAGATCCTTGACGACTTCAGAAGCCACCCGGTCCTCGAAGACCGATGACGGGATTGCGTCCCCGTCGGAACGTTGTCGGTGAAGACGTCGCGACACGGCCTCGACGATGAAGGAGCACCACAAGTGTAGCGCCTCGCGGGATTACACACATACGGTGTACCCGACGTCCCTCCGGGCTCCAAACCAGGCGAGCATCGGAAAGAAGATGGATTCGGTTCCCAGCAGCACGATAGCGTGCGTATAGTGGAGAAACCTCCAACCCAGTGCAGCCTCCAAACAAGGGGAGTCCGCTCAAGGAAGGAGAAAATAGAGAGAGAGAGAGAGAGAGAGAGATCAACAGATCTTATCTGTATTTTTCTGGAATTTTCTGTGTATAAAAAGGGGCACCCTTCCACATCTATATATAGGGGGAAAAGGGGGTACGCAGGCACGTACGCTGGCGAGGTGGTACTATTACCACACCTGGCCGTGGGCGTGCACATGCAGCACGCATGTGGCCACCGGCGACAAGGGGCCATGGCGTGGTGGCTATGCCACTTGGCCACATGGGCCCCATGGCCCACGGCGCCAGGCACTCCCCATTTTTTTCTTTTTTTTTCTTTTCTTTTCTTCTTCTTTATCTTTCTTTTAAAGAAAAATAAAGAACCTTTATTCCTTTTTAATTATTTAAATTATATTTTAATATTTAATTCATTTAATTAAATAATAAAACATATCCAAATAACTTTCTGAACAATTCGGAACTACGGAACTTTTTCCGTCTCCCCTCCGAAACGATTTCGGAGTTCTCTCTTATTTCTCCGGCAATCCCTAATCTATCCTTAATGCGGCGAATACCCTTAAGCGTGACACCCTACGGTTCGAGCAACAACAGACATGATCAGACACTCTCTGACCATCATGTGGGGTCTGGTTACAATCCTTGATGGCCCCTGTGCTTCCATCGAATTAACTTCATCGTTGAACCGTTAACGTTGAGTCCTGATCCCTTTGCCACACGGTACTTTGTTTGTCCGAGGTTTGATCGTCGGTATCCAATACCTAGTTCATCCTCGTCTCCGACAAACATACTTTACTCGTCCTGTGATATTACAACCCCCGTGACCTAGTCACACGCTAGTGCAAGCTTTATGATGTAATATCACCGAGTGGGCCCAGAGTACCTATCCGTCACTCGGATGGACAAATCCCATTTTGATCTATTTGCATACTCATACACATATCTACTTCGGAATTCCCAAGATACACCTTTATGGTTGCCATGTTTCAGTGTAACGGTTAATGCACTCAAAGCATCCTGGTAGATAGCAATTATGTATGATCATCACGGTCTTAAGGATCGGGTCACTATGTTTATAGTTATCGCAATGTTGAACTATGTAACTGGATCACATTGCAACACTTTCGGTGGGTGTGTGTCCATCATGTCATTCTCCCAATGACATGACCCCATTGTCAATATACTGTTCACATCTCATGATCAGGAAACCTTGATCATCAATTGCCCAATGGATTAGTATACTAGAGTTAACTAGGGACCTGGTTGTTTGTATACCACACGTGTATTAATGTTTCCTCTTAATACAGTTATAGCACAGTATAAAACTTATTATGAACTAATGGAATATGCCAATAAACATATTTTATTTTCTTCTAGGGCACATTCCCAACAGTCTCCCACTTGCACTAGAGTACAAATAATCTAGTTGCATTTTTCTGTGGATCATAACTCCATATCATCTATATGGTCATAGATCATGCTTGCTTGTGGAAAAGGGTGTATCAACGGTCTGGGTACCATTCAGATCCGTATGTCTTTTGCAAATCATTAATGTCACCTAGTTTGACATTCATCTCATTATCCCACTATAATGATGAGGTATATATTTGGTGGTAGAGTGAGACTTCGTTTGTTGTGTTTCAGCAATGACATCCGATGGGTCACGCGGACTTTCCCTTAGTCATGCAAACGAAAAATCACTCAGTTAGAAGTCAAACTTCTTAAGCCAGAATATAACTCTTGCCACTTCTAAAGTAGTCATATCATTGTAGATTTAATCCTTAGTGCATTGTATGCAACTTTAATGTCTAACCATGTTTCTTTCAACTTAGGCATTTATGCATTGTATGCAACTTTGATGTCTAACCATGTTTCTTTCAACTTATGCATTTATTAGCATGATGTCTCAATTTTCTAGGTTAGGGTCAGAACTTGAACCAGCATAACTTTTATGGTCAAGTTCACTATACTTTACAAATTAGAGATGTATCCTCAGTTCTCTCCAGACACTGAAGGATAAACTTAACTCTTTGTTTCATGATTTACTCATAAATCATATCACAACATGTTCTTCTTACTAAGAACTTGGGTCACATTAAGTCGAGTACAAAACTTTGGTTTTATATGAAAGAACCTATGACAGGGGCATAGAGGATGTAGCACATTCATTTCTTTCATTTAACCATCATTTAACCATTGTTCTTGTACTGAGATTAACTCCATACTTCTCTTGGATATACAAGTAAGAACTACCTTCTTGACTTGTCCCATTCTGAACTTCTTTAGAATCTTATCCAGGAAAGTATTCCGACTCAATGTTATTAAACGTATTAATCTATCTTAATAGATTTTCAATGCTTAACTTCATTCATGAAAGATATCAATAATCATTAATACCAACTACACCATTCACAATATGTTATATATGAGAATGTTTTCACGCTCCCACTCAAATATGTCAGCCACATATAAGACTAGGATACCACTCCCATAGCTCCCACGCAAAATATGTCGTCCACATATTAAGTTTAGGAAACTATTCAGCTCCCACTCAGTTTCAAGCAAATGCATGTTTCTCAATATTTTGGCTAAGTCCAAAATGACTTTAATCATCCATCAAATTGAGAATTTCGGTTACGAGACACTAGCATGTTTTCCAAAACCTTCTTGTTGTACAAATTACAACACTTCTTCAAATACATGATTTTAGGAAGTCACGGTATTGATAACAATTTGGATCAATCATAGTGAATATCCCATTGACTCAAGCATCGCTACATATTGTAGTCAACCTTTTGAATTTGTCAGAAACATCCTTCATGACAAATCGATCTTGATGTATTCCTTTGATGTTCACATTTATTCCTTATAACCTTAAAGTTATTGAGAATATCAAGTAACCTATTTACTCGATAAGATTCAAGTAATCTTAAATGTAACTCAATATAGGAGTTCATGACTCATAGTCATTTCTCGTACTCAGGTCCATCATCGCTTCTTCATAGTCCGTAGGTATGTCTTGTTCTATCAACATGACAAGTGAATCATGAATATTACTTTGCACAAGGGGCAAACATGTATTCTTGAATCCTACTTTATTTAGTAAGAGTTTCAAGCGAAACACCATGATCATTATCATCATTTTCTCCTCTAACTGTAGAGCTTTGGTTCCGGAACACATTCCGTTGCGCTACTCTGACATATGGAGGCAAGGTCAATTACCTTGATTGAACTTTCACTTTCTTCCATTAACAAATTTATCAA
Source organism: Bromus sterilis (assembly GCA_950022295.1). Lineage (NCBI taxonomy): Eukaryota > Viridiplantae > Streptophyta > Magnoliopsida > Poales > Poaceae > Bromus > Bromus sterilis. The sequence continues at coordinate 54,466,683 of OX465599.1, forward strand.
GAACACTTCTTGACAAACACTAAACTTATAGCAACACAAGGTTTGCTCCTTTGGTTCTAGTTGTGGAAGATGCATCCATAGTTGACTAGGGATACACTACAAAGATAATTTATCACATAAATCAAACTTCCTAGAAACCACGATACACCATGATTGATATGGTGTTGGTTTCCACGAACTCAGATGGTTTCCTATTCTGAAGTGAGTGTTTGCATATTAAATTAATAACTCTAGAAAATAATAACGTAACTCGGTAAGAGAAAAATTATACCATACACTATCCAATAGAGTATGATTATATGGTTCATGCACATCAACAGTATTGAAGTGTCTTAAGCATTGTGATTTGTGGAACAACTTTCACACAAGGCCATATGCCCAAGGCTAACTCAAAACATTTGTCACTTTGATCAAATCATAGAGACTTGTCTTTCTTGTTAATTCAATACCCGTCTTCATTCTAAAATCCCTTTGATCACATCAAACTATTTCAATCTCATGTTTCATTAGTGAATACACATATTCATCTAAGTCCACATATGAAGTTCACGAAATAATGAAATTCACTACATGTTGAAATATGATACATCATTATGTATGATATACAAAAATCATCACAAACTCTGTTTTACCAGAATGCGAGCTTTCAGTCATCTCACCTAAAGAGGCATGGTTTGCATGTGTCAAAAGATCAAGTATCTGAAGACTTCATCATACCAATCATGATTTAAACGATAGTGTCATTATTAGGTTTGGATAATTCTTGGCATTGCAATATTTCTTATAAATGATCAATTATTATCATCAATATTAACATAAGAATAACTCATTCATAACTGTAATGTGACCATAAAAGATATCATTCATAAAAGGAGAACAACTGACTTGTTTCTCACTAATATGAATAATTGTCTTCGCGAGATGCAAGACACACTAATAAGGTTCACACTCAATGATCATAAATTTATTCATATAATTAATCTAATGATAGATGTAGAGGGAGAGTGTTGTCGACCATCAACTATCTTGATTACTGTCAGCACCCATTGTCACCTCATCCCTTCAAAGCCACTCTTAAGCAGTGACTTCAAGCATCGAATACTTAATCATCCGCAATTAGTGTTTTGTGGGAAAAGACATTTATAACCTGTATATCAAATATACTTTCTCCGTCGATGACTATTCCTGCATTGGTTCTACCTTTAAAGTTCATAACTTTAACCATGACCTCATGAACGGTGAACAATTCTCTTTCATGACATAGTCTAGACATGGTATTTGTAGCTGGGAGGAAGCGAACACAACTCCCCAGTTATCGCAAAGTAACCAGTCATTCAGTAGTCCAAGTTGTGCACAAGGTGATCATGTATCTTATACATTTTCCAAGTGACTTTCTTAGCAGGTTGTTCCTTCAACCATGGTTGAAAGAAACCCCGTCCATATACTCATATTCGACAATATGAAGTATGGTGTTTTGGACAGTCATCTAAGTGACGATGAGTACAATACTCATCATCATCTTCCTCAATTACAGAGTTATCTGGTGTATCTCCTAGCAGTTCTCGTATTACGTTTTGTAAGTCATTACTAATGAGTATATTTCTAATGGTGTTGGTTCCAATCAATGAAGTAAGACCCATTTACCTTAAGTTCTACATCACACTAAAAGAGCCATGGTTATAAACATTGGGTATGACATTATCTACAATGATATTTGCTAAGACATGAAGAATAAGTTCATAATAGGAGTTCATGTTTTAAAACAATTCTGGAACTCCCACTCAGACAAACATCCCCCGTGTGACACGATCCTTGAGAACTATACCTCCCCCGTGTGACACGACCATCAGTATATTCTCAAGGTAGGCCATCATGCCAATCACATCATCCATGTGACTCATGCTCGATCTTTCGATCATTTGTGTCCCGAGGCCATATCTGCATATGCCAGGCTCGCCACAATAACCTTAGTTATTATATGCCGCGTATGCAAGGCCATGTTTCTGGACATGCTAGGCTTGCTACACCCATCTCATTTGAACGCTAATATGTTTGACACCCGTGTGACACGCGATGCTTCCATAATGGAGATCTTTCCAGATGGTTCTTCACTAAGGAAGGACACTTTGTTGGATTAGTGAGGGATCATCCTATAATTCTACCGTCGTATATCTAATACAAGCAAAACAGGATGCAACAGTATAAATCATACTAACTATGATGCCCCTGCAAATTAAAGTTTAGATGCCTCTACTTAATCTTTTGCAAGTTTTACGTGGCTGATAGGGCTTTCGAGATAGAACCGTTTCTATGCCTACGAACATACAACCACAACACCAATCCCGCAATTGTCTCTATTACACCCCTGTCAGGGCCCTCCGTTGCAAACGTCTTCGCATCGCTAATGTTAGAGAGACAGACACCCCCAGTCACTTATATGGTACAAGCCATATGTCAAGCCTGGAACCAGTGTCGCGTAAACGCGTAAGGTCGGTCGGGGGCGCTTCATCAGGACATTGCCGCAATGCTAAACGAGTACACGTGGGAGGGTAACAATTGGAGAATTGATGCCCACATACTAGATGTTTTCTATCCGTACAATACATCTACGCATAGCCTTGCTCTGATACCACTGTTGGGGAACGGGGCAGAAAACAAAAAAAATTCAAAACCTACGCGTCCCGAAACCAAGACCTATGCTATGGCGATGTATGTAACGGATGGAAATAGGTCCCATACCAGTATGTAATCCGTTAAGCGGGAAACGTTCCCGCGTGAACGTGGTTGAAGTAGTCGTACCCGACGATCCTCGATGCGGCGGAGATCCTTGACAACTTCAGAAGCCACCCGGTCCTCGAAGACCGATGACGGGATTGCGTCCCCGTCGGAACATTGTCGGTGAAGATGTCGCGACACGGCCTCAACAATGAAGCAGCACCACAAGTGTAGCACCTCGCGGGATTACACACATACGGTGTACCCGACGTCCCTCTGGGCTCCGAACCAGGCGAGCAGCGGAAAGAAGATGGATTTGGATCCCAGCAGCACGACGACGTGCGTATAGTGGAGAAACCTCCAACCTAGTGCAGCCTCCAAACAAGGAAGGAGAAAATAGAGAGAGAGAGATCAACAGAATTTATCTGTATTTTTCTGGAATTTTCTGTGTAGAAAAAGGGGCACCCTTCCACATCTATATATAGGGGGAAAAGGGGGTACGCCGGCACATACGCAGGCGAGGTGGTACTATTACCACACCTGGCCGTGGGCGTGCACATGCACCACGCATGTGGCCGCCGGCCACAAGGGGCCATGGCGTGGTGGCTAGGCCACTTGTCCACATGGGCCCCATGGCCCATGGCGCCATGCACTCCCCCTTTTTTTTCCTTTTTTCTTTTTTTTCTTTTTTTCTCTTTCTTTTAAAGAAAAATAAAATAACCTTTATTCCTTTTTAATTATTTAAAATATATTTTAATATTTAATTAATTTAATTAAAAAATAAAACATGTCTAAATAACTTTCCGAACAATTCGGAACTACAGAACTTTTTCCGTCTCCCCTCCAAAACGATTTCGGAGTTCTCTCTTATTTCTCTGACGATCCCGAATCTATCCTTAATGCGTCGAATACCCTTAAGCGTGACACCCTAAGGTTCGGGAAACAACAGACATGAGCAGACACTCTCTGACCAATGACCATCATGTGGGATCTGGTTACAATCCTTGATGGCCCCTATGCTTCCATCGAATTAACTTCATCGTTGAACTGTTAACGTTGAGTCCTGATCCCTTTGCCACACGGTACTTTGTTTGTCCGAGGTTTGATCGTCGGTATCCAATACCTAGTGCATCCTCGTCTCCGACAAACATACTTTACTCGTCCTGTGATATTACAAACCCCGTGACCTAGTCACACGCTTGGTGTAAGCTTTATGATGTAATATCACCGAGTGGGCCCAGAGTACCTATCCGTCACTCGGATGGACAAATCCCTTTTTGATCTATTTACATACTCATCAACATATCTACTTCGGAATACCCAAGTTACACCTTTATGGTTACCATGTTTAAGTGTAACGGTTAATGCACTCAAAGCATCCTGGTAGATAGCAATTATGTATGATCATCACGGTCTTAAGGATCGGGTCACTACGTTTATAGTTATCGCAATGTTGAACTATGTGACTGGATCACATTGCAACACTTCCTGTGGGTGTGTGTCCATCATGTCATTCTCCCAATGACATGACCCCATTGTCAATAGACTGTTCACATCTCATGATCAGGAAACATTGATCATCAATTGCCCAATGGACTAGTATACTAGAGTTAACTAGGGACCTGGTTGTTTGTATACCCGAAGTGTACTAATGTTTTCGCTTAATACAGTTATAGCACAATATAAAACTTATTACGAACTAATGGAATATGCCAATAAACATATTTTATTTGCCTCTAGGGCACATTCCCAACAAATGCATACACCGACTCTTGGGGAGTAACACTTCAAAAAATTCCTTATCAAAGGTTTGGCATCATAGCACACACGCCGACTCTTTGTCCTATGAAAATTAGCTACAACCATGAGAAGCTAGTGTGCTAGTCCCTCTACAACACAATCATATGGAGAGCCGAGAACCGTACCCACTTGTCTAAGCAGACAAGGCTAAGCACAGAACGTTCTCGGAAATCATCAAACCTGAGGGGCATCCCATCCAGGCCGGATGATCAACTGAGATGGGTCCTCATCGTCCGCACACAATTCTAAATGATTTGGTTGATGAACTCCCATACTCATAGAAAAGTCGCCTCAACCATACTATCAATTGTATTATAACACTTACATAGACTTACTCCAGCCCGATCACTTAGTCGGGGTCTAGGGTGGGCTCGATCATACAACAAAGTGTGCACTTGACAAAGTCATGAGCAATTGCATCGCGATGCCCCAAGCTGCGCACATCTAAGGGCCAATTGGTGTATAAAAGACCGCCAGCCAGATCACAACTAAGGTCTCGAAAACCCATACTAAGACATGCATGTTATAATCATACACGCAGCACACATGTCTAATATGAACAACATGTATCATTGCAATTCTCTACAAAGTTTACAACTTTATTGATAACTCTTACAGAGTGCACACAGAGATCACAAGTCTGTGATCCAACATTACATCAAACATGCGGAAGCAAAGTAGGTCTGAGTACAGACAAGTTTAACAAATGGCTTAAGAAGCCTTACTTATAAACAAGCCCTTCCACGAGGGACCAGTCGTCTGACTGGGACTACACTAGCTTGGCTTCAGTCGTCGAGCTCCAGGAAGAATCCACCTTCGGGGTCAGTGGGTTCATCTAAAACATAGAATAAGCAAACGTGAGTACAAAGTCATACTCAGCAAGACTTACGTAGGAACTATACTACTCATGCACATGTATCAAGGTAAAGGGAGGTGGGGTTCATAAGAAGAAGTGCCAACTTTGACTTGGCTAGTCCTGAACTACGAGTACCAGACTTGAGGTAAGAAGCGTACACGAGTACACTACATGTCTCCAACCAATTACACCACTATGGTGCCTTCCTCGAATTCTCACGAGAAAGCACGCCATAGCACTCACACTTATCTTGGCAAGTTTTATAAGTATCCATTGAAGTTGTCTAATAATCAAGAACATCTTCCCAAGTAGTCCCTTACCGTGGATGCAGCTATTCGAATAGTTTATTAACCCTGCAGGGTTGTCGGGACCCGGAATATACGTATGTAATTCCAGTCACAACTCAATCATATGGAGAGCCGAGACTCGTACCCACTTGTCTAAGAAGACAAGGCCAAGCAGAGAACACTCGCGGAAAGCATCGTACGTGAGGGGAATCCCATTCAGGCCGGATGATCAAATGAGATGGGTCCTCATCGCCCGCTCACAAGTCTAACTGATTATGGGTGGTGAAATCCCATACTCATAGACAAGTCGCCTCAACCATATTATCGATTGAATAATAACACTTACATAAACAGACTTCAGCCCGATCACTTAGTCGGGGTCTCGGGCGGGCTCAATCATACAACAAAGTGTGCCACGTGACAGAGTCACGAGCAATCGCACCGCGATGCCCCAAGCTGCGCACATCTAAGGGCCACTTGGTGTATAAAAGACCGCCGGCAAGAACACAACTAAGTTATCGAACCCCACACTAAGACATGCATGTTATAATCATACACGCAGCATACATGTCTAGTGTAAACAACATGTACACATTGCATGAACTCTACAAAGTATATCTTTATTGGCTTACACATAGAGTACACAAAGATCACATGTCTGTGATCAACATTACATCATAGAACGGAAGCAAATTAGGTCTGAGTACATACAAGATTAACAAATGGCTTAGAGAAGCCTTGTTCAACAAACGTGCCCTTCCACGAGGGACCAGGCTGCTGTCTGGAACTATACTACCAAGGTCAACGTCGAGCTTCACGAAGGTGACTCCATCGGGGTCCGGGTTCTCATCTAAAACATAGAATAAGCAAAATGTGAGTACAAAGTCGTACTCAGCAAGACTTACATCAGAACTATACTACTCATGCTCAAGTTTCAAGGTAAAGGGAGGTGGGGTTTCAACATGCAGAAGTGTCAGCTTTGACTTGGCTAGTCCTGTACTACGAGTACCAGAGTTGAGGTAAGAAGCGTACACGAGTCCACTACCAAGTCTCCAACCAATACACCACTATGGTTACTTCCTCGACTTCCCCACGAGGAAGCACACCATAGCACTCACGCTTATCTTGCGAGTTTTAGCGTATCCATTCAAGTTGTCTAATAATCAGGTACAGGTTCCAAGTAGTCCATGACCGCGGACGCGGCTATTCTAATAGTTTTTTTAACCTTGCAAGGGTGTAAAATACACACACATGACCATCAGTTACCGCCAGGTCTCATCACCATTCAAGGGGTTCCGGCGAGGATGTTCATCACGACACTTTGCTCACAACCGGTCTATTCCAGGAGCCGACTATCTGAGGTAGATTCCGCTCGAGAGCGCGGCCGGATCAACGATACGGACTCAGACAATGTAGGCAACCGAGACGCCATCCGAGAAGATGGTTTCACTGTCTCACAGATCCACCCACGTATCTATATGATGCAACCCTTCATCCATTCTTTTTCTATGCATATGCCGAATGGAAATCCCAAACTAATGTGACTCCTGGACGTCAACTCAGATTAAGGTACTAGGCCGAGAGGGGTCAGTGAGCCCAATGTGTGGTTGTACTCTTTGTCTTGGATTACCATACGAGAACTCGGTGCTTAAGGCGTTATTCAACGAGACAACCCACTGTGTACTCCTACACAGCCTCTCATCGTTCACCTTGTATTAGGGTGGATTCACCAACAAAGTTTCACCTTCATCAACACCATGTTCACTATCATGCCGACTCACATCAAAAGTAACCTCATTGTAACACTAAGCATGCAATAAGCTGTAACAGTTGCAGGGCCACATGATATCAATCAATTCCTATGTCAGCTAGGATTGTGGTTTGCTTACTACTGTGACAAGATGATAGGTCATGCATCGGATATGGGTTCAACTATGCGGTAGAATAGATAAAAAGGTGATCATCCTAATCAATGCGTAAGCGAGGCTGAGAGGGAAGTGGGATTTTATAGACATGATCAATGGGGTTTGCTTGCCTTGTTGACGATACACGGGTCTTAACGGTGGTCTTCTCCTTCGGGGGTGATCACCGTCTCGGAGGCACTGTTACCGGCACAACCATCAACAAGAGGGGGCAACATTGAATTTAAATGCACAATCACATGATAATGTTGTCCACGATGTGAATGCTACTGATTTGTGGCACATTTGATTTAAATGAAGTGTATTGCATTTGAAATGCAAATTCAAACTCCATATGTTGTTCAAATTAGCCAAGTTGCATTTGCTATTGTTTGTTCTTTGTAAACCATCTTGACATGTGTATGATATGCCTCTGATGTTCAAGTGAAATGGTTTGCATTGCAATGGTTCAAATTGGAATAGCATTTGAATTTAATTTGAATTAATTCCAATTAAGCCAAATAGAAAAAGCTACTGGTCCCAATTTAATATCAACTCAAACATGGTTGAAAGTTGGATATTTGGATAGAGCATTTTCTGCTGATCATTTTTCATATATTATATGTCCAATTAGGAGTTCATATGAATTTTCTATGATTTTTCAAAGTTTATATCTTTTTCTGGATTTTTCTGAATTATTTTAATTTCGAAAAAGGGATTATTGCGTCATGCTGGCATCAGCATGACGTGAGGGGGGGCTGACTGGTGGGGTCAGGCTGTCATAGGCTCTGGGGTTAATCCCCTCTTTAAAAATAACCCGAGGGGGTTAATTAGGGAATGTCCCCACCTGTCATTCACTGTTAGGGTGGATTAGTGGGGCAATTAGCCTAAGCTAATATTCCCACGGGAGGTTAGCTGGCGGCGACCACGGCGTGCGGCGGAGGTTCGCTGGAGTGGGCTTCCCAGCCACCATTTGGCACGGGGAGGCCACTGGGACGTGCCTCGGGTACGCCCGCATCGCGTGACCACTCGGGCGTCACTGACGAGGTCGCACGCGAAGGCGGCGGCCGGAGCTCATGTAACAGCCCGGATTTCATAAAAATTTAAAAAATTGTTTTCAGTGTGAATTGTTTGATTGTCTGATTTGTTTGCGGTGTTTGCATCCCCGATTTATCGATCGGCGATTATTTTCCCCCTCATATCTCGTACCGGACGGAGACCGACCTTTGCCACCCTGACACTCGACCTTTGCGACGCCGGGTTTTACCCGATCACCGTCGCGAAAACCGCATGAGACCAGCCGAAGCCAACGGAACGAAAAACCCCGTTTAATAAGTAAACTGGATATTTTTATAGCGCCCCAGAAAGTGTTCTCGGAACGGTTCCAGCAAGAGGTCCTGCGGACCCCCGGCGGTCAGAAACGTGAACACCGCGCACGCGAGAGAAAAACCGGGGATGTTTTTGCAAACTGCCAGCCACCTGGGCTTTATAAAGATCACCACACTCCCACCCCTCTCTAGGGTTTCACTAACACAAAATTTCAGCCACCCCGTGGGAAACATCAGATCTGCCCAATTTATCCCAAAATCCTGAAATTCCTAGCTCCCTGCTTTTTGGACCGTCGGATCGGCCGATCCAACATCCCAGATGCTTCCCCAACCTCTCCTCTCTCTCATGGACGCAAGCCACTCTCGTGCCCGTGCGCACCCGCCGTGCTCCTCCGGCCACCGCGCGCCCGCACCCACCTCTCCTCCGCCGGCCACCTCTCCTCTCACTCTCCTCTCTCCTTCCTCTCTCTTATTCTCCCTATCTAACCTCCTTCTCTGTCCAGGAAGCCATGGCCGTCCAAGCGGCAGCTCGAGCCCGCGCTGCCTCGCCCGATTCGAAGCCGCTGAGCCGCCCGAAGGCCTCCTCTGCCGCCCGAGACCGCGCGCTTGCTCCGCGCCTCCAGAAGCCTCGCCGCGCCCTCCACCGGTCCCGCCTGCATCCGGACCTCGCCGGCGTCCGGTGACGGCTGCCGCAAGCCGCCCCAACCGCCTCTGTCGGCCTTCCCGTCGTACGGGAGCTTGTCCAGCCTGGGACAGGCGTCCCGTCGGCCGACTGGGCCTCCCCCAGCGCGTGGGCCGGCGCGCCCCCAGGCGGCCCAGCAGGCGCCCAAGGCCTTGCGCCCCCGCGTCATGGGCTTGGCCCATTGGTGAGCATTTTTTTTAGTGCTGCACTGCGAGTTGGGCCTGGTCAGTAGCAGATTCGGCCCGTTAGACTTTTTTTTCTTTTTCTAGGTTTTTATTTTGGCAGATTATAATACGAGTTTGCGGTGCCCGTATCTTTTTAACGCTAGCTCGGATCGCGTTGCGTAAAACATGAAACTTGCTTAAAATTTTTTGTAGATTAATAAAATGTTCCTCTTTGTTATGTTTGAGCTTGTTTACATGCTGTTTGACTGCTAATTACACTGCGTGCCACTGTAAACTGTAATTGCAATAACTTTTCAACCGTTGCTCCGATTAAAATGTTTCTTATATGTAACTTCACTAGAATTGCATGTAGATTTTGTTTATGCTGCTCTTGCCTGCTAATAAAAATAATAAAATATTGTTTAGGGCAAAACAGTACCAAATGCAATAAATATCGTGGGGTCTGTAATAGTTGCCATGTATAGGTTTTACCCCCCACTTAAAGTGACTAGATTAGATAGTTTATTTATGCTTCACCTCTTGTCATGTTTGTGTGCTGTGCCATGCTTGAGTGATATGCCATGTTAACAACCTTTTGCTCACCTTGTGTAGCTAAACAACTTGAACCATTCCAAATGTGCGGTATCGTCGTGTGTGACGAGTACTCCACTTAACCTGTTAGTAACCGCTCTCGACGGTAGGTGCGATGTCTCATGTTGCTTCTTGTTGATGCTTGCTCATGTTTGCTTCGTAGTAATAGATGCTTGCTCGTTGATTGCTTTCCAGTGTTTACCGTCTTGTGTTCTTTGCAGGTACCTCTCGGAGACGACGCGAGTTTGCGATCAACTACACCTTCGGAACCCGACTTATCAACAGGCAAGGACTATGCATTACTTATGATCCATTCTATTTCAACCAGCGGTTTGCATGCTAGTATAGTATAGGTTCGATGTTTGATCCTACCACATGTTTACAGCCTCTTTCAAACCGATACAGCCATGTCCCCTCCCAGCAAACCATGTAGTTACTATTGCTCGTTGCTCAGCCCCTGCTTAGTATGCATCCTTAGGATGCTACAATGTTACCTTGTTACTCCTTGGTTCGGGATATCACATTATTATATTGTTGTTGATTATATGATTATTATAATGTTGACTATATTCGACGAAGGATGGAAGGTCTAGGCTATCCCGCCCCGACGCTTTGTTCCATTCGAGTCACCTAGGATCCGAGTTCCGGGTATTGGTTTTAAGACTGAGCGTGCCTAACCGCGTGTGGGATTTTATGGGGTCCCCTTTTCTTACCTACCTAGCTTCAAACATTTCTAGTGGTGGCCCGAGCTGATTTACCATTTGAAACCCCGTGTGTGTGCTTGGTGGATCCCCTCGCAGTTTTTAAACAAACCGGGCCAGCGGAGACATGGTTTCTCTGTTGGTCCACACTGGTGAGCTAGGGAAGTACCCTGTTATATAGGTGAGACTAAACCCAACCTTGGCCATACGGAAGATTCTGATCTGAGAGCGTGGCCAGCTTTTGGATTGGGTGTCGACTCCCCGGGGGCCACCCGGATTTGTTCGTTGTTAGCTAGAGGGACTTGTCGTTTCGGATCTCTTGGAACTAAATCATAAAATGGTTGCATGTGATGGGTAGCAACTGAGAGAGATGGGCGTGCGTGGGGAGCCTTGTAATGGGCAGTTGGTACACCCCTGCAGGGTTAAATCTTTTCGAGAAGCCGTGTCCACGGTTATGGACGACTTGAGACCTACCCCTCGTTCATAGAAAACAACAACTGAGATAATCTTAATATAACTTGATCAATGTGTGTGTGCCTTGACTGCTTCTTCTTCATCGGGATGCGAAGAGGAGGACAAGGATAGGTTAGGTGTTATGTTTGCTTAAGTAGTTGATAGCAAGACTTGTTGGAGGCGGTTCCTCATCGAATGCTTGGCTTCTTATCTTACTCTCTAGATCGTTAGCCACTTCATAAATGCTAGTGCGGCAGCAACCTCACCACTTACCCCATCCTTACCGTAAACTACTAGTTGTCCTAGAATGACGAGTGATGAAGTCCTTGCTGGGTCAGTTGACCACTACAGTTGGATGTTGAGTACTTATGTACTCATGTTACTACCCCCAAACTCTTTTCAGGGTTCTTGATCGACAACAGGTATGGTGATCGACGTTTCACGTGGAGACTCGGCGATGACTAGTTAGGCGGATCCCGGCGGAGGGCCTGGACCCGTGTGGTTATGGGGATCGTTGTTTTTCTCTTTTCCACTAGGCATTTGATGTAGTCTGTACCCAGAAGTGTAACTTCCGCTGTTGTATTGTATTTGAGGCAGTTGTATGCCAATTGTATGAGATGTTGTATCCTTGTATCTGTAATGTTGTGATATCATGTTGGAAATCCGGGGCATATGACTTCGTCATATGTCGCGGTGGGACCGATATGTGCTTCCTCCCCGGATCTGGATGGAAACATCTAGATTTGGAACAGTACCGCATATCGGGCCTTACAGCTCAGCTCAACGACGAAGGCGTCTCAGGCCACGGTTTTGAGCGCTGAGAGAGGGAGGAGGATCGTGGGCTCACCCTGAAGCGGATGGAGGGGGCGGCGAGGTCGGGGGTGCCTTGGTAACGATGGAATCGAATACGGGGTCCGGCGGCTCCGGTGAGAAATCGACGAAGATTGCGGCGGCTTGGGTGGAATTGAGCGGAGAGCTTCTGTGCAGGGAGGCGGTCGTCGACGTCGATGAGGATGGACACGGTTGGTCGGCGTCTTGTCGTCGTTGGCCACGCGGGCACGATAGCGTACTCCACGGTGGCGCTCGGGCGGCGACGAACTCGAGCGATAGAGAGGAGGAGGAGGTCCAGAGAGTGAGGGGAAAAGGACGAGGGGCATCGCGGCGTGTTCCGTGGCGCCTAGAAGAGACCAGGGGAGGCCTGGGTGGCTCGGCGGCCACGGGCATGCTCGCCACGGCGGCGAGCTGCCTGCTCTGGTGCCGGGAAGAAGACGACAAGGGGAGGGCCAGGTGGGCTAGGCCGGTTCTGCTAGTTGGGCCCGAGGCCGTAGGGGGTGGGCTAGGATTCCTTTTCCTTTTTTTTCTTCGTTTCTGTTTCTTTTTCTATTTTCTGTCTTCTATTTTGCCCCAAATAAAAATAGCAATGCATTTTATAAAATCTTCATAAATTTTATGTGGTCTTATAATATATATAGCTAGCCACACCAAAGTTTTGGAGATTTTTGAAATTAAAACAATTTGAATTTCAAATCAAATAGGGTATTTAATTAATTTCCAAGCCCTATTTGGATTTTTTGACAAATCTTGGCGCATGCAGTGGGACCCACTTCACTTTATATGTGATCATGCATATTTATAAGACTTTTCAAAAATACCAGAGGAATTTTTGGAAGAAAAATTTGTCTGGCCATTTGAATTAAATTCTTTAGGGCTTTTGTTTTTTCCCTATTCAATTTATTTTTGAAATTTTCACATGATGCAAAGGAGCAACAAGCCCTAGCACTTACCCTAGTTGGGGTCTGACAAGAGTGTACCGCTACACATATGAAACTATCAGTTACCGCCGGGATCTCGTCACCCTTCAAGCGGGTGTCGGCGAGGATAATTTCCAAAACTTTTACCTCACAGCCAAATCAAGTCCAATGGAGACGCCTATCTAGGCTGAATTCCACATCGTGAACCCACCCAGTTTACCGATGTGGTCCCAGAAGATGTGTGCAGGGTCCCAAGCCGGTCTGAATAGCTGTTCTTCCACTTCGCAGACCGTGCCACATACCTGCCAGAACTCCGAACTACTGCGACTCATTGAACTGAGAAGGGGTGAGTTAGTAGGTCGAGCGGGGGTCCGTTTTCCCAATATGTGGTAGTAATCTTTTTCTTGGATCACCACATAAGAACTCGGGCTTAAGGAGGTGTACAATGAGACAACCCACTGTGTACTCCTACACAGCCTCTCATCGTTCACCTTGTATTAGGGTGGATTCACCAACAGAGTTTCACCTTCTTCAACATGATTGCTACCATCCCGACTCACAAAACAGTAATCTCATTGTAACTCTAAGCATGCAATAAGAAGTAACAGTTGCAGGGGCCACATGATATCAATCAAATCCTATGTCAGCTAGGATTGTGGTTTGCTTACTACTGTGACAAGATGATAGGTCATGCAAAGGATATGGGTTCAACTATTCGGTAGAATCAATAACAAGGTGATCATCCTATTTCATGCATAAGTGATACTTGGAGGGAAATGGGTTTTTATCGACATGATCAATGGGGGTTTGCTTTCCTTGCTGACGAGGGTCGTACACGGTATCTTCAACGGAGGGGGTGGCCTCCGGTTCCGGCTCCACTTCTATTCGGCAAATATGGCAATCAAAGGATCAATACAAAGTACAATGCACATACACATGATCAATGTTGCAATGTGAGGTTCATGGTTGCATTGTGTGGAAAATTCCATTTAAAATAAGTGGGTTGCAAAGTCATTTGTAAATTCACTTCAAATTTGAGTTTAAAATAAGTCCATATGCACATTTGTGTCGGGACCCGGAATATGCGTATGTAATTCCAGTCACGATGCAATCACATGGAGAGCCGTACCCACTTGTCTAAGCAGACAAGGCCAAGCACACAACACTCTCGGAAAGCATTGAACGTGAGGGGCATTCCATACAGGCCAGATGATCAACTGAGATGGGTCCTCATCGTCCGCTCACAAGTCTAAATGCTTATGGGTGGTGAATCCCATACTCATAGACAAGTCGCCTCAACCATGTTATCGATTGGATCCTAACTCTTACATAGGCTTACTCTATCCCGATCACTTAGTCGGGGTCTAGGGCGGGCTCGATCATACAACAAAGTGTGCACGTGACAGAGTCACGAGAAATCCCATCGCGATGCCCCAAGCTGCCACATCTAAGGGCCACTTGGTGTATAAAAGGCTGCCAACCAGATCACAACTAAGGTCTCGAAAACCCATAGTAAGACATGCATGTTATAAACATACACGCAGCACACATGCCTAGTAGGAATAATAGGTATCATCACATAACTCTACAAAGTGTATCTTTATTGACTTACACATAGAGCATACAAAGATCACATGTCTGTGATCATCATTACATCTGACAACGGAAGCAAATTAGGTCTGAGTACAAACAAGATTAACAAATGGCTTAGAGAAGCCTTGTACAACAAACATGCCCTTCCACGAGGACCAGACTGATGTCTGGAACTATACTAGCTTATTCAACGTCGAGCTTCAGGAAGGTGACTCCATCGGGGTCTGGGTTTCCATCTAAAACATAGAATAAGAAAACATGAGTACAAAGTCGTACTCAGCAAGACTTACATCAGAACTATACTACTGATGCTCAAGTTTCAAGGTAAAGGGAGATGGAGTTTCATCATACAAAAGTGCCAGCTTTCACTTGGCTAGTCCTGTACTACAAGTACCAGACTTGAGGTAAGAAGCGTACACGAGTCCACTACATGTCTCCAACCAATACACCACTATGGTTACTTCCTCGACTTCCCCACGAGGAGCACACCATAGCACTCAAGCTTATCTTACGACTTTTAGAGTATCCATTCAAGTTGTCTAATAATCAAGCATAGCTTTCCAAGTAGTCCCTTACCGCGGACGCGGCTATTCGAATAGTTTATTAACCCTGCAGGGGTGTACTGCTACACACATGAAACTATCAGTTACCGCCTTGGCCTCGACACCATTCAAGCGGGTGTCAGCGAGGATAATTTCCACAACTTTTACCTCACAGCCAACTCAAATCCAATGGAGACGCCTATATGGGCTGGATTCCACATTGTTAACCAGGTCATTTTACCGATGTGGTCCCAGAAGATGTGTGCAGGGTCCCAAGACGGTCTGAATAGCCGTTCTTCCACTTCGCAGACCGTGCGACGGACCTACCAGAACTCCGAACTACTGCGACTCATTGAACTGAGAAGGGGTGAGTTAGTAGGTTGAGCGGGGGTCCGTTTGCCCAACATGTGGTAGTACTCTTCATCTTGGATCACCACACAAGAACTCTGGCATAAGGCGGTGTTCAACGAGACAACCCACTGTGTAGTCCTACACAGCCTCTCATCGTTCACCTTGTATTAGGGTAGATTCACCAACACATTTCCACCATCATCAACATCATGTTCACTATCATCCCGACTCACATCAAAAGTATCCTCATTGTAAACTCTAAGCATGCAATAAGCAGTAGCCGTTGCAGGGGCCACATGATATCAATCAACTCCTATGTCAGCTAGGATTGTGGTTTGCTTACTACTATGACAAGAGGATAGATCATGCATCGGATATGGGTTCAACTATGCGGTAGAATCGATAACAAGGTGATCATCCTAATCAATGCATAAGCGAGACTGAGAGGGAAGTGGGATTTTATAGACATGATCAATGGGGTTTGCTTGCCTTGCTGTCGATACACTGGTTTATCGAACTTCTTCTTCGGGGGTGATCTCCGTCTCGGAAACACTGTTACCGGAACAATCACCAACAAAGGGGGGCAACATTGAATTTAAATGCACAAGCACATGACCATCTTGTCCATGATGTGAATGGTACTGTTTTGTGGCACATTTGATTTAAATGAAGTGTATTGCATTTGAAATGCAAATTCAAACTCCATATATGATTTCATAAATATGTCATATACACATTTTCTTATGTTCACCCATTTTAAAATGGTCAAACATAAAAACAAATTGCATATTATTAATCCTTGCATTTTTCTAATAATTTTTCATATATTATATGTTAAATTTGGAGTTAAAATGAATTAGTTATTATTTTCCAAATTTTATTCAATTTTCTGTCATTTCTGGATTTCTTTAATTCTTTTCTATTTAAAATTAAACAGAGAAATACATTACTGCATCAGCATGACCTCAACATGACATCAGCTGGGCTGACATGTGGGCCATGCCTGTCATAGACACAGTGTGTAAACTTCTGTTTAATTAAATTTTCGATTTGATTTGGGGGGCTGGACCCACCTGCCATTGACCCATGGGGTCAATTATGAGGGGGTTAGCCCCCTAAGTACACTAGCAGGTGGGCCTTGCCGGAATCCGGCCGGCGGCGACCACTAGAGAGAGGCCCTCCGGCCTCGGCTTGGCACGGGAGAGGCGCCAAACTGCCTCCCGTGCTCGTGCGCATCATAGGGATGCCAAGGGCAGGAACGGGGGCACCGGGAGCACGCCGTTTTAGCAATGGGGCGCGGCGGCCGCCCACTGTTCTGGTGGAGCTTGGCGTAGGAGACGCGGTGAGGAGAGGAAAATAGATGGGGAGCATCGCCGACTCACCAGGAACGCGGAAGAGGACTCGATGGCGTCGGAGACGCTGTGTGACGGTGGCAATTCATCGCCGGAGGGCTTCGGCCGCGGCGGAGGTTTTCGACGCCAGCGTCGCCCACAGAGCTTCTGGGCTCGAATTGAGTGCGCGAGGCGACGAGGACGTAGGCGAGGAGAGTCTTGGACACCTGGGTGCGTCGAGGGAAGGCCGGTGGCCGCGGGGAGCTTTGACGATGAACTCGCTGTGCGTCGGTTCTTTGTGGGGATCACTGGGGACGATGGGGAGGAGGGTCCAGGCGAGGGGGAAAGGTGAGGGGGCCTTCCAGGCTTCATCGTGGCGAGGAGATAGGGTCGAGGGAGAGGCGTAGACGGCCTGGCCGTCGCGGTGGCGTCGGCGTGCTCGGCATGCTCGACACCGAGCAGGTTGAGGAAGACGACAGGGGAATCGGGCGGGCTTGGGCCGGCTGGGATTAAGTTGGGCCAGAAGCCAGGTGAGCCCTTTTTATTTATTCTTTCTGTTTTCTTTTCTGCCATTTGTTTTGTCTTGCTAAATAAAATAGCTAGACATTTTTATAAATCCTCCAAATTTTTATGTGGCCTTTCAATGCATATATTTAGCCACACACAAAGTTTGAGGATTTTTGAAATTCAAATGTTTTGAATTTCAAATCAAATAGGGGTATTATTTAATTTCCAAGCTCTATTTGGATTTTTTGAGAAATCTTGGTGCATGCAGTGGGACCCACTTCACTTTATATGTGGACATGCATATTTATAAGACTTTTCAAAAATAACAGAGGAATTTTTGGAAGAAATTTTTTTGTCTGGCCTTTTGAATTAAATTCTCTATGGCTTTTCTTTTACCCATTTTTGAATTTCTTTTGAAATTTTCACATGATGCAAAGGGGCACTCAAACCCTAGCACTTACCCAAGTTCGGGTTCTGACAATTTGCTTCTGTTCACCCAATTTAACTTGGTAAAACATGAGAACAAAGTCCATATTCAGAATCCTTGCATTTTTCTGATAATTTTTCATATATTACATGTTTAATTTGGAGTTGTGGTTAAAAAGATATTGAATTTCCAATTTTCTTCTTTTCTGGAATTATTTTTAAACTGGAAAATGCTTTTATTGCGTCATCATTGCGTCAGCCTGACATCAGGGGGGTTTGACTGGTCAGCCTGGCCAGTGGGCCAGCCCTGTCAGCCTCTCTGTCTAATTTCCTTGTTAGATTAATCTAACAGAGAGGATTAGAGGGGGTTGGTCCCACCTGTAAGTGGCTTGAGGGTGATTTAATTAGGGGCTAGTGGCCGGCCACGTCGGCCTCGCCGGCGGCTAGTCGTCGGCGAAAAAATCCGCGGCGGTGTTGCATGGAACTGCCGCTCCCTGACACCATTCGATGCGCTGAGACCACGGGAGCGTATCCCATGATCTCGCGCATCATCTGGTGCGCACAGGCGACCACGGGGGTAACCAGGGCGACGGCGGCAAGCTTCCCGGCGGTGAACCGAAGCACGGCGATGAAGCAAACGTCGCCACAGTGCATCAAAAAGAGCATGGAGTCGTGCGCTATGAAAATGTGGTGCTGGGGAACACGATGCGCGTCACGGGCGAGACGGAAGGCCATTGGAGCAACGTTGCCGTCGTTCATGGCGGCGGCGAGCTTCGGCTTCAATGGCAAGTGGTCGCAGAGAGCAAGAGGGGGGAGATAGGTTAGGGGAAACGGTCGGGATCTCACCACGAGCACGATGCAGCAGTTAGCGAGCTACATCTTCAAATCATCTATAACCCGGTGAGATATAATCATAATATCACCGAATCATGGGGGCTACAGCTCAAAAAAGTGATATACCGACTTATGATAAACAAAAAACATGTTTTTTTCTACATAACCCAGCATCGCCTTCACCAAACCATGTCGGCTTATGGGGGCTACAGATACACAACAGCAAGGACATCATAATGAGAAAAAAAATAAAAATACCTCATAACGCTGTCGAAACTGAACGGCTATACTATGTTGCTCGGTAGTACAAGCCAATGACCGCTTGTACAATTCTTCAAGAGAAGTCTTCTCAGAAATCACCACACGAGGCCGACTCACCACCTGCTCCTTACCATCCAAAACCTTCGCCAAGACTGCCTGAGCCGGTGGGACGCCCTGGTGAGTTCCTATGATCATCACTTCATCATCTACTACCACGTTCTCCACAGAAGGATTCGGGTTGGAACCGGGAGCTACCTCAACCTTTTCAGGTTGAGCCTCCGGCTTCTCGGCATCAGCAACGGGAGAAGTATTCTTGTAGAGACCCGAAGGACTCGACTCATTCAAGCCAGCCTTCTTCAATTCCTTAGAAACAAGAGTCGGCCAGGTCCTTGGGGTCAATTCGAGCGCTGCTCAGAGAAAAATATAACTCATCGGAGAACACACATATACAGATAAGCCAGCATTACAATAAATGTACTTACCCAAAGTTGATAGGGAAAGATGCTTGGACAGATGATCCCTCAGAAGAAGAGTTGTCGGCTTGTGGCTGCTCATCCTTGAGACCTTCCGACTTAAGAGAAGGAGTTGAAGCATCGGCAGTCTTGCTTCGAACATGTCGAGGCTCATTTTGAAGAACCATAAGAGGATCCACCGAGTCAGTACTACGGGTACGCCTCTTTGGACCTTGTGCCTGAGCAAAGAAACAATATAAAGGACACAAAAATCCTACCAAACAAAATCATAAGAAGCTGGCAAAGACATATACCGGTAGATCCACATTCTAACTCTATTTTTGAGATTCGGCTTCAACATGAGGAACCTTGTCCTGTTCCACCTCCTCGTCCTCATCTTCATTCTCATGATCATCCGAGTCCTCCTACAAAGAACAAGAAAGGTAAGGAGAAGAAGTGTGCCACAAAAAAGGAAGATTATCCGAGTCTTACCGTATGACTCGGACTCTTGGCACTAGCCACAAGATCCTGGCCAGCGTTACACCATGGGTCATCTTCCTGGAAACAGAGAAGTCAAAATATCAAAACACTTGAACAAAAATCGTGTCAAAAGGAATATGTAACGACAGACATACCAATGGAGCCGGATTATCTTTATAGAACGGAGCAAGGCCGACATTCTTGAGGTCATCAATGCGCTCCGCAAGAAATTTCCTGCAGGCCCTCACCAAGTCCTCGGGATAAATCTCGTTCTGAGAAAAGCAGATCGAGTCGTCTTTTCTAGTGTACTCGCACATAAATCTTATACGGAGGGGTTGAATTTGCCAACCTACCCAGCACCTGGTTAGATCTCTTCTAGTAAGCCCATGAGCTAGCAGGGCCTTCATCCGAGCAATAATCAGCTCATTCCTCTTTTGATGAGTATCTTTGGGGAGAAGATTCAAACCATCATGGAAAACCAACCGACTCTCATGAAAGTCGGGCAGGGGATGCTCACCTTGGATATTCTCCAAAGTACCGTAGAAGTAAGATTTTTTCTAGTCCTTCAGCTTGCTTATTAGCTTGGGTGCAGGGAAGATCGACTTAGCCTGCTTTTGAATGGTGACTCCACCACATTCCAGAGCCGGACCACCACTATATTCAGTCTGCCGATTGCAGTAATAGAACTCGGAAAACAAACTCAACGTCGACTTGATCTGCATATAAGCCTAACAGAACACTTGGAAATGACATATATTAAGCACCGAGTTGGCACTCAAGTCCAGAGGGTGCAGCTTGTAGCAGTGTATCACGCTCCTGAAGAATTTGGACCCGGGAGGATGAAATCCCCGGGTCACATGGTCAGCAAAGACAATAACTTCGCCTTCCCTAGGTTCTGGCCGGGTCTCTTCTCCAGGGACCCGCCACTTGGTCTCAATTTGGGGCTGGAGAATTCCATTCGCCACTATTTTATTCAATTGCCCTAGAGTCACATGGCTCTTGGCCCAGTTTTCCTCTACACTTGTTCTCTGGGTCGGCGGCTTTGGAACTGGCGGCTTCTTGCCCACCGGCCTCTTCATGGCACCTAATTTCTTACCCATAGTATAGGAGTCGGACCAAGTGGGCAAAAAATAACATGTACTGAGCCGACTCAGAGACTGACTGAAAGAAAGAAAGACAAGTAGAAGATGATCCTAGCTAGAATCCATGGAGTCGGATCAAGATCGACTCCATGACAACTACGAAAACAAGTTTCGAAATCATGATGAAACAGAAAGATCTACCGGGCTCGGGAAAATCAACAAAAAATATGAACAGATATATCAGCTTACGGAAAACCCTAAGCGGCTGGGAACTACGGATCTGCGACATTTTTTCGAATAAACAAACAAATGCGGAGCGATCTATGGGGAGTCCTAACATATTTATCAAGCATGCACGGTGAGGTTTGTCACTAAACTATCTCAGATTATCGAAACGGTAAAAATCTTAAAAGATCTGCAACAATGGCGACGAGCAATAACAACCGTAGCGAGAGGTAGGAGATGAAGACTTACTCGAGTAACACGCGGGAGTGGCAAGGCCCCAGTCCTTTCTTCGCAAGCCGCTGAAGAAAGAGAAGCTCGACGCCGCAATGGAGATGGAAATCGAGATCTTCAGTGCACAAGGAAGAAGACGATGAAGAAGAAGGTGCGTACGGGATAGAATAAGCAGATGGGGAAGGAAGCCTATTTATAAAAGAAATCGTCCCACGACCCGAGGCGTCACATGATGATGTCTAACGGCAGGAAATCCCTCGATTTTCGCAAATGAATCTAGTGGGCATTGATTGCGCCGCCATTATCGGGACAAAACCGTCTAAAGATTCCAAGAAATACGGAAAAGTCGGATCTACTGTTAAAAGATAGAACCGGCTTTAATCATCAAAGAGTATGAGTCGGCTCAGCTCCGAGAGCCAGATCAACGAATATTGATTGCCTTGAAGACCAAGAAGACTAACATCGACTCCCTATAAACCTCAAAGGTATATGAGAGTCGGTCTATCCTATTAAGGAGTCGGCAACCAATATGGAGGCAAGAAGATTGCTGCTAAGGCTGAAGCATCACAACAATCCTGGGGGCTAATGTCTGGGGGATGGACCAAGCCCATAACCCGGCATTAGATCTATGGGCCGACTCACCTAAGGAAGGCCCATGAAAGAAGACCCGGTCACGGGCCGGCTGCACAACGCAAGACGATCGAAGCCGTAGAAGGAATTCGACTTACCTTGTATAGCATGTAGAATATTTGTAAAGTAGAATAGGACTCCACCTCGTGTCGGAGTCGGATTCACGGAATCCCGGGACACGGAGCCTTTATAATTCGAGGTCCACGGGATCCAGGGTCAGAAAAATCTTAATCCAAGATAGGACTAGCCACTTTCGGCGTAACCTAGATCTTGAAAGTACAAGTATGTGATCAGAGGGGGACGGGGTGAATGATCACTTCAAAATTTTCGACTGAAACTATTGAAGTGAAGCATAAGTAAACCGGAATAGCGAAGTAAAACTGGAAGCGAAACTAAATGTAGTGAATCAAAACACATTGAAGCATAACTGCGAAGCAAATGCAATACTGAAGGCGAATGCTTGAAGTAAAACGAACTGGTACTCGGCGATGTTTGTTCAACCAGTTCATGCTCTGCAAAGCGCTATGTCTGGTTGGAGGGACTGGTGATTGAACACCTGGAGCAACTCTCCCTCCGTCTGTTGCTCCACTTCACCAAACTCCTTGAGCTTGGTCAGTTCTTCACTCATGGTTGATTATTGAGGAAATCATCGAAACCTTTGACAAACTGGACTTCGAGGCGACAATTACTCTTCGCTCTCTGAAGAACAACACTCTAACCGTATAGGAGAATTGCAGTTCTCCAAGATAAAAAGGCTAGTAAGCTTTCACCTAAGTCATCTCGAATCTACTCAGATCAATGGGACTTAGGCTTCAGTATTCTGGATTTTGGTTTTGCTTCGGTGGCGTTTTTGGGGTGCTCTCTTCAGTCTCTCTCAGGAATATTCTTAGAGCAGCCACCCGCAAATGGAGGAGAGGCGGCGTATTTATAGTTGGCGATCCCGAGGTGCGGAATGACCAAATTGACTCGAGGTGACAGCTTGACACGTGTCCACAACGGTCGGATTTGTCATTATTGCGCAACTTTACTTGAGGAACAAGTAAAGCTGACTCACAGACTTAGTTCTGCTTCAGAAGCCAAAGAACGAAGTCTTTGCTACTTAAACTTAACTCGTGCACATGAGATTTCTTCGCTCAGGCTTCTCACTTGGCTTGGATTTGATCTGAGCATTTTCTCAATAACTTCGGTGTCCACAAACTAAAGACCCCTCTTGATAGTACGGTTTGTCCTATGACTCAAAGAACAGAAAAAGAACTAGACAAAAACATCTAAGTCTTAAGCCGTCTTCTTCATTTCCTTCAATGAGTTGAGCTTCAGGACACCTTCATTTTTGGGGGTCATCTTCCGGGATTAAGCTTCGCTCAGGGGTTAATGCTTCGATAACTTGAAAACCTTCCCTGAAGCTTTATCACATAGCTTGTCCTTCAGGAACCTATTCAACTGTTTACACTAGAAAACATTGTTAGTTCCTCTACTGTCTTTTCCAACAATATCCAAAACACACGGGGGCAAAATTTTGCTCTTACAATCGCCCCCTTTTTGGACTATTGTTGACAAAACAGGCATCGATAAAAGATATTGAAGTTTTTGTGAAGTGATGGGAAAAAATCTAAGATATGAAGTTTTTGACTCCCCCTGAATGCAAGCATCGAAGATTTATATAATCGAAGTTAATGCTTGATGAAAATTTCTTCGGTGGAGAGAAAAACAAATATCTTAGCGGATACAATTGCATTTGAAGATATATATCCAGGAATGTATGCAATTGCTTCCAATGACCTGTGACTTAGAAAATAATAATTACCTGCAAGATAGAAGATACGAAGCAATACTTGCAAGCAAAGGGGTTATTAAAACTTAAGCGTAGCACAAGAGTAGCAGGACCGAAGTTAAAATTAAGTTATAACCCAATCGAAGAGAATGGAATGTTTGTTGTAACTTAACCAAATGAAGTAAAAGTAAATAGCAAACCCTTTCCCCGATGCAAATCTAACTCATCGGTGCCCTCATTCTCCCCCTTTTTGTCAATGATTGGACAAAAGGTTGAGAAAAGGTTCGAGAGATCTATTGCGCGGCATCAGCACCCTGGGAACCCGATGAAACTGAGCTTGAAGAAGACTCATCCGACGAAGACTGATCGCCAGAGGATTCTTCTTCATAAGAAGATGAAGGAATAGCTTCGTGGCGCGTCTGGGTGATGAGGTTGATGTCGAGGTCACTGTCGTCGAGGCCGTCGTCGTCCTTTGATGTGATGGAGTCATTCTCAGAGACGGTATCAGGCCGGATGGGTTCAGGTTCGTTGACGAAGAAAACTTCATCAATCTTATGCAGGAGAGGGATCTTCTGATTCTGGCGGTCAACTGTATCATCACGGGAAAAATTTCGCTGGAGGTGCGGATACTCTTTGTAGATGCGATCTTTACGAAGGCCTTTGACAGAGTTGAATTTTCGGAGCCCCTTCCAGGAATAACTTTTGAGAACACGCAGATACTGGTTGTTGTTGAGTGCAATGTTGCCAACTCTGTTGATCTCATCAGCTAGAAATTGCATCTGGCGTTGATTGGCTTCAATGTAGTTTTCAAGAATTTGCTGCGACCGAAGATTAACTTCAAAGTGATGGCAATCTTTCTGGAACTTCTTGGATAAGTTTCTTTCATTGACTTCATGGCGCACACCAACATATGTGGCAAAAGGATCATTGGGCTTCCTCAGCAATGCCAAAGTGTCACGCACTGGTGGAAGGAAAAGCTTCGGATGATGGCGAGCCAAAAATTCTTCGTTCCTTCCATAGTCGCATACAACTTGCAGCCAGGGAGAATAAGGTTTCAGTGTGAAAGGTAGCTCTGCTGCATGAACCAAGTTCCTAAGGAAGCAGTCTTCAAAGTCAAAGATGAGACCATGAGTGAGCTTCATAATTGCATGCCTTGTCTCTAGATAAATGTTCGATTCTTCCGAAGCAGTACTCAATGGGATCAATGAGTTGGACAAGGTGTAGAACCACGTCCTGGAGATAAAGTTCAAATGCTTCGGGCGAATGTTTTCAGGAAGGTAGCTTGCAGAGACTTCAGTGTCCAACAGAGTAGCAAATTCTTCTTCATCCAGATCAGGTTCTAAGTGAATCTTTTCTTGGACTCCAGAATGCCTTGGAATATTTACTATCTCCATGAATTCAGCAGAGGACATCCTGAATACTTTGCCTTGAATCATCCATTCCAGCGTCCATGAGTTGGGTTCATTTGCATCACCCAAAACATAAAGAGTTGCATAGAATTGCTTGATGAGTTCACAATTGAAGAGAGTGCTCAAGGCAAACAGACGAGTCAGATTCTGATTCTCAATGGTTTCGACGACGTTCTGAAAGCAAATGGCAGTGGAAAGACTTCGCATATCCAGAAATTTATGCCTGAACAAAACTCCTTGCTGACACAAGACTTTGGTGTATAGGATTTGTTGCTCTGCAGTCCAAAAGCGAAGATCATCTGCAGTGCGATCTGAAGCATACGGACTGACACCAAAGAAACGGTGGCGCTTCTGATTCTGTTCTAAGTTGAAGTCCGGACCATGCCTTGAAGAATAACCAGCGCCCTTGAAAATAGGAAAAGTTTCACGAGAGTAATTTGAGTCAAGCTGGGTATCTTGGCAGGGACGCGAATGTGCGTGAAACCTTTGCAGAGGAGCAATTTGATTGGCTCTAGAAGGGCCAACAGATTGAGCGACTAAAAGTTCTTGCTCTTGCGAAAGATTTAGTATCTGAACTTGTTCTTCTTCGTCGTCATGTGCTTCGGTATGAGGAACATTTGACTCGGAGTCGTGAGCGGTTCTGGCAGGGGAAAAGTCTCGGGTGACATGTGTTCTGGAGTGGGTTGGGGATGTTGCATTTTCTTCATGGGGAGGTCATGGAGGTGGTGCGGGAGCAACTGGTGGAGTGGAAATCCTTTGTGGTGAGGGGGTTGGAGCACGGATGGGTGTGGGTTGATGTGCGAGGTGATGATAGTGATTTCTCGCCCTTCGTTGGTAAACCCCAAGTGGAAGGTGAGATGTAGGATAGCAGCAAGATTTCCCTTGGTGAAGACACTAAGGTTGAGTATCGAACCCGTAGGAATCCTGCAATGATAAGTAGGTGGTGAAGTGAACAATGGTGTCGTTCACAACTCAGGGTTGCTTACTTAACCTGGACCTGCACACAGACACAAATAACTTTGTTCCCAACGAAGTTCAGAGAGGTTGTCAATCTCTCCGGTCTTGTTGTTTACAAAGGATCAAACACAAGAGATAATGATAGCAACTGAAAGTGAAAGCAGAAAAGTAAATGAGCGTGGAAACAGTGATGAGGATATGGACCGGGATACGTGATGTTCACTAGTGATGTCTCTCTCCCAAAAGACGGTAAAAACTGCTATGCAAGGTGAACAAATTACAGAAGGTCAATTGACAGGATTATGAACGCACCGCAATGCTGACTATGCTACAAAAGAAAGGAAGAGGCTCAAAAGCATGGGCAGAACGCCAAAATAAGTATACCGAAATCCAACTGCATCTACTACTAATCATCCAACTTGAGATATCTATCCAGAACATCTCGCTGGTATTAAGTTGCGAGCCCCACCCAAAGTGTAAACCCAAAGCAACGGACAACTGCATTAAAAAGCACTTTGCGTAAAGTAAACAATCCTTGCAACCGCGGTTACAAGCACCATTGTTTTCCCCCTTGTGGCAACAGCACATCCCCTAGACTCATGTTTCTGTCACTCAAGCTAGTCATCAGGGGGGCATGAACCCACAATCGAGCATAACGTTCCCTCTTGGGGTTACTACCTACTACTTGGCCAAAGCAATAAACAGCAACAGTGAACATGCAAGAATTACTTAAGAACAAAAATATAAGAGATAATAACCAAATATACTACTCAATCACAATCTGAACATAGTCTCATAATCCATCAGATCCCATCAAACTCAGCATAGCAACAACAGAAAGATTACAAAAGTGCCTCGATCATGTAGGGAAGCTCACAAGGTCCAAACCATGAAGAACAAAGAGGGGAGGAGAACATCACATAGCTACTGATCACGGACCCATGGTCCAAAGGAAACTACTCACGACACATCCGGGAGGCATCCATGGTGGAGAGGAGACTCCCGGAGGTGGTTCCTCCCTCCGGCAGGGTGCCGGGAAGAAGTCTGCTGGTGCTCCCGATCTCGGAAACGCGGCGACGACGGAACAGAGGCGAGATCGCGAAAAAGGGTTCTTCTTTTTAGGGTTTCCCGAGACGGAGAATATATAGGCGAAGGGGGGAAGCCAGGGGGCCACCAGGGCGCCTGGGCCCCTGGTGGTGGCGCTCTGGCCCCACTCAGGTCCTTCCGGAAGGTTCTTCTGCGCTGATTTTTTATCTGATTTTTCCCGAATTTTTGGAGCACTTTTTATATGGGGGAAAACTGAAATAGAAAAACAGCAGAAAATAGGAACTGGCACTGTGGTGCACTGAGTTAATTGGTTAGTACAAATATGATCAAAAGTGTATGAAAGTGTATCTAGATCATAGCAATATCACACAAAACATGCATGGAGCAAGCAGAAATTATTGATACGTTTTGGACATATCAACATCCCCAAGCTTAATTCCTGCTCGTCCTCGAGTAGGTAAATGATAACAGCATAATTTCTGTGGTGACATGCTAGCAACCATATAAGAACTTTGAAAAGTAAAGCAATCAAGGTTAGAGATTCAATTCAAGTCGTAACATGCAAGAGTCTATATTAGCATTGAAACAAGTAACAAAAGAACATTAGGTGCAAGAGCTCTCGCTGTCCGTGTCTCGAATGTCTCCAAATGGTGTTTGCGTGCAAGAAGGGGGATAGGGAATACGAGAAAAAAAATTATTTTTTGAGAACTTAATCTACTAAAGTTTCACACTTGGTCTTTTTCTGGAATCTTATCTTGACTCGTCCCCAGACCACTAGCCAGGTACAAGTCAATTTGATCCACTCCTTTTTCAATATTTTGAGCACTCATGCAATGGATGAGCGTAAGCACGAGAGTTGACACTTAGGATGGCAAAGAGACAAATACAGAGGAGGAGGAAGACAAAAAATAATAAGAAAGGCTCACATCAATGAGGACAATCATAGGCAAGAGATGCCAAATGATAGATATGATTTGAGTAGTAGGGATTGCCATGCAACGGATGCACATATGAGCTAGGAAGCTCTCCAATGGAACTAGTGGGGGTGCATCTAACTTGCTCGCTCATGAAGACCTGGAGCTCGTTTGAGGAGGCTCATCCTTGGAAAATGCAAGCCAAGTTCTATAGTTTGAAGGTCCCCACATAGTTATATGCATAATGATCATCTCTATGGAGTACAAGGATATAGAGGGAGTACTAGTGTGGATCTCTCAAAAGGATAGTAGTGTTTCCCCTTTCTCTCTTTTTATTTCTTTTTCTCTTTTTTTCTATTTTTTGTATTTTTTTGGTGGCCTCAATGGCTCTTTCTATTTAACTCTCATTTGTCCTCTTTGGGATCTTTTATTGTGTCCACTTTGGGATTTTTTCCTCACTTAAGGGCAACACTCTATTTACAAGAAGGTATAGGAAATGTTTCACACTTTACAAGGTACTCAAAATCATAAAGAAGATGTAACTATCATGATGTGTGCAATGTATGCGTCTACCAGTGTAGCATAATATGCAATGATACTAGCACGTCATGTAGCAATGATTAGGGCAAGGCCCAACTAGCATGCGGCTCATCGATCAAGCAAAAGCATGTATGACATGAAGATCAAGTCATGAAGAGGTGGAAGTTGCATGGCAATATATCTCGGAAAGGCTATGGAAATGCCTTGATAGGTAGGTATGGTGGATGTTTTGAGGAAAGATATAAGGAGGCTTATGATGACAGAGCGTATCATGCCAAGGGTTTGGATGTACCGGCGAAGGTGGACACCAACTCTCGGAGTGAGAAGAAGTCAATGCACGGCACGGGAGAGGCTAGCAAAATATGGGAAGGTGGAAGTGTCAACTTTCAATACTTACATTAGTCCGAAGAACTCATGCACTTATTATCGGTAACTCTCAATCTAATAAGGAGGTTGACAAAGAGACAAGTACCCCGAGGAGGAGTGTATGGGGGTTTGGTTATCCTTGCGCATCCTCGACTCATGGTACGTGAGTGTACTCTAATATTCGATCCCTCCAAAGATTAGTGATCCATCCAGTAGCTAGAGTTCTCAATTAGTTTTTGTAGGTTTTGAAAATACACACGGATTGCCCAAAATACGACACCTATCACTAATAGGCTAAAGCTCTTGACACCAAAAGTTCAGATGTTACTCACATCAATACCTCAAAACTATTGCAAGTTACTACTAGAATTAAATAGCAACCTCAATTACCTACTTTCAAGTCAAGACACAACTCAGTGCAACAACCAACTCTCTTATCAAGATAAACAAGAAAACTAAAGAGAGTTCCAGCAACAAACTAAACAAAATCCAAGGCTCTTGCTAAAGACAAACTAAAACTAAAACTAAACATGGCAGAAGCTATGAAAAGATAAAGAACACACAACAGCAAAAAGATATGCAGGAAAAATCCTATGATGTGTTCTAGATTAGAGTGGAGCGTGTTTCTCTCCCACACAAAGCAAGATGGGGTCTAACCTGTTATGACCAGCAAGCAAAACTAAAGAAAACTAAAAATAAAACCTAAGAGTGAGACGCTCCAAGCATAGCACATAACGCATGAAGTGATAAAAATATAGTGAGACAAAGGACGAACTGATGATTGTTGATGGAGAAGGGGATGCACGGGGGCATCCCCAAGCTTAGACGCTTGAGTCTCCTTGAATATTTATTGGGGATGCATGGGGGCATCCCCAAGCTTGAGCGCTTGACACTCCTGGATCTTCTTTCATCATCTTCCATCGCACACTTGAAAACTCCCTTCATACATAACTCATCATAAGCTGATTAGAGAGGTTAGTACCCTTAATAAAATAATTTTTTCCACTGGATAAAAAGGTAATCTTGAAGAGCTACTGTTTCTCAAGAGTGCCAAAAAGGTTTTGCAAAGAAAAAGCAAGCTTAAGGTTTGCAAAAGTGAAGCGAGGCAAAACGTGGCAGAATCTGTGAAAAACAGAACATCAGGTAGTAGAGAATTTTTTAGGGGCACTTCTGCAACTAAAATCAAAAAACTCAGAACATACGAAAGTTTCACAATTGTATAGAGCATGTTGTCAAAACAATTCAGATCAAAAAGATGATCTGTTGATTTTATTCAAATTTTTTTGTCCAGGGACAGAATCTGTTTTCTGGACAGCATGTCACAACTTTTGCTTCCCTTATCATAAGAGGCTATAACTTGGCACAAAGCTGAAAAATAAAGATACAATGATGTTGCTACAGTAGTAAAACATCAAGAAACAACACAACGAAATGGTATCATTGCAGAATACATAAAGATTTTACAAGTACCATAATCTACCATAAGGCATACATATAAAATGTCTCATGACATTTCTTACAATCAGGAAACAGCTGAAAGTAAAATGTGTAGAGACTCCATCTCAGCCACAGACAGTCGATGTAGTCCACGTGACCTCACTCCTACGGATCGCCATAGTAGTTGTAATCATCACCTTCGTCTTCATGGAACTCTATTCAACAAAATTATTGCCATGAGTACATTTCGTACTCAACATGCCTCCCGGGAAAGGCCCTAATAACTACATGAGGCTTCAAAGGAAGGTTGTATGGTTCATTTGCATAAAAGCTAGTTTTGTTTGAAAAAGCATAATAGTTTGATAAGAGGTTTTAGACGAAAACAAAATTTTCTCCATCATAACTTTCAACAAGGTGAGGATCCTCGATCCACTCACATCCTTCATAGGTTCCAAGAATAGGGGCAAAGAGGGAATAAGCAAGACAGGTTCCCGTATGTCAAGAAAGATTCATGTGTCGTCCATGACCGTGGACACGGCTATTCGAATAGTTTTACACTCTGCAGAGGTTGTACCCTTTACCCACACGACACAATCTCGTCCTGATGCCACCAGTCGTCGCTGGCGTAGTACACTATTTTGTATACCGGCAGGGAGATTGCGACGAGGTCTTTCATTAGACCCACCCTTACTATGACATGCCCACTAGGTTTCACAAGGTAGTAACCGCAGTTCACAGTCCTTGCCCCCTTTTGTGCCGAGGTTCTCCTCGCAAGGCAGCTATCCCATCTGCAGTACGGCGATGACCATAATAAGGGTGAACTAACTAATTAACCAAGCCAGTGCCCATATAGCATGTGGTTGCACGGTTGTCACAATCTTCAAATCCAAGACTTATTGGGCCTCATGCGGCACGGACAACGGATTGCCCCCTTCACCTAGTGAAGGGAAGCCAATCGCTCCTTCAATCCTTGATCCAGCTGTCGCCCGCGCCAGTATTTAGATGGTAAGTTTCACCCAGAGTAGAAGAGAGTAGAGGAAGTCAACAATGGCCAACCGGCCTAGCTTAGCAAGATCAGTAACAAGTTTCAAGTGTTAATGATCTGAAGATCATTCAGATGAGCACCTATAGAATAATTAGCATGGCTAAGCATTTCTACGCTACTAGATTACTATATAGTTCTACTCAGGTGTCAAGTAAATAGGCGACAAGAGGATAAGGGTAATGTGTTAATCGACACACAAGCTACGAGATAAAATAGCATGCAATAGTGGTTATAAAATAAAATGCAGTTTTATAAAACATAGGATAAACATGATCAAAGAGGGAGGCATGCCTTGGTTGTTGAGTCCATCTTTGATAACTTGAATATGTCCATGTCCAACCTCGTCACTCCCTACTCGTCGTAACAATAACAAATGAAAACAAATAAATACCAAAGCCAAAGTAAATCCAAATAACATCCAAAAATAGATTAAGCTTGGATGGATAGAAAGATGTTGATCAAGATAGAGGTTCAAAATGAGGTGGAACGATAGGAAGATAAGTTGAGAGGATTCAATGAATATTGGATTGATATGGCTAAGGAAGGCCTCAACGATCAGGACTAACGTTCTAACAAGAACTATGATACTAGCAGCTAGTAGTGCCCGCTATACATCTCGATTAACTATATAGAAAACTACTGTACAACAAATGTAATGACATCAACACATGGAATGAAATCATCATATGCATTTTAACAACACAACATAACATGGCATGAAGAAGGTAAAATCTAACCTCAAATAAATATTTAGACATAACCTAAATATTTATAATGGTCAAGGCAACCAAACATATACATTACCTCTATAATAATTCAAAGTAAGCATTTAATTTCTGGCGCCGTTGCCGGGGACTCCAAGTGTTAAGATAGGGGAGTTGCACACTACCATTTACCTTTATTTTTCAGTCTTGTTAGTTTACCTTTCAGTTTTTATCTTTGTGTCTTTTATCAAAATTTACAAAAAAAATTATTTATCTTACTGTTAGTAGTCCTCCTTGTTTAGATGAACATGTTAGGACTGGGTGCTTTGCGGGAATCGGAAGTTCTCGATTTCCGTCAAAGGGATGGAGAAAATATGAAGAAGGCTTGGGACATAATTTCTGAAGCATATAAAAGAGTTATGCCTTGGGTATCTATAAAAATTGTGCTTAGAAATTTTTACCATGGTCTTCTTAAGTGGTGTAAACACTCTCTTGACATTATAGCTGAGGGAGATTTTCTAGAGTGTGATGAAGATAGGGCTCTTGAGATTTTGCATAGTCTATCTAGTTATTTTGTTTATGATCGTAGTGTTGATACTGTCATAGATAGACTTGCCACTATTGAAAAAAGACTGGATGCTCTAGACTTGAGTAAAGTAGAGGGATTTAAGTCCAACGAGAAAGAGATGTTGGAGATAGATGATGATTGGGAGCCCTTTGTTAGGATTAGCATCTCTAACCAAGGCTTCCTTGCTCTTTGTGATATTGGATCCACAGTTTCTACTATGCCAAAAATAGTTTATGATTCTTCGAAACTGGATATGGATATATTATCATCTTATCATGAACATTCTAATGGAGATATTTCAGAGGTTA
Source organism: Bromus sterilis (assembly GCA_950022295.1). Taxonomy (NCBI): domain Eukaryota; kingdom Viridiplantae; phylum Streptophyta; class Magnoliopsida; order Poales; family Poaceae; genus Bromus; species Bromus sterilis. The sequence continues at coordinate 54,499,923 of OX465599.1, forward strand.
AAGGAAAGGTAAAAGAAGTCCAAGTTGCATTCCTTCATAGGACTGCACCAATGGATTTCTTCATCATGGAGCCAAACCAAAGTAACATTGTGCTCGGAAGAGACTTCCTCCGTGCTATGAAAGGCTTCATTGATATTGGTAATAGGCACATACGCTTACGCGGTGTGGCGAAAGGTAAGTATATCTTTCCTAGTAAGAAGAAGAATGAGCTTATTGAAAATCAATTTGAGGGTTTTTATGATTCTGATCTTGGATACCCTTGATTCTTCTTTTTGCATCATGCCTAGCTAATGGCTTTAAAGAAGCGCTTTCGGGAGGCAGCCCGCAATGAATTTAGGTGTTTTATTTTTGCTTTTTTTTGTGTCTTGATTATTGTTACTACTGTATCAACATCATTGTATCTTTATTTTTCAGCTTTGTGCCAAGTTATAGCCTCTTACGGCAAGGGAAGTATAAGTTGTAACATGCTGTCCAGAAAACAGATTCTGTCCTCGTGACCAGAAAAATTCCAGAAAAATCCCAGTTCATCTTTTTGAGCTGAACTTTTTACACAGTATGCTCTATACAATTACGAAACTTCCATATGTTCTGAGTTTTTTTATTTGAGTTGCAGAAGTTCCCCTAAAAAAATCTTTACTATCTGCTGTTCTGTTTTCACAGATTCTGCCACATTTTGTCTCTCCTTACTTTTGCAAACCTTAAGCTTGCTTTTTCTTTGCAAAAAAATTTCGGAACTCTTGAGAAACAGTAGCTCTTCAAGATTATCTTTATATCCAGTGGAGAAAAATTATTTATTAAGGGTACTAACCTCTCTAATCAGTTTATGATGAGTTATGTATGAAGGGAGTTTTCAAGTGTGCGTTGGAAGATGATGAAAGAAGATCCAGGAGTGTCAAGCGCTCAAGCTTGGGGATGCCCCCATGCATCCCCAATAAATATTCAAGGAGACTCAAGCGTCTAAGCTTGGGGATGCCCCCATGCATCCCCAATAAATATTCAAGGAGACTCAAGCGTCTAAGCTTGGGGATGCCCCCGTGCATCCCCTTCTCCATCAACAATCATCAGTTCGTCCTTCGTCTCACTATATTTTTATCACTTCATATGTTATGTGCTATGCTTGGAGCGTCTCGCTCTTAGGTTTTTTTTTTAGTTTTCTTTAGATTTTCTTGCGGTTCATAACAAGTTAGATCCTTTCTTACTTTGTGTGGGAGAGAAACACGCTCCACTTTCAAAATCTAGAACACATCATAGGATTTTTCCTGCCTATCTTTTTGCTGTTGTGTGTTCTTTATCTTTTCATAGCTACTGCCATGTTTAGTTTTAGTCTTAGTTTGTCCTTAACAAGAGCCTTGGATTTTGTTTAGTTTGTTGCTGCAACTCTTTTTAGTTTTCATGTTTATCTTGTTAAAGAGAGTTGGTTTTTGCACTGAGTTGTGTCTTGTCTTGAAAGTAGGTAATTGAGGTTGCTATTTAATTTCAGTAGTAGCTTGCAATAGTTTTGAGGCATAGTTGTGAGTAATGTTTGGAATTTTGGTGTCAAGAGCTCTTGCCTATTAGTGATAGGTGTCGTATTTTGGGCAATCCGTGTTTATTTTCAAAACCTACAAAACTAGTTGAGAACTCTAGCTACTAGATGGATCACTACTCTTCTGAGGGGTCGAATATTAGAGTACACTCACGTACCATGAGTCGAGGATGCGCAAGGATAACCAAACCCCCATACACTCATCCTCGGGTTACTTGTCTCTTTGTGAACCTCCTCATTAGATTGAGAGTTACCGATAATAAGTGCATGAGTTCTTCGGACTAATGTAAGTATTGAGAGTTGACACTTCCACCTTCCCATATTTTGCTAGCCTTTCCCGTGTCGTGCATTGCCTTCTTCTCACTTCAAGAGTTGGTGTCCACCTTCGCCGGTACTTCCAAACCCTTGGCATGATATGCTCTGTCATCATAAGCCTCCCTTTATCCTTCCTCAAAACAGCCACCATACCTACCTATCAAGGCATTTCCATAGCCTTTCCGAGTTACATTGCCATGCAACTTCCACCTCTTCATGACTTGATTTTCATGTCATACATGTTCCTGCTACACTGGCAGCGACATACATTGCATACATCATGATAGTTACATCTTCTTTATGATTTTGAGTACCTTGTAAAGTGTGAAAGATCTCCTTTACCTTATTGTAAAATAGAGTGTTGCCCTTAAGTGAGGAAAAGATCCCAAAGTGGACACATTAAAAGATCCCAAAGAGGACAAATGAGAGTTAAATAGAAAGAGCCATTGAGGCCACAAAAAATACAAAAAACTAGAAAAAAGAGAAAAAGAAATAAAAAGAGAGAAAGGGGCAACACTACTATCCTTTTGAGAGATCCACACTAGTACTCCCCTTATATCCTTGTACTCCATAGAGATGATCTTTATGCATATAGTTTGAAGAGGTTCCTAGCTCGTATGTGCACCCGTTGCATGGAAATCCCTACTCCTCACATCATACCAATCATTTGGCATCTCTTGCCTATGATTGTCCTCATTGATGTGAGTCTTTCTCATCCTTTTTGTATTCCTCCTCCACCATATTTCTCTCTTTGCCATCCTAAGTGTCAACTCTCTTGCTTACGCTCATCCATTGCATGAGTGCTAAAAATTTCGAAAAGGAGTGGATCAAATTGATTTGTACCTGGCTAGTGGTCTGGGGACGAGTCAAGATAAGATTCCAAAGAGGACCAAGTGTGAAACTTTAGTAGATTGAGTTCTCTTGTATTCCCTATCCCATTTTCTTGCACGCAAACACCATTTGGAGACATTCGAGTCACGGACAGCAAGAGCTCTCGCACCTTTTGTTCTTTTGTTACTTGTTTCAATGCTAAGATGGACTCTTGCCTGTTATGACTTGAATTGAATCTCTGACCTTGATTTCTTTACTTTTCAAAGTTCTTTTATGGTTGATATCATGTCACCACATAAATTATGCTTGTTATCATTTACCTACTCGAGGACGAGCAGGAATTAAGCTTGGGGATGTTGATACGTCCAAAACGTATCGATAATTTCTTCTTGCTCCATGCATGTTTTGTGTGATATTTCTATGATCTAGATACACTTTCATACATTTTTTATCATATTTGGACTAACCTATTAACTTAGTGCACCCCAGTGCCAGTTCCTGTTTCGTGCTGTTTTTCTATTTCAGTTTTCCCCCATATAAAAAGTGCCAGAAAAATTCGGGAAAATTCAGATAAAAAACAGCGTGACGAAAGCTTCGAGAAAAGCCCGGGAGGGGGCAGAGGGGGGCCAGGGGGGGCCCAGGCGGCCACCCGGCGCGGCCCCACCCCTGGCCGCGCCAGGGGGGCGCCTAGGGCCCCTGGTCCTCCCCTGGCTGCCCCCCTTCGCCTATTTATCCCCCGTCATGGGAAAACTCCAGAAGCACAACCCTATTCCACGAACTCGCCTCTGTTCCGCCGCCGCCGCGCTACCAAGATCGGGAGCACCAGAAGACCTCTTACCGGCACCCTGCCAGAGGGAGGATTGACCTCCGGGAGTCTCCTCTCCGCCATGGATGCTCCCCGGATGTCTCGTGAGTAGTTTTCCTTGGACCATGGGTCCGTGATCAGTAGCTATGTGATGTTCTCCTCCCCTCTTTGATCTTCATTGTTTAGACCTCGTGAGCTTCCCTACATGATCGAGGCACCTTTGTAATATTTTTGCTATTGCTATGTTGAGTTTGATCGGATCTGATGGATTATGAGATTATGTTCAGATTGTGATAGAGTAATATATTTGGTTTTTATCTCTTGTATTTTTGTTCCTAAGTAATTCTTGCATGCTCTCCGTTGCTGTTTATTGCTTTGGCCAAGTAGTAGGTAGTGACTCCAAGAGGGAGCGTTGTGCTAGATTGTGGGTTCATGCCTCCCCGATGACATGCTTGAGTGACAGAAACATGAGTCTAGGGGATGTGCTGTTGCCACAAGGGGGAAAACAACGGTGCTTGTAACCGCGGTTACAAGGATTGTTTACTTTACGCAAAGTTCTTTTTAATGAAGTTGTCTGTTGCTTTGGGTTTACACTTTGGGTGGGGCTCGCAACCTAATACCAACGAGATGTTCTGGATAGATATCTCAAGGTGGATGATTAGTAATAGATGCAGATGGATTTCGGTCTACTTACTTTGGCGTACTACCCGTGCTTTTGAACCTCTTCCTTTCTTTTGTAGCATAGTTAGCATTGTGGTGCGTTCATAATCCTATCAATTGCCTTTCTGTAATTTGTTTACCTCGCATAGAATTTTTATCGTCTTTTGGGAGAGAGACATCACTAGCGAACATCACGTATCCTGGTCCACATCCTCATTATTGTTTCCAAGCTTTATTTACTTTTCTGCATTTACTTTCAAGTTGCTATTATTATCCCCTTGCGTTTTATCATTTGTGAACAACAAGACCGGAGAGATTGACAACATCTCCGAACTTCGTTGGGAGCAAAGTTATCTGTGTCTGTGTGCAGGTCCGCGTCAGGTGCGCCGCTGACACCCACTTATCATCTCTAGAGTCCTACTGGAGACAAACCTTGGTATCTTTACTGAGGGAAAACTCGCTGCTGTACCGCATCACGCCTTCCACTTGGGGCCTACCAACGAAGGGCGAGAAGCTGTCATCAGCATTCTACACGACAACCAAACAACCGGATAAACCATACTAGTTAAGCAATCAAACATCATTCAACGACATGAATTGAATTGATCTAGGTCTAGGCCTAACACTTACAATAGGAGCATCTCCATCATTCAAACCAATTCAATTGCCAAATAATTAACAAGAAACTGTACAACACATGGAACACATGGATGAACAACTATTGTAGGCATGAAATGACTCGAGTAATAATCAACCACAAATAAATATTTAGATGCTTCTAAATATTTATAATGGTTAACATCAAGCATAATCAAACATCAACTATTACAACTATTGGCAATCATTACCAAAACAAAATACGATCCAATAACAATTCAACTAGCTATAGGATTACATCCACACTTGAAATAATATACCAAGCTATGCACGCTAAGCATACCAGAAGGGCATACACAAAACACCATGAAAGTTGTAACTACTCTAAGCATGTTATGAACTATTGCAACGCAAACAACACACGCATAATACTAGCATGAGACATAGGCAATCACCTACAAAAAAACAAGAAACTAAGTACTCTAGTACAACACACGAAACATGACAAGACATGAAAGATTACTATCATGACATAATGTCTAGTATCAGCCATACCACAAATGAAATATAAGATAAACATGGTACGATGCTAAGCATGGAGATGATCATCACCCAAGAAAGATGTTATTGTACCAAATAAATACAACTCAAAACTACGTCATATGTTGATTGAGAAAGACTTCAACCTAAATATCAAACAAGGCATCATTACAACGTACTACCATGCTATGTAACATATAAGCACAAGGGTCAAAGCATACAAATCATCTAAGCAAATAATAATAGATCATTGAATTAACCACATAAGCAATGCACTATTCTAACATGAAAAAACATGATGACATGCATTTCTATTTAGTACATCCTATACTTGCAAAACATAAAACACAACTAGGTATGATCTAATACATGAACTGGTACACGAATGCAATATATTCTAATTATACAATCACAATAACATGGCATGGTATTGACCAAGCAAAAGAAATATTACTTACATAAACATGAGATCGAACATGCATATCTATCAGGAAAGACTAATCATAACCATGTACTTATAATTCGATCTAGCTAGCAATTTGTAACTCAAAGTAAGATACAATCAAAACATGAATTCTACTTTGAGCAAGTGCTAACATGGTATGGAAATAAATTAGGAAAATAAACACACATGATAAACATCAAGATATAATATCTAAGTTCTATGCTACAAGCATAAATTATATGTAGTAAAACAACTATAGACATAACATAAAGAAAGCAACCATGTAATCTTGCATAACAATCAACTACAAAATAGCATTAGCAACTCATGTCACACACCTTAGAGAACTAAGAAAGTAATTTTGAATCATGGTGCGACAAATAATATAAATGCTATTAATAGGCTTAGAACAAGCAGTGTGCCGCAAGCATCACTAAGTTCTAAAACAACATCCCAATTCATGGCACCTAGTAAAAAGAAACTAGATGTCACAATTAATTTTAAAGAACAACAACCTAGAGCATGGCATGACTTGAATCAATAAAACACACACGTGGCATGATGGATGTAAATAATAAATAAATAAATCAAGCAACACTCATAATAATTCTACTAAATTATAAGCATGATGAACATTTACTAAATTTGTACATGCGCAAGCAAAACCTAAAAGATATATCTAATGCTATCAATATGAGACATCATATAAACTATATTTAATAACACAAACAAAATCTAGATTGAATAGTATGCCTACAACAAGAAATTCACCGCAAGAATGGCTATATTCTAATTTAGCATATCGATTCACGACAACTACTATAAGGGAACGGAAAAATAAATAAACTAGATTGACAAACAACAACAATAGGCCTGACATGATTTTGTCTATATAAAACACAGATCTTACATGGATGTACGAGAATATATCAATCATACCAACATCTTCATGCTACATAAGAATAAAAATAAAACATGCAATATTTTATAATCAAAAAAATCTGAAACTAATCATTCATAAATCTACACATGAAAATTATTCACAAATCCTAATAAAGAAGCATATGATGCAGTTGCATAGGATCAACGAAAAACATCAACATGTTAAACAATATTTACTTAACCGTAATCGGTTAAACAAATAAATCTAGTAAAACACACGTCACACAAAAATTATAAAGACAAACCATGTATTCCTAGACATATCACAAACATATGATAAACACATATTAACACACAATTTAATCGATCTTGTCCGAAAACGACTTTAATAAACACTAAAATTTTGATTGATGGAATTAGCGATCTAAATTCTCCATAGGGCTACAATTCTCATATTGAACACAAGATGATTCAACGGATAGAAACTAGAGAGACAAGCTAATGCCATCGAACGACGCTTATTTTTGGATGAGAGTAGATAACGATAGAAATAGGTTGACGCATGATGTCTAATGGATGTGTTGGAGGGGACACGGCTGGAAAAGGAATCGGAAAAATACTCACCATGGACGAGGGAACGATGCGATGAACTCGAACGAACTGAGTCAAATAAGAAAATGTACGCGTAGCTTTAGCGCAAGATTACGAACTGCACATAGCATCTCTGGAAAAAGTTTAATAACGAAAGTGGAGGAGTAAGGAGAGAGACGCGTGAGGCTCACCTCAGCTCCTCCTTTTATAGGCTGTGGAGGGAGATCGAAGATTCAATGCCATCCATTGACATTCGGTGCATCAGTTTCTAGTGGAAGATTAATGCCATAATACGTGAAATGAATTGCCTGAATTAGTTCTTCGTTGAATGGGGAGTAACTTTTGTGTTGATGGCAAGCTGAAACGGAGAAGAACTTAATGGGGCAAGAGAGAAAGAGAGGAACGGCCATGGCCTTTCTTCTTCTGTGCGAGTGTGTTCATGAGGAAGATGAATAAGAAGGAACGCTCTCACTCATCACGTGAAGCAAATGGGCTGGGCCCATGTGCAAAAGGGAATGAGGAAAGAAAAGAAAAACATATTGAGCTAAGCCCAATCGGGTTGAATAAACAAAGATGTAGGCTTCACATAGAAAATGTTTTTAAAAGATACCGTGCTAGAGAATTTTGGATAAAGTTTATTAGAGGAAAGGAATTAGATTATTCCCTAAAACAAAAATATAAAAATAGAAGATCTATCTGCTGGGGCTAATTCGCTTCTTTTTAATAGATAGGCAAGATTGTTGTTCCGACGGATAACTCTCTTATAAAGTTCATTAATGTCTGAAGTCACTACTTTATCTCCAGACCTATAAACAATAGGTCTCAATTCGGGAGGAAGAGCCGGTAATAAGCACAAAACCATCCATTCTGGTTCTACATTTGTTTGAATAAAATGTTTCGCCAATTGCATGCGTAATAAAAACCAAATAAAATTTCAAAATATAAATGCGCATAATTTAATATGCCAAAGAAAAAAAAACTTGGCGAAAACAGAACAATAAAACATAAATCTTAATTTAAGTTTGCATTATTTCAATTTAAATCCTCCAAATTAGAAACATAATAATTTAAGCTTTTATTAACCAAATAAACAAACGAAATTTTCTGGCCCTGTTTTTATTTTATTTTATTTTACATTCCGAGCATCGGGATGTTACAAATCTACCCCCCTTAAAAGAAATCTCATCCCCGAGATTTAGACCGACTAAAGAGAATGGGTTTGGGTTAGCTTCATCCTCAACACAATTCTTCTAAGAAACTTACGGAATCATACAATCAAATGCCTACCGGCAAAGGTAAAACACACAATTCCCGTAACCACATGGGTCCAGGCTCTCTGCCGGGATCCGTCTAACTAGTCGTCGTCGAGTCTTCGCGAAGGCGTCCAGAAGAAGGATCATCGAGCTCCTCTGAAGTCCAAGATCGTTTGCATAACGTGCGTAAAATAGAAAAGAAGGGGTGAGCTATATCAACAAGTCTTTGAACTAACTTCTCACGGTAATATGGGCGTAGTGGTTGAGGTTGCATCTGCACTAGCAATATATGAGGTGGCTAACGATCTATTTAGATTAAGATGAGAACCAACCAGTCGATGAGGAATCGCCTCCAACAAGTCTTCTATCAGCTACTTACGCAAACATAACACCTATCCTATCCTTGTCCTCCCCTTCGCATCCCGATGAAGAAGAAGCAGTCAAGGCACACAGACGTTGATCAAGTTGTAGTTATGATTCAGTTGATGTTATCTATGAACAAGACGTAGGTTCCAAGTCTTCCATAATCATGGACACGACTTCTCGAAAAGATTTAACCCTGCAGGGGTGTACCAACTGCCCATTACAAGTTTGCGCACGCACGCCAAGCTCTCTCAGTGGGTCCCGTTAAAGACACTCATTGAAGAGTTTTTCCGAGAGAACCGGACGTCATAATCCCTCTAACTAACAACAAACAAATCCGGGTGGCCCCCGGGGAGTCGACACCCAATCCAAGAGTTTGGGTTACCGGGACGCCTCACATGAGGTCCGGGCCCTCGCCGGCTAAGGGTGGACCAACAAGGAAACCATGTCCCCGTTGGCCCAGGTTGTTTTAAAGGATATCTGCTAGGAGCGACCCGACAGACATATATGCATGGTTTGCAAATGGTAAATCAGCTTGGGCCACCTCTAGAAATGTTTGAAGCTAGGTAGGTAAGAAAAGGGGACCCCATAAAATCCCACACGCGGTTAGGCACGCTCAGTCTTAGAATCAATACCCGGAACTCGGATCCTAGGTGACTCGAATGGAACAAAGCCCCAAAGCGGGATAGCCTGACCTTCCACACTTCGTCGAGTATAGTCAACATTATAATAATCATATCATCCACAACTATATAATAATGTGATAGCCCAATCTAAGGAGTAACAGGAGAATAGTTGATAGCATCCTAAGCATGCATACTAAGCAGTGGTTAAGCAAGCAAGGTACAAGGCCAAACAATGTTTTGCTAGGATGTGGTGGACATGATTGTTTGGGTTTATTTGAGAGGCATAAATATGAAGTGGTAGGATCTAGCAATCGTTCTATCCTATACCTAGGCACAAGTGAGATGAAAGTTATAAGCATGATATATGTTCCCCCTTACCTAATGAGAAGACGAAACCGAAGGTGTAGTCGATCGCAAACTCGTAACGTCTCCGAGAGTACCCGCGGGAGCACACAAGAAGGAAACACTGGAAAGGCAATCAACGGAGATGCATCTATTACTATGAAGCAATCACAAGCAAGCATCAACAAGAAGGCAACACGAGACAACGCACTACGGTATCGCATCTATCGTCGAGAGCGGTTACTAACAGGTTAAGTGGAGTACTCGTCACACACGACGATACCAAACATTTATCATCGAGGGTTCAAGATGTTTAGCTACACAATATGAGCAAAGGTTGTTAACATGGAATCTCACTCAAGCATGGCATATCACACAATCATGGCAAGAGGTGAAGCATAAAGTAAACTACCTATACTAATCAATTTAAATGAGGTAAAATCCTAAACATGGCATATCACTAAGTACCCCACAACAATTAAAGTATTTGGTATTGTTCTGCCCTAAACCATATTTTATATTAGTTAACAACAGGAAACAATTTCATAAACACAATCTACATGAAATTCTAGTCAAGTTACATGTAAAGAACACCCAAACGAAGTTACGGTTAAAAAGATACAAGCAACACAAGTTATGGGCATAATCTGCCAACATCAGATAGCACACTTGAGATCAATAAACCAACATGCTACAGGTTGCAAACATGCACCAAAATGATGTGGATCAACAGTAGACATGACACTCATGAGATGGCAACAAGGTTTCATGTATATGAGCATCAGGAACAAGTAATTGTAACCCATGCAAAAAGCTAAATAATATTGCTGGTCTAGGGACTTAGTGAAAAACAGGGCATGTGACAGCAAACAGCAGGGTTGCACTTTGGGAGCTCAATAACTATAATAACAGCAACCATATCATGTCAAATCAAAACATGGCATCAAAGTAAACATACCAACGAGAATTTCATTCCATGGTAGCTATAGCATACGAAGCATGGATCATTAACTATACGGTAGCAAAGTAGCAACTTTATGCAAACATTAGCACATGTTATTAGGGTCACCACTTTGGAGCAAGAAATAAAATATCTACATAAGGTCAACATGGCAAAGGAATGCATCTAAATTAAGTGCACATGATGTTTAACACATACAAGAAAGAATCAATAGCATAGGCCTCATGGATGTGACACAATCATCAACCAAAGTTTGAATAAAATAACAGCAGCAACAGTTAACGATCTGGTGCCCACTTCAACACTGATTTACGAAAACTAGATGGTCTCAAATCAATTAACTCACTAAAGCAAAAAAGTTAGAGCACATCAAGGAACAAACTTTTCATTTTGGGCAAAGTCATACGAGCTACAGATTATTCGCAAACTACATCGCAAAACAGAAAGGAAAAACACACATTAGGGACTTAGCAGAATTTTACAGAGAGCTAGGGAAAAAATAAGGCATGGGCCTCACCAATGGGCCAAGCCCAGGAGGCCGACGTGGGCGAGGGTTAGCGCGGCGTGCCCTGGGCGCGAGGAGGATGACGGGTCGAGGCGCGGGCTGCTGGTGGGCCGCGCAGGGCAGGCCGGCCCACGTGGCGGCTGGCTGGCCGGTGTGGTCGTCCCCGTCCCGATCCGTAAGGGATCCGGCGGCGGCGGCCTCCTGGCCAGCGGCGAGCGGCGTGGCTGCCGGCAAGAGGAGGCGATGGCAGAGGAGGAGGGAAACGGGGTCGCGGCGGCGGCCGATGCAGGCGTCGGGGAGGCGTAGGCGGCGGTCGGCGACTCGAGCTCGGCTCGGTTGTCGTCCATGGCGTGGTGACCGTCGACTCCCATGGAGGCGCACCCTACAGAGAGAGGAGGCGGCGAGGTGAGAGGAGAGGGGAGGAGAGGGAAGGAGAGGCCGCGGGGAGGAGGTGCAGCGAGGCGCTGGTCGGCGCGGCAGCTCGCCGGATTGGCCGCGGCGAGGTCGGAGGCTCGCCGGTTAAGGCGGAGATGGGCGGCGCAGGCCCGGATTAGCCCAGATCCAACCCTGTAGGGGCCAGTCACGGATGGAGCTGCGGTGGAGGGGATGGGGCGCGTCCTGGCCGTTGGATCGGCCGATCCGACGGTCAGAACTGCTTGGGGCTAGGGTTTTTGAGATCTTGAGGTTGTGCGGGGGAAATCTGGGCAATTGTAGGGGGGTGGCTGCAATTTTGGGTTAGGGGAAACCCTAGAAGGGCTGGGGCATAGAGGTGGTCTATTTATAGGGTGGCCTGGATGGCAAGTTTACGCAAACACCCTCGGGTTTTCTCTCTCGCGTCCGGTACTCCATGTTTCTGACCGCCGGGAGTCCATACGACCTCCGAATCGGACGAAATCTCAAACCACGCGCTCAGTGCAGCGAGCCCGTCAGTCCTACTTCACTTCAATACCGTCCCGAGAACATGTTTCCGGCGCCCCATAAAATAATCGGGGTTTTCGTTCCGATGGCGATGGTTGTACTTGTGCCGGAAGTTGCGACGGTGCTCGGGTGGAACAAGGTGTCGCAAAGGTCGTGTGTCGTTGGGAAAAAGGTTTGGTCCCGCATCCGATACGAGAAAGATAGGGGGTGAATATTCACCAATTAATAAATCGGCGAAGCAAACACTGCAAACAATACAGGCAATCAACAAAGCAACGCAACAAATAATTTTTTTAATTTGGGTGAAAATCCCGGGCTGTTACAATACAACACCACCAACAAGGGACCTCGTCCCGAGATCCTGGAATATCCGGGGGAGAGGAGGCGAGAGAAAAGAGAGTCGACGTCCTTCAACACCACCAACAAGGGACTCTGCTCCATGTCGTACGATGACCTCCGTCGAGAAAACTTTCCGTAGAGAGATGGCAACGTCGACGAACGAAACCATCGAAAGATCAAGAGGAAGAACGGTAGCGAGAAACGACGTTCAAGGGAAGCATTCTCACTCAATCGTGAGGATACTAGGCAACAGGATGGAGGGTGAGGAATGACCAAGATGTTATCCAGAGTCAGAGAAAACTAAAGGTACTACAGGATTTCCCAAACCTGAGATCGGAATCGAGACAATACGCTACAAGCAAGGCATTGTAACTATTCCGAAACTCCACTTACTCGAGATCCTAAAGTTTGAAAGGGTTAAGGCGAGAATAAAACACTTACGACACTTGTCCTGACCAGAGCAAGGTTAAGGAGGAAAAAGAATCCTACTTTCTGATAACTAACTTCGTAACTACAAAATAGTTTTTGTCTAGACTCGACTTCGGCCGGAAAAGGGATCCTACAGTCGGTAAGGCTCTGATACCAAGTTGTAAGGCCCGATATATGGTACTGTTCCAGATCTAGATGTTTCCATCCAAATCCAGGGAAGAATGTCACAACCCCAATTTAGGCAAGTGCTAGGGTTTGAGTTCCCATTGCATCATGTGAAAAAATCAAAGAGAAAATCAAAAATGGGGAAAAGAAAAGCCCTGAGAAATTAAATCAAATGGCCAGATAAAAATATTTTTCCAAAAACCATTTGAATATTTGGAAAATTCCTATAAATGATGGTGATCCTTTTAAAAGTGGTGTGGGTTCATTCCCATGCTCATGGAATTTTCTAATTTTCAAACAATGCCTTGGAAAATTAAATAAACCCCTATTTGATTTGAAATTCAAATTATTTGAATTTCAAAATTTCCCAAAACTTGTGAGTGGCTAGTGTTATGCCATGTAAGGTCACATAAAAGTTTTGAGGATTTTATAAAATGCTTTGCTATTTTTTTTCAAAGCAAAACAAAATAGCAGAAAAGATTAAAAGAAAAACAGTGAAGAGGGGCTTACCTTGCGCCCACGGGCGAAGGCCCACCTCTTCTCGCCGGCCCAGCCCAGCCCGAGGCGTTGTCGTCTTCTACCCCCTCGCCCCAAAGCTGCTCCTTGGCGGCCAGAGCACGCCGACGGCCACCTCGACGTGGGGAAGACGTCTAGGCCCCCCCTTCTTCCCTCTCTACGCGCCACGTAAACCTCCAGAAGCCCCCGCACCTTCTTCCCCCTCTCTCCGCTCTCTGCCTCAGCCACCCGGACCGAAATCTCGCGCCACCCGTAGCTCCCTGTCGCCGCCGACGTGCGCCCGCGTGGACGGAGACGCTCGCAAGTCGAGCCACCATGTCCAGAGGAACCGCAGCCACCGACTTCATCGATCCACGCCATCAATTGGATCCAAGACGCCTCCTAGTCGTCGCCCGCGTCTGCATCTCGCCGCCGGACACCATGGAACTCCGACGTGGAATTCGTCACCGGCGCAGCTCCTCCGGCCTTGACGACCCCGCCGTTCGCTTCAGGGTGAGCTTGTCGTTCTTTCCCCTCACCTCTCGCTCGTCGCCGGGCGCCGCAACATTTTCGTCGTAGTCAGCGCGCCGGTCGTCGCCATTGTTGGAGTTGCCGAGCTCCACGGCCGTCCCCGTGACCCCAGTTCGCGCTGGAAGACGCGGAAGAATACGGGCTACGCGCCCATGCCACCCAAGCCACTCCCCGTGCCCAAAATCGCCGTTCCGGCGAAGCTCCGGCGAAATAACCACGCCGGCGCCATTAACCGAGCCTAATAACCCACTAACCCCTAACCCTAGCCACTGACCCCTGTGCCCCAGTGCCCTAATCTAAACCAGTGGCTGAGCTAAATAGGGGGTTAAACCCAGAGCCTATGACAGGTGGGCCCCACTGGTCAGACACCCCCCCCCCCACGTCATGCTGATGTCAGCATGACCCAGTAAATCAGTTTCTGTTTTAAAAAGAATTAAAATAAATCAGAAAAATCCAGAAAATAGCCAAAACTTCAATAAATCATAGAAAATTCATATTAACTCCAAATTGGAAAAATAATATATGAAAAATGATCAGCAGAAAATTCTCTATCCAAATATGCAACTTTCAAACATGTTTGAGTTGAATTTAAAATGGGACCAGTAGCTTTTGCTATTTGGCTTAATTGGAATTATTTCAAATTTAATTCAAATGTTTTTCCACTTTGAACCATTGCAATGCAAACATGATCACCTGAACTTCAGAAGCATATCACACACATGATCACATGGTTTCAAATGATCAAACATTTTCAAATGCAATTTGGTTAAATTGAAATTCATATGTGGAGTTTGAATTTGCAATTCAATTTGCAATATACTCCATTTAAATGGAATTGCTTCACACATCAAAGCATATACATCAAGTTTCAACCTTCCATCATGTGATTATGCATTGTATTTACTTTACTACCTTGTTTGTTGTTTGTCGAGTAGAGGTGGAACCGGAACAGGAGGCTGCCCCCTTCGTTGAAGACCCCGAACCCAAACCTCATCAGCAAGGCAAGCAAACCCCATTGATCATGTCTATAAAATCCCAATTCCCTGTCAGTCTCGCTTATGCATGTTTAGGAGAACACCGAGACACGTTCTTTCGCATAGTTGAACCCATTCCGATGCATGACCTATCATTTTTTCACCGTATTAAGCACACCACAATCCTAGCAGATATAGGAGTTGAATGATGAGCATGTGGCCCCTGCAACTGTTACTTCTTTTGCTGCTTAGTGATACAATGAGGATGTTTTGATTGTGAGTCGGGATGGAATGAACACAGTGATGTTGATAATGACGTGTTGGTGAATCCACCGTAAGCAAAGGTGAACGATGAGAGGCTGTTTAGGAGTACACAGTGGGTTGTCTCGTTGAACACTGCCCTAGGCCCCGAGTTCCTGTTTTGTGATCCAAGACAAAGAGTATGACCACATGTAGGGTTTATGGGAGCCCCGTTTGGCCTCTTTACGTACCCGATCCGGTCCAGGAGTCACAATAGATTCGTGCTTTCCATTTGGCATATGCATAGAAAAAGAATGAAGAAAAGGTTGCATCATATAGATATGTGGGTGGACTTGTGAGGCAGTGAAACCATCTGGCAGAGGTGGCGTCTCGGTCCCTTACATTATCTGAGTCCATTTCGTGGAACCGGCCGGACTCTCGAGCGGTGCCAAACTCAGGTAGTCGACTCCTGGATTAGAGAAGGTGATGTGAGGTTAGTGCCTTGGTTTCATCCACGTCCGACACCCGCTTGAAGGGTGACGAGAACGAGACGATAAGTGATGACACGCGTGTGAATATGTACACCCCTGCAGGCTTAATGAACTATTCGAATAGCCGTGTCCGCGGTTATGGACTACTTGGAGACCTCTACTGGATCAATAGATAACTTGAATGGATACTTATAAAACTCGCAAGATAAGCGTGAGTGCTATGGTGTGCTTCCTCGTGGGGAAGTCGAGGAAGTAACCATAGTGGTGTATTGGTTGGAGACTTGTAGTGGACTCGTGTACGCTTCTTACCTCAAGTCTGGTATTCATAGTTCAGGACTAGCCAAGTCAAAGCTGGCACTTCTGCATGTTGAACCCCACCTCCTTTACCTTGATACTTGAGCATGAGTAGTGTAGTTCTGATGTAAGTCTTGCTGAGTACGACTTTGTACTCACGTTTGCTTATTCTATGTTTTAGATAAGAACCCGGACCTCGATGGAGTCACCTTCGTGAATCTCGACGTTGACTAAGTTAGCATAGTCCCAGACAGCAGTCTGGTCCCTCGTGGAAGGGCATGTATGTTTACAAGGCTTCTCTAAGCCATTTGTTAAACTTTTCTGTACTCAGACCTAAATTGCTTCCGTTGTATGATGTAATGTTGATCACAGACATGTGATCTTTGTATGCTCTATGTGTATGTAAATAAAGATACACTTTGTAGAGTTATGTAATGATACCTGCTGTTCATACTAGGCATGTGTGCTGCGTGTATGTCTATAACATGCATGTCTTAGTATGGGTTTTCGAGACCTTAGTTGTGATCGGGCTGGCGGTCTTTTATACACCAAGTGGCCCTTAGATGTGCGCAGCTTGGGGCATCGCGATGCGATTGCTCGTGACTCTGTCACGTGGCACACTTTGTTGTATGATCGAGCCCGCCCTAGACCCCGACTAAGTGATCGGGCTGGAGTAAGTATATGTAAGAGTTAGGATTCAATCGATAACATGGTTGAGGCGACTTGTCTATGAATATGGGATTCACCACCCATAAGAATTTAGACTTGTGAGCGGACGTTGAGGACCCATCTCAGTTGATCATCCGGCCTGAATGGGATATCCCTCACATTTGATGCTTACCGAGAACGTTCTGTGCTTGGCCTTGTCTGCTTAGACAAGTGGGTACGGTTCTCGGCTCTCCATGTGATTGCATCGTGACTGGAATTACATACGCTAACCCCGGGTCCCGACAGACTTGGTATCAGAGCAGGACTGTCTGTAGGATTATCAAACCCTTGGTCGAAGTCGAGTCTAGCATTCTATAGTTATATAGTTACTTGGGTATACAGGGAACAACGTAAGACTTCTTTTTCTCCTTATCCTCATCGATCTGAGTTCTGATTCACCCTTATCTTTTCTACGGGATGATAGGACTAGGCTCATCTATGTCTTACTAGAACGTCTCGCTGATTGCTTCCTTGTAGCCGTAGGAAAGTTGTGTTCAGTCTTCTAGAGTGGTTGTGCTTCCTATTTTGAGACTTCCTATGTAAGTGTTGTTGAAATGTTGTGAGGACTTCCATTTCTCTTGCAATTACAGCCGTTATGTTGTCCGAGTCATTCCAGGTTTCTTCATAATCTGATGCGTTTGCAAAATCCTTCTATCCTTTTCGGTTGTCCTTTTAGAAGAACTTGTAGGTGGCATGCCCGACAGTTCCATAGAGTTTGTTGTAGGTTTTCTTCTAGAAACCTATATTGATGCATTGCAGTTCTTCCTCCCAGTTTAGATGTTTTCTAGCCAGAAGAACCACACTAACCATCGTGTTGGGGTACTTTGCTACTCTGACATATCTGTTGTGACCCCTAGTAAACCTTGGTCATCCTCTAAGAATCTATCCAGAGATCCAACCCCTAAAATCTAGCCACCCGACAGGTGTGTAGAATTCATAGTTGATCTTATACCAGGCACAAACCCAATTTCCAGACGCCCATATAGAATGGCCCCACATGAGTTAGCTGAGCTAATAATCCAACTTGAAGTGTTGTTGGACAAAGGCTTCATCCGCCCTAGCTCATCGCCATGGGATTGCCCCGTTCTGTTCGTAACGAAGAAAGATGGAACAGAAAGGATGTGCGTAGACTATCGCCCGCTAAATCTAGCGACGGTAAAGAACAAGTACCCACTGCCCAGGATCAATGATCTTTATGATCAACTTGCTGGATCCTCTGTCTTCTCCAAGATGGATTTGAGATTAGGCTATCATCAATCAAAATCTGAAACGAGGACATTCCAAAAACGGCTTTTACTACTTGTTATGGTCTTTACGAGTACACCGTCATGTCCTTTGGTTTAACCAATGCCCCCGCCACTTTCTCACGCATGATGAATTCGATCTTCATGGAGTACCTAGATAAAATTGTTGTGGTTTATCTTGATGACATTCTCATCTACTCGAAGAACGAAGAAGAACATGCTAAACACCTAAGGCTGGTATTGATGAAACTTAGAGAGCATCGCCTGTATGCTAAATTCTCCAAGTGCGAATTTTGGCTACCAGAAGTGACCTACTTAGGCCACATAATTTCTGCAAAAGGCATTGCTGTGAATCCCGAGAGAGTTCAGGCTGTCCTTGACTAGACTCCACCTGAATCGGTTAAGCAAGTTAGGAGTTTTCTTGGCCTAGCAAGCTATTGTCGCCGCTTCGTTGAGAACTTATCCAAAGTTGCAAAGCCTCTTACTGAACTCCTCAAGAAAGATAAGAAATTCCAATGGACTCCCAAGTGCGAGGAAAGCTTTCAAGAGCTAAAAAGAAGATTGACTTCTGCACCCGTACTTGCACCTCCAGACACCAAAAGGGATTTTGAGATCTATTGTGATGCTTCACGGCAAGGGTTAGGATGCATACTTATGCAAGATCGAAATGTGGTAGCTTATGCTTCACGCCAGCTGCAGCCACATGAAGAGAACTATCCTACCCATGATCTTGAACTCGCTGCCGTAGTTCATGCCCTGAAGACTTGGCAACATTACCTCCTTGGTAATCGTTGTGAGATCTATTCCGACCACCAAAGCCTCAAATACATATTCACCCAGCCAGATCTTAATCTCAGGCAAAGACGCTGGATAGAGTTGATAAAAGATTATGACTTAGAAGTTTATTACACCCCAAGCAAAGCCAATGTCATGGCTGATGCACTAAGTCGTAAGTCGTATTGTAACAACCTCATGTTACAACAGTATCAACCACTTCTTCATGAGGAATTTCGAAAGCTCAACCTCGAGATTGTTCCTCGTGGATCTCTTTTCAACTTGGTGGCAAAACCAACCCTTGAGGATCAGATCATAGTTTCCCAAAGGCGTGCACGAGGTGTTCGCCGGATCAAGGAGAACATTGCTAGCGGAGTTGCTAAATGTTTCTCCATAGATAGCAAGGGAACGGTATTCTTTGGAAATCGTTTGGTAGTACCTAAGAATAGGGATCTAAGGCAACTCATCCTCAAGGAAGCCCATGACACACCCCTCTCGATTCATCCCGGTAGCACAAAATTGTACCGAGATCTACGCCAGAGATTTTGGTGGACCAGGATGAAGAGAGACATTGCTCGATTTGTTGCTGAATGTGATGTTTGTCGTCGCATTAAGGCAGAACATCAAAGACCTGCTGGTACACTTCAACCTTTGCCTATTCCAGAGTGGAAATGGGACAAAGTCGGTATGGACTTCATCACCGGCTTTCCAAGAACCCAGAAAGGAAACAATGCCATCTTCGTTGTCATAGATAGGCTTTCCAAAGTTGCTCACTTCCTGCCAGTTCGCGAGTCTATAACTGCTAGCCATTTAGCGGACTTGTACGTCTCTAGAATTTTATCCCTTCACGGTGTTCCTTTGGAAATCAATTCTGATCGTGGTAGCCTTTTCACCTCTAGATTCTGGGGAAGATTTCAGAATGCTATGGGAACTCATCTCTCCTTTAGTACAACTTTCCATCCTCAGTCTAGCGGTCAAGTCAAAAGGGTTAACTAAATTCTTCAAGACATGCTCAGAGCTTGTGTTATCTCATTCGGAAACAATTGGGAGAAGTCTCTGCCATTCGCAAAATTTGCTTATAACAATAGTTTTCAATCTAGTCTGAACATGGCTCCTTTTGAACTCCTATATGGACGACGATGTCGAACACCACTAAACTGGTCAGAAACCGGTGAAAGACAATTCTTTGGACCGGATATGATCAAGGAAGCAGAAGAGCAAGTTCGCATTGTTCGTGATCAATTGAAAGCAGCCTAGTCTCGTCAGAAAAGCTACTATGATTGTCATCATAGGGAAGAAAGCTACCATCTGGATGAGAAGGCTTACCTTTGGGTTACTCCTCTGAAGGGAACCCAACGTTTCGGTATCAAAGGCAAGTTGGCCCCACGTTACATTGGACCTTTCCGCATTCTTGCTAAACGTGGAGAAGTTGCCTACCAACTTGAACTACCCCCGCATCTTTCCCGAGTACATGATGTATTCCATGGGTCACAACTCAGGCGTTGCTTCAAGGACCCCATCCTCGAAGTCGACCATGAAACGCTTGATCTCCAAGATGACCTTTCTTATCGAGAGTACCCTGTTCGTATTCTTGATTCAGCAGAGCGTGTCACTCGCCGAAAGAAGATCAAGTTTCTGAAAGTTCAGTGGTCACACCACTCCGAGAAACAAGCCACGTGGGAAAGAGAAGACCGTCTCCGTACCGAGTATCCCTCCTTCCTCCCGACGACTTCTGAATCTCGGGACGAGATTCTTTTGAGTGGGGGCGAGTTTTCACAACCCCAATTTAGGCAAGTGCTAGGGTTTGAGTTCCCTTTGCATCATGTGAAAAATTCAAAGAGAAAATCAAAAATGGGGAAAAGAAAAGCCCTGAGAAATTAAATCAAATGGTCAGATAAAAATATTTTTCCAAAAACCATTTGAATATTTGGAAAATTCCTATAAATGATGGTGATAATTTTAAAAGTGGTTTGGGTTCATTCCCATGCTCATGGAATGTTCTAATTTTCAAACAATGCCTTGAAAAATTAAATAAACCCCTGTTTGATTTGAAATTCAAATTATTTGAATTTCAAAATTCCCCAAAACTTGTGAGTGGCTAGTGTTATGCCATGTAAGGTCACATAAAAGTTTTGAGGATTTTATAAAATGCTTTGCTATTTATTTTTCCAAAGCAAAACAAAATAGCAGAAAAGTTTACAAGAAAAACAGTGAAGAGGGGCTTACCTTGCGCCCACGGGCGAAGGCCCACCTCTTCTCGCCGGCCCAGCCAAGCCCTAGGCGTTGTCGTCTTCTACCCCCTCGCCCCAAAGCTGCTCCGTGGCGGCCAGAGCACGCCGACGGCCACCTCGACGTGGGGAAGACGTCTAGGCCCCCCTTCTTCCCTCTCTACGCGCCACGTAAACCTCCAGAAGCCCCCGCACCTTCTTCCCCCTCTCTCCGCTCTCTGCCTCGCCCACCCGGAACGGAATCTCGCGCCACCCGTAGCTCCCTGTCGCCGCCGACGTGTGCCCGCGTGGCCGGATACGCTCGCAAGTCGAGCCACCATGTCCGAGGAACCGCAGCCACCGACTTCATCGATCCACGCCATCAATTGGATCCAAGACGCCTCCTAGTCGTCGCCCGCGTCTGCATCTCGCCGCTGGACACCATGGAACTCCGACGTGGAATTCGTCACCGGCACAGCTCCTCCGGCCTCGACGACCCCGCCGTTCGCTCCAGGGTGAGCTTGCCGTTCTTTCCCCTCACCTCTCGCTCGTAGCCGTGCCCCGAAACGTTTTCGCCGTAGTCAGTGCGCCGGCCGTCGCCATTGTTGGAGTTGCCGAGCTCCACGGCCGTCCCCGTGACCCCAGTTCGCGCTGGAAGACGCGGACGAATACGGGCTACGCGCCCATGCCACCCAAGCGACTCCCCGTGCCCGAAATCGCCGTTCCGGCAAAGCTCCGGCAATCTAACCACGCTGGCGCCATTAACCGAGCCTAATAACCCACTAACCCCTAACCCTAGCCACTGACCCCTGTGCCCCAGTGCCCTAATCTAAACCAGTGGCTAAGCTAAACAGGGGGTTAACCCTAGAGCCTATGACAGGAGGGCCCCACTGGTCAGACACCCCCCCCCCCCCGTCATGCTGATGTCAGCATGACGCAGTAAATCAGTTTCTGTTTTAAAATTGATTAAAATAAATCAGAACAATCCAAAAAATAGCCAAAACTTCAATAAATCATAGAAAATTCATATTAACTCCAAATTGGACAAATAATATATGAAAAATGATCAGAAGAAAATTCTCTATCCAAATATGCAACTTTAAAACATGTTTGAGTTGAATTTAAAATGGGACCAGTAGCTTTTGCTATTTGGCTTAATTGGAATTATTTCAAATTTAATTCAAATGTTTTCCACTTTGAACCATTGCAATGCAAACATGATCACCTGAACTTCAGAAGCATATCACACACATGATCACATGGTTTCAAATGATCAAACATTTTCAAATGCAATTTGGTTAAATTGAAATTCATATGTGAAGTTTGAATTTGCAATTCGATTTGCAATATACTCCATTTAAATGGAATTGCTTCACACATAAAAGCATATACATCAAGTTTCAACCTTCCATCATGTGATTGTGCATTGTATTTACTTTGCTACCTTGTTTGTTGTTTGTCGAGTAGAGGTGGAACCGGAACAGGAGGCTGCACCCTTCGTTGAAGACCCCGAACCCGAACCTCGTCAGCAAGGCAAGCAAACCCCATTGATCATGTCTATAAAATCCCAATTCCCTCTCAGTCTCGCTTATGCATGTTTAGGAGATCACCGAGACACGTTCTTTCGCATAGTTAAACCCATTACGATGCATGACCTATCATTTTGTCACCGTATTAAGCAAACCACAATCCTAGAAGATACAGGAGTTGAATGATGAGCATGTGGACCCTGCAACTGTTACTTCTTTTGCTGCTTAGTGATACAATGAGGATGTTTTGATTGTGAGTCGGGATGGAATGAACACAGTGATGTTGATAATTACGTGTTGGTGAATCCACCGTAAGCAAAGGTGAACAATGAGAGGCTGTGTAGGAGTACATAGTGGGTTGTCTCATTGAACACTGCCCTAGGCCCCGAGTTCCTGTTTTGTGATCCAAGACAAAGAGTATGACCACATGTAGGGTTTATGGGAGCCCCGTTTGGCCTCTTTATGTACCCGATCCGGTCCAGGAGTCACAATAGATTCGGGCTTTCCATTTGGCATATGCATAGAAAAAGAATGAAGAAAAGGTTGCATCATATAGATATGTGGGTGGACTTGTGAGGCAGTGAAACCATCTGGCAGAGGTGGCGTCTCGGTCCCTTACATTATCTGAGTCCATTTCGTGGAACCGGCCGGACTCTCGAGCGGTGCCAAACTCAGGTAGTCGACTCCTGGATTAGAGAAGGTGATGTGAGGTTAGTGCCTTGGTTTCATCCACGTCCGACACCCGCTTGAAGGGTGACGAGAACGAGACGATAAGTGATGACACGCGTGTGAATATGTACACCCCTGCAGGCTTAATGAACTATTCGAATAGCCGTGTCCGCGGTTATGGACTACTTGGAGACCTCTACTGGATCAATAGATAACTTGAATGGATACTTATAAAACTCGCAAGATAAGCGTGAGTGCTATGGTGTGCTTCCTCGTGGGGAATTCGAGGAAGTAACCATAGTGGTGTATTGGTTGGAGACTTGTAGTGGACTCGTGTACGCTTCTTACCTCAAGTCTGGTATTCATAGTTCAGGACTAGCCAAGTCAAAGCTGGCACTTCTGCATGTTGAACCCCACCTCCTTTACCTTGATACTTGAGCATGAGTAGTGTAGTTCTGATGTAAGTCTTGCTGAGTACGACTTTGTACTCACGTTTGCTTATTCTATGTTTTAGATAAGAACCCGGACCCCGATGGAGTCACCTTCGTGAATCTCGACATTGACTAAGTTAGCATAGTCCCAGACAGCAGTCTGGTCCCTCGTGGAAGGGCATGTATGTTTACAAGGCTTCTCTAAGCCATTTGTTAAACTTTTCTGTACTCAGACCTAAATTGCTTCCGTTGTATGATGTAATGTTGATCACAGACATGTGATCTTTGTATGCTCTATGTGTATGTAAATAAAGATACACTTTGTAGAGTTATGTAATGATACCTGCTGTTCATACTAGGCATGTGTGCTGCGTGTATGTCTATAACATGCATGTCTTAGTATGGGTTTTCAAGACCTTAGTTGTGATCGGGCTGGCGGTCTTTCACCAAGTGGCCCTTAGATGTGCGCAGCTTGGGGCATCGCGATGCGATTGCTCGTGACGCTGTCACGTGGCACACTTTGTTGTATGATCGAGCCCGCCCTAGACCCCGACTAAGTGATCGGGCTGGAGTAAGTATATGTAAGAGTTAGGATTCAATCGATAACATGGTTGAGGCGACTTGTCTATGAATATGGGATTCACCACCCATAAGCATTTAGACTTGTGAGCGGACGTTGAGGACCCATCTCAGTTGATCATCCGGCCTGAATGGGATATCCCTCACGTTTGATGCTTACCGAGAACGTTTTGTGCTTGGCCTTGTCTGCTTAGAGAAGTGGGTACGGTTCTCGGCTCTCCATGTGATTGCATCATGACTGGAATTACATACGCTAACCCCGGGTCCCGGCAACGAAGCACATATCGGTCCCACCGCGACATATGAAAATGCCATATGCCTCGGATTTCCAACATGATATCACAACATTACAGCTACAAGGATACAACATCTCTGTCGGGACCCGGGGTTAGCGTATGCAAGTCCAGTTAAGACATAGTCATATGGAGAGCCGAGAACCGTACCCACTTGTCTAAGCAGACAAGGCCAAGCACAGAACGTTCTCGGAAAGCATCGTACGTGAGGGGCATCCCATCCAGGTCGGATGATCAACTGAGATGGGTCCTCATCGTCCGCACACAAGTCTAATGATATGGGTGATGAACTCCCATATTCAAAGACAAGTCGCCTCCACCATACTATCGACTATCTCATAACTCTTACTTAGACTTACTCCAGCCCGATCACTTAGTCGGGGTCTAGGGCGGGCTCGATCATACCACAAAGTGTGCACAAGACAGAGTCTCGAACAATCGCATCGCGATGCCCCAAGATGCGCACATCTAAGGGCCACTTTGTGTATGAAAGACTGCCAGCCAGATCACAACTAAGGTCTCGAAAACCCATACAAAGACATGCATGTTATAAACATACACGCAACACACATGCCTTGTAGGAACAGCAGGTATCATTCCAATTCTCTACAAAGTGTACATTTTATTGATAACTCTTATAGAGTGCACACAGAGATCACAAACATGTGATCCAACATTACAACAACAAGCGGAAGCAAAGTATGTCTGAGTATAGACAAGTTTAACAAATGGCTTAAGAAGCCTTATTTAAACACATGCCCTCCACGAGGGAACCATTCGTCTGACTGGGACTAGACTAGCTTGATCTTCAGTCGTCGAGCTCGATGAAGAAGCCACCTTCGGGGTTAGTGGTTTCATCTAAAACATAGAATAAGCAAACGTGAGTACAAAGTCGTACTCAGCAAGACTTACATAGGAGCTATACTACTCATGCACATGTATCAAGGTAAAGGGAGGTGGGGTTTCACTTTCAGAAGTGCCAGCTTTGACTTGGCTAGTCCTGATCTACGAGTACCAGACTTGAGGTAAGAAGCGTACATGAGTCCACTACTTTCTCCAACCAACTACACCACTATGGTGCCTTCCTCGACTTCCCCACGAGAAAGCACGCCATAGCACTCACACTTATCTTGGTGTGTTTTAGAAGTATCCAGTTCAAGTTGTCTAATAATCAAGCTAAGCTTTCCAAGCAGTCCATAACCGCGGACGCGGCTATTCGAATAGTTTTGTTAACCCTGCAGGGGTGTACCGCTACACACACATGATCATCGGTTACCGCCTTTGTACTCGACACCGTTCAAGAAGTGTCGGCGAGGATGCTCACCACAACTGTTACCTCATAGCCTATCTAGTCCGAGAAAGCCGCCTACTTGGGTTGGCTACCACTATCGTGAACCCGGTCGGTTTACCGAAGTGGACCCAAGTGATGTGTGCGTGGTGCATAAGCCGGTCTCGGGTGAGCCGTTCTCTCACTTAGCATCCAGGCCACAGACCTACCAGAACTCCGAACTATTGCGACATCTGGACGTCGAAAGGGTTGAGTTAATAAGTTGAGAGGGGTCAGTGAGCCCAATGTGTGGTTGTACTCTTCATCTTGGATCACCACACAAGAACTCGGACTTAGGGAGGTGTTCAATGAGACAACCCACCGTGTACTCCTACACAGCCTCTCATCGTTCACCTTGTATTAGGGTAGATTCACCAACACTTTTCTACCATCATCAACATGATCACTACCATCCCGACTCACATAACAGTATCATCATGGTATCACTCTAAGCATGCAATAAGCAATAACATTTGCAGGGGCCACATGATATCAATCAACTCCTACATTTGCTAGGATTGTGGTTTGCTTACTACTGTGACAAAATGATAGGTCATGCAAAGGAATGGGTTCATCTATGCGGTAGAAACGCATCATGGTAATCATCCTAAACAATGCATAAGCGAGACATGAGAGGGAAGTGGGATTTTATCGACATGATCAATGGGGGTTTGCTTGCCTTGCTGACGAGGTTCGGGTTCAGGGTCTTCAACGAAGGGGGCAGCCTCCTGTTCCGGTTCCACCTCTACTCGACAAACAACAAACAAGGTATCAAAGTAAATACAATGCACAATCACATGATGGAAGGTTGAAACTTGATGTAAATGCTTTGATGTGTGAAGAAATTCCATTTAAATGGAGTATATTGCAAATTGAATTGCAAATTCAAACTCCAATTTGAATTCAAACTTAGTCAAGTTACATGTGACATTGTTTGATCAAGTTTAAACATTTTGAAATGTGTATGACATGCCTCTGATGTGTGGTTGAAATGTAGCATGTTGCCATGGTCCAAGTTGCAAAAGCATTTGAATTAAATTTGAATAAATTCCAATTAAATCAAATGACAAATGCTACTGGTCCCATTTTAAAATCAACTCAAACATAGTTGAAAGTTGGATTTTTGGATAGCTTATTTTCTCTTGATCATTTTTCATATATTATTTGTCCAATTTGGAGTTAATATGATTTTTCTATGAATTTCCAAAGTTTGGGCTATTTTCTGGATTTTCTGGAATTTCTTTAATTCAATTCTAATTTTCTGGAAATTCATTTACTACGTCAGCACGACCTCATGCTGGCGTCAGGGGGGGCTGACGAGTGGGCCAACCCTGTCAGTGGGTCTGGGGTTAATCCCCGTTTAATTAAACTGACAGGGGAGGTTTAAGGGGGCCAGGGCCCCACCTGTCATAGGATGTGGGGGGTAATTAGGGGGTGGTTAGCGGCTAATCATACCGGACACGTCAGCCTCGCCGGCGACGTGTCTCCGGCGACCACCCGAGGCGGCGGTGTCCGCGGGGACGGCGCTCCCGTGGCCCAAATCGCGCGCTTCGACCACTGAGACGAAGCTCTCGGTGTCGCGCGTCGGTTGAGACCGAAAGGGGAGGCTGGGAGGCCCTGCACGCACGCCGGCGTCGAACTTTGCGGCGGCGGCGCTACTGGCTGGAGGCCAACCTCGCTACGGAGCGCCATTTGGGGCGGGGATGGGTGCGTTCGGAGCAGTGGAGCACGGGGAACGCGATGGACAAGGTGACGGGGTCGATTGCGTAGCGAAGTCTCGTCGACGACGAGCACGGTGGCTCGGTACTCCGGCGTCCATGGCAGCTCGAGCTAGAGGAGGAGAAGTAAGTCGTGGCTTGAGGGGAAACGCTCACCGTACTACAGGGAGCACGACGAGGTAGTCGACGTAGTCGGGGAGGGAACGTAGACAGAGTATTGAACGGCGACGAGCGGCGGATCCGGCGAGCTCTCGGTGACGAATCCGATGACTAGGAGGGCTCCGGGATCTTGATTCTTTGCACGGCGACGAAGTCGACGGTGGTGAAGCTGATGGACAAGCTCTCCTGAGCTCTAGCGCACGTCGGCCGCGTCTTCCACGGTGGCGAGTTCCGGCGAGTCCTCGGGCGGCGACGAAATCGAGCAAGGGAGACGGGGAGGGAGTTCGTGGAGAGGGGGAATGGAACGGGAGGGCTTCTGGGCGTCTCCGGGCGTGAAGAGGTGGCGCGGGAGAAGAAGGAGGTGGCCAGGGGCTCGGCGGCGGCCACGGCATGGTCGCCACGCATCTCCCTGCGTGCTGGCCTGGGGAAGACGACAAGGGCGCGGGAGGTGGGCTTGGGCCGGGGGCGACAAGTTGGGCCAGAAACCAGGTGAGCCTCTTTTCCTTTTCTGTTTTCTTTTTCTTTTCTGTAAATTTGTTTTGTTTAGCAAAATAAATAGCTAGGCATTTTTATAAATGCTCAAATCTTTTATATGGCATTACATGACCAGTAGGTAGTCATATCCAGAGTTTGAACATTCTTGAAATTCAAAATATTTGAATTCAAATTCAAATAGGGGTTTTTGATTAAATCCAAGGCACTGTTTGAATATTTGAAAAATCCGTGAGCATGGGGTGGGTCCAACATCACTTGATATGTGATCACACTCATTTATAAGACTTTTCAAAAATCTAACATGAATTTTTGGAGAAGAATTTTATATGTCCTTTTGAATTAATTCAACTGGGGGGGTTCCTTCTCCCATTTTGCTTTTTATTTTTGATTTCAAAGATTTCTTTTGAAAATTTAACATGATGCAAGAGACTTGTCAACCCTAGCACATTACCTAGCAGAGGGTTCCAAAAATCTCATACAATCGGCATACAACTGCCTTAATACAATACATCAGCGGAAGATACATGTCCAGAGTACAATCAAATGCTAACTAGCAAAGGTAAAAAAAACACCATTCCCGTAACCACACGAGTCCACGCTCTCCACCGGGATCCTCCTAACTAGTCGTCGTCGAGTCTCCGCGAAGTCGTCCAGAAGAAGGACCGTCAACCTCCTCTGAAGTCCAAGATCGTTTGCATAACGTGCGTAAAAGAGAAAAGAAGGGGTGATCTATATCAACAAGTCTTGTAACTAACTTCTCACGGTAAGATGGGGGTTGTGGTGGAGGTTGCAGCCGCACTAGCAATATCTGAGGTGGTTAACGATCTATTTAGAGTAAGATGAGAACCAAGCAGTCGATGAGGTATCGCCTCCAACAAGTATGCTATCAGCTACTGACGAGGGGGTGACCCCACGACTCCTGCGTATGAGGATACCTGGTGAGTACAAAGATGGAGGGGCCGATAGAAGCCTCAACAGGACCATGACTGGCCCACTAAAAGCACCGACATAGGAGTTTGCGACCAACAAGGAAGTCAAGACTTGGCGTCCAAGCCGAGGGTAGTTGAGGAAATCATATTTGTAACCTGAGGTGGACTCCCCGTGACCCAGTCTAGTATATAAAGGCTGGGAGGGGCGATGCCTCAGGACATCCAATCTACAATCAACACTTCCGGTCTTGAGCGAACTCGCCTAGATCTCCACTGTAATCGCCCCCTCACATAATACAATCGATCAGGAAGTGCTTCTCCTGTTAGCCGACGAGTATCGCCAACCTGTTCGTTCTCTACGATCTATCCCAGGGTCCCTGACCATGGGATTTGCCGAGGCTAATCCTCGTCAATTGGCGCCGTCTGTGGGAACTACGCAGGTTGGAATCACGATCTCGGCGGTCCCGTCTCCAGCATGTCACAACTCAAGGGCTCATGCTAGATCCAACCCACTCAAAGAACTCAAGTTCATCGCAAACCTCTCCATCGCACCACCAAGATCGCTTGGCCCGCAGCTAGGGCAAGTTCAATCTTTTGGCGACTACCAAAGTCGTCACCGGCGGAAAAGAACTCGACAATCCAGAAGGAAAGCACAAGCCGCAACCGCGAAGCCAACCAGGACGCTGGAACAAGTACAAGAAAACTGCACAGAAATCCGACTCGAGGAGTCGCAACGTGTGACGGAAGCCTTGCCAGCCACTCGAAGACCCGCCACCACCCGGACACCCGCCGCGGGACAGGACAGCGACTCTGAAACTCAGACCAGCGAGTACTACGACCCAGATCGAAGACCAGATTAATTCGCCAAGTTTATTCGGAACTACTCGATCAACGACGGAATAGAGCTCGACCCAAGGTTCCACTCCCGCTCAGAAGACCACTCGCAGTCGTTCCAAGTCACAAGAAGAAGAAGGCATGCCGGCTCCAGCAAGCTCACAACCAAAGAACAACTGGATGGACCTTGCACAATCCACTGTTTCGAAGATGGCTGGGGGCGCCTTAGAGCAGGCCACTCCCTGAGAGGTTGTCGTCTGTTCACCGAACTCTCCAACAGCCTCAAGGAAGATAAGCAGCGTGAAGCCAAACGAGCTCGAGGAACCGCGCAGCCGCCAGCACCCAATTCATAAGAGCAATACCCTATGTCTCATGGACGGGTATGCATGATCCAAGAAGGACGACCCTCAAAAGCAAAACAGGACGCCCACACCCTGCAGACCCGAGGAGCCGAGGGCCTAAAAACAGCAGAAACCTACCATCTGTATGGCGCAGAGACCAACATTACATTCTCACAAAGCGACCACCCACCCGCAATTCCAAGTCCAGGGCACGCACCGCTGGTCCTCGACGCCCAGATCGATGGTTATGACATGGACAGAGTTTTCATGGACGGGGGCAGCAGTTTAAACATAATCTTCACCAACACCTTACGAAAGATGCTGATTCCGCGGTCAGTCTGGAAGAAGTCAGGCGTTACACTCTACGGCGTAGTCCCAGGCGAAGCAGCCGCCTCCCTCGGAACAATCGAGCTCGATGTCGTCTTCGGCAGCAAGGGAAACTTCGCAAGAAAAGTCCTCGAGTTTGAAGTACTCGACTGGCAGTCCCAATACCACGCCATAATCGGGCGGCCCGCATTCGCTCAATTTATGGCGGTCCCGCACTATGCGTACCTCAAGCTCAAGATGCCAGGACCCTCAGGGGTCATTACGTTCAACGGGAGTTTTATCAAATCAGACCAATGCGACCGAGAATTTTATGAAGTTTCAGACACGTTCGGAGCTCAGCTGCAGGTCGAAGAGATAGCCATGGTAACAGACAGGAGAATTTTTTCCACTGGCAAGCAGAAGCGAATCAAAATAATTTACTCGTGACTTCAGCGTCAACAGCGACACAGTCGCCCATCAGGTGCACCCAACGGACCCAGAAAAGACGGTCCGAATCTACGCCCACCTCCCAGAAGAACAAGCAACTGCCCTCATGGTTTTCCTCCGCGAGGAGTGGAAAATTTTCGCCTCGTGCCCGACCGATATGCCCGGAATACCACGAGATTTCGCAGAGCACGCGCTACACATACATCCAAACACCAAACCAGTAAAGCAGGCGTTGCACCGATTCTCAGAACCCAAGCGCAGATCCATTGGAGAAGAGATCAACCGACTACTCGACACGCAATTCATCCGGGAGACGAAGAAGGAAACCTGGATCGCAAACCCAGTCCTGGTACCTAAAAGGGACACCGACGTACTACGGATGTGCGTTGACTACGGGCCTATCAAAAAACACTACCCAAAGGACCACTTTCCTGTGCCAAGGATAGACCAGATAATTGACTCCACCGCAGGATGCGAACTCCTACCCTTCCTCGACGCCTACTCAGGATACAACCAAATCAGAATGAAGGAAGAAGACAAGAACACACCTCGTTCATCACCCCCTACGGCGTATTCTGCTACAGAAAAATGACTTTAGGACTAAAAATGCCGGAGCCACGTACCAACGGATGATGCAAGCATGCTTGAGGGACCAAATCGGCAGAAACGTCCAAATCTACGTCGACAACATCATCATCAAAACGTACAGCGCAAACACGCTACTCGACGACCTCCACGAAACCTTTACAGCACTCAACAAATACAGAATCAAGCTCAACCAAAAAAGTGTGTGTTTGGCGTCCCAGCCGGAAAACTGCTCGGATACATGGTCTCTGCTCGAGGAATCGAAGCGAACCCTGGAAAAGTCCAAGAAATTGCCAAGATGCAAGAACCAGTGAATGTCAAAGGTGTACAGCAACTCACAGGAAGACTCACAGCACTGAGCCGCTTCATCAGCTGGCTGGGAGAAAGGACCCTACCATTCTACCAGTTGCTCAGAAAAGGAGAGAAATTCGAGTGGACCGAGGAAGCTCGCAACGCATTCGCAGACCTAAAAAGACCCTCTCGACACCACCAATCCTGGCGGTACCCAAGGAGCGAGAACCACTCTACCTCTACATAGAAGCACGCAGCAGCGTACTCAGCACGGTGCTCGTCGTCGAGCGCGCGGAAGAAGGAAAATTCCAGAGCATACAAAGGCCAATCTACTACCTAAGTGTGATCCTCACAAAATCTTAGCAGCGGTACCCGCACTACCAGAAGCTTGTATACGCCATCGTCATGACTTCAAGGAAAGTAACACATTACTTCGACGAACACCTCATCACGATCGTGAGCAGCGCACCACTCGCAGACATTCTCAACAACCCTAGAGCAACTGGCCGAGTCGCTGAATGGAACATCGGGCTCAGTCCCCGCGACCTGCAGCTCAAACATCCAATGGCAATCAAAGCCCAAGTACTCCTAGATTTTCTGGTCGAGTGGGTAGAAGTGCAAACACCTGGCCCTTCAGACCTCTCCAACTCATGGACGATGTTCTTCGATGGATCAAAAAGACATCAGGGAGCTAGAGCAGGCATCGTACTAATCTCTCCCAAAGGAGCCAAACTCAGATACGTGCTCTAGATTAACTTCAGTAATACCTCAAAGAACGAGGCAGAATACGAGGCACTACTCCATGGCATGCGCATGGCAAAAGCTTGCGGCGCCACTTGTCTCTCAATCTATGGCGACTCCAACTTCGTCGTCCAGCAAGCAGTGAGGGAATGTGAAGCAATCGCAGAAAACATGATAGCTTACCAGAAGCTCTACAACACCCTAGAAGGAGGATTCAAAGGTTGTGAGCTAAACTACGTCACCAGAGAAAATAACACAGAAGCAGAAGAGCTCGCAAACATTGGATCAACCCGAGGACCAATTCCCCCAGGCGTCTTCCTCGAAAGTATCAGCCAGAGGTCAATTAAAACCAAGGAACTCACGCCGGAGGCGGTCGCAGAGGATGACGACACAAGCGAACCAGCACAAGTGGCGGTTGCGAACTCAACCGATGACGCATGCAACAAAGTCGTCGAGGAAGCAGATCCAGCCGCAGCCGAAGGCCCAGCTTGGAAAAAACCATTCCTTTGATACCTAATTCAAGGCACCTTACCACAAGACGTCGCAGAATCCCGACGCATCAGTCGACGATCTAAAGTGTTCACAGTAATCAACGGACAGCTCTACAAGCGCAGCATCTCTCAGGTCCTCCAAAACTGCATCGAGGAAGAAGACGGCAAAGCCCTGTTGCTCGAGATCCACGAAGGCACTTGCGAGAACCACGCGAGCTTTCGCACACTCGTGGCCAAAGCTTTTCGAGTACGGTTCTACTGGCCAACCGCAATGCGAAACGCGGAAGACATCGTGCAATGTTGCATCGCCTGCCAAAAATTCACCAGTAGGCCACACGCCCCAGCATCAGAACTCAAAACCATACCACTATCATGGTCGTTCACCACTTGGGGACTCGACATGGTGGGCCCACTCAAGAAATCCTCAAAAGGAGGTCGAACACATCTCCTAGTAGCAGTGGACAAGTTCACCAAGTGGATCGAGGCAGTACCAATCACCAGTTCAACAGCCCTCACGACAGTTAACT
Source organism: Bromus sterilis (assembly GCA_950022295.1). Classification (NCBI taxonomy): domain Eukaryota; kingdom Viridiplantae; phylum Streptophyta; class Magnoliopsida; order Poales; family Poaceae; genus Bromus; species Bromus sterilis. The sequence continues at coordinate 54,533,665 of OX465599.1, forward strand.
TCATCAAGTCCATCATCTTCAGATTCGGCGTACCACATAACATCATCACGGACAACGGTACAAACTTCACAGCAGCAGAATTTCAGAACTTCCGCCAAGATCTGGGCATCAAAATCAACTACGCATCAGTCGCGCACCCACAATCTAACGGCCAGGTGGAGAAGGCGAAGGTCTTAGTGTGCGGAGGAATAAAAAATTGGCTCCTCGCACCACTCGAACAAGCCGCAGGCAACTGGGTAGAAGAACTCCCCGCAGTCCTGTGGAGCCTGCGCACCACCCCCAACGTCTCAACCCAGTACACACCTTTTTTCATGGTATATGGAACAGAAGCTGTGCTGCCACATGGACTAAAGTTCAGAGCTCCCCGAATCTTGGGATACGAAGAAGAAGAGGCAGAAGAAGCACTCCAGGATGATAAAGACACCGCAGACGAAGCAAGGGACACAGCTATAGCAAGATCAGAAGGATACCAGGACAAACCACGTACATACCAAAGCAGTCGCCTGCGGACAAGAACTTTCCGCAAAGGAGATCTCGTCTTGCGGCTGATACAAAAAATGTCCACAAGCTCGCCCCGCATTGGGAAGGACCCTTCATAATGTCATAGGTCATAGGAGGAGGTGCATACAGGTTGAAGAACCCGAAGACGTACGAAGACGTGGGAAACCCGTGGAACGTGGAAAACTTGCGCCTGTTCTACCCATAGTCTACCCATAGGCACTATCGGCAGTATCGGTAGCAGCACCAATCGGCAACTCATGTAAAATTCGAAGCAATAAAAGAGGTGTTGCCCAAATAATATACTTAAAGCACTCGGGGGCTCGAGCACGGACTCCCCCCTGAGAGACACTATTTTCGCTTACGCGGCGCTACTTAAAGCACTCGGGGGCTCGAGCACAGACTCCCCCCGAGAGACGCTATTTTCGCTTACGCGACGCTACTTAAGCACTCGGGGGCTCAAGCACAGACCCCCCCCCCCCCGAGAGACGCTATTTTCTCTTACGCGGCGCTAACTAAAGAACTTGGGGGGCTCGAGCACAGACTCCCCCCAAGAGATGCTATTTTCTTAAAGCACTCGAGAACTCGAGCGCGGACTCCTCCTGAGAGACGCTATTTTCGTTTACGCGACCACAAATCAAAAGACTCGGGGGCTCAAGCATGAACTCCCCCCGAAAGGCATCGCTTTTCCCACGTAACCTCATTAAAATTTTCTTTCCCATCAGCAAAATTTACTCCCCAAAGATAAGGATAAAGCGGGCATCGGACTGAATAACGTCTTAGTCTTCACCTGATCACAAGTGATCACCTAAAGACTCGGGGGTTGCTCCCATCGAGAGCGTTGCCGCGCACCCGATGAAGATCCAAAACAACCGAGCAGTCGCAAGAAAGTATAGCATGATCAAAAAAAGCTCACAGTCTATGTCCGACTCTACAAATCGAACATAGCCTCGGGGGCTACTCCCATCGGGAGCGCTGCCACGCACCCAATAGTTTTAAAAAGACTCGAAGACAGCTCTCATTACAAAGGACTCGAAGAAATTTCTCATTACAAAGGACTCAAAGACAGTTCTCATTACAAAGGACTCGAAGGACTCAGAGACAGTTCTCATTACAAAGGACTCGAAGACATCCCTCATTACAAAGGACTCAGAGACAGTTCTCATTACAAAAGACTCGAAGACCTCAAGTTACATATCACAGACATATCAGTACAAAGTTTCCACCACACACCAAAGTTCACAAAGGGACTCGAGCGGTTACCAAAAGGACTACAATACCAATCATCCCAGGGAATTATGACTTCTACATGTGTGCTCATGCTGAGATAATTGGCACTTTCGGCCCACATCTTGACGAGCATCATCACAGACAAAGTAAGAACCAAGCCTGCAAAGAAGCAACTCGCCTCCTCCCTGAGCCTGGTGACCTTGCCTCTCGACGCGCTCGCTTGACGGATGGCTTGATGTCGAGATACTCCCTAGAACTAGAAGAGAAAGCACCACCATTCGAGGAATCGGACAAAGATGAAGCCACAGGAGAGTAGTCGAAGCATCCCTCGACCCACAGAAGTTGTCGTTGCTTGTTTCCTCCCAATATGGGTCCAGACGATTGCCACCGGCATCAAACATGCGGACTACGAGAGTATCTTCGCCATAAAAACGACAACAAAGGCTATCCCCATCACGCAAATTCAGTCGTCGCGAAAACGACCTCCAACCAGACCCAAGAAAAATCAGGAATGAACTATCAACCACCAGCTCCACCCAAGAGGGATATCGAGCACACCCTTGAAGCCGGAGCCACAGACCCCTCAAATTAAGCTCAGAAATCATGGAGGCAAATGATAACGGAAGAGGGATCCGAATAGCGTTCCGGCTAAGAATGCGCAGAAGGAAGTCGTAGCGTGAGACACCCTCCTCCGCGTAAGAAGAAGAGGGCATCGGCGAAGCTCCATGACATCCACCACACGAAGAATGAGGCGTACGGCCACCACGGACGTGTCGGCCACGACCCCGGTCAGCCACACCACGACCATGCTTGGGCGCCATATCAAGAAGAAGAAGGGTAAGATGGGAGAGGAATGGATGCCGAGCCCAGGCAAACAACATCAGGTATTTATAGCACAACCCAGGGGCAAAGCAGGAAAACACACAGAAGCCCAGGAGATGCTATCATTAATTCAAGACCAACATGCTGGGCGTTACGAATTCCAAGACAAGATGCCTTCCCACGGTCACCATTATTTAAAGGACACATCAAATCTCGCGTGTTTCCATACACGCCTTGGAAATCCAACGGGCAGCAGCAGCGGGGCATCCAAGTTGTCATTATGATTGGTCAGGAGATGCGACGGATTGAAGACCAAGCGCCATCACCTCATCGGTCACCAAAGAGCATTATTACGATGCTTATCCTTGCAGCATCCCAAGAAGAACTATTCAAGATAAAAGCAACTGGAAAAATAAAGACCGACAAAGACTACCTGTCTCTTGGTGCCAAATATTCTAATTTTTTATCCAAAATTTTTACTCCCATCGGGAGTACCTTGCCTTTACTAAAAAACAGAGCAAGATTTAAAACCTCGAGAGTTCGGGTGCTCCCTCACCCAGAAGACGAAGAGATGCTCGAGTGACCACTCGCACCAACAGTAATCGCTACATCTACAGAATTCGAGTGCTCCCTCACCTTGAAGACAACGAAGCATTCGAGTAACTACTCGCAAGACTCAACTAAAATCCAACAAGACAATCTGCCCGTGCACTCGACGACTTTCTGAGTGGGTGTTTTCTTATCGACTCCTCGCCTGAGCTCGCAAAAGTTCTGCGAGTGACTACTAATAGCTCACTTGATTGTTTATTCCAAGTGGGTGCATCTCTAATTAGGCTTCGTGCCTCTATAAAAAATGATGCCTGGGCTGCGACTCGTCGTACCCCAGATGCCACGCAAGCTTAGCGAGTAGTAGGACCCCGCTGCGCAGTCGGACGGGCTGGGACTTGCCACAACGCGACTTCACTCCCGACGTTTTCCATGCGCTTGCATGATAGAAAGATGAGCCGATAACGGACGCGTTGAGGCTATTTGCTGGGGCAGGCGGCATCGATCCTATAATGCCTGCAGCGGCATGGACTTTGCTAGACAACGGTCGTTTCCAAGTTCGTGTCTAGGGACACGGGCTTGATTGGGCTACTAAGGTATTTGCCACTAGTTCAATTCACCAAGGCTCGACCAGTCGACTACATTGGGCCCTTTCAACTTATCATCCCTCGAATAAACATTGTCATGGCTAAACTGCCAACGACTCGCAGCCGCGCTGCGCATATGAAAGCAAGCGATGACGGATTTGAGTCCCTGCGCGACTCTTCGAGTCCCCCAGGCACTCGGGGGCTACTGACGAGGGGGTGACCCCATGACTCCTGCGTATGAGGATACCTGGTGCATACAAAGATGCAGGGCCCGATAGAAGCCTCGACAGGACCATGACTGGCCCACTAAAAGCACTGACATAGGAGTTTGTGACCAACAAGGAAGTCAAGACTTGGCATCCAAGCCAAGGTAAGTTTAGGGAATCATCTTTGTAACCTGAGGTGGACTCCCCGCGACCCAGCCTAGTATATAAAGGCTGGGAGGGGCGACGCCTCAGGACATCCAATCTATAATCAACACTTCCGGTCTTGAGGGAACTCGCCTAGATCTCCACTGTAATCTCCCCCTCACATAATACAATCGAGCAGGAGTGCTTCTCCTGTTAGCCGACGAGCATTGCCAACCTGTTCCTTCCCTATGATTTAACCCAAGGTCCCTGACCATGTGATTTGCCGAGGCTAATCCTCGTCAGCTACTTACGCAAACATAACACCTATCCTATCCTTGTCCTCCCCTTCGCATCTCGACGAAGAAGAAGCAGTCAAGGCACACACACGTTGATCAAGTTATAGTTATGATTCAGTTGATGTTATCTATGAACAACACGTAGGTTCCAAGTCGTCCATAATCGTGGACATGGCTTCTCGAAAAGATTTGACCCTGCAGGGGTGTACCAACTGCCCATTACAAGGCTCCACATGCATGCCAAGCTCTCTCATCCGGGCCCATTAAAGGCACGCATTGAAGAGTTGTTCCGAGAGAAAAGGACGTCATAATCCCTCTAACTAACAACGAACAAATCCGGGTGGCCCCTGGGGAGTCGACACCCAATACAAGAGTCGTCCGCACTCTCGGATCGGCCTCTTCCGTCTCAACAGGGTTTGGGTTACCAGGACGCCTCACATGAGGTACGGGCCCTCGCCGGCCAAGGGTGGACCAACAAGGAAACCATGTCCCCGCTGTCTCAGGTTATTTTAAAGGATATCTTCTAGGAGCGACCCGACAGACATATATGCATGGTTTGCAAATGCTAAATCATCTTGGGCCACCTCTAAAAATGTTTGAAGGTAGGTAGGTAAGAAAAGGGGACCCCATAAAATCCCACACGCGGTTAGGCACTCTCAGTCTTAGAACCAATACCCGAAACTCGGATCCTAGGTGACTCGAATGGAATAAATTGCCAAGGAGGGATAGCCTGACCTTCCACCCTTCGTCGAGTATAGTCAACATTATAATAATCATATCATACACAACAATATAATAATGTGATAGCCCAATCCAAGGAGTAACAGGGGAACAGTTGATAGGATCCTAAGCATGCATACTAAGCAGTGCTTAAGCAAGCAAGGTACAAGGCCAAACAATGGTTTGCTAGGATGTGGGGGGACATGGTTGTTTGGGTTTATTTGAGAGGCATAAATATGAAGTGGTAGAATCAAGCAATCGTTCTATCCTATACCTAGGCACAAGTGAGCTGAAAGTTATAAGAATGATATATTCTCCCCCTTAACTAATGAGAAGACGAAACCGAAGGTGTAGTCGATCGCAAACTCACAGCGTCTCCGAGAGTACCCGCGGGAGCACACAAGAAGGAAACACTGGGAAGGCAGTCAACGGAGATGCATCTATTACTACGAAGCAATCATGAGAAAGCATCAACAAGAATGCAACACGAGACAACGCATTACGGTATCGCATCTATCGTCGAGAGCGGTTACTAACAAGTAAAGTGGAGTACTCGTCACACATGACGATACCGCACATTTATCATCGAGGGTTCAAGTTGTTTAGCTACACAATAAGATCAAAGGTTTTTAACATGGCATCTCACTCAAGCATGGCATACCACACAATCATGGAAAGAGGTGAAGCATAAGGTAAACTACCTATACTAATCAATTTAAATGAGGTAAAGTCCTAAACATGGCATATCACTAAGTACCCCACAACAATTAAAGCATTTGGTACTGTTCTGCCCTAAACCATATTTTATATTTGTTAACAACAGGAAACAATTGCATAAACACAATCTACATCAACTTCTAGTCAAGTTACATGTAAAGAACACCCCAATCGGAGTTACGGTTAAAGGATACAAGCAACGCAAGTTATGGGCATAATCTGCCAACATTAGATAGCACACTTGAGAGCAATAAACAAACATGCTACAGGTTGCAAACATGCACCAAAATGATGTGGATCAACAGTAGACATAACAAGCATGATATGGAAACAAGGTTTCATGTATATGAGCATCAGGAACAAGTAATTCTAACCCATGCAAAAAGCTAAATAATTTTACTGGTCTAGGGACTTTGAGAAAAAAAGGGCATGTGACAGCAAACAGCAGGGTTGCACTTTGGGAGCTCAATAACTCTAAGAACAGAAACCATACCATGGTAAATCGAAACATGGCATCAAAGTACACATAACAAGAAGAATTTCATTCCATGGTAGCTATAGCATACGAAGCATGGATCATTAACTATACGGTAGCAAAGTAGCAACTTTATGCAAACAGTAGCACATGTTATCAGGGTCACCACTTTGGAGAAAGAAATAAAATAGCTACAGAAGGTCAACATGTCAAAGGAATGCATCTAAATGAAGTGCACATGATGCTTAACACATACAAGAAAGAATCAATAGCATAGGTCTCAGGGATGTGACACAATCATCAACCAAAGTTTAAATAAAATAACAGCAGCAGCAGTTAATGATCTGGTGCCCACTTTAACACTGATTTACAACAACTAGATGGCCTCAAATCAATTAACTCGCTAAAGCAAAAAAACTTAGAGCACATCAAGGAGCAAACTTTTCATTTTGGGCGCAAAGTCATACGAGCTACAGATTATTCGCAAACTACATCGCAAAACAGAAAGGAATAAAAGACATCGGGGACTTAGCATAATTTTACAGAGAGCTAGGGAAAAAGCCCAGGAGGCCGACGGGGGCGAGGTATAGCGCGACGCACCCTGAGCGTGAGTAGGATGACGGGCCGAGGCTCGAGCTGCTAGTCGGCCGCGCGGGGCAGGCCGACCCACGTGGCGGCTGGATGGTCGGTGTGGTCGTCCCCGTCCCGATCCGTAAGGGATACGGCGACGGAGGCCTTCTAGCCGGCGGCGAGCGGCACGGCTTCCAGCAAGGGGAGGTGCTGGCAGAGGAGGAGGGAAACGGGGTCGCGACGGCGGCCGTTGCAGGCGTCGGGGAGGTGTAGGCGGAGGTCGGTGACTCGACCTCCGCTCGGTTGCCGTCCATGGTGCGGTGACCATCGGCTCCCGTGCCGGCGCACCTTGCAGAGAGAGGAGGCGGCGAGGTAAGAGGAGAGGGGGAGGAGAGGCAAGGAAAGGCCGTGGGGAGGAGGTGCGGCGAGGCTGTCAGAACCCTCTGTTAGGTAATGTGCTAGGCTTAGCAAGTCTCTTACATCATGTTAAAAATTTCAAAGGAAATCATTGAAATAAAATTCAAAAGCAAAATGGGAGAAGGAACCCCCCCCCCAGATGAATTAATTCAAAAGGCCAGATAAAAATCTTCTCCAAAAATTCATGTTAGATTTTTGAAAAGTCTTATAAATGAGTGTGATCACATATCAAGTGATGTGGGACCCACCCCATGCTCATGGATTTTTGAAATATTCAAACAGTGCCTTGGAATTAATCAAAAACCCCTACTTGAGTTCAGATTCAAATTATTTGAATTTTAAAAAGTGCCAAACTTTATAAGTGGCTAGCCTAGTATTTTGTGATGCCACATAAAAAGTTTCAACATTTATTAAAATGCCTAGCTATTTATTTAGCACAGCAAAACAAAAAGACAGAAAATAAAACAGAAAAGAAAAAGGGAAAAGGACTTACCTCGCTTTCGGCCCAACTCATCGACCGTGGCCCAGCAAGCCAGCCCAGCCCGCTGCCCCCGTTTGTCTTCTTCCCCGGCGCGGCAAGCAGCTCGCTGGAGCGCATGCCGACGCCGGCGAGCACCTGCTTGCCTTCCTGGCGCCTCCCGAATCGTCTAGTCGCGCCTGGAGACGCCCCTCGTCCGTCCCGATCCATTCCCCCCCTCCAGAGCTTCTTCCCCCTCCTCCTACGCTCGATTCCATCGCCGCCCGAGAACCACCGTGGAGCACGCCGCCGAGTCCACGCAGCCACCGTCGTCCCCGAGCCGTGCCACCGTGTCCAAAAGAACCGCAGCAGACGTCTTCGCCGTTCCCCTCATTCAATCGAGCCCGAGCGCCTCAGCAGACGATGCCAGCTTCATCGAGACCCCATCGGAGCCGCAGATCACCGTCGCAAATTACTCCGGCCACAGAGCTCCTCCGACCACACCACCGCCTCCACAGCAACCGTGGTGAGCTTATGCTTCACCCCATCTATTCCATGGTTTCCCCCTTGGCCTGTACCGTCTTTTGCCATGGAAGCCGGGGCACCTCGCCGCCGGGAAGTTCCTCAACGCACAACCTTGGACCTCAGAACCCCACAGTCATGTCTTTCGCAAACCCCAAGCACTGCTGCTTCGTTTGATCCCAGCCCCGCTTCAAATGGCGCCTTGTAGCGTTTTCCACCTCGCGGTCGTGCCCCTGTTGCCGCAAAGCTCGTCGCCGGCGAGCGTACAGAGCACCCCAGCCTCTCCAAATGGTCCCAATCGACGCGCGTTGACGAGGGCTTCGATCTGGTAGAAGCTGCGCTCTAATTGGACCACGGGAACGCCGTCCCCGCGGACGCCGCCGTCCACTGTGGTCGCCGTCGGTTAGCCGCCGGTGACTGGTTTAGCTTAGGGCTAATCACCCCACTAACCCCCCCCCTAACAGTCACTGACAGTGGGCCATGGCCCCCTTAATCCCCCCCGGTTAGTTTAAACTAACCGGGTTAATTAACCCCCCACTGACACCCCGACCCCACTGGTCAGCCCCCTGCTGACGCCATGCTGACGCAGTAAACTAGTTAAATCGTTTAATTAAATCAGAGAAATTCCAGAAATTCCAGAAAAAGGCTGAAACTTTGGAAATTCATAGAAAATTCATATTAACTCCAAATTGGACAAATAATATATGAAAAACGATCAGGAGAAAATAACCTATCCAAATTTCAAACTTTCAACTATGTTTGAGTTGAATTTAAAATGTGATCAGTAGCATTTGCTATTTGGTTTAAATGGAATTATTTCAAATTCATTTCAAGTGCTTTTGCAACTTGAACCATGGAAACATGCTACTTTTCATTTACACATCAGAGGCATATCATACACATTTCAAAATGTTTCAACTTGATCAAAAAATGTCACATGTAACTTGGCTAAATTTGAATTCAAATTGGAGTTTGAATTTGCAATTCAATTTGCAATATACTCCATTTAAATGGAATTGCCTAACACATCAGAAACATATACATCAAGTTTCAACCTTCGATCATGTGATTGTGCATTGTATTTACTTTGCTACCTTGTTTGTTGTTTGTCGAGTAGAGGTGGAACCGGAACAGGAGGCTGCCCCCTTCGTTGAAGACCCCGAACCCGAACCTCGTCAGCAAGGCAAGAAAACCCCCATTGATCATGTCGATAAAATCCCACTTCCCTCTCATGTCTCGCTTATGCATTGTATAGGATGATTACCATGCTGCATTTCTATCGCATAGATGAACCCATTCCTTTGCATGACCTATCATTTTGTCACAGTAGTAAGAAAACCACAATCCTAGCAAAGGTAGGAGTTGATTGATATCATGTGGCCCCTGCAATTGTTACTGCTTATTGCATGCTTAGAGTGATACAATGGTGTTACTGTTATGTGAGTCGGGATGGTAGTGATCATGATGATGATGGTAGAAAGGTGTTGGTGAATCTACCCTAATACAAGGTGAACGATGAGAGGTTGTGTAGGAGTACACGGTGGGTTGTCTCGTTGAACACCGCCCTAAGTCCGAGTTCTTGTGTGGTGATCCAAGATGAAGAGTACAACCACACATTGGGCTCACTGACCCCTCTCAACCTATTAACTCATCCCTTTCGACGTCCAGATGTCACAATAGTTCGGAGTTCTGGTAGGCTTGTGGCCTGGATGCTAAGTGAGAGAACGGCTCATCCGAGACCGGCTTATGCACCACGCACACATCACTTGGGTCCACTCCGGTAAACCGGCCGGGTTCACGATAGTGGTAGCCAACCCAGGTAGGCGGCTTTCTTGGACTAGATAGGCTATGATGTAACAGTTGTGGTGAGCATCCTCGTTGGCACCCCTTGAATGGTGTCGAGATCAAAGGCGGTAAATGATGATCATGTGTGTGTAGCGGTACACCCCTGCAGGGTAAACAAAACTATTCGAATAGCCGCGTCCGCGGTTATGGACTGCTTGGAAAGCTTAGCTTGATTATTAGACAACTTGAACTGGATACTTCTAAAACACACCAAGATAAGTGTGAGTGCTATGGCGTGCTTTCTCGTGGGGAAGTCGAGGAAGGCACCATAGTGGTGTAATTGGTTGGAGAAAGTAGTGGACTCGTGTACGCTTCTTACCTCAAGTCTGGTACTCGTAGTTCAGGACTAGCCAAGTCAAAGCTGGCACTTCTGCAAGTGAAACCCCACCTCCCTTTACCTTGATACATGTGCATGAGTAGTATAGCTCCTATGTAAGTCTTGCTGAGTACGACTTTGTACTCACGTTTGCTTAATCTATGTTTTAGATGAACCCACTGACCCTGAAGGTGGCTTCTTCATCGAGCTCGACGACTGAAGATCAAGCTAGTCTAGTCCCAGTCAGACGACTGGTTCCCTCGTGGAGGGATTGTGTTTAAATAAGGCTTCTTAAGCCATTTGTTAAACTTGTCTGTACTCAGACATACTTTGCTTCCGCTTGTTGTTGTAATTTTGGATCACATGTTTGTGATCTCTGTGTGCACTCTATAAGAGTTATCAATAAAATGTATACTTTGTAGAGAATTGCAATGGTACCTACTGTTCATACAAGGCATGTGTCCTGCGTGTATGTTTATAACATGCATGTCTTTGTATGGGTTTTCGAGACCTTAGTTGTGATCTGGGTGGCGGTCTTTCATACAACAAGTGGCCCTTAGATGTGCGCAGCTTGGGGCATCGCGATGCGATTGTTCGAGACTCTGTCTCGTGCACACTTTGTGGTATGATCGATCCCGCCCTAGACCCCGACTAAGTGATCGGGCTGGAGTAAGTCTATGTAAGAGTTATGAGATAGTCGATAGTATGGTTGAGGCGACTTGTCTTTGAATATGGGAGTTCATCACCCAAATCATTAGACTTGTGTGCGGACGATGAGGACCCATCTCAGTTGATCATCCGGCCTGGATGGGATGCCCCTCACGTACAATGCTTTCCGAGAACGTTCTGTGCTTGGCCTTGTCTGCTTAGACAAGTGGGTACGGTTCTCGGCTCTACATATGACTATGTCTTAGCTGGACTTGCATACGCTAACCCCGGGTCCCGACAGACTTGGTATCAGAGCAGGACTGGCTGTAGGACTAGCAGCCTTGGCCGAAGTCGAGTCTAGCCTTCTATAGTTATATAGTTACTCTGGGTATAAAAGGGAATAACGTAAGGCATCTTTTTTCTCCTTACCCCCTTCGTTCTGAATTCTGAGTCACCCTCATCTTGTTCTACGGGAAGATAGGACTAGGCTCTCCTCTGTCTGATTAGAACATCTCGTGGTTTGCTTCCTTATAGACGTAGGAAAGTTGTGTCTGGTTTCCTAGCATTGTTGTAATGCTAATTTCTTACATCGTATTATGTAAGTGATGTTTCCATGTTGTAAGAAATTGTCTTTTTCTTGCAATTACAGTCGTTATGCTGTCCGAGTCATTCCAGGTTTATCTCATAATCTGATGCATTTGCAAACTCCTTCTTTCTGTTTCAGATGGCAGATCTTCCCCCTTGGCAGATTGTTCGTTTGACCAGGTGCCTCGGTGTGCATGGCCATCCCGCCACGTTGATCAAGATGATGTCCTATGTGGGATATCGATGGTATCCTGAGTACACCGTCGAGGAGCAGTTCCACGGCTTCAACCAGACCCAGTTCCACTGCATTGTCAGGATCTACCCGCACCACGTTGGAGTCACTCAGCCTATCCATTTTGGACATGGCATTGGCATGATAGAGAACATGGTTGTGCAGGATGCTGCATACTCATGTATTACCCTGCTGAGAGAGGAGCACACTATGCTGAGAGAGACCTCGTTCCGCTATATCCCTGCTGCACTTCCAGGAGAAGAGGGATATTACACCGGACTCTACTCAGATCACTCTGCATAGGATCCAGTACTTCAGATGACTGCTAGGTTTGCTAGTGATCGAGATCGTGATGCACGCGCTCTCCATTTTGAGCTTCACGCCACCCGTGTTCGTCTGTATCGAGCACTGACACACTTGGCACCCTTCGTGAGTGTTGGATCAGTCGAGTATGATGTTATCTACCCTGTGAGGACTCAGATGCCTTCTCGAGTTGCTTGGCCCGAGATTGGAGGCATTTTCCACCCCGTGGTCCTCTACTTCCACCCTACGCTGGACCTAGGCCCCATCCTTTCCCAAATGGATATCAGGGTCCACAAGCCTCCGTGTTTTCCGATGGTCACCTTCAGCTACCGGGATACGCGGGTAACTTTTACGAGGACTACTATGGAGATGGAGATGAGTGAGACCGCCTGTGGTCTTACTTAGTGAGGATGTAGCAGTATCTTAGTATATTGTACGCAAGGTGTTCTAAGTTCCAGAGGCTTAGATAAATAATGTATAGGAAGTCAGAGTGCCTCTGAAGGATGTATCATCTTCATCACGTTTGTATTAGCTTGGTGCTTGTACTAAAACGATGTATGGTTTGTATGACAGCTTGTGAATATATGGCTTGTATGCTTTTATCACCATGTTGTCAAGATGATTACTTCCTTTGCTCTGTAATCCTTCCAGTACTTCAATACCTTGATTAGATTCTTCCAATCAACTCTGTTTGACTTTGGTTTTCACCTTCAGGATTTCTCAAGGAACCCGTGGCCAGCTTGGTCGTAACCAGGGTCGTGGGAATGAACAGGAGGAAGGCAACCTTCCACCCCCACCCACGATGGCTCAGGTTCTGATGGAGGTTGAGAGGAACCGCCGAGACTCTCACCATTTCCTGGAGGTCATTGCTCGCAACACCACTCAGCAGCGCAACGAGTTGGTGTCCCTGAACGACTTCATCCGGCTTCATCCCCCGATTTTCAGTTACTCCACCGAGCCCCTTGACGCCGATGACTGGCTTCGCAGCATCGAAAGGAAGCTCCAGGCAGGCCATGTTGCAGATGGCGACAAGGTCAGCTATGCCACCTATCACCTTGATGGTGCAACTAGCTCTTGGTGGGAGAACTTCATGAACATGCGTCCCGTTGGACCGCCCGCATCTTGGGATGAATTCTACACTTCCTTCCGTGAGCACCAAATTTCCAAGGGTCTTATGGACCGCAAGCGTGAGGAGTTCTGCAACCTCACCCAAGGCAGAAGGACTGTTGACGAGTTTAGTCGTGATTTCAACCGACTTGCTCATTATGCTACTGAAGAAGTCTCCACCGACACAAAGAAGAAAGAGAGGTTCCGTCGTGGACTCAATTCTGGACTCCGTCGTGAGCTCAACCTACATGACTTTGCCACCTTCCAGGTCCTTGTCAACAAGGCCATCAAGGCAGAGGACATGAACACCCCCAACGACTTCCGCAAACACCCTAGAGATGATGGATCATCCAGTTCCGGCTCCCAAAAGCGCAAGATCTGGATCCCCAACAGTATGTTCCGCCAGAACAACCCACCGAGGCCATCCTATGTGGCGCCTCGTCCACCCACTCAGTTCCACCCAGCTCCACAAAACAACCCAGCTCCACGCACTGTCTTTGGAGCCTGTTACAAGTGTGGTCAGGAAGGACACTACTCTCGTGAGTGTCCCCAGAACCAGCTCTAGAATCAGAATGCTCCACCCCGTGCCGGAGGCAACAACAATGGTCGTGGCAAGCCACCCCAGAAGGTCTACACCACCAAACCCGCTCCTCCCGCCACTCGTGGACGTGTGAACCAGATTGCCGCCGAAGAGACTGACGACACCACTGACATCATTCTTGGTACGCTCCCAGTCAATTATGTTCCTACTTCCGTTCTTTTCGACCCAGGAGCATCTCATTAATTCATGTCGGAAAGTTATGCACTTCGTCATGAGTTATCTTTTGTTGAATTGTCCACCCCCATGATTATTCAAACTCTAGGGTCAAGATGGCAAACTAATAGAGTAAGCCATGGTAATCAGATTGCAATTGAGGGTTTAGTATTCCTTGCTTCACTCATAGCCCTCAAGTCTTCAGACTAGTATGTCATCCTTGGCATGGATTGGCTATCAAGACAGAATGCCTACCTGGATTGCAAAGGCAAATCCGTGAAACTCACCCACCCTTCAGGCAAGACCGTCAACTATACCTCACCCAGAACAACAACCCGAGTGCATTCCTTGAATGTACTTCCCCTTCCCGACCTTGAAGATGTTCCGGTGGTTCGTGACTTCCCGGATGTCTTTCCTGAAGAGCTGCCGGGCATGCCACCCGACAGATGTGTAGAGTTTATAGTGGATCTTGTGCCAGGAACCGCACCAATTTCTAGACGCCCATACAAAATGGCCCCACGTGAGTTAGCTGAGCTTAAAACCCAACTGGAAGCTTTATTGGAAAAAGGATTCATCCGCCCTAGCTCATCGCCATGGGGTTGCCCCGTTCTGTTCGTAGCGAAGAAATATGGAACAGAAAGGATGTGCGTAGACTATCGCCCGCTAAATCTAGCGACGATAAAGAACAAGTACCCATTGCCCAGGATCAATGATCTTTATGATCAACTTGCAGGATCCTCTGTCTTCTCCAAGATGGATTTGAGATTAGGTTATCATCAAATCAAAATCCGAAACGAGGACATTCCCAAAACGGCTTTTACTACTCGTTATGGTATTTACGAGTACACTGTCATGTCCTTTGGTTTAACCAATGCCCCCGCCACCTTCTCACGCATGATGAATTCGATCTTCATGGAGTACCTAGATAAATTTGTTGTAGTTTATCTCGATGATATTCTCATCTACTCGAAGAATGAAGAAGAACATGCCGAACACCTAAGGCTAGTATTGATGAATCTTAGAGAGCATCGCCTGTATGCTAAATTCTCCAAGTGTGAATTTTGGCTACCAGAAGTGACCTACTTAGGCCACGTGATTTCTGCAAAAGGCATTGATGTGAATCCCGAGAGAGTTCAGGCCGTCCTTGACTGGACTCCACCTGAATCGGTTAAGCAAGTTAGGAGTTTTCTT
This sequence comes from Bromus sterilis, assembly GCA_950022295.1. NCBI lineage: Eukaryota > Viridiplantae > Streptophyta > Magnoliopsida > Poales > Poaceae > Bromus > Bromus sterilis. The sequence goes on from OX465599.1 coordinate 54,548,853, forward strand.
GGCCTAGCCAGCTATTGTCGTCGCTTCGTCGAGAAGTTTTCTAAAGTTGCAAAGCCTCTAAATGAACTCCTCAAGAAAGATAAGAAATTCCTATGGACTCCCAAGTGCGAGGAAAGCTTTCAAGAGCTAAAAAGAAGATTGACTTCTGCACCCGTACTTGCACCTCCAGACACCAAAAAGGATTTCGAGATCTATTGTGACGCATCACGGCAAGGGTTAGGATGCATACTTCTGCAAGATAGACATGTGGTAGCTTATGCTTCACGCGAGTTGCGGCCACATAAAGAAAACTATCCTATCCATGACCTTGAACTCGCTGCCGTAGTTCATGCCCTAACAACTTGGCGACATTACCACCTTGGTAATCGTTGTGAGATCTATTCCGACCACCAAAGCCTCAAATACATTTTCACCCAGCCAGATCTTAATCTCAGGCAAAGACGCTGGATTGAGTTGATAAAACATTAAGGCGTAGGAATTTCTTACACCCCAGGCAAAGCCAATGTCATGGCCGATGCACTAAGTCGTAAGTCGTATTGTCACAACCTCATGTTACAACGGTATTAACCACTTCTTCATCAGGAATTTCGCAAGCTTAATCTTGAGATTGTTCCTCATGGCTATCTTTCTACCTTGGTGGCGAAACCAACTCTTGAGGATCAAATCATAGTTGCCCAAAGGCGTGCACGAGGTGTTCGCCGGATCAAGGAGAACATTGCTAGCGGAGTTGCTAAATGTTTCTCCACAGATAGCAAGGGAACGGTATTCTTTGGAAATCGTTTGGTAGTACCTAAGAATAGGGAACTAAGGCAACTCATCCTCAAGGAAGCCCATGACACACCCCTCTCGAGTCATCCCGGTAGTACAAAAATGTACCGAGATATACGCCAGAGATTTTGGTGGACTAGGATGAAGAGAGACATTGCTCAATTTGTTGCCGAATGTGATGTTTGTCGTCGCATTAAGGCAGAACATCAAAGACCTGCTGGTACACTTCAACCTTTGCCTATTCCAGAGTGGAAATGGGATAAAGTCGGTATGGACTTCATCACCGGCTTTCCGAAAACCCAGAAAGGAAACAATGACATCTTCGTTGTCATAGATAGGCTTTCCAAAGAGCCAGTTAGCAGACTTGTACGTCTCTAAAATTGTATCCCTTCATGATGTTCCTTTGGAAATCAATTCTGATCGCGGTAGCCTTTTCACCTCTAGATTATGGGGAAGCTTTCAGAATGCTATGGGAACTCATCTCTCCTTTAGTACGGCTTTCCATCCTCAGTCTAGCGGTCAAGTCGAAAGGGTTAACCAAATTCTTGAAGACATGCTCAGAGCTTGTGTTATCTCATTCGGAAAGAATTGGGAGAAATCTCTTCCCTTTGCCGAATTTGCTTATAACAACAGTTTTCAATCTAGTCTGAACATGGCTTCTTTTGAACTCCTATATGGACAACGATGTCGAACACCACTAAAGTGGTCAGAAACCGGTGAAAGACAATTCTTTGGACTGGATATGATCAAGGAAGCATAAGAGCAAGTTCGCATTGTTCGTGATCAATTGAAAGCAGCCCAGTCTCGTCAGAAAAGCTACTATGATCGTCATCATAGGCAAGAGAGCTACAATCTGGATGAGAAGGCTTACCTTCGGCTTACTCCTCTGAAGGGAACCCAACGTTTCGGTATCAAAGGAAAGTTGGCCCCACGTTACATCGGACCTTTCCGCATTCTTGCTAAACGTGGAGAAATTGCCTACCAACTTGAACTACCCCCGCACCTTTCCCGAGTACATGATGTATTCCATGTGTCCCAACTCAGGCGTTGCTTCAAGGACCCCATCCGCGAAGTCGACCATGAAACGCTTGATCTCCAAGATGACCTTTCTTATCGAGAATACCCCGTTCGTATTCTTGATTCCACAGAGTGTGTCACTCGTCTTCAGAAGATTAGGTTTCTGAAAGTGCAATGGTCACACCACTCTGAGAGAGAAGCCACGTGGGAAAGAGAAGACCGCCTCAGTGCCGAGTATCCCTCCTTCCTCCCGCAGACTTCTGAATCTCGGGACGAGATTCTGTTGAGTGGGGGCGAGTTGTCAGAACCCTCTGTTAGGTAATGTGCTAGGGTTAGCAAGTCTCTTCCATCATGTTAAAAATTTCAAAAGAAATCATTGAAATCAAATTCAAAAGAAAAATGGGAGAAGGAACCCCCCCAGATGAATTAATTTAAAAGGCCAGATAAAAATCTTCTCCAAAAATTCATGTTAGATTCTTGAAAAGTCTTGTAAATGAGTGTGATCACATATCAAGTGATGTGGGACCCACCCCATGCTCATGGATTTTTCAAATATTCAAACAGTGCCTTGGAATTAATCAAAAACCCCTATTTGAGTTAAGTTCCAATTATTTGAATTTTAAAAAGTGCCAAACTTTATAAGTGGCTAGCCTAGTATTTTGTGATGCCACATAAAAAGTTTCAACATTTATTAAAATGCCTAGCTATTTATTTAGCACAGCAAAACAAAAAGAAAGAAAATAAAACAGAAAAGAAAAAGGGAAAAGTACTTACCTCGCTTTCGGCCCAACTCATCGCCCGTAGCCCAGCAAGCCAGCCCAGCCCGCTGCCCCCGTTTGTCTTCTTCCCCGGCGCGGCAAGCAGCTCGCTGGAGCGCATGCCGACGCCGGCGAGCACCTTCTTGCCTTCCTGGCGCCTCCCGAATCGTCTAGTCGCGCCTGGAGACGCCCCTCGTCCGTCCCGATCCATTCCCCCCCTCCAGAGCTTCTTCCCCCTCCTCCTACGCTCGATTCCATCGCCGCCCGAGAACCACCGTGGAGCACGCCGCCGAGTCCACGCAGCCACCGTCGTCCCCGAGCCGTGCCACCGTGTCCAAAAGAACCGCAGCAGACGTCTTCGCCGTTCCCCTCATTCAATCGAGCCCGAGCGCCTCAGCAGACGATGCCAGCTTCATCGAGACCCCATCGGAGCCGCAGATCGCCGTCGCAAATTACTCCGGCCACAGAGCTCCTCCGACCACACCACCGCCTCCACAGCAACCGTGGTGAGCTTATGCTTCACCCCATCTATTCCATGGTTTCCCCCTTGGCCTGTACCGTCTTTTGCCATGGAAGCCGGGGCACCTCGCCGCCGGGAAGTTCCTCAACGCACAACCTTGGACCTCAGAACCCCACAGTCATGTCTTTCGCAAACCCCAAGCACTGCTGCTTCGTTTGATCCCAGCCCCGCTTCAAATGGCGCCTTGTAGCGTTTTACACCTCGCGGTCGTGCCCCTGTTGCCGCAAAGCTCGTCGCCGACGAGCGTACAGAGCACCCCAGCCTCTCCGAACGGTCCCAATCGACGCGCGTTGACGAGGGCTTCAATCTGGTAGAAGCTGCGCTTGAATTGGACCACGGGAACGCCGTCCCCGCGGACGTCGCCGTCCACTGTGGTCGCCGCCGGTTAGCTGCCAGTGACTGGTTTAGCTTAGGGCTAATCACCCCACTAACCCCCCCTAATAGTCACTGACAGTGGGCCCTGGCCCCCTTAATCCCCCCACCCCCGGTTAGTTTAAACTAACCGGGTTAATTATCCCCCCCCCCACTGACACCCCGGTCCCCGCAGTGCTGACGCAGTAAACCAGTTAAATCGTTTAATTAAATCAGAGAAATTCCAGAAATTCCAGAAAAAGGCTGAAACTTTGGAAATTCATAGAAAATTCATATTAACTCCAAATTGGACAAATAATATATGAAAAATGATCAGGAGAAAATAACCTATCAAAATTTCCAACTTTCAACTATGTTTGAGTTGAATTTAAAATGTGATCAGTAGCATTTGCTATTTGATTTAAATGGAATTAATTCAAATTCATTTCAAGTGCTTTTGCAACTAGAACCATGGCAACATGCTACTTTTCATTTACACATCAGAGGCATATCATACACATTTCAAAATGTTTCAACTTGATCAAACAATGTCACATGTAACTTGGCTAAATTTGAATTCAAATTGGAGTTTGAATTTGCAATTCAATTTGCAATATACTCCATTTAAATGGAATTGCCTAACACATCAGAAACATATACATCAAGTTTCAACCTTCGATCATGTGATTGTGCATTGTATTTACTTTGCTACCTTGTTTGTTGTTTGTCGAGTAGAGGTGGAACCGGAACAGGAGGCTGCCCCCTTCGTTGAAGACCCCGAACCCGAACCTCGTCAGCAAGGCAAGCAAACCCCCATTGATCATGTCGATAAAATCCCACTTCCCTCTCATGTCTCGCTTATTCATTGTATAGGATGATTACCATGCTGCGTTTCTATCGCATAGCTGAACCCATTCCTTTGCATGACCTATCATTTTGTCACAGTAGTAAGCAAACCACAATCCTAGCAAAGGTAGGAGTTGATTGATATCATGTGGCCCCTGAAATAGTTACTGCTTATTGCAAGCTTATAGTGATACAATGGTGTTACTGTTATGTGAGTCGGGATGGTAGTGATCATGATGATGATGGTAGAAAGGTGTTGGTGAATCTACCCTAATACAAGGTGAACGATGAGAGGTTGTGTAGGAGTACACGGTGGGTTGTCTCGTTGAACACCGCCCTAAGTTCGAATTCTTGTGTGGTGATCCAAGATGAAGAGTATAACCACACATTGGGCTCACTGACCCCTCTCAACCTATTAACGCATCCCTTTCGACGTCCAGGTGTCGCAATAGTTCAGAGTTCTGGTAGGCTTGTGGCCTGGATGCTAAGTGAGAGAACGGCTCATCCGAGACCGGCTTATGCACCACGCACACATCACTTGGGTCCACTTCGGTAAACCGGCTGGGTTCACGATAGTGCTAGCCACCCAGGTAGGCGGCTTTCTTGGACTAGATAGGCTATGAGGTAACAGTTGTGGTGAGCATCCTCATTGGCACCCCTTGAATGGTGTCGAGATCAAAGGCGGTAAATGATGATCATGTGTGTGTAGAGGTACACCCCTGCAGGGTAAACAAAACTATTCGAATAGCCGCGTCCACGGTTATGGACTGCTTGGAAAGCTTAGCTTGATTATTAGACAATTTGAACTGGATACTTCTAAAACACACCAAGATAAGTGTGAGTGCTATGGCGTGCTTTCTCGTGGGGAAGTCAAGGAAGGCACCATAGTGGTGTAATTGGTTGGAGAAAGTAGTGGACTCGTGTACGCTTCTTACCTCAAGTCTGGTACTCGTAGTTCAGGACTAGCCAAGTCAAAGCTGGCACTTCTACAAGTGAAACCCCACCTCCCTTTACCTTGATACATATGCATGAGTAGTATAGCTCCTATGTAAGTCTTGCTGAGTACGACTTTGTACTCACGTTTGCTTAATCTATCATTTAGATGAACCCACTGACCCCGAAGGTGGCTTCGTCATCGATCTCGACGACTGAAGATCAAGCTAGTCTAGTCCCAGTCAGACGACTGGTTCCCTCGTGGAGGGCTTGTGTTTAAATAAGGCTTCTTAAGCCATTTGTTAAACTTGTCTGTACTCAGACATACTTTGCTTCCGCTTGTTGTTTTAATGTTGCATCACATGTTTGTGATCTCTATGTGCACTCTATAAGAGTTATCAATAAAATGTATACTTTGTAGAGAGTTGCAATGGTACCTACTGTTCATACAAGGCATGTGTGTTGCGTGTATGTTTATAACATGCATGTCTTTGTATGGGTTTTCGAGACCTTAGTTGTGATCTGGTTGGCGGTCTTTCATACACGAAGTGGCCCTTAGATGTGCGCAGCTTGGGGCATCGCGATGCGATTGTTCGAGACTCTGTCTCGTGCACACTTTGTGGTATGATCGATCCCTCCTAGACCCCGACTAAGTGATCGGGCTGGAGTAAGTCTATGTAAGAGTTATGAGATAGTCGATAGTATGGTTGAGGCGACTTGTCTTTGAATATGGGAGTTCATCACCCATATCATTAGACTTGTGTGCGGACGATGAGGACCCATCTCAGTTGATCATCCGGCCTGGATGGGATGCCCCTCACGTACGATGCTTTCCGAGAACGTTCTGTTCTTGGCCTTGTCTGCTTACACAAGTGGGTACGATTCTCGGCTCTCCATATGACTATGTCTTAGCTGGACTTGCATACGATAACCCCGGGTCCCGACAGAGGCGCTGGTCGGCGCGCCATCTCGCTGGTTTGGCCGCGGCGAGGTCGGCGGCTCGCCGGCCACAGCGGAGATGGGCGGCGCGGGCCCGGATCGGCCCAGGTCCGGCCCTGCATGGCCCGGGCGTGGCTGGAGCTGCGGTGGAGGGGCTGGTGCGCGTCTTGGCCGTTGGATGGGCCGATCCGACGGTCAGAACTGCTTGGGGCTAGGGTTTTTGAGATCTGGAGGTTGTGGGGGGAATCTGGGCAATTGTAAGGGGGTGGCTGCAATTTTGGGTTAGGGGAAACCCGAGAAGGGCTAGGGGAGATAGGTGGTCTATTTATAGGTTGGCCTGGATGGCAGGTTTACGCAAACACCCTCGGGTTTTCTCTCTCGCGTCCGGTACTCCACGTTTCTGACTGCCGGGGGTCCATACGGCCTCCGATTCGGATGAAATCTCGAACCACACGCTCAGCGTAGCGAGCCCGTCAGTCCTACCTCACTTCGATATAGTCCCGAGAACATGTTTCCGGCGTCCCATAAAATAATCCGTTAATTAAATAAACGGGGTTTTTGTTCCGATGGCGATGGCTGGACTTGTGCCGGAAGTTGCGACGGTGCCCGGGTGGAACCCGATGTCGCAAAGGTCGTGTGCCGTTGGGAAAAAGGTTCGGTTCCGCATCCGATATGAGAAAGATAGGGGTGAATATTCACCAATTAATAAATCGGCGAAGCAAGCACTGCAAACAACACGGACAATCAACAAAGCAACGCGACAAACAAAAAATTTAATTTTGGTGAAAATCCCGTGCCGTTACAGGTGGGCCCTCTCTAGACCTCCTTCGGGCTTCTGGAGTCTTCCGACTTGGATATTTTTTTGGTGTTTTTTCTAAAAAATTCTGATCTCTTTTATATTTATACTTTTTCTGCAATGCATGGACAATAACAGACAGAAACTGGCACTGGACACTGAATTAGTAGGTTAGTCCAAAATATGGTGTAAATGATATGAAAGTGCATCAAAACATATAGCAATATCACCAAAAGAAGCATAGAGCAAGGAAAATTATGTATACGAGTGGGACATATCAGGGATCCGATGAAGTATGAGATTATGTTCAGATTTGTGAGAGTAATATATTTGGTTTGTCCTTTTATATTTTTGTTCTTGAGTAGTCTTGCATGTTCTCCGTTGTCGTTTGTTACTTTGGCCAATTAGTAGATTGCAATTCCAAGAGGGAGCGTTATGCTAGATGAGGGGTTCATGCCTCCTGATGTCTAGTTTGAGTGACAAAAACATGAGACTAGGGAAGGTGTTTTTGCCATTAGGGGTAAAACAATGGTGCTTATGACTTTGTTTTTATTATGGTGTCTTTAAATGGCGCAAGCATTCTTTAGATTTATTAGCTGGAGGAAACTTTATATAGTGTGAGGAAAGTAAAGCTCTTGATATTATAAATGGTTTATCTAGTTTCATTATTTATGATCATGGAGTTGATGCTATAATGGATAAACTTGATATTATTGAGAAGAGAATTAATGCTTTAAACTTAAAAGAAGTAGAGATACCCACACAAATTGGGTAAGAAATTTTAGAGATAGATGATGATTGGGAACCCTTCATTAGAATTAGCATCTTTGACCAAGACTTCCTTGTTTATTGTGATATTGGATCAATGGTTTCTACCATGCCCAAAACTGTGTATGATTCTTTAAAGCTTGTGAGTATGGTTGATTTACATTTCTATCACGCACATTGTAACAGCCCAGATTTCACAAAAAATAAAAATTTTGTTTCGGTGTGAATTGTTGGATTGTCTGATTTGTTTGCGGTGTTTGCATCCCAGATTTATCGATCGGCGATTATTTTTCCCCCTCTTATCTCGTATCGGAAGGAGACCGACCATTGCCACCCTGACACTCGACCTTTGCGACACCGGGTTTCACCCGATCACCGTCGCGAGACCGCACGAGACCAGCCGCAGCCAACGGAACGAAAAACCCCGTTTAATAATTAAACGAGATATTTTTATAGCGCGCCGGGCAGTGTTCTCGGAACGGTTCCAGCGCGAGGTGAACGCCGCCGGCTCGACGCGCTGATCGCGCAGTTCAAAGTTTTACCCGAATCGGAGGTCCTGCGGACCCTCGGCGGTCAGAAACGTGAGCACCGCGCGCGCGAGAGAAAAACCGGGGATGTTTTTGCAAACTGCCAGCCACCTAGGCTATATAAAGACCACCACACTCCCACCCCTTTCTAGGGTTTCCCTAGCCACAAAGTTGCAGCCACCCCCTCCACTTTGTCCAGATCTGACCCAAAAACACCCCATTTTCGTCAAAACCTGGATCCCAAACTCTCCCGGCCGTCGGATCACGCGAACGGAGGGCTACGGTGGTGCCACGTCCCCCTAGTCTCTCTCCTCTCTCCAGCCCCGCCGCCAGCCCGTGGGCAACCGCCGCGCCGCCCGATCCGGCCGGTCGCTGGCAAGCCGCAGCCGCCGGCCACCTCCTCTCCCTTCCCTTCCCTCTCCTCTGCCCTTCCCCCTCACCTCTCCTGACCCTTCTCGCCTCCTCAACTTGCAGGCCGCCGCGCCATGGCGCCCATGGAGGCAGCCGAGCCGCCGGGGACGGCCGGACGCCGCCTGGATCCCACGGCCACCGGCGACTCCGACCCGGGGCCGCCTCCACCGCACCTCCCGCGCCCCTCACCGACGCCTTGCGCCGCCCGCCCTCGCCGGCCTGGATGCCGGAGCCGCCGCCACGGCCGCTGCCCGATACGATCGGGAGCGAGCTCGGTCGAGCAACCACCAGCGCCCACGTGGGCCGGCCTCTGCGCCGTGGCCCACCTCCCTCCAGCAGCCCGAGCCGGCCTCCCAGCCCAGCCGCCATGGGCCGAGCCCAATGGGTGAGGCCTGGCTCCTTTTTTCTGTTTGTTTTTTTATTATTTTCTAGATTTTTCTAAGTCATGTGTATTTTTCCTGCTGATGTTATTTTGCGAGTAGAATTGCGAGTAAACCGTAGCTCGGATGACTTTGCGCCCAAAAGGAAATTGCTTAGAATTGTGTGTATCAATCCATCTTTTGTGAGCATTTTGATTTGAGGTCATATTGATGGTGAAAATCTGTGTTGAAGTGGGCATCAGACTGTTAACTACTGTTAAATTCTGTCAAGTGTTGCTGATGTTATTTTGTTGCAACTTTGATTGATGCTCGTGTCACATCCATGAGGCCTATTGCATTGATTCTTTTTCCTATGTGTTAAGCATCATGTGTACTTCATTTCCATGATTTAACTTGTCATGTTTGGTTGCTTTAACTATATTAAATCTTGCTCCAAAGTGGTGATCCTGATGTTAATGTGTTGCTGTGCTGAAAACTGTTAATTTGTTGCAACTTCGAGTGACGATTGCTTCGCAACCGTTTATCGGAATTGAGTGATTCCAATTGCATATTGTTAAGCATCATGTCTACTTCCATTATATGTATTGCATTCTCATGATATGCTTGCTGGTAATATAGTTATTGAGCTCCAAAGTTGCTATGCTGCTGTTTTTGACAGCCACCTCTGTTTTTCTCTAAGTCTGTAACGTTCCGATGCCATGTTGCATGCTTAATATCTTTTGATCTATGATGCCTATTTGCGTGATTCTTTTTGCCATGCCTTCCCTGTCATGTCTACTTTAGTTCCATATCATTTGTGGGCATGTTTGCATTGATTATCCTATTTATGAATTGCTCTAAAGTGTGCTTCCTGATGTTGGAAGATTGTTCCCGTAACTTGTTTTGCTTATATCTTTTTAACCGTAACTCCGTTTGGGGTGTTCTTTTTATGTAACTTGATTAGTTTTTCGTGTACTTTGTGTTTATGCTACTGTTTGCTGTTGTTAACCAACCTAAAATATGGTTTAGGACAGAACAGTACCAAATCTTTTAATCATCGTGCGACACTTAGTGTTATGCCCTGTTTAGGTTGTGCCTCACTTAAATTGACTAGCATAGATAGTTTCCTTTATGCTTCACCTCTTGCCGTGTTTGTGTGCTATGCCATTCTTCTGTGTTTGCCATGTTAACAACCTTTGTTGATCACCTGTAGCTAAACAACTTGAACCCTTGTAAATGTGCGGTATCGTCGTGTGTGACGAGTACTCCACTTAACCTGTTAGTAACCGCTCTCGACGGTAGGTGCGATGTCTCGTGTTGCCTTCTTGTTGATGCTTGCTCGTGTTTGCTTCATAGTAATAGATGCTTGCTCGTTGATTGCTTTCCAGTGTTTATCGTCTTGTGTGCTTCCGCGGGTACCTTCGGAGACGATGCGAGCTTGTGATCAACTACACCTTCGGAACCCGACTTATCAACACACAAGGACTATACATTACTTATGATCCATTCTATTTCAACCAGCGGTTTGCATGCTAGTCTAGGTTAGGTTCGATGTTTGATCCTACCACATGTTTACAGCCTCTTTCAAACCGATACAGCCATGTCCCTTCTTACTGCTATGTTACTATTGCTCGTTGCTCAGCCCCTGCTTAGTATGCATGCTTAGGATGCTACGATGTTACCCTGTTACTCCTTGGTTTTCGGATATCACATTATTATATTGTTGTGGATGATATGATTATTATAATGTTGACTATATTCGACGAAGGATGGAAGGTCTAGGCTATCCCGCCTCGACGCTTTGTTCCATTCGAGTCACCTAGGATCCGAGTTCCGGGTATTGGTTTTAAGACTGAGCGTGCCTAACCGCGTGTGGGATTTTATGGGGTCCCCTTTTCTTACCTACCTAGCTTCAAACATTTCCAGTGGTGGCCCAAGCTGATTTACCATTTGAAACCGTGTGTGTGCTGGTCAGCTGCCAGTAGTTTTTTAACCAACCTGGACCAGTGAGGACATAGTTCCCTTGCTGGCCCACCTTGTTCGGCTGAGGACCCGATTTCCCATGTGTGATCAACCAGCTATCCAAACCTGAGACAGACGGTAGAGACCGATTCGAGAGTGCGGGCGGCTTTTGAGTTGGGAGTCGACTCACCGGGGGCCACCCGGATTTGTTCGTTGTTAGTTAGAGGGACCTGTCGTTTCGGATCTCTTGGAACTAAATCATAAAATGGTTGCCTGTGATGGGTAGCAACTGAGAGAGATGGGCGTGCGTGCGGAGCCTTGTAATGGGCAGTTGGTACACCCCTGCAGGGTTAAATCTTTTCGAGAAGCCGTGTCCATGGTTATGGACGACTTGAGACCTACTCCTTGTTCATAGACAACAACAACTGAGATAATCTTAATATAACTTGATCAATGTGTGTGTGCCTTGACTGCTTCTTCTTCGCCGGGATGCGAAGAGGAGGACAAGGATAGGATAGGTGTTATGCTTGCGTAAGTAGTTGATAGTAAGACTTATTGGAGGCAATTCCTCATCGAATGCTTGGCTTCTTATCTTACTCTCTAGATCGTTAGCCACTTCATAAATGCTAGTGCGGCAGCAACCTCACCACTTACCCCTTCCTTACCGTAAACTACTAGTTGTCCTAGAATGACGAGTGATGAAGTCCTTGCTGGGTCAATTGACCACTACAGTTGGATGCTGAGTACTTCTGTACTCATGATACTACCCCCAAACTCTTTTCAGGGTTCTTGATCGACAACAGGTATGGTGATCGACGTTTCACGTGGAGACTCGACGACGACTAGTTAGGCAGATCCTGGCGGAGGGTCTGGACCCGTGTGGTTATGGGGATCGATATTTTTCTCTTTGCCAGTAGGCATTTGATTGTAGTCTGTACCCAGACATGTACCTTTCGCTGATGTATTGTACTTAAGGCAGTTGTATGCCAATGGTATGAGATGTTGTATCCTTGTATCTGTAATGTTGTGATATCATGTTGGAAATCCGGGGCATATGGCTTTGTCATATGTCGCGGTGGGACCGATATGTGCTTCGTCCCCGGATCTGGGTGGAAACACCTAGATCTGGAACAGTAGCGCATATCGTGCCTTACACACATGCTAATGGTGATGTCTCTAAGATTAAGGGGAAGGTTAATAACATCCAAGTTTGATTTGCAAACAAGGATGCAGTTGTCGACTTCATAATTTGGAGTCAACAAGTCAAGGAAACATAGTGCTTGGAAGAAACCTTTCACAAAGCTATGAAGTGTTTTATCGATGTAAGGAAAGGACACGTACAATTTCGTAGGAAAGCTAGAGGTAAGTATGTCTCCCAAAAAAGAAATAAATAGGAGCTCATTGAAGAGCCATTTCCTAATTTTGATGATCCTTATGATGACTCTTTTTACGAAACTTAATATTTTTTCTTCTTGCCTAGCTAAAAGGCATAAAAGAAAACGCTTATTGGGAGGCAACCCAAAATGTTTTTACTTTCAGTTTTAGTGTGTCTTGATGGTTGTTACTACAGTAGTAACATCATTGTATCTTTATTTGCAAATTTTGTGCCAAGTTTTAGCCTCGGTTGATAAGTGAACCAAAAGTTGTGACATGTCCAAAAAACAGATTTTGTCTGCTCCACAAAACAATTCGTTAAAAATCATCAAATCATCTTTTTGATCTGAATTTTTTACACAACACGCTCTATACAATTGGCAAACTTTCACCTATTTTCAGTTTTTTTGTTTGAGCTACAGAAGTGCTCCGTAGAAATTAATTACTACCTGATGTTTTGTTTTCCCAGATTTCTGTCCTATTTTGCGCTTCTATCGTTTGGACATTCTTGCGCTAGGTTTTTATTTGAAAAAACCTTTAGAAAAAGTCGAGAAACAGTAGCCACTGTTGAAATTTAGTTTTTTCAACAGAGGCCAAGTGGAATTAATTTATTATTGGCACTAACCGCTCTAATCAGTTTATGAGAAGTTTCGTGTGAAAGAAGTTTTCAAGTGTGTGAAGGAAGATGATGAAAGAAGATTTAAGAGTGTAAAAATCTTAAGTTTGGGGATGCCCCTTGCACTCCCAAGAAATATTCAAGGAGACTCAAGTTTCTAACTTGGGGATGCCCCCGTGCATCCCCTTCTTCATCAACAATTATCAGTCCGTCCTTCTCCACACTATATTTTTTATTGCTTCACATGTCATGTGCATTTCTTGGAGCGTCTTGCTCTTTACTTTTTAGTTTTTCTTTGTTTAGTTTAGTTTTTTTTCTGGTCATAGCAAGTTGGATCCTAGCATGCCTTGTTTCGGAGAGAAACACGCTCCACTTTTGCCTAAAATGCTCATAGTTTGCAACTTCTATCTTTTTGAGTGTTCAATCTTTGTTACTAGAAGCTGCTATGTTTAGCTCTTGTTTTTCATGTTTATTTTCTTTACAAGAGTTGGGAATTAGAATTTTAGGAATCTCTTGAGTTTCATGTTCATCTTATTTAGAGAGTTGGCCTTGTTGCACTAGGTGTGTATCTTGCTTTGAGTAGGTAATCAAGGTTGCTAAGTTAAGTTTAGTAGTAATGTGCAATACTTTTGAGGTGTTGTTAGAAGTAATGTTTGAACTTATATGTGTAAAGATATCAAGCTTATTAGTGATAGGTGTCGTAGTTTGGTTCAACGTGCTTATTTTTGGAAACTACAAAAAATATAGTTGAGAACTCTAGCTACTGAAAGGATCACTAATCTTTGCGGGAATGTGCAAGAGTACCCTCACGTATCATGGGTCGAGGATGCGCAAGGATAACCAAGCCCCCAAACACTCCTCTTAGGGTGCTCGTTTCTTTGTGAATATCCTGACTAGATAGAGAGTTAGCGATAGTAAATGGATGAGTTCCTTTGACTAATGCAAGTATTCGATTCTTGACACTTCCACCAGCCATATTTTGGTAGCCTCTTCGGTACCGTGCATTGCCCTTTTTCACCTCGAGAGTTGGTGCAAACTTCGTCGGTGCATCCAAATCTTGGCATGATACGTTCTGTCATCATAAGCCTCATTATATCTTCCTCAAAACAGTCACCATATCTACCTATCAAGGCATTTGCATAGCCTTTCCGAGATATATTGTCATGCAACATCCATCTTCTCATGACTTGATCTTTCATTGTCATACATGTTTTTGCTTGATCGTAGAGCCGCATGATAGTTGTGATTTGCCCTTACATAATTAATACATGACGCACTAGTATCATTGCATATTCTGCTATACTGGCAGAGGCATACATTGCATACATCATGATATAGTTTCCGTTTTATTATGAGTACCCTGTAAAAGTGTGTTCATCTTGTTCATATTTGTATATATAGAGTGTTGCCCATAAAGTGGGGAAAATAATCCAAAGAGGAAACAAATAAAAGATCTCAAAAGAGGACACAAATAAAAGATCCCAAAGAGGACAAATGAGAGATAAATAGAAAAGCCAAAGAGACCAAAAAAATAAAAGAAAAAAAGAGAGAGAAGAGGGCAATGCTACTATTCCTTTTTTAAAGATCCATATTTGTGCTTCAAACTAGTATTTGTACTTCATAGAGAGTTTTCATATCATTCATGCATAACTAAGTGGAGACCTTTACACTATAGAACTTGGTTTGTATATTCCAATGATAAGCCTCCTCAAAAGAGCTCTAGGTCTTCGTGAGCAAGCGAGTTGGATGCACCCCCACTAGTTCCATTGGAGAGCTTTCATATACTCATAGCTCATTGTGCATCCGTTGCATGGCAATCCCTACTCCTTACACCATATCTACCATTAGGCTTGCCCTCGCCTAAGGTTGTCCTCATTGGTGTAAGACTTTCTCACTTTTTGACTTCCTACCTGCATTATTTATTCTCTTTGCTATTCTAAGTGACAACTAATCTTGCTCGTGCTCATTCATTGCATGAGTGATCAAAGTCGAAAGGGAGAGGATCGAAATGGACTTGTACCTGGCCGACGGCCTGGGGTAAGTCATAATAAGATTTCAAAGAGGCCATGTGTGAATTTAGTAGATGCAGTTCTCAATAAATATGAAGTACTTTTTGCTCTAAATCCATCTCTCACTTTTTGCACGGGAACACCGATTGAAGGCATTCGAGTCACGGAAAGCAAGAGCTCTTGCGCCTTTATGTTTTTATTTTGCTAGTTTCAATACTAGATATAGACTCTTGCTTGTTTTTGCTTTGACTTGAATTACATCTCTTGCTTGTTCTACTTTAAAGTTCAAACTTATGTTGATAGCATGTCACCACGAAATTATCTTGGTTGTTATTTACTTACTCAAGGACGAGCAGGAATTAACTTGGGGATGTTGATACGTCCCAAACACATCTATATTTTTTGCTTGTTCCATGCTTATTTTGATGATATCTACTATTCTTAAGAAGTTGCTCCCCACTACTTTTATTCTCTTAACATGCACACATGCCACCTCATCAAAGGCCCACCACAATATGCATGAGAACAAGCTATTTATTATTAGTTCTTCTCATGCATACATCCATTTCATGACACATGCCACCTCACTCAACATGCATGAAAAAGTTTTCCATTATATTAAATGGTCCACCACAATATGCATGAGAACAAACTATTTATTATTAGTTCTTTTCATGCACACATCCATTTCATGATACATGCCACCTCACTCAACATGCATGATTTTTTCCATTATATTAAATAAATATTTTCAACTTTACAATAATAAATTAAAACACATGTAGTATAACATGTATTTTTTTTACTTTTAGTTTATATATTATTAATTCAATTATTCATGTTTCATACAATCATATCATCCGATATGTATTTCAATCGATTTTCGCAGCAACGCGCGGGGTATCCTCTAGTTGCTATATGTTTTGATGCACTTTCATAACATTTACAACTTATTTGGACTAACCTATTAACCTAGTGCACAGTGTCAGTTTTTTTCTGTTTTTGCCCGTGTATTGCCGAAAAAATGTGAAAAATCAAAGTGATCAGAAAATTCCAGAATAATCCTAAAAATATATTATTACAAAAGACTACAAAAGCTCGAAAGGAAGACGCTCATATTCCGCCGCCGCCGCGATTATGATCTCGGGATCGCCAAAAGTTTTGTCCCGGCACCCTACCGGGGAGAGAATTGATCTCCGGAGGCTCCTCCACCACCATGCTTGTCTCCGAGATGCACAATCAGTAGTTAGTAGATGTCTTCTCTCCAATCTTGTGCTTCAATGTTTAATCTTATGAGCTGACTATCATGATCAAGACATCTATGTATGAATTCTTGTTTTTCTATGTTAAGTTTCTTGGGATCCGTTGAATTATAAAATTATGTTCAAACTTGTGAGAGTGATATATTTGATTTGTCCTTTCATTTTTTTTTAAATAGTCTTGCATGGTCTTCGTTGCTGTTTATTATTTTGACCAGATTGAAACTTCAAGAGAGCGCATTATGCTAGATGATGTGTTCATGCCTCCCGATGTCTAGCTTAAGTGACAGAAACATTAGACTAGACCACAATAGAAGAATTATTATGTTTTAAACACAGTACAATCACAGCCGCTTACAATATGTAAATATACTCATCCCTATGAAAACATGCATGCACATCCTACCCCTATACGCGCCTCCTCCGAGATATTGAGCCAGCATTACATCTAAGAATTATGAAAAAAACGAGAGCACTAGCTGCCGATGGTTATTACAAAAGTACACGAGGACGAATCTATTGGGGTTGCACCACATTAGCTTCACAGTAGGGAGCTATATGAAAAAACGAGAGCACTGGCTGCCGATGGTTATTGCCAAAAGTACACGAGGTCAAATCTATTGGGGCTGCACCACATTAGCTCCACAGTACGGAGCTATATGAAAAAACGAGAGCACTGGCTGCCGATTGCTATTACAAGTACACTCTACAGCTGAGAAGCAGCTCAACATGTACGACCTGTATCGAAGGGCTCCAGTAATTAGGTTTAGTTTCCCCATATTACACGCAAGAAGTAGTTTACACCTGATAGTCTGAATAATGCATGCCATGCCTGGACAGATGTACAATCATGAACCAACGTTGAAGTTGACATTTACAACTCAGACACGGTCGTGTTTACAGGTTAAGAGCCATTCTGAATAACTGTTACTTGCACTAGTTTGAAACAACTAATATTGAGCTGCTCAGAAGTTATAATGAGGCAGATGTGTGAGTCAACTCCGGAGAGAGACTCACCAACAGAATTTTACCACAGCTAGCCAGCAAGTACAAAAGCTGTGGATGTGCAAGACGCCTGGCCACGCAAAATACCACCAAACTGCTGTAGTGTTGAGAAGGTAAGATTACAAAATTAGCAGCAAGCATAGTAAGCATTCTTAGCAATTCGATGTACTGAAATAAGAAAAGACACATACACATGGAGATTGATGCTAAGGAGCACTTAAGTCTATTCAGATTCAGTCCCTTTTTCAGAAAAATTCGGTTGTCAGTTTGCAAAACCTGAAATATACAAAACTAAACCAACTAACCCAAAAAAGAACCCAGCCTATCTGCAACATGCAGACACCGAGAGTAACAAAGAGAAATTGTCGGTAAACATTTACAAACTTCGTTATTGATTAACGAGTATCCTATTTTTTTCACTCATAGTTATAGAGGTTGAAGGTGAAATTTGCTGATACATGAGAAAAGCAAGTGGAATTAGATCAACATCATAATTTGCATCACAGTCATTAGAGCATCTTTTGGGTAAAATGTGAAACTGTACCCCGACTTTCTGGTCTGTAGACCATCTTTTGTTTGCATGAGAAAAATGAGTTAGCTATTTGTGATGATCTAATAAAATATGGAAACAAAGATAGACAAAGCCTTATATCTACACTTGGCAACCAGTAGAAAATCCCTGAAATGAACGGTGCACAGCATGTAGAATTTTCACCAAGAGCTATAGGTCTGTACGGTGTACAGACCAGGCCTAATTACTGGAAATGGTGAAACGGGCAAACCTCAGACCTACACACACTTCTTTCTAGACGCAAGTATATACACAAAATATGTACGATAAATAATCCATTTCCAGTCCATTTTGCAGTATATCATAAACATGGAAACGATTAGCGGAAAATAAAGGGACTGACCTGCCTGGAAGAAGACCACAGCAGTCGGCTTTGGTAAACCATCTCAAGTTCTCAACGTTGATTGGTCCAAACACTGGAGAATGTCATTAGAGCTCTGTACATAAAGTAAGAACCGAAGTGTTATCAATAAGCAAGTGGTAAAATTAAAGGTGGCTATAGCTAGTTTCTCTGTCACTCGCCAGTAATCACATCTCTAAATCAGATCTTTACATAGTCTGAACTGGCATATTTGGAGCAAGGACCTTAAGAATCATTTTACATGGAAAGAACACGGTTACAGGAAAAGTAATTGAATTTCTGATGGTACAATGTCATCACATCGTTGTTGATGTCAGCAATATTAAAATAGATCCAGATTTAATGGCACCAACTCTTAAAAGAGATCATATTTCTCACAAACAAAAACACTGGTACCAGATATAGATGCAGCAACTGAAGGCGACGCAAAAGCATTAATATATGGAGAGTGTGCATATGCCCACGTGAGTCGTTTGGGATTTCCGACTTAGTTGACAAATCTCACCAAATAAATGCATCACTACATCACTAATGCATATGTACAGACACATCTGAAATACTTTTCAAACCAGAAACAGCTTAAAGTAAGCCACTTTTCATGGAAATATTCAACTTGCAAATTTAAATTTTAGCAAGAAATAAATGGACTCAATTTTTTTATAGGATAGATCCCTCTATCAAAGCCTGGTTTCATTTGCTTAAATATGACATTAAAGCACAAAGATAGAAACATCTTACTATGTTCAATATCTCAAACCCAATTGCACTGCAATCCATTGCAATTTCAGGTACACATCCCATTCTTGAAAGTAATGATCTAGATCCTTCAACTCTGTCTTGACCTCTGCCAGCAACTATGAAATGTATATACATATTTGAGTTTTTCCGCATATGACAGAAATAAGTTTAAACTGCTGAGATATTGAATTTGATGTTGGTAATGATTTTTAATACATACCTGGGGAGCAAGGTAATGAACTTCATGTTCAATAATAGTTCTCAGATGATATATGAGACCCCTTAATGTCTTGACATTGCTTTTTTTCTCTATAAACCGAGCTGCGGTCCACCAATATTGTTTATCTAAATCCTCCTTCAAAGTTTGAAGGCAAAGTTTGGATACGTCCAGAACTTCTTTTTTTCCTGCTGATTTCTTCAAATTTAGTGATTTCTTCAAATTTAGTGATACATGCTGGTTTAATGAAAGAATGTTTTCAAATCTTTCTCTCACAGTTAGTAAGGCATAATGCCTCAGAATGTTCTTCCTGCATATTTGACCAAAAGATTCTTCATTAGTAGAGCCCTAACAACAAAACTAATTTTACAAGTAACAAGTTTTCTCACCCTTTCAGTTCTCCACTCATAATTCTGTTGACAAGATCGATGCTCCCATTGGTCAATGCCACATTTGCAATCTTGCGTCCCAACCTAGGCCAGTCATTATCTTTGGACAAGTTTTTACCTTCTTCGGTATCTATGATAATTAGGTTCACAGTTAGATTATAACAATCACACTGAGGGTAACGAGCCCATAATATACATAAAGAGGTTATGCAAACCGGCGGAAATAAAAATTAAAAAGGAAAAAATTAAATGTTGAGGGGATAACTACCCCAACTTATGGGTTTCAAATCCAGCTTCACTCAACTTGATTGGGAATGAAAGGCTTTGTTGCTGTTATTGTTGTTAAGGGCATAACTAAGTACTGAGAGGTCCCACTTATTCCTACATGGCAACCACATAAAAGGCAATAGAAGTCCAAGCAAACTACCATGGGTCCAAGCAAGACACCATGGCCAACAAAAGTCAAAGCAAGTCTCCATTGTCAGCAAGTCAAAAGAACATGAGAAAATGAAAGGCCAAATCAAAGATGAAGACATATAAGCAAAGAAGCCCAAGTTTAGAAGAGGCCCAACTAGCCCAGGTCCATTCATGAATGGATGGATGGGGAGTGTCTTGCCATGAGCCAGGGATACCTCAACTTTGACTAGTCTTCATAGACCCATGAACCCCTCCAACCTACCACCCTTAAGGATAGCCTTGGTCATTTGTCAAGGACCCTAGGCTATAAATAAGCCCCGTATGGGCATGTACTCTCGTTCACCCCCACTTGAATAAACTCGAGAGGAGTCATTTCCACCTTCCATAGGACGCGGGTACTAGGGAGGTCGGGTCTATGGGATCGAGAGATCTCGGTGGGCTCGGATCGCAGGGAGTTGGGGAGCTTCAGAAAAGTCTACGTCCTTGACGTTTCGTGAGCGGTGAGCCATGTGTTTGTTTCGGGGCCTCTCCTCAAATAGGACGTGGGCTGCTCCAATGAGGGGACTAACCCCACTCAAAAAACATCAACGTGTCACTTTTTCATTGTACGATGACCTTCGCTATAAGTATACACACCCCTACTTAGATTTCTCTAACCACGGTACTAAGGATACTCCTACTCAAAAGTTGGTTCCATAAGAACAACATTGGCGCCGACCGTGGGGGATCCTCATTGCGTGTAATTTCGTTATCAAATGAAGCTAGATGGCTCCACCAAGCAAGTTCTAACCGAAGCCAAAGGTGAGTGAAGGTAAGGCGTGCCAACATTGAAAGGTGAGACTTCTTGAAAGCACCCCAGAGTCAGGGAGATCCTTCACGCCACCGCGTGGATTCTCGAAGTCGCGACCCCGCTCATCTTTGATAAGCTCAGAACCGCAAAGAGTCACATGGATCATCAACACCACGACTCCACCCGTCTTCACAAAGCTCGGAGTAGCACTGATCCTTGACGCTACTCCGCTAGAAGTCGCGTGGATCCTCGACATGAAAGCCCAGTTCGTCTTCTTGAAGCCTGGAGTCGCGTGGATCCTTGATGACATGACTCACCCGTCTTCACCAAGTTCGGAGTCACAGCAATCCTTGATGCCACTCCACTCGGAGCCACTTGAGTCCTCAATATTGTGACCCCGCTCGTCTTCGCCCAACATCGCACAGATCCTTAACGCCACACCGCTCAGAGTCAAGTGGATTCTCGATGCCATGACCCCGCTTGTCTCGCCAAGTCATGAAGGTACTTGATGATGCCATTCCACTCAAAGTGGCGTGGATCCTCGACGTCTCGACATCACTCGCCTTTACTATATCGAAGCCGCATTTACCCTTTGGAGCCACAACCAAGTCCTTCTCCATGACATAGCCAAGCCTTTTCACATAGGATTGCGATACCATGGTACCTTCACCACCATGGTATAGTGGCAAAGCTCTTCCACTGGTGATGGGCACAGAGCCTCGACACAGGAAAGAAGAAATGATGAAGCTAGCATCCACCAAGTGCTTGAGGGGAACCTCTCACGACATTATCCATCATTTGGCTCGGAGCCAACATCTCCCATCTCAATAGGGATGGCACGCTCTTCACTTGCATGAAGAGTCATCGAGAAAAAAATAACCTACTTAATGATTAGGGACTCCACACTCTCGCCCTCTTTAGACTTCGAAGCCAAAGCTCTGAACTTCTTTAACGACCACCGAAGCTATGCACATCAATTTGAGAAGTTGGGTACCAACCCCAACATAACATTTCCCGTGTCATTGCAGTCCCAAGCATCAACAACTAGCAAGGAGGGTGCCATCATGTAACCTCCGCCAGAGATACTCTGCATGCGACATCAAGGTGTCACCGAGCAAACCTGGGCAAGGGAGTCCTTTGTCTGCACCATCGGGATGCCGCCATGCACCCACCAATGGAGAGACTCCGCCTTCGTCATCGAGTTGTCGGCAAGTGAGCCTCAACAAGGGAGTCTCTGTCTTCGTTAACAGGATGCCGCCACTCGGTCTCCATCGCAGAGACTCCGCCTTCATCATCATGGTACAGCCGAGCAAACCTCGACAAGGAAGTCTCTGTCTTCATCATTGAGATGTCGTTGCATGGCTTTCGCCACAAAGAGCATGCCTTCGTCATCAAGGAATGTTCATGGGTCTTATGCAAATGAATGTCACCACATCCAACATCTGGATTCTACCAAGCGGGTCTTGGGCTAAGGGAAACCTTATTCTCCATGGCCAAGCCACCACTAAGAGGCCGCCGCTCAAAGGGACTTCGTCTTAGCGAATTATGGCAAAAAAAGTCGATCATTCATCGACAAAGCACCATAAAGGTATCGCCTAGCGAACCCTTAACAAAGGAGAGCTTCATCTTGAGGATCTTCGACACACCGGAGCTCATTATGCTTTGACACAATGAAGCATTGCTTGTCGAGCGCCGGAATGACACCCCTCTCGCAGGGGAAGTACCTTGTTTCCAACAACAACTCAAGTCGTGTGACGCCCATCTTTGTCAGCCCCATAAGATCAAAGCATGATCAAGTCCTTAAAGCAAGCTTCTCCATCGCCACAAGATCACCGCTTGGCATGGGACGAGCTCTCCTATCTCCCACTTCACGTGGAGTCGAGCCCTCGCCAAATAGACCCGACGACATCTTCCTCGAGCCACTCGATGACCCAAAAGTGCCATTCGAAGGGTGCCCGCCATCACCAACCTTCACCCTATCCGACGACCCGTCTCCCTAGCCAGAAGGGCAAGTAGAGGTCCCCCAAGAAAACCAACAAGCAAGTGAAAGCCTATCGTTCGGATGAAGGAAGGTTGGGTCAATCGATGCTACAAGTCCGGAACCAATGCATCATTTTGCCCAACCACATGTGCAAAGAAAAGAAAAAAGATCACTGAAAGCTCTAGAGAAATCGAAGAAAATGGGGAAGCTCATCCAAAAAAACAGAAAAGGCGTATAAGACCCATGGATTTTCCAAAAATTACAGGACTTCATATAAATTTTCAAGGAAAAAACAACTACATAAATTGAGGAAGGGTCAAAGTTTCCTGCAAAATATTTCAAAGTCAGACACGACTCCAGAAAATTTGGAGAAATGCCCAAAATCCTACATGGTATCTCTGATATTAGAGAGAGATCGTATAATGTGTAGAAGGGACCAGAATTCCTGCAAAGTATTTCTGAAGACATATTTAACTACACAAAAGGCTTTAGATTCTTGCAGAATATTTGTGAAGTTGGAACTAAATTCAGAAAAACCAAAAATATACCCACAAAAAGCCCAAGATAATATGAAAAGATGTACCAGAGGTCATAGCGACTTGTAGGTCTCAAGTTTTCGCCTTCCCTTCTGCGGTAGGCACTTTGCCCTGGCCATCAACGACAAGCAGCACTAAAGCTCGTCGGTGCCTTTCATCTCCAGCAAAGAAGATTCAAGCAAACCGACAATGCCAAGAATTCAAGACAAGATCACCAAGACACAATTATTGACCCGAAGGCACAACAATGATTTTTGTGAGTTTGGCTCAAGGGGACTCCTGTTGAGGGAATAACTAAATTATACCGGACGTCCCACTTATTCATACATGACATCCACATAGACAGTCAACAAATGCTCAAGCAAGCTATTCTCGGTCTAAGCAAGTCACCATGGTCAACAGAAGTCAAAAGTAAGTCATCATGGTCAACAGAAGTCAAAGTCACCACGGTCAACAAGTAAAGGAAGAGAAAATGAAAGGCAAGTCAAAGATGAAGACAAAGAAGGAAAGAAGCCCAAGTTTAGAAGAGGCCCGACTAGCCAAGGCCCATTCAGGAATGGATGAGAAGGAGTGGCCCACATGAGTCATGGAAACTCCACCTTTCACTAATATTTATACTCATGAACAACCTTTTACCAATGCACCCCTCCATCCTACCACCCTAAGGCTAGCCTTGGTCATTTCTCAAGGACCCCTAGGGTACAAATAGCCTCCCATGGGCATGTACTCTCATACAAGTCTAACAACAAAAACTTCTTTATGTTTTTGATGTTATACCTGCTGGAATTTTACCGAACCTCCACAACTTCACCCTTTTTGAATCGCCTTCATTTACGACTGCAATGTGACTTCCATCGAACTTTCCACAAAAATAGTCCTGTTTATGAAGTTCTTCCATGGCAAGAATAAGATCCCTATCAAAACAACAGACAATCCATGCCTCAGATCAACAAAATCATAAACGTTAGATTAGATTCTGGAATACAACATTAAAGTCTAAGGAAACTATAGGACTAGGAATCATAACTCAATAAAATTAAAATGCAACATATTATAAGTCTCACATTGTTGAATGATAAACACACTTCATGTGTGAAATTTCTATGGTAGAGATAATACAATAGGTTAGTACCCCAGTATGGTAGCAGAACCAAGTCAAATGATCTAATGAAAACAAGAAAAAAAACATCGCTTAATAATATAAATAATTAGTAGTTGCTTCTAAAACTAAGAAACAACATTGGCAAGATATATCTCAATCTTCACTGCTATGCAATACAAATAAGAGCAACTCTTCACCCTCTCCCTATAATACCTTAACTCCCACAAAAGATGTTATTTTAGGGAGCTAAAGGGACTCTAAACAACCCCCCAAAACAGTATAACTCCCAATTTTGTTTTGGGAGCTCCCAAAAAACATGTCATTCTTCCCTACTCATAGGGAGTCTTTGCTCCTTCGAGAAAATAAGGGCGGGCGGATATTTTAGCCCTTCACTCGTTGCCAATTCGTTGTTGATAGCGACTCCACCACCGTCGCCCCCACCTCGACGGCCATGTTCTCTAGCTCGCCAACACGACAATGCCCCTCGTGCCGCCATTGTGTCTCGCCTCTTAGGCTCATGACCGACCGCAGTTTCGACGACTAGCGTCACCATCCACTATGGAGATGTTCCAACACCACCCACGTCATTCGCCCGTTCACCGCCACCTTCCTATCTCCTCTCCTCAACGCTGGTGCTAGTTCCCAGCCACCTCCCGCTGCCTTGAGTCACGACTCACTAGTTCCTCACCTAACACAGATCATGACGCCCACCAAGTATCCGACGAAATGTCACACAATGTCAACTCAACGTTCGACAACGACAACAAGGGCAACTGAGGGGATCTCTAGGCCGCCAAGGAGGAGGTTGTAGAGATCGCCAAGGAGGAGGAGACAATGTGGGTACATATAGAGGTAGAGGGCAGGGAGGTGTTGGCCGCCAAGAAGTGCAAGGTCCAAGTATATACCATCAAAATTTTAGTTGGTTGGTTTCCTCGCAATGCAGGCCCATACTTGATGTGTTGTGTCTGGTAGCTTCTTCCTTTCCAATCTTTATTATTGTCTTGGCATCCTCAAGCCTATCACTTGGCTTACCACCCCTATATGTATTTATGTAGGCCCGTTGGTCACATAGTAAGACAAGTTGCTACTCTCATAACATATATCAAGCCTTCTATTTCCCCATAACAAAGGTGACATGTGGCTAATTTTAGGTATTGCAAACTACTATCCCAAATTGACTTTGGAAATCAAGACACTTGACCTTTTATTTTGAAAGTACACGCTGTCTACAAATAAAAATGTATCCTGCCATCCAGGGTTTAGTGGGTTCGAAAATAAATACATTCCAAAACACATTTTTCAAGTGTGTTCTTTTTTTCATAAATCATCTTCAACTGAATCTTATGCATGGAAAAATCAACAAGGGGTGTATATATTGATTTGTGAAAAGGGAAGTTTATTTGCATCAACATTGTAGAGGAATAGCAGTATTTTCTATTTGGAATTATGCAGTCATTGTTGAATCCCACTCAAAAGACAATTTTCAAAGAGTCGGCCAAATAAGAACTTTGCACCTATGGCAAACATGAAACAGTTAAATTTACCCAAAGAAAGAACTTTTGGAGGATTGTACCTGAGCAATTTTATGAACTCCTCCGTTAATCGGTTCTCTGTATCAATCGCCAATCTGATTTCTTGTCTGAAATATCCTTCAAATGTAGTATCAAATTTTGTGACAGCCAAAAAAGAGTAGCCTGAGTGATTTCCCTGGCCAATTCCACATGTGAAGGCTTGAATGATTCCGGGATGGTCAAATTTTGCAAGCTGGTCATACAACTTCGCTGCAATTTCAGTGTTTTCAAAACTCAGTATGGTTGCAGGAATTGACTTCAGATTTTTATTGTGAGTGCCGCTTCTGGTAAATCCATCATAGTAAAACAAAGAAGAAGGATGTTTCATTTTTTTGCCTTCTGTGTTCTCTAAAAATATCTGACTCATGCCATCAACCTGACAGCAAACAATAGTTTAGACCATGATAAATACAATATTAACAACATTTAGAATATGAAAATATCAATTTTAAACTGTTCAAATGTCCAGAAAGCTCATACAACAGTCCAAAGTAACTTTCATCTCATTTAACCCTTAAACCTTAAATGATGGATTAATTGAACTCCTAAATTGTTTTATCAAGTGGTTCACATAACTGTTGGTTCTAATCGTGTTACAATTGGTAGTTGTCAGCATAATAAATTAATCATGCTGCATGTTGACAAGAAATACCCTAGGCAGTAAAGCTGCATGTGTGCAGCTATCTAGAGCAAAGAATAAGGTGCAAGAAGCTAGTAGTGCGATGGACTAATAGCAGGTCAAAAATAAGACTAGTCTTAGCTGATAAGTAAGCGATTAGATGTATAAGCATGAGTTTCATGCAAGCAGGATCCCAAGTCAATTTGGCTAGCCACGTGAAGTAGTAGTTACCTGTTTGAGAGTGAGCTGTAAAATATCAGCTTGCTCAAGTCAGTAGTGTGTGTGTGTGTGTGTGTGTGGGGGGGGGGGGGGGGGGGGGGGAGCACACCATTTCAACGGTGATGGATTGGGTCAGCGGTCAATGAGGGGTAAGAAATGTGGCTCACAAACATTTTTTATTTTATGCCCTCTGTTTCACAATGTTTGCAGTTTTAGTTTTGTCTTCAGTCAACATTCTTGGTCCAGTTAAATAATGGCGCCATTGATTAGGTAAAGTCACAATTTGATGCCATGCCAGATGCCACACAAACACCCATGTTTTGGACTATAAGTAATTTGCATTGGCATCATAAAAAGAAGCTAATAAAATCAGTTCAAGGGTAAAGTGCTCCAATGTTAATAATTCAGAAGGTTAAATGAGACCAGATAAAAATGGCTTCGAAGGTTATGGGAGCCTTGTGAATAGTTCCTTTGAAATGATACTCTTTAAGTGGAGTTCCTTACCTCACAGGTCACTGCAGACTCAACAGGCTTAGCTTCATTAGCGTCCATATTTAAAAAAATCTCAAACCTACAAATAAAAACAACATATAGGTTCAGTTTCTCTTTTTTTTCAAAAAACAAAGAGATATCTGATCACTATTTTAAAGTTAACATGTATTTGTGAAGAATTGAGTTTCGTGATAAGAACAGAGTAAAGATGGACAAAGGACCACATTGCTACATAGACCACTGTCTGAACCATTCAGCACAGGATATTACTATAAACTTCCACTTGCACAGATTAAGTATAATACAAATTTCTTTTAATCAGCTGTTGGCGGAAAAGAGTTGGTTTCATATCTGAGTGGTGCACATGTGAGAGGTAACTGAAATTTCACCTTACTTCTTTCTGGATCTGGCTTAATCTACCTTGTGCAAATAAGTTGTATTCATTTGCCTTGTAAATAAAGGAAAGTTGTCACTGCCACTAGTTTTGCCAGGATATATGGAAGTGCCAATAAGAAAGCTAAAAAGTAAAAGCCTATGGAACTCCCAATGTCAATCAGTTTTCTTAAGTTTTTATACTCCTCTTTCTCTATCAGTTAACATCCATCCATCACCCAATCCGGCTGCTAGCCTCTCTCATTGACAGGAGGGGCTCACTATGCAGAATTTCATGGTACATCTTCCAGGTGAAGATAGCCATGAAGCAGAACTTACCGAGTGATTGAGTGCACTGAAGAGAATGTCAGCACCTCTGTTGGTCCCTTTTCAAATCACGGGTTTGCAGGTGGCAGATCCCTGCACGGTCGCTCAGGGCGGGACTAGGGTGTCACCGGCTGGCACCTCGCATTCGCCACGTCAATCCTTACTCCGGTTGGCTGGTCCTCCTTGGACCCGTGGAGATGGAAGGATACAGGGCTGGCGGCGATAGTAGGTGGGATGGAGGGAGACGGGAGTCGATGAGGAGGCCGTCCGCAGCTGGGAGCGGGAGGCGATGGTCAGGCCCCTGGCGATGGTGGAGCAGCTGGATCAAGATAAGGGAGAAACTTGATGTGACAGCGGCGGATTACCAACTAGGCAGCCCTAAAGAAAACGAGGATTGAGGCGAGGAGTTGTTTGCCTGTTAACCCGGCGTGTACACGAAGAAGAGAACGGTGATCGAACACCTCGAGGGCGAGGTGGTTCACTCCGTGCTGGGTGGCTCCCTAGACTCCGGCGGCCGGCCAATGAATAGGAAAGTGGGTGATCCTAGACAATACGAAACGTGAGTACCGGGGGAAGAAGATCTGCCGGCGGCGAGAGATGACGGGTCGCGGAGGGACGGCGGAGGATAGCGGCTGCGGGGACGGACTCCCTAGGGTGATGAGTGGCGGCGCGACAGACTCCCTAGGTTGAAAGTACGCAGCGCGACGGACGCCGGAGCATGGAGGTGGTGGTGCGGCGGACGGCGGACTGTTCGGCACCGGTGGCGGAATGCGGCGGCGTCGAGGTACTAGAGGAGGTGCTGAAATCTTGGGCACGGGGAAGGGAGATTGGGAGGCGGCTGCTGAATGAAAATACGCTTCTTTGGCAATACCGGTACTACAGCCCAGCAGCACACGTGGGTAATTTTTTTGTAGGACGGACGACGACGCTCTGCGCGCCGGTCGACGGGTCTAATTTTGACCGGTCACCCGCGAACTGTCTGATCTCCCGTGATTTAACGGATTAGATTTATGCGTACTGCAATATTTATAATACATTTGCAATATTTGCAATACATTTACAATTTTTTTAATATATGGATGCAACATTTTTTATTTTTGATGTTTTTTGCAGTAAAAAGTGATGATAGCAAATTTTAATCGCTGGTGATAGCATTTTTTATTATTGGTTGTAACTTTTTATATGTATGGATGAAACAAAAATTTATTGTGTGCAATTTTTTCGGGTTTTTTCACTGTTGCAACAAAAAATCTGATAAAAAATTTACGTATCATATTTACCATCAATTCGTGGCAGCAAATTTAATCACCGCTTGTAGCTTTTTTTATAACGGTTACAACAAAATTCGGGACCCATCATCACCGATCACACTTCATCTTTTTTTATAGAAAAAATCATTAGTAACCTTTTTATATCATGCTACCAAATGAATGCGCTTAGCACTAAAATACTACTAGATACATCCATTTAGCAAAAAGTAACATAGATCAATGTAATAAAATTAGTATAATAATAGTATAGATAATACTCCCTCAGATTCATAATAAGTGTCGCTCATCTATTACAAAGTTTGTACTAGCTTAGTACAAAATGAGCGACACTTATTATGGATCGGAGGGAGTAATATTTTATACTACGATTACAACATTTATCATGCGTTATATGCAACAAAAACGAGAAAGTGGACACAGGTGGGCCTTTGGCCCGACCGGCCCAAGACGTTGGCCGGTCAACCGGCCACGAACATTTCCCATTTTGATATGTCCCAAGCCACTCCATTTCACGTGTCATTTGTGTGTTTCCTTGTGTTGTGTTAATTTGTTATAGACTTACAGTGGGAGTAACATAGATAGTATTATTATATACTTCGTATTTTATTAATACAAGTTTGTTTAACTTAATACATTGTTTCTTAGCATATTATTATACAAGCAATAAAAACTTAAAGATATAATTAGCATAATGCATTATTTTTTAGGGTTGTATCTAATTTAATGATTTTAATCTCATGCATACATACGATTGATTTAGCAATGCTTTTTTGCATCTGTCCACGTGTAAGGATTATATACTTCCTTCGTTTAAAATTAGATGACTTTCATTTGTGTATATATAGACAAATGGAAGTCGTCTAATTTGGAACGGAGAGAGTATTAGCTAAGAACATGGTTAATAGTATAGCCATCTGATGGCTATAAGTCATTACCATGTCATCTATAGTCTATCTTATAGTCAACAAATACAATAATTAACTATTATATACTTCCTTCATTTTAAATTAGACGACTTTCATTTGTGTATATATGGACAAATGAAAGTCGTCTAATTTGGAACGGAGAGAGTATTAGCTAAGAACATGGTTAATAGTATAGCCAGCTGATGGCTATAAGTCATTACCATGTCATCTATAGTCCATCTTATAGTTAACAAATACAATAGTTAGCTAGAAAAGTGCACTACTTTTATAATATGATTCACTTTTCATCCTCACAAAGTACCTAGGAGTATGTGCTAGAGCTGGCTCTTTACCAAGAGCCCTCTTACCTTCTCTCATCTCTTCTCTTTCAACCAACTAAGAAAAAATATACTATTTTATTTCTTATAGCCCACCGACTCAGCTCTATTGTACTCTCTAAGAGCATGGTTAACAGTATAGCCAGATGTTGACTATAAGCCATTGACATGTTATCTATAGCACTTCTTATAGTTAATAAGTATAATAGTTGGCTAAAAAAGTATACTACAATTATGACATATGATCCACCTTTCATCCTCACAAAGTTCATAAGAGCACGTGCTAGAGCTGTCTCTTCACCAAGAGTCAACTTACCTTCTCTCTCCTCTTCTCTTTCATCCAACTAAGAAAAAATATACTACTATTTTATTTCTTATAGGCTTATAGCCCGCTAACTCAGCCCTATTGTACCTGCTCTAAGTGTATCTTGATACGTTCAAAATGCATCACTATTTTATATCGTAATTCGTCCTTATTCATTGATATATTTCACATTACGATGATGATGTTATGTTGTTTTGGATTGTTTTACATAATTTGCAACTTTCTGGTGCCGAAGCAGCAGACGCAGGATTCAGCGGTAAAAAGTGGACGCTGAGTTGTTGAAGAAGAAAACCTCCAAATTACCTGAAAATCTACGGAGAGTGTTTTTGGGAGGATTGACGAAGACACGCAAAAGAGGGACCAGAGGGGGGCCACAGGGTGCCCAGGCGGCCACCTGGCGCGGCCCCCACCCTGGCCGCGCCGGGAGGGCGCCTGGAGCCCTGGGACCACCCAGGCTCCCTCCTCTGGCCTATATACTCTTCGTCATCCGGAAACCCTAAAAGGAGGAGTTTTTATGGAGTTCCGCCGCCGCTCCGTGGCGGAAACTTACAGAGAAGAAAAGGGCTCTCCGGCGGGCAGATTCCGCCGAGGAGATCACCTCCCGGAAGGGGAGATCACCGCCATCGTCATCACCATCGTCACGGGCATCATCGAGATCATCATCAACATCATCCCCAACATCAGCACCATCTTCATCTTCATCCAATCTCATCTCACAATTGCAACTTGTGTTGTAACTCGTATTGTCTATCCTCTCTACTCTACCAGTGTTGATTACTACTTTGTGGTGAATGCTTTTGAGTTTTGTTGGAGAAATATCATTATGACCAGATTGTTTACCACCTATTTATCACCTCTGATCATGATCTCTTTTATGTCTTGTGAGTAGTTACTTTAGTTCTTGAGGACATGGGAGAAGTCTTGTTGTTAGTAGTCATATGATGTTGAAGTAATATGTGTTGTTTGATATTTAAATTGTGTTGATATTTTCCTAGAGGTGTTGTGTGAGTCGAACACTCAACACTTTGCCTTATTAAGGACCTAGGGGAATACATTGTGTAGAAAGGATGCTTATGGTGGGTTGCCGGAGTGACAGAAACCTGAACCCCAGTTTGCACACTTTTGCACAAGGGAATAATGGATCCTTGATCATATTGTTGTGGTTAGGTTTTGCCTTAATTTCTACCTTGTATGTGCGGATGCTTGCAAGTTGTTTAATCATAAGAGTGCACTTATCTTAGTCTAGAAGGTGTGCTAGTATAGATCCACCCACTCAACACTTATCAACACAAAACATGTTATCAATGCGGAATATGGCAAAAGCGCATGACTACCTCTCCATGTGTCCTCAAGAACTCTTTAGTCTTTATAAGTTCAGTTGCCAGGCTTATCCTTTGCTCAAAAGGATTGGGCCACCTGCTGCTCCTCAGCACCATTTACTTTTCTTTCTTTTGTCTTATTGTTGCTTATACCGAAAACCCCAAAAAAGTTATCTTTCAGTACTTGCAGTTATTCCTTGTCCAAAATCACTTATCAATACCTTTCGCTCCTCGTTGGGTTCGACACTCTTAATTATCGAAAATGCTGCAATAGATCCCTTACGGTTGTGGGTCATCAAGTACCGTTTTTTGGCGCCGTTGACGGGGAGCATAGCGCTATTGGTAAGTGAAGCTGGTAAGGAAACTTTTGTATTGTTGTGTTTATTTTGCTGTTGTTGCTCTTTGTCCTTATGGACAACCTAGCTATTGGATCGTTGCTTGCGGGGAAACGCCCCACATCTGTGGTGGTTGTTCCTCCCCCTACTGAAACTGTGCCTTATAAAATACCAGCTGGTATTATCGATTGTGTTTTGGCTAATAGTTATGCAGGAGACAGACATCCCGGTGAACACTTGTTATATTTGTCACAACTATGTTCACTATTTAAGCTTGTAGGTGTATCAATGGAGTTTGTCATGAGGAAATTGTTCTCCGTATCCCTTATAGGTAAAGCTTCAGATTGGTATAAGCTTCTCGGTAACTCACATTTGCTTGATTGGCAAGAGCTTATGTCTCTCTTTTATACCAAGTTTTATCCTCTTCATGAAATTCATCGAGACAGAAACTATATCTATAACTTTAGGTCTCGTGACGGAGAAAGCATCGCTCAAGCTTGGGGGAGATTGAAATCCTTAATGCTCAAATGTGCTATCATGAGCTCCCCAAGGAAATTATACTTACAAATTTTTATGCTAGACTTTCTCGTCAGGATAAGGAGATGGTTGATGCCTCCTCTAGTGGGGTATTTAAGACGAAAAGCGTTGAAGAAAGATGGGATCTCATTGAAAGGATCCAGAAGAATACCGAAGATTGGGAAATAGATAAAGGTATTGAACCCATTATAAATTATGAGCATGATTATATATAGAGCTATGTGAAAACTGATTACTTTAATACCTTTTGCTCTAAGATTGGTCTTGATTCCCATCTAATGATTGATTTTTGTAAGGACTTTGCCTCTCATGTTGACTCTTCTAGGAAGAAAAAGGATCAGCACCATAAACCCTTCAAAGAATTACCTATTGATATTCATGTTGCCGACCCTATTTTGCCTGCAGTTATATATGAAAAGCCCCCTTTTCCCGCAAGGATAAGGGAGCACTCTTTTGTGACAGGCATAATAAATAAAAGTGAGAGAAGAATTGATGAGCCTGAGGACCAGATCAAGGTCGATCCTCAAGTTGCATTGGTTAAGGATCTTGTTACTAATGATGCTTTAGATTCCAATATAAATTTTTGTGCTGTTTCCACTAACCTTGTCACAGCCAAGAATAAAGGCCCAATTTCAGGTACTCCAGTAGTATCTGTTAAAATAGGAGATCATAATTATTATGGGCTATGCGATTTGGGATCGAGTGTGTTGGGACCCGGAATATGCGTATGTAATTCCAGTCACGATGCAATCGCATGGAGATCCGAGAGCCGTACCCACTTGTCTAAGCAGACAAGGCCAAGCACAGAACAGTCTCGGGAAGCATCGAACGTGAGGGGCATCCCATCCAGGCCGGATGATCAACTGAGATGGGTCCTCATCGCCCGCTCACAAGTCTAAATGATTATGGGTGGTGAAATCCCATATTCATAGACAAGTCGCCTCAACCATGTTATCGATTGAATCATAACCCTTACATAAACAAACTCCAGCCCGATCACTTAGTCGGGGTTTAGGGCGGGCTCGATCATACAACAAAGTGTGCATGTGGCAGAGCCACGAGCAATCGCATCGCGATGCCCCAAGCTGCGCACATCTATGGGCCGCTTGGTGTATAAAAGACCGCCAGCCAGATCACAACTAAGGCCTCGAAAACCCATACTAAGACATGCATTTTATAATCATACACGCATCACACATGTCTAGTATGAACAGCAGGTATCATCACATAACTCTACAATGTACTTATTTATTTACTTACACATAGAGCATACAAAGATCACATGTCTGTGACCAACATTACAACATACAACGGAAGAAAATTAGGTCTGAGTACAGACAAGTTTAACAAATGGCTTAGAGAAGCCTTGTAAACATACATGCCCTTCCACGAGGGACCAGACTGCTGTCTGGAACTATACTACCAAGTTCAACGTCGAGCTTCAGGTCAGTGACTCCATCGGGGTCCGGTTTCTCATCTAAAACATAGAATAAGCAAACGTGAGTACAAAGTCGTACTTAGCAAGACTTACATCAGAACTATACTACTCATGCTCAAGTTTCAAGGTAAAGGGGAGGTGGGGTTCAACATGCAGATGTGCCAGCTTTGACTTGGCTAGTCCTGAACTACGAGGACCAGACTTGAGGTAAGAAGCGTACACGAGTCCACTATCCAAGTCTCCAACCAATACACCACTATGGATACTTCCTCGACTTCCCCACGAGGAAGCACGCCATAGCACTCACGCTTATCTTGCGAGTTTTAGAAGTATCCATTCAAGTTGTCTAATAATCACGTACAGGTTCCAAGTAGTCCATGACCACGGACGCGGCTATTCGAATAGTTTTGTTAACCTTGCAAGGGTGTAAACTACACACACATGACCATCAGTTACCGCCAGGTCTCGCCACCGTTCAAGAGGTGACACGAGGATGTTCACCACGACACTTCGCTCACAACCGGTCTATTCCAAGAGTCGACTATCTGAGGTAGATCCCGCTCGAGATCCCGGCCGGATCAACGATACGGACTCAGACAATGTAGGCAACTGAAACGCCATCCGAGAAGATGGTTTCACTGTTTCACAGATCCACCCACATATCTATATGATGCAACCCTTCATCCATTTTTTTCTATGCATATGCCAAATGGAAAGCCCGAACTAATGTGACTCCTGGACGTCAACACGGATCAAGGTACTAGGCCGAGAGGGGTCAGTGAGCCCAATGTGTGGTTGTACTCTTTGTCTTGGATTGCCATACAAGAACTCGGTGCTTAAGGCGGTGTTCAACGAGACAACCCACTATGTACTCCTACACAGCCTCTCATCGATCACCTTGTATTAGGGTGGATTCACCAACACAGCTTCACTTTCATCAACACCATGTTCACCATCATCCCGACTCACATATAAAGCAACCTCATTGTACCACTAAGCATGCAATAAGCTTTAACATTTGCAGGGGCCACATGATATCAACCAACTCCTATGTCAGCTAGGATTGTGGTTTGCTTACTACTGTGACAAGATGATAGGTCATGCATCGGATATGGTTTCAACTATGCGGTAGAATCGATACAAGGTGATCTCCTAAACATGCATAAGCGAGACTAAGAGGGAATTGGGATTTTATATACATGATCAATGGGGTTTGCTTTCCTTGCTGACGAAGTTCAGTCACGGGGTCTTCAACGAAGGGGGCGATCTCGGGTTCCGGCTCCACTTCTATCCGAGCAAACAATACAAACAAAGTGATAAACATAAGGTACAATGCACAAGCACATGATCAATTGTATATGGTGAAGTTCATGGTACTGATGTGTTGAGCATTCCATTTAAAAGGAGTATATTGCATTTGAGATGCAAATTCAAACTCCATTTGATTTATCGATGAATTTCAAATGCATTTGAATGCATGGAAGTTCATTTGAAAAGGTTGAGCATGAAGTGATGTTTTAAAGGTGAGGTAAAGCCTCTGATGTGGGGGTGAAACCATTTAAAAGAAGTGTGTTGCAAAATCATTTGCAAATTCACTCCAAATTTGAATTCAAAAGAATGTCATATGCATGTTTGCTACTGTTCACCCATTTTAAAATGGTCAAACATAGAAACAAGTTGCATATTCAGAATCCTTGTATTTTTCTAATAATTTTAGACATATTATTTGTCCAATTTGGAGTTAAAATGAATTAGTTATGAATTTCTAAAGTTTAATTCATTTTCTGGATTTTTCTGAATTTCTTTTAATTGATTTAATCATTAAGGCGTCATGCTGACGTAGGGCTGACGTGTGGGGGGGGATGACAAACGGGGCCCACCTGTAAGCCTCAGTGGGGGTTAATCCCAAGTTTATTTATAAACAGAGGGGGTTATTAGGGCTGGGCCCCACCTGTCATAGGGTGTGGGGGTGATTAGCGAGTAGGTTAGGCCTAATTAAATCGGGCCCACTGGCGGTTAGCCGCCGGTGCCACTGGGCACGGCGGAGGCCTGCCGGAGTTGGCGTTTCGGCCACCAGGGGCCTTGCAGAGGGCACCGCTCGGCTCCTCGTGGCCTCGCACATACGATGGACTAGTCCATCGTCGCCGAGGAGGACCACAGCGTCGACGGTTCAACTTTTGCGGAGGCCGGAGTTCGGTTATCGCAGACACCGCGTGGCAGTGGGTCGTTTTGGCCATGGGCTAGGGCATCGTGACCCTGGGGGACTCAGGAGAACCATCGCATCTCGGCAAGGGAAGGGAGGCACGGGAGTTTGCACCTCGTCGGCCACGACGGTTCCAAGCTTCGGCTTTCATGGCGGGGATGGCTAGGAGGTGCAACAGGAGGAGTGGTGTTAGGGTTTTGAAGCGCCTTCTCACTAGGAACACGTTGGAGGCGACGGCGAGGTCGAAGGTGCCCTTGTGACGACGGATTCGTCGACGGAATCCAGCGGCTCCGGCGAGATGTCGATGAAGCTTGCGGCTGTTAGAGGCGAAATTGGTCGGCCATCTTCTGCACGGCGAGGCTTGCATCTACGGAGACCTTCCTGGACAGCTTCGCGCGGCCGGTGGGCTTCTCTGGCCGCGCTGGCTCACGGCGGCGCTCTGCGATGGAGCTCGGCTTGCGCTAGAATGGCGGGGAGAAGGAAATGGAAGGCGAACTAAGGAAGGGAGAGGATGCACGGTGGCTAGGGCGTCACCGTGGCGTGACTAGAAGGCCCGAGGCGGCCTGGAAGCTCCTCGTCGTCGCGGTGGCGTCGGCTGCGCGCTCTCTGCTCGACAGCGAGAAGCTTGAGGAAGAGGACAAGAGAGGAGGAGGTGGGCCTGGGCCGTGGGGGCTTAAGTTGGGCCGAAAGCCTGGGGTTCTTCCCCTTTTATTTTTCTTCTTCTTTTGTTTTTCTGTTTTATTTATTTTGCGTGGAATTAAATAGCTAGGCATTTTAGTAAAATGCCCAAATATTTTTATAAACCCTAGGTGACCAGTAGCTAGTCACGTTTAGGATTTGGGCATTTTTGAAATTCAACTTATTAGAATTTCAAATCAAATAGAGGTTCTTTTAATTTTCCAAGGCACTGTTTGAAAATTAGAAAATTCCATGAGCATGGGATTGATCCCAAACCATTTTTAAAATGATCACCATCATTTATAGGAATTTTTCAAATGTTCAAAGGATTTTTGGAAAAAGATTTTTATCTAGCCATTTGAATTAATTTCTCAGGGCTTTTCTTTTCCCCATTTTTGAATTTCATTTGAATTTTTGCATGATGAAAAGGGCACAAACAAACCCTAGCACTTACCCTAGTTGGGGTTCTGACAACTCGCCCCCACTCAACAAAATCTCGTCCCGAGATTCAGAAGTCGTCGGGAGGAAGGTGGGGTACTCGACACAGAGGCGGTCTTCTCTTTCCCATGTGGCTTCTTTCACGGAGTGATGTGACCATTGCACTTTGAGGAACTTGATCTTCTGACGACGGGTGACACGCTCTGCGGAATCAAGAATACGAACAGGGTACTCTAGATAAGAAAGGTCATCTTGGAGATCAAGCGTTTCATGGTCGACTTCGCGGATGGGGTCCTTGAAGCAACGCCTGAGTTGTGACACATGGAATACATCATGTACTCGGGAAAGGTGCGGGGTAGTTCAAGTTGGTAGGCAACTTCTCCACGTTTAGCAAGAATGCGAAAAGGTCCGATGTAACGTGGGGCCAACTTGCCTTTGATATCGAATCTTTGGGTTCCCTTCAGAGGAGTAACCCGAAGGTAAGCCTTCTCATCAATATTGTAGCTCTCCTCTCTATGATGACGATCATAGTAGCTCTTTTGATGAGACTGAGCGGATTTCAAACGATCACGAACAATGCGAACTTGCTCTTCTGCTTCCTTGATCATATCCGGTCCAAAAATTTGTCTTTCACCGGTTTCTGACCAGTTTAGGGGTGTTCGACATCGTCGGCCATAGAGGAATTCAAAGGGAGCCATGTTCAGACTAGATTGGAAGCTGTTGTTATAAGAAAATTCGGCAAATGGAAGAGATTTCTCTCAATTCTTTCTGAATGAGATAACACAAGCTCTGAGCATGTCTTCCAAGATTTGATTAACCCTTTCAACTTGACCACTAGACTGAGGATGGAAAGCTGTACTAAAGGAGAGATGAGTTCCCATAGCATTCTGGAAGCTTCCCCAAATTCTAGAGGTGAAAAGGCTACCACGATCAGAATTGATTTCCAAAGGAACACCGTGAAGAGACACAATTCTAGAGACGTACAAGTCCGCTAACTGGCTAGCAGTTATAGACTCGCGAACGGGAAGGAAGTGAGCAACTTTGGAAAGTCTATCCACCACAACGAAGATGGCATAATTTCCCTTCTGGGTTTTTGGGAAGCCGGTGATGAAGTCCATACCGACTTTGTCCCATTTCCACTCTGGAATAGGAAAAGGTTGAAGTGTACCAGCAGGTCTTTGGTGTTCTGCTTTAATGCGACGACAAACATCACATTCAGCAACAAATCGAGCAATGTCTCTCTTCATCCTAGTCCACCAAAATCTCTGGCGTAGATCTCGTTACATTTTTGTGCTACCGGGATGAATCGAGAGGGGTATGTCATGGGCTTCTTTGAGGATGAGTTGCCTTAGATATCTATTCTTAGGTACTACTAAACGATTTCCAAAGAATACTGTTCCTTTACTATCTGTGGAGAAACATTTAGCCACTCCGCTAGAAATGTTCTCCTTGATCCGGCGAACACCTCGTGCACGCCTTTGGGCAACTATGATTTGATCCTCAAGGGTTGGTTTTGCCACCAAGTTGAAAAGAGATCCACGAGGAACAATCTCGAGGTTGAGCTTTCGAAATTCCTCATGAAGAAGTGGTTCATACTGCTGTAACATGAGGTTGTTATAGTACGACTTACGACTTAGTGCATCAGCCATGACATTGGCTTTGCCTGGGGTGTAAGAAATTCCTAAGTCGTAATCTTTTATCAACTCAATCCAGCGTCTTTGCCTGAGATTAAGATCTGGCTGGGTGAATATATATTTTAGGCTTTGGTGGTCGGAATAGATCTCACAACGATTACCAAGGAGGTAATGTCGCCAAGTTGTCAGGGCATGAACTACGGCAGCGAGTTCAAGATCATGGGTAGGATAGTTCTCTTCATGTGGCCGCAACTGGCGTGAAGCATAAGCTACCACATGTCTATCTTGCATAAGTATGCATCCTAACCCTTGCCGTGATGCGTCACAAAAGATCTCGAAATCCTTTTTGGTGTCTGGAGGTGCAAGTACGGGTGCAGAAGTCAATCTCCTTTTTAGCTCTTGTAAGCTTTCCTCGCACTTGGGAGTCCATTGGAATTTCTTATCTTTCTTGAGGAGTTCAGTTAGAGGCTTTGCAACTTTAGAATAGTTCTCGACGAAGCGACGTCAATAGCTTGCTAAACCAAGAAAACTTCTAACTTGCTTAACCGATTCAGGTGGAGTCCAGTCAAGGACGGCCTGAACTCTCTCGGGATTCACAGCAATGCCTTTTGCAGAAATCACGTGGCCTAAGTAGGTCACTTCTGGTAGTCAAAATTCACACTTGGAGAATTTAGCATACAGGCGATGCTCTCTAAGTTTCATCAATACCAGCCTTAGATGTTCGGCATGTTCTTCTTCGTTCTTCGATTAGATGAGAATGTCATCAAGATAAACTACAACAAATTTATCTAGGTACTCCATGAAGATCGAATTCATCATGCGCGAGAAAATGACGGGGGCATTGGTTAAACCAAAGGACATGACGGTGTACTCGTAAAGACCATAACGAGTAGTAAAAGCCGTTTTGGGAATGCCCTCGTTTCGGATTTTTATTTGATGATAACCTAATCTCAAATCCATCTTGGAGAAGACAGAGGATCCAGCGAGTTGATCATAAAGATCATTGATCCTGGGCAGTGGGTACTTGTTCTTTATCGTCGCTAGATTTAGCGGGCGATAGTCTACGCACATCCTTTCTGTTCCATCTTTCTTCGTTACGAACAGAACGGGGCAACCCCATGGCGATGAGCTAGGTCGGATGAAGCCTTTTGCCAACAAAACTTCAAGTTGGATTTTTAGCTAAGCTAACTCACGTGGGGCCATTCTATATGGGCGTCTGGAAATTGGGGTTGTGCCTGGTATAAGATCAACTATGAACTCTATACACCTGTCGGGTGGCTAGGTTTAAGGGGTTGGATCTCTGGATAGCTTCCTAGAGGATGACCTAGGTTTACTAGGGGCTACAACAGATATGTCAGAGTAGCAAAGTACCTCAACACGATGGTTAGTGTGGTTCTTCTGCCTAGAAGACATCTAAAGTGGGAGGAGAAGCTGGAAATTAACCACTAAAGGTTTCTAGAACAAAACCTACAACAAACTCTAGAGAAATGTCGGGCATGCCACCTAGAAGTTCTTCTAAAAGGACAACCAAAATGGAAAGAAGGATTTTGCAAATGCATCAGATTATGAAGAAACCTGGAATGCCTCGGACATCATAATGGCTGTAATTGCAAGATAAATGGAAATCCTCACAACATTTCAACAGCACTTACATAGGAAGTCTCAAAATAGGAAGCACAACGACTCTAGAAGACTGAACACAACTTTCCTACGGCTACAAGGAAGCAATCAACGAGATGTTCTAGTAAGACATAGATGAGCCTAGTCCTATCTTCCCGTAGAACAAGATGAGGGTGATTCAGAACTCAGATCGATGAGGGTAAGGAGAAAAAGAAGCCTTACGTTGTTCCCTTTATACCCAAGTAACTATATAACTATAGAATGCTAGACTCGACTTCGACCAAGGGTTTGATAATCCTACAGATAATCTTGCTCTGATACCAAGTCTGTCGAGACCCGGAATATGTGTATGTAATTCCAGTCACGATACAATCACATGGAGATCCGAGAGCCGTACCCACTAGTCTAAGCAGACAAGGCCAAGCACAGAACACTCTCGGAAAGCATCGAACGTGAGGGGCATCCCATCCAGGCCGGATGATCAACTGAGATGGGCCCTCATCGCCCGCTCACAAGTCTAAATGATTATGGGTGGTGAAATCCCATACTCATAGACAAGTCCTCTCAACCATGTTATCGATTGAATCATAACCCTTACATAAACAAACTCCAGCCCGATCACTTAGTCGGGGTCTAGGGCGGGCTCGATCATACAACAAAGTGTGCACGTGGCAGAGCCACGAGCAATCGCATCGCGATGCCCCAAGCTGCGCACATCTAAGGGCCACTTGGTGTATAAAAGACCGCCAGCCAGATCACAACTAAGGTCTCGAAAACCCATACTAAGACATGCATGTTATAATCATACACGCAGCACACATGTCTAGTATGAACAGCAGGTATCATCACATAACTCTACAATGTACTTCTTTATTGACTTACACATAGAGCATACAAAGATCACATGTCTGTGACAAACATTACAACATAAAACGGAAGCAAATTATGTCTGAGTACAGACAAGTTTAACAAATAGCTTAGAGAAGCCTTGTAAACATACATGCCCTTCCACGAGGGACCAGACTGCTTTCTGGAACTATACTACCAAGGTCAACGTCGAGCTTCAGGTCGGTGACTCCATCGGGGTCCGGGTTCTCATCTAAAACATAGAATAAGCAAACGTGAGTACAAAGTCGTACTCAGCAAGACTTACATCAGAACTATACTACTCATGCTCAAGTTTCAAGGTAAAGGGGAGGTGGGGTTCAACATGCAGAAGTGCCAGCTTTGACTTGGCTAGTCCTGATCTACGAGTACCAGACTTGAGGTAAGAAGCGAACACGAGTCCACTATCCAAGTCTCCAACCAATACACCACTATGGATACTTCCTCGACTTCCCCACGAGGAAGCACGCCATAGCACTCACGCTTATCTTGCGAGTTTTAGAAGTATCCATTCAAGTTGTCTAATAATCACGTACAGGTTCCAAGTAGTCCATGACCGCGGACGCGGCTATTCGAATAGTTTTGTTAACCTTGCAAGGGTGTAAACTACACACACATGACCATCAGTTACCGCCAGGTCTCGCCACCGTTCAAGAGGTGACAGCGAGGATGTTCACCACGACACTTCGCTCACAACCGGTCTATTCCAGGAGTCGACTATCTGAGGTAGATCCCGCTCGAGAGCCCGGCCGGATCAACGATACAGACTCAGACAATGTAGGCAACCGAAACGCCATCCGAGAAGATGGTTTCACTGTTTCACAGATCCACCCACATATCTATATGATGCAACCCTTCATCCATTTTTTTTCTATGCATATGACAAATGGAAAGCCCGAACTAATGTGACTCCTGGACGTCAACACGGATCAAGGTACTAGGCCGAGAGGGGTCAGTGAGCCCAATGTGTGGTTGTACTCTTTGTCTTGGATTGCCATACAAGAACTCGGTGCTTAAGGCGGTGTTCAACGAGACAACCCACTGTGTACTCCTACACAGCCTCTCATCGATCACCTTGTATTAGGGTGGATTCACCAACACAGTTTCACTTTCATCAACACCATGTTCACCATCATCCCGACTCACATCAAAATCAACCTCATTGTACCACTAAGCATGCAATAAGCTTTAACATTTGCAGGGGCCACATTATATCAATCAACTCCTATGTCAGCTAGGATTGTGGTTTGCTTACTACTGTGACAAGATGATAGGTCATGCATCGGATATGGGTTCAACTATGTGGTAGAATCGATACAAGGTGATCTCCTAAACATGCATAAGCGAGACTGAGAGGGAATTGG
Organism: Bromus sterilis; assembly: GCA_950022295.1. Classification (NCBI taxonomy): domain Eukaryota; kingdom Viridiplantae; phylum Streptophyta; class Magnoliopsida; order Poales; family Poaceae; genus Bromus; species Bromus sterilis. Next base: position 54,592,063 of record OX465599.1, read on the forward strand.
GATTTTATAGACATGATCAATGGGGCTTGCTTGCCTTGCTGACGAGGTTCAATCTCGGGGTCTTCAACGAAGGGGGCAATCTCGGGTTCCGGCTCCACTTCTATCCGAGCAAACAATACAAACAAAGTGATCAACATAAGGTACAATGCACAAGCACATGATCAATTGTATATGGTGAAGTTCATGGTACTGATGTGTTGAGCATTCCATTTAAAAGGAGTATATTGCATTTGAGATGCAAATTCAAACTCCATTTGATTTATCGATGAATTTCAAATGCATTTGAATGCATGGAAGTTCATTTGAAAAGGTTGAGCATGAAGTGATGTTGTAAAGGTGAGGTAAAGCCTCTGATGTGGGGGTGAAACCATTTAAAAGAAGTGTGTTGCAAAATCATTTGCAAATTCACTCCAAATTTGAATTCAAAAGAATGTCATATGCATGTTTTCTACTTTTCACCCATTTTAAAATGGTCAAACATAGAAACAAGTTGCATATTCAGAATCCTTGTATTTTTCTGATAATTTTAGACATATTATTTGTCCAATTTGGAGTTAAAATGAATTAGTTATGAATTTCTAAAGTTTAATTCATTTTCTGGATTTTTTTGAATTTCTTTTAATCGATTTAATCATTAAGGCGTCATGCTGACGTAGGGCTGACGTGTGGGGGGGGGGCTGACAACAGGGGCCCACCTGTAAGCCTCAGTGGGGGTTAATCCCATGTTTATTTATAAACAGAGGGGGTTATTAGGGCTGGGCCCCACCTGTCATATGGTGTGGGGGTGATTAGCGAGTGGGTTAGGCCTAATTAAATCGGGCCCGCCGGCGGTTAGCCGTCGGTGCCACTGGGCACGGCGGAGGCCTGCCGGAGTTGGCGTTCCGGCCACCAGGGGCCTTGCAGAGGGCACCGGCCGGCTCCCCGTGGCCTCGCACATACGATGGACTAGTCCATCGTCGCCAGGGAGGACCAAGGCGTCGACGGCTTCAACTTTCGCGGCGGCCGGAGTTCGGTTATCGCAGACACCGCGTGGCAGTGGGTCGTTTTGGCCATGGGCTAGGGCATCGTGACCCTGGGGGACTCAGGAGCACCATGCGCATCTCGGCAAGGGAAGGGAGGCACGGGAGCTTGCACCTCTTCGGCCACGGCGGTTCCAAGCTTCGGCTTCCATGGCGGGGATGGCTAGGAGGCACAATAGGAGGAGTGGGGTTAGGGTTTTGAAGCGCCTGCTCACCAGGAACACGTTGGAGGCGACGACGAGGTCGAAGGTGCCCTGGTGACGACGGATTCGTGGACGGAATCCAGCGGCTCCGGCGAGATGTCGATGAAGCTTGCGGCTGTTAGAGGCGAAATTTGCCGGCCATCTTCTGCACGGCGAGGCTTGCATCTACGGAGACCTTCCTGGACAGCTTCGCGCGGCCGGTGGGCGTCTCTGGCCGCGCTGGCTCACGGCGGCGCTCTGCGATGGAGCTCGGCTTGCGCTAGAATGGCGGGGAGAAGGAAAGGGAAGGCGAACTGAGGGAGGGAGAGGATGCACAGTGGCTAGGGCGTCACCGTGGCGTGACTAGAAGGCCCGAGGCAGCCTGGAAGCTCCTCGTCGTCGCGGTGGCGTCGGCTGCGCGCTCTCTGCTCGATAGCGAGCAGCTTGAGGAAGAGGACAAGAGAGGAGGAGGTGGGCCTGGGCCGTGGGGGCTTAAGTTGGGCCGAGAGCCTGGGGTTCTTCTCCTTTTATTTTTCTTCTTCTTTTGTTTTTCTGTTTTATTTGTTTTGCCTGGAATTAAATAGCTAGGCATTTTAGTAAAATGCCCAAATATTTTTATAAACCCTAGGTGACCAGTAGCTAGTCACATTTAGAATTTGGGAATTTTTGAAATTCAACTTATTAGAATTTCAAATCAAATAGAGGTTCTTTTAATTTTCCAAGGCACTGGTTGAAAATTTGAAAATTCCATGAGCATGGGATTGATCCCAAACCATTTTTAAAATGATCACCATCATTTATAGGAATTTTTCAAATGTTCAAAGGATTTTTGGAAAAAGTTTTTTATCTGGCCATTTGAATTAATTTCTCAGGGCTTTTCTTTTCCCCATTTTTGAATTTCATTTGAATTTTTGCATGATGCAAAGGGCACAAACAAACCCTAGCACTTACCCTAGTTGGGGTTCTGACAGAGTGTTAGTGCTATCCCGTATTCACTTTATCAAGAGGTCATGGGTGAGATTTCACCATGTGAACTTGAAGAAGTTGATGTTACTATTCAACTTGCAAACAGAGCAACTATCTCTCCTATCTGAATTGTGAGAGACGTTGAAGTCTTATGCGGAAAGGTAAAATATCCTACCAACTTTCTAGTACTTGGTTCAGTAAGGGATAATTTTTGTCCTATTATTTTCGGTAGAACTTTTCTCAGAACTTGTGGAGCTATAATAGATTGCAAGAAAGGTAAAGTTTATGTTGAATTCAATGGTGAGCCATATGAATTTAACTTTTCTAAGTTCTCTAAGCAGCCTCGTGGTATTAATTTGCCTAGTAACGATAATATTATTGAAGATATTTCTTCCATTGCTATTCCTCCTAATGATCCTTTGCAGCAATATATGGAGGACCACGAGAATGATTTGCATATGCAGGAGAGAAATGAGCTGGACGAAATATTCTTAAGACAACCTGCTATCCTAAAGCACAACCTTCCGATTGAGCCTTTAGGAATTTTATCGAAACCAAAAGAAGATCCAGTGTTTGATCTTAAACCTCTTCCTGATACGCTCAAATATGCTTATTTAGATGAAAAGAAAGTATATCCTGTTATTATCAATTCTAACCTTTCAGGGTATGAAGAAGAGCGACTATTGGAAGTACTTCGCAAACATCGAGGTGCAATTGGCTATACCCTTGATGACCTTAAGGGGATTAGTCCATCTATTTGTCAACATACCATCAACCTTGAGCCTGATGCTAAACCGGTTGTTGATCATCAACGATGGTTGAATCCGAAAATGATGGATGTTGTAAGGACTGAGATTCTCAAGCTTCTAGCCGCGGGTATTATCTACCCTATAGCTGATAGTAAGTGGGTAAGCCCGGTTCATTGTGTTCCAAAGAAAGGAGGTACAACTGTGGTTCCTAATGATAAGAGTGAACTAATACCTCAGAGAAGTATTATTGGATATAGGATGTGTATTGATTACAGGAAGCTGAACAAGGCAACCAGGAAGGACCACTACCCATTGTTGTTCATCGACCAAATGCTTGAAAGGTTATCCAAAAATACTCACTTTTGTTATCTTGATGGTTATTCTGGCTTCTCTCAAATTCATGTTAACACTGCTGATCAAGAGAAGACCACTTTTACTTGTCCCTATGGTAGTTATGCTTACATGCGTATGCCTTTTGGTTTATGTAATGCCCCTGCTACTTTTCAAAGGTGTATGTCTGCTATCTTTCATGGTTTTTGTGAAGAAAATGTGGAGGTATTCATGGACGATTTCTCCGTCTATGGAACCTCTTTTGACCATTGTCTCCACAACCTTAATAAAGTTTTGCAGAGATGTGAGGAGACAAATTTGGTGCTTAACTGGGAGAAGTGCCACTTTATGGTCAACGAGGGAATTGTTCTTGGCCACAAGATTTCCAAGAGGGGAATTGAGGTGGATAGGGCCAAGATCGAAGAAATTGAAAGTATGCCCTATCCAAGGGACATCAAAGGTATTCGTAGTTTTCTCGGTCATGCTGGTTTCTATAGAAGATTTATTAAAGATTTTTCTAAGAATTCAAGACCCCTCACTAATCTTCTCCAGAAGGAGGTTCCTTTTGTTTTTGATGAAGATTGTAAGGAAGCCTTCGAAGTTCTTAAGAAATCCTTAATAACCGCTCCTGTGGTACAACCGCCTGATTGGAATTTACCTTTTGAAATTATGTGTGATGCTAGTGATTTTGCTGTTGGAGCTATTTTAGGGAAAAGGGTTGATAAGAAATTGAATGTTATATATTATGCTAGCAAAAACCTTGATAGTGCTCAAAAGAATTATGCTACTACTGAGAAGGAATTCTTAGCAGTAGTGTTTGCTTGTGATATGTTTAGGCAGTATATTGTTGATTCTAAGGTTATTATTCATACTGGCCATGCTGCCATTAAGTATCTTATGGAGAAGAAGGATGCCAAACCAAGACTCATCCGATGGGTACTCCTTCTTCAAGAATTTGATTTGCGGATTGTCGATAGGAAAGGAGCAGACAATTCGGTGGCGGATAATCTTTAAATGATGGAAGATATACCGCATGATCCCATTCCAGTCGACGACAGTTTTCCAGACGAACATCTAGCCGTTGTAAAAGTACAATCTCTCTCCGATCCTTGGTTTGCAGATTATGCTAATTTTATCGTTGCAAAGTATTTGCCTCCAGGTTTAACATTTCAGCAAAGAAAGAAGTTCTTTCATGATTTGAGGCACTACTTTTGGGATGACCCTCATCTTTTCAAAGAAGGTCCTGACGGGATCGTGAGAAGATGCATACCGGAACATGAGCAGAAGGAAATTCTCAAGCAATGTCATGATAGTCCCTATGGAGGACATCACGCCGGTGATAGGACCACACATAAGGTTCTCCATTCAGGTTTTTATTGGCCTACTCTCTTTAAAGATGCCAGAAATTATGTTTTATCTTGTGATAAGTGTCAGAGAGTTGGTAATATTAGTAGAAGGGATGAGATGCCTATGAATTACTCTCTAGTGATTGAGCCTTTTGATTGCTGGGGTTTTGATTTTATGCGTCCTTTTCCTCCCTCGCACAAGTACACTCACATTTTAGTTGCTGTTGATTATGTAACCAAGTGGGTAGAGGAAATCCCCACTGAAAGTGCTGATCACAAGACATCTTTGAAAATGCTCAAGGATGTAATTTTTCCTAGGTTTGTAGTACCCAGGTACCTCATGACTAACGGGGGTTCACACTTTACGCATGGAGCTTTTAGAAAAGCTTTAGCCAAGTACGATGTCAATCATAGAATTGCTTCACCATACCACCCTCAAACTAGTGGGCAAGTTGAGCTCACCAATAGAGAGATCAAGTTGATCTTACAGAAGACAATTAATAGAAATTGAAAAGATTGGTCAAATAAGTTAGGAGATGCTTTGTGGGCGTATAGAACTGCTTACAAAAATCCCATGGGCATGTCTCCTTATAAGATGGTCTATGGCAAGGCTTGCCATTTGCCATTAGAATTAGAACACAAAGCTTTCTGGGCTATTAGAGAGCTTAATGCTGACCCGAAATTAGCTGGTGAAAAGCTTCTCATGAACTTGACTTCTCTAGATGAGTGGAGAAGTGAAGCTTACGAGAGCGCTAAACTGTTCAAGGAAAAGGTAAAGAAGTGGCACGATAGGAGGATTCTGAAACGTGAATTTAATGTTGGTGATAAAGTTTTGTTGTTTAGATCCCGTTTCAGGTTTTCTCCAGGTAAACTAATTTCCAGGTGGGAAGGGCCATTTCATATTGAAGAAGTCTACTGCTCGGGTGCAATCAAGATTAACAATTTCGAAGGCACCAAACCTCAAGTTGTGAATGGGCAAAGACTTAAGCATTACATAGCAAGAGACCCTGTCAATGTTGATGTGGATTGGTACACACAACAACTCATGAAGAACATGTTGCAGCCCTGTTTCAGACACCAGCAGAAGCAGAATAAGGAAAGGTATGTATTACGGTAAGGAAACATCGCGAACCGCCATAAATATCCCATATTATGAGTTTTTGTAAAATTAGGAAAATTTGAGGCCTAAGTGGAGCCGAAAACAAGCTCCAGGGGGCCCAGGCGCCCCCTGGCGCGGCCTACCCCCTGGCCGCGCCGGGAGTCCGCCTGGGCACCCAGGAGTACGTCTCCGACCCCACTTTCGCTTGAAACCTTCCTTCTGTTGGAGAAATTTTTGCTATATATTTGCCCGGATCGTCCTTGCACCGTATCTCTCGATTTCGCGTGTTTTCTTTTTCGATCTGTTGCTGCCAGAAAATCTTTCAGCTAGACCTAGGTGCCATGGCTTCCCCAAGTTCCCCCAAGGACAAGTTCGTCCTCAACATCATCAACCCTTACCTCGCTGAGGTGAAGAAGCACCCTCAGGTTGTTCGGATGGAGGACGGTGTCCTCCATCAAGAAGATCTGAAAGGACCTATCAAGGAGGGGAGCGTCCAGGCCAGGCTAGAAGAAGTGGAGCAAGAAGTCTTCAAGTATAAGATGATGGTCGAGCGTGGTGTTGAAACTAACTTTGACATCATCAACGAGCTGAAGGCACATTTCAAGAAGGAGATGTTGTCAAGCATCAACGAGCTGGAAGAAAAAGTGTTCGAGCTTCAAGGGCAGATCTATGATCTGCATAACCAGAACTGTGAGTATGAACTAAAGTTTCTGCGCATGGGTTTGGGTGCTGAATGCAGGATCTTGGAGACTGAAGCTTCATATGAGACTGGAGAACCGCTGCCATGGAAGCGCTTTGCCAATGACTACGTGATCAACATGAACAAGAATGAGGAGTGAAATCTCCTTGGGTAATGGCATCCCCTTAGCTTGTCCCAAGCTTGGGGAGTGCCCGGTATCTTTATCTTTATCTTTATCTTTGTCTTTTAGAGTCAAGTAGAGTCGTATCATGTCTAGGGAAGTTATCTTATAAAATAGGTGTTTGCATTGAGGTCTATCACTCCTTTTTGGAGAGTTATGTATCCGTGAGTGTGGAGTCGTCTATGATGGGATATTAATGAGAATTCTATTGATTCCTTCACTGCACTCGGTATTCTCTTCACGCAATCGACCTTATGATGATTCTTATGGGGAGTATTGACCTTATATCAGGTATGGCTTTGAAAACTTTATTTAATCTTGGCAACATAGCTTTGGTCATAACAACAAGCATGATTTTCTCAAAGTAGCGACATAGCCAAAACCTTTATGTTATTATGCTTGAAGTGTTATGTTGACAAGGAAGACAACTTGATGTGCTATGCTTATTTTAATGTTTATGCTTTATACTGCTTTGCATCTAAGTCATCATCAATTGTCTGTTCTCTCAAAGCCTTTGCTATCCAAACCTCTGTACTAAGCGGAATTCTGCTTGTGCATCCATACCCTGAAACCAATATTTTCCATATGAGTCCACCATACCTTCCTATTCGTGGTATTCCACTACCACTCCTAAAGTATAGAATTTATGTGTTATCCTTAAATGTTCAAAATCTTCTATTTTGTGCCCATGTTTTAGCTCATGAGGAAGTAGTAGTTAATTCATGATCTTCTTAAGTTGGACAAGTTTTATCCCGGGATTGCATGTCTATCTTCAAACCCATGATACGAGGAGGAATTGGCATGAGTGCGCCCATCTCATAAAAGATAATACAACAAACAAACCCTCCTTCACGCTTTGTTCATGAGAAATCAGAAAACTTTGGGAGTGATACACAAAGGAGATTGCGGGGATGTGATCGTCCCCGTGTGGGATCCGTTCCTCGAAACTTGTCCAATTTGAGAAGTAATTGAGTTATCTATTAGCATTCGTTGACAAATCATGCACATCTCAAAACTTGTTTTCATTCTGTTTGATTTAAGGATAGCACATGAGTTTTCCCTACTTCCCTAGAGCAGGGCTTATCTTTTAGTTTTAGGTTGAGTCAATTATTCCTACTTCTTTCTATTCTTAAAGAGAGCAGACACTTGATGTGACAATGATTCATGAAGGGAATATGCCCGAGAGGCAATAATAAAGTGGTTATTATCTTATTCCATGTTTATGATAAATGTTTATTTTCATGCTATAATTGTGTTAACCGGAAACGTTAATACATGTGTGTTTAATAAACAGAGAAAAGGTTCCTAGTAATGCCTCTCTTTATACTAGCTTGTTGATTAACGGATGATCAAGGTTTCCTGATCATTAACATTGGATGTTGTTAATAACAAGGTCATGTCATTGGAGAATGATGTGATGAACATACACCCACAGTAGTTATAGCAATACGATCATGTCATCAAGTTTCTATTGTTGTATCAAACTTTCACGAAGTAACCCTAATCCTTAGACCATGAGATCACGTCAATCACTGACACCGGAAGAGTACTTTGATTCCATCAAACGTCACACCGTAACAGGGTGATTATAAAGGTGTCGTTGGGTACTTGGAAAGTGTTAGTTGAGGCTCGTGGATCAAGAGTGGGATTTGTCCATCCAGATGACGGAGAGATATACTCTGGGCCCTCTCGGTGATATCACATTGACATCGCTTGCAAGCACGTGACTGGCTCACGAGGATGTTATATCACGGAACGAGTAAAGAGTACTTGTCGGTAACGAGATCGAACTAGGTATGGAAGATACCAAATGATCGGATCTCGGACAAGTAAAATATCGCGAGACAAAAGGAATTGGTTACCGAGTAATGGTTCACACGATCACTAGTTCATCGTTGATTAAGTGGGAGTCATCATGGATCTCCAGATCCCTCTGATGATTATTGATCGGAGAAGAGTCTCTGTCATGTCCATTTTATTCACGAACCGTAGGGTGACACACTTAAGGATTCGTTGACGCGTTTGAGTGGATACGGAACGCCAGAGAATATACTGGACAGCACATGGACTGTTTTGATAAAACTGCTGGAATAGTTTCGGTATATCAAAATAGTGCAAGGGGATAACTGTTAATGTGTTCATTGAATGAAGTGTTCATCAATGAAGTACTCATTAAATGAAGTGTTCATTAATTTGAGTGACATTAAACAAGATAATTAAAAGTGTTTTAATGTGATAAACTCTTGGAATTTTGAGTGGAGAATTATGGAAGTTATGGGAATAATGTGTGACCCTTTGTTTTTGTGAGTGGAGAGTCCACCCACATGATGAGGGGAGAGGTGGGGGCACCTCTTGGGGCGTGCTACCCCTTGGGGGCTGCCTCCCCCTCCTATATATAGATGGGTGGAGACCCCTCTACACACAAATTCCTCCATCTCTCATATGTCCTTTGGTTGGCATCTTCCTCCCCTTGCTAGCTGATCCAGTTTCACGAGTACGGTGCTTAGGCGAAGCCCTGCTCAAGATCTTCTCTACCACCACCACCACTATGTTGTAGTGCTGCTGGAGTTCCCGAGGATCCACTACTTCCGCTGCCCAACTGGAGCAAGGGGCGGAGGTCGTCGCTGATCCGTACGTGTGACCGATTACGGAGGTGCTTCCCGTTTGTGGCGCCCATCTTCATCACGACCTTGAGGTCGGCAAGTGATCGACTACATCACCCATGAGAATCGTTCTCGTTAAAGCTTTTTGGTCTTCGAGGGTGAGTCCTTCTCAAACCGTTACAAGTTATCTCCTAGATGTGATCTTGGCAGTTGCAATCGTAGGAAATTTTTTGTTTTCTATGCAACGAACCCTTCAATTCATTCATATAAAGCTGGATTAAGATCTGTCATGCCGCATCCTTGTTGACATTATCGTTTGATAAGTAAGTTGTTTGTTAAGCCCCGCTGAAGCAAACATCTTCCTTTGTGTTAACATTTTCACTTCGTGCCTAACAGCATGTTCTTTCAAAAGCTTCAATTGATCTCATCAAAATATAAAAAGAAAGAGCAAAAGTAAAATCTATTAGTTGTTCTTTGACCAAAGGACATGTTTGCCATGATTTGATGAGTTTCCTTAGCCCTACTCTTGATTATAATTGTTATTACTCTTTCATAAGGGCCCTATGAGTTGAAGATTGCTATTGAGGATGTTTGAGTTTGGTGAAGAAATCATGATGCTTCTTGTCCGTATTCTATTTATCGACACTTCACTCTCTAAACTTGTGGACAGGTTTACCGAGCTCAGTTTTCGCATGGGGACAAGCGAGGTCTAAGCTTGGGGAGTTGATACGTCCAAAATACATCACTATTTTATATCATAATTCGTCCTTATTCATTGATATATTTCACATTACGATGATGTTCTTATGTTGTTTTGGCTTGTTTTACACAATTTGCAACTTTCCGGTGGAGAAGCAGCAGACGCAAGATTCAGCGGTAAAAAGTGGACGCTGAGTTGCTGAAGAAGAACACCTCCAAATTACCTGAAAATCTACGGAGGGTGTTTTTGGGAGGATTGACAAAGACACGCAAAAGAGGGACCAGAGGGGGGCCACAGGTGCCCAGGCAGCCACCTGGCGCTGCCCCCACCCCGGCCGCGCCGGGAGGGCGCCTTGAGCCCTAGGACCACCCCAGGCTCCCCCCTCTGGCCTATATACTCTTCGTCATCCGGAAACCTTAAAAGGAGGAGTTTTTACGGAGTTCCGCCGCCGCTCCATGGCTGAAACTTACAGAGAAGAAAAGGGCTCTCCGGCGGGTAGATTCCGCCGAGGAGATCACCTCCCGGAAGGAGAGATCACCGCCATCGTCATCACCATCGTCACGGGCATCATCGAGATCATCATCAACATCATCCCCAACATCAACACCATCTTCATCTTCATCCAATCTCATCTCACAATTGCAACTTGTGTTGTAACTCGTACTATCTATCCTCTCTACTCTACCGGTGTTGATTACTACTTTGTGGTGAATGCTGTGACGCCCCCAACCGTGTACAGTAATCATACACGCAAGGTACACGATCGAGATCAGAGACTCACGGTGAGATATCACAACACAACTCTACAAATAAAATAATACAAGCTGTTTAATACAAGACAGGGGCCACGAGGGCTCGAATACAACAGCTCGAGAGCACAAAGTTAGCGGAAGCAATAGTATCTGAGTAAAGACACAAGAATATAAGGTTGCCTTAAGAAGGCTAGCACAAATAACAACAGATCTAAAAGGCGAGGCCTCCTGCCTGGGAACCTCCAAATTACTCCTGGTCTTGGTCATCGGGGATCTTCACGTTGCGGGGGTCGGCATCGGGAACTCCTGCTCCTGGGCTGCAACGTCGACTGCAGCGGCCGATCAGGCAAAACAGTAAAGGAAATAAAGCAGGTGAGTATCCAGTATACCCGCGAGTCTTATGTCCGCTACTAAGCATTATGCATTGTATCAATGGAAAGGGGAGGCTGTATATATAGTGGACTGCAAGGTAGAAATCAGAATAAGGGTAAGAAGCTAGGCCTATCGAAGACTAGCATCTTCTGACGATGTCTTGCAGCATGAGAAGAGAAACAGCCAACAGTTCATAGAAAGCAATAAAGTAACAACGAAGCAGAAGTTGCTGCAACATTGTATAATATAAGTTGTAATGATTAATAATAATAATGCCTCCGAGTTCCCCTCCTCGACTTCCCTGCGAGGAAGAAAACCCGGAACCATACAGTTTAATAGTAATAGTTTCTAGTGGTAAGATCCAGCTTCAGCATAAAGCGTCCTGTTACCGTGGACACGGCTATTCGAATAGATTAAACTCCCTGCAGGGGTGCACTACTGTTCAGCCTGCACACTCGGATCTCTAGGGTGGCGGGAACCTTGTTAGGGAACGCCCCACCGAGGCTATCCGACACGACGCAACCCATCCTAGGCTCAACAGAGAGGCCATCCGCCGGACCATATCCTATGCGCCAAGGGGTCTAGGACCCTCACCCTTGCACGCTCCTGCACGGTGCGTGGCTGGCCGGTGAAGCGAAAGCAAATCCAAAAACACACCGTCCGGACGAAGAAGACACCACTTCCCGGCGCCGGCCGCGGTACTGCTGACGCCTGAAGAGCTTTCAGACAAACTACAACGCAGGGGAGCCCATAACTCCTTATCCCACGTGAAGGTAGTGCGTACAGACCAACGGGCCTCTCAAGTCATCCGCCGAACCATTGAGCATTTTAATTAACCTGCGTGACAACCGTTATCGTTGCCTCGACTTAACCGACCCGTGGTCAATGACAGCAGTCAGGACCACCAGTACATCGGTGCATGCCCTGTCGTCCCACCAAGTCACTGCGGTTACCAACAAGGTGAACCGTCTCCTTACCTTGTCTCGCGTGTGCTCTTGGTAGAGCTCGACTTTTCGTAGTTTGGTAACTCTCGCGAGATACGAGCAGGGGCCAAGCACGCCAGTAACGTCGGTCGTACCCTCCCTGTCGTTCCCGACAATATACCTCTCGCAGGCACCGTTGGGTCGCCCGACTCTTACCTTTAAGGACACCAGTTGGTTTGAGTGCCTACCATTAAGTGAAACCAGGAGGTATCACCCTCGATGGCACACTTAACGAGGTTCGACAGAGACATTAGCAGAATGAACTAAATAGGTAAACCTCATATCATCCCGGTGATGCTACGCTACTGAGCCGACGAGAGTGAAATACGAGTCCATTCCACTCGTAAGCCAAACTCGAAGCGACTCGGCAGAGTCTCGCCGTTGTAGGTTCCCTAGGGCGTTTGCATTGATCCGTACCTGTTGCAGTTGTAATATATCGTTCCCGCGATCACCCCCAGAGTGATCACGACCCGCTATCTAATCCTAGCTAACAATGCGCAGGGCTCACTGCTGAATAATGCATAAGTAATAATATGCAGCATAGGATAAAGGAAAGGTACATCAAGGGGCGACAAAATCAGGCTATGCAATTGAATAGGAGTATAACGTAGCAGCAGCAGTAACAATGCCTAGTGCAAGAAAGTACGGAAAGGTAGGCGATATCTGGGGAAGAGAATGTCTCTGCTTGCCTGGAAGCTCGACGGTAGAGGTACACGGTCGTCGACGAAGTAGTCGAACCCGGCAACGGTGTAGTCGGCGGTAGGAGCGGGGTCTACCGGAGATTAAGGGGGGAGGAAACAGTAAATACACAACAATAATATACAAACATATGCATGACATGATAGATGAAATGTTAATGGTGTTCTAACACAATGCAATGCACGATGCTCGGAGCGGGAATTCATCCGGGGATGAACTACCAGCTCAGGGTGATTACCGGACAGGGTGTCCGGAGGGGGAAGGGTTCATGCCGGAGGTGTCGTGGACATCCGACAAACATAAGGGGGGTGTATCCGTGTTAGTTGAACCATTCCGGACAACTTTCGTGTTCGGAATAAATTCATCCGGGTACTTTTTATCGGTACCGGGAATTATCGACCTACAGCCCGGAGGGGGGGAATGTCGATGATCGGTGTGTTAGGGGGGGTGGTAGACATACATATAGCGTATTCGTAATCTTTGCATTTTTCTGATCAACTTTGATATATAAATTATTTTCATCGGAATTACGGATTAAAAGATATTGAATTTCCAAATTTAAATCATTTTAAAAGATTTTCTGGAATTATTTTATTATTAAAACAGTAACATTATCCACAACAGGGTTGACTGGTCAAACCTGACATGGGGTCCCACATGTCAGCCTCTTAGTAATAATAATTCATTTTATTAAAATTGAATAGAGCCAGGGCCCACATGTCATTGACTGTTATTATTATCATTTCATTTTAATTAAATACTTACCAGTGGGTCCCAACAGTTAGTGAGACTAACTTAATCTAACAGTTATCTTAATTAACAATTAGCTATGGGCCCACCTGTCAATGACACAGGGGGGGTTAATTTCAATTAAACTGGGGTATGGCCCCACTGTAAGTGACTCGGGGGGGGGGGGGGTGGGTTTAGTGCTAATTACCCAACTGACGTGCGGGCCCTACACGTCATCCACACAGGGGCTCGCCGGCGACGGCTATGCACGTCGACGACGAGCGTGGGCACGCTGTAGGCCACGGGAGGGGGCGCAGGTGGGATTAATTGAACGAGCGGAGCATGCCGCATCGAGTGGTGGTGGTGCAGGTCCAGGGGTCGTCGGAATCGGGGCCGACGACGAGAGTGGCGGCGGTCAGAAAATGGTGATGGTGGGGAGCTCGATTTTGGGTGTGTTCTTGAGCATTTTCTCGGGCATTCGGTTCCTGCGTGTGTGGGGAGCAAGCCGATGCGTGTGGCGTGCCCAAGGCGTGGCCCAGGCCACGACGGCGAGCTCAATGGCGGAGATGAGCTCACTGCTCCCATGGCGGCCCGAGTTAGAGCGAAAGAGAGCGGGCGCGAGGAGTAGGCGACGGACGAGAAGCTCACCAGGAGCACGTAGTGAGGGCAGCGGGCTCGGGGAGGGTGCGGTGTGGCCGGAATTTGGCTGCGATCTCGCCGACTGCGAGGAAGAAGACAACGACGCAGCGCTCGATGTAGAGGTCCACGACCCGATTCCTCCACGGGGAAGACTAAGCCGACGACGGCGAACTCACTAGACAACACGGCTGGAGCTGGGGGTCACGGTGGCTGCGCGGGTTCACGGGGGCGCTCCCATGGGGGCGACGGTGGCTCGGGTTGTGCCGCGGGGAGAGGGGGGGGGTTGACGGGATCGAGAACTACGGGGGCAGGGACGCGCTAGGGTTCCATCCCGGGGGACCTGGGGTCCTTAGCGACGGCGGCGACCGCCCGATGCCTTCCACGGCGGCAGCCGGTGCCGTGGCCAGCGTGGATGCACGCCACGACATGGTGAGCAGTGCGGGGTAGGGGACGAGTGGGGGTTGGGCCAGGGTGGGTTGTTTAGTTGGGCTGGGCCCAAGGGGAGCAAGGGGGTATGGGCTTCAATTTTGCTTTTATTATTTTTTGTACTTTCTTTTCTGTTTGTATTTTGTTTAGCTAGGTTTTGATTTTTGTCAATAGTGAAACTTGCTCCAATAATATTGCAGCACCATACAGAAGTGCCATAAAAAGGATTAGACTTTTATAAACTCTTTTGCATTTTTGTTTTATTAAAAAGGCATTAAATCCCACTGGTTTGGCTACTGTTTGAATTGTTGGATTTATTTTATTGCTTAATAAACCCCCAAAACCATAGGGACATGGTCCACTGAATATTTGTGATTTAACAAAAGTGGTTTCATAATTTTTCGACAAAGTTTATTGTCACATTGCTTTTAATATTGCACCAAAGTCATTTGAGCATTTGATTTGATTTGGATTCAAATGAAAAGGGGTTGGACTTGTTATTGATCCATGATGACCAAGGCCCAAGGTTCACACTGCATTCATCAATACCAAGGTGAATTTGAATCTGAACTGCCCCAGATGATCAAAGCAAAGTTTGATCAAGGCATGATGGGTACATTGGATTCAATACCCCCATCATGATGTGAAGATTAACAAAAACCAAAATTTTGATCAAGGCCAGTTTGAGCAACAGAGATTATCAACAGTGATTTGCAACAGTAACCCTTGATTAGCAAAGTGATTACTGTTCATGACAGTGAAGGTGTTACAAATTCTTTTGAGTTTTGTTGGAGAAATATCATTATGACCAGATTGTTTACCACCTATTTATCACCTCTGATCATGATCTCTTTTGTGTCTTGTGAGTAGTTACTTTAGTTCTTGAGGACATGTGAGAAGTCTTGTTGTTAGTAGTCATATGATGTTGAAGTAATATGTGTTGTTTGATATTTAAGTTGTGTTGATATTTTATTAGTGGTGTTGTGTGAGTCGAACACTCAACATTTCGCCTTATTAAGGACCTAGGGGAATACATTGTGTATAAAGGATCCTTACGGTGGGCTGCCGGAGTGACAGAAATCCGAACCCCAGTTTGCACACTTTTGCACAAGGGAATAATGGATCCTTGATCGTATTGCTGTGGTTAGGCTTTTCCTTAATTTCTACCTTGTATTTGCGGATGCTTGCAAGTTGTTTAATCATAAGAGTGCACTTATCTTAGTCTAGAAGGTGTGCTAGTATAGATCCACCCACTCAACACTTATCAACAGACAACATGTTATCAATGCGGAATATGGCGAAAGCGCATGACTACCTCTCCATGTGTCCTCAAGAACGCTTTAGTCTTTATAAGTTCAGTTGCCAGGCTTATCCTTCGCTCAAAAGGATTGGGCCACCTGCTACTCCTCAGCACCATTTACTTTTCTTGCTTTTGTCTTATTGTTGCTTATACCGAAAACCCCTAAAAAGTTATCTTCCAGTGCTTGCAGTTATTCCTTGTCCAAAATCACTTATCAATACCTTTCGCTCCTCGTTGGGTTCGACACTCTTACTTATCGAAAACGCTGTAATAGATCCCTTACGGTTGTGGGTCATCATATCTCCATAGGTCGTATGTAAGTTTTGTTGGGAAATTGTCAATTCATCAACTAACAAGATATCATACAACTAGTTCGATGGGTTGTATATAAGTCATCCAATAAAAGGTGAGAATATATGTGATTACTCCCTATTTTACCTTGGAGCTTATGCAAGAGGTGTTGGTTGATCTACATACAACTTTGTTCTCTCACCTTATTTATTACATACCACATCATCATTATGTCCTACGTGGCAAATTTACCAATACCTATCTTACAAATATTGAAGATGCTCTAAGATACAACCTCCATCTCTTTCTTCATTAAGTGATATGCCACATAAAAAATGCCTATGACTACGTGCTAAGAAACTAGCATTGGGAGTGCCCTTAGACCTCCCGCAATGGATAGTATCATAAGTTAGTATCATGCACATGATACTAATGTATGATACTCTCTCCGCAATGCATAAGTATCATAAATAGTTTTATTTATTGCCATGCAAGACACATACTAGCATCACATTTATTATGATACTCAACCCTCTTTCTTCATTTAATTCTAAGTCACATCACCAAATTTTCTTAGTTGGCATGTATGATACTAGCTATGATACTCCCATTGCGAAAGGTCTTAGATCAGCCATAATGGGGGGTAACTTAGACTATTAACATGTCATATTTTACTAGTCTATTGAAGCAGGTGGACCGCGGAAAATCCCATGAAGGGAGAGAGGTGCGTCGTTGGTGATTTTGTCGACTAACAGGACACGGGATTTTACCTAGGTTCGGGGCCCTCGTACGGTAAAACCCCTACTCCTGCTTGATTGATTATATGGAAAAGGTGTTACAATGGTGGTTCCGGTGAGATTGCTCTAGCCAGGGGGATTATGAGATGAGATTGTGATGTCCCTATACGTCTACCCCTCCCAGCATTTATATGCTAGGCTGGGTCTCGAGGAGTCCATCTAGGGTTGCATGAGATATTCCTATTCTAGATTGTCTTGTGCGCCAAGTCCTGGATTCTAGGTCGGTGCAACCGATGATGCCTTGAGTGGGCCCAGTGGGCCGAAGTTGGGCCCGTCAAGGCTTCTAGTGGTCAACTAGTCTTGACACGCACCGGGTACCCTCATGGTGGGGACCCCCGGGGGTATTCCCTCGCTAGTATCCCCCGAGTGCCTGGGGAACTCGAAGAGTTGCGCAGGGACTAACAGTCGACATTCCTGCGGGTGCCACCAGTGCGAAGCGTAGCTATCCAAACAGTTTTTGACCCCTATCGCCTACGGGAATCGAAACCATCACCTTGGGGCCTATTCCGCACGATAGCCACAACCCGTTTCCAATGGACTAGTCCGCGCAGACGTACATGATAAATCGAACGTTTGTGTTGATCTTTTTATCGCAAACACTTGTCCACGAATGTCCATCTGAGATAATGATCCTATGGCAAACGTTTAATAAACTACGTTTGATTTTAGTTATACTATCCCAAATGCGGGTGTGTCAGAAACTGCGTGGGATAGCTGAAGCTATTCCATACAGTTTGCATATAGTACACGTTTGTTTTGTTAACACCGACCCAAACATTTGTGCAGAAATGATCGTGTGGTTTCAGAAATAAATCACAAACGTTCTTTTCGGACGATCTGTGTGTGATATACGCTGAACATTACAGACGGCTGTCCACAAAATATGGTGTGGAATTAGAAATAAATCCCCGACTCTCATTTCTTATCGAACGTGTGTGATGTATGCACCTATCTTTGGAGAAATTATATGCAGAACCGTGTGCAATGTTGTAACTACAAAAAGGATTATTTAGCAATATATTAATGTCAAACATTTTAGTCATTTTTAATTGTTGTAAAAAGGACATTTATAACAAAAATGTTCCACCATATATATATATATATATATATATATATATAGAACATGGTTTCTGTATGTTGTGACTCTGTGGTCACCACAATCAGAACCTTTCGTTTGCTTTGAGATCCGTAGCACCTTTCAGAAAAGTTTCTCCTTTTATGATTTATTGAATTTCACCATACCAATGAGGAAGGTGCAGTTTATTCTTTCCATCTAGGCATGAGCTCACTAGGAAAAACAAAAAAACTATACAAAGTAAGTGACAGTAAGGAAACAAACAAAATAGCACCATGTGAGACCAAGTATGTGATCAGAGGGGGAGGGGGTGAATGATCACTTCAAAATTTTGCATGAAACTATGAAGTGAAGCATAACTCAGCAACCGAAAAGATTCAACAGAAAGGTAAACATTGAAGCAGAACATGATTGAAGCAAAACATAGCGAATCAAAAGCATCGAATCAATTGCATCGAAGCAGATTACTGAAGCAATTGATAAACTGAATGTAAGTGCAGAAAGTAAAACGAACTCTTGACTCGGCAATGTTTGTTCGACCAGTTCACACTCTGCAAAGTGCTACGTCTGGTTGGAGGGACTTGTGATTGAACACAGGAGCTAACCTCTCTCCGTCCGTTTCTCCACTGCACCAATCTCCTTGAGCTTGGTCAGTTCTTCACTCGTGGTTGATTATTGAGGAAATCACCGAAACCTTTGACAAACTGGACTTCGAGGCGACAATAACTCTTCGCTCTCTGAAGAACAACTCTCTAACCGTCTAGGAGAATTGCAGTTCTCCAAGATAAAAAGGCTAGCAAACTTCTTCCTAAGTCATAATGAATCAACTCAGATCAATAGGACTTATGCTTCTGTGTATTGGTTTTTGGTTTGCTTCGGTGGGGTTGCTCTCTCTCTCTCCTCTGTAAGGAATCAATCTTGGAGCAGCCAAACGGCCAATGAGGGCGGGGGTGGCGTATTTATAGGTGGCAATACCTAGGTGCGAAATGACTGAAGTGACCCGATGTGACAGCTTGACACCTGTCCCCAACGGTCATATTTCCAATCAATGCGCAACTTTACTTGCGGTCCAAGTAAAGCTGACTCACGGACTTGGTTCTGCTTCAGGAGCCGAAAGAACAAAGTCTTCGCTGGTGAAGCATTACCTAGCGCACATGAGATTTCTTCAACTCTGGCTTCTCACTGGTTTAGATTCGATCTGAGTCTTTTCATCAAAACCTTCGGAGTACATTTACTAAACCCCTCTTGATAGTACGGTTTTTCCTACGACTCAAAGAAGTAAAAAGAACTATGCAAAAACAACTAAGTCTTGCGCCATCTTGATCATCTTCTTCGATGAGACGTGCTTCAGGATTCCTTATCTTTTTAGGGGTCGACATCCGTGATGAGCTTCACTCCAGAGGATGTGCTTCGATAAATGAGTAAATCTTCGTTGAAGCTTTATCACCAACCTATAACTTCAGGAACCTAACCATCTGTTTCACACTAGAAAAATTGTTAGTTCCTCTACTGTTTTGACCAACAATATCCAAAACTCATAAGGGTATAACTTTGCTCTTACAATCTCCCCCTTTTTGGACTATTGTTGACAAAACAGGCATCGATAAAATATTTGGAATTATGAATTTGAGTTGAGAGCAAACTCTAAGATATGAAGCTTTTGACTCCCCCTGAATGCAAGCATCAAAGATTTATATAATCGAAGTGAATGCTTGTTGAAGAATATCATCAATGGGAAGTCTAACACATATCCTAGTGAATCAATTGCATACAAAGATAATTTGTCTTGAAGAATATGCAATCATCCAATGACCTGTGAACTTAAGGATAATAACCACCTGCAAGATAAATATAGGAAAGAAACTTGCAAGCACGGGGTTATTAACATATAAGATGAAACAATTCACAATCGAAGTAAAACTTAAGTTACAACCCAATCGAAGAGAATGGAAGAATGTTTGTCGTAACTTAACACATGAAAAAGATCGAATCAAATCCCTAAAACCCCGCAGCGAATCTAAACTCAATCGATGCTACTTTCTCCCCCTTTTTGTCAAGAATTGGACAAAAGGTTGAGAGGTAGAACGAGAGCATTTACGCGTCAACTGCAACCCTGGGACCCTGCTGATTGTCTTCGCCTGACGAGGATGCATCTCCTGAAGTTTCTCCTTCGGTCGAAGCCGGTGACTCTTCCTCGTCGAAGTCCATCGGCGCTTGAAGCAAATCAAGGTCGCTGTCGTCGAGAGGATCATCTTCGTGCTTCGAAGTGTGAGAGTCTTCATCCGAGAAAGTATTGGGGCGAATCTGTTCAGCGGAGTTGACGAATAGAACTTCATCGATCTTTTCCAGCGGTGGTATCTTGGGGTTGGGGCGATCAATCGAATCATTTCTTGAAAAGTGCCTCTGCAGATGTGGATATTCCTTGAATATGCGGTCAGCTTGAAGTTTCTTCACGGAGTTAAACTTCCTTAGACCTTTCCAAGAATGACGCTTCAAAACCTTCAAGTACTGGTTATTGTTCAGGGCAATGTTACCAACTCTATTTATCTCATCTGACAGGTGTTGCATCTGGCGCTGATTTCCTTCAATGAAGTTTTCAAGCAGTTGTTGGTTTCGAATTGCAACTTCAAAGTGGTACACTTCTTTCTGGAAACGCTTCGACATGTTGCGTTCATTAATATGCTGTCTGACTCCTACATATGTTGCAAAAGGGTCATTTGGCCGCCTGAAGATATTCATTGTGTCGCGGACAGGAGGGCAGAACAGCTTGCATCCAAGGAGCATATGGCTTCAGTTGATTGACCAATTCAGCAGCTTGTACCATGTAACGAAGAAAACAGTCTTCGAAGTCAAACACATGTCCATGAGTGAGCTTCAATAGAGCATGACGAGTAGGATAGAGAATGTTGGATTCTTCATTCGCATTGCTGAGAGGCATCAGTGAGTTTGACAGTATGTAAAACCATGTCTTCGAAATGAACACCAGATGCTTCGGGAGAATGTTCTCAGGCATGTGATCCCCAGTGACTTCGGGATCCAATAGGGATGCAAATTCAGCTTCAGTGGGATCAGGTAACATATGAACCTTTGCAATTTCTCCAGTGTGTCTTGGGATGTTTACTATATCCATGAATTCATCTGTGTGCATCCTGAACACTTTCCCTTGAATCATCCATTCAAGTATCCATGTGCTTGTATCTTCAGGGTTTCCAGAGACATAGAGAGTGGCATAGAATTGCTTCACTAGCTCGGAATTGAATGGAGTCTCCATAGCAAACAAGCCAGTCAAGTTCTGTGCTTCAATAGTTTCCATGATGTATTGGAGGCACGTTGCAGATGATAGGCTGTGCATGTCCAAGTACTTGTGTCTGAAGAGTACACCTTTCTGGCAGTATAGCTTCGTGTACAAGATTTGCTGTTCAGCAGTCCAGAATCGAAGATCATCAGCAGTTCTTGGTGAATCATATGGACTAGTGCCAAAGAATCGAAGCTTCTTGCGATGAACTTCAATGTCAAATTCAGGACCATGTCTTGAAGAAGATCCTTCTCCCAGGAATATGGGAAAAGTCTCTCTGGGATAGATGGAGTCCAGCTGTGTGTCTTGAGCAGGAATGCAGTGCCTTCGAGCATCTGTGATGCGCCTCTGCGGTTGAGTTATGATGGCCAACTCATTTGCTTCGGCGTCAGCTTCGACTTCTGCATCTACATTGGCTTCAGCTTTAACAGCTTGATCTTGGGCTTCGCCTTCTTTGTCTTCAGACTCCTCAGCAGAGTGAGCTGAAGAGTAATCCTTGTCAGGAATGTTTTGAGGGGGTGGAGAAGGTTCTGGCGCAAAATTGTCTTGGGCGGATGGTTGTGGAGCGGGTTGAGGTGGAGGTGGAGTTTGAGCAGGGGGTGGAGTGACTTCGGGGGCGGATGGCTTCGATGTGGGTTTGGCAAGCTTGATGATTTTGCATCGAGGGGGCGATGCCTTTCTTGGAGCCTTCTTGACTGGATGAGAGCTCACCTCATCAGCTTCTTCAGTGTCAGCAATAAGTCGTCTCTTCCTAGGTTGCAGCTTGGGAAGAGGTGAAGCTAATTGCTTAACCATGGCTTCGCGCTTCTGGGCGTCAAGAGCCATGACTGAAGCATTGTGCGACTTGCAACATTCTTCAATGGAAGATTTCAGCTTGCCTTGATATACTTGTATATTCTGCTTTGTTTCCTCATTCACAACAGCAATTTTCTTCGAAGCAGCTATGGCTTCGCTTTTGAAATCCTCATCAGATTCATCATCTGCTTTCTTCTTGAATTTCCGAATCTTAGCAGTTTCTGATCTGTCCCTTGCATGCAAATCTCTCAGCTGATTGTATAAAGTTTCGAGCATGGCTGAAAGATTTGGTGAAATGTATGTATCTCCAATATCCACAGTGTGGGGGTGAACAGCTTCAGCAAGCTTACAGTATGTCTGGTTCAGACCCAAACAGTCCCATAGTTCACCTTCTCTAGCATCAGGGAAGTTGTGTTCACTATGCTCAGCTTCAACATGGGCTTCGGGAACAGGAGCTGTGACTGGCTTCGGGGGAATGTCCTTCGGTGCCATGTCCACAGCGGCTTCCTTTTGAGCGGCCCTTGCAGCTTTCTCAGCTTTCTTCGTGCGAAGAACATCCAGCTGAGCTTGGCGTTTGGCTTCAGCTTCGCTAAGCTGTTTGGCTTCGGCGGCAGCCTTAGCCTCTTGAGCTTTAGCTTCAGCTAGCTTGCGCTTCGCTTCAGCTTGCTGGTTTTCCTCGGCCAACTCCTTCCTTTGCTTTTCTAGCTCAGCAGCTTCTCTATCATCTTTTTCCTTCTCTTTGGCTTCTTTCTCAGCCTTAGCTTTGGCTTGAGCTTCGGCATGCAAACGTTCAGCTTCAATGCGGTCTCTCTTCCGCAATTCAGCTTCTGACAGCTTCTTTGTGCCAACCTGGGCATAAGTCTGGCCAGGCTTAGCCACAGTTGTCTTCGGCTTCGGAGCTTTAGCCTACTCAGGAGCTTTGGTTTCGGGCACAGCCGCAGGTTTAGCTGCTGGCTTTGCCTTCGGGTCATGCCTTTCCTTGGTCCTCTGCTCAGTTGGAACTGGACGGCGGGGAGGCTTAGAAGGCAGGGGTGCCTCAACCACCAAGTTAGTCAAATCTATGTTTCTCTTTGGAGCAGGAGGTTCTGATGGTTCTTGAAACTTAACACCTTTAGAAGCAGTGGGTTTCGCTCCAGCCTTCTTCTTCAGTGGCTTCTTAATTAGTTTCTTCTTAGGACTTGGGGGGATGGGTGAGTGCTCTGACTCATCATCTGCTTCGTCAGCAGGATCTTCATCGATCGAGTCTTCAAGCTGTGCAGCTGCATCAGCTTCGTCATCTGCTTCGTGTTCAGCCTCCTCTTCTGAAGCAGGAGGGGGTGAATCACTCAGCTTTCGAAGCTTTCGCATCTTCTTAGGCTTCGATGGTTCGGGTTCATCAAGCCCTGCAGTAGCAAGAGCTTTAGCTTTCTTCTCTTCTCGAATTCTCTTCTTTTCAGCCAAAATAGCAAGTCTTATCTGCTCATCTGGTAATCATCCGGAGTTTTGAGTGTATTCGGGTGAGGAACAGCCGGAGGCTTCGGATAGAATTTCTTCCTGTTTGCTTCAGTGTATTGAGCACACATGGCAGTGGTGTACCTATAAGGTGGACTGAATGCAAATTGCATTGCCCACTTCCAAGTTGGGATGCTCTTGTACTTGTACCACCGGATAGCCCAATATCGTCGAATTCTTTGCAGTCACATCTTTCTATCGTGATCTGTTTCTTCTGGAGGAGTGTCATAGCCCATCTTGATGCGAATTGCTTCGGGTATGCCTCGGGCATTATTCACTTCCTTAGTTTTGCCTCCTTTGCCCTTCTGCTTCGGTGGCTCTAGGTAATTTTCGAGCCCATCAACAATAGGAGATTCAATCCCCATAGCAGCCTCTTCGTCAGACATCCTGTGATCAGAAGTATAGACAAGAGGGAAACAAGGAGAGGGAACGAATAAGCACAAGCAAAGGTTTCGACCAAAAACAAATCAATTTTGACAGGATCCCAGATCAATCTCAGATTGGATGCAACTCTGTTTATGAATTTAGCTAGAACCAGTTCGAAAACTAGACCTAACTTAATCCAAATCAGAGAATGAATCGAATCTCAACCACTGACCTAAGGAGATGGGATCACTTTCAATCTAAGAACAGATTTGCCAAGGAGCAAGACTCAGCACGGATCAAACAACCCTATAAACAGAAAACAAAACCCTAACATACTCAGATCCAAACCCTAGATGAAGAACATGGAGAATAAGATTGGATCCAAGAGGCTTTGCGTACCCTAACTTGGTGACGCAAGGCAGCTACGGCGACGGAGTGCGGAGAAGTGCTCTGCGTCGACGGGGAAAGTCCATGGCGGCGGCGGTCCGGCAGTGAAGCGGCGACGGCGACGACGGGGACGAGAGCTCTGCGGATGCTCGAGGTGGAAGACGGGGAAATCGGAGAGAATGAACGTGGGTGAACCGTTTCGCTGGGGGAACGCCTTAAATAGGTCTGACCTGGAGCGGTTACCAGATCAAATCGAATGGTGTCCAGCGATTGACTCTTCCGATTCAACGACTCAGATGAAGTGGCGTATCGCGAGCGAATCTCAACGACCCGAAAAAGACGGGGACTCAACGGCCGAAGAATAAGTCTTGACCGAGAGAAAAAACTTTGATAAAGTTGGAAGCATGTGATTCGGAACTCAATGATGTTCGAAGCAATATGCTTTCCGTTTCAATTGTGCTTAACATTCAAGATAGAAAAGATTGGGAGCGAATCAGAATAGAGGGGTAGGGTCCGAAACTTATCACTTCGAAGCACAACAACGAAGCTAAAAGTGATAAGCATAGAGGACAAAAGAAACAAATAAATAAAGCAAACTTAACATAGAACAAAAAGCAAATGGCAAACGAAGCTAAACTTGGACGAAGAAAAACTCAAGCGAAACTAAACAAATAAATACACAACGAAGGTGAATATATACAGTGAAAAGTTTCGATCTTACTGAACATTGTGTGAGTCTAAGATGTTTAGCTCACATCTCAATGCACAAAACCTTTTCTCGTCCAATGGCTTCGTGAATATATCTGCCAATTGATCTTCAGTTCTTACGTGGCTAATCTCAATGTCTTCACGCTGAACATGATCTCGAAGAAAATGATGACGAATATCAATATGCTTCGTTCGAGAGTGTTGCACAGGATTGTGAGCAATCTTGATGGCACTCTCATTGTCACAAAGCAGAGGGATTTTCTTCACATAAATACCATAATCTTTCAGCGTCTGCTTAAGCCAAAGTATTTGAGTGCAGCATGAGCCAACAACAATGTATTCAGCTTCAGGAGTAGATATTGAGACACAGTTCTGTTTCTTTGAAGCCCAACACACAAGAGATCTACCAAGAAAATGACAAGTGCCTGAGGTACATTTCCTGTCAACCCTATCACCAGCCCAGTCTGAATCAGAATATCCAATCAAATCAAACTGAGTGCCTTTGGGATACCAAAGTCCCAAAGAAAGAGTATGTGCTAGATATCGAAGAATTCACTTCACATCAATATGATGCGATTCCTTCGGATTTGCCTGAAAATGAGCACAAATACAAACTGATAGCATGATGTCAGGTCTAGATGCACATAAGTATAAGAGTGAACCTATCATAGACCAAAACTTTTTCTGATCGAAGGGTTTCCCTTTCTCATCTGCATCAAGAAAACCATTAGTAGGCATGGGAGTTCTAATGGTCTTGCATTCAGCAAGATCAAACTTCTTTAGGCAATCCTTCAAGTATTTCTCTTGTGAAATAAAGGTGCCATTCTTCTGTTGTCGAATCTGAAGTCCAAGGAAAAACTTCAATTCTCCCATCATAGACATCTCATATTTCTTCGACATCATCCTTGCAAATTCTTCGCTGATCTCAGTGTTAGTGCAGCCAAAAATAATATCATCTACATATATCTGACACACAAATAGATCATTGTTATATGATCGAGTGAAAAGCGTGGGGTCAGTTGTTCCTGGTTTGAAGCCTTTCTTCAGGAGGAAATCCTTCAATGTTTCATACCAAGCACGAGGTGCTTGCTTCAGTCCATACAAATCTTTGTGAAGCCTGTACACCATATCAGGATTCTTCGAATCTTCAAAACCTGGAGGCTGCATAACATACACTTCTTCTATTTCACCATTAAGAAAAGCACTCTTGACATCCATTTGATATAGCAATATATTTTTGTGGTTAGCAAAAGCAAGCATGACACGAATGGATTCGAGACGGGCTACTGGAGCATAGGTTTCACCAAAGTCAATGCCTTCGATTTGGGTATAACCTTGTGCTACCAATCTGGCCTTATTTCTTACCACAATACCGTCTTCATCTTGCTTGTTGCGAAATATCCACTTGGTGCCAATAACATTGTGCTTCGTGGGATCTGGCCTTTCAACAAGTGACCAGACCTTGTTCCTTTCAAATTGGTGAAGTTCTTCCATCATAGCTAATAGCCAATCAGGGTCCTTCATGGCTTCATCATATTTTGAAGGCTCTAGCATGGAGACAAAGGAAAAATTTCCACAGAAGTTAGCCAACCGAGTGCGAGATCGAGTAGTGGGACGACCTGGATGATTGATGTCTTCGAGGATCGAATCCACATCAACTCTTCTTTGAACTCGTGATAAAGTAGTATCATTTGCTTCAGGCTCAGCTTCTGCTTCAGGATCTGCATCAGCTTCGGGTTCAGCTTCAGCATTTCCTTCGTTCCCGTTACCTTCTTCGTCCTATTCATCATTAGCTTCAGGATGGTGATCTCCAGCGCCCCGGGCTATGTGTGGGAACATTGGACCATCATCATCCCTTACAGCTTGACGTTGATTGGCTTCAACAGGGCGAATCTCACCAATAGCCATGGACCTAATTACTTCATCAAGTGGAGGTTCATCTAGATCATGAGGCAAATGCTCCTTTTGAGAGCCATTAGTTTCATCAAACCTTACATTTACAGTTTCCATAACTTTCCCAAAGTGAGAGTTATAGACTCTGTAAGTGTGAGAGTTTGAGACATAACCTAAAGAAAACCTTCATGTGCCTTAGGGGAAAATTTGGAGCTATGATTCATATCTCTAATAAGACATGGAGCACCAAATACCCTAAGATATGAGACATTTGGTTTGTTACCAGTGATAAGCTCATGTGAAGTCTTCTTCAAGAATTTGTGAAGGTAAACCTTGTTGATGATGTGACATGCAGTATTGATTGCTTCCGCCCAGAACCTAATAGGAGTCTTGTATTCAGCAAACATAGTTCTGGCCATTTCAATAAGAGTTCTATTCTTCCTTTCAACTACACCATTCTATTGAGGTGTATAAGCAGCAGAGAACTCATGAGTAAAACCATGATCATCAAGAAATTCTTCAATATTTGTATTTTTGAACTCAGTTCCATTATCACTTCGGATATGCTTCAGAGATAATTCATATTATGTTTGAGCTCTCTTAGCGAATGACTTAAAGATTTCAACCACTTTGCTCTTGTCATCCAAAAAGAAAACCCAAGAATAACGAGAAAAGTCATCAACAATAACTAGACCATATTTGTTTCCTCCCAGGCTTGCATAATTTTGAGGACCAAAAAGATCCATATGAAGCAATTCAAGAGGACGAGTGGTAGTCATGATGGTCTTCGCTGAATGATGTTTTTTCGTAATTTTACCAGCTTCGCAAGCACTGCAGAGACGATCCTTATCGAATTTTACTTCGCTAAGACCAATAACATGATTCTTCTTCACTAAGTTATGAAGATTTCTCATCCCTGCATGACCAAGTCTTCGATGCCATAACCAACCCGATGAAGCTTTTGCCATTAAGCAAGTGGATACAACGGGGCCCGAAGAAAAATCAACAATGTATAGATCTCCCTTTCGGTAACCCTCGAAGACAAACGTATAGTCATCCTGTGAAAAGACAACACAACGCGAAGCAGAAAACAAAACAAGCATACCCATATCACATAACTTTGAGATAGACATAAGATTATATCCAAGTGATTGGACTAGCATAACCTTGTCAATGTGCTTATCCTTTGATATGGCAATCTTACCCAAACCTAACACTTTACCTTTGTTGTTATCACCGAAGGTAATGTACTTCAGAGAAGATTGAGATAGTTTTTCTTCGGTGAATAACTCCTTGTTTCCGGTCATATGATTTGTACAACCACTATCCATGACCCATTCGGATCCACCGGAGACATAGCCCTGCAGAAGAATTAGTTCTTCTTAACCACCCACAAACGAGAAGGTGACTGAGAAGATGTTGAAGCACTGGTCGAAGCAATATTAAATCGAACAGGAGTGTATTGCTTCGGTGTACCATCAAGCACACCATAAATGTAAGTCCTCTGCGAACGGTTAGCATAAGTATGAGCATATGCAATCTTAGTATGATTATTATGACGACGATACGTATGGCTACCAGTACGATAGTATTGCTTCTGCGGAACATTTGATTCGGTCACCAATGGATCATTTCTCGTCTCAAGAGAGTAGAAATGATTCGGTGGTACTGAAGGCTTTCCCTGCATAGAATGGTTAGCAGGCAATTTTTCCACAAAGTGCTTTCTGCACCCATATCTGCCTCTTGTAGAATCCATTCTTTGGTGGAGTACCTACATACTCAGCTGAAACTTTTCCCTGTTCATCTTTCATGAGTTTGTAGTCTGAATCAAGTGATTCATCCACAATGACTTTGTTCATCTTGCAATCGAAACCTGAAAGGTTAGCAATATCAATGGGTTTCTCCTTCGCTAGAACCCAAACAGTCTTAGGATACTGCTCAGGCTCCCAATATGTGCCATCAGGATTTATCTTTCTCTCAAAACCAACACCTTCGTTCCTGGGATTCCTGTGAAGGAGAGCCTTCCTCAGGATATCACAGAGATATTGGTGTCCTTGCACACTTTTGAACATGCCTGTTTCAAATAAGTTTTTCAACCTGAGGAGTTCCTCGGTAACAGCAGGATTTTCCTCATCGGAGGCATTAGTATCATCAATAACAATAGGAGCTTTCCCTTTGGAATCAGTTTTTCTTCGTTCCAAACAATCCAAACAAGGTGATTCAGTTTTATGATTTGCTTCAGAACCTTGTTGAGCCATGAGAGAGAGATTAACATTTTCCAATTCTTCATGAGCCTCTTTCAGTTTTTCGAGAGCCATTTTCCTCTGAAGAAATTCATAGGTGAGCTTCTCATAATCAACTGAAAGAAGATCATGCCGAGAGGATAATTCTTCAAACTCCTCCTTCAGAGCAGCATGCTCATTAGTTAAAGTTTGGATTTTCTCAATCTCATCGATCAACAACGTTTCTGATTTCTTAATGGTTTTGCTTAGTGAATCAAGTTCATCTTGTTGAATTGAAGCAATTTTAGCAAGTTTAGCATAGCTTATCTTTGAGTCACTTTCACATGAGGAATAATCAGAAGTATCATAGTTTGACTTGGATGAAGATACCTTTGCCTTGGCCATGAAGCAATATGCAGGAGTTTCATCTTCACTGTTGTTGTTGGTGAAGAATGAGCTCGAAGCATTGACTGAAGCATCTGCCGAAGCAAAGGCCAAACCAGCAACACCATCTGATTCGGACCCTGAAGCAGACCTTGAGTCTTGTTCAGCTTCGGAACCAGAGGCTTCATCTTCTGAGTTCATCTCATTTCCCAAATAGGCCTTGGCACGGTGAGAGCTGCTTCGACGAGACGAGTGAGTCTTCGATGAAGAACCCTCACGCTTCTTATGATACTTCTTCCTCTTATCATCATCAGAATCTTTCTTCTTTTCCCTTCTTGAACTGGAATCATGTTTCTTTGACTCATGACTTCTGGAGGATCTGTAAGGCTTCGATGAAGAGTCTCTGAGTGAATGCTTCGATTTGTTCTCAGCTTCCCACAGAGGGCAATCAGCAATGTAGTGTCCTGGTTTCTTGCACTTGTAACAACAATTGTCCTTCGATGGAGAGCTTCTTGAGGATGAACGGTGAGAAGAATGACTTGAGCTTCTTGAAGGATAACTCTTCTTGGGTGAAGAAAAACCTTTTCTCTGAAAGCGATTGAAGCGTCTCATGATCAGTGCTAAATCCTTTCCAATGCTTGTGGGATCATCTGATTCGACACCTGAAGCAGAACTGACTTCGGGTGAAGAATGACGCGAAGCTTTTTCTTTCAAAGCATGAGATCTCCTTCGAGAACCATTTATGTCACGTTTCTCATCTTCTTCCATTTCAAAGGTAGTGAGTCTCTCAAGAACATCAGCAGCAACAAGACGTCTGTAATCAGTCCTTTCCTTGATCATCAGCACAATGTGATCAAACGAGTCATCTAACGAGCGAAGCAGAGTTCTGACAACTGAGTGAGGAGTTATGTCATCAGCACCGAGGGAAATCAACTCATTTGCAAGAGCTGTGAGTCTGCTGTAAATTGAGTGGACTTTTTCACCCTCGAGTCTTTTGAAGCGATAGAATTTGCTTCGGAGTGTGTCAATTCTGGCATCTCTCTGGGTAGAAACACCTTCACCAATCTTTTCAAGATAGTCCCAGACACCTTTGGCCGAAGGAATATTCTTCACTTCATGGTACTTCTCTGGTGTCAAGTGATTTGTGATGAACACCCAGACAACAGAATCAAGATCAATCAGTTGAGCTTCTTCAGGAGTGATGGCATTCTTATCTGCAACTGTAACACCATGTAAGACAACTTTCCATGCAGTGGAATTGATAGCCATAATATTCCTCTTCATCTTGTCCTTCCAGTAAAAGTAGTCCTTCCCATTGAATATAGGAATAGGTTCGCCAGAGCGAAGGGCTGCGAAAGACATACTTGCAAAACACTCTAGGAGGTTAATCCAAATAAAGAGTGCCTAGCTCTGATACCAATTGTTAGACCAAGTATGTGATCAGAGGGGGAGGGGGTGAATGATCACTTCAAAATTTTGCATGAAACTATGAAGTGAAGCATAACTCAGCAACCGAAAAGATTCAACAGAAAGGTAAACATTGAAGCAGAACATGATTGAAGCAAAACATAGCGAATCAAAAGCATCGAATCAATTGCATCGAAGCAGATTACTGAAGAAATTGATAAACTGAATGTAAGTGCGTAAAGTAAAACGAACTCTTGACTCGGCGATGTTTGTTCGACCAGTTCACACTCTGCAAAGTGCTACGTCTGGTTGGAGGGAATTGTGATTGAACACAGGAGCTAACCTCTCTCCGTCCGTTTCTCCACTGCACCAATCTCCTTGAGCTTGGTCAGTTCTTCACTCGTTGTTGATTATTGAGGAAATCACCGAAACCTTTGACAAACTGGACTTCGAGGCGACAATAACTCTTCGCTGTATGAAGAACAACTCTCTAACCGTCTAGGAGAATTGCAGTTCTCCAAGATAAAAAGGCTAGCAAACTTCTTCCTAAGTCATAATGAATCAACTCAGATCAATAGGACTTATGCTTCTGTGTATTGGTTTTTGGTTTGCTTCGGTGGGGTTGCTCTCTCTCTCTCCTCTGTAAGGAATCAATCTTGGAGCAGCCAACCGGCCAATGAGGTCGGGGGTGGCGTATTTATAGGTGGCAATACCTAGGTGCGAAATGACTGAAGTGACCCGATGTGACAGCTTGACACCTGTCCCCAACGGTCATATTTCCAATCAATGCGCAACTTTACTTGCGGTCCAAGTAAAGCTGACTCACGGACTTGGTTCTGCTTCAGGAGCCGAAAGAACAAAGTCTTCGCTGGTGAAGCATTACCTAGCGCACATGAGATTTCTTCAACTCTGGCTTCTCATTGGTTTAGATTCGATCTGAGTCTTTTCATCAAAACCTTCGGAGTACATTTACTAAACCCCTCTTGATAGTACGGTTTTTCCTACGACTCAAAGAAGTAAAAAGAACTATGCAAAAACAACTAAGTCTTGCGCCATCTTGATCATCTTCTTCGATGAGACGTGCTTCAGGATTCCTTATCTTTTTAGGGGTCGACATCCGTGATGAGCTTCACTCCAGAGGATGTGCTTCGATAAATGAGTAAATCTTCGTTGAAGCTTTATCACCAACCTATAACTTCAGGAACCTAACCATCTGTT
Organism: Bromus sterilis; assembly: GCA_950022295.1. Taxonomy (NCBI): domain Eukaryota; kingdom Viridiplantae; phylum Streptophyta; class Magnoliopsida; order Poales; family Poaceae; genus Bromus; species Bromus sterilis. The sequence continues at coordinate 54,624,146 of OX465599.1, forward strand.
TCACACTAGAAAACTTGTTAGTTCCTCTACTGTTTTGACCAACAATATCCAAAACTCATAAGGGTATAACTTTGCTCTTAGACACCACCACCATCATCAAATCCATGCTAGCACACACAACCACATGCATATGCATGTGAGCACGCTCGCAGCACCACATCATGCATGTTAGTTTTACTAGGCAAAATACAAATTTATATAAAGTATATTTCAGTAAAGATTTTAATCTTTGCATATGCATATAAAGAAAAAGACAAAATTCATGTCAGCACGATCACATGACCACGCTACACGCATGTCAACACCACCACATGCATCAAAGTTGTCAGCACAACCACATGTACACCATGGTACATGAATGTCAAATTTCCAAAAATGAATTAGATGCTACATTCACCACTTGGCAATTAAAATCAACACTAAAATTAGATGCCACACATATGATCATTCGGTGCCGAACATGCATACAACATTCACAACTAAACTTATCCGGTGCCGAAACATGTATACAGAAGGTGCTTGAAAATCTTTTGAAAAACGATTCATTCGATCCCCAAATATGCATATAAGATTCACAGAGATAAAATTCGGTGCCACACTTATGATCATTCGGTGCCAAACATGCATACAACATTCATATCTAAACTTATCCGGTGCCGAACATGTATACAGAAGGTGCTTGAAAATCTTAAAAAAACGATTCATTCGATCCCCAAATATGCATACAAGATTCACAGAGATAAATTTTGGCACCACACTTATAATCATCATTGAGTGCTGAACATGCATGCAAAATTCACACCAACAATCATTCAGTGCCACACCTATAATCATTCAGTGCCGACAAAAATCGATGCCAAACATGTAGTACAAAATTTTATCTACTATCATTCGGTGCGAGGAATGTATACAAAGAGTTATACATATTTACTTGCAATATCAACACGTTGGATTCAAAATCAAAAAATAAATTTGCCCACGACCGTCCTGCCACCGAGATCTACAACAGCAAGGAACCTCACCGAGCTTGGAGAAGGGAGCGCGGCCTCCTCCCAGACGAGTGACGGGGAGCACGGGAGGGGAGGATGACCTGCAGCCGCCGGGTCCCTGTGAGGGGCAAGGTAGTAGGCCGAGGCAGGTCCTAGCGCGGGGATTCTCACGGGACCACGGCGACGCAGTCCGGTGGTTACTTCGAACCCTCCTCGAGTTCGTCGGAGGCCTCCACGGAAGCATCGGTGTAGGGGGCGATGCGGGGGTCGTCCTTCTCTCCCTCCTGCCCTAACCGTCGCGCCATAAAGGCCTACACATGCCAGGCGTCGATGAGAAGAAAGGAGCAGCGAGGGGGCCTCGGTTGACCAGAACGAACCATGGAGTAAACGAAGCAGAGACGGCGGCTTGGCGTCGCCGAGGTAGTGATGTGCAAGATGATGATAATGGTTTATCGCCCTTCGTTGGTTACCCCAAGTGGAAGGTGAGATGTAGGATAGCAGAAAATTTCCCCTATGTAGAGGATAGGGTTTATCTCCCGTAGGACTCCGGCAATGATAAGTAGGTGGGTCAGCAAGTGATGCGCCGTCTGAAAAGAACCCCTTTCTTCTCCTGAACCTACACACAAACACTAATAACTTTGCTCCCAACGGAATTCAGAGAGGTTGTCAATCTCTCCGGTCTTGTTGTTTACAAAGGATCAAACGCAAGGGATAATGATAATGATGGTAGCAACTGAAAGTAAATACGGAAAAGTAAATGAGCGTGTAAACAGTGATGAGAATATGGACCGGGGTCCCGTGATGTTCACTAGTGATGTCTCTCTCCCAAAAGACAATAAAACTGCTATGCGAGGTAAACAAATTACAGACGGGCAATTGCCAGGATTATAAACGCACTGCAATGCTAACTATTCTACAAAGAAAGGAAGAGGCTCAAAAGCATGGGAGGTACGCCAAAATAAGTAGACCAAAATCCATCTGCATCTACTACTAATCATCCACCTTGGGATATTTATCCAGAACATCTCGCTGGTATTAAGTTGCGAGACCCACCCAAAGTGTAACCCAAAGCAACAGACAACTGCATTAAAAAGAACTTTGCGTAAAGTAAATAATCCTTGCAACCACGGTTACAAGCACCGTTGTTTTCCCCCTTTTGGCAACAGCAGATCCCCTAGACTCATGTTTCTGTCACTCAAGCGTGTCATCAGGGGGCATGAACCCACAATCGAGCATAATGTTCCCTCTTGGAGTCACTACCTAATACTTGGCCAAAGCAATAAGCAACAAAGGAAAACATGCAAGAATTACTTAGGAACAAAAATATAAAAGATAAGAACCAAATATATTACTCTATCACAATCTGAACATAATCTCATAATCCATCAGATCCCATCAAACTCAGCATAGCAAAAGCATAAAGATTACATATGTGCCTCGATCATGTGGGGCAGCTCACGAGGTCTAAACCATGAAGAACAAAGAGGGGAGGAGAACATCACATAGCTACTGATCACGGACCCATGGTCCAAAGGAAACTACTCACGGCACATTCGGGAAGCGTCCATGGTGGAGGGGAAGCTCCCGGAGGTCGATACTCCCTTCGACAGGGTGCCGGGAAGGGTCCTGCTGGTGCTCCTGATCTTGGAAGCGCGGCGGCGGTGGAACAGAGGCGAGATCGCGAAAAAGGGTTCTTTCTCCAGAAGTTTCACGTCACGGGAGATAAATAGGCGAAGGGGGGCAGCCAGGGGTCCACCAGGGGTCCAGGCGCCCCCTGGCGCCTGGGGCCCTGGTGGGTCCCACCTAGTCCCCCTTCGGGACTCCGGAAGGTTCCTTCACGCTGATTTTTTATCTGATTTTCCCAAAAATTTTGAGCACTTTTAATATGGGGAAAAACTGAAATAGAAAAATAGCATAAACAGAAACTGGCACTGGGGTGCACTGAGTTAATAGGTTAGTCCAAATATGATCAAATGTGTATGAGAGTGTATCTAGATCATAGCAATATCACACAAAACATGCATGGAGCAAGAAGAAATTATCGATACATTTGGGATGTATCAACATCCCCAAGCTTAATTCATGCTCGTCCTCGAGTAGGTAAATGATAACAAACATAATTTCTGTGGTGACATGCTAGCAACCATATAAGAACTTTAAAAAGTAAAGAAATCAATGTATGTGATTCAATTCAAATCATAACATGCAAGAGTCTATATTAGCATTGAAACAAGTAACAAAAGAACAATAGGTGCAAGATCTCTCGCTGTCCATGACTCGAATGTCTCCAAATGGTGTTTGCGTGCAAGAAAGGGGATAGGGAATACGAGAAAAAGTATTGTTGTCGAAAAATCAATCTACTAAAGTTTCACACTTGTTCTTCTTTGGAATCTTATCTTGACTTGTCCCCAGACCACTAGCCAGGTACAAGTCAATTTGATCCACTCCTTTTCGATATTTTGAGCACTCATGCAATGGATGAGCGTAAGCACGAAAGTTGACACTCAGGATGGCAAAGAGAGAAATATGGTGGAGGAGGAAGAAAAAAGGGTGAGAAAGGCTCACATCAATGAGGACAATCATAGGCAAGAAGGCCAAATGATAGATATGATGTGAGGAGTACGGATTGCCATGCAACGGATGCACATATGAGCTGAAAAGCACTCCAACGGAACTAGTGGGGGTGCATCTAACTTGCTCGCTCATGAAGACCTAGAGCTCTTTTAAGGAGGCTCATCCTTGGAATATGCAAGCCAAGTTCTATAGTGTGAATGTCCCCACATAGCTATATGCATGAATGATCATCTCTATGGAGTACGAGGATAAGAGGGAGTACTAGTGTGGATCTTTAAAAAGGATAGTAGTGTTGCCCCTTTCTCTCTTTTTATTTCTTTTTCTCTTTTTTCTATTTTTTGTATTTTTTGGTGGCCTCAATGGCTCTTTCTATTTAACTCTCATTTTTTCTCTTTGGGATCTTTTATTTTGTCCACTTTGGGATCTTTTCCTCACTTAAGGGCAACACTCTAATTTACAAGAGGGTATAGAAGATCTTTCACACTTTACAAGGTACTCAAATCATAAAGAAGATGTAGCTATCATGATGTATGCAATGTATGACACCGGCAGTGTAGCAGGAACATGTACGACATGAAGATCAAGTCATGAAGAGGTGATTGTTGCATGGCAATATATCTCAGAAAGGCTATGGAAATGCCTTGATAGGTAGGTATGGTGGCTGTTTTGAGGAAGGATATAAGGAGGTTTATGATAACAGAGCGTATCATACCAAGGGTTTGGATGTACCGGCGAAGGTGGACGCCAACTCTCGGAGTGAGAAGAAGGCAATGCACGGCACATGAGAGGCTAGCAAATATGAGGAGGTGGAAGTGTCAACTTTCAATACTTACATTAGTCCGAAGAACTCATGCACTTATTATCGGTAACTCTCAATCTAATAAGGAGGTTTACAAAGATACAAGTACCCCGAGGAGGAGTGTATGGGGGTTTGGTTATCCTTGCGCATCCTCGACTCATGGTACATGAGTGTACTCTAATATTCGATCCCTCCAAAGATTAGCGATCCATCTAGTAGCTAGAGTTCTCAACTAGTTTTGTAGGTTTTGAAAATAAACACAGATTGCCCAAAATATGACACCTATCACTAATAGTCTAGATCTCTTGACACCAAAAGTTCAAACATTACTCACATCAATGCCTCAAAACTATTGCAAGTTACTACTAAAATTAAATAGCAACCTCAACTACCTTCTTTCAAGATAAGACACAACTTAGTGCAACAACCAACTCTCTTAACAAGATAAACATGAAAAATAAAGAGAGTTACAGCAACAAACTAAAGAAAAGCCAAGGCTCTTTCTAAAGACAAACTAAAACTAAACATGGCAGTAGCTACTAAAAGATAAAGAACACACAATAGTAAAAAAGATAGGCATGAAAAATCCTATGATGTGTTCTAGATTTTGAAAGTGGAGCGTGTTTCTCTCCCACACAAAGTAAGATGGGGTCTAACTTGTTATGAACAGCAAGCAAAGCTAAAGAAAACTAAAAATAAAACCTAAGAGCGAGACGCTCCAAGCATAGCACATAACGCATGAAGTGATAAAAATATAGTGAGACGAAGGACGAACTGATGATTATTGATGGAGAAGGGGATGCACGGGGGAATCCCCAAGCTTAGAAGCTTGAGTCTCCTTGAATATTTATTGGGGATGCATGGGGGGCATCCCCATGTTTGAGCGCTTGACACTCCCGGATCTTCTTTCATCATCTTCCATCGCACACTTGAAAACTCCCTTCATACATAACTCATCATAAGCTGATTAGAGAGGTTAGTACCTTTAATAAAATGATTTTCCCACTGTATATAAATATATTATTGAAGATATACTGTTTATAAATATTGCCAAAAGGATTTTTCAAAGAAAAAACAAGCTTAAGATTTGCAAAAGTAAGGAGAGACAACACGTGGCAGAATTTGTGAAAAACAGAACAACAGGTAGTAAAGAATTTTATCGGGGCACTTATGCAACTCAAATAAAAAAACTCACAACATACGAAAGTTCCGCAATTGTATAGAGCATGCTGTGTAAAAAATTCAGATTAAAAAGATGAACTGGTGATTTGATCCGATTTTCCCCCTCAAGAAGACAGAATCTGTTTTCTGGACAACATGTCACAACTTTTGCTTCCCTTATCATAAGAGGCTATAACTTGGCACAAAGCTTGAAAATAAATATACAATGATGTTGCTACAGTAGTAAAAATCATCAACACCACTAAAAACAGAAGTAAAAACATCTTGGGTTGCCTCCCAACAAGCGCTTTCTTTTTCGCCTTTAAGCTAGGCATGAAGATTATAAATGGCGCTCTCATAAGAATATGAATTTTAAGCAAAAGAGAGCATCGACAAGAAAATGTGAAACACATTTAAGCCTAACCCACTTCCTATGCATAGGCATCTTGTAATAAAATAAATCAAAGAAGCACAAAGTGACATGCATAGAAAGGTGGAACAAGAACAACTTCAAAACTTTCATCATAAAGAGAGGTGTTTTTGTAACATGAAAGTTTCTACAACCAAATTTTCCTCTCTCAAAGTAATTTTCAGTAGTACCACTAACAACATCAAGAATATAACTATCACATAAATCATGTTGTTGATGACCTACAAGCACGCGTGTATGGTTTTCAACATGGTCTTTAGGATCATAAGATAAGTGCGATCCATCACATTGAGTCTTGATAAAAGGAAAATTCTCCGGAATATGAGTTGGATATTTCAAAAGGATAATAGGGATATCAAGTATGGGTGCAATAGCAAAAATTTCATTCTTAACATGAGGAACTATAGCAAGTTCATATCCATAAGCATCATTCATAATGGCATCATGGCCACGAATATAGAAGGCATCAACTTCATCAAAAAGGGATATTTCAAAAGAATCCATAGGATCATAACACTCATATAAGGTAAGAGTCAAAGAGTTACTCTCATTAAGAGGTAGACATGGATGGATCCATTCTTCCTCCTTTTGTTCGTCACTCTCCTCCTCTTTTTCATCCAAGGAGCTTTCAGTTTCTGTTGGGATTCGAAGTAGAAAACAAAAAAAAGGCACTACGAAACCAAGTCCCAAGATTGGATCTAGATAGATGCAAACACAGTTAGCGATCTTGTTACCTTAACAACCGTTCAAACGGTAGTTGTCTCGCAGCGGAAGAAGTTGATGGAGAGTTGGGGAAGATTGACGTGGTGCAATCCCTCGAACAGATCTGATCTGTGTGACGCCCCACGAACAGATCTACTCCTCAGAAGAAGATGCAGAAGTCCCTCGAACAAAGATCGAACGCACGATCTCTCTTCGGTTGATCTACACGTACGGTGTGGAAGATCCGGCAGGGCTCCTCCGTCCAAAGCTCGGCGCCTCCGGAGTAGAGAGGAGGGAGGAGCAGCACTTCGAGATATGGCGGAGATCAGATCTACAAGAGAGGAGAGAGGAGGGGCAGCCCTGAGGCAAAAGAACAAACTTGTGTGTGCTTGGGGGTGCCCCCTCCTCATCTATTTATAGTGGGAGGGGAGGGAAGGCCACCTTGGAGGAGGGGGCAGCCCTAGGGGTGGCGCCCTAGGTTTCCCTCCCCCTTGGTGGGGCGCCAAGGAAGGGGGGGAGGAAGCTTCCTCCTAGGCGCCTCCCCCTCTTGGGCTCCTTTGGCCCATGTGCTCCCTCCCCACTTGGGCCTTCCAAGTGAGAGGGGGGCCATTGATATTTAATCACTTTTATTAATTCTAAAACAATTCTAGAATTCACAAGAAAAAAATATTAAACATATTTAGACCATCTCGGAACTTTTTCGGCCCTCCGGTTTTACCCGGTTTTCTCAAAACTCTTCCCGGTACTTTACCGGTGCCCCGAAACGATTCCGGTTTTCTCTCCGATTAAATCTCAATCACTCCGTAACTTTTCCGGTGTGTTATACTCGTGATCCTATCACTCTAGTACTCAACAAATCTACCACCCTTAAGTGTGTGACCCCATAGGTTCGGTAGAATACGGACATGAACCGGAAACTGACTTTCCTCGGATCAATAACCAATAGCGGAGCCATGGACACCCATAATGGTTCCCGCACCTACACGAATATGAATTCGAGTGAACCTCTGGTTGACATGCCAATCCCTTTGCTTCGCGATACTTTGCAAAACATGAGGTGAGATTATATAGGTATCCGCATGATCAACTCATTAATCATTATACCAATTATCCTCATATCGGTTTTGTTCTTTTCTCGTTCACATATTCCGTATCCCATGTGATCTATTCACAAAATATCCGTTCGGATGTTGGTGGATACGTAATACCGAGAGGGACCAAAGAATATCTCTCCTGAGAAGGAGGAGCAAATCCCAATTTGAATCATCAAGTCCCTAGACATACTTTCGAGTGTGAGTGATCAAAGCCGTTATAGCCACGCCTGTTACGGGTGGTGTTAGGACAGAGTGAAAACCCACCCTCTGGTATGTAGGTACTTAACATTCTCATGGTCTATAAGGATTCATGCAATCAACTCATCTGATGATTTAACTCATAATACAATGATGATGAAATCTCAAAGCAAATCATACAATTGGGTCGGTTCAGCACCCTTGTTCTGGCAACAACGTGCTCCCATGTATTACCGGCATATTCAATGCCCTATGTCAGGAAAACATGACATCCATAATACACAGGTTAGTCCTAGAGGCAGACTAAGAACACTTTGTGTTTATACTCCACAACTGCAGATGGTTTTTCCTCCGAAGGCAGTTAACATGCACTTGGCAAACCTCCGCATAGGCCATTGCAGTTATAAAACAGACATATAAACATTAATAATGAACCTGGAATTATAATAATACATTTTATTATTGCCTTTAGGGCATAATTCCAACAGTTTCAACAATTTCTTCTTCCATAGAGTCCTGCAAAACATTAGTCTCTTCCTTTGGGGGAAAGATTCTCTCAAGATGATCATTAATATAATAATTTGCATCGTAATTTTCCAAACAATAGTTAAGTATAGAAACACTCTCAGATTTGTAAGGGGCATCATTAATATTTTTAAGAAGAGAAGTAATTTCATAGGCATATAAGCAACAAATTCTTTTATTGGCTCTGCATCATAAAAATCATAGTTTCCTTTAGCATAAGAAGGTAAGGTTTCATCATAATTGTACTCACATTGGAAAGCAAGGTGTTTGTGCCTCATCAAGCAACAAGATTCATCCCTGCAAAAAGATATATTATATATTGAGCACAAGTTTCTAGCATACTCATACAACTTATGTATTTGTTTCCATAAGTGTATCCCCTTTTGAGAAAATATGTATTCCTTGTACCACTTTTGTTGATCCTCAGTGAATCCTCCATGCCAATAAGATATGGTTTCAAAGAAGTCAAACATTGATTGGCAAGTAAGGAACTAGACATACTATTTTTGGGGTTTTTTGGTATAAGACACAAAGATAAAAACTGAAAGGTACACTAACAAGACTAAAAAGTAAAGGTAAAAGGTAGTGGGCAACTCCCCTATCTTATCACTCGGAGTCCCCGGCAACGGAGCCAGAAATTTTCTTGATGTGCGAGATGATGATAATGGTTTCTCGCCCTTCGTTGGTTACTGATACGGTGAGGATAGTTCTCACTCCTCGTTGGTTACCCCAAGTGGAAGGTGAGATGTAGGGTAGCAGCAAATTTCCCCTATGTAGAGAATAGGGTTTGTCTCCCGTAGGAATCGCAGAGATACAAGAAGGTGGTAAAGTGAACAGTGGTGCCGAGGTTGCTAACTTCGCCTAGACTTGCACACACAGCAAATAACTTTGCCCCCAACGAGTACAGAGGAGTTTTCAATTCCTCCGGCCTTGCTGTTTACAAAGGATCAACGCAAGAGACAATAATAGTGGCAACTGAAAGTAAATTGATGATGTAAACAATGGTGTGAATATGGACCGGGGTCCCGTGATGTTCACTAGTGATGTCTCTCTCCCAAAAGACGATAAAAGTGTTAGCGAGGTAAACAAATCACAGTTGTGCAATTGACATGATTATAAACGCACCACAATGCTAACTATGCTACGAAAGAAAGGAAGAGGCTCAAAAGCAATGGGCAGTATGCCAAAGTAAGTAGACCGAAATCCAACTGCATCCACTACAAATCATCCACCTTGAGATATCTATCCAGAACATCTCGCTGGTATTAAGTTGCGAATCCCACCCAAAATGTAAACTCAAAGCAACAGACAACTGCATTAAAAGAACTATGCGTAAAGTAAACAATCCTTGCACCCGCAAGTACAAGCACCGTTGTTTTATCCCTGGTGGCAACAACACATCCCCTAGTCTCATGTTTCTGTCACTCAAGCTAGACATCAAGGGGCTGAACCCACAATCAAGCATAACGCTCCCTCTTGGAGTTGCAACAAATCACTTAGCCAAAGTAAAATACGGCAACAGAGAACACGCAAGAATTTACTAAAGAACACAAATATAAAAGAAAACCAAATATATTACTCATCACAATCTTAACATAATCTCATAATCCATCAGATCCCAACAAACTCAGCATAGGAACATAGAAAACTAAAAAAGTGCCTCCATCATGTGAGGCAGCTCACGAGGTCTCGAAAGTGGAAGCACAAAGAGGGGAGAGGTACATCACATAGCTACTGGTCACGGACCCATGGTCCAAGGGGAACTACTCACGACACATCCGGGAGGCGTCCATGGCTATGGATGGTCTCCCGGAGGGGATTCCTCCTTCCGGCACGGTGCCGGGAAGATTCTCCTAGCAGCCCCGATCTTTCTGGCGCCGTTGCCGGGGAGGTAAGCATGCATAGAAATCAAGCTATTTCTGGCGCTGTTGCCGGGGAGGTAAGCGTTGAAGGTATATCTTTAAGATCTTGAAATTAAATCTTTTTGTTTCTTGTTTTTATTTTCACTAGTTATGCTTATGGAAAACTGCACTCTTAGTTCGCTGTTTGGGGAAGGCCGCTTTACCACGCCCGTGGTAGAGAAGTCTCCTCCACCTACTGAATGTATCCCGTTCAAAATACCACTTGGGATACTTTAAATAATTAGGAATGATTGTTATGCAGGGGATGGAACAGTCCATCCTAGTACTCATTTGTTGAAACTTACAGAACTTTGTGAGTTGTTTAAGATTTCAGGGTTGACAAGAGATGGAGTCATGAGGAAATTATTTGTCTTGTCACTGAAAGGAAAAGCATCCGAATGGAATAGGCTACTAGACGATTCTCACCTACGAGATTGGGAAGAGATCCAGTCTCTCTTCTACTCCAAGTTTTACCCTCTTCATGAAGTTCACGAGAATTGGAATTATGTTTATAATTTCTATCCTCATGACGGAGAGAGCATATCTCAAGCTTGGGGGAGACTGAAAACTTTAATGCTAAAATGTCCTAACCATGTGCTCCCCAAAGATATAACTATTACTAATTTTTATGCGAGGCTCTCTCGACAGGATAAAGACTTGCTGAATGCTTCCTCTATGGGTTCTTTCACAAACAAAAAGATTAATGATAAATGGGAACTCCTTGAAAGAATTCAATGCAATACTGAAGATTGGGAGATCAACAAAGGTAAAGAGTCAGGTATAAATTATGAGTATGATTGCATTAAGTCCTTTGTTGAAACTGCAAGTTTTAATAAGCTTAGTGCTAAGTTTGGGCTTGATTCTCAACTCCTTGTTGATTTCCTCAAATCTTTTGCTTCACATCTTAATATGCCTAAGGATAATTGGATCAAGCATCATGAACCTTTTAAAAAGATTTGCAAAGAAAATGAAATTGTTCATGATGATTGCAACATGCATGATCCAATTCCTGAAAATGAATTTTTACATAAGCATGTTAATTTTTGTGGAGTGGATAGACCTTGTGAAAGTCCTATGATTGAAGAAGAGAAGTATTGTAAGCAACATAAGAATGAAAGAACAATAAATTGGGTCAAAGTTTTAAATGAAATTGCTAGAGAATTATGTGCCCTTTTTCCTTTTACTTGTGAACTTTGCTGTATAGAGGGTCACTTTAATTTTCAATGCATGAACTTTCAAAGCATAACTGTTAATCAGTTGTGTGATAACATGATCACTTCTGATCTTTATGATGAACTTATGTTATTTTTGATGTGTGAAGAGTTATCAGAAAAGACTTCTTGGCTATATGTTAATGCCTTAGGAATTAGCAACACCTTGCAAAATTGCCATCTCTATTGTGTTGTTAATTTCCATGAAAATGATTACATAAGTAGGATTAGAAAGGAGGGAACTTTACCAAAGTCTAAAAATGTCTCTTATATCTCTACTAATAAAAAGGAGAGTTTCTCCCAAGTTTCCTCTGTTGTTTCTAATGATAAACCAGGAAATGTGGAGAAACTTCATCTCCAACCACTCCCTCCTAAGTTGAAGAAGAAGAAAAAGAAGAGGAGGAGGAAGAGGAGCAAGAAGGAAGAAGAATGGGTATCAACCTGGCCTGAGCATATTCCTGGCATCAATTTTTATCCTAACAGACATAAATTTTTGGAGGATGGTGAGTGTCGTGGGAAAGACACGGCAGATGTCCGCAGATTCAGACTTGATTATGGGGCCTTTGCTACGAGTGTACGAGGAGGAAGAAAATCACACACAGAGAGAGACGTGATTTATACAGCTTCGGGCCCCGGGAAACATCATCCGGTAAAAACCCGACATGCTGTTTGTGGCTAGGTCTTATTTGTTTGCTCACGGAGAGTCGCCGGCATGTCGCCGGCTCTCCTATAGTTGTGTCTAATTGTCCCGGTTTAGATGAATCAGGACTAGTCTCTAATTTAGAGCCTATTGTGGTCTATTGAATCTTCTTGAGTTGTCCCGTTTGGGGCACCCTACCCCTCCTAATATAGGTAGTCTCTTGCATGTTATGACTTGAATTGAATCACATACCTTAATTGCTTTACTTTTCAAAGTTCTTATATGGTTTTTAGCATGTCACCACTGAAATTATGCTTGTTATCATTTACCTACTCGAGGACGACCAGGAATTAAGCTTGGGGATGTTGATACGTCCCAAACGTATCGATAATTTCTTCTTGGGGATGTCTACTCACGCTTGTATTCTTGTAGACTATGTTGGGCCTCCAAGCGCAGAGGTTTGTAGGACAACAACAATTTCCCTCAAGTGGATGACCTAAGGTTTATCGAACTCAGGGAAGTAGAGGTCGAAGATGGTCTCTCTCAAGCAACCCTGCAATTAAGATACAAGAAGTCTCTTGTGTCCCCAATACACCTAATACAACTAGGAGTTGTATAGGTGCACTAGTTCGGCGAAGAGATGGTAAAATATGGGTGATAGGTGTGGCAAAGCAAAGTAATATAAATCTGTAATAAAAAGTGCAGCAAGCAAACATGCGACAAAAGTGAGCACAAACGGTGTAAAAAATGGTGGAAACAAGGCCTAGGCTTCATACTTTCACTAGTGGAAACTCCCAACAACATTAACATAGTCCAATCACATGATATTTCCCATAAAACATGCAATGGAGATGTACTCGGAGGTCATTCCTTTGTGGTCAAGAGAGGACGAGAATTGTGTAGGTTTACAAAAGCACACTTCAGAGTTCATAGTTCTCATCTATGGATGTCCCAATGTCACCGCGGCCATCCAAAGAAAGTACTACAATCACTACAACATATCTAAAGGATAGTCAAAGACAAGAACCAAGAGACTCTCAATCTTCAATCAACACACAAAAGAGGAAATCACTCATGAAAATACTCTTCTAATCCATGTCCAATAGACCGCTGTCACCTTGGTCTCGGGGATTATACTAGATAAAGACAAGTCAGTACATCAAATCCAATACATAGAAGAAGGGAAAATATCATGGGATAACCCTAGATTAACATAGCCTATGATCACAATGAAGATCACATCATGGGAGAGAGAGAATACCACATAGCTACTGGTAGAAACTTTAGCCCCGAGGAGGAACTACTCCCGCTTCATGGAGGGAGGAAGCAACGTCGATGGAGATGAATTCGGGGGCACTTCCCCGTCCCGGCAGGGTGCCGGCACAGGAATTCTGGTCCCCCGAAGCTTGTTGGCGATGTCGGCGGAGATCGGAATCGCTTCTGGAGAAAAGGGGTCTGGAATTAGGGTTTTCGTGACGGGAGTATAAATAAGAGCCAAAGGGGGGGTACCGGGGGAGGTTCCAGTCGCCCAGGCAGCCACCCGGTGCGGGTGGACCCCTGGACGCGCCAGGAGGGCGCCTGGGGGCTGGGGGCCACCCAGGGCCCCATCCTCCGGCTGGAGGACTCTTCTAGAACGCTGGTTTTTATATATTTTTCACGGAATTTTCTGAGCACTTTTAATAATTGGAAAACTTGAAATACAAAAACAGCAGAAAACGGAAACTGGCACTGGGGTGCACCGAGTTAATAGGTTAGTCCAAATATGATCAAAAGTGTATGAAAGTGTATCAAAAGCATAGAAATATAACCCAAAACATGCATGGAGCAAGCAGAAATTATAGATACGTTTGGGACGTATCAACATCCCCAAGCTTAATTCCTACTCGTCCTCGAGTAGGTAAATGATAACAAGCATAATTTCTGTGGTGACATGCTAACAACCATATAAGAACTTTGTAAGTAAAGCAATCAAGGTATGTAATTCAATTCAATTCATAACACGCAAGAGTCTATATTAGCATTGAAACAAGCAACATAAGAACATCAGGTGCAAGAGCTCTCGTTCTCCGTGACTCAAATGTTTCCAAATGGTGTTTGCGTGCAAGAAGTGGGAGATGGGAATACGAGAACAAATATATTTGTTGAGAACTCAATCTACTAAAGTTTCACACTTATTCTTCTTGGGAACCTTATCTTGACTCGTCCCCAGACCACTAGCCAGGTACAAGTCAATTTGATCCACTCCTTTTCGATATTTTGAGCACTCATCCAATAGATGAGCGTAAGCACGCGAGTTGACACTTAGGATGGCAAAGAGAGAAATATGGTGGAGGAGGAAGACAAAAAGGGAGAGAAAGGCTCACATCAATGAGGACAATCATAGACGAGAAGGCCAAATGATAGATATGATGTGAGGAGTAGGGATTGCCATGCAACGGATGCACCTATGAGCTAAGAAAAGCTCTCCAATGGAACTAGTGGGGGTGCATCTAACTTGCTCGCTCATGAAGACCTAGATCTCGTTTGAGGAGGCTCATCCTTGAAATATGCAAGCCAAGTTCTAAAGTGTAAAGGATCCTTTGTAGAAGTGCCCCGAAAAAGTTCTCTACTACCTGCTGTTCTGTTTTTCACAGATTCTGCCACGTTTTGCCTTTCCTTACTTTTGCAAACCTTAAGCTTGCTTTTTCTTTGCAAAATCCTTTTGGCAATCTTGAGAAACAGTAGCTCTTCAGGAATATCTTTACATCCAGTGGGGAAAATTATTTTATTAAGGGTACTAACCTCTCTAATCAGCTTATGATGAGATATGTATGAAGGGAGTTTTCAAGTTTGCAATGGAAGATGATGAAAGAAGATCCGGGAGTGTCAAGCGCTCAAGCTTGGGGATGCCGCCATGCACCCCCAATAAATATTCGAGGAGACTCAAGCATCTAAGCTTGGGGATGCCCCCGTGCATCCCCTTCTCCATCAATAATCATCAGTTCGTCCTTCGTCTCACTATATTTTTATCACTTCATGCGTTATGTGCTATGCTTGGAGTGTCTCGCTCTTAGGTTTACTTCTTTGTTTTTTCTTTAGTTTTGCTTGCTGTTCATAACAAGTTAGACCCCAGCTTACTTTGTGTGGGGGAGAAACACGCTCCACTCCAATCTAGAACACATCATAGGATTTTTCATGGTTATATTTCTGCTGTTGTGTGTTCTTTATCTTTTCGTAGCTACTGTCATGTTTAGTTTTGGTCTTAGTTTGTCTTTAGCAAGAGCCTTGGCTTTTGTTTAGTTTGTTGTTGGAACTCTCTTTAGTTTTCATGTTTATCTTGTTAAGAGAGTTGGTTGTTGCACTGAGTTGTGTCTTGTCTTGAAAGTAGGTAATTGAGGTTGCTATTTAATTTTAGTAGTAACTTGCAATAGTTTTGAAGTATTGTTGTGAGTAATGTTTGAACTTTTGGTGTCAAGAGATCTAGCCAATTAGTGATAGGTGTAATATTTTGGGCAATCCGTGTTTACTTACAAAACCTACAAAACAAGTTGAGAACTCTAGCTACTAGATGGATCACTAATCTTTGGAGGGATCGGATATTAGAGTACACTCACATACCATGAGTCGAGGATGCGCGAGGATAACCAAAACCCCATACACTCCTCCTCGGGGTACTTGTCTCTTTGTGAACCTCCTTATTAGATTGAGAGTTACCGATAATAAGTGCATGAGTGCTTCGGACTAATGTAAGTATTGAAAGTTGACACTTCCACCTCCTCATATTTGCTAGCCTCTCCCGTGCCGTGCATTGACTTCTTGTCACTCCAAGAGTTGGCATCCACCTTCGCCGGTACATCCAAACCCTTGGCATGATACGCTCTGTCATCATAAGCCTCCATATATCTTTCCTCAAAACAGCCACCATACCTACCTATCAAGGCATTTCCATAGCCTTTCCGAGATATATTGCCATGCAACTTCCACCTCTTCATGACTTGATCTTCATGCCATACATGTTCCTGCTACACTGGCAGAGGCATACATTGCATACATCATGATAGCTACATCTTCTTTATGATTTGAGTACCTTGTAAAGTGTGAAAGATCTTTTATACCATCTTGTAAATTAGAGTGTTGCCCATAAGTGAGGAAAATATCCCAAAGTGGACAAAATAAAAGATCCCAAAGAGAAAAAATGAGAGCTAAATAGAAAGAGCTATTGAGGCCACCAAAAAATACAAAAAATAGAAAAAGAGAAAAAGAAAATAAAAAGAGAGAAAGGCACAACACTACTATCCTTTTGAGAGATCCACACTAGTACTCCCTCTTATCCTTGTACCCCATAGAGATGATCATACATGTATATAACTATGTGGGGATCCTTTACACTATAGAACTTGGCTTGCATATTCCAAGGATGAGCCTCCTCAAAAGAGCTCTAGGTCTTCATGAGCTAGCAAGTTGGATGCACCCCCACTAGTTCCATTGGAGAGCTTTTCTTAGCTCATATGTGCATCCGTTGCATGGCAATCCCTACTCCTCACATCGTATCTATCATTTGGTCTTCTCGCCTATGATTGTCCTCATTGATGTGAGCCTTTCTCACCTTTTTGTCTTCCTCCTCCACCATATATCTCTCTTTTCCATCTTAAGTGTAAAATTTCGTGCTTACGCTCATCCATTGCATGAGTGCTCAAAATATCGAAAAGGAGTGGATCAAATTGACATGTACCTGACTAGTGGTCTCGGGACGAGTCAAGATAAGATTCCAAAGAAGACCAAGTGTGAAACTTTAGTAGATTGAGTTCTCAACAAATATATTTTCTCTCTCGTATTCCCATCCCCCTTCTTGCACGCAAACACCATTTGGAGACATTCGAGTCACGGAAAGCTAAGAGCTCTTGCACCTAATGTTCTTTCGTTGCTTGTTTCAATGCTAATATAGACTTGCCTGTTATAACTTGAATTGAATTACATATTTTGATTGCTTTACTTTCAAAGTTCTTGTATGGTTGCTAGCATGTCACCACAGAAATTATGTTTGTTATCATTTACCTACTCGAGGACAAGCAGGAATTAAGCTTGGGGATGTTGATACGTCCCAAACGTATCTATAATTTCTGCTTTCTCCATGCATGTTTTGTGTGATATTGCTATGATCTAGATACACTTTCATACAATTTTGATCATATTTGTACTAACCTATTAACTCGGTGCACCTCAGTGCCAGTTCCTATTTTTTGCTGTTTTTCTATTTCAGTTTTCCCCCATATTAAAAGTGCTCCAAAAATTCGGAAAAAATCAGATAAAAAATCAGCACGAAGGAACCTTCCGTAGTCCCGAAGGAGGAACAGGTGGGACCGACCAGGGCCCTAGGCGGCCGCCTGGCGCGTCCTAGGGCTTGGCCGCACCAGGGGGGCGCCTGGACCCCTGGCCGCCCCCCTGGCTGCCCCCTTCGCCTATTTATTCTCCGTGACGGGATTCTTCCGAAGACAGAACCCTTTTTCGTGATCTCGCCTCTGTTCGGCCGCCGCCGCGCTTCCAAGATCGGGAGCGCCAGCAGACCCCTTCCCGGCACCCTGTCGGAGGGAGGATTGACCTCCGGGAGCTTCCCCTCCACCAAGAACGCTTCCTGGATGTGTCGTGGGTAGTTTCCTTTGGACTATGGGTCCATGATCAGTAGCTATGTGATGTTCTCCTCCCCTCTTTGTTCTTCATGGTTTAGACCTCGTGAGCTGCCCTACATGATCGAGGCACATATGTAATTTTCTGCTGTTGCTATGCTGAGTTTGCTGGGGTCTGATGGATTATGATATTATGTTCAGATTGTGATTGAGTAATATATTTGGTTCTTATCTTTTATATATTCTTGTTCCTAAGTAATTCTTGCATGTTCTCCGTTGCTGTTTATTGTCTTGGCCAAGTAGTAGGTAGTGACTTCAAGAGGGAACGTTATGCTCGATTGTGGGTTCATGCCCCCTGATGACACGCTTGAGTGACAGAAACATGAGTCTAGGGGATGTGATGTTGCCACAAGGGGGAAAACAACGGTGCTTGTAACTGCGGTTTCAAGGATTGTTTACTTTACGCAAAGTTCTTTTTAATGCAGTTGTCTGTTGCTTTGGGTTTACACTTTGGGTGAGGCTCGCAACTTAATACCAGCGAGGTGTTCTGGGTAGGGATCTCAAGGTGGATGATTAGTAGTAGATGTAGTTGGATTTTGGTCTACTTATTTTGGCGTACCGCCCATGCTTTTGAGCCTCTTCCTTTCTTTGTAGCATAGTTAGCATTGCGGTGCGTTTTTAATCCTGTCAATTTCCCAGCTGTGATTTGTTTACCTCGCATAGCAGTCTTATCGTCTTTTGGGAGAGAGACATCACTAGTGAACATCATGGGACCCCGATCCATATTTTCATCACTTTTTACACGCTCTTTTATTTTACTGCTTTTACTTTACTGCTTTTACTTTCTAGTTGCTATCACCATTATCATTATTATCTGTTGCATTGATCCTTTGTGAACAACAAGGCCGGAGAGATTGACAACCTCTCTGTACTCGTTGGGAAGCAAAGTTATTTGTGTCGTGTGCAGGTCCACGTCAGTTGCACCGCTGACACCTACTTATCATCTCCGGAGTCCTACTGGAGACAAACCTTGGTATCTTCATCGAGGAAAATTTGCCGCTACATTACATCTCACCTTCCACTTGTGGTAACCAACGAGGAGAGACATCAATCACCACAACATATCTCAAAGATAGTCAAAGACAAGAACCAAGAGACTCTCAATCTTCAATCAATTCACAAAAGAGGAAATCACTCATGAAAATATTCTTCTAACCGATGTCCAATAGACCGTTGTCACCATGGTCTCAGGGATTATACTAGATAAGATCAAGTGAGTACATTAATCCAATGCATAGAGGAAGGGGAAATATCATGGGATCACCCTAGATTAACATAGCCTATGATCACAATGAAGATAACATCATGGGAGAGAGAGAAGACCACATATCTACTGGTAAAAACCTCAGCCCCGAGGAGGAACTACTCCCGCATCATGGAGGGAGGAAGCAACATCGATAGTGTAACACCCCAAAAATCGGGTTATCGATTTTTGTGCTGTTATTCCTTCCTAGCTTTTTCTCCTGATCTTTTTCCCCTGGAGACTGGTTTATGACCAGATAAATCCAAACGATCCTTGACCTTGCAACCCTTTTCTCTGCCCCTTTGCAAGGCAAGATCTCTCCTCAGACCCTCGATCCCGGATATGCAAGGATATTGCCGAGTCCGGTGCAATGTTCTTCATATCAGCCTAATTCCATTTGTGCCAATCGATGGAATTAAATCCCGGAAAATACCCGAACATCTATAAAGGTTGTGTAAAATTGTAGAGATGATGTTGGTTATCCTATTGACCTCTCCCAAAGATATTGTCTATGATTGAATAACGGAAATTGTGATTTTCTTTATAAAGCCAATAATTCCCTTTTAGCCCATTTGCAAAGGAGCTACCATTTTGGTTGCCCCATTTGTTCTCAAATGAATTGTGGAGCTCCTAGAATCCAACCCATTGCCATTTCCATCAAAACATGGGGTTCCATAGTTCAAAAGATGAGCATAGCTTCCATTTCCAAATTCAGGGCAGAATGGCACTTTATAAAGGAAGTGTTATTTATGTTTTGCCATTGCCTCCCAAACTTTTTGTGCCTTTTCCCCTCACCATTTCATGGTGTTGTACCAAATTTGAGCCCTAATGGCCAAGCCAATAATGCACAATAAATTCCCAAAGTTTTTGTCTAGCAGGCAACTTTGTGAAGGAAGTGCAAGTTATCCTTGTCCATTTGAGCTGAAATTTTGTGTACATACTTATCCCAGTATATGATGAAGCTCTGCAAAATTTCAAGCCAAGGGAACCAATGTTCTAGCCACACCACATCACAAACACCTTCTGCCTAGTTGGTGCATTTGTAAAGGAAGTGGTATGTACAGTGGTCCATTTGTGCTCAAACTTGGCAGAGGTAATCATCTATGGATAAGATTGCTGTGACACAAGTTTCATCCCATTTAACCAGATGTGCCTCCCCCAGTTCAGCACAAACACTTTGCTGTGTATAGCTAGGTCAAGTCACTTTCAGTAGCTCCATGCCATGCCTGCCCTTCCAAGTGAGTGATTCCATTTCCTGATGAGTCACACCACACAGTGGACATGGTCCCTGGTCAGTTGCACGCCCGGGACATGTGTTGGCCTTGGTGACCAAGCATGTGGCCTGTCCAGCTCGTGTCCAGCTAAGTGCTTGTACTGGATCCTCATCCGCATCGTCCTCTTCCTCGTGTCCAAGCTTGTCCTTCGTGATCCCCACGCCAAGACTGACCCAGGCGTGCTCTTCCCCCTCATCCCCTAGCTCCTGGCCGGGCGTGCCGACGCCGTGTTCTCCACGGGCTGGCCGCCGCGTGTCCGTGCTCTTGATGCTTCGAGCTCCATCTCCGAGCCCCCTCCCGCGGCTATAAGAGGGCGCAGCTCGAGCCTCCCGCGGCACCAGCAGCCCCCTCCCCCTCGAGCTACCCAGGCCACGACCACGCCCCCGCCATGGACGAAGCTCTCCGTCGCCGCGCCCCGCCCGCGTGGCCCGATGCCACCGGCCGATCCCGAGCCGACCGGGCACCCTCGCAAACCCCCTGGTCTCTCCTAGCCCCGCCCCTCCCTCACCTTGGCACTGGAGCTCCTACGTGCTCCCCACGGCCTCCATGGCGGCCGCCCCGGCGTGCTCGGGCTGGAGCTGGCCCCGCCTCCTAGCGGCCTGGAAGGTGCCCCGTCGGCCGCGACGCCCTCTCCCGCGCGTGCGCACGCACCTCTCGCAGCCGGAGCCGCCGGCGCTGGCCACGGCGGCCCGCCTCGGCCGTCCTCTATTTCGGCCACGGGAGAACAGAGAAGAAAGCAGGGGCGCACGACAGATGGGCCCCGCCCGCCAGCCAGTGGAGACCCAGACCCGCGCTCGAGTGTTCCAGGAAATACGTTTTCACCGTGGGAAGACGTATTCAACTGCTGCTTCAGGTGAGAATATGCTTTCCTGCGGCGAAAGCGAAATTTCGCTTACTACGGCTAGAAGTGCGCTTTCCGTTTAGGAAAGTGTATTACAGTGGAGGCGTTTTCTCTCTCCAGATCCCAAAGGCTTATATCGTGGACGTTCACCCGATAAGCCCATTTTTCTGCTTATCGAACGAACGCCCGTAACTTCGCGGCCTTAACTCCGATCGAGGTGATTCAAAACCCAGGTTCTCAGTTTTTCGAGCCCTTTCCGTTGGTGCAAGTTTCATGCTGTGTTTTCATTGTTAGATTTACCCTTTTTCCCCCGGTTGTCGTTAGGCTTCGCCGGAGAACTGTCGGTACCGTCAGATGTTTTCGGAGGGCGACCGCACGTCCGTCAGGTGGATTCATCGGCACCCCCCAAGCAAGCAAGCCATCTAATATATGCTCTAAGCATTGTGCCGTGTTGTTCTTGTGTGTTTATAATGTGATCTCGTCATGTTGCTTTAACGTTGAACTAAACCCTGAGCTGGTAACTTGACTTGACATGCTTATTCCATGCTTACGTGATATGTTTATGTCGATCATGCTATGTTCACTCGTAAGTATCGTGCTTTTTTTGTTTATACATGTCTACTTGATATGATAGCGATCATGTCATGTTTACTGGTTACTATCATGCCCATGTTGTTCATGTTAATTATATCATTCTTATGCCGGTAGTTTTACATGTGTTGACCTTATTCATGCTTTAATATCCGTGCTTACTAGATTCATACCATGCCATGCTAGTGGTTGCACCTGTTTGGTGGTAGTGTTATGTTCATTCCATGTTGCCTTGTTCAATTTATGCTGCAAGAACTAATGCTAAAACTTGATGAACATAATATAACCGTTGACCCAGTGCCACCGAACCGAGCTTTAACCGTGCAGCCACATTTTCCTGTATGGTCGGGCCTTAACTCGTGCTATCGTAGTGCCTTCTACGGATATCACCAAAAAGGGGAGGTTATGCACACACGCTACCCTGTCCCGGTAGGTGGTGATAACCTTGACATCCATAGTGTTTACCCGGGAGTTCCCGTTGGGACAGTTTGCCACAAGGTGGCCGAGTGGTTCTGGTGGTAACGTGGACACCTAACCACAGGGATACCCAGGACCACGTGTCGGTGAGTCCGTAGGGAGGTTACGCGATAGTCGAGTTTCGTTGGAGAAGTCCTAGTCCACTCCTGCGGTACGAGTTCCAAGGATCCTGTGGGACAAGTACTGGGGTGCTGGATGGAGGAAGAACTCCATAATGTGGGTAACGTGCACAAACTCTACAGAGTCACAATCTATTCGAATAGCCGCGTCCTCGATCATGGGACACAGTTTGTACTAGGTCACACTATGTTCAACACAAACTGGTATAATAATGGTGGTGGTAAGTGACCCCGCTGCGAAGTTCGGCCGGGCTGGGACTTGACGAAGAGAGATTTCACTCCCAACTTTCCATGCGTTGTGCATGATAGGAAAAGCCAGGCGGACGCGCCTTAGGCTATGCACATTACTGGCGGCAAATGAACACCGTAAGACCTGAAGTGGCAGGACTTTTGCTCGACACCAGTGTTCCAAGCTCACGTCGAGGGACGTGGGTTTGATTGGGCTACTGCGGTATTTGTCCTAGTGCAATTCACCAAGGCTCGACCAGTCGACTCATTGGGCCCTTTCAGCTTAGCATCCCTCGAAACAGGTTTTTTCATGGCCACCAGACTGCCAGCGACCCGCGGATGTACCGCGCATACCGATAACCGACGAATGAATGTACTCGAGTCCCTGCGCGACTCTTCGAGTCCCCCAGGCACTCGGGGGCTACTGACGAGGGGGTGACCCCACGACTCCTACGGATAGGCCTACCTGGTGTCCCTGAGGACATAAGGCCCATGAAGATACATCCTCGGCCCGCTAGTTGGCACCGACGTAGGAGTCTACGACTCACAAGGAAGGTGCGAAGACCTGCCGTACGGAGCAAGCTAGGGTTAGGAAAGCTTACCTGTAAACATAGATGAACTCCCCGAGACCTAGCCCAGTATATAAGGGCTAGGAGGGGCGACGCAAAAGACAACCAATATATCATCTGTAACCCTAGCCTTGAGCGCTCCAGCCTTGGCACCCATTGTAATCGCATCTCCCCCATCAATAATATCGAGCAGGAGCGTGCCTCCCTGTTTGTCGACGAGCTATCGCCCAACCTGTGCCTCTCATGACTAACCCAGGGTCCCTGACCATGGGATTTGCCGGGGTTGATCCCCATCAGGAGGTGTCCCAGCCAGTGTCCCTTTGGATTGGAGTTCATCATCGCCGTTATTGTTTCGCTGTCGTCGTTATTCCGCTGCTAGAGTTATGCAGCTGCTTGGTGTAGAGCTGAGGCTATCCTGAGGAGCAAGCTGTGTCTCCGCTAGCGTTGTAATAGACCTCGTGTACTCCTATCTTCGGTAATAGAAAGTTGTTCAGTTCTATACCAATCAGTGCCGTGTTCCAGAAGACTTGATCTCTGGGCTGGAGCATGGGGCGTTCTGGTCCTCTGAGTCGGGGTGCCACAGAGGGCCCGGTATCTTTTCCTTATCTTAGTCTTTTAGAGTCAAGTAGAGTCGTGTCATGTCTAGGGAAGTTATTATACGAAATAGGTGTTTTCATTGAGGTCTATCACTCCTTCTGTGGAGAGTTTGTATCCGTGAGTGTGGAGTCGTCTATGTTGGAATATTAATGAGAAGTCTATTGGTTCCTTCGCTGCACTCGGTATTCTCTTCATGCAATCGTCCTAATATGATGATTCTTATGGGGAGTATTGACCTTATATCAGGTATGGCCTTGAAAACATTATTTAATTTTGGCAAACATAGATTTGGTCTTGACAACATGCATGTTCGACATAGCCAAAACCTTTATGTTATTATGCTTGAAGTGTTATGTTGACAAGGAAGACAACTTGATGTCTTATTCTTACCTTAATGTTTATGCTTTATATGTCTTGCATCTAAGTTAGCATCAATTGTCTGTTCTCTCAAAGCCTTTACTATCCATACTCTTTGCCAAGTCAATTTCTGCTTGTGCATCCATACCCTGAAACCAATACCTTCCATATGAGTCTACCAGACCTTCCTATTCGTGGTATTCCCTACCACTCCTATAAGTATAGAATTTATGTGTTATCCTTAAATGTTCAAAATCTTCTGTTTTGTGCCTCTTGTTTAGCTCATGAGGAAGTAGTAGGTAATTCATGATCTTCTTAAGTTGGACAAGTTTTACCCTGGGATTGCATGTCTAATCTACAAACCCATAGTAAGAGGAGGAACTGGCATGAGTGCGCCTAGCTCAAAAGATAATATAACAAAAAAACTCTCCTTCACGCTTGGTCTATGAGAAATCAGAAAATTTGGCAGTGATAAACAAAGGAGATTAAGGGGATGTGATCGTCCCCACTTGGGAGTCGTTCCTCGAAACTTGTCACTATTAAGAAATAGGCTATAGCCGCGAGCGCACTGCTGGCGGACGCTAAACGTTGTACGCCAGCGATACTTGCACTGGCGTACATAGTTAAGTGGACGCCAGGGCAATAGAAGGTACCGCTGGCGTACAGTACTAAATGCATGCTAGAGGCACGGCTTGCCCCGGGCTAGGCATCGGATCCAACTGCCACTGGCGTACAGAAGCCCTGCCCGCCAGAGCTATTTATGTTTCCGCTGGCGTACTGTTTAGATTGTACGTCAGAGGAAGTTTGCCCCTGAAATATTTTAAATTGCGGATGTTTTTGCTGGCGGGCCTATGGATTGTACGCCAGTGGTAATTCTGTTACCTATGGCGGACAGATAGTTTGTACGCCAGAGGTATCCTGTGAAATTATTGGTGGGCTCGGGCTGCCACCAAATCCCTCCATTATTGCACCTCCATTATTGCTCTTCTCACTAGCTCAAAGTTCCTCCCCATCCCCCATCTTCACCACTATTTTTAACCAATTAAAACTAGTATATGTGATAGATCTAGCTCCATTACCCTTCTAATGCCCTTTCTACCAGAAGAAATGGCCACAAAAGAACCAAATTTAGCTCCTTTTGATGAGATCCAAATATATCATCTCTATATATAGGTCTAGCTAGATCTATCTACATCTCTCTTCTCTCCCACATTGTCTCTCTTAAGGTGAGGGATCAACATATATGTGCTATTTTTGTATTGTGTCAGATATGTGATGATGCATATATATGTGCTATATATTCTTGATGATGATGCATGCATGCATATATGAGATGATGAAATTTTGCCAGATATGTGATGATGCATATATGCGCTATTATTATTGTGCAGGAAATGATGTCAATATTTTACCGGAATGTTGATTCATTTCCGTTTCGGCAAATTTTGGCACTCGCTTAGTCCTATTTGTAGGAAGGTCATGCCACAAAATTTTAATGAAAAATGACTGTTTTACTTGTCTTGTGGTTCTATCACGTGCAGGCGATCGATGTGGCGCCCGGCCATATGATTGAACGTGTCGTGAACAAATATTTGAGATACGCTACAGACGACATGATACAAAATAACTGCAGGGAGATAAGATGTCCGTGTCAAAAATGCAAAAAAGTGGGCTTGTTGAACCCCTTTTCGGGAAAGTTGCTGGAGCATCTGCTTATACATGGTTTTATGGATGGCCACACTCAGTGGCTTGATGATGATGATGATGATAAAGTCCATGATGGTGCGGTGGATCATGATCAGCATGACAATAATAACGATCACGGGCAAGAAGACGAAGAGCCGCCTGATGATCCTCCCTCACATGATGTTGGAGATCTAAAAGATGTCGAACAACACGTAAACGAAGACGATGACATGCAAACACTGCTAGCTTCAGCCGTGCGGGGCCCTCATCTCAAAGAGTTGCTTCTAAAGAAGATGACTAACTGCAGATCTGCTAGTATAGAGCTAGCTAAGTTGGCACAACTGGAGGTAGACTCGAATACTCCATTGTATCCAGGTTGCGGATCGGAATACTCTCGCTTGAAAGTAGCGCTCGATGTTCTCAAAATAAAGGCAAAACACAAATGGAATGACATAAGCGTCGACGCTAGTCTGCAATACTAAAAGAGTAAGCTTCCGGAGGGCAACTCGTGTCCTACAAGTTGTGATGAGGCCAAGAAAGTCGTGTGCCCCTTTGATTTACCACATGAAAAATACCACGTGTGCATCAATGATTGCTACATTTATCAGAAAGAGGACGCAGACATTATCACATGTCCGGTGTGCAATGCCGCTCGATACAAGAAAGGGAAGAAAGAACCTCAGAAAGTTGTGTGGTATTTTCCGCTCATCCCCCATTTGCAGCGGTATTTCGCGGACTACAAGGAAGCCAAGCTCATGCGGTGGCACGCGGATAGAAAAAATGTAGTATTGAAAGATCCAAAACGGTGTGAAAAGGCAGTTCCGAGGAACCTCAAGTTGGGTGTGAGCACCGACGGAGTGAATCCATACAGCAACCAGAGCAGCGCACATAACACTTGGCACATGTTCGTATGGATATACAACCTCCCCCCTGGTTATGCATGAAGAGTAAGTACATACACATGTGCATGATAATTCAAGGGCCAAAACAACCTGGCAACGACATTAATCTGTATCTAAATCTACTAAAAGATGAGCTAGACAGGTTATGGGAAGGGGTGAACACATGGGACGCCGTCGCAGAAGAATATTTCGCTATGAGAGCTGCCTTGTTTTGTACGGTGCACGACTATCTCGGCCACGGATATGTCGCAGGACAGGTTTGCCACGGACATTGGGGATGTATGAGGTGCATGGATGATCCAACATTTATGCAGCTTAAGAAAGATCCCGGGTCTTCAAAAACTGTCTACACGGGGCATCGAAGGTGTTTACACAAGGATGACCCGTGAAGAAGCCGTGGAGACCTTTTCAATGGTGAAGATGAGCTCCTGGGACCTCCACGTAAGAGGTGCGGTGAAAAAATATATGAGTTGCTGAATGATTGGGACCAGTTCCCTAAGCCAGGAAAGAAGCAAAAGGCACCAAAACCGCTCCTGGATTTATGGAAGACGAGGTCCTTGTTTTGGGACTTGAAGTACTAGCCCGTTCTCGATACGCATCATTGCCTTGATCTAATGCATATCGCGAAGAATGTGTTCGAGAGTTTGTTTGCCACTCTGCTCAACATGCCGTAAAAAACCAAAGATGGGCCAAAAGCAAGAAATGACTTGATAGATCTAAGTATCAGGGAAGAGCTTCACGGGGGAATTAAGTCATCGGATGAGGAGACGAACTGAAACAAGGGAAAAAGGTTAAGAAATATGACTATCACTGCCCCCCATCCTGTTTCACTCTAAGTGAGAACGATCTTCAACAATTAATCAAGTGCTTTCTAGGAGTCAAAACCCCTTTAGGTTACTGTGGGCTGATAAGAAGATATCTAGACCAGCAAAAACAAAGGTTCAGCGGGATGAAGTCTCATGACTGTCATGTGATGATGACGCAGATATTTCCGGTTGCGATTCGAGGGATAATGGACAAGCACGTACGTGAAACCCTTTTCGATTTCTGTAACTTTTTCGACGTGATCTCTCGAAAGTCGATTACATGGAAGCAACTCTCAAGGTTGCAGGAAGAGATCGTTGTGATATTATGCGAACATAAGATTTACTTTCCACCCGCATTCTTTGACATTTGTGTGCATCTGTTGGTCCATATCGTGGAAGATATCATCCACCTCGGACCGGCGTTCCTTCACAATATGATGCCGTTCGAAAGGATGAATGGAGTCATCAAAGGATTCATTCTTAACAGGGCCTGTCCTGAAGGAAGCATCGTTCAGGGCTATCTCACCGAAGAGTGCATCTCTTTCTGCACAAACCTCCTGGGCGAAGTCAAGGACCCTGTTGGCCTTCCCAGAAAAGGCACCTTGGCAGGCTCGACGAAGTAGGCCACAAGAATGGCCGAAGGGAATTGCGTGTAGACTTTGAAAAACGATGCGTCGACTTTAACAGGGCAAACTTGGTAGCTCTACAACACCTTGAAATGGTCGATCCCTGGTGCAAAGAGCACGAAAACATCATTAGGAAGAAGTACACTGACCAGGGTCGGGAAATGACAGATGGGGAAGTAATCAGAGAGCACAACTCCACTTTCTTGCGTTGGTTCCAAGAACGCCTTATCGCTAATCCACCGATGGATTCTCTAGAAGGCAGACTCTTATATGCTTTGTCACATGGTCCCTCACCCAACCTTGCGACGTTTTAGGCATATGATATAAATGGGTTCACATTCTACACGGAAGAAAAGGATAAAAGTTCTGCTTATCAAAACTCAGGAGTAACGATGGTATCCTCAATTGGTAATGAAAAATTATGATACTACAGAAGGATCGAGGAGATATGGGAGCTTGAATACTCTGGAGAGAAGGTGCCGATGTTTTGTGTCAGATGGGCTAGGAGATCAACCGTCATGAAAGAAAACAAATACTTCACCACCATGGTTATACCCGAAGCCGACAGCACTTCATCAAGCGTGAACGTCACTGCAGAAAATGAGCCATGGGTATTGGCTAAGCACGTGTCCCAATGCTTCTTCATAACATACTCCTGTAGGCCTAGCCGCGTGGTCGTGAGGAGAGGCAAAAGAAACATCATAGGAATGGCCGACGAAGAAGACTTAGACATGTTCAGCGACCCAAATATCGAAGATGATGAAGATGACGACGATAAGGAAAAATACACCACAAGAAGGAGCAGAACGGCGCTACCTAGGTCAGGTCGTCCGTTAGAAAGAAGTAGTCACGATGTCGGGCTCAATTATGCAACTGCGACAAAAAAGGCAAGAAAATTACCAAACGCTGAGAAAGACACGTAATGTGTGCGAAGAAACCAGCTAGTATCGATTTGTCTTTTGTATCTATGAGACTACAAACTTGTTGTATCGATGAACTAACATTCGATGACACTTTTCTTATATGTACTCTCTTTTGTAATATATATCTTTGACTACTTTCAAGTCTATTATTAAGTCATACATTTTTTGACCATTTTTATATGAAAACAATCCTTTTAATAAAATAGAAAGAAAATTAAATACAAGAATAGAAAAAAAGAAGCAAATACAAAAAAACTTCCCTGGCGGCCGGCCTATTTGTACGCCAGTGGTAGAGTCACCTCTGGCGGACGCTCCACTTTTGCACGCCAGAGAAAAAAATGTAGCGTTGGCGGACGTGGTTGTTTGTCCGCTAGCGGTAGGGTACCATATGACTATGCTCCCCCGCCTATTTTCTGGATCACATCTCTTCACATCTTCTCTCTTCAACCGCTCCCAGGCACACCCCGTGCGCCTCCCATCACTGGCGACAGCCACCGTCCGCACCGGAACGGCCGCCCGCCGCTTGCTGGAACGGCTGCCACCGCCTCCTAACCTCTCCCGTCTGCAGGTACGTGATACGTCCAAAACGTATCGATAATTTCTGCTTGCTCCATGCATGTTTTGTGTGATATTGCTATGATCAAGATACACTTTTATACTTTTTTTATCATATTTGGACTAACCTATTAACTCAGTGCACCCCAGTGCCAGTTCATGCTTTCTGTTGTTTTTCTATTTCAGTTTTCCCCCATATAAAAATTGCCAGAAAAATTCAGGAAAATTCAGATAAAAAATCAGCGTGACGGAAGCTTCGAGAAGAGCCCGGGAGGGTCCAGAGGGGAGCCAGGGGGGGCCCATGCGGCCACCCGGCACGGCTCCACCCCTGGCTGCACCAGGGGGGCGCCTGGGTCCCCTGGCCCACCTCTGGCTGCCCCCCTTCGCCTATTTATCCCCCGTCACGGGAAAACTCCAGAAGAAGAACCCTATTCCGCGAACTCGCCTCTGTTCCGCCGCCGCCGTGCTTCCAAGATCGGGAGCACCAGAAGACCTCTTCCCGGCACCCTGCCGGAGGGAGGATTGACCTCCGGGAGTCTCCTCTCCACCATGGATGCTCCCCGGATGTCTTGTGAGTAGTTTTCCTTGGACCATGGGTCCGTGATCAGTACCTATGTGATGTTCTCCTCCCCTCTTTGATCTTCATTGTTTAGACCTCGTGAGCTGCCCTACATGATCGAGGCACCTTTGTAATATTTTTGCTGTTGCTATGTTGAGTTTGATCGGATCTGATGGATTATGAGATTATGTTCAGATTGTGATAGAGTAATATATTTGGTTTTTATCTTTTATATTTTTGTTCCTAAGTAATTCTTGCATGTTCTCCGTTGCTGTTTATTGCTTTGGCCAAGTAGTAGGTAGTGTCTCCAAGAGGGAGCGTTGTGCTAGATTGTGGGTTCATGCCCCCCCCCCCCGATGACATGCTTGAGTGACAGAAACATGAGTCTAGGGGGTGTGTTGTTGCCACAAGGGGGAAAACAACGGTGCTTGTGACCACGGTCACAAGGATTGTTTACTTTACGCAAAGTTCTTTTATTGCAGTTGTCTGTTGTTTTGGGTTTACACTTTGGGTGGGGCTCGCAACTTAATACCAGCGAGATGTTCTAGATAGATATCTCAAGGTGGATGATTAGTAGTAGATGCAGATGGATTTCGGTATACTTATTTTTGCGTACTGCCCGTGCTTTTGAACCTCTTCCTTTCTTTTGTAGCATAGTTAGCATTGCGGTGCGTTCATAATCCTGTCAATTTCCCTTCTGTAATTTGTTTACCTCGCATAGCAGTTTTATCGTCTTTTGGGAGAGAGACATCACTAGCGAACATCACGTATCCCGGTCCATATCCTCATTACTGTTTCCAAGCTATCTTTACTTTTCTACTTTTACTTGCTATCATTATCACTTGTGTTTTACCCTTTGTGAACAACAAGACCGGAGAGATTGACAACCTCTCTGAACTTCGTTGGGAACAAAGTTATCTGTGTCTGTGTGCAGGTCCACGTCAGTCGCGCCGCTGACACCTACTTATCATATCCGGAGTCCTACGGGAGACAAACCTTGGTATCTTCACCGAGGGAAACTCGCTGCTGCACTGCATCACGCCTTCCACTTGGGGCTCACCAACGAAGGGAGGGAAGCCGCTAAGCAGTACGCCGCCGCCCTCTCCCATCTCTCTCCCCTCCCATCCCCATCCCCCTCCTTGACGAACCCTAACCCGCCGCTAGCCCGTCCGTAGGTAGAAGGAGGGGCAACAGGACGAGCGCCGCCACCTGACGCCAGGAGGGGAGAAGGAGGCAACCTCGACCACAACCTTTACCAGGAGGAGAAGGAGACCGGGAGCACCTGCTCCACCTATGGTTCATCCCCTCGGTGATCCCCTCTCCCCAATGTGCAATGCTTGTGAAAATTGCTCACTGTTTTTTCAATGTAGAAATTGTGTTCGTAGAAAATTGAATTCTGTTCACTGAATTTGACACTAATTCTCTGAAAATGTTCATTGAATCCTCACTAATTGAATTGTGTTCACTGAATTTATATAATATGTTGAATAATTTAAACTGAATGTGAAATGCTTGTCCATGTCCATGTGCTTTTTGCCAAAAGAGCTCACTGCCAGTGAGCATGTTTTACACCTTTTCAATTTTCAGTGCGTAGGCTGTCTAAGTTGTGGTTTAATTAATATATTTTCTGTTGTAAATTGTGCAATCTTCTATTCTATTAGAATTTATAAATATGTAAGATGACATGTTATAATTAATATATTTTATTATATAAATATGTAATATGACATGTAATATTAGCCTATCTTGGGGAAAAGATCAGTACAATAAGCAAACAAGTGTAGCATATGTTCTTACCAGTATATATCTTCTTATTATATTGTAGAAAAGCAAGCCGAGCCGCCGCCACAGCCAGGACAAAGTACCACAGCCCCCTTGTGCTACTACCTTTGAGGTGATCTCTTCTTCTCCTCCTGTGATGCTCCTTGCTGGTTGTGGTGCATTGTCTTATAGCTGGGTGCTACTCTATGGCTTCATTTGCCATAGGAGTTTGCTAGCTAGCTTTGGTTTTGGTTCATACATGTGCTGCTATATCTAGTTTGCTGGTATGTGTGCTACTGGGTGTGAGTTGATTGCTGAGTGCTGCTCTAGCTATATATACATGTGCTGGTTGTGGTCTATATGAGTCTGTGTTGCTGGTTGTGCTGCTGTCTTGTAACTATATATGCTCTGGTCCAGTTTGCAGGTACTCATGAGGCCTTGAGATTTCCGGAATGTTGCTTAACTTCCATTCCGGCAAATTCGGGTACTCCATATGTCCTATTTGTAGCAAAGGTCATGCCAAAATTTTCCGTCAATTTTGGCATGACTTATGCTAAAAATAGGACATGCTAAAAATACTGAAAATGAGAACTTTAACTCATTTTGCTACTGTTTAGGTAAATGATTAGCACTATATTTACAAGGTCTAGAGTATAGTTAGTGAAGAATTTTGAACTTTGCTGAACTTAACTGAACATTCTCCCCGGTGATAATAGATGACCTAGTATACACACATGCTACTTTTTTATAACTCATTTTGCACTAACCTATCCCACTTACTAGTAGTATTTTTAAATGGTGATAATTGATGTCAAACGAGGAAGCCAGTTGTTCTGGGGTACATGTTGATCCCGTAGAGGATCATCCTTATTTCTCAATGCTTGCGGCTCAACAGCTTGACGATCAACATGATGAAGGCGGGGATGCAGGCAACGAGAGCACTACTAGAGGTGCCGGGGATGGCAACAATACCACTACTAGTGGTGTCGGGGATGGCAACGCGATCACTACTAGTGGTGTCGGGGATGGCAACGCGACATCTGGTAGCGAAGCCAAGCGACAGCGTAAGGAAAGGGGCCCAAACAAGCTCTACACCATCCGGGAAGAATTTACGGAGGTGGACCCCGCTAGTGGTTTTCCTACACAACCGACTCATGTTGCAAAAGGGTACGACATCAACATTGGATGCATTCTTCGAGAAATCGTCAACATCAATGAAGAGGACATTAGGGCAAAAAGTAAGGAACATGTGGCCACCCTCGTCATTCAGAGGCTGCACGTGCGATACAAGTTCCCGGAACCCTATGATAACCTTGATATCAAGAAAAATCTGGTGAACGCATTCGCCCTAGGTAGGTTTAGCAAAACCTTGTCCATTTGGAAAGGGTATGCGAGGCAGGATCTTGATGCGGGTTATGATTTTGATAAGATCCAAAGCCACTGACCATCAATTTCGGAAGAGGACTTCAATGTTTTCAAGGCCAACTATGACCTACTTGCAACAAAGGAGCTTAGGAAGTGGGGGAAAGATATGCACGAGAAGAACGTAGCTCCCCACAATCTTAGAAGCCGTGGTTACCCCGGAAAGCAGCCAGTTTGGGATAAGGAGGTCGCGGAAAGGAAAGGGCCGGACCCCTACCCGAAGTTTAAAAACCCGCTTGGAAATCGATTTGTGCGGGCCCGATACAAGGTAAATCCCAAAACCAAGGAGCTATGCACGAACGAGAAGGTCAAGGAACTTGGGAAGAAAATCGGGAGGAAGAAGAATTAGCTCAATCTCAAGGATCCTCAACCCAGGTGCCGTATGACGCCTCTTTTGAAAGGACACTAAACAAGGTAAATAAATTGTCGGTGTCAGCGCCGCCGCATCGTGGCCGTGTGGTCGGCGCTGGACTCAATCACAAACATTCATTTTACTACCCCGAGACCAAGGAGGCATGAAAGGAGAGGAAGAGGAATGAGGCGAAGAACGTGAGGGAAGAATTGGAGACCGTGAAAGCTGACATGCCCAACATAATCAATGCGCAAGTGACATAGACTGTCAACAAGCTCCTTACCATGCGCAAGATGAAGGGCCTCTCCCCACGATCACCTTAGGTGCTAGCAACTCGAATAATGAGCCGCCTATTGTGGAGATCAATACGACGGCGGCTGACAACACACCACAAGGTGTGAGGGATGAATCGCCGGACGACACCGCGCCTCGTAGCAACCCTTCCATATCTTACACGCCGGCGGCCGTCCGCGGTCCTTCGTCATTAGACGAGCTCAATGCCCTGACGGTAAATAAGCGCCGCAAAAGTCTCGACTAGTTTAATTGGCGCTTGCTTACCCTCTCTAACGCCTTACATGTTTTCACAGGCCGACAAGGTGGGATGCACATTGCTATTACAAGTCAACAATGAGTTGAAGGACGTGGCAAAGGCACGTATCGTGACACCACTTAACCGTGTGTTCCACACAGTGCCTATGGACGATACCATGTTTAGGGTTACATTGGACCGGTGTTCCCGGGTTGTGCAAATTTGGATCCTTCGACTCAACCCCCTAAAGCCGATAGCAAGTTGAACCTCGAACAATGCTTCTCTTGGCCAATGCTATGGCCTAAAGATCTGATTCGTCTTGACCCTTATTTCATCACCCTGGAGCAAAACGGGGCCTTTGCTGAACCTGCGGATCATCACGACGACGATGATGTTCGCGTCAAAGACTTCCTCGTTGATGACCACCACTTACCTGCTGCCAGCCAGGGTCCTCTTGATGATACACAAGCCGCCGGTCCCAGCCAGGGTCCTCCCCTCTCGACGAGGCGTCTATTCTCTTCTCAAGGAGCTCCAGAAGCAGCCCCCTTCATTCCTCGTGATCCAGCTGGTCTCAGCTAAGACACACTC
The DNA here is from genome assembly GCA_950022295.1 of Bromus sterilis. Lineage (NCBI taxonomy): Eukaryota > Viridiplantae > Streptophyta > Magnoliopsida > Poales > Poaceae > Bromus > Bromus sterilis. The sequence continues at coordinate 54,659,038 of OX465599.1, forward strand.
CAAGAGGCGCTCCAAGATTCATTTGTGCAGCCTGCTAGAAGTAAGACGACGGGGTCTGAAAAGAGCGAAGAAACGTGCCTTTGACTCCAGCATCCAGCCGGTGGAGGGGTGTAGGAAGCCGATCTGGGTCCAGGACAAGGTACCCATCATAAACTGGCATGAGATCCATGAGTTTGTTAAACCGATGTTGCCGCCAAAATTGTTAGAAATCGTCACTTCGGATATGAGGAAACTCCATAATGCTATTCTTTATGTGGAGACAAATCTTGCCAAAGATGACAATCCAACATACCCGCTTTACATAGGAAAGGTACTGGAGGGCTTGGGATTTGTGGATAAATACCCAGGGGACTTGTTCTTCTTGAGATTTAATGAAATCTTTGACATGTTCCACATGAATGCGCTCCACCCACCCATGGTCCGCTTGGCTGCGCTAAGCTTGGCTCACCATCTCATCAAAGGGAATACCCCGAACATCGCTATAATGGACCCCTTCTACATGCAAGAAAAGTTCTTGAACAACCCTAATGGTAAGATAGCGGCAACAAAGTACATCGAAGATTTCTTCGTGGATCATCCTTCCAAGAACATCTTTCTCATGCCTTACTTCCCTGAGTAAGTCATTCTCCCTTGCAGCCGTAACATGCTTTCGCTATCGTTAAACTAATCTGAGGCTGATGATCTCTTTGAACTACAAACTATTTTGTGTAGCAACCAATACGGCACCCTCATCCCTCTGGAGCCGAAAGAGTCGCTTGCCATATATCTCGACTCGGGGAGTCATCATAAGTACAAAGACTACAAGCTAATCAAGGATGTTCTGGATGATGCTATCACTGGCTACTCTTATAGGGAGGGCATCATAAAAAGAAAAAACCAAAGGCGAGGAAAGTACACATTCATCCATAAAACGGACTTCGCCTGCATCAAGCAGGCGCCATGCAGTACGGGGGAGGCCTGGTACGCCATCTATCATATACGCGAGTACGTAAAGGATGAACAACGACTACAATATCTGTCGTCTCTCGCAAAATGGTGCGGAACCTTGGCGGGGTCCTCCGATGCCGAAGTAAGACAAGAGTTCGGCCGAATCCAGCAAATGATCGCGCGAACAATCTCCAGGGAATTCATACATAGCGATGGGGTGTTCTTCTATAGTCATCGTCCACTACCTAACGTGACATAAAAGCCCGCTTACATCAACATGGTGATGACAGGCCATTAAACTCATTGCAAGGTTATCTCCCGTTCCCTCCGCTGAAGCCGAAGCCGAAGTCGAAGCCGAAGTCGAGCAAGAAGTGAGAGGGTGTGTTCTCTATGCATGTAGCTAGTTTTTTTCGAACAATCGATGAACATGTGTTGTAAACTTTATCTCATGTTGAACTATTGTAATGCATATATTCTATATTTAGGGTTATAAGAATCATGTGCATACTTAACTATTTGCTCTCAAATATTGCGGACATGTGAACTCCTTTTACATTGAACTAAGTCTTCTCTTATAATGCATGAATGTACACACATCTTCCTTTTTAACTATCTTGGTTAATATTTTTATATGTCTTTGATACTGTAGAGATGAAGAAGTGGTATGTGGTGTACGAAGGTAGCGTTCCAGGAGTCCATGAGCACTGGGAAGATTGCTTCAAGCAAGTCAACAAGTTCAAGGGCAACAACTACAAGAGCTACTAGAGTAAAGCGGAGGTGGAAGCTCGGTACTTGAACTACCGGCAAGGTCAAGAGAGGAAGAACCACCAGATGAAGTCCAACTTCATCGTGATCCCCTTCTTGCTCATCGTCTTTACCATTCTCTTGTATGCGATTGTAGTATAGATGACGGTACATCCTTTCGAAAAACCTTGCGACCTAAACTACCAATTCCATTGAGATGTAGTTTGTGTGTGATACAATGTAGTGATGTAACTCTCAACTTGTTTATTTTTCTGTTTGTGATCTATGTGTGATGCCACTACAACTTCTCTATTTTGGTTAGTAATGTGATGTAACAATATTAGATCATTCTTGTATATTTGAACTTATGAATTCTGTGTATTTGTATTGTGTTGGTAAACTGTGAAAATATTTGAGTATTTGTGTTGCTGGAATAACAAGTTTTAGCAGAAAAGAAATTCCAGAAAATATATTGCTGGCGTACATAAGAGTTTCTGCTGGCGGACAGTACTTAATCCAGAAACAATACTGCTGGCGTACATTAGTTTGACCACTCGCGGGCACATGTGGACGCCAGAGGCACTGGAGGACATCTCTGGCGGGCAACCAGTCTGTACGCCAGCGGTAACAGAAGGTAGCGCTGGCGTACAATTTGTACGCCAGCGGTACCTGTTACCACTGGCGTCACATCTCTGGCGTACGCCTGCCCGCCAGCAGTAGCAAAAAAGTGTACGCCAGAAGTAGGCTCTTTCCTACTAGTGTCTCCATATTGAGAAGTAATTGAGCTATCTATTAGCATTCCTTGACAAACTATGCACCTCCCAAAGTTTATTTTCATTCTGTTTGATTTAAGGATAGCACATGAGTTTCCCCTACTTGCCTTTATGTAAGTCCAAGTATGTGATCAGAGGGGGAGGGGGTGAATGATTACTTCAAATTTTTGCATGAAACTATGAATTGAAGCATAACTTAGCAGTAGAAGAAATTCAACAGAAAGGTAAACATTGAAGCAGAACTGGATTGAAGCATAACATAGAGAATCAAAAGCACCGAATCAATTGCATTGAATCAAATCACTGAAACAATTGCTAAACTGAATGTAAGTGCGGAAAGTAAAAGGAACTCTTGAGTCGGCGATGTTTGTTCGACCAGTTCACACTCTGCAAAGTGCTACGTCTGGTTGGAGGGACTTGTGATTGAACATAGGAGCTAACCTCTCTCTGTTCGTATATCCACTGCACCAATCTCCTTGAGCTTGGTCAGTTCTTCACTCGTGGTTGATTATTGAGGAAATCACCGAAACCTTTGACAAACTGGACTTCGAGGCGACAATAACTCTTCGCTCTCTGAAGAACAATGCTCTAACCGTCTAGGAGAATTGCAGTTCTCCAAGATAAAAAGGCTAGCAAACTTCTTCCTAAGTCATAATGAATCAACTCAGATCAATAGGACTTATGTTTCAGTGGATGGGTTTTTGGTTTGCTTCGGTGGGGTTGCTCTCTCTCTTCACTGTCAGGAAATATTCTTGGAGCAGCCCCCATCCAATGAGGGCGGGGGTGGCATATTTATAGGTGGCGATCCCTAGGTGCGAAATGACTGAAGTGACCCGATGTGACAGCTTGACACCTATCCGCAACGGTCATATTTCGAATCAAAGCGCAACTTTACTTGAGGAACAAGTAAAGCTGACTCACGGGCTTGGTCATGCTTCAGGAGCCGAAAGAGCTGAGTCTTCGCTGGTGAAGCATTACCCTGTGCACATGAGATTTCTCATCTCTGGCTTCTCACAGGTTTGGATTCGATCTGAGTCTTTTCACCAAAACCTTCGGAGTACATTTACTAAACCCCTCTTGATAGTACGGTTTTTCCTACGACTCAAAGAAGTGAAAAAGAACTACACAAAACTACAAAGTCTTGCGCCATCTTGGTCATCTCCTTCGATGAGACGTGCTTCAGGATTCCTTATCTTTTTAGGGGTCAACATCCGTGATGAGCTTCACTCCAGAGGATTTGCTTCATTGAATATGTAAATCTTCGTTGAAGCTTTATCACCAACCTATTACTTCAGGAACCTAACCATCTGTTTTACACTAGAAAACTTATTAGTTCCTCTACTTTTTTGTCCAACAATATCCAAAACTCATGGGGGCATAACTTTTCTCTTACAATCTCCCCCTTTTTGGACTATTGTTGACAAAACAAGCATCGATAAAAATATGGAATTTTGAATTGAGGTTAGAGCAAACTCTAAGATATGAAGCTTTTGACTCCCCCTGAATGCAAGCATCAAAGATTTATATAATCGAAGTGAATGCTTGATGAAGAATATCTTTGAAGGGAAGCCTAACACATATCTTAGTGAATCAATTGCATATAGAGGATGTTAGTCTTGAAGAATATGCAATCATCCAATAACCTGTGAACTTAAAGGGAATAACCACCTGCAAGACAAAAGATACGAGAGCAACTTGCAAGCACGGGGGTTATTAACACATAACATGTAGCAGTTCACAGACGAAGTAAAAGTTAAGTTACAACCCAATCAAAGAAAATGGAGAGTTTGTTGTAACTTAACACACAAAAGATCGAATCGAAACCCTAAACCCCGCAGCGAATCTAAACTCAATCGATGCTACTTTCTCCCCCTTTTTGTCAATAATTGGACAAAAAGTTGAGAGGTAGAACAAGAGTATTTATGCGTTTGCTGGAACCCTGGGACCCTGCTGATTGTCTTCGCCCGAAGAAGATGCATCTCCTGAAGTGTCTCCTTCGGTGGAAGCAGGAGACTCCAATTCTTCAAAGTCCAGCGGAGCTTTAAGAAAATCAAGATCGCTGTCGTTGAGAGGGTCATCTTCTTGCTTCGATGTGTGGGAGTCTTCGTCAGAGAAAGCATCAGGGCGAATATGTTCAGCTCGATTAACAAATAAGACTTCATCAATCTTTTCCAGCGGAGGGATCTTTGGGTTGGGGCGGTCTATCGAATCATTTCTGGAGATGTGGCGTTGAAGATGTGGATACTCCTTGAAAATCCGATCAGCTTCAAGCTTATTTACTGAGTTGAACTTCCTTAAGCCTTTCCATGAGTGGCGCTTCAAGACCTTCAGGTACTGGTTGTTGTTCAAAGCAATGTTGCCAACTCGATTGATCTCATCAGAGATATGTTGCATTTGGCGTTGATTGCCTTCAATGAAGTTTTCCAATAACTGTTGTGAGCGAATGCCAACTTCAAAGTGATAAACTTCTTTCTGGAAAGACTTCGACATGTTGCATTCATTGACATGTTGTCTGACTCCGACATATGTGGCAAATGGATCATTTGGCCTTCTGAAGATATTCATCGTATCACGGACAGGAGGACAGAACAACTTCGGGTGATGCTTTGCAACAAATTCTTCAATGCGTCCATGGTTGCAAATGGCTTGGAGCCAGGGAGCATATGGCTTCAATTGATGTACAAGTTCAGCAGCTTGGACCATATAGTGAAGAAAACAATCCTTGAAGTCAAACACATGGCCATGGGTAAGCTTCAGCAGAGCATGACGTGTATGGTAATGAATATTTGACTCATCATTTGCAGAGCTGAGAGGCATCAGTGAGTTAGACAAGATATAAAACCAAGTCTTTGATAAGAATACCAGATGCTTCAGGCGAATGTTTTCTGGCATGTGGTCTCTAGTGACTTTGGGATCCAACAATGAAGCAAACTCAACTTCAGTAGGATCAGGCAATAAGTGAGCCTTTACAAGTTTTCTAGTGTGTCTTGGGATGTTCACAATATCCATGAATTCATCAGAATGCATCCGAAAGACTTTGCCTTGAATCATCCACTCAAGTATCCAAGAGCTTGTGTCGTTAGGATTTCCAGAGACATAGAGTATGGCATAGAATTGTTTGATCAATTCATAATTGAATGGCGTCTCCATGGCAAACAGGCTGGTAAGGTTTTGTGCTTCGATGGTTTCCATAATATTCTGGAAGCACGTTGCAGAAGTTAGACTTCGCATATCTAAGTACTTGTGCCTGAATAGAACACCTTTCTGGTAGTATAGCTTCGTGTACAGAATCTGTTGCTCGGCTGTCCAGAAGCGAAGGTCATCAGCAGTCCGAGGTGAATCATAAGGACTTGCGCCAAAGAAGCGAAGCTTCTGGCGATGAACTTCGAGGTCAAACTCGGGACCATGTCTTGAAGAAGAACCTTCTCCCAGGAAAATTGGGAAGGTTTCACGTGGGTAGATGGAGTCCAGTTGGGTATCTTGAGCAAGAGTGCAATGAGGAGTTTGCCTTCGAGCAACTATGGCTCGCTCTTGAGGTTGAGTCATAATGGCCAACTCATTGGCTTCTGCTTCTGCATCGGCTTCAGGCTCTTCTGGAACATCTTGTTCTTTGGCTTCTCCTTCTTGTCCTTCGGACTCATCCGCAGAGTGAGCTGAAGAATAATCCTTTGAAGGAATTGGTATGTCTTGAGCTTGAGGAGAAGGCTCTGGCTCAAAGTTGTCGTGGTGCGATGGTTGAGGAGCGGGTTGAGGAGGAGGTGGAGGTGGAGCACGGGGTGGAATGACTTTGGGAGCAGTTGGCTTTGCAGTTGGGGTTGGAAGTGTAATGATCTTGCATCTAGGGGGTGAAGCATGTCTTGGGGCCTTCTTGACCGGATGAGAGATCACCTCATCAGCTTCATCAACGTCTGTGATTAGACGGCGCTTCCTTTGTTGCAGCTGGGGAAGGGGTGAAGCTAGTTGCTTGAGCATAGCTTCGCGCTTCTTGGAATCAAGAGCCATGACCGAAGCATTGTGCGTCTTGCAACATTCTTCAATGGCAGATTTGATCTTGCCTTGAAACACTTGAATATTGTGATTAGTCTTTTCATTGACATCAGCAATCTTCTTCGAAGCAGCTTCGGCTTAGTTCTTGAAGTCTTCATCTGATTCAGCGTCTGCTTTCTTCTTGAACTTCAGAATTTTGGCAGACTCAGATCTGCCCCTAGCATTCAAATCCCTTAGCTGATTGTATAAGGTTTCAATCATCGCAGAAAGAGTTGGTGAAATGTAGACATCTCCAACATCAACAGCTTTGGGATCAACAGCTTCAGCGAGCTGGCAGAATGCCTGATTCAGGCTCAAGCAGTCCCATAGTTCACCTTCTCTTGCATCTGGGAAGTTGTGGTGACTATGCTCAGCTTCCTCATGAGCTTCGGGGGCAGGGGCTGTGACTGGCTTCGGAGTAACATCCTTCAGATCCATGTCTACAACAGCTTCTTTCTGAGCAGCTCTAGCAGCCTTCTCTGCTTGCTTTGTACGAATGATATTGAGTTGAGCCTGGCGCTTGGCTTCGTCTTCACTAAGTTGTTTGGCTTCAGCAGCAACCTTACCTCTTGAGTTTTTACTTCAGTGAGCTTGCGCTTCACTTTAGCTTTTTGATTAGCTTCAGCAAAATCTTTCCTTTGCTTCTCCAACAGAGCAACATCTCTATCAGCTTTATCCTTTGCTCTAGCTTCTTTATCAGCCTTAGCTTGGGCTTGTGCTTCAGCATGAAGTCGTTCAGCTTCAGCACGGTCTCTCTTTCGCATCTCTTCTTCAGACAACTTCTTGGTGCCGACCTGGGCAAAAGTTTGGCCAAGCTTGGCAACTGAGGTTTTCAGCTTTGAAGCTTTGGCTGGTTCAGGAGCTTTTGCTTCGGGCTGAGTAGCAGGCTTTGCCTTCGGGTCATGCCTCTCTTTTGTTCTTTGTTCAACAGGAACCAAGCGGCGAGGTGGATTTGAAGCCAATGGAGCCTCAACCACCAAGTTGGTCATATCAATAGTTGGCTTAGGAACAGGGGGATCAGTTGGATCTTGAATCCTTATGTGTAACGACCAGATCCGAAGGGACCAAGTCTCTGTGCTTAATGTGCTAGTCCCTGGATCAGTTTGCTAGCACACACACAGTACTCGATGAAATAACAGAAGTAAAACATGTCTTTATTACATCGAATGAAGTAAATATTACAATAATAACATGGCTTAAGGCCATCTAATCAAATACTTGCGGAAGCTATAATAGTAGTAGTAGCGAGTCCATCCGACTCTACGGCAAAAGTTGAGTATAAGACAGCGACCTATTCGCACCTTACTCCTCGTCAGAACAATCTGCAACATGAATAAGTTACAGCCCCAAAAAGGGGTCAGTACTTTGATCGTACGGCAAGCCATATCACAGAAAGAAGTAAAAGCCCTGTAATACATGCAATTTGGCTGGTGTAGCTTCTACATTTATTTTTGCAAAAAGCTAATTTTTTCCTATAGAATAATAATAGCTAAGTTCTACAATAGCATACGATTGAGATGGGAAACCCCACTCAATCTATCCCAAAGTGATTAACCCAATAAATTAATTAAAGATGATGAGACAAATCAATATTTCCACAACTAGTTGCTCAAATTGTCCATAACCGGGGACACGGCTAATCGATTAGTTTTACACTCTGCAGAGGTTTGTGCACTTTTCCCCACAAGACTCGATCGCCTCCTTTGTAGTTCTTCACACTGCATGGTGTATGACAACCGGAAGATCGAGACATGGTCTTTCAGAAGAGTTTCCCTTACTCCGGTAGCACCCATCCCACCTACTCACATCTACTTTCGTAGTGCTACCTAGTAAGAGTCCCTACAACTGATCAACCAAGCCAGAGCCCATAGTAGCTTGTGGCTGCACACGTAAGCTTCTAGGTATGTCAATACAAACAGTCCCTTTGAGCCTGGGTGGCTTTCCGCAGTCATCACTGGCCACCTCCAGGATGCTCGCAACCATCCCACCCAGGTAGTTCATTAACTTTATCTTGGTCCTAATTACTACTTTATCACTCATACCTCATAATGATTCACTTCCCAATCCACGTCTACTTAGCATAGCAATATTCTATTATACGATGGTGACAAAGATGTAAGGATCAGACCTAACTCAATGAACTACTGGGTGTAATAGCATAGCATAACCTATCATGCAATCTAAAGAAGAAGAACTAATGCATTGAAAACATAGGTAATAGGGAGTATGGTCAAAGATATGACTTGCCTTGCAGTTGATTGCAGAACTCTAAAGATTGGTGGTACTCTGCTTCGCACTCCGGACAATCTATCGTGAGCAAACAAAGATACACACAATCAATACACAACCAAAAGCAAAACAATGTTCAAGAACTCCAAAATAAAATCCGAATAAAAGATTTTGCAAAAACAGATCAAGATTGATTTTAAAAGTGGGTTGCAAAGTGTCTAGAATATAGGGTTTCGCTAGGGTTTTAGTTTGCAAAAAGAATTAATCAAATCCGAGTTGTAAAACAAAAGTTACGATCAACTAAAGTTGAAAATAAAATCTGATTAGATCTGAATATTTTCGAAAATACCAAAACAAACTTTATGGTTGAACTGAAAAGAGGGCTTTGAAAGAAAACCGTGAGCTTTGGAATCACGCAAAACGGATCTACGAGTAAAAAGATATTACAAGAACATTTTTGCATAGGATCTAGGAAAAAAAAATTGATCGAACGGAAAAATAATTTTCTTAAAACTTGGATCTACAGTACACAATATTTAGAGGGTTTCAAAACAACGATTTGGCCGCTTGTTTCATCTAAAACGGAGCAACGGATAAAAAATTACGGCGCTTTTACTAACCGCGACGTGTAGATTAGACGCGACGAAGACGACAACTCCGGCGATCTTCGGCGTCAACGAGGACGTCTAGGATGTAGGGCTTGATTAGAAGATCACAACGGTGGTGGTGATGATCTCCAACGTCGTCCGTACGGGCGTGGCAACGCGGTGAACCGAGCGCGCTCCGATGAACTCCCGCGGTACGCGTACAATTTGGGGATCTATCTTGCGCAAGAAAAGAAGAGGGAAAAAGATGTCAATTAGAAGCACAACGAAGAGAAGAGTCGGTCTGCAGAATTTGGGGTCAAGGGGAGGCTCACCGGTGACTTAATTCGTCCAACAATAGAGCTCCGTTGGACCTAGATCTACCCCGAAATTAGCTCGATTTGGAACGGTTTGCTGCGAAATTTTTGTGGGGAATCGGTGGAGGGGGTCATGGGGTATTTAAGGGACAAGATTTCGTGGGCAAAGGGCAACCGGAAGGAGTCCTATGCGGACACGGCCGCCGGCGTACGCGTCTGTACGTGTACGTGTTTGGGTTGGACTCAGGTTGAAGAAACTTAGAAGCGCACGTGCAGCCTAGCTCGCTCTGCCTGGCTGCTTCGGCCGCTAGCTGGGCTGGTTCGGCCGCTCGCTGGCGGCCTGGCTGGCCCAGCTCGGCCAGCAGTCCGGCCCGTCCAGTTTTTTTTTTTTTTTTGCGCATTTTTTTCGCAAATTTTTTTTTAAAAAAAAGTATAGAGGTATTTTTAATATAATAAAAATAGCCCCGAAAAAATAACATCTTATTTTTTTAAAATAAAAAAATACGTAAAACGTAAGTACGTTTATATAAATGTATACGTACTTTTCTTTAAACTTCAAAGAGTTTTATAAAATAAAATATAAGTCGGAAAAATACGAAATAAATTTCTAAAATCTTAGAAAAACATAAATAATATTTTCAATAAGTTATTTATACAAAATAAAATTCTAAAGAAAAACTTTATTAAATAAATACAAATAAACTCTCAAGTAAGAATCCAAAATGCACAAAAAAAATGATATGCATATGCTCTCTAGTAACTCATCCAAAATAGATTTGGGATGTTACATTACGCCTCTTGAAGCAGGCGGTTTCTCTCCAGCCTTCTTCTTCAAAGGCTTTCGAAGATTTTGTTTCTTTGGACTAGGGGGAATAGGGGTGTGTTCAGACTCATCATCTGCTTCTTCAGCAGGATCTTCATCAAGTGAGTCTTCAAGCTGTGCAGTAGCATCAGCTTTATCATCGGCTTCATGATCAGCTTCGTGATCACTCTCTTCTTCAGAAATAGCAGGAGGAGGTGAAGCACTCAGTTTTCTAAGCCTTCTCTTCTTAGGCTTCGATGCACCAGCTTCAGCTTGACCTTCAGCAGCTAATGCTTTGGCCTTCTTCTCTTCTTTGTTTCTTTTCTTTTCAGCTATTATGGCAAGTCTTGCTTGCTCATGTGGATAGTCATCTGGTGTCTTGAGAGTATTGGGGTGAGGAACAGCTGGAGGCTTCGGGTAGTATTTTCTGCGATTTGCAGCAGTATACTGAGCACACAGAGCAGTTGTATATCTATATGGTGGGCTGAAGGCAAACTGCATAGCCCACTTCCATTTTGGGATGCTCTTGTATTTGTACCACCTAACAGCCCAGTAGCGTCGAATCTTTCTATCGTGATCAGTTTCTTCAGGAGGTGTGTCATAGCCCATCTTGATTCGAATGGCTTCGGGAATACCACGGGCATTATTGACTTCTTTCGTCTTGCCACCTTTGCCTTTCTGCTTCGGGGGCTCAGGATAATTCTCAAGCCCTTCAACGATTTGTGATTCATTCCCAATGGCTGCCTCTTCGTCAGACATCCTGTGAACTGAAGGATAGAGAAGAGGGAATAGGAAAGGGGAATGAATAAGCACAGGCAAAGACTTCGACCAAAACCAGATTTTGACAAGAACTCAGTGCAAATTAAGATCAGATGCATGTCTGTCATTGCATTGGGCTAGAACTAGTTCAAGAACAAGGCCTAACTTAGTCCAACCACAAACTAGATCTAATCTCAATACTGACCTGAGTAGATGGGATACTTTGATGCTACAAACAGATTTCCCAAAGAGAAATGATCAACACGAATCAAACAGCCCTATAAACAGAAAACAAAACCCTAGAGCTTAGATCCAACTACACAGGAGAAGAATCACGGAGGGGAAGTTGGATCAAAGGGGCTCAGAGTACCCTATCTTGGTGACGCGGAGCGGCTACGGCAACGGAGTTCGGAGACGTGCTCTACGTCGGCGGGGAATGTCCATGGCGGCGACTGTTTGGCAGTGAAGCGGCGCGGTCGACGTCGGAGACGAGAGTTCTGTGGCGTGCTCGAGGAGGAAGACGGATAAATTGGGAGAGAATGAATCTTGGGGTGACAGTTCGCTGGAGGAGTTGCCTTATATAGGCCCGATCTGAAACGGTTGCCAGATCGTATCGGACGGTTGTCAGCGAGTGTCTCTTCCAATTCAACGGCTCAGATGAAGTGGCGGTTCACGAGCGAATATCAACGACCCGAGAAAGACGGGAACTCAACGGCCGAAGAATAAGTCTTGACCGAGAGACAAAACTTCGATAAAGTTGGAAGCATTTGATTCGGAACTCAATGACATTCTAAGCAATATGCTTTCCGTTTCAAATGTGCTTAACCATTCAAAATAGAATAGATTGGGAGCGAATCAGAATGGAGGGGATAGGGTCCGAAACTTATCACTTCGAAGAAAAACATTAGCGAAGCTAAAAGTGATAAGTACAGGGGACAAACGAAACAAATAAAAACAACACAAAACTGAAAGAAAATGGCAAACGAAACCAAACATACAAACTTGGACGAAGAAAAACTCAAACGAAACTAATTAAACAAACACACATCGAAGGTGAATATGTACAAGGGAAAAGTTTCGATCTTCCTGAACATTTCACATCTCAATGCATAGAACCTTTTCTCGTCCAATGGCTTCGTGAATATGGGGAATTTTAGCTAGTGGCTGATACGTCCCAAACGTATCTATAATTTCTGCTTGCTCCATGCATGTTTTGGGTGATATTGCTATGCTTTTGATGCACTTTCATACACTTTTTGATCATATTTGGACTAACCTATTAACTCAGTGCACCACAGTGCCAGTTCCAGTTTTTTGCTGCTTTTATATTTCAGGTTTTCCCCTTTTATATAGTGCCCAAAAAATTCCGGGAAAAATATACAAAAAATCAGCGTTCCAGAAGACTCCATACTCCCGAAGGAAAGCCGGAGGGGGCCACCTGTCCCCCAGGCGGCCACCCGGCGCGGCCTAGGGGGAGGCCACGCCCACAGGCCGCCTAGGCGACTGGGACCACCCCTGGTGCCCCCCTTTGGCCCTATTTTTACCCCCAAGGAGGAAACCCTGATTCCAGAACCCTTTTCTCCAGAAGCAATTCCGATCTCTGCCGCCATCGCCAACAAGCTTCGGGGGACCATAATTCCTGTGCCGGCACCCTGCCGGGACGGGGAAGTGCCACCGGATTCATCTCCATCGACGTTGCTTCCTCCCTCCATGATGCGGGAGTAGTTCCTCCTCGGGCTTGAGGCCTTCTACAATAGCTATGTGGTCAATTCTCTCTCCCATGATGTGATCTTGATTGTGATCATATGCTATGTTAATCTAGGATGATCCCATGATGTTCCCCTTATTCTATGTATTGGATTTGATGTACTCACTTGTCTTTATCTAGTATAATCCCCGAGGCCAAGGTGACAACGGTCTATTGGACATGGGTTAGAAGAATATTTTCATGAGTGATTTCCTCTTTTGTGTGTGGATTGAAGATTGAGAGTCTCTTGGTTTCTTGTCTTTCACTATCCTTGATATATGTTGTGGTGATTGTGGTACTCTCTTTGGATGGCCGCGGTGACATTGGGAAATCCGTAGATGAGAACTACGAACTCTAAGGTGTGCTTTTGTAGCCCTACACAATTGTCGTCCTCTCTTGACCACAAAGGAATGACCTCCGAGTACGTCTCCAATGCATGTTTTAGTGAGTGGAAATATCATGTGATTAGACTATGTTAATATTGTTGGGAGTTGCCACTAGTGAAAGTATGAAGCCTAGGCCTTGTTTCCACCATTGCAATACCGTTTGTGCTCACATTTACTACTTGCTACCTTGCTGTAATTTTTATTACAGATTTATATTATCTTGCTTTGCCACCCATATCACTCGTATTTTACCATCTCTTCGCCGAACTAGTGCACCTATACAATTTTCCATTGTATTAGGTGTGTTGGGGACACAAGAGACTTCTTGTTTCTTAATTGCAGGATTGCTTGAGAGAGACCATCTTCAACCTCTACTTCCCTGAGTTCGATAAACATTAGGTCATCCACTTGAGGGAAATTGTTGCTGTCCTACAAACCTTTGCGCTTGGAGGCCCAACATAGTCTACAAGAATAGAAGCGTGCGTAGACATCAAGCTATTTCTGGCGCCGTTGCCGGGGAGCTGAGTGCTTGAAGGTATATCTTTAGATCTTGCAATTAAATCTTTTCGTTTCTTGTTTTTATTTTCACTAGTTAGGCTTATGGAAAACTGCTCTCTTAGTTTGCTGCTTGGGGGAGGCCGCTTTACCACACCCGTGGTAGAGAAGTCTCCTCCACCTACTGAATGTATCCCATTAAAAATACCACTTGGGATAATTGAAATAGTTATTAATGATTGTTATGCAGGGGATGGAACAGTCCATCCTAGTATTCATTTGTTGAAACTTACAAAACTTTGTGAGTTGTGTAAGATTTCAGGTTTGACAAGAGATGGAGTCATGAGGAAATTAGTTGCCTTGTCACTGAAAGGAAAAGCATTGGAATGGTATAGGCTACTAGATGATTCTCACCTGCTGGATTGGGAAGAGATCCAGTCTCTCTTTTACTCCAAGTTTTATCCTCTTCATGAAGTCCATGAGAATAGGAATTATGTTTATAATTTCGATCCTCATGACGGAGAGAGCATAGATCAAGCTTGGGGGAGACTGAAAACTTTGATGCTAAAATGTCCTAACCATGGGCTCCCCAAAGATATGATTATCAATAATTTTATGCGAGGCTCTCTCGACAGGATAAAGACTTGCTCGGTGCTTCCTCTATGGGTTCTTTCACAAACGAAAATATTGATGATAAATGGGAACTCCTTGAAAGAATTCAACGCAATACCGAAGATTGGGAGATCGACAAAGGTAAAGAGTGATGTATAAATTATGAGTATGATTGCATTAAGTCCTTTGTTGAAACTGCAAGTTTCAATAAGTTTAGTGCTAAGTTTGGGCTTGATTCTCAACTCCTTGTTGATTTCCTAAAATCTTTTGCTTTACATCTTAATATGCCTAAGGAGAATTGGATCAAGCGTCATGAACCATTTAAAGAGGTTTGCAAAGGAAATGAAATTGTTAATGATAATTGCAACATGCATGATCCAATTCCTGAAAATGAAGTTTTATATAAGCATGTTAATTTTTGTGGAGTGGATAGACCTTGTGAAAGGCACGTGATTGAAGAAGAGATGTATTGTAAGAAACATAAGCATGAAAGAATAATCACTTGGGTTAGAGATTTAAATGAAATTTCTAGAGAATTGTGTGACCTTTATCCTTTTACTTGTGAACTTTGCTGCATAGAGGGTCACTTTAATTTTTAATGCATGCACTTTCAAAACATAACTGTTAAGCAATTGTGTGATAACATGATCACCCCTGATCTTTATGATGAATTTATGTTATTTTTTATGTGTGAAGAGTTATTAGAAAGGACTCCTTGGCTAGATGTTCATGCTTTGGGAATAAATAACACTTTGCAGAAATGCCATCTCTATTGTGTTGTTAATTGCCATGATAATGATTACATAAGAAAGATTAGAAAGGAGGGAACTTTATCAAAGTATAAAAATGTCTCTTATGTTTCCACTAATAAAAAGTAGAGTTTCTCCCAAGTTCCCCCTATTGTTTATAATGATAAACCAGGATATGTGGAGAAGCTTCGTCTCCAACCACTCCCTCCTAAGGTGAAGAAGAAGAAAAAGAAGAGGAGGAGGAATAGGAGCAAAAATGAAGAAGAATGGGTATCAACCTGGCCTGAGCATATTCCTCCCATCAACTTTTATCCTTACGGTTGTAATTTTAAAGAAGATGGTGAACTTTATTGCCTTCATTATTATCCTGATGTTAAGTCTGTAGGCACTATTTAAGATGATTTTGATCATGATATGCATGTTACTTTTTGTGATTGGGAAAATGGTGATAATTCTACTTATGATCTTGAAAATATTTTTGGTACCAACTCTGAAATTGATGATATGGAAAGCTCTAAGCTTGGGGATGATGGGATTGCAAATCCTTTACCCATTAGTGATGTGATAATTGATAATTCTTTTGTTAGTAAGAATACTTTTTTGCATGTGGATCATGGTAACAATGATTTATGTGATACTTATATTGTTGAGTTTATTCATGATTCCACTGAAAATTATTATGAGAGGGGAACTCATGCTTATATATATCTCAATTTTATCAAGATTTCTCTCTCTATGTTGAAAGTTTCAAAGTTGCACTTGTTTTTCCTTCCTATGCTAATATCTTTATGCTTTAATGAGTTATTCCTCTACAAGATCCCTTTGCATATGAAGTGGGGTAGACTTAAATTTGGTTGGTATTTTATTCTTGATGCTCTCTTTTGTGCTTCAACTCTTATTCTTACGAGAGCTTCATTAAAATTTTAAGCTTATCTTTATGGCTATAAAGAAAGAGCTCTTGGGAGGCACCCCATGTTATCTTACTTTCAGTTTGTTCTTTAAGTTTTAGTGTGTCTTGGTGCTTGTTACTACTGTAGAAAGATCATTGTATCTTTATTTTTAAGCTTTGTGCCAAGTTTTAGCCTCCGATTGCAAGAAAGTTTAAAAGTTGTGACATGCTGTCCAGAAGCAGATTATGTCCCCTTGACTGAAAAATTGGCCATAAATCACCAGATCATCTTTTTTATCTGATTTTTTGACAGCATGCTCCATACAATTGGCTTTCGTGCATATGTTCTGAGTTTTTTTATTTGAGTTGCAGAAGTACCCCGAAAAATTTATTTACTACCTGCTGGTCTGTTTTTCACAGATTCTGCCATGTTTTGCGTTTTATTCGTTTTGCAAACCTTAAGCTTGATTTTTCTTTGAAAAAACGTTTTGTCAATCTTGAGAAACAGTATCTCTTCAAGAATATCTTTATTTCCAGTGGAGTAAAATTATTTTATCATGGGTACTAACCACTTTAATCAGCTTATGATGAGTTTCGTATGAAAGGAGTTTTCAAGTATGCGAAGGAAGATGATGAAAGAACATCGGGAGTGTCAAGCACTCAAGCTTCGGGATGCCCCCATGCACCCCCAAGAAATATCCAAGGAGACTCAAGCATCTAAGCTTGGGGATGCCCCCATGCATCCCCTTCTCCATCAACTATCATCAATTCGTCCTTCTCCATGCTATATTTTTATCGCTTCATATGTTATGTGCTAGACTTGGAGCGTCTCACTTTTTAATTTTTAGTTTGTTTCAGTTTTGCTTGATGTTCATAACAAGTTGGATCCTATCCTTCATTGTTTGGGAGAGAAACACGTTCCATTCCATCGTAGAACACAACCTAGGCTTGCATGCTTACCTTTCTTTTTGTGTGTGTTCTATATCTGTTTCATAGCTGCTGTCATGCTTAGCTCTTAGTTTTCATGCTTATCCTTTTAAGAGCTTTTGTTAGGTTGTTCTAGGAACTCTCTTGAGTTTTCATGTTTATCTTGTTTAGAGAGTTGTCTTGTTTCATTGAGTTGTGTGTCTTGACTTGAAGTAGGTAATTGAGGTTGCTATTCAAATTGTAGTAGTAACTTGCAATAGTTTTGAGGTATTGTCTTGAGTAATGTTTGAACCTTTGGTGTTAATAGATCTAGCCTATTAGTGATAGATGTCGTATTTTGGGCAATTCGTGTTTATTTTCGAAAAACTACAAAAACTAGTTGAGAACTCTAGCTACTAGATGGATCACTAATCTCTGGAGAGATCGAATATTAGAGTACACTCACGTACCATGAGTCGAGGATGCGCAAGGATAACCAAACCCCCATACACTCCTACTCGGGGTACTTGTCTCTTTGTGAACCTCCTGATTAGATTGAGAGTTACCGATAATAAGTGCATGAGTTCTTCGGACTAATGTAAGTATTCGATTGTTGACACTTCCACGACCCATATTTTGCTAGTCTCTTCGGTATCATGCATTGTCCTTTCTCACCTCGATAGTTCGTGCATTCTTCTCCGGTGCATCCAAACCCTTGGCATGATACGCTCTGTCATCATAAGCGTCATTACATATTTCGTCAAAACAGCCACCATACCTACCTACAATGCATTTCCATAGCCTTTCCTGGATACATTGCCATGCAACATCCACCTTCTCATGACTTGATATTCATGTCTTACATGATTTTGCTTGATCGATGAGCCGCATGATAGTTGGGCCTTGACCTAATAATTGCTACATGACGCACTAGTATCATTGCATATCTTGCTACACTGGCAGAGACATACATTTGCATACATCATGATAGTTTCATATATTCTTTATGTTGAGTACTTTTGTAAAGTGTGAAAGATCTTCTATACTTCTTGTAATATATAGAGTGTTGCCCCTTGATGGCTTCTCGCCCCTCGTTGGTTAACCAAAGTGGAAGGTTGAGACGTAGACAACATCAAATTTCCCTCGGTGAAAATACCAAGGTTTGTCTCCAGTAGGACTCCGACAACGACAGGAAGGTGACAACGGCGCCAACAATTAGGCGGTTGATGTGGAAATGCACACACAACAGATAACTTTGCTCCCAACGAGTTCAGAGAGGTTGTCAATCCCTCCGGCCTTGTTGTTTACAAAGGATCAAATGTATGGGATAATAATGATAGTGATAGCAACGGAAAAGTAAATAAAGCAGAAAATAAATAGTGGGTGTAAACAGTATTGTAAATATGGACCGGGATCCCATGATGTTCACTAGTGACGTCTCTCTCCCAAAAGACGATAAAATAACCATGCGAAGTAAACAAAGTACAGCTGGGAAATTGACATGTATATGTGCGCAAACCAATGCTAACTATGCTATAAAGAAAGGAAGAGGCTCAAAAGCTTGGGCGGTACGCCAAGACAAGTATACCGAAATCCATCTGCATCTACCTACTAATCATCCACCTTGAGATATCTATCTAGAACATCTCGCTGGTATTAAGTTGCGAATCCCACCCAAAGTGGGAACTCAAAGCAACAGACAACTGCATTAAAGAACTTTGCGTAAAGTAAACAATTCTTGCACCCGCAAGTACAAGCACCGTTGTTTTCTCCCTTGTGGCAACAGCACATCCCCTAGACTCATGTTTCTGTCACTCAAGCTAGTCATTAGGGGGCATGAACCCACAATAATGCATAATCCTCCCTCTTGGAGTCACTACCTACTACTTGGCCAAAGCAATAAACAACAACGGAGAACATGCAAGAATTACTCAAGAACATAAATATAAAAGAGGAGAATCAAATATATTACTCAAACACAATCTGAACATAGTCTCATAGTCCATCAGATCCCAGCAAACTCAGCATAGCAACAGCAGAAAGAATACATATGTGCCTCGATCATGTAGGGCAGCTCACGAGGTCTAAACCATGAAGAACAAAGAGGGGAGGATAACATCACATAGCTACTGATCATAGACCCATGGTCCAAGGTGGAATACTCACGGTTCATCCGGGAAGCATCCATGGTGGTGGAGAAGCTCCCGGAGGTGGTTCATCCCTCCGGCAGGGTGCCGGGAAGAGGGCTCCTGGTTCTCCCGATCATGGAAGCGCGGCGGCGGCGGAACAGAGGAGAGATCGCGAAAAAGGGTTCTGTCTCCGAGGGTTTCTCGTCACGGGTAATAAATAGGCGAAGGGGGGCAGCCAGAGGTGGACCAGGGGCCCCAGGCGCCCCCCCTGGCGCGGCCTAGGGGGTGGCCGCGCTAGGTGGCCGCCTGGGCCACCCCTGGCCCCCCTCTGGCCCCACCTGGGCTTTTCTCGAAGCTTCCTGTACGCTGATTTTTCCTATATTTTTCCCAGAATTTTTCTGGCACTTTAAATAATGGGAAAACCTGAAATACAAAAACAGCAGAAAACAGGAACTCGCACTAGGGTGCACTGAGTTAATAGGTTAGTCCAAATATGATAAAAAAGTGTATGGAAGTTCATCAATATCATAGCAATATCACACAAAAGAAGCATGGATCTAGCAAAAATTATAGATACGTTTTGGACGCATCAACATCCCCAAGCTTAATTCCTGCTCGTCCTCGAGTAGGTAAACGATAACAAGCATAATTTCTGTGGTGACATGCTACCAACCATATAAGAACTTTTAAGTAAAGCAATCAAGGCATGTAATTAAATTCAAGTCATAACATGCAAGAGTCTATATTAGAAATGCAACAAGCAACATAATAACATAAAGGTGCAAGAGCTCTCGCTGTCCGTGACTCGAATGTCTCCAAATGGTGTTTGCGTACAAGAAAGGGGATAGGGATATACGAGAGAGTAAAACATAGTTTTTATTGTTGAGAACTTAATCTACTAAAGTTTCACACTTGGTCTTCTTTGGAATCTTATCTTGACTCATCCCCATACCACTAGCCAGGTACAAGTCAAAATGATCCACTCCTTTTCGATATTTTGAGCACTCATGCAATGGATGAGCGTAAGCAAGAAAGTTTACACTTAGGATGGCAAAGATAGAAGAATGATGGAGGAGGAAGACAAAAAGGTGTGAAATGCTCACATCAATGAGGACAATCATAGGCGAGAGAAAGCCAAATGATAGATATGATGTGAGGAGTAGGGATTGCCATGCAACGGATGGACATATGAGCTAAGGTAAGCTCTCCAATGGAACTAGTGGGGGTTCATCCAACTTGCTCGCTCAAGAACACCTAGAGCTCATTTGAGGAGGCTCATCATTGGAATATACAAGCCAAGTTCTATAGTGTGAAGGTGTAAGGGCTGATATGCGGTACTGTTCCAGATCTAGGTGTTTCCACCCAGATCCGGGGACGAAGCACATATCGGTCCCACCGCGACATATGACAAAGCCATATGCCCCGGATTTCCAACATGATATCACAACATTACAGATACAGGATACAACATCTCATACAATCGGCATACAACTGCCTCAAATACAATACAACAGCGGAAGATATATGTCTGAGTACAGACTACAAGCTAATGCCTACTGGCAAAGAGAAAAACATCGATCCCATAACCACACGGGTCCAGGCCCTCCGCCGGGATCCGCCTAACTAGTCGTCGTCGAGTCTCCACGTGAAACGTCGATCACCGTACCTGTTGTCGATCAAGAACCCTGAAAAGAGTTTGGGGGTAGTATCATGAGTACATAAGTACTCAGCATCCAACTGTAGTGGTCATCTGACCCAGCAAGGACTTCATCACTCGTCATTCTAGGACAACTAGTAGTTTACGGTAAGGAAGGGGTAAGTGGTGAGGTTGCTGCCGCACTAGCATTTATGAAGTGGCTAACGATCTAGAGAGTAAGATAAGAAGCCAAGCATTCGATGAGGAATCGCCTCCAACAAGTCTTGCTATCCACCTACTACGCAAACATAACACCTATCCTATCCTTGTCCTCCTCTTCGCATCCCAACGAAGAAGAAGCAGTCAAGGCACACACACGTTGATCAAGTTATATTAAGATTATCTCAGTTGTTGTTGTCTATGAACAAGGAGTAGGTCTCAAGTCGTCCATAACCGTGGACACGGCTTCTCGAAAAGATTTAATCCTGCAGGGGTGTACCAAGTGCCCATTACGAGGCTCCGCACGCACGTCCATCTCTCTCAGTTGCTACCCATCACAGGCAACCATTTTATGATTTGGTTCCAAGAGATCCGAAACGACAGGTCCCTCTAACTAACAACAAACAAATCCGGGTGGCCCTCGGGGAGTCGACAACCAATCCAAAAGCTGGCCACGCTCTCGGATCGGACTCTTCCGTCTCAATAGGGTTTGGGTTACCGAGACGCCTCACGTGAGGCCTCGGGCCCTCGCCGGTCAAAGGTGGACCAATAGGGAAACAAAGTCCTCACTGGTCCGGGTTGGTTTAAAAACTACTGGCAGCTGACCAGCACACACACGGTTTCAAAGGGTAAATCAGCTTGGGCCACCACTAGAAATGCTTGAAGCTAGGTAGGTAAGAAAAGGGGACCCCATAAAATCCCACACGCGGTTAGGCACGCTCAGTCTTAAAACCAATACCCGGAACTCGGATCCTTGGTGACTCGAATGGAACAAAGCGCCGGGGCGGGATAGCCTAGACCTTCCATCCTTCGTCAAATATAGTCAACATTATAATAATCATATCATCCACAACAATATAATAATGATAAATGTGATATCCCAACCCAAGGAGTAACAGGGTAACATTGTAGCATCCTAAGCATGCATACTAAGCAGGGGCTGAGCAACGAGCAATAGTAACATAGCAGTACAAGGTTTGCTGGGAAGGGACATGGCTGTATCGGTTTGAAAGAGGCTGTAAACATGTGGTAGGATCAAACATCGAACCTAACCTAGACTAGCATGCAAACCGCTGGTTGAAATAGAATGGATCATAAGTAATGTATAGTCCTTGCCTGTTGATAAGTCGGGTTCCGAAGGTGTAGTCGATCGCAAGCTCGCATCGTCTCCGAGAGGTACCCGCGGAAGCACACAAGAGGGTAAACACTGGAAAGCAATCAACGAGAAAGCATCTATTACTACGAGGCAACACAAGATCAAGAAGACAACACACGACACGGCAACGCGATACGGATCTATCGTCGAGAACGGTTACTAACGATTTAAGTGGAGTACTCGTCACACACGACGATACCGCACGTTTACGGTGGTTCAAGTTGTTTAGCTACAGGTGATCAACCAACGGTTATTAACATGGAAACTCAAGCAAGCATGGCATATCACACAAACATGGCAAGAGGTGAAGCACAAAAGAAACTATCTATGCTAGACAAGTTAAGTGAGGCACAACTTAAACATGGCATACACTAAATGCTCCACGACAATTAAAAGATTTGGTACTGTTCTGCCCTAAACCATATTTTAGGTTGGTTAACAACAGCAAACAATAGCATAAACACAAAGTACACGAAAAACTAATCAAGTTACATATAAAGAACACCCCAAACGGAGCTACGGTTAAAAAGATATAAGCAAGACAAGTTATGCACACATGCTGTATAAACAGGGGTAAATCTATATGCAAAAGTGCAGCAACATGGCATAGCATTACATGGGATGAAAGTAGACATGATGCTTAACAATATGGAAAGCAATCAACGAGAAAGCATCTATTACTACGAGGCAACACAAGATCAAGAAGACAACACACGACACGGCAACGCGATATGGATCTATCGTCGAGAACGGTTACTAACGATTTAAGTGGAGTACTCGTCACACACGACGATACCGCACGTTTACGGTGGTTCAAGTTGTTTAGCTACAGGTGATCAACCAACGGTTATTAACATGGCAACTCAAACAAGCATGGCATAGCACACAAACATGGCAAGAGGTGAAGCACAAAAGAAACTATCTATGCTAGACAAGTTAAGTGAGGCACAACTTAAACATGGCATACACTAAGTGCTCCACGACAATTAAAAGATTTGGTACTGTTCTGCCCTAAACCATATTTTAGGTTGGTTAACAACAGCAAACAATATCATAAACACAAAGTACACGAAAAACTAATCAAGTTACATATAAAGAACACCCCAAACGGAGTTACGGTTAAAAAGATATAAGCAAGACAAGTTATGCACACATGCTGTATAAACAGGGATAAATCTATATGCAAAAGTGCAGCAACATGGCATAGCACTACATGGGATGAAATTAGACATGATTATTAACAATATGCAATTGGAATCACTCAAATCCGATAAACGGTCGCGACACACTCGTCGACCGAAGTTGCAACAAAATAACAGTTTCAGCAACAACAGCACAATAACATCAGGATCACCACTTTGGAGCAAGATTTAATATAGCTAAAGCACCCAAACATGGCAAGTTAAAGCATGGAAATGAAGTACACATGATTCTTAACACAATGGAAAAAGAATCAATGCAATAGGCCTCATGGATTTGTTACAATCATCATGCAAAGTTGCAACAAAATAATAACAGCAGCACATAACAGGAATTTGTAGCAGTTTAACGGCCTGATGCCCACTTCAGCACACAATTACACAATCAAGATGAGCTCAAATTCAAAAACTTTCTACATACGAATTCTAGAGCACGCAAAACTGAGCAACTTTCGTTTTGGGGGCACGTTGATCGGAGCTACGGTTTGCTTGCTATCTTCAACGCGGAATCGAATCAGCAGCATAAATAATAGGACTTAGTGAAAATTTTCAGAGCGCAGGGAAAAAAACAGGGCACGGGCCCTCACCCCTGTTGGGCTCGGCCCATGAGGCACATGAGGCGCTGGGCTGGCCTTGGGCCGGCCTGGGCCGCTTGGGGCAGCTGGCCCAGCTGGCGGTTGGAGCGCAGCGAGCGGGCGGCTGGGGCTGCGCTCGTCCCCGACGAAGGCAGCAGGCGGCGGCGGCTTGCCCGGTGGCCGGCAGGCCACCGGTGCTGGCGGCGGAGGAGGCTGGAGGCGAGGAGGGGGTCCAGGAGGGGCGCGGCGTCGTGTGGTGGCGCAGAGGTCATCGGATCCGGCTGTGGAGGCGCCAGATCGGGCCGGGGTCTTGAGCTCGGGGAGCCCCCGTCCATGGCGCGCGGCCTGCAATGGGAAGAGAAGGAGGCGGGGTCAGAGAGAGGGAAGAGGGAGGAAAGAGAGGGAGAGGAGCGAGGAGAGGGGTGGCCGGGGCGTCTCCGGTGGCCGGCCGGCTGGCTGGAAGGAGCGGCGATGGCGGCCGGGAGCTCCACGGGCATGGCGTCTGCTTGGACAGAGGGAGAGGAGAGAGGCTACGTGGCGCGATCCGATGCGTCCGATCTTGGATCGAACGGTCCGAAAAAAAATCTGGGATCTGGGAGGCAAAACTGGGCAAAGTGGAGGGGGTGGCTGCAAATTTGTGCTAGGGAAACCCTAGAAATGGGTGGGAGTGTGGTGGTCTTTATATATCCCAGGTGGCTGGCAGTTTGCGAAAACATACCCGGTTTTTCTCTCGCGCGCGCGGTGCTCACGTTTCTGACCTCCGGGGTTCCGCAGTACCTCTGATTCGGGTAAAACTTCGAACTGCGCGATCAGCGCGTCGAGCCGGAGGCGTTCACCTCGCGCTGGAACCGTTCCGAGAACACTTTCCGGCGCGCTATAAAAATAACCCGTTTAATTATTAAACGGGGTTTTCGTTCCGTTGGCTGCGGCTGGTCTCGTGCGGTTTTCGCGACGGTGATCGGGCGTAACCCGGTGTCGCAAAGGTCGAGTGTCAGGGTGGCAAGGGTTGGTCTCCGTCCGGTACGAGATAAGAGGGGGGAAAATAATCGTCGATCAATAAATCGGGGATGCAAACACCGCAAACAAATCAGACAATCAAACAATTCACACCGAAAACAATTTTTAATTTTTGTGAAAACTGGGTTGTTACAGAAGGTCCCCACATAGCTATATGCATGAATGATAATCTCTATGGAGTACAAGGTATAAGATGGAGTACGAGTGTGGATCTTTCAAAAGGAATAGTAGTGTGCCCCCTTCTCTCTTTTATTTCTTTTTCAATTTTTTTGTATTTTTTTGGTTGCCTCAATGGCTCTTTCTATTTCTCTCCTTTGTCCTCTTTGGGATCTTTTGATTTTGTCCTCTTTGGGATATTTTCCTCACTTTAGGGGCAACACTCTATATATTACAAGAAGTATAGAAGATCTTTCACACTTTACAAAAGTACTCAACATACAGAAAATGAAACTATCATGAAGTATGCACATGTATGCCTCTGCCAGTGTAGCAGGATATGCAATGATACTAGCGCTCCATGTAGCAATGATTAGGGCAAGGACCAACTAGCATGCGGCTCATCGATCAAGAAAAAGCATGTATGACATGAAGATCAAGTCTATGGAAATGCCTTGATAGGTAGGTATGGTGGCTGTTTTGAGGAAGGATATAAGGGGGTTTATGATGACAGATCGTATCATGCCAAGGATTTAGATGTACCGGGGAAGGTGGACGCCAAATCTCGGAGTGAGAAGAGGGCAATGCACGACACAGGAGAGGCTAGAAAAATATGGGTAGGTGGAAGTGTCAACTTTCGAATACTCACATTAGTCCGAAGAACTCATGCACTTATTATCGGTAACTCTCAATCTAATAAGGAGGTTCTCAAAGAGACAAGTACCTCGAGGAGGAGTGTATGGGGGTTTGGTTATCCTTGCGCATCCTCGACTCATGGTACGTGAGTGTACTCTAATATTTGATCCTTCCAAAGAGTAGTGATCCATCTAGTAGCTAAAGTTCTCAACTAATTTTGTAAGTTTTGAAAATAAACACAGATTGCCCAAAATACGACATCTATCACTAATAGGCTAAAGCTCTTGACACCAAAAGTCCAAACATTACTCATAGCAATACCTCAAAACTATTGCAAATTACTACTACAATTGAATAGCAACCTCAATTACCTACTTCAAGTCAAGACACACAACTCAGTGCAACAGGCAAACTCTCTAAACAAGATAAACATGAAAACTCAAGAGAGTTCCAGCAACAAACAAAACAAAAGATCTTAAAAAGATAAGCATGAAAACTAAGATCTAAACAGGACAACAGCTATGAAAAAGATAAAGAACACACACAACAAATATAAGCATGAAAAATCCTATGATGTGTTCTAGGTTTTGAAAGTGGAGCGTGTTTCTCTCCCACACAAAGAAAGCTGGGTTCTAACTTGTTATGAACAGCAAGGAAAGCTAAATAAAACTAAAAAGGAAATAAAGAGCGAGACGCTCCAAGCATAGCACATAACACATGAAGTGATAAAAATATAGTGGAACGAAAGACGAACTGATAATTGTTGATGGAGAAGGGGATGCATGGGAGCATCCCCAAGCTTAGACGCTTGAGTCTCCTTGAATATTTCTTGGGGTGCACGGGGGCATCCCCAAGCTTGAGCATTTGACACTCATGAATCATTTTTTATCATCTTCCCTCGCACACTTGAAAACTCCCTTCATACACAACTCATCATAATCTGATTAGCGAGTTTTGTACCCA
Organism: Bromus sterilis; assembly: GCA_950022295.1. Taxonomy (NCBI): domain Eukaryota; kingdom Viridiplantae; phylum Streptophyta; class Magnoliopsida; order Poales; family Poaceae; genus Bromus; species Bromus sterilis. Next base: position 54,685,669 of record OX465599.1, read on the forward strand.
TAATAAAATAATATTTCCTCTACTGTAGATAAGGATATTCTTGATGAGATACTGTTTATCAAGATTTCCAAAAAGTTTTTGCAAAGAGAAAGCAAGCTTAAGGTTTGCAAAACGAAGAAAAGGCAAAAAGGACAGAATCTGTGAAAAACAGACCAGCAGGTAGTAAAGAATTGTTTAGGGATACTTCTGCCACTCAAATCAAAAAAATCAGAACATACGAAAGTTCCGTGATTGTATAGAGCACGCTGTGTAAAAATTTCAGCTCAAAAAGATGAACTGGGATTTTTTTTAATGATTTTTCCCCTCACGAGGACAGAATCCGTTTTCTGGACAACATGTCACAACTTTCACTTCCCTTGTCATATGAGGCTATAAATGGCACAAATGTTGAAAAGTAAAGATACAATGATGTTGCTACAGTAGTAACAATCATCAAGACCACTAAAAACAGAAGGAAAACGAAAAGGAAAACCTAAATTCGTTGCGGTCTGCCTCCCGAAAGCGCTTCTTTAAAGCCATTAGCTAGGCTTAATGCCAAAAGATCAAGTTGTATCAATTGAACCATCATCAAGATCATCAAAAAGCTCTTCAATAGTACAACCACTCTTAAAAGGTCTTTCAAATAAAGGAGAGAGTAGTTCCTAGAGTGTCAATGATTTCCTCAATCTTATCTATCCTAGAAGGATCTAAGTCATGGGATTTGATGGTCTCCAAGCTTTTGAAAATTTTATGCATGGAGGTATCGAGTCTATTCAAATTCCCTTGAATTTTACGATCCAACTTACTTATCTTATTAATGCTTGGCATCTCTAGCTCTATCTTTTCAAGTTTTTTCATAATGTGAGCTAGGGTAATGTCCTCTTGAATGCTAGCAACAGGGGGGTTTCCAACAAGATTTTCCATAATACTAAGAGCTTCCCAAACTGGGACTTCTAGGAAATTCCCATTGATAGCAGTATCTAGAATAAACCTATTCCAAGAAGTAATTCCAACAAAGTTTCTAAGCAGGATAGTAGTGGATTGCTTCTTGGTGGCCCTTTTTTGAGAATCATTAATTCTATACCAGGCATCTTTCAGACTTTCACCACCTCTTTGTTTAATGGTGAGCACGTCTGCTTCACCAAAGGAAAAAGGACCAAACATAATGACACCTACTAGCAAGGTAACTATTTTTTTGATTTTTGATAAAGGACACTAAAGCAAAAACTGAAAGATAAACAAACAAGACTAAAAAGCAAAGATAAAAGATAGCGTGCAACTCCCCTATCTTGAAGAGTGGATTCCCCGGCAACGGCGCCAGAAACTAGCTTTGATGGCTTCTCGCCCCTCGTTGGTTACCCAAAGTGGAAGGTTGAGATGTAGACAACAACAAATTTCCCTCGGTGAAGATACCAAGGTTTGTCTCCAGTAGGACTCCGACAACGACAGGAAGGTGACAACGGCGCCAACAATTAGGCGGTTGACGTGGACCTGCACACACAACAGATAACTTTGCTCGCAGTGGGTTCAGAGAGGTTGTCAATCCCTGCGGCCTTGTTGTTTACAAAGGATCAAACGCACGGGACAAAAATGATAGTGATAGCAACGGAAAAGTAAATAAAGCAGAAAATAAATAGTGGGTGTAAACAATATTGGAAATATGGACCGGGATCCCATGATGTTCACTAGTGATGTCTCTCTCCCAAAAGACGATAAAATAGCCATGCGAGGTAAAAAAATTACATCTGGGCAATTGACATGATTATGTGCGCAAACCAATGCTAACTATGCTATAAAGAATCGAAGAGGCTCAAAAGCTTGGGCGGTACGCCAAGACAAGTAGACCGAAATCCATCTGCATCTACCTACTAATCATCCACCTTGAGATATATATCGAGAACATCTCGCTGGTATTATGTTGCGAATCGCACCCAAAGTGTAAACTCAAAGCAACATACAACTTCATTAAAGAACTTTGCATAAATTAAACAATCGTTGCATCCGAAAGTACAAGCACCATTGTTTTATCCCTTGTGGAAACAACACATCCCCTAGACTCATGTTTTTGTCACTCAAGCTAGTCATCAGGGGGCATGAACCCACAATCATGCATAATGCTCCCTCTTGGAGTCACTACCTACTACTTGGCCAAAGCAATAAACAACAACGGAGAACATGCAAGAATTACTCAAGAACATAAATATAAAAGAGGAGAATCAAATATATTACTCAAACACAATCTGAACATAGTCTCATAATCCATCAGATCCCAGCAAACTCAGCATAGCAACAACATAAAGATTACATATATGCCTCGATCATGTAGGGCAGCTCACGAGGTCTAAACCATGAAGAACAAAGAGGGGAGGAGAACATCACATAGCTACTGATCATAGACCATGGTCCAAGGTGGACTACTCACGGTTCATCCGGGAAGCATCCATGGTGGTGGAGAAGCTCTCGGAGGTGGTTCCTCCCTCCGGCAGGGTGCCGGGAAGAGGGCTCCTGGTGCTCCCGATCTTGGAAGCGCGGTGGCGGCGGAACAGAGGAGAGATCGCGAAAAAGGGTTCTGTCTCCGAGGGTTTCTCGTCACGGGGAATAAATAGGCGAAGGGGGGCAGCCAGAGGTGGACCAGGGGGCCCAGGCGCCCCCTGGCGCGTCCTAGGGGGTGGCCGCGCCATGTGGCCGCGTGGGCCACCCCTGGCCCCCCTCTGGCCCCACCTGGGCTTTTCTCGAAGCTTCCTGTACGCTGATTTTTCCTATATTTTTTCCAGAATTTTTCTGGTACTTTAAATAATGGGAAAACCTGAAATACAAAAACAGCAGAAAACAGGAACTGGCACTGGGGTGCACTGAGTTAATAGGTTAGTTCAAATATGATCAAAAGTGTATAGAAGTTCATCAATATCATAGCAATATCACACAAAAGAAGCATGGAGCAAGCAGAAATTATAGATACGTTTTGGACGTATCAACATTCCCAAGCTTAATTCCTTCTCGTCCTCGAGTAGGTAAATGATAACAAGCATAATTTATGTGGTGACATGCTACCAACCATATAAGAATTTTTAAGTAAAGCAATCAAGGCATGTAATTCAATTCAAGTCATAACAGGCAAGAGTCTATATTAGCATTGAAACAAGCAACATAAGAACATAAAGGTGCAAGAACTCTCGATGTCCGTATCTATAATTTCTGCTTGCTCCATGCATGTTTTGGGTGATATTGCTATGCTTTTGATGCACTTTCATACACTTTTTTATCATATTTGAACTAACCTATTAACTCAGTGCACCACAGTGCCAGTTCCTGTTTTCTGCGGCTTTTGTATTTCAACTTTTCCCCTTTTATAAAGTGCCTAAACAATTCCAGGGAAAATATACAAAAAAAATCAGCGTTCCAGAAGACTCCGTACGCCCGAAGGAGAGACGGAGGGGTCCACCGGTCACCCAGGCGGCCACCCAACGCAACCTTCGCTCCCACAGGCCGCCTAGGCGACTGGGACCACCCCTGGTGCCCCCCTTTGCCCTTATTTTTACCCCTGCGGAGGAAACCCTGATTCCAGAACCCTTTTCTCCAGAAGAAATTCCGATCTTCGCCGCCATCGCCAACAAACTTCAGGGGACCATAATTCCTGTGCTGGCACCTTGCCGGGACGGGGAAGTGCCCCCGGATTCAGCTCCATCGACGTTGCTTCCTCCCTCCATGATGCGGGAGTAGTTACTCCTCGGGGCTGAGGCTTTCTACATTAGCTATGTGGTCAATTCTCTCTCCCATGATGTGATCTTGATTGTGATCATAGGCTATGTTAATCTAGGATGATCCCATGATGTTTCCCCTTCTTCTATGTATTGGATTTGATAGACTCACTTTTCTTTATCTAGTATAATCCCCGAGACCAAGGTGACAGAGGTCTATTGGACATGGGTTAGAAGAATATTTTCATGAGTGATTTCCTCTTTTGTGTGTGGATTGAAGATTAAGAGTCTCTTGGTGCTTGTCTTTTACTACCCTTGATATATGTTGTGGTGATTGTGGTACTCTCTTTAAATGGCCGCGGTGACATTGGGAAATCCGTAGATGAGAACTACAAACTCTAAGGTGTGCTTTTGTAGCCCTACACAATTCTCCTCCTCTCTTGACCAAAAAGGAATGACCTCCGAGTACGTCTCCAATGCATGTTTTAGTGGAAATATCATGTGATTAGACTATGTTAATATTGTTGGGAGTTGCCACTAGTGAAAGTATGAAGCCTAGGCCTTTTTTCCACCATTGCAATACTGTTTGTGCTCACGTTTAGTACTTGCTACCTTGCTGTAATTTTTATTATAGATTTATATTATCTTGCTTTGCCACCCATATCACTAGTATTTTACCATCTCTTCGCCGAACTAGTGCACCTATACAATTTTCCATTGTACTAGGTGTGTTGGGGACACAGGAGACTTCTTGTTTCTTAATTGCAGGATTGCTTGAGAGAGACCATCTTCAACCTCTACTTCCCTGAGTTCGATAAACCTTAGGTCATCCACTTGAGGGAAATTTCTGTTGTCCTACAAACATCTGCGCTTGGAGGCCCAACATAGTCTACAAGAATATAAGTGTGCATAGACATCAAGGTAGCGGAGGGGGCCACCACCAGGAGACCAGGAGGGTCCCTGGCGCGGCCCCACCCTAGGCCGCGCCAGGAGGCCTCCTGGCTGCCTGGTGGGTCCCCTCGACACCCCCTCTGCCTATATTTAGCCCTCGGGGTAGAAAACCCTAATATCGATCTCTTTTCCGCAAACTCGCCTCTGTACCGCCGCCGCCGTTTCAAGATCGGGGCTGCCTGGAGAAGCTACCCCGGGACCCTGCCGGGAGGAGGAACACCCTCTGGGAGACCATCCATAGCCATGGACACCTCCCGGATGTTCTGTGAGTAGTCCCCCTTGTACCATGGGTCCGTGACCAGTAGCTATGTGATGTACTTCTCTCCTCTTTCTGCTTCCACTTTCGAGACCTCGTGAGATGCCTCCAATGATCGAGGAACTTTTATAATTTCTGTTGTTGCTATGTTGAGTTTGCTGGGATCTGATGGATTATGAGACTATGTTTAGATTGTGATGAGTAATACATTTGGTTCTTCTCTTTTATATTTTGTTCTTGAGTAAATTCTTGCATGTTCTCCGTTGCAGTATTTTGTTTTGGCCAAGTAGTTTGCTTGCAACTCCAAGAGGGAGCGTAATGCTTGATTGTGGGTTCAGCCCCCTGATGTCTAGCTTGAGTGATAGAAATATGAGACTAGGGGATGTGATGTTGCCACCAGGGATAAAACAACGGTGCTTGTACCCGCTGGTGCAAGGATTGTTTACTTTACGCAAAGTTCTTCTAATGCAGTTGGATGTTGCTTTGAGTTTACACTTTGGGTGGTATTCGCAACTTAATACCAGCGAGATGTTCTGGATAGATATCTCAAGGTGGATGATTCGTAATAGATGCAGATGGATTTCGGTCTACTTACCTCTGCGTACTGTCCATTGCTTTTGAGCCTCTTCCTTTATTTTCTAGCATAGTTATCATTGCGGTGCGTTTATAATCCTGTCAATTGCCCAGCTGTGATTTGTTTACCTCGCTAGCACTTTTATCGTATTTTGGGAGAGAGACATCACTAGTGAACGTCATGGATCCCGGTCCATATTTCCACCATTGTTTACACTATCAATTTACTTTCAGTCTTTACTTTCCGTTGCCACTATTATTATCTCTTACGTTGATCCTTTGTAAATAGCAAGGCCGGAGGAATTGACAACTCCTCTGTACTCGTTGGGAGCAAAGTTACTTGTTGTGTGTGCAGGTCCACGTCAACCTTGTCTCCATCCGGCAACAATTTCTGCGCCGTTGACACCTTCTTGTATCTCTTGCAGTCCTACTGGTTCGATAACCTTGGTATCTTCACCGAGGGAAATTTACTGCTACGCTACATCTCACCTTCCACTTGGGGTAACCAACGAGAAGTGAGAGCTCTGCCTTGCTAGCATCAAGTAATTTCTGGCGCCGTTGCCGGGGACTCCAGTCTACAAGATAGGGGAGTTGCACACTATCTTTTATCTTTGCTTTTTAGTTGTGTTAGTTTACCTTTCAGTTTTTACTTTTGTGCCCCTTATAAAAAATACCAAAAATACCTGTTACTTTGCTAGTAGTTACCACTATGGCTGGTCCTTTTGCCTTTGGTGAGGCAGAAGTACTTACCTTTACTCAAAGAGGTGGTGAAAGTCTGAAAGATGCTTAGTATAGAATTAATGATTCTCAAAAGAGGGCCACCAAGAAGCAATCCACTACTATCCTTCTTAGAATTTTTTTTATGTTGGGATTACTTCTTGGAATAGGTTTGTTTTAGACACTGCTATCAATGGGAACTTTATAGAGGCTCCAGTTTGGGAATCCGTTAATGTTTTTTAAAATCTTATTGGAAGTCTCCCCGTTGCTAGCATTAAGGAGGACATTATTAGTCTAGCTCAAATTATGGGAAAACTTGAAAAATAGAGTTAGAGATGCCAAGTATCGATAAAGTAAATGAGTTGGATCGTAAGATTCAAGGGAATTTGAATAGGCTAGGTAGCTCCATGCAAAAAATTGTCAAAACTGTGGAGACTATCAAATCCCTTGATGAGAAGTCTTCTAGGATAGAGAAGATTGAGGAAGTTATTGAAACTCTAGGAACTACCTTTTCCTCAATCAAAACCAAAAAGGATGAAACTCCGGCAAGAAAGGAACCCAAGTTCGTTTACGTCCCTAAGGTTCCTCGAGCTAAAGCTGACACACCTATTGCCAAGAGAGTTGAAACAGTGAAGACTTTGGAGGAGACACCTATCTTTAACTTTAATGAAACTCCAATTGGTTTTCCTCCTTTTGATTTTATCCCTAGAAGCATTTTTATTCGGCCTTTATTTGAGAAACCTCTTAAGACTAGTTGTACTATTGAAGAGCTTTTTGATGATCTTGATGATGGTTCAATTGATACAACTTGATCTTTTGCTTTGTGCCTAGCTCAAAGGCGTAAAAGAAAGCGCTTGTTGGGAGGCAACCCAAGATGTTTTTTCTTCTGTTTTTAGTGGTCTTGATGATTGTTACTTGTGACGCCCCCAAAATCAGACCGTGTACAGTAATCATACACGCAAGGTACACGACCGAGATTAGGGACTCACGGTGAGATATCACAACACAACTCTACAAATAAAAAAATACAAGCTGTTTAATAGAAGCCAGGGGCCACGAGGGCTCGAATACAACAGCTCGAAAGAACAAAGTTAGCGGAAGCAATAGTATCTGATTACAGACACAGGGTACACATGATCTGCCTTAAGAAGGCTAGCACAAAAGCAACAACGATCGAAAAGGCGAGGCCTCCTGCCTGGGAACCTCCAAACTACTCCTGGTTGACGGGGAACTCGACGTCGAAGAAGACATCGGGAATCTTCATGTTGCGGTGGTCGGCATCAGGGATCTCGTGCTCCTGGAATCCAACGTCGACTGTAGCGGCCGATCAGGCAAAACGAAAAGGGGGAAATAAATCAAAGGTGAGTATCTAGCATACCCGCGAGTCTTACGTCCGCTACTAAGCATTTATGCATTGTATCAAAAGGAAGGGGAGGCTATATATATAGTGGACAACAAGATAGAAATCAGAATAAGGGTAAGAAGCTAGGCCTATCGAAGACTAGCATCTTCCAACGAGTCTTGCAGCATGAGGAGAGAATAGCCAATAGTTTATATAAAGCATAAAGTAACAATGCAACAGAAGTTGCTGCAGCATTGTATAATAATAAGTTGTAATAATTAGAAATGCCTCCGAGTTCCCTCCCTTGACTTCCCTGTGAGGAAGAAAACCCGGAACCATACAGTTTAATAATAAGAGTTTGTAGTGGTAAGATCCAGCTTCAGCATAAAGCGTCATGTTACCGTGGACACGGCTATTCGAATAGATTAAACTTCCCTGCAGGGGTGCACTTGTGTTACACTACACACACGGATCTCCAGGGTGGCGGGCACCTTGTTAGGGAACGCTCCACCGAGGCTATTCGACACTCCGTAGCCCATCTTTCGAACTCAACAGAGAGGCCATCCGCCGGACTATATCCTATGTACGCGAGGCTTTGGACCCTAACCCCGACGTACTCCTGCACGGTGCGAGGCTGGCCGGTGAAGTTAAAGAAAATCCAAATAAGACACTACCGCGCGAGCAAACAAGACAACACCACTTCCCGGCGCAGGTCGTGGTACTGCTGACGTCTGAAGAGTCCTCGGACAACACTACAAAGCAGAGGAGCCCATAACTCGTAATTCCCACGTGTAGGCATCGCGTATAAGCCAAAAGGCTACTCAAGTCATCCGCAAAACTATTAGTCATTTTATTAACTTGCGGGACAACCGTTATCGTTGCCTCGACTTAACTGACCCGGGGACAACGACAACAATCAGGACCACCAGTACATCGGTGCCTGCCCTGTCGTCCCACCAAGTCTCTGCGGTTACCAACAAGGTGAACCGTCTCCTTACCTTGTCTCGTGTGTGCTCTTGGAGGAGCTCGATTCGTGGTTTGGTAACTCTCGCGGCCAACGATCAGGAGCCAAGCACACCGGTACACTGGTCGTACCCTCCCTGTCGTCCCGTCGCAATACCACTCGCAGGCACCGTTGGGTCGCCCGACTTCTTACCTGAAGGACAACCGTTGCTCAGGTACCTAGAGCGGCTATACAGAGTCAGCAACGAGTGGAGTACAAGGATTACTCCTTGATATCTCACACTTGATGGTGGCTCGGCAGAGCCGAGCTAGGGGGCCTGAGGCGGTGTCTGCATTGTACCGTACCTGTGCAGTTATAATATTTGTATCCGCATTCACTCCCCTGAGTGATAACGGCCCTCTATCTAATCCTAGCTGACAATGCGCAGGGCTCACTGCCGAATATAATATATATAATAGGCAGCATAGGATAAAGGAAGGTACATCAAGGGGCGACAAAAACATGCTATGCAATTGAATAGGATAGTAACGTAGCAGCAGCAGTAACAATGCCTAGTGCAAGAAAAGTACGGAATAGATAGGAGATATCTGGGGAAGAGAATGGCTCTGCTTGCCTGGAAGCTCGACGGTAGAAGTAGGGTCGTCGACGAAGTAGTCGTACTAAGCAGCGGTGTAGTCGGCGGCAGCAGCGAGGTCTACTGGAGATTAAGGGGGGGGGAGAAACAGTAAATACAAAGCAAGCATATACAAACATGTGCATGACATGACAGATGAAATGTTAACGGTGTTCTAATGCAGTGCAATGCACGTTGCTCGGAGCGGGAATTCATCCGGGGATGAACTACCGGCTCCGGGTGATTACCGGACAGATGATCCGGAGGGGAAGGTTCCATGTCTGCAGTGTTAGAGACACCTGACAGACATGTGGATATTGTATCCGTGATCGTTGATTCATTCCGAGCAACTCTCAGGTTAAACGTAAATTCATCCTGCAGGTTTTTTATCGGCACTGGGAAAATATTGACAGACGGCCCGGAGGGGGGGGGATGTCGATGCTCGGTAAGTTGGAGGGGTGTGGTAGTCATATGGATAGCGTATTCGTATTCGTTATATTTTTATGATCAATTTTCATGTATAAAGTTTTTGAATCTGACTTAAAGTTTAAAAGATATTTAATTTTAAAGTTTTAATCTTTTTAAATCTTTTTCTGGATTTCCTTTTTTTTAATAAATTAGCATTATCCATAACAAAGCTTTTGACTGGTCAAACTGACCAGTGGGACCTACATGTCATAGGGAGGGGCATTTAAAATCATTTTATTTAATTAACAGATTATGGGGCCCACATGTCATAGAGCCTTTTCTAACAAATTAATCAATTAGCCTAATTGTTGGTGGGGCCCATGTGTCATGCACTAAGGGATTGCTTATTGGTTTAAAATACCTAATAAGCTACTGGACCGTATGTAAATGACTATTTGAGGGGGGTTTTATCTGCTTTTCTAATTCCTTTATTCTTTTTTAAATGGGCTAGCCCCCACTTGACAGTGGCTTAGCCACAGCACGGGCACGGCATGCACGCCGGCGGCGAGGGCCATGGTCGTGAGGTCGTTCCGGCGAGGGGAAGGGAGGGTGTGTGGCCAGGGAGGCACGTGCGGCGCGAGCAGGGGAGCTCGGGCGTGGCCGAGCGCGAGGCAGAGCGCGGCCAAGGCGCGCTCGTGGCCATGGCGGGCGGCAGCGGCTGTCGGAGCGCGGTTCGATGGGGAGGGCGACACAGCACACAACAGCGGGCGTGGCGAGACGGGAACCGAGGAGAGGCACACCGCGAGCAAGTAGGGAGTGGCAATGGGCTCGAGGAGCCTCTGGTGGCGACGAAATCGGCGGGGAAGACAACGGCGGTCGGCGGGAGTTGCATGCGCGATTCGGGGCGTCTGAGGCGGCTCGGCGTCGGAAGATTGCTTGGGTTGACGAGGAAGAAGTCTCGGGAGCTCCAGGACATCACGGCTGGGCCGTAGATGGCCGTTGGCCGCTCAGGCATGGCGACGCGCCCATGACGGGGCACGGGCGAGCTCGGGCCCGAGAAGCTGGAGAGCGGGGGAGGGAGCGGGAATGGCACATGGGAGCTCCAGGGGGTGGGTGGCTTCGGACTTATCCCCGCAGAGGCGAGAGGGGAGCAGGTGAGGGGGGGCAGGTGAGGGGGGCGTCCAAGCAGTGGCCATGGCGCCAGTGGAGCAGATGGGATGGGGGCAGATGGGAGGAGAGAGGAGGGAGGGTTGGGCCCGGGGTGGGCCTTGCCTCTGGGCGTAGTATAGGGTTTACCTTTTTTTGTTATTTATCTTTCTTTATTTTCTGTTTGCAATTATTTGCCTAGCATTAGAATTTTCTAAATTGTGAAACAAGTCCCATAATTAGTGTTGCACTTTAAAGCAGTGCCACAAAAAGTTTGGTTCCCAAATAAAGTAATTTGGTATTTGTTTTGAATATTCCTTGTGATAAAAAGGGTTGTTTTGACTCTGTTGTGATTTGTTTAAGATATTTTATAGCTTAATAAATCCCCATATGTATATGGACATGATCCAATGAATATTGTGCATTTTACAAAATTGGTTGCAAGATTTTTGGACAAGATTTTGTTTGACACAATATTTTAATATCCACCAAAAGGCATATTGAATTGTTTTGGATTCAAAGATGATCAAGGCATGTTTTAACAACAGTAAATCTCATTAGCAAAATGATTACTTTAGCATGACACTGGGAGTGTTACAAATCTCCACCACTACAAAGAATTCTCGTCCCGAGAATTAAAGGTAGTGTAAGGGGTAAGGTTTCGGTTTCGTATTCTAACGATTCTTCCGATTCTTGTTGTCCTCCGCGAAGAAGTTAATCCTTCTCGTTGATGTCTTCACTGCTCTGCATCGGTGCATCTCGACGTGCTGTCATCCTTCCTTAGAGGCTTCATCGTACCTACGGATAGGCTTCGAGGGGACACTTAGGGGGTCAAATCGACACAAGGTTAATCAACTGGGGTTGTCCAAGGGAATGGGGCACAGGTTACCTCTCGAGTTGAAACATAGGAAAACACATCGAGAGAAGCAAAAGAAGGTAGGAGAAATTTTCAAGTGGATATGCTAGCATTCGACGATGATAACGGAGGATAAAAAGGGGTCCAGAGCATTAGGCATAAGCACTGAGTCTGATATCGAACTGAATATCACAAGGTAGAGGACTCGCGGGTTGCATACGAGGTCAAGCAAGAGGAATAACCTCGAGAACAGAAAGGTACAAGAGAGTTAGGATTCGATCCTGTGGAACTGTGGGTTATGGGCCCACATTGAATAAGAAGGGTGGTGACAAACAATGCGATCAAGTTGCAAGGTAAGTCAGAGAACAGCTTGTTAGCTAAGTCGGCAACAACGTCGATACCAAGGCGAGGGACAAAGAGAACCGTTTGCCTTCTCGTTAAGACAGGGCGGACCAGTAGGCAAAGTCCTCATCCATCGGGGGTTACCGAAAGGTTATCAACAATAGTAACAGGTTGTACGAACAAAGTAGTACGCCGAAGTGTTTACATTAGCAACGAATTATCACTGCTCGGATAATTTATATTAAAGGAATGGTTAAACAGACCAATGAAAGGGAAAATGTAATGATACACCAGTATCACGTGTATATCTTTCCCAAGGGAAAGCAGAGCACGATATACATGACCAAGTTTGTATTGGCAGGGAGTCAAAGGAGGTTGTTGATGATAACACAAATCATCGAGGGGCAAGGATGGTATTTCACACCATGAACTCGATAGACACATGGGAGAAGCCAAAATGTTGATGATGAACATGACACATCATGTCAAAAGGTTTCAAGAAAAATATAATCGAACAACGGCGACATCAAACAAAAGGAATGGTGAAACAAAAGTATTTGGTGTTCTCGATTGAAAACAACCCAAAACCCATGGAGTGGTTGGTTACGATAGGGAAAGGTATTGTTCCATCAAATTCATTAGATGTAGTGCAAATGTATGATATCCTCGAGGTACCAGGAGGTAATACTCGAAGGTAGAATGGTGGATCATAGGTGTATTATAAATTTATGCCAAGGGGGTTAATTATCTTACGAGAAGCTTCCATGATAAGTTCTACATCGTATCCATGGGCATGAACACAAAGGTTCAGGGTCGACTCCGACTTCTTCCATGCACAGCCTTTCATTCACTTCTCGCCGTCGATGAATTTGTAGCGCTCAAAAATTTATCTGGCATAACACCAGTAGAGCATGACCCGTAGGAGTTCATGGGTTCACACAGATGGATGAAGCATAGATACAACCCATAGGGACATTTTACGAATCTATACGACAATCAATAGGAACAAGAGATACAAGTTTTGAAAGAAGAAGGCTAACGACACTGACCACATGATACCGTTCGCCAACGGCATTTCGTATCAAGGGAAGCTCATCAATGATTTAGGACACAAGGGGACGGCAGGTAGTAATCCACCAAAAGTTCAGGCAGCGTACAGAGAGTCTGGTGCGAGTATCGGTACTCAACCACAACAAGAAGGAATGCATAAGCATCGGAGATAGAAGCATCTGAATAGTTTGATGCTGGAGTACAAAGGAATTACGATGTCCAAAAGACGGAAAATCAAGGAAGGTTTGACTTACCAGGATCCAGCTCATGTCCGGAATGACGTCTGAGCCAGAAGAATGGATTCATAGGGATCAACTGATGATTGCGTGCACTAGCACACACGATGATTCAACAAATCAGAATGGCAATGCCAAGGAAGGTCATCAAAGGTACGAGAAAAATGGGGTTAATCATAGTGCAAACAGGTAAGAAGAATATCCAAAGCAGTAGGGTGCAGAGAATTGCCACGAGATCGAACAGTATTTCAAAGTATTTTGGGAATCGCATGAACCACTTAGGATGAACGGGTCCTCGTTAAATGTGAGGAATTATCTGCAGGGTGAAAAGAAGCTGCAAGGCAGTAGGCTCAAAGGATTCCCGAAACAATGGAAAGTATTTCGATGCATCTTGTGGACACAAGAGCAACTGGGATTTAACAGATGACCAGAAGGTATAGGTAATTATCCATATGCACTTATCGGTGGAACGGGATTGCAAGGGCGATGGGAACATAGGGTCTCGGCATTTCATCGGAGAGTATCTTCGGCATCTTCTGGTGAATCAGGTCATCATCTGTGATGAGGGCTCTCCGGGAGGAAGCAGTCACGAGAACCTAGAGTTAAAGTGAGAAAAATCATTAACCCGAAAGAGGAGAGAGTTCAGAGTCCCAGAGTAAAGGTACGGAGAAAAGATCCTAATACCACCCAGTTTGCGACGTGGGCCGATAAGCCACACGCCACTGTTAGTAAAGTAGTTTTGCAAAGACTAGACTCGACTTCGACCAAGGAGTTGGAAGGGGGTGTCCTACAGGCAGTCGGCTCTGATACCAACTTGTGACGCCCCCAAAATCAGACCGTGTACAGTAATCATACACGCAAGGTACACGACCGAGATTAGGGACTCACGGTGAGATATCACAACACAACTCTACAAATAAAATAATACAAGCTGTTTAATAGAAGCCAGGGGCCACGAGGGCTCGAATACAACAGCTCGAAAGCACAAAGTTAGCGGAAGCAATAGTATCTGAGTACAGACACAGGGTACACATGATCTGCCTTAAGAAGGCTAGCACAAAAGCAACAACGATCGAAAAGGTGAGGCCTCCTGCCTGGGAACTTCCAAACTACTCCTGGTCGACGGGGAACTCGACGTCGAATAAGACACCAGGAATCTTCATGTTGCGGTGGTCGGCATAAGGGATCTCCTGCTCCTGGACTCCAACGCCGACTCCAACGGCCGATCTGGCAAGACGAAAAGGGGTAAATAAAGCAAAGGTGAGTATCTAGCATACCCGCGAGTCTTACGTCCGCTACTAAGCATTTATGCATTATATCAAACGGAAGGGGAGGCTATATATAGTGGACTGCTGATACGTCCAAAACGTATCTATAATTTCTGCTTGCTCCATGCATGTTTTGTGTGATATTGCTATGATCTAGATACACTTTCATACACTTTTGATCATATTTGGACTAACCTATTAACTCAGTGCACCCCAGTGTCAGTTCTTGTTTTCTGTTGTTTTTCTATTTCAGTTTTCCCCCATATAAAAAGTGCCAGAAAAATTCTGGGAAAAATACAGGAAAAATCAGCGTACAGGAAGCTTCGAGAAGAGCCCGGGAGGGGCCAGAGGGGAGCCAGGGGGCCCCAGGCGTCCACCCGGCGCGTCCCCACCCCTGGCCGCGCCAGGGGGGCGCCTGGGGCCTCTGGTCCACCTCTGGCTGCCCCCCTTCTCCTATTTATTCTCCGTCACGGGGAAACTCCGAAAGCTGAACCCTATTTCGCAAACTCGCCTCTGTTCTGCCGCCGCCGCGCTTCCGAGATCGGGAGCACCAGAAGACCTCTTCCTGGCACCCTGTCAGAGGGAGGATTGACCTCCGGGAGTCTCCTCTCCACCACGGATGCTCCCCGGATGTCTCGTGAGTAGTTTTCCTTGGACCATGGGTCCGTGATCAGTAGCTATGTGATGTTCTCCTCTCCTCTTTGTTCTTCATGGTTTAGACCTCGTGAGCTTCCCTACATGATCGAGGCACTTTTGTAATATTTTCTACTATTGCTAT
The DNA here is from genome assembly GCA_950022295.1 of Bromus sterilis. NCBI lineage: Eukaryota > Viridiplantae > Streptophyta > Magnoliopsida > Poales > Poaceae > Bromus > Bromus sterilis. The sequence continues at coordinate 54,700,846 of OX465599.1, forward strand.
GTTGAGTTTGATAGGATCTGATGGATTATGAGATTATGTTCAGATTGTGATTGAGTAATATATTTGGTTCTTATCTCTTATATTTTTGTTCCTAAGTAATTCTTACATGTTCTCCGTTGCTGTTTATTGCTTTGGCCAAGTAGTAGGTAGTGACTCCAAGAGGGAACGTTTTGCTCGATTGTGGGTTCATGCCCCCCGATGACACGCTTGAGTGACAGAAACATGAGTCTAGGGATGTGCTGTTGCCACAAGGGGGAAAACAACGGTGCTTCTAACCGCGGTTACAAGGATTGTTTACTTTACGCAAAGTTCTTTTAATGAAGTTGTCTATTGCTTTGGGTTTATACTTTGGGTGGGGCTCACAACTTAATACCAGCGAGATGTTCTGGATAGATATCTCAAGGTGGATGATTAGTAGTAGATGCAGTTGGATTTCGGTCTACTTATTTTGGCGTACTACCCATGCTTTTGAGCCTCGTCCTTTCTTTTGTAGCATAGTTAGCATTGCGGTGCGTTCATAATCCTGTCAATTGCCTTTCTGTAATTTGTTTACCTCGCATAGAAATTTTATCGTCTTTTGGGAGAGAGACATCACTAGCGAACATCACGTATCCCGGTCCATATCATCATCACTGTTTACACGCTCATTTACTTTTCTGCTTTTCCTTTCAATTACTATCATTATCCCTTGTGTTTGACCCTTTGTGAACAACAAGACCGGAGAGATTGACAACCTCTCTGAACTTCGTTGGGAACAAAGTTATCGTGTCTGTGTGCAGGTCCGCGTCAGTAGCGCCGCTGAAACCTACTTATCATCTCCGGAGTCCTACTGGAGACAAACCTTGGCATCTTCACCGAGGGAAATTTGATGCTGTGCTACCATCACGCCTTCCACTTGGGGCTCACCAACGAAGGGCGAGAAATCACTATCATTACCTCGCACATCAAGCCAAATTTCTGGCGCCGTTGCCGGGGACTCTGAGTGCTAAGATAGGGGAGTTGCACACTACCCTTTACCTTTGTTTTTTTAGTCTTGTTAGTTTACCTTTCAGTTTTTATCTCAATGTCCTTTATGAAAAACCACAAAAATAGTTGCTACCTTTTGCCTTTGTCTTGCTTTGCCTATTTATGCTATCCTCACCATGGGTGATGAACCACCCAAATATGGTAGGATGGACATGTTTCACTTGGATCGTCTTCGATCAATTTGTGCTCGCGCTAAAAACTCGACCAACTTGGTTGAGGGAAAATCATTGGATGAGCATGCTCATTATACGCGGCAACGCCTATCTCAGAAAGGGAAACACTTATGGGATCAAATACATGTTTCTTATTGCCATGCTAAACTTTTGTGCCACATTTATGATTTCCCTTGTTGTTCTAATATAGGTCATAAACACCTCCCTTTCCAATGTGAGTTTAATGAAAATGAGATCTTATCTTCTTATGCTAAAGGTGTTTATGATTACTTTGATGTGAAAAGATTGAAGAGTTTGTTGCTTTTAAAGGTGCCTATGAGATTGCTTCTTTGATTGAAAAGTATCACGATACTATTTTCGAGTCTGAAAACTTTGCAGTTCTTGCTTATTGCTTCGAGAATTATACTTCCAATTCTTATATTGAGGATTTTAAAAATAAAATGCTTGCTGCCCAAGAAGAGGCCAATGATTGCTTTGAGGAGGAATCCCATGATTCCGAGGACTCACTTGAAATATCCCTTTCTGAAAATTTTGATACTTGCTTTGTTGATGGCCAAGATGCCACTATGGATGATGCTGACAAAAATGAACTCTCTATAGTTCCTTATGTTAAGCATGAAATTGTTGCTATTGCAACCACAATTTATTGTCCTATTATCATGTTGAAATCTCCAACTCATATTCCGGAGAATTTTCCTCTTATCAAAGCTCAATGTGATGGGTTGCATCTATCTTATCATCCTAAAAACCGTGTTGAAAACAATACACGTGTGCTTGTAGGTCATGAACAACATGATTTATGTGATAGTTATATTCTTGATGTTTTTCATGATGCTACTGAAAATTACTTTGAGAGAGGAAAGTTTGGTTGTAGAAACTTCCATGTTACAAAAACACCTCTCTTCATGTTGAAAATTTTAAAGTTGTTCTTGTTCTACCTTCCTATGCATGTCACTTTGTGCTTCTTTGATTTATTTTCTTACAAGATTCCTATGCATAGGAAGTGGGTTAGGCTTAAATGTGTTTCACATTTGCTTCTTGATGCTCTCTTTTGCTTCAAAATTCTTATTCTTATGAGAGCATCTTCTATAATTTTAATGCCTAGCTTAAAGTCATAAAAGAAAGCGCTTTCGGGAGGCAGCCCGCAACGAATTTAGGTGTTTCTTTTTGCTTTTGTTGTGTCTTGATGATTGTTACTACTGTAGCAACATCATTGTATCTTTATTTTTCAGATTTGTGCCAAGTTATAGCCTCTTACGGCAAGGGAAGTAAAAGTTGTGACATGCTGTCCAGAAAACAGATTCTGTCCTCGTGACCAGAAAAATTCCAGAAAAATCCCAGTTCATCTTTTTGAGGTGAAATTTTTACACAGAATGCTCTATACAATTACGAAACTTCCGTATGTTCTGAGTTTTTTTATTTGAGTTGCAGAAGTGCCCCTAAAAAATTCTTTACTACCTGCTGTTCTGTTTTTCACAGATTCTGCCACGTTTTGTCTCTCCAAACTTTTGCAAACCTTAAGCTTGCTTTTTCTTTGAAAAAACTTTTTGGCACTCTTTAGAAACAGTAGCTCTTCAAGATTATATTTATATCCAGTGGGGAAAAATTATTTAGTAAGGGTACTAACCTCTCTAATCAGCTTATGATGAGTTATGTATGAAGGGAGTTTTCAAGTGTGCGATGGAAGATGATGAAAGAAGATCCAGGAGTGTCAAGCGCTCAAGCTTGGGGATGCCCCCATGCATCCCCAACAAATATTCAAGGAGACTCAAGCGTCTAAGCTTGGGGATGCCCCCGCGCATCCCCTTCTCCATCAACAATCATCAGTTCGTCCTTCGTCTCACTATATTGTTATCACTTCATGCGTTATGTGCTATGCTTGGAGCGTCTCGCTCTTAGGTTTTATTTTTAGTTTTCTTTAGCTTTGCTTGCTGTTCATAACAAGTTAGATCCCGTCTTACTTTTTGTGGGAGAGAAACACGCTCCACTTTCAAAATTTAGAACACATCATAGGATTTTTCCTGTTTATCTTTTTGCTGTTGTGTGTTCTTTACCTTTTCATAGCTACTGCCATGTTTAGTTTTAGTCTTAGTTTGTCTTTAGCAAGAGCCTTGGCTTTTGTTTAGTCTGTCGCTGGAACTCTTTTTAGTTTTCATGTTTATCTTGTTAAAGAGAGTTGGTTGTTGCACTGAGTTGTGTCTTGTCTTGAGAGTAGGTAATCGAGGTTGCTATTTTCTTCGAGTAGTAACTTGCAATAGTTTTGAGGTATTTATGTGACTAATGTTTGAAATTTTGGTGTCAAGAGCTCTAGCCTATTAGTGATTGGTGTCGTATTTTGGGAAATCCATGTGTATTTTTAAAACCTACAAAACTAGTTGAGAACTCTAGCTACTAGATGGATCACTAATCTTTGGAGGGATCGAATATCAGAGTACACTCACGTACCATGAGTCGAGGATGCGCAAGGATAACCAAACCCCCATACACTCATCCTCGGGGTACTTGTCTCTTTGTGAACCTCCTTATTAGATTGAGAGTTACCGATAATAAGTGCATGAGTTCTTCGGACTAATGTAAGTATTTAAAGTTGACACTTCCACCTTCCCATATTTTGCTAGCCTCTCCCGTGCCGTGCATTGCCTTCTTCTCATTCCGAGAGTTGGTGTCCGCCTTCGCCGGTACATCCAAACCCTTGGCATGATACGCTCTGTCATCATAAGCCTCCGTATATCCTTCCTCAAAACAGCCACCATACCTATCTACAAGGAATTTCCATAGCCTTTCCGAGATACATTGCCATGCAACATCCACCTTCTCATGACTTTATCTTCATGTCATACATGCTACTTGCTTGATCGATGAGCCGCATGCTAGTTGGTCCTTGCCCTAATCATTGCTACATGACGCGCTAGTATCATTGCATATACTGCTATCCTGGCAGAGGCATACATTTGCATCATGATAGTTACATCTTCTTTATGTGAGTACCCTTGTAAAGTGTGAAATATCTCCTATATTCTTTTAAAATATATAGTGTTGCCCATAAACTGAGGAAAATATCCCAAAGAGGACAAAATCAAAAGATCCCAAAGAGGAAAAATAAGAGAAATAGAAAGAGCCATTGAGGCCACCAAAAAATACAAAAAAATAGAAAACAGAGAAAAAGAAAAAAGAGAGAAGGGGGCACACTACTATTCCTTTTGAGAGATCCACACTAGTACTTCATCCTCTATCCCTTGTACTCCATAGATATCATCATACATGCATATAGCTATGTGGGGACCCTTCACACTATAGAACTTGGCTTGTATATTCCAATGATGAGCCTCCTCAAACGAGCTCTAGGTCTTCTTGAGCAAGCAAGTTGGATGCACCCCCACTAGTTCCCTTGGAGAGCTTTTAGCTCACATGTGCATCCGTTGCATGGCAATCCCTTCTCCTCACGTCATATCTATCATATGGCCTTCTCTCGCCTATGATTGTCCTCATTGATGTGAGCCTTTCACACCTTTTTTGTCTTCCTCCTCCACCTTCTTTCTGTTTCGCCTTTTAGGTGTCAACTTTCTTGCTCACGCTCATCCATTGCATGAGTGCTCAAAATATCGAAAGGGAGTGGATCAGTTTGACTTGTACCTGGCTAGTGGTCTGGGGACGAGTCAAGATAAGAATCCAAAGGAGACTAAGTGTGAAACTTTAGTAGATAGTAGTTCTCAAAAACCATTTTTTCTCTCTTTTTCCCAGTCCCCTGCTTGCACGCAAACACCATCTGGAGACATTCGAGTCACGGACACCGAGAGCTCTTGCACCCTTTGTTCTTTTGGTGCTTGTGTCAATGCTAATATAGACTCTTGCTTATTAAGACTTGAATTGAATTGCATGCTTTGATTGCTTTACATAAAAGTCCTTATATGGTTGTGTGGCATGTCGCCACAGAAATTATGCTTGTTATCATTTCCCTACTCGAGGACGAGCAGGAATTAAGCTTGGGGATGTTCGTCCCAAACGTATCTATAATTTCTGCTTGCTCCATGCATGATTTGTATGACTTTGCCATGTTTTTCTTGAACTTTCATACACTTTTGATCATATTTTGGACTAACCTATTAACTCAGTGCACCCAGTTGCCACTTCCTGTTTTCTGCCGTTTTTGTATTTCAGGTTTTCTGGCCATTAAAAGTGCCAAATAAATTTCGGAAAAATTATATATAAAATCAGCGTCCCGAAATCTTCCCGAAGAACCAAGGAAGGAAGCGAGTGGACCCACCAGGGCCCCAAGAGGGTCCCTGGCGCGGCCCAGCCCTAGGGCGCGCCGGGCACCCTCCTGGCTGCCCTGTGGCCCCCCTCGGTGCCCCCCTTGGCCTATATTTAGTGCCCGCGGAGGAAACCCCTAATATTGATCTGCTATTCCTGTTCTCCTCTCTGTACCGCCGCCACCGCTGTTTCAAGATCGGGGCTGCCAGGAGAAGCTGCCCCGGCACCCTGCCGGAAGGAGGAACCCCCTCCGGGAGACCATCCATCACCATGGACGCCTCCCGGATGTGTTGTGAGTAGTCCCCCTTGGACCATGGGTGCATGACCAGTAGCTATGTGATGTTCTCCTCCCCTCTTTGTGCTTCCACTTTCGAGACCTCATGAGCTGCCTCACATGATCGAGGCACCTTTGTAATTTTCTGTGTTGCTATGCTGAGTTTGTTGGGATCTGATGGATTATGAGACTATGTTCAGATTGTGATGAGTAATATATTTGGTTCTTCTCTTTTATATTTTGTTCTTGAGTAAATTCTTGCATGTTCTCCGTTGCAGTATTTTGCTTTGGCCAAGTAGTTTGCTTGCACCTCCAAGAGGGGGCGTAATGCTTGATTGTGGGTTCAGCCCCCTGATGTCTAGCTTGAGTGACAGAAATATGAGACTAGGGGATGTGATGTTGCCACCAGGGATAAAACAACGGTGCTTGTACCCGCTGGTGCAAGGATTGTTTACTTTACGCAAAGTTCTTTTAATGCAGTTGGATGTTGCTTTGAGTTTACACTTTGGGTGGGATTCGCAACTTAATACCAGCGAGATGTTCTGGATAGATATCTCAAGGTGGATGATTCGTTGTAGATGTAGATGGATTTCGGTCTACTTACCTTGGCGTATTGCCCATTACTTTTGAGCCTCTTGCTTTCTTTTGTAGCATAGTTAGCATTGCGGTGCGTTTATAATCCTGTCAATTTCCTAGCTCTGATTTGTTTACCTCGCTAGCACTTTTATCATCATTTGGGAGAGAGACATCACTAGTGAACTTCATGGGACCCCGGTCCATATTTCCACCATTGTTTACACTATCAATTATTTTCAGTCTTTACTTTCCGTTGCCACTATTATTATCTCTTACGTTGATCCTTTGTAAACAGCAAGGCCGGAGGAATTGACAACTCCTCTGTACTCATTGGGAGCAAAGTTACTTGTTGTGTGTGCAGGTCCACGTCAACCTCGTCTCCATCCGGCAACAATTTATGCGCCGTTGACACCTTCTTGTATCTCTTGGAGTCCTACTGGTTCGATGACCTTGGTATCTTCACCGAGGGAAATTTACTGCTACGCTACATCTCACCTTCCACTTGGGGTAACCAACGAGAAGTGAGAGCTCTGCCTTGCTAGCATCAGAGGCCACACTTCACTTGAGTATCCTCAGACATCTTAGGTCCACGGAAGTTATTTGATGACACCCATGTGTTCTAGCACCCAAGGAACTGATAAGGCATCTCTAGGTTAGAGCCGGCGGGGGTGCACCGATGGGATTTACATCCATAACTACACTTGTCATTGCAAATCGCGCGTGGTATGAAGTGCTTGTCACCTTGCCCCTTTCTTGTAGAGCATATGTCTTCCACAAGGAGGTGCTCCCCTTTGCATGATGAGTATGTTCAGCGAGGAAGGCTGCAACGTCGCAATGCACATCACATGTTTTCCTTCATCGTATAAGACGAGGAAAAAGTGCATAACGTTCATTGGTTCCTTGTTGCTTCGTGCCTTGACTGTGCGCAATCCATTTTTCTAGTGCTCACTCCATTCTCTAAGACCCAAGGACATCGCATCGATGGCGGGCAAAGACGACTAGGGGTTCCCCTCTTACTCCTCATCAACAAATGGATCACAATCGTCATATTCTTTGACTGTGGGTATGATCCTACAATGAAGCGGTGATGCCCCATCGTCGGCATTGTTCCCCGGCGCCTTATCGGCGCGATGGGCGAGGTTAGCGAACTAGATCGCCAGATCAGATGAGTAAGCCTCTCCAAAGCCCTTGCCTTGGCTTGTTCCTCTTGAGAGGGAGAAATCGGATATTTTAAACTAACTATTTATCTCCTCTTTGAAACTCACCTTCCTCGATAGCAGTATGTTCAGGGAGGAGGATCTTCTGAAGCATAGATTTGATGTTGGTGCCACAATGTCGACCCTATAATTCATGACCTTCGTCTTGCTTGAAAGGGTGTCACCTCCTTCTAGGGTGGACACTTATTGATACGTCCAAATGTATCTATAATTTTTGCTTGTTCCATGCTTGTTTTGGTGATTTTGCTACATGTTTTCATACACTTTCATACCATTTGCAACATATTTGGGACTACCTATTAACCTAGTGCACAGTGCCAGTTTTTGTCCGTTTTTGTCCGTGCATTGCAGAAAAAGCTAAAAATCAATATATCTGGAAAAATCCAGAAACAATTCAGAAATTCCAATTTACCGGAAGACTCCAGAAGCCCAAAGTTGAGCCAGAGGGGGGGCACCCCTTGGCCAGACGGCCACACGGCGCGACCAGGGCCTGACCGCCTGATCGGGAGAGCCACCCCTGGTGCCCCTCTTTCGCCTATATTTACACCCGTTCTGAAAACCCTCGAGGACTCTTTTTCACCATCTACGCCACTATTTCGCCGCCATCGAGATCCAAATATCGGAATCAGCAGAAGTTCCTGTCCCTGCACCCTGCCGGAGGGAGGATTGATCTCCGAAGGGCCCTCCATCACCAAGATTTCCTCCGAGATGCTTCGTGAGTAGTCCCTCATTGGACCATGGTTCATGGCAGCAATCTAGATGATGTTTTCTCTCCAATCTTGTGCTTCATTGTTTATACCTTGTGAGTTGCCTAACATGATCAAGGCATATATATTATAGTTTCTATGTTGTTATGTTGTGTTTGTTGAGATCCGATTGATTATGATATTATGTTCAGTTTGTGGAAGTAAGATAGTAGTCATGCATGTTCTCCGTTACAGTTTGTTTCTTTGGCCAGGTAGTAAGTTTTAACTCCAAGAGGGAGTGTTATGCTAGATAATGGGTTCATGCCTCCTGATGTCCGGCTTGAGTGACAAAAACATGAAAAACAACAGTGCTTGTTGATATGTCCCAAACGTATCTATAATTTTTTGCTTGTTCCATGCTTCTTTTCGTGACATTATTACACGTTTTGATGCACTTTCATACCATTTGCAACATATTTGGGACTAACCTATTAACCTAGTGCCCAGTGCCAATTTCTGTCTATTGTTTCCCGTGTAATGTAGAAAATAGCTGAAAAATCAAAGTGCTCGGAATAATCCAGAAAAAATCCAAAAATTCCAATTCTTCGGAAGACTCCAGAAGCCCGAAGAGAATCCAGAGGGGGGGTCACCCACAGGCCAGGATACCACACGGCGCGAACAGGGGCTAAGGATAGAAGTCAACAGGAAAGGATCTGATACATAGAGGCAAAACACCTGCCAGAAATATGGATTGGGTGAAGTAACCCCCGTGAGCCAAATTATCTTGGATGCTACCAAGGGAACACTATGCGGTAAAAAGGAAGCCCGGGGAGCAATAAGTTTCCTTAAGACGGTATGTGTGCAAAGGTTCCCTGAGCAACCAAATCTCGAGGACGAGATTTTTCTAAGGGGGGTAAGTTTGTGACACCCTGGATTTTGGAACTTTCTTTTTCCAAAAATTCTTCTGATTTATTTCTGGATTTTCCATTTGGTTTGATTTAAAACAAATCTTTGGACTTGAAACTTGACCATATTTTCTTTCCTTGCTCAAGTAGCCCATGATTCCCTAGCCCTTTACAATGATCATCCCTTGATCCATCCCATCCAACCACATTATATTCAAGCCATATATTCCTTTTCCAATAAAAGGAATATTACCTTTTATTTGAGGATTGTGAAGCAACCCCTATTTATATTTCTCCAAAAATCCACAAATAATTCCCTCATGATCTTGACACCATATCTTGCCAAAATCTCCAAAAATATAGCATGGCCCAAGTGGATTTTTCCTCAAGAGAAATTCATTGGTCTATGGGGGCAGAATGGCACTTTGTGAAGGGAGTGCCATTTATCCTAATCCATTGCTGGTAAAACTTTTTGTGCATACTCTTGTAACCATATCATGAGCCTATGCCAATTTTAAGCCTTAGGGGACAAGCAAAACTCCACCCCAAAATTCCCAAAGTTTGGATGCAGCAAGGGGGCATTGTGAAGCAAGTGCATGATAGGACTCCACTAAGCCAAGATGTAGCCAAAACCAACCACCCATGTGAGGGGATCATCAAGATCAAGTTTTTGGCTAGCAGAGTACCTTATGAAGCAAGTACTGGTTAGCCTTTTCCCCTAGCCTTGAAACTTTGCACACTTGTGAACACCACCAAATAACCTCACTCCACCAAATTTCAGCCAACTCCATCAAGCCTAGAAGATGCCAGCTTCACCAATGTATTTCTGGTCGATTCGGGCACTTGCAAAGGAAGTACATTGTTTTGTTGGCCAATTGAGCTCAAACTTTCCAGAATGCTAGGCCTTCCAACCCCAAAGCCAGGATACAACACCTCACACACCCACTGTTCCCCGTTTGACCAAAGCTTGCTCTGCAAGATTGTTGTATCAACCTTCTTCTTGAAGCAGAGGTCATCCTGTAGCTCCCCTTGACCTTTCAAAGCTACCACAGTACTCAGTGTAGAGAGGAGAAGCCACTAGACAACACTGGCCACGTGAAAACTCATTAGAGCACCAGTACACTTGGAGAGGACGCATATGGCATGCCCTGGGCGCGCTCTGCTCGTGTCCCGAGCTCATCACCCACGTGCACCATGCGCTCCACGCCGCCCTCTTCGCCTTCCCCGTGTACACTCGCGTCGCACGCCTTTAGCAATCATGTGTGTCCCTTTGCCCCTCTTGCCCTCGCCAAATTCGCGCTGGTCACTCGCTGCCACTCGGAACCCGTGGCCACAATGCCCGCTGACCTGTCCCTATCGCCATGGCCTCTCCCCCTCGGCCCATTGCGCCTTGCTCACTCGTGACCTTCCCCGTGCACTCTAGAACCCACCCGAGCCACCCCGTGCCCTGCCAGCTGACCACTGATGGCGCGAGAGTTGATGGGTGTAGTCTTCTCGCCCTTCGTTGGTGAGCCCCAAGTGGAAGGCGTGATGTAGCACAGCAGCAAATTTCCATCAGTAAAGATACCAAGGTTTGTCTCTAGTAGGACTCCAGAGATGATAAGTAGGTGTCAGCGGCGCAACTGACGCGGACCTGCACACAGACACAAATAACTTTGTTCCCAGCGAAGTTCAGAGAGGTTGTCAATCTCTCCGGTCTTGTTGTTCACAAAGGATCAAACACAAGGGATAATGATAGCAACTGAAAGTAAAAGCAGAAAAGTAAATGAGCGTGGAAATAGTAATGAGGATATGGACCGGGATACGTGATGTTCACTAGTGATGTCTCTCTCCCAAAAGACGATAGAACTAATATGCGAGGTAAACAAATTACAGAAGGGCAATTGACAGGATTATGAACGCACCGCAATGCTAACTATGCTAAAAAAAGAAAGGAAGAGGCTCAAAAGCACGGGCAGTACGCCAAAATAAGTAGACCGAAATCCAACTGCTTCTACTACTAATCATCCACCTTGAGATATCTATCCAGAACATCTCGCTGGTATTAAGTTGCGAGCCCCACCAAAAGTGTAAACCCAAAGCAACAGACAACTGCATTAAAAAGTGTAAACCCCAAGCTTGAGCACTTGACACTCCTGGATCTTCTTTCATCATCTTCCATCGCACACTTGAAAACTCCCTTCATACATAACTCATCATAAGCTGATTAGAGAGGTTAGTACCCTTAATAAAATAATTTTTCCCCACTGGATATAAAGATATTCTTGAAGAGATACTGTTTCTCAAGAGTGCCAAAAAGTTTTTGCAAAGAAAAAGCAAGCTTAAGGTTTGCAAAAGTTAGGAGAGACAAAACGTGGCAGAAACTGTGAAGAACAAAACAGCAGGTAGTAAAGAATTTTTTTGGGGCACTTCTTCAACTCAAATCGAAAAACTCAGAACATACGGAAGTTTCACAATTGTATAGAGCACGTTGTCAAAACAATTCAGATCAAAAAGATGATCTGGTGATTTGATTCGAATTTTTCTGTCAAGGGACAGAATCTGTTTTCTGGACAGCACGTCACAACTTTTGCTTCCCTTATCATAAGAGGCTATAACTTGGCACAAAGCTGAAAAATAAAGATACAATGATGTTGCTACAGTAGTAACAAACATCAAGATACAACAAAAAGCAAAAATAAACCTAAATTCATTGCGGGCTGCTTCCCGAAAGCGCTTTCTTTTATGCCTTTAAGCTAGGCATGATGGAAAAGAAGAATCAAGTTTTATCAAGAGAAAGAGAATAACTAGCCCGTGTAACGGACTCTACAGGTAACTTGATTTTCTTTCTAGGGAAGTGTTCCATCCCCTTTTTGAATGCGAATTAGAATTTTATATTCCCCTCTTTCATGTCAATAACCGCACCAACGGTGCGAAGAAAAGGACGTCCCAAAATAATTGGACACAAAGGTTCACACTCTATATCCATAACAATAAAATCAACGGGAACATAGTTTTCATTGACAATGATAAGAACATCGTCGATCTTCCCCAAAGGTTTCTTTACGGAAGAATCAACAAGACGAACACCAAAAGAACAAGGCTCAAAGGGCTTCAATTCAAACATATCAAATAATATTTTGGGCATAACGGAGGTACTAGATCCAACATCACATAAGGCATAGCAAGAGAAGTTATTTAATTTAATTTTGATCATAGGGTCCCAACCATCATCTATCTCCAACATTTCTTTCTTGTTGGACTTAAGTTCCTCTACTTTCCTCAAGTCTAGAGCATCCAATCTTTTTTCAATAGTGGCAAGTCTATCTATGACAGTATCAATACTACGATCATAAACAAAATAACTAGATAGACTACGCAAAATATCAAGAGCCCTAACTTCATCACACTCTAGAAAATCTCCTTCACCTATAATGTCAAGAGAGTGTTTACACCACTTAAAAATACCATGGTAAAAATTTCTAAGCACAATTTTTATAGGTATCCAAGGCATAATTCTTTTATGTGCTTCAGAGATTCTGTCCCATGCTTTCTTCATATTTTCTCCATCTCTTTGATGGAAATCGAGAACTTCCAATTCCCGCAAAGCACCTAGCCCTAACATGTTCATCTAAACAAGGAGGACTGCTAACAGCAAGATAAACAAATTTTTTGTGATTTTTGATATAAGACACAAAGATAAAAACTGAAAGGTAAACTAACAAGACTAAAAAACAAAGGTAAAGGGTAGTGTGCAACTCCCCTATCTTAGCACTCGGAGTCCCCGGCAACGGCGCCAGAAATTTGCTTGATGGCGCGAGAGTTGACGAGTGTAGTCTTCTCGCCCTTCGTTGGTGAGCCCCAAGTGGAAGGCGTGATGTAGCACAGCAGCAAATTTCCCTCAGTAAAGATACCAAGGTTTGTCTCCAGTAGGACTCCAGAGATGATAAGTAGGTGTCAGCGGCGCAACTGACGCGGACCTCCACACAGACACAAATAACTTTGTTCCCAACGAAGTTCAGAGAGGTTGTCAATCTCCCTGGTCTTGTTGTTCACAAAGGATCAAACACAAGGGATAATGATAGCAACTGAAAGTAAAAGCATAAAAGTAAATGAGCATGGAAACAGTAATGAGGATATGGACCGGGATACGTGATGTTCACTAGTGATGTCTCTCTCCCAAAATACGATAGAACTGCTATGCGAGATAAACAAATTACAGAAGGGCAATTGACAGGATTATGAACGCACAGCAATGCTAACTATGCTACAAAAGAAAGGAAGAGGCTAAAAAGCACGGGCAATACGCCAAAATAAGTAGACCGAAATCCAACTGCATCTACTACTAATCATCCACCTTGAGATATCTATCCAGAACATCTCGCTGGTATTAAGTTGCGAGCCCCACCCAAAGTGTAAACCCAAAGAAACAGACAACTGCATTAAAAAGCACTTTGTGTAAAGTAAACAATCCTTGCAACCGCGGTTACAAGCACCGTTGTTTTCCCCCTTGTGGAAACAGCACATCCCCTAGACTCATGTTTCTGTCACTCAAGCGTGTCATCGGGGGGCATGAACCCACAATCGAGCATAACGTTCCCTCTTGGGGTTACTACCTACTACTTGGCCAAAGCAATAAACAGCAACGGAGAACATGAAAGAATTACTTAGGAACAAAAATATAAGAGATAAAAACCAAATATATTACTCAATCACAATCTGAACATAATCTCATAATCCATCAGATCCCATCAAACTCAGCATAGCAACAGCAGAAAGATTACAAAAGTGCCTCGATCATGTAGGGCAGCTCACGAGGTCTAAACCATGAAGAACAAAGAGAGGAGGAGAACATCACATAGCTATTGATCACGGACCCATGGTCCAAGAAAAACTACTCACGAGACATCCGGGGAGCATCCATGGTGGAGAGGAGACTCCCGGAGGTCGATCCTCCCTTCGGCAGGGTGCCGGGAAGAGGTCTTCTGGTGCTCCCGATCTCGGAAGCGCGGCGATGGTGGAACAGAGGAGAGATCGCGAAAAAGGGTTCTCCTTTCGGAAGTTTCCCGTGACGGAGAATATATAGGCAAAGGGGGGCAGCCAGAGGTGGACCAGGGGCCCCAGGCGCCCCCCCTGGCGCGGCCAGGGGTGGGGCCGCGCCGGGTGGCCGCCTGGGCCACCCCTGGCTCCCCTCTGGCCCCACTCCGGCTCTTCGCGAAGCTTCCTGTACACTGATTTTTCCTATATTTTTCCAGGAAATTTTCTGGAACTTTTTATATGGGGGAAAACTGAAATAGAAAAACAGCAGAAAACAGGAACTGGCACTGTGGTGCACTGAGTTAATAGGTTAGTACAAATATGATCAAAAGTGTATGAAAGCGTATCTAGATCATAGCAATATCACACAAAACATGCATGGAGCAAGCAGAAATTATAGATACGTTTTGGACGTATCAACCGCCTCGCCATGGCCATTCGGCTCGGCGGCACGCAAGCTTGAGCATCGCAACCAAGCTATTTAAGGCCATGCCCCGCCTCGCCTTGCTGCACCATCCACCTCCCCTCCCTCCTAATCGAGTTCTAGCACAGCAAATTGGAGCCGCGGAGGTTGTCTTTCTCATCTCCGACGAGCTTGGCCGCCGCACGGTTGCAGCCGCCTCCTGCCCATTCGAGAGCCCCCCTGGACAAATAGGCACCACCAGTCGACTCCCCTTGCTCTCCTGCACCTTCCCCGATCCTTGCCTCGTCGGATTGCGGCCGGTACCGACGAGCTCGTCGGAGCCCGTGGCTCAGCTGCCGCAGCGAAGACGCGGGCCTCGCCGTCCGGCCACCCTCCAAGGTGCCACGGGTATGGGAAGGCTTGCCGTCGTTTCCCCGTTCCGTATACACCCATCACGCACCTCGCCGTGCCCTCTCGCTGGAGAGATCACCGCCGGTGAGCCCATGTGCCCTGTTCCCCCTCTTTCTCTCTCTCTCTCCTGACCAGCTGGCCCCACTTGCCATAGACCCAGCCCCATTCCGAAGGGGTATAAGTGGAGGCGGGTTTGGGTTTCTAAAAACCCGCCATTGACGTCACCCCCCTGATTTTCCAGAAAATCCATTTAAATTGATTTAAATTGATTTGTTTGACCAGAACTTTGACCAACTATAACTTTTAAACCACAAGTCCAAATGAGTTGAATCTTTTCCCCTAGATTGCCCTTGAGATCCTCTTTAATGTGGCACAATTTTTATGCCATGTCCCTCTGTTCTTTTTTGCAGAGCAAAAGGAACCTCTTATGTGACATTTTCTGTTGCCAATTTTAAATATATTTTGCAGGGCTTTATTGTCTTCAAGACCAAGAGTATTTATCACTCCTCTGGTGAAAGGCAAGCCACAACCCCCTTTGCACCTTCGTAAAGCTTTGACGTGTTTCAAACTTGCTTTAATTCTCGGATGATACGATGTTCACTCCTGTTATGCTTTGGATCACTTTGATCATGCTATTGCCAGGTTCTGCTTGTATGCATCATACCTCTAGTCATGTGCATGATCTTGCTAGGTTGCATGTTAACCATCTTGACATGACTAAGGTAATCACCTAAACCTGCTTTGGATCATGATGTGATTATAACCATACCTTGGATTGTTCTGCATGCATTGCTTGGACTATAGATTGTCACGTTGCACCTGATATTTATGATTATGTGTTTGGATATATGCTATGTGCCAAGTTGATCAGGTTCCACCTAACCGAACGTATCAGTACATCCACACTTGCCTGTATGGGAAGGCCTTGGCTTGGTTTATCGGTGTGCTCTCTTATGCGTATCACCAAAGAGGGGAGGCTATGTGCGCGCGATTACCCTGACCAGGTAAGCGGCGATAGCCTTGAAAGTTAGTTTATTGATCTGAGCTCGTACTCGTTTGGGACAATGTTGAGTCCCCGTTTGGGACAAGTTTTGCCACAAGGTTGGCCGGTGTCTGGAGGACACGAGGCTACCCAAGACGGGATGTCTGTGATTGATACGTCCAAAACGTATCTATAATTTCTTCTTGCTCCATGCCTCTTTTGTGTGATATTGCTATGATATTGATGAACTTCCATACACTTTTGATCATATTTGGACTAACCTATTAACTCAGTGCACCCTAGTGCCAGTTCCTGTTTTCTGCTATTTTCTATTTCAGGTTTCCCCCATATTAAAAGTGCTCCAAAAATTCGAGAAAAATACAATAAAAATCAGCGCAGAAGAAGCTTTGGGAATCACCGAGGGGGGCCAGAGGGGACCCACCAGGGCCCCAGGCGCCCTCTCGGCGCGCCCTAGCGTGGGGCCGCGCCAGGGGGGCGCCTGGACCCCTGGTGCCCCCCCTGGCTGTCCCCCTTCGCTTATATATCCCTCGTGACGTGAAACCCCCGTGACGAGAACCCTTTTTCGCGATCTCTCCTCTGTTCCGCTGCCGCCACGCTTCCAAGATCGGGAGCACCAGAAGACCTCTTCCTGGCACCCTGCCGGAGGGAGGAATCACCTCCGGGAGCTTCTCCAACCACCATGGATGCTTCCCGGATGAACCGTGAGTAGTCCACCTTGGACCATGGGTCTATGATCAGTAACTATGTGATGTTCTCCTCCCCTCTTTGTTCTTCATGGATTAGACCTCGTGAGCTACCCTACATGATCGAGGCACATATGTAATCTTTCTGCTGTTGCTATGCTGAGTTAGCTGGGATCCGATGGATTATGAGACTATGTTAAGATTGTGTTTGAGTAATATATTTGATTCTCCTCTTTTATATTTATGTTCTAGAGTAATTCTTGCATGTTCTCCATTGCTGTTTATTGCTTTGGCCAAGTAGTAGGTAGTGACTCCAAGAGGGAGCGTTATGCATGATTGTGGGTTCATGCCCCCTGATGACTAGCTTGAGTGACAGAAACATGAGTCTAGGGGATGTGTTGTTGCCACAAGGGGGAAAACAATGGTGCTTATACTTGCGGGTGCAAGGATTGTTTACTTTACGCGAAGTTCTTTAATGCAGTTGTCTGTTGCTTTGAGTTTACACTTTGGGTGGGATTTGCAACTTAATACTAGCGAGATGTTCTGGATAGATATCTCAAGGTGGATAATTTGTAGGTAGATGCTGATGGATTTCAGTCTACTTGTCTTGGCGAACCGCCCGTGCTTTTGAGCCTCTTCCTTTCTTTATAGCATAGTTAGCATTGGTTTGCACACATAATCCTGTCAATTGCCCAGCTATAATTTGTTTACCTCGCATGGCTATTTTATCGTCTTTTGGGAGAGAGACATCACTAGTGAACATCATAGGACCCCGGTCCATATTTCCAACACTGTTTACACCCACTATCAATTTACTACTTTATTTACTTTTCCGTTGCTATCACTATCATTATTATCTCGTGCGTTTTATCCTTTGTAAACAACAAGTCCGGAGGAATTGACAACTCCTCTGTACTCGTTGGGAGCAAAGTTATTTGCTGTGTGTGCAGGTCCAGGTGAAGTTAGCAACCTCGGTTGTGAACGGCGCCATTGTTCACTTCACCACCTTCTTGTATCTGTTGGAGTCCTACTGGATCGATACTCAACCTTAGCATCTTCGCTAAGGTAAATTGCTGCTATCTATATCTCAACCTTCTACTTTGGGTAACCAACGAGGGGGCATTAATTCGTACCATCAAAATCAATTTCTGGCGTCGTTGACGGGGACTCCACTCTTCAAGATAGGGGAGTTGCACACTATATTTTATCTTTGCTTTTTAGTCTTGTTAGTTTACCTTTCAGTTTTTCCTTTTGTGTATTTTATGAAAAACCAAAAAAATAGTTGATACCTTTCTTCTTTGTCTTTCTTTGCCTACTGATGCTATCTTCACCATGGGTGTGGAACCACCCAAATATGGAAGTATGGACATGTTTCACTTGGATCGTCTTCGATCAATTTGTGCTCGCGCTAAAAACCCGACCGACTTGGTTGAGGGAAAAATCATTGGATGAGCATGCTCATTATACGCGGCACCGACTATCTCAGAAAGGGAAACACTTATGGGACCAAATACAAACTTCTTATTGCTATGCTGAGTGTTTACGCCACATTTATGATGTTACTTGCTTCTCTAATATAGAGCATAAACACCTTCCTTTCCAATGTGAGTTTAATGAAAATGAGATCCTATCTTCTTATGCCAAAGGTGTTTATGATTACTTTGATGTTGAAAATATTGAAGAGTCTGTTGCTTTTAAAGGTGCTTATGAGATTGCTTCTTTGATTGAAAAGTATCACGATGCTATTTACAAATCTGAAAACTTTGCAGTTCTTGCTTATTGATTCGAGAATTATACTTACAATTCTTATATTGAGGATTTTAAAAATAAAATGTTTGCTGCCCTAGAAGAGGCTAATGGTTGTTTTGATGAGGAATCCCATGATTCCATGGACTCGCTTGATACTTCCCTTTCTGATGAACTTAATACTTGCTTTGTTGATGGCCTTGATGCCAATATGGATTATGCTTGCGAAGATGAACTTGCTATAGTTCCTTATGTTAAGCATGAAATTGTTGTTGTTGCACCCACACTTGATTGTACTATTATCCTTTTGAAATCTCCAACTTCGGAGAATTTTGCTCTTATCAAGGCTCAATGTGATGGATTGCATCTATCTTATCATCCTAAAAACCGTGTTGAAACTATACACGTGTTGTAGGTCATGAACAACATGATTTATGTGATAGTTATATTCTTGATGTTGTTCGTGATACTACTCCAAATTATTTTGAGAGAGGGAAGTTTGGTTGTAGAAACTTCCATATTACTAAAACTCCTCTCTTTATGTTGAAAGTTTTGAAGATGTTCTTGTTCCACCTTCCTATGTTGGTTTCTTTTTGCTTCTTTGATTTATTTTCTTATAAGATGCCTATGCATAGGAAGTGGCTTAGGCTTAAATGTGTTTCAAGTTTTCTTCTTGATGCTATCTTTTGCTTCAAATTTTTATTCTTATGAGAGCACCTTTTATAATCTTTATGCCTAGCTTAAAGGCATAAAAGAAAGCGCTTTCGGGAGGCAGCCCGCAACGAATTTAGGATTTCATTTTTGTTTTTATTCTGTTTTTAGTGGTCTTGATGATTGTTACTACTGTAGCGACATCATTGTATCTTTACTTTTCAAGCTTTGTGCCATTTATAGCCTCATATGACAAGGGAAGTGAAAGTTGTGACATGCTGTCCAGAAAACAGATTCTGTCCTCGTGACTAGAAAAATTACAGAAAACTCCCAGTTCATCTTTTTGATCTGAAATTTTTACAGAGCGTGCTATATACAATTACGGAAATTTTGTATGTTCTGAGTTTTTTTATTTGAGTTGCAGAAGTATCCCTAAAAAATTCTTTTCTACCTGCTGGTCTGTTTTTCACAGATTCTGTCCTGTTTTGCCTTTTCTTCGTTTTGCAAACCTTAAGCTTGCTTTCTCTTTGCAAAAACTTGTTGGAAATCTTGAGAAACAGTATCTATTCAATAATATCATTGTTTCCAGTAGAGAAAAATATATTTTATTATGGGTACTAACCTCGCTAATCAGATTATGATGAGTTGTGTATGAAGGGAGTTTTCAAGTGTGCGAGGAAAGATGATGAAAGAAGATTCAGGAGTGTCAAGCGCTCAAGCTTGGGTATGCCCCCATGCATCCCCAAGAAATATTCAAGGAGACTCAAGCGCCTAAGCTTGGGGATGCCCCCGTGCATCCCCTTCTCCATCAACAATTATCAGTACTTCTCTCGTCTCACTATATTTTTATCAGTTCATGCGTTATGTGCTATGCTTGGAGCGTCCCGCTCTTAGATTTTATTTTTAGTTTTCTTTATATTTTCTTGATGTTCATAACAAGTTAGAACCCATCTTTCTTTGTGTGGGAGAGAAACACGCTCCATTTCCAAAATCTAGAACACAACATAGGATTTTTCATGCTTATCTTTGTTGTGTGTGTTCTTTATCTTTTTCATAGCTACTGTCATGTTTTGCTCTTAGTTCTCATGTTTATCTTTTCAAAGAGCTTTTGTTTAGTTTGTTTCTGGAACTCTCTTGAGTTTTCATGTTTATCGTGTTTAGAGAGTTTGCCTGTTGCACTGAGTTTTGTGTCTTGACTTGAAGTAGGTAATTGAGGTTGCTATTCTTTTATAGTAGTAACTTGCAATAGTTTTGAGGTATTGTTTTGAGTAATGTTTGGACTTTTGGTGTCAAGAGCTTTAGCCTATTAGTGATAGATGTCGTATTTTGGGCAATCCGTGTTTATTTTCAAAACTTACAAAATTAGTTGAGAACTTTAGCTACTAGGAGGATCACTACTCTTTGGAGGGATCGAATATTAGAGTACACTCACGTACCATGAGTCGAGGATGCGCAAGGATAACCAAACCCCCATACACTCCTCCTCGGGGTACTTGTCTCTTTGTGAAACCTCCTTATTAGATTGCGAGTTACCGATAATAAGTGCATGAGTTCTTCGGACTAATGTGAGTATTCGAAAGTTGACACTTCCACCTTCCCATATTTTTCTAGCCTCTCCTGTGCCGTGCATTGCTTTCTTCTCACTCCGAGAGTTGGCGTCCACCTTCGCCGGTACATCCAAACCCTTGGCATGATACGTTCTGTCATCATAAACCTCCTTATATCCTTCCTCAAAACAGCCACCATACCTACCTATCAAGGCATTTCCATAGCCTTTCCAAGATATATTGCCATGCAACATCCACCTTCTCATGACTTGATCTTCATGTCATACATGCTACTTGCTTGATCGATGAGCCGCATGCTAGTTGGGCCTTGCCCTAATCATTGCTACATGACGCGCTAGTATCATTGCATATCCTGCTACACTGGCAGAGGCATACATTTGCATACATCATGATTGTTACATCTTCTTTATGATATGAGTACTTTTGTAAAGTGTGAAAGATCTTCTATGTTTTTTGTAATATATATAGTGTTGCCCCTAAAGTGAGGAAAAGATCCCAAAGTGGACAAATTAAAAGATCCCAAAGAGGACAAATGAGAGAATAGTAAGAGCCATTGAGGCCACCAAAAATACAAAAAATTAGAAAAAAGAAAAAAGAAATAAAAAGAGAGAAGGGGGCACACTACTATTCCTTTTGAGAGATCCACACTCGTTCTCCCTCTTATATCTTGTACTCCATAGAGATTATCATTCATGCATATAGCTATGTGGGGACCTTCACACTATAGAACTTGGCTTGTATATTCCAATGATGAGCCTCCTCAAATGAGCTCTAGGTATTTTTGAGAAAGCAAGTTGGATGCACCCGCACTAGTTCCATTGGAGAGCTTACCTTAGCTCATATGTGCATCCGTTGCATGGCAATCCCTACTCCTCACATCATATCTATCATTTGGCTTTCTCTCGCCTATGATTGTCCTCATTGATGTGAGCCTTTCACACCCTTTTTGTCTTCCTCCTCCACCATATTCTCTCTTTTCCATCCTAAGTGTCAACTTTCTTGCTTACGCTCATCCATTGCATGAGTGCTCAAAATGTCGAAAAGGAGTGGATCATTTTGGCTTGTACCTGGCTAGTGGTCTGGGGATGAGTCAAGATAAGATTCCAAAGAAGATCAAGTGTGAAACTTTAGTAGATTGAGTTCTCAACACAAAAATACTTTTTCTCGTATATCCCTATCCCCTTTCTTGCACGCAAACACCATTTGGAGACATTCGAGTCACGGACAGCAAGAGCTCTTGCACCTTTATGTTCTTATGTTGCTTATTTCAATGCTAAATATAGACTCTTGCCTATTATGACTTGAATTGAATTACATGCCTTGATTGCTTTACTTAAAAGTTCTTATATGGTTGTTAGCATGTCACCACAGAAATTATGCTTTTATCATTTACCTACTCGAGAACGAGCAGGAATTAAGCTTGGGGATGTTGATACGTCCAAAACGTATCTATAATTTCTGCTTGCTCCATGCCTCTTTTGTGTGATATTGCTATGATATTGATGAACTTCCATACACTTTTGATCATATTTGGACTAACCTATTAACTTAGTGCACCCCAGTGCCAGTTCCTGTTTTCTGCTATTTTTCTATTTCAGGTTTCCCCCATATTAAAAGTGCTCCAAAAATTCGGGAAAAATACAATAAAAAATCAGCGCAGAAGAAGCTTCGGGAATCACCGAGGGGGGGAAGAGGGGACCCACCAGGGCCCCAGACGCCCTCCCGACGCGCCCTAGGGTGGGGCCGCGCCAGGGGGCCGCCTGGACCCCTGGTGGCCCCCTGGCTCCCCCCCTTCGCCTATATATCCCTCGTGACGTGAAACCCCCCTGACGGGAACCCTTTTTCGCGATCTCTCCTCTGTTCCGCCGCCGCCGCGCTTCCAAGATCGGGAGCACCAGAAGACCTCTTCCCGGCACCCTGCCAGAGGGAGGAATCACCTCCGGGAGCTTCTCCAACCACCATGGATGCTTACCGGATGAACCGTGAGTAGTCCACCTTGGACCATGGGTCCATGATCAGTAGCTATGTGATGTTCTCCTCCCCTCTTTGTTCTTCATGGATTAGACCTCGTGAGCTGCCCTACATGATCGAGGCACATATGTAATCTTTCTGCTGTTGCTATGCTGAATTTGCTGGGATCCGATGGATTATGAGACTATGTTCAGATTGTGTTTGAGTAATATATTTGATTCTCCTCTTTTATATTTATGTTCTAGAGTAATTCTTGCATGTTCTCCATTGCTGTTTATTGCTTTGGCCAAGTAGTAGGTAGTGACTCCAAGAGGGAGCGTTATGCATGATTTTGGGTTCATGCCCCCTGATGACTAGTTGAGTGACAGAAACATGAGTCTAGGGGATGTGATGTTGCCACAAGGGGGAAAACAACGGTGATTGTACTTGCGGGTGCAAGGATTGTTTACTTTACGCAAAGTTCTTTAATGCAGTTGTCTGTTGCTTTGAGTTTACACTTTGGGTGGGATTCGCAACTTAATACCAACGAGATGTTCTGGATAGATATATCAAGGTGGATGATTAGTAGGTAGATGCAGATGGATTTCGGTCTACTTGTCTTGGCGTATCGCCGGTGCTTTTGAGCCTCTGCCTATCTTTATAGCATAGTTAGCATTGGTTTGCGCACATTGAAAGGACGTGGATGTCGCCTAGAGGGGGGGTGAATAGGTGTTTAAAATAACTACGGTTTCGGCTTGAACAAATGCGGAATAAAACTTAATGTTTAATTTGCCAAGCAAGAAACCTAAATAAGCTAGGCTCAAATATGTGCACCAACAACTTATACTAAGCAAGATAAACAACTATTTGATAGCAAGATATGTGACAAGAGCACTATGGCTATCACAAAGTAGGTGCACAAGTAAAAAGGTTGACTAGATGAACAACCTATGGGACAAGCAATGCACAATAATATGAGCAAGCACAAGATAAACAATGTAATAAGCTTGCTCAAAGTAAGGGTAGAGATAACCGCAAGTGGAGCCGATGGAGACAAGGATTTGTTACCGAAGTTCCTTCTCTTGCAAGAAGTACGTCTCCGTTTGGAGACGGTGAGGAGCACAATGCTCAC
The DNA here is from genome assembly GCA_950022295.1 of Bromus sterilis. Taxonomy (NCBI): domain Eukaryota; kingdom Viridiplantae; phylum Streptophyta; class Magnoliopsida; order Poales; family Poaceae; genus Bromus; species Bromus sterilis. The sequence continues at coordinate 54,724,517 of OX465599.1, forward strand.
ACGAAGCCAACGAGGGCCACCCTATTTCTCCTCACGCTCTTACCAATGCAAGATGCTGTGATTCCACTATTAGGACACTTGAGGGCGGTCACCGAACCCGTACAAATGGCAACCCTTGGGGGCAGTCACCGAACCTGTACAAATGCTCGGGGCAATCTCCACAACCGAATTGGAGGCTCCCGTAGCGTCCCGAAGCTTTCCACCACAATGATTGAGCTCCGCAACAACAAGCCTCTAGGTGCCAACGCACCCACGAGGTACAAGCTCTAGAGTGCCAAAGCACTCAAGAGTAGCTATCTTCTCAACTTCACTCACTACAAATAATCCTTGGAGAGAACTCAAACCGATGCACCAAATGCAATGGCAAGAGCACACGAAGTGCTCAAATCCCCAACTCTCCAATCCCCACCAAAGCAACAAAAGCTATGGAGGAATATGAGAGGAAGAACAAGGAGAACACCAAGAACTCCAAGATCTAGATCCACAAGGTTCCCATCACTTAGAGGAGAGATGGCTTGGTGGAGAATGTGGATCTAGACCTCCTCTAGCTTTTCCCTCAAAAAGGAGCAAGAATCATAGGAGGGGAAGAGAGTAAGCAAGCTCAAAGAGGTCAACAATGGGGGGCAGAACTTGCACAAAACCGGTGGAGACAAAGGAGGAAGAAGACCCCCTTTTATAGTCTCCCACGAATCCAGCCGTTGGCAGCCCACCAACCACGGTACTACCGCTCGGAGAGCGGTACTACCGCCCCACGATACTACCGAAGCCCAGTGTCGTGCCCACTACCGCAGAGTCCAGTGGACTTACGGTAGTGAGTGCGGTACTTTCCCACGGTACTACCGTGGCACGGTACTACCGCCCCACGGTACTACCGGGGGCCAGTACCGTGCCCACTACCGCAAAGTCCAGTGGACTTACGGTAGTGAGTGCGGTACTCGCCCACGGTACTACCGTGGCGCGGTACTACCGCTCCAAGAGCGGTACTACCGCCCTGGCAGAACCAAGGAGCCCGGTCCACACAACAGATGAACTCCAAATGAAACAGGCAAACCCTGAACTGCCAAAACTTCTGCAAATGAACTCCGATTAAGGAAAACTCAAGCTTGATGGAAAGCTAACAAATAGAGCTGCCTAATCACGACGACGACCCGACAAATAGAGGTGTGAAACCTCTAACCGAGACGACCCGACAAATCTCCCACATCGAAAAACATAAGAGAAGACGCATATGAAATCCGTTTTCGATGAACAAGAGCTTGTCATGAAGAAGACCACAAGCTCCAAAAACCCACAAAGAGAAAAGCCAAACAAGAACCAATAAAGATGATGCCAAGGATGCAAAAGGTTTGAGCTATCCACGAACGACTCGGCCTAGCCTATAACACGGTCTCCTAACTACTACCAAGAGACCGGTAAACTAGACACCTATCTAGTCAAACCTTTGTCTTGCGCATAATCCACTTGAGCTTGATGATGACGATCATGCCCGCCTCTAGTTGGAACATCTTCCTTGATTTCGCCGGCTTGATGAAGACTTTTAGATAGCTCCCCAATACTCCATTATGGGTGAGCCTCTTTTAGGCACATCTTCACACGACCATTATCACCAAATGGTCGGCAAGCTCCAAGCATACGATATCTTCGTGATGCTCCTCTTGGCCTTGCACACATCACCTTGACCAATCTTTGGATAGCTCCTTGAAGAACACCTTGGTCAACACGAAATCTTCATCCTACAACCTTGAAGCCACCATATGATCTTCAAGCGTTGCCTATGGACAAACCTTAAAGTATAACTCAAGGAAACCATTAGTCCATAAAGATTGTCATCAATTACCAAAACCAAACATAAGGGCGCATGCCCTTTCACACATAATCCTGTCAATTGCCCAGTTGTAATTTGTTTTCCTCGCATGGCTCTTTTATTGTATTTTGGGAGAGAGACATCACTAGTGAACATCATAGGACCCCGGTCCATATTTCCAACACTGTTTACACCCACTATCAATTTACTGCTTTATTTACTTTTCCGTTGCTATCACTATCATTATTATCCCGTGCGTTTTATCCTTTGTAATCAACAAGGCCGGAGGAATTGAAAACTCCTCTGTACTCGTTGGGAGCAAAGTTATTTGTTGTGTGTGCAGGTCCAGGTGAAGTTAGCAACCTCGGTTGTGAACGACACCATTGTTCACTTCACCACCTTCTTGTATCTGTTGGAGTCCTACTGGATCGATACTCAACCTTAGCATCTTCGCTAAGGGAAATTGTTGCTATCTACATCTCAACCTTCCAATTTGGGTAACAACGAGGGGGCGTTAATTCGTAGAATCAGTGATACGGTAAGGGAGGCATGCGGTAGAACGGTCTCGTTGGAGAAGTCCAGTCCACTCCTATGGTATGAGTTCCGAGGTTCCTGTGGGACAAGTTCCAAGGTACTGGATGAAGGAAGAACTCCATAGCGTGGGTAAAGTGCACAACCTCTATAGAGTGTTACAAATCTATTCCAATAGCCGAGTCCACGGTATTGGACAAAGTTCGTACTAGGTCACACCATGAGTCAACGTGAATCCGGTTTGGTGTTTGTGTTAAGTGTATGGTCGTGCGACGACCCGTATAAGTTATTGGTTATGCGATGACCCGTTTGGTGATGCGATAACCCGTGAAAGATTGTAGTCATGCGATGACCCGTTTGTTCATGCGATGACCGGATTGGTTGGGTGGCAACGCGATCACACCTAACCCATTGAATGGTCGTGCAACGACCCGTATAAGTGCTTGGTCATGAGATGACCCGATGTTTGAGTTTGTAACGACTCTGAGGTAAGACGTATGATCATGCGATGATCATACGGGGTCCATGTGACCTTAAACGATGGTTGTTATTGCATCAGTTATAACCCTGCTAATATGCTAGATGCATCATGATAGCATTTCTTGAACTGTTATGCCATGTTATTGTTTTGCCTTGTTGCTTTGGATGTTGTGAGCTTGCAAGTACTTCAATGTACTGACCTGGCGTGTCATGCTAGACTTTCAGGCAATTCCATGATTGCGTAGGACGACGTTCTCGGAGTTTGCGAGCTAGGAGGTGTCTCAGTCAGTGTCCCTGTGGAGTGGAGTTCATCACCGTCGCCGTTGTTCCGTTGCTAAGTATTATTCCGCTGCTATAGAGTTATCCCGCTACTTGGTGTAGATCTGCGGCTAGCATTAGGAGCAAGTCATTCGCTACCTCGCTCCGCTATCATTGTAATAGACCCCCTTGTACCCATTTCATCGGTAATAAAAGTGGTTCAGTTCTATATCAAGCACTGCCGTGTTCCAAAAGACATGATCTTTGGGCTGGAGCACGGGGCGTTCCGATATTCTGAGCCGGGGTGCCACAACGCTTGGTATCAGTTCCAAGTTTGACTGTAGGACGCCCTGGTTAGCGCGGGCATTAGAATGACGTTAGAGAAAGAGTATATAGCTTTCTTGTGTGATGCATTTGACTGCTGCATTTTGTTGCTGCATAGCATGCATATAGGTAGCATTATATTCGCTAACGATCTGGTCTGATGAGTGTATATGGCAGAGTATACACTTGACCACCAATCATCCCCCTCAACCAGCTTTGCATATCTGCTTGCCAACGTGCCACCAGCCGACATAAGGATAGAAGTCAGCAGGAAAGGATCTGATACATAGAGGCAAAACACTTGTCAGAAATATGGATTCAATTATAAACCCCCTGAGCCAAAATATCTTGGATGCTGCCAAGGGAATACTATGCGGTAAAAAGGAAGCCCAGGGAGCAATAAGTTTCCTTAAGACGGTATGTTTGCAATGGTTCCATGAGCAACGAAATCTCGAGGACGAGATTTTTCTCAGGGGGGTAAGTTTGTGACACCCTGGATTTTGGAACTTTCTTTTTCCAAAAACTCTTCTGATTTATTTCTGGATTTTCCATTTGGTTTGATTTAAAATAACTCTTTGGACTTGAAACTTGAGCATATTTTATTTCCTTGCTCAAGTAGCCCATGATTCCCTAGCCCTTTCCAATGATCATCCCTTGATCCATCCCATCCATGCCACATTTTATTCAAGCCATATATTCCTTTTCCAATAAAAGGAATATTCCCTTTTATTTGAGGATTGTGAAGCAAACCCTATTTATATTGCTCCATAAATCCCCAAATAATTCCCTCATGATCTTGACACCATATATTGCCAAAATCTCCAAAAATATTTCATGGCCCAAGTGGATTTTTCCTCAAGAGAAATTCATTGGTCTATGGGGGCTGAATGGCACTTTGTGAAGGGAGTTCCATTTATCCTAATCCTTTGCTACTGAAACTTAATGTGCGTACTCTTGTGACCATATCATGAGCCTATGCCAATTTTTAGCCTTAGGGGACAAGCCAAACTCCACCCCCAAATTCCCAAAGTTTGGATGCAGCAAGGGGGCATTGTGAAGCAAGTGCATGATAGGAGAACCCATTTGCCTTGAAACTTTTTTCACATGAGCCCACACCAAAATGACTCCACTAAGCCAAGATGTAGCCAAAACCAACCACCCATGTGAGGGGATCATCAAGATCAAGTTTCTGGCCAGCAGAGTACCTTATGAAGCAAGTACTAGCTAGCCTTTTCCCCTAGTCTTGAAACTTTGCACACTTGTGATAACCACCAAATAACCTCACTCCACCAAATTTCAGCCAACTCCATCAAGCATAGAAGATGCCAGATTCAACAATGTATTTATGGTCCATTTGGGCACTTGCAAAGGAAGTACATTGTTTTGTTGGCCAATTGAGCTCAAACTTTCCAGAATGCTAGTCCTTCCAACCCCAAATCCATGAGACGACACCTCACATACCCACTTTTCCCCATTTGACCAAAGCTTGCTCTGAAAGATTGTTGTATCAACCTTGTTCTTGAAGCAGAGGTCATCCTGTAGCTCCCCTTGACCATTCAAAGCTACCATGGTACTTAGTGTAGAGAGGAGAAGCCACTAGACAACACTGACCACGTGAAAACTCATCAGAGCACCAGTACACTTGGAGAGCACGCATATGGCGTGCCCTGGGCGCGCTCTGCCCGTGTCCCGAGCTCACCGCCCATGTGCACCACACGTTGCAGGCCGCCCTCGTCGCCTTCCACGTGTCCACCCGCATTGCACTCATTTAGCAATCACGCGTGTACCCTTTGCCCCTCTTGCCCTCGCCGGATTCGTGCTAGTCACTCGCCGCCACGCAGAACCCGTGGCCACAGTTCCCGCTGACCTGTCCCCATCGCCATGGCCTCTCCCCCTCGGCCCCTTGCGCCCTGCTCACTCGTGACATTCCCCGTGCCCTGCCAGCTCACCGCCTCGCCATGGCTGGTCTTCTCGGCGGCATGCGAGCTTGAGCATCGCAACCAAGTTATTTAAAGCCATGCCCCGCCTCGCCTTGTTGCACCAGCCACCTCCACTACTAGGAAAAAGCTTATAGGTAGAGCCTTAACAGTAGTGCCCTCAGAAGAGGGGCGCTACTTCTAATTAGCAGTAGCGCCTATTCCGGAGGCCCGCTACTGCTAGGCCTTTAGTAGTAGCGCCTCCGTCGAAGACCTACTACTGCTAACGGTGGTCCCCACCAAACACAACTGACAAGTTGTAGTAGTAGTGCCTCCCTATAAAGCCCGCTACTACTATTTCCATAGCAGTAGCACCCCTACATGTCGCGCACTGCCGCTAAAGTGGATCCAACTGTCCGCACATACCAGCACTGCGTATGACGAGGGGGTGACCCCATGACTCCTACGTATAATCCTACCTGGTGTCCATGAAGACAAAAGGCCCATGAAGATACAACCTTGGCCCGCTAGCTGGCACCGACGTAGGAGTCTACGACTCACAAGGAAGGTGCAAAGACCTGACGTACGGAGCAAACTAGGGTTAGGAAAGCTTACCTGTAAACGTAGATGAACTCCCCGAGACCTAGCCTAGTATATAAGGGCTAGGAGGGGCAACACCAGAGGGGACGAAGATCATCTGTAACCCTAGCCTTGAGCGATCCAGCCTTGGCATCCCCTGTAATCGCATCTCCCCCATCAATAATATCGAGCAGGAGCGTGCCTCCCTGTTTTCCGACGAGCTATCGTCCAACCTGTGCCTCTCATGACTAACCCAGGGTCCCTGACCATGGGATTTGCCGGGGTTGATCCCCATCAGCGTCTCTCTGGGGTGCGCTGCTGCTATGTGCCGCACATATTGCAGATCCGGTCCGGCCTAACCCTCCCTCTCTCACATTTCCCTCTCTCTCACTCTCCTTCCCCCGCGCCGCCGCCCCGACCCGTCACCGCGATGTCCGTCCGCCCCGACCGCGCTGCCGTCCCGACCCGCCGCCCGCCTCCTCGACCCGCCCCGCTCCTCCACGCCGCCGCCGCCCACTGGTGAGTCTGTCCAGTTCAATCCCCTCTCTCAATTCGTATAATTTCTGTTAGATTGAAATGTAATGTAGGATTTTTGTTAGATTGAAACATAATGTAGGATTTTTGTTAGATTGAAACATAATCTAGGATTTTTGTTAGATTGAAACATGGGCAAACGATTTTTGTTATAATGGCATCAACCCCTTGCTCGAGACTATTGTTAGGTTGTTAAACAATTGCAAAGTAGGATTTTCTGTTTTGCCTTACAAAATCCCTAAAGCACATGTTAAAATTTCGGTTTTGCGCTACAAAAAATTTCCTATATTTTTTGTTAGGTTGTTAGATATTGTTTGCTGGATATGAGTGTCCTATGTTTTGCCGGAATGACGATTCATTTCCGTTCCGGTAAATTTCAGGCGCTCGATACGTCCAATTTTTAGCAAATGACATGCCGAAAATTTCCGTGGATTTCGGCATGACTTGTGATAGAAAAGTGCTAGATAGAGGATTTCTTTTCGTCATTACTTTTGCTAATTTTTTGAATGCCGATGATTAAAACCGTTTCGTATTTTAATAAAACTTTGTACTCCCTCCGATCCATAATAAGTGTCGCTCATCTAGTATAAAGTTTGTACAAACTTTATACTAGATGAGCGACACTTATTATGGATCGGAGGGAGTATATTATATAATTTCTCGGCGACAATGCCCGGCCCGCATCCCCGTCGCCGTGGAGGAGAGAACCTGCTTGATAGGATGGGCACTAGCACTGGGAGGTGGTCTCCGGGGCGCGCCGCTTGGTGAGGAATCCGAGTCCTGTCGTCGACCCGGAGCTTCTTTGGCGGCGATCGCGTAGGCCACAAAGGGTGCACAGGGAGGCAGTCCACGAGGCGGTGGTATGCCGATGTGTGAGGGAGGAGGACGAGCACGTCCACCGGTACATGCTCGCGTTGGACGCCAGGTTCTCGAATACCTGGCAGATTCTTCAGGGACCTCATCCGGGCTATGAATTTCTACCAGTTCCTTATCTTTGGGTGTTCACCACCCGCGGCTTAGCGAGACGACGTTGTTTAATGTATTAGTGATATATTATTGTTGTTGAATTAACTGGATTACTCAAAATATATGTATTACTGATATTATTGTTGCATTCACTAATAAAATATTATTGTTGCAATTTTATTCGAGTTCATCATTATTTTCCTCCTTTTTAGAATGTCGATGATTAAAACCGTTGTGACACCGATGATTAAAACCGTTGTGACACCGATGTCCAATTAATTTTTTGAATTATGAAAACAGAATGTCTCCCAAGTGCGAGTATTGTCACGACGGCTCGGGACGATGCAACGATGTTGTGTTGGATGAAGCAGACACATACTTATTCCTCACGCTTAGCTCTGGGTTCCAAAATTGTACGGTATGCAACTTGAACAACATGTTCTTCTTATGGTGCATGCATGACTTAAGTTTATGTTTTAACGTATCATTTTTTTTCTAATTCAACTAGTGAATCCTTTGCTTTGCAAGACACCACATTTGTGACAAGATCAATATTCAAGATTTCGATGAAACTACTAGAAAAGAAGTTAACATTAAGACAAAACATTACGTTCTTAAGGTTAAAATATTTAATGAATTAGATGCCACATTCTTTGTCTGTTCAAAATGGGATGCATTATGCAAGACATATGCATTTTATGATAATATGAAAATAGTATTTGATCTTGGACGTCGCCGTCGAGGCTCCAATGTTTTTCGTGATGATGAAATTTCGATGGAACTAGGCGACATGATTCCAGTTCGATGTTCATGTGAGTTCGTTAAACAACAATTTTGTTAATTCTACAACTTATTTTCTTTGCTTCTAAATGTTGACAACTCATTTATAATTGCCAGCTTATGTTCTTGCCACGGAAGAAGTACGTAATATTTCTGATAATACCTTCTATAATGGTGGCTTCGACCTAAGTAAGATTGAACAAAACACATTTATCGAAGTTCTTAAATTGTTACCTTCGTATGCGAACTATTTTAAGGCTGGCCGTCCTTTTGGGCCATACGTGCCATTTGTCCTTAAGTTGGAGGACTATATGCTTAAATGGAATAGCCTGGTAAGATTTTTATCATTCTGTCAGTAGTCCATCTTGTCAAAAAATGCATTCTTATTAAGTATTCTCCATTGCTAACTATGTTACTAACATGTATGTTCTTCAACAGAGGATACCGCAAGCTTGTACGACTAGATGGATGCAGAGATCGAAAGGCGAAGTCCAAATTGTTTGTGCACGGCCATGGACAGAACCTTTCACACATGATTACTACATTGAAAGTGGATGAGATGGTTGTGTCAAAATCAAAGCATGATTGAAGATACGGGTCGAGAAGAAACCACAACCTGGAGACAATTGGTTCTCTATTCTCTATCTTGGAGAATATGGACGTTATTTTTGGTTTTATTTCCTTTCACCTTCGTGTGTTGATTATGCCCTATATATATTTAGTAGTAGTGAGTTCGAACAATTAGGTTATCAAAGTTAAACTAGGAAAAATCTTTGTGTTGGATATTATGGATTTTGTACTTGTTGTTATTGAAGTTAAACTAGGAAAAAACTTTGTGTTGGATATTATGATCATGTGATAATATATATGACATGATCGATTTAGACTATTGTCTGTGTATGAGATATTGAGGTGTGTATGTCTATAAATTGATGATACTATTGTGTGCATTATACTATAAAACCTATACAAAAAAATAGGAGAAAATAGGCAGAAATGAAAAAAAATAAAAAATATTACTAGTAGCGCCTGACAGAGGCAAGCGCTGCCGCTAATGCTATTAGTAGCGGCACCGCCAGGAGGCGCTACTGCTAACCCTACGTAGCAGTAGTGGTTGGCTGTGCGCGCTGCTGCTACAAGTTAGCTGTAGCGTGCTATCAGTAGCGCGCACTGGGGCGCTACTGATGAGCCAAAAGGGGGCGCTACTAGTAGACTTTCTCCTAGTAGTGCTTCCCTCCCTCCTAATTGAGTTCTAGCACGAGCAATTGGAGTCGCGGAGGACGTCTTCCCCGTCTCGGCAAGCTTCGCCGCCGCACGGTTGCAGCCACCTCCTGCCCATTCCAGAGCCCCCTGGACAAACCAACACCACCAGTCAACTCCCCTTGCTCTCCTGCACCTTCCCCGATCCTCGCCTCGCCGGATTGTGGCCGGAACCGACGAGCTCGCCAGAGCCCGTGGCTCAGCCGCCGCCGTGAAGAAGTGGGACTCACCGTCCGGCCACCCTCTGAGGTGCCACGAGTACGGGCAGGCTTGTCGTCGTGCCCCCGTTCCGGCCACACCCACCCCGCACCTCGCGGTGCCCTCTCGCCGAAGAGATCGACGTCGGTGTGCCCGTTTGCCCTGTTCCCCCTCTTTCTCTCTCTCTCCTGACCAACTGGCCCCACTTGCCATAGACCCAGCCCCATTCCGAAGGGGTATAAGTGGAGGCGGGTTTCTGAAAACCCGCCATCGACGTCACCCCCTGATTTTCCATAAAATCAATTTCAATTGATTTAAATTAATTTGTTTGGCCAGAACTTTGACCAACTATAACTTTTAAACCACAAGTCCAAATGAGTTGAATATTTCCCCTAGATTTCTCTTTAGATCCTCTTTAATGTGGCACAATTTTTATGCCATGTCTCTCTGTTCTTTTTTGCTGAGCAAAAGGAACCTCTTATGTGACATTTTCTTTTGCCAATTTTAAATATATTTTGCAGGGCTTTATTGTCTTCAACACCAGTAGTATTTCTCACTCCTATGGTGAAAGGCAAGCCACAACCCCCTTTGCACCTTCGTAAAGATTTGACGTGTTTCAAACTTGCTTTAATTCTCGGATGATATGATGGTCACTCCTGTTATGCTTTGGATCACTTTGATCATGTTATTGCCAAGTTCTTCTTTTATGCATCATACCTCTAGTCATGTGCATGATCTTGCTAGGTTGCATGTTAACCATCTTGACATGACTAAGTTAATCACCTAAACCTGCTTTGGATCATGATGTGATTATAACCGTACCTTGGATTGTTTTGCATGCATTGCTTGGACTATAGATTGTCATGTTGCACCTGATCTTTATGATTATGCGTTTGGATATATCCTATGTGCCAAGTTGATCAGGTGCCACCGAACCGAATGTATCAGTACAGCCACACTTGCATGTATGGGAAGGCCTTGGCTCGGTCTATCGGTGTGCTCTCTTATGCGTATCACCAAAGAGGGGAGGCTATGCGCGCGCGATTAATTTGGCCAGGTAAGCGGTGATAGCCTTGAAAGTCGGTTTATTGATATGGGCCCGTCCCCGTTTGGGACAATGTTGAGTCCCCGTTTGGGACAAGTTTTTCCACAAGGCTGGTCGGTGCCTGGAGGACACGGGGCTACCCAAGACGGGATGTCGGTGATACGGTAAGGGAGGCATGCGGTAGAACGGTCTCGTTGGAGAAGTCCTAGTCCACTCCTATGGTATGAGTTCCGAGGTTCCTGTGGAACAAGTTCCAAGGTACTGGATGGAGGAAGAACTCCATAGCGTGGGTAAAGCGCACAACCTCTGCAGAGTGTTACAAATCTATTCGAATAGTTGAGTCCACGGTATTGGACAAAGTACGTACTAGGTCACACCATGAGTCAAGTGAGTCCGGTTTGGTGTTTGTGTTAAGTGGATGGTCGTGCGATGACCCGTATAAGTTATTGCTTATGCGATGACCCGTTTGGTCATGCGATAACCCATGAAAGATTGTTGGTCATGCGATGACCCGTTTGGTCATGCGTTGACCGGATTGGTTGGGTGGAAACGCGATCACACCTAACCCATTGAATGGTCGTGCGACGACCCGTATAAGTGGTTGGTCATGAGATGACCCGATGTTTGAGTTTGTAACGACTCCGAGGTAAGCTGTATGATCGCGCGATGATTATACGGGGTCCATGTGACCTTAAACGATGGTTGTTATTGCATTAGTTATAACCCTGCTAATATGGTAGATGCATCATGATAGAATTGCTTGAACTATTATGCCATGTTATTGTTTTGCCTTGGTGCTTTGGATGTTGTGAGCTTGCAAGTACATTCAATGTACTGACCTGACGTGTCATGCCAGACTTGCAGACAATGCCGTGATTGAGTAGGACGACGTCCCCGGAGTTTGCGAGCTAGGAGGTGTCCCAGTCAGTGTCCCTGTGGAGTGTAGTTCATCACCGTCGCCGTTGTTCCGCTGCTAAGTATTATTTCACTGCTATAGAGTTATCCTGTTGCTTGGTGTAGATCCGCAGCTAGCATTAGGAGCAAGTCGTTCGCTGCCTCGCTCCGCTAGCATTTTAATAAACCCCCTTGTACCCATTTCATCGGTAATAAAAGTGGTTGAGTTCTATATCAAGCATTGTCGTGTTCTAGAAGACATGATCTCTGGGCTGGAGCATGGGGCTTTCCGTTATTCTGAGCCGGGGTGCCACAAGTAGGAGTCCCAGGAGGACTTCACACCTCCCAGGTCGGCCAGGACAACCCCATGGCCACCTATATAATGTGGGGGGAAGGGCAAGGGGTGCAACACAACTCAACCCTAGGCCCCTGCGCCACCCCTCCCTCCTCTAATCCCCGTTGCTCCACAATTAGACCCCCAGTTTAGACGTTATTCTAGATCGGAATCCGTTAGGTTTTTCTCCCTCTAGTTCGGTGGTGTTCTTCTCTGGACGGCGGAGCGCTGATGGATTGCTGCTACTGGATGTGTGGATACTAATAGAGGGGTCGTGCCTTTGACCCTTCTTCGAGAAGCTTGTTCGTGGGACTTGTCCGTGGGACTAGATCGCGGGACGGTTCGAGGGATCGATATCCTCGCGGTTGGGAGGTCATTGAAATTCCTAGCTACGGGGATCTGCACCGACAGTCTTCACCAACTCTACTGTTCCACTACAACGTTGGTGAGCGTGACCTAAACCTTGGATGCAATCTTCATAGATGATCTTGGGTGATTGCTACGTAGACACAATTTTTTTGTTTTCTACTACATTTCCCAACAGAGTTGACCTGGACCTGCACACAAGAACACAAATAACTTTGCTCCCAACGAGTTCAGAGATGTTGTCAATTGATAACCCACAACTGTAGGGGATCGAGATAGTCTTCGCGGGTAAGAATAACCCAATTTATAGATTCGACTCAAGGGGAGCCGAAAAATATCCACAAGCTTTGACAGTGGAGTTGTCAATTCCACCGCACCTGAGATACACTTACTTGCAACAAGATATTAGTAGTAACTGCGATATGGAAGTGATGGTAGCAACAGAAATAGTGGTGGTGAAATAGCGACAGTAAAACAACAAAAGTAAACAACTAGTAACCAGCAGAATTAAAACACTGTAGGCTAGGGAGATGGATGGTTGGGCGCTGCATGGATAAGGCACATCATGTATTTAACTTGGGGCAAGGCACACAGAAAAGCAATGATCATCTAGGCATAAATCAAACATCAGGCATGTACCCCAAAGGTAGTTGTACGTGATTGCAATAAGAACTTGCACAACATCTTTTGTCCTACCATCCCGCTACGAATGGGGCCAAAAGGAACTTATGGAGATTAAGGTGCTCCTGTCAAAGAGCACCGGAACAAAGCATTAACAATCAATGGATACATGGGATCCTCAAACTATAGTCCATCCCCTTTGGTGTCCCAAGCTGTCACCTTTGGGATCGCCGGTTCCGGACTATAACAGGTGAATACAACTCATAGATAGGATCAAGAACACAAATATATTCATGCAAACACATAGGGTTCAGATCTGAAATAATGGCACTCGGGCCCAAAGTGACAAGCATTAAGAGAAACAATTTGAAGCAGAGATGATAAACAATAATCTAGATGATAGGCAACATGCCCCCAACAATCTGACAAACTATTACATGATCTATCTCATCCAATCCCTACCATCCCCTTTGCCTACAGCAGGGAATTACTCACACATGGATGGAGAAGTCATGGAGGGAGGATGGAGTGGTGATGATGATGACGATGGCGATGATATTCTCTATAGAGTTGAGGCCATGCCTTTTGTCAATCTTCTTCGGAAAATACACCGTGTGTTCTTTATCATTCACATTGAAAATAACCTTTCCTTCATTGCAATCTATAATAGCACCTGCGGTGTTAAGAAAAGGTCTACCAAGAATAATGGACATGCTCCCATCCTCGGGCATGTCAAGCACAACAAAATCTGTAAGGATTAAACAATTAGAAACTTCAACGGGAACATCCTCACAAATACCAATGGGAACGACTATTGACTTGTCAGCCATCTGAAGAGAGATATCGGTAGGGATTAGTTTTTCTAAACAAAGTCTCTTGTAAAGGCATAACACTCACTCCTGCTCCCAGATCACATAGAGCAGTCTTGACATAATTATTCTTTATGGAGCAAGGAATGGTGGGTATACCTGGATCACCAAGATTCTCAGGAATCTTGCCACTAAAAGAGTAGTTAGCAAGCATAGTAGATATTGCTTCATTAGGAACTTTTCTTTTATTAGTAACAATATCTTTCATATATCTCGAGTAATGAGGTAACTTAATAGCATCAGTCAAAGGAATTTGAAGAAAAAGAGGTTTCATCAATTCACAAAACTTATTGTAATGCTCTTCTTCTTTAGTTTTGAGAGACTTAACTGGAAAGGGCATGGGTTTCTGTACCCATGGTTCTCTTTCCTTCCCATGTCTTCTTGCGATAAAGTCTTCTCTAGTGTATTTCTTGCGTTTATCGGGTGCTTCTTCTTCTCGAACTTCGGGTGGATCATTCTTTTCAATATCCTTTTCAGGCTCAGCACCGTCTTCAGTCTCAGCATCGGAGGTAGATATACTATTTGGATCATTATAATTGTCAGCTTCTTTGTTCTTCTTCTTCTTCTTCTTCTTCGGAGAGCTAACAATTTCTTCTTCCTGTATTTGAGAATCTTGCTCGATCCTCTTCGGATGCCCCTCCGGATAGAGAGGATCTTGAGTGCTAGTTCCTCCTCGGGTTTTAATCCCGAAGGCCTGTATATCCTGTTTGGCATTATTAGCAAGCAAATCTTTTTGCACATTAGAAATTTGATCAAGCTGAGTTTGAACCGTATGAAAGTGCTTCACAAGACATTTAACATCATTAACTGTTCTACCTAGAACATCAAGAAAACGTTTGATAGCAAGGGAATTATCATGCAACTGACTTTGTATCCTCTCATTAAAGTGATTTTGCTTCATAATAAAATTATCAAGCTCATCTAAACATTGATCAAGAGGCTTACCATGAGGAATGTCACTTGCATTGAAATCTAAAAGAGAGTGTACCTCTACCATAGGAGGGTGAGTGGTAGGCTCACACAACTTCTCAATAGGGGGTAGATTATTTACGTCTTTAGTTTTAATACCCTTCTCTTTAATAGACTTCTTCGCTTCTTACATATCTTCGGGGCTTAGGACAAGCATGCCCCTTTTTCTTGGTGGTGGAGGTGGTTCAGGGACGGACCAATCTTCTTAGTTCTTGGCAATCTTGCCCATTAATTTTTCTGCATCGTCCGGTGTTCTTTTCCTGAAAACACAACCAACACAACTGTCCAAATAGGATCTAGATTCATCAGTTAGACCAGCATAAAATATATCAATTAATTCATTCTTAGGGACTCCTTGTCCCGGTCTAGCCTGGGTCAAACTGCAATACCTCAACCAAGCTTTAAGGAGGTTCTCATCCTGCAACTGTTTAAAGTTATAAATTCTTCGTAAAGCAGCATGTTGCATATGAGCAGGAAAGTACTTATCAACAAAAGAGTGAGCTAAGTCTTAAGGACTCCTAATGGAACCACATGGTAGTGCATCATACCACGCTTTAGCACCTTCCTTTAAAGAGAAAGGAAGAAGCTTAGTAACATAGAAGTTTCGTATCTTTTCATCTGTAGTAAACAGGACACCCAACTCAGTGAGTTTGGTCAGGTGTGCAATATCATCATCATTTTATCTGCCATAAAAGGGGTCGGCTTCAACCATAGATATAAGTGAAAGACCAACAGAGAAATTATAATCAGGATCATTGATGCATATAGGAGATGTAGCAAATTTAGGATCAGGAACGGTCTTGTTCTTCAGGGAGTGTTTTTCGAGAAGCTTCTTAATAGCATCAGGGTCAGAGTCGACAAACTCTGTTAGCTCCCTGCATAAATCATCATCAAGTATAATATAATCATCATCAAGGAGTCTCTCCTTGAGTTTAATCAAATCAGGATAATTGTAAGTTCCATCAAAAGGATAGCAAGTATCGGGAATTTCAATTCCAGATTTTTTTTGCAGCAACGATCTGTTTCTCAAGAGCGTGACTAAGTGAACCAATATCATCAAGAGTAGTAGAAGCATCATCAAAAGTATCAGACATAGTAACAGATTCAGTAGAAGCATCATGTGCTGGAGGTGAAGCAAACTTACTCATAACTGAAGGTGAATCAAGTGTAGCACTAGTGGTCAGAACAGTACCTTTTCTTGTACGGGATGGTAAGATCGGGACCTTGGGATCTTCTTTCTTACCCATAGCGGATAAATTGCAGCAGGTAAAATACTTCAAGTAGACTTGTGAATAAAGCTATGCTCCCCGGCAACGGCGCGATAAAACAGGCTTGATAACCCACAACTGCAGGGGATCGAGATAGTCTTCGCGGGTAAGAATAACCCAATTTATAGATTCGACTCAAGGGGATCCAAAGAATATCCACAAGCTTTGACAGTGGAGTTGTCAATTCCACCGCACCTGAGATACACTTACTTGCAACAAGATATTAGTAGTAACTGCGATATGGAAGTGATGATAGCAACGGAAATAGTGGTGGTGAAATAGCGACAGTAAAACAGCAAAAGTAAACAACTAGTAACCAGCAAAATTAAAACACTGTAGGCTAGGGAGATGGATGGTTGGGCGCTGCATGGATAAGGCACATCATGTATTTAACTTGGGGCTAGGCACACAGAAAAGCAATGATCATCTAGGCATAAATCAAACATCAGGCATGTACCCCACAGGTAGTTGTACGTGCTTGCAATAAGAACTTGCACAACATCTTTTGTCCTACCATCCCGCTACGAACGGGGCCAAAAGGAACTTATGGAGATTAAGGTGCTCCTGTCAAAGAGCACCGAAACAAAGCATTAACAATCAATGGTACATGGGATCCTCAAACTAAAGTCCATCCCCTTTGGTGTCCCAAGCTGTCACCTTTGGGATCGCCGGTTCCGGACTATAACAGGTGCATACAACTAATAGATAGGATCAAGAACACAAATATATTCATGCAAACACATAGGGTTCAGATCTGAAACCATTTCACTCGGGCCCAAAGTGACAAGCATTAAGAGAAACAAGTTGAAGCGGAGATGATAAACAACAATCTAGATGATAGGCAACATGCCCCCAACAATCTGACAAACTATTACATGATCTATCTCATCCAATCCCTACCATCCCCTTTGCCTACAACAGGGAATTACTCACACATGGATGGAGAAGTCATGGAGGGAGGATGGAGTGGTGATGATGATGACGATGGCGATGATCTCCCCTCACCGGAGGCCAAAACAGCCTCTAGATTAGCCCTCCCGGAGAAGAACAGAGGGTGGCGGCGGCTCCGCGACGTGGATTGAAAAAACGACTTCTGTTTCGGGGTTTCTCCGTCACGGGAATAAATAGGAGCCTCGGTAGGGCACCAGAGGAGGGGGGAGGCCCCCAGGCGGCTAGAGGGCGCGACCCCACCCCTGGCCGCGCCAGTGGGGCGCCTGGGGCCCCCTTGGCTGCCCTCTGGTCCCTCTTTTGGCACAATGGCCCCTCGGGTGCGTGGATTTTCTGTGTTTTTTCTGGGAATTTTCTGAGACGTCCAAAAATCCATTTTCCTGCGCACAATAAACCATACAGGCAGCTCTGCTGAAAACAGCGTTAGTCCGGGTTAGTTTCGTCCAAATCATGCAAGAATGAGGGCAAAACAATAGCAAAAGTGTTTGAAAAAGTAGATACATTTGAGACGTATCATCAATCTCTCTGGACTTGCTGTTTACAAAGGATCAAAACAAAGAGGAAAAGTAATAATTGTGCGGCTAAAAGGAAATAAAAGCAGTGTAAACTATGATGGAAATATGGACTGGGGTGCCATGACTTTCACTAGTGATGTCTCTCTCCCAAAAGACGGTAAACAACTATGATGGGTGAACAAATTACAGCAAGGCAATCGACAGAATTATAAACGCACCGCAATGCTAATTATGCTACTCGAAAGTAAAAAGGCTCAATCGTATGAGCATTACACAAAAACAAGTAGATCATTTATTCATCAACATCTAATCACTAATCATCCACCTTGAGATATCTATCCAGAACGTCTCGTTGGTATTAAGTTGCGAACCCCAACCAAATTGTAGGCTCAAAGCAACGGACAATTGCCTTAACACTCTATGCGTAATGTAAGCAATCCTTGCAACATGCAGTCACAAGCACCACTGTTTTACTCCTGGTGGCAACAACACATCCCATAGTCTCGTGTTTCTGTCACTCAAGCTAGACATCGGGGGGCATGAACCCACAATCATGCATAATGCTCAATCTTGGAGTTGCAATCTACTACTTGGACAAAGTAACAAACACAACGGGGAACATGCAAGAATACTCAAGAACAAAAATATAAAGGTAAACCAAATATATTACTCATCACAAACTGAACATAATCTCATAATTCATTGGATCCCAACAAACACAGCATAGCAAAAAATGAACTAATACATAGGTGCCTTGATCATGTAGGGCAGCTCACAAGGGCTAAGAATTGAGGCACAAGATTGGAGAGACAACATCATCTAGCTACTGATCATGGACCCATGGTCCAAGGGAAACTACTCACGACACTTCTCGGAGGCGATCATGGTGATGGAGCCTTCGAAGGTCATCGTTAATGATGTGAATGTGTATCGAATCTTGGCCATTAGTGGAAACTAGTCATTTTTTCATCTGTCCATTTATCTCGAAGACCTAACCACTACCTATCTTATAAAGCATCCGAAAACCATTTATCGCATATCCATCTATCTTGAGGACTTGGTCATTATACTTCTTGTGATGCATCCAAAAAAACCTTTTGTCTATCCATCTATCTTGAAGATTTGACAATTACACATCTTTTAACACTTCCAGAAATCCATTTTCGTCTATCCATCTATCTTCAAATCTCATCAATTACACATGTTGTAACGCTCCCAGAAATTACGTTTCCTTTATCCATCTATCTTGAATATTCAACCATTAACACATCTTGTAATTGATCCCGAAATCCTTCTCGTCTATCCATCTATCCTCATGATCGTATCATCACACACCTTGTAACGCATCCGGAAATTCCTTATCATATATCCATCTATCCTCATGGCTTGATCACCACACACCTCTTGAAATGCACCGCCCCAACGATCCCTATCTTTCACCATTCATTGCTCATCGGTTTCCTGTTTACATGATACATCTATCTATTAGTGGCGCTGTTCGGAGGAAAATAAGTGAAGCATATATTATCTCTCGACCATCTAGAGTCGTACGATGCTTTAGATCGGACGACCATGCTCGCACTGGCATAGTGGTGCGAGCAGCCCACGCGCCCGATAGATGAGGTCAATAGTGGTGCAATAGTATTGTTCCCTCATAAGGGCGGCACTACCGGTCGAGACACCGGTACTACCGGTGCCTAGCATGTTGCACAGTTCTGGCTAGACAGGGTGGTACAACCGCCCTGCCAGGCCGGTACAACCGGCCAGAATCTTTCAGCTGCTCCTCGTAGGAATCCTTGTCCTCCAACGACTCCGGAAGACATCTTGGGCGATGATATGATGTGCTCGATGATCCGCACACCCAAGTATTCACGCGGGACCTTCTCGCGGGAGTGTGGTACTCCAACACACAAAGGGGAGAAAAGCGTAGGATATGTCGTCTTCGAACTTTTCCAAATAAAGGGTCACCTAATCGTCTTGTGCCACAAGAATATAGCTGTGTAGATAGTCCACACGATTAGTCCGCAAATGTGTGTTGGCTTCACCGCCAGAACACTTAAGACGGAAAATACCCATTTCAATGTACTACTGTCGATAGTATCTCTCGTGTATCCTATATCTCATAATTCATTATCATGACCCATCAATCTTCCAATTTATGGCGAAAACTCATCATTTACCTATTTACGACGCGAGGAGGGGGGGAATCCAAATTCAATTCTAGGCGTCATCGTTAATGACGTGAATGTGTCTTGAATCTTAGCCACTAGTGGACACTAGTCACTTTTCATCTATCCATATATCTCGAAGACCTCACCACTGCATATCTTATAACGCATCTGAAAACCCCTTGTCGCATAGCCACCTATCTTAAAGATTTGGTCATTATACATCTTGTAACACATCCAAAAAATACTTGTCGTCTATCCATCTATCTAGAAGATTTGACCATTACACATCTTGTAACGCTTCCAAAATTCCTTGTCGCCTATCTATCTATCTTAGGCTCATCAGTTACACATGTTTTAACGCATCCGGAAATTATGTTTTCTTTATCCATCTATCTTGAAGATTTGACCATTAACACATCTTGTAACTGACCCCGAAATCCTTCTCGTCTATCCATCTATCCTCATGACCCGATCATGACACACCTTGTAACGCATCCGGAAATTCCTTCTCGTCTATCCATCTATCCTCATGGCTTGATCACCACACCTCTTGAAATGCACCGCCCCAACATCCGCATTTCCTTATCTTTTGCCATTCATTGCTCGCCGGTTTCTTGTTTACGTGCGTGCATGCTGCCGAGTCATACGAGATACATCTATCTTTTAGCGGCGCCGTTCGGCGGAAAATAAGTGAAGCGTAGATTATCTCTCAACCATCTAGAGCCTCACGATGCTTTAGATCTGACTGCCACGCTCGCACTTGGCATAGTAAAGCATAGATTCAATGTAATACTGTCGATAGTATCTTTCGTGTATCCTATATCTCATAATTCATTATCATGACCCATCAATCTTCCAATTTATGGAGAAAACTCATCATTACCTATTTACGACGCGGGGGGCAATCAAAATTCAATTCTAGGCGTCATCGTTAATGACGTGAATGTGTCTTGAATCTTAGCCACTAATGGACACTAGTCATTTTTCATCTATCCATCTATCTCGAAGACCTCACCACTACATATCTTATAACGCATCCGAAAACCCCTTGTCGCATAGCCATCTATCTTGAAGATTTGGTCACTATACATCTTGTAACGCATCCAAAAAATACTTGTCGTCTATCCATCTATCTAGAAGATTTGACCATTATACATCTTGTAACGCTTCCAAAAATTCCTTGTCGTCTATCCATTTATCTTAGACTTATCAGTTACACATGTTGTAACGCATCCAAGAATTACGTTTTCTATATCCATTTATCTTGAAGATTCGACCATTAACACATCTTGTAACTGACCCCAAAATCCTTCCCGTCTATCCATTTATCCTCATGACCCGATCATCACACACCTTGTAACGCATCCGAAAATTCCTCATCATCTATCCATCTATCCTCATGGCTTGATCATCACACCTCTTGAAATGCACCGCCCCAACATCCGCATTCCCTTATCTTTCGCCATTCATTGCTCGTCGGTTTCCTGTTTACGTGGGCGGCACGCCGCGGATACCGCCTAGTCATACAAGATACATCTATCTTTTAGTGGCGCCGTTCGGTGGAAAATAAGTGAAGCATATATTAAACTCTCGACCATCTAGAGCCGCACGATGCTTTAGATCTGACGGCCACACTCGCACTTGGCATAGTAAAAGCATAGATTAAACTCTCGACCATCTAGAGCCACACGATGTTTTAGATCGGACGGCCACGCTCGCACTGGCATAGCAACGTTGCACTGGCCAGCACGCTATGACAGCGGTGCTTAGCGTGGCCGGGAGCGCGTGACGACGCTGATAATTGCTGGCCGTTGCCACTGGGACCGTCTTACCATTCCACCACTGCAGTAAATTAAATCCAGGAGTGTATATATATTAGCTGGAAACAAGGCGAGCGGAAAAAAACCCACACAGAGGGGAGAGAGGTGACGGAGACGAGGAAGGAAAGGAAGAAAAGAGACGAAAGAGGGAGGAGGAGGAGGAGGGGATTGGGACTCGCCGCCCCGCTCCAAAATCCCCACTGCTCCACCACCTCCAGTTCCCCGTCGCCGCCACCGCCGCCCTGACTACGGCGGGTACGAGCAGCCCATCGTCCTCCGCCCAAAACCCTACCCCGCCCAATTCCGTCCGGCTCCGAGCTGTTGTCTCCGCCCGGGAGAGCGCCGACGGGTGAGAGGAGGCGGAGGGCGGGGAAGATCGGATCGGCGGGACCGCGGGCCGGAGTAGCATTGGGCGATGGCCGCTTCATAGGATGCAGCTTTACTCCGCCGGCGGCCGCTTAGTCTGCTGCTGCTGCTGCCGCCTCTTCTTCGGAGTGCGTTGCCGTGATCCCAACAGGAGCCTGGGCTGGTGCGGGTTGGGCTGACGTGTTGCTGTTGCTGCTGTTGTTGGGCACTTGATCTCCGCGGGCGCTCGCGCCTGCCTGTTGGGAGGTTGTTGCGTCAAGCGAATGGAGGAGACTGGGAGGGAGAAGTCCACGGCGGCGCCCCCCTGGGCGCCGACCAAGTCCACGGCGTTCCGGCCCTACGCTGGTTCGGTGGTGGGCGACCGGGGGGAGGCGTCGTCCGCCCGGGGCAATGGGGTTGCCGCCCGTTCAAGCAATCTCCGCGCCGTCAGGAAGAGGCCTGTACGTTTCCTACACCTTCCCCTCTCACGGGACTAACAAAAGATGCTTGCTTGCTTTGCCTTTTGGAGCTATTCTCGGGTTCACCGTGCTGAATTTGAGTTGTCAATTGGATTGAGCGATTCACAGAGGTCGTCGTAGCTGGAATTTAATTGGAATGAAATGCTCGTAAGAAACAGTTACAGCTAATAAACCAAATACATGAACTACTCGAATCAATACTGTTCCTGCTGTTGCTGCCTTTTTCATGATGCTTGCACGCACGGTTCAGGCAACTATAGTTTGACCAGTTGGAGAAGTGTGGTCCGCTCAAATTGTCTCTTGATTAGTCAGATGCAAACCTGGTTTCTGACTGCTATTAGCATTCCCAGTCATTGATCGCCCCTAATGTTTCTGCAAAATTCATGCAATGTTGAATTTACTATATAAGGCATGCTTTGTTTGCTTTGCTTGCTATTCCTAAAGAGATTCTAAGTATAAGCTCTCGGGAGATATTAGTGCAGAACTCTATGTCAGAATCGTATGTGATATCTCTTTAAAAAATGGATCTTTAGAGAACGCAAACCTGCCTATACCGTCCAACGAGTTGTGCAATGCTATAATTCAGAATTGTATTTATATAATTCAGTTTGTTACCATTGTTCTTCTTTTTGATATGCACCTCATGCCCATGTACCTCTGATATATCATTCTAAATCAACTGTTTATTCCTGCAGATTGTTGCAAGATTAACCCGGGACATCATCCAAACTTTTGAAAAATGCAATCCTGAGTTTAATTACTCAGATTCACTAAATCCTAAGCGCTTTCTCACCAATCCTGCAGTTCCTGCTCACAATGATGGCCTTGATAATGCAAATTCTGACCTCATCTTGTATGTCAACTTGGAATTGGTTAATAAGAAGTCGGACCGGAGGTAGTTATTTTCCAATATATTACATTTTTGTTTCTTGTTGGTTACTTGCATACATTTTAGCTGATAAATTCACTTTTGCAAGAATTTGATTTTTATATTAAAGTTAGAAATATGTATGAATACTTGAATGGCCCCATTATTTATGAGAATTAAGAAATCAAAGTATGTGAAGAAGAAATATATCCAATGGCCTGTCGTAATATTTGGTTTCTTCTTTCAATATGTAGAACTTGTGTGGTAGATCTAGCCGGTTCAACGTTTTTTCCACAATTGCTCATCTCAGGTTTCAGATTGTTTATGTTATGATTCATCATTTTTTTTAACCTGGCTAATCCCCTTTCGATTGTAAGCATAACGGAAATACAACATCCAGTCCTTGAGAAAGTTTATGATTCATGATGACATTGTTGTTTTTTGTAATAAGGTACATTGTCCAAGAAATGCTTGGCCAAGGTACCTTTGGGCAGGTTGCTAAATGCTGGGATGCAGAAACCAACAGTTATGTTGCAGTGAAGGTTATAAAAAACCAGCCTGCCTTTTATCAGCAGGCCATCATGGAGGTCTCATTGTTGAGCATGGTATGATAATCTGCTTACAATTTACTTATTTTGGTGATTTTTTTTTCGCGACTACGCAGGTTGCGTATCTTTCCATTGATAGAGGGTTAGAAATTACATATTCTATTTCCTCGAGCAAAAAAATTGCATGACAACACTGGATTCATGTATTTGCAGCTAAATGACAAATTTGATCCTGATGATCAACACCACATCGTCCGGATGCTGGATTTTTTTCCATGGAAAAATCATTTGTGTATTTCGTTTGAAATGCTTGGTCATAACCTGTAAGTAACTTCCATTAAACCTGCCTTTACTATTATAATTTATAAATATTCCCCATGTTAGTTTTTATTCATGTGGTAACATAAACTCCAACTTTGCAGGTACGAGCTGTTGAAAAAGAATAGCTTAAGGGGTTTACAATTGAAATATGTCCGTACATTCTCAAGACAGGTAGGTGTTCTTTTCTTATCGTGCATGTATTTTATATGTATTTGTTGCCACATTACTTATGATGTATTACTTTTAGATATTGGATGCATTGATTGTCATGAAAGGTGCTGGAATTATTCATTGTGATCTAAAACCAGAAAATATCCTCATTACTCAAAAGTGAGTTGCTTCCCCTCAATTAAACACTAGTTTGTACGCCTTCAACAACTCTAAGTTTGATGACTGAGGTGACCTTTGCAGTGTAAAATCAGCAGCTGGAGTTAAAGTAATTGATTTTGGATCAGCGTGCATGGAGGGTAAAACGATCTACTCATATATTCAGGTTTTATTTGAACTCACCCATCAGTCTGAAGTTCATTTTACTAATATGAATTATGAAGTCAAGCTTGTATCTTTTCCTTTTCCAGAGCCGTTATTACAGGTCACCTGAAGTGCTTCTTGGCTATCCGTATCCTATTGGACATCTCTAATAGAAACACCTTAACAATAGTCACATAAATATCTTACAATACAAAGTTTTTGAATTTATCTTGTGGGCTTGTACACTTAACGAGTGCTAGATACACTACTGCCATTGATATGTGGTCATTTGGCTGCATAGTTGCTGAACTTTATATAGGGCTTCCTTTATTTCCCGGGGCATCAGAATACGACGTCCTTAGCCGTATGCTTGAGATTGTCGGGTAAGTTCTTTATACTGTCTTAGGTATTTATGTGTTAGCTGGTTGAGCTGTTTCACTTTAGTTAGTAATAGTTCAACAATGTTAAAATGTTTTCTTTACCGATATTCAACATGTACAGTGGGCAACCGCCAGATGATCTTCTCAGGGAGGCTAAAAACACCAGGAAGTTTTTTAAACATGTTGGAAGCATTTATCCTGGTAATGAAGCACATGATGGTCTTGGCAGTTCATACAGAATACTAACAGAAGACGAAGTTGAAGCAGTAAGTTCTGTGGTTTTTTTCCTTGGAAATTATTCTGAAGACTCCTTCTGTGTCCTGTTTTATACATTTACTGTGTTATTCATTAACCCGTGTAAATCCGGTAACACAGAGGGATTCCAAAAAGCCAAAAATAGGGAAATGGTATTTCCCTCGTGGGAGGCTTGACAGACTCATATTTGCGTACCCTTGGAAGAATTTAAATGAGGGTAATCTACCAGGTTTGTTCCGTGATGCTTTTGTTTATAATTAATACCTATTTATGAATTTTAGGGTTGATCTACCGCAATAAGGTTCGATACAATCTTAGCACTAAGTCTTTCTTCATTGCTATGTTTTGTGGTCTCTGTAGTGGTGTTTGAACATCAAGTGGCTTCTTAGGATGAATTTTTTTTTTGGTTTCTTACTCTGTTTCGAGGGATATCTTGGGATTAGGCCAATATAAAAAATGTTATCTCATCGGTGTGAGTGACATACACACCTATGCTGATTAAATGAAGAGCTTGTAACACACACAAACAAATAATTGGTGTATCCTTTCAACCATTTAATCCAATGTTTGTAATTTGAGTCCAGTACCTTTCGGGGAGAAAATAACATGGTTCCTTTAACAGTTATTCATATTTCACGTTGCAATTGATATACCATCATATGGGCATATTTGGTTAATAGTCAACTTTATTGATGTAGCATGCAAAATATACAGTTCGTTAGTGACGAGGTGTGGATTTTTTTTCCGTAGGTAGAGGTAGTTTTTTACATTATAATATTGCGGTCCTCACAATAAAGTTGCTAATGCGATCATATATATGTTAATTTTGACGCAGAGGCTGAAAAGGAAGATTGCTTAGCATTGGTTGATTTCTTGAGAGGACTTGTTGAGTTTGATCCTAATAAGCGATGGTCACCATTGCAGGTATTGGCTAATGATAAAGTTAGATATTATTTGTCTGGTTTGTTTACTTGAAGTACATTAATTCTGCCTCAGGAATTTGTTGGAGATCCTTAGGAAATTCAGAGTTGTTTGATTTCTGTGAGCACTAATTTATGTTCTTGAAGAATCAATGGAAGTGCTTTACAATTTTGAACATCTTTTTCAGGCTTCATATCATCCCTTCATAACTGGTGAAGCCTTCACTGGTCCTTATGAGCCTTTCCGGGAAACCCCACTAATTGTATGTATGGTCTTATTCCAGACACCTTGCTGCATATTCTTCTCATGAACAACCTGTGACGTGAACCACCATTAGCTGTAGCAAACAACTTTTAGTTTGCTTCAGTCAACAGGATAGATGCACCTAGTCTATATTTAGATATCTTGTTTTCACCTGGTCAATACACATACATGCAACAGTATTTCTTCCTATCAATCTTGAACAACTTATTGTGTTTACATCCTTTAGACTTATGTCTTTTATGCTTCTAGTTTCTTTATGGTCTTAGTGTCATTATACCAGAATGGTTGGGCGAAAACTCGTGAAAATTTGGACCTCAAGAGCTGCCTTTTCAATATTGTTCTAGTTTGTAAGTGAAGATGTGTGTCTTTTTTGTTGTAGCCTGTTGGTCGTGCTGCAGCAGTTGATCACAATCCTGGCGGTGGTCACTGGCTAGCTGCTGGCCTTTCCCCTCAGGTTGTAAGTATGTTCTTTCATGCTTCTGTTCAGTAGAGAACTTGCAAAATACGTCCGTAATATATTATTTATATTTTTTCTAGGTTGGAAGCATTAACAGATCCCTACCATTCAATAACGTTTTTCCACCAAAGATGCCCTTTTCATATGGAAGCAGCTGCGGCAGCTTCGGTAGCCGTGGTAGCTTTACTGATAATGTTGGTCCTGCAAGCAGCTATGGAAGCTATGATGTCAATAACGTCAACATGTATCATTCGCCACTAGGTCCTTCTGGATTCAATTTACAGTCACAAGCTGGAGGAACATTTCTAGGATTTAGTCCAGATATTAGAAGAAGACCTCATCTCTCTCATGGTGTTGGCATTCGACCAAGTCCTGGGGGTCCAGGTCCTATGTCACTTGGGGCCAGTCCATCACAATTTACTCCTCCAAATTCCCAGACGCAAATGCCAACTAGTGCTACTGCTAAGTATGTTCCCTCTTCTCCTGCAAGGGGCAGTCATGCCTCCTCATTGGGAAAAGCCGCTGTGGTAGGCCAATATAGGAGAAGGAATCTGGGTCACCCACCTATGTCAATGCCACCACATGAGTACACATATCAGCTGACCCAGGGACATAATGGAGATGGTGTCAGTTCAGCATTTGCTCGAGGACATTCTGGCTATTCATATGGTGCACTTCCTAATTCTGGTCACTATAACTGGAGGCCGCAAATAGGTGTTAGCACTAGTTTATCCACAAACACTTCTTCCAATCATGGTTATGTTCAACCATCTGGTTACAATGATTTCCGTCCTTTGCACTCATCCAATGTGCCAGCTGATACATTGGCCTCCACTTCATCAGTACCAGATCCAGCTGATTGGGATCCCAACTATAGGTAACCATGCATATCAAAGTTACTTATTTTAAAGTAATGTAGCGTATGGATTAGCTTTTCATTCTATTTTTATGTGCAGCGATGAGTCGCTCCTGCAAGAAGATAATGCACTGTCAGCTGAGTTAGGCAGTCTTCACCTAAGAGATGCAAGTGGTCGAACAATCCAGTCTGGCAGATTGTCCGATGCCCAAAGCCATGAAATTGCAGGCTCGAACTCTTTGTCCATGAATCAAAGGTATTATAGCATGACGAGATCTTGATATTTCGTTGCTGCAATGGGTCTTCCTTAAACGTTATTGGGTTTGTATAACAGGAACATGCTATGCTTGCTACATAATAGGGTAGATGAGACTAGGCTTCAAACAAAAACTAAACTGTAGAGGATACGTACTTCTTTCTTTATATAGAGATTGATTGCTTTCCCCATGGAGGATGCAGCTCCTCTCTTTATATAGAGATGGTTAGCCCCGATGATAGGATCTAATTACTCCCAAAAAAGAAGGGACAGCCCTGTAGAGCAGGTGACTGAGGAATAACAAATGCAACAAAATAAAACCTAATCTGTATCAAGTGATACTACTTTCCTAACAGTAAGATAGTATTGCTTACTAGTAATAAGATACCCTTAATTAATGGGATATTATCGATAAGATAGGGTCGGCTGCCCGGTCGTCTCAATATCTATAATGCACAATTCATTGTTTTTTTCACCCTGTGCCACGCTGCTGGTGTCTGTTTCATCAGATCTTGCACACCTTAATACTAAGTTTCAACAAGCTCCACTTGTAAGTTATAATCAAAGAAATTGCAATTAACTAGAACCATTGAAAGAAATGGAATTGATGTGTCATGTACGGAGGTAACAATATGATTTCCGAGTCATTTCAATTTGGATACATGCATCCCAGTAGTTGGAGGTAAACAGATGCGCCTCTTACCATACATATCATATTCCCATAGAAATACTAGATGGAATTGATGTTTCATATACAGAGTTTAGGATATGGGTTTTCAGGTCTTCCTCATTTTAGCTAGCCCCAAGGGTTGAGAGTTCTATACATATGCATAATTTACCTTGTGTATCCCACTATCATTAAGAGTTTGAGACGATTTTGTCTGTTAGAAACATCCATAACATGGAACATCATTGTGCAGTAGGCATGTTGGTTTTAATGCATTTCATGCACCCCAACTGATTTATGTTTCATGCCGATGCTCCTGCATTAAGTACATTCACTGATTCTTTGCTCATGTTTGTGCTGTAGAAATGACCGTCTCTTTCATGCACCGTCTCTGAGAGAGAGTGGACATTCAACAGGCCACATCAACTATGATAGTTACAACCATGCCAACTATTCCCAGAGAAATTTCCCTGGTCGTCACGGACAACCATTTCAGCGGTACAACCACATGAATTCCGCCTCTATACGTCCGATGGGGAATCTCCAAAATGGTCAACCTGTCTGGTCTAATTATAGCATGGCAGAACCTGCTCCAATTGTTGAAGGGATGCCTTGGGGTAATGAATGATTTCACTGTTGTACACCTAGTGGTTTTTATTGATTTTGTTGTTGGCATTGCCATGGCTATTATGTTCCTGCCATTAGCAAAGCAGGGATCCTGTAATGATGCTATGTATAAACTTGTTCTAGTCCAATCTTAGATGAATAAATCTTTGCAAACTTGCAAGTTGCAACACCTTGAAGTCTTGCTTTTAATCTTCAGGACATGCATAACTTTTAGGACTCCAGATAACAGAAAGACACCCAATAATATACTCCAGCATATGATTTTCTCTAGGTCCGACGAATGTAAAAACTGTAGCTGTTAAGCATCAAACTTTGTATGAAAATGTATGAGCTATTGACTGAGGGTCTGTCGATCAACTTTATAATTGGATCTTCTTATCCTACCACCTTAGCTTACCTTTGAAGTTACTAATATAATTTATAGCATATGAAGAAATCAACTTTATAATCTTATAGTACATGGATGGAAAAAGTGTACTGAGTAGCTGTTAAGCATCAAACCTTGTATGACAATATATGGGCTATTGACTGGGGTCTGTTGATCAACTTTATAATTGGATCTTCTTACCGTACAACCGTAGCTTAGCTTTGAAGTTATTAGTATAATTTTTATTTTCTACTGCGATGTATTCAGGAACTGCACAATGAGGCTTGTGTGCATCTATGTCTTTCAAGCATAGTACTGATGAAAATGAACTATTTATGTGCAGGAGGAAGCGCTGGTCACTCTCTTGCAACAAGCGGACTACCACCGTCCTTTGGAAGAAAGGATTTCGGGAGGATCTTTTAGCCCTTGTGTCGGACCTGGAGGAATGCCATCCAATTGATGGCATAAATTTGTTCGTATTTGCAACTCTCGGTTGCGCTGGTTACATGCTGATTCTTAGCGTTCCTCCGACTGTTGTTGTCCGTTTGTGGTACTCGGATTCATGAAGTTCTATCATATGGGCTAGAAATATAGCATTGTTTGGTTGTTTGCTGCTTCAGGTTTTGTAACAGTTCTTCGTCCTTGTGGGATCCCAAGTTTTTCCATGTGAGAAGTTGTTATGCTACCGTGAATCTGACATGAATATCATGAATATGGTTACCAAGTGTTGGGTTATTTTTAGACATGCTGGGTAGTCATGGAGGCACGGCGCCGGTCATGGTTACCTGTGTGCTGTCGCTTGTGGACGGTCACACATGCTTGGTCTGGGGGATCCACCATACCTTTGTGTGTGTGTTGGTGTGGGGGGGGGGGGGGGGGGGGGGGGATGAGATTTGATTATATTGAACATGAATATTTGAAGTAATAATACAAAACCTGAAATTTAAAATATAAATGATTTATTGAGTTAGGTTTTTTTTTAATGTTGTACAAATAAATAGCATGATATAATGCAAATTATTGTGCTTGGTGCTTGTTTGAATGTTGAGGTGACTTTTTTCTATGCATGATTGCATGTTGAGGTAACATACTTGCATGTTGAGAAAATTATATTAACAGATGCAAACTATTTAGATATAAAAGTTAAATACACGATAACAATGGAACAGAGTTGATGACTCACGTAATCACGTTTATTAGGCGTTCCTCTTTAAAGTTTTTTTTAATAAATGGCTTTATTACTCAAAAGGTTTAAGTAAGTACACACGGCCTCTGCATAGCTAAGATGCACACAGCCGCAAGTCACCAAACAAAAAAAACAAAAAAAGAAGAAAGGAGTATGCGACAAGTTACACATAAGAACTATCGCCACTCAAGGTAGCTCTATGCGTAGATCACGCGGCCACTCATGTTGGATAAAAATGTCCATCGCCACCGCTTCCAGTCGTGCACACGCCTCCATAAAAAGGCCTCGATATTTCACTGTTCTAAGATGGACCACGAACGAAAAATACCCGTGCATCGATAAAGAACCTGCAAATAAGTAAAAAAAATTATCAGAAAAGATCTTGTCATTTCTACACAGCCAGAGCGACCGTATTACGGCGAGCGCTCCTACCCTAAGAATGGTTTTAAGCTTATTATCTATCCCATTAAGCCAATTGCCAAAGATATTAGCAACAGATGTGGGTTGATATAAGTTTGAAGCCATTTGGATAGCTGGCCAAATAGAACGTGCAACCTTACAGGTGAAGAATAGGTGTTTTATTGCCGCATCATGAGCACATGAAACACATTTCTTACTTCCTTGCCAGTTGCGCTTGACAAGATTATCTTTCGTTAGAATGACACCTTTTCGAATATACCATGCAAAGACTTTAATCTTTAGAGATATCTTCATTTGCCATATTTTATAATTATTAACGACTGGTATTTCAGGTTGGACAAGCGCCCTATAGATAGAATTCACAGAGAATTTTCCATTCCTATTGAGATTCCATCAAAACTCATCGTGACCTTGTGACAGCTGCACTACCGCTAGCCGTTCTAGCAAGGCATTCCAAGACGCTAATCTGGGACCGATTAAGTCTCTTCTGAATGCAACATT
This sequence comes from Bromus sterilis, assembly GCA_950022295.1. Classification (NCBI taxonomy): domain Eukaryota; kingdom Viridiplantae; phylum Streptophyta; class Magnoliopsida; order Poales; family Poaceae; genus Bromus; species Bromus sterilis. The sequence goes on from OX465599.1 coordinate 54,756,156, forward strand.
AGGGGGTGACTCTTGCATGACCGTGGCCAGCGTATCTCCCTTATGTCGCACAATGGTGTATAGTGCCGCATATTGATCTTGGAGTGTGGCATTTTCCTAGCCAAATATCATCCCAAAATCTTATCTCTGACCCGTCCTTAATCTTGAAAACTCCAAAGCGATAAAAGTCTTTCTTTGTCGCCATGAGACCAGCCCAAAAATGTGAATCTCCAGGCTTCCATACAACCTGAGATAACGCTTTTGTGCCAATGTATTTTCGCTTAAGGAGCGTTTTCCATACACCATCCAAAGTCAATAGCTTATATAGCCACTTGCCGAGGAGAGCAGAGTTCTTGACCTGAAGGTCATGAATACCCAACCCCCCTTGGTCCTTCGGATGGCAAACGACATTCCACCTGGCCAGTCTATACTTCTTCTCATTATCCCCTTGCCAAAAGAATCTCGATCGGAAATAATCCAATCTATGTAAGACCCCTTTAGGTAGCTGAAAGAATGATATTATATACAATACCTGTTGGTTAAAACTGAATTTATGAGTACCAATCTTTCACCCAAGGACAATAACTTTCCTTTTCCAACTAGCTAGTCTTTTTTGCAAACGTTCTTCGACGTGCTTCCATTCCGCATTAGTCAGTCTCCTATAATGTATGGGTATCCCCAAATACTTAATAGGGCATTGACCTTGCTCACATCCGAATATCTCGGCATATTGAGCTGCTGCATCCTGGGCCCCTCCGAAACAGAACAATTCACTTTTATGAAAATTAATCTTCAATCCAGATAACTTCTCGAATGTTGATAATATTAATTTCGGTTTCGCTGCTTTATCTAGATCATGTTCCATAAAAAGAATTGTGTCGTCCGCATATTGAAGAATAGATAGTCCCTCATCCACTAGGTGTGGGACTACTCCCTCAATTTGACCGTCTAGCTTGGCACGTTCAATTATGATCGCTAACATATCAACCAATATATTAAACAATATGGGCGATAAAGGATCACCTTGCCTTAATCCCTTTTTGGTTTGTAAGAAGCGTATGATTTCATCATTGACGTTCACGGCTACACTTCCTCCCGAAACACAACTATGGATCAAAGCACACAATTCCTCTGAAAAACCTTTCATTCTCAGAGTTTGTTGGAGGAACGACCACTTCACTTTATCATAAGCCTTTTCAAAGTCAATCTTGAAAATGACTCCGTTAAGCTTTTTGGTATGCATGTCATGAACGGTCTCGTGTAAAACCACGACTCCGTCGAGGATATTCCTACCTTGCATAAAAGTCGTTTGTGTAGGTTTAACCACATGATCAGCCACCGAATTTAATCTAATGGTTGCGACCTTCGTGAAAATTTTGAAGCTAACATTAAGGAGGCATATTGGTCTATATTATTGTATCATGTCTGCCCCCAAAACCTTAGGTAACAAAACAATTTCCCCGAAGTTAAGCCGGAACAGTTCAAGTTGTCCAACATGCCAACATTGGAACAACTCAATTAGGTCCGTCTTAATGGCATCCCAAAAGTGTTGATAAAACTCAGCAGGGACGCCATCTGGTCCAGGAGCCTTATTATGCTCCATTTGGAAGACCTCCTTTTTAATCTCCTCTTTTGTGAAGGGAGAGTTTAAAAAGGTATTCTCCTCATTAGAGACCTGGGTATGTCTTCCGTCCGGGTCTCATCCATGGACAAGATATTTTCAGCTGGAGCGCAGAACAGTCCTTTATAGTAGCTTGTAATATAATCCTTAAGATGTTCCTGACCTTCAATCATACCTTCATCCTGATTTAGAGCATGAATACTCTTTTTCCTATGTCTGCCATTGGCAACATTCTGAAAATATTTCGTATTCGCATCTCCCTTCAGAATGAGGTTGGATTTTCATCTTTGGTACCATCTGAGCTCTTCTTCCCGCAACATTTGTGACGCCCCCAAAATCAGATCGTGTACAGTAATCATACACGCAAGGTACACGATCGAAATCAGGGACTCACGGTGAGATATCACAACACAACTCTACAAATAAAATAATACAAGCTGTTTAATACAAGCCAGGGGCCACGAGGGCTCGAATACAACAGCTCGAGAGCACAAAGTCAACGGAAGCAATAGTATCTGAGTACAGACACAAGGGTACAAGGTTTCCTTAAGAAGGCTAGCACATAAACAACAACGATCGAAAAGGCGAGGCCTCCTGCCTGGGAACCTCCAAACTACTCCTGGTCAAAGGGGAACTCGACGTCGTAGAAGGCATCGGGGATCTTCACGTTGCGGTGGTCGACATCGGGGATCTCCTACTCCTGGACTCCAACGTCGACTGCAGCGCCCGATCAGGCAAAACAGTAAAGGAAATAAAGCAGGTGAGTATCTAGTATACCCGCGAGTCTTACGTCCGCTACTAAGCATTATGCATTGTATCAACGGAAGAAAGAGGCTGTATATAGTGGACTGAAAGACAGAAATCCAGAGCAAGGGTAAGAAGCTAGGCCTATCGAAGACTAGCATCTTCCGACGATGTCTTGCAGCATGAGGTAAGAATCAGCCAATAGTTTATATAAAGCAATAAAGTAACAATGCAGCAGAAGTTGTTGCAGCATTGTATAATACTAAGTTGTAATAATTAGCAATGCCTCCGAGGTCACCTCCTCGACATCCCCGCGAGGAAGAGAACCCGGAACCATACAGTTTAATAATAATAGTTTGTAGTGGTAAGATCCAGCTTCAGCATAAAGCGTCCTGTTACCGTGGACACGGCTATTCGAATAGATAAATCTTCCCTGCAGGGGTGCACTTGTGTTACGCTACACGCACGGATCTCCAGGGTGGCGGGAACCTTGTTAGGGAACGCTCCACCGAGGCTATCCGACACTTCATAGCCCATCTTTCAAACTCAACAGAGAGGTCATCCGCCGGTCTAAATCCTAAGTACGACGAGCCTTGGACCCCAACCCGAACGTACTCCTGCACGGTGCGTGGCTGGCCGGTGAAGTTAAAGCAAATACAAATAAGACACCACCGCGCGAGCAAATAAGACAACACCACTTCCCGGCGCAGGCCGCGGTACTGCTGACGTCTGAAGAGTCCTCGGACGACACTAAGAAGCGGAGGAGCCCATAACTCGTAGTTCCCACGGGTAGGTAGTGCGTACATGGCATATAGCCAACTCAAGACATTCACTGAACCATTTAGCATTTTTAATTAACCTGCGTGACAACCGTTATCGTTGCCTCGACTTAACCGACCCGCGGACAACGACAGCAGCCAGGACCACCAGTACATCGGTGCCTGCCCCGTCGTCCCACCAAGTCACTGCGGTTACCAACAAGGTGAACCGTCTCCTTACCTTGTCTCGCGTGTGCTCCTGAAGGAGCTCGACTTTCGGGGTTTGGTAACTCTCGCGGCCAACGATCAGGGGCCAAGCACACCGGTACACTGGTCGTACCCTCCCTGTCGTCCCGTCGCAATACCTCTCGCGGGCACCGTTGGGTCGCCCGACTTCTTACCTTTAAGGACACCAGTTGGTTCGAGTCCCTACCGTTAAGTGAAACCAGGAGGAATCACCCTCGATGGTACACTTGGGCTGGCTCGACTGAGACATCAGCGGAATGAACTAAAGAGGTAAACCTCATATCATCCCGGTGATGCTACGCTACTAAGCCGACGAGAGTGAAATACGAGTCCATTCCACTCGTAAGTCAAACTCGAAGCGACTCGGCAGAGTCTCGCCGTTGTAGGTTCCCTAGGGTGTCTGCATTGATCCGTACCTGCTGTAGTTGTAATATATCGTTCCCGCGATCACTCCCAGAGTGATCATGGCCCGCTATCTAATCCTAGCTACCAATGCGTAGGGCTCACTGCTGAATAATGCATAAGTAATAATAGGCAGCATAGGATTAAAGGAAGGTACATCAAGGGGCGACAAAATCAGGCTATGCAATTGAATAGGATTGTAATCGTAGCAGCAGCAGTAACAATGCCTAGTGCAAGAAATGTACGGAAAGATAGGCGATATATGGGGAAGAGAATGGCTCTGCTTGCCTGGAAGCTCGACGGTAGGGATACGGTCGTCGACGAAGTAGTCGTACTCAGCATCGGTGTAGTCGACGGCAGCAGCGGGGTCTACCGGAGATTAAGGGGGGAAGAAACAATAAATACACAACAATAATAGCAATAAAAATGCAAGACATAACAGATAAATTGTAAACGGGGTTCTAACGCAGTACGATGCACGTTGCTCGGAGCGGAAATTCATCCGGGGATGAAATACCGGCTCCGGGTGATTATCGGACAAGGTGTCCGGAGGGGGGGGAGATATCATGCCGGAGGTGTCGTGGACATCCGACACACGTGTGGGTGGTGTATCCGGGTTAGTTGATCTATTCCGAACAACTCTTGTGTTCAGAATAAATTCATTCGGGTACTCTAACAGTACCCGACAGTTTAACGGTTATCGGGCAATCTATCGGACAGTGCCACCGGAGGGGGAACAGTTAGATGATCGGTATGTTAGAGGGGTGTGGTGAGGATATGGGTATCGTATTTGTAATCGTTGATCCGTTCTGAGTAACTTTCGTATACAAAGTATTTTGATCCGGGCAATTTTTATCGGTACCGGGAATTATCGACAGACGGCCCGAAGGGGGGAATGTTGATGTTCGGTACGTTAGAGGGGGTTGGTAGACATACGGATAGCGTATTCGTATTCATTATATTTTTCTGATCAATTTTCATGTATAAAGTTTTTGAATCTGACTTACGGTTTAAAAGATATTCAAATTCAAAGTTTTAAATCATTTAAAAGATTTTCTGGAATTATTTTTATTAATAAAACAGTAACATTATCCACAACAGTTTGACTGGTCAAACCTGACCAGTGGGTCCTACTTGTCATAGACACAGTTCTAATAAAATTCATTTTATTTATCTGAATAATAAAGGGGACCCACATGTCATCCTCATAGTTTAATAAAATCATTAAATTTATTTATATGACAGTGGGGTCCCACATGTCAGTGGAACATACTAGCTTTTATTGTAATTAAACTAACTAACTACAGGCGGGCCCTAGGTGTCATAGGGTGGGGGTTTTATCTCTGTTTTGATTAACAGAGAGATTAGGGGGGCTGGCCCACTTGTAAGTGTTAGGAGGGGTGGGGTTAGGAGTTGGTTAACAGGGGATTAGCCCCACCGGTTGTTTAGTCCACGGCTTGGACCAGCCCACGCCGGCGGCGAGCGCAGGAGGTGCCCGTGCGGGCGAGTGCGGGGCGTGGACGGGGGTGCCAGTGCGCGACCAAGGTGGGCTAGGAGCGCGCACAAGGCGGTCCCTGCGCGCAGCGAGCACGGTCGTGGCGCGGCGAGCAGAGCTCGGGCTCCGGTGGCAATGGAGGCCGAGCACGGGGCGGCCACTACGGCGACGAATTGAGGTGGGGAAGGGGCGCATTCGGAGGCGGAGCTCACCACGAGCTTGAAGGGGAGGGCAGTGGGCTTGGAGGAGGGCGTGAGGCGGTCGGATTTCGTCTGTGAAGCTCCGGGGTGGCCGGAGGTAAACGGTGAAGATGGCATTGGCCCGGCGGCGCCCTGGCTCAATTGAACGCGCGGGGAGGCGAAGACCTCCACGCCGGAGCTCCTAGACATGGAGGCGCGGCATGAGGAGGCCAGTGGCCACGCGACTCGCGAGCGGTGGCCATGGCTTCTCGGGCGAGGACGAGCGGAGGGGACAGGAGGAAAAATGGCGCGGGGGAAGGGGGGGTTATGGCGAGGGCGAGCACACGGGTAGGGCTCGGTCTTATCCAGAGGGGAGAGGGGGGAAGCAGGTGAGGGAGGGGGAGCAGGTAGGGGAGGGGGCCATGGCGCATGGCCGCCGTCCATGGCTACAGGGGGGGATGGGGGCAGGGGGGTTGGTGGGAGGGAGAGAGAGAAGAGAGGGGCGGGCTGGCCGGGGTCGGCCAGGATGGGGAAGGAGTGGGCCTCGCCTGGGGCGAGGCTTAGGTTTTTTTTTTGTTTTTCTTTTCTGTTAGTTCTGTTTGTAATTAGTTTAGTGTCTTTTTTATTTTTCTACCACATAAAATTTGTTCCAAAATTATGGCTGCATCATAGTTAAGTGCCACAAAAAGTTTGGGCATTAATAAACATCAAATAAATATTGTTATTTATTTTAAAAGGCTTTTTGGCATTGTTTTTCTACTGTTATCACTTAATTGAATTATTTAAATAACTTTATAAATTCACATTCCAATATTTATAAGACCTACTGATTTTTAGGCATTTAATAAAATTGGTTTCACAATTTTTAGTGCATTTAAAATTCCTACTTGTTTATTAAATTTACCATGGCCATTTAATAATCCCTAAGCTTCTGGTTTTATTCCCTAATATTAATAAATAATTTTAATTAAAATAACCAGTACCATAGTAACATGGCTTAATGATTGCTAGGCATTTTATAAATAGATTCCATTATTTTGGTTCAACTAAGATTTCCATTTTTTATATTAACCTTCAAAATAATTTTTGATGACACCACAAGATTGGTTTCACAATCAACATAGACTTGTGATTATCCTAATGACTAAGGGTGACTTGGTTTAACCATGATCATGTTGATTGACTGGCCTCCACAATTCTCGGAGAGAAATTATAATTTGAAAATTTTATCAGGGTTGAATTTCAATGAGCTGCGATCAAAGGTGTTCAAGGCTTGATCATCAACAGTAATGATCACTAACAGTGGAATCACTGTAGTGATTACTGTTACTGGATCTGAGGGTGTTACAACATTCGTGCCACCTCCGCATTGGATTGGCTTTTAAGCTCAATCTCCTACTGGGTTAGCACTTGTGTTTCTGCTGCGCGGTCAAGCTCGTCAATGATGGTACACAAACGCTCCTTTTCTTTTTTTAGGATCCCGGTTGTGTGTCTAGCCCATCCACGAAGATACTTACGCAAGTTTGGTATTTTTGCGTTCCATCTTCAAATAGGAATATTACCCGAGACCGGAGCTGACCACACATTTTTAACCATATCATCGAAACCATCACGCAGCAACCATCCCAGCTCAAATTTAAAGCGGTGTCGCGCGTTTGGTTTTAATGTTCCGGTTGACAAGAGTAGAGGGGCATGATCCGATAGATCCTCGATACGTTCAAGGGCACGTACTGTTACTAATGAGTATTTGTCTTCCCAATCAGTGCTCATCAGTATACGGTCCAGTTTCTCGTATGTCGGCTCAGGTAGACTATTCGCCCAGGTGAATCGTCTACCTGTCATATGTACCTCTCTCAAGTCCAAACTATCAATGACAGCACTGAACAAGAAAGGCCAATGATTATCGAATCTCCCCTTGCTTTTCTCATGTGAGAATCATAGTAAATTAAAACCTCCACCTATTAGTATAGGATGTGGATCATTATTCGCTAGGTCCACCAATTCACGCAGAAAAGCAGCCTTACGCTCCTCCTGAGCAACACCATACACGGCAACCGGACTCCATATGAATCCATCAGCTTTGTTACGAATGTGGGATTTTATATGAAATTCCCCACTCGTATAAGCTAACACTTCCATGGAGTCTGAAAGTACACCGAGGAGAATGCCACCAGATCTGCCACGAGGAGGGATAGAATGTCAAGTAAAGTCCATGCCACCTGAAAGGCGATCTAGGACACTCACTGGAAAATCCCTCCTCCCGGTTTCCGAAATCGCCAAAAAGTCCAATCTATGATCCCGAACATATTGAGCAATATTCAAATGTTTAGCCAAGTCACCAAGACCTCTGCTATTCATGAAGATGTCATTCATTAGGAAACAATTGGAAATTTAGGTTGTTTCGCATATTTTCTCATTTTTTTTATTCTTTTTGTCCTTGGCGGTATTGGATTTTCGGCCGGAAGCATGCAGATCATAAATGGATCCTAGCTCGTCCTCATCCAATCCCACCTCCGTCACCTCACCCACAAGATGTGAAAGAAGTTGTCCATCAATAGTGGCATTCGCCTCCTCTTCATCTAAGGGTGTGGTAACCGACCTACTAGATGCATTTGGGTAAACCTTTAAACGGTCATACTCCATATGCTTCAAGGCGTTGGCTGAGACACTAATTTCATTTTCATTTCTACCTAAGTTGACACCTACTTTGGCTAAGTTGGAAGATAGCTTAGAAGATGAAAAGGATAGAAATGAATTATGAGATTTAGCCGTACCCGTAGGTGTAGAGTAGGATCCATTAAGGCCGCCTTGCGCCGCACACGCGTTGCACTGGTGTATTGTATATATATATATAGCCTTAGTTGAAATGCTTGAATAATCTTTGAGAAATTTTTATTGTGATGAGAATAAATCATTGCAATTGTTTATCTTTAAAGAGAACATGTAAGGGTATCTCTGTGTTGTTGCCTCAAAACATTTGTGGCCTAAACGACCCTCTTAAGAAGGTTAGCTTTTATTCCTGCAAATACTCCAATCAATGGTTGGTTGCAACGCCGAGCACGGATCACCACCAGTGATGATGCCTCAGTTGGTGTAGCAGGTAGAGTCACAAGGGTACGGGCAGTCTGTCTTCTGAAACGCGCTGCGGCCGTAAAACCAGTCCCCAACCGCGTTCGCTATTTTCTGCCAAAAACAGCGAAGGTCGTGATTCTCGTCGGATAAACAAACAAACTTGGTGCTGCAAGAGAAGAGGGCGAGGGTGCTTACTATGTTTCCGAGCACCGGAGAGCCGGGCGCGAACCAGATCTCCTGCATCTCGGACTGGCAGTGCGCGAAGCACGAGTTGACGAACAGCCCTCTGGTGGACGGCGAGCTCCCCTGCTGCGCCGCCACCGCCTCCAGGAAATCCTCCCTGAACCCTGCGTTGTCACCACCGTGCGTTCCTTCTCCGGTGAGTATACTGCAAGGTCAAGTAAAACGCGGCGGCGCCTGCCTACGTACCGTGCAGGGTGTCGAGCTGCTTCGCGGTGCACTGGGTTATGTCGAGCCTGCAGCTTGCCCATTCAGGATCGGAGCCTGCCGGCACCAGGATGTTCCGCACCTGGGTGGAAATGGAAGCAACATTAGTAATGCCTTGACGGATGATTTCTCAAGAATACTCCGTATTATATTATGGGACGGAGAGAGTAATGATCCATGTCGTCTGGTTACAACCTGCCACGAATCGTATGCTGCATTCAGGATGAACAGGGGCGTCTGAATCTGCTGCACCTCGTTCTGAGGGAAAAAGCACTGCATCCAATCCAAGTAGTAGCTTGTTTCTGTTAGGGGTCTACTCTAATCTGATCTCTGGATGTGTATTTCTTATGGCACTTACAACTGTATAGTACTAATTTCTTACCGCGCCTGCTGGTGACTTGGAAGTGCAGGAAGATGGTAAATTATTTGCCGAGCCCTACGGTATTTGTACACAATACAATCAGGTATGAATACAAGAAAAAAACATCATAAAAATAGGCACACAATATTGTTTTTCTATTTTTGGCAAATGAGATGATTTTTAATGGTTCCTCTTTAATTCTCTATACCACTCCATTGAAATTCGAGTCGAACTAGTTCAAACCATTTCATATAAGAGAATGGTTTCCATTACTTTGAGAAATGGATTCTTATATCAAACTATAGCTATTGCATTAAGGAACTAAATTCCATAATATTCAAAAATATTAAGATACGGATAGGTACACACATTAATAGATAATAGAAAAAGTTATTACCTCCAATCCATATTAATGGACTCAACTTTGTCTAGATTCGTATGTATCTAGTTAAGTATTTAGACTAGATGCATGCGTATCTAAATAAACTTAAGTCCATTAATATGGATCGGAGGGAGTAGTTTTTTTATATCGAATTTGTTAAAATAGAAAATATAATGTATAGTCAAGAAAGAAGACTTCCCCATAAGGATTCAAAGCGTATCGAAGACTCGAAGGATAGTGAAGATTTGAAGGATACCGAAGATCCAAAGGATTAGGTTTTTCTTTTTTTTCGAAGGTAATAAATTCGAAGTTCTAAAATTCAAGCGAAGGGAGACCTTACTTTTTTTCAAAAGATGAAATTTCCATATCATGGCATAGTTAGTTATGTCAATGTAATCACTTAGTGAGCAATCAAACGTGCGTACGTGTGTTGTAACTACATCACTGAAATAGGCTGCGGCGTGATTCACTCCAGCAATGTCCTTCCTGTAAGAGCAGAGATAAACGAGAAACTAATTATTCAGAAAGGCAACCTACTTTCTTCTATAGTACTTCCTCCGATCCAAATTAATTGACACACACTTAGTACAACTTTGTACTAGAGTTGTACTAAGTGTGCGTCAATTAATATGGATCGAAGGGAGTAGTATATTGCAAATTTGTAATGACTAAGTATTATCTCCGAAGTGGTAAAATCAGATAATAGCATGCTTTTGCTTTTCTGCCTTACACATTGATGAAGAAGCCAGCATCGGAAAGGCATTTCACATTGGCCTCCGCTGGCAGGAGTTGATGAAATCTGTCACAGTGCAGTATCGAAGTTAACCCACCAGCAGAACATCCCGATATTAGAGCCTGCCCACGTCATTGGAAAAGGAGGAAGTTAGCGCCTGCTACAATTCGTTAGTTTGAGCCTGCACACATGCAAGTATTGTGCTGATAAGAATGCATACATTGTCAGCTTTGTTCATTCCTTTGGCGAGCAGATCTTCTATGACTGCTTGCCATACCCTCTCACCTCTATAGTGTAGCCCTGTGCTCTGTCCGAATCATAAGAATATATGATAAATGACACACAAAAATTGCGGGAAAATGGAAATATATTAATATGCATCAAGATGATATTAAGTACACTAAGAGCTACTCTTGCAGATGTGCCATCCCGCCGTCGACGATCCGTATATATACAAGCTTTTTGGCGGACACACACATCGGCGACTTAAAAAAAATCCAGTGAACTATGTACCCGTGAAATTTGTAAATGTGGCTAAGTTTGAAATATTTTTAATATGGCATTTTGAATGGTGTTTCTGTTCTACCGAGCAGTACCGCATTTCTGCTTTAGGGAGACGGCATATGTGTGTTGCAGTACTGCGATTTGATGTATCTACTAGAGTCGCTCTAAGCCTATACAACAACATACTCCCACTGATAAATGCACTTTTAATTTATTTTTTCTGAGTTAAAGTTTTTTTTTTTTTACTAAGTTTAGGGAAAAAACAACGACATTTATGTTAGGTCTTATACAATGCAAGGTGCTTAGGAGGAGGTGCTTAAAGAAATAAACCAGACTTTTTGAAGCATTGTACATGATAGATGCTTAATTAAGCGTCTCTTCTCTGAAAATAGGCATTGATGCTTCACAAAAAGCGATTTATTTTTCTAAGCACCTAGCATTGTACAAGGCCTTAGTAAATTAGTATCACTGGTTCGGTTTTGAAATGTACTTTCACAATATACCAATTTCACCTTTTTATACAAAGTTGATCCAAATTTTAGAACTTTAATTTAGAACAAAAGTTAAAATACAATTATTCACTGACGGAAGGAGTAGTGTCAAGAACTAGTTGAAACACTGAGGATTCATCTCAAATTATAAGATGCTTTGAATATTTTAACATGAACTAGGTACGGATTGAAATAAATGAACAAACAAACTAAAATACGTAAAAATTAAAACATCTTATAATTCGGGATGGAGGGAGTATCAGACTGCAGAATTAAACAAAAACTTCATGCAAACCGGTACTAATGCCGGCAGCAGCATAAAAATCAAGAAAAGCATGAAGTATGTGCTCACTGGATCAACTTCTTCCTTGTCACCGGTGAAAGACGAGCCGTCACAGTACCGAACCTTGACCTTGTTCCAGTTGTAGAAGTCTGTTTTTGACAAATTGGACACTCACTGATCAAACTTGAACTGCTAGATCATCGGATGAACAGTTGCTGAAACTGAAGTACAGTACCTGGGTTGTAATCCGGGGCGTTGCTCAAGATCCCGGAGAAGGCTACTTGCTTGGCCATCTCCTTGGAGGAGCCTAGCCGGGTGCGCGACCGCTGCAGGCAGGTCGTCGCGTTGTTGCACCATGCTCCTCCCTGCCACCCGCCACCATTGATTTGCATACACCACACAGAATAGAGCTGAACAATCCTTGACAAACACTAAATTACGTACGTAGTACCTCGAGTGAATCATGTAACTGACCTCAAAATGAACCAACCAACTGTTGGCCCCGGAGCCGGAGCCTGGGGCGAGATGGTACGCAGGGGGGCTCCCGTCCAAACACACTAGCAGGGTTTACAAAATCACACGTTAGTGAGAGGCAGAGAAGCAAATCAAGCAGCAACCATGTGAGTATGTGATAGACTCGATCACCTGCTCCCTTGGCCACGGCACTCTCGACGTAGGTAATGTCGACGAGGTAGTCGCTCCCGTCCGCCCCGAGGAACGCCAGCGCGCAGGCGAATGCGAATGCCGAGCACCGGAGACGGAGCTTGTTCCCGTCCCCCATTGAGTCCGGCGACGACGAGCGAGCGTGAGGAGGAAGAGAGAGTGGAGACGCGAGGGACAGGGAAGAAGAAGAAGAACACGCACATATATGCCCGGACAACAAGCGGCCCGGCCATGGACCATGGTAGTAGTAGCCAGACAGAGGGAGGCCGGAAATTACCAGGTGGAAGGCATATGGTTGCCGGAGGGAGACCGGAACGTGGACCTTGTGGAACGCCGTGTCACTCTTGCCAATCTCGCAGGCACTGGATGGTCTCTCCCACTTGTGGAATGGGGACGAAAGACCGCGACCCAGGACGGGGGCCGAACAGAACGACGTCGCTGGACGCTGGTGCTTCGAGCTTCCCAATACGACGATGGTCGGGGGGGGGGGGGGGGGGGGGGGTTCCTTGGCACTGTTCGTTGTCCTGCCGTGTGCGTGCCGGCCTACGTTTGTTTTCGGAAAAAGTCTTAAATAAATCTTACCTTGGAGACGACAACTAAATCAAACCCTGAAATTTGAATTTCGGTTGTTTACACACTAAACTATTGTACTCCCTCCGATCCATATTAATTGACGCACACATAGTACAACTTTAGTACAAAGATATACTAAGTGTACGTCAATTAATTTGAATCGAAGGGAGTATTTCGGTTTAAATTTAACCTTGTACCTGTTTGGCGAATAAGAAAATGAAGAATCCCGGATCAGCATGGCTTGCTGAATATTAAAACAAATTGGGCTGACCCATTACTAAAGTCACTTGCGTTCTTTTTTTCCTTTCTATTTTCGTTTTATTTTTTTTCTCTTTTTTTATTTTCTTCTTCTTTTTTCGCATGAAAAAATGCATTTAGTGTGTTAAATTTTAAAAATATTTGCAATCTAAGAATATTAAAGTTTGTAAAAATATTCTTATTCAATGAAATTTATAAAATTTTCGCACTTACAAATGTTTGCTTTGCTCAATATTTCTTTTTAGTTTTTCATTTTTTCGCATCACTTTTCAAAGATGTTTGCACTGACAAAATAAAAGTTTTAAAATGATCATAGTAAAAAAATGTATGAAAATCCATTAACACATGTATTAAATAGTTCATATTTTTAAAATGCATTAAATGTTTGCACACTTGAACGTATTATTTGTTTTGCACATAATTTTTTTAAGTGCAGTTTTCTTAAATATTAATTATTATTAGATGCAAAGAATTTTTATACGATCGTGCTAACATTCCTGAACAATTTCATGCTGTTTTTAAGTGCGATTGTTTTTAAATGCACTAACACATTTTGAAGTGCTAACAACTTTTGTAATACGTGAATATTTTTAACTTTGATTTTTTTATTGCAAAGTTTCTTATTTTGATTTTTTTGAGTGCAAACATTTTACAAATTCTTATAAAACTTAAGCGTGATTTTATAAGTCATTATGAAAATGCTGAAAAAATAGTTATCATTAGAAAAATAAAAATAAAAAGGAAAAAAACTAAGTGCATGAGCCACTGCGCTAATGGGCCAGCCTGGTTCATCCTCATATCCAACGAAAAATAGAGCGATCCCGCTCAAGGTTTAAAATAGGCTGGGATATACAAGTTTGGTGTACGGATTTATAGGTTTTGAAGTTCAAAGTTTGATTTAGCTATCGTCTACATATTCGGTTTATTTCAGACTTTTTCCTTTGCTTTCCATGCAGAGGAATGAAACGCGGACCATGCATTTTTTCCCCCTTTTGTACGAAAATTCTCTTGTGGGCATTAAGGTGGACGGACACTTTCAAGCGCGACAAGCGCGCTGATAGTCCGATCCACTGGCGTACTGAAAGGGGAGCCGCACGACACCTTGTATGCTGGATAGAGGGACATCTCACAATGGATGTGTACTAAGTCTCAGTCAAGTGATAGTACATGTAAAAAGAAAGAAATAAAAAGTTTAATTTTTTTTTTGTTCTTCTTGCACGAGATTGAAATATTTTTAGGACTTGTTTCGTTTGGCCAATCCACAGGTTTAATACATCATTTCCCACTTCAATCCACAGAAGAAGAAAAAAATCACCCTTTAGGCGTGGATTTAATTCACGATCAATCGATAGGAGTGCCAAGAGAAAATATTTGCAGTCATCGCAATACATGCGTGGGTTTGTTCCACCCGTGAATTGATCCAGAAATAACCAAACAAAACCTTAGGTGGAGCAGCTATTGGACGTTAATTTGGGCGGAAATGGGTGGGCAGTCGGCGTTGTTGGTTATCTATGCTATTTTCAAAATTCAAACTTACTTAATGCTCCTACCATACATGTAGCACGCGGAGTCGCGGACAGAGCTGGAGTATTTAAAGTGTTCCTTGTACCTACCTCATTTATGGGCTCTCACATCCATCAGAATTTCCTTTCTTGTATCCAGCACGCAATACAGTGTTTTCTGTGTGTATGTTTTAAGGCTGACCACAATGGGAGTACGTATCATAGCTAGTATCATACATGTTAACTAGTCATTTTTGATGATGTGACACACACTTAAATTGTTTTTCGAGAATAAGGAACGAATTATTGAGGCGGGTCACAATGAGGATATCATAGCTGGTATCTTGCATGTCGACTAAGCAATTTTAATGATGTAACACATAATTAAATAAATAAAAAATATTAAATATTATATTATGATATTGTATCATAATAAATGCTATATTAGTACTGTATGTGTTTTATATGACAATAAATAAAATTATTTACGATGATACTCTTTTCGTAAACTAATATAAGATGTTTTACATTAGTTTAAGGATATAGATAGCCACCACACGTTCGGACGGCTCCCTCCCGCCCAAACGCAACATCTAGGGCTGATTTGTTTGCACTAATCACTGCGCGTGACCGATGATGACATCAGCAAATTAATTTAGTTCGGTCCGCCTTCGTACGCCCGAACGGCTGGTTTGCCACTAGTACATACAGATTAGTGCAGCTTTTAGACTTTTCAAACTTTAAAAAGTTTTATCTCTCAAATAAAAGATCCGTTCAAAATTCCGTTTGTATCATTAAATTCGTCGCGACGAGATCTTCGAAACAAGACCCCATATTGGCATGTTTCGACAACTTTTTTTTCGACCAAAAATTGACATGCTATTCACACTGAAATTGCCATACAGTTTGTACTAAAATTGCCATGATTTGTTTCATCTGTTTTTTCGCAAGATTTAAAGCTACTATTTTTTTCCAGATACTTTTCACTCATCGGAGAGCACCCCGGAGAGCTGCGTAGAGTAGATATCCGCCGGTCGGGAGGTGTGTGTGTGGGGGGGAGGGGGGTTAACGACCAGTGTACCCCGGGAAGATATTCCACGGTCAAGAGGGGGGTGGGGTGATAGTGCACGGTATGACGGGTTCTTGGGATACATATGCGTCGGGGAGATTCTCCGGCGCACCTCAACTGCGACGGCGAGGGATGAGAATATGGTTGGGGCTGGAGCATTTGTCGGTGTTGTGGTGACGGCGAATCTACCATTCGACGGCGACAATTAATAGTAATGCATCGAGGATCCTACAGAGCTGTGACGACGACTCATGAACCCCGAAAAGATATCCGACGTTGTGAGGGGGGGGGGTTGATGCGCGGCAACTCTTATTTGTAGTACATGGCAATTCTTATTTTTTTTGACATGACAATTTTTAGTAGAACATGGCAAAATCGCCATGGTTCCAATGCTGCAATAGGTTTTCAACCCAATAGGTTGGGATACATGGCAATTTCTATTTGAAGGACATGGTAAATTTTATGCATAGCACATGGCAATTCTTATTCATCAGACATGGCAATTCTTATTCGTATGGCATGACAATTCTTATTCATCAGACATGTCAATTCTTATTCTTAGGACATGGCAATTATTATTCATCACACATGGCAATTCTTATTCGTAGGACATGAAAATTATTATTCATAGGACATGGCAATTCTTATTCATCAGACATGGAAATTCTTATTCGTAGGACATCACAATTCTTATTCATCAAACATGAAAATTCTTACTAGTAGGACACGACAATTCTTATTCATTGGACATGACAATTCTTACTAGTAGGACACAAAAATTCTTATTCATTGAACATGTCAATTCTTATTCGTAGGACATGACAATTCTTATTCATACGACATGAAAATTCTTAGTAGTAGGACATGGCAATTCTTATTGTTAAGACATGGCAATTCTTAGTAGTAGGACATGGCAATTCTTAGTAGTAGGACATGTCATTTTTTGTTTGTACGACATGGCAATTCTTGTTTGTAGGACATGACAAATTTTTTTCGTTTTGAGAATGTAATTCTTTTTTTGTGTGAGATGGCAATTCTTGTTTGTTGGATATGGCCTTTTTTATTTTACGTGACATAGCATTCGTTATATATGGGACATGGTAATTCTTATTTGTACGACATGACAATTTTTATATTGCGGAACATAAGCATGGAAAATTTTCCATCGACAATGGAGGCGGTAGCGGCAGCGAGCTACAATTATGGAGGTGACGACGGTGACGCGATACGATGACGACGACGACAACGACAAGTTGCGGCGATAACGGCGAGCTACGGTGATGACGTCGGCTAGAAGCTATGACGACAGTGTTGAGCTACGACGATGGCGACGAGCTGCGGAGACAACGACGAAAGCGGCAAGTCGCGCGAGCTGCAGCGAGCGACGACGACGGCGAGCTACATCGACGACAACGATAGTGGTGGCGAGCGACAACAGCGGCAAGCTACGACGATAAAGGCGAGACGGCGACGGCAGCGGCGGCGGCAAGCGACGACGACGACGGCGGCAAGCTACGGCGATAACGGCGAGACGACGGCGACGACGACGACGACGACGATGAGCGACGGCGACGACGGCTGCAAGCGACGACGAGCGACAACAAGCGACAGCGACGACGGCGGCGGCAAGCGGCGGCTGCGAGCTGGCAGCCGAGTTGCACACGCATGGCAAGCTCTGCATGCACGAAGTTGTACATGCATGGCGTTCGGACGGCTAGTGCAATTGCACCGAACAAAATCGTTCGGCAGGTGGATGGATTGTACCGAACAAAACCGTTCGGTACTAGCCCCTCGCACCTGACGTGTGATGTCTATCGACGTCCTAGTTTAATTATGTAAAACATCTTATATTAATTTATAGAGGGAGTATTATGCATTATACAGATAGTATCATAGATTGGTGGAGATTCTCCATTGTAACGGTACCTGCGTTGCCGTGCTGCCAGTCATTAGGGTCCAACTGTTACGAAGTTGTACAGTCCTTTTCCGGTCTCTATTCCGCATTCGCCATCACAATGAAGGGAATTGATACTTTGCTCCGCCCCAGCGGAGCGATGCCATGCGGCGGCTGGTTTGACCTGTTGTACGTGTTAGCTTTTTTAAATTTAATTTTTTTAAAGATTTATCTCTTAAACCGTTAACCCGATTGATGATCGTTTTTATAATTAGATTTGTCGCGACGAGATCTTCAAAACAAGATCCCATATTGATATGTTTTGATGATTTTTTTGTCACCGTCAGTTGCCAGATTAGGTCATCCTAGTTGTCATTTTTACCGTGAACTGTTGCCACAATTTTTTGTATATAGTTACCGGGCAATAGTTTCACGTATTTAAGCTTAGGATACAACCCGCATACTTAAGTTTAACAATCAAGTTGGTATAATCTGACAACTATATGAATAATTATCAGGTAAGTAAAACAATACTGTGACAAGTACTGATGAAAAAAAAGTTTTACAATCAAGTTGGTATAATCTGGCAACTATATGAATAATTATCAGGTAAATAGAACAGTAATGTGGCAAATACCGATGAAAAAAAAGTTTTTACATGAGACAGATCGTTAATTAAGTAAATGATTTGAACGATAAAACTTTTTAAAATTTAAAAAACAGAAAGCCAGCACTTTTCTTTGCTTTGCATGCACAAAAAATAGGAGTATCAACTAACAGTCGCCGCAATGAAAAGCTGTGTGCGGCCCGTTGTGTAGTGTGGTCCCACAATGAAAGCTTGTTGTAGTGTATACACGGGCCACACACTGCACTTATTAACCGCTCGTAGCCTCGTGCTCGCCTACTCCCTCTCTACCTGAGTGGATTGTAGCAGCAAGCAAATCCATCCTTGCAGCAGCGCACCATGTCTTGCGGTACGGACGGCAAGGCCATCAAGCTCCACTTCGTGCTTGTGCCGCTCCTCGCGCAGGGCCACGTCATCCCGATGATGGACATGGCCCGCCTCATCGCCGGCCGTGCAGGGGCGCGCGTCACCGTCGTCCTGACCCCCCTCCACGCCGCGCGGAGCAGGGCCGCCATGGAGCACGCCGCCCGCGCCGGGCTCGCCGTCGACTTCGCCGAGCTCCAGTTCCCGGGGCCCGCGCTGGGCCTTCCCGAGGGGTGCGAGAGCCACGACATGATCAGGGACTACGCCCAGTTCAGGCTCTTCTGCGACGCCACGTCCCTGCTCGCCGACCCGCTCGAGGCGTACCTCCGGGCGTTGCCGCGGCGGCCCGACTGCATCGTCGCCGACTCCTGCAGCCCGTACCCGGCGGACGTCGCGCGGCGACTCCGCGTCCCGCGGCTGGTGTTCCACGGCCCGTCCGCCTTCTTCGTCCTCGCGGTGCATAACCTGGCCAGGGACGGCGTGTACGACCGCGTCGCCGACGACTTCGAGCCGTTCGAGGTGCCGGACTTTCCGGTGCGTGCCGTGCTGAACCGGGCGACGGCGCTCGGGTTCTTCCAGTCGCCGGGGCTGGAGAGGCACCGGCGCGACATACTCGACGCCGAGGCCACCGCCGACGGCCTGGTCCTCAACACGTGCGCGGCTTTCGAGGGTGCGTTTGTCCAGCGGTACGCCGACGCGCTCGGCCTCAAGGTCTGGGCGATCGGGCCGCTCTGCCTCCTGGACTCCGACGCCGAAACCACGGCCGTGAGAGGGGATCCCGCCGCCGTCGACGCCAGCCTCGTCACGTCATGGCTCGACGCGAGGCCGGCCCAGTCCGTGCTCTACGTAAGCTTCGGCAGCGTCGTGCGCTTGTTCCCGCCGCAGGTCGCCGAGCTCGCCGCCGGACTGGAGGCGTCAAACCGGCAGTTCATCTGGGTGGCCAAGGAGACCGACGGCCTCGAGTCCGGCTTCGACGCGCGGGTGGAAGGGCTGGGCCTCGTCATCCGCGGCTGGGCGCCGCAGATGACCATCTTGTCCCACCCTTCCGTCGGCGGCTTCCTGACGCACTGCGGGTGGAACTCAACGCTGGAGTCACTCTCCCACGGCGTGCCACTTCTAACTTGGCCGCAGTTCGCTGACCAGTTCCTGACCGAGGTGCTAGTCGTCGACGTGCTCGGCGCCGGCGTCCGGGCCGGCAACAAGGTGCCTATCACGCACGTGATGGGAAATCCCAAGATGTCGAAAGTGCAGGTCGGGAGAGAGGACGTGGAGAGAGCGGTGGCCGCGTTGATGGACGACGGGGCGACGATGCGGATGAGGGCCAAGGAGCTCGCATTGAAGGCGAGGAAGGCGATGGCCGAGGGTGGGTCCTCGGACAGCGACCTGGCGAACTCGGCATGTCGCTGTCATGACCCATGGACCGTGACCCGGCAGCGACCCGTGAACAAAAGGGCCCAGGTCCATGTAACTCTGAGGCGCGCAAGTGAGCCTCTCCAGGACTGCTATTAGCAGCGTGTGGGTGTGGCTGGAAGGAGGCATCGAGGAACTAGACTAAACTCCTGAACTGTATCTCTCTTCCTTTCCTTCTCAGATCCCCAATTCCCTCCTAAACCTTACTTCCTGTGTAAATCAGCTACTAGTTCGTGACAATTGGTATTTCAGAGCTTGGTTTCCCACCACCACGCTGGCGCCCAGCAGGCAGAATCAGCAGATCGTAGCTGTGACCCAGAAAATGGAGGAGATGGCGGCGCAAAATCAATCCATGGTGGATCTGATGAAACAGATGCTTAAGGGCTTCAACGAGCTCAAATCCACGGTGGGCGAGCTGAAGGAGGACCAGGTCCAGACCCGTGCGGCGCTGGAGGTTGTACGGGCACAAGGCGGCGGCGATACGGAAGCGCAGGCATCACCAGGTGCTCCGACCACCGTCACATTCACGCGTCAACGTCGACAACACTACCACGCGCGGGAGGCAAGGAGGCAAGTTCGGGTGGCGATCTGCCCGGTTTCGGCCAGGGCGGGGTCACCGCTCCATCCCCAAGGGTCGCGCCGGCTCCGTCGCTGCACCTCCTGCGCCAACAAAGGGATCCACGCGCCATCGACCACCACCAGGATGGGCGAGGTGGATTCGGGTCCTTTGACCGCCGCGACGCCCATCTCTTCCGGGGTGATGCACCGGGGCTCCTCGGGCCTCGATTGCACGCCCCCGTCACAGGTGCTCAACCTTCTCAGTCTTCTCTTCCCGCCTGCAATTATGCGAGAGAGAGAGAGAGAGAGAGAGAGAGAGAGAGAGAGTTTGAGGAAGGGGAAGGGTACCGTGACTCATGGGGGCGTCCCCCTGAATCGCAAGCGCCTAAGATGGAGTTCCCCAAATTCGATGGGGAAAATCCCAAATTATGGCAGCAACAATGCGAGGTGTACTTCGAGGTGTTTCGAGTACAAGAGTGTTACAAAACTCGATATGCGGTGCTCAGCTTGAGAGGAACGACTGCTCTTTGGTGGCAGAATGTTGAGGCTCAAGGCCGCATTGAGAATTTGCTAGCAATGTGTCAGCTGGTGCATGAGAAATTTGGCAAGAACAAGTATGCCATCTATCGTCGACAATTGCGTGCTCTTAGGCAATTAGGCACGGTAGCTGAATACTATGAGAAGTTTGAGCAGTTGCGCCACCAGATTGTGTTGGATATGTGCCCTAGGGACAAATTAATAAAGATATTTGTCACATATCCGTTTTGTTCATAATACGTTTTATACTGTGCTATAACTGTATTACTTGGAAATACTAATACAGGTGTAGTATAAAACATGGTCCGTAGTTTAACTCGGGTAAACTATCTCATTGGGCAATTGATTGATCAAGCTTTCCTGATCATGGCGACACTTAAGTCCATTGACAATGATGTCATATCGTTAAGGTGAATGATGTGATGGACATACACCCACCTAAAGTATTGCAATGTGATCGAGTCACATAGTTCAGCGTTGCTATGACTTTGTAACGTATGGCTTAGTCCTTAGACCGTAACGATCATACGTAATTGTCATCTATGAGGAGACTTTGATTTGTATCCCACCGCCTGAATGAAATATGTTGGCTATAACGGTGCACTTCGGGTATTCCTAAATAGATGGTTGATGAGTATGTTAATAGATCAAAGCGGGATTTGTCAGTCCTTGTGACAGGACATGTACTCTGGGCCCACTCGGTGATATTGCATCAACACCTTGCAAGGACGTGACTAGGTCACAAGAGATGCAATGATCATGGACGAGAGAAGTTGTTTGTTGTGAACGAGATGTGAACACGGTATGTAGGATACCGACGATCAAACCTCGGACAAACAAAGTACCGCAACACAAAGGGATTACGTCGTATCGTTAACGGTTTCCAAAAGCGATCGAAGTTCATTCGATGGAAGCGCAGGGGCTGTCGAGGATTGTAACCAGGTCCAACTGACTAGTCATTTGTCAATGAGAAGAGTCTCGACCATGTCTGCTGTTTCCCGGACCGTTAGGGTGTTACACTTAAGGGCAATCGATGCATAGGACAGTTACGGGATCAATCGGTGAAATAGGAGGAATCACCGGAATAGTTCCGGAGGAGGACGGAATGGTTTCCGGACATTTTGAATAGTTCAAAATAAAGTTTAATTGTTTTAATAATGTTTTATTATTTAATTATCTGAATTAAATATTTAAAACATATTAAATAAATTAAAAAATGGGAAAAGGCTAAATGGGCCCATGGGGCCCATTAAGGGAGGAGGGGGTCTCCCCCCTTGGGCTTGGCGCCAAGGGTGGGGCCCACCACCCCCCTTGGCCGGCGCACTCCCCCCCCCCTTGGGAGTTTAGTCCCACATGGGGGAGGGGAGGAGGATGGCACCCCCCCTTGGCCTATATAAGGAGGGGTAGACCCCCCTTTTTCCAACACACCAATATCTCCTTCTTCCTCCTTCTCCTTCCCGGAAGTGGACTCCCCTTGTTTGGAGTCTGCACCTGGATTGGAGTTCTCCACCATAAGGCAGGCCGTCGTTCTGCTGGAGTCGGGATCCGTAGCCCTCTTTCTTCCGCTGCTCGCCTGGTTCGGGGCCCGGGAGGAACATCGATTGTACCGTACGTGTATAATCTCTTCGAGGCACTACACCTATGGTGCTTCCCTCTTTCGGTCTTCAAAGGTATGAACACCGATTCCCTCCGTTACTTTACATCGCCATAGCATAGATCTTGGGTTCGGGTACCGTAGGTATGAAAAATTGTGTTTTCTGCCCCGTATCCCAACAGTGGTATCATGAGCTAGCTATGCGTAGATGTATTGTACGGGTAGAACACATCTAGGATGTGGGCATCGAATCTTCATTCGTTACCCTCCCACGTGTACTCATTTAGCGTTGCGGCAATGTTTGATGAAGCGGCCCCCGACCGACCTTACGCGTTTACGCGAGACTGGTTCCACGCTTGACATATGGCTTGTACCATATAAAGTGGCTGGGGGGTGTCTGTCTATCTGTATTAGCGATGCGAAGATGTTTGCAACGGAGGGCCCCGACAGGGGTGTAATAGAGATGGATGGGAGACGGTGTTGTGGCATGTTTTTTCGCAGGATAGAAACGGTTCTCTCTCTCGAAACCCCTAGCAGCCACGTAAAACTTGCACAAGCTAAAGTAGAAAGGCGTTTAACTTTGCTTTGCATGAAGGGGGGGTCATAGGTTGTATGATTTAGAGTTTTACTTCCTGTTTTATGCTAGTATGCTAGATATCGACGGTAGCACGAAACATGACCATCTCTCACAATACCAACATTGTGTTCTCCCTTGGTGGGCACCGCCTGGAAGGTTCTCCCATATGGCTTGATGCTCCGTACATACCAGAGTTGTCCTACATATTTAACGGAGTTCGCATGAGGTTGGGTTCGGAAAGCCTGGCATATGCAGATATGGCCTTGCTGAACAACTAACATCAAGGTTCGATTGGCAGGCTTGACGTATGTAGATGCGGGCCTGGAACACAGGAGACCGAAAGGTCGAGCACGAGTCACATGCCTGATGTGATTGGCTTAGAGGCCTACCTGGTTCGCATACTGATGGCCGTGACGATCGGGGGAGGTATGGGGGCTGGGATTGTGTAATCACTTAGTTAAATTGAGAGGTGTTTATCTAAGTGGGAGCTTTATAGAATTTTGAGATTAAATTGAAACTCCACATTATGAACAAAAGTCTAAATATGTATCCTTGTGAATCAACCTTGTAGATGGCAGCACCTCGCCCCTCGTTCAACTTAGGATCATTCCTAGAGAAAGATAAGCTAAAAACAGATGGGACAAACTTCACCAGCTGGTTCCGCACCCTGAGGATTCTCCTCGTTCTCCTCAAGATGGCATACGTACTAGAGGGCGCGTTAGGTGACGCACCAGCAGATGATGCCAGTCAAGACGAGAAGAATGTCTATCTCTCCAGGACTGATGATTACAACCTTGTCCAGAGTGGCATGCTCTACTCCATGGAGGCTGAGCTGCATAAACGCTTTGAGAGGATGGGTGCATATGAGATTATCACCAACCTCAAGGCGGTCTTCGCACCTCAAGCCAGGGCTGAACGGTACGAGGCTTCTGAAGCCTTCTTCTCAGCAAAGATGGACGATCACGGCAGAGTGAGTGAGCACGTAGTCAAAATGTCTGGCTACGTTCAGCGCTTGAATGCTCTGGAATGCCAGATTCCAGATGAACTTGCTGTTGATAGGGTGTTGCAGTCGCTTCCCCCTAGCTACAAAGGCTTTGTGCTGAACTACAACATGCAGGGGATGATCAAAACCCCTTCTGAGTTGTTCTCCATGCTGAAGAGCGCTGAGGTTGAGATCAAGAAGGAGCACGCCGTCTTCATGGTCAACAAGACCACTGACTTCAAGAAGTCAAGCAGGCGGGAGAAGGCCAAGAGAGGTGGCCCCAAGAGGGATGGCAAGTCAGTTGCCGCTCCTCCCAAGGCACCCAAGCCTGAACCCGGAGTGGAGTGCTTCTACTGCAAGGGTGAAGGTCACTGGAAACGCAACTGCCCCAAGTACCTAAAGGACAAGAAGGTTGGCAAGGTCGCCAAGAGAGACGAAGGTATATTTGATATACATATTGTTGATCTTCTCTTGACAAGCGCCGGGAACACATCCTGGATACTTGATACAGGATCTGTCGCTCATATTTCTAATTCCATTCAGGGACTAAGGAATAGGAGACGCTTGCTCAAGGATGAAGTGGCAATGAGCGTGGGGAATGGCTGTCAAATTGAAGTCTTGGCGGTCGGCACGAAGCATCTTAGTCTCCCTTCGGGATTGGTTTTAGTTCTGAATAATTGCTACTATGTACCCGCGTTGAGTGTGAACATCGTTAGTGGCTCTTGCTTGAAGCGAGACCACTATTCTTTTAAGTCTGATACAATTGGTTGTTCGATTTATAAGGATGAAATGTTTTATGTTCACGCACCGAAGTTGCATGGTTTATTCGTACTTGATCTCGATGGTGACGTGTGTCACATTAACAATATTGAGGCCAAAAGATTGAAGAATGATCAAGATCACATGAAGATGTGGCATTGCCGACTTGGTCATATTGGTATAAAGCGCATGGAGAAGCTCCATAAGGATGGACTTCTTGAGTCATTGGATTTTGGATCCCTTGATACATGTGAACCATGCCTCATGGGCAAAATGAGAAGGACTCCATTCAATGGGATAATGGAGCGTGCGGATGACTTATTGGGGATCATACACACAGATGTATGTGGACCCATGAACGTCCCCACTCGCAATGGTCTTCGTTACTTCGTGACCTTTACTGATGACTTGAGCAGATATGGGTATATTTACTTGATGAAGCACAAGTCTGAAACCTTTGAAAAGTTCAAGGAATTTCAGAATGAGGTCGAAAATCAACTCGGAAAGAAAATCAAGCACCTTCGATCGGATCGAGGTGGCGAGTATTTGAGTCACGAGTTTGGTAATCATCTGAAGTCTTGTGGCATAGTACCACAACTTACGCCGGCAGGCACATCTAAGAAAAACGGTGTGGCTGAGCGACGTAATCGAACCCTATTGGATAGCGTACGATCGATGATGTCTCATACTGATTTGCCTATGTCATTCTGGGGGTATGCATTAGAAAATTCCGCTCATATTCTTAATAGGGCACCATCCAAATCCGTAAAGACAACACCATTTGAAGAATGGCATGGCACGAAACCTAAGTTGTCTCACCTGAAGATTTGGGG
This sequence comes from Bromus sterilis, assembly GCA_950022295.1. Taxonomy (NCBI): domain Eukaryota; kingdom Viridiplantae; phylum Streptophyta; class Magnoliopsida; order Poales; family Poaceae; genus Bromus; species Bromus sterilis. The sequence goes on from OX465599.1 coordinate 54,782,050, forward strand.
TTGTGAGGCTTATGTTAGGAAACTACAGCCTGACAAACTTGAATCCAAGGCAGATAAGTGCATCTTTGTGGGCTATCCCAAGGAAACTTATGGATACACCTTCTACAACAAGTCTGACAGCAAAACGTTTGTTGCCAAGACGGGACACTTTCTTGAGAAGGAGTTTCTCGCGAAAGAGTTGAGTGGGAGGAAAATAGACCTCGATGAAGTGACTACCAATCACTCCAATTGGAAGAAACGGCTACAGAAATTGTTCTGGAACCATCTTCCACAGTGGGAGATGAAGAGAATGGCCAGAACGACATTCATAACGATCATGACATTGATGATGATCATGATGAGAATGAAGAGGAACCTTTTATGCCCCGTAGGTCATCAAGAGTCCGTCAACCTACTGAGTTTTACGGACAGCTTGTGAATGCAATCTCGGCTGATGAGTCGGATGAACCTACAAGTTACAAAGAAGCAATGGAGGGACCCGAGTCCGAGAAATGGCTTGAAGCCATGAAATCCGAAATAGACTCCATGTACACCAACAAAGTATGGACTTTGGTGGATATTCCCGAGGACCGCAAGGCCGTCGAGAATAAATGGATTTTCAAGAAAAAGACTGACGCAGACGGAAGCGTATCTGTCTACAAAGCTCGACTTGTCGCAAAGGGGTTCCGACAAATTCAAGGAGTTGACTACGAGGAGACGTTCTCTCCTGTAGCGATGATAAAGTCTATTCGGATCCTACTACCAATAGCTGCATATCATGATTACGAGATATGGCAGATGGATGTGAAAACTGCATTCCTAAATGGCAACATTGAGGAAGAGTTGTATATGATGCAACCAGAGGGGTTTGTCGATCCAAGGAACGCTGGTAAGGTGTGCAAGCTTCAACGGTCCATCTATGGGTTGAAGAAAGCATCTCGGAGCTGGAATCTTCGATTTGATGAGGTCATTAAAGCTTTTGGATTTGTCCAAAACGTCGAAGAGTTATGCGTCTATAAGAAACTGAGTGGGAGCTCTGTAGCATTCCTTGTGTTATATGTAGATGACATATTACTAATAGGGAACGATAAGAAATTCTTAGAGGAAGTGAAGGAATATCTGAATGGACAATTTTCCATTAAGGACCTAGGTGAAGCTGTGTACATATTGGGGATTAAGATCTATAGAGATAGACCTAATCGATGGTTGGCCTTGAGTCAGAGCACTTATATTGACAAGATATTGAAAAGGTTCAGTATGGGTAACTCCAAGAGAGGCCTCTTGCCAGCTATAAAAGGTGTCAAATTAAGTGTGACTCAATGCCCAACCACAGCAAAAGAGAAGGAGGAGATGTCCTCAAAGCCCTATGCCTCATCCATAGGTTCTCTCATGTATGCTATGTTATGTACCAGACCGGATTTAGCGCTGGCCATTAGTATGACTAATCGCTACCAGAGTAACCTGGGAATGGCTCACTGGCCAGCAGTAAAGAACATCCTTAATTACTTGAGAAGAACCAAGGATCTCTTTCTTGTTTATGGAGGAGTTGATGAGGAGCTCACCGTAAAGGGTTACGTTGACGCAAGCCTCGGCTCAGATCTAGATGACTCGAAATCCCAGACGGGATATGTTTTCATGTTGAACGGTGGCGCAATTAGCTGGAGGAGCGGCGAACAGTCAGTCGTCTCCCAATCTACAATGGAGTCGGAGTATATTGCCTCTTGCGAAGTGTCTAACGAGGCGCTGTGGCTGAAGAATTTCGTCATCGAGCTTGGCGTCTTTCCCAGCTGCACTGACCCCGTGGGAATCTTCTGCAACAACACGGGTGCCATTGCTAACGCGAAGGAGCCAAGAACTCACTCTACAGCCAAGCACATCCTCCGAAAGTTCCATGTGAAGCGAGACTACGTCAGGGATGGACACACTAGGATTCACAAGATACATACGGATCTGAACGCAGCAGACCCGATGACTAAACCTCTTCCATAGGGCAAGTTTGAAGAACACCGAGAGACCATTGGTGTTAGATACATACCTGATGTAAACTAGTGTAATTTGTACTCTAGTGCAAGTGGGAGACTGTTGGATATGTGCCCTAGAGACAAATTAATAAAGATATTTGTCACATATCCGTTTTGTTCATAATACGTTTTATACTGTGCTATAACTGTATTACTTGGAAATACTAATACAGGTGTAGTATAAAACATGGTCCGTAGTTTAACTCGGGTAAATTATCTCATTGGGCAATTGATTGATCAAGCTTTCCTGATCATGGCGACACTTAAGTCCATTGACAATGAGGTCATATCGTTAAGGGGAATGATGTGATGGACGTACACCCACCTAAAGTATTGCAATGTGATCGAGTCACATAGTTTAGCGTTGCTATGACTTTGTAACGTATGGCTTAGTCCTTAGACCGTAACAATCATACGTAATTGTCATCTATGAGGAGACTTTGATTTGTATTCCACCGCCTGACTGAAATATGATGGCTATAACGGTGCACTTTGGGTATTCCGAAATAGATGGTTGATGAGTATGTTAATAGATCAGAGCGGGATTTGTCAGTCCTTGTGACAGGACATGTACTCTGGGCCCACTCAGTGATATTGCATCAACACCTTGCAAGGACGTGACTAGGTCACAAGAGATGCAATGATCATGGACGAGAGAAGTTGTTTGTTGTGAACGAGATGTGAACACGGTATGTAGGATACCGACGATCAAACCTCGGACAAACAAAGTACCACAACACAAAGGGATTACGTCGTATCGTTAACGGTTTCCAAAAGCGATCGAAGTTCATTCGATGGAAGCGCAGGGGCTGTCAAGGATTGTTACCAGGTCCAACTGACTATTCATTGGTCAATGAGAAGAGTCTCGACCATGTCTGTTGTTTCCCGGACCGTTAGGGTGTTACACTTAAGGGCAATCGATGCATAGGACAGTTACGGGATCAATCGGTGAAATAGGAGGAATCACCGGAATAGTTCCGGAGGAGGACGGAATGGTTTCCGGACATTTTGAATAGTTCAAAATAAAGTTTAATTATTTTAATAATGTTTTATTATTTAATTATCTGAATTAAATATTTAAAACATATTAAATAAATTAAAAAATGGGAAAAGGCTAAATGGGCCCATGGGGCCCATTAAGGGAGGAGGGGGTCTCCCCCCTTGGGCTTGGCGCCAAGGGTGGGGCCCACCACCCCCCTTGGCCGGCGCACTCCCCCCCTTGGGAGTTTAGTCCCACATGGGGGAGGGGAGGAGGATGGCACCCCCCCTTGGCCTATATAAGGAAGGGTAGACCCCCCCTTTTTCCAACACACCAATATCTCCTTCTTCCTCCTTCTCCTTCCCGGAAGTGGACTCCCCTTGTTTGGAGTCTGCACCTGGATTGGAGTTCTCCATCATAAGGCAGGCCGTCGTTCTGCTGGAGTCGGGATCCGTAGCCGTCTTTCTTCCGCTGCTCGCCTGGTTCGGGGCCCGGGAGGAACATCGATTGTACCGTACGTGTATAATCTCTTCGAGGCACTACACCTGTGGTGCTACTTCGTCTCTGGAGGTTTACCGGGAGTCATCCTCGCCGGTGGTGGTCTTCTACACGACAGGGAGGTCGTAGTTCCTAGTCTACGCCAGCCACGTTCGCAAGAACGTTTCCCTCTTTCTGTCTTCAAAGGTATGAACACCGATTCCCTCCATTACTTTACATCGCCATAGCATAGATCTTGGGTTCGGGTACCGTAGGTATGAAAAATTTGTGTTTTCTGCCCCGTATCCCAACAGATTGTGCTTTACAATTCCAGCTTAGATGAATGGTTTTTTGTTGATGAATTTGTGTCGGGTTTGCGTGAAGATATTCGCTCTGCCATTTGGCTACATCGTCCCGACGATCTCGATACTTCCTATACTCTTGCCATGTTACAGGAAGAAGAGTTGGAACCCTTCAAGAGGAGGCATCTTTACAAGCATGATCGCGAGCATACAAGACACGACAACAAGGAGCCGTTCAAGCAAGGGTTTCGGGGTCGATCGCTGGTCAGGGCAGAGGACATAAAACCAACAATGCCAGCCAAATCTGATGACAAGATTGAGTCTCTCAAGGCCTTCCGGCGTGCCAAGGGATTATGTTTCACCTGTGGGAAAAAATGGAGCAAAACTCATAAGTGCCTAGATCATGTTCCTCTTCATGTGATTGAAGAGTTGCTCGAAGTGCTGCAAGTGCAAGATATGCCTGAAGAAGAAGCAGAACAAGGGGCATCGAGTGATGACAGTGACCTCATGCTGTTGCGAGCCCCATCAGACGTTCCCAAGAATACCAAGCGCACCTTGCGTCTCCATGGGTTCATTGGGAAACGCCACATTCTCATTTTGGTGGATTCCGGCAGCGATTCGTCCTTCATTAATGTTGCGGTGGTGGAGGAAATGGGCTACAAGGCAGAGCCAACCCCGCCTTCCACCTTTGTAATTGCAGATGGAAAAAAGATGCGTTGTGATTCATATATACCAGTAGTGGAATGGGGAACTCAAGGTCATAGCTTCAATCAGGATCTCAAAATTCTTCCACTTGGATGTTACAATGTTATTCTGGGTGCTGATTGGTTGTGTGAGCAAAGTCCAATGTGGGACAACTGGCGAGCCAGAAAGCCGAGGTTCTCTCACAAGGGGCGCCGAATTACTCTCACCGGCATCTCGGATGCAGTGACTGCGTGCAAGCAGGTGTCAGTGGCGAAAATGCAAGGCCTCCTTCGCCACCATGCAGTGACACACTTGGTTCATTTGACGGAGCAACCGGCCAAGCTGTCACAAGGTCAGATGATTCATGCTTTGGACGAAACTGTTGTCAACGAACCACCAGGGCCGATCATCAAGTTGTTGGATGAATTCGCGGCCTTATTTCAGTCACCGACGTCGCTGCCTCCTGCTCGTACTCATGATCACAAGATACCACTCATTCCAGGTGCTCAGCCAGTCAAGGTGCGACCTTATCGGTATACACCGCAGCAGAAAACAGAGATTGAGCATCATGTGCGTGCCATGCTGCAACAAGGCACTATCCAGCGCAGTGTCAGCTCATTTGCCTCCCCTGTGTTGTTAGTGCATAAGAAGGATGGCAGTTGGCGATTTTGTGTTGATTACCGCCATCTCAACGCGCTCACTCTCAAGAACAAGTACCCGATGCCGATTGTGGATGAGTTGTTGGACGAGTTGGCAGGAGCACGTTTCTTCACTAAGCTGGATTTCCGATCAGGTTACCATCAACTAAGGATGGCAGTGGAAGACCAACACAAAACCGCCTTCATTACACACCAAGGTTTGTATGAGTTTTTAGTCATGCCGTTTGGAGTGACTGGGGACCGGCCACATTCCAGAGTGTGGTCAATCTGCTGCTGGAAGGGCTTTTGCGCATTTGTTTCCTAGTGTTTGTGGATGATATTCTTGTGTACAACAAGACTTTGGAGGACCACGCCAAGCACCTCCGAGATGTTTTTGAACTCCTTCAAAAACACCAGTTCCCGCTGAAACGCAGCAAATGCAGTTTTGCCCAACGTGAGCTCGAATATTTGGGCCATGTAGTAGGGGAACAAGGGGTGGCGACTGATCCGGCAAAGATCCAGGCAGTGCAGGCATGGCCAGCTCCAACATCTATCAAAAGCCCGTGTGGCTTCTTGGGACTCACTGGTTATTACCAAAAAATCGTTAAACACTATGGGATCTTGGCTCGACCGCTCACTAACATGCTCAAGAAAAGGGTGTTGTTTGTATGGGCCCCGGATCAGCAAGTAGCTTTCGATGCTCTGAAACAAGCCATGACTCGTGCTCCGGTATTGGCTATCCCTGATTTTGAGCGTACCTTTGTTCTAGAAATAGATGCGTGCAATACCGGAATCGAGGCAGTGCTCATGCAAGATGATCATTCGGTGGCCTTTCTAAGCAAAGCTCTCTGTACATGCAGTCATGCGCTATCCACTTACGAGAAGGAGTGTCTTGCCATCATTCAGGCAGTGGATAAATGGCGTCCTTATCTTCAACATCGGGCCTTTGTGATCCGAACTGACCACCGCAGCTTGCTTCACCTCACTGAACAACGGCTGCAAACTGGGGTACAACACAAGGCCTTCGTCAAACTTATGGGGCTCCAGTACTCCATCCAATACAAAAAGGGGCCCCTGAATCAGGCTGCAGATGCCTTATCCAGGCGACATGAAGGGGGCACAGTGGCTGCCATTTCGACTGCAATTCCAGCATGGCTTGAAAATTTGCAGAAAGGCTATGCTGAAGATCCACATGCATCCCAATTGATTGCTGAGCTCAGTTTTCTTCCTGCTGGGGCAGCCACTGGAGTATTCATGTTAGTGGATGGCATACTTCGGTTCAAAGGACGGATTTGGGTGGGGGCAAATCTGTTGGCGCAGAATCACATTATGCAAGCGCTGCACAACAATGGCGTTGGAGGCCACTCCGGTGTTTACGCAACCTATCAACGAGTGAAATCTCTGTTTGCATGGACAAAGATGAAGGATGATATTAAGCGATTTGTGGGGGAGTGTTCCACCTGTCAGCGTGCCAAACCCGAACATGTCAAGCTACCGGGCCTGTTACAATCACTGCCAGTTCCTGATCAGCCATGGACCATGGTGAGCCTGGACTTTGTGGAGGGTCTGCCTAAGTCAAAAGGTTATGATGTCATCCTGGTTGTCATCGACAAATTCACCAAGTACGGTCACTTCATTCCTCTCGCTCATCCCTTCACGGCATTGCAAGTTGCACAAGCATATATGACTCACATCTACCATCTCCATGGGTTGCCGGCGGTGCTCATCTCGAACCGAGACCGCATATTCACAAGTGCGATCTGGCAGAACCTCTTCAAGCTATCAGACACGGCGCTGCACATGAGTTCAGCATATCACCCGCAAACAGACGGTCAACGGAGCGCCTCAATCAATGTCTGGAAACATACCTTCGATGTGCGGTGCATGCTTGTCCGAAGAAGTGGTTCGAGTGGCTCCATCTGGCTAAGTATTGGTACAACACAACATACCATTCCGCCTTGGACCGGACTCCTTTCGAGGTCCTCTATGGCCATCAGCCCCGCCACTTGGGTTGCTGTCTTCTCAGGTTAGTGGAGTGCCTGACCTCGCCCTCTGGTTGCAAGAACGCAGCGAGATGATCCAGTTGCTGAAGCAGCAACTTCTCCGGGCGCAACAGCGCATGAAGAGTCAAGCGGACAAGCGTCGATCTGACCGCAAGTTTGATGTGGGGGACAATGTATACCTTAAGTTGCAACCGTATGTGCAGACTTCATTGGCCACCAGGACAAATCAGAAGCTATCATTTAGGTCCTTTGGTCCGTACAAGGTGATGGAACGCGTGGGGGAGGCGGCGTATCGCCTGGACCTTCCCAAGTCAAGTCAGGTGCATCCGGTGGTGCACGTCAGTCAGCTGAAGCACCATGTGCCGCTGTCCACGCCAATCTCTAAGGAGCTCAACTTCCTCGCGTTCGCAGTGACTGAAGCTATCCTGCAGTCTACGCTTTGTCGCCATGGTGAGTCCACCACAACTCGAGTCCAAGTCAGGTGGTCTGGATGGCCCGCTTCTTGTGCGACATGGGAAAACAAGGAAGACCTCCAGCGTCGGTTTCCAAGAGCACCGGCGTGGGGACATGCCGTGTCCAAGGGAGGGGGAATGTCACGACCCATGGACCGTGACCGGGCTGCGACCCGTGAACAAAAGGGCCCAGGTCCATGTAACTCTGAGGCGTGCAAGTGAGCCTCTCCAAGACTGCTATTAGCAGCGTGTGGGTGTGGCTGGAAGGAGGCATCGAGGAAATAGGCTAAACTCCTGAACTGTATCTCTCTTCCTTCCCTTCTCAGATCCACAATTCCCTCATAAACCTTACTTCCTGTGTAAATCAGCTACTAGTTTGTGACAGTCGCGGAGCTCGAACATCAAGAAAAGGACGTCGTGGAGGTTATGTGAGGCGCCTGACCACGGAAGAGGGAGCAAAACAAAGATGGAAGATCGGTCGGGGTAATATAGCCTCTTTATTTTTTGGAGTGATTCGTTGGGAATTTGGGATCAACCAGAATGCATTCTCGTGGCAGTTTTCTCTTAAAATACTAAAGGATACCTCGGTCGTTGCTGCGAGAATCAACTGTAATATATTTTATTTGTATAAAGCATAAATAATTAAATTAATAAAGTAAAATTAAAAAATATTATTATATAATATATTTGATTATTATGTAGTCGGAAATATTTATTTAATATAAGTGATATGATACAATGAAAAATAATTTTCATGTTTGTTGATTGAACCTTTGATGTGGTGGCATGTGTGGTGAGATGGACTTGTGCATGAGATTAACTATTAATAAAAGCCTTTATTTCATGCATATTGTGGTGTGCCTTTGATAAGGTGTGATGTGTGCATGTTAAGATACTAAAGTTAGTGTCTTAATGGGGTTATTGAGATTGACACTTTGCATGTTAAGAAAATTAGGAGCAACTTCTTAAGAATGTAAGATGTAAGATTTAAATTTGGCCTAATAAATAAACCCTAATAATTTTCAAAGACCGTGAATGAATTTGGATGGTGATCATTGGCCTATCTAAGAGGTATATGTTTCTTATTCACAAAAAAAGAGGTACATGTTTCTAAAAAATCTAAGAGGTATAATGAGTTATGAAATTCACTTGTCAAAGCATTATCCTATTTTGTTTGAAGGGTATGGTGTATCTAAGTGAATTTCTAATGTTGATGTGCTCTATATTTTAATAGAACTATTTACTTATGAAGATGGTGCAGTATCATAAATGTTATATAAGCATAACACATTAGCATGGTCAAAACATGGAAGCACAACTTACTATTTTAGATACAAAAACTGTTGAATCAAAATGGTTGCGTGAACTTTTGATGGATTTGTGTGTGGTTAAAAAAACGATGCTGACCATTTCTATGAATTGTAAAACCAAACGATTATTGCCAAAGTAGACAATTTAAAAAAATAATGTGAAGTCTTCAAGACACGTGAAAAAAGTTTAAAGTCTATCAAAAAATTGAGAACTTCAAGGTAATAACTGTTATGTACATTCAAACAGACCAAAATGTAACAACTCTACAAAAGCACAATTATAAAATGCTATAAATGATGCATCTAGGAAGATGGGCATCAAACCCATATGTGTTACACTGCAGTAATAGACCTACCATTTGTGACCAGAAATCCTGTGAACTAAGAACTGGAAAAACAAGCCATTGGTTAACATAACAGATTAAGTTATAACCCTCCTTGGGTGAAAATGCAAAACTCTCAAAGTTGTAAGACATATTATCAACATACCGTAATGTATTTATATTGGCAATGATAGCAAAGATGGTGTCCAACAAAGCATTCTTAGAAGAACACGTTTATATGGGTTCAAATGTTAATCGCCGATCGTCGCAGTCTATGAGACTTGGTTGATCTCTAGTAAGCTTGCGAAGAGACTGTGGAGTACGATATATTGTTGCTTCCCAAGTGGATATATATGTTAAGCTCCCTGATGTAGAAGGTTTTAGCAGGTAGAAAGTCTTCCCTCATGTAGAAATTAAGGTATCAATCCATCGAAACATCTGTTATCCTTCAATAGTTAGATATTTTGCAACATAAAAAAACTTCACATGTGTCCTCAACCTTTTCTAATAAGGGTGTCAACGTTGCTAGTTTTGCTACTTGCAACGATAAAAAAAGATAATGTAGGTAATGATATTTTTTGTGTTTTTTATGAGATAAAGAAAACTAAAAATAAAAATGATGATGGATGATTGAGCAAGTTGATTGAAGGGAAGTAGTTATAATTAAAAAGTTGAATCAAGGTTCATAGTTTCATCAAATGTAACTCTCCAAAGCATAAACATAGTGATGATAACATTGTCATGTGATTGTCAGGTGTCATATGGTCATGTTTATGAGTGAGGTGTGGGATTTTATATAGGAAGTACATCCATAAGACTATTTGAGTGAGATTCCTCGTGCATGTTATAGCTAAATAACATGTTTATAGACTACAAATGCATGTGTGTCAATGGAAAATACAATATGAAACACTGGTAATTGCATTAAGCAGGATGACATCTTGTTATGGTTAGAGGATAATTCATCCTCTATTAACCCTTAACCCTGGTGGAAACAACTAATTGCATGCCTTTTCTACTTTTTGTCGCATTGTTAGATTACTCACCACATTGAACCCAACTAATACACACAACTTTCACTATTGATTACACATTTCAATTGGTCAAAATAAGACAAGCTAATGAAAATAAATATGCATCTATAATATCAAACTTAAACCATACAAAAATATGAACACATCATAAAAAAACATCACATGATCCATCAACACTGATAATTACATCAAGTTAACCAGAATCATAAGGCAACTCATATGGTTATTGTATTAAAGATCAAAAGAATACACAGACGTAGATATTACAGCTTTGGGTACTAACATGAACTTGTAATCCAGGGAGTGAACTACTCACACTCATATTAGAGCACGAGGAGTGCCGTTGATGAATATGGGAACATATTCCCCTTAGTCAGAGTACATGATTGTAACAGCACATGTGCAATAAATAGAAATCATCATGAGATTGTACTTTGTCTGTTGACTTTGTAACTTGGCATAATGCTAAAGATTACAATTTCATGTGATGATTTAATTTGACAACAAGATTGGAGCTCATTTGAATTGCTTTTGGTTTCAATCAAAATGGTTCAAGAAGGGTATTTGAGGAATTTTCCATGTTGCATGCATACTCCCCTTGACCCCAAACTTGGCATAGCCAATTCTTTCCCCTTCCCAAGCTTTTCAAAAGTCTTGCAACATTTTTTCCAACTCTAAAAATGTGGGCCACAGTTCAATGTGGTTTGAATTTTCAAAATGCCCCCATATTTTTAGTTGCTCAAAAATTGGTCAAACGAATTTTAGAAATTGGAGAATATATCAAGGATCATTTTGCATATTTTTGTGTGATTTATTTCCTTGTGGATATTCCTGGAAAACTCCCCAAGTGCTTTCTGTTTTGTTAAATAGAAAATAGCCGGGGATCTCTTTTCTTTTCTTTTTCCTCCTTTTTCCTTCAAGCCCAGCCCACCCGGGCCTCTTTCCCCGCAGCCCATCTGGACCCAGCCAGCGAAGCGGTACGCAGGAGCTGTCTTGGCCGCCCGATCTCCATCGCACGCTTATCCTTCGTCGCCTTTCCACGCTGGAGAGGTCCCCGTCGGACTCCCTCTCACAGCCGGCCGGAGCGTCGACGTCGATGCGGCCGACGTGGATAGGAGGGCTCCCTCCTATTTAACCCGAGCTCCCGAGCCCCCCAGGACCCCTAGGGTTCCCTTCCTCCCAGCAGTTCCTCCTCGCCGCCGTCGGGGTGGTTTCCCCTCTCCGTTTCTGTCCCTCCTTGCTCCGGTGAGCCCCGCTGCAATTCGCCGCCATCCCGCCGTGTTCTTGACCAAGCGCTCGTCTGCACGGACCTCAAGCTCACCTCACCCCGTTTCTGTGTACAGATCGGAGCCCGGTGGAGCGAGACGACCCCGCAGCAGAGCAGGCCGCCGCGGACCTCTTCGTCCCCGACGACGGCCACAGACCCCTTCCTCCTCTACGGCTAGGCTGGGACGCACGTTGCGACCCACACGGTGAGCTGATGCTCGCGCCTTTGCCTGTAGCTCCGCGTAGCAGTCTGTCCACGGTAGTAGTAACGGATCCGCCGCATTTGAACGTCGCCGGCGAGCAATTCGAGCACGCCGTGCCATGGCATGCCTCGGGTGCTCTCTCGCGTGATCCTAGAGCGTCCAGAGCGTGCCTTTGGCCCTCAAGGACCCGCCTTCTAGCGTGTAGTGAAGTTTGGCCGCCCGCGTCTGAATTGCCTGCCACAGTAACGCAGCGCCGCCGCGGTTTTAGTTGAAGCTGGCCACCGCTCCAGTGAGATTCAGGACACGGCAGGGGCACCCACGGGTTCGTGGTGATTCCCTCTAGGAGCCAGGGGCGCCGTGAACTCAACGCGCGCATCATTCAAAGTTTGGGCTTTTGCTTCTGTCAGTCTGAAGTTCAGAGTCGCTCGCCGTCGTGCTGTTCCCGTGAGGTTTACGAGGAGATGGAGAGGAGTTAGAGGCCATGGCGAGCACCCCTGTGTAGAGAAAGATGCCCTCTCGGGTTTTCCTCATGGCGTGGTGGCTGGAGCACGCCTGTGCGCGATGCGAGGTTCATCGCAGTTGCGCGTCGTGACGAGTTCAGACGACTGCAAGTGTTTGAAGTTCAGATAACAGGGGTAGTCTGAAGCTTACCTAGGCTGCAGCTCGTTTCGTTTCAGAAAACGATTCGTAGCGCAGTGGTAGGGGGTTGTGGTGTAACGCAGCGCGGCGTGGGTTCGAATCCCAGCCCGACGCCCCCATTTTTTTGCAATTTGCGGTGGCTGACCATCGGCCCCCACCTGGCAGTGGCGAGAAGCCTGGTGGGCTGGCCCAGAGGGCAAGGAGAAGAGATGGGCCGGTTGGCCGAATCCAGCCCAGTGGGGCTGAGCCCTTTCTTTTCCTTTTCTTTTCTTTTTAAATTCAATTTGAGTTTGAATTCAAATTCAAAATGAATTTGAACCTTGGAGCTCCTTCACCTCAAATGTGGCATCCCATATATGAATTTGGGTAGTTTTGCCCACTGATCACATTGGTGAGGTTCATTTTTTCATCTTGCCCCTCTAAATTTTGGAGTAGTGGTAATTTTGCACAGAATCCCCTCACTTCTTTTGTAATTGCAAAGTGTTTTGCAAATTCAAAGTGTGGCATACCATATATGGTTTTGGGTTAGAAAAATGCAAGGATTCAAATGGTGATGTCCATTTGTTGTTTTTTGCAACTCAATGAACATGGTGTGATCACCTAAACCATTTCAAAACCTTGCCTTCCTTGCTTTGCATTCTTTTCAACTTCAGTGCATGTTGAAATCTTGTTCACCTGATCTTTCAAGCTTTGCTCCTTGTCATCTTCAACCCCTTGCAATATCAGATCAGCCCCTAGCATATTGTCATATGCAATGTGGCTAGATCCTTTTCTTCTGTTGTACCTTCCCGATGTCAATTTCACCGACACTTCTCTTCGTTTCCGCAATCGATAGTTATTTCACGATGTTTATTAATGTTAATTGTTGCTGTTGTTTCATGCCATGTTGCCATGCGACTTACACCAAAATTAAGGCTAAGACAAAAGCCATTCAACGTAACTAAATTGCACATGAAGTTGTTGACGTGTCGTCACCACCTTCGTTTAAATCTGACTAGATAGGGTCACATCATGTCAATTAAACTTGATCATACTATCTTTGCCTGTGCATTGCACCCATTGCTTACTTGTGTGCCTTTCCTTGCCGGTACCTTACGTTGGCACCTGAGACTGTCGAGGAGACTTATGTGGAGGTTTCCGACACCGAGCCCGAGGACCCTGTTACGTCTACTCCGTCGACCAATTACCCAGGCAAGGGGAAGATTTATATCATTACTTGATACCTTTCTGCCTACGTGCCTAGCTGTAGTCTAGAACGAATTGTTTGATCCTATTCACCTTGCTTATGCCTTAATCAAAACAAAAACAGCCATGATCCCCACATCCCAGCAAAACATTGCGTTTCTAAGTTACCGCTGCTCAGCCATTGCTTAGTATGAGTAGGAAAACTTGCTGCTTACCCTATGATATGGTTGGGATATCATGTTATTAAACAAGTTGGTTGATATTTATTATTATTATGATGTTAACTATACTTGACGAAATATGGGAGACCAGGTTGTTCCCGCCAGGTGTTTTGTTCCATTTGAGTCACCTAGGTCCTGAGTTCCGGGTATTGTGTTTCTTGACGAGCGTGCCTAATTGTGTGTGGGGTTCTATGGGCCCCCGAGTTTCGTACAATTCTAGTGGTGGACCGAGCTGATTTACATTTGCAACGTGTGTGTGCTGGTGGTACCCCAGTTGTTTACAAACCACCCCGAGGCAGGAGCACATGTTCCTTGGCTGGCCCAACTTGACCGGCTGAGGACCCGGTCTCATATGAGAATTTTAACCGGCTATCCAAACCCGAGTCATACGGTAGAGGCCGATTCGAGAGCGTGGCCAGCTTTTGAGTTGGGTGTCGACTCACCGGGGGCCACCCGGAGTTGTGCGTTGTTAGTTAGAGGGACTCTGACCTTCCGGAGTTTCAGGTGTTTACCTAGCCAAGTGGAAACCGGGCGTACATGCGAAGCCTATGATAAACAGTTGGTACCCCCCTGCATGGTTAAATCTTTTCGAAAATCCGTGTCCGCGGTTATGGACGACTTGAGACCTACTCCTTGTTCATAGAATAACATCAATTTGAATCATAATTAAAACTTGCCTACCGTGTGAGTGCCTTGATTGCTTTTCTTCGTCCAGGGGGACCGAGAGAAGATCCAGGTTGTGTTATGTTTGACGTAAGTAGGTGAATAGCATACTTATGACACGATGTCACGTGCATTCTTGGATCTTACCTCTACTCTAATAGAAATATATCCACAATATATGCTAGTGCGGCTGCAACCTTTACTTCTACCTTGTCTTACCGTAGGAAGTTAATTATCCTGTAATGATATAATATCACCCCTGTTTTCCTTTTGTGCCTTTACTATTTTGCCTGATCGACCGCTGTAGTTGACTACTACCTCGACCCGAGCACCGGACGATACTTCGTGGAGGTGCCCCCGGAGGAAGACGATGAGGATGACTTCGTTCAGTAGATCCTATAGTTGGGTTCCGACGATCCGTGGGTGGACTTGCTTATGTGTAGCCCTCTCTAGGGCCATTTGGATTTTGACCGTACTCGGTCGTTTTTGTCTTCCGCTTGTTGCATGATGTACTGTTGGGTATATGGACCTCTGATATGATGTAATAAATACCCGTGGCAATGTATGCCCTGGACTCTATATATTTATGTCTTAGTATAAAGTTCATTGTTCTTATACCTGTTGTCGAGAATCCGGAAACGAAACGAGTGCGAGTGTCGTGAGTCGGTGGCCTTTTATGCGCTACTAACTTGAGCGGGACGCGAAAGCGACTAACTTGAGTTAGCACCGCATCGGGGGCCTTACAACTAGGTATCAGAGCAGGACTGACTGTAGGACTCCTTACTGGCCGAAGTTGAGTCTAGAAACTATTTTATAGTTACTAAGGAAAAATCAGAGAGTAGGAACTCTTTCTTTTTCTTCTTACCCCACCCTCCCACCCCTTTTTCCGTGAGGAAGTGAAACGATGTTTTTCTCTCTGCAACTTATCCCCTTTTCAAAACAAATCTAGGTTCTCGTTTACATGAGGCTCCGATTCCTCTATAATTTTTTGCTAGCGACGAGAAGGGTTGGCGTACGTTGAGAACACTGAGCTGCCACTTGGGGTTTACAGCTCCACCTCACTTACGACATACCTCAGATGAAACTCCTATACACGGATGGTTGGCATCCTCCGGATGTGGTTCCTCTCCCTATAGGAGACCACTTCGGCGGGCCGCTCAGGGCAGATGTCTCAACGTATAGGTCTTCAACCACTCGTATATATTTTTGTGTGCTCGCTAGCAGATTATTATCTTGGATTCGGATGATCTCGGTTTGGGGATTCAAGTAGCACCTAGCTTTCGACTTTCCGGGTTAACCTTGGTGGAATTTCAGCCTTCGGCTTTCTCATACCTCATGAGGAAGTTTTGTTGTCAATATTGATTTATCTTCTGGTTTCGTCAATGTTTCTACCATGTTCTGATAAGTGTTCCTGTATACAGGATGCCAAGAGCGAACATGCCGCCGCCAGAGAACCCTCTCCTTGGGGAGGCCATGACCGCAGTGGCTCAGTGCATAGCTGCGATCTTACAGATGCTGCAGAACTAGACTGCCCAGAGGAGTGATCGACCGCACTACACGACTCTGCAGCAGTTCCTTGCTATCAACCCCCCCAGGTTCTCCGAGGCTCGAGACCCGCTGGAAGCGGATGATTGGATTGCAGAGATCAAGAAACACTTCAATGCAAACACCGTCAGACCAGTCGACTACGTCACCTTCGCCTCCTTCCACCTTCAGGGTGCAGCAGCCAGCTGGTACGATACCTACAAGGCCAACAAGGGTGATGCTATCATCACGTGGGCAGACTTCGTCGCAGACTTCAGAGCAACACATATTCCGAGTGGCTTGATGGACAGGAAGCGAGAGGAGTTCTTGGATCTGAGAAAGGGTGGCAGGTCAGTTCAGGAGTACAACCTGGCCTTCGTTAGGCTCGCCAGGTACGCTCCGGAGGAGGTCAACACAGAGGCCAAGCGGATCGCCAGATTTCGTGGGGGTCTCAGCACAGAGATCAAGTACGCACTCACCCAGTGAAACCCCACGCTGTTCTCGCAGTTCATGGATCAGGCTATCCGCCAGGAGTCAGCCAGAGCAGAGTGGGATGCAGACAGGAAGCGCCAGAGAGAGCACAGTTCCGCAGTGATGGTCCACAAGAAGGCAAAGACTTGGGTCACAGAGGCACCACCGCAGAGGCAGCAGTTCCAGCAGAGGGGGGCAGTTGTCCGCACTTTTTCCCGCCCTCCCGTCCTAGTTCAGCAGAGGCCTCGCTCTACACCACCATAGGCGAGGCCACCCAGGCCGCAGTCCCAGCCCAGGCCAGGCGTGATCTGCTACAAGTGCAGAGAGCCGGGGCACACTTCTCCCAACTGCACCGATCCGCGCTTTGCTCGGCTCTCACCGCCTCCACCTCGCTATACTCCGAGCACTGCGATGGTGAAGGCACAGCCACGTGCAGTTCGAGTGAACAACGTGATGCTCACAGATGCTCAGCAGTCTTCAGAGATCGTGATTGGTAGGTTACTTGTGTGTCATTCCTCCATGTCCGATGCCTTTGCTAAGTCCCTTGACCTTCCAAGAGAGAGGTTGTCTACACCTCTAGCAATTTCTTCTCCAGGATCGAGGATGCAGTCCTCAGGAAGTACCCCAAATGTGGAGATTTGTATCCAGGGTGTTATCTTTTCTTCGTCCCTGGTTGTCTTGCCTCGTTCCGACATTGATGTCATTCTGGGTACGGATTGGCTTGTCAAGTATAGGGCCAAGATTGATTGTCCGACAAGTTCCGTGAAGTTGACACATGATTCAGGTGTAGAAGTCTTGTACACTTGTGGCTCAATGGCAGGAGCACCACAGTTGTACGCCTTGAACGCAAGAGTTTCACCTTTGCTCGAAGAAGTCAAAGTTGTCTGTGAGTTCCTAGACGTCTTTCCAGAGGAGTTGCCAGGAATTCCCCCAGTTCGAGCTATTGAGTTCGTTATTGAGCTAGAGCCTGGTACCCAGCCGATTTCTTGGCATCCGTACAAGATGTGTTCAAAGGAGTTGATTGAGCTCAAGAAGCAATTGACAGAGTTGGAGGCAGGTGGTTTTATCCGCGCGAGCACTTCCCTTTGGGGTGCACCAACTTTGTTTGTCCAGAAGAAGGATGGGACTAGCCGCTTGGTCCAGGACTATCACGGTATCAACAAGAAGACCATCAAGAACAAATACCCTCTACCCCGCATCAATGATCTGTTCGAACAGTTGAGTGGGGCAAAGGTATTTTCCAAGCTTGACTTGAGGATGGGGTATCATCAAATCCGTGTTCGTGAAGAGGACATTCCCAAGACCGTGTTCAGCACACGTTATGGGCTGTATGAGTTCACAGTCATGACTTTCGGGTTCTCGAATGCCCCTCCAACATTCATGAGAGCTATGAACTATTTGTTCCAAGAATGGCTTGATGTGTTTGTGATCCTCTACCTCGACGACATTCTTGTCTATTCCAAGTAAAAGGCTGAACATGAGGAACATCTGCGCCTGGTGCTGCAGAAGCTGAGAGAGCACCGGTACTACGCCAAGTTCTCCAAGTGTGAGTTCTGGATGGACAAGGTCAATTTTCTGGGCCATGTTATTTTCGCTGAAGGAATTGTTGTTGATCCAGAGCGAGTCCGCATTATTCAAGAGTGGGCTCCGCCGAAGAATGTGAAGCAGCTAAGGAGTTTTCTCGGCCTCGCCAGCTATTGCAGGAGGTTTGTGCAGAATTTCTCCAAAATAGCAAAGCCAATGAATGAGTTGTTGTCCAAAGGTAAACGGTACACTTGGTCACCAGCTTGCCAGTCAGCCTTCGAGGAGTTGAAAGAGAGGTTGACCACAGCTCCAATTCTCACACTGCCAGATGAGTCACAACCTTTTCAGGTGTTTTGTGATGCCTCATTGCAAGGTCTAGGCGGAGTTTTGATGCAAGGCAGGAATATTGTGGATTATACCTCACGGCAGTTGAAGACGAGCGAGAGGAATTATCCCACGCACAACTTGGAGCTTGCAGCAGTTGTGCATGCTTTGATCACTTGGCGACACCTCCTCTTAGGGAGGAAGGTGGATGTGTTCACCGACCACAAGAGTCTGAAGTACTTGTTCACTCAGCCAAATCTGAACTTGAGGCAAAGAAGATGGCTTGAAACTATTACTGAGTACATAGTTGATATTCAGTACACGCCTGGGAAGGCGAATTTCATAGCTGATGCGCTGAGCCGCAAGGGCGATTGCAATAATATCCAGGTGCAGAAGATCCACCCTGATTTGTGTGAGTCCTTTCGAAGGCTCAATCTCGAGCTAGTTCCAGCAGGCTACCTTGCCAACATTTTGATAGAGCCCACTATCCATGAGAGGATCCGTGAAGCTCAGTCTGGCAGCTCAATGATACAAAAGATAAAACAGGGTATTGCCGCCTCAGTTCCAAAGTACGGTTGCTTTTCAGTGCATAATGACGGCACCGTGTTGTTCGAAGAGCGAGTTGTTGTTACCAAGGAGGGAGATCTCAGTGAGGTCATCATGAAGGAAGCCCATGATTCCAAGCTCTCTATTCACCCTGGCAGTACAAAGATGTATCAAGATCTCAAGCAAAGCTTTTTGTGGACTCGTATGAAGCGGGATGTTGCCCGTTACGTGTCCCAGTGTGATGTGTGCAAGAGAGTGAAGGCACAACACCAGAAGCCTGCAGGGTTGCTTCAGCCACTTGAGATTCCGGAGTGGAAATGAGATCACATAGAGATGGATTTCATCACAGGCTTCCCCTTGTCGCAGAAGAAGAACAATGCCATATTTGTTGTCATTGACAATCTTCCCAAAGTTGCCCACTTCTTTCCAGTGAAGGACTCCATTTCAGCAGCTCAGTTGGCGGATTTGTACACCGCAAGAGTTGTATCTTTGCATGGCATTCCCAAGAAGATCAGTTCAGATAGAGGCATCCTTTTCACCTCTAAGTTCTGGCAGGCCTTTCAAAAGGCAATTGGTACGACAGTGTTGTTCAGTACCGCTTATCACCCTCAGACAAGTGGGCAAGTCGAGCGCGTGAACCAAATCCTCGAGGACATGCTTCGGGCATGTGTCATATCCTTTGGCATGAAGTGGGAAGAGTGCTTGCCGTATGCTGCGTTCTCTTACAACAACAGCTATCAGGCAAGTCTGCAGGCAGCGCCGTTTGAAGTCTTGTATGGCCGCAAGTGCAGGACACCTTTGAACTGGTCCGAGACAGGCGAGCGACAGTTGTTCGGTCCAGATGTGATCCAAGAGGCAGAGGACAGAGTGAAGATTGTCCGAGAGCACCTAGGTAGGACAGTCTTGGCAGAAGGCCTATTATGACAAAGGCACCGTGGTGTAGCGTTTCAGGTTGGTGATTGGGCGTACCTGAGAGTGTCTCCATTGAGGGGAACTCACCGCTTTGGCATCAAAGGAAAACTCGCTCCAAGATTTGTCGGACCTTTACGCATCCTTCAGACTAGAGGACCTCTTGCCTTTCGGCTCGAGCTCCCAGAGAGTCTGTCCATGGTGCATGACGTGTTCCATGTGTCCCAGCTAAAGCAGTGCTTCAAGCAGCCAGAGTAGGCCGTTGACTTGGGCGAGATACAGCCGAGTGCGGACCTTTCCTACTCAGAGCGTCCAGTCCGTGTTCTTGAGACGTCCGAGCGCAAGACTCGCAACAAGACCGTCAAGTTCATGAAGGTTCAGTGGGCACATCATTCGGAGAAGGAAGCAACGTGGGAGCGTGAAGATCATCTCCGTTCCGAGTATCCAGAGTTATTTCAGGCTTAGATCTCGGGACGAGATCCTATGTTGGTGGGGGAGTGCTGTAACAGCCCATGTGCAATAAATAGAAATCATCATGAGATTATACTTTGTCTGTTGACTTTGTAACTTGGCATGATGCTAAATATTATAATTTCATGTGATGATTTAATTTGCCAACAAGATTGGAGCTCATTTGAATTGCTTTTGATTTCAATGAAAATGGTTCAAGAACGGTATTTGAGGAATTTTCCATGTTGCATGCATACTCCCCTTGACCCCAAACTTGGCATAGACAATTCTTTCCCCTTCCCAAGCTTTTCAAAAGTCTTGCAACATTTTTTCAAACTCTAAAAATGTGGGCCACAGTTCAATGTGGTTTGAATTTTCAAAATGCCCCCACATTTTTAGTTGCTCAAAAATTGGTCAAACCAATTTTAGAAATTGGAGAATGTATCAAGGATCATTTTGCATATTTTTGTGTGATTTATTTCCTTGTGGATATTCCTGGAAAACTCCCCAAGTGCTTTATGTTTTGTTAAATAGAAAATAGCCGGGGGTCTCTTTTCTTTTTTTCCCTCCTTTTTCCTTCAAGCCCAACCCACCTGGGCCTCTTTCGCCGCAGCCCATCTGGACCCAGCCAGCGAAGCGGTATGCGGGAGCTGTCTTGGCCACCCGATCTCCATCGCACGCTTCTCCTTCGTCGCCTTTCCACGCTGGAGAGGTCCCCGCCGGACTCCCTCTCACAGCCGGCCGGAGCGTCGACGTCGATGCGGCCGACGTGGATAGGAGGGATTCCTCCTATTTAACCCGAGCTCCCGAGGCCCCCAGGACCCCTAGGGTTCCCTTCCTCCCAGCAGTTCCTCCTCGCCGCCGGGGTGGTTTACCCTCTCCATTTCTGTCCCGCCTTGCTCCGGTGATCCCCGCTACAATTCACCGCCATCCCGCCGTGTTCTTGACCAAGCGCTCGTCTGCATGGACCTCAAGCTCACCTCACCCCGTTTCTGTGTCCAGATCGGAGCCCGGTGGAGCGAGACGACCCCGCAGCAGAGCAGGCCGCCGCGGACCTCTTCGTCCCCGACGACGGCCACGGACCCCTTCCTCCTCTACGGCTAGGCTGGGACGCACGTTGCAACCCACAAGGTGAGCTGATGCCTGCGCCTTTGCCCGTAGCTCCGCGTATAAGTCTGTCCACGGTAGCAGTAGCGGATCCGCCGCGTTTGAACGTCGCCGGCGAGCAATTCGAGCACGCCGTGCCATGGCATGCCTCGGGTGCTCTCTCTCGTGCCCCTAGAGCGTCCAGAGCGTGCCTTTGGACCTCAAGGACCCGCCTTCTAGCGTGTAGTGAAGTTTGGCCGCCCGCGTCTGAATTTTCCTGCCACAGTAACGCAGCCCCGCCGCGGTTTCAGTTGAAGCTGGCCACCGCTCCGGTGAGATTCAGGCCACGGCAGGGGTATCCACGGGTTCGTGGTGATGCCCTCTAGGAGCTGGAAGTAACCCCATGGCGAGGGTGATGACGGCTTCTCGCCCTTCGTTGGTAGGCCCCAAGTGGAAGGCGTGATGCGGTACAGCAGCAAGTTTCCCTCAGTAAAGATACCAAGGTTTGTCTCCAGTAGGACTCCAGAGATGATAAGTAGGTGTCAGCGGCGCAACTGACACGGACCTGCACACAGACACAGATAACTTTTCTCCCAACGAAGTTCAGAGAGGTTGTCAATCTCTCCGGTCTTGTTGTTCACAAATGATAAAACTCAAGGGGATAATGATAGCAACTTGAAAGTAAATGCAGAAAAGTAAATATAGCTTGGAAACAATAATGAGGATATGGACCGGGATACGTGATGTTCGCTAGTGATGTCTCTCTCCCAAAAGACGATAAAAATTATATGCGAGGTAAACAAATTATAGAAAGGCAATTGACAGGATTAAGAATGCACCGCAATGCTAACTATGCTACAAAAGAAAGGAAGAGGTTCAAAAGCACAGGCAGTACGCCAAGGTAAGTAGACCGAAATCCATCTGCATCTACTACTAATCATCCACCTTGAGATATCTATCCAGAACATCTCGCTGGTATTAAGTTGCGAGCCCCACCCAAAGTGTAAACCCAAAGCAACAGACAACTGCATTAAAAAGAACTTTGCGTAAAGTAAACAATCCTTGTAACCGCGGTTACAAGCACCGTTGTTTTCCCCCTTGTGGCAACAACACATCCCCTAGACTCATGTTTCTGTCACTCAAACATGTCATCGGGGAGGCATGAACCCACAATCTAGCACAACGCTCCCTCTTGGAGTCACTACCTACTACTTGGCCAAAGCAATAAACAGCAACGGAGAGCATGCAAGAATTACTTAGGAACAAAAATATAAGAGATAAAAACCAAATATATTACTCTATCACAATCTGAACATAATCTCATAATCCATCAGATCCGATCAAACTCAACATAGCAATAGCAGAAATATTACAAAGGTGCCTCGATCATGTAGGGAAGCTCACGAGGTCTAAACAATGAAGATCAAAGAGGGGAGGAGAACATCACATAGCTACTGATCACGGACCCATGGTCCAAGGAAAACTACTCACGAGACATCCGGGGAGCATCCATGGTGGAGAGGAGACTCCCGGAGGTCAATCCTCTCTCCGGCAGGGTGCCGGGAAGTGGTCTTCTGGTGCTCCCGATCTTGGAAGCGCGGCGGCGGCGGAACAGAGGCGAGTTCGCGGAATAGGGTTCCTCCTCTGGAGTTTTCCTGTGACGGGGGAGAAATAGGCAAAGGGGGGAAGCCAGAGGTGTACCAGGGGCCCCAGGCACCCCCTGGCGCGGCCAGGGGTGGTGCCGCGCCGGGTGGCCGCCTGGCCCCCCCGGTCCCCCTCTGGCCCCTCCCGGGCTCTTCTCGAAGCTTCCGTCACGCTGATTTTTTATCTGAATTTTCCCGAATTTTTCTGGCACTTTTTATATGGGGGAAAACTGAAATAGAAAAACAGCAGAAAACAGGAACTGGCACTGGGGTGCACTGAGTTAATAGGTTAGTCCAAATATGATCAAAAATGTATGAAAGTGTATCTAGATCATAGCAATATCACACAAAAC
Source organism: Bromus sterilis (assembly GCA_950022295.1). Lineage (NCBI taxonomy): Eukaryota > Viridiplantae > Streptophyta > Magnoliopsida > Poales > Poaceae > Bromus > Bromus sterilis. Next base: position 54,805,259 of record OX465599.1, read on the forward strand.
ATGCATGGAGGAAGCAAAAATTATCGATACGTTTTGGACGTATCAACATCCCCAAGCTTAATTCCTGCTCGTCCTCGAGTAGGTAAATGATAACAAGCATAATTTCTGGGGTGACATGCTAGCAACCATAAAAGAACTTTGAAAAGTAAAGCAATCAAGGTCAGAGATTCAATTCAAGTCATAACAGGCAAGAGTCTATATTAGCATTGAAATAAGTAACAAAAGAACAAAAGGTGCAAGAGCTCTCGCTGTCCGTGACTCGAATGTCTCCAAATGGTGTTTGCGTGCAAGAAAGGAGAATAGGGAATACGAGAAAAATATATTTTTGTTGAGAACTCAATCTACTAAAGTTTCACACTTGGTCCTCTTTGGAATCTTATCTTGACTCGTCCCCAGACCACTAGCCAGGTACAAGTCAATTTGATCCACTCCTTTTCGATATTTTGAGCACTCATGCAATGGATGAGCGTAAGCACGAGAGTTGACACTTAGGATGGCAAAGAGAGAAATATCGTGGAGGAGGAAGACAAAAAGGATGAGAAAGGCTCACATCAATGAGGACAATCATAGGCAAGGGATGCCAAATGATAGATATCATGTGAGGAGTAGGGATTGCCATGCAATGGATGCACATAAGAGCTAAGAAGCTCTCCAAACTATATGCATAAAGATCATCTCTATGGAGTACAAAGATATAGAGGGAGTACTAGTGTGGATCTCTCAAAAGGATAGTAGTGTTGCCCCTTTCTCTCTTTTTATTTCTTTTTCTCTTTTTTCTATTTTTTTCTATTTTTTTTGTGGCCTTAATGGCTCTTTCTATTTAACTCTCATTTGTCCTCTTTGGGATCTTTTAATGTGTCCACTTTGGGATCTTTTCCTCACTAAAGGGCAACACTCTATTTTACAAGAAGGTAAAGGAGATCTTTCACACTTTACAAGGTGCTCAAAATCATAAAGAAGATGTAACTATCATGATGTATGCAATGTATGTCGCTGCCAATGTAGCAGGAACATGTATGACATGAAGATCAAGTCATGAAGAGGTGGATGTTGCATGGCAATGTAACTCGGAAAGGCTATGGAAATGCCTTGATAGGTAGGTATGGTGGCTGTTTTGAGGAAAGATATAAGGAGGCTTATGATGATAGAGAGTATCATGCCAAGGGTTTGGATGTATCGTCGAAGGTGGACACCAACTCTCGGAGTGAGAAGAAGGCAATGCACGGCACGGGAAAGGCTAGCAAAATATGGGAAGGTGGAAGTGTCAACTCTCAATACTTACATTAGTCCGAAGAACTCATGCACTTATTATCGGTAACTCTCAATCTAATGAGGAGGTTCACAAAGAGACAAGTACCCCGAGGAGGAGTGTATGGGGGTTTGGTTATCCTTGCGCATCCTCGACTCATGGTACGTGAGTGTACTCTAATATTCGACTCCTCGGAAGAGTAGTGATCCATCTAGTAGCTAGAGTTCTCAACTAGTTTTCTAGGTTTTGAAAATAAACACGGATTTCCCAAAATACGACACCTATCACTAATAGGCAAGAGCTCTTGACACCAAAAGTCCAAACATTACTCACAAAAATGCCTCAAAACTATTGCAAGCTACTACTAAAATTAAATAGCAACCTCTATTACCTACTTTCAAGACAAGACACAACTCAGTGCAACAACCAACTCTCTTTAACAAGATAAACATGAAAACTAAAAAGAGTTCCAGCAAAAAACTAAACAAAAGCCAAGGCTCTTGCTAAAGACAAACTAAGACTAAAACTAAACATGGCAGTAGCTATGAAAAGATAAAGAACACACAACAGCAAAAAGATAGGCAGGAAAAATCCTATGATGTGTTCTAGATTTTGAAAGTGGAGCGTGTTTCTCTCCCACACAAAGTAAGACAGGACCTAACTTGTTATGAACAGCAAGCAAAGCTAAAGAAATACTAAAAACAAAACCTAAGAGCGAGACGCTCCAAGCATAGCACATAACACATGAAGTGATAAAAATATAGTGAGACGAAGGACGAACTGATGATGGTTGATGGAGAAGGGGATGCACGGGGGGCATCCCCAAGCTTAGACGCTTGATTCCCCTCGAATATTTATTGGGGATGCATGGGGGCATCCCCAAGCTTGAGCGCTTGACCCTCCTGGATCTTCTTTCATCATCTTCCATCGCACACTTGAAAATTCCCTTCATACATAACTCATCATAAGCTGATTAGAGAGGTTAGTACCCTTAATAAATAAAAAAATTCTCCACTGCATATAAAGATAACCTTGAAGAGCTAATGTTTCTCAAGAGTGCAAAAAAGTTTTTGCAAAGAAAAAGCAAGCTTAAGGTTTGCAAAAGTAAGGAGAGACAAAACGTGGCAGAATCTGTGAAAAACAGAACAGCAGATAGTAAATAATTTTTAGGGGCACTTCTGCAACTCAAATAAAAAAACTCAGAACATACGGAAGTTTCGGAATTGTATAAAGCATACTTTTTAAAAAATTCAGCTCAAAAAGATGAACTGGGATTTTTCTGGAATTTTTCTGGTCACGAGGACAGAATCTGTTTTTCTGGACAGCATGTCACAACTTTTACTTCACTTGCCGTAAGAGGCTATAACTTGGCACAAAGCTGAAAAGTAAAGATACAATGATGTTGCTACAGTAGTAACAATCATCAAGACACAACAAAAGAAAGAAGAAAAATCTAAATTCGTTGTGGGCTGCCTCCCGAAAGCGCTTCTTTAAAGCCATTAGCTAGGCATGATGCAAAAAGAAGAATCAAGTTTTATCAAGAGAAAGAGAATAACTAGCCCGAGTAACGGACTCAAAAGGTAACTTGATTTTCTTTCTAGGGAAGTGTTCCATCCCCTTTTTGAATGGGAATTTGAATTTTATATTCCCCTCTTTCATGTCAATAACCGCACCAACGGTGCGAAGAAAAGGACGTCCCAAAATGATTGGACACAAAGGTTCACACTCTATATCCATAACAATAAAATCAACGGGAACATAGTTGTCATTGACAATGATAAGAACATCGTTGATTTTCCCCAAAGGTTTCTTTATGGAAGAGTCAACAAGATGAACACCAAAAGAACAAGGCTCAAAAGGCTTCAATTCAAACATATCAAATATTCTTTTGGGCATAACAGAGGTACTAGCTCCAACATCACATAAAGCATAGCAAGAGAAGTTATTCAATTTAATTTTGATCATAGGGTCCCAACCATCCTCTAGCTTCCTAGGTATGGAGGCTTCTACTCTAAGCTTCTCCTCCCTAGCTTTGATAAGAGCATTTGTGATATGCTCCGTGAAAGCAAGATTAAGTGTGCTAGTGTGGAGGTCTCTAGACATTTTGTGTAACAAGCTAATAACTTCTGAGAGGGTGCAACTATCAAAATCAATATCACTACTATCAAAGGTGGTAGTAGTGTCATCTAGGCTCACTTGTTTGAAACCCTCTATGTTCATAGGAGTTTTTTTTCTACGGTTGAGGTATTAGCATCACCATTAATAGGTCCAACGGGACTAGGAGTGCATTGGGTGCTAATAGTTTGAGTGTCCTCAACAATTTGGATAGTGGCAACTGTGTGGTGTGTAGGAAGGCTCTTAATTCTAACCTCTTCCATAGGGATAACTTCCGGTTTGGCTGCCATTTGATTTATCAAAGTAGATTGGGTGTGGGACATATTCGAAACATGGGTTTCGGTGGCGGTAAGTCTAGCCTGGAGATTAGAAATCTCGCTGTTCAGGCTATCAAGCTGTCCCCTAATGTTTTGCAGGATGGCAGTATGCTCACCTATTTGCTTAGAGAAAGCTTTGTTTTGTTCAAACTGCGTGTGCATATAGTTCTTAGTACCTTTATCTATTTCTACCAATTTATCATAGCTAGGTAGGTCTCTTTTCGTATAAGCAGGATTATAGGAGTTGTTGCTAGGGTAAGTGTTGTTGTTCCCATAGTTAGATGGGAACGGTCTAGGATTGCTAGCAAAATTTTCCCTATAAGCATTGTTGTTGAAGTTGTTTCTAGCAATAAAGTTCACATCTACTTGTTCTTGAGCAACCAAAGAATTTAAAGGAACATCATGAGGATCAATAGAAGGTTGCTTGGTAAGTAGAGACATAGTTAAATCAACTTTTTCATTGAGGGAGGTAATTTCCTCGACAGAGTTTACCTTCCTACCTGTTGGAGCGCGTTCGGTGTGCCATTGGGAATAATTGGTCATCATCTCATCGAGAAGCTTTGTGGCAGCACCAAGTGTAGTTGACATAAAGGTTCCTCCCGCGGCCGAATCTAATAGGTTCCGCGAGGTAAAGTTCAAGCCTGCATAAAAAGTCTGGATAACCATCCAAGTAGTCAAACCATGTGTAGGGCATTTCTTAACAAGATATTTCATTCGTTCCCAAGCTTGGGCAACGTGTTCATTATCCAATTGCTTGAAATTCATAATATTTCTCCTCAATTGGATAATCTTAGCAGGAGGGTAGTACTTCCCTATAAAAGCATCTTTGCACTTATCCCAAGAATCTATGCTATTTCTAGGCAAAGATTGAAACCAGATTTTAGCATCTCCCCTTAAAGAGAAAGGAAAGAGCTTAAGCTTAACAACATCACCTTCCACTTCTTTATACTTTTGCATATCACATAATTCAACAAAATTATTCAAGTGTAAAGCAGCATCATCTCCAGCACCAGAGAATTGATCTCTCATAACAAGGTTTAGCAAAGCAGGTTTAATTTCATAAGAGGTAGCTGAAGTGGCAGGTGTGGCAATGGGAGTGCAGATAAAGTCTTGGTTGTTGTGACTAGTGAAGTCACACAACTTGGTGTTTTCAGTGGAACCCATAGTAGCAGCAAGTGTGGCAGATTTTTTTGTAGTTTTTGATAAAAGACACAAAGATAAAAACTGAAAGATAAACTAACAAGACTAAAAAACAAAGGTAAAGGGTAGTGTGCAACTCCCCTATCTTAGCACTTGGAGTCCCCGGCAACGGCGCCAGAAATTGCTCTTGATGACGGCTTCTCGCCCTTCGTTGGTAGGCCCCAAGTGGAAGGCGTGATGCGGTACAACAGCAAGTTTCCCTCAGTAAAGATACCAAGGTTTGTCTCCAGTAGGACTCTAGAGATGATAAGTAGGTGTCAGCGGCGCAACTGACGCGGACCTGCACACAGACACAGATAACTTTGCTCCCAACGAAGTTCAGAGAGGTTGTCAATCTCTCCAGTCTTGTTGTTCACAAATGATAAAACTCAAAGGGATAATGATAGCAACTTGAAAGTAAATGCAGAAAAGTAAATATAGCTTGGAAAAGATAATGAGGATATGGACCGGGATACGTGATGTTCTCTAGTGATGTCTCTCTCCCAAAAGACGATAAAAATGCTATGCGAGGTAAACAAATTACAGAAAGGCAATTGACAGGATTAAGAACGCACCACAATGCTAACTATGCTACACAAGAAAGGAAGAGGTTCAAAAGCACAGGCAGTACGCCAAGGTAAGTAGACCGAAATCCATCTACATCTACTACTAATCATCCACCTTGAGATATCTATCCAGAACATCTCGCTGGTATTAAGTTGCGAGCCCCACCCAAAGTGTAAACCCAAAGCAACAGACAACTGCATTAAAAAGAACTTTGCGTAAAGTAAACAATCCTTGTAACCGCGGTTACAAGCACCGTTGTTTTCCCCCTTGTGGCAACAGCACATCCCCTAGACTCATGTTTCTGTCACTCAAGCATGTCATCGGGGAGGCATGAACCCACAATCTAGCACAACGCTCCCTCTTGGAGTCACTACCTACTACTTGGCCAAAGCAATAAACAGCAACGGAGAGCATGCAAGAATTACTTAGGAACAAAAATATAAGAGATAAAAACCAAATATATTACTCTATCACAATCTGAACATAATCTCATAATCCATCAGATCCGATCAAACTCAACATAGCAATAGCAGAAATATTACAAAGGTGCCTCGATCATGTAGGGAAGCTCACGAGGTCTAAACAATGAAGATCAAAGAGGGGAGGAGAACATCACATAGCTACTGATCACGGACCCATGGTCCAAGGAAAACTACTCACGAGACATCCGGGGAGCATCCATGGTGGAGAGGAGACTCCCGGAGGTCAATCCTCTCTCCGGCAGGGTGCCGGGAAGTGGTCTTCTGGTGCTCCCGATCTTGGAAGCGCGGCGGCGGCGGAACAGAGGCGAGTTCGCGGAATAGGGTTCCTCCTCTGGAGTTTTCCTGTGACGGGGGAGAAATAGGCAAAGGGGGGAAGCCAGAGGTGTACCAGGGGCCCCAGGCACCCCCTGGCGCGGCCAGGGGTGGTGCCGCGCCGGGTGGCCGCCTGGCCCCCCCGGTCCCCCTCTGGCCCCTCCCGGGCTCTTCTCGAAGCTTCCGTCACGCTGATTTTTTATCTGGAATTTCCCAAATTTTTCTGGCACTTTTTATATGGGGGAAAACTGAAATAGAAAAATAGCAGAAAACAGGAACTGGCACTTGGGTGCACTGAGTTAATAGGTTAGTCCAAATATGATCAAAAATGTATGAAAGTGTATCTAGATCATAGCAATATCACACAAAACATGCATGGAGCAAGGAGAAATTATCGATACGTTTTGGACGTATCACAGGGGCACCGTGAACTCAACGCGCGCATCATTCAGAGTTTGGGCTTTTGCTTCTGTCAGTCTGAAGTTCAGAGCCGCTCGCCGCCGTGCTGTTCCCGTGAGGTTTCCGAGGATATGGAGAGGAGTTAGAGGCCATGGCGAGCACCCCTATGTAGAGCAAGATGCCCTCTCGGGTTTTCCTCATGGCGTGGTGGCCGGAGCACACCTTTGCGCGATGCGAGGTTCATCGCAGTTGCGCGTCGTGACGGGTTCAGACGACTGCAAGTGTTCGAAGTTCAGATAACAGGGGTAGTCTGAAGCTTACCTAGGCTGCAGCTCGTTTCATTTCAGAAAACGATTCGTAGCGCAGTGGTAGGGGGCTGTGGAGTAACGCAGCGCGGCGTGGGTTCGAATCCCAGCCGGGGCCCCCATTTTTTTGCAATTTGCGGTGGCTGACTATCGGGCCCCACTTGGCAGTGGCGAGAAGCCTGGTGGGCTGGCGCAGAGGGCAAGGAGAAGATATGGGCCGGTTGGCCGAATCCAGCCTAGTGGGGCTGAGCCCTTTCTTTTTTTTCCTTTTTCTTTTCCTTTTCTTTTCTGTTTAAATTCAATTTCAGTTTGAATTCAAATTCAAAATGAATTTGAACCTTGGAGCTCCTTCACCTCAAATGTGGCATGCCATATATGAATTTGGGGTAGTTTTGCCCACTGATCACAATGGTGAGGTTCATTTTTGCATCTTGCCCCTCTAAATTTTGGAGTAGTGGTAATTTTGCACAGAAGCCCCTCACTTCTTTTGTAATTGCAAAGTGTTTTGCAAATTCAAAGTGTGACATGCCATATATGGTTTTGGGGTAGAAAAATGCAAGGATTCAAATGGCGATTTCCATTTCATATTTTGTGCAACTCAATGGACATGGTGTGATCACCTAAACCATTTCAAAACCTTGCCTTCCTTGCTTTGCATTCTTTTCAACTTCAGTGCATGTTGAAATCTTGTTCACCTGATCTTTCAAGCTTTGCTCCTTTTCATCTTCAACTCCTTGCAATCTCAGATCAAACCCTAGCATATTGTCATATGCAATGTGGCTGGATCCTTTTCTTCTGTTGTACCTTCCCGATGTCAATTTCACCGACACTTATCTCCGTCTCCGGAATCGATAGTTATTTCACGATGTTTATTAATGTTAATTGTTGCTGTTGTTTCATGCCATGTTGCCATGCTACTTAAACCAAAATTAAGGCTAAGACCAAAGCCATTCAACGTAACGAAATTGCATATGAAGTTGTTGACGTGTCGTCACCACCTTCGTTTAAATCTGACTAGATAGGGTCATATCATGTCAATTAAACTTGATCATACCATCTTTGCCTGTGCATTGCACCCATTGCTTCCTTGTGTGCCTTTCCTTGCCGGTACCTTACGTTAGCACCTGAGACTGCCGAGGAGACTTACGTGGAGGTTTCCGACACCGAGCCTGAGGACCCTGCTACGTCTACTCCGTCGACCGATTACCCAGGCAAGGGGAAGATTTATACCATTACTTGATACCTTTCTGCCTACCTGCCTAGCTGTAGTCTAGAACGAATTGTTTGATCCTATTCACCTTCTTATGCCTTAATCAAAACCAAAACAACCATGATCCCCACATCCCAGCAAAACATTGTGTTGCTAAGTTACCGCTGCTCAGCCATTGCTTAGTATGAGTAGGAAAACTTGCTGCATACCCTATGCTATGGCTGGGATATCATGTTATTAAAGAAGTTACTTGATATTTATTATTATTACGATGTTAACTATACTTGACGAAACATGAGAGACCATGATGTTCCCGCCAGGCATTTTGTTCCATTTGAATGACCTAGGTCCCGAGTCCCGGGTATTGTGTTTCTTGATGAGCGTGCCTAATCGTGTGTGGGGTTCTATGGGGCCCCATTGTCTTACCTACCTAGCTTCGTACAATTCTAGTGGTGGCCCGAGCTGATTTACATTTGCAACGTGTGTGTGCTGGTGGTACCCCAGTTGTTTACAAACCACCTCGGGCCAGGAGGACATGTTCCTTGGCTGGCCCAACTTGACCGGCTGAGGACCCGGTCTCATATGAGAATTTTAACCGGCTATCCAAACCCGAGTCATACGGTAGAGGCCGATTCGAGAGCGTGGCCAGCTTTTGAGTTGGGTTTCGACTCACCGGGGGCCACCCGGAGTTGTGCGTTGTTAGTTAGAGGGACTCTGACGTTCCGGAGTTTCATGCGTTTACCTAGCAAAGTGGAAACCGGGCGTACATGTGAAGCCTATGATGGGCAGTTGGTACACCCCTGCAGGGTTAAATCTTTTCGAAAAGCCGTGTCCGCGGTTATGGACGACTTGAGACCTACTCCTTGTTCATAGAATAATATCAATTTGAATCATAATTAAAACTTTCCTACCGTGTGAGTGCCTTGGTTGCTTTTCTTCGTCCAGGGGGACCGAGAGAAGATCCAGATTGTGTTATGTTTGACATAAGTAGGTGAATAGCTGACTTATGACACGATGCCACGTGCATTCTTGGATCTTACCTCTACTCTAATAGAATGGTAGCCAGAATATATGCTAGTGCGGCTGCAACCTTTACTTCTACCTTGTCTTACCGTAGGAAGTTAGTTATCCTTTAATGGTATAATCTCACCCTGTTTTCCTTTTGTGCCTTTACTGTTTTGCCTGATCGGCCGCTGCAGTTGACTACTACCTCGACCCGAGCACCAGATGATACTTCGGGGAGGTGCCCCCAGAGGACGACGATGAGGATGAATTCGTTTAGTAGATCCTATAGTTGGGTTCCGACGATCCGTGGGTGGACTTGCTTATGTGTAGCCCTCTCTAGGGCCATTTGGATTTTGACCGTACTCGGTCGTGTTTGTCTTCCGCTTGTTGCATGATGTACTATTGGGTCTATGGACCTCTGAGATGATGTAATAAATACCCGTGGCGATGTATGCCCTGGACTCTATATATTTATGTCTTAGTATAAAGATCATTGTTCTTATACCTGTTGTCGAGAATCCGGCAGCGACACGAGTGCGAGTGTCGTGAGTCGGTGGCCTTTTATGCGCTACTAACTTGAGCGGGACGCGAAAGCGACTAACTTGAGTTAGCACCGCATCGGGGGCCTTACAATGATCCGGGTTGCTGAACTAAGATTGTCTCCGAAGCGCAAGATGGCGATGAAGAATAATTACGTGATAATTAACTCTGAGATCAAGGTTTTAATATAGATCCAGGGTCACCGGAAGCCATCCAGGGGCACAAGACAGAGGCACCCCCATGCGTCCTAGCTATTAGGAAACATAGTAGAAAACAAAAAAATCAACTTATGAATCATACTCCCGATATCATCCATGAAGATGCGTACAATGTGCATATTTGATCTTAGCAACTAGAGTAGCACCGAAGAGGAGAGTTGGTGAAGATCGTCGATGCATATACCCGCAACTAGGAATTTACAACCTCCCAACCACGAGGATTTTTTTTCATCGAACAAGGATCAAACTCATGATCCCTCCACCGGCATCCACACATGCCTGAGTAGCGTTCAAGAGAGCTTCACCATCTAGGGTAGGAACTCCACCGAGAAATTTCGAGAGAGAAAATCCTAGTGGCGTCCGGTCTAGATCAGAGAGATTTAGAGGGGCATGGCGCATGGTAACAATGGGCCATCCTTAAGGCTTCAGGACAAGTTTGGTTTGCCCATTGGGCCTTCTTATATAGGAGGACAACCCAAGGGGTCAGATGACCTGGGCGGACTCCCTCCCCAACTCCGCCTCCCGGTGGAGTGATTTGGGAAGGATTTCCTCCACCAGTCTTACTCCTAGTAGGAATCCTCATATTTGGCTGACTTGAGCCCCCTGGTGGTGCCTTGCCTCCAAAGACACGGGCATTGGTTTATCAAGAACCTTTTGGAATATTACAGAAGCTTCCAAGACCTTTGGGGATCATTCTCAGTCATTTCGGGACCTCTCGTGACCATTCTAGTACTCCCTCCGGTCTTTTTTACTCCGCGTATTAGATTTGTGTCAAGTCAAACTTTACAAAGTTTGACCAAATTTATATTAAAAAATATCAACATCTACAATACTTAATATATATACTATGAAACTACTTTTCATGATGAATCTAACCATATAGATTTGGCATTGTGGATATCGATACTTTTTTCTACAAGTTTGGTAAAAGTAGATATACTTTGACTTCGGACAAAACTTATATGCAGACTAAAAAGTACCGGAGGGAGTACGTTGTAGGATCCTTCAGGGCCCTTTATCGATGTCCTGGAACAATCCAAAACCATTTAACTATGTTCTATGACCACCCTAGATCATTCTCGAAGGTTACATGACCATTCTTGGACACCCCGAGACCATCCAAGACCATTCCCAAAAATTCCATGTTCATACGGGACCATTCTTGGATGTTCTGAAACCAACCATGATGATTATCGAACATTTCAAGACCAACCAGAAACATGTGGAACACTTCCAACGACATTCACATCACTTTCGGTACCCCATCCAAATTTCTCCTTTCATCTCCTAGTCATCTAACAAACCACTAATTGTTAAGTGTGATCCTATAGGTTATGATCCAGAACACTTTTGGGTCAATAATCAATAGTTGTATCTAGACACCCATACCGACTCCACACATACACAAATAATTTATTTAGTGAATCTTCTCTTAACATGTGCCATTCCTTTTGATTCATGATATATAACAAAAACAAAGGTGAAACAAATGGCATTCCTTATGAACCAACGCTTTATCACAACACTGTGTTATCATCGGTACCAATTTGTTTTTTGCCCATTTCTCGCATTCCGATATCCCAGTGAATAAATCACACTGTGTCTAGACAGACCATAATTGATAACATAATACCGAGTCGGCCCAAATAAATGTCTCTTCATTGTAGAAGGAACAAATCCCAGTCTCAAGCTATCAAGCCACTAGACATACTTTCTGATGCACCTGGAAACTCACCATTATTTTCACTTGGTTACGAGTAATGTTAGACAAGCCCCAAATTACTTTATCTTGCATGAAGTAACTTGATGCTCTCATGTCCTAAGGGATTCATATATGATAACAATTATATGATATGACTTATAACATTGTTACTATGTGATTTCGAAGTATATCATTAATTTGGGTCCATCCAACACCATTGTTCTGTTAATAATGTGCTCACATTATTGGCGACATCCATGCCACAATGACAATGCACTATGATAGAAAAAAATCAAATCATCATGCAACACATGAGATAGTCTTGAGGTTAGATTAGAAACACATGCAAATGAGTTTTCTTTTGAATCTCATATTCAAGGTCATTGCTGTCAGAACCCCAACTAGGGTAAGTGCTAGGATTGCTTGTGTCTTTGCATCATGCAAAAATTTCAAAAGAAAATTCAAAAATGGGGAAAAGAAAAGCCCTGAGAAATTAATTCAAATGGCCAAATAAAAATCTTTTTCCAAAAATCATTTGAATAATTGGAAAATTTCTATAAATGATGCTGATCATTTTAAAAGTGGTTTGGGTATATTCCCATGCCCATGGAATATTCAAAAATTCAAAATGTTCCTTGGAAATTAAATTAAACTCCAATTTGAATTTAAAAAGTCACCAAAACTTGTGAGTGGCTAGTGGCTTAAACCCTAAGCCCACATAAAAGTTTTGGGGATTTTTAAAAATGCTCTGCTATTTTTGTTTGGAGCAAAACAGATCAAAGAAAAAGTAAACAGAAAAGAAATAGAAAAGAACCAACCCAGCCCACCCCTACAGGCCTCGGGCCCAACTAAACCCCCCATGGCCACCCTTGTCGTCTTCCTAAACCAGCTCGGTGGCGAGCTGGGAGGGAGCCGGCGACGCCACCGCGACGCCCAGCGGCTTCCAGACCTCCCCCTGGCCTCTAAGCGCGCCACGGAGCTGCCCACGAACCCCCGCACCCTTTCCCCCTCCTCTGGCTTCCTCCCTGTCTCTCTCCCCCGTGAATCCAGCGCCGCCCGAAGCCCAGCCGGAGCACGCCGCCGTGCAGCGCGTGGCCATCGAGCATTTCCCGGCGAACTGTGCTGTCCAGAAGGTCCGCAGCAGACGACTTCATCAAGCTGCGCAACGAATCGAGGCCAGAAGCCCTTGGAAGAGCCGCCAGCTTCGAGTTCTTCCCCACGGCCGCCGTGCGCCATTGCCGGAATTCGCCGTCGCCTCGCATCCTCCGGCTTCCTCGAGCCCTTCTCTGCAACCAGGGTGAGCTTGCGCTCATTTCCCCTCAAAGTCCCGCTCGAATCCGTTCCCGAGTCGTGTTTCGCCATGGTCCAGTCCACGGCCGCGCTGCCCCTCGTCGCTGGCAAGGTTCCGGCCGCCCCCTGACCTCCCTGGTGGCATAGCTCGAAGCGGACGAGCACGGGCTACCCCCTGGTAGTTTCCCCGTGCCCAGCCGTGGCCGGAATGGTCACTTCGGCAGGGCTCCGCCGTGCCCAGTGGCACCGGCGGCTAGCCGCCGGCCAGGTGGATTAGCTTAAGGGCTAATCAGCCCTTAATCCCACCCAGTGACGATGACAGGTGGGCCCCCTGGCCCCTTAAAGCCCCTCTGTTAATTAAACAGAGAGGGGATTAACCCCTCTCCCACTGACAGAGAGGCCCCACTAGTCAGACCCCCCCCCCCCACGTCATGCTGATGTCAGCATGACGCAGTAAACCATTTTCCAGAGATTTAAAATAATCCAGAAATTCCAGAAATTCATTTAAACTTTGAAAAATCATAGAAAATTCAAATCAACTCCAAATTAAACATATAATATATGAAAAATTATCAGAAAAATGCAAGGATTAAGAATATGTAATTTGTTTTTATGTTTGACCATTTTAAAATGGGGCAACAGTAGCAAATGTGCATATGACTTAATTTGAATTCAAATTTGAAGTTTGAATTTGCAATTCTTTTGCAATACACTTCAATTAAATGGAATTGTCAACCCATCAGTACCATGTACATCATGTTTATACAACTTATCATGTGCTTGAGCATTGCAATTATATTTATTCCTTGATTGCTTTGTTTGCTCGATGGACGTGCAACCGGAACCGGAGGCCACCCCCTTCGTTGAAGATACCGTGTGTGTGAACCTCGTCAGCAAGGCAAGCAAACCCCATTGATCATGTCTATAAAATCCCAATTCCCTCTCAGTCTCGCTTATGCATGTTTAGGAGATCACTTTGTATCGATTCTACCGCATAGTTGAACCCATATCCGATGCATGACCTATCATCTTGTCACAGTAGTAAGCAAACCACAATCCTAGCTGACATGGGAGTTGATTGATATCATGTGGCCACTGCAACTGTTAATGCTTATTGCATGCTTAGTGGTACAATGAGGTTGCTTTTGATGTGAGTCAGGATGATGGTGAATATGGTGTTGATGAAAGTGAAACTGTGTCGGTGAATCCACCCTAATACAAGGTGAACGATGAGAGGCTGTGTAGGAGTACACAGTGGGTTGTCTCGTTCAACACCGCCTTAAGCACTGAGTTCTTGTATGGTAATCCAAGACAAAGAGTACAACCCCACATTGGGCTCACTGACCCCTCTCGGCCTAGTACCTTGATCCGTGTCGACGTCCAGGAGTCACATTAGTTCGGGCCTTCCATTTGACGTATGCATAGAAAAAGAGTGAGTGGAAATGTTGCATCATCCTAGATATGTGGGTGGATCTGTGAGACAGTGAAACCATCTGTCAGAGGTGGCGTCTCGGTCGCCTACATTGTCTGCGTCCGTTTCGTTGATCCGGCCGGACTCTCGAGCGGTGACAAACTCAGATAGTCGACTCCTGGAATAGACCGGTTGTGAGCGAAGTGTCGTGGTGAACATCCTCGCTGTCACCTCTTGAACGGTGGCGAGACCTGGCGGTAACCGATGGTCATGTGTGTGTGTAGTTTACACCCTTGCAAGGTTAACAAAACTATTCGAATAGCCGCGTCCGCGGTTAAGGACTACTTGGAACCTGTACCTGATTATTAGACAACTTGAACTAGATACTTCTAAAATACACCAAGATAAGTGTGAGTGCTATGGCGTGCTTTCTCGTGGGGAAGTCGAGGAAGGCACCATAGTGGTGTAATTGGTTGGAGATGTAGTGGACTCGTGTACGCTTCTTACCTCAAGTCTGGTACTCGTAGCACAGGACTAGCCAAGTCAAAGCTGGCACTTCTGCATGTTGAACCCCACCTCCCTTTACCTTGATACTTGAGCATGAGTAGTATAGATCTGATGTAAGTCTTGCTGAGTACGCCTTTGTACTCACGTTTGCTTATTCTATGTTTTAGATGAAAACCCGGACCTCGATGGAGTCACCGACCTGAAGCTCGACATTGACTAAGTTAGCATAGTCCCAGACAGCAGTCTGGTCCCTCGTGGAAGGGCATGTATGTTTACAAGGCTTTTCTAAGCCATTTGTTAAACTTGTCTGTACTCAGACCTAATTTGCTTCCGTTGTATGATGAAATGTTGATCACAGACATGTGATCTTTGTATGTTCTATGTGTATATAAATAAAGAGTACTTTGTAGAGTTATGTGATGATACCTGCTGTTCATACTAGACATGTGTGATGCGTGTATGTTTATAACATGCATGTCTTAGTATGGGTTTTCGAGACCTTAGTTGTGATCTGGCTGGCGGTCTTTTATACACCAAGTGGCCCTTAGAAATGCGCAGCTTGGGGCATCGCGATGCGATTTCTCATGACTCTGTCACGTGCACACTTTGTAGTATGATCGAGCCCGCCCTAGACCCCGACTAAGTGATCGGGCTGGAGTAAGTCTATGTAATAGTTAGGATTCAATCGATAACATGATTGAGGCGACTTGTCTATGAATATGGGATTCACCACCCATAAGCATTTAGACTTGTGAGCGGACGTTGAGGACCCATCTCAGTTGATCATCCAGCCTGGATGGGATGCACCTCATGTTCGATGCTTACCGAGAACGTTCTGTGCTTGGCCTTGTCTGCTTAGACAAGTGGGTACGGTTCTCGGCTCTCCATGTGATTGTATCGTGACTGGAATTACATACGCTAACCCCGGGTCCCAACAATTGCAATTATAACACAGAAATATAACATTAACTATGAACTGGATTTTTGAAACATTTTATCATTGCTTATAAAGCATATTTCCGACACCCCATATGATACATCTCAAACGTATCGATAATTTGTGCTCGCTCCATGCATGTTTTGTGTGATATTGCTATGATCTAGATACACTTTCATACACTTTTGATCATATTTGGACTAACCTACTAACTCAGTGCACCCCAGTGCCAGTTCCTGTTTTCTGCTTTTTTAATTTCAGTTTCCGCCATATAAAAAGTGCTCCAAAAATCCGGGAAAATCAGATAAAAAATCAGCGTGTCGGAAGACTCTCGAAGCCCAAAGGAGGGCCAGGGAGCCACCACCAGGCACCTAGGCGGCCACCTGGCGCGTCCAGGGGCCTGGCCTCGCTAGGGGGGTGCCTGGGCCCCTGGTGGTCCCCTGGCTGCCCCCCTTCGCATATTTATTTTCCGTCACGGGAAACTTCCGAAGACAGAACACTATTTCGCAAATTCTCCTCTGTTCCGCCGCCTCCGCGCTTCCAAGATTGGGGGCACCGTCAGGACCCTTCCCGGCACCCTGCCGGAGGGAGGATCGACCTCCGGGAGCTTCCCCTCCACCATGGACGCTTCCCGAATGTGCCGTGAGTAGTCTACCTTGGACCATGGGTCCGTGATCAGTAGCTATGTGATGTTATCCTCCCCTCTTTGTTCTTCATGGTTTAGACCTCGTGAGCTGCCCTACATGATCGAGGCACTTATGTAATTCTTCTTCTCTTGCTATGCCGAGTTTGATGGGATCTGATGGATTATGAGATTATGTTCGGATCGTGATAGAGTAATATATTTGGTTTTGATCTCTTATACTTTCGTTCCTATGTAATTCTTGCATGTTCTCCGTTGCTGTTTATTGCTTTGGCCAAGTGGTAGGTAGTAACTCCAAGAGGAAACGTTATGCTCGATTGTGGGTACATGCCCCCTGATGACACGCTTGAGTGACAGAAACATGAGTCTAGGGGATGTGTTGTGGCCACAAGGGGGAAAACAACGGTGCTTGTAACCGCGGTTGCAAGGATTGTTTACTTTACGCAAAGTTCTTTTAATGCAGTTGTCTGTTGCTTTGGGTTTACACTTTGGGTGGGGCTCGCAACTTAATACCAGCGAGATTTTCTGGTTAGATATCTCAAGGTGGATGATTAGTAGTAGATGCAGATGGATTTCGGTCTACTCATTTTGGCGTACTGCCCATGCTTATGAGCCTCTTCCTTTCTTTTGTAGCATAGTTAGCATTACGGTGCGTTTATAATCCTGTCAATTTCCCATCTGTAATTTGTTTACCTCGCATAGCAGTTTTATCGTCTTTTGGGAGAGAGACATCACTAGTGAAAATCACGGGACCCCGGTCCATACTCTCATCACTGTTTACAAGCTCATTTACTTTTAAGTATTTACTTTCAGTTGCTACCATTATCATTATCATTATCCTCTGTGTGTTTGACCCTTTGTAAACAACAAGACCAGAGAGATTGAAAACATCTCTGAACTTCGTTGGGAGCCAAGTTAATTGTATTGTGTGCAGGTCCAGGTCAAGGAAACAACATTTGTCGTAAACGGTGCCATTGTTTTCTTGCCACCTACTTATCATCACCGGAGTCCTACTGGTCGAACTCAACCTCGGTATCTTCACCGAGGGAAAAAATTTGCTATCCTACATCTCACCTTCCACTTGGCGTAACCAACGAAGGGCGAGAAGCCATTACCACTTCCACGCCATCAAGCAAATTTCTGGCGCCGTTGCCGGGGACTCCGAGAGATAAGATAGGGGAGTTGCCCACTATCCTTTACCTTTACTTTTTAGTCTTGTTAGTTTACCTTTCTGTTTTTATCTTTGTGTACTTTATCAAAAATCACAAAACAAATTATTTATCTTGGTAGTAGTTGTCATTATGTCTGGTCCTTTTGCCTTTGTCGAGACAGAAGTTCTCACCTTTAAACAAAAAGGTGGTGAAAGTTTAAAAGATGCTTGGTATAGAATTAATGATTCTCAAAAAAGAGCCACCAAGAAGCAACCCACTACTATCCTGCTTAGAATTTTTTATGTTGGGATTACTCCTTGGAATAGGTTCATATTAGATACTGCTATCATTGGGAATTTCCTAGAAGCCTCAATTTGGGAGTCTCTTAATGTTATTGAAAATCTTGTTGGAAACCTCCCTATTGCTAGCATACAAGAAGACATAACTCTAGCTCACATTATGGAGAAACTTGAAAAGATAGAGTTATAAATACCAAGTATAACTAGGATAAATGAGTTGGATCGCAAGATTCAAGGGAGTTTGAATAGGCTTGATAGCTCCATGCATAAAATTATTAAAACTTTGGAGACCATCAAATTCCATGATATGGATCCTTCTAGGATTGATAAGATTGAGGAAATCATTAATACTCTAGGAACTACCTTCTCCTCAATCAAACCAAAAAAGGTAGCAACTCCAGCTAGAAAGGAACCTAAGTTCAATTATGTCCCTAAGGTTCCCCTACCTAAAAATAATCCACCCATGGCCAAGGAAGTTGAAACCGTGAAAACTTTGGAAGAAATACCTCTCTTTCATAAATTTATAAATGAAAATCCCATTGATTTTCCGCCTTTTGGTTTTATCCCTAGAAGTACCTTCATTAGGCCTTTATTTGAAAGACCTCTTAATACTAGTTATACAATTTAAGAGCTTTATGATGATCTTGATGATGGTTCGGCTGATACAACTTGATCTTTTGCCTTATGCCTAGATTAAAGGCGTAAAAGAAAGCGCTTGTTGGGAGGCAACACAAGATGTTTTTACTTCTGTTTTTAGTAGTCTTGATGATTGTTACTACTGTAGCAACATCATTGTATCTTTATTTTGAAGCTTTGTGCCAAGTTATAGCCTCATATGACAAGGGAAGTGAAAGTTGTGACATGCTGTCCAGAAAACAGATTCTGTCCTCGTGACGGGAAAAATCAGATAAAATCACCAGTTCATCTTTTTATCTGAATTTTTTACACAGCGTGATCTATACAATCACGGAACTTTTGTATGTTCTGAGTTTTTCTATTTGAGTTGCATAAGTACCTCTAAAAAATTCTTTACTACATGCTGTTCTGTTTTTCACAGATTCTACCATGTTTTGTCTCTCCTAACTTTTGCAAACCTTAAGCTTGATTTTTCTTTGCAAAAAGATTTTGGAAATCTTGAGGAACAGTAGCTCTTCAAGAATATCTTTATATCCAGTGGGGAAAAATTATTTATTAAGGGTACTAACCTCTCTAATCAGCTTATGATGAGTTATGTATGAAGGGAGTTTTCAAGTGTGCGATGGAAGATGATGAAAGAAGATTCGGGAGTGTCAAGCGCTCAAGCTTGGGGATGCCCCCATGCATCCCCAAAAAATATTCAAGGAGAATCAAGCGTCTAAGCTTGGGGATGCCCCCGTGCATCCCCTTCTCCATCAACAATCATCAGTTCGTCCTTCGTCTCACTATATTTTTATCACTTCATGCGTTATGTGCTATGCTTGGAGCGTCTCGCTCTTAGGTTTTATTTTTAGTTTTCTTTAGCTTTGATTGCTATTCATAACAAGTTAGATCCCGTCTTACTTTGTGTGGGAGAGAAACACGCTCCACTTTCAAAATCTAGAACACATCATAGGATTCTTCATGCCTATCTTTTTGCTATTGTGTGTTCTTTATCTTTTCATAGCTACTGCCATGTTTAGTTTTAGTTTTAGTTTTTATTTAGCAAGAGCCTTGGCTTTTGTTTAGTTTATTGCTGGAACTCTCTTTTAGTTTTCATGTTTATCTTGTTAAGAGAGTTGGTTGTTGCACTGAGTTATGTCTTGTTTTGAAAGTAGGTAATTGAGGTTGCTATTTAATTTTAGTAGTAACTTGAAATAGTTTTGAGGTATTGATGTGAGTAACGTTTGAACTTTTGGTGTCAAGAGCTCTAGACTATTAGTGATAGGTGTCATATTTTGGGCAATCCGTGTTTATTTTCAAAAACCTACAAAACTAGTTGAGAATTCTAGCTACTAGATGGATCACTACTCTTCTGAGGGGTCGGATATTAGAGTACACTCACGTACCATGAGTCGAGGATGTGCAAGGATAACCAAACCCCCATACACTCCTCCTCGGGGTACTTGTCTCTTTGTGAACCTCCTCATGAGATTGAGAGTTACCGATAATAAGTGCATGAGTTCTTCGGACTAATGTAAGTATTGAAAGTTGACACTTCCACCTCCTCATATTTGCTAGCCTCTCCTGTGTCATGCATTGCCTTCTTGTCATTCCGAGAGTTGGCATCCACCTTCGCCGGGACATCCAAACCCTTGGCATGATACACGCTGTCATCATAAACCTCATTATATCCTTCCTCAAAGCAGCCACCATACCTACCTATCAAGGCATTTCCATAGCTTTTCCGAGATATATTGCCATGCAACATCCCCCTCTTCATGACTTGATCTTCATGTCATACATGTTCTTGCTACACTGGCAGCGGCATACATTGCATACATCATGATAGCTAAATCTTCTTTATTATTTGAGTACCTTGTAAAGTTTGAAAGATCTTCTATACCCTCTTTTAAATTAGAGTGTTGCCCTTAAGTGAGGAAAAGATCCCAAAGTGGACAAAATAAAAGATCCCAAAGAGGACAAATGAGAGTTAAATAGAAAGAGCCATAGAGGCCACCAAAAAATTACAAAAAAATAGAAAAAGAAAATAAAAAGAGAGAAAGGGGCAACACTACTATCCTTTTGAAAGATCCACACTAGTACTCCCTCTTATCCTTGTACTCCATAGAGATGATCATGCATATAGCTATGTGGGGACCTTCACACTATAGAACTTGGATTGTATATTCCAAGGATGAGCCTTCCCAAAAGAGCTTGTAACACCCTCACTGTCATGTAACAGTAGTCACTACAGTAATCATTTTGATAATGATTATTACTGTTGCAAATCATGCCATGATCATCTTTGCTTTTGATCCCATTCAAAATGCCTTTTAGGTTATATTAAAAATCAGGTGACAATTAAACTTTGCGCAAAAATGGTGAAACCAATTTTATAAAATGCCAATTAATAAGTAGGTCATATTAAAAATGGTTTATGGATTTATTACATTGTTTTACTTATTTAAACAATTCAAACAACAGCCAAAACAACCCTTTTAAATCATGGCATATTCAAATGGAATCCAATATGATTTTATTTTGAGCCCTAACTTTTTGTGGTGCTGCTTCGGGTGCAACACAAATAACAGGACAAGTTTCACCTCTTGAAAAAATCCAAATATTGGAAAATAAAATAAAACAGTAGCTATGGGATCCCTAATTAATCCTTTGTATTTTATATAAAAGTCAAATCAATTTATTTATGCTCCAAACTTTTTGTTGCTGGGCACAGGTATATGATATGAATATTGGGATCATTTACCCACATTACAAAAAACCTTTTGATATCCAAACAAATTATAAACAGAAAAGAAAAAGGAAATAGCAATGAGGCCCACCCCATTGGTCCCGCAAGTGCGCAGTGGCCCGAAGACCAGCCCCACCACCAGCCAGCCCACCCAACCGTCACCCCCTTCGCACTGCTCCTCCCCTTCGCTGTTGTCGCCATGGCAGGCGTGCTTGGCGCGATGGAGCCGCGCGATGTGCGACAGCACGACGATCACTGTTGCGCAGACCACTACTTAACCCCCCGCCGGCGCCATGGCAAACCCTAGCGTCAGTTTCCCCTTCCCCTCCCATTCCCCTCGCGCTTGCCCCTGCCCCTCCTTCCTCCCGCACGGGCCCGAGCACCGTCGTCGCCGCCGTTGCGTACTGCCGCGGCCAACGGCCACCTCCGACCGAGCGAGCACGTCTAGAAGGATCCCAGGGCTCGGCTTCTTCTTCCCGCGCATCGGACACGAGCTCCCGGCCGCCGTGCGTCACGAATCGGACCGTTCCCCGACCATGGCCGTCGCCGCAATTCCGCCGATTGCCTCGCCTGCACGCCTCCTCGCGCTTCCTCGAGCGCTCCATTGAGTTCCCAGTGAGCTCCTCCTCGATCCCCTTCTTCTCGGGCTCAATTTCGTTAGCTAGGACACCGCCTCCGCCATGGCCATACTCCGGTCTCTGCCGTGTCAACCATGGTTCTGCGCGTGCGCTCGCCGGACACACCCTGCACCTGCGCGCATCCTGGCCGTGGACGGGCACCCCTAGCCGCGCACGGGTCGTGCCCTGGATCCTTTAGACGCGCCATGTGTTCGCGCCCCGCACGCGCCTTGCCGCTCCCTGTCGCGGCCGCGTCCGCCCACTCCGGCGGCCCGCGCCCTCCTTGGACGGCCATAACACGCCGCCGCATGCCGCGGTGTCCACGCACCCCCCCCCCCCCCAAACCTACTGCCCCGCCCTCGCCGGGGTTGGCCGCTACGGCCTCGCCGCCGTGCCTGGGGTCGCCGGCGGGTACCCACCGATCCAAACCAGTGGGTTGTGCCACTTCCAGGTGGGGGCCTCCCCTGTAAAAAAAATAAGAGAAAATAAAAGAACCCCTAAGACTATGACATGTGGGCCACTGGATTAATTAGAATAAATAAACTGTTAATTAAAAATTTATGTGTATGACATGTGGGACCCCCACTGTTAATTAAATTATTAAACTGGATTTATTACCTGTGAGGCTGACCAGTGAGACCCACTGGTCAGGTTTGACCAGTCAAATTCACTATTCTGGATAATGTTGATTTTAATAATAAAAGAAATTCCAAAAATTCCAAAAAATCATTTAAATATTAGAAATTCAATATATTTTAAACCGTAACTCGGATCGAAAAACTTTATACATCAAAATTGATCAGAAAAATATAACAAATACGGATACGCTATCTGTATTTCTACCCCACCCCCCTAACACACCGATCATCGATATGCCCCCTCCGGGCTATTTGTCGATAATTCCCGGTGCCGGTAAAAACCTGCCGGATGAATTTATTTCGAACACGAAAGTTGTCCGGAATGGTTCAACTAGCACGGATACACCCTTCATACGTTTGTCGGATGTCCACGACACCTCCGGCATGAACCCTTCCCCCTCCGGACACCCTGTCCGGTAATCACCCGGAGATGGCAGTTCATCCCCGGATGGATTCCCGCTCCGAGCATCACACATGGCACTGCGTTAGAACCCCGTAAACATTTCATCTGTCATGTCATGCATATGTTTGAATATTATTGATGTGTATTTACTGTTTCCTCCCCCCCCCCTTAATCTCCGGTAGACCCCGCTGCTACCGCCGACTACACCGCTGCCGGGTACGACTACTTCGTCGACGACCGTACCCCTACCGTCGAGCTTCCAGGAAAGCAGAGCCATTTCCTTCCCCATATATCGCCTACCTTTCCGTACTTTATTGCACTAGGCATTGTTACTGCTGCTGCTACGTTACAATCCTATTCAATTGCATAGCCTGTTTTTGTCGCCCTTGATGTACCTCCTTTATCCTATGTTGCCTATTATAATTATGCATTATATTCAGCAGTGAGCCCTGCGCATTGTTAGCTAGGATTAGATAGCGGGCCGTGACCACTCAGGGGAGTGACACGGATACAAATATATACTACTGCAACAGGTACGGATCAATGCAGACGCCCTAGGGAACCTACAACGGCGATACTCTGCCGAGTCGCTTCGAGTTTGACTTACAAGTGGACGAACTCGTATTTAAATCTCGTCGGTTCAGTAGCGTAGCATCACTGGGATGATATGAGGGTTTTCCTCTTTAGTTCATTCTGCTGGTGTCTCGGGACCACCGGGGTGATACGAGAATATTCTTCTTTAGTTCATCCCGCTGATGTCTCTGTCGAACCTCGTTAAGTGTGCCGTCGAGGGTGATTCCTCCTGGTTTCACTTAATGGTAGGCACTCGAATCAACTGGTGTCCTTAAAGGTAAGAGTCGGGCGACCCAACGGTGCCCCCGAGCGGTATATTATCGGGAGCGACAGGGAGGGTACGACCGACGTTACTGGCGTGCTTGGCCCCTGCTCGTATCTCGCGAGAGTTACCAAACCACGAAAAAGTCGAGCTCTACCAAGAGCACACGCGAGACAAGGTAAGGAGACGGTTCACCTTGTCGGTAACCGCGCGCTTTGACGGGACAACAGGGCAGGCCCCGAAGTTACCGGTAGGCCTTGTTGCTGTTCGTTGTCCGTTGTGTTGTTAGTCAGACAGCGATAATGGTTGTTTGCGAGATAATATTAAAATGCTAAATGGTTCGACGGATGACTTGAGAGACCCGTTGGTCTGTGCGCACTACCTACACGTGGGATTACGGTGTGGGCCCTCCGCGTCGTAGTTTGTCCGAAAGCTCTTCAGACGTCAGCAGTATTGCGGCCTGATCGCCGGGAAGTGGTCTTGTCTTTTTGCTGCAGCAGGTGTGTTTGGATTTGCTTTTGCTTCACCGGCCAGACTCGCACCGTGCAGGAGCGTGCAAGGGTGAGGGACCTAGACCCCTTGGCGCATAGGATATAGTCCGGCGGATGGCCTCTCTGTTGAACCTAGGATGGGCTGCAATGTGTCGGATAGCCTCGGTGGGGCGTTCCCTAACAAGGTTCACGCCACCCTGGAGATCCGAGCGTGTAGGCTAAACAGTAGTGCACCCCTGCAGGGAGTTTAATCTATTCGAATAGCCGTGTCCACGGTAACAGGACGCTTTATGCTGAAGCTGGATCTTACCACTACAAACTATTACTATTAAACTGTATGGTTCCGGGTTTTCTTCCTCGCAGGGAAGTCGAGGAGGGGAACTCGAAGGCATTATTATTATTAATCATTACAACTTATACTATACAATGTGGCAGCAACTTCTGCTTCATTGTTACTTTATGCTTTATATGAACTGTTGGTTGTTTCTCTTCTCATGCTGCAAGACATTGTCAGAAGATGCTAGTCTTCGATAGGCCTAGCTTCTTACCCTTATTCTGATTTCTTCCTTGCAGTCCACTATATACAACCTCCCCTTTCCATTTGATACAAATGCATAATGCTTAGTAGCGGACGTAAGACTCGCGGGTATGCTAGATACTCACCTTTGCTTTATTTCCCCTTTTTGTTTTGCCTGATCGGCCGCTGCAGTCGATGTTGGAGCCTTGGAGTCCAGGAGCAGGAGATCCCCGATGCCGACCACCTACACATGAAGATCCCCGATGCCTTGTACGACGTCGAGTCCCCCCGTTGACCAGGAGTAGTTTGGAGGTTCCCAGGCAGGAGGCCTCGCCTTTTCGATCGTGGTTGATTTTTGTGCTAGCCTTCTTAAGGCAACCTTTTATCCTTGTGTCTGTACTCGGATACTATTTCTTCCGCTGACTTTGTGCTCTTGAGCTGTTGTATTCGAGCCCTCGTGGCCCCTGGCTTGTATTAAACAGCTTGTATTATTTTATTTGTAGAGTTGTGTTGTGATATCTCACCGTGAGTCCCTGATCTCGATCGTGTACCTTGCGTGTATGATTACTGTACACGGTCTGATTTTGGGGGCGTCAAAGAGCTCTAGGTCTTCGTGAGAGATCAAGTTAGATGCACCCCACTAGTTCCATTGGAGAGCTTTTCAGCTCATATGTGCATCCGTTGCATGGCGATCCCTACTCCTCACATCATATCTATCATTTGGCTTTCTCGCCTATGATTGTCCTCATTGATGTGAGCCTTTCTCTTCCTTTTTTTCTTCCTCCTCCACCATATTATCTCTTTTCCATCCTAAGTGTCAACTCTCGTTCTTACGCTCATCCATTGCATGAGTGCTCAAAATGTCGAAAAGGAGTGGATCAAATTGACTTGTACCTGGATAGTGGTCTGGGACGAGTCAAGATAAGATTCCAAAGAAGACCAAGTGTGAAAGTTTAGTAGATTGAGTTCTCAACTACAAAAATAGTTTTTTCTCATATTCCCTATCCTCTTTCTTGCACGCAAACACCATTTGGAGACATTCGAGCCGCGGACATCGAGAGCTCTTGCACCTAATGTTCTTTCGTTGCTTGTTTCAATGCTAATATAGACTCTTGCATGTTATGACTTAAATTGGATTACATACCTTGATTGCTTTACTTTTCAAAGTTCTTATATGGTTGCTACCATTTCAACAAAGAAATTATGCCTGTTATCATTTACCTACTCGAGGACGAGCAGGAATTAAGCTAGGGGAT
This sequence comes from Bromus sterilis, assembly GCA_950022295.1. Classification (NCBI taxonomy): domain Eukaryota; kingdom Viridiplantae; phylum Streptophyta; class Magnoliopsida; order Poales; family Poaceae; genus Bromus; species Bromus sterilis. Next base: position 54,831,221 of record OX465599.1, read on the forward strand.
GTTGATACGTCTAAAACGTATCGATAATTTATACTCGCTCCATGCATGTTTTGTGTGATATTCCTATGATCTAGATACACTTTCATACACTTTTGATCATATTTGGACTAACCTACTAACTCAGTGCACCCCAGTGCCAGTTCCTGTTTTCTTCTGTTTTTTTATTTCAGTTTTCCCCCATATAAAATGTGCTCCAAAAATCCGGGAAAAATCAGATAAAAAATCACCGTGTCGGAACACTCCCGAAGACCGAAGGAGGGACAGGGGGCCACCACCAGGCGGCCACCTGGCGCGGCCAGGGGCCTGGCCGCGCCAGGAGGGGCGCCTGGGCCCCTGGCTGCCCCCCTTCGCCTATTTATTCTCCGTCACGGGAAACTTCTGAAGACAGAACCCTATTTCACAAATTCTCCTCTATTCCGCCATCGCCGCGCTTCCAAGATCGGGAGCACCGTCAGGACCTTCCCGACACCTTGCCGGGGGGAGGATCGACCTCCGGGAGCTTCCCCTCCATCATGGACGCTTCCCGGATGTGCCGTGAGTAGTTGATACGTCCAAAACATATCTATAATTTCTGCTTGCTCCATGCATCTTTTGTGTGATATTCTATGATATTGATGCACTTCCATACACTTTTGATCATATTTTTACTAACCTATTAACTCAGTGCACCCCAGTGCCAGTTCCTGTTTTCTGCAGTTTTTGTATTTCAGGTTTTCCCATTACTTAAAGTGCCAGAAAAATTCCGGGAAAAATATAGGAAAAATCAGCATACAGGAAGCTTCGGGAAGATCCAAAGTGGGGCCAGAGGGGAGCCGGGGGTGGCCCAGGCGGCCACCTGGCGCGGCCACCCCCTAGGCCGCGCCAGGGGGGCGCCTGGGGCCCCTGGTCCACCTCTGGATGCCCCCTTCGCCTATATATCTCTCTCGTCCAGAAACCGTCGACGACAGAAACCTTTTTCGCGATCTCTCCTTTGTTCCGCCGCCGCAGCGTTTCCAAGATCGGGAGCACCAGGAGCCCTCTTCCCGTCACCCTGCCGGAGGGAGGAACCAGCTCCGGGAGCTTCTCCACCACCATGGATGCTTCCCGGATGAACCGTGAGTAGTCCACCTTGGACCATGGGTCCATGATCAGTACCTATGTGATGTTCTCCTCCCCTCTTTGTTCTTCATGGTTTAGACCTCGTGAGCTTCCCTACATGATCGAGGCACATATGTAATCTTCTTGCTGTTGCTATGCTGAGTTTGCTGGGACATGATGGATTATGAGACTATGTTCAGATTGTGTTTGAGTAATATATTTGATTCTCCTCTTTTATATTTATGTTCTTGAGTAATTCTTTCATGTTCTCCGTTGTTGTTTATTGCTTTGGCCAAGTAGTAGGTAGTGACTCCAAGAGGGAGCGTTATGCATGATTGTGGGTTCATGCCCCCTGATGACTAGCTTGAGTGACAGAAACATGAGTCTAGGGGATGTGTTGTTGCCACAAGGGAGAAAACAACGGTGCTTGTACTTGCGGGTGCAAGGATTGTTTACTTTACGCAAAATTCTTTTATGCAGTTGTCTGTTGCTTTGAGTTTACACTTTGGGTGGGATTCGCAAATGAATACCAGCGAGATGTTCTGGATAGATATCTCAAGGTGGATGATTAGTAGGTAGATGCAGATGGATTTCGGTCTACTTCTCTTGGCGTACCGCCCAAGCTTTTGAGCCTCTTCCTTTCTGTGTAGCATAGTTATCATTGGTTTGCGCACATAATCCTGTCAATTGCCCAGCTATAATTTGTTTACCTTGCATGGTTATTTTATCATCTTTTGGGAGAGAGACATCACTAGTGAACATCATGGGACCCCGATCCATATTTCCACCATTATTTACACCCGCTATTTATTTTCTGCTTTATTTCCTTTTCTATTGCTATCACTATCATTATTATCCCGTGCGTTTGATCCTTTGTAAACAACAAGGGCCGGAGGGATTGACAACCTCTCTGTACTCGTTGGGAGCAAAGTTATCTGTTGTGTGTGCAGGTCCACGTCAACCGCCTAATTGCTGGCGTCGTTGTCACCTTCCTGTCGTTGTCGGAGTCCTACTGGAGACAAACCTTGGTATCTTCACCGAGGGAAATTTTTGTTGTCTACATCTCAACCTTCCACTTTGGGTAACCAACGAGGGGCAAGAAGACATCAAAGCTAATTTCTGGCGCCGTTGCCGGGGACTCCACTCTTCAAGATACGGGAGTTGCACACTATCTTTTATCTTTGCTTTTTAGTCTTGTTAGTTTACCTTTCAGTTTTTGATTTAGTGTCCCTTATCAAAAATAAAAAAAATTAGTTACCTTGCTTTTAGTTATCCTTTCTGTTTAGCCAAGCATGTTAAGATTTGGTGCCTTGAGAGAATCGGAGGTCCTAGATTTCCATCAAAGGGACGGAGAAAATATGAAGAAGGCATGGGACAAAATTTCTGATGCGCATAGGATAATTATGCCTTGGATACCTATAAAAATTGTGCTTAGAAATTTTTACCATGGTCTTTTCAGATGGTGCAAACACTCTCTTGATATTATAGCCGAAGGAGATTTCTTAGATTGTAATGAAGCTAGAGCTCTTGAAATTATACATGGTCTATCTAGTTACTTTGTTTATGATCATAGTTTTGATACTGTTATAGATAGACTTTCTACTATTGAAAAGAGAATGGGTGCTCTAGACTTGAGAGAAGCAAAGAAACCCAAGCCAAATAAGAAAGATGTTTACAAGATAGATGGTGACTGGGAACCCTTTGTTAGAATTAGCATCTGATGTCACGAGAGTTTACTTCTCGCCCCTCGTTGGTTACCCAAAGTGGAAGATTGAGATGTAACGTAGCGTCAATTTCCCTTAGCGAAGATGCTAAGGTTTGAGTGTCGAACCAATAGGACTCCAACAACGATAAGTAGATGGTTCGGCAAGTGATGCGTCGTTTGAAGATAATCACTTGCTTCTCCTGGACCTGCACACACAATAGATAGCTTTGCTCCCAACGAGTATAGAGAGGTTGTCAATCCCTTCGGCCTTGTTGTTTACAAAGGATAAAACGCACGGGATAATAATGATAGTGATAGCAACGGAAAAGTAAATAAAGCAGTAAATTGATAGCGGGTGTAAACAGTATTGGAAATATGGACCGGGGTCCTATGATGTTCACTAGTGATGTCTCTCTCCCAAAAGAAGATAAAATAGCCATGCGAGGTAAACAAATTACAGCTGGGCAATTGACAGGATTATATGCGCAAACCAATGCTAACTATGCTACAAAGAAAGGAAGAGGCTCAAAAGCTTGGGCGGTACGCCAAATCAAGTAGACCGAAATCCATCTGCATCTACCTACTAATCATCCACCTTGAGATATCTATCCAGAACATCTCGCTGGTATTAAGTTGCGAATCCCACCCAAACTGTAAACTCAAAGCAACAGACAACTACATTGAAGAACTTTGCGTAAAGTAAACAATCCTTGCACCCGCAAGTACAAGCATCGTTGTTTTCTCCCTTGTGGCAACAACACATCCCCTAGACTCATGTTTCTGTCACTCAAGCTAGTCATCGGGGGGCATGAACCCACAATCATGCATAACGCTCCCTCTTGGAGTCACTACCTACTACTTGGCCAAAGCAATAAACAACAACGGAGAACATGCAAGAATTACTCTAGAACATAAATATAAAAGAGGAGAATCAAATATATTACTCAAACACAATCTGAACATAATCTCATAATCCATCGGATCCCAGCAAACTCAGCATAGCAACAGCATAAATATTACATATGTGCCTCGATCATGTAGGGCAGCTCACGAGGTCTAATCCATGAAGAACAAATAGGGGGGGGAGAACATCACATAGCTACTGATCACAGACCCATGGTCCAAGGTGGACTACTCATAGTTCATCCGGGAAGCATCCATGCTGGTGGAGAAGCTCCCGGAGGTGGTTCCTCCCTCCGGCAGGGTGCCGGGAAGTGGTCTTCTGGTGCTCCCTATTTTGGAAGCGCGGCGGCGGCGGAACAGAGGAGAGATCGTGGAAAAGGGTTCCCGTCACGGGGAATATATGGGCGAAGGGGGGCAGCCAGGGGGCCCACCAGGGGTCCAGGCGCCCCCTGGCGCGGCCCCACCCTAGGGCGCGCCGGGAGGGCGCCTGGGGCCCTGGTGGGTCCCCTCTCCCCCCCCCCCCCTCGATGATTCCCGAAGCTTCCGTATCGATGATTTTTTATTGGATTTTTCCCAAATTTTTGGAGCACTTTTAATATGGGGGAAACCCGAAATAGAAAAACAGCAGAAAACAGGAACTGGCACTGGGGTGCACTTAGTTAATAGGTTAGTCAAAATATGATCAAAAGTGTATGGAAGTTCATCAATATCATAGCAATATCACACAAAAGAGCCATGGAGCAAGCAGAAATTATAGATACGTTTTGGACGTATCAACATCCCCAAGCTTAATTCCTGCTTGTCCTCGAGTAGGTAAATGATAAAAGCATAATTTCTGTGGTGACATTCTAACAACCATATAAGAACTTTTAAGTAAAGCAATCAAGGCATGTAATTCAATTCAAGTCATAACAGGCAAGAGTCTATATTTAGCATTGAAACAAGCAACATAAGAACATAAAGGTGCAAGATCTCTCGCTGTCCCTGACTCGAATGTCTCCAAATGGTGTTTGCGTGCAAAAAAGGGGATAGGGATATACGATAAAAAGAATTTTTGTGTTGAGAACTCAATCTACTAAATTTTCACACTTGGTCTTCTTTGGAATCTTATCTTGACTCATCCCCAGACCACTAGCCACGTACAAGTCAAAATGATCCACTCCTTTTCGACATTTTGAGCACTCATGCAATGGATGAGCGTAAGCAAGAAAGTTGACACTTAGGATGGCAAAGAGAGAATATGGTGGAGGAGGAAGACAAAAAGGGTGTGAAAGGCTCACATCAATGAGGACAACATAGGCGAGAGAAAGCCAAATGATAGATATGATGTGAGGAGTAGTGATTGCCATGCAACGGATGCACATATGAGCTAAGGTAATCTCTCCAATGGAACTAGTGGGGGTACATCCAACTTGCTTGCTCAAGAAGACCTAGAGCTTATTTGAGGAGGCTCATCATTGGAATATACAAGCCAAGTTCTATAGTGTGAAGGTCCCCACATAGCTATATGCATGAATGATAATCTCTATGGAGTACAAGATATAAGATGGAGTACGAGTGTGGATCTCTCAAAAGGAATAGTAGTGTGCACCCTTCTCTATTTTTATTTCTTTTTCTCTTTTTCTATTTTTTGTATTTTTTTGGTGGCCTCAATGGCTCTTTCTATTTCTCTCATTTGTCCTCTTTGGGATCTTTTAATTTTTCCACTTTGGGATCTTTTAATTTTGTCCACTTTGGGATCTTTTCCTCACTTTAGGGGCAACACTCTATATATTACAAAAAGTATAGAAGATCTTTCACACTTTACAAAAGTACTCAAATCATAAAGAAGATGTAACTATCATGATGTATGCAAATGTATGCCTCTGCCAGTGTAGCAGGATATGCAATGATACTAGTGCGTCATGTAGAAATTATTAGGGCAAGGCCCAACTAGCATGCGGCTCACAGATCAAGCAAGTAGCATGTATGACATGAATATCAAGTCATGAGAAGGTGGATGTTGCATGGCAATATATCTCGGAAAGGCTATGGAAATGCCTTGATAGGTAGGTATGGTGGCTGTTTTGAGGAAGGATATAAGGAGGTTTATGTTGACAAAGCGTATCATGCCAACGGTTTGGATGTACCGGCGAAGGTGGACGCCAACTCTCGGAGTGAGAAGAAAGCAATGCACGGCACAGGAGAGGCTAGAAAAATATGGGAAGGTGGGAGTGTCAACTTTCGAATACTCACATTAGTCTGAAGAACTCATGCACATATTATCGGTAACTCTCAATCTAATAAGGAGGTTCACAAAGAGACAAGTACGCCGAGTAGGAGTGTATGGGGGTTTGGTTATCCTTGCGCATCCTCGACTCATGGTACGTGAGTGTACTCTAATATTCGATCCCTCCAAAGAGTAGTGATCCATCTAGTAGCTAAAGTTCTCAACTAATTTTGTGAGTTTTGAAAATAAACACGGATTGCCCAAAATACGACATCTATCACTAAAAGGCTAAAGCTCTTGACACCAAAAGTCCAAACATTACTCAAAACAATACCTCAAAACTATTGCAAGTTACTACTACAAAAGAATAGCAACCTCAATTACCTACTTCAAGTCAAGACACACAACTCAGTGCAACAGGCAAACTCTCTAAACAAGATAAACATGAAAACTCAAGAGAGTTCCAACAACAAACTAAACAAAATCTCTTAAAAAGATAAGCATGAAAACTATGAGCTAAACATGACAGTAGCTATGAAAAAGATAAAGAACAATCACAGCAAAGATATAGGCATGAAAAATCCTATGATATGTTCTACATTGAAGTGGAGCGGGTTTCTTTCCCACACAAATAAAGCTGGGTTCTAACTTGTTATGAACAGCAAGCAAAGGTAAAGAAAACTAAAAATAAAACCTAAGAGCGAGACGCTGCAAGAATAGCACATAACGCGTGAAGTGATAAAAATATAGTGAAACGAGAGACAAACTGATAATTGTTGATGGAGAAGGGGATGCACGGGGGCATCCCCAAGCTTAGATGCTTGAGTCTCCTTGAATATTTCTTGCGGATGCATGGGGTTATCCCCAAGCTTGAGCGCTTGACACTATTGAATCTTCTTTCATCATCTTCCCTCGCACACTTGAAAACTCCCTTCATACATAACTCATCATAATCTGATTAGCGAGGATAGTACCCATAATAAAATAATTTTTCCTCTACTGAAAATAAGGATAATCTTGAAGAGCTACTGTTTCTCAAGATTTCCAAAAAGTTTTTGCAAATAAAAAGCAAGCTTAAGGTTTGCAAAATGAAGAAGAGGCCAAACAGGACATAATCTGTGAAAAACATACCTGCAGGTAGTAAATAATTTTTTAGGGATACTTCTGCAACTCAAATAAAAAACTCAGAACATACGAAAGTTCCGTAATTGTATAGAGCACTCTGTGTAAAAATTTCAGATCAAAAAAATTAACTTGGATTTTTCTGTGATTTTTCTAGTCACGAGGACAGAATCTGTTTTCTGGACAGCATGTCACAACTTTCAGTTCCCTTGTCATATGAGGCTATAATTGGCACAAAGCTTGAAAAGTAAAGATACAATGATGTTGCTACAGTAGTAACAATCATCAAGAGCACTAAAAACATAATAAAAGCAAAAAGGAAATCCTAATTTTTTTGCGGGCTGCCTCCCGAAAGCGCTTCTTTAAAGCAATTAACTAGGCTTAATGCAAATAGATCAAGTCTTTTCAAGAAAATAACTAGCCCGTGTGACGGATACAAAAGGCAACTTAATATTTTTCCTAGGGAAGTATTCCATACCTTTCTTGAGACGGAATTGGAATTTTATAATCCCTTCTTTCATATCAATAATAGCACCCACGGTGCGAAGAAAAGGGCGTCCCAAAATAATTGGACATGATGGTTCACATTCAATGTCCATAATAGTAAAATCAACGGGAACATAATTGTCATTGACAATGATATGAACATCCTCGATCTTCCCCAAAGGTTTCTTTACGGAAGAATCGACAAGACGAACACCAAAAGAACAAGGATCAAAAGGTTTCAATTCAAATATATCATACATTCTTTTGGGCATAACGGAGGTACTAGCTCCAACATCACATAAAGCATAGCAAGAAAAGTTATTCAAATTAATTTTAATCATAGGATCCCAACCATATTCTAGATTTCTAAGTATGGAGGCTTCTACCCTAAGCTTATCCTCCCTAGCTTTAATGAGAGCATTAGTGATATGCTCCGTATGCTCCGTGAAGGCAAGATTAAGTGTGCTAGTGTGGGGGTCTCTAGACATCTTGTGAAGGAAACGAATAACTTCAGAGAGGGTGCAATTATCAAAATCAAGGTCACTACTATCAAGTAAAGTGGTAGTGTTGTCCTTTAGGCTCACTTGTTTGGTAGCTTCTATTGTCATAGGAATTTCTTCTTATACGATTGAGGTCATAGCATCACCATTAATAGGTCCTATGGGACTAGGGGTGCATTGGGTTCTAAGAGTTTGGATATCCTCAACCACTTCGATAGTAGCAAAAGTATGGCGTGTAGGAAGGCTCTTAATTCTATCTCCTTCCTCTTTTTCTCTAGCCCATCTCTCTTTAAGTTTAGCCATCATCCTAATGTTTTCATTAATTTGCACTTGGATAGCATTCATAGGAGTGACCTTCCAATGCTCAAGAGGAGAAGTTCTAATTTTAAGCAATTCTACTTCATGGGCTAAATTGTCTACCTTCGACGAGAGATTATCTAATTTGTCTAGTTTTTCCTCTACACTTTTGTTGAAGGCTTTTTGGGTAGTGATAAAGTCTTTAAGCATACTCTCTAATTCAGAAGTGGAGTTTTTGGTGCTAGGATAAGTGTTGTTGTTCCCATAGTTGTTGGAGGGGAACGGTCTAGGATTGCTACCAAAATTACTCCTATAAGCATTGTTATTGAAGTTGTTTCTAGAGATAAAGTTCACATCTACTTGATCTTGAGCAATCAAAGAATTTAAAGGAACGTCATGAGGATCAATAGGAGATTGCTTGGTAAGTAGAGACATAATCAAGTCAACTTTTTCATTTAAGGAGGAGATCTCCTCGACCGAGTTTACCTTCCTACCTATTGGAGCTCTTTCGGTGTGCCATTGGGAATAGTTGGTCATCATCCCATCTAGAAGTTTTGTGGCAGCACCAAGTGTAGTTGACATAAAGGTTCCTCCCGCGGCCGAATCTAGCAGGTTCCGCGAGGTAAAGTTCAAGCCTGCATAAAAAGTTTGGATAACCATCCAAGTAGTCAAACCATGCGTAGGGAAATTCTTAACAAGAGATTTCATGTGTTCCCAAGCTTGGGCAACGTGTTCATTATCCAATTGCTTAAAATTCATAATATAACTCCTCAATTGGATAATCTTAGCAGGGGGTAGTACTTCCCAATAAAAGCATCCTTGCACTTATCCCAAGAATCTATGCTATTCCTAGGCAAGGATTGAAACCAGATTTTAGCTCCTCCTCTCAAGGAGAAAGGAAAAAGCTTAAGCTTAACAATATCACCATCTACTTATTTGTACTTTTGCATGTCACAGAGCTCAATAAAATTATTTAAGTGCAAAGCAGCATCATCTCCAGCACCGGAGAATTGATCTTTCATAACAAGGTTCAACAAAGTAGGTTTAATCTCATAAGAAGGTGCTGAAGTAGCAGGTGTAGCAATAGGAGTGCAGATAAAGTCACTGTTGTTATGACTAGTAAAGTCACACAACTTGGTGTTCTCGGAGGAACCCATAGTAGCAGCAAGGAAGATAACTATTTTTTTGATTTTTGATAAAGGACACTAAAGCAAAAACTGAAAGGTAAACTAACAAGACTAAAAATCAAAGATAAAAGATAGTGTGCAACTCCCCTATCTTGAAGAGTGGAGTCCCCGGCAACGGCGCCAGAAATTGCTTTGATGTCACGAGAGTTTACTTCTCGCCCCTCGTTGGTTACCCAAAGTGGAAGGTTGAGATGCAGCGTAGCGGCAATTTCCCTTAGCGAAGATGCTAAGGTTTGAGTGTTGAACCAATAGGACTCCAACAACGATAAGTAGGTGGTTCGGCAAGTGATGCGCCGTTTGAAGATAATCACTTGCTTCTCCTGGACCTGCACACACAACAGATAGCTTTGCTCCCAACGAGTACAGAGAGGTTGTCAATCCCTCCGGCCTTGTTGTTTACAAAGGATAAAACGCACGGGATAATAATGATAGTGATAGCAACGGAAAAGTAAATAAAGCAGTAAATTGATAGCGGGTGTAAACAGTATTGGAAATATGGACCGGGGTCCTATGATGTTCACTAGTGATGTCTCTCTCCCAAAAGACGATAAAATAGCCATGCGAGGTAAACAAATTACAGCTGGGCAATTGACACGATTATGTGTGCAAACCAATGCTAACTATGCTACAAAGAAAGGAAGAGGCTCAAAAGCTTGGGCGGTACGCCAAATCAAGTAGACCGAAATCCATCTGCATCTACCTACTAATCATCCACCTTGAGATATCTATCCAGAACATCTCGCTGGTATTAAGTTGCGAATCCCACCCAAAGTGTAAACTCAAAGCAACGGACAACTGCATTAAAGAACTTTGCGTAAAGTAAACAATCCTTGCACCCGCAAGTACAAGCACCGTTGTTTTCTCCCTTGTGGCAACATCACATCCCCTAGAATCATGTTCCTGTCACTCAAGCTAGTCATCGGGGGGCATGCACCCACAATCATGCATAACGCTCCCTCTTGGAGTCACTACCTACTACTTGGCCAAAGCAATAAACAGCAACGGAGAACATGCAAGAATGACTCTAGAACATAAATATAAAAGAGGAGAATCAAATATATTACTCAAACACAATCTGAACATAATCTCATAATGCATCGGGTCCCAGCAAACTCAGCATAGCAACAACAGAAAGATTACATATGTGCCTCGATCATGTAGGGCAGCTCACGAGGTCTAATCCATGAAGAACAAAGAGGGGAGGAGAACATCACATAGCTACTGATCATAGACCCATGGTCCAAGGTGGACTACTCACGGTTCATCCGGGAAGCATCCATGCTGGTGGAGAAGCTCCCGGAGGTGGTTCCTCCCTCCGGCAGGGTGCCAGGAAGAGGTCTTCTGGTGCTCCCGATCTTGGAAGCGCGGCGGCGGGGGGACAAAGGAGAGATCGCGAAAAAGGGTTCCCGTCACGGGGGTTTCACGTCACGGGGAATATATGGGCGAAGGGGGGCAGCCAGGGGGCCACTGATACGTCCAAAACGTATCTATAATTTCTGCTTGATCCATGCCTCTTTTGTGTGATATTGCTATGATATTGATGGACTTCCATACACTTTTGATCATATTTCGACTAACCTGTTAACTCAGTGCACCCCGGTGCCAGTTTCTGTTTTATGTTGTTTTTCTATTTCAGGTTTTCCCCATATTAAAAGTGCTCAAACAATTCGGGAAAAATCCAATAAAAAATCAGCGATACAGAAGCTTCGGGAATCACCGAGGGGGGGGCAGAGGGGACCCACCAGGGCCCCAGGCGCCCTCCCGGCGCGCCCTAGGATGGGGCCGCGCTAGGGGGTGCCTGGACCCCTGGTTCCCCCCTGGCTGCCCCCCTTCGCCCATATATTCCCCGTGACGTGAAACCCCCATGGCGGGAACCCTTCTCTCCTCTGTTCCGCCGCCGCCGCGCTTCCAAGATCGGGAGCACCAGAAGACCTCTTCCCGGCACCCTGCCGGAGGGAGGAACCACCTCCGGGAGCTTCTCCACCACCATGGATGCTTCCCGGATGAACCGTGAGTAGTCTACCTTGGACCATGGGTCTGTGATCAGTAGCTATGTGATGTTCTCCTCCCCTATTTGTTCTTCATGGATTAGACCTCGTGAGCTTCCCTACATGATCGAGGCACATATGTAATATTTCTGTTGTTGCTATGCTGAGTTTGCTGGAATCCGAAGGATTATGAGATTATGTTCAGATTGTGTTTGAGTAATATATTTGATTCTCCTCTTTTATATTTATGTTCTAGAGTAATTCTTGCATGTTCTCCGTTGCTGTTTATTGCTTTGGCCAAGTAGTAGGTAGTGACTCCAAGAGGGAGCGTTATGCATGATTGTGGGTTCATGCCCCCCGTTGACTAGCTTGAGTGACAGAAACATGAGTCTAGGGGATGTGATGTTGCCACAAGGGAGAAAACAACGGTGCTTGTACTTGCGGGTGCAAGGATTGTTTACTTTACGCAAAGTTCTTTAATGGAGTTGTCCGTTGCTTTGAGTTTACACTTTGGGTGGGATTCGCTACTTAATACCAGCGAGATGTCTGGATAGATATCTCAAGGTGGATGATTAGTAGGTAGATGCAGATGGATTTCGGTCTACTTGATTTGGCGTACCGCCCAAGCTTTTGAGCCTCTTCCTTTCTTTGTAGCATAGTTAGCATTGGTTTTCGCACATAATCCTGTCGATTGCCCAGGTGTAATTTGTTTACCTCACATGGCTATTTTATCGTCTTTTGGGAGAGAGACATCACTAGTGAACATCATAGGACCCGGGTCCATATTTCCAATACTGTTTACACCCGCTATCAGTTTACTGCTTTATTTACTTTTCCGTTGCTATCACTATCATTATTATCCCGTGCATTTTATCCTTTGTAAACAACAAGGCCGGAGGGATTGACAACCTCTCTGTACTCGTTGGGAGCAAAGCTATCTGTTGTGTGTGCAGGTCCAGGAGAAGCAAGTGATTATCTTCAAACGGCACATCACTTGCCGAACCACCTACTTATCGTTGTTGGAGTCCTATTGGTTCGACACTCAAACCTTAGCATCTTCGCTAAGGGAAATTGCCGCTACGCTACATCTCAACCTTCCACTTTGGGTAACCAACGAGGGGCGAGAAGTAAACTCTCGTGACATCAAAGCAATTTTTGGTGCCGTTGCCAGGGACTCTGCTCTTCAAGATATGGGAGTTGCACACTATCTTTTACCTTTGATTTTTAGTCTTGTTTGTTTACCTTTCAGTTTTTATCTTTGTGTCCTTTATCAAAAAAAATATAGTATGTCTAGTTCCTTACTTGCCAATCAATTTCTGACTTCTTTGAAACTAGATCTTATTCGCATGGAGGATTCACTGAGGATCAACAAAAGTGGTACATGGAACACCGCTTGTCTCAAAAGGGGATACACTTATGGAAACAAATACATAAGTTGTATGAGTATGCTAGAAACTTGTGCTCAATATATAATATATCTTTCTACAGGGATGAATCTTGTTGCTTTATGAGGTACAAACACCTCGCTTTCCAATTTGAGTACAATGATGATGAAACCTTAGCTTCTTATGCTAAGATAAATTATGATTTTGATGATGCAGAGCAAATAGAAGAATTTGTTGCTTATAAGGGTGCCTATGAAATTACTTATCTTATTAAAAATATTGATGATGCCCCTTACAAATATGAGAGTCTTGCTATACTTAACTATTGTTTGGAAAATTACGATGCAAATTATTATATTACTGATCATCTTGAGAGAATCTCTCCCCCAAAGGAAGAGACTAATGATTTGCAGGACTCTATGGAAGAAGAAATTGCTGAACCTAAAAGCTCCTTGGATGAAAAAGAGGAGGAGAGTGACGAACAAAAGGGGGAAGAATGGAGCTATCCCTGTCTACCTTCTAATGAGAGTAACCCTTTGAATCTTACCTTATATAAGTATTATGATCCTATGGATTCTTTTGAAATATCCCTTTTTGATGAAGTTGATGCCTTTTATACTTATGGTCGCGATGCCGATATGGATTATGCTTGCGAAGACGAACTTTCTATAGTTCCTTACGTGAAGCATGAAATTGTTGCTATTGCACCCACACTTGATTTCCCTATTATCCTTTTGAAATCTCCAACTCCGGAGAATTTTCCTCTTATCAAAGCTCAATGTGATGGGTTGCATTTATCTTATGATCCTAAAAACCGTGTTGAAAACAATACACGTGTGCTTGTAGGTCATGAACAATATGATTTATATGATAGTTATATTTTTTATGTTGTTCATGATACTACTGAAAATTACTTTGAGAGAGGAAAGTTTGGTTATAGAAACTACCATGTGACAAAAACACCTCTCTCTAAACTGAAACTTTCGAAGTTGTTCTTGTTCCACCTTCCTATGCATGTCACTTTGTGCTTCTTTGATTTATTTTCTTACGAGATTCCTATCCATAGGAAGTGGGTTAGGCTTAAATGTGTTTCATATTTGCTTCTTGATGCTCTCTTTTGCTCCAAAATTATTATTCTTGTGAGAGCATCTTCTATAATCTTTAAGCCTAGCTAATGGCTTTAAAGAAGCGCTTTCGGGAGGTAGCCCGCAACGAATTTAGGTTTTACTTTTTGTTTTTCTTCTATTTTTAGTGGTCTTGATGACTGTTACTACTGTAGAAACATCATTGTATCTTTACTTTTCAAGCTTTGTGCCATTTATGGCCTCATATGACGAGGGAAGTGAAAGTTGTGACATGTTGTCCAGAAAACAGATTCTGAACTCGGGACTAGAAAAATCACAGAAAAATCCCAGTTCATCTTTTGAGCTGAAATTTTTACACAGCGTGCTCTATACAATTACGGAACTTTCGTATATTCTGAGTTTTTTTAATTGAGTTGCAGAAGTATCCCTAAAAAATTCTTTACTACCTGCTGGTCTGTTTTTCACAGATTCTGTCCTGTTTTGCCTCTTCTTCGTTTTGCAAACCTTAAGCTTGCTTTTTCTTTGCAAAAACTTTTTGGAAATCTTGAGAAACAGTAGCTCTTCAAGAATATCCTTATTTCCAGTAGAGAAAAAATTATTTTATTATGGGTACTAACCTCGCTAATCAGATTATGATGAGTTATGTATGAAGGGAGTTTTCAAGTGTGCGAAGGAAGATGATGAAAGAAGATTCTGGAGTGTCAAACTCTCAAGCTTGGGGATGCCCCCATGAATCCCCAAGAAAGAATCAAGGATACTCAAGCGTCTAAGCTTGGGGATGCCCCCATGCATCCCCTTCTCCATCAACAATTATCAGTTCGTCTTTCGTTCCACTATATTTTTAACACTTCATGCGTTATGTGCTATGCTTGGAGCATCTTGCTCTTTATTTCCCTTTTTAGTTTTATTTAGCTTTGCTTTCTGTTCATAACAAATTAGAACCCATCTTTCTTTGTGTGGGAGAGAAACACGCTCCACTTTCAAAATCTAGAACACATCATAGGATTTTTCATGCCTATATCTTTGCTGTGATTGTTCTTTATCTTTTTCATAGGTACTGTCATGTTTAGCTCTTAGTTTTCATGCTTATCTTCTTAAGAGCTTTTGTTTAGTTTGTTACTGGAACCCTCTTGAGTTTTCATGTTTATCTTGTTTAGAGAGTTTGCCTATTGCACTGAGTTGTGTGTCGTGACTTGAAGTAGCTAATTGAGGTTGCTATTCTTTTGTAGTAGTAACTTGCAATAGTTTTGAGGTATTGTTTTGAGTAATGTTTGAACTTTTGGTGTCAAGAGATTTAGCCTATTAGTGATAGATGTCGTATTTTCGGCAATCCGTGTTTATTTCAAAACTTACAAATTAGTTGAGAACTCTAGCTACTAGATGGATCACTACTCTTTGGAGGGATCGAATATTAGAGTACACTCACGTACCATGAGTCGAGGATGCGCAAGGATAACCAAACCCCCATACACTCCTCCTCGGGGTACTTGTCTCTTTTTGAACCTCCTTATTAGATTGAGAGTTACCGATAATAAGTGCATGAGTTCTTCGGACTAATGTGAGTATTCAAAAGTTGACACTTCCACCTTCCCATATTTTTCTAGCCTCTCCTGTGCCGTGCATTGCTTTCTTCTCACTCCGAGAGTTGGCGTCCACCTTTGCCGGTACATCCAAACCCTTGGCATGATACGCTCGGTCATCATAAACCTCCTTATATCCTTCCTCAAAACAGCCACCATACCTACCTATCAAGGCATTTCCGTAGCCTTTCTGAGATATATTGCCATGCAACATCCACCTTCTCATGACTTGATCTTCATGTCATACATGCTACTTTCTTGATCGATGAGACGCATGCTAGTTGGGCCTTTCCCTAATCATTGCTACATGACGCGCTAGTATCATTGCATATCCTGCTACACTGGCAGAGGCATACATTTGCATACATCATGATAGTTACATCTTCTTTATGATTTGAGTACTTTTGTAAAGTGTGAAAGATCTTCTATACTTTTTGTAATATATAGAGTGTTGCCCCTAAAGTGAGGAAAAATCCCAAAGTGGAAAAAATTAAAAGATCCCAAAGTGGACAAATTAAAAGATCCCAAAGAGGACAAATGAGAGAAATAGAAAGAGCCATTGAGGCCACCAAAAAAATACAAAAAAGAGAAAAAAAGAGAAAAAGAAATAAAAAGAGAGAAGGGGGCACACTACTATTCCTTTTGAGAGATCCACACTCGTACTCCATCTTATATCTTGTACTCCATAGAGATTATCATCCATGCATATAGCTATGTGGGGACCTTCACACTATAGAACTTGGCTTGTATATTCCAATGATGAGCCTCCTCGAATGAGCTCTAGGTCTTCTTGAGCAAGCAAGTTGGATGTACCCCAACTAGTTCCATTGGAGAGCTTACCTTAGCTCATATGTGCATCCGTTGCATGGCAATCCCTACTCCTCACATCATATCTATCATTTGGCTTTCTCTCGCCTATGATTGTCCTCATTGATGTGAGCCTTTCACACCCTTTTTGTCTTCCTCCTCCACCATATTCTCTCTTTGCCATCCTAAGTGTCAACTTTATTGCTTACGCTCATCCATTGCATGAGTGCTCGACATGTCGAAAAGGAGTGGATCTGTGACGCCCCCAAAATCAGACCATGTACAGTAAACATACACGCAAGGTACACAATCGAGATTAGGGACTCACGGTGAGATATCACAACACAACTCTACAAATAAAATAAAACAAGCTGTTTAATACAAGCCAGGGGCCACGAGGGCTCGAATACAACAGCTCGAGAGCACAAAGTTAGCGGAAGCAAAAGTATCTGAGCACAGACACAAAAATACAAGGTTGCCTTAAGAAGGCTAGCACAAAAACAACACGATCGAAAAGGCGAGGCCTCCTGCCTGGGAACCTCCAAACTACTCCTGGTCTACGGGGAACTCGACGTCGTAGAAGGCATCGGGGATCTTCTGCTCCTGGACTCCAAGGCTCCAACGTCGACTGCAGCGGCCGATCAGGCAAAACATAAAGGGGGAAAAGCAAAGGTGAGTATCTAGCATACCCGCGAGTCTTACGTCCGCTACTAAGCATTATGCATTGCATCAAATGGAAGGGGGGGCTGTATATAGTGGACTGCAAGATAGAAATCAGAATAAGGATAAGAAGCTAGGCCTATCGAAGACTAGCATCTTCCGACGATGTCTTGCAGCATGAGAAGAGAAACAGCCAACAGTTTATATAAAGCATAAAGTAACAATGAAGCAGAAGTTGCTACAGCATTGTATAATATAAGTTGTAATGATTAATAATAATAATGCCTCCGAGTTCCCCTCCTCGACTTCCCTGCGAGGAAGAAAAACCGGAACCATACAGTTTAATAGTAGTAGTTTGTAGTGGTAAGATCCAGCTTCAGCATAAAGCGTCCTGTTACCGTGGACACGGCTATTCGAATAGATTAAACTCCCTGCAGGAGTGCACTACTGTTCAGCCTGCACGCTCGGATCTCCAGGGTGGCGTGAACCTTGTTAGGGAACGCCCCACCGAGGCTATCCGACACATCGCAACCCATCCTAGGCTCAGCAGATAGGCCATCCGCCGGACTATATCCTATGCGCCAAGGGGTCTAGGTCCCTCACCCTTGCACGCTCCTGCACGATACGAGACTGGTCGGTGAAGCAAAAACAAATCCAAAACACACCTGCTGCAGCAAAGAAGACAAGACCGCTTCCCGGCTATCAGCACGTGGTACTGCTGATGTCTGAAGAGCTTTCGGACAAACTACGACGCAGGGGAGCCCATAACTCCTTATCCCACGTGAAGGTAGTGCGTACAGACCAACAGGTCTCTCAAGTCATCCGCTGAACCATTTAGCATTTTAATATTATCTCGCAGACAACCGTTATCGCTGTCTGACTAACAACACAACGGACAACGAACAGCCACAAGGCCCATCGGTAACGTCGGGGCCTGCCCTGTCGTCCCGTCAAAGCGCGCGGTTACCAACAAGGTGAACCGTCTCCTTACCTTGTCTCGCGTGTGCTCTTGGTAGAGCTCGACTTTTCGTAATTTGGTAACTCTCGCGAGATACGAGCAGGGGCCAAGCACGCTAGTAACGTCGGTCGTACCCTCCATGTCGCTCCCGACAATATACCGCTTGCGGGCACCGTTGGGTCGCCCGACTCTTACTTTTAAGGACACCAGTTGGTTTGAGTGCCTACCATTAAGTGAAACCAGGAGGTATCACCCTCGATGGCACACTTAAAGAGGTTTGACAGAGACATCAGCGGAATGAACTAAAGAGGTAAACCTCGTATCATCCCGGTGATGCTACGCTACTGAGCCGACGAGAGTGAAATACTAGTCCATTCCACTCGTAAGCCAAACTCGAAACGACTCGGCAGAGTCTCGCCGTTGTAGGTTCCCTAGGGCGTCTGCATTGATCCGTACCTGTTGCAGTTGTGATATATCGTTTTCCGCGATCACTCCCAGAGTGATCACGGCCCTCTATTATAAACCTAACTAAAAATGCGCAGGGTTTACTTTTTAATAATGCATAAGTAATAATAGGCAGCATAGGATTAAAGAAGGTACATCAAGGGGCTACAATGACAGGCTATGCAATTGAATAGTATTGTAACGTAGCAGCAGCAGTAACAATGCCTGGTGCAAGAAAGTACGGAAAGGTAGGCGATATCTGGGGAAGAGAATGGCTCTGCTTGCCTGGAAGCTCGACGGTAGAGGTACGGTCGTCGACGAAGTAGTCGATCACAGGGGCATCAGCAGCGGACGTCGAGACTACCGGACAATAAAAGAGGGGGGGAGAAACAATAAATACACAGCAATAATAGCAATACAAATACAAGACATGACATATGAAATGTTAACGACGCTCTAACCTTGTACGATACACGTAGCACGGAGCGGGAATTCATCCGAGGATGAACGGTCAGCTCCGGGTGATTACCGGACAGGGTGTCCGGAGGGGGAAGGTATCATGCCGGAGGTGTCGTGGACATCCGACAAACGTATGGGTGGGGTATCCGAGTTAGTTGAACTATTCTGAACAACTTTCGTGTTCAGAATAAATTCATCCGGATACTTTAACAGTACCGGACAAATCATCGGACAAACGGTCCGGAAGGGGGGCGGTTCGATGTTCGGTGCGTTAGAGGGGTGTGGTTGGTATACGGATATCGTATCCGTATTCCTTATATTTTTTTGATCAATTTTGATGTATAAAGTTTTTGAATCTGACTTACGGTTTAAAAGATATTCAAATTCAAAGTTTAAATCATTTTAAAGCAGTTTCTGAATTTATATTAATTCAAAAATAAATGGATGAATACCTTTATACCCAGACTATGCCAGCCGCAGTCAATGACATGTGGGGCCAATGGGGCATAGTCAACAATGACTGGTCAACTGGGTCAATGTGGGGCCTAGGTGTCATTGTCTCATTTCTGGATTTCTCTAAAATTTGGCTAAGTCTGGGAATTCTGTTGTTGTTTATGCCTTTTATGAATTTTATAACTAAATAATTATGCCTCAAACAATTATATGCCCATGACATTATTTGATCGTGGTTATGTGTACAACATGCCCATGTCATTTGCATTATTAATAAAAGTCAATAACACAAAGTTTTAGGCATATGAAGTGGTTAAGATAATGTTTCAGACTTGGAAGAAATTTGCTAAGTCTGAGAATTTCTGCATTAAGCATTACCTTGTTGTTTTCAAATGGTTATAGCTAACATTCTGTTTATCCTATAACTTTGATCCTTATATCAATCTTGAGCATTTTATGCAATCTACAATACAGGACAACTTTCAACCATATTAGGGTTAATGGTTTGATGATAGCTTTGTTCGAAAAGTGTCACCGGATGTTAGCTGCAGAAACAGTTAATTTTAGCAAATTTCGATTGATGATTGCATCAAATTTATAGCGATTTTGAGGATGAATCCTAAAGGTATTTTGATACACCACAAGTGTTCTATAATGTCATGCCATTAGATACCATGATAGGGTTCTGCATCATGTCCAAAATTGTTCTAAATTAGCTATGAACATAAATCTATTTTCTGTCATTTTTCTGCCAACAGAAAGGTGTGTTTTGTGATTTTCATAGGAATTAATCCTTGCATTTTCTGAAACTGGTTTAATGGAACAAATTGAAGCTTGGTACTTCATCTTTCTGTTGATATTATTTGTACCTACGTTTGGGCATGTTTGTTGCTATTTTTCCGCTGGTTTAATTGCTTAACATGGAGGGTTCAGTAGCAGTTTTTTTTCAGCAGCAGAAACACTTGCAGGCGGCAACCGTTGAATCTTCAGCTGAGCAACGACAACATCACAGCTGCAGAGAGCAGCTAGCAGCAGCAACGCTGCTGGACACATGGGGGTGGCGCCTAGGGCAGCCTAGAGAGGTTGGTCGTGTACGGGGGGGGGGGGGGGGCTGCCAAAGGAGGGCACGGGGTGCCGCCATGCGCGAGGCAGTGGCGCGTGAGCACCTGCACGCTACCCAGCAGTAGTGGAGCGCAGCTCGCGTCTATGGCATCCACGGGCAGTCACAGTTCTCCGGCGTCGGCGGCCTTTGGCAGTGCAGCAGCTGCAGCTTGCGGCCACGACGTCCGGGCATGCGCAAGGCGCAACCAGGACGTGTGCTGGGTGCGGGCTCCGGCCATGGTGACAACGTCGAGTACGAGGACGGCGACCCACGGCTACGGGGTGAGGGGAGGCGGAGGCGGGAGCTCACGGTGGGTGAGGCGTCGCGGCTGGGCGCGGGGCAGGGAGTCGAGGGAGTCCAACCGGGGCGCTGGAGTAGGCCGCACCGGCGGCCATGGCAGCACCGCACATCGACGACCGGCACGGCTTGGTTTCTTCGGGGTCGCGCGAAGAGTAGGACTGCAGTGAACCGCCGCCATGGAGCAGCCTCCGTCCCAGGGAGGTAGAGTGTGGGTGAGCGCGGCAACCAGGAAGGCCGGCGGCGCCCGAGGCGTCCAGAAGAGGGGTCAGGGAGAGGAGCACAGGGGCGGTGTATACTTGCCAGGGGCGGCCTGGTGGGAGAGGAGGAGATGCCCGAGTTCAGGGGAGGTCGGAGAGGTGCGGGATGGCGGCCAAGGGAGCGGGGGTCGCCGGAGTTGGGGGCGGCGTGGCAGTCAGGAGAAGGGGATCCAGATCGAGAGGGGGAGGGGTTCGGGAAGGAGAGGTGGCCGAGCGAGAGAGATGGGGTGGCTCGGTCCTTGTCTAGGTCACGAAGGGGCCCAATTTGGGCTAGCTAGGGGGGAAAGGGGGTGGGCTGGGCCGGCAGAAGGTGTTGCCCTGGGCGACTTATAGTCCTTTCTATTTTTGCTATTTTTCTGTTTTATATTTTTACTTTCTTTTCCGTTTGTAATTATCTTAGTAGCTTTTATATTTTAGTAAAACATGAGACTAGTCCAATTATTGGTGTTGCACATTTGTAGAGTCCCACAAAAAGTTTGGTGGCATAAGAAAAACATTTGGGGGTTTTGTTATATTTAAAAGGATTAAATATGGTGGTTTTGTTAGTGAGTTGAATTGTTTCAAATAGGTAAATTGCATACAAAATTCTCATTAATTTTTTAATATGACCTACTGACTTTTAAGCATTTAATAAAAGTGGTTGCATAAATTTTGGTTCAAGTTTAATTTCCAACTTTGGTTATAAATTTTATTTGAGATGGATTTTCAACAAGGCATGATAAAGGGTGATTATGGCTTTTCAATCACAATGACTTGGCATTAATCAAAGTGATCACTGTTGCATGACACTGAGGGTTTTACAAATCTCCCCCACTACAAAGAATGCTCGTCCCGAGAATTAAAGGTAGTGTAAGGGTTAAATTCTTGGTTTCGTATTCTAATGAATCTTCCGGTTCTTGTTTTCCATCTCGAAGAAGTTAATCATTCTCGTTGATGTCTTCATTTCTTTGCATCGTTGCATCGCGACGAGTTGTCATCCTTTCATCGAAGTCTTAATCGTACTTACGAACAGGTTAAGAGGCAAAGCTTCAAGGGGTCGGATCGATACAAGGTTAATCCAACGGGGTGGTCCAAGGGTATGGGGTACAAAGTACCTCCCGAGTTTAAACCCAGGGAAATACATCGAGAGAAATTAAAGAAGGCGTGTGAAGTTTCAAGCGGATAGGCAACCATTGGGCATCGATGCCGGATGATGAAAAGGGGTTCAGAGCATCAGGCACAAGCACTGAGTCTGATATCGGTTGGAATATCACAAGGTAGATGACAAGAGTCAGGTTTCGATCCTGTGGAACTGTGTGTTATGGGCCCACGTTGAATAAGAAGGGTGGGGACATTCCATGCGACCAAGTTGCAAGGTAAGTCAGAAAACAGCTTGTCAACTATGTCGGCAACAACATCGGCACCAGGAGCAGTGGACAAAGAGAACCATTTCCTGCTCGCTAAGACGAGGCGGACCAATTGGCAAAGTTCTCGTCCACCGGTGGTCACCGAAAAGCCATCAACAATTGTAACAGGTTGTACGGACAAAGTAGTACACCAGAGTGTTTACATCACCAGGGAATTATCTCTGCTCGGATAATTTATATTCAAAGAAAGGTTAAACAGACCAATGGAAAGGAAATTTTTATGATACACCAGTATCAGGTGTATATCTTTCCCAAGGGAAAACAGAGCAAGATATACATGACCAAGTTTGTATTGGCAAGGAGTCAAAGGAGGTTGTCGATGATAACACAAATCATCGAGGGGCAAGGATGGTATTTCTCACCACGAATACAATTAACACTTGGTAGAAGCCAAGACGTCGATGATGATCACGACACATCAGGTCTCGGGAATTTTATCAGAGAGTAATCTTCGGAATCTTCTAGCGAATCAGGTCATCATCTGTGATGAGGGCTCTCCGGGAGGAAGCAGTCACGAGAACCTAATGTCAGAGTTAGCAAAATCTTTAACACGAAAGAGAAGAGAGATCAGAGTCCCAGAGTAAGGGTGCGAAGAAAAAGATCCTAATACCACCCAATTTGCGACGTGGGCCGATAAGCCACACGACACTGTTAGTAAAGTAGTTTTGCAAAGACTAGACTCGACTTCGACCAGGGAGTGGTTAGGGGCTTCCTACAGGCAGTCGGCTCTGATACCAACTTGCGACGCCCCCAAAATCAGACCATGTACAGTAAACATACACGCAAGGTACAGGATCGAGATTAGGGACTCACGGTGAGATATCACAACACAACTCTACAAATAAAATAAAACAAGCTGTTTAATACAAGCCAGGGGCCACGAGGGCTCGAATACAACAGCTCGAGAGCACAAAGTTAGCGGAAGCAAAAGTATCTGAGCACAGAGACAAGAATACAAGGTTGCCTTAAGAAGGCTAGCACAAAAACAACACGATCGAAAAGGCGAGGCCTCCTGCCTGGGAAACTCCAAACTACTCCTGGTCTACGGGGAACTCGACGTCGTAGAAGGCATCGGGGATCTTCTGCTCCTGGACTCCAAGGCTCCAACGTCGACTGCAGCGGCCGATCAGGCAAAACATAAAGGGGGAAAAAGCAAAGGTGAGTATCTAGCATACCCGTGAGTCTTACGTCCGCTACTAAGCATTATGCATTGTATCAAATGGAAGGGGGAGGTTGTATATAGTGGACTACAAGATAGAAATCAGAATAAGGATAAGAAGTTAGGCCTATCGAAGACTAGCATCTTTCGACGATGTCTTGCAGCATGAGAAGAGAAACAGCCAACAGTTTATATAAAGCATAAAGTAACAATGAAGCAGAAGTTGCTGCAGCATTGTATAATATAAGTTGTAATGATTAATAATAATAATGCCTCCGAGTTCCCCTCCTCGACTTCCCTGCGAGGAAGAAAACCCGAAACCATACAGTTTAATAGTAGTAGTTTGTAGTGGTAAGATCCAGCTTCAACATAAAGCGTCCTGTTACCGTGGACACGGCTATTCGAATAGATTAAACTCCCTGCAGGGGTGCACTACTGTTCAGCCTGCACGCTCGGATCTCCAGGGTGGCGTGAACCTTGTTAGGGAACGCCCCACCGTGGCTATCCGACACATCGCAACCCATCCTAGGCTCAGCAGAGAGGCCATCCGCCGGACTATATCCTATGCGCCAAGGGGTCTAGGTCCCTCACCCTTGCACACTCCTGCACGGTACGAGACTGGCCGGTGAAGAAAAAGCAAATCCAAAACATGAGACTAGTCCAATTATTGGTGTTGCACATTTGTAGAGTCCCACAAAAAGTTTGGTGGCATAAGAAAAACATTTGGGGTTTTTGTTATATTTAAAAGGATTAAATATGGTGGTTTTGTTAGTGAGTTGAATTGTTTCAAATAGGTAAATGGCATACAAAATTCCCATTAATGTTTTAATATGACCTACTGACTTTTAAGCATTTAATAAAAGTGGTTGCATAAATTTTGGTTCAAGTTTAATTTCCAACTTTGGTTATAAATTTATTTGAGATGGATTTTCAACAAGGCATGATAAAGGGTGATTATGGCTTTTCAATCACAATGACTTGGCATTAATCAAAGTGATCACTGTTGCATGACACTGAGGGTGTTACAGGATCATTTTGACTTGTACCTAGCTAGTGATCTGGGGATGAGTCAAGATAAGATTCCAAAGAAGACCAAGTGTGAAACTTTAGTAGATTGCGTTATCAACACAAAAATACTTTTTTCTCGTATATCCTTATCCCCTTTCTTGCACGCAAACACCATTTGGAGACATTCGAGTCACAGACAGGGAGAGCTCTTGCACCTTTATGTTCTTATGTTGCTTCTTTCAATGCTAAATATAGACTCTTGCCTATTATGACTTGAATTGAATTACATGCCTTGATTGCTTTACTTAAAAGTTCTTATATGGTTGTTAGCATGTCACCACAGAAATTATGCTTTTATCATTTACCTACTCGAGGACGAGCAGGAATTAAGCTTGGGGATGTTGATACGTCCAAAATGTATCTATAATTTTTGCTTGCTCCATGCCTCTTTTGTGTGATATTGCTATGATATTGATGAACTTCCATACACTTTTGATCATATTTGGACTAGCCTATTAACTCAGTGCACCCCAGTGCAAGTTCTTGTTTTCTGCTGTTTTTCTATTTCAGGTTTCCCCCATATTAAAAGTTCTCCAAAAATTCGGGAAAATCCAATAAAAAATCAGCGATACGGAAGCTTCGGGAATCACCGAGGGGGCCAGAGGGGACCCACCAGGGCCCCAGGCGCCCTCCCGGCGCGCCCTAGGGTGGGGCCGCGCCAGTGGGGCGCCTAGACCCCTGGTGGCCCCCCTGGCTGCCCCCCTTTGCCCATATATTCCCCGTGACAGGAACCCTTTTTCGCGATCTCTCCTCTGTTCCGCCGCCGCCGCGCTTCCAAGATCGGGAGCACCAGAATACCTCTTTCCTGCATCCTGCCGGAGGGAGGAACCACCTCCGGGAGCTTCTCCGCCACCATGGATGCTTCCCAGATGAACCGTGAGTAGTCCACCTTGGACCATGGGTCTATGATCAGTAGCTATGTGATGTTCTCCTCCCCTCTTTGTTCTTCATGGATTAGACCTCGTGAGTTGCCCTACATGATCGAGGCACATATGTAATATTTTGACTGTTGCTATGCTGAGTTTGCTGGGATCCGATGGATTATGAGATTATGTTCAGATTGTGTTTGAGTTATATATTTGATTCTCCTCTTTTATATTTATGTTCTAGAGTAATTCTTGCATGTTCTCTGTTGATGTTTATTGCTTTGACCAAGTAGTAGGTAGTGACTCCAAGAGGGGGCGTTATGCATGATTGTGGGTTCATGCCCCCCGATGACTAGCTTGAGTGACAGAAACATGAGTCTAGGGGATGTGTTGTTGCCACAAGGGAGAAAACAACGGTGCTTGTACTTGCGGGTGCAAGGATTGTTTACTTTACGCAAAGTTCTTTAATGCAGTTGTCCGTTGCTTTGAGTTTACACTTTGGGTGGGATTCGCAACTTAATACCAGCGAGATGTTCTGGATTGATATCTCAAGGTGGATGATTAGTAGGTAGATGCAGATGGATTTTGGTTTACTTGATTTGGCGTACCGCCCAAGCTTTTGAGCCTCTTCCTTTCTTTGTAGCATAGTTAGCATTGGTTTGCGCACATAATCTTGTCAATTGCCCAGCTGTAATTTGTTTACCTCGCATGGCTATTTTATCGTCTTTTGGGATAGAGACATCACTAGTGAACCTCATAGGGCCCCGGTCCATATTTCCAATACTGTTTACACCCGCTATCAATATACTGCTTTATTTACTTTTCCGTTAATATCACTATCATTATTATCCCGTGCGTTTTATCCTTTGTAAACAACAAGGCCGGAGGGATTGACAACCTCTCTGTACTCGTTGGGAGCAAAGCTATGTTGTGTGTGCAGGTCCAGGAGAAGCAAGTGGTTATCTTCAAACGGCGCATCACTAGCTGAACCACCTACTTATCGTTGTTGGAGTCCTATTGGTTCGACACTCAAACCTTAGCATCTTCGCTAAGGGAAATTGCCGCTACGCTACATCTCAACCTTCCACTTTGGGTAACCAACGAGGGGCGAGAAGTAAACTCTCGTGACATCAGCCACCAGGGGTCCAGGCGGCCCCCTGGCGCGGCCCCACCCTAGGGCGCGCCGGGATGGCGCCTAGGGCCCTGGTGGGTCCCCTCTGCCCCCCCCCCCCCTCGGTGATTCCCGAAGCTTCCATATCGCTGATTTTTATTGGATTTTTCCTGAATTTTTGGAGCACTTTTAATATGGGGGAAACCTGAAATAGAAAAACAGCAGAAAACAGGAACTGGCACTGGGGTGCACTGAGTTAATAGGTTAGTCCAAATATGATCAAAAATGTAAGGAAGTTCATCAATATCATAGCAATATCACACAAAAGAGACATGGAGCAAGCAGAAGTTATATATACGTTTTGGACGTATCAGCATCTCTAATCAAGACTTCCTTGCTTTTTGTGACATTGGATCCATGGTTTCTACTATGCCAAAAGTTGTTTATGATGCTTTAAAATTTAACATGGACAAATTTTCATCCTATCATGAACATGCTAATGGAGATATTTCTGAGATCCAGGGAAGGATAAAAGATGTACCAGTTACATTCCTTAAAGGGATTGCAATTGTTGATTTCTTCGTAATGAAGCCAAACCAAGGAAACATAGTGCTTGGAAGGGATTTCCTCCGGGCCATAAAGGGCTTCATTGATATAGGTAAGGGACAAATACGCCTACACGGGAAGGAAAAAGGTATGTACCCATTTCCTAAAATAAACAAGGATGAACTTGTTGACGAACCATTTGAAGCAATTTACAACTCCGATTGTTATGATGATTTTTGATTCCTCCTTTTTGCATCATGCCTAGCTTAAAGGCATAAAAGAAAGCGCTTTTGGGAGGCAGCCCACAACGAATTAGGTTTATTTTGCTTTTGTTGTGTCTTGATGTTTGTTACTACAATAGCAACATCGTTGTATCTTTACTTTTCAGCTTTGTACCAAGTTTAGCCTCCGATTGCAAGAAAGTTCAAAAGTTGTGACGTGCTGTCCAGAAAACAGATTCTGTCCTTAGACAGAAAATTCGAATAAAATCACCAGATCATATTTTGATCGGATTTTTTTTACAGTGTGCTCTATATAATTGGCTTTCGAGCGTATGTTCTGAGTTTTTTGATTTGAGTTGCAGAAGTGCCCCAAAAAAATTATTTACTACCTGCTGGTCTGTTTTTCACAGATTCTGTCCTGTTTTGCGTTTTCTTCGTTTTGCAAACCTTAAGCTTGCTTTTTCTTTGCAAAAACTTTTTGGCGATCTTGAGAAACAGTAGATCTTCAAGAATATCCTTATTTCCAGTAGATAAACATTATTTCATTGTGGGTACTAACCTCGCTAATCAGATTATGATGAGTTATGTATGAAGGGAGTTTTCAAGTGTGCGAGGGAAGATGATAAAAGAAGATTCAGGAGGGTCAAACGCTCAAGCTTGGGGATACCCCCGTGCATCCCCAAGAAATATTCAAGAAGACTCAAGCATCTAAGCTTGGGGATGCCCCCATGCATCCCCTTCTCCATCAACAATTACCAGTTCATCTTTCGTTCCACTGTATTGTTATCACTTCATGCGTTATGTGCTATGCTTGGAGCGTCTTGCTCTTATTTCCGTTTTAGTTTTCTTTAGCTTTGCTTGCTGTTCATAACAATTTAGAACCCAGCTTTCTTTGTGAGGGAGAGAAACACGCTCCACTTCACCCTAGAACACAACATAGGATTTTCATGCTTATCTTTGTTGTGTGTGTTCTTTATCTTTTTCGTAGTTGCTGTCTGATACGTACCAAACATATCTATAATTTCTGCTTGCTCCATGCATGTTTTGTGTGACTTTTCCATGTTTTTCTTGAACTTTCATACACTTTTGAGCATATTTGGACTAATCTATTAACCCAGTGCACCCAGCTGCCAGTTGCTGTTTTCTGCTGTTTTTGTATTTCAGGTTTTCCGGCCATTAAAAGTGCTCCAAAAATTCCGTAAAAATTATATAAAAAATCAGCGACCCGGAAGCTTCCGGAATCACCAAGGCAGCGGAGGGGGCCACCACAGGGACTCTAGAAGGTTCCCTGGCGCGGCCCCACCCTAGGCCACGCCAGGGGGCCTCCTGGCTGCCCTGTGGGTCCCCTCGATGCCCCCTCCGCCTATATTTAGCCCTCGGGGTGGAAACCCCTAATCTGGACTCCTTTTCTCCAGAAACAATTCCGATATCCGCCACCATCGCTGACAAGCTTCGGGGGACCAGAATTCCTGTTCCAGCACCCTGCCGGGATGGGGAAGTGCCCCAGGATTCATCTCCATCGACGTTGCTTCCTCCCTCCATGAAGCGGGAGTAGTTCTCCCTCGGGGATGAGGTTTCTACCAGTAGCTATGTGTTCTTCTCTCTCTCCCATGATGTGATCTTCATTGTGATCATAGGCTATGTTAATCTAGGGTGATGCCATGATATTTCCCCTTCCTCTATGTATTGGATTGATGTACTCAATTGATCTTATCTAGTATAATCCCCGAGACCAAGGTGACAGCGGTCTATTGGACATGGGTTAGAAGAATATTATCATGAGTGATTTCCTCTTTTGTGTGTTGATTGAAGATTGAGAGTCTCTTGGTGCTTGTCTATGACTATCCTTGAGATATGTGTTGGTGATTGTGGTACTCTCTTTGGATGGCCGCGGTGGCATTGGGAAATCCATAGATTGAGAACTACGAACTTTGACGTGTGCTTTTGTAGCCCTACATAATTCTCATCCTCTCTTGACCACAAAGGAATGACCTCCGAGTGCGTCTCCATTGCATGGTTTATGGGAAATATCATGTGATTAGACTATATTAATGTTGTTGAGAGTTGCCACTAGTGAAAGTATGAAGCCTAGGCCTTGTTTCCACCATTGTTACACCGTTTGTGCTCACTTTTGTCACCTGTTTGCTTGCTGCACTTTTTATTACAGATTTATATTACCTTGCTTTGCCACACCTATCACTCGTATTTTACCATCTCTTCGCCGAACTAGTGCACCTATACAACTCCTAGTTGTATTAGGTGTGTTGGGGACACAAGAGACTTCTTGTATCTTAATTGCAGGGTTGCTTGAGAGAGACCATCTTCAACCTCTACTTCCCTGAGTTCGATAAACCTTAGGTCATCCACTTGAGGGAAATTGCTGCTGTCCTACAAACCTCTGCGCTTGGAGGCCCAACATAGTCTACAAGGATAGAAGTGTGCGTAGACATCAAGCTATTTCTGGCGTCGTTGCCGGGGAGGTAAGGCTTGAAGGTATATCTTTAGATCTTGCAATTAAATCTTTTCGTTTCTTGTTTTTTACTTTTCACTAGTTATGCTTATGGAAAACTGCACTCTTAGTTCGCTGTTTGGGGAAGGCCGCTTTACCACACCCGAGGTAGAGAAGTCTCCTCCACCTACTGAATGTATCCCATTCAAAATACCACTTGGGATAGTTGAAATAATTATTAATGATTGTTATGATGGGACAGTCAATCCTAGTATTCATTTGTTGAAACTTACAGAACTTTGTGAGTTATTTAAGATTTCAGGTTTGACAAGAGGTGAAGTCATGAAGAAATTGTTTGCCTTGTCACTGAAAGGAAAAGCATTGGAATGGTATAGGATACTAGATGATTCTCACCTACGGGATTGGGAAGAGATCCAGTCTCTCTTTTACTCAAAGTTTTATTCTCTTCATGAAGTTCATGAGAATAGGAATTATATTTATAATTTCTATCCTCACGACGGAGAGAGCATAGCTCAAGCTTGGGGGAGACTGAAAACTTTAATGCTAAAATGTCCTAACCATGGGCTCCCGAAAGATATAATTATTACTAATTTTTATGCGAGGCTTTCTCGACAGGATAAAGACTTGCTCAATGCTTCCTCTATGGGTTCTTTCACAAACGAAAAGATTGATGCTAAATGGGAACTCCTTGAAAGAATTCAACGCAATACTGAAGATTGGGAGATCGACAAAGGTAAAGAGTCAGGTATAAATTATGAGTATGATTGCATTAAGTCCTTTGTTTCAACTGCAAGTTTTAATAAGTTTAGTGCTAAGTTTGGGCTTGATTCTCAACTCCTTGTTGATTTCCTCAAATCTTTTGCTTCACATCTTAATATGCCTAAGTAGAATTAGATCAAGCACCATGAACCTTTTAAAGAGATTTGCAAAGAAAATGAGATTGTTCATGATGATTGCAACATGCATGATCCAATTCCTGAAAATGAAGTTTTATATAAGCATGTTAATTTTTGTGGAGTGGATAGACCTTGTGAAAGGCCTATGATTGAAGAAGAGAAGTATTGTAAGCAACATAAGCATGAAAGAACAATCACTTGGGTCAAAGATTTAAATGAAATTGCTAGAGAATTGTGTGACCTTTATCCTTTTACTTGTGAACTTTGTTGCATAGAGGGTCACTTTAATTTTCAATGCATGAACTTTCAAAGCATAATTGTTAATCAGTTGTGTGATAACATGATCACTTCTGATCTTTATGATGAACTTATGTTATTTTTGATGTGTGAAGAGTTATCAGAAAAGACTTCTTGGCTAGATGTTAATGCCTTAGGAATTAGCAACACTTTGCAAAATTGTCATCTCTATTGTGTTGTTAATTGCCATGAAAATGATTACATAAGTAAGATTAGAAAGGAGGGAACTTTACCAAAGTATAAAAATGTCTCTTATATCTCTACTAATAAAAAGGAGAGTTTCTCCCAAGTTTCCCCTATTGTTTCTAATGATAAACCAGGATATGTGGAGAAGCTTCATCTCCAACCACTCCCTCCTAAGGTAAATAAGAAGAAAAAGAAGAGGAAGAGGAAGAGGAGCAAGAAGGAAGAAGAATGGGTATCAACCTGGCCTGAGCATATTCCTCGCATCAATTTTTATCCTAACGGACAGAAATTTTTGGAGTACGGTGAGCTTGATTGCATTCATTATTATCCTGATGTTAAGTCCATAGGCACTATTGAAGATGATTTTGATTATGATATGCATGTTACTTTTTGTGATTGGTAAAATGATGATAATGCTACTTATGATCTTGAAAATCTTTTTGGTACTAACTCTGAGAGTGATGATATGGAAAGCTCTAAGCTTGGGGATGATAGGATTTCAAGTCCTTTACCCATTAGTGATGTGGTAATTGATAATTCTTTTGCTAGTAAGAATAAAGACAACATGTCTACAAATATAGTTTCTAGCAATGATAATGCTCTTATCTACTATGATGATGTTATAACTCCTATATTTAGTGATTATAAAGGTACCTATGACATAAGGAGAAATTATCCTTATGAAACTTGTCATAATCATGGAGGTAATTACTCCCTTGTTGAAAACCATCTTCCTAAGACACAGTTAATCTATAGTGTTCAAGTTGTTTAAAGATTATGCTTATGTGGAGAGTAAGAGTACCCTTTTTCATGTGGATCATGGTAACAATGCTTTATGTGATGCTTATATTGTTGAGTTTATTCATGATCCTACTGGAAATTATTATGAGAAGGGAACATATTCTTATAGATATTTCAATAATATCAAGTTCCCTCTCTTTATGTTGAAGGCTTTGAAGTTGCACTTATTTTGCCTTCCTATGCTAATATCTTTATGCTTCAATGAGTTTTTCCTCTACAAGATCCCTTTGCATAGGAAGCATGTTAGACTTAAATGTGTTTGTTATTTGCTTCCTGATGCTCTCTTTTGTTCTTCAACTCTTATTCCTTATTCCTATGAGAGCATCATTAAAATCTTAAGCCTATCTTTATGGCTATAAAGAAAGAGCTCTAGGGAGATAACCCTTGTTATCTCTAGTTTGAGTTTTTACTTTCAGTTTTTAGTGGTCTTGATGCTTGTTACTACTGTAGCAACATCATTGTATCTTTACTTTTCAAGCTTTGTGCCATTTATAGCCTCATATGACAAGGGAAGTGAAAGTTGTGACATGCTGTACAGAAAACAGATTCTGTCCTCGTGACTAGAAAAATCACAGAAAACTCATAGTTCATCTTTTTGAGCTGACTTTTTTACACAGCATGCTCTATACAAGTACGGAACTTTCGTATGTTCTGAGTTTTTTGATTTGAGTTGCAGAAGTTTCCCTAAAAAATTCTTTACTACCTGCTGGTATGTTTTTCACAGATTCTGTCATGTTTTGCCTTTCCTTCATTTTGCAAACCTTAAGCTTGCATTTTATTTGAAAAAACCTTTTGGAAATCTTGAGAAATAGTATATCTTCAAGAGTATATTTATATCCAGTGGGAAAAATTATTTATTAAGGGTACTAACTTCTCTAATCAGCTTATGATGAGTTATGTATGAAGGGAGTTTTCAAGTGTGCAATGGAATATGATGAAAGAAGATTCGGGAGTGTCAAGCGCTCAAGCTTGGGGATGCCCCCATGCATCCCCAACAAATATTCAAGGATACTCAAGCGTCTAAGCTTGGGGATGCCCCCGTACATCCCCTTCTCCATCAACAATCATCAGTTCGTCCTTCGTCTCACTATATTTTTATCACTTCATGTGTTATGTGCTATGCTTGGAGCGTCTCACTCTTAGGTTTTATTTTTAGTATTCTTTAGCTTTGCTTGCTGTTCATAACAAGTTAGATCCCGTCTTACTTTGTGTGGGAGAGAAACACGCTCCGTTTGAACTAGAACTCCTCATAGGATTTGCATTATTATTTCCTTAGCTGTGAGTTGTTCTTTTTCTTTTCTTAGCTGTTGCCCTGTTTAGTTGTAGTGCTTTAGTTTTCTTCTAGAGCTTTTCTTTTGTCTCAGGTTGAACTTTCTATAGGTTGCATGTTTTATCTTGTTAGAGAGTTTGCCTGTTGCAATGAGTTTAGTGTCTTGACTAGAAAGTAGGTAGTTGAAGTTGATATTCTCTTTATAGTAGTAACTTGCAATAGTTTTGAGGTATTGACTAGAGTAATGTTTGAACTTTTGGTGTCAAGAGCTCTAGCCTATTAGTGATAGGTGTCGTATTTTGGGCAATCCGTGTGTTTTTCGAAAACCAAAAACCCTGTTGAGAACTCTAGCTACTAGATGGATCACTAACCTCTGGATGGTTCGAATATCACACAGTACACTCACGTACCATGAGTCGAGGATGCGCAAGGATAACCAAACCCCCATACACTCCTCCTTGGGGTACTTGTCTCTTTGTGAACCTCCTGATTAGATTGAGAGTTACCGATAATAAGTGCATGAGTTCTTCGGACTAATGTGAGTATTCGAAAGTTGACACTTCCACCCACCTATACTTTTTCTAGCCTCTTCGGTACCGTGCATTGCCCTTTCTCATCTCGAGAGTTGGCGCATACTTCGCCGGTGCATCCAAACCCTTGGCACGATACGCTCTGTCATCATAAGCCTCCTTATATCTTTCCTCAAAACATCCACCATACCTACCTACAAGGCATTTCCACCATGCAACATCCACCTTCTCATGACTTGATCCTCATGTCATACATGCTACTTGCTTGATGGATGAGCCGCATGCTAGTTGGGCCTTGCCCTAATCATTGCTCCATGACGCGCTAGTATCATTGCATATCCTGCTATCTTGTCAGAGGCATACATTTGCATCATGATAATTATATCTTCTTTATGTGAGTACCTTTGTAAAGTGTGAAAGATCTCCTATATTCTTGTAAAATATAGAGTGTTGCCCCTAAAGTGAGGAAAAGATCCCAAAGAGGACAAAATCAAAAGATCCCAAAGAGAACAAATGAGAGTTAAATAGAAAGAGCCATTGAGGCCACCAAAAAAATACAAAAAAATATAAAAAAAAGAGAAAAAGGAAAATAAAAAGAGAGAAGGGGCACACTACTATTCCTTTTGAGAGATCCACACTAGTACTTCATCCCATATCCCTTGTACTCCATAGAGATCATCATCATGCATATAGCTATGTGGGGACCTTCACACTATAGAACTTGGCTTGTATATTCCAATGATGAGCCTCCTCAAACGAGCTTTAGGTCTTCTTGAGCAAGCAAGTTAGATGCACCCCCACTAGTTTCCTTGGAGAGCTTTTAGCTCACATGTGCATCTGTTGCATGGCAATCCCTACTCCTCACATCATATCTATCATATGGCCTTCTCTCGCCTATGATTGTCCTCATTGATGTGAGCCTTTCACACCTTTTTGTCTTCCTCCTCCACCTTCTTTATGTTTCGCCTTTTAGGTGTCAACTTTCTTGCTCACTCTCATCCATTGCAGGAGTGCTCAAAATATCGAAAGGGAGTGGATCAGTTTGACTTGTACCTGGCTAGTGGTCTGGGGACGAGTCAAGATAAGAATCCAAAGGAGACTAAGTGTGAAACTTTAGTAGATAGTTGTTCTCAACAACCTTTTTTCTCTCTTTTTCCCAGTCCCCTGCTTGCACGCAAACACCATCTGGAGACATTCGAGTCACGGACAGCAAGAGCTCTTGCACCTTTTGTTCTTTTGTTGCTTATGTTAATGCTAATATAGACTCTTGCTTGTTAAGACTTGAATTGAATTGCATGCTTTGATTGCTTTACTTAAAAGTCCTTATATGGTTGTGTGGCATGTCACCACAGAACTTATGCTTGTTATCATTTACCTACTCGAGGACGAGCAGGAATTAAGCTTGGGGATGTTGATACGTCCCAAACGTATCTATAATTTCTGCTTGCTCCATGCATGTTTTGTGTGACTTTGCCATGTTTTGCTTGAACTTTCATTCACTTTTGAGCATATATGGACTAATCTATTAACCCGGTGCACCCAGCTGCCAGTTGTTGTTTTCTGTTGTTTTTGTATTTCAGGTTTTCCGGCCATTAAAAGTGCTCCAAAAATTCCGGAAAAATTATATAAAAAATCAGCGACCGGAAGCTTCCGGAATCACCAAGGCAACGGAGGGGGGCCACCACAAGGACTCCAGAAGGGTCCCTGGCGCGACCCCACCCTAGGCCGCGCCAGGGGGCCTCCTGGCTGCCCTGTGGGTCCCCTCGGTGCCCCCCTCCGCCTATATTTAGCCCTCGGGTGGAAACCCCTAATCTGGACCACTTTTCTCCAGAAACAATTCCGATCTCCGCCGCCATCGCCGACAAGCTTTGGGGGACCAGAATTCATGTGTCGGCACCCTGCCGAGACAGGGAAGTGCCCCCGGATTCATCTCCATCGACGTTGCTTCCTCCCTCCATGAAGCGGGAGTAGTTCTCCCTCGGGGCTGAGGTTTCTACCAGTAGCTATGTGTTCTTCTCTCTCTCCCATGATGTGATCTTTGTTGTGATCATAGGCTATGTTAATCTAGGGTGATCCCATGGTATTTCCCCTTCCTCTATGTATTGGATTGATGTACTCAATTGATCTTATCTAGTATAATCCCCGAGACCAAGGTGACAGCGGTCTATTGGACATGGGTTAGAAGAATATTATCATGAGTGATTTCCTCTTTTGTGTGTTGATTGAAGATTGAGAGTCTCTTGGTGCTTGTCTTTGACTATCCTTGAGATATGTTGTGGTGATTGTGGTACTCTCTTTGGATGGTCGCGGAGACATTGGGAAATCCATAGATTGAGAACTACGAACTTTGAGGTGTGCTTTTGTATCCCTACATAATTCTCATCCTCTCTTAACCACAAAGGAATGCCCTCCGAGTGCGTCTCCATTGCATGTTTTATGGGAAATATCATGTGATTAGACTATGTTAGTGTTGTTGAGAGTTGCCACTAGTGAAAGTATGAAGCCTAGGCCTTGTTTCCACCATTGTTACACCGTTTGTGCTCACTTTTGTCACATGTTTGCTTGCTGCACTTTTTATTACAGATTTATATTACCTTGCTTTGCCACACCTATCACTCGTATTTTACCATCTCTTCGCCGAACTAGTGAACCTATACAACTCCTAGTTGTATTAGGTGTGTTGGGGACACAAGAGACTTCTTGTATCTTAATTGCAGGGTTTCTTGAGAGAGACCATCTTCAACCTCTACTTCCCTGAGTTCGATAAACCTTAGGTCATCCACTTGAGGGAAATTGATGTTGTCCTACAAACCTCCGCTCTTGGAGGCCCAACATAGTCTACAAGAATAGAAGCGTGCGTAGACATCACTGTCATGTTTAGCTCTTAGTTTTCATGCTTATCTTTTTAAGAGCTTTTGTTTAGTTTGTTGCTGGAACTCTCTTGAGTTTTCATGTTTATCTTGTTTAGAGAGTTTGCATGTTGCACTGAGTTTTGTGTCTTGACCTGAAGTAGGTAATTGAGGTTGCTATTCAATTGTAGTAGTAACTTGCAATAGTTTTGAGCTATTTTCATGAGTAATGTTTGAACTTTTGGTGTCAAGAGCTTTAGGCTATTAGTGATAGATGTCGTATTTTGGGCAATCCGTGTTTATTTTCGAAAAAACTACAAAATTAGTTGAGAACTTTAGCTAGTAGATGGATCACTAATCTTTGGAGTGATCGAATATTAGAGTACACTCACGTACCATTAGTCGAGGATGCTCAAGGATAACCAAACCCCCATACACCCCTCCTCGGGGTACTTGTATCTTTGTGAACCTCCTAATTAGATTGAGAGTTACCGATAATAAGTGCATGAGTTCTTCGGACTAATGTGAGTATTCGAAAGTTGACACTTCCACCTAGCCATATTTTTCTAGCCTCTTCGGTACCGTGCATTGCCCTTTCTCACCTCGAGAGTTGGCGCATACTTCGCTGGTGCATCCAAATCCTTGGCACGATACGCTCTGTCATCATAAGCCTCATTATATCCTTCCTCAAAACAGCCACCATACCTACCTATCAAGGCATTTCCATAGCCTTTCCGAGATACATTTCCATGCAACATCCACCTTCTCATGACTTGATCTTCATGTCATACATGCTTTTTCTTGATCGACGAGCCGCATGCTAGTTGGGCCTTGCCCTAATCATTGCTACATGACACGCTAGTATCATTGCATATCCTGCTACACTGGCAGAGGCATACATTTGCATACTTCATGATAGTTTCATTTTCTTTATGTTGAGTACTTTTGTAAAGTGTGAAAGATCTTCTATACTTCTTGTAATATATAGAGTGTTGCCCCTAAAGTAAGGAAAAGATCCCAAAGAGGACAAAATCAAAAGATCCCAAAGAGGACAAATGAGAGTTAAATAGAAAGAGCCATTGAGGCCACCAAAAAATACAAAAAAATATAAAAAAGAGAAAAAGAAATAAAAAGAGAGAAGGGGGCACACTACTATTCCTTTTGACAGATCCACACTCGTACTCCATCTTATATCTTTTACTCCATAGAGATTATCATTCATGCATATAGCTATGTGGGGACCTTCACACTATAGAACTTGGCTTGTATATTCCAATGATGAGACTCCTCAAATGAGCTCTAGGTCTTCTTGAGCAAGCAAGTTGGATGCACCCCCACTAGTTCCATTGGAGAGCTTACCTTAGCTCATATGTGCATCCGTTGCATGGAAATCCCTACTCCTCACATCATATCTATCATTTGGCTTTCTCTCGCCTATGATTGTCCTCATTTATGTGAGCCTTTCACACCTTTTTTGTCTTCCTCACCCATCATTTTTCTCTCTTTGCCATCCTAAGTGTCAACTTTCTTGCTTACGCTCATCCATTGCATCAGTGCTCAAAATATCGAAAGGGAGTGGATCATTTTGACTTGTACCTGGCTAGTGGTCTGGGGATGAGTCAAGATAAGATTCCAAAGAATACCAAGTGTGAAACTTTAGTAGATTAAGTTCTCAACAATAAAAACTATGTTTTACTCTCTCGTATATCCCTATCCCCCTTCTTGCACGCAAACACCATTTGGAGAAATTCGAGTCACGGACAGCGAGAGCTCTTGAACCTTTATGTTCTTATGTTGCTTGTTTCAATGCTAATATAGACTCTTGCTTGTTATGACTTCAATTGAATTACATGCCTTGATTGCTTTACTTAAAAGTTCTTATATGATTGGTAGCATGTCACCACTGAAATTATGCTTGTTATCATTTACCTACTCGAGGACGAGCATGAATTAAGATTTGGGATGTTGATACGTCCAAAACGTATCTATAATTTATGCTTGCTCCATGCATCTTTTGTGTGATATTGCTATGATATTGATGCACTTCCATACACTTTTGATCATAATTGGACTAACCTATTAACTCAGTGCACCCCAGTGCCAGTTCCTATTTTCTATTGTTTTTGTATTTCAGGTTTTCCCATTACTTAAAGTGCCAGAAAAATTCCGGGAAAAATATAGGAGAAATCAGCGTACAGGAAGCTTCGGGAAGAGCCAAAGTGGGGCCAGAGGGGATCCAGGGGTGGCCCAGGCGGCCACGTGGCGCGGCCACCCCCTAGGCCGCGCCAGGGGGGCGCCTGGGGCCCCTGGTCCACCTCTGGCTGCCCCCCTTCGCCTATATATCTCTCTCCTCCCGAAACCCTCGATGACAGAACCCTTTTTCGCGATCTCTCATTTGTTCCGCCGTTGCAG
This sequence comes from Bromus sterilis, assembly GCA_950022295.1. Lineage (NCBI taxonomy): Eukaryota > Viridiplantae > Streptophyta > Magnoliopsida > Poales > Poaceae > Bromus > Bromus sterilis. The sequence goes on from OX465599.1 coordinate 54,870,273, forward strand.
TGCTTCCAAGATCGGGAGCACCAGGAGCCCTCTTCCCGGCACCCTGCCGGAGGGAGGAACCACCTCCGGGAGATTCTCCACCACCATGGATGCTTTCTGGATGAACCGTGAGTAGTCCACCTTGGACCATGGGTCCATGATCAGTAGCTATGTGATGTTCTCCTCCCCTCTTTGTTATTCATGGTTTAGACCTCGTGAGCTGCCCTACATGATTGAGGCACATATGTAATCTTTCTGTTGTTGCTATGCTGAGTTTGCTGGGGTCTGATGGATTATGAGACTATGTTCAGATTGTGTTTGAGTAATATATTTGATTCTCCTCTTTTATATTTATGTTCTTGAGTAATTCTTACATGTACTCCGTTGCTGTTTATTGCTTTGGCCAAGTAGTAGGTAGTGACTCCAAGAGGGAGTGTTATGCATGATTGTGGGTTCATGCCCCCTGATGACTAGCTTGAGTGACAGAAACATGAGTCTAGGGGGTGTGTTGTTGCCACAAGGGAGAAAACAATGGTGCTTGTACTTGCGGGTGCAAGGATTGTTTACTTTACGCAAAGTTCTTTAATGCAGCTGTCTGTTGCTTTGAGTTTATACTTTGGGTGGGATTCGCAACTTAATACCAGGGAGATGTTCTGGATAGATATCTCAAGGTGGATGATTAGTAGGTAGATGCATATGGATTTTGGTCTACTTGTCTTGGCGTACCGCCCAAGCTTTTGAGCCTCTTCCTTTTTTTGTAGCATAGTTAGCATTGGTTTGCGCACATAATCCTGTCAATTGCCCAGCTGTAATTTTTTTACCTTGCATGGCTATTTTATCTTCTTTTGGGAGAGAGACATCACTAGTGAACATCATGGGACTCCGGTCCATATTTCCACCACTGTTTACACCCGCTATTTATTTTCTGCTTTATATCCTTTTCTGTTGCTATTGCTATCATTATTATCCCGTGCGTTTGATCCTTTGTAAACAACAAGGCCGGAGGGATTGACAACCTCTATGTACTCGTTGGGAGAAAGTTATCTGTTGTGTGTGCAGGTCCACGTCAACCGCCTAATTGTTGGCGTCGTTGTCCCCTTCCTGCCGTTGTCGGAGTCCTACTAGAGACAAACCTTGGTATCTTCACCGAGGGAAATTTGCTGTTGTCTACATCTCAACCTTCCACTTTGGGTAACGAACGAGGGGCGAGAAGCCATCAGTAGTCTACCTTGGACCATGGGTCCGTGATCAATAGCTATGTGATGTTCTCCTTCCCTCTTTGTTCTTCATGGTTTAGACCTCGTGAGCTGCCCTACATGATCGAGGCCCTTATGTAATTCTTCTGCTGTTGCTATGCTGAGTTTGATGGGATATGATGGATTATGAGATTATGTTCAGATCGTGATAGAGTAATATATTTGGTTTTGATCTCTTATATTTTCATTCCTAAGTAATTCTTGCATGTTCTCCGTTGCTGTTTATTTCTTTGGCCAAGTGGTAGGTAGTAACTCCAAGAGGGAACGTTATGCTCGATTGTGGGTACATGCCCCCTGATGACACGCTTGAGTGGCAGAAACATGAGTCTAGGGGATGTGTTGTGGCCACAAGGGGGAAATCAACGGTGCTTGTAACCGCGGTTGCAAGGATTGTTTACTTTACGCAAAGTTCTTTTAATGCAGTTGTCTGTTGCTTTGGGTTTACACTTTGGGTGGGGTTCGCAACTTAATACCAGGGAGATGTTCTGGATAGATATCTCAAGGTGGATGATTAGTAGTAGATGCAGATGGATTTCGGTCTACTTATTTTGGCGTACTGCCCATGCTTATGAGCCTCTTTCTTTCTTTTGTAGCATAGTTAGCACTGTGGTGCATTTATAATCCTGTCAATTTCCCATCTGTAATTTGTTTACCTCGCATAGCAGTTTTATCTTCTTTTGGGAGAGAGACATCACTAGTGAACATCACGGGACCCCGGTCCATACTCTCATCACTGTTTACAAGATGATTTACTTTTCAGTATTTACTTTCAGTTGCTACCATTATCATTATCATTATCCCTTGTGTGTTTGACCCTTTGTAAACAACAAGTCCGGAGAGATTGACAACCTATCTGAACTTCGTTGGGAGCAAAGTTAATTGTATTGTGTGCAGGTCTAGGTCAAGGAAACAACGTTTGTCGTAAACGGTGACATTGTTTTCTTTCCACCTACTTATCATCGCCGGAGTCCTACTGGTCGAACTCAACCTCAGTATCTTCACCGAGGGAAATTTGCCGCTATCCTACATCTCACCTTCCACTTGGGGTAACCAACGAAGGGCGAGAAGCCATTACCACTTCCACGCCATCACCATAATGCCTCCATAGGGCACCTATGTCCTGGGGTAGCCCTTGGTGTTGGGCCTTGCCCATAGCCACTTGGGGTAACCAACGTACCACTTCCACGCCATCACCATAATGCCTCCATAGGGCACCTATGTCCTGGGGTAGCCCTTGGTGTTGGGCCTTGCCCATAGCCACAGGTCACTCCTAGTGAGAATATTTTGAAACTATTTTCGTGGATTTCCTTTCCAAACCTTTTTTCATGGATTTTTTTCGAATATTTTTTCATGATTTTCTTGAAAATAAAGAGACACCGAAAAATAGAATCTGACACTTGCACTAAATTAATATGCCAGTCCAACTAAACTCTATAAAAGTTCCCAAAATATTTAGACACTATAACAAACTATCATGAATCAAATTAAAACATAAATACGTTGGAGACAAACTTAGTCTGTTCTCGACTTCTCGTTCTCGAGCATGTAAATGACAAAACATGGTAATTTTTAGAGGATGAATGGTACCAAATCATGATCTTGATTAAAATGATATGTCACTTGTGATGGATCAAATACAATAAAAAATAATTGCCTTGCAAAGGTTTATATTAGCAATATTCAACTACTTCAATGCATACAAAAGAATTTTTACGTATTCTCTGACGATCAAATGCAATTAAGTCAAATTCGTCAATGTCGAAGGTCTTGAAAGCATAGCAAAGAATAATCAAAGATATGCATTCATGCAAAGTGTATTAACATGACAATCACTTCTAGGCTAAACCTCAATACATGACTGAATACATACATTTGTTATGGGTCTGCTCTATTTTAACATTTGAGCACGAGAATGAGTTTATGCCCTAAACATGGAAAAAAATACTGATGAGAGTTTAAAAAAGCAAAAAATTGTCGGGACCCGGAATATGCGTATGTAATTCCAGTCAAAACTCAATCACATGGAGAGCCGAGAGTCGTACCCACTTGTCTAAGCAGACAAGGACAAGCACAGAACACTCTCGGAAAGCATCGTACGTGAGGGGCATCCCATCCAGGCCGGATGATCAACTGAGATGGGTCCTCATCGCCCGCTCACAAGTCTAAATGATTATGGGTGGTGAAATCTCATACTCATAAACAAGTCGCCTCAACCATGTTATCGATTGAATCATAACCCTTACATAAATAGACTCCAGCCCGATCACTTAATCGGGGTCTAGGGCGGGCTCGATCATACAACAAAGTGTGCACGTGACAGAGTCACGAGCAATCGCATCGCGATGCCCCAAGCTGCGCACATCTAAGGGCCACTTGGTGTATAAAAGACCGCCAGCCAGATCACAACTAAAGTCTCGAAAACCCATACTAAGACATGCATGTTATAAACATACACGCAGCACACATGCCTAGTATGAACAGCAGGTATCATCACATAACTCTACAAAGTGTATCTTTATTGACTTACACATGGAGCATACAAAGATCACATGTCTGTGATCATCATTACATCATACAACGGAAGCAAATTAGGTCTGAGTACAGACAAGTTTAACAAATGGCTTAGAGAAGCCTTGTAAACATACATGCCCTTCCACGAGGGACCAGACTGCTGTCTGGGACTATACTAGCTTAGTCAACGTCGAGCTTCAGGAAGGTGACTCCATCGGGGGCTGGGTTCTCATCTAAAACATAGAATAAGCAAACGTGAGTACAAAGTCGTACTCAGCAAGACTTACATCAGAACTATACTACTCATGCTCAAGTATCAAGGTAAAGGGAGGTGGGGTTTCAACATGCAGAAGTGCCAGCTTTGACTTGGCTAGTCCTGTACTACGAGTACCAGACTTGAGGTAAGAAGCGTACAAGGGTCCACTACCAAGTCTCCAACCAATACACCACTATGGATACTTCCTCGACTTCCCCACGAGGAAGCACACCATAGCGCTCACGCTTATCTTGCGAGTTTTAGAGTATCCATTCAAGTTGTCTAATAATCAGGTACAGGTTCCAAGTAGTCCATGACCGCGGACGCGGCTATTCGAATAGTTTTGTTAACCTTGCAAGGGTGTAAACTACACACACATGACCATCAGTTACCGCCAGGTCTCGTCACCATTCAAGGGGTGCCGGCGAGGATGTTCACCACGACACTTCTCTCACAACCAGTCTATTCCAGGAGTCGACTATCTGAGGTAGATCCCGCTCGAGAGCCCGGCCGGATCAACGATACAGACTCAGACAATGTAGGCAACCGAGACGCCATCCGAGAAGATGGTTTCACTGTCTCACAGATCCACCCACATATCTATATGATGCAACCTTTCATCCATTATTTTTCTATGCATATGCCAAATGGAAAGCCCGAACTAATGTGACTCCTGGACGTCAACACGGATCAAGGTACTAGGCCGAGAGGGGTCAGTGAGCCCAATGTGTGGTTGTACTCTTTGTCTTGGATTACCATACAACAACTCAGGCGTAAGGAGGTGTTCAACGAGACAACCCACTGTGTACTCCTACACAGCCTCTCATCGTTCACCTTGTATTAGGGTAGATTCACCAACACAGTTTCACTTTCATCAAAACCATGATCACTACCATCCCGACTCACATCAAAAGTATCCTCATTGTAAACTCTAAGCATGCAATAAGATTTAACAGTTGCAGGGGCCACATGATATCAATCAACTCCAATGTCAGCTAGGATTGTGGTTTGCTTACTACTGTGACAAGGTGATAGGTCATGCATCGGATATGGGTTCAACTATGCGGTAGAATCGATAACAAGGTGATCATCCTAATCAATGCATAAGCGAGACTGAGAGGGAAGTGGGATTTTATAGACATGATCAATGGGGGTTTGCTTGCCTTGCTGACGATACACGGGTCTTAACGGTGGTCTTCTTCTTCGGGGGTGGTCACCATCTCGAAACGTCTGTCACCAGAGCAATCATCAACAAAAGGGGGGGCAACATTGAATGTAAATGCACAAGCACATGATTATGTTGTCACATGATGTGAATGGTATTGATGTGACCTAGGTTCAATTTGTCACATGTTAATTGAAGTTGATTTGAAAAGTTAATTCAAATTCAAACTCCAAATGTTGTTCAAATTAGCCAAGTTGCATTTGCTATTGTTTGTTCTTTGTAAACCATCTTGACATGCGTATGATATGCCTCTGATGTTCAAGTGAAATGGTTTGCATTGCAATGGTTCAAATTAGAATAGCATTTGAATTTAATTTGAATTAATTCCAATTAATCCAAATATAAAAAGCTACTGGTCCCAATTTAAGATCAACTCAAACATGGTTGAAAGTTGGATATTTGGATAGAGCATTTTCTGCTGATCATTTTTCATATATTATATGTTAAATTTGGAGTTAATATGAATTTTCTATGAATTTTTGAAGTTTAAAAGATTTTATGCAATTTCTGTAATTTAAATAAACAAATAATTTAGAGTTATTGCATCAGCATGACGCAATACTGATGTCACAAGGGGGCTGACATGTGGGGCCCTACTATCATAGACAGTGGGGTTAATTCCCTCTGTTGAAAATTAACCCACGGTTAATTAGTGGGCTAGGGTCCACTGTCAGTGGCTGCTTAGGGCTGGATTAGTGCTTAACCACCATGCCACGTCAGTGCTTGCCGGCGTCATGTCGCCGGTGACATCCGACGCGGCGGCGCTCTCCTGGACGGCGGTGCAGTGCACCAAATGGGCTGCCGCGACCGCCAAACGAGAGCCCATAGCCGCGCGCGTCTCCCTGAGCATCGCAGCGTCATCGGGGAGGCCGGAGTCGTCAACGGCGACCACCCACGGAGGCGGCCGGAGCTCAGTTGTGGGCGGCGCTACGCTACGGGGCACGGGGAGGTGTGCTAGGAGAGGGAAACTGACGAGGAGCTCACCCCGGAGCGAAAGGCGGGGTCGACGAGGCCGGAGGAGCTGCGCCGGTGACGAATTCCTCGTCGGAGCTCCACGGTGGCCGGCGGTGAAGTGGAGATGCGGGCGTCGTCTCTGTGGCTCCTTGGGCTCGATTGACTGCGAGGCTCGAAGATGTCGACGTCGTGGAAGACGCTGGACACGACGGTGGAGCTTCTAGTCGTCGTTGGCCACGACTGCGCTCTACGGTGGCCGGCGGGGAGCTTCCGCTGCGCGCGGGGACGACGACGAGGAGGAAAGGGGGCAGGCCAGAGGACGGTGGGAATGGAGGAGGAGGGCCTAGGTGTGTCCACGGCGAGAGGGTAAGGATGGGGAGGCTGCGAGGGATGTGGCGACCACGGCGTCGTCGGCATGTCGGGCACGCGATTGTGTGCTCGTGCCCGGGGTATACGACAAGGGGGGTGGCGGCTGGGCTGGGCTGGGGTTCAGTTAGTTGGGCCCGAGGCCATAGGGGTGGGTTGGGATTCCTTTTCTATTTTCTTTCTGTTTCTGTTTTCTTTTTCTTCTTTTGTTTTGCTCTGGTAAAAATACCAAGGCATTTTATAAAAATGCCCAAATAATTTTAAAAGACTTGGGTGACCAGTAGAAAACCACATCCAAGTTATGGCCATTTTTTAAATTCAACACATTTGAATTTCAAATCAAATAGGGGTCAAATTTAATTTCCAGGGCACATTTTGAATTTTTGAAGATTCCATGGGCATGGGAATGAACCCAAACCACTTTTAAAATGATCATCATCATTTATAGGAATTTTCCAAATATTCAAATGGTTTTTGGAAAAAGATTTTTATCTGGCCATTTGAATTAAATTCTCAGGGCTTTCTTTTCCCCATTTTTGATTTTCTTTTGAAATTTTCACATGATGCAAAGGGGCACTCAAACACTAGCACTTACCCAAATTGGGGTTCTGACAACAATAAAAAGTCTCACTCAATGAAGTTGGTCATTAGAACAAGAGAAAATCATTAGGAATGATGTTATGCAAGGAGAAGGGATTGCCATAGAACTAGGACGCACATGGAGCTATAATTTAATGAAAATCTCATATGGAATGATGGGTGTGCATCCAAGTTGCCTGCTCACTAAGACATAGAGCTCATTTAAGGTGGCTTATCATTGGAATATACCAGCCAAATTATATAATTAAAAGTTTTCCACTTGTATGAATGAAACTCAAAAACACTCAACTATGAAATGCGATGGAGTGGTGCTATTTTGAATCACTCATAAAAATTTCTACTATGAACACTTAGTGCTACTTTGAAGCACTTTACATGTGTAAAAAATAATAATGGTGCTTCTCCTTCTCACTCTCTCTCTCTCTATCCCTCTCCCTCTCACTGATGACCTTCAACTGTAGGGGATCGAGATAGTCTTCGCGGGTAAGTTAACCCAATTTATTGATTCGACACAAGGGGATCCAAAGAGTATTTATAAGCTTTGACAGTTGAGTTGTCAATTCAACGCACCTGAAATATACTTGCTTGCAACAAAATATTAATAGAAACTGCGGTATGATAGTGATAGTGATAACAGCGAAAGTAAAACATCGAAAGTAAATTACTAGTAACCAACAAGATTAAAACACCGTAGGCTAGGAAGACGGATGGTTGGGCACTGCTTGGATAAGAGTGAACATGTAATAGATTCTAACACGGGGCAAGGCACACAGAAAAAAAATGATCATCTAGGCAAATATCAAACATTAGGCATGTATCCCGTAGGTAGTTGTGTGTGCTTGCAATAAGAACTTGCACAACATCTTTTGTCCTACCATCCCTCTAAGAATGGGGCCAAAGGGAACTTATGGAGATTAAGGTGCTCATGTCAAAGAGCACCGGAACAAAGCAATAAACTCAATGGATACATGAAATCCTCAAATTATGGACCATCCCCTTTGGTGTCCTAAGCTGTCACCTTTGGGATCGCCGGTTCCAGGCCATAATAGGTGCATACAACTCATAGATAGGATCAATAACATAAATATACTCATGAAAACACAAGTGGTTCATATTTGAAAACATGGCACTCGGGCCCAAAGTGACAAGCATTAAGAGCAACAAGTTGTAGCAAAGATGATAAACACCATAGTAGATGATAGGCAACATGCCCCCAACAATCTGACAAACTATTACATGATCAAACTCATCCAATCCCTACCATCCCCTTTGCCCGCAACAGGGAATTACTCACACATGTGAAGAGAAGTCACGGAGGGAGGATGGATTGGTGATGGTGATGACGATGGAGACGATCTCCCCTCTCCGGAGGCCAAATCAGCCTCCAGATTAGCCCTCCCGAGGAAGAACAGAGGGTGGCGGAGGCTCCGCGACGGAAACTAGAAAAGCGACTTCTGTTTCGGGGTTTTCCCGTCACGAGAATAAATAGGGGCATCAGTAGGGAACCAGAGGAGGGGGAGGACCCCAGGCGGCCAGCCGGCGCGACCAGGGGTGGGGTCGCGCCAGTAGGGCGCTTGGAGCCCCTGTGGCCCCACTTTTGGTCCGTGGAAGCTTCGGTAGCGTGGATTTTTTATGAATTTTCCTGGAATTTTCCGAGATACCTAAAAATCCATTTTCCTGCACACAATAAAACAATACAGGCAGCTCTGCTAAAAACAGCGTCGGTCCGGTTAGTTTAGTGCAAATCATGCAAGAATGAGGGCAAAGCAATAGCAAAAGTGTTTGGAAAACTAGATACGTTTGAGACGTATCACTCTCTCTCTCTCTCTCTATCTCTCTCTCACACACACACACACTTTTTTGTTGTTGCCTTGACATATTTTTTATTCGGGTCACTTTCTCATTTTTATCTCCGTTCTCTCTCTTTTTTAGTATGAGCAACACATTACATTGATAACCATGACACTTTCTCACTTCATACAAATCTAAACATAGGTCTATATATAAACATGAAAAGAAACTCCATATATGATGACTTTGACAATGTATAAGGTTTGCAATGATTTAGTGTAGTAATGCCTATGATGAAAGCATAGCCATTAGAAAAACTAGATGGTGCCCCGCACTTTGTTGCGGAATTTTCTTGCAAAATATTTGCATTGAAATATTTGATTAAATGAAACATGAATATTTGAACCAATACTCCTTTGTTTGGAATTACTTGACATGACTTTAGTTCAAGTTTAAACCAAGTTTAAACTAATACCATGAAAAGTAATACTGGACTGACGAGGGGGTGACCCCACGACTCCTACGGATGAGCCTACCCGGTGTACCCGAAGATAGAAGTCCCACAAAGATGCCGCCTGGGCCCAGCCTTGGCCCACTAGTGGCACCGGCGTAGGAGTCCGCGACTCATAAGGAAGGTGCAAACCTGCCGTACAGAACGAGATCATGGTTAGGAAACTGCATCTGTAATCCAAGACGGACTCCCTGAGACCTAGCCTAGTATATAAGGGCTTGAAGGGGAGACGTCAAGGGACATCCAATACACAATATGTAACCCTAGCCTTGTGCGCATTAGCCTTGGATCCCCTGTAATCGCCATCTCCAATCAATAACATCGAGCAGGAACGTATCCTCCTGTTAGCCGACAAGCTATCGTCCAACCTGTGCTTCTCATGACTAACCCAGGGTCCCTGGCCATGGGATTTGCCGGCGTACATCCCCGTCAATTGGCGCCGTCTGTGGGAACTACACAGGTTGGAATCACGATCTCGGTGGTTCCGTCTTGAGCAAGCCAGAGCTCAAGAGCAAGAACCAGATGCAATCCACCCGAGGAATTCAAGATCACGGCGAATATTTCTTATGCCCCGGCAAGATCGCTCAGCCTGCTGCCGTGTCAAGACCAATACTACGGCGGCAACCGAGCCCACCGCAAGCGAAGGAGAACACGACGACCCAAAAGAAAGGCGCGAGGGCTCCACATGGAGATCCCGATCGACGAACTACAGCATGAAGAAGAGGACTTGCCGGCCACTCGACGACCCACCGCCACCCAGGCACCCGCCGCACAACAAGACACTGACTCCGAGATCGAGATCAGCGACCGCCAAGATCATCGCCAACGAAGAAGAAGTCGACGACCCAGAAGACAAACGTGAGGATTCTACGAAGCAACTCCACTCGACGAGTCGAACTATACAGCCACACGATCACCAACCACTCTACGACCCGCCGCCGTGCGGACAGCCGCCGCCCACCAGGACAGCGACTCCGAGACTAAGACCGGCGAATACTACGACCCAGATCGAAGGCCAGACGAATTCGCCAATCTCATAAGGAACCAGAATCTAAGCGAGGGGGGTCGAAATCGACCCGCGAGCTCACGAGCACCCAGCGGACCACGCGTTGTTCTTCTGAATCTCAAGGAGGAAACGGCATGCCGGATCCAGCAAGCTCACGGTCAGGGAACAGTTGGAAGGACCCTGCACGATCCACTGCTTCGAAGATAATTGGGGAAACATCATATCAAGCCACACTCTAGGAGACTGCCGCCTGTTCAATGAACTCGCCGACAGCCTCAAGGAGGAAAAACAACAAGAAGCCAAGCGCGCCCGACGAACCGAGCAGTCGCCCACTCCAGGACAGGCGCACACGATCCAAGAAGGCAGGGCTTCGCAAGCCCAACAGGACGCTTACACCCTGCAGGCTAGAGCAGCCGAGAACCTAAACGCAATCGAAGTCTATCAGCTACACGACGCAGAAACCAGCATCACGTTCTCCCAGAGCGATCACCCGCCTACAGTCCTAAGGCCGGGGCACGCGCCCCTGGTACTCGACGCTCAAATGGGAGGTTACGACATGGACAGAATCTTCAAGGACGGAGGCAGAAGCATGAACATAATCTCCGTCGGCACCCTACGCAAGATGCTGATCCCGCGGTCAGTATGGAAGAAATCAAGCACCGTGTTATACGGAGTAGTCCCAGGAGAAGCAGCTACTTCCCTTGGACTAATCGAGCTCGAAGTCGTCTTCGGCAGCAGACGAAATTTCACAAGACACACCCTCGAGTTCGAAGTACTTGACTGGCAATCACAGTATCACGCCATATTGGGACGTCCAGCGTTCGCAAAATTCATGGCGATTCTGCACTACGCCTACCTCAAACTCAAGATGCCAGGATCCGCGGGCGTCATCACTGTCAACGGGAGCTTCATCAAATCCGACAAATTCGACCGCGATTTCTACAAAGTCTCCGACACTTTCGGAGCCGAGCAAGAACTCACAGAAATAGCCATGGCGACAGATAAAAGCACCTTCCCACTAGCAAGCCGAAGCGAGTCAAAAGAGTATGGATGGGACTCCAGGATCGACAGCAAATCTTATCAAATCAATCACCTTCAAGTTCGGGGTACCACACAACATTATCATGGGCAACGACACAAACCCCACAGAATTCCAGAACCTCTGCGAAGAACTGGGCATCAAAATCAACTACGCATCAGTCGCACACCCGCAATCCAACGGCCAAGCGGAGAAAGCAAACGGCCTAGTATGCGGAGGACTCAAAAAGAGGCTCCTCGCACCACTCGAGCAGGCAGCGGGCAACTGGGTAGAAGAACTCCCTGCAGTACTATGGAGCCTGCACACCACCCCAAATACCGCAACCCAGTACACACCTTTCTCCATGATGTACGGGTCGGACGCAGTACTACCACATGACCTCAAATTCGGGGCACCCCGGATCTCAGGGTACGAAGAAGTGGAAGCAGAAGAAGCACTGCAAGATGACAAGGACACAGCAGACCAAGCAAGGGACACAGCCCTAGCAAGTTCAGAGGGGTACCAGGACAAACTGCGCACTTACCAAAGCAGCCGCCTGCGCACCAGAACCTTCAATAAGGGCGACCTTGTCCTACGGCTCATACAAGAGAAAGTCCACAAGCTTGCCCCCCCCCAATGGGAAGGACCGTTCATAATCACAGAAGTGATAGGAGGAGGCGCCTATAGGCTGAAGAACCCGAAGACTGGCGAAGACGTGGGAAATCCATGGAACGTAGCGAACTTACGCCTGTTATACCCATAGTATCCACCAATCATGCTCACCTGGCAGCTCATGTAAACCTTCGACGCAATAAAATGATGTTGCCCAAATACTACCACCTCAAAGCACTCGGGGGCTCGAGTACAAACTCCCCCCGAGAGACGCTATCATCGCGATCGCGATCTTTACCCAAAGCACTCGGGGGCTCGAGTACAAACTCCCCCCGAGAGACGCTATCATCGCGATCACGATCTTTACCCAAAGCACTCGGGGCTCGAGTACAAAACTCCCCCCGAGGGACGCTATCGTCGCAATCGCGATCTTTTACCAAAGCACTCGGGGGCTCGAGTACAAAACTCCCCCCGAGAGACGCTATCGTCGCAATCGCGATTTTCCACCAAAACACTCGGGGGCTCGAATACAAAATCTCCCCCCGAAAGACATCATCATCGCTCACGCAGCCCAAAACTTAAAAGGGTCCAAGCAAAAACCCATCGACAAGGGTCGTCCGTTACACTCTATCTGGAATCAAAAGGAAAGACACGGCTACAACCAGATTGAACACCAAGCACCCTGAAGAAATTTTGGACGGAGCGCAGGACGCAGACAATTCTTTAGCCTTCACCTGATCGCCAAAACGATCACCTAAAGACTCGGGGGCTACTCCCATCGGGAGTGCTGCCGCGCACCCGATAAAAGACAGAAAATAAGGGAAGAACGACAAAGGAAACATATCTCAGCCTACGTTCGACTTTCCGACTCAAACGTAGCCTCGGGGGCTACTCCCATCGGGAGCGCTGTCGCGCACCCGATAGAATCCACAGTACAAAGTTTTGACGAAGACAGCTCGCGATCGCAAAGGACTCGAAGACAGCTCTTGAAAGACTCGAAGACAGCTCTTGGTTGCAAAGGACTCGAGACAACTCTCGATCGCAAAGGACTCGAGACAGCTCTCGATCGCGAAGGACTCGAATACAGCTATCGATTGCAAAGGGCTCAAAGACAAATCCCATTGCAAAGGCTCAAGCACAGTTCACATCACAAGGATCATTTTCAGTACAAAAAGATTCAAAGTACATTGGATAGAAGGCAGCTCTGATTACTCGAAGGCAATACTCATTACATGAAGAACCAACCTAGTTACAAAAGACACAGCAGCCAATAAGCCTACAGCATCAATTACCCAAGGAATTATGACTTCTACATGTGTGCCCATGCTGGGATAATTGGCACTAAGACAACGAGCATCATCACAGACAAAGGAGGAGTCGAAGCAGCAGGCTCAGGATGTCAATGACATAACAAAAGGTGAAGCTCGACTTATTTGCAGAGCAGTTGAAGTCGATGCTCCACCAGCTTCTTCTCCTGCTCCACCAGCTTCTTCTCCAGCTCCACCCGAGTTGCCGGCGAAGATGAAGTTGTTGCCTCCAGTTCTACAAGGTCGCCTGCCGCACCCGCTTGACCGGTGGCTTGACGTCGAGGTCGTCTTCAGAGCCGGAGGAAGAAGCAGTTGAAGATGGCTCAACATCAGCACCCGAAGAGTCGCCGGAGGAGGAAGCAGTTGCAGACGCAGGCGAAAGACTCCTCGACCTGTCAGAACCATCGCCGCTTGTCTCCGGCCAGTACGGATCCATGCGGTTGCCTCTCGGGTCAAAGGCGCGGATGACAAGAGTGTCTTCGCCATCAAAACGACAACAAAGAGTGTCACCATCACGCAAGTTCAAGCGTCGAGCAAACAATTTCCAGCCAAAGCCAAGAAAAATCAAGCGGGAACTATCGATCTCCAACTTAACATAAGAAGGAGATCGAGCGCACCCCTGAAGACGAAGCTGCAAGCCATCAAGACTGCGCTCAGAAACAAGGGCAGAAAATGCAGACGGAAGAAGAATGCGAGCGGCGTTCCGGCCACGAACGCGCAGGAGGAAATCATAGCGCCAAAAACCCTCCTCCGACGAAGAGGAGGAAGGCGTCGACGGTGCACCATGACGGCCACCACGAGAAGAGCACGGAATACGACCACCGGGACCACGGTGAACCCAGCCGCGGCTAGTCATACCTGCACCTCGTTTTGGCCCCATGAAAAGGTGAAGAAGAAGAGCTAGAGAGGCAGAGGACGAAAACTACTGCCAGATGAAGAAAAGGGGTCTATTTATAGCACAATCACAAGGGCACGCAGAAGCCCAGACGACGGCAGCAATTAATTCAAAGACCAAGAAAGCCAAGCGATTCAAATTCCGAGACAAAGATGCCTTCACACGGGCGGCACTATGCGCTGGACGCGTCAAATCCTGCGCGTTTTCAATGCGAGCATCGATAACTCAACAGGCGGTTGCAGCATGCCACCAAAAGCCATCATTATGACCGGTCATGAAAACGTGACCGTTCGCAGACAGAGCATCTTTGACGGTCCTCCAGCAAGGAGATACTTATCCTCACCAACAAGAGGTAAATTAAAGGGTCAGCGAGCAGAAAATGCAGCTTGCAAGCACCGTTTTTACATGGTTTAAATACATTTTTTCAAATATATCTAACTCCCATCGGGAGCGTATCCACCCATGAGAGTTTCGGGTGATCCCACACCTAAAAGAAAAAACGTGCTCGAGCGATTACTCGCACCCACGAGAGTCTCGGGTGCTCCCTCACCTAGAAGGAAAAACGTGCTCGAGTGATTACTCGCACCCATGAGAGTTTCGGGTGCTCCCTCACCATGACAGAAGATAAGCAGACCTGCACTCGCTAGATCGAGCAGTCCCAGAGTATCGGGTGCTCCCTCACCCTGAGAGCAAAGTGATACTCGAGTGATTACTCGCAAAACTCTATGTACCCGAGCACTCAACAAAGCTCCGCGAGCGACCGCTAAAACAACTCACTTGATTGTTTATTCCAAGTGGGTGCATCACTAACTAGGCTCTGCGCCTCAATAAAATACATAATCCTGGAACACGACACACTGTGCCCAGATGCCACGCAAGCTTAGCGTGTAGGTAAGACCCCGCTGCGCAGATCGGCCGGGCTGGGACTTGCCGCAGAGCGATTTCACTCCCAACCTTTTCCATGCGCTTGCATGATAGAAAAAGCCGGGCGGACGCGCCTAGGCTATGAACATTACTGGCGGCAACTGATCATTGTAAGACCTGCAGTGGCATGACTTTTTCTTGACACCAGTGTTCCAAGCTCATGTCGAGGGACATGGGTTTGATTGGGCTACTGCGGTTTTTGCCACTAGTGCAATTCACCAAGGCTCGACCAGTCGACTCCTTGGGCCCTTTCAGCTTAGCATCCCTCGAAACAGGTTTTGTCATGGCCCTAGACTGCCAGCGACCCGCGGTTGAACCGTGCATATATCAAAACGACACAAGAATGGATTCGAGTCCCTGCGCGCCTCTTCGAGTCCCCCAGGCACTCGGGGGCTACTGACGAGGGGGTGACCCCATGACTCCTACGGATGAGCCTAACCGGTGTACCCGAAGATAGAAGTCCCACAAAGATGCCGCTTGGGCCCAGCCTTGGCCCACTAGTGGCACCGACGTAGGAGTCCGCGACTCATAAGGAAGGTGCAAACCTGCCGTACGGAACGAGATCATGGTTAGGAAACCGCATCTGTAATCCAAGACGGACTCCCCGAGACCTAGCCTAGTATATAAGGGCTTGGAGGGGAGACGTCAGGGGACATCCAATACACAATCTGTAACCCTAGCCTTGTGCGCATTAGCCTTGGCTCCCCTGTGATCGCCATCTTCAATCAATAACATCGAGCAGGAACGTATCCTCCTGTTAGCCGACGAGCTATCGTCCAACCTGTGCTTCTCATGACTAACCCAGGGTCCCTGACCATGGGATTTGCCGGGGTACATCCCCGTCATGGACGGATGGAGTATTTTTGTAAACTAACATATGAATTTAATACAAATATCATAATAGAATGAAAAGTTACATACATGCATGTTGCATGTGGGTTTTTATTATGCGTAGTAACATATTAAGTGGACATTTTTTCATGCATGAATGATGAGGTGGCATGCTTGCATGTTGAGAGAAATATGTTAGTGAGGGCTAGCTATTAAGATATAGAAGATACAATGCTATATATAATGATCATGCAAAGCATCCCCACAAAAAATGACCATGCAAAGCATATGCCAAGGAAAACATACATCTAATATATATTATACTCCAAATATAATTTGTCGCGGAGCATCGAAAGAACAAGTGATTGATGTTTTGATTTTAAAGAAACAAATGACACAAAGGATCACCAACCAAATTTCTTGCTTGATTGCAATATCATTATGCCAAATTAACCAAAGGCTTACTTTAATTTTCAAATGCAATTCAACTTTTCAAAGATGTTTAAAGGATCTATTAGGATTTAGGACCATCATTAGATAAATGATGATACATAAATTTTACTGAGATTATGTCCTTTTTATCCCAAGACCATTTTGGTATATTCCCCTCTTCGGACACTAACTTCACTCTGCAACAGGATCCCAAGTCTATATAGTTGATTCATCTGTTCAACATTTAACAACTTTCTAAAGGCAAGGTTACAATTCCTGTCAGCGATTGCCTAATACACACTGTTTGTTCTAGGTAGATTTCAAATAGTTCACAGAATTAATTTTTTAAGGAACTTGATCCACACCAAATATCTCTTTAAAAACAATTTGTTTTCCATCTTTGACTAACATGGTTCTACCTCTCATATATAGTTATTTGGTTTTCAACAACTAAGCTAGCAAGGAGAATCACTAGTGGTAAATTTGGCTTGTTCAATTTAGTTAGGAAGCTGATAATTACCACACGTGTGGCACGAAGACATGTCAAACCCTAATTTTTTGTGATAATTTTAGTTTCATGAAGATGGCAATTTCAGTTGATAACACGTGGCCATTCCCATAAGGATGATAATTTTCGTTTTTTTCTAGATGGTAATATTAGCTTTAAAAAATGTCAGGGCGAGGGTCTCTCGATTCTGATGTCAGGCAGTTATCTTTTTTCCCTTAAGGGCATGTACAATGGTGCTATCTTAGTCTTATCATGCTGATGTGGAGGAGAGAGAAATTGAAAAAAGAGGCTTTGCCTTCTTTTATTTAAGAGATCATTTCTTAGCAACAATTCTCTCACCACAAATTTAGAACCTCTAGTTATTATAGCTAAGCTAAGATAGAACCCATTATATATCATTTTTTGTCATATCTAAACTATGTGGTGGCGTTAAGATAGAACAGTCTTATCAACCATTGTACATGCCCTAATTAACTTTTTTTCTAACTATCCTTTGCCACAATCCTTCTTTACTTTCCAAGTTTCACCATTATTTACATGTTATTTTTTTGGCTAATGATGGTGGCCGGCCGACCGGCCAAAGCTTACGTGCCGGTCGGTCAGGTCCACTTGTGCCCACTTTCCCGCTTTTGCTGCATTTGACATATGATAAATGTTGCAACCGTAGTATAAAATGCTACTATCTGTACTACTATTATACTAATATTATTATATTGATCTATATTACTTTTTTGCTAAATGTATGTATCTAATAGTATTTTAGTGCTAAGCGCATTCATTTGGTAGCATGATATGAAAAAATTACTAATGATTTTTGCTACAACAAAAAAGATGAAGTGTGATCGGTGATGATGGGTCTCGAATTTTGTTGCAACAATTATAAAAAAACTACAAGCGTAGATTAAATTTGCTGCAACGAATTGATGGTAAATATGGTACGTAATTTTTTATTAGATTTTTTGTTGCAACAGTGAAAAAAATGCACACAATAATTTTTTGTTGCATCCATGTACCAAAAAAATTGCAATCGATAGTAAAAAATGCTACCGCCAGTGATTAAAATTTGTTACCATAATTTTTTTCTGCAAACAACACAAAAAATAAAAAATGTTGCATCCATATACCGAAAATGTTGCAAATGTACCGCAAATGTTGCAAAGGTACCGCAAATGTTGCAGTCAAAACAAAGGGGTATGCGCAAATCTGTATCGTTAAATCGCAGAGATCGGATGGCTGTGGTCTGACCAAAAAAAACGTTACTATATTAGATCCATACATACAGTCTGAATCTGAAAAAACCCTAATCCCACGGGCCGATATCCTCTGGCCTTGCTCAAGAAGAGCAATGGCGTAGATGGGACAGCACACCGGCGCAGCAGCGACATGCCACTCTTACGCGCCGCGCTCCGCCGCTTCTTCTCCACGGAGTCTTCGGGGGTCCCGAAGCTACGGAACCTTCCGTACCGACTCCGCCGCGCCGCCGTCCCCGCTGCTCGCACCGCCGTCTCCGACTACCTCATCTTAACGCGCTGCCTCCCCTCCTCCCACGTCGACTCAATCACCACGCTCGCGCCGTGCTCCCTCCTCACCTTCCTCGCCGGCATTCCAGCCGTTCCCAGTACGCTCCCCTCCTCCGACCTCCCCTCCCTCCTCCGCCGCCACCTCTCCTTCCACCCGCTCAACGAGCTTCCCTTCTTCCTCGAGTCCATCGGCCTGCCCCCTTCCACTGAATCCGAGCTCATGTTCCTCACTGACCATCCGTCCCTCCTCCCCGCCGTTGCCGCGCTCGCGCATTTCGGCTTCCCGTGGTCCCGCCTCGGCCTGCTATTCCCCAATGTCCTCTTACAAGTCCCTCCCGACCTCATCTCCGCCCGCCTTGTCGCCCTCGAGGAAAGCCTCCGCCCACTGCCCCGTGCTGCGATCATCGCTGCCTGCCTCACTTTCCCCTCTCTTTTTGAGAATGATATCTCCAGCAGTTCCTCCCTTGTCGATGATCTTAGGAGGGCCTATGGAGGATTGGGTCCGGATTTGGGGGCTAGCAATGACATTGATGTCTTCTTGCGAGTGTGCCGCAGGATGCAGATATTCTACGATTCTGGGGTGAAGATTGGGAGCATCGGGGGGCTTATTGGGTGCAATCAGAGGGTTTTTATTGAGCTTAAGGAGGAACGGATTGGTGAGAGGTTGAAATTCTTCAAGAGGCTGGGGCTGGCAGGGGAGGAGGCAGGGATGTTCTTACTGAGCAATCCTGGGGTTTTCGATCTTGATTTTGATGATGTGGTGATCTCAGTGCCAGAGTACCTGAGGAGAGTTGGGTTGGCAGATGACGAGGTTGATGTGGCAGTGAAGAAGCACCCGTACGTAGTTGGGAGAAATAGACTGGAGAACCTCCCTGGTGTGCTGCGTGCAATGGGACTGAATCATCGATTCCTGGAGAAGATTTCTGATGGCGGTGAGACCTTGCGGTATTTATCACCAGATTTTGTGTTGGAGGATGCTAGTTATGATATGGAGGTGGAGAGAGCATTCTCAGATAGAATGGTTAAGGTGAAGGCAGTGATGAATGCACATCATGTGGAGACCAAGCTTGAGTTCCTGAAGAGCATTGGGTATGGTGAAAACAAGATAACCACACACGTACTTCCTGTTCTGCACAGCACTCGGGACTTGCTGAATGAGCGATTTGACTACCTCCTGGAAAGGGGGGTGGAGTACACGATGCTGTGTCGGATCGTGAGTGTGTTCCCAAAGGTGCTGAACCAGGGCAAGGAGATGCTCAATGACAAGTTGAACTACATGACTCTGGATCTGGGATACTCTTTGGAGTATCTTGATTGCTTCCCATCATTACTGTGCTTTGATTTGGAGAACCGGGTCAAGCCTAGGTATGCAATGCTTCGTTGGCTCGGAAGTTATGGTCTTATTAAAAGACCATTAGCGCCTGCAACTGTGCTTGCTAACTCAGAGAAGAGGTTCATTTCCAACCTCTACAATGTGCATCCTGCAGCACCGAAGCTGTGGCTCGAGTGCTTCTCTTCAAGAATGCACATGGAGTATTACCTCAAGAATATACAGTACCAGCATCCAGATAATGAATAATTACCTGGCTTGAATTATATTGGCATGATTGTGATAGCAAGAGGTACAGAGGATTGTCATCTCCATTGTGGCATGCTTTCCCTCAGAAGGTACTCCTGAGTTGTTATATCTTCTCATTGTGCAAAATTCTTTGCTCAGTGTGTTTTAGCTGTAGACACTGATGAATGAAATATATCAATTCAATAGCCAACCATGTATTTTAATTTTGCAAAAATTGTGCTGTACATTGTAGCTCTGAGACTAGTCACAGTTCCGCCCCGTTTGGCGGTTATGCATTTCATGGAAAGATATTATATATTGATCTGAGGTGAAAGACTATCACTGATAATAATTACGTAACATTTTGGTTATCGATCGTACCATCATTCTCATACATTGCATCATTTTTCATGTAATTCATGTAAGTTCTTCCAAGTGGATGATATTTTTTGGGGCTAATCTTCTGCAGTGATACAGTGGTAAGACCATGCTATATGAAACAAATATTGCTCGCTTCTGACAGGAAAAAAAACCCTGGTCTGTCATGCTGAGGTCCATCTGTTCTTGATCTCTCCTGGATCAAGAACACAACCTTGTCAAGAGTTATTCAGCAATCAATTTGGTCAAACAAAGCACTCAAAGACACTAAGTTCACAGGAAAAGCTGGCACATGCAGCACTGAGGATAATTCAATACTCGGTGTTCAGCTGACTGTCCCAACACCTGTGAGGCTGGGCTGTGCCATCTGCTGTGTGAATGGTTTTCTGGTGTGCGAGAGAGTGTGGAACATAGGATTTAAACTCATTAAAGTCTCCAGCAGCATGCTGTGATGCTCCAGAATCAAGCACCCATTCAGAATTTATTTTATGGGCTGCTATTGATGCATGTTCAGTGTCGCCCTCATTTGTATAGACAAAGCTGGCATAACTGGTACCAGTCTCCTGTCCTCCTACTGATTGCTTACCTTCAGCTGAAGCAGCTACATTTTCTCTGGGAGCATGCCAAGAGCCACCACTCCCATTCTGACCACCTTCTCTGGCACTAACGAGTGTGCTGGCATAACTTCTGAGCGACTCAAAATCGTTCTTTACACGACTAAGCTCCTGCTCAATTTCAGCAGCGCGCTGCCTCTGTCGCGTGGTTTCCAACATCATATCTTCAACCCGCTGCCTCATCTCATTCAACATACCGTTCGTGCCCACTGCGAATTCTCTATCTCCTCGAGTTCCACTGACATGGACACGACTTGTATGATTTTCCTCCTGATCTCTTCCAACCCAATCCTCACCTTTTCTTTCTCATTTACAATTTCAGATTCAGCAACAATCACTCTCTTGACAAGAGACTCCATCTCGTCTTCTCCTAGCTGTGCCACCTCCAGTGCTGCCTCCTTGCTCGGCAATCAGCAGCTGCAGCACAGCACTTCAGCTTAGCAGCAGCAACAGCAGTACCTCCTTCCTCTTTCCCAATCAGCAGTATCAGCAGCACTGCAGCAGGACAGCGCAGCAGCAACTCTGAGTAGCAGGCCGGCAGTGCACACACCACCACCAGCAACAGCAACAAAGTCAGCAGCAGCACCTTGCTGCCTCCAGGACCACAGCGCCCAGCAGGACAACCTCTCCGCTCGATCTCTCCCCTTCAAACCACTACAGCATCCATGAGCTGCCAGCCTCCGCTCGCCTACACAGCCTATGCTTCTCCCACGCAGCCCTGCCGCACGCGCACCTTGCAGGAAGCCCACGCGCTCCTTACCAGCCGCTCGCCCGATCTCACCTAATGCATGCCGCAGCTGCCTGCCATCGCCCAGGTTCGTCGCCGCCTTCTCCCTTCCCATAGGGTCCGCTGTCGCCGGCGACTAGACCGTCTCATGGTCTGATACCATGTTGTTGAGAGGGGCACACCTAGTGGCTGATGTCTGTGGCGGTGCTACTGGGAAGACAGCCCCGTGCGTCTCCTTGTCTAGGGCGCCAGTCACTGGACAGAATGGGCCAACAAAATGGGCCTCCCATACAACACGAACAAATGAGCATTTGATTTTGTAACTGAAGAAATCACTGCTACCATTTTAAATACTTACCGTTTTCTTCCCTTGGCGGTGCTTACAAAATGGCAACGGTGTAAAACAAATCATGTGAGGCAGAAACAAGAAGACATTGCTGCGTTGAGAT